>OZ010656.1:72163734-76963734 GCA_963932375.1 Phania funesta
TTGTGTGTGTAATTGAAGTTGCTGCTGTTGTTGATGATGGTGTTGTTGTAATTGTTGATGATGTTGATGCTGCTGCTGTTGCTGCTGTTGTTGCTGCTGTTGCTGTTGAAATTGTGATTCGGTACTACCCCATATCGAATCGCTAACGCTACCGCCGCCACTACTGTTACCCAAACCGCCGCTACTCGTATTACCACCACCGCTACCACCACCACCACTACCACCACCCAACTGCCCATTATTACCTCCACCACCTACCAATTCTGTACCATCATTCGATGATTTGCTATCAGATTTCGTTAAGTTAGCAGGATCGGTGGGCATTTCTGCGAGACCTTTTATTTTAAGCATTTCCGCCGTCTTTAGTATATGCGGCAATTGCTCTTGGGACACATTCACCTCCCCATAGTACATGAAATCGACCATTGTTTTAAGATCGTCATACTGTACATCTTTTAATATAACAATTGGATGTTGGCATGGATTTGTTGTAAAAAGAGTCTGCGAATGAGGAATTAGAAAATATTTTTAATATAATTTATTTAAGGGATCACTTCTTTTGTCTTTCATCATTAAATCAAACAGCAAGAATTAGAAAATCAAAATAAACTAGTATGAGAACTATATTCTGCTGTGCCGAAACTTTTATACCCTTCACCAAAGTATGAACTGCTAAATATATACCACAGAATTTTGCCAGTGCATAGGATTTGTTTTTTAATCATTGATCAAATTTAGTTTCCGGTGCAATTTCAGCCTTTGGGAAATTTTTTCGCTAAATTTAAAAATATAGTAAAGTATGTTTTTGGTTCTTTGTTTGTAAAAATTAGGTTTAGGGGACCTTGTGTAACATGAATTTTGTTAAAATTTCTACTTTTTTCATAAAATAATGAATATTGGTTTGATATATTTTTTGGTAAAGTTTCGGTTTTGTATTGAATTTTGATTTTTTAGGTTTTAATTTTTTCCAGTTTTTTGATTTTATAGTAAATTTTCGAATTTATGGTGAATTTAAAAGTTTGTCAAAATTTAGAATTTTGAACAATTTTTTGTGCAGCTTCGGGTTTTTGAAAATTTCGATTTTTTAGAATATTATAATATTTTTGTACTTTAAAATAGTTCAACTATAGTTTGATTTCATGGTGATTTTGCAGATTTTGGTGATTTCACAAAATATGGTAAAATTTCATTTGAATTCAATTTTCTGAATAATTGTGACTTTTGTTAAAATTTATAACTTTTATAATATTTTTTGAATTTTTGATTTTGTGGTGAAATTAAAATTTTTGTGTTGAATATTCAAAATGTTGGTGAATTTTTAGTTTTTTTGTAAAATTTTGTTTCTTCCTTGAACTTTGATTTTTGGAAAAAAGAAATTATTAATTTCAGGTTTTTGATTGAGTGGTGAATTTAAAACTTTTGGCGACGTGAGGAATAAAGTGGCCTTTAACTACTATTCGTTATTACAACTTCCTTGTAAAATAAATTTAATCTTTTTGAAAATATGGCAGTGCAAAGCAAAAACCGATTACTTTTGACAAATGAAATTGGTTTTTAAGAATGCATGCATAGTGGTAACGAACTACGTTTGTTTATTTGTTTACTGCCAAAAGCCCATTTCAATTTTTTTATTTTCAAAAATATTTTCTAGCTCGTTAATATAAAATAAACGCGGTCTCTTTTCCATTTTTGCAAACTAAATTAAAAATTGGGTTTTTTTGTTGTTCAAACTATGGCAACTCCAAGTCTATAACACTTACTTTAAAAGTTAAAGGTAAGTACATCTTCACTAAGCTTACCTTAAATTAAAGCAATAATACAGATCTTACACTGTATTTTGATTATAAAGATAATATGTTCGGAACAATGTACATATTAAGCATACAAATTTGAATGATTTTCTTTTCTAATGGAATTACATAGTAACCCCCAACTTTTTACAAAAAGAAGATGAGAGATTGGATGGAATATCCAAGAATTTAAAATATCTTGTAAAAAACAAATATAAAAAAAAATTAATAATGTATATGGAGAAAGTATTTTTATTTTCGGAACCTAACCTCAAATTCTGCACTAGTTATGTTTCGTATGACTCTTTGGAACCAGACCCCTTCTTGTTTCGTATAACACGGATTCGCATACCACATTTTTCCGTAATGTATATACCGTGTAATAAGGGGGTTACATGTATGTAATAATAAGCATACTTAATCAGTTTCTTATACATATTCTGTAAAAATTGATCTCCAGCAAATCAGTTATTCCGAATTTGTAAACAGTACATACTTTTTCTGGCGCACAGACGCCAGTAAGAACTTATTTTTAGCATTAATAAATGTAAAACTTTATGGCAGAAAATTTGAATTATTTTACATTTGTACCTATTTTTTTATAGTCTTGCAAAAAAAACAATTATTTTTAAACATTCGCTTATAGTCGATAGAAACTGCAGTCTATCAGACACTTTCGATAGACGTTAAATACTTCCATCGGATGGTTAATGCAGTTTCTATTGGTTTCTGCCCCGAAGACATACAGTCAGCATATCACCAATTCGTCCGTTCTCAATGGTTAACGAAGGCCAGCGGCTTTTACGATTGTATGTAACAACAAATTCATTATGAAAGTTTAATTATAAATGCGCATTATGCTCGTCTTTAATATGTTTTCTTGTCTATACTTTCTCGATGACAGAAAAAGCGAGCGTGAGAGATGCTTCAAAAAAAATTTTTGTAGCAACCTTTGTGAATCATCAACGTTAGGACCTTACAAAAATACTTTAATTAGTTTTGATTGCTCAGACTACGTTGACATGACTCACTGAGATGAGGATGCATTTTGCTTGAGGCGTACATAGAATTTTTGAGGACCCACCACTATCTGATCCAGAAATACAGGCACATATCAGAGTATTGAAACAGTACTGAAACCCGTAACTGAATACTACAAATGGAAAGCGAAAAATACCTTATATAATGTCAAAATTAATATATATTTTTAGTAGAACTATTTTTAATATTAAATATGTTTATTAAAAATTTTTCGTATTTATGCAAAAAAAAAAAAAAAAATTTTATTATATAAAGTTTGTCATGCAAAATCGGAGGCTACATTTAGATTTCAAAAACATGGTTTCTCAGGTGTAGATATTTGTACAGGTTAATCTTGTTAGTTATGGGATATCTATATTTTCTAATACAAATTTTTCTTGACTTATTATTTTAAGTTTCCAATTAATTTTTTTTATTGATAAAAAATTTATTTTGCTAAACTCTTATTTATATTTTCTAAAAATCCGTGAAGCAGTGGAATAAGAGAAATCGTTTATGGCCTACAGGCTACAATTTCTTTTGTATTAGGCATAACAACAATATAACGATAACATTGATTTTAGAATATTCTTGTTTAAGAAGTAAAATTTACTCTCACAGTTTTAATTAACCAACGATAGTTTTAGCAGAGTATAGTGACGATACCTACCTACAGCTTTTATATTTCTTTGGAATTGAAAAGATTTTTAGATTTTTTACAATATATGTACATATGTAATAGGTATGGAATCGTTTTTTCTGTAATACTGTAAAGTTCGACAACAAAACAAAAACATTGGTTTGGAAGCATCACAACAATAACGTTTCAATGAAAATGAAAAAAAGTCAAAAAAATATATTAATTTTTTAAGCAAAACTACCCATTGTTGCCGGAAAAGCAACAAACATGTAGCTAGAATAGAAACCAAATAAATACAGTTTTATACATTTTCCAAAAAAAGCATATGTACAGAGTTAAAACAAGATTTTGGATAAAAATGCCCTGAAATCAGAGCTGGCAAATAATAATTTTTAATTCAAAACAATTTATCGATTTTTTCTTAAATTAATTGCTATTTTAATTGTAATAGATTAATATGAACACTTTGTATGTGCTTTCATGCCTCCGTTATTTGTTATTTTTGTTTAACATATATGTATGTACCTATAAATGAAAAATAAACAAATACGCAAGTATTGAAATATGTAAAAAGAAGTTTTTACGAATTTTAAGGAAATATCTTCTTTAAATTCATAATAAATGAAGTAAATAAGTAACAAATAAATGTTATATGAAAAACTAAAAAAAAAAAAAAAATCAAGTCACCTTAGTCTCAGATGAATTTTGCTAAATCGAGTAACATTTCGTGGTCTTCCGTTTGGCCATACCATAATTTTCGGTATTTATGGTTACTTTGGCAATATATTTTAAGACGTTCTTAGGGGTTTCATTAGGTTTATCCTCATTAGTCATCACTCAAAAATTAAAATAATTGCGCTAAACCTACATATGTGCGTATAGATACGATTCTTTTAAACAACTGTCAAATCACTCTCATAATATTATATACATACATAAAATCGTCTAAAAATGTAACTGTAATATACATAAATATATAAGTAATATAAAAATATTTTTTTTTCATTTTTCTCACATATAAAATGTTATTATTTTTTACAATAACATATTATGTGGGTTAAGAGACACATAGGCACAGCTGGGAATGAAGCAGCAGACGAACTAGCAAAAAGGGGATCTGATGTAGATTTCTGTGGACCAGAACCCAGGGTTGCCCTGGGGAATGGCCTAGTACGATCTAAAGTTCTCCAATGGGTAAACTCATTACACCTGAATAGGTGGAGGGAGAATACCACATGCAGACAGGCTCGAATGGTGCTCAAAGAGCCCCTCGGCAGGAAGGCCAGCAAGGTGCTCGGATATAATAGGGCTACTTTAAGCTGGATCACTGCGTTAGTGACAGGACTTGGATACTTCAAGTACCATCTGGCTAAGATGAAAGTCGTGGAAGATGATACTTGCAGACTATGCCTGGAAGGGGCTGACACGGTAGCGCACATTGTGTGTGAATGTCCAGCACTGGCTAGCATAAGGCTTAAGACCACGGGCAGACACTTGTTAGATGTGAATGCCATGGGGGAACTAAGCCTTAGACAAATGCTGGCAATTACAGAAGACTCCGTGATGAGGAAGAGTGTCGACTGTTGCCAGTCGACAGTCTGAAATCACTTTAGTCAAGAGTAAAGGCTAGGGCTAGCACGAGACTCAATTGAAACTAAGGTGGTTGTGATTACGGATCGGTTCCCTGAAATCAATTTGAGAAGCGAAATGGGGGTCGAAAAGGGACCCAGAAAGTAAGTGGTCTGCTTCGATATTCCCCCATACATTAATAATAATAAGTATGTACCATTCACTATGGAACTAATTAAGTTAAAGCTACCCAATTGGGTCGTATGTACATGAATTTGTGGTATTGATGATTCCTAATAATCGACTTCAGTTTTCGAACTACCGATTGGTAAACTCAATATTTAAAATAAATTAGTTAAAAGTTTGCATTTAAGCACATGCAGAAAAAAAAATTTTGAACTTCCACTATACTTTTTTGGCAAATGATCGACGATTATAAAAAGCAACAAAACTTTTAATGCTTGTTTTTATTACGCTAAACAATATATGTAAGTACGCATACATGCATGTACATATGTCTAAACAAAAAATATCAAAAACTTACCTGAAAATATGAACTGCATGCTGATAAGACAATCTTATGGGCTTGTAACTGTCTTCCCTCCGCTGCCAGTGTAACATCCACCAATGTGCCATTATGCAGTAGAGAGGAGCAGACCGAGATGAAATTTGGTTGATGATTATTCCAGCGTAGACAAAATTGTTGGACTGACATTATGAATTCGAGAATAATGTTTTACAAGGAACAACAATAGTAGCAATAATAGTAGTACAGTGGTATATCAGGAACGGACACAATTTGTATGAAGATATTTTTTTTTAAGAATCTACACCTCATCCAAACCTCAGAGTGTATGTGAAAGTAATGGTGACGCAACTTCTTTTTGTTCAATACCAATATATTCTAAGAGCTGCAGAAGCAGCCAATTAATTTTTAGTTTTTCCAAAACAATTTCTAAAGTTGTTTATTCTTGTTTTTTTTTTTAAATTAATTTTTTATTTCATATTTTATATTCTTTGATAAAGATTGCTAAAATAATCTTTAATAGCATAAAATTATTAAAAAATATATATACATACATATATAAATTTGGATGTGTTCTGTATTTTGACGTATGCCTTACGTCGGTTTATTTCTGTTCCTTTAATATTTTTGGTTTGTTCTTTTTTACTCTGTGTTGCTTGTCGTTGTTCGCCAACAAAAATAAATTAATAAAATTATTTCACACTCTGCCCTAACACACAACTCATCGTCTTTTTAACACTCTTCACACCAAAGATGTGCTTGTTTTTTTTGCCATTGTTTTTATCTAAAATTTCTATACTCTTAAACATGAAAATTCGATGACAATAATAACACTAAGGTATAATTTAAATTTTTATGAAATTGGTTTATTTATATTAATTTTAATTAATTTCACATTAAGGAAACCTTTTTTGTGAGACTAAAATAGACAAAAGTATTTCATATACGAATAGGTATTTATAATAAATCCACAAAAACTGTTTTTTGCCACTTCACCCTTACAAAAGGAAACTGATAAAACGTGAAAAAAAAAAAACGAAAACACTTTTAGGCTTCATAATTTGTATTGTTTGGTTTTGTTCCGTTTCAATTGATCAAATATTTTACAAAAAAAGAACCGAATTTTTTAGCACTTCGTCAATGATTTTTTCTTGCTTTCCTATGACGTCATTTGCAATTATAATTATTTCGTAGAGAGCTTTCCTATATATTATATTTTATTTGTTTATATATCACATCCAAAATATATGAACTTCTATTTTTACAAACGAGAAGAAACAATGAAATGAGTTTTTAAAGGAATCGTTTGATAAATAAGAAGCAAACTACAGCCGCCAATACATAAATAAACATGGTTGCATTTTTCCAATGCAATAAACACATAACGCCAAAACTCGGGAAGCTTTACTTAATCAATTTTTTTTATTTAGATTTAAAATATAAAAACAATTTAATTATTTATTTAAAGTTATTTCAAATTATATTTACTTAATATATTTACGGTAATAGAGTAATAAGAAAAAATCCAAAATGGCGCGTTCTCTTCTAATATCTTTTTTCTATTTAATCACTTTTCTTTTTTCAACTTTTTTTCCCAACTAACTCGTTTGATATGTTTTTCACATTTATTTCGCTATTTACCATTCCATTTTTAATCACTCACTTTTTTCTAGTTAAAAAAGAAAATTGTATTTTTATTGAAAGCGTTTTGTTATTTATTAAATTGTTTGCCAAATTTTCTTCGCATTTTTACCACAAAGGAAATATATACAGCACATATAAGCAGACTAAAAACTTATTTTATGTAATGCAACAAAGTGAAAAGAAACAGAGTTGTATTTTTAAGTACACGAATTAGAGATTGTTAAATGTAGTGCTGCCAGACTAATATAGCTTAACGTTAATTTTAAGTATTTTTTTCATTGCTTTGCATATATTAAAATTTTAATATAAGATATTTTTATCTGAAAAATACTGACGTAAAAATAACATAACTAAAAATTTGAGACATATACTATTTGCTCCCATGGGTCTGCGAGTTTGGTTTCTTTTGGTTATTTTAATGTTTGAACTCGTTCTACAATTCTGTGCGAATTCGACTTGCGTGCTACCGTATTGTTTTTAGATATTTGCAGCATGTTATCTTTTTCCGCGCTTTGTTCTGTTACATTAATATCAACTCAAAATAGTGAATATTAAAAAATGCTTAAGTTATGGCCGTTTGATTAATGTGTGTAGATTATAAAAGTTAAAAGTTTGTGTAAATTAGTTAAAAATGTTTAAAGACTACAATTTCTATAAAATATTCGGCTCGACTATTTGTAAGTACACAGAGATCACGTTTTCAATGATTTAAACAATTTGCAAATTATGATTCGGTCCATATAACCAACAAAAATTTGAAACATGGAAGCGAGCCTAACATACATACATCCATACATACATTCATATGTATGTATGTATAGACATAGCGGAGCTCCAACATCAACAATCTATTTTAAAACTTCCATTAAATCTCGTTAGATAAAATTTTGTTGCACATACTTATGCGTGGCATCTAATAGCAATATTGATCAGGAAGTCTTATGATATGGCATATACAAACGTATAAACATTTTGGAGGCCCCTAACTCGTAAATTGTTGGTTGGCGTCGGCTTATGCGAAATGCTATAAGCACTATTTGTTTTAATATCTACATATATACATATATGTATATGTATATACTTATGCAATCCATGCATGCATATACATACATACATATAAATATCATAAATGGGGGTAGTGCATTAATTTTCCAGTTTGCCCTAATACTTAGTGATAGTACAAAAGTATTGCACTAATTTTGTTGGTGTTTAGTAGTGAATAGAAAATTTACATCGATAGTGGTATAAACAATTTTGTGCCCAAATTAAGTTATTTTAGAAATAGATTTAATTATTTTAGTTAATGAAAGTAATCTTTAGTTTATTGTGATTTTTTCTTTCATTAATTTTAGTGCAATGTAGAAATTTTACACTACATTTTAAGCGCAAATTGATTTATGAATAGTTTTGAACACTGATTCAAAACTTTAGACTAAACACTTCATTACAAATAATAAAATTAAATAAAAAGGATAAAGTTATTAAAAAATAACAGACAGAAAATGGAAAAAATTATTAATTTTTAAAAATTTACTACCAGGGCCACGATGTTAATGTTCGGTTGACTTCTTCTAGAAAAAAACTGACATGCGTTCCATTAGTAGGTATGAGTTTATTTATTTATTTAGTCCGGAAACAAATAAATAAATTCATAAAATAATTCGTTCAAGGGGCCCAAATCAGTTTTCATTTTCAATGAAGCGAACGTTAACGACGACATCGTGGGCCTGGCTGTTAGTAAATAGTGTGTTTAAATATAGCTTTGCGTTATTGCTGGTTTAAATTTTACATTCATTAAGTGTACTGCAAGTTTTTGCACTAAATCCGCGTTTAGTGATAGTGAACAAATTTGCACTAGCACAAAATTGTTTAGTTTTAGTTAAGAATTGGTTTTTATGACTAAGCAAAATAATTTTTTTCCAATTTTATTATTCAGTACTAGTGCAAGAATGATTTCAATCAACATTTAGTGCACTACGCCTACATATGATATATATTTCCAGCATCGTTCCCTGATCATCACTTGAGAACGATTAGGCTGATTTTAATGTTGTGCTTGATATTTTCATCAAAAGTTTTATATGAAAAGAATTTTGTAAAATGAAACAAAAAAGTTAAATTTTATTGTTTTGATAAATGGATATTTTTGTGCAAATCTTAATAAGTGTTGAATGCTACCAGAGCTTAAACCATTAGACCTTCCTTAACTGTTAAAAATTTATTACTACAAGTTTGAATAGATTTAATAGGAAAAACATATTTTGGACACGATAGATGGCGCTGCGACTAGAACTATATTAATTAATTTTATCTGACAATACGCAGCCAAATGGCAGTCCATATAAATGCGGTCTATATAGAAGATAGTCTGCGGGTAGATAACGTGTGTCCGGGCCACTAGTTTTTTCGAAAAGGAAACCTGATATGGGTAGATTCGTTGATTTTATTATCATTAAGCGTACATACTATTAGTTTTACAGTGCGGATCTAGAGGTATGTATGTTCTTTTTTTCAATGTATTTGTTAAATGTTACTATAAAATTTAATTTTTTTGAGCGTAATAAGGCACGCCTTCACCATTTGTATTAAACGAAAATTTGTTTGAAAAAATGTTACAAAAAATTGGAAATTGCTAAGAAACGTTTCCAATAAACTTGTTGCATGGTTGCTAATTTAACACATAAACCATCGCACAGTGCACAATAACCGATATATAAAATATTTATCGAATATGTCATTTTAAATAAAACTTACGCGCTATTTCGGAAACCAATTTCAAAGCAATTTTTAGGCTTATCACAGTTTGGCGCCGCAAGAGTAAAGTAAAAATTATTAAAAACCAAATTACGTTCTAATTGTTTATGGCAGTAACTATAAAAAACTTCATTGTTTGGAAATTTTGGCTAGTAATAGCTAGGTATAGTTGCAATTCAATATGTAACGAGTTTTCGTCTTTGGTAATTATTTTTTAATGATTAGAAAAACGCTTATTGTTCAACTAACTTCTAATAATTATTAAAGTATGATGGAATATTAAAAAGAAAAATATGGTCTATGGGTTCAATTATGTTTATGTTAATCCACACAGTATTTTAATAAGCTTTTGATAAATGTTAAAAAAATTTTGAAGGAAATTTAAAAAAATTGATTTAAAAAATGTCTGTATTCTCGAAGTTTCACTAGTTTACAGGTGTTTATATAAATTTTAAAATATAAATGTATATGTAAAACATAATTTTTTGTTGAGATAACACTTGCCGACTTATTTATAATTCTTAAAATCAACTGCATTAAAACGAGTAATTTGATGCAAAAATTATTCAATGGTATTTTGTGGTTTAAATAAAATAAATGTAATAATTTCATGTAATTTGTTTCGGTTTTGTTTATTTATTTGCCGCTATTGTTTGTTTAATCAAGAGACGGATGCGTTGCTTTATGTACTTTTAAATACACCTAAGTTACAAAGCAAAAATTAGAGTAGGGTACTTGTATATAATGCTATCGACTAAAGCAATAAGAGTAAAAAGCAAACGAGAATCAGGACAAACAAAGCGTATTACTTTAGGATACATCATTTAATATTTTAGACTAACCTCTCAAGTTTTTTTTTCAAATTCCATTGACTTCACTCAAGGAGTGGAGTACTGCATTTAACTCCTGTTAACGGTAAAGATGCATCACAGCCATTTTTGTTGTATTCCAATATTGTTTAACGTTTAATATTAATATTTAACGCGACTGCTATGATGACATTATAAACAAAGCCATCGGCTTATATACAATACGTAATTCGTATATTTATTATTACTTTCAGATAGTACAAATAAGAGGTTGGCAACATTTTTAGTAGAAATGCGTGCGCAAAACAAATAAATAATAAATTCATGAAAAGAGCTATAATTCAAGCGTTATAAAACACTGAACAATGCTTTATATTTTGTAGCACAGGTTTAAGCATATTATGATCATTTAATGATGTTATTGGTGATCGTTTCAATACTCTTCAGCGATTATTTTTGGCGGATTCGAGAAGACCCGCTGTTTCAAGGCTCGTTTTATGTAGGAATAAAATAGTCCTACGCCATTCATTTCAGCGCATTGTAGACGGCTTGTATATGAGAGTCGCAGTCATGAAACCGTTTCTCACGTTGTACTAAACTTACGCGATCGGAATACGACATCGCACTACTGGTTTATGGCGTAGATAAGTTTGCCACAAAAAGATTAAAAGTTTTTTTATTTGTTTAGTTAATTTATATACTCACATTAGACCAACGTAGAGCAGTCGAATTTCGACCAATAGCCAAACGCTAATGTCAAAAACTTTTTAAATTTTAATATTTTTTTACAACCAAGAACATCTGTCATGTGTGTAGTGGAAACAAGATGATTTGAAACTGTAATCAAAATAGCGAAATAAGTAATTGCCTATCATTTGCGCCGTACCTTCGGTTGATGGGCTGAAAATAAATTTGGTAGTCAACCCACTAGATCATTTTTGGCTCTACGGGCATGTCAATAAGCAAAGTTACCGTATGTGGTCTAAATAAAGTCCACGAGAGATTCTCCAGGCAGCACTACATACACAAAAAATACATATTGGTGCGCTTTATGGAATCATTGGTCCTTATTTCTTTAACGGCGAGCGGTATCGAGCAATGATTTTCAATTGGTTGCAGCGTGTGTTCACTGAAATCAAATTTTCCAACGGGTGATGTTACAAGCCATGCAATCAAATTAAAAAATCGGCTACTAAAAGCAGCATTTTAGCAGTATTTCTCGAAATAGTGCAGTTAATACGGCAACGATATCGTACGATTAAATGGATTCTCAGCTTACGTGAAGTCAATATATTAGGCGAAGAAACCAGCAACTTTGGACGAATTGTGTGTGAATCATTGCCGAAATCCGGCCCTAAGTTGTGCATTAAATGATCGTTAGTTAGACTTCAATTATTCGCTATATTTAAGCCAGCCGAGCTGACTAAATGGCCGAAATCATATTCAAACACTAATGGCGTAAAGTTATTTTTTTAACAAAGTCAATAAGGGTGTACTCATTAAAATGCTTAAACTGTACATTTTCACACTCTCGCAAATGAAGTGTCATAAATTGTTTTAAATTTCATTTGCACAGTACTCGTAAGCTTGCACAATATATTAGGCTCGTAAACTTGCCCTGTCCCATTGTGTATTTCATGAATTAGTTGTATCTTGTTTATTATTGTTAGAAAAATAAAGTACTGATATAAGAAGAAAATAGCTGGAACATGTACTAAATAAATAAGAATACTCAAAGTTTTTACAATACTATGCAAATATCCTTCTTGTTCCTGCCTGTAAAAGAAGGTGCTATTTCAAGTATTATTATTATTACCTTGTTCTAATTTAATTCTAAAACTTTTCAATATTTTCACTCTTAAATCTTGGTGGAGCGGAGAAATATTTTAACATACATGTAATCTCTGTTTGGAAGCAGGATTCATCCTGGTTTATTTGTTTATTGTTGTTGTTACCAACAATTAGGTACAATCTAGCTTTAAAGAACGGATACCAAACAGTGACTCCTGGTCAAACCGTACAGGGATACCAGCTGCTACACGAACATATTTACGCTAGCGGCATAAAACGAAATCTGCTTCCGATGTCCTGACCATAACACAGTCGTTCAAGCAGAAATACGACAATCACGAAGTGTAGAAGATGGATCAGAGAAACCACTATCCAGGCAAGAACTACTCGATAAGTAGGATACTGCAAACCATCTGGATTCCAGATCACCAGGAAGAAATTAGTAATGAACAAGAAAAATGTGTGGCCACAGGATTACTAATATATAAACTTGGATTATGCAAAGCTTTTTGGTCTAGTAATTAGAACTGAGCTAACAAATTTTACATAAATGACCCATATCGCACTGTGGAACAATGTAACAGTGGTAAAAATTACTAGAATTTTTGTGAGGTGACCCAACTCAAGATAAAACGAAGAGCCTGGCAAAACTGAACAAGGCCAAACTTAGTAAGGTTACAAATATTCTAGCAAGACACTCAAGTTTATAAGCGTTTATAATTCGAATAGCTAGAGGTCACAATAGCGTCTGCAGGGCATGCACTATAGTCCAAGTAAGAACTCAGTATTTTGAGGAACTTCGCTTGAACCATCGAGTTACTGCAATATGCATTAACCTTTTTTTGGTTTCATAGTGGAGAGCACCAATCACCAATCTGCACCAGTGAATTGAATTGTATGCCTAGGGCATGGAGCCAATAACTGGCTTCTCTTCTCAACTTTTTATACTTTTTGTTTTAATTGATTTATTGTTTGATTTGAGTTTTCTATAAAATTGACATTAATCGTGAAAAGTTGCACAAAAGTTAATACAAGTCTCGTAAATTTTCACAATTGCACAAATGAAAATTTTAAGCATTTACATGAGTACCCTTAATGTGTTGTTTAAACAAGAATTATAGAAATACAAGATGATGCCATGGGAATGATTTCTCGTTAGATGACGTATTTTGTACTTTGTAAGGGTTGCCATGTCTATTTGTCCCTAAGAAATTATAATTTTGTGCGAAACAGGTATGTAGTTGAGAAACGGCAACCCTGCAATTAGAAACATTTTAACTGCTGGAAATTATAAGCCAATAGGAACCCAGTTCGCGTAACGTCATTTATGCTCCATGCGCAAAAATTTCAATTGTATATGCGGGATGGCGTAATCTTGTATTTCTATTATTCTTGATCTCAGTAATTTATTTAAATTTAAAGTTGAACACCTTCAGAAAATATTTATTTCTATTCGAATGCAATTCCTATCAATAACTGTCCAAACTTGTACACTTAAAAACCACTCAGAAAAAAGCCATCCCATAAAAAAATGTCTCCTAAATTTTGAATAAATTAAAAGCTCATTTTGTTATAATTAAATTTTTCTGTATTTATGTCTTAAATAAAAAATATGCATTTTCACTTTATGATGATTACAATAATGTTAAAAAAAAAGATTATTTCTCTGTGGCCTTTTACAAAATCGCACCTTTTATAAAAACCATTTCGAAATAATAATTTTTTTTATTTACACATTTTTTTGTCAATTCAATTCGTTAAATTTTAAAGATACGTTCGAAAATGCATATTTTCTTTACAATTTCAAACTGTATTTATTCGTTTTTTGTGATTTTTTCTAAAAGTATCACAGTTTACAATTAATAAAATGAAAGTAGATCAAACAACTTGGTTTTGTTTATGAAATTATGTAACATTTGTCGAATACAAATTCAATTCCAGATTGTTGCTTGCAAATTCATTAAACAAGTTTAACAAAATATATGTAATAAATTCTACGCTCGCTGTTTTAACCAAATTTCTTTGGGGATTATTTTCGAAAACTTACTTGTTTGCAAACAACCTTTTTATATTTCAAATATTGCATAATTTTTACAAAGTAAAATCTTAAATCTTATAGAACTAAATTAATTTATATGTATGTATATTACTTTAAATTTAGATGAGTCTTGAAAGTACAAAAAATTCTATACTATTTAGCAGAACTTATGAATTAGCAGTTTCGTCATTTCTTTTTGTTTTAAATATTTTACAATTATTTAGTTGATCATTAATAGTTGGCTTAGAATTATTTAGAATTCTTTTTCTTATTTGGTATTTTAGCCCAAATGCGGAAGAAGTATTCATCGCGTCGTAATAATTTGCCACGAGCATATGAGTGTATATCCGCATCCATATGATGGTCGCGTAGCCAAGATGATGTGTTGCACGTACTCATTTCAGTACGTGGTTCGTCAGGTAGACTTTCATGACCTAAATGAGAAAAATGAATCCTTATTTTAATCCGTTTTAAAATATTTTTTTTTTAAGCTAACGAAAGTGACCTTTAGATTATGCTGGAAAAGTTTGTGGAATGTTAAAATTTTAAATAAAAAATGTAAAATGGTCTTTAGAACCATTTTATTATTCTGATGCAGTATTTTTATGTAAAAGACTCTTTTTAATCCATATTGATCTAGGAGCTGCGTAATTGAGGTCTTGTGTCGATTCATAACGGTGGGTATACCAATTTACACCCAAGACATAGAAAGAATCATAACATTGGTTTCAAATGGAATAATCGCCTCCAAGGAAGGCGAATGCAATTTTCCTTTTTTATTATATTTTCATTACAACATTTACCTGCTTACACATGCTCAATTGCAATGGCCAAAACCAACGCAGCCTAATCTCCAGATTAAGTCCCCTATTACTATTTTATTTTTCCATTCCTAAAGAATTGCTTCATTGTAAAAGATTTTCTCACAATGAAGGAATAAAATGTACGATTGCTAGCTATTTTGTAGAGCTTGATTGAAGTTAAACTCTAGACAAACTGGGAACTTTGCTTCCAATGCACAATATGTAGTAGAATATAGACAACTTGAAAAGTTAACGCAATAGAATCACTAGTAAATTTGTATCTGCATCTTATAACTATTCTCATTTGTCTTCGTTTGGTGATATACTACAAATATATTTTCCGCTCAGGCTCACTGAATGTTTTCAAACATTTAAAGTAATTCAAGAAGCTAGTGATCCAGGCAGAACTTGTCCTGCCACAGAGCACTTTATATAAACGCCATTTTATATAAACTGCCATTTCGAATTACTCTTAACAAACCTTTTAATTTGATACCCATATAATGGGTTTGCATAAAAATTTATTGGTCAGCCAGCCACCTTTGGGCATCGGCCTTATTGCATTTTGTATGACGTAAATTTATTTTTCGTATTCTTCTCAATAAACCCTTTCATTTGATACCCTTTATCATGTGGTCAGCCATCTTGGGGAATCCGTCATATTGGATTAATAATGATGTCAAATTATAATCCGAATTTTCCTAAACACATAACCTTAAATTTGACATCCATTTCATGGAGTTGCGTTGCAAAACAATTGGATTGCCGTCTTTGAGCGTGATCACAGCGCCATCTGCCGAGAGCAATTAAAAATCTGAACTCCTCATGGCTTAACTTAAGCACACATAATTTCATCAAAGTCGGTCCAGCCGTAAGGAGCAGTTCAATTTATACACACATTTATTTAAGTTTGTATGTATGTACATATGTAAATAAAGATTGTCGTAAAAGTTTTCAACGATTTAGGAAAACTGGCATAGCGATGGAGCAGATAAGGTTGCACCCTTAATTTGATGGCAAGAGATATTAAATGCTGTTTTGTGGGCTTTGTTCGTTAAAATTGGTTTAGTTATACGGAGAGGCCAAATGGTTAGCATATTGTGTTACACATTATTTACATACATACATACATACATACATACATACATATATTGTTTAATGATAACTAGAAATATCTTACCTAATGTCATAGCCTTGTACGGCTCCTCAGATTCCAACGGTTCACTTAGACCTATTTCGTTTTTGGCAAAGATGCGTATCATGTATTCATGATTCTCTTGCAAGTCTCTAA
Source organism: Phania funesta (assembly GCA_963932375.1). Classification (NCBI taxonomy): domain Eukaryota; kingdom Metazoa; phylum Arthropoda; class Insecta; order Diptera; family Tachinidae; genus Phania; species Phania funesta. Next base: position 72,180,410 of record OZ010656.1, read on the forward strand.
TTTGGAATTTCTGTACACCGGCCGGTACACGGCCAACCTCAATCCACATGCTCTTCTTCATATCACGTATAGCAATGTGATAACCGAGCAGAGGCGCACCTCCATCTGACTCGGGTATGCCCCATTCAAATACATGAGCGTTGGCGGCAATAACTCTAGCCTCCAAGGGAGCAGTGGGTGGCGATGGAACCGCTGTAAAAATATTAGTACATACAAATAATTTGAGGCTCTTGTTACCATAGTAAACCTGATGATAATAATACTTACTTGCATGTGTTTTCAAGGCAATAATATCAGTTGCGGCTGGTGCACCCAGACCAACTTCATTTTCAGCCGATACTCTAAACCAATATTCAGACTTTTCTTTTAAGTTATCTACGGTGTATTGAAGACAATGAGAATCTAAGGTTATGACCTTAGTCCATGTTGTGGATGTTGATGAGCGTTTTTCAATGCAATAGCCTGTCAGTGGAGTGAGAGAGATTGAGAGCGAAAAGAGAGAACGAGTTTAATGAAAGTGCACCATATTGAAAATTCATAGAAGAGCAAATAATATTTTTCTTGCGAGTTCTTTTAATTTAAAGTGCACGAAATTTAAGTTTTGTGCCTTTCCACTCACCTGTAATTTCCGAACCACCATTGTGTGCAGGTATTTCCCAATCAAGTGTTACGCTTCTGCCCGTAACATCCGGACATCTGAGATTTTGAGGTGGCGAGGGAGGAGCTAGCAAAAAAAAAAGTCGGACACATTTGCATTAAATATATAAAATAATAAATAAAAAAGTAAAATAATTAAAAGCGTTTACAGCAAAATAAAGCAATTTACATACCCAAACCTTCAGAGGCTCTTACTGGATGTTTGCGTAGTTAAGTATTTAAGCATTAAAGCAAAGCAATTAAGCAAATAAAGTTTTAAAAATCAAAATATTTCGCATTAATATTGTTTTAAGCCAAAAACATAATAAAAAAAAATGTTAAACTTACTGATTCTACGGCTAACGACAATCTTGTCTTCGGTCTCAAGAGCTTCACTTGTGCCAACCTCATTTTTGGCGTATATTTTAAAGGTATAGGCTCTATTTTTAATGACATTTGTAACCAATATATTTGTTACACTGCCGTTTGTACTGCCCAGTAGTCTATATTCAGTTTCATGGAATTCTTTAATTTCAACAATATACTCAATAATCCTAGAGCCACCATCACTTTCAGGTTCTTGCCATGACAAAGTGAAGGATGTGTCATTCATGCCGGAAACATCAATGGGCGCTCTTGGTGGTGTTGGTTTATCTGTTAAATAAAGAAAAAAAATTAAATATTAAATGCCATATAAAATTCAATTTTAGATTAAACCTACTGAATTTCTTGGTAATAGCCACCGGTTCACTTACGGCGGGCTCAGATTCGCCAATGGGATTAATGGCCACAACTCTGAACATGTACTGTGAGTTCATGGAGAGTTTTTGTATGGCATAGGAGTGTATGTCTTTGTCGAAATCGGCCACCTTCATCCAAACACTATTTTGTACTTCGCATTTCTCCAATATGTACTTATTGATCTCTAAGCCGCCATCATCAATGGGTGGTGTCCATTCAAGTTTAATGGAATCTTTTTTAACATCTTTGATTTCAAGAGACTGAGGACGGCTTGGTTTATCTATAACCTTAATATTGCATTCCACACTGCTAGAGCCGGCGGGATTTTCAGCCACAATCTTATAATGACCTGAGTCCTCTCGCGTCAATTTTTTAACGTTGAGTGTGGTCTTGGTTTCGGTGGTGGTGGTTTCATTGATTTCAATTGTGTGTAGTTTTGTTGTCTTCAGTACAGTAGTTTCCTTGTACCATGTTATATTTGGTCGCGGATAAGCCTTAACTAAAGCTGGAATGGTCATCTCGGAACCGGAACGTAGTTTCTGACTTAAATACTTTTCTTCAATATCAATACTAGGCTTTTGTAGCAATGTCACCCGACATGTTGTTTCGGTACTGCCTACTTCATTTTCAGCCATACAAGTGTATTGTGCTTCATCTTCTACAGTCGTTTTTTCAATCGTGTACTTAGCCACTCGGTTCTCGTAACGCATGGTCTTGGTTTGTATTAACTTGCCATTTTTCTTCCATACGACTTTGGGCTCTGGCACACCGCCGAATACGCAGGAAAGTATTACATCTTTGTCATATTCCGTAGTGATGTCTTGCAGAGGTTCTTGAACAATTGGCTTTTCTTTCTTAACCTCAGCTACCAAGCGTATGACCGGCGATAAAGGTGATGGAGGCGAGGGACCAACTTCATTAACAGCTATAGCACGAAATACGTATTCACTATCAATCACTAGTTTGTTAAGAGTAAAAGTCGTCTCCTTAATATTGCGAATTTCGGTCCATCTGCAAATTTAAAGTAAAAAATTAACATAAGTTACAGCAGAAAAAATTGTACTTACTTTTCGATATTAACAGCTTTGTATTCCAAAATGTATTCTAAAATGTCTGATTTTCCATCATCGTCCGGTGCCTTCCAGAATAAAGTTATCGAATCATGCATTACTTCCAAAGGTTGAGGAGCGCCTGGAGCTGAGGGCTTACGCATTATAACCAGACGTAAGCTAGCCTCAGCTTCACCCACTGGATTACGTAATTTAATAGCGTATTTATCTTCATCATCTTCCACCACTTTCCGTATGGTTAGTGTGGCTGACTGCTCATCAATAGTTGGTGTAATTCTGTCCGACGGAACAATAACCTTTTTGTATGTTCTCCATTCAGCATCCGGTTTTGGCACTCCAGTGTATTTTATAGTCATTGTGACATCTTCATTTTCCTTAACCTTAACTGTTTGCTCCTTATCAGAAATAATAATAGGAGCGGTTTTAACCTCTTCAACACATAAGTTGGTACTAGTTGTTACATTAGCGGCAGTGCATGTAATATCTCCAGCGTCATCGTCATCAGCATTGTGTATGATGAGACGTCTTACTGTGCCCTCTACAAACAGCTCGTGTTTCTTATTAGGTTTAATGGGTTTCCCCTTCTTAAACCAAGTGACTTCCACATCGGCTTGTGACAATTTAACAGTAAATTCAGCATCTAAATTCCTAGTAGCCAAAGTGATATCCGGTAAAGGTAGAACAAACTCAACTAAAGGTTTTTCTACCACCAGCTTAGCCGTGGATGTTTGCTCGCCCACTTTAAGGGAATATTCGGTTGCATCTGAAAGCTTAGTCTTTTTGATCGTAACTAATTGGCGTTTGCCATCGATGGAGAGTTGAACACGTTCATCGAACATGATTTCTTTAGCATTCTTAAACCATTTAATTAAAGCATCTCCCTTGTCCAATTCAACTGTGAATGTTGCTGTCTCACCTTCAGTAACTGTAACATCTTCTAGAGGCCTAACAATTTTCGGAGGTAATTCGATAACTGTAAGCTCCGCTTTGCACACTTGGTCCGCAAATTTACAGGAGTATTCACCTTCATCGTGGATAGTACAGTTTCGTATAAGAAGCCTGTGAACTTTACCGTCCTTAATGAAATCTACATTCTTCTTTTCGGATGTTATCCTCTCGCCATCTTTGAACCACTGCATCTCACTAACGTCAGTAGAAACTTCTACATCCAAAATGGCAGTATCCTTTTCAGTGACCTCGTAATCTTCCAAGGGCTTTATGAACTCGGGTTTGCGAGGCAATACCTCAACAGTAGATTTTGTCTCTTGATCTTTAATTTTGCATGTGTAGTTGCCAGTGTCTCTTAAATTTGTGTTTTTAATTACTAATTTATGAGTTTTACCCTCTTCGACGACTACCCGATGGTCCATGCCACTAAGTTCTTTGTCATTAAAGAACCACTTAGTGGAGACAACGTGAGAAGTTTCACATTCTAGGGTCAAAGATTGGACCTCTTCGATGCTTATTTTAGATTTAAGTTTTTTGGTAAAGACAACTTCATCTACTTCTACGATAATGCGGGCGCCATGAGATGTTTTGCCAAAAGGATTGCTAGCAATGCACTTGTAATCACCAGAATCAGTATCAGGATTAGCATCTTTGATGATGAGTTCAATATTTTCGCCGTCATAGATTTGTTGAATACGTTCATTGGGTTGAAGTAGGTTGTTGTTAAAGAGCCATTGTACCTCGGGTACTGGATTGCCAGTTACTTTTGCTGGCAGGCGTATAAGTCCCTTCTGGGGAACATTCTGTTCTTCAAAACGCTCTACAAATAATGGAGGTTCTGCATTCCCACTTGGTGGCTCTGAAACAAAATATGTAAACGTGTATTAATTATTGCAAAAAAATATTCTAAAGTACGACAAATATTTCCAAACAAATATGAACATTGTTCAATCAAGAGTAAGAAGGGCTTTTCATGTACCTTCAATAGTAAGATTTGCTGAGGTTTCTATGCTGCCTAAAGGATTTTCACCCCTGACCGTGTACTCGCCCTTTTGATCACGTTTGGGTGATATTAATGTTAAAGTATGAATATCCTTTTCAGTCTTAGTACTACCCTTGATAGGCTTTCCATCTTTGTACCAAGTTATCGTGGGTGCTGGATTACCAACAATTTGTGTAGTGAGCACAGCGCTTTCGCCCTCTCGTATAATCATATTACGCAAAGGTTCTAGTACTTGAGGCGGTTCGTTTTCATTCGTACGCACCTTTAGAATTATGGGCAGTCTAGATTCGCCTTCCCGATTTGTAGCAATTACTTCGTAGATACCTTCTTGGATCTTTTTAACCTTTCTTATGTGCACTACACTACAGTACATGTGCATATCGGATTCAGTGACGATGCGTACATCCTTCAGAGTGGTGGTGTCAATTTCTTCGCCATTAAATGTCCAGACAATATCGGGTTCGGGTACGGCTACAAGTCGACATTCCAATATTACATTGGAATCTTCATCTACATATTGAGCTTTAGGTTTGCGTGAAAAGGTAGGTGGTATACCTTCGAGTATATCGGCTAACGATGATTCTCGGGACATGCTCTTACGGGACATGGCTGTGCCATCAGATCCGTGATCGGACAAGGGAGTTTCAACCATCAATTCGGTGGTAGTGGAGGTAAAACCAGCTGCGTTTTTAGCAACACAAGTAAATCGACCTGCATCCTCAGGGAAAACTTCACGTATAATCAGTGTGGCAACATTATCATCATCATAATACATTTGGAAATCTTGAGAAGGCTTAATGATGGCTGTTTCGCGGAACCAGGCGATTTGTGGCCGTGGAACGCCTTCAACCTTGCACTCAAATTGCACTGTATAACCATCAGGCGTATGAATTGGCTGCAATTTTTCAATAAATCTTGGTGCCATTGGCTTTTCATGGGGTCCAGGACCTTTACATTTTACAAAAAGGAAACAAATGAACGAATAAACAAAATGTTAATCACTAGACAATACCACTACTTGCAAACTGAATTATTCATTTCACAAAATAGTCATCTACGCATCCACAACATATGTATACACTCTTCGAATACTTACGTTCAAAAACAGGTAACTTGTCAATCTTTTCGTGCAATTTCTTTTGCAAATATTCATTGTATTCGGTAGCTTCCATGAGATATTGGGCTGGCACCCAACCTTCTTCTTCCGTAATGATCTTTTTAACAAACCACCACTCAGAACTGTGGCGGCCGACAATGTGTACTTTTTCACCTTCCACAAGATTCATGGCTTCATCAGAATCTGCTACATAATTGCAAATCGAATACATTACATTGTCCTCACCAGCTTCTGTAAATACAAATACAAAGTGCATGTCAACAAAACTTACCGAATCCAATATATTCTTGACTTACCTTCAATATCCATTTCCCGTGTAATATTCAAAGAGGCCCCATCTATTTTGAAATAAAAGATTTCATTAAAATATCACGTATTTCTTGAGAAAGAGCTATCAGGATATTAAGTGTTAATATGATATACATATGTTTAATGAATTATTAATTAACTGTTTACACATGGGTGGGTACACAAAGTTGTTACCTCGCATATATACTCTGTTATCATATAAGCGTAAATAGAATATGTTGATGTTGCATTGGTTTTTTTATTTAAAAAGCATGTAATGTAAAATTTATATATTAATTTTAAAGCTTTAAACCTAAATTAAAGAGAAGAAGCCATATTATTTTGTTTATTACTTTGGTTACTGACCTTCATTGAAGACTTGTTGAATTACTTTACGCTTCTTTTTGAACGTAAGCGAGTCCTCATCATATGTCACGGAATTACTTTTTTGACGTCTTATGCCAATAAGGAATTGTTCCTCTTCTTCATCTTGAATAGAGTATCTAGGCGCGGGCTTGTGCTTGGGTTTGAGTGTAAAATCTACATCATCAGGAGGCAGTTCTTCAATTTGGTATTCTTCGGGTTCTTCGACATCATACATTGTGTCTTCTACACTGCTGTCATCACGAATTTCCTCTATAATAGGACCTTGACCGTCGTCATAGTCCTGCATAATCTTAATACGATGCTCATCTTCTGCCTCGGAATATGTTTTCTTAATAGGTTTTTTGAGTTTAACTTTGCCGGACATGGAAACTTCTTCTTCAGCATAGGAATCTAATGCGATGCTAAATTCTTGTTCAACATCTTCTTTAGTTTTGGTCAGTTTTGGCCGGAATGTTACATTCTCGACGTCTGTGAATTCAGGTATTTCTACACCCTTCTTGCGGCGTTTTAGTTTCTTTACCGTGTATTCTTGTTCATCTTCTTCAGTTACTTGTAATGGTTTAGGCTTAGGCTTTGGTCTTTGAGCTACCACAAACTCTTCAATTTCTTCCACTTCGTCTTGATTATATTCCTCCTCTCGTTTAATATGAAGTTCAGCTGCAGCTTCATCAGATGTAGGTGTTTTCTTGGGTCTTTTCTTGAGAACAGTGGCTTCTTCAGCTACACCTTCATTAATTTTGCGTGGCTGTTTGAAAGATAAACTAAATTCTTCTTCCTCATGCTCTTCATATTGAGTTTCGATTGGTTTTTTGGGTTTTCTACGCATAACAATGGCTTCCTCCACTATTTCCTCTTCTTCAACCTCTATTGGTTTTTCAATAATTTGGTCCTTTTTAATTACAAGTTCATCGGCTGCTTCCTCCAAGGTCTTCACAAGTTTTTTCTTTTTCTTTAGTTGAACTGATTCCTCCAGTGTCTCCTCTAGCACTTGCTTTTCTTTAGGCAATTTAAAATCTACTTCCACGTCTTGTTCTTGTGTTTTTACAGGTTTCTTGGGTTTTAAAGTAACATCAACCACTGTTTCTTCCTCCTCTTTAACGGTAGGTTTTTTGAATGTAACATTCTCTTCCAAAATTTGTTCCTTCTTTTTGGCTTTCTTGGCTTTGAAAACAACTTCTTCGATTACTTCTTGAGGTTCTTCCCTTGGAGCTTCAAATGTTTCCTCAAACTCTTCGACCAATTGTATTTCTGGTTCAAGCGAAACTTCCTCTTGGACTTGTATCTGCAGCTCATCCTCCGGTTCTTTTGCAGTTTTAGGCTTAGATTTCTTTTTAACAATTGTTGTTACTTCTGGAGCAACCTGTTCTTCTGCTTTAGGTTTCAAGGATACCTCAACTTCCGGCTCTTCCTTGATTTTTGGTTCAGCAATCTTAGGTTTCTTTTTGAGCTTAACTTGCTCCTCTGGCACATCTTCAACCATTTCTTGCATAATTTCTTTAACAGTAATCTCATAGGTTTTCGGTTTCTCCTTGGGAATATCTTGAGGCTTGGATTCCTCTATGATTTCTTCAACTTCCTCTATTTCTTGCACTAATTCGGGTTCTTGGGGAATTTCTTCTGTAATAGTTACCTTGAGGGCTGCCTGCTCTTCTTCTGGAACTCTTTGTTTGGGCCTCGTTCTAATGGTCTTTGCCTCCGCAATGTCTTCAGTGGGTTTTTGGGGAACAAGTACAACCTGTTCTTCAGGTTCTTCAGTGACCTTAGTTATGGGTTTTTTCTTAAGTTGTATTTTAACTTCTTGTTCCTCCACGTCTTCGCTGGTGATGTAGCTAGGAGTTTCCTCAATAACTTTGACTTGGTGTTCATAGTAACTTTCTTTTTGTGGTTTTTGCTCTTCAGGCTTTTCTTCTATTTCAACGGATTTTGGCTTCTCCAAATTCTGTTCCACTAAAGTTACCGTTTTATCTTCCGTGGATTTCTTAGGTTTCTTTTTTACTGTCTTAACCGCTTCATTAGAAACTTCTTCTGTAGGTTTAGTTGCAACAACTGTTATGTCTTTAACAGATTCTTCTTTAGGCTCTGTTTCCTTTAGAGGTTCAATATCTGCCTTTCCTTCCTCTTCTTTAAGTTTGAATTCGTACTCTTTAAAAATTTCTTTGGGCGCTTCTTGAGTTGGTACTTCCTCAAGCTCTCTTTTTTCTTCTACAATTTCCTCTGCTTTTTCATCTGGAATTTCTTCTATGACCTTGATCTTTAACTCGTCGCCCATTTCTTCTTTGGGCTTAATTTTCTTCTTCTTTTTTATTTGAACTTCTTCCGTCACCTGCTCAGTTGGCTTAGATTCTTTTATAATGAATTCGGCCTCAGGCTCTTCGGTTGGTTGTTCTTCCACACGTTTAGGTTTGATCTCAAATTGAGCCACTGGAACCTCTTCTTCAGGTTTGTATTGTTCCTCAGATATTTTAATTTTATACTCAGTAGCCTGGTTTTCTTTTGGTTGTTCGATTACTTTAGGAGATTCTTTAATAGTTTCTTCAACAATTTCTTTTTCTTCTGTTTCTACAACTTGAACTTCAAGTTGAACAGCCTCTTCTGCGGGTTTTTTAGGTTTCTTAGCTTTCTTTGTTTTAACCACAGTTTCAATTTCGGTTTCTTCGATTAGTTTCGGTTCCGTAAAAGCCACTGAAACTTCAACTTCTTCCGGTAGTTCTTTAACTTTTTTGGGTTTAAACGCCATTTTGATTTCATCTGGCTCTTCTATTACAGGCACTGGAGTTTCAGCATCAAATTCCACAGTCTTAATTTCATAACTGGGAAATACTTCAGCTGGTTCCTCAGGTTTAGGCATAGGTGTGACGGTTTCCTCTTCTTTCTTAACTTCCTCAACCAATTTCTCTGTAGCTTCTGTTTCATTTATCGAAAATTTGTAATCAATAGGTTTTGTTTCTGGAATGACTCTAGCAGTGATTTCTTCAGTGGGAATTTCTTCTACAACTTCTTTCACTGGGTTTTCTTCTTTAACTTCAACTACGGCGGTGTCTTTTACCGCTTTTTTCTTTGGCACCTTTTTAGTAGTAACTTCTTTAGGAGTCTCTTCTATTATGGGTTGTGTAATTGTCTCCTCAACTGTGATTTCTTCGAGGGCGGGTGTTTCTGTATGTAACTCAACTAATACTTTTTCTGTAGTTTCTTCTACTTTGTTAGGTTCTGGCTGTTTAGATTCCTGCAGTGTAATTTCAAATTCTTCTGGAACAGTTGCTTTAGGTTTCTTCTTTCTAGTCACTACTTTTTCTTCAATAACTTCTTCAATAGTTACCTCCTTGGCGTCAATATCAATAACACGGACCTTATGTTCTTTCGGGACTTCTTCGGGTTCAATTACGGTTGTAGTAATTTTGTACTCAATGGGAATCTCTTCTTGTAAAGTTTTTTCAGGAATTTCTTCCGTTACTTTAATCTCTTCAAGTGTGGGTTCTCTCTTTAGAGCTTTTGTTTTAATTTTGACCTTATCAATAGTATCTTCTACAGTAGTGTCTTTCTCGATAAACTCTTCATGAATAGAAATCTCAAATTGTTCGTCAGGCATTTTTTCGGTTTCAGTTGTATCTGTAGTTTTTTCTTTTTTGGACTTTGGTTTTTTAGTTACCTTTTCTACTAGTTTTGGTACCGGCGAAAGAGATTTCTCTTTAGGCTGTTCTTGTACTATTTTGGCAGTATCTTCGACAGAAGCTTCTTCATTGGTCTTCTCAACCGGCTTTAATTTATGTTCAGTTTTAGGCTCCTCCACTATTTGGCTTTCTGGTATACGAAACTTGAAATCGTCTTCAGGTTGCTCTTCCTTTGTGATTGGTTCCCCTGGATGGATTTGGACAACATTCATTTCCTGTTCAGGCTTAGATCGAGATTTAGGTTTATGTTTCTGTTTTGGTTCTTTTTTAGATTTCTTAGGTTCTTCTGGGAACTCCATAGGCACAAGTTCCCCCTTAGCATATTCGTTATCCTCAAACTCGAGTGGTTCCAAGGGTTTCATTTCATATTTCGGGGTTTCCGGTTTAGCGTCCTCTTCTCTTACAGTAGCCTTGGGTTTCTCGACTTTTTTGTCTTTAGTCGCTTCTTCGACGGGCTGTTCCTTTGATGGTATTTTCTTAAGTGTAACGGAATCGGGTTGTTCTTCCTTTGGCTTCTTTTTACCCTTACCAAGTTTTATTTGCACTTCTTCTTGCTTCTCCTCTGGCTTACTGGGTTTTTCGGGCTTTTTGTAAGGTGCCTGCGGCTCTGGTTCCGCTTCGCTGCTTACATATTTTTCGTATTTCTCGAGAACTACCTTTTCTAAATCGCCCTTTATTTTCTTGATTTTCTTAGGTTTATAGGGCTTGAACTGCAGCAATGCTTCGGCCTCTTCAATGTTTCTAGACAAATCTCCAGCGGATCTTAGGACGCTAATTTCAGTAATTAAAGGTTTAAGGGCTTCCGGCGGATACTCAACGTTAACTATACGACTCTTAAGCTTAAATTTGGGTAATTGAACAGATTGGTCTTCAGCGGCCTTTTCCTTGTGTTTTGATGGTTTTAATTTGACCATTTGTGGCACTTGGGCAGCATCGACAATAACCACTTTCTTGGGTTTCTGTTCCTTACGCTCGATTTTGATAGGCTCTAAGTTAGATATTTCTGGTTTAGCTTTCTTAGGCTTTTCGATTTCAACTTTCTCATAGTTTTCGAGTTCGGTCTTTTCAATCTCTTGTTCCAATAGCTTCTGAATAACGGCATCATGGTCATCACTTTTCTTTTTAACTACCTTCTTCTTTGGTTTTTTAGGCTTAGTTTTATCTTCAATAGTTTCTTCAGAGACTTCTGGAGCTATTTCCTCTACCTCAACAACATCAATGGGATGAGATTCCTCTAAATCCTGATAGCTCTCTTCAGTTGTAACTATTTCGGGTTCCTTAACATATTCCTCTTCCTTTTCTTCCGGCTCTTCCTCGATGACATTTATTTGATAATCTTTCTGAACTATTGGTTGCTCACCTAATTTTAAACAAGTGCAAATATAATTAATTGGATGACAGATAATAAAATATTTGTTTTGTAGATAGGTTTTTAGGCAGTTTTTGTATTTGTTTTCTTTTATTAAAATGAGAGAAGATTAATTCAAATATAAAAGAGGCATTAAAACATAAATACACGTATGTAAATGTGAATAGGTGTGCTTACATAGTTAATAAAAGTTTATTGTTAATTTTAAAATATGAGACAAACGTTGAAAAATTGCTCTTAATCATATATTTTTCTTAGGCTGCATTCAGACGAAGTGTCTTTGCCATATGGAATGCCACTTGCTATGTATAGAAATTTCATATTATTTGAATTTTTTACTTTACAACAGCAGTTGATAGTTGGTAGAATATAAAATTTCCCTCTGATTGGAAAAATGCCTAATGCTTTGTTCGTATGAAATGTTGCAAGGTTTTCACGCGTTGTGTATATGACAAATTCACGTCGTGTGAACATACCTTAAAAATGTCGGCCGTGTTTAAAGACCTACAATAATACTTGATTTGATATTCCGACAGGGTGATGTGATGTAGATTTTTGGAATGAATTCCCGTTATCCCTTGACAACTTTGGTTTGGAGACAAACAGTTTCGGCAATTTGCCATCTTTTCGTTCGTTCGAGAACGAAGATGACACATAGCCGTTCCGGTTTGTTTTCAATCCAAACTTGAAAAGGGATTTTGGAAATTCGTTCTAAAAAACTACATTAATTTTTTATTAACTTCTATTTAATAATGACTTTTTCAAGTAAAGTATTCATGAATAAATATTTTTTTCTATTTTTGATTAAAAGAGCAAAAGGGTACGTAACTCAGGGGGCGAAAAACAACGCCCTCTCGTCATCATATACATTATATATGTATGTACATGGTAAGTAACTGTTGTATGAAATTGTACAGAAGTGTTAGTAACGCCAAGTTTGGATTAAGTAGTAAATTTACTGTTAAGCTTAGAAAATTGTTAAAAACATTTAACCTTATTAATATTAAATAAAATAATAATAAAAATTAAATTAAAACAACGTTAGCGGCGGAAATGGTATTCTAAGGTGCAAAGGGTTGTGGATAGATAGGAATAGACATAGAATAGGGTGTTTGTAGACGCCAAAATAATAATAAGATTTCTTTCATAAACGAAAGAAAAACGCAACTATGACTACGAGCATCATCACTTTTGTTTAAAGTTTGTAGACAAGTTCCACAACACTTACTTGTATGTTTTTTGGGTTTAGTTTTGTGTTTGGTTGGTGTTGTTTCTTTTGTATCCTCTGTGATAGTGACGTTGTGAGAATCGGGTGTGATTTGTTCAGTGTCCTCAGGCTTATGCTCTTGTTGTAGTTGTTCTTCAATCTGTTCTTGTGGAGTAGTGTATGTTTCTGTGATTTTAATTTCGTGTATTATGTCTGGAATTTCTGTATGTTCTGGCTTTTCTTCGGTGGCTACAACCTTGGAAGGTTTCGGTGATTTTTTCTTGTCTTTCTTAGGTTGTTCTATCTGATCGACAGGTTCTGTTGGTTCCGTATCAGTCTTGTCAGGCATTTCAATTTTTTCGTATTGCTCTAGTATGGTCTTTGGTATATCTTCGTTTATAAGTTTCTGTATGTACTCGTCCACTTGATCCTTTTGTACTTTTTTCACAGTTTTCTTGGGTTTCTTAATAGTGGGTTTCACCGTTATGCCCTTATCAATTTCATCGATGGAAACAGGCTGTTCAATTGGTTCTTCTTCCATAACAATTGTAACTTCTGGGCTATCCTCTTCGCGTATGGTTACAACATGAATAGTTGCCTCATCCTCATTATCGATTCTTTTGATGAAGGCACGTTTTTTAGTCGTCTTTTGTTTAGGATGTCCTTCGTCATCGAGCACCTTTTCGATTGTAGTCGCAGCTGGCTCACTTTCGAAGATCTCTATAATCGGTACTGGCGTTTCCTTGGGAGCTTCTTCTTCTACCACTGTTATTTCAGCCAGTTTTTGGTCCTCCTTGGTTTCTTTTGGCTTCTTAGCTTTTGGCTTTTGTTTAGGTTTTTCATCTTCCGTTGCTTGAGGTTTTGTTTCAGTTCTATCAACCGGATAAGTCTTTTCTTTTGCCTCCTTAGGTTTCACTTCAAACTCAAATTTCTCATATTTTTCTAACTCAGTTTTTGGTATGTCATCCTCAATTAGTTTTTGTATGTAATCCTGCAGATCGTCCTTTTTAACCTTTTTGCTTTTCTTTTTGGCCGGTTTACTTATATCAGGCTTATCCTCGTCCGGTTGCGTTACTAGCATAGTGACTTCTATTTCCGGCTGGTCATCAGTTTTCACTTCAATAATTTCAATGACTTCCTCTTTAGGACCTTGTTGGCGCTTGATTTTTCGTTTCGTTATAGTCTGTTTCTCAACAACACCTTCCTCATTAATATTTTCTTGTGTCTCTGTTTGACTTTCAATAACTTCCACTTTAAATGGTTCTGGTTTTATAGGTACCGGGGAGCTTTCCCTAATTGTAATTTCGTAGTCTTCAGTTTCTTTAGTTTCTTTTGTTTCTGGCTTATGTTTCTTTTCTTTTAGCTTTTTGTGCTCTGGAATTGGTTTTATTTCCTCTACAATTTCTTTGACCTCATAATCCACTTCTGATTGGTCTGTAGGCTCCGTGGTGATTACTTGTATTTCGTAGTCTGTTAAGGATTCTTCTTTTTTCTGCGGTTGTTCTTCCAAGAGTTGTACTTTATGCTTAGGTTTCTTCACTTTTCTAACATCCTTATCTTCTTGCACAGTTATTTCTTCGCTCTTTTCTGGCATAGCCAACTGGTTTTGCTCCTGCAAGGAAGTCTCGTAGGTATGTTCGGGAGACTCATTCTCCAGTTGGTCTTTTTGTTCTATGGAAAATTCATCAGGATGTGGAATTTCTAAAATTTCAGGTTTACTCTCTATTTGTTTCACCTTGTGTGAAGGCTTCTTTTTAAGTGTAACTGGCAGGTCTATGTCAATCTTTTCGTATGTTTCCAACTCTGTCTTAGGAATATCTTGTTCAATAAGTTTCTGTATGTAGTCTTGTAATTCGTCTTTGGGCACCTTCTTTGTTTTCTTTTTCTTTTCAACTTTCTCTTCAGAGGGCTGTTCTGGTACGTTGTCGTTTTCTAAGATGGTTACTGTAATCTCAGCAATTGGCGAATCCACCTCTTGTGTCTCGACAATTTCAATGATTTCTTCTTTAGGTCCAACCTGCTTCTTTATTTTACGCTTAGTAACCTTTTGTGATTTAACATCACCCTGTTCATCTGTTACTTGTACTTCATCTTCTTGTTTCTCCAACTCTTCAACATGAACAGCAAAACCGATTTCTTCTATTTCTGGTTGACTTTCAAATACTTGAATTTCTTGCTCCGGTTGTTCTTCATACTTTTCTTGGGGGGCTTGTTGAGATTTTTCTGGTTTTTTGATAACTTCTTTCTTTGGTTTCTTTTTCAATTTGATCGGTTCATCAATTTCAATCTTTTCGTACTTCTCCAACTCAGTTTTTGGTATATCTTGCTCAATTAGTTTCATAATATAATCCTCCAGCTCATCTTTCTGAACCTTTTTGGTTTTTTTAGGTTTGGTGACTTTTTCAAACTTGAGGTTATCATCTTCTGCAGGTTTTTCGTATTCCGTAGACGAAACAGTAACTTCGGCTACAGATTGATCTTCGTTTTGGGTTTCTGTAATTTCTATGATTTCCTCCTTCGGACCGACTTGTTTCTTTATTTTACGTTTAGTAATCTTTTGCTTTTTGATTTCGCCTTCCTCGCCAACCACATCGACTATTTCTTCCTGTTTGCCCATTTCTACAACAGAAATTGCTAAATCTTCGGGTTTTTCTTCCTCGCGTTCAACATATTCCTCCGTAACATTTACTAAATATTCATTTAACTGCTCTTTTGCAATTTGCTTGGGCTTTTTGGCAATCTTTTTCTGTTTAGGTTGTTGCGTGTTTTCCATTTCGTCCACCTCTTCAAGTACGATCAGTTTCTCATGCTCCTGTGTCTCTTCTGGCTTAACATATTCCTCAATAATTTTGACAATGAATTCATGCATTTGTTCTTTTGGCACCTTTTTGGTTTTCTTGAGCGGTTTCTTTTCTTTTGGTTTCTCTAGTTCCTCGGGAATATCCTCAATAATTTCGACAACAGTTACATCGGCATTGGGCTGATCTTCTTTAATGATTTCGACTATTTCAAAGACTTTCTCTTCCGGACCAGATTTAGTTTTAATCTTACGTTTCGTAATTGTCTTCTTTTTAATTTCGCCTGACTCTGACGGCTGTTCCTGAGTTACGGTAGTTTTTTCAACTTCTTCTATAGGTACTAACTCTTTGTCATCTCTATATACCGAAGGTGCCACGTATTCCTCAATGACATTTATGACAAAATTTTCTATTTGCTCCTTGGGAACTTTTTTGGTTTTTTTAACCGGTTTCTTAATTTGAGGCATTTCTTCCGTGTCTTCAGGCTGTAATACGCTATCAGTTATTTCCTGTATAGTTATTTCAGCGTTTGGCTGGTCTTCATGTGTAGTTTCAGAAATTTCAAAAACTTTTTCTGCCGGACCAGACCTTGTTTTTATTTTGCGTTTGGTAACGGTCTTCTTCTTAATCTCACCAGCGCTATCTGGCTGTTCAAATGTCTCTGTGATCTGTTCCATTTCCTCAACAACTACAGGCTCATCAGCAACGTCTTCCTTAACTGTTGACTTTTTCACCTTCTTCGACTTGGGTTTGAGTTCAGTTACCTTGGGCAATTCTTCAAGAGTTTCTTCTTCAACCAAATCGACTTCAAAGCTTTTAGGTATTACTTCTTCAACTAAGGTTTCTTTTTCACTCATCTCTAATGATATTTTAATATCATCTTCCTTAGGTACGACTTCTTCAATATCAAATTCGTGAACCGTTACCGCAACACCATCCACAATTTCGGTAGTTTTTTTACGGTGCTTCTTAATGGCCTTAGGTTTCTTTTTATAATTTGCTTCGATTTCTGTGGGTTCATATTGTTCTAAAACGGTTATCGGAATTTCCTGTTCTATTAGTTGCTGTATATAAGCATCTTGGTCTTCCTTAATTGATTTTTTCTTTTTGAATTTCTTTACTGTGACTGATTGAGGTTTTAAGTCTTCAGTAATTTCTTGGGGTGTAATTTCAGTTGTTTTAATCTCTACCTCCGACTCGGGCTTGTCCTCAGCAAAAGATTCAATAATTTCAATAAAATATTCCTTGTCACCTTGCTTTTTCTTGAGTTTTCTCTTGGTAACAGTTTGCTTGACTTGCTCACCAGCTTCATTGACTATATCTTGCGTTAGTATTTCCGGCTGGAGTTCATGTATAACTACAGAATATTCTTTTATCGTATCTTCTTCATATTTAGGTTTGGTACGTTTTGCCTTTAGCTTTTGTTTTGGTTTCTCTTCGGTTACATCGACTTTGAAGTCTTCTTCCAAGGGAATTTCAGAAGGTTGCTCTTTTGTTTCGGTTACGGAAATTTCAAGGGGTACATCTTCATCCTTTGCCTCTGTCGTTTCTAATACTTTAATCTTTTTAGTTTTTGTTGGTTTCACTTTTTTAACATCCAAAGTATCCTTAACGTTTTCTTCCTTGTCAGGCTTGGCATCTTGCATATCAAAAGCTTCTTCTGCTGTTTGTTTGACAGAGTATATAGAGCCATCGATTTCATCAGGTTGAAGTTTCTCTTTAAGTGGAATTTCTTCGGTACTTCTAATGTCATCCATTTCTTCAGGTGCTTCATTTATGATGCGTACTAAATAATTTTCGAGTTCATCTTCTTTTATAGTCTTTTTAATCTTTTTAATTTTGCGGGGTTTTTCTTGTACCGCAAAATCTTCCGATTGTTCAGGCGAGATCTCAGTAGTTATAACAGTAACGTCTATCTCAGGCAGTTTATTAGTTTGTTCTTCAATTAGTAGAACCTCGTATTCCTTGTCGCCCACCTGCTTTTTAATTTTACGTTTTGTTTTTTTCTTTTCTTTAATCTCGCCATCTTCTGTGGTCTCTTTAACAGTCTCGGTTTGTTCGGTAATTTCTTTCACAACGACCTTGAAGTCGTCGAATGTTTTGGGTGCTTCCAACTCCTTGACTTGTATGTGTTCTGTAAAATGTTGAGGCACTTCAGGTTCTTCCGGTGTAGTTTCAGTTAACTGTATTTGTAATTCCTCATATGTTTGCTGCTCAAGCGGAACTTCTTGTGGTTTTTCTGCTTTAGGGAGAGGCTTAGATTTCTTTTTCTTCGGTTTTTCTTCCACTGGTTCGAATTCTGTTATAGCTATTTCAAGTTGCTCGGCTTCTAGAGGCTGTTCTTTTTTTGCTTTCGGTTTAGACTTCTTAGCCTTTTTAGGTCTTTCGCCGAACTCTATTTTTTCATATCTTTCCAGTTCGGTCTTGGGAATTTCCGCTTCTATCAGTTGCTGAATATAAGCATCCAATTCGTGTTTTTTCATTTTCTTTTGCTTTTTCTGTTTGCTATCCGGCGCTTCGGGAGTTTTGTTTTCATCGACAGTACCTTCCATGTCAGTGACTAGAACTTCATACATAGTTTCCTCACCTTCTTGAGCAGGAGCTTCAATTATTTCTATTATCTGTTCTTCGTTGCCCTTCTTGTGATGTAGTTTGCGCTTCTTAACCGTTTTCTTTGTTTCCTCTTTCTCTTCCTCCGTTTCTATTGGCTGTAGTTCTGTCACAGAGATTTCATAGAAGTTATCCTGAATTTCTTCAACCGGTTGTTCTTGTAACTCTGCCACATATTCTTCTAGTTCTTGAGGTTTAAGTTTTGCAATTTTCTTCTTTTTCTTTGTTACTGCAGGTTGTTGTGTTTCAGTTTCATCAACTTGTGTTGATGTTACTATAATTTCGTACAGTTTTTCGTCTTCTGTGTCTGGTTTGTCTCCTGGAATCTCAATAATTTCGATAATATTTTCGGAGGATTCGGTTTTTTGTAAAATTTTTCGTTTCTTTTTAGTTTTAGATTTTTTGAGCTCCTTCTCTTTCGGTTGTTCATCTTCGACAAATTCTGGCTGATACTCGATGACTTCAACAACTTTTGCCTTGTACTCTGTATCAGATTCTGGTTGCTCTAAATCTTGAGGATGGAATTTAATACCAGTTTCCTTATCTTGAGGTTTTTTCGGTTTCTTCTTTTTCTTAACTTCTTTTTCGACTTGAGGCTGTTGAGCTAACTGATCTTCTGAGGGCTGTTCTAGTGTGAATGGTTTTAAAACAATTTCTTCTCTGTCATCTAGCGTTTGAGGTATGTTTCCTTTGCCGATCTTTAGCTTACGATCCTCGGGTTCATTCTCCTCCTTTTTGGGTTTCTTAGGGCGCTTATATTTTATCTCAGGTTTTTCCGACTCATCCACTTGGATTTCTTCTTCATCTAATAGAGTAGGTTCTTCTAACTCCTCGGTTGTATATTCTGTAGGCTTAAATTTCTTGTGACGCTTCTTGAGACCCAACAAAGCTTCCTCTACATTACGTGATAGCTCACCTTGACCACGTTTCGTGTCAAGCTCCTTGATGATCAGCTTAAAGTTATAGGGTGAATAGGGCACAAAATTAATCCAACTCTTAAGTTTAGTCTTAAAGGGAAGCTTCTCTTTTTTCGGTTTTGGCTCTACGGGCCGTTGTTTTGGTGTTTTCAATTTAAGCATTTGTGGAAACTCAGCTACCGATGAGATTTCGATCTTATTTGATTTTTTCACCTCGATTCGTTCAATTTTCATGGGTACAAGTTTGAGCGGTTTTATCTGTGGTAACGATGAATCGCGACGGGCTTTTTGGGGCTGTTCCATTTCAGTACGTTTGTATTCTTGCAAAACAGTCTTTGGTATTTCCTGATGTATTAGGAACTGTATGTAGTCGTCTAGTTCGTGTTTTTTAAGTTTTTTCTTAATCGATTTTTTCTTTGGCTTTTGGTCTTTTGGTTTTTCAACCACACTGTCGGTCACCTTAACCTTCCAGCCAGGCATTTCTTCAGGTTTGTCCTCCTCCGTAACTACCACTGTTACTTCCTCCTCTTGGTCAGGTTTTTGGGTCGTTATTACCTCAATTGTCTGCTCTTGATCACCAATTTTCTTCTTAATCTTGCGTTTTTTAACTATGGTTGTTTGTGTTGGTTTACTTTCGTCATCCTGTCCTTCTGCCATAGGTAATTCTACCTCCATTACTTCTTCCGGCAGATACTCAACCGTTGCTGGTTGTAATTGCTGCTCTTCCGGTTGCTCTTCGATTACATTAAACTTGGTAGTTTTTGGCTTTTTGGTTTTAGTCTTTTCTTTGGGAGTCTCTGTGTGCTCTGTCTGTGGTGTGTCTTCAACTACAACATCATCGGGTTCGGTAATAGTGTATGTTTTGGTATCTTGGTCTAATTGACATAAAAAATATTTTATATTGATATAAATTGTTTGCTTGATAAATTCTTTTACAAAGCTTACGTTAAATATTAGTATTTATTTTTCTTATTATCATAGTTGTTAATAAATTGGTTAGTTTTAAAATACACTTTAAAACTGTCACATTTGTGTATAAAACATTAAAGTAATTATACATATATAAAATTGATGTATTGTGCCACAATATGTGTCATTTAGTGTAAATTATGAGAAATTATTTTTAATTGTTATTTTTATGTGCTTTCAATTATATACATGTGCGATGTGTACATATGTATGTGTATAAAGAGAGAATTGCAAGTTTTTAATAAATAGAATTTACTTTAAAGGAATGTATTGCAGTAATACATTTTCAATCGAAAGATTCACTAACACAAAAAACACTATTAAAGCTAAAAAAGATTTTGTTTAAAAAATTGAGTTGTTAACTTTTTAACATATAAATGTATTTGCCGTTTAATAGTGCAGTCATATTAATAGTGACATTTTCACACATTCTACCATTTAGTCGTGTAAAGACTTGTTATACGTTGTATGAATAAATTAGACTGGATCGACCCCCATTAGAAAAAAAAGTTGCATCAGCAACCCTCTGGGATGACAGATATTTCAATAATGGCTCTAGAATACCCACAATTTATTTGCCACGCCCCTAAATACTCATGTGTACCCATTTCAATGCCGATCGCAACATGTTTCTATGTTTTGGAAACGGCTTCAAGTTCGACCTCTGACATCACGGATCCTTTTCCCATAATGCCAAACATTAAAAGCAGCCTACATAAATATTTGAACGTAATTTTTTATTTGCAGGTATATTTTTTCCACTTATTTTTGAGATCAGCGTACTGCTACAGCTAATGAGCAGAGGTTAAAATAATGGTTACTCTATAATTTAACGAGTAGCTTCTTGTTGTAAAAAATAAAACTGCGAGAGAAGAATCAGTGGCACCAGAGTTGTTATCAAGAATTTTATTAAAATAAACAAAGAGGGCGGCATTTTGAGAACGGCTTAAAATTAAATATTTTAACCTAGATTTTAAATAGTTTTAAGAGGCCTATCCGATGGTTTGTAAAAAAAACTAGTGATTAGAGCGGAAGTATCCGCAATATGTAAGGTCGTTTCTAGAGAGTGTACATCCGATTGAAAAACCACTAAGGACGAAGTAGAGGTAGAGTAGAGTAGAGTTTTTAAACCATTAACAACAATATGCTATATGTTGTGATCGGACTTGGTATGACGGCAAAATAGAAACTAAATAGTTTGCGTTTCAGGGGCGTGGCAATAAAACGTTAGTGGGCATTTTATAATCATAATTGAAATTTGAATTATATGGCAACAAAAACAAATTTTAAAAACGTTAAAATTTAAAAAAAAAAAATAATTTTTTTTTTAATTTGAAAAAGTTTAAAACAGTTTTTTGTTTGACATATAGGTCTTAATTTTATAAAACGTCAGAATTTATACAGAAAGCAAAAATTTATGGGTTTGTGAAAATGAAATCAACGCTTCAAATTTTGTGGTGTTGATTTTTTTTTTATTTTCAGGCCCAAAATTTGTATGTAAAACAAAAACAATTTTTTGAAATTTTCGAATTTTGTTTTTGGTATAAATTCTGGCGCTGCGTTGTGTTTTATCAAATTATTTATTTGATAACCTTACTTTGCTTCCGAAATTCAAGTCCTGATGATAGAACTTAATTGATTTCTAAGATGCAGTTAAAATTTCAATTTAATAAAAACTCATTTTACTTTTCAACTGTTAAGCAAACAAATGCCATGGTCATCCGAACGAATACTAATTGCTGAAGCTATTTATATTTGCCTCTAAGACACAAGGTTCTGACAACGAATTCTAGCTGAAGGGACAAAAAAGTTTTCGTCCTTTTGGAAATTGTTATAGAGAAAATCTTATGATCTTCGCTTTGTGAATCTTTTATGGCTCTTTCTTGACAAAAAGCGAAAAACTGCCCTTAAACGGCAATATAGCGGGCTGAAAAATCCTACCACAATGTTGTCATAAGTTCAGTTGCGACGGTGGTTGAGTACAGGCGTACGTTATATTTAGTGCATATTTAATATTCGTAATAGGTGACTTTTTGTTTCCACTAAAAAGTAAAAAATTACTCGTCCAAATACGTAAACAAACTAGTGTTCCATCGCTACTCTCTTGTACGCAATTTGCTGCAATTTTATGGGCACCAGAGGCTGAAAAAACAGACACATTGAGCCTGGCGATACCGCTCTCCCTACCCAAAAATAGATATTTTATTAAGATTTGAATACAATAATTTAATTATTACATTGGTAATAATTAATAAATAATAATTTAGAGATCAAATTTGAATACTTATAGTAATTTTCTTTTAGAAATATGCCATAAAATATAATTAAAGCCTAAAGAAAAATTCGTCTATAAGTCTTCAAAGACGCCAAAGCTCTAAATTCAATATGAATGTCAGAAGTAAGTTAAAACTGAAAATGTATTTAAGTGTTAATTTCGAACTTAGTCACAATTAATTTCACTATAAGTCACCATACAAAAGAAATCTGCCAATATAATAAGGGTACTCATGAAACCGCTTAACATTTGCGAAGCAGTCATCAAATTCCACAATAAATTGGGCTCGTAAACTTGCGACCTTGAATTGCGCATTTCCTGAACTAGTTATTATTTGATTAGTATTATTAGAAAAATATAATATAAAAAAGTAAAAGTTAGAAATTAAATAAGAATACTAAAGGTTGAAATTGAACTTTTTCAATGAAGTAGTAACCTATATTGACCGAAATAATACCATAGAAATATTTTTTCCGCCCTGCCCCGTAAAATAATTTTATTCTAATTTAATTCTAAAACTGTTAAATACTTTCGTTAATCTTGGCAGAGCGGGGAACATTTTTAATATAGATATTTTTCTCTATGGAAGCAGGAATCTTTTTGAATTATTAATTTTTTGTTGTTGTTACCAACAGCCAGGTTAGCTATAGTTCACTGATAAAACCCTAGCGTAGATGCCTTGAGAGACCAGTTGCTACACGCATAGCTTTCCGCTAGGGGCTACGTAGGACTGGGAATTTTTATAAAGCAACCAGAGATCGGAGACTGTCCTCTTAAAAGAAATACTGCACTCACGGAGTGCAAAAGATGGCTCAGTGTGACCACAAGGCCAACAGAAGTCAACATCTTCACTGATAGGCAAATGAATATCAATGGAAAAAGTGCCCGAAATGGCAAGAACAAGGACTTTATAGGGCTGTAAAAGATCCGTCAACGACTACTCGCGTGCCAGGCAACCAAGAAGAATTTGGTAATGAACGAGAAAAGACTGAGGCAATAAAAGCAAGAAGTTTACTGAAAATAAACTTGGATTGTGCAAAGCCTTTTGAGACTATTGGGACTGAATAAAAACAATAGGGCAAAGGTGACCCATATCGCACTGTGGAACAACGGAACGGTGGTAAAAGCGACCAGAACTTGGTAGGGTGACCTGCACCCAGATATAACGAAGAGCCTGCTGAAACAGAACAAGGCCGAAATTAGTAAAATTGCGAGTATTCGAACAAGGCACTCAAACGAAACGATGATACATTTTCTGTGCCTAGCTTTCGCACAAATAAGACACATTACTAGACACATGTAGATCACCCAAGAGTTGAATTCTGAGGAGCTACGCTCGAAGCACCGAGGTACTATTATCGAAAAATAACGAGCATATTTCGGCTATAAGAGAATGAATACTCTTACCCTTATAGCGTTCTTCAATAGGATGAAATTGTTCACTGCGATTATCGGATTGCTAACGTATGCTCAAAGTAAACTATATAAGAATTAAGAAAATGTGAACACCTAATTTTTCAAAAACACTTAGCATGGCGCCGACGGGTATATATTCTAGCAGTAGGAGAATGATTCTTGCCTAGTATAGCGCAAATTACGTCTTTTTAATATAAGTTTTCAAATATTGGCTGCGGCTTAGCATATTGCCGTCAGCTGGCAGCACAGATATAGCTTGCCGTAACTGAGTGCACTGTCAGAAGTTCTGGCTTATATCTCCTCATGGTGGCTGCCGGTAACAAGTTCCTGTCTCTGCTAGGCATCTGGCTAAATAAGTCTAACAGAGAGAAGTTAACACTCTCTTATAAAAATACCTAATCCAGGGTGGAACAGCATACGCCAGGGATATGTGGGCAAGAGGGTGCTTGCCCTCTATTATGCGAACTCTGGGAATTAACTACACTTTCTGAAGGAACTTTGGTTTTTGTTGGCCGAGGGAGGAATCTGGAAGGAATGGACAAACATTTCTTGCGCGGGGTGCACCGATTAATCTCCTAGGGTACTCCTGGACCGTGAGATTCCGATAGGGATGAACAATGAAGCCTCACAGGAGGTGCAGAGGTTAATCTGTTTGGAACTCCGGAGGATTTTTTGTGAGCCAGTAGCAAAATAAAGTGCTAAAAAGATACAAACATTTTTAGCACTAGAGTGAACAAAATACGCTAATTAACCGATAAGCATAGCAGCTGTTTTTGTGCCGGTGTAAACTAAAAAAAATATTTGCAGCCGCGCGCTGTCGATGGCGAACCAATCGACTCGTTTATTTATTCAACAGCTTCGTTTCCTTTTGTAAAAATAAAACCCTGACGAAAAGAAAAATCTCAGCGTTACAAAATTTTTCCAAGAATAATGAAAGCCATACGAAATTTCCATCCGTAGTTTTTTTTACAGTCTGATTACATATTGCTGTCACACTATAATACTTTCACATTTTGCTTAAATTTTTGACAAATCGTTTTACACGATCTAATAGTGTGAATGGCGCTTAACAAATAATTTTTAAAGTTTATTATTTGAACGAATATCATTTTGACTGCACATGTTGGCAAATACATTATAGTTAATATTAAAGAAATTGTTTTTCAATTTATATTTTAAAAATTTTCTTTAAAATTCGTTAAACTAGGGTTAAAAATTGCAAGTATGTATAAACTAAAAAAATACCTGTGAAATCGTTGACTTCAACAATTTCGACTTTCGAATTTGTGATTTCTTCATCTTGTTCTTTAGCCGTTTCAGTATCACTAAGGACCTCTTCGACAAGAACTCCCGCCTCTTCTGTGACCTTCTTATTTTGGGTTTCAATTACTGTTTCGCCGTCTACATTTTGTATTGATTTAAATGTTGTTATATATTCAGGCATTTCATCATTTGTCTGTTTTTGGATCGGCTTTTCTTCTGTTTTTTTTTAATGAAGTTTATTGATGTTGTAATTGGTGTGATTGTTGTTTGTGTATGTGACAAAAGCGTTGTTGAATTTGTATTCAAACAATTTATAATAAAATATAAATAGACATAATTATGTAAGTAAGTGTTATAATATGATTGTTTAATAGATGTTATAGAAGAATTTATAGTACATAAATGCAAATAGAGAAATCTTTTTTGTAATGTTGTAAATTGGCCATCAGAAATATTGAAAAAAGTGTAAGAGTGTGGTATGTGTTACTATTGAAGAGAGAAATAAACTGAGAAAGAGAGAGAAAGAGAAAGAGAGAGAGAGACAGAGGGAAAGAGTGTGGAGATCTTACCCTTGGGCTTTTTGTGTTTTCGTGTTTTTTTAGTGCGTTTAGTTTGCTGTTCATCATCCAAAAGTCTAATGTCAATAATGTTCGTGAGATCTTCCTCGCTTACAACTTTTATAATCGAATACGGCTCCTTTCCTTCATCCTCAATCGTTTGTATTTGATAAAATTCTGGCTCTGCAGAGACATCCTTTTTGAAGGTACGAGTTTTGGAGATTTGCATTTTAGGCTTTTTACCGCTCTCTATAATTTGACTTTCTACTATTTCCTCGGCTAATTCCTCAATTGGTATAGCTTTAGTAAGTATTTCATCGGCTGGTGTTTCTACGATTTGTACGGTAGCAAAAGATTCTTCGTTATCGCGCTCAACAAATTGTATCGTTGTGATTTCGTCTTTTTCATTGCCAACGGCCTTTTTAAATGATCGTGTCTTTATAGTCCTTTTCTTATGCTTGCCATCAGAACCTACAGACTCTAAAACGGCATATTGTTCGGGCAGTTCTACAGACGGCTTTGCATCGGTATAATCTGTTTCATTTTTTTTCATCTCCTTGACATTAATACGATATTCCGGATTTTTACCATCTTCTTCTACAATTTGAATTTCGGTGACTTCGTCGAGTTTATCGTCTAAAGTTTTCTTAATGGTTTTCTTTTTTATCTTCCTTGTTTTTCTCATTCCATCTGGGGTAGTATAGTCTTCAAAACTATTTTCTTCAGGCAACTCAAGAACTGGCACAACTTTCTCTTCCAATAAATCCGGGAATGGTTCATCATAGTCTACTACTGTAACTTTAGTTACTGGCTCTTTTTCAAACTCTTCAACGGTTTGAATCTTTGTTATTTCCATTTTCGGCCCCTTTATTTTTTTGACAATTTTAGTTTTGACAACAGTTTTAGTAGGAGTGCCATCGTCCTTTTGATCTATAAGAACAGATTTTTGTTCTGGAAGCTCTAAAACTATTTCTTCATCATCAGATTTTTTAACACGGAGGACTCTTTTTAATTTAATTTGTTTTTGTGGTAAGTTATCGGCTTTAGAAAGTGCAAATTCTTCTACGGTAACAATAGCTTCGGGTTTTTCCCCGTATTTCTGCACAGTTTCAATTGTTGTTGGGTTTTCTTTATCTTCATTTGCATTCTTGATGACCCGGTTCTGGACAACTTTCTTTTGACATATTTCAGGGACTTCTTCAACTACAGTAACTGTGGTTTCAGGTTGCTTGCCATCTTCCTCAATGGTTTGAATCTTGGTGATTTCATGTTTGTTACCCTTTATCTTTTTGATGACACGTGTGCGAATCCTCTTTTTCTTAGGTTTGCCGTCTTCCGAAATTGTCTCAATGACTCGCACCTCCTCTGGAAGTTCTTTAACTTCTTCAGGTTTCTCTTCAATTGGCATTTCTTCGATGGTAACAGTTGTTTCGGGTTGCTTTTCATCTTCTTCAACAGTTTCAATCCTAGTCACTTCTTGTTTGTCGCCCTTTACCTTTTTGATGACACGTGTGCGAATCCTCTTCTTCTTAGGCTTACCATCTTCCGCTATTGTTTCAATGATTGTCACTTGCTCTGGAAGTTCTTTAACTTCTTCAGGTTTCTCTTCAATTGGCATTTCTTCGATGGTAACAGTTGTTTCGGGTTGCTTTTCATCTTCTTCAACAGTTTCAATCTTAGTCACTTCTTGTTTGTCGCCCTTTACCTTTTTGATGACACGTGTGCGAATCCTCTTTTTCTTAGGCTTACCATCTTCCGCTATTGTTTCAATGATTCTTATTTCCTCTGGAAGTTCTTCAACTTCTTCAGGTTTCTCTTCAATTGGCATTTCTTCGATGGTAACAGTTGTTTCGGGTTGCTTTTCATCTTCTTCAACAGTTTCAATCTTAGTCACTTCTTGTTTGTCGCCCTTTACCCTTTTGATGACACGTGTGCGAATCCTCTTTTTGTTAGGCTTACCATCTTCCGCTATTGTCTCAATGACTCTCACCTCCTCTGGAAGTTCTTTAACTTCTTCAAGTTTATCTTCAACTGGTATCTGTTCGACGATAACAGTTGTTTCGGGTTGCTTTTCATCTTCTTCGATAGTTTCAATCTTTGTGACTTCTTGCTTGTTACCCTTTAACTTCTTGATAACTCGTGTGCGGATCGTCTTTTTCTTAGGCTTACCATCTTCCGATATTGTTTCAATGATTCTCACTTGCTCTGGAAGTTCTTTAACTTCTTCAGGTTTCTCTTCAATAGAAGACTCTTCAACTGTCACTGTTGTTTTGGGTTGCTTTTCATCTTCTTCAACAGTTTCAATCTTAGTGACTTCTTGTTTGTCACCCTTTATCTTTTTGATGACACGTGTGCGAATCCTCTTTTTCTTAGGCTTACCATCTTCCGCTATTGTCTCAATGACTCTCACCTCCTCTGGAAGTTCTTTAACTTCTTCAAGTTTATCTTCAACTGGTATCTCTTCGACGATAACAGTTGTTTCGGGTTGCTTTTCATTTTCTTCGGTAGTTTTAATCTTGGTGACTTCTTGCTTGTTACCCTTTACCTTCTTGATAACACGTGTGCGAATCGTCTTTTTCTTAGGCTTACCATCTTCCGCTATTGTCTCAATGATTGTCACTTGCTCTGGAAGTTCTTTAACTTCTTCAGGTTTCTCTACAATTGGCATTTCTTCGATGGTAACAGTTGTTTCGGGTTGTTTTTCATCTTCTTCAACAGTTTCAATCTTAGTCACTTCTTGTTTGTCCCCCTTTACCTTTTTGATGACACGTGTGCGAATCCTCTTTTTCTTAGGCTTACCATCTTCCGCTATTGTTTCAATGATTGTCACTTGCTCTGGAAGTTCTTTAATTTCTTCAGGTTTCTCTTCAATTGGCATTTCTTCGATGGTAACAGTTGTTTTGGGTTGCTTTTCATCTTCTTCAAGAGTTTCAATCTTAGTCACTTCTAGTTTGTCCCCCTTTACCTTTTTGATGACACGTGTACGAATCCTCTTTTTCTTAGGCTTACCATCTTCCGCTATTGTTTCAATGATTGTCACTTGCTCTGGAAGTTCTTTAACTTCTTCAGGTTTCTCTTCAATTGGCATTTCTTCGATGGTAACAGTTGTTTCGGGTTGCTTTTCATCTTCTTCAACAGTTTCAATCTTAGTCACTTCTAGTTTGTCCCCCTTTACCTTTTTGATGACACGTGTACGAATCCTCTTTTTCTTAGGCTTACCATCTTCCGCTATTGTTTCAATGATTGTCACTTGCTCCGGAAGTTCTTTAATTTCTTCAGGTTTCTCTTCAATTGGCATTTCTTCGATGGTAACAGTTGTTTCGGGTTGCTTTTCATCTTCTTCAACAGTTTCAATCTTAGTTACTTCTAGTTTGTCCCCCTTTACCTTCTTGATAACACGTGTACGAATCCTCTTTTTCTTAGGCTTACCATCTTCCGCTATTGTTTCAATTATTGTCACTTGCTCTGGAAGTTCTTTAACTTCTTCAGGTTTCTCTACAATTGGCATTTCTTCGATGGTAACAGTTGTTTCGGGTTGTTTTTCATCTTCTTCAACAGTTTCAATCTTAGTCACTTCTTGTTTGTCCCCCTTTACCTTTTTGATGACACGTGTGCGAATCCTCTTTTTCTTAGGCTTACCATCTTCCGCTATTGTTTCAATGATTGTCACTTGCTCTGGAAGTTCTTTAATTTCTTCAGGTTTCTCTTCAATTGGCATTTCTTCGATGGTAACAGTTGTTTTGGGTTGCTTTTCATCTTCTTCAAGAGTTTCAATCTTAGTCACTTCTAGTTTGTCCCCCTTTACCTTTTTGATGACACGTGTACGAATCCTCTTTTTCTTAGGCTTACCATCTTCCGCTATTGTTTCAATGATTCGTATTTCCTCTGGAAGTTCTTCAACTTCTTCAGGATTCTCTTCAATTGGCATTTCTTCGATGGTAACAGTTGTTTCGGGTTGCTTTTCATCTTCTTCAACAGTTTCAATCTTAGTCACTTCTAGTTTGTCCCCCTTTACCTTCTTGATAACACGTGTACGAATCCTCTTTTTCTTAGGCTTACCATCTTCCGCTATTGTTTCAATGATTGTTACTTGCTCTGGAAGTTCTTTAACTTCTTCAGGTTTCTCTACAATTGGCATTTCTTCGATGGTAACAGTTGTTTCGGGTTGTTTTTCATCTTCTTCAACAGTTTCAATCTTTGTCACTTCTTGTTTGTCGCCCTTTACCTTTTTGATGACACGCGTGCGAATCGTCTTTTTCTTAGGCTTACCATCTTCCGCTATTGTTTCAATGATTCTTATTTCCTCTGGAAGTTCTTCAACTTCTTCAGGATTCTCTTCAATTGGCATTTCTTCGATGGTAACAGTTGTTTCGGGTTGCTTTTCATCTTCTTCAACAGTTTCAATCTTAGTCACTTCTTGTTTGTCCCCCTTTACCTTTTTGATGACACGTGTGCGAATCTTCTTTTTCTTAGGCTTACCATCTTCCCCTATTGTTTCAATCCGTGTCACTTGCTCTGGAAGTTCTTTAACTTCCTCAGGTTTCTCTTCAATCGGCATTTCTTCGATGGTAACAGTTGTTTCAGGTTGCTTTTCATCCTCTTCTACAGTTTCAATCTTAGTCACTTCTTGTTTGTCGCCCTTTACCTTTTTGATGACACGTGTGCGAATCGTCTTTTTCTTAGGCTTACCATCTTCCGCTATTGTTTCAATGATTCTTATTTCCTCTGGAAGTTCTTCAACTTCTTCAGGATTCTCTTCAATTGGCATTTCTTCGATGGTAACAGTTGTTTCGGGTTGCTTTTCATCTTCTTCAACAGTTTCAATCTTTGTCACTTCTTGTTTGTCGCCCTTTACCTTTTTGATGACACGCGTGCGAATCGTCTTTTTCTTAGGCTTACCATCTTCCGCTATTGTTTCAATGATTCTTATTTCCTCTGGAAGTTCTTCAACTTCTTCAGGATTCTCTTCAATTGGCATTTCTTCGATGGTAACAGTTGTTTCGGGTTGCTTTTCATCTTCTTCAACAGTTTCAATCTTTGTCACTTCTTGTTTGTCGCCCTTTACCTTTTTGATGACACGTGTGCGAATCGTCTTTTTCTTAGGCTTACCATCTTCCGCTATTGTTTCAGTGATTCTTATTTCCTCTGGAAGTTCTTCAACTTCTTCAGGATTCTCTTCAATCGGCATTTCTTCGATGGTAACAGTTGTTTCGGGTTGCTTTTCATTTTCTTCGGTAGTTTCAATCTTGGTGACTTCTTGCTTGTTACCCTTTACCTTCTTGATAACACGTGTGCGAATCGTCTTTTTCTTAGGCTTACCATCTTCCCCTATTGTTTCGATCAGTGTCACTTGCTCTGGAAGTTCTTTAACTTCTTCAGGTTTCTCTTCAATAGAAGACTCTTCAACTGTCACTGTTGTTTTGGGTTGCTTTTCATCTTCTTCAACAGTTTCAATCTTAGTGACTTCTTGTTTGTCACCCTTTATCTTTTTGATGACACGTGTGCGAACCCTCTTTTTCTTAGGTTTGCCGTCTTCCGAAATTGTCTCAATGACTTTCACCTCCTCTGGAAGTTCTTTAGCTTCTTCAGGTTTCTCTTCAATTGGCATTTCTTCGATGGTAACAGTTGTTTCGGGTTGCTTTTCATCTTCTTCGGTAGTTTCAATCTTGGTGACTTCTTGCTTGTTACCCTTTACCTTCTTGATAACACGTGTGCGGATCGTCTTTTTCTTAGGCTTACCATCTTCCGATATTGTCTCAATGATTCTCACTTGCTCTGGAAGTTCTTTAACTTCTTCAGGTTTCTCTTCAACTGGTATCTCTTCGACGATAACAGTGGTTTCGGGTTGCTTTTCATCTTCTTCGGTAGTTTCAATCTTGGTGACTTCTTGCTTGTTACCCTTTACCTTCTTGATAACACGTGTGCGGATCGTCTTTTTCTTAGGCTTACCATCTTTCGATATTGTTTCAATGATTCTCACTTGCTCTGGAAGTTCTTTAACTTCTTCAGGTTTCTCTTCAATAGAAGACTCTTCAACTGTCACTGTTGTTTTGGGTTGCTTTTCATCTTCTTCAACAGTTTCAATCTTAGTGACTTCTTGTTTGTCACCCTTTATCTTTTTGATGACACGTGTGCGAACCCTCTTTTTCTTAGGGGTGCCGTCTTCCGAAATTGTCTCAATGACTCTCACCTCCTCTGGACGTTCTTTAACTTCTTCATGTTTATCTTCAACTGGTATCTCTTCGACGATAACAGTTGTTTCGGGTTGCTTTTCATTTTCTTCGGTAGTTTCAATCTTGGTGACTTCTTGCTTGTTACCCTTTACCTTCTTGATAACACGTGTGCGAATCGTCTTTTTCTTAGGCTTACCATCTTCCCCTATTGTTTCAATCAGTGTCACTTGCTCTGGAAGTTCTTTAACTTCCTCAGGTTTCTCTTCAATCGGCATTTCTTCGATGGTAACAGTTGTTTCAGGTTGCTTTTCATCCTCTTCTACAGTTTCAATCTTAGTCACTTCTTGTTTGTCGCCCTTTACCTTTTTGATGACACGTGTGCGAATCGTCTTTTTCTTAGGCTTACCATCTTCCCCTATTGTTTCAATCAGTGTCACTTGCTCTGGAAGTTCTTTAACTTCCTCAGGTTTCTCTTCAATCGGCATTTCTTCGATGGTAACAGTTGTTTCGGGTTGCTTTTCATTTTCTTCGGTAGTTTCAATCTTGGTGACTTCTTGCTTGTTACCCTTTACCTTCTTGATAACACGTGTGCGAATCGTCTTTTTCTTAGGCTTACCATCTTCCCCTATTGTTTCAATCAGTGTCACTTGCTCTGGAAGTTCTTTAACTTCTTCAGGTTTCTCTTCAATAGAAGACTCTTCAACTGTCACTGTTGTTTTGGGTTGCTTTTCATCTTCTTCAACAGTTTCAATCTTAGTGACTTCTTGTTTGTCACCCTTTATCTTTTTGATGACACGTGTGCGAACCCTCTTTTTCTTAGGTTTGCCGTCTTCCGAAATTGTCTCAATGACTCTCACCTCCTCTGGAAGTTCTTTAACTTCTTCAGGTTTCTCTTCAATTGGCATTTCTTCGATGGTAACAGTTGTTTCGGGTTGCTTTTCATCTTCTTCGGTAGTTTCAATCTTGGTGACTTCTTGCTTGTTACCCTTTACCTTCTTGATAACACGTGTGCGGATCGTCTTTTTCTTAGGCTTACCATCTTCCGATATTGTTTCAATGATTCTCACTTGCTCTGGAAGTTCTTTAACTTCTTCAGGTTTCTCTTCAACTGGTATCTCTTCGACGATAACAGTGGTTTCGGGTTGCTTTTCATCTTCTTCGGTAGTTTCAATCTTGGTGACTTCTTGCTTGTTACCCTTTACCTTCTTGATAACACGTGTGCGGATCGTCTTTTTCTTAGGCTTACCATCTTCCGATATTGTTTCAATGATTCTCACATGCTCTGGAAGTTCTTTAACTTCTTCAGGTTTCTCTTCAATAGAAGACTCTTCAACTGTCACTGTTGTTTTGGGTTGCATTTCATCTTCTTCAACAGTTTCAATCTTAGTGACTTCTTGTTTGTCACCCTTTATCTTTTTGATGACACGTGTGCGAACCCTCTTTTTCTTAGGTTTGCCGTCTTCCGAAATTGTCTCAATGACTCTCACCTCCTCTGGAAGTTCTTTAACTTCTTCAGGTTTATCTTCAACTGGTATCTCTTCGATGGTAACAGTTGTTTCGGGTTGCTTTTCATCTTCTTCAACAGTTTCAATCTTAGTCACTTCTTGTTTGTCGCCCTTTACCTTTTTGATGACACGTGTTCGAATCCTCTTTTTCTTAGGCTTACCATCTTCCGCTATTGTTTCAATGATTCTTATTTCCTCTGGAAGTTCTTCAACTTCTTCAGGTTTTTCTTCAATTGGCATTTCTTCGATGGTAACAGTTGTTTCGGGTTGCTTTTCATCTTCTTCAACAGTTTCAATCTTAGTCACTTCTTGTTTGTCGCCCTTTACCTTTTTGATCACACGTGTTCGAATCCTCTTTTTCTTAGGCTTACCATCTTCCGCTATTGTTTCAATGATTCTTATTTCCTCTGGAAGTTCTTCAACTCCTTCAGGTTTCTCTTCAATTGGCATTTCTTCGATGGTAACAGTTGTTTCGGGTTGCTTTTCATCTTCTTCAACAGTTTCAATCTTAGTCACTTCTTGTTTGTCGCCCTTTACCTTTTTGATGACACGTGTTCGAATCCTCTTTTTCTTAGGCTTACCATCTTCCGCTATTGTTTCAATGATTCTTATTTCCTCTGGAAGTTCTTCAACTTCTTCAGGTTTTTCTTCAATTGGCATTTCTTCGATGGTAACAGTTGTTTCGGGTTGCTTTTCATCTTCTTCAACAGTTTCAATCTTGGTGACTTCTTGCTTGTTACCCTTTACCTTCTTGATAACACGTGTGCGAATCGTCTTTTTCTTAGGCTTACCATCTTTCCCTATTGTTTCAATCAGTGTCACTTGCTCTGGAAGTTCTTTAACTTCTTCAGGTTTTTCTTCAATTGGCATTTCTTCGATGGTAACAGTTGTTTCGGGTTGCTTTTCATCTTCTTCAACAGTTTCAATCTTAGTCACTTCTTGTTTGTCCCCCTTTACCTTTTTGATGACACGTGTGCGAATCCTCTTTTTCTTAGGCTTACCATCTTCCGCTATTGTTTCAATGATTGTCACTTGCTCTGGAAGTTCTTTAACTTCTTCAGGTTTCTCTTCAATTGGCATTTCTTCGACGATAACAGTTGTTTCGGGTTGCTTTTCATCTTCTTCGGTAGTTTCAATCTTTGTGACTTCTTGCTTGTTACCCTTTACCTTCTTGATAACACGTGTGCGGATCGTCTTTTTCTTAGGCTTACCATCTTCCGATATTGTTTCAATGATTCTCACTTGCTCTGGAAGTTCTTTAACTTCTTCAGGTTTCTCTTCAATAAAAGACTCTTCAACTGTCACTGTTGTTTTGGGTTGCTTTTCATCTTCTTCAACAGTTTCAATCTTAGTGACTTCTTGTTTGTCACCCTTTATCTTTTTGATGACACGTGTGCGAATCCTCTTTTTCTTAGGTTTGCCGTCTTCCGAAATTGTCTCAATGACTCTCACCTCCTCTGGAAGTTCTTTAACTTCTTCAGGTTTATCTTCAACTGGTATCTCTTCGACGATAACAGTGGTTTCGGGTTGCTTTTCATCTTCTTCGGTAGTTTCAATCTTGGTGACTTCTTGCTTGTTACCCTTTACCTTCTTGATAACACGTGTGCGGATCGTCTTTTTCTTAGGCTTACCATCTTCCGATATTGTTTCAATGATTCTCACTTGCTCTGGAAGTTCTTTAACTTCTTCAGGTTTCTCTTCAATAGAAGACTCTTCAACAGTCACTGTTGTTTCCGGTTGCTTGTCATCTTCTTCAACAGTTTCAATCTTGGTGACTTCTTGTTTGCCGCCCTTGACCTTCTTGATGACACGTGTGCGAATCTTCTTGTTCTTAGGCTTGCCGTCTTCCGATGTAGTCTCAATGACTTTAACTTCTTCTGGGAGTTCATCAACTTCGTCGTATTGCTTTTCAATAGCAGACTCTTCAACAGTCACTGTTGTTTCCGGTTGTTTGTCATCTTCTTCAACAGTTTCAATCTTGGTGACTTCGTGTTTGCCGCCCTTGATCTTCTTGATGACACGTGTTCGAATCGTCTTTTTCTTAGGTTTGCCGTCTTCAGAAATTGTCTCAAAGACCTTCACTTCTTCTGGAAATTCTTCAACTTCTTCGGGTTGCTTTTCAATAGCAGTCTCTTCAACAGTCACTGTTGTTTCCGGTTGCTTGTCATCTTCTTCAACAGTTTCAATCTTGGTGACTTCTTGTTTGCCGCTCTTGATCTTCTTGATGACACGTGTTCGAATCTTCTTTTTCGTAGGTTTGCCGTCTTCAGAAATCGTCTCAATGACTTTCACTTCTTCTGGAAGTTCTTCTACTTCGTCAGGTTGCTTTTCAATAGCAGACTCTTCAACAGTCACTGTTGTTTCCGGTTGTTTGTCATCTTCTTCAACAGTTTCAATCTTGGTGACTTCGTGTTTGCCGCCCTTGATCTTCTTGATGACACGTGTTCGAATCGTCTTTTTCTTAGGTTTGCCGTCTTCAGAAATTGTCTCAAAGACCTTCACTTCTTCTGGAAATTCTTCAACTTCTTCGGGTTGCTTTTCAATAGCAGTCTCTTCAACAGTCACTGTTGTTTCAGGTTGCTTGTCGTCTTCTTCAACAGTTTCAATCTTGGTGACTTCTTGTGTGCCGCTCTTGAGCTTCTTGATGACACGTGTTCGAGTCTTCTTTTTCTTAGGTTTTCCGTCTTCAGAAATTGTTTCAATGAGCTTCACTTCCTCTGGAAATTCTTCAATTTCTTCGGGTTGCTTTTCAACCGGACTCTCTTTAACAGTCACTGTCGTTACAGGGTGTTTGTCGTCTTCCTTAACAGTTTCAATCTTGGTGACTTCTTGTTTAGCACCCTTGATCTTCTTGATGACACGTGTTCGAATCGTCTTTTTCTTAGGTTTGCCGTCTTCAGAAATTGTCTCAAAGACCTTCACTTCTTCTGGAAATTCTTCAACTTCTTCGGGTTGCTTTTCAATAGCAGTCTCTTCAACAGTCACTGTTGTTTCCGGTTGCTTGTCATCTTCTTCAACAGTTTCAATCTTGGTGACTTCTTGTTTGCCGCCCTTGATCTTCTTGATGACACGTGTGCGAATCTTCTTTTTCTTAGGCTTGCCGTCTTCCGATGTAGTCTCAATGACTTTCACTTCTTCTGGGAGTTCATCAACTTCGTCGTATTGCTTTTCAATAGCAGTCTCTTCAACAGTCACTGTTGTTTCAGGTTGCTTGTCATCTTCTTCAACAGTTTCAATCTTGGTGACTTCTTGCTTGGCACCCTTGATCTTCTTGATGACACGTGTTCGAATCTTCTTTTTCTTAGGTTTGCCGTCTTCTGAAATTGTCTCAATGACTTTCACTTCTTCTGGAAGTTCTTCAACTTTGTCGGGTTGATTTTCAACCGGACTCTCTTCAACAGTCACTGTAGTTACAGGGTGTTTGTCATCTTCTTCAAGAGTTTCAATCTTGGTGACTTCTTGTTTGCCGCCCTTGATCTTCTTGATGACACGTGTTCGAATCTTCTTTTTCTTAGGTTTGCCGTCTTCAGAAATCGTCTCAATGACTTTCACTTCTTCTGGAAGTTCTTCAACTTCATCAGGTTGCTTTTCAACAGCAGTCTCTTCAACAGTCACTGTTGTTTCAAGTTGCTTGTCGTCTTCTTCAACAGTTTCAATCTTGGTGACTTCTTGTTTGCCGCTCTTGATCTTCTTGATTACACGTGTTCGAATCGTCTTTTTCAAAGGTTTGCTGTCTTCAGAAATTGTCTCAATGACCTTCCTTTCTTCTGGAAATTCTTCAACTTTTTCGGGTTGCTTTTCAACCGGAGTCTCTTTAACAGTCACTGTAGTTACAGGGTGTTTGTCATCTTCTTCAACAGTTTCAATCTTGGTGACTTCTTGTTTGCCGCCCTTGATCTTCTTGATGACACGTGTTCGAATCTTCTTTTTCTTAGGTATGCCGTCTTCAGAAATCGTCTCAATGACTTTCACTTCTTCTGGAAGTTCTTCAACTTCATCAGGTTGCTTTTCAACAGCAGTCTCTTTAACAGTCACTGTCGTTACAGGGTGTTTGTCGTCTTCCTCAACAGTTTCAATCTTGGTGACTTCTTGTTTGCCGCTCTTGATCTTCTTGATTACACGTGTTCGAATCGTCTTTTTCAAAGGTTTGCCGTCTTCAGAAATTGTCTCAATGACCTTCCTTTCTTCTGGAAATTCTTCAACTTTTTCGGGTTGCTTTTCAACCGGAGTCTCCTCAACAGTCACTGTAGTTACAGGGTGTTTGTCATCTTCTTCAACAGTTTCAATCTTGGTGACTTCTTGTTTGCCGCCCTTGATCTTCTTGATGACACGTGTGCGAATCTTCTTTTTCTTAGGCTTGCCGTCTTCCGATGTAGTCTCAATGACTTTCACTTCTTCTGGAAGTTCTTCAACTTCGTCAGGTTGCTTTTCAATAGCAGTCTCTTCAACAGTCACTGTTGTTTCCGGTTGCTTGTCATCTTCTTCAACAGTTTCAATCTTGGTGACTTCGTGTTTGCCGCCCTTGATCTTCTTGATGACACGTGTTCGAATCGTCTTTTTCTTAGGTTTGCCGTCTTCCGATGTAGTCTCAATGACTTTCACTTCTTCTGGGAGTTCATCAGCTTCGTCGTATTGCTTTTCAACAGCAGTCTCTTCAACAGTGACTGTTGTTTCAGTTTGCTTGTCGTCTTCTTCAACAGTTTCAATCTTGGTGACTTCTTGTTTGCCGCTCTTGATCTTCTTGATGACACGTGTTCGAACCGTCTGTTTCTTAGGTTTGCCGTCTTCAGAAATTGTCTCAATGACCTTCACTTCTTCTGGAATTTCTTCAACTTTTTCGGGTTGCTTTTCAACCTGAGTCTCCTCAACAGTCACTGTAGTTACAGGGTGTTTGTCGTCTTCTTCAACAGTTTCAATCTTGGTGATTTCTTGTTTGCCGCTCTTGATCTTCTTGATGACACGTGTTCGAATCGTCTTTTTCTTAGGTTTGCCGTCTTCAGAAATTGTCTCAATGACCTTCACTTCCTCTGGAATTTCTTCAACTTCTTCGGGTTGCTTCTCAACCGGACTCTCTTTAACAGTCACTGTAGTTACAGGGTGTTTGTCATGTTCTTCAACAGTTTCAATCTTAGTGACTTCTTGTTTGGCACCCTTGATCTTCTTGACGACACGTGTTCGAATCGTCTTTTTCTTTGGTTTTCCGTCTTCAGAAATTGTCTCAATGACCTTCAATTCCTCTGGAATTTCTTCAACTTCTTCGGGTTGCTTCTCAACCGGACTCTCTTTAACAGTCACTGTAGTTACAGGGTGTTTGTCATCTTCTTCAACAGTTTCAATCTTGGTGAGTTCTTGTTTGGCGCCCTTGATCTTTTTGATGACACGTGTTCGAATCTTCTTTTTCTTAGGTTTGCCGTCTTCAGAAATAGTCTCAATGACTTTCACTTCTTCTGGAAGTTCTTTAACTTCGTCGGGTTGATTTTCAACCGGACTCTCTTCAACAGTGACTGTAGTTACAGGGTGTTTATCATCTTCTTCAACAGTTTCAATCTTGGTGAGTTCTTGTTTGGCGCCCTTGATCTTTTTGATGACACGTGTTCGAACCTTCTTTTTCTTAGGTTTGCCGTCTTCAGAAATAGTCTCAATGACTTTCACTTCTTCTGGAAGTTCTTTAACTTCGTCGGGTTGATTTTCAACCGGACTCTCTTCAACAGTCACTGTAGTTACAGGGTGTTTATCATCTTCTTCAACAGTTTCAATCTTGGTGAGTTCTTGTTTGGCGCCCTTGATCTTCTTGATGACACGTGTTCGAATCTTCTTTTTCTTAGGTTTGCCGTCTTCAGAAATAGTCTCAATGACTTTCACTTCTTCTGGAAGTTCTTCAACTTCGTCGGGTTGATTTTCAACCGAACTCTCTTCAACAGTCACTGTAGTTACAGGGTGTTTATCATCTTCTTCAACAGTTTCAATCTTGGTGAGTTCTTGTTTGGCGCCCTTGATCTTTTTGATGACACGTGTTCCAATCTTCTTTTTCTTAGGTTTGCCGTCTTCAGAAATAGTCTCAATGACTTTCACTTCTTCTGGAAGTTCTTTAACTTCGTCGGGTTGATTTTCAACCGGACTCTCTTCAACAGTCACTGTAGTTACAGGGTGTTTATCATCTTCTTCAACAGTTTCAATCTTGGTGAGTTCTTGTTTGGCGCCCTTGATCTTCTTGATGACACGTGTTCGAATCTTCTTTTTCTTAGGTTTGCCGTCTTCAGAAATAGTCTCAATGACTTTCACTTCTTCTGGAAATTCTTCAACTTCGTCGGGTTGATTTTCAACCGGACTCTCTTCAACAGTCACTGTAGTTACAGGGTGTTTATCATCTTCTTCAACAGTTTCAATCTTGGTGAGTTCTTGTTTGGCGCCCTTGATCTTCTTGATGACACGTGTTCGAATCTTCTTTTTCTTAGGTTTGCCGTCTTCAGAAATAGTCTCAATGACTTTCACTTCTTCTGGAAGTTCTTCAACTTCGTCGGGTTGATTTTCAACCGAACTCTCTTCAACAGTCACTGTAGTTACAGGGTGTTTATCATCTTCTTCAACAGTTTCAATCTTGGTGAGTTCTTGTTTGGCGCCCTTGATCTTTTTGATGACACGTGTTCCAATCTTCTTTTTCTTAGGTTTGCCGTCTTCAGAAATAGTCTCAATGACTTTAATTTCTACTGGAAGTTCTTCAACTTCGTCGGGTTGATTTTCAACCGGAGTCTCTTCAACAGTCACTGTTGTTGCAGGTTGCTTGTCATCTTCTTCAATAGTTTCAATCTTGGTGACTTCTTGTTTGCCGCCCTTGATCTTCTTGATGACACGTGTTCGAATCTTCTTTTTCTTAGGTTTGCCGTCTTCTGAAATTGTCTCAATGACTTTCACTTCTTCTGGAAGTTCTTCAACTTTGTGGGGTTGATTTTCAACCGGACTCTCTTCAACAGTCACTGTAGTTACAGGGTGTTTGTCATCTTCTTCAATAGTTTCAATCTTGGTGACTTCTTGTTTGCCGCCCTTGATCCTCTTGATGACACGTGTTCGTATTTTCTTTTTCTTAGGTTTGCCGTCTTCAGAAATCGTCTCAATGACTTTA
Source organism: Phania funesta (assembly GCA_963932375.1). Lineage (NCBI taxonomy): Eukaryota > Metazoa > Arthropoda > Insecta > Diptera > Tachinidae > Phania > Phania funesta. The sequence continues at coordinate 72,220,447 of OZ010656.1, forward strand.
ATTTCTACTGGAAGTTCTTCAACTTCGTCGGGTTGATTTTCAACCGGAGTCTCTTCAACAGTCACTGTTGTTGCAGGTTGCTTGTCATCTTCTTCAATAGTTTCAATCTTGGTGACTTCTTGTTTGCCGCCCTTGATCTTCTTGATGACACGTGTTCGAATCTTCTTTTTCTTAGGTTTGCCGTCTTCTGAAATTGTCTCAATGACTTTCACTTCTTCTGGAAGTTCTTCAACTTTGTGGGGTTGATTTTCAACCGGACTCTCTTCAACAGTCACTGTAGTTACAGGGTGTTTGTCATCTTCTTCAATAGTTTCAATCTTGGTGACTTCTTGTTTGCCGCCCTTGATCTTCTTGATGACACGTGTTCGAATCTTCTTTTTCTTAGGTATGCCGTCTTCAGAAATCGTCTCAATGACTTTCACTTCTTCTGGAAGTTCTTCAACTTCGTCAGGTTGTTTTTCAATAGCAGTCCGTTGAACAGTCACTGTTGTTTCAGGTTGCTTGTCGTCTTCTTCAACAGTTTTAATCTTGGTGAGTTCTTGTTTGGCGCCCTTGATCTTCTTGATGACACGTGTTCGAATCTTCTTTTTCTTAGGTTTGCCGTCTTCAGAAATAGTCTCAATGACTTTCACTTCTTCTGGAAGTTCTTTAACTTCGTCGGGTTGATTTTCAACCGGAGTCTCTTCAACAGTCACTGTAGTTACAGGGTGTTTGTCGTCTTCTTCAACAGTTTCAATCTTGGTGACTTCTTGTTTGGCACCCTTGATCTTCTTGATGACACGTGTTCGAATCATCTTTTTCTTAGGTTTTCCGTCTTCAGAAATTGTTTCAATGAACTTCACATCCTCTGGAATTTCTTCAACTTCGTCAGATTGCTTCTCAACCGGACTCTCTTTAACAGTCACTGTAGTTACAGGGTGTTTGTCATCTTCTTCAACAGTTTCAATCTTGGTGACTTCTTGTTTGGCACCCTTGATCTTCTTGATGACACGTGTTCGAATCTTCTTTTTCTTAGGTTTGCCGTCTTCTGAAATTGTCTCAATGACTTTCACTTCTTCTGGAAGTTCTTCAACTTTGTGGGGTTGATTTTCAACCGGACTCTCTTCAACAGTCACTGTAGTTACAGGGTGTTTGTCATCTTCTTCAATAGTTTCAATCTTGGTGACTTCTTGTTTGCCGCCCTTGATCCTCTTGATGACACGTGTTCGTATTTTCTTTTTCTTAGGTTTGTCGTCTTCAGAAATCGTCTCAATGACTTTCACTTCTTCTGGAAGTTCTTCAACTTCGTCGGGTTGATTTTCAACCGGACTCTCTTCAACAGTCACTGTAGTTACAGGGTGTTTATCATCTTCTTCAACAGTTTCAATCTTGGTGACTTCTTGTTTGCCGCCCTTGATGCTCTTGATGACACGTGTTCGTATTTTCTTTTTCTTAGGTTTGCCGTCTTCAGAAATCGTCTCAATGACTTTCACTTCTTCTGGAAGTTCTTCAACTTCGTCGGGTTGATTTTCAACCGGACTCTCTTCAACAGTCACTGTAGTTACAGGGTGTTTATCATCTTCTTCAACAGTTTCAATCTTGGTGACTTCTTGTTTGGCACCCTTGATTTTTTTGATTACACGTGTTCGAATCTTCTTTTTCTTAGGTTTGCCGTCTTCAGAAATAGTCTCAATGACTTTCATTTCTTCTGGAAGTTCTTCAACTACGTCAGGTTGATTTTCAACCGGAGTCTCTTCAACAGTCACTGTAGTTACAGGGTGTTTATCATCTTCTTCAACAGTTTCAATCTTGGTGACTTCTTGTTTGGCACCCTTGATCTTCTTTATGACACGTGTTCGAATCTTCTTTTTCTTAGGTTTGCCGTCTTCAGAAATCGTCTCAATGACTTTGACTTCTTCTGGAAGTTCTTCAACTTCGTCGGGTTGATTTTCAACCGGACTCTCTTCAACAGTCACTGTAGTTACAGGGTGTTTATCATCTTCTTCAACAGTTTCAATCTTGGTGACTTCTTGTTTGGCACCCTTGATCTTTTTGATGACACGTGTTCGAATTTTCTTTTTCTTAGGTTTGCCGTCTTCAGAAATCGTCTCAATGACTTTCACTTCTTCTGGAAGTTCTTCAACTACGTCAGGTTGATTTTCAACCGGAGTCTCTTCAACAGTCACTGTAGTTACAGGGTGTTTATCATCTTCTTCAACAGTTTCAATCTTGGTGACTTCTTGTTTGGCACCCTTGATATTTTTGATGACACGTGCTCGAATTTTCTTTTTCTTAGGTTTGCCGTCTTCAGAAATTGTCTCAATGACTTTCACTTCTTCTGGAAGTTCTTCAACTACGTCAGGTTGATTTTCAACCGGAGTCTCTTCAACAGTCACTGTAGTTACAGGGTGTTTATCATCTTCTTCAACAGTTTCAATCTTGGTGACTTCTTGTTTGGCACCCTTGATCTTTTTGATGACACGTGTTCGAATCTTCTTTTTCTTAGGTTTGCCGTCTTCAGAAATAGTCTCAATGACTCTCATTTCTTCTGGAAGTTCTTCAACTACGTCAGGTTGATTTTCAACCGGAGTCTCTTCAACAGTCACTGTAGTTACAGGGTGTTTATCATCTTCTTCAACAGTTTCAATCTTGGTGACTTCTTGTTTGGCACCCTTGATTTTTTTGATTACACGTGTTCGAATCTTCTTTTTCTTAGGTTTGCCGTCTTCAGAAATAGTCTCAATGACTTTCATTTCTTCTGGAAGTTCTTCAACTACGTCAGGTTGATTTTCAACCGGAGTCTCTTCAACAGTCACTGTAGTTACAGGATGTTTGTCGTCTTCTTCAACAGTTTCAATCTTGGTGACTTCTTGTTTGGCACCCTTGATCTTCATGATGACACGTGTTCGAATCTTCTTTTTCTTAGGTTTGCCGTCTTCAGAAATCGTCTCAATGACTTTGACTTCTTCTGGAAGTTCTTCAACTTCGTCGGGTTGATTTTCAACCGGACTCTCTTCAACAGTCACTGTAGTTACAGGGTGTTTGTCGTCTTCTTCAACAGTTTCAATCTTGGTGACTTCTTGTTTGGCACCCTTGATCTTCTTTATGACACGTGTTCGAATCTTCTTTTTCTTAGGTTTGCCGTCTTCAGAAATAGTCTCAATGACTTTCATTTCTTCTGGAAGTTTTTCAACTTCGTCGGGTTGATTTTCAACCGGACTCTCTTCAACAGTCACTGTAGTTACAGGGTGTTTATCATCTTCTTCAACAGTTTCAATCTTGGTGACTTCTTGTTTGGCACCCTTGATCTTCATGATGACACGTGTTCGAATCTTCTTTTTCTTAGGTTTGCCGTCTTCAGAAATCGTCTCAATGACTTTGACTTCTTCTGGAAGTTCTTCAACTTCGTCGGGTTGATTTTCAACCGGAGTCTCTTTAACAGTCACTGTAGTTACAGGGTGTTTGTCGTCTTCTTCAACAGTTTCAATCTTGGTGACTTCTTGTTTGGTACCCTTGATCTTTTTGATGACACGTGTTCGTATTTTCTTTTTCTTAGGTTTGCCGTCTTCAGAAATCGTCTCAATGACTTTCACTTCTTCTGGAAGTTCTTCAACTTCGTCGGGTTGATTTTCAACCGGACTCTCTTCAACAGTCACTGTAGTTACAGGGTGTTTATCATCTTCTTCAACAGTTTCAATCTTGGTGACTTCTTGTTTGGCACCCTTGATCTTCTTTATGACACGTGTTCGAATCTTCTTTTTCTTAGGTTTGCCGTCTTCAGAAATAGTCTCAATAACTTTTATTTCTTCTGGAAGTTCTTCAACTACGTCAGGTTGATTTTCAACCGGAGTCTCTTCAACAGTCACTGTAGTTACAGGGTGTTTGTCGTCTTCTTCAACAGTTTCAATCTTGGTGACTTCTTGCTTGGCACCCTTGATCTTCTTGATGACACGTGTTCGAATCTTCTTTTTCTTAGGTTTGCCGTCTTCAGAAATAGTCTCAATGACTTTCATTTCTTCTGGAAGTTCTTCAACTTTGTCGGGTTGATTTTCAACCGGAGTCTCTTCAACAGTCACTGTTGTTTCAGGTTGCTTGTCGTCTTCTTCAACAGTTTCAATCTTGGTGACTTCTTGTTTGGCACCCTTGATCTTCTTGATGACACGTGTTCGAATTTTCTTTTTCTTAGGTTTGCCGTCTTCAGAAATCGTCTCAATGACTTTCACTTCTTCTGGAAGTTCTTCAACTTCGTCAGGTTGCTTTTCAATAGCAATCTCTTCAATAGTCACTGTTGTTTCAGGTTGCTTGTCGTCTTCTTCAACAGTTTCAATCTTGGTGACTTCTTGTTTGCCGCTCTTGATCTTCTTGATGACACGTGTTCGAATCGTCTTTTTCTTAGGTTTGCCGTCTTCAGAAATTGTCTCAATGACCTTCACTTCTTCTGGAATTTCTTCAACTTTTTCGGGTTGCTTTTCAACCTGAGTCTCCTCAACAGTCACTGTAGTTACAGGGTGTTTGTCGTCTTGTTCAACAGTTTCAATCTTGGTGACTTCTTGCTTGGCACCCTTGATCTTCTTTATGACACGTGTTCGAATCTTCTTTTTCTTAGGTTTGCCGTCTTCAGAAATAGTCTCAATAACTTTTATTTCTTCTGGAAGTTCTTCAACTACGTCAGGTTGATTTTCAACCGGAGTCTCTTCAACAGTCACTGTAGTTACAGGGTGTTTATCATCTTCTTCAACAGTTTCAATCTTGGTGACTTCTTGTTTGGCACCCTTGATCTTCTTTATGACACGTGTTCGAATCTTCTTTTTCTTAGGTTTGCCGTCTTCAGAAATAGTCTCAATAACTTTTATTTCTTCTGGAAGTTCTTCAACTACGTCAGGTTGATTTTCAACCGGAGTCTCTTCAACAGTCACTGTAGTTACAGGGTGTTTATCATCTTCTTCAACAGTTTCAATCTTGGTGACTTCTTGTTTGGCACCCTTGATCTTCTTTATGACACGTGTTCGAATCTTCTTTTTCTTAGGTTTGCCGTCTTCAGAAATAGTCTCAATAACTTTTATTTCTTCTGGAAGTTCTTCAACTACGTCAGGTTGATTTTCAACCGGAGTCTCTTCAACAGTCACTGTAGTTACAGGGTGTTTATCATCTTCTTCAACAGTTTCAATCTTGGTGACTTCTTGTTTGGCACCCTTGATCTTTTTGATGACACGTGTTCGAATCTTCTTTTTCTTAGGTTTGCCGTCTTCAGAAATAGTCTCAATGACTCTCATTTCTTCTGGAATTTCTTCAACTACGTCAGGTTGATTTTCAACCGGAGTCTCTTCAACAGTCACTGTAGTTACAGGGCGTTTGTCGTCTTCTTCAACAGTTTCAATCTTGGTGACTTCTTGCTTGGCACCCTTGATCTTCTTGATGACACGTGTTCGAATCTTCTTTTTCTTAGGTTTGCCGTCTTCCGCAATTGTCTCAATGATTTTCACTTCTTCTGGAAGTTCTCTAACTTCTTCAAGTTGTTTGTCAATACGAGTCTGCTGAACAGTCACTGGTGTTTGAGGTCCTTTGTTATCTTCTTCAACAAGTTTTGTACTGGTAACTTCTTGCTTTTCACCCTTGACCTTTTTGATTAGAGGTTTGCCATCGGTGGAAATAGTTTCATTCTCATAAATTTCTTCAGGAATTTCTGATATTTGTTCTGATTTTTCGTGTGTTTCTGTGTGTTCTGGTGTGTGTATGGTTTGTGTGGTATCTGTGTAATAAAATGTTATGTGTGTTAGATTTCATAGTTCTAGTAGTCTTACATATGTTTTTGTTTTTTAAATCGTGTATAATGTGTTTTTTATTATTGATGGGATTTCGACTGGGGCCTTGACAAGTACTACGCCATGTACTATAAATAATAGGTATATCAAATGTGTACTTACCGGATGTATGTTTTACCGTATAAGTGGTATGTTTTGCTTGGTTATCGCGTGATTCTATAAATTCTGTGGCTGTAGTTGTGGTGGGTGTATTTGTCACTGGAGTTTGAGTATCTGTAAATTCATCAGCAACATTATAATCTTCGACTATGTACTTTTCAGTTTTTGACATTGTATTATGTGTTTGTAGTTGAGGACTGAAAGGCATGACAGAAACTACTTTTTCTAATTTTGTTTGGAGAACTTCTTTCCTTTGCGAAGTTTGTGTATTTGGTGTTGTTGAAGATGGAATTGTTTGTTCCCTTTCGAATATCAAGTGTGAAATGTGTTCTGGAATTGTTTTTGTGTGCATATTGATATGAGCATTTTGTAGTGGGTGTTCATCACACCCTTGTATTTCGGTTATATTGTCTGTTGGAACTTGTGTAGTGTTGAGTGCAATTTTTAATTCATGCAAATCAAAAGTGGGTAAAGCTATTTTATTTTCGATCTGTGGAGAGTCTATGGGTCTGGCGTGCTCATAGGTATTTGTAGTGCTTTCGTGGTATGCAGTTTGAAACTGTATAGTGGGGGTGGCTTCTATTGCAATGTTAGTTCTTTGTATTTGTAATGGTTGGATGTTTTCTGTAGGAGTTATTTGAGTTTCGTACATATACATACTTTGTGTTTGTATTTCTGTAAACGGCTTGTGAGATATAGGCTCTTTCCATTCTAAGTCAGCAACTATTGCGGAAGTCTGAGGTTCTGTGCTCGTAGAGGTTACCATAGCATCTGTAAGATCTACATTAGCTTTCTGTTGTACATGGTCTTTGTATGGTATGTGTGTAAGCGTTTCAAATGGAGAAACTGTACTAATTATTAATTTCTCAGACTGTTCTTGTGAGTGAACTGGCTGTATTTGGTCGGGTATTTGCAAAATGTCTAAATTTTCAATATCCATTTCGGTTAGTACTTCTTCAACTGTAGATGCCTTAAAGTCAGATAGTACTATGGAATTTTCACTATGCTGGAAATAAGGTTTGAAGTCTAGGCCTTGCTCTCCAAGGTTATCAAGGGGCTGTATGATATGGGATTGTACTGTTTTAGTTGTTATATCGATATTAATAGGTCGTATTTCCTCATATTCCTGGAATTTATTGTCAAGCGTACTAGGCTCCTCATATGCAATTGTAGATTGGACCATTTGAGCTTGTAGACTAGGAGAATCTTTAACAATATTTGCTTGACGTTCAGTGGGTTTGGTGAGTTCATAGGATTCTGTTATGCTTGAAAGGCCTAAGGTTTCTTGAGTTAATACTGCTTTAAAAATATCTTGTGTTATTGAAGCATTCTGGCGATTGATTTGAAGTGATTCCACTTCGGATTCTCTTAGATAAACCGGCTCATTTTGAATTTGGGTTACTTCATTAGTAGTGGTAGCCAATGATACCTTAGCCAATTGTGTCTTGAATTCGGGCGTTTCTCTGACAGGGGTAACGCCCTCACAAGTAATTATTTCGGTAATTATCTTTTCGTTTCCTTCTTCTGGGGCAGTAGATTGAATAGCTTGAGTCTGTTGTAAATTTGTATTGACAATATTAGTTTCTTTTTCTAAAGGTGTTGTGTCTATAACGGACTTGGCATTGCTGGTCACTTTGCTAAGGCTCGCAGTGGCTTTGTGTTGTGTTAATGGAGTAATTTCAAGATTTTCCGTATTTTCACTGGTGGTAACTTGCGTTATTTGCACATCTTGTTGTGATCTCTCTAGCGTTGACTTAGCTTGATATTTGTCTTGGGGTAGAGCAGAAAGTTCGCTTTCTCTCTGCATGATAGTATGGACTTGCTGCAGGTGTGTATGTTTAGGTACATCTTCGGTAAATGCTTTTGCAGTTGTGTCGAGAGGTTGTTTCAGACCTAATTCTGGGGTTTTTTCATATGCTGTTGGTTTCGTTGTTATCACCTCCTGTAGAGTAATATCAATAAATGGCTTCGTTATTTCTGTATATGGCTTAAAATCATTTATATCTACTTCTTTTTGTAGAACATCGTAAATCGTTTCTACTTGAGCTGGCTTGAAATTTTGATCTAAGGCAATGTTAACCTGTAAACAGGGGCTTGGCTGGATTTCTAATAATTTGGACTCTTCGACTGCGTGTGTTTCCATAACAGTTAGTTCTTTGTTGGAATCTTGAATTGTAGCATCTGCTTGTTTCAATATAGGAAGCGTATGTTCAAGAGCTAATGTTAACTCTTCGGCCTTTGTTTCTTGAACCAGAGGTAGTCTATGACCATGAGAAGTTGTTACCAAAGGATGTTCAGTAAAATCAAGGTTGGTGGGGACTAAGGCACTTGCAAACTCGTTTGTTTGCTGTGCTTCGACAAGCACTCCTTGGTTGCTCAAATGATCTATTTGGGCATTTTCAGCTTTTATTTCTCTTTCATGGTGGGTTTCAGCGACACTCTCTAAAAGTAAAAATTTCTCAGTAGTGCCAACGAGTAGACCTTTTTCATCCGTAAATAATTTGGGTGCATATGATTTTGTTTCAAAATCTTTTAAATGGCCCGTATTTTCCATTAAACCCACTGTTACGCTCACTGGCAAATTATGTGCTTGTGTCAGTGTGTTAAAAGCCTGTCCCGAAGTTTGCATATCATCATGCACCATTTTTTCTTGCTCAAAAATTATTGCACTATTTTCGACAATAGCAAAATTATTCTTTTCCTGCATAATCTCTTTGAGGTGCTCACTTTTTTCTGCTAGTTTTAAGTCTTTATTTTCAGTACTCTCAAGTACCAATAATGTTTCAGTGGTTATGGTTTCGTTAAATAAATTATGGGTTGGTGCGGCAGTATGCGAAGAGGCATCTACTTCGTTAAGTTGTCCTACACTATGTTGTTCTAAAATTCCTTCTGTTAGCGGCAGCTTAAGTGTAACATCATGTGTAGCAACTTTGGCTAAGTCGGAGAATAAAGTCTTTGGTTTAAAGTCTTGCGGGGCTTCCAGCAATTGTTCTTTATGTGAGAGAGCAATTTGAGTTTGAGTAGTAAAATTTGGAAGAGCTTCATGTTGTTTATTGAGGTTAGTTATTTCTAGCGGTTGTTCGCTCTCATACACACTCGTATCTCTTACAGAAAGTTCTTTTAAGTTTTCGCTTTGCTTTATTTGTACGTGACCTTCTAGACTAGAAATGCCCTGAAATTTGTTTGAAGTTTCATAAAATTCTTCCTCCAGAATTAGAGGCGCTCTAAACAGGTCATCGCTTAATTTGGTATCGGCTAAAAATTCTGTAGGCTTAAGAAATTCTGCTGCTGTTATTTCTTTATCTGTGGCCATTACTATTTCAGTATTTACAGCATTGCTTTCGACTATGCTAATATTTGTAAGCTGAGTGACCTGAGCAACTTTTGCATCACATTCATCTGTTGTTTCCATGCCCTCTGTAAGAGCGGAAAGAGCTGTGCTGTTGCCTTCAACCATATTAAAATTGCCACGTTGGGTTTGTAATATTGGTGTTGAGAAATAATCGGTATGCTCAACTGCTTGCTCGCTGCTTGTTTGGGCTATATTTAGTGGATTTGTTGTTGAAGTTGTCACTTCTTTGTGAGCTGGTTTCTCAACTGCTGGTAAAATACTTTCCTTGTCGTGTATTTCAGTGGTTAGAATTTCTAATGGTTGTACTACTTCCAATTCGGTTTGTGGTTTTTGTATATCTGGCTGGTCAGTGTCCTTCAGATCGCCAGTCAAATGTAAGGCCAACTGTGAGGATATTTCCGTAGCATGCTGTGGTACATAGTTCGTCTTGGGAACAATATTAGTAGACTCTATTTGAATGTTACTGTCTGCTGATGTTTCCATTATAATAATTTCTCTAGTTTCTAGAGATTTAAGTTCTTGGTCGTTGTTTAGCATGTTTGCCTTGTGACTGGAGGGTTTATCGAATTGAGGTTGCTCTTTGGAATTTTCCGATATATTAACTTCATATATTTCTAGATTGTTTAAGTTCGTCACAAATTGTGATTTGCTGTACATGGCTTCCGTCTTGGCAGCCTCAATAAAATCATGTGTGTCCATTAATGTAGTGTCTGCAGTTAGCGTGCTAATATTAGCATCCACGCTAGTGTAAGCTTGCACTGTTTGAGGTTGAAAGTCGTTTAAGGCTTTGGTAATTGATTTTGTTTCGGGTAGGTCAACAACAGGAGCTTTTAGTTGTAATATATTGGTAAGTTTTTGAGCGTTTTGCATTTCTGGCTTTTCTAGAGGCTTTATTTCTTGCTCGCTTTCTATGACTTGTTGACTTATGATTGTAACGGCATTAGGTTGTTCAGTTAAACTTTCTTTGGCTGAGGCAATTGAATTTGGTTCTACGAATTTAAGTAATTCTTCCTTATGCTGAACTTGAACTTCGGTAACGTTTGCCACTGTGGCGTTAGTATCTATACTGGATTTAATATGCTCTGTAGCGGGCAGTTTGAAGTCGCGTTCTACTATACTCTCGTATAATTGATTTTCTTTTGTTTCTCCAATAACATTACTACTGTTGATTGAGGACTTACATTTCTGTTTGGCTATAGTGTCGTCTGGGCTAATGTCATCGACATGCTCGGTAGATTCGGCTATTGTAACTTCATTGGTAGAGAGGTAAATTGATTCCTGTTGTATATTTGCTTGGTTAGTTGCTGGTTTTGGCACATCCAACTTCTGTGGCTTCGCTTCATCTATGAATTCCTCTAGACGCGTTATGTGTTTCTGTTCATCAACTACAAAGGAAGCTTGTTTTTTTATCTCCATGTATGAAGATTTATATTCATCCAATGGACTTTGCAAGTCGGGTTGAGTGGCCTGTACACTTTCTAATAATACAACAAGTTTATCGGTAGCTTTAGCTGTAGGCTCTGGTTTAACAGTAGGCTGTTCTATGACCATTTCATTTAGTTTTAGCTCGGTAATCTCTAGGGACCTGTCCATTTCCTTGACACTTTTTGATGCCTTTGCGAACAAAGGTAAAGTGAACTGTTCTAATATTTGTTCGCTCTCTTGTGCAATAACTTGCTGGGTCACTAATGACTTGTTTGGAAGGAAAGTGCTATCTGTTTTCTCTTGAAGTTGTTGTTTAGATTTCTTTAAACTTTCAGTGGTGTCATGCGTCAAAACCTCCTCAACTTCAACAGAGGCTTCTGCAGGGACTATAGTCTGGCGAATTTCTACTAATTTCGGGGTTACGTTTGGTAACTCTTTCTCCAAAGACTCTGTACTAACCACTTCCTCCACTACAAGGCTACTCTCTGGGACAATATCAGTTTTCAGCTGCTGACTCGTTTCGTATGGCCTCTTATTCTCTAGTTTGTCAAATGACTCTCTTACTATGACCTGTGAATGCTGTTGAGCTTGAAAAGTTTCTAACTCCTGAACAGCATATTGTTGCTCTCTTACCAAAGGCGCTTCTTCTTCAGCACTTTCTTCTGTCAAAGGTTTTTCCACCACTAGTGATTTATATTCCTTTAAATCCTGTTTAGCTGTGGCCTTGGCTGATTTGGGTTGATGTGTAGGCATAAAATAAGGTGTTTGTGCGGTTAGTACCTCCTGCGTGCTGGGAACTTTTAGTTCCGCACCTACAACCGTTTCACTCACAGTCTCTGAAAATTGCTTAATTAGCTTCGACGGTTTCTCTAACTCCATTATTAAATTCTTTTCTTGAACTACAACACTTTGTTGCAGGTTTAATTGCTCTACGGCCAATTGAGGCTTAGGCCCGGGTTCGGCTGCCATCAATGGCAATTCAGTGGTTGCTATGGTTTCTACGGTTTCGCGAGGCAAAAATTGCACAGCCAATGTTTCAGTTGTTGGTACTCCCACAATTGCTTCAGTTTTTTCATCGACAATTTTCTGCAAGTCCTCCTCGAAAGCCTTATGAGTTTTTTTATGTTTCAATTTTTCAATAACAATTGTTTCTTCCTGTTCCTGCACATTTTTCTCTACGATTTGTTCATGTTCATGTTCTTGTTTTTGTATCTGTTTGATTTCCTGTTCTTGTTCTGATTCATGTTTAGGTTTTTTCGGCTTTTTTGGTATTTTGGCCTTTTTAATGATTTGTAGTTCTTGTTCTGTTTCCTGAATGTACTGTATTTCTTGTACTTGTTCCTGTTCCACTTGTTTGACTTTTATATGTTCTTGATGTTGTTGTTGTTGTTGGTAGTGTTCCACAATTGTGGCACCAGCCTTTGCTGTTGTTGTTTCTGTGAATTGTGATTTGTAAGAATTTAAAACTATAGATTGTTGTACACGTCTATGTATTCGAGTACAATTTGGATTAAAAGTGACATTTGTTGTTAGGTTTAGTTTTTTGTTTGTTTACATATTATTATTATTATTAAAGATACATATATTTCTTCCCTTTTCAAAGCAACATTTAATTGTTAGTTTTAAAGTTTGTTTAGTTTTGGTTTATTTTAAATAGTTGATCTTAATTTTAATTGAAGCGGTTACACAACAGACAAACAGTTTCATGATGAATATTTTGATTATTTTAGTTTTAGAAATTATTGTAAGTTCAGCGGAAGAATTTGTATTTGATCATAAATATTTTGCGCCTAGCACTGTGCTACAACGAGTGGAAACACCTCCAGCGGAAAACATTTTTGTAAAATGAATTTTTTTTTTTTATACCAAAAGTTTAGAAGTTACTTTTTTTAAAGGTTGTTTTTAGAAGGTGCTTTTGAAAAGCTACTTTTTTAGGGGGTACCCCCTTCATTCAAGCCCCTTTCACACTATTACGCAGGTGTTTAGATTTTCGTTGAATTTTTGGAGTGTGAAATCTAATGATGATTGTTCCGATTGTCAAAAAAATTATAAAAAAATATTCCTATTACATTGGCTGTCTGTCGACACAAGCTCACTTGTGTAAAAATGACACACTGAAAAAATTCCAAACTTTTAGAAAATGTTCAAAAAATTGTCAACTTTCCTTCCATATTTTTATACGACTTATGACATATTGTTTTACTGTCGTTTTACTCAAACTAATAGTGTGGGATGGCCCTTCAGTGTACTGGCAGAGTGAAAGTATATAGAGTAGGATTTTTCTAGCCATTAAACTATATTTGAATGATTTGGTTTCTGTATTATCGTAAAATTTCTCAAGAAAATATTCTCCTTTACTGGAGGATTTTCTATTTCCGCTTCCCCTGCTTTCCCGCCTGTTAGCACTCATTGATACAAATAATAGACAATTTCTAGCATAACTTACAATAGGTTTCTTCAAAACTTGTACAATATATCGAATAAATTTGTTAAAACTTACCTCCTTTAAGTAGATGACACTATTATGTTCAAATCGGCATCCATTATTTAAGCTTATATACATATGTATGTGTTTATCAGGCAGATGCATATCGGGCATGAGAGCAGCATTGAAATAGAATTTGTAATTCCGGGTAAGCTTACGGTTAAAAGTGTGTATTTTATGTCAGTTTGTGTAATTTTTTTTTTTTTTGGGAGAAAAGAAAAAGCTTATATGACAACAGAATATTTAAGCGTTAAGGCGGTTTAAGATTGGCAGCATCTTTAAGTAGGTTGGTTGATTAGTAGCTCAGTTAACAGAAATTTTATTACTTGGAAATCCTGGAACGAGTGAAACTTTTTAATTTTTAGTATTATATTAAAAAAAAAAATAGTTGGCAGTGTGTAAGTAGACCGGTTGTATGAAATGTACTCTACTTTAAATAGTAATATTTATGTATAATAAGTATTCCCTCCAAGTTATTCTATTAAGTTATATTAAAGAAATGTTTGTTTTTAGGTTTCAGATAGGCAGTGTGGCTCAAAAGTAATGTCCCTAATGGAAAATGGAATAATTTTTGCAAATGGACTCTTATATTATAACATTTATGACATTTGTAAACATAGTTAAAACTTGAATGAAGTGACTACGGCCCTTAATGAGAGCGCCATTCGATCTTTGATTGTAATCGAAAGAGCTGATCAAAAGAATTTTGACTGGGTATTATTATAAGCATTCAACGAAGAATATCGCTGTTGTGAATTTGACTCATTTTGATCGTTAACAATAGTCTGATTATATCAGCTGAGACTAAAAATAAATATGACTTGTTTTCAATTTGAAATAAAAAAGAAATAAAACCAGAAATTATACCTGCATAAAGTTAGCGAAAATAATGAAAAATTAATGTATGGTCTCCATGAAACGCTTCTAAGTGCCTACAATTTAAAAGCTTTTTCGCTCACTACGCTATAGCGTCAAAAGCATAATTCTATTCTTTGTTCGATAGCCATGGAAGATCGAACGTCTTAATATGGACCTATGGACCGTTTTAATTCTTTTTTATGGAGTCAGCATTTCGTCGTCGTCCAACGGCTAACGAACCATCGTTCCGGCATTTAGCTATTTGATTTGAAGAGATTGGCTCAAAATGAGATTCATTGCCCAGAGAGAAAGAGAGAGGGAGAGAGAGAAAGAGAGGGGGAGAGAGAGAAAGAGAGGGGGAGAGAGAGATCTCCTGGGACTGCTATTTCCAAAATATCGATTCTTTTGCTTCAGATACGGTGTAAGACTCATAAACATTAACGAAATGAAATGCAACACACGTGGCTCTTTTAAGGCAATTGCTGCAGCGCTTTTTTAATAAAGATTTAAATATGTACCTTCAGAAAGTGCAGACAGTCAGTCCCTCCGTTATTGTCACTTAACCATATTACCAAATTTTGGTTTTATTCACTGGTCTATTTTTTTTTTGCTGGGTTTTTAAAGGTCACAGATTAATGTGATAATTCCCATACTCCCGAAGGCCTTAATTTATCACCAGAAGTGATACAAAAAACCATGGAAAACGCTATTTAATGGATCCAAATAGGAATTCACAATGGCGACAGTGAGTTAACTGAAATCATCTTCCAACCATAAAACATTAGATTTTTTGTTGCACCGAAGAGAAATTCTGAAAGATTATGGAAATAGGTTAAATTAAACCGTACATGTCTCAGCGATTTACTCGTGCACGTCGAATTCCGAGAAATGCGATTTTAAAGTTTTACTTTTTTAAGAGCCAGAAATCGTGGCAAATACGAAGGCGAAATTTTTACACAATTTGGTCGCTACAATAATTTTATGGTCACTACAATGATAATTTAATTATAAAAAACAAAGTGTGTAAAAAACAAAAGGGTCCCCCCTTGTACGGGAACCCTCTTTTGTTTTTGACTTATATTTTTTTAATAGTTGTTGTTGTAGTGCCAATACATTTTGTAAACGTTTCTTTGCAGTGGAAAGCAAATCAGCGAGACGCGTATAAATTTTTTTCAACCCATTTCCATAAGCTTTTCGTATGTCTTTTCGGTGCGAAACATTGTCGTACTGTGTAATATAATAAACCTAAGAGTTCAAATAATTCTTCAAAAAATAACATACCTTTTTCTTTTTATGTATTCAAAATTTGATGTTCCGAAAAATAGACTTTTTAGTGCGAATAATTGCGAATAATTGTGCTTTCAAATCAGCGCTTTTTTTTGTTCCGTTCCATTTACTGAACTATAGCGCTATTTTAGTTTAGTAGTTGAATTACTTCGTAGCTCAGCTATTTGTCCCAACTATTTGTAATAAATACATTCTAAGTATAAAATAACCATAAGTTGAATTTGTCAAAAAAGTGCACCACAGATGGTATTCCGATTGCACATATATATACGTCTTCAGTTCACGAAGTATTCTTCTTGACTGACTTTAAAGAAATTTTTTACAATAAAACTAGGTGCAAAGGAGAAGAGAAACGAATTCATAAATAACAATACCGTTAGGAATTTACAGTGACAACAACAAGAATTTTGTACTTATAACAATCATAAATGAGTTAAAATTAAGGCATTCAAATGAATGTATTCATTATTCAAATTAAAACCGTTAACGAAATGAATTAATTCTTAAACTTAAGAAACCATAACAAAGATATTTTGACCAAACAGTATAAAAACGAATATACAAGACTGAAATACATACATACTTATGAATAACTTGCTACTTAAAAAGTTTAGCACTAAGCTGAAACAAAATAACATGAACGAGGACCGATGCCAGAAGAACTACGCAGCTAGAAATACTCAATGAAGTGAGCGGCTCTTTTAATTCAGTTGTGTGAATTGTACAATTGAACCAGTTCGTTCATGAACTACACAACTCAAAAAATTTCCAAAAATAATTTTTTAAGATATTTTTTTTGAACGGTACTTTTTTGCTAGTAGTTTTTAAAAGGTAATTTTTAATACCTACTTTTTAAAGCTACTTTTTTGAAAGCGCATTTTTTTAAGAAGCACTTGTTATGAAAGCTAGGCACTGCTCTTAAGGATCCTTTTTTAAAAGCTAGAAATTTTGAAAGGTACTTTGCAAGAAGAACGTTTTTAAAAGAGGTATTTTTTACGGGGTACTTAAAAGGCAATTTTCTTTGAAAGTACTTTCATCATAAACAGTATTTTTTTTCCAAAATGTCACTTCTTTTCTATTTTTAAAAGCTACTTTTATAAGGTACCAAATTGGAAAGTTAGTTACTTCAAACTGACTTTATAGCAGGTTAAAATAATTTTTTAAAGAGATACTTTTTAAGGGAACTTTTTAAAAATAATATTTATTCCGATTTTTCTCTTTTAAAGGTACCACTATTAATAGACTCTCTTTAAAATTTCATTTTTTAGATAATGAACGGGCACTTTTTTCAACGGTACTGCTTAAAATGTTTGTCTTTAAAGATTTATTTCTCAAAAACTGCTAATAGAAACCCGAATTAAATAAAATTATTCTACACAACAGCAAGATTTAAATTGTTTATGTAGAGAACACTTTGGCCAACAGATTGTAAGAGTTATATAGTATGTATTCCTTTGTGTTTGTAATTTTGTGATTTCGAAAGTTAGAATGGAGGATTAAAAGAGTATATAGGTTCTTAGTTTTTATTTTTGTAATTAGTGTTTTATTTTCAAGGATACTTAAAATTTTTTATTACTCTAAAGTTTTTTTTTAATATTTCATGTTGGATAATTTTTTAAGGAAAAATATTATTTTACTTATTAAAAATGTTTTTTTTTTTATTGTAATTATTTTGAATTAAGTTTTTAATCAGTAGATATTAAATTGTTGTTTTTTTTTATTAAGGTTAAATATCAATTGTTTTTTTTAGTTTACAGTGGTTCAGAATCTTCAATTTGCAAACCTTCTTCCACTATTATGGTGCGCTCCTCGACGATTGTTTCCTCTGGGTTTTCACACATTATTTTTATTATTATTTATTTTATTATTTGGCATTTGCAGGGTTTAAATGTTTGATGCCAAGCAGTCCATAAGCATTTCAAAAAGCAATTGGTGAGGCGTTTTTAGTTTGAATAAATTTTTAGGGGGGAAAAAATTTTAAATAAAAAATAAAAATATTTATTAATTGTGTACAAATGTCTACGAAGCTTGATAAAAATTAAATGAAAACAAACCATATAGGCATTAAAGCAATTGCTTACCAATTTTTATATGAGTAACGGCTTCATTACTTTCGAATATATGCGTGGTCTCCACTGTCCTCTATTCATATTTATAATTTTTTTTTTGCCATGAAAATAATTTATTTGTAAAATAAATGTATATAAATCAATAATTTAATCAACCACATAGAAAACAAATATTAACGAAACGAACTGAAACTAATTTTGATTTTCCCCTCTTGTCGTTGCAGGAAAAAAACCCAATAATGTTAATGCAAAGAAAAAAAGTGGTAAGTTTTATGAAAAAGTTCTAATATTTTAAGTGAAAATACCAAATGTATTTGGAAATGATGAGCACCTATAATTAATATTAACAATCTGTATAAAGTGTATTTAACCACATATTTTCACTAACCATGTTCCCAAATTTTCCCCAGGATGATTTACACTGTTTTTAATTTTAATAAATCTATCGTCAATGTGTGTCTTCATTAAAGAATTGAATTTGAAATTTCGGTCGGAATTTTCATAATTTGCAAAAGACTTTGAGTAGGGCGCTATTAGGTTAGGTCGAGAAGAGGAGCCAATTATTGGCTTCATACCCCTGTTGGCCGACCGTCATAGATGAAACTATCGTTAGGGATTTCTTGACGGCAATTTAGAAATTGGCCCTGAAATTGTCCTCATGTATGGTATGGTCACACGGTAAAACGGCCACTTAAACAACAGTGTCGCTCACGATTCTGGGGACATTCGTCATCAGCGATTTATATGGACTGCCACCAATAAGTCATTTGCGATTGACTATGGTCATGCCATGCCTACAAGACATAGTCAACAACACAGCTCTCCACTATGAGGCAAGAGAACAAAATCATTTGTTCGGTGCTCCTAGCAAAATTCCTCAGAATTAGAGAATTGAATTTAAAACGTCGGTCCACGAGTCGAATACATATCAATTGCAAATTATTATAAGAAGAACGCTATTTGGTGACGTCCCATGCTCGCAGGGATTGTATTGCCCTGTCCACTATGAACCAACAAAAAATCAAAAGCCTTTGTTCCGTACTCCGAGCAAAATTCCCCAGAGTTATAGCATTCAATTTAAAATGTCAGTTCTGCGAGCTAAATTCTCATCATTTGCAAATTATTATGAGAAGGATGGTATTAGGTTAGATCGAAAAGATGGCCTCATACCCGTAGAACCAAGAAAACAAAAGCCTTTCTTCAGTTCTCCGAGCATAATTCTTCAGAATCCTTCAATGAACGTCTCTTAGAATCGACACCTTTTGTGTCGGAAAGCATTTCGATATATTAAAACCAACGACTCTTACATATAAGACCGACATAATACACAGTTTAAGAGTTATTACCTGATGAAGACCCTATTTATAGCCAACAATAATTGCAACAGGTGAAGTAATTCCCCATTCTGGGGAAACGTTCTCTACGATAGCCGCTAGCGCAGAATACCGTGTGAAAATAGTGGTCATATATATGTGTTTTAACGGCCTGAGTGAGCCCGCATGCCGCCATCTTTTA
Source organism: Phania funesta (assembly GCA_963932375.1). Taxonomy (NCBI): domain Eukaryota; kingdom Metazoa; phylum Arthropoda; class Insecta; order Diptera; family Tachinidae; genus Phania; species Phania funesta. The sequence continues at coordinate 72,239,338 of OZ010656.1, forward strand.
AGAACCTGCCAAGTTGGCATAACCTGTCTATTTTACTTCAACTGATTGTATCCAATGCCTTCAGTAACTCATTATTAAGGCGATGGATACCATCTAAACTTCTGCCGCACCGCTGATGGATTGAGTTGCAGTACAATAACACAAGGAGTGCTTGCATTCCCTTTACACAATTGGGCTCTGAACCACAACTAACAGCGTTATGTACTTCTAGTCCCCAGAGCTACTAGTTTGTACGGAACCACATGGATTGAGGGGACTTTGAAAGTCCTCGTCAAGCAGACATTTTCCCGGTGTAAAGTAGCAGGGAGCACGATAAAGTTCTTTTGGAGCATCGAAATTATAATATTTTATGGCTCAGTTTTTGAAAGTAAAAATACTTTGGTAAAAAAGGGGAACTTTGAAACATAAATATATTGTTACAGTAAAGCCTGGAAGAAGTTGTACACTTAATAGTATTTTAAATATTAAGTTCGTTAAATCCTTTAGCTATGTTGATAGCAGAAATAGTTCAGAAGATATCGTTAACTTAGCACTCGCTATTTGTGCCAAATAATACATTAAAGTTAACTCAACCTTCATAATATAAAATAAAACTTGCCACATGATTGGCAACTTATTTTGTACCCATCGTTTTTCTATCTAAAACTGGTCTTATGTATCTATATTTAATGGCGACAATGTAGATATGCTAACGACACAACAAAATGGAAAAACAATAATTTGAACGCAACACAAAATAACACAACTTATACTCCAAACCTCTTTTCCGGATATTTTCCAATCTTGCGTTATAAAGTCTTCGCGCACAAACTTTCTAATCACTGTTTCAATTGTTATCTCGCATGTTTCGATCATGCGTATAAAGGCCTTGAAACCTACAGTCGCTGCTAGAGTTGTCTCATCTTCAGCAGATGATTCACTTAGAATTTGGCTAATTAATTCCTCGTGACCCTCACGCTCGACTAATTGCACGAGTGCCGATTGGGCCTCAGGCTTTTTCAAAGAAATGAAAATATTCTGCTCATACATATAGATAATTTCGAGTATGGTACAACCATGACGTATTAATAGGCCCATGGTGGCTAAGTCACGTAGAGCCGATTCTCCAATAACACCAAATGATTTCGACTCTACGGTCTCCAGCAAAAGATTAACTTCTTGGTGTTGTCTCAGTTCCAGCATGTCCTCGATGGCAATGGATTGTTGAGAAATCTTGGAACGTATTACACTAACTGTTTCGCTGATTTCCATTGTAGAGGTAGTGGTGCTAGTAATAACTTGCGTTTCTTCTGTTGTTTTCATCTCAAGTACTTCATCATCGGCCACCTTACGATCTTTAACAAGTATCTCCTCTGATTTGCCACTTTGTTCGACCAAAATGGAAACAGGTTGTCTCACTTGAATTACCTCCATGGTAGTTTCGCATGCCTCGGCTGGTACAATTTCAATGGTGGTAGTTTCTAATTTCGTTTCTTCCTCTTCGGAAGATGAATAGGCTGTGGGTATTATAACTGGTTTGACTTTCTTGGCCACCTTTTTCTTGCCTTTGCCCTTGCGGCCCTTGGTGGTGTCCTCAATTTCAGTGGCAGTTGTTGAAATATCAAATTTACCTCTTGTCATGGTCATACCTATTTCATTAATTAGTTTACACGTGTAGACGCCAATATCTTCGTACGTTACATTCAAAATAGTCATCGAAGCATCTGACTCTCCAACTTCCAAGTGATATTTATCGGATTCCCTAAGCTGAACATTTTTATAATACCATTGTATATCTAAAAACAAAATTTCGTACAAATATGAACAGATTTTAGTTTTCGTTTTTTTTTTTTGTAAAAGAATTTAAACGCCGAGTACAACTTAGCGGGGCCCTAAAACAAACGGGTTTTTGGGGAATGGAAAGTACCTGGTTTTGGATTGCCGGCAAATTGTATTTTGAATTTTGCTTTTTCACCCGTTGCTGCCCGACAATCGCGCATTTCATTGACTAACGATGGCGTGCATTTAGCAGCTACAAGCAAAAGAAGATTTTATAGCAAATAAAAAAAAAACAAGCATTAATATTTACAGTTACAATTTGTGTTATGCTAAATATATTTACTACTTATGCGCATTTTTATAACAAGATGTCTTTGTGGCATTAGTTGTAGGGAGTTTTTGAATTCGTATACTTACTTGTGTCTTGAAGTGTTTACATTGTCTGATACATACATACATATGTTTCCTATTAAAATAAGCTTCTGAATTAAAGGAAATTTAAAAATTGAATTTGCGAACAAACATAAACGTCAAATATTAAAAAAACAAATATTTATAGCTAATATTTTAGCCCGACTGATTTTATTATAAATAAAATGCAATTTATTGCAGATGGTGGATAAGCTCTCTAATAAGTCTCTATGCGCATTTCCCTGTTTCCTTAGGCCAGCTCATCAGGAAGCCTTTTTTAGACAAACTTAAGCGTCTTATGTGTCTTGTGTATCTGGTTGCAGTACACAAGGTTTTAAGGCATTTAAAGAAGATCATAAAGTACATAGTACCTCCAATTGGATTCTTTGGCGAAACTGCTGGTGAATCGCAGCATAAACTTTACATTGCATCACGCTCGCAAAACCAGTTGATTTAATAAAATACTCCGTGATTTTAAAAGAGCTTTTGATATATCTGATCCTGTTATTGCTACAAAATATTTAAGCTGACGCATGCAATAATATAAGGTTTTCAATCTTCCACCTGGGGTCCATTTATTAAAAGTACAAGTTACAAATTTACAATTAAAATACATTTAAAAAAAACTACAATGCTTGTAGAAGTAATCGGGCTAAGGCTGTAACAGAGAATCTTGACTGACTATGACGAACAGTACGAAAAACAACCAAATTTTATCTGCTAATTCAGTCACTATTTTGAATCAAATATGTTTACAAAATGAATAACAGTTACCTGCTTCAACTAATTTATAATTAGATTTTTTTCTGTTAAAAAAATCAATAAATTAATTTATTATATAATAAAAGAAGGGTTCATAAATCAATTTTTCCTTAGATTTGCTGGAAATATAATTCATTTTGCCTTTGCTCCAATTATGGCTTCAAACAGTATCATACTTGAAGCGTTATTAATTACGCACGGTAAAACTGACGTTTGGCCCATAGTGCAAAGTAGAAATAAAAAAAAACGGAATCCTTAAAATATTTTCAGATGACTATTTTAAACTGCTTGTAAGAATAACATACTTTAAGGCGCATATAAAACCGGGATGTTTCGACTTTATATTTCAAAAGAGACATTTTAAAAATACGGAGTGGTTTTCGACAAGTTAACTTTAACCGAGTCAGCAAATGCCGGAAATTATTGTAATTCGTTCCTACAGCTTGTGCTAAAGATAGTTATAAATTATTGGCAATTAATCTCAAACCTTCCAATGACGTTGAAGGAGGTGTTCGAGTCTTAGACCTCTACACGGTGTCTAGAGTTGTTTTGGAGGCAAATAAGTTCATAATGGGCTTAATGGTATTGGCCCTAAGTAGCTAATTAAATCACCAGTTCGCAAACTAAAGCCACATATTTTTCATGTTATTTGATAATTAATTTTTTCTTAACTTCAGAAGCTTATTTTTAAAATACAAGTAACTTCTAATAAGAGTTTATTAATAATTCTTAATAATTTGTTTCATTATGAGCTTTGTTTGTCTGTTTTTGAGTTAATGATATAATCTGATTAAAAGCGCTTAAACTTAAGTTAATGTTAATTAATTAAATACAAAGCACATAGTTTGACACACATACACACACGTATAAAAAATCCGGTTTGAAGGTTCTAAAACTCCTTTATATCAATTGTATTCAAACTAATAGCAGCAAACTTGCAAATTTTAGAGAATTTTTACAAATTTTATATAATTGCACCGATTATTTAGCAACCATTAGCAAAAAGTTAATATTTAATTTAATTTTGGAAAAATTTCAATAAAATCTATAACTCAAATATTTTGTTTCTTAAATTATTATAAAAAGAAGATTTGATATTAATATTTGTGATACGAGTATATGGCGCATACTTGGATAAATTTTCAAAATTTTACTGGGTAGAAGCTTCAGAGCTTTAGAACATTTTCCAGTTTTAAAACGGGGACTAGTGCTTTAAGTTGAATTGGAAAGTTATTTTACATCGTTAAAGAAAATTAGAGGTCTTTACATTTGTTTTTACAAAAGAGGCAAAATGCGAGGGCGATGCTAAAACTATCCGACCAGATTAATAAATATATATAGCATTGCAAAAAAGATAGCAATGCTATAGGAAGTTAACCGATGGCAACTAGCAACTGACAGCTGTTTATTTCAGTTGCCAAATAATACTATTTCCGACAACCGAATATTCTTGGTTAGCAGTATCTAACTCAACTGAAGTTCGCTTGCTATGCATAATCGACCCATTGAAGTTTGAGAACAACGTGTTCTTTAAGGTAAAATTAGTCATATGTGTTACAGTCTGGATCAGAGATGGAAACTGCTTGTTTCGTGCGACTGCATGCGCGCAATTTAAACGAGACGAAATGACCATTTCATTGATCAATGAAGTAAGATTACATAAAAATTTGATTTTATGACCCCCCGAGTAATGCAAGCCAGCAAATTTAATATGCAGTGCAAAATAGGCTGTTCATCGTATCGTAATGGCCAGAATTAATCATCAAAATGTGGTTATCCTTTCGCAAGCGTTTGTATCCTTCAGATTATTTTCTCTTTATGACATTGAAAAAAAAAAACAGGTGAAATCTATTAAGAGCATATGAAGTCACAGCATATCGCTGGGGGAAATGTAGCATGTCTAGGTCGGATAATTATGAAATCACCCTCGTACTTTTATTTGTTTAATTTATACACAGACACTTGGACAAATTACTTAAAACAGAGTAAGATAGTTGAGAAAATACATTTTTATTCATATACTAGTTTTAAAACGAAGGCTGAAAAATAAATTAATTAAATATTTACACAAAAAGAGTGAGAGAAGTAGAGACGTACAGACGTAGAGTTACAGAAAGAGACAGAGAAAGACAGGCTTTTTGAAGTCTGTATTAAAATTTTAAATTTATATTTTCATATAAACTTAATGAAAAACATATTAAAACACATATACACACATAGAGAAATACACATTGATTAAATATTACACATCAGTTTTAATCTATTTCATATTTAGCCAATTCGAAAACCCCTAAGTGAAGGCATTTAAAGGTTTAAAATTTGACTAAATATCAAAATAGTTTGTTTCAAAGAATACATACCTTTAAGAGCCTTTTGCATCTCTTCCATATGAGTGACCCATTCCGGTTTGCGGTAATCCTTAGAACCAACAATACCTAAAGTATTTTAAGTTAAAAAAATATTTCATCAAATCAAAATTTCGAAAATTAAAAAAGAAAACTGTTTAAATTCCTGCTGAAATATTGCAAAAAAATAAAACTTGAAAATATCTCCTAACATGTAGTGAGTGTAAGAGACTAGTGTATTCCTAAATGTTTTAAGGGATTGTAATTTATATACAAGGATTTTGGGAAGTAGAAGGTTAAAATATTCTTTTGCTGAAAAGGCTGCAAAAATAAATGATTATATTAAACATTAATAAATCTCTAAGAAACCTGTTGAAAGATTAAGAAAAAAATATGCAAGTTTATTATGTTTGTAAATACCTTCGACCGAAAACAGAGCCGTTGTTACTGCTACGCCTAATGGATTGTGAGCCTCAAAGCTAATTGTACCCACATCGTCGGGATATACGTTATTGATGACCAGCACGGATGTGCCATCTTCGAAATTTTCGATTTGATATTCTTCGGAAGCAAAGATTTCTTCGCCATCCCGTAACCATTTAATTTTTGGTTTCGGTTTGCCGACAACCTTAACTTCCAGTTTCGGTAATTCACCCTCTTTGGGTTCGATTTTTTCAGGTAGTTTTTTAACTATCGTCGGTGCTTGTTCGTCAATTGAGATCGTCTAAAAAATGTATGAAAAAGAAAATTTATTTCACAAAAAAAAAAAATACTTTCTTTGAAATAATTCCTTAATGTTTAATACTATGGAAAGACCTATTTCAGGCAGTGTTGCCCGTTTAAGAAAAATTCAATCGAGATGATTTTCAGAATTAATTAATAATTAAACATAGAAAAATTTTTCCTCCACAGTTTAAGTCATACTAGATTTAAAGGGCAGGCAGGTATATCACATGTTACTGATGCTCAATATGAATTTATGAAAAAAACATGGCTACATTCTAGGAGCATGTAGTTTAAGAAAAGAATTGATAAGAGTCTATATAGTTTTTTGGCCTTTGTTATAATTTTAATAATAAATTTTAGCTTGAAGATTAATTAGTATGAATTGATAGGACATTTATTACATGGAAAATTATTACGTAACTTAAACACAAACGATGGAGTAGCTAGGCGTAAAAAAGTTTCGGAACTAGATTTTCCAAAGTCACAATGGTATGCGCTCTATTGGTCACTCTATGGCACACTCTACAATTAAAAATTGTATTTGCCGTACCTTAGAAAGTAACTGATTTTTAATTTGATTTTCGAAAGGGTGATTTGATATAGATATTCCGAACGAGCCAAACCGGCTTCTGATATGTGCCATCTTCAGTGTTATTTTTCGTCAAGTATTAATTTGTCATATGAGCTGATATCAGGTAAACCCCAAGTAGCCATCTGTCAGGTGTGCAGCCATGATGTCAGGAATTTAAGTTCATGCCAAAACATTTCAAACAATGAAATAGAAAGCTTGTCGATACGCCAGAAAGCGTCTATAAAGAAAATACGCTTGAAATGGGCCAAGAAGCCAATGGACAGCTTTCGATTAGCGGAATCTGATATTCGCAATGCCTGACGGAAAGCGAATGAACGCTTATCCAATGAATGCATTCTACGCATTTGAAGCATTCACAATATGTTATGGTATCGTTCTGCATCACCTATCATAGAGTTGGGATTTTGGATTTTGTCTTGGCCAGAAAACAGGTCGGATTTGAATTTTACTGAAAATTCGCTCTAAATTTTTGAGAGAACTCGTTATATAAATCGTCTTCTCTGATTCGATTCCCAAAGAAGGAACCACAAAATAAAAAAAATATAAATTGTTTATTTCAAGCATATTTAAAATAAAAAATGTTGAAAAACAAAAAAATATTCGAAGATCGCGTTTTTTACCTTTTTTAACGAAAAATTTTTGAAAATGTTGGGCGAATAATACAAATTTTTTAGAGCTGCTTTTTTGGTACTGGGCGTACATACTCGCATATATGCCTACACAAATTATTTTACACGTGCTAAAACTACAAGTAGAGATTTATTTAAATATATAAATATAAAATTACCTTTTCCAACAGATCTTCTTCAGATGCTGATAGTCCAGTGATTTCAGAATCGGGGATATATTCAAATGCTGAAAATATGACCAAGAAATGAATTAGCAAAAAATCGTATAAATATTTTAGTCAAATAATTAAAGCATGCTCTTAAACTAGAGACTAAAATTAAAGAAAATAAAGAGGCTGAGACCCCATGTACACAATGTATATTTTATGCAAAAATTCCTTTGAGCAACTCAGAGGGGGAGTGAGAGACTTTTCGTAAAGATCAAAACCATGCTACATGAAGTTAGTATGAGAAAATTTATCTATTAAGATAGTGTTATAAAGGAATTATTATTGGCATACAATTTTTTTGTTACACTGTAGACTTTTTAGTTTCTAAAGAGATTTTGGTATTTTTTGTTAAGTGAAGAAGTGTTTGTTGTTATTGGTAGTGGTGAAATTTAAAGTGCTTTTAAGGTTTTCAGATTCTGTTGGCCAGAGTATCGATTTGTATGTAATACCTTGAATGCTGACAGTTGTCTTTGTAATAGTTTCACCAATTTTATTGGTAGCAATACATTTGTATTCGCCAGCATTTTCGGGGAAGACTTCGGTTATTTGCAGCTGACACTTGCCTTGGGCATCTTGTATTATGATGGTTTCCTTGTTTTCGACAATCTTTTCATTGTTGTGATACCATTCCACTTTGGGTGTGGGCTTACCTAATACTTTACAGTTAAGCTCTAAAGCCTCACCGTCCATTACTTCAATGTGTTCGATTAGTTCTTCCGTAAAACGTGGTGATTCAAACTCTTCGGCTTCCTCTTGTGGAGCATCTTCCAAAAGATGCACAGTTGCTGTTGAGGTTACTGAGCCAGCAACATTTTCGGCACGACAGGTATAGGGGCCAGTGTATTTTTTCTCGAAATTGGCTATCAACAATGTAGACTTGTTTGTCTGTGTGACTATGCGACACTCTGTGGAGCTCTTAATGGGTTCGTTGTGTACAAACCATTGGAATGATGATAAGGGTTCAGATTCGACAATGGCTTCTAGAATAGCAACTTCGTTTTCCCCAAAATACTTGGGTTGCAGAGGTTTAATGAAACGTGGTGGTTTGATTTCTTTATATTGTGGTTCATCGGTGACCATAACAGAACCGGAAGACTTGGCCTCACCGACACTGTTCTTGGCTGAAACTTCATATTTGCCGGTACGCTTGCGTGTCATATTAATAATTTTGATCGTGCTTGTAGTCTCTGTAGTTTCAATGATTACATCATCGTTAATTAAAATTTCACGACCATTACGGAACCATTTAATTTCAGGCTTCGGTGAACCATCATATTTGGCCTCAAATAATAAAGTGCCGCCATTGGGTATAACCAAAGCATTGAGCGGTGTTACAGTAGGGGCCTTTAATAACTCCTTAGGTTGACTGTCATCTCTGCGACTCAAGATATTGGCATTGCCAATGGCACGACCAAACTCATTTTGTGCTTGCACTGAATATTTGATTGCCTCATTAGGCATGGGGTTGATAATTTCCAAAGCCACATCACCGGTCTCTTTGTTGTAGAACATCTGTACAGTTTCACTAGGTAGCACTTCTTCGATGCCGCGATACCACTTAATTTGAGGCTTGGGCTCACCGGCAACTTGGCATGTAACATGAACCTTAACACGTTCCGGTTCTTTTTCGTTCACGAATTCGATTTTTAAAGGTTTGGTGAATTGTGGTGCAATGCCCTGTTCTTTTTCTAAATGCGTATAATAGTGTGTGAAAAGTGAATTAGAATATAAAAGTAAATAGGGCTTTAAAATAAGTTTATATTACAGTCTACTGGAATTTGAAACTCTTTTAAAAGAATGGGAATATATAGGAGTGTAACTATCGTTAAGCTTTAAATAATATTAAACCAATTGACTGAAATTTCAAAGGAATCAAAGAAATTTGCTGAATACGCCTTTAATTTCAGTATAAAATTCCTTTTAATTTCCTCCTGCATCTTTGCTAAGCATGATTCTTTGAACTTACCTAGAACCACATTAGTACGTGTGGTCGCTACTCCACCTTCGTTCTTAGCTTCACAGGTATAAATGCCCACGTCATTAGGAGTTACTTGGGCAATTTTCAATTGAGCCACATCTTCCACCACACTGAGTTCGTATTTTTCTGATGCAAACAGTAACACGTCATTGAAGTACCAATTGATTTCAGGGAAAGGTATACCCTCAACTTTACACTCTAGAATTGTGGGTTCTTCAGGTACACACATACGAGGTCTTAATTTTTCGGTAATGCGAGGTGGTTTGATTGCTTTCTTCTTTTTTTTGATAAGTTTACTCGTTTGCTCTACTACTTCAGAAGTAGTAGTTACCTCTTGCTGTCTTATAGGTTCCTCTTCAATTATTTCTTCATCAGCTACCTTATCTAAACCTTCCTGGATACGTTTTTGTGTTATCAGTTCCAGTTCGGGCAAAGGCTGGCTATCGTCCATTATCATGCGACGTCTGTCTTTCTTGACAATATTTGAAGTAACCTTCATTTCGACATTACGCTTTACTTCATCCACATCAACTTCAATTAGTTGTTCAGTAGTTATATATTGAGGTCTGGTGTCCTCTGGTTTCTTGTTGAGTAGAATAGTTTTTTGTGAAATTTCTTGTACAATTTCTTCGTCTTGTACAGTTTCCTCAGTATCGACGACTGTTGCTTCCAAGAGTTCGGGTTGTTCTTCGAATGATACAGCTTTGAGGCGCTTAGTGCGTTTCTTGTGGGCCTTTTGTTTGGCTGTTGTTACTTCTTCAGTTGGCACTGCATCCTCTTCGGGTAGTATTTGTTCTGAAACAGCCACTTCTCTCACATCATCAATTGGTATTTCCTCGACTTGATCTTCTTCAGCGATAGGTTCTGCAAATGGTTCAGCAACTTCTTCGGAAACTTCATCCACGGAAGTAATTCCTTTTTGCAACTTAGGTTTCTTTTTCTTTTTAGCCTTTTCTTTAATGGGCTTTTCTTCGTCTGCTATAGGAAGAGGTTCAATTTCAAATTCTTTTTCTTCTGAAGGTTGTTTTTCGTTCGGTTTAAATTCGGGAGCCGGTACAGTCTTTTCAGGCTTTTGTGGTTCTTCTTTTGGTTTGGCTGGTATTGGTTTTAATGTTATTTCTTCTGGTTGTTCCTCAGCCAAAGGACGCCGTTTGCCTTTTGGCCATTGTTTTTCTTCTATAGGTTGCTCAATAGGCTGCTTCTTTTCTCCTCGTTTCCATGGGATTTGCGGTTGAGGTTCTTCAACTTTAGGTTCTTTTTGCAAATCAAAATGCTCAGCTATTTCGAGTTCGACCGGCTCAGCACTTGGAATTTCAGGTAGATCAATGTGCTTGGGTTTCTTTACTTTTTTCACTTTCTTTTGTTCTTCAACTACAATTTGGTCTTCAAGTTTTTCCACATGCTGCAAAACAACTTCTTCAATTTGTGCTTCTTCTGGTTTTAAAGAAACACGTTTAACTGGTTTGAGATGCACTTCTTCAATAGTTTGTTCTTTAGGTAATTGTTTGGCGGGTTTTCTAGTTGCTTTAAGTTTAACTTCTTCCAGTTTTTCTTCCGCAGGTTGACTCTGAGGTTTGACTTTAGCCACAACTTCCGGTTGTTTTGGAGTTTTTTCTTCTACAGCAACCTGTTCTGGTACAGGCTCTTCGTGTTTAATATCTTCCACTTGCTCCTCTTCAGTTTCCTCTTCGGGTTCCTGTACGGGTTTTTCATGTTCTTCTTCGTCTTGCTTCTTTTTGGGTTTCTTTTTCTTAGTACGTTTCTTGGAAACCAAGTCTTCAACGTCTTCTGTTATTGTTAACTCTGGTTTATATTCCTCAATTTCGTCTTCTGCTGGTTGTACTATCTCTTCAGTCACTGTTGGTCTCTTTCTTGGCTTGAGAGTAACTTGCTCTATCTTTTCGCCTTGCGGCTTTGGTAATTGTTTTCTTTGTACAGGTTTAAGTTGTACCTGTACAGGCTTCTCTGGTTCTTGTGGTAGTATTTTCTTGGGATATTTTGGTTCTTCATATTTCTGAGGTTGAGTTTCTTCAATTTCTTCCTGTGGAATGTCTTTTGCAGCTTCAGTCTTGTCTTCAATATTTTCTGTTTCTTCAGTTGCTGATTTTGTGTCAGGTTTCTTTACCTTCTTCTTTTTAACAACTTTTGTTGTTTCTTTTACTTCTAGTTGATCACCTTTGACTGTTTCAATATCGTCCTCAACAACTTCGTCTATATGTTCTTCTTTGGGTTCTTCAATAGTTTCCACAGACTCTTGTGACTTAGGTTTTTGTGTTTTCTTCTTTCTGCCTCTTTCCCAAGCTACTGGTTGTGGCTGCTCTGGTGTTTGTTCTTCAGGTTGCTCTGGTAGTATGTCAACTGCTTCTTCATAAGACTTTTTGGCCTGATCCTGAAGTAATTCTTGCGCTTCCTGTGTAACAGGCGTCTTCTTTTTACCTCTCTTCCAGGCTACTGGTTTAGGTTGCTCAACTTCTTGTTCCTCAGGCTGTTCGGGAAGAGTATCGACAACTGTTTCATAAACCCTCTCAGGCTGAACCTGATCCGAAATAAATTCCTGTACTTTTTGTGCCGTGGGCTTTTCCTTTTTACTTCTTTCCCAAGCAACTGACTTAGGTTTATCAGGTTCCTGTTGTTTAGGTTGTTCTGGCAAGACATCTACGGCCTCTTCGTAAGACTTTACTGGTTGATCTTCAGATTTCTGCGTTTTGAGAGTTTGTATGCTTTTAACTGGCTTTAGTTGTATCTCTTCAGGTTTTGGCTTTTCTTTTGGTGCAGGTCGTGGTGTTGGTTTCAGCTGAACTTGTTCTACCTTTTCTTCTTTCTGCTGTGGTATAACTTTAGGAATGACTTTCTTTTTGACTTCATCAACAATATGTTTCTCAACAATTGTTTGTTCTTCGAGTTGAGTAACTGCAGTAGTCTCAACTACTTGTGCTGTTTCATTTTTCACTACCTGCATCTTCTTTTTTCCACGTTCCCACAAAACAGGCTGGTGTTCAGGTTGTTGCGGCTTAGATTCTTCGATTAATTCGTCAGTAGCTTCTTCATAACTCTTTGTTGGTAATTCCTCAATTGGCTTTTCTTGAATCTGAGTAGGTTTTTTCTTTCCACGTTCCCATAAAACAGGTTCGGGTGCCGCGGCAAGTATTTGGTGTGGCTCATCTTGTAATTCATCAACAGCTTCTTCATAAGTCTTTTCTACTGGTTCTTGTTCTAATTGTTGATGTTTCATTTGTTCTTCTAAGGTGTCAACAGCTTCTTCGTATGTTCTTGTGGATTGTTTCTCAATTATTTTGATTTCTTGATTGCGTTTCAATGTTTGAAGTTTCAACTCCTCTTTTTGTATTTGCTTGGGCTTTTGACGTGGCGTGGGTTTCAAAACAACCTGTTCCAACTTCTCCTCTTGTTGGGGCGCAGCTATTATTCGCTTTCGCGTTATCTGTTTACTTTCCTCTACAATATTTGTTTCTTGGTTGATTTGTTGAGACTGTTGTATGTCAGTCACTTGTTGTTGCTGCTGAACTATTTTAGTTTTCTTACCCCGTTCCCAGGCGACAGGAGTAAGTTGTTCTGGCTTTTTGTCTGGTATTATTTCGACAAGTTCATCATGCACTTCCTCGTATGTTTTAGTTTTGGATTCATCAGTTGCTTGAAGTTGGGGCTGTTGAGCTAATTGTCCTTGTTGTTGAGGCTTCTTTTTATCAAGATCCCGCTTTAAAGTTTCTGCCTGAGTGAAAGACAGTTCCTCTGTGTCCTGGCGTTCTTCAATATTTAGTAACTGAGAGTCTTCTGATTGTACAAACTGTTCATGTTTTCTGGATTGACGCCAGTGCGTGGCTTGCTGTTCTTTGATGATTTTAAGCGCTTCCAATTTTTCACGTTCTTGTACGCTCAAAATATTTCGATCTTCAGTGGAAACGTACTGTTGTTTGTTGATGGTCTCAACTTCAATATTTTTCAGCATATCATCCCTGTGCATGATCTTTTGTATTGAACCTTTTGAGCTTTCGTCTACCATCACGACTACTGTGTCTTGGCTGGCAGTTTGGCTTTCTTGCATTGTGATTTCTTGAGCTTCTTGATGACGAAGTTCCACCTCTTCGATTCGGAACTTTTCAATTTCTTTGTGTACATGTTGCACCTTCTTTAAGTGTTGACGCATTTCTTTCCATGGTATAGTGTCTTCCTTCTTTTGATTCATTAATTTTTCGATTTGTTCGGTTATTTCCATGATTTCAATACTTTCCAGTTTCTTCAAGCGTTTAATATCTAGATCACGTTCAAGCTGTTCTTGAATTGCTTGTTGAGGCTGTTGCTGTTCTGTGTTAATAGGCAGCTCCAATGGTCTGAGATAAACCTCATCTAATGTATATTTATTCAATTGCTGTTGTACTGTTTCAACGTGTTTAAGCTTTTCACGCATTGTAATCCAGGGAATAGCTTCCTTCTCGGTTTTACCCTCAATAATCTTTTCAAGAGTGTAACCAATGCTTTCCAATCCTTGATCACGTTGACTCTTAATGGATTTTAGTACCACTTTGGCGGCTTCCAATTTTGGTATAACTTTCTTTTCGATTGGAGCTGGCTTAAGATTTATTCTTTCTTCAGTCCATGATTTAATCGGCTCTGGTTTGAAACCAGGCAAGAAAGGTTGCTTATCCAACGAACGACCACGTCTAGGGCGTGATGACTTACGCCAGGGTACTAGAGTCGATTGTGGTTGCAATGATTTACTGCGTGGCTTTGTCTTTTTTGTGCGCGAACGCCCCTCATGTTGTACTTGGCCGTTTGTAGTCAGGTATTGGTCATACTGTGGTGGCTGTGGCTGTATATTATTTTGCGATTCGGGGGAGCTATCCTCCTTTCCAGAGGAGGAGGTTTCATCTTCGACGGAATCAATAGTTTTCAATTGATAGGCCGAGATACGCCGTTCTGGAAAAACAACATTTTTTTTGAATTAATGTCAAAATTAAGCTTTTGGTTCGCAATTGGTTCGTAAGTTTTTGTCCAGTAAAATGTTTAGATGATTGTTTAAATGAAATTAAATAATAAAAAGGTCTACTTACTTGGTTTTGGTGTATGATCACGATGTCAAAATAGGAAGTGATTTTAAAATAAATATTTTATGTGTTTTTATTTTAAAATAGAAGTTCCCAAATAAAAGTTTTTCATTCATAATTTTTTATTGTTTCTAAAAGTTTTTAATTTGATTTTTCTTCTAAAATGTCGTTTATTGATTTACGAATTATTTCACACGTTAAAATAAAACTAATTTTGAATTTTCGAATATATATCGCTCAGCGCTTGCATACGATTTATGAGTTAAGGAAACGATCAGAGATGTTAGAACTTCGTAGTAGCCTTGGCAGTTAATTTTTATAAAAGATTTACATCTTAAAACCTGTAAAATCCTGTTGGAGTAAGAACTTCTTTGGTTACAGCTCCATTCTTACTGAACCTTCATTAAGTACTGCGCGAAGCTATCTATAGCCTGCGGTTCCGCACCCTCCCTTTAGAACGCCGACGCAGAATCAAAATAAAGCATCTTGTATTCAATGAATCTACAAATTCCACCGACCAAAGGTTATTTATTCTGAATCCTTATAGGTAGGGAAGCTCAATTAACGATGTGCGTTTGTCCGATGTTTAAATCAACTTTCTGACGGCACTATACAACTAAGGAATTTGAAACTTGTACTATTTGACAGGCCCGTTCGGCGAATTTTCGCTATTTAAAATTAGCAATATCGATGTTTGCTAGGTGTTCTAGTATTTTCACTCTTACGGCGAAAGTACTATCCGTACGTCCGCATCATTTGCATATTCTGAATCCTTATCCAATTTGCTATAATGCCCCCTAGAGTATTTATCAATCCGAGGCCTGAAATCAGCTTACGGATCTAACTGTTGGACTTAATAGTTTTTTTTTTAATCTAAAAATTCCAAATTTTGTAAAATTTTAAAACTCAACACAAATTCAAAACTTCACTACAAAATCGATTAATCCACTTGATTAATAAAAACCGATTTTTAGAAATTTTACCACAAAAACTTTAATTTCACCAAAAACCCGAAAATTCACAAATAATTTATATTTTATAAAAAACGTTGAAATATTTACAAAATCACGTAAAAACGTAAGTAGTAGGTAAAAAATGCAACCCTTACTTTTTAAGAGTTTTTGACTGGGCCAAATGAACAAACAGCAAGAGCAGACGTGTGACAAGTAACACCTGCTAACACCTGCTATTGCTGTGCTGTTTAATTTTTCACGGGGTCAAAATTAGTAAAAACATTATACTAAATATTTTGCCTTTGCTACTGCTGTTTGTTTTCTTTTAAATTCGGTATGGTGGTAAAAAAATGATTGCAGCATAGCACATCGCACTGTTCGCTATCATATTTTAACTTAATAGCAGCAGTAATAGCAATTTGAATCTAGCATTCGCTTTAAACCCTGGGAGTTTCACATTTTATATAAAATGAGTTTTAAAGATTAGGAGAACTGATCGCAAAATAATCGCACGGATTGTTCTTAATTATTTCGATATTTCAAATATAAGAATCTTTTTCGTAACCCAATATTTATGTTGCGTTTGTTTTAAATATTTTAATGATGTTTAGGTAACAAAACATTATTTTTTAGCCGATATATTTTTATTGCTTTTTAGCAGTTTTTGTCTATATCAAACCCATGGTGCCAATGGCATCATAATGTCTAAAGCTAAAAATTTTAGTTGGACTATAACTATACTCATTTTATATCTCTTAAATGTTCCAAATAAATAATTAACTTAAGTTCTTCATGATCTAAATTGGCAGACATATTTTTGGTGACTTTTCTATAAAACATTTTATTTGTCATAATTTATAGTGAACGAAAAACGAACAAGAATAATTAATAATATTTCTTTTTGGCAAAGCTAATGATCTAAAACGTTGTACTATTAATTTATAAACTGTTGTACAAAACATATTTATTCAAAAGTAAAGTGTCAGAATATCTGGGATGTTAAAACAATTTTAAGGTAAAAATGAACATAAAAAATTATTTAAAAAAAGCGAAAACAAATTTTAATAGGAAACGTACCTATTTATAGCAATGTGTCCTAATTTTGTCAAAGTGTCTATTAAATTTATAATACATATATGCATGTGAAGTAAAGGGTTTTACAATAAAGGATTATCGATATTGAATTGGTATAAAACAAACTGTGTCTGATTGATGTTTGCCATGATTTTGCACTGAGTCAGGAGTTTCAGGGTACCGATTTTTAATATCCCTGCTGCATGGAACTTAAGGGCTGCCCTGGGTTATATTGTCTTTTAAGCAAATTCTGAAAACCCCTCAAGAAATCGTGTAGCGGTGTCAAATCTTACGATATATTTGGCCAGTTTATGTTATCTCTACGAAACATAACACTACCCTTGAATCATCCACGCAAAATGGCTATTTTGGCGTTCACTGTGTGACACGTACCTCCGTCTTGCTGGAACCACATGTCCTGCACATCTTCTCAATTCTAGTCAAAAGAAACAAGTTATCAGGGACTTGCAGCGTATGCCGTTTTCGGCGTTGACCTCAGCAACGTTGGTTTTGTATAAGTATGGACCAATAATGCGGCAGCCCAAAATCCGTACCAAACTGTTATCATTCGCGAATGCTTTGTCACTTGCTTAACCTCGTGCAAACTGGCGTTTTAACAGATATGGCAGGCTTACTCGTGAACATCCTCGCTAAAAATACTTTTTTTTTAGCTAATATTAGTGTTTAGACAGTTCCATCAATCACGCCCTACTCAATTGTGTACTTGCTAACAACATCGGCCCGCCCATATGGAAGAATCCTTTTTATTTAGCTGCGTACGAGGGTGGTAGCATATGTAACTACACTATTTAAAACAAATACATTTAATAGCGTTTTCCTTTCTGAAAAGAAATGTTGCCCCATAGAAAGGTAGTACATTTTTCAGACCGATGTACTTTCTCGATTTAAATGGAACAGCAATAATTAAATAAAACACAAAAGTAAACTTGAAATAAAACTCTTGTTTATTTCAACAATGTTTGTAGGTAATACAGTTGTAAAAAAGAGTAGTATTTTATCCTGAACTTTAAGTTGAGTGCAACAAATTTTACATATACGCCAGTTTTGTTTTTGTGCAACACATTTACAAAGAAACGTGCAGTTTTTCGTAAATATGGTATATTTTAAAGAAAGAAACACAGGCATGCAGGGATGGAAAAATATATATAAATTTTTGTCAGAAGGAAAACGCCATAAATGTATTTAGGAGCTGGGCATTAAAAATATTAATCATTTAATTTAAACACTAAAAAAGCACTAGTATCTCTTTATATATTAAAACGATACGTAAAAACATTTTAGTTCGTCATTGCGAATGCAATTTCGGGCAAGTTTCCTTATGCTCCCACCCCACACGTGCTTAACTCTCTGTAATATTATTCTATAGGAAATGGCGATAATGTAGTCGATTAAGGCGTGTCGATATCGTGTATCATTTCTTAGTTGCTTTTGAATATTGCCAGATAGGGTCAAAACTGTACTGGGAGAGTGTAAAATGTCATGAATGGCAAGAAAAGTTTTTCGTAACTTTCGTTTGGTTTAATTTTGGATGTGGTTGAGTGCTTGCGGATATGACGTTAACTTAAAATGTGTTACAGATTATTTTTGCGCACCTGGCAAAAACGCCTGTATGCGTTTTGTAACATGTTTGTTTTGTTTTGTCGATATTTTATCAACATGGCTGCACCCACGACTAGTACGGAACTGATCTGGCTAGTTTCCATTTTGCTAATCAGTTAGTTACTGGTCAAAATGTGTTCAATTTTCATGGCTCCGACTAAGCTAAGGGACTGATTTAAATCGAGGAAGTTGCATAACCAAAAAGATATGTTTTAAAAGGTGATATTGACTTTGTCGTTGAAAGAGGCGTAACGTGGTCTGGCGGCATAGTTGGTAGTGAGCTCTCCCTTCAGCTTGGATATTTATTATATATATATATTGCCAAGCTTCGTAAATTATTTAATCAAAAATACTGTAAATAATCTATCAAAGTTCTTGATAAATAGATATATTTTTCTCAAAATTCTTTTAGAACGCCCTCGCATATGTGATATATTAATATACATACGTATTTATGCGTGCTTTTCTGTACAACTAAACCTAATTTTGTTTTTATCAAACAAACAAACAAACAAACAAAAAAAAGACAAATCTAAATTAATTTTGTCTGACACGTTGTTATGTTTTTGAATGTTTTCAGTCAATTATAGAATTTGAATTTTATTTTATTTTTACATAATTTAAGGCAAAAGGCAAAATAAAATAATATTTTCATAATTAATCATAACTTTGATAGGAATCATACAATGATGAGGAGCGCATATTATCTCTTGAAGAATTTTTATTTTGTAAAAATAAAATTTATTTTTTACTACAGCTTATATCCACACTTGTCTATACAACCTCTTAAATTTATTATTTATTTTATAATTTCTTGTAAAATTAATTGTGTCCTAGATCTTTATTATGATTTTGATCTTGAAGGTTATAAAAATTTTCTTCACGGTTTTTTCTATTCTGTTTATTAACCTTCATGCATCGACATTATTTGTCTTATATGTCTGTTATTCAAATAATCAATGTCATTTCATTAACCACAAGCTTAAGGTAATCGGCATAATAAATCGTAGAACGAATACTTACTAAATGATAATTATTTTATTTTTATAAAGCTTTTAAAATTTTTTTGGAAAATAAATAATTTAATACGTTGAGTGCCGCGTTAGTCACCGGTGACTGAAACCGACCTTTCCATTTAGGCTGCGTCAGTCACCAGTGACTGACAGTATAAAGTATGATTATAAAGGTAAAAATTGAACGAGCTAAGTTCAGGCCTACAGTGTGTATATTCGCTCGGTTTTACCTCCCTCATAACTTTCCTTCCTCTAATCATAACAATGAAACATAAGGGCTCCACGTATTGGTAACCTCGTAGGCCACGTTTGAAAGTTTTACCACAAAAGCGTCCCGAGATATGAAGGTGTAAAAAGTGCATATTTGGGTATCTATTCATTGACTCACTCATCAATATTATGCGGGACTTCCACTTTAGATAGAGGGCTGAAATTTGGTATACAGGGGAGAGATTTGGTGTGGGAGAATAAGTAAAAGAAAAATCTGAAAACGGGCGCTTTTCACCTTATTTGAATATAATATCAATTCGACTTTAGGTAGAGAGCTAAAATTTGATTTAGTCCAAGCGTCTGGAAGTTTTACGTTAAAAGAAATTTTATATAAACATACATTAAGAAACAAAAATAACTTGGAAAAAAATACTCAGATCCGCACAAAATTTGGGGCCATTAAAAGTACTGAGATTAAAATGAGGACCAGGTTCCTCATAAGTATAACTTTAGCCCATGTCTAGGCAACTTGCTTTCTTGGAAAAATAGTTTTTCTTTCTATTACAGGAAAGTATTATGGGCAAAATATAACCAAACTAACAAGTTGCCTAGCAATAGGCTGTTATTTTACATCTTGTCCTCATTTTGATCTTGGAACTTTTAACCGAAGCTGAAACTTTTGGATAGGAACTTGGCCTTATTTTTACATTTCTGTTTTTGTGCGGATAGTATTTACAAATGCTCGAAAGAAATATATAACTTTTATTGATTTCTGTGAATTTATAGTATTAAAACATGATACAATTTTAAAAAAGGTTGCATAATTTTACAACGTTTTAATACCTTTTAATTAAAAAACACAACTCTTATTATATTTTTAAGAATTTTTAATCGGTGAACAATGAAATATTTTATTTTATTTAAAATTGTCCAAGCTGGAAGGTCTTTTTGAAAAAATTATATTTTTATTTTTCGATTTTTCGCTACTCCATTGTGTAGCATCATCAGGAAATAAAAATAACGAACCAATATTTTTTTTCATTAATATATAATTGGTTAGTTATTTTTAGTTCCTGATGATGCTACACAATGGAGTAGCGAAAAATCGAAAAATAAAAATATAATTTTTTCAAAAAGACCTTCAAGCTTGGAAAATTTTAAATAAATTAAATTTAAAAAAAGGTCAAGAACAGCTATAATTTTAATGAAATATTTTTTTTAAAATTTTGATTGTTTTTCGTTTTATTCTTTTTAAAATAACAAAACAAGACAAAAGTTTTTTCTAAATATTAATATATAAGTACCTAGATCTTACACTCAAAATAAAAAAGTAGTAGAAGAGTTAGTGGATTAACTGTTCATCTATTTGGTTTACTTTAAGCAAAGTATTTGGTGAAATTTTTATTTATCCCAACCAGCTTCTGGAATTTTAAACTTATTTATTTTATTATTATTTTTATTTTGTTTGCTTTAAAATTAGAGTTATATATTTCAAATAGTAAAGGAACCATTGACCAGAAATTGCAGTATTTCGATAGAAAATTTTGCAAAATAATAAAATGTCCAGAAAAGGCTAAATTAGCAGTGCAGCCGCGTTTGGTCAATTTCAGAAATTTTTTTAAAAAGAAATTGGCGATCAGTGTAATGGGAAGAAGGTTGATTTTTAAGCACATATGCTAAGTGACTGGATGAAACCGTTTATAGTAGGAGGCCTTCCATATGCGATGTCTGTCTATTTGAAACCATACATATGCAAATTTACTATATTTACAAACTATCAGCGCTAATTTTAAAACAAATTTCCCTTTACAAACTGTTTGGCCTAAATATTATCAGCTTTATTTTTAAACATTTCAATTTCCTGGCTACGTTTAATATTTGGTTTTAAAGGAGTGAAATATCACAACTGTTTGAAACCAGAACAGAACATAATAAATTAATTGCCAGCAAATGCTTGGTTTTTGTACAAATTCTCTAATGACAGCAATTTGTTAGTTCACTAACATCGTTTTTCGGTTGCTTAAACAAAATTATTAATGGCATGTTTTGAAGACCCATGCCGACCAGCGACCAGGTGCAGTGTGGTGTAGTTAAGTGCTGAGTATTTGAATGATGCCTAAAGAAAATGAGCTATAGCAATTTTTCTGCTCGAATTTCCTTTCTATGCATTTTTGTGCGAAAACATGAAAGTATTTGTTTTAGTTACATGTTTTCGAAAGTCAGGCGTATAAATGAATGAGTTCGTTTAAAGTAAATAGCATTTTTATATGACCTGTTCAAAATTGTTTGCGTGTAATTTAATAAATCACTTTACGATTTTAAAAATATAAAAAACACATCAAAACTTTTGTGAACAAAATCTTACAATTTAATTTAATTTATATTTACAAAACAAAATTTTTAACGCTAACGATTTGCATTAGCAAATTTTCTAAATATTTGAAATTTAAGAGGGAAAATATTTATTTAAATTTAATTGGTATTTAAATGGATAATTTATCATCTAGTGACATGAAAAGACATAATATTTCAACCAGAAATGTTTACAAGCGAACACAAAAATGACACATAATTTAAGAAATTAAAATTTATATTTTATACAGTCAGTCACCGAAATTATTTTTGGTCATGCTCGTCATTTGCAAGCAAAACAGGCAAATTATATACAAATATTTTTGAGTGTTTTGAAAGTATTAGATATGTATATATGTATTTTTGAAATAAAACTAATTGTGTATTTTTTTAATCAAAATTCATATTCCAACTCCTCTACATTTAATTTAAATAGTCGTATTAATTGTTTTTTTTATCAAAATTTACACAAAAATTTTATATTGTTTTCCTCAATAAAAATTCGTGCATCAACATAAAGCTGATGTATAAAAATTCGAACTTAATTCTAAAATTTTGTTTAATTCGCACTCAATATTTGTACGAAATATAAGTAGGAAATCTATTTGAACTGAACGGTTGCTAGCGAAAACAATATTCTTGGATATTTTTGTTACATAAAATTGGGAATTAGACCAATTTAGAAAAGTTCGAAAAATTCGTACTGAATTTCGAATTTTCGAAAATAGTTGCAAAGTTGTTTTAACCCTTCTTTATCATTATACTAATAAAATATTGAAGAATTAGTTAGGTTTTCACACGTAACTGACGTTGGAAAAATTCGAAATTAATTTTTTAACTTTCGAAAATAGTTAATAAATAGGTTCTAATTGTAGTACTCTGTAGTTGTAGTTCTTTAGATGAACACAGTATTAATAAATTATAAGAATAATTTTTAAATGCGTTTTTAATATTTGAATTCAGTCAGTTTAGAGTAACCCTGACCCATGTTTCTGCGAGTATGGCTCCTTAGAGTTTTTTATGTTCCCGTGGCGGAACGTAAGTTTATAGCATAAACTGTGTATCGCTAAAGAAGCTGATTGGTTTATTTTATCCCTTATTTCTCAAGTACTTCCAAGATTATTATTTGACAAATAGCTGAATCAATTAATACTTTAATTGAATCTTAAATTAAAATCAAATAACATTTTGCTTATCGGTATGATGCTTTAAAGGCTACATAATTTTTTCGCATTTTGTTGTTGTGTCATCCCAATGTAATTATGATTAAATACATCAATGTTTTTGTTTTATAGCAGTCAGCAGACGAATGAGTGATATTAAAACTTAAATGATTCATCTTTTGGGTATTGGGAAATTTTTGAGTCACGATTATTTTTGAAAATTGAATTTGTCAATTTTATTGATCGTTTTCATCGCATTCTTTAGTAATTCTGGTACTTGTTTTTAATAGAAAGAACAATAAAAAACAGAATATATGTTTGGTCATGTAAGAGTATATTGAGGCGTCACCACTGCTGCTTGATTTTAGGGTTTGTTATCATTTTAACGATTTTAAGTGAGGGTCATACATTTTTTTAGGGATTTTTTTTATACATTTCCGTTTGATCTGTACATTGGCAGTACGAAATATAAATCGAACTTTCGCTTTTCAGGAACTTGGCGAATTGGATTTAGAATATGAACCAGTTTGGATGTTTTAAGCTACCAGATTAAAATATGATAATCTGGCTACTCTTGCAAAATGCGTTTAATAATATATAATAAACAATTTTAAAATAAATTGACTGCCAATTACTGCTCAGTACTGAAGTTTTAACTGTCCACGAACTTATTAAAAACAACAATCACCTCTGTATTTAGAGTTAGAATAAGGAAAGGACGAATTTCAATACTGAATAAACCGCGATTCCGTGGAATAATTTTCTGCAATCAGGGAATTCGGTATTTGCTAGTTTGGGATTTTATATTTGGCATCCCTGCTAGATAACTGTAGTTTTGCTGGCAAACAAAGTCCCACTGGGGTGTTGAAGAATTCAAGGGGTGCAAAAAACCAAGTATGTTCTGGAAACGCCAAGTTTAAGAAAAGAATTGAATTACGTTTAGGGTGTTTGAGATTTTTTATCCGAAGTTAAGTTCGAACGCACTAAATCGTTCGATTAACAGAACACTGTTGTACGCCTTTGGCGCTTGCAAAACGAAGCACTTTTCAGAACACTCCCCAATAACTTGAGTTTACTTAAACTAACTGCGTTAGCCATAATTAAGCTTTTTCGAAATTATCAAAAATTGTATTTATAAAAAAAGCTGGTTTAAAGAGGAACCTCAGGGCTGGGGGTATTTTCCTTAGATCTTCTCTACCGTTAAAGAAATTTACTTAGAGTATTTATAGCAATAAAAAAACTATAATAATTTCCCTTGGCTTGATAAACATAGAAAACGATAATGAAGATTTATTTTTTGTTTTCTAATTTAATGAACCAAAAATTTTTTGGCGTTACCTCAAAGTATTAAATGAATCACTTAAGTGTTTTTAACTTTGAGTGCACTTCTATAAATTAAACAGCGAACAATCAAAACCAAACATGACGTAATATTAATGGGCCAAAGAAATAAAATTCAGAGAAACAACAGAAATATATTAATATGTTTTTATGTTTTTTCTAATTCACCAACAGCAAAAATAATTTTGGTGAATCAACCGACACTCATAGATTTAGTTGGTGAGATGAATCAAGGTGTGAAAAATTAAATTTTATTTACTGATGTTGCATGCCATTGTGCACTAAAAATGCATGTAAATTAAAATTCAATTAGTCAAAAAAGTTAAAAATATTTTGTGAATATTTCTTACAAAGAGGAAGAAAATAAACAACCAGGAATAAGAGGCAATGAAATAGAAAAGTAAAATTATTTGGCTTAAGTAATAAAGGGTGGCGGCTCACCCCAATATTTTTAAATATTTACACATACTAATACATATTTATAGTATGTTTGTATATAGAGAACAACAGGTAGAACGTAAAACGTCAATGAATCGTCCTTTTGTTTTTGTTTGCATTTCTTTTTAATACTTAAAAGAGGCAACCTTTGCTCGGGTATCCCAAACTAGTGATGCCAACTTTATCACTTTTCGGTAACTTACTCAACTCTGCTACATTCCAAGAAAAGTCTACCACTTTTTTGGTTTTAAAAATATATATTTTTTAATTAATTCAGTTTAGAAGTTCAACTCAAATATATATTTAACAATGCGTGTAAACATTGCTTAGAACGCTGCATTGATTACACTGTTTTAAAAGTGTTAAATTGTTTACAATGTTGATTACACTTCTAAACAGCTGTTCTGTTTATGGTTTTCTAGCTTGAATGACATAAATAGGAAGAGGAAAGTAAGAAGCTAGTAAAGTGAAGGCACTTTAGAAATAATTTTAAAGCGATTGAAAATGTACTATTCCAATTTTTTGTGGTGAAGATTATTCAGGTTTACATTAGGCTTCCTCATAAAAGATTTTTTGAGGGTATGATTTTTCCAATTTGTTTAAAATATCGGAAAAATAAAGGTAGTTGATCTACTATTTTTCAAAGTAAGATTTGTTGGAAACCACATCCTTTTCAAATCATATTAGCTTTTAAGACAGCTGTTGAGTTGGCATCACTGCCCCAAACAGAGTTGTATAGGTAAGTAACTTTTGAAAAACTCAGCACTTTTATTTGTTGATGCTTTCGATTGTGTTTAGAAGGTAAAAAAAAATTAAAAATAGTCTAATGATTTGTTGTTTAATAAATATACGCCAACGCCGACGCCGCCGATGCTATACATCGCTACCACCTGGTGGCGTATCTGTTGCTGCCACTAATAAACACATACATATATGAAACTCACACTCATATCAGCAGCCCACATACACATGAACATTTAGGCAACCCCATGCTTATTATTTATTAACAATAGGGAAAACAATTCTTTTAAAGACTTTCAATTTTTAGTTTTCATTTGCCAGCACTCGCTTCAAGGTGCGCTCGGTATGAATTTGCGCGATTTACACGGGAAATTTTAGTGCGAATTCTTTCTTTACAAAATTAAAAAAAACACTTACCTGTGTTCTGTCGAGTGCTTATTAATAAAAGCATTTTTGTTTTGTTTATTTATTTAAAAATTTTGTTAAAAAAGCGGTTTATAAAAATATTAATTAATACAACAACAAATATACATTTAAAAGGATCAATATTTTTCTGTTTTGTTGAAAAACACTTAAAGGAAAGATATTAATAAATTAAGAGAGAAAAACGCCAGATTTTTTTTTGTGTGTAATTTTTAAACTAATAAAAAACAAATTAAAATAATAAAAGTTGTAATTTGAATTTTTTTAAAGCAAAGAATTAAAAAAAAATAGTTTTGAAAGAGTATTATTTTTTTTAAACCAATGAGAGAATTTTATTTTTATTTTTTACAAATTTTAAAGTGAACCAAAATAAAGTTTTAATAATTTTTTTTTAAAATTTAAAATAAACTCAAAATTTAAAAAAAACTATAAAAATATAAAAATTTTAATAAATTAAAAAATAATAAAAATTTACGAAATATTGCAATTAGAAAACACCAATAAATTGGTGCTTAATTTTTATTTTTTTTGATATTTTACACATGTAAAGCTAAATTGGTAAAGAAAATAATATCTGGTACTTTTTCTGAACTTAAAAAATAAAATCTAGCGTTTTAAACTTAATAACAAAGAAAAAACAATAAGAATTCTTAATTAAATGTGTTTGTTTTTTACTTAAAGCCTAAACGCATGAGTATTTTATGATTAAGTTTTTTTTTTTAGTAAAGCAATTTTTACCAAAAACTTAATTAAACAGCCAAACAAAGCAGCTCAACAATTAATAATTTAGTTTTCTTTCGCCAACATTTAACATAAAAATTATATTTAACAAAAATAAAATATAACAAAATATATATGAAACACATTGAATGAGTGATAATAAATATAAAAGATTAGTAAAAAAAGCAGTATTGAAAAAAAAGATAATTATAAAATCTCATGCAACATACTACAGAGAAAAAGTAAAATACAAATATTAAAAAAAATAATTTAAAATTAAAACTAAATGAAATTAATATAACTTGTGTATGTGTTTTGATATAAATAAATATGGGATTTAAATTAATGCCAAAAATTAAAGTTCGTCTTGGTAATTTCGTGATAAAAGTCATTGTCAACAAACAGTACGAAATGAAAGTAAAACAACAGCAAATAGAATATACAACTCAGCAATGGTGGGAGAAATAAACAGAGAGAAAGAGAGAGAGAGAGAGACGCAGTAAGGAACAGCTGATAAACTGAAGTTTATTAAAAGAAACCCAAAGTTTGTTTCATAAAATAATCGTTTTATTTTCCTCTCGTTAAATTTTGTCCTTTAAAGTTCACTCCAAAGAAAAAGAAATTTTGAAATATTTCAAAGTTCTTAGATTTTTCTGAATTTAAAATTTCAAAAACTCTAAAATTCGGGTAAATTTTAGAAATAAAAAAATCTAGTCTTTGAAAATTTCAAATAAAAACCAAAATACTAATTAAAAATACATTTTTTTAATTTGTAAGATTAAAAAATGTATATACAAATTTATAAAAATATGACTTTAAAAAATATAATTAATAATTCTTTTTTTTTTTTGTTAATTTATTTTTGAATTTGCCATTCTTTTGTTTAATTCTTTTTCTGAGAATTTTACGATTTGGCTTCAACTCTCTCTCTCTCTCTCTCGCTCTCTATCACGAATATTGAGATTGATCCACTGTTTTTTAATTTTAAATTTATTTTGACCCAAAATAAAACCGGTTTCTAAAATTTTCTTAAATTTTTTTTTTATTATAATTATTTCAATAATACCAGTATTAAAACAAAAAACTTCTTGTTGATTTAAATTTTTTTTTTAAATTTATTTGCTGCCATTTTCTCCCTAATTTGCTGAGTGGGTTTTGCTGTTGAACTTCTTCTTCAGTAACTAGCTGCGATAGAAGTTTGATTTAACAGGTTTGCTTTGAGATTCATTTATTAAATCCAGAATTTTTCTAAAAGAGTTTTTAATAAAAAAATGCATTTTTTTTCTTACAGGTCTTAATTAGGAATTCACTAGACACAAGAGAGAGTGTTTATGTGACGATAACGACAGCATTAGAGTGACTTTTGAAAACCACATGTTTGTCACGCTCTTTGACAATCATGGCTGTCATGCAATTGTAAATCAATGGCCCTGGCAAAATTTTATGCTTAAGAAAATCTTTGTGTTTTTAATTATTTAAAAAATTTTTTTTATTATAATTTTTATTTTAATTAATCATGGCAACAGACGATGATGAACAGTTTAGTGCAAAATAGAGACCCCAACAAAGTATTTTTTATTGCCACATGACAATCATAAAGTGAATCACTTCAAATGGCTATAAAAATAGTTGCCAAAAAAAAAACTAACAAAAAAGAAGAGGCTACAATTTGCTTTTATAAATATTTTATTATGAATTAAAAGAAAAAATAGATCAACTACACCTCTTCAGATGTTAATTTAATGCATTTAATTATTTAAATATATGCTTCTCAATCATAATAATTATAAAAAACATAATATTTTATTTATTTGTTTGTTTTCTTGTTGAAAAAAAAAATAATAGAAACAAATAAACGATTTCAATATATATTTAAATTTGAAAAACAAAATATATTGACTATAGTTTTATTTATAGTAAGAAAGGGTGATGCATGGGGAAGGGGAGGGTGATTTAACCCAGGTTTCCTTTGGAACTGGTAAAAGTAAAATTTTAAATTAAAATCATTGATCCAACAGCCCTTCCAAGGTGAAGATTAAAATAAAAGTCAAACCTTGCAACACTGGCTCTTATAGAAAACCTGTACAGTTCTGGCTAAACATTCGACTTGTTTTTTTTCTAAGAAAACGTAAATCTAAAAATAAAACTATATTTGTGTTGTATTTTGTATTTGGGAAAACAACTTTTTTTATTTGGAAAATGTTGTTCTTCATTTGCCCGCCCTAGACTTTACTAAAAAGCCAAACGAATAGAAAATAATTAAAAATTTGGCACATGTTGCACTATATAAGAATGTATGTATGTGTACGTATACATACATATTAGATTAAAATCTAAAATCTTTCTACAGGAAAACTAATGTGTTTTTGCAAAACATTTTGCGCACGTATTCCAATATTTATTTCAAATTTTATACACCCAAAGTTCATACGCACAGGCACACTTTCAAAAAAAATATATATAATGAACATTTTCTATAACTTATTGTGCATTTTTGACTTCTTTTGAAAATGCTGGGTTTATTTATCGTCATCTGCTGTATTTTAAGCTAATTGTGTGACTGTGTATTAGCATTTCATGTGGGAGGGGTGTGGCTGTATATAAAAATTTTGCACACGATTCCATTTTAATATCCACCAAAATTGAATTTTTTTTTTCAAATTCAAAAGCTCTTTATTAGTCACCTTAAGCATTTATTTTTCAAGACTTTCTCTCTTTACCAGTGGTTCCGAATCTTTTTTTCTTTTCTCTAAAAACACCTGTCTATGAAAGTATTATTTTTGAAACGCTGCTTGTTTTTATTTCAGTATTTCTTTGTTTTATTAAGTATTTTTTGCAGGTTAATAATTATTTTTTCATTTTCGTTTCAAGGGGTTTTAAAGGGTTTTAATATTTTTTTTTTGTTTTTTTCCATAATAATTCATAAAAAAAGCAAACATTTATTTTGTTAAATTCAAACTTAAATACTAGAAAAAGGTTAGTTAAAACATTAAAAGTTTTGAAAATTGTTTTACTTAAAGCTTGCAACTTTAAAATTTGCACCGTTGTTCTTTTAAAGTTGCGACATACTTTAATTTTTTTTCCCATTTTCAAAACTCTTACTACATTTCGTTTGTTTGTGTGTCAAATCGTCGTCGTAATTTCTAGTTCGGTCTTGGGGGGGTTTTCTGTACTGGTTTTGTTTTGATTTTCATTTTGTATTTAATTAATCCTTACTTTTTACAGTTAGTTTGGCCGATGACTCAGCTTGTCCTGTTGAGGAGGTTACACGTACTGTAAACACACCCGAATCTTCTTCGTAGGTACTTCCGATTAAAAGCACTGCTGAATTACCATTGAAAATCATCTGAAAATAAAAACGGTAACAACAATTTTCGATTAGTAAAGAAAGAATTAAAATCGACAGTAAATTTATTTTTTTAGCTCCATAATTTTTAAGTCCTATTTTTATAAAATTATTTTAATAAAACAATTCAAATTAAACAAAATTATATATTAAATTCAATATTACGCTACGCCTTTGTGTAGCATTATCAGGAAATAAATTAAAGTACATATGAATTATGCATATATGTTACACACATTTGCAGAGGATTACAGAGTTTTCGAAGTATAATGTTAAGGCCTCTTTAGAATCCAGCAATAGAATTAGAAAGTTTGAGAATATAAAATAATTTAATAATGAATTGGTATCAAAAGACAAAATGCCCCTTTTAGATCCTCTTCTTTCCATGAATTGTAATCAGGCATCCGATTTGTAATTTATGACTACCTTACTCTCATATGAGTATCTTGCTACCACAAGCCTTTACTCTTGACTATGGTGATTTCAGACTAGCGACTGGTGACTGTCGGCCTTCTTCCTCATCACAGAGTCTCTTTTAATTGCTAGCATTTGTCTAAGGCTTTGGTACACCATGGCATTCACATTTAACAAGTGTCTGCCCGTAGTCCTAAGCTAGACACACAATGTGCGCTACCGTCTCAGCCGCTACTGTTCACCCCTTTCGTGGTTGTCTTATCCGTCTCTTCAGAACACCTTTATTAGCCAATAAACACCGGAGTTAATACAGAGATTAACCTCTCCGCCTCTTGCGAGGCTTTACTGTCCATCCCTATCGCAATCTCAAGGTCCAACGTCTTAGAAGTACCTTTAAAGATTGGACCGTCCATACCTTACAAGGCATTCTTGTCCATCTCTTCCGGATTTCTCCCTTGACTAATTTAAACCGCAGTTTCTTCAGATGTCCACCCACACAGAGATTGGAGATCGACTGGTACCCAAAACTCGCATACTACAGACCAATCACCCCACTGGCCACGAATTCTTGGCGTATGCTGTTCCGCCGTGGAACGGAGAGTGTTAACTTGTCTCCGCTCGACTTATTTCGCCAGATTCCTAGCAGAGACAGGAACCTACTTGTTACCGGCCGCCACCACGAGGAGGTGTAAGTCAAAACTTCTGATTGTGCACTCAGTTATGGCAACCCATATCTTTGTGTCTTCCAGCTCACGACAGGGAGCATTTAATGTTAACGATTTTTCTAAGCATAGTAAAAGAATAATTATAAATTCACCCAGAAATTTGGTAGAAAGGGTTTTCACAATAAGTGACACAGAGTTTCACAAGAAGAATATGGGAAGGATTATCACCATATTATTTGATAACAATTTTCCGAAACAACTTTTTTATAGATTGATTAATTATTTTAAGAATAGAAGAAATCGGAATACAAGAAGCGTAATGGAGCCGAAGATTTAAAAAGCCGTTAACTTATGGACCAGGAAGCGACCAGGAGCGACTGGAAAAATCAAAAATCTTACAGCACATTGAATAGATTATTTAGTTAAACTAAAGATAGAATGAAGAAATTTAATATGTTAAATGTAGTTTACCTTGTAACTGAAATGATCAGATGAGGTGTAATAAAGAATATGTGGGTACAGCGAAAAATATGCTAAAAACTAGAATATCCAGACATAGTTAGGGCCAAAGATGTAGAAATTTACATGAAACAGCTCTATCTTTGCATTGTTCTGAATTAAATAACTGTCCTAACTTTGAAAGAACTTCAGTTTAAATATTGAGAAGCGATGTTATATATTATAAATGTTACAAATTTGTAAAATACCAACATCACAAACAATTAATTATAAAGCCGATGCAGGCAATGTCGCTCATATATGTATATAGGCATTTAATACATAATTGAGAATAGTTTGCTTATTGTTTTTAATAATAAGTTTTGTTTAAAAATGTACATACACGTATATCGCCTGGGCAGGAAGGGAAGTAAGGTGATTAGATAAACAGGTCATGGGAACTTTAAGTATCATCTGGCCAACATGGATATTATAGACGATGATACTTGCAGACTGTGCCTGGAAGAAGCTGAGACGTTGGCGCAAATTGTGTGTGAATGGCCAGCACTGGCTTAGGATCACGGGCGGCCACTTGTTAAATGTGAATGTCATGGGTGAGCTAAGCCTCACACAAATGCTAGCAATTACAAGAGACTCCGTGATGAGGAGGAGTGTCGACAGTAAAGGCTAGGGTTAGCACAAGACTCAACGAAAGTAAGGTAGTCGTGAATTACAAATCAGTAAGGAGCGAAGGGGATCGAAAAAGGGACCCAAAATAGGTCTGGTTCGAAAAAATATAATACATATACATAAATGTAAAATTATTTTCAGTTTTTATGTTATTTGTCTTTAAAATTGTTAACCTATTTTCAAATGTAAAAGTGTTTTCAATTATTTTGAAACTTTTTTCAAATGTAAAATTATTTTCACTATTAAGGAATTTTTTTTTAAATTCAAAGCACTTTGCGGCGTACCTCACCAAACTATCTAGACTTATTTAGAGGTATCGAAATTTGCTTGGCGTACAATTTTGACAACTGTTACTTGTTTTGTATTTAATTTGGTTTGATATTTCATTATGAATAGACATGTTCCAGTTCACGAAACTACCGCATATGGAGTGAAATAATCCGGCGAAATAATTGCTTAGAATGCTACAGTTAAGTTACAAGCTATTATCACTGATATTTATGCACCCCAATTGAATGCCTTTGATGTGAAAGAGCTGTGGTTAAAACAAAACGGTACAACATGCCACACACAACATGCCACAATGGATTTATTGTAATAAACGTTCAAGGAACGAATAATTTAGCGAAATGATCTCGTAAATAAACCACTAAGGTCATGCCTCCATTACTGCAAAAAGTTATTGAAAATTGGACTGTCCGATTGGACTTCCTCCGAGCCAGTCGAGGGGGGCATGTGCCAAAAATCATATTCAAATAAAAATAATATAGAATTATCTTTCGCATACAGCGAAATTCATCGTAATTAGCACCATTTAATTGTGTTTTATTTTTATTTAAAGTTCCAAATTACTAAACATATATAAAACAGGGTGACTCAAAAAAAAATACGTAAGTGTAAAATAAATTAAAATAAAAACTCTTTCATTGAAATATAAAGTACGTAAACATACAACGCTCTTTTCATAACTTTCAATGACCACATATTGCTGGACTTCTATGATGCAGCTTTAAATGGCCTGCATTAATGCACGGGTTAATGTGCATTATTGACATAAACCCATACCACACATTCTTGACAAACCATTTCTATGGTGAGAAATCACATGATGCAAAAGGCCAATTCTGACCAGTCAAACGATAAAGTACATGAAGTTTTTGACTACGAATATCCTAATTTTAACACCGACTGTTAGAATGTTGCACTACAGTGGGCCGGGGAGATAAAAACTGGACAAAGAGTATAACAGAACATTTTTCGAAGAAACCATGGTTTTAAAGTCAGAACGGATTTTTCGCGAGAAAATTTCTATTCGTTTGGAATACATTTTTTATTTACTTGTTCGTGATCTTGTGTGCATTAGTTATTCTGATAATTTATTGTTATAGATTGCAAAGCGTGCTGTATAATAACAGATTTTTTTTTATTGATTTGTGCGGAGTTACAAACAATAGGCGGGTTTAAAATTTGTGCTATTTTACATCAGTGCCTGTTAAAGTTTAAGCAATTTTTTTTCAAATATGAGTTCATCAGCAATATCTTTGAATTCGAAGGTATATTTTTTAAAACCTAAATCAAGATGACGTCACATGGCCAATCAAAATTATAAGGATTTTGGGTCGCCTAGTGACTTTAATGTCTCAAGCTGAAAACCTGTTTGTAGACAATTACATGTACAGTTACTCACAATAATATTTTGCTTACATTCATTTAACATGAATTGCATTTTTGATGGATAATAATATAGAAAGTAGTACAAGTATTTCTCTATAAATAAAACACACTCTGTTGGAGGACAATTATTAACCAAAAAACCCACAACTTGCATTTCGCTTATGGTTTTATTGATTTTCTTTTAAAAACTGCCCAATTTAAGGGTCACAAAAGTATTTTGCCTTAATAAGGATCGCCGCTATTTTTTATGATGTTTGGGTTATCCCGTTTTATTTTTTTTAATTTTGTCTTTTAATTTACAATAGAACATATGTACATATGCATTTTATGATGTTTAATTGAAATAGTATTTGTATTTGGAGCAGACCTGAAGTTCTTGTAGTTAAAGTACCTAAAGAATCAATAATCAGGGTAAATCAATAAAATGCATTTTTTATATGTTTGACCGATGTCGGCAAACAATAGAAAATGTAGTTAAACGGGCAGAGGAACGTGGTAACATTTAGAATATGTATTTCACAAATTGGATGTTCTAAATCATTGATTTGGCGAAACCAGAGGCAAATTCTTAAAGAAAATAAAGAACTTCCTCATTTATCTGCCCCGAAAATTAAAGGAAGTTTCGGAAGAGACAACGAACAATCGCAAGTGCCGAAACGATGCTTAGGGTTCTAAGAGACAATAATATTAACGGGCGTGTGTCGAAAAAGAAACCTTTTATTTTTGAAGTCAACAGACAAAAGTGTTTATATGCTGAAATCCATAATACTAAAAATTTTGACTTTTGGAAATGCTCAGTATTCAGTGACGAATATAAATTCATCTTATTCGGATCGGATGGACGACGTATGGTGTGGCGCAAGCCAAATGAATCTCCTTATTTAAAAATATGAAACCAATAGTAAAGCATGATGGTGATTCTGTAGTGGAGTGGGGCTGTATGTCGGCGTCTTGGAGCGGGGAACTTGATGTTTATTGAGAGCATTATGGAGAAACATGTGAGGGAGAATCATATCATATAGTGTTGAAAAAATGGGGCTATCTAGGAATGAATATTATTCCAACATTATAATGACCCAAAACGTACAGCCGTGGACATTAAACTATGGCTCTTATATAACACCAACCAAAGTCTTCCAACACCACTCTAAAGTCCGGACGTGAACCCTATTGAAAATCTTTTGGATTATCTGGATGGAAAAGCCTGGGAACACAACATTTCTTCTAAAGCAACTTTAAAACGGTTATTGGAAAAAGAATGGTACAAAATCCCGTCAGAAAATGTCGAAACTTAGTGAAATCAATGCTCCGACGTCTGGAATCACCAATGGATAGCACACAAAATATTAAAATTACCATTTTTATACCTAAAGGATTATAATCTATGGAAAAAATTTAAAAGCAAAATATTTTTATGACCTAAGAAATTGCCACCTAGTTCACATTATTTTAAATATCTCAAGCACTATAAATGTATTTTAAGTTTAAGAAAAGCAGTATTAAAGTTTAACTTTGTCTTTAATAATATTCAATAAAAACACACACATTTTTAAAGAAGTCTATTTTTATAAAGCATTTTTTCTTCAAATTTACTTTATTTCACATCAGCAAAATATTTATGTGAGTAACTGTAAGTTCCTTAAACGCCCTTTGGAGCAATTTTGGCAATTACTGAAACTATTAGGGTAAAACTAAACTTTCTTGTTTTGAATGATTTCGCTATGCATGACCATAAGGCTACAGTTCTTGTGCAAAGAATGAGAATTCGTGTAAGTTAAATACAGCTACTGTATGTTAAACATCCACAATTCGTTTCGATTTTCTCTACTTTTAATTTCTTCCTATTTCTGGTTGATAAAAAAAATCATTTTGTTTTGTCAAGAAGCAATTTCTTTTAATTGGCAAAGTTTCACCAAAATGTCGAAATTCACCAAAAATGAAACTTTTATAAAAAATGTCTAAATCTTACCAAAATTTCACATAACACAAAAACATCATAAAAATTCGAATTTCACCTCAATCTTTAAAAAAAAACTGGAGTTCCCAAAAAAAATTAATTGTGCAGGATGGGAAAATTAAAAAAAGAACAAAAAATAGAATTTTTCTAGACTCTAAAATTTCAGCTTAAATTTTACTTAAATATTGAAATTTACAGGAATCGCCAAACAATGAAAACTTGATGAAATACTGAAATTTCGACAAAAAATATTACAAAAACCGAAATTCTTGACCACAAATATTTAACTGTCACCATAATTTAGATTTGCACAATAACATCACAAACGATTGGAAAATAACCGCAATTAGGGAATTCACTAAAAAATTAGAGTTAACAAAATTCATAAAAAAATATTAAAATCGAAAATAAACTGAAAAGACAAAAAAAAAAAAAAATTGAAATTACACCAAAATTTTGGCATGTATATGCCAAAACTAAATTAAATTATATAAGAACAACATTTTCTCCAAACTAGCAAAACTTCACGAGATATTCTCAAAAATCCGAAACTCACTCAGCTTTGAAATTTCACTAAATAATAAAAGTTTCACCCCTAAATCGAAATTCATTAAAAATCAAACTTTTTTGAACAACGTCCAGATTTCACCAAAATTTGGCATCACACAAAAGTATCATACAAAATTCTGATTTTATCACAAATCGTTAATGCACAAAAAATTAAAAATTCACCTAAACATCATAAAAATTATAAATTTGATCAAAAAACCAAATTAAACTGAAAAATCATACACAAATATAAATTCACAAAAGCTAGGCAATTCACTGAAACTCAAAAATTTGCCACAATACACGGTCAAAATATTTTAATTTCACAAAACAGCGAATTCCACTAGACTTTTCAAATCGCACTAAAATTAAAATTTTTCGAAAAAGTCGCAATTCACAAAAATTACCAAACAATTTAAACTTGATGGAAAACCAAAATTTAAAAAAACAAAAATTACAAAAATCGAAAATCATCAAATTTTAAAATTTCATAACAAAAGTCAAAGCTTCACCAAAATTTTTAATTACTGAAAAATGTCATAAAAAAATTTAAATTTCACCACATATCGGGAATTCACCAAAAAATTTTAAAACCATGAAAACTGTGAATCACTGAAAATGGAAGTTAAACTGGAAAGTCGAAAAATCGTAATTGGATGAAAATTTGGAAATTCACTACAAACCCAGAAAATGTCCAAAAAACTTTGAAATTACCAAAGGAACTCATTTCGAAAATTCAACAACGCAATCGAAAACTTCATATAAAAACAATCCAATACTGTCGACTGTTTATAATTTATTAAATTCGGCAAGCAAGTACTGATCTGGAGGCAAACTGGGAATCCTTCTGTTAAGGATTCTTCATTGGCATCCACAATTTCAATTGTTTAGTGATGTGATTATTGCCTTTGATAGAAGTCTTTTGTAAAGGGTTGTCTGGACAGAGATATTTCCAGTTTTAAAGTATGATCATGTCATGGGGCGTAGGCAAAAAAAATTGGCATTAATTATAAGAATACTTTTGGTTAATTGTTAGACAAGTAAGTTTTGTTAAGCAATAAAGTCCGTTTTTGCTTAACCGTTTACATCAGTAAACAAAAGTGTCTCACTTAGAAGGAAGACCGTACTCAATAGCTTGTTCAGCTACCACAAAATGCAAAAGAAATGGCTGTTAAAGGGTGGTGAAATTGTTGATTGCGACTAAGTCGTTTCTAATGGATTGCCAAATTCGTGCAATATAACCCTGATTGAATATGTTCTGTACATGGTATGTGAAGCTTATAGTCTACAACGACAATTCAGAGACGATTGATGGTTGAAAAGACAACCTTCCCCTCGTATTGCCGTTATAAAACACCAATAACTGCAAAAGTGATAGAAAGTTATATCTTTTAATCGAAGCAGCCGCCGAGGTCATAGCGAAAATTCTATTCCCATATAATTACCACTAGAAAATTATCTATCAAACAAAGCAAATATTACTTTCAGATATGTTTCATTTCATTTTAAAGCTCTGTACGCCTAAAAACACCCTTTACACTTAAATATATATAAGACTGTCATAGTTTATAGAAACTTTAATCTTTTGTATTACTTCTATTTCTACTTACTTGAAAATCTGGAGTTTCTGGTATTAGAGCACCTTCACGGAACCACTGAACACTTGTTGGCTTCACTTTGCCGGTAACAGTTGTCTTAAACTGAGCCGGCATACCCTCGGTCACCGAAACATCCTTCAAGGCTGTAATGGTGGGTGGGGCATCTAAATTCTCGATTGGTCGCACTTTCAACTGGGCACTGGTCTGTATGCTACCTAATTTATTTTCGGCAATACACTTGTAGGTACCCTCATCTTCGGGGAAAGCTTCCGAAATAACAAGTTGGTAGTATTCTCCTTGGCGGGTCATTTGGAAGTAGCGAGAAGGTTTTACAATATTCTCACCACGCATCCAACGAGCAGTGGGTGTAGGTTTACCTTCAACCTTGCAGCGGAAAATCACCTTACTGCCCTCTTCAACTGATTGGCTCTTAAGTTGTTCCAAAATGTGAGGGGCCTTCTCCGAACCCGTAGTAATAGGCTTTTCTGGTTTGGCGGTTGTTTGAACATTGCAGTCACCATCACAACGTGCCTCACCGGCGGCATTAACAGCAACACACTCATAACGACCACTATCCTCGACAGTGGGTTCGATAATGAGAAGAGTGTGAATGTTCTCCTCTTCAAGCATTTTGAATTTTATGCTGGGCTGAATCTTCAAGCCATTCTTAAGCCAGTAAACATCTATGGGACGAGTGCCGGTGACCTTGGCGTCAAAACGAGCTAACTGGCCGGTGGTAACAGTGGTGCTTTGAATTGTGGTAACAAAACTGGGTGGTGACATGCCACCCTTACCACGACGACGTTGTTCTACAACCAAGTTGGCGCTGCATTTAGCAGTACCACCACGATTTTCAGCAATGCAAGAAAATACGGCGGAATCTTCTACGAATACTTGACGGATAATCAAGATCGATTTGCCGCTGAAAGTGTGTATTTGCAAGTCGGGTGAGCTTTGTATGGGAAAGTTTTCACGGAACCATTTAACAGTAGGCATAGGTTCACCATCGAATTCGACTTCAAATTTGGCCTGTTCGTTTTCAAATACTCGGCACGGTTGAATCTTTTTGGTGAAAACTGGTGGGTTGGCGGGTTGGACAGGTCCCTTAACGACACGTTCTTGCACGGTGCCCTTGTGTTCTACCTCAGTGGTTTCGGTGGCAGTAATCTTGCGGGTGATTTCCAAATCTCCAGCTATTTCCTTTTGCACTTGTTTTTGTTTGTTCATATGAACTTCGCGGCCATGCACCGAAGATTCAGAGGGTTCAATGGGAGGCTTCTTAACGAGTTTCTTTGTTGCAACTGTAGTAGTAGAGGTGTCTTCTCTGCAATTACAGAATTAAAAGAATTTTGAATTTTTGGAGACATTTTTGAATATGAAAAAAAAAACTTACAGATTTTCCTCGTAGGATTTAGCCATGCCTTTGGCAGCCGAACTGCTGACGATCTTTTCGCCAGGAATGGCATATTGATGGGATTCTGCACGCAAGTTGGTCTCCTTTAGTAACTGCTCAGTTTCCAATTCCTGAATCTTACTGTAGTAGTCTTCATTCTTTTTCTTTAGCACAGATTTTTGCCATTCCGGAGCCGCAGCTTTGATATGTTTAGGCTTCAAGTGTTCAACACCCTTCAGCGGGCCGCTTTGTTCGGCCAAGTATTGTTTGCGTTCATCGAATACCTTTTCGAGTTCGTTTTCCTGATGTTCCTTCTGATACGAAGCTAGTTCATAATCGTACCAAGCTAAAGGGAAAATTGTTCAAAATCTTAATAGAAATCTGTGCATTTTTAGCTGGAAACATTTAGCATTTTCTCTTGAGCAATGTCTGCTAAAGACACTTTTGTTTATTCGAAACAGTTTATTATTAGTTACAATTATTTTAAACTGTTTCTTGTTAGTATTTCTTTCGCTTAAATTAGTCACATTTATCAACATCATGAACCCCATACGATCTTAAACTTAAGTTAGAGTAAAATGTTTTAAATTTTTAGCCAAAATTCAATAGGGAACGGAATAGTTCAAATACAATGAAGGGAGTTGGCTTAGTAGCCTTGGAAGTTTAAGATCGTACTGAAAACTTTAAATGCAAATATTTTCAAAGAATATTGTTTCCATGACCATAAAGACACTTAAAAAGAAAATATTCATGCATATAACTCAAAAATTGAAACCCATTTAAATTACATAAAAAACTTCAAAGACACAAATTAAATGATCACACATGATGATGAATTCTAAGAAAGCATTCCAAATATGAAGTTTATGGAATGATATTTTTTTCATGTTCAGTGCCAAGGCGAAATAATACATAGATTAGCATACAAAACTTTTAGTAAAACACTCATTATACTACCCCTCTAGTATCCGTAATACTTTTGAAATCCATTACTTTTTGTTAAAGAAATCGAGTCCATTAAAATTGAGTCCATTACATTGAGGAGTTGGAGGAGGCTCTTAGCTCAGCTCATTGCAGGAATTCGTATATACATTTGGATTTTAGGAATTTATTCTGGGAAACTTTCTGGGTTCTGGGATCATGTTTATTTTATCTTTTTAAGGCAAGTTTAGGAAGTATTTTTTTTTTAGGGGGGAATATTTGGAGTTCTTTGCTTTTGTTTTTGTTATAGTGCTGAGAATATGTAATGTATTGCTGTGTTAAAGTTTTAGCAAAAATGTTTCATGTATATTTACAATGTTGAAATGTGTTTTATTAAATACTTTATTTATTACTAGTTGTAATTATTGTTTTCTATTCATCTAATCAAAAAATAAAATCTTGGATGAAAAAAATAAATCTGCTTGGTTTTCTATTCTAAATTAGATATAAGCTTCTAGTGGTGTTATATAAATATACTATATGTATATTTGGTGCTGAAAATTGTTTAAAGTACAAGTGTGTTGAATACTTACGTCGTGGTGAATTCTTAAGGACACCGCGATAATCATCCGAACGTGCCACCACATTGAGTTCAGTGCTAGCAATGGCCTCTCCCACAGAATTACGGGCAATAACTTCAACTTTG
The DNA here is from genome assembly GCA_963932375.1 of Phania funesta. Lineage (NCBI taxonomy): Eukaryota > Metazoa > Arthropoda > Insecta > Diptera > Tachinidae > Phania > Phania funesta. The sequence goes on from OZ010656.1 coordinate 72,280,207, forward strand.
CCGGTATCGTATTGACGGGTCTTTGGTATATCCATATGGAACATGCCATCGTTTGTTAGCTTGTAACGTGAACCCTGTAAATTATTTTCCAAACTTTTTAGTTTTACTGTTTAAAATTGTTTTTTTTTTTATCACAAACTTACATGAACAACAGTGTGACCATTGATCAGCCACATAACTCTTGGACGTGGATAACCGGTTACACGCACACAGAATCTGGCTGGTTCGCCCTCTTCCACAGTTTGTGGTTCCAATTTGCTAACGAATATGGGCTTGGATCTAGGTCTTGCATCTGGATCAACTTCCTCGGGCACACTAGCGTATACGTTTAAATTTGTTGACCATCATTTCATTTTTTATTTTCATTCATTTCATTTGAATACTTACACTTGCCAGGCGGCTTCCATTTCACGTATACGATCAATGCTATGCATATGGGCAGGCAATTGAGAATCATACACAATTCCCGGCTTGCCAGCAACTTTGATAAAAGCTCTGGTTTCATCTTTGCCATACAAGTTGGTAGCACGACACACATATTCACCGCTATCCTCGGGATATACCCAACCGAAATTCATTGCTACATAACCAAAATCATAAATGGGCTGGAAGCGATTTTCTGTTGCGTTAAGAAATAAAACATCAGTGACATTTTTGATAATTAATCCAAAAAAATACTTACTGTACAATAATGGCTTGCCGTTGAAGAACCATTCCACCTTCATGTTAGGATCGCCCACCGGTGCCAATTGACATTCAAACTTGGTAACCGCCATTTCGGTAAGATTTGTTTTGTCCTTGATTTGGGTAACAAAACGTGGGGGTTGCTTGCGGTCTGGATCAAAAAGATCGTCCTCGGTTAAGTGTACCTCTGAAGTGTACTTTTTAATAGTGGCTTCCATTTGCGTTAGGGTCTCGGAACGTTTCATGCCACGTGGCACTTGATTTTGCAACATAATTGAAGGCAATTGTTTGCAAGATATCGTAGCCTTAGTGCGATCTTCGCCATACTTGTTATAAGCGCGGCATACATATTCACCGGAATCTTCGCCATAAACATACAAAATATCCAATGATACAAAACCCATATCGAAAATGTTTTTGTATCGGTGTCCGGAAGGTAATAGTTTGCCATTGCGGTACCATTCAATGCGCAAGTTAGGATCAGTCTTAGGTTCAACTTGGCACTCAAAGCGCACAGCTTCAGCTTCTTCAACAGTTACTGACACGATTTCGGTGATGAACTTTGGTGGCCCATATTCCACCTCCTCTTGTTGTACTGCTTCGGGAATACGACCGCGATCCAATTCTCGCAATTTTTCGGCTGTCATACCATCAGGCAATTGTGTGTCGTAGACAATATTGCCTTTACCCTTGCATGTGACCTTGGCTGTGGTAGTAGCAGTGCCCCATTTGTTGACAGCACGACAGGTATATTCGCCAGAGTCGCGAGAATAAATGTAATCAATATCTAGAGCAATAAAGCCGAAGTCATTCAATTGATGCACACGGGAACCAGTTGGTAATGGACGGCCATTGTAGAACCATTCTATGCGCATGGTTGGATCTCCAACGGGCTCAACACGACAGTCGAAATGTATGGGACCGCCCTCTTGAACATCCAAGTTATCCTTGATTTCTTCAATAAACTTGGGTGGATTGGGCTGTTCCTCATCGATGACGATTTCTTCTCTTCGGTGCATATTTTCCTCAAGTTTTTGTAAGCTTTCGGTGCCAGTGCGGAAGTTGGAAGGCAGTTGTGGTTCCATAACGATTCCTTGGCGACCCTTAACTTGTAGCTTACAGGATACCGTGGCTTCACCATGTTTGTTGGTCGCCTTGCAAGTATACAAACCAGAGTCGCGTTGATAACAGCCTGCAATTTCTAAAATTACGAAACCAAAGTCATTGATGGTCTTAATGCGAGAACCAGCCCACAAGGCCTTGCCATTGTGGAACCAATCGACACGCATGCTAGGATCATTAATTGGCTGTAAGCGACATTCAAAGTGAGCCAATTGGTTTTCATTGATGACCATATCGAAGGGTGTGGTAATAAATTCCGGTGGTTTGCCAGTATCATCTTCTGGCACAAATTCAGTGTTGCGTACTCCCAAACCTTCCAACTCGGCAATTCGATCAATGGTACCTTCCATGCCTTTAGGCAATTGGGATTCCATGATGATGCTACGTTTACCGGCAATCTTCATTGTCGCAGTAGTTACAGCTTCGCCGTACTCATTAATGGCACGGCACGAGTATTCACCTGAGTCTTCAGGATATACTGGTGAGATTTCCAATATGACAAATCCAAAGTCGCAGAATGTACGGAAGCGAGAACCGGCCTTTAAAGGACGTCCATTCCAATACCATTCAACACGAAGCCTAGGATCATCGGTGGGTGTTATACGAGCTTCAAAGTGGCAATTTTCACCCTCACGTAAATTGTCGATGTTCTCCAAAGGCACAGTAAACACTGGAGCTTTACCTTTGGTTTCCTCTATAGTCTCATCGCGAGTACGTACCATGCTGTACTCCAAGTTGGCGATTTTTTCTAAGCCACCCTCCATACCGCGTGGCAATTGAGAGTCTAAAATCAAATTAGCCTTCGAAGAGCAAGTGAGAGTAGCACGAGTTACATCTTCGCCGTACTTGTTCACAGCACGACATTCATAGACGCCAGAATTTTCTTCGTAGCAGTACAAAATATCCAAGATAACAATGCCGAAATCATGGAAAGTACGGAAACGATGACCATGAGGCAGTTTCTTACCATTAAAGTACCATTCAACCTTAAGGTCAGGATCGGTAATAGGTGTTAGTCGAGCTTCAAAGTGAACACTCTGTCCCTCAACTAATTTGCTGACATCTTTGATATGAGTAATAAATTTGGGTGGTTCGGCCACAACAGGAGCAGCAGACTCACCTGGCAGTTGTGGGCACTCCAACTCTCTAATTTTCTGTAACGAGTCGGGTTGTAAAGTATCGTAGAAAACACCTCCACGACCACGGCAGTTAAGAGTAGCTCTAGTGAAGTCTTCACCATACTTATTATAAGCTCGGCAAACGTATTCACCACTGTCGTGATCTTGTAAGTAGGAAATGTCCAAAACAACATAACCAAAATCAGAAACGGTCTTGATGCGGTTGGAATGACGCATGAGTTTTCCATTGTGATACCATTCGACCTTAAGTTCTGGATCATTAACAGGAATAAGGGTGCACTCGAAGTGGGCAGATTGCCCATCTTTAAGACCTTCTAACGATTGAATTTGAGATGTGAAACGTGGTTTCTGACCACGTGGTTTATCAACACACTCCAGTGTACAGCTTATTTCAGCGGAGCCATATTTGTTGGTAGCGCGGCAAGTATAGGTACCGGTGTCTTCTATCTTTGTTCCTAAAATTTCTAATGCAACCATACCAAAAGCATAAATGGTGCGAACACGGTGACTAGCTTCAAGTACTTTGCCATTGAAGAACCATTCAATAACCATGCTTTGATCTCCGGTTGGTATTAGATTGGCTTCGTAGTGGGCAATTTCGCCTTCGCCGATATCGGAGATGTTGGTGAATTCAGTTGTAAAACGCGGAGCCATACCCTCTTCAGGTTTCTCGAGTTTGTCGCCATCTTTGCGTAAAGATTCCTCTAAGTCTTTAATTTGCTCAAGACCTTCAGCACCTTTAGGATGTTGGGTCTGCTCGATGATGCCTTCCTTGCTAGAGCAATAAACAGTGGTGGTTGTGAAAGCTTCACCGGACTTATTGTAAGCTTTGCAGGTGTATATGCCTTGATCGCGTTCATAAACCTCTATGAGATCCATTGTGACGAAACCAAATTCACTTGTCATTTTGAAACGAGAACCATGTTGCAACAACTTTCCATTGAAATACCATTCAATGAATAGATTAGGATCTTCTTTAGGTTCGACGTTTGCTTCCAAATGTAAAGGTTGAGCTTCGGACAGTTTGAATTCAGCTTGTAAAGGTCTAGTCCAAACTGGGGGCGGATAATGGGTTTCAGGTTTGACGACTTCGCGATTGTAACGATTGGCCAATTCTTCTTCTGTTTCTTTAACAGCTTCTAAACCAGCTTCACCTTGAGGATGCTGAGTGTCCAGATACATGACCTTGCCACTTGTACACTTGAGTGTACCAGAGGTGGTAGCCGAACCCTTGCTGTTAGTAGCCTTACAAGTGTAGACGCCACTGTTTTCAGCATACAGATTAGCCATATCCAAAGCGCAGTAGCCAAAGTCATAAATGGACTTAAATTTGGAAGCCGCTTGTAATGGTTGGCCATTGTAGAACCACTCAATTTTCATAGTAGGATCGCGAGATGGTTCAACATTACATTCGAAACGTGCACTATCGCTTTCTTTGCAATCAATGTTGTTCAAGTGGGTAATGAAGACTGGAGTTTCGTAAACAGGCTCTGGAGCCTCAGCACGACCGGGTTTGGGTGCTTCTAGTTCACCAATGCGAGGCAAAGAATCAGGATGCAAAGATTCTGCTTGCAACCAATGGCGATCTTCAATTTTTAGAGAGCAAGTTGATACTGCTTCACCCATTTGATTAGTAGCCTTACATGTGTAAATGGCTGAGTCATCTGCACGTAAGCCATTTATAGATAAAGTGACTAAACCAAAGTCAAATGTGCTGCGAATACGAGACCCAGTAGTAAGCGAAATGCCGTTCTTGAACCATTCAATGCGCAAATTGGGATCAGCACGGGGTTCAACTTGAGCTTCCAACAGGACATGTTGACCTTCACTTAGCTTGTCGAAGCTCTGCAAATGAGTGGTAAAGACAGGAGCTTGTTGGGGTGTACTGTCGACAAACATTTCAGGAACACGGTTCATGGAAGCTTCCTTTAGGCGGATAGCTTCCCACGATTCGGGAATCATGGGTTCACCGACAATATTCGCTTTGGTTTTAATCTTCATAGCGGTAGACGAAACGGCCTCACCAGCAGCGTTGTAAGCACGACACATGTAAACACCAGCATCTTCAGGTACTACAGAGCTAATATCAAGTGTAACAAAGCCAAAATCGTTGGTAGTTCTTAAACGTGAACCCATCTGCAACTCAACCCCATTTATGTACCATTCAAACTTCAAGGATGGATCTCCAACTGGTACAACACGGGCTTCGAAATGTGCGTGTTGACCTTCCCATAGTTCTGAAGGACCTGTGAGAAGCTGAGTGAAGATAGGTTTTTCGAAAGCACGTTCAGCTTCAACGGGGCGTGGTGCGGAAGGTTGTTCCAATTGATGAATACGGCTAATACTATCTGGATGTTGAGTATCCAATTGGATACTAGCCTCAGACACAACACGCATAGAAGCAGTGGTAACAGCCTCTCCAAGAGGATTAACAGCACGGCACATATAAACTCCCTCATCTTCTTTACGAATGTGAGAAATGTCCAAGGAAACAAAGCCAAAATCGTGTTGTTTCGTAATGCGAGAACTGTCCTCAATGATTTTTTCATTACGATACCATTCGACTTTAAGGTTTGGATCACCAACTGGAATTAAACGGCACTCGAAGTGAGCAGTTTGATGTTCCTTAATGCGGTCGATGTTTTGCAAGGGTTGAGTGAATACTGGACGTTGTCTAGTGCCAGGGGACTCCAACTCAGGGCGTTGGAATGGTGCGGTGGACTCTAACTTACGAATTTTTTCCAAACCTTCAGGATGTTGGGTTTCCGAGATGATTGTGTCGCGAGCAATAACACGCAAGTTAGTGGCTGATGCACATTGGCCAAGTGCATTAACAGCACGAACGGAATATTCACCAGCATCTGCAGCCACGGCATGAGTAATATCCAAAGCAACGTATCCAAAGTCAAAAGTTATATGGAAGCGAGCGGCTGATGGCAAAGGTTTTCCGTTATGGTAGAATTCAATACGCAAATTTGGATCATGCACAGGTTGTACTTGAGCTTCAAAGTGAGCGGTTTGCCCTTCGTAGATTTCGGTGGTACCGCGCAATTCAGCAGTGAAATGGGGTGGACTGATAGGCTGATCGCTAACCTCACTGCGTGTGGAAACTACTTTGGATTCGAGTTTCTGAATTTTTTCTAATGCATCAGGATGCTGAGTATCGAAAATCATGCTACGACGGTTTAAAACGCGTACGTTGCAAGTATTAACAGCTTCCCCAAGTAAATTTGTAGCTTTACACATGTAAGTACCTGTATCCTCTCCATAGACATAAAGAATGTCCAAGGCAACATAACCAAAATCATGTGTAGTTCTGTAACGATGGCCGAGAGGCAATTGTTTACCATTGCAGAACCATTCAATCTTCAGATTAGAGTCATTAATTGGTTCAACACGACATTCTAAGTGAGCGTGTTCACCTTCCTTGAGATGTTCTAAATTGCTCAGAGGAGTCAAGAAAATTGGTTTTTGTCCCTTCTCTTCAACTTCAACCTTTTTAGGAATAGCAATACTTTCCAATTGACGAATTTTCTCCAAACGCTCGGCATCAAGAGTGTCGAGATCCAGTGTCTTATTTGCTATAGTTTTTTTTATTGGAAATTAATAATATAGTATTTCTAATGAAGAATAACTTACCTGTTACGTTTACAGCACAAGTCGTGACAGCTTCCCCTACGGCATTCTTGGCCTTGCACATGTAGGTTCCTGTATCTTCAGCATGAGCATATAAAATATCTAAAGCCACAAAGCCAAAGTCGTATGTAGTTTTGAAACGATGACCAGTTTGAATAGGTACGCCATTGCAGTACCACTCTACTTTCATTGTTGGATCATTTACAGGTGTAAGAGTGGCTTCCAAATGTACTGGCTTTCCTTCATTGGTGTTGGCATTACGCAATGGGCGGCCAAATTGAGGGCGTTCAGCCATAAATTGGTCTTCTTCGACTTTGCGTTGGAAGCGAGATCCATCTTCCAAGTATTGAATCTTTTGCAAGGCCTCTTCGTGTTGAGTTTCTTGAATGATGGACGATCTGGATTGTACATTCAAGCGAATGGTGTTAACAGCTTCACCTAAGTTGTTAGTAACGCGACAGGTATATTCGCCGCTATCTTCTGAATAGACGGTTAAAATATCGAGTGCTGAAAATCCAAAGTCGCAGGTGGTACGGAAACGGTGACCAGTATTTAGTGGCTTTCCATTGTGCAACCACTCAACTTTAAGGTTAGGATCGGGATATGGTTCAATACGGCATTCGTAGTGAGCGCTTTGTCCTTCAACTAAATTGGTTGGACCAATAAGCTTAGTAACAAATCGAGGAGCTTGAGTTACGACATATTCCTCTTCTTCACGACGATGGTAGCGACTGTGATCTTCCAGTTGATGGATCTTATGCATGGCAGCCTCATGTTGAGTCTCCATTTGAATGGATGTCTTGGATTGAACAATCAAAGAAGCAGAGGTTACAGCCTGACCAAGTTCGTTGGTAGCACGACAAGTATATGTACCAGAATCTTCTGGATTAACATATTTCATATTAAGAGCCACATAACCGAAATCGTGCATGGTGGTGATACGGTTAGAGGCTTCAATGGGCTGACCATTTCGTAACCATTCAACTTTTAAATGTGGATCACCAACAGGAATCAAGCGGGCTTCAAAGTGCACAGCTTGACCTTCTGCAACACGTGAATCGCGAACAGGCAAAGTGAAAACTGGAGCTTGAGTTATGATTTCTTCTTGCGCACTCATACGTTGACGTTTGTTAGTGTCTTCTAAATGTTGCAAACGTGGCAAAGCACTCTCGTGTTGAGACTCAATGTAGATTGACTTCTTGGTATGGACAACGGCAACAGCGGACGTGATGGCTTCACCAACAGCATTGTAGGCACGGCAAGTGTAAGTACCGGCATCTTCAGGCAAGCAGGACATAATATCTAAAGCTACAAAGCCAAAGTTGTTGGTTTCGGTGAAGCGTGAACCTGATTTTAAGGGCATATTATTGTGGTACCATTCGACGCGCATAGATGGATCCGAAACTGGAATCAAACGGCACTCAAAATGGGCACGTTGGTTTTCCTTAATCTCAACATTTTTCAAAGATGTAGTGAAGACTGGAGCTTGTTTGGTAGTCTCGTCAATTTCTTCACGGCGGGTATAACGGGACCGATCTTCCAAATAATGAATTTGTTCTAAGCCGGCTTCATTTTGAGTGACTGTTACAATTTGCTCCGAGCTAATGCATTGCAATTGAACTTGAGTTTCATCGGAGCCAATTAAATTTACGGCACGACAGGTGTACACACCAGAATCTTCAGCAATAAGATCGACAATATCCAGGGCTACGTAACCAAAGTCATGGATGGGACGGAAACGGTGTCCTACAGTGATCGGACGACCATTCTTAAACCATTCCACTTTGAGATTAGGATCGGTGACAGGTTCAATTTTACATTCAAAGTGAGCATGACCACCTTCACGCATGTTGCTTAGACTTTTAGGTTGAGTAAGGAAACGTGGTCGGATATTAACTGTTTCCTCGTCGATATGTTCACTACGGCGATATCGCGACGAGTCTTCCAAATAGGCAATCTTTTGCAAACCTGATTCATTTTGTGTTTCCAAAATTAAATCATTTTTAGCAATAATACGAACGGAGCAAGACGTAACAGCTTCGCCTAATTGATTTGTGGCTTGACAAGTATATACGCCAGAATCAATAGCATAACAGCCCAAAAGATCAAGGGCAACATAGTCGAATTCGTAAGCTGGACGGAAACGGTGACCAGTTTTGACAGGCTTGCCGTTCACAAACCATTCTACACGCATGCTAGGATCACCTACAGGTTGCAAGCGACATTCCAAATGAACATTGGTACCTTCCATAGTTTCAATATTGTGTAAAGCTCTAGTGAACTGAGGAGCTTGCATAACGGTGATATCTTCCTCCATGTGATGGCGCTTGCGAGAGGCATCTTCAAGCATTTGAATTTGCTCCAAAGACATTTCGTTCTGAGTTTCAGTAACAATATCAGAACGATCAATTACGCGTACACAGGAGGAAGTATGAGCTGAACCTAAATGGTTAGTGGCACGGCAAGTATATTCGCCAGAATCAGCTGATGTAGCTTGAATAATGTCCAAAGCTACAAATCCAAAGTCGTAGTAAGTGCGAAAACGGGAGCCCACTGTAATGGGGCGACCATTCTGGAACCATTCGACACGCATAGTTGGATCACCCATGGGTTCCAAACGACATTCCAAATGAATATTTTTACCCTCGTGAACAGGCTTAGGATCAGAAAGTGGCTGAATAAATATTGGCTTTGATTTCGAAATTTCTTCAATATCATACTGAGGTTCAACGAATTGTTTGCTCTCCAACTGTTGGGTTCTTTCATACAGCCCGCGATGCATGCTAGAGGTGTCAATACTGGAACGCGCTTTTAAAGAAATAATAAACTTATGTACATATTCAATGAAGTAGACAATTATACTTACTTTCAACTATCATCGTTCCTTGCAACTGAGCTTCACCTAACTTATTTCTAGCAACTACGGTATAAACACCAGCATCTTCAGCACGTATTTGAGAAATATCTAGGGCAACATAACCGAAGTCATAGTACATTTGAATACGATTGGCAGCAGTAATGGCGCGACCGTTATGATACCATTCAATTTTCATACTCAAGTCGCTTTGAGGCTCAACGCGAGCTTCGAAATGTGCTTTTTGACCTTCAATAATTTTATTAGTTCCTTTCATAGGACCTAAGAATCGTGGAATTTGAGTAATCTTAGTCTCTTCTTCCTCGGTGCGGCCGTAACGGGATGTGTCTTCTAAGTATTGGATTTTTTCCAAACCGCCAGGATGTTGCGATTCTGAAACGATTTCTTTTTTAGAAATAACTGTCAGTTGTGCAGTTGTTATATCTTGGCCCATGGCATTAAAAGCACGGCAAGTATAAGTGCCAGCATCGTAAATCGTAAGCTGCTTTATAGTGAGAGCAACATAACCAAAGTTAAAGAAAGTAGTACTACGAGAGCTGGCTTCCAATGGCTGACCATCCTTGAACCACTCAACACGCATAGTAGAATCACCAGTAGGTTCTAAGCGAGCCTCGAAATGTGCGTGTCCACCCTCACGCATATCCATTTGATTTTGAATTTGAGATTTAAATTGGGGTGGAGCACTGGGTTCTGGTGCTTCCTGAGCATGGCGACGTTGTTGTGACTTTCGATAATCTTCCAATTCTTCGACCTTTTCGATGTAACGCTGTTGTTCAGGAATACCCAAATCAGCAGTAACTTGAGACCTGGTGTGTACGCGAATGCTGGATGAGCTTATAGCTTCACCAACGCGGTTAACAGCGCGTACAGTGTATGTACCTGCGTCCTCAGCTCTTAAATGCATAATGTTCAAGGAGACATAACCAAAGTTGAAAATAGCAGTAATACGTGAACTAGCTGTAATTGGACGTCCATCTTTGTACCACTCTACACGCATGGTGGGGTCATTAACTGGGGTAACTTGTGCCTCAAAATGAGCATTTTTGCCTTCTTCGAATTCGCCCAAATCCTTAAGTGGACGAATAAAAACGGGTGTTTGGTTCATAAGTACTTCAGAACTTTCTTGCCGTTGATAACGTGAGTAATCTTCCAATTGGTTGATATATTGCAAGCTACTAGGATGTTGAGAAGATTGCTCAATTGAAGGACGCTGAGAAACGGTTAGTATGGCACGAGATTCAGCCATGCCAGTGGCGTTGGTAACGCGGCACATATATTCACCAGAATCGTGACTCGTAATGCTCAACAAATCAAGAGCAATGAAACCGAATTTAAAGACGGAGGTGGCACGAGAACCTTAATTTTGTTAAAACGTTCGTTAGAAATCTTAATTTTAAGTCGAAATGTATGAGACTTACTTGCTGCTAAAGGATGACCATTAAGGAACCATTCTACGACCATTGAAGGATCACCAACAGGTTCAATTCGAGCCTCCATATGAACTTTGCCACCTTCAACTTGTTGCACGTTTTGTAGTGGTATAATAAACTGTGGCGGAGGGTAGACGCGATCTTCTTCACCCGGTCGTAAATGAGGCTTAGCGCGTTCAACGTGACGTAAATAAATAATTTCTGGACCGGGCTGTGGCCTGCAAGGTTATGAATTCAATATCTTAATTCTTTATAAGAGGAGCGTGTACAAGCCAATACTTACTCTGGTTCGATAATCTTCGTGGGTCTTGGTAAATTAAGACGTCTCTGTTCAACGGGTGGTTGTTCTCTGGGAACTTCGACATAGAGTCTAGCACGGTTAGCAGTAGAACCGGCTATATTTTGTGCAGTACATTGATACCAGCCAGCATCAGAAGCTTTGACACGTGGTATTTCCAGGCAAGTAGCTCCATTATCAATACCAATGAAACGATCAGCTGTTGATGAAATTTGCTGACCATCCTTTTGCCAAGTTATGCGTGGCAAAGGAGTACCAATAGCATTGGCGCTCATTGTTATAGGTTCACCTTCGCGCACAGTCATAGTACTAAAGCGTTGAACAAATTGTGGTGCGACAACTTGTTCCTTCTCGAGCACATTTAACTGGGCTTCAATGGCAACCTCGCCGGCCTTGTTGCGTGCCAAGCACTGAACAGCACCGGCATCTAAACGAGTAACATTGGTAATCATAAGGGAGTGGCTACCAGATTCATTAACAAGAATCTTGTGGGCGGCATCATCGTTAACCTGGCGACCATTAATGAACCAGTATACCTCAGGATAAGGATTGCCAGTAACACGGCAATCAAAACGAGTCATACGACCTTCGGTTACTTCACGATCTCCAAAGGCTTTAACGAAAGTGGGGGACAAAGCTTTGCCCGCTTCCAACTGTTCTGCCGCAGCATCAACAGGTTTCGGTTCATGGGCCGACTCAGCAGCAGGCTCAACGGCCAAGACAGCAGAAGACACAACACAACCTTGAGTGTTTTCTGCCAGCAAAGTGTAATGACCAGCATCGTTGATACTGGCTTTCTTAACACGCAAAGTGGCTGTACCGCTCGAATATGTGATATCATACTTATTGGACTGTACCAAACGTTGTCCATTGTGGAACCACGTCAAACGTGGCTTGGGATTTGAGCCGACTTTTGCGGCGAACACAGCATCTGAACCCTCAATGAGCTTAGAGTTGCGAGGCTTTTGGCCAATTTGTGGAGCATGAGCTGGCCCCATAGAGCGATCTAATTCTTGGCATAGATAATAGTCCTGTTCGTATGTTGAACGACGTGTGATGGCCTCCCTATAGGAGACCTCACGCAAAAGTCTGTATTCAAAGGTATCCACACGGAACTCCTCCTGGGTTGACGAGAACGAATAACCGTTGGTATACATAGATTTATCCATCTGTTTCTGAATTGGTTGGATAACGGGCATAGGTGCGCCTTCTGGTTGAATATAAACACTGCAAATGGCTTCACCATATTGATTGCGAGCTGTGCAAGTGTATTCCCCCTCATCACCAGGTCCAATTTGATTAATAAGTAGAGACACCTCACCAGTGGCTTCGTTGTAGTTCATGCGGAACTTTTGAGACTCGAGAAGTGGTGCGCCTTTTCGAGCCCATGTTACGAATGGCTTTGGATTACCACGAAGCTTACCTTCGAACAAGGCGTTGCCACCTTGAGCGAAACGAGCATTCTTAAAAATATGTTCGAATACGGGTGGTGAGATATCGCCTTGAGCGTAGATATGTGTCAAAGCTGGTTGCACAAAACTGCCACCATGTTGTTCCACTGTAAATGATAGGGAACAAATTATAAGTATAAATTTTTGGTTTGCAGATTTTGTAGATGAATGTTTGTAACTATAAAATAAATTTACACATGCGCATTTATAGTGATACTGTTTAAGATCTCTTCTTGCTCTCTCTATTTCCTATTTTTTTGCTTTGTTTTGGGCATATAAAATTTGTTGCGATCTTTTTGATTGCTGTTGGATTTTTTAGATATTTCTTTTTAAATAATATTGGACTTTATATACTGTTTTTTAGATCTTCCGATCTTGTGGCCTTAACAATAAATGTGATAAATTATTGGGCTTAGTTTTGTGATTGTTTCTGCTAAATTGATGTGTTGTATACTTCTTAGATTACTTTTGGGATGATATGGGGTTTGGGCTGACTTATTGCCATTTCTTAAGTGAAATGAAAGATAACATTCCATGATCGTTATCTTAGTTATGTTTCTTTTTTTTATGCTCTTGTGTTACTCCTAGAAGATAACACTTTTATTTATGGTGGTTGCTCAGAACCGAAGTTATGAAGAATAAAACTTATTTATGGGAGGCTGGCGTTTATTTCACAAATAATCTTAAATTTTGAATTTAATATTTTCTGAAACTTAATTCTTAATCAAATATGTACTTTAGTTCTTAAGTACAAAAAATTAAAGATTATGACTTCATGAATATGCCGTTTAGTACACAATCTTTTTGACTCCATAAAACAAGAGGTTGAACAATTTTAAGAAACTGGGTCCATTATGGCTTGGTTGATCTGTTGAACACATAGTTTCTGTAAACGAAAGGGTCAACAGAAAACCGAAAACATCAATTTGGCAGTGACTTTGAATGTCATTCGTCACAGAAACATCAGAACAGAATTTTTGTGGCCTCAATTGGGCGGTAGGAATTTTGACAAGATGTGACTTCAGCAGGATGGTGCCACATGATTCACCGTATATTGCAACAACGAATTCAATACTGCATCTTTTTGAGAATCTTTTTATACGGGCATTATTCTTTAAAATTCCCTTTCTAATATAAATTCGTTTTCGTAAACATATTACGAGCATAACAAAAGGGCGAAAAAGGTTACATTTTTTCTAGGCAAGGAAACACCAATAGATGAGTATTTCATACAAGGGTATATAAAATGAATAGCAAGAAGTCACTTGGATAGTTGTACGACTTGGCAACAAGAAAAAAAGCTCAAACCTGTAATGAGTCCTTTACAGATATTATTTTGACCTCATACACATGTCTATTTTTGAAGTCAATTTAATTGCTGAGTAACATTCGTCTGTTTTTCGGATATTTCAAATAAAAATTGCTAAACAATAACTTCAGTTTCAAATGTAAGAAAATCATTGTTAAAAAAGTTTTTTTTTTCTAACTTCTAACTTCATCTCTTATAATCATCCTTTATTTATTTAAAAAAAAATCCGTATTATTTAATTAAAGTCTAAAAGTTGTTAAAGTTTGATGGAATATTAAAAACAAAAATTACCGTCAATGGATGTTTTCTGGTTTAGTAAATCGGCACTGTTTCCAACTAACTTAACTTTATTATTTTACAAAATTAAATTAAAATTAAAAATATGTATACGCAACCGGTTATCCGACGGTCTGGCAAGGCTATCAGCTGTTAAATATCTATCCGCTGAAATGTCATTTATTTAGTGAAAGTTGTTCCATTTACGAATATGGATCGTTTAACCACCGAAGAATGGGAAAAACAGTTAAAACTTACTACAAAGGTGGTGGCCAAACGTGGTCACTTTTCAAGCTTTACTGGGTGATTATTGTTGCCATAATCCACTGTGCAAGGAATTGGCAAGATTATAAAGAAATTTGAAGAGATTGGAAGCGTTACAGATGTGGTCAGGCCTGTGCATCATCGCAGTGCATATGCACTGTAAAAAATATTGCTACTGTTAGTGAAAGAATGGTTGATAATCCGAATTTGATTATTCCCCGTCGTTCTTAGCAATTTGGTCCATCTTACGCATCATTATCCGGCTAAATTTGCATTTGGATTTGCACCTCCATCTATATAAAGTGCAGCTCACGCGAGAAGTAAAACTGGCTAACTATTCACAATGCCGTAAATATGCTGATTGTATGCTAGAGGAACAGGCTGTCAATAATGGGTTTTCGAAAAAAATTTTCTTCAGCGATGAAGCTTATATACGTTCACATATATGCCTTGGATAACTTTTTTGCGGGGCTACTTGAAAGGCCGTGTCTATGCGAATAATCCCGTAACGTTGGAGCATGTGTAAACCAACATTCATCAAGTTATTCCGGAGATACTGTCCGAAATATGCGAAAAAGTGGTCAGAAACTACCTCAAAAAGATTCAACTGCTGCAGGCAATCTAGGGCGGTAATTTCAATGACTTTTCGTTAAATGGTATTTCGTACGTAATGGCAAGGTCCAAGCATGAAATGAAAGTTTTTGTTAAATTTAACTTTACTTTCAAAACCGAAAAATGGATAATCCGTGTATGTATAATATAATATACGAATACATACATAACTGTATGCATGTATGCACACCTACAATTAATTAATAATCAAAACGATAAAGATTAATTCTCTTTGCCGCTACTGGAGAGCGTTTAAAGGCAAATAATTTTAAAGAAAATAAATTGCTTGCAGCTATGTTTTATGTATGTATGTATACTAACCAATACTAATGACGAAAATAACGCACGTTGATTTGTCTCAAATAGGTTTTTGTAGTGGCCGAAATCACTAGTGTTAATAATAAACAATTTAATGGTAAATTTGTAATTATACTGAGGATGTTATTTTGTGGTTTGCCGATCAGTATGACAACCCTTAGAGAACTTTTAACTATAACAAGGAGAACTTTTAACTATAACAAGGATGACGCGTGCAACATACGTAGGAAATACTAGACAACACACTACGAAAAGTTGCAGCCAATTAACATTGATAATTATCAATAACATTTTCGAATAAGGGGCAATTGAATCGATCATGACAATAGGAGCGACAATGCCAGACACACTGTGGTTAACGATTGTATGGACGACAATGTCGTTAAAAGGTTCGTCGATGAATATATAGTGACAAAGAAGTGCTGACAATTTAATGTTTTACCTAACATTAGGCGTACTGCACGGAACTGCTAAATAGCGGTAGTGCGTGTATTCAGATATCCTCTTAACTAACCCAAGACGATGTCTATAAGAATTTTGTTCAATATTTCATATCGATTTGGTAATCCCAAAATTACAATATTTCCCTGAATTAACTGTTCGATCAATAAACGGCTTTGGAGGTGTGTGGTACTTATACACTATTTACTATATCTGTACCTCGGAGGGATACAACACTATGTCCATTTTCATAACTTTACAGGAGAGGAGTTTTAAACTTTTTTTCAACAAAAAGTGTTATTGGCACAGCTATTTATTGAGATGTTGAAACAATATTTTACCGGTTCTAACTTGTTTTTGACATAGTGCTCTATTCCTCTAAGAAATATGAGAAAAGCTGATTTTAACTCTGTAATAAAGTCAATATGGAAAAAATGGACATTGTGTTGTATCTCTCCGAGGTACAGATATATACATATAACGTTTAGCATGATTACTTCATTATGTGTATTGCAGTATTTGCCATAATACAATAAACTTGCAATTTCAACCATTTCGTGTTATTTTGAACAAAAAAAGATCAATGCAGCATTATCCCAGGTCTGGTTTAAAAACATGCAATATTTGTTCTTTTTGAAAAATATTTTTTTAATTCTTACTAAGTCTTTTGTTTATTTTATATTCTTAAGTCATTCAAATCTAGCTATTTTGCAGTTTTTTCAACATATAATTAAATAAAAAAAAACTTTGTTGACAACAAGTTTAGTTTTTTCATGTTTCCACGAGCAAAATCAAATCGATGCAATTGTCGTAAATGCGTCTTGTAGTCAGTTCGGCTTTATTCCATACAGTTTCATAATATTGTCGACAATATATCTTGAAATACGAGAAATTACACTAATTGTCCTCAACAATAAGTTATAGACTACAAATTATAAATAGTCCTGATGACATCATCAAGGAAAATGTCGGCAATGACTACTATCTGGACAACTGGTATTGTTCTCAAAATGTTAGTCCATGCAAGTGATGTTATTAATATATCTAAATTTAAAAGTAATTATTCGATTTTGTTCACATTTGACAAAAATATAAAACATAAACCAGAATGTAAAATTTCCTGGTAATTGGATAATTTTTGTAGGAGTTACAGCATTTTTACAATAAAGGATATATGACAGGACTGAGAATCCTTGCTGTGATTACATTGAAAATACGATACTTGCTGCTTTTATGTGCGATTTTCATAACTTTGCGTTCACACATGTAGCTAAAATAACATATCGAATTTTAAGGACATAGGGGTGAAGGTCCTTCGGTCCGAGTTTTCATAAAATCATTATTTTTCTTAACTAAAGTATTTTATGCAACAGTAACAAAATTTCACAAAAACCTTTATCAACTCCTTTGATTTTTGTCTCATCGTTATATGAACAAAACTAAAGTGCGTGGTGGGAAATGTAGCGCAAAATCTTAGGAGGCGAAAAGAATCAAACATATTTGCATATTTGCAACGTATACCAAATGTAGAGCGTCCAGAGGGGCAATCGAAATAATGTAGCAATTCCTATGCCACTTTGTCTAGACTGTAATTTACTACTAAATAACATTATAATATTTCACACAATCTTTAAAAGTTTTATATTCGAATGTTTGAAACTTTTTTATTTTGGTATTTTTAATAAATTGAAAATAATGGCCGTTAAATATACAAACAGAAAAGCAGTTTTTTGTTTTGGATTTAGACTTTGCATCTAATATACATATATTCCACTTAAATTCGAAAATTCGAAATTTCAAATACACTCCTAGAAATTATTTTTTTCATTTAAGCATATTTTAAAATTGTCGAATTTTGTCGCGTAAAAATTACTTATTACGAAATTCCATTAAATGAAATTAATTTAGAAATTTTGAAAATTTTATTTATTTACATACATATCAGTACGGCTGATATTCGAATAGCGAATTCAAGGAATATTCGAATTTTGATCAGTAAAACTTACTTATTGCCAAATTTCGTAACTATGTTAATTGTTTCGAAAATAAAAAATTAAAAAAAAAACACTTTGTTTAAACCTAGACTTCAGAACTAAATTCTATTAAAATTCGATAATTCGAAATTAATTTCGTAACTTCAAACATACTACTCGCATAATTCATATATTTGCATCTAAGTATATGAAATTTGTTTTTTTCTTATCATATACTCTGACATTTGAATATCGAATTCAGGGATTATTCGAATTTCGGCTAGCAACAATTACTTATTGCCAACTTTCGTGAATACATGAAAATTTTGGAGAAAATAATTAAAGTCAGTTTTTTCAATTCAGATTTCAGAATTATAATTCTATTTCAATTCGAAGTTATTCTCCTCATTCCAAATATACTCGTAGGATTAACATTATTGTATTTATGCATATGAAATTTAGTCAGTAGAACTAATATTCTAACATCGAATTTTAAGAATATTCGAATTTCGGCCGGTAGAAATTGCTTATTGATAATTTTCCTAAATATAATAAAATTTTCGAAACCAAACAAAATTTAGGCTTCAGAACTAATGCAATCTCAATAGAATATTGAGATTGCAACATATTCTTAGAATAAATTTATATGCGTTTAAGCATATGAACATTGGTCTTTTTTCTTGTCAATAGGGCTTTTATTCGAATATTTCTATTACTAATCGAAGTTTGGGCTGTGAAAATTACTTAATAAATAATGTCGTAAATATGTTAAAACTATCGAAAATAAAAAATCGAAAAAGCACTTTTTTCCATTTAGACTACGGAAATTTTATTGAAATTCAAAAATTCGAATTAATATTGAAAATAATCCTAAAATTATTTTTTTGCATTTAAGCTTTTGAAATTATAACGTATCATTTAATATCAGTTGGACTGATACTCGAGTTGGAATGTTCGAATTTTGGGCCGTGAAAATTACTTATTGCCAAATTTCGAAAAGATTTGAAAATTTTCGAAAATAAAAAAAATGACTTATTTAAAAAATTGAAAAAAGCAGTATTTATAATATAAGCTTCAGAACTAAAATTCGATTGAAATGTGAAAATTCGAATTTATTTTCGAACATACTTCTAGAATTAATATTGAAACACATAACGCTTTAACATCACAAGATTTTGCACAGGAGTTCAGGATAATTTATTTTTTACCGACTTCTTTTAAAGCTTCAAAAATAATTTTTATTTATTTTACTGGATTTAAAAACAAACCATTTTTATTTACACTTGTCGAATACACAAGCTATGGCACGAGGTCGTATTGTCTTAATATCCTAATATTTTAGAGTTTAAAAAAAAAATTTCATTCTTCAAACTGTCTTAAAATAATAAGACCTTTTGCTCAGTGTGTGGATTGTTTTGTCGTATTTGTTTTCTTTTTTTTATATGCATTCCTCGTGTTTTTTGCTATGTTTTCTTCTAGATTATCGGCTGGAGTTAACTTTATTTCTGAAGATAAAATTTCAGTTACTTTTGTTTTCATCACACTAAATTCTGAGGGGTTGTTCACAGCAGCCATATATTTTCACGTTGTTATTATAAAGACTATGATTTTATGACGGTTTCTAAATTTTGTAAATAATATTAAGAATGTTATACAATTTCTTTGGTATCATGCAACGTTTCAAAAGTTTTGGTTGAGTACTTGTATGTACTTTTAATTTAAATATAAGATCATCACAGAAAATGCACAAAACAAAAATCAAGAATCATCATTAATATTTATTTTTGAATTTAATATTTTTTATGAAAATTAGCAGCGGAGAAGCCATGTATTCGTTTCCATTTTTATTTTCGAAATTTAAAAAATTCTGTCCTAATCTTCCTAACATTAAAATTGCCACAAATCACGGTGAAATATGATTTCAACTTGAAATGTCCTAAAGTGAGAGATGGAGAGAGGGTTTGAGAAGAAAGAGCGAGAGAGACCGAGGGAGTAAATATAACAATTCCAAAAAAATCCACGGCTTGGAATTATTCTATGTAGAACACTGCTACGCGCACGTTCTATCACTAAATTTGGCTATGACTGAGAGAAGTGATGGGCATGACTGACTGACTGACCTCTTTGTTGGGTGGTTACTTGTTGAGTCCGTTGAACATGATGTTCAGTGCGGCTAATTCTTTGTTGCTGATGCATTTCTTGATGCTGTTGCATGATATGCTGTTCATGATGTTGCTGCTGCTGCTGGTAAATTTGTTGTTGATTCGGATTTTGTCGTTGCATTTTTATTAGTCGTTATATAACACAGTAGCGCATTTAAATTAAAAAGTAGAATAAAAACAAAATTTTCAACAAACACCCTTGACGGTGAGTTGGAGTTTATTTTTCTGCACTTTTTTTTATATAAAACCGATATGTAACTCTTCCTTTTTGTGTAAATTCTTTTTAATTTATTTATTTGATTAAAAATGTAAAGCGTCGTTAAATCTGCTGTGTAGAGAGGAAAAAGAAATTAGATAAATAAAAAATACATTTTTTTATTGCTTTTGAGAAATAGCAAAATTTTTAAAATGCACCACCGAATGGCTTAAATACACATATGCACAATTTCACAATCTTTGCCATCTAACAAAAATCAAATAAAAACTTTTAACGATTTTGAAATCTTTTTAATTTTTTCTATATGTAAGTTTTTTTTTTGGTTTTGTATTTTTTCAATATTTTCGTGCTATTTTTATAAAAATGATTTTATATTGTGTTAAATTGTCAGCTATCCTTGTTTAGTGCACAGTTGTCTTATGTATTTTCCATCTCATTTGTGCGCTAAAATATTTTCCTTCTCTTATATACCGCACTAACAATCACACACTGTTGGTAGATTGATGGTGGCTTCTTAATTTTCAAAATCTATTTTTAATTTATTTCAAAATATTTGCTGTGTTTCTTTTTGCTTTTTTAAATTTTAAAATGTATGTATTTGTATTCTGCTCCACACAAATGTTAGCCATGATCTGATATTTATGTTTAAGTTATAAATATATTTTCCTTTAGTTTCACAAAAAAAAAAATCTAATTTTCTTTTAATTATGATTAATACACTGAATCACAATTTTTAATTAATTTGAACAAAATTATAATTACAGCTATTAAGCAATTCAATTAAATTGTTATATATATTAATGACTCATATTGGCCTTGTTAAATTATGCTTAATCCTGGTGCTAGCATTCATATAACAAGGATAATAAAAGTCCTTTATATAAAAAATAAAATTTATTTATTTGTCCGTTCGTTATTTTTTTTCCGAACCGATCGATCCGTTTCGTTTCGTTTTAGGTGTTAGTTATAAGAAAAAAATTCTTTTTTTAGATTTTCAGCAAGAAAATTTTTTCGTTCAGCACTTGTTACGAAATCAATTTTTCTGTTCACTGCAAATTCTTATTTGATCCTTTTTTCAAATCGTTTTCACTTCAAAAATAAAAGAAACTCACTTTCGTTGGAGGATTTCCTTTAAAAACTTTATTTTTTTTAACTTTGTATAAAAATAACTCTATGTTTACTTTAATTTATCTTCTTTTTTATTCTTTCTGTATGAATCTATTATATATATTTTTCTATTTGAATTGGTTCAAGTCATAATCCCCGAGACTGAAACCAAGACGTCGATCGTTTCTGAGGTGCGAGCGAAGAATGCTAAAAAATTGTTGTTCAAATGTTCATGAAGCTCATTTATTTAAGATGTTCGCAGCGAGAGCGTGTTGGTCGTGTTGATTCGTTTTAGTTCGTTAGGATATTATTTTTTGGTTTAACATGTGTTTGTTGTTTTTGTTCGGTGAGATATTGTGAAAAGTTTCTCTGAAAATTCAAAATGACTGGGTAACGATTGTCGCAAGCAATAAAATCCTCCTACGAGGAAAATGAATTTATAGATTAAGGGGGTGGTTGAAAGATTGATTTGATTGATATTTTAATTTTAAGTGTAAAAGAAAATCTAGCAAAGTAGAAGATATTTAGTTTTTAGCAGTATAAACTCTTATTTATTTTGGAGAAAAACACATATGTATATATTCGTATATAAGTTCCTGCATTTTTTTCAAGTTTTACAAATAATTAAAAACAAGCTATACACGAAAATATTAATTTGTACGGAACCGTGGGTAACCGAAATAAATAAATAGTAGTTTTACATTTTCTTATTAAATTACTCTCAGATTAGAGATGAGCACGTGAGCGAGTTTCGTTTATAGATCGCTCATAATTTAGAAGTATATAATTTTAATGAAAGGCCGTTCCAATGTTTAGATACTCAAAAGGTTCTTGTTATTACAAAATTATACAAATGCTTTTTAAGAGATTATGTAAATAGCAGGAAAAAATCGTATGTGTTATGGGTGTGTTATTCGACCTTTCAAATAAATAAACATTTTTAAGTTTCCCGGTCTGAACCGCGAGCTTGTATAAATGCATTATTTTTAAAATTGTAATTCCACACAAACTACGCAAAGAGTTTCATTTACATGTCACGCTAATGTAGCATTCAAGTTACACATTACAACGCGGGAAATTTTTTATCCCGGTATGGCAACATTTGACAACTTAACAAAACAACATATCGAAATAGTGACATTGTATATTAAATATCGTGACCGAAAAGCACCGTCTGACAACTCTATTTATCGTTTTGTTGTGCACGGGAGTGGGAGATCGTCCCGCCAAGAGAGTAGAGTTGTGTCAGTAACGAACTAGTTCATGGAATTAGGTAATTATTTCAGTACGGCCGTAGCCATATTTCAACAATTACAAAAATAATACACGATTTCTATTGGTGTGTCATACACAAGAATTGAAAATTGCTTATTGTTTTTGTAAATCATGTAAAATTGCTCAAATATTATTTAAATTAAACAAACTAATTCGTGACTGATACAACTCTATAAGAGAGAGAGAGAGAGAGTGTTGGCGAGAACCCAGGGACATGTTATTGTCACAGCGCTCGGAATTTTGGCGTCAGCGTCATAACTTTGCGGTGCATTTTGAAGGATGATTTGTATTTGTTTCCGTATAAATGGCAATTTAGTCAAAGCGTTTTGCTACTAGACTGGCCGCGTCACTTGTAAAACGGCCAAACAGTCGCTTGAACACTTGACAAGTGAACCTGACTTTGAGAAGCAAATTTTGATGATCGACAAACCCACTCAGTGGTGGCGCTCACAAGCAAAATTGCCGCATCCAGGGGCATCTACATTAGATGCAGGTGACTATTTGTCTACTATTTTTTTTATATAGAGTTTGACATACGACACTAAGCCGGAAATGCCTTGATTTCGACCTCGAATCGCCTGCCTTGGGGCCGGGTTTGGCACCAAATCGATCATTAGGCCTTTTTTCTTCAGAGAACCCGAAGCTGCGGATGGGAGAGGATATCGATTAATGAAAGCTTATTATGTCTGCCCGAAAATGCGTGAAAAAAGTTATGGAAAGCTACTGCTTTCAACAACATGATGTACCATGCTACACTGCCAATTAACATAATGCTGTTTTTGAAAAAAAATTACCTGAGCTTGTAAAAAAAGGCGAGATTTTGTGGCCACTCCGATCTCCAGATTTGCTTCTTCTTCTATGGGGTTATTTGAAAAGCAAAGTCTACGTCAACAAGTCTCAGATCATTGACAAGCCCAAGGCAAACATTCGTACCGAAATCATTGCTATACCGCCCGAGATTCTCGAAAAAGTTATGGAAAATGCAATAAGAAGTGCACATTTTGGATTGATGTCATCTTAGAAAAGTAGTGCAAATGTTTTAAGGTTATTAAATGCTATTTTTTAATAATTTGTTACAATGTCGTTAAGCCGACGAACAGATCGTCTTAGAGGGGAATATACCATTCTCTCCCTCCCCTGAGCTCCTCACCTGTCCCACTATAACACCATTTTATAATCAACGTTTTCGATAAACATTTCCACATTTAACTTCCTTCTCTTTCCAAGGCCAAAGAGATGACTTTTTACCCTAATTAAGCTAAACGCTTAAGTTTACATAAAATTCCTGAATGCTTCTTGGTAAATCCAAGAGGGTTTACTTTGAAGAAAAAATGCTGAATGTGACTACAAAATAACGATTTTTCAAAGCAAAATTAATATTCCTTTATTTTTTACACACAGTTATTGAGAAAGCACTCATCCCTTATAGATCGCCAGAAAATTTGAGTAGCTCCAGAATGTTAGTAGATGTTGTCACTGTATAGATGAAATGTGAGCTCCATCTAAGCTTGATAGAATTCGATAAATTCTGATTGTACAATGTTTCGTATCTCTTGAAAGTGGTCAACGTGTGTGTCTTACGAATTCGTTCAGCATCACCATCACTAGGTCGGTCCATCTTTATTAGAAGCATAAAAATCTTACTCATTTTAAATAGTTCTCAGTAATAAATGTCACTTTACTCTCTTTTCTCAATATTCTCTGCGAAAGAAACCCACACGATTTTTACATCGTATAGCAATCGTTAAGGATCGCGTTGTGAGTTGGAGACTAAAAATAAATGTTGATTTATTTTTGACACGTCTTCTTTAACATTGCACAGAATAAAATGAATATATAAAAATTTTGAAAATAAGAAATAAAGTGAATATATAAAAACATCAGTTTTCTTCGAAGAAAGGCTGTAAGAGACGGTGGATACTGGATAATTGATATTTGAATTACATTCTAATTCTCTAGGACTAAAATATTAATTTTTTTAACTAGTTTTGCTAGACAAAGATGTTTTCAAAACGCTTTCTCTTCACATAACTTATACGTTATACGAATACGTTGACTTCGATAATAGGGTTTGATTGCGTCTTATTGGCACCGCCCTGTAAAAAATGTTCTTTACATCCATATTGTACAGTTCGAGTCATAAATTTGTGACGCTCGACGTTAGAAGAAATGGTTGTCGCAAAAACATTAACTTTTTGTTTATGCCTTGCCACCTGCATCGTCCCATAGTTATGTTACATGGTATAAGTAGTTTGATTCTTGATTGGATATTCTGAAAGGGTGATTTGGTGTAGATTTTGGAACATGGAATGACGGAAATTCGTTCTAAAAATCTGTGTCAGCTGGATCTTGTTTGACAATTAATTCGCACAAGTTGAAGTCTGCTTAAGTTCTTTTTGTTGTGCACGGTGAGGAGATGATTGTACCGAGCTCTTGTGCGCACATTCAAGGACGATCTGGCATTCCTTGGCCACATAGGTGTTGGCTTCTTGTTTACCGAAGCGATGGTTTCGAATTTGCCCGCCAACCGTTAAGGAGTCGACTTTAAAAGGCCATCGCGCAGTTTGTACTATCGGACCTTGTAACATGACGTGGTTACTTAGCCACCGGAAAAAAATATTTGACTGGCGACTTTAAATCGAAATGGCCGTGCCAGACAGTCTATAACGGGCCGCCCTTATTATCCTACTTATAAAATTTTCCGTAACTACAAAAATTAATCGATTGGGTAAGTTTTTATGTAGCGAGGCCTCACTGTATATGAACACTGTGTTTCATAATAAAATTTTTCCGAATTTTTTTTATGCGAACTGCAAGAAGAAAAAAAGATTTTCTATCGTAAATATCGAACATAAATGTTGTTCATTTCAAATTTGTATAATTTTGTGTGGGGGATGTTTAAAACGAGCAGTGAAACATATTTTTTTTTCATGATGGAATGCCTACTTTTGAAATACCGTACAACTAATGGAAGAAAAATAATAAAAAAATAGTTTAATTTCAGTGTTTGAGAAAAAAAAACTTTTTAAAACACTTAAAGAATGAAGAGTTTGGGGTGTTAAAATACTTGGAAAATTTCGAAATAAAAATGAAAATTTTTTTAACAGAAAATGCTTAATAATTATTTTTAGTAGCGCTTTTCTAATTCGTTTACATCTTTTAGATTTTTCTCGATTATTCACTTGGAGCATGAACTACATGTTTTTCCTTAGCCTCAAAAAGTCTATATTTTGCCAAATTTATCTCATTAGAAGAGTTCCACAAATACTTGTTCTTGTACATACAGAATTATTTTCTTTTCTTATTTTTTTTTATTCTTCATTTTATGAATAATTCTGTTATTTCGAAATTATGATGACAAATTTTTGGATGAATAGTAAATACAGTTTTGAAAATAGTGTTTTAAATTTATGGCAAATATTTGGTAAGAGTTTTTATCGAGCCCTTCTCATGTACTCAATTATGTTTGACGGAAGTTTTTAAATATTTTCAAATGGCAAGAGTCTAAAATTGATTTTACGTTTCTAAAGCAAAATTTCAAGTTTCTAACATTTTTCTGCTTGTTGGCAGCTGTGAATAAACTTAAAATGGAAAAGTCTGCTCCCAAATTGACAAAAATGCAGGAATAAAATTTCTTAAATTCTTAAGTTCGTAAGATAATAGCAAAAATCAATTTAATAAAAAAAATTGTACGCCTCCAGAGAACGTCAGAGAATTGAAAGCAAAATTGAGAACTAACATTTGCTCACCAAGTTCGAGACAACTAAACAGATATGTTACGAATTTCGTTTGCACCAGTCGTAGGACACAATACAACGCCGATTTTAGCACCGGGTGTATTAATATGCGACAATCAACGCACTTGTATAGGTAGCAATTGAAGACCATGGCTGCTGCATTCTAGTACCTACCTCTTGTTGAGAGGTTAGGAACTACATTTTACTGCTGTCAAGGCAATAGATATTCTATTGACAGCTTGCGTTGCAATGCAACGCCACATTGATCCTGCAACTAGATCTTCCCGCGATTTGGATATAAACTACGGCCACCACGGGCACTCCCGAAGGAGCCTTACCAACAACCAGTCTGGGACTAGCGTCCCTCTGGCTATTGGTTCCCGTGTTATCAGTGTTTATATTGTTACTGGTCAAATTTAGAAAGTCCTACCTTCTTCCAGTTTCAGGTCGCAAGCAGGCCTCAGGGACTGGTATCCCCATCTCCCCTGGTAACAATACATCAAGGTGGAGGAACCACTATGAAAACATGCCTCCGGGGGCAGCGTTTCGGTATAAAATCATCGAACGTCAGCACATCTAAGGAGCTCCAGAGCGGTCGAAAACAACGCCGCTCTCTGTAAAAGTATGCATGAGATTTCTCGCTGAGCACAAGATTCCCGAGTTTTGTGTTCGAAGACAACATGCCCCACAATTAAATCCTTAATGTATATTTTGCATGAACGTTGCCGGAATGAAAGGCGTTTGAACTCCGATAGACTTTCTTAAGGAGTTTTCTGTAGTTGTCAAAGTCAGAATCCTCTAAAAATCTACATCAAAATTGACCTTGCCATCAGTCAGATGTACCAGCTTCTGTGCGCTGAGATGCGTGTCGCTGTGTGAAGCCTGGATGAACATGTGACAGTTCAATTGCACATACAAAATTGCACACAAGGGTATTTCATGCAGTAAATGAATATCGTCACACACAGACTGAGTTTTGTTTTTCATTTAAACATCAACCTGCCTCTATTAGTAACTCCTTCCCCACTATTTTCGATTTCCATGATTTTTCATTTCAAGTTTCCGATTTCGATTTGCACCTTTTTCTTAAAAACTTATCTATCAAGTAAACGGGTTTATACCCTCCACATCCTGTATTTCTTTAAATATTTATTTTAAAAATTATTGTTGCTTATTCCATTTTGTTGGGATTTGAGAAAAGGTAACACTTTTCAATTTTGTGGGCAGTGGGAGTGTCCTTGGTCTGATTTAGGCAAAAAAATCTCATGGAATTGTAAGAAATTTCAAAAATCGGGCGCAATATTTCTTTGTTTTTATTGCAAATCTATATGGCGATAAGCCACTGTGCAGTGATCGTTTTCCAAGCAAACTGTTAATGTTGTATAACCCGCATTTTTTCTATTTAATTAAATTTAGCTTTAGCTTTCATTCAAAAGAACAGCCTTTAAATTTTGGATGACAACTGGAATTAAAGACTTTCTCGATTGATTATCTACTAACAGCTGCGCAAAATTCTCGTTGTTTTTCTCAAACTTATCAATTGAAATTTACCGAAATCATGTCATTGGCCAGTTTTTATGGAACGACAACTGAATCTTTCAACAACTCCATCCACTTCATCCATTTAATTTTAAAGCTGGGGGGTTTTATTTAACTTGCGACGATACCTTCACCTTTTTTGAAAGATATTTTTTTTACACTGCTTAATTTAAACCCAACAAATCATAGAAACCATGTCACACGTGAGAGAAGTGAACAAAGTTTAAGTCAAAATTTATTTTATTTTGATACAGTGTTAATTTTGCATTATTGCTTATAACATTTAATTATTTTGTTGAAGTTTAAGTTGAAAAGTATTCCCTATATGGGTGCAACAACTGAACTTGTTTTACTGCTACCGTTTTAAGTAAAATTCCATTAAAAACATTTAACAATAAGTTCAAGGAAGCTTTAAATTATAAAGCAACAGCAATAAAAATGAACAAGATTGACTATGTCACTGCAGTCAGTGTCGTAATTTTCCCAGTTAAGGGAGAACAATTTGTTAGAAGCTTAAGTTGCACTAAGGTCACTCAATTTCTTATTATGTGTTTTAGTGTAAAAATTACCATGCGGATTAGTGAAACCATGTTATCGGTGTTTGTGTATAAACCGGGATTGGTTTCAGAATCATTAGGATGGTAAAAGCTTTTCAACAGCTTTTCAAAACTATTTAGGAGTTTTATAACCTCCTTAAGCGACCCTTACACAATGCAACTGGTTTTACAACTGAATTGCACAAGCCGATTGGTCGTTCTTTACACAGGATACACATTTTCAACCAACTTCTCATTCAACTTCATTTAGAATATATTTTTTTAGCGACAACATTAGTTTCAATACGATAAGTACGCATTTTCAGCCCATTTCTTTTTAGATCGCCCACTGTTGCAGCACCTATAATTTGCTGGCATGTTTCTCATATTCTTCACTAAAATTATGCATTGTTATTTATTCATTAGTTTTCACCCATTCTTAGTTACTTGACGTGAAATCGCCTACAAACCTTTAGAATGTGACTGAACAACGAAATAAGAAAGTCGCTAGCTCAGCGAGTGTTCGCCGTTTCCGGTGCATTCTTTTTATATGGAATTCGACGTGCCCAACTGAGTCGGAAATGGCTTGAATTCGTCCGTGAGCCAACCTGTTATCAATTTGCCTTGGGCCTCAAGGTTGAGACTTTAACAGTTTAAATGAAAACTCATTGATTAGTTATGACTCCAGACAAAGTTAACAGTTCAAAGTAAAAATCATTTAAATTGATGGCAGTACAGATTAGTTCGGCTTGTTTTTAAAATATCATTTTGCTGTTATACATTTTTCATAGCGAGGTGTCAGATTGCTGATCACAGTGTCGGGTTTTTAATTTTCTTTCACCTGGCGGTTATGGACACATCCCAAGGAGTTGCGTTGGCATATGTGTAAAAGGAAAGGGTGAAACAGTTGTAATATTTCCCCGAAAGTCGCTTAATTATAATTCATCGGTGCCTCTATTGCTGTGGTTGTCGGCAGTGGTCGCAATTGTAGTTGGTCTGTCAATACTTAAATTTTGATTGTTAGTTGTGCAAACAATTTTTTAATTAACCAGCATTTGCGTCTTAATTGTAAAAAAATATTAAAAGTTTATAGAAGTGTATGAGGACAATGCTCCACCTGAAAAAATAGGTCGGGAGTAATTTCGGAATTTCTAGAATAATTTATATTTTTATATTTGGCAAACGAAAATCATTCGTCGACTAAGAATTGAAGGCCTTAGTTTCTGATGGTCGCAATCAAATGCAAGAGAGAATCATTAGTTCATATGCAAATTTGTAAACAATTATAAAAATTATGATTGATCTTAATAGCCATATATGGAATGAATTTCGGAAAGAATGATGGCTTAAGCATTGTAAATAAGCCTGAATTTGCGCTGCCCAAAATATTCGAAAGAATTATGCGTATTACTCAATGAACATCCCATTCGGAAGCAAGAGCGATTATGCAGAATCATAGGGAGTTCGGTAGTAAACAGTTATTGCTATTACTGCTCCTTTCACACTATCCTTCAAGTGCAGTTGTAGTTTTGCAGCGGTAAATCTATTCTGGCTTTAAAAAAAACTCAAGTAAAATATTTGTATTAAAACGAAAAATTACACTGAAACTGGCATATAGCCGAAATCGGGTTGTCTCCAAACCCAACATGACAAAGGATGATGGAAATTCGTTCCAAATATCTACACCAAATCACGCTGCCGGAATATCAAATCAAAATATAAAATATTTTCATTATATTGTGTGACTACAGTATCACACTTGAAATAAACAATCAAGCCGAAAAGCTACTTTCGGATGCGCTGTATGAGAAATTTCATTACATTGACAACCAATAAGCACAGCGCCCGTTTTCGTGCCGGTGAAAGCTGGATTAATATATCTGAAGCTGTGCACTGTCAGCGGCGAACCAGTTGACTTGTTTATTTGCTCAACAGCCGCTTGTGGTTTTTTATTCGTTTGGTTGTGTAAAAGTCTCAGTGTTACGAAATTTTTCTAAAAATATGAAGAGCCATACGGTTATCAAATTTTTATCTGTATTTCTTTTGACAGTGTGCTTTAAACAAGAACGGCCAAAATACAAGTCGCTCAATTGCAATACTGTATAACATTGGCAGTCTTCTATTATTTGTTCTCATAGAAACAGCATGATTTTAGTGTCATAGATTCTTGCAGCTGTCGAAAATTGACTGCCCACTGGGATCGTCTCAAAGGCGTGGTCTTTTTGCGGATTCGACAATTAAGGAGTGAACAAAGTATTAGGTAACATATTTCCCCCAAAAATAAGTAATATCTCTATGTATACCTAAAAGCACCAATTGTTTATATAAAGGGAACTCATTTGGTTGTAAACAACCTTTGCAAACCTTGCAAATGTAGCAAGTCTAGCAAATATGCTACATTTTGCAAAGCCATAACAATAATATATATGAAACTAAAATTTGCTACATTTGAGCAAATATGCTATGGCAATAATCATTGCAGATTGGTAATTTGCAATGCTAAAACAGCTGTGCATGCAAAGTTTGACGGCGGTAGAAACGTTAAAATTATTTTGCTAAACTAATAAGAATTAAAACATCAAACAAAACTCCATTAATTGATAAAAGTTTTTAGAAAGTTCATGCACACACCAAATACTTTCTTTGCGTAAACATTTTAGAGGCGACGTTAGCGTTTATATACTGGCTGCGGCTTAGCTTATTGCATGCGGCAAAGTTACTTTATGGAATTTTGTAATAAAAAAGACACTCACGCTTTGTTGCAGAAAATCATACCAAGTGTGCAAAAATTGCAGATATGCAACGAAGAGTCATTTCCGCTATAGTTATTAATAAAGGGTTGCTTTATTATTAAAATAACGGCTATGCAATATATATAAAACTATCATTTTTCAGCATTGTGCTACGAGAAATATTTGTTCTAAAAGTTCGTGTTAATACTTAAATTTTAGCTCGTGTTTGTAATTTCTATTAGCAGGCACAAACATTTACAGAATTATTCAAATATTGTATTCACAAATTACTTAAAAAAATGCGTCGTTGGTTTCCAATTTTTATCAATACACACAATTTGTTTGATATATAAAATATTTTTATGGTGATATTGTAGCACTCCGGAAAATTTTTGCTGCTGCGAACAGCAGTAAACAAATTTTCGTTTCCTTAATAAAAGTTGCTGTGATTTGCTAGTTTGTATTTTGTTCGCAGTATACATTACACATATACAGACACACACACTATACATTACACATATACAGACACACACACTATACAAATTACAAAGCAAACGAAAATTTGTTTACTGCTGTTCGCAGCAGCACTAAGCAAAATAAAAATAAATACTAACGACATTAATTCCAAACTATTCGTGTCAATCAAAATGTTTTGTTATAAAACAAAAAGGATGAATACAAATTGTGAGTGTTGCTAAAAATTGCAAACCAACGATGCAATTTCTAACGTAATTTGTGAACACAGTACAACAATTTGTAGCAGTAGAATTAATGCAAATAAAAATATCTCGCATATTTTTGACATGTTGATGAACTTTAATCCCTGCTAAAATATCTGATATTTATAATAACATTAAACACAATAGTATCTTAAATCTAATATTCTTCACTTGGAAGAGGTTTTAAGTTGATGTTATAGTCTTATATTTAAAATTAATAAAATAAAAGATTAATATTCATTTCAGGTTCCTTCTTTCCTTTTATAAATCAATTTTATTTCTACAGTTACAGTTGTAAAAGTAAAATATTTCAATATCTTGAAACTAGAACAACCTGAATTAATTTTCTCTTATAAGCAGCTTGATAACAAAGCGCCGTTAATTAATTAATAACTTTAAACACGTTCAATAGTTAATTGTCCATTACAAATTCACCTCAAATTTACGATGTTGGAAAAATAATAAAACATTTTGTTGAGAATTAAAAATTTATTGTTATAGTTTTTTTTCACTATACCCGTAATGATAGCATATTTTGCGTTTTACTGCTTTAAATTGAATTTTTTAATTAAAGCATTAATTGAATTCATGCTTTGCCAAAAACTTATGGAAACGTATTATTTTTGTTTTTTTTAATTGTTATATTTTGTTATACATATTTTTTTCTGAGAAGTTTATGGTTTAACATTTTTTTTTTTAATGATCTCTACGTTGTTTATAGAAAGTAAACATTACGATTTTATCAAAACACATTCTTTGGATTCGCCTTTTAAAAATAATTTGTGCTATTCAACGAGAGATGAAAAACAAACTCTAGAGTCTCGTATGAAATACGCGCTTATAAAAGTTTACGTGCTGGTTTGCGCCAAGTTTACGATTTTACTGTTGGCACGTTTGTTTGAGGATTTTCATTGAAGATGTGATTATATTTTTTTCTTTGCAATTTGTTGTAATTGTTTCTTTACTTTTCTTATCTTATTTTATAAACAATGTTATTTTTAAAAACAAACAGTGATCCCGTTTTTATCAAGGCTTCAAGTTGTTTCTATAAAATAAATGACACCGCAAGTATATATGCGACTTTTTCTATGTGGAAGTGACTAGAAATTGTCACTAACCCCTAGCTTTTGAATCTATACGCCCTGTTTTTTTTTAATTTCCTTTCCTTTTCTCATTCTCATCAGATAACACAAACGGACCGATTTAGCGTACCCACGTGGGACTGTGTTGCAGGCGGTCTGTTACCCTAACCTAACTAACCATCTCAATATTAAGTTTTGTTTCTTAATTGAAAGAATAAAAAACAAACAGTAGCCTGAAAATTTAGAATATAACTAATGAAAGTCACTTTTTTCCTTTATAAAATAAGTCACGAAAGTGTCTGAGTTTCTAATGAGTTTCAAAGTCGTCAGTGTCAAAGTCGCGAAAGTGTCTTAATTTGTTTCGTACAGAAAGTAACAGAAAAGAAGTCACGAAAGAATCTTAAGACACAAAAGTATCATGTCATTGTCTTGTTTTCCGCATAGAAAATAATTGACGAACGTATCACGAACGTGTCTTATTTTCCATATACAGAATAATTAACGAAAGTACCTAATTTTCCATGTAGAAAATAAACCTCAATAGTATTACGGAAGTGTCTAATATCCTATATAGAAAATAAGTCCTGAAAGTATCTTGAGCTTTCGTACTGAATATAGAAAATAATAGACAGAATAATAAGTCAGGAAATTGTCTTACCTTTCGTTTAAAATGCTAGCTACGAAAGAGCATTAGCACAGAAAAAATTTTGTACTATGCTATAATTTACATGTTTCAATAACTATGATTTTGCTGTTTCTGTGATACTGAAAATAAATATGGTTCAGCTACAGAAAAAATCAAAACTGTTTGCTGTTATAAAACTCACAGCTTTCTCGTTAATTTATTAATGCTATTACTATGCTCGTACAGCTGAAAATATGGCAGTAAAGAATACAGCACAAACATGACAGTAAACACCTTGACTGCAACGGTACTTTACACTAATAGGGAATTTTTAATTACAGATAGTTTGAATTATTAATTTTTAAATACCCGGAATTCTATGCTAATTTTTCTTTCTCCCTTAGTTTTCTTTTCGAAGTCTATACGTAGTTAAAAAATTTGAGCCCGACTTTATAAGAATTTATGACAGGACAAAAAGAGCAAACAGCAGGAGCAAAAAATATGACAGTAAACATTTGTTATCTCTTATTTTTATTAAATGTTGTATATAATAACAGAGCAGGGTCTTTGGTGGAAATGGAACCCATGACCCCCAGGCTGATAGACTAATTAATTACACTACCGGAGCACTGAAAACAACATTTCCTATTGCTGTGCTGTTTTATTTTTTAACAGCACATAAAGAGCAAAAACATCATATGGCAAATATTTTGCATTTGCTGCTGCTGTTTAAATATACATTTTAATTTTTTTAATTTGTTTTTAGCATGCTGTCCATAGAACAGCACATTGCTGTCATATTTGACATATTGATATTGCTTCATAGCAACCGGAATAGCAATTTTATTCCAGAATTTTTTAGTCCTAGTAGAGTTGTAATTCACTAAAAATAAGTCACTTTTTCATGTGTGTGAAAAATAACTGTGACCATGCTTTGAGAGTGTCTTCTGTTGCTAAATTTGTACCTGGTTTTAACTTGAATTCATATGAATCTGCCGTTTCACTCACATACACATTATAAACTAACTTACACTCTTCTATTTTAATTTCTCAATTTATTGTTTATGTTTTTATACAAAAGCTTTAAGTATTTTAAACAAAATGATCATCCAACCATTTAACATTTTACAACGTTAGTTAGAGATGGTAGTTGAACTAATACCAGCCAGTATCATGAATCAAAAGCATCATTGCAAGTAAACAGCCCCAACATTTTTATCTTTATACTTTTATTCGCAATCGCTAAGATTCGCTTAAATAAAAGCAGTAAAAGCGATTGCAGTCTTGTTTTCTAAAAAAAAAATACTGGCACTAAATAAAAATAAAGTTTAGAATGTGCGCCATCATGAGTCTGCTATTACTTTTCAAACGCTTTTATGATTTTCATGCGCACACTGACTGACGTACCTACATACGAGTACGTATTAGATTGCAAGTAATTTTCGGCTCATTTTTTTCTATTTTATTCTAGATTTCAGTTTTCATATCTGGACCATTTTAAGGTGTGAACGTAATTCATATGTGTGTCTTTCTATGGCAGTTTTGAAGGCAAAATTGTTTTATTTTATTTCTGGCCATTGGCAATACTTTGTTGCGAGTTGATATACTTTTTAATATAGTGCGCCAATCTTACCTTTGAAATCTGATGCCTTTTTTGTAGCTGAAGAAAAACTTTTTAATATTTTATTTTTTATTTTTATTAAAAATAATATCTGTGAATAAATTTCAGCTAACATTGTAACAAAAGTTCTTACGGCTGGGCTATAACTCTTGTTCAGTTAGAAACATTTATTTTTATGTACTGCCAAATAAGGAAGACACAGATGGTTAACGTTAAAAACAATTAAGCGTATAATTTATTAAGGCTCAAGTTCGTTTTCTTATTCTCTTCATTAAGACTTGTGCCTGAATAGTTTATTCGCTGAGTTATTAAAAATTTCAGTTCGATAAATTCGTTCAAAAAAATAATTTAGCGTTATAAACTTTATGCGCTTCGCGGAGCAGTGCTTCAAGTATTAACATGGGATATCAGACCAACGAGATACCACTAGTTTGCCACTTTTGTTCTGCTCTCCGGACTATGTCTTAGTGATTTAAAGCTATGGAATACT
Organism: Phania funesta; assembly: GCA_963932375.1. Lineage (NCBI taxonomy): Eukaryota > Metazoa > Arthropoda > Insecta > Diptera > Tachinidae > Phania > Phania funesta. The sequence continues at coordinate 72,315,877 of OZ010656.1, forward strand.
ACCGGGTAAGCACTTCAAGTCGTCGCTTTTCTAAACTATTAATTAGTGATGTAGAAAATGATACCGGAAGTCCACACTAATTCGCTCTTATTGTCTCAGTCTTGGTCGTAGCAATTAGTAGCGTTGAGGGATACGACTCTGTCATTACACAAATTGGGCTGTTGCATTTGCCAAACAGAAAGAAGCGGAAAGCCACTTAAAGTCCTTGCCTGTCAAACGGTTACTTATTATTAGTAACCATGTGCTGGCGACGGAATACCACCAGAGAATAAATGTCTTATCACAACAAGCGTTACGCCAAAACTGCTCAAAATTCCAGCACAATCACTGATTTGCTACTAATGTTTTGCTACAATTCACGGTTTTGCACTGGCGTACTTATTGTAGGCAGCTCTTATTAATAAATAAGATGTACCATAATTTAGTGCAGCTCCTCATCTCCTTCAGATTTTGCGTTATATTTTCTTGTTGTAAAGAAAACTCTGTGACAGCTGACTTCATCGTCATCGGTTGCTTTGGTGTAGTTTAGTTAATTAGTTCATTACGAAGTTATTCCAAATGATCAAAATAAAAACAGAATTTGTTTTTATTCTCCTTTTGCAAAGTTTTTTTTTTAACGCGTTTACAAGAATGTGCCACACGATCATCGTTTGCGCTGTATGTTTGGTGAATTGGCCAAATTTTATTTAACAATTTTTCTTACCGATAACGCGCAATTTTAGTTAAACGCTAATAAGCAGCATTGCTACATTCGGACCGATGATAATCCACAAGCGATTGTCGAAACATGGTTGTAAGGTGCGCTTTAGAAGGCGATGGAATTCTTGATCCATTTATTGTCAAAATTTGTTAACATCAAATACTTCTTTGGTGCCTTAATTGGAAGGCATTATTGTTGCAGACATGTCCCAGCAAAACATAATCCAGATTTTACAAGCAGTACATACTTTTTATTAAGTATATAGGGTGTTTTTTAAGCCGATCGAACTTTAAGTTGTAAAAAATAATATATATAGTTTATGGCAACTGCAACTCTTGTTGACGCAGCGCGTTCTGGACATCTAATTTTGGGCCACTTTTTCGAGCAATTCTTCTCGTACGAGTATGTCACGTATAACACAAACAATGTCGACCTCAACGGCGACAACTGTTGCTGGTTTATCAGAATGAACCTGTGACCCCACAGGAACTAATCTGGAGGTGTTTGATCGCACGACCAATCAATGTCATCCATATTTTTAAACGAAAAATCATTGATCATGATGTGTGTGGTAACGATTTCCGTTAATCGTAACGCGAGCTCGGGCTTCATTTTGCATAAAATAAGGTCCAATGATTAAACCGCTCCAAAGGGTGATTTTTGTCTGGAAGTAAAGGAGTCTGTAGGATTGGTTTCACTCTATATGCGGCAATTTTGTTTATTAACAAACCCGTTAAGCCAACAATCAGTCGATGACCTTAAAGACCCCCCTTGCCTGGATGAATGTAATACTCTGTATGGTAGAAACTAATCTTTTAACACATTTGCTTACAGTCGTAAATACCAGAAAGCACTACGGTATGGCAATGGACACAAAATTATACATTTCGTGATGAGTTACGAACAGACAAAACAATGTAGATTCTTGAAACGAATTTCCGTCATACCTTGTCAAGTTTGGTTTGGAGACTAACCGGCTTCGGCTATGTGCCATTTTCAGTGTCATTTTTCGTCGGATATCCCTGTCGGAATTTCAAATCAAGAAACAGACAAAGTAATCCCCAAATGCCTACGAAGCGCCGATGTAAACACGTAACAAGATGTGCTGCAAAGTACAACATCGCGAACAAATAGCATGACATTCGTAAGCAGGTTCGTGTAAAATACCCGATATTATCTTACAAAGGTACTGATGGTCAAGCAGTGGGTTGGTTTTGTTGGGGTGGCTAAAGTAAGCCGGTAACACATTGCACACTTCACGGGTTACAATTAATTTACTGGCGAAATATTATTTAGACGAAATCGACCACTTCGGTCTTGCGATTTTATTACTTTACATGTCTCAAATTACTTTTCATTTTACTTCCCACCTTCTTGACTTTGCCATATACTCCCTCCAATTTTGCACTTTCCGAAATTAAAATGACTGGTCTTAAAGTAAAAAAGTCATTCATGACAAATTTTCTCATTAAAAATGGCATCATTCTGTTTAAATGCTAAAACACCCACAAAATTTAAGTTGAAGAATATTTTATAAAAAAAAAATAAACAACAAATCGACAAATGCTTTCATGGGCCTATGCTCAAGATCCACTCGAGATTTTTAATTGGGCACTACATATGTATATAGGAATTCATAATACGAAAATGAACACTTTAAATATTTTATAATTTTATTTTAATTTAAAAAATATTTCTAAATTACTCGGTAAAAGGGTGGCCTTGATAAAAAAAAACAATTTTTATCTCACACAGCAAACATGGAATAAAAATACCTTTCTCATGATAACATAAACCCAATTCTGGATGCATTTTTCTGTAGCTCTAGATTTATTATGAACAAAACTTCATTCTGATAAAAATTACACTTTTTTCTTGCGCTTCTACAAAGATAAATTTGAGAAAAAAAATTCCGATTTGGCTTACTTCTTTCTAATATTTATAATATTTTGTGCGGAAATTAGTTCAATAGTAAAATTATTAAAATAATCATCAGACGATTTAGTTTACGGCTGAAGTTTTCAATCAAAATAAACATTTATAACTTTCAAGCAATGCTGTCTGTCGCTTGTCCATGTTGTTTTGGAGGCGTCTGTAAATTATGTTGTTTGTTATAGATTCTAAATCACTATGGAAACTTGTACGATTGAGCAGAGCGTCCAAATAGGCATTTAGAAGGGAACGCCAATGTTGGCGGAAAATCTGTTTTATAAATAACAGCTATCAAGTAATATTGCCATATATAGGACGACGCCAAGTCACACGAAGTTCACCAGGTTATAAGGCCTTCGCAAAAAGATACTGTCTGGTATGGATACCCGTATTAGGCCAGCGGCATAAATACTCCTTACTTATTCAATAATAACGCTGGTGAGGCAATCATCGTCAAGTGCGAGCCTTATTGATCAATGATATAAAATTTGTCATGACCCGAACATCATGTGATTGGAGCTGGACGAATGTGCATGTGACGTGAATTGGCCACCGCTAGTTAGTAGTTGCAATCTGTTTCACTACAACGAGCAAGATAATTTGTATTGTAACTCTTAACGCAGTTTTACTTTCCAGATAGGGTTGGGTTCAGTGTTCCCAGGGTTTCAGAAAAAAAAGAAAGACCTGCTTTTTATACGTAGCTATTGTTGTTCATGAAACTATAACGATGAATAAGAGTGAGCGAGAGAGAGAGAGAGAGAGAGAGAGATAAAGGGAGATCTTTTCATATACTAAGCAACTAATTTCTGGCAAATACAAAGTAATTTCGTAGGGCCTTGTAGTCGGTAAAACACCATTATATACAACGATGAATATAAGATAACCTCGTAAGATCTTATATTCGTCTACTGGAGGGTTAAGCTATTGTAAATATAAAATCATTTTGGGAAATATTGTATTTTAGGCAATTTGCTAGCTTGGTAACATTTTTCCTATATCATTTCTCATATTAGAAAGTTATACAAAATTGTGTAAAGCTAGCAAGTTGCCTAGAAATGGGATGGTATGGTACATAAGAAGAACTTGGTCCTCATTTTGATTTCAGTACTTTTTACAGCCGAAATTTTTGAATATGAACTTCGGCTTATTTTCATATTTATGTTTTTGTGCGGATATATTTTTACCACTTACATCTATCTATATTTGGAGTTGACAAACATTCAAATGTAAAAATGGAAGTAGAAAAAATAACGTTTTTCAATTAGTTTGTTTTATGGCGTTTAGCGACTAGCGTATCACTCCCGCTCACCAAATAAATGGCTTTTTTGTCTCTATCTCTCAATTGAACGAACTAGTTCGTGACCAACACAACTCTATCATAAACACTCAATTTTATCGCGACAAAACGTATTTAATTTTTTCTCTCATTTGATTGTGGCCTGAAAACTTGTTACTTTCAAATTTACTTATTTACGCCGCATTAAGAAAGTGTATCTAATTATGATTTTATAATTATAAACAAAATACATTTTCCTTTCTTATTTATTTGCTTAAGACATCAATTCGTGTTATGCTATTAAAATTATTTAAACACGATTACTTTTTTAATTTATGCTTACGATTTTTGCAATTTGTTTCTATAACTTTGTAATGAGTTTCTTAAAAGTCTTAAATATGCATTTCGCTATTTTTTTTTACCAAACCACACAATGAAGTTTTACTCTCTGGTAGAAATTAAGTTATTTTCTAGCACTTGCTTTTTACATTCAACAATCAGCAGCAGATGCACTCAGTGCTGCGTTCTCGTGTAAAGATGAGTAAAAGCAAATATCTAACTGAAAATAGTTAATTTTATTCGATGGATCGTCATGTACAGAGCATTATAAAAGTAATAAAAATTTACCATATTCCTTTGAAAATAATGCTGGTCAAGCAGCAATTGTGTTTTGGTGGTTTGTATAACGACTGAATTCTTTCGATAACTGTCTAAACTAAATGATATTGATGAAGACGATATGTGGTTTCAACAAGACGATCCTTTTCATATGCTTTCCCGTTAGAAACTTGCGTCAAGTTTAATTAGGCGTAATTAAGCAAACAAGAAATTAGTAGGTAATTATCTTCCGGCACAAGACTGCAGTTACGCAGATCTGTAATATGCGAATATATTATACTAACTGCTTGTTATACCGATTTCCTTGAACTTCCATATTCCTCTCTTCACTGCCACTGTATTTTCATAAACAATTAGTTTAGGCCATTGTGCAATCGAGAGTTATATAATATTGTTACGTTTATTACCACAATAAACGTTATTTTGTAGGGTTCGTTTAATTGCAAATATTCAAATACACAGTTCTTTATGATTTTATCAGTACACAACTTTGTTCGGCAATTAAGGCTCTATTTACAACTGCTCAGTACTAATTTACACTGTACACTTAACACTCTTTTGTACACACAGGTATTCACTCTATGAGAGCTCAAAGTCAACTATCTATTCTGCGGTGGACGGCTCCTTTATATACAGATCACGGCCGCTTCTTGAAATGCCCCGAACATACGCGAAATTGCGCATCATTTATTTCAGTTGCTGGCTTAGTAGTGTTGTATATATATATTTGTGTGTGTGTGTATATCTTTTGTTTACCTACTGTAGAAATTGTTTTTGTTTCTACATTGAATCGCGGTTCGGGGAATTTCTGCTACGCAATTTGTTTTTGCTTTATGTATATGATATTGCGTATTTGTACAATAGGTGGTTTCACACATCTTTGACTATTACTTTGTAACAATATTTCATTTATGATACGAGAACTAACATCATTAATACATTAGAATGCTAGAGCATAATGTGTGTCTTAATTTAACGTAACAACATCCCATTGTGCACTAAACTTTGATTTTATTTCTTTAAAACGCAATTTACAAATATTCGTACAGCAAATTTTCGTAAAAATTTTTATTATGCTGACTGTTTTTTGTTGAAGGAATAAAATAAATTCTGTTAAATAAATGTCATGCCGAAAAAATTGTCTCATTTATTGTTTATTTTTCTTTCGGCTAAAAAAAATATTGTATTAAAAATATCGAAAAAAAATTTTAAATTTTCAAGCCAAATAAAACAGGCGAATATGGAAAAATACATATATTCATAAGTTATATGTACGTTTTCATACATACATACAATTATGTAGATTAAAAAAAAATTTTTTTAAGAAAAACTAAATCTGGAAAATGTTAATACTTAATTAAAAAAAACAACAATTGTTTCATATGTTTAGTAAATAATTTTTAATATTTTTTTCTTTAATTTTTATCAAAGATTTGTAGAAACTATTTGTTTTTTTTTTGTTAGTTGTAGCAATTTTGAGGTTAAGGTGTTGTGGTTTTTTCTTACAATTTATAGGTTAGATTTAATATATTCATATTAATATTTATTAGTATAATTACAATATAAAAACTTTTTAATCATTAAAATTTTTGTAGGCTTTACAAGGTACGTTTGAAATTATGTAAGTTGAGGATATTTAAGTGTTTTCTTCCTTTACGTAGTGAAGGGAGCAGTTGTGGTAGTAGAAATAATGGTAGAATAGTAGTAGGCAGTTACATTTAAACTAAATTTAATAAAGTATTATCCTCAGTTTTAAATAATTTCCAAATCATTTAAACTGCTGCAAATAAAGTAAGGAATTTTAATAGTTTAAGTTGTTTCTTTTAAGATTTAATTGATTTTGATGTGCAGTGGAATGGGCGTGGTTGAAAGTGTAAATTAGAACATTATGAGCCAGAGTGATATAGAGGGGCCAAAGAGCATGCAGTTAAAATGAAAATAAAATATAATGAAATGTTCAATAATGTTGATTTTTGAAATCAAAAATTTATCGATAGCCGTTTTTATAAAAAAAAATAACTCGATAACTTTAGTTTTGTTATAAAACCTTATTGGTTATTTGCATTTTCTTCAAAACATTTTCTGATAATTTTCATTTTTTACGAAAACAAATCGATAACTTTCACATTTGACCTGTCACTTGCACTTCTATTTTCCTTGAACTATTCGTCTGATAACTTTTAGAATTTTATAGAAAATTTTACCATATCTTTTTTTTAAAGAAAATTTGATTTTTCTCTTAGATTTCTGTAAAAAAAATTATTATCTCTTTAAAATTAATCTATAAAAATTATAAAGTTCAGTGGCTAAATTATTTCTTTATCAGTGAAAAATGTTGCTATAATTTAAATTTTCTAATGCAAGTTTAGCAATAGCTGCTATATTTATAGATAATTTATCGATACCTTTAATTTACCTAATTAATTTATCGATAGCTTTAATTATTTCCAGCACAACTTTTTCATAATTCTAAATTTCGATGGCAAACAAACACCTTGATGTTTAGCGAAAACTTCAGGTATTTTAAGAAAATTTTGCTATTACACTTTTTTACATGTGTATAAAGTTTTTTCAGAAAAAATATTCGATAAATTTAGGTTTATGCAAAAAACTATTAGACATCTTTCAATGAAAACATGTTTGTTACACTCTTTCTTGTTTAACACAAAATGTATCGAACACTTAAATTTATTTATTAACATTTATCGATAGGTTTGCTGTCAGGTATTGGTGTCTAGATAAGTTTATGTAAATAATAACGTCATTAAAATACACACAATTCGGAAAAAAACTTTACTACAAAACTTTAGCATGTAACCAAATTAGCTAAAATCCAAAAAAAAACATCTGTAAGAGTTGAATTGTGTGGCCCTCAAAAAGGAACCTGTACGTGCGCTTCCTTTTTAATTATAAATATTTAATTCATTGATCTTCAATAAAAAATTAAAAAAGCTTCAGAGAGTATAGGCCAACGCATCTTAACTGAAAATATTAGTAATACAAAGCCATGTAGTAGACCGTTGCCGTCATTGCTAATAGAATAATAACTTGCTTGGAGATCTTTTAGAGCAATAAACATCGACGACGAACAGTGCACAAATATAATGGCATTTTTGTTTCTTAAATAAAATGTAGACTTGGTAAAGGGTATATGCTTAACACACCCATGTTTTTTGGGATTTCATAGAGGATAAAATTTAAAGAAACACTTGCTTTTGTGCGCGTAAACATATTTCGAGTATACCAAAAGGGCAGAAAATGTTGGATTTTTTTTTACTAGAAAAGAAAACGCCATAAGCAATAATAGTCCTGGTTGGCAGGCTACTTCATGGCGTTTTTTAATGCTGATGAGTGTTATTATTTATTAAAAAGAACAACATTTAATTTTTTTACCGATTCGGAGAGGTAAAGTGCAAAGACAGGTAATTCTTGGCCAGTCCTCGTATATTATTTTCTTAACTTAATAAAGATCCATAGCATGTTTCAGTTAATCGTTTTATTAAACATTTTTGAAACTGGCTTGTTACTCTAGACAGATGAGGCACCAGTTGGAGTTTTGGGTGGGTGAAATCTTAAAGGAAAAAACAAATGTTAAAAGTTTTCGTTTGAAAAAAAAAATTAATTTTTCATCGCTTTACGGAGACGAAATACCCCGCGCCTGCACTAAGCCAACAATGTAAGGGCATTCTAAGACAAAAAATTGAGTGAGAAAGATGAAGAATCGACAAAGGATCCCAATAATAAACTCGAGACAGCTTAACCTAATTTTAGGTCCATATTTATGAAAATACTGCTTCATGTTTACCAAGAAAGAGTACTACTACATTACAATTAGAGACGCTGCTTAAAACAAAATCATTAAACAATAGATTCTCAATAATTGTTTATATGGACACATGTGTTCCAAAAAATACACAAACAACTTATTAAAATAAACACTAGAAAATTGTAAAAAAAAATCAAAATTCTTGAACAGAATATAAAAAAATTCTCACGAATAAAATAAAAAATAAAACACACATACATATGTACATCCCCCCCGCAGAGATTACTTAATTAAACAGCCACGATCATTGACTACTTCAAGTAATAAAATTACCAAAGATGAAAATGTAATTAGTGTAAGCAAGCAGAAAATTATAACAAATAAGCAGTAACAATAACAAAACTATTTAAAATTATTATGTCTGCTGCATATTTGGTGTTGGAGGAAAAAGAAAACACTGCAACAAAAAGTCTACACTGGAGATCTTTTTCAGACCGCAGTCAGCAATGAAATTGATCGGCATAACAGCCACAACACCACCCCCAAGCCTGATGTCAAAAGCAAAAAATCTTTGCTGGGCCCAACGCATTTACACTGAACAACTCTTTCTTATTACAACAAATTAAACTGTTGCCGCACATCTGGAGGATGTGAGACTGATGTTAAGGCGTCATCTTGAATTAAAGAAATGAAAAACAAATTGAAAATGGTATCAAATTACGCCACTGCACTGAAGCAAGAGAAAGAGAGTAAAAGATGCAAACATAATTTGTTGAATGCTTTTATAATGACTAAATGTGGTAAATGGATTTTATTTACAGCACCATATCGAAGCAGTTATTTTCATGCTTGAGACAGACAAATAATAGTCTGCATACGTATGTATGTGTGTGTGTGTTTTATTTTTATTATTGAAAAGGCTATAAAATATATAAAAGAAACCTACTGGAAAAGTGGCATGATTTGTCTATATATTGAGTTTTGAGGATTATTTGTTATTCAGAAATATTTTTCCTCTATTTGTCTTAATCGTCTCCTTGTAGAATGCACCAAAAATGTGTACGAGGGGTGCTATTTATTTTTCGCAATATGGCAACACCGAATTACATACGCCAAATGCGACATTAAAATATTAAAGTATTTGTGTTTTTTAGAGTGACTTCTCGAAAAATAGAATTGAATTATGAAATAATTTTTTACGATTTTCCTCGTGGATTAACTCATCTCCACTGGTACCATATTTCAAGTATGAAGCACCAATTTGTCTTGGAGGAGATTAATCCAGTGCGCGAACTTCTCAGATATTTTTTTTTATAATAAACAAAAAAACAAGACACTTCTCTTAACTATTCGAAAAAATGATGCTAAAAATACCGTTGCATATTAGAATAAAGAAATGTTCGATATGCTTTTCAGCTAATTTAAAAACGGTATAAGCAGGTGGTAGAATTCTATCCAAAAATATCCAAACGTCGCTCCTTTACTCCAACAACATCATAACTAAAAAAAAAGGCTATTTCGAGATAAACGCCGTAGGAGATTCTATTTGCTCCCACTACCGGCAACAAGTAACGGAATATTCTGTTCAAACGAGGAAAGTAGAAAAGACATAACGATAAAAATTATACGCTTAACAAAACCTGACATAACGAACATTTCTGCATCATTAACGTCAAAAAATAATTTTTTTTTGAGTTAATACGATGTTTCAGTAAATGAGTGATATGTCCTCCTAAGTTTTTTTTTTAAGCCGGGAAGGTATACTACTTTGTTTTGCCGCCATTTTGGTAAACATTAGTCTTGACAGTTCATATTTTGCAGTCGTGAAGTAGAAACGTGGCAAATTTATTATGGATAAATATTCGGTAAATTAACGTGTCTTAGTCGTTAAAACATTTTATCAAAATCAATCATCGATTACTGTGGCGATAAGAAAGTTACGTGAATTTTTTGGGAGAAACAACGTGCCAACAAGACGCACTATTTATCGTGTAGTGAAAGATTTCGAAGAAGGAGGGACTATATCTGATAGGCCCAAGCATGGACCCCAACGTACTGCAAGTTCGGCTGAAAACATTACTGCTGTTCAAGAAAGTGTTCAAAACAATCCATCAATCTCAATTCGACACCGTGTTCAGAAGCTTGATCTTCAAACGGCGTAACGGTAACTGTCAATGGGGAGCGATATCGTGATATGATTGAAAATTTTTAACGTCACAACTGCATGCTTTGGGCTTGACTAACATATGGTTTCAAAAAGACGGTACCACATCGCATACAGCCAGGATTACAATGGAATTACTGCCGGACCTCTTTCCATAACAAGTTATTTCAAGGAATGGTGATGTTGATTGGCCTCCACGGTCGCCTGATTTGACAGCTCCTGACTTATTTTTGTGGGGACATCTGAAAAGCAAGGCTTATGCAAACAAACCAGAAACGCTGAAGCAACTCAACAAAATAAAGTTAATAAAATACTGCGTGAAATGTGTGAGAATGTAATGAAAAATGTGTTCAAAAGGGCTTGCATTTGTGCACCTAACAGAGGCGGACATTTATCTGCTATTGTATTCCATCCATAATTGCCGACCTTAAATAAAATATTTATCAATATACGATCCATTCTCTTTCATTTAATCAAAAATTATCAAAAAACAAACAAAGTAGTATAACTTACCGGCGGACACCCTGTTTATAAATGTAAAGGGGATATGGAAGCAGATCACGAACAGATCAGGCAACCCATTTGTAATTCTTGACTAACTTAAGTCCATCGAGTCTCGTGATAACATTAGCCTTTGCACCCGACTTATCATCATCACCGACCATCATGGAGTCTCTTATAATTGCTAGCATTTGTCTAAGACTTAAGTCCCCCATGGCATTCACATTAAACAAGTGTTAGCGCTTGCCGCTTGGTCTTGGCCATATGATACTTGTAGTTTCCATGACCTGTCACTAGCACAGTAATTTAGCCTATGGTACTCCTATTATATCTAGGCACCTTCTGGCCATCTTGCCGAGGGGCTATTTGAGCACCATTCCTGTCTACATGTGGTAGCCTCCCTCCACCATTTTAGGCTTAATGAGTCTACCCATTGTAGGACCTTTGGTGGCAGGTCATGTCTTCTATTAATGTTGAATCCGATTTATGGTTTTACCACAAGTCCTTGGCTCGCCAGCGAGAAAGAAACTATAATGGCTCTACATATCCTTAAGATAAGCTATGCTCCTTTCTTCAAGCTACAGTTCCTAAATTAAAATGAGATGTGGTTAATGTAAATATGAAAAAACCTTCTAAACTCTTTTTTGCTGGAACGAATTTCTGTCATCCCTTGACAAGTTTGGCTTCGAGTAAATAACTTTTTCTGTTATTTTTGATAATGTTCAACATTAACTAGTTATGTTAGTTTTTCGATTAATTAGTATTTATAATTTATGGGTTCAATTAATCATACGATTAATTAATCGAATAATAATTTTGTTTGCCATTACTAAACATTATAAATCTTGTGTTGTTGTTCCCATTTTATTCAGGTAGTTCTAGAAAGTCTAAATTTAATTCTCTTTTTTGGGATCTAACATTTGTTTCGGCTCACAAGTGTATAAGGAATCTCTGTGGAGTGTAATCGAAAATGAATGACAGTCAAAGATCATCTTTTATTTTACTTAATTCGAATGTTTCCAAATAAGTTGGATTGAAGTCGTTAGTAATTTTTTTCTCCTTTTTATATTTGCTCAGAAGCCAGAAAATTGTCACCACTAAGAACAACGCAGCCGTGTGTGTTTGTTATTTATTTTTGAATGTGACAAAATAAAAAAATAAACGATTTTTGTGTATTTTTAGCAAAAAACATTTGTAGGTCTCCACAAATCTTTGCCTTCTTTATTTCTTAATAAATACCTGAAAAAACTCACAAACTTTAGCGAAGAAAAGAAAAATTTAACCCACAAAACGAGTGTCAGTAGGAATCAATGAAAAACGACTGCAGTCTAAAGAAAACGCCATTTTTGCGTGACGTTCATGATCAATAAGAATAGAAAAAGCAATTGATTATGTAACGGTTTCCATTCGATGCAATTCCGCAGGTTTCCATTTTAGCGTGGAATTTATACTTCCCGATCCACTCTCACTTTGATTTAAATCGTGTAGTGTGAACTTATTACGAAATTTTTATTGCAGAAGAACTCACGTTAAAGGTTCCATTGCGACCTACTCCCGCAGGCCTCTCCCCCTCACCATTCTGAAGCAATTCCATAAAATCGTACGCCTTTTCGTCCAACTCTGGTGAGAGGGTTTCAACCGGCGTCGCGTTATGTTACATACCGCAAAACCACTCTGAATTTTATAGCTATGAATCGGCCTCCGAGAACATATGATTTAGCTTTTTAACTTAACTTGGATTACGACGATCGCTGACTTAGAAGACACAAGCATTCGCCACGTTATACCATTGCACCTGATGAAAAACTGAACCCCGAGATCGGACTATATCCAAACCAATTGCAACACAAGAATTAACATGTGGGAAAATTATGTCAATTGAACCCAATGTCACTGTTAATTATGAATTCATCTATGTTTTACTTCACTTGAAAAAACACCCTTTATATACAAATATATACTTCAAGCAGTTATTACATGAAATGCTTCGATGATCCAGCCATGTGCTCTATATTTAGTTTAGTTCAGTTTGTTTCTCATTTGTGTTGCTATTTACTGCTTCTTGCCTTCTGCTGCAATTTGCCACATGCGTTAAGCACATGTGCGCTCATTCTTATTCGGTATCGTCTACATTTCGTTTTGCCTCGAGTTCTTCTTCTTCTCTTGCTCCAGTATCTTCAATTTCATTAGTTTGTTGTTGTAAGTTGCGTATGAAAATGTTCTTTTTTTTTTTGTAAAATTTTTTTCTTACAAAGACGATTTTTATCGAAATGCTAAATTTGTAAATAAATTTGTTGTTGAAATAAACGAATTGTGTGTTAAGCGGTTATGTGAGAGATATCGTCAAATGTGCATTCCAACAGATAAAGTTTGTTGCGCAAACAGATTATGGCGACATTACAACACAACACTTAGCAAATAGAACTTGTGAATAAATTTATAGCTTTTCTTTTAAGACAAAATTTTCTCTATTCGTTTTCTTTATGAAATCTTTAAAAATTTCTGCTGGCGGTTTACAAGGGATTCCGAAGTTGTGGGAACTACCAAATTTTAAAAAAATATTGCTCAAATCAAATCTTCTTTAAATAGAAATCCACAAGCTGAGTTCGTTTTACTTCTTCTACCGAAATTAACGCTAAATCTCGCGTGTATAATGTCCAATGTTGCATGAGATGTGTAGCACGTACCGCCGTCCTGCTGGTGTTCATATACTCCAATTCAGGCCGAAAGAAGTTGGTATTCATCACCTTATAGCGGTTTCCGTTAACGGTGATAGCCTGGCTAACATGCGATTTTTTCTGGATGCATTCGACTCTCTTAGATCTCATGAGAGGTTACGTATCGTCCCAAATTCGACAAATTTTGTTTGTTGATGTATTCATTCTTTGCCTCATCGCAAAAGGTGATTTTTGATGAAAATCGTGTAGTTGAACGCTATATTCGTCCATGGTGATTTGTCAAAAGACTCTGAATAAGTGACAGCCAATTCGACAGATGTAGCTTTAACAATATGTTGACGGACTAGATAATTCCCTTAATTTTGGTTTACCTGATTCTTATCGTGGCAACGAAAAGGAAAACAAATTATAGAGTCAATTGAATTTTGATGATATTGCTATGGAATTGCATACCAAGCAATCCCTCACAAGATCCTGTCGGAAATGAAAAAGCCACTTGCTCTAATAAGGAAATTTATATTAGATCACTTACAATGGATCAAATGGATCCAAAGGGTTGGATGTATCTCGCAAAGCTCATCGAATAATTCGATTTTGTGTAACTTCCTCCTCTAGTGAAATGATTACTTCTGAATATTTGGTTTTTTAAGTTAACAAATATGTTTTCTACTTCACAATGCACAGCTGTTCAATTTTAAACTTGAAGGGAACAAATATTTCACGTGAACTTTACGATAACATTTTTCACTTCGAGGGGAATGAAAATTTCATGGGAACATAAATTTCACTTCTTATTCACGAGAGGGGTGAATATTTTATTGAATTAAAAATAAACAATTTTAAACCGTAAAAAGTGTTTTGCCGGGAATTTTGTTTTATTATAATGTATGAGGGAAATTGCTACAGAAAGTAATGGCATTCTTGTCAAAGTTTATAACGAAGTTGCTATCCCTGAAGCAGGTGTTGGTTTTTGGTGGCTTCAGAAACGGTGATTTTGATAATAAAACGGAAAGGCCACAACATTTTGAAGAGTTAAGAGCTTTTGAAATCTGGCCAGATTATCATAGAGAGCAATTATTGAAAAAATTCCAGAACATACTACCAAACACAAAGCTATAGTTTTCCACGATGACAATGCCTGTCCTCAGGTGGCTTGATCACTAAAACGCAATTCTATTATTAAAGGAAAATAATTCTTAGACAATTAATGCCTGATAATTATTTGCATAATTGTGTTACTAATTTTGGAAAGGGATAGACTAAAGAAGATACGTGGTGAAGTAGAGGGATAGAAAAGCTTTAAAGTTTAACAAGTTTGCAATTGCGCGTTATGTTTATTTTTAGAACGGTGTTGCAGCGTCTGAGGTGTTATGTATTAATTGAAATTAGTACAGCTATTTTATTAGTTATTTTAATTCACCGAGAATTTTTTCGAACGGGTGCTACCGCTGTAATATATACTACAATTGATACAGGGAAGCTTAATATGTGCAAGAGAAACTTGATGTTGTTGATTGGCAGCGGCTAGAAGCCATGGAATGCTTAATAATCAAAGCGCTAACTGCTAAAGCCAAATCACCCTAATAATATTTAAAAAAAAAAACGGGGGAAATAAAGGTTGCGCCATACGCATGAATTCCCGACAGATGAAGTCGTTTGTCCCTTCTAAAGCTTGTCAAGTCTATGTGCCCCTAAGAAATTATAATTTCATGCGAAACAAAATATTATGCGACAGTTGGCAACCATGCAATTAAAATCACTTTGACTGCTGGAAATTAATAGCCAATAGAAACAGAGTTCGCTTGGCGATATTTGTTCTTCATGCGCGGAATGGCGTAGTCTTTTATTTATATCATTCTAGGGTTTTACCTCACCCGCCTTATAGTGCAGACCTTGCTCCCTCTGACTACTATACAATGAAATGTAACAAATATTGGCTTGATCCGTTTCTTGCCTAAGAAGATTATTTCTTCTTTTGTCGCTAAATCGTTCTATTGCAAGAAGGATGGAATATACACGATAATGATGGTCAATTCCTCTAATCATATACTAGTTGAACTTTCATTGAACAGTAACCATATTTTTGAGAAAAGTAAAAGGAATCTTTTTGGTATAGCCAATTTTTAGACCCTCTAAAATGTTATTTGGTGCCCTTTTCATAGGGGTTCTTTAATTGTCCCTTACCTTCATTTGAGAACTACTATCAGTGCTTTTTTCATTCAGAAGTATTAGTACCAGTATTAGGTCTGATACCACACTATCTGTGTGAACACAATTAAGTACTGCATCATAACGGCAGATATAAGGGAATGTTTCTCTTGATACAAAAAATTCCCTAAATTATTTAGTTGACGAGATGTCGTAATTTCCTTCACAGTGTTCTTTGTTTAACACCTTAAGCACCTGTTTTATAATGAATTTCCAACATTTTTGTAGAAAATTATTAAAATTTTTAAATACAAAATATCAATTAAAAAATATTGTGAAATGTTTTGATTATTATATCCGGTGATGCTAATCGTAATCAGTCGTGACCAGCTCAACACCGACAATACCGGTGTCACTAAGTTGTTCTCGTTTAATTTATAAAAAAATACTTTGTTTATAATTCAAATTAATCTAAGCGATTTAACGAATGAATGATTAAAAGAATGACTGCTCATGCAATAAAATAAACAGCTGAATGAATGAAATGAAACAAATTTCGAAAGAAAAATTCACATTCAATTTAAATGAAAATAGATCACAAATGGAAACAGATCGCAAATGGCAAACAGTATCAAACAGGCACATGAAAACAGATCACAAACATGCTTTAAAAAAGGAAGCACTTACCTTTCTCTGCCGAACTATTACAGCCGTTTGTCATTTGTGTTTTAATTTCAACTGTCCTTCCCAAATTAGACTTGCCGGCAGGTAAATTATTAGATTTATTTTCTTTGTCTGCTGGTGTAGCGGAAATGGACACAGTTTTGGTGGTCACATAACTTATGGACTCGACTGTTGTCTCCCATTTCTGGAATGTATTTATGGTGTCACTCTTCAATGTACGTTGTACAGATCTTAACGGATAGGATCTCAGTGAGAGAGTGGAGTTAGCAGAAGTACTAGAGTTTAGTGAATTGGATGCTAATGAGTTGCCCGAGGAGGAGGAAAATGAAGCAGATTTACGTAATTTATATTGTTGAAAGTCTCGTTGTGGCGTGTTGGTTTCGCTTTCGATAATGTGCCAGTAGTTATAATTGGGCTTCTCTTCGCCATTCTCCAAAGGTTCGGTAATTTGTAAAATTTCAGTTTGAGTGCCTTGATCTGAAAGGAAATAGTAATTGATATTTTTTGCAACATAATTTTGTTTTTTTTTGTCCTTTGGTGAGAGAAAACTCTTTTAAAAGTGCCATAATTAAACCTAAAAATGATCAATATTTCTAAAGTGAAATAACGATCTCGAAGTAGAAAAAATATGTAATGCCATTTTCTTTTAGGAAAAAAGTGCTACATTATGATTGGATCAAAGTTTTTGGTATCAAATAATAATTTAAATCGCAAAATTTACAGCTGCTGACATTTAACATTAGTTCTTGATTTGATATTCCGACAGGATGATTTGATGTAGATTTTTCGAACGAATTTCCGTCATCCCATGTCAGGTTTGGTTTGGAGAAAAGCTGGATTCATGTGCCATTTTCATTGTCATTTTAATTTTGTGCTGGAAAACGCACATAGCCGAAAC
The DNA here is from genome assembly GCA_963932375.1 of Phania funesta. Lineage (NCBI taxonomy): Eukaryota > Metazoa > Arthropoda > Insecta > Diptera > Tachinidae > Phania > Phania funesta. Next base: position 72,333,242 of record OZ010656.1, read on the forward strand.
TGGTTTGTCTCCAAACCAAACTTGTTATGGGATGACATAAATTCGTTCCAAAAATCTACATTTAACATTTTTTGGCGACGACCCTTAACATCACTGTTCTATTATAATAATAATAATAATCAGCTGTTATGCATGACACACCATAATATGAATTCTTCGCCCTAATTGTAGTTATAGGAAATATTTAAAAACTTAAAGGTAAAATGTTACATATTTTTACACTTCTTCGTGGGGCATATTTAGAAAAGAACCTGCTATTTATTCGCTGTTATAAATTTTTTTCAGAAAAAAGCACAAGAATGTGCATAGTATTAAATATATGCAACGTTCTTGTCCGAAAAGAATCGAAAAGAAAGAGTAACATAAAATAAATCTTTTAATACGAAATACAGAACTAAAATGGTAAAAAGTGTAGTCGAAATCGGTAGAAACTACTTTAAAAGCCACAAAATACTTAAAAATAAAAAATGCAATAAAACAAGTGGCCAAATTGAGAAAAATTGAACAAAATTCACAAAAGGCTACAGTAAAGAAAAAAAAGGAATATGAGTTTAATTTAAAAATTAAATTGACTAAATGCAAACTGAAAAGGCCTAAAATCATTACGAGGAACGAAAATCTGTTTTCTGAAAAATATTCAAACTCATGAAAAGAGCGTTAAAAAATGTTACATTAAAATTGTTATTACTGTTGCTATGAAGCTTGTATAAAAAATACAACAGCAATAGTTCATATATTATAGCAAACACTGCGCTTTTCTCTGCTGCAATCAAATTATAAATATACAAAAATATACAAAAATTCATTTTTAAACAGCAGCAGCAAAAGCAAAAAGTTTACAATAGTGCTTTTGCTGTTTTTGTGCTGCTAAAAAAGATAACAGTACAGCAATACGTTATGTTTGCTGTTACATTTGCTTCTCTTGCTATTAGTTAATTTTTAAAGTCTATAATGCAAAATCACAAGAAAATCCAGTATACCTAGATGTGCATTACGCCTTGGCATAAGTTCTTACCAATTTTTCAATGCTTAGAAAAGAAATGTAAAGTATAAGTTAAAATTACAATGGAATTCCCGGGGCATAAGAATTAACAAACTAAATTGTGTGTATTTAGAAATTCCCTATTTGTGCAGAGTACGGTTGCTATATCATTTCACAGTGCTATTCATGTGGTTGCTGTCGTATTTGAGCTGATGCTGTTTTAGTTGCTGTCGCGTTTTCGACAGTATGCGAATAGCAGGAATGAATTACCCAGAAAGAAGTGCTGTTTTGCAAATGTTTTTGATTTTTGTTATTGCTGAACTATATTTATTTTCTGCAGCACTGCAACAGCAAAATACGTGTTAATAAACTTTGTAGATTTTATAGCATAGTACAGTGTTTATTCCGTGCTGTTGCTATTACGCAGCTAGTCATTAGACAATTCGCCAATCTAAATGATGGCCTAGTTGCGTTTATTTACGTTTCAGCTGTAAAACAGATAAATTTGGGAATGCTGTGCATTGTCAAAGTTTGCACGGAATATGTGAAATTGTTGCACGCAAAGCAATGTGCGTTTAGGACATCAGCCAATCATATACTTTATAAGGAAGTTAAACGTATATAAAAGGCTATTTAGCGCGACAGATAAAGACTCTTGCAACACAAATATATAATCTAATGCTTCCTTCTTTGCTTCACGACACAAATTGTAGAAAACGATTAAATATTTTGAAGTTTCTTCATACATTTCCCAGAGACATGCAATCATTTAAAAACGGATGCAAGAAGTTATCCAAAAAAAAATTAATTTGTTCCTCTTCTTGTAATTTTAAGTTTGAATTAAGTCACATATATGCATTTTTTGTAATTTACTTTTGAAGCAATTAATATTAATGTGTATCAGTTTTACTGCATAGTGTAAGGGGAAACACGTAACTAACATGCATATTCATACTAACATATTTTTATTTCTTCATTTATATTTTTTTAATGTTTTTTTTTTGGACAATTTTAAAACGTTTGTGTCAAAAAATTTTATTTAAAATTTTTATGGCTTGTTTTTTTTTCATAATATTTTTCTGCTTAATTGAGGATGCAAGATGAAAAGCATATTTTTTGGTCAATTAGGATTTATTATTTTATTTCAATAAGTGACATTTTAATTTAAAATTGTGACTTCTGATGGTGATAAATTTCTCTAAATATTTGTTTCAGTTACACGTACAAAATATTTCAATAGTAGAAACGTATGTAACAGTTAAAAGGCATTTAACATAATTTTAATAATTAATTTAAATTTGTTTTTTCATTCACTTTTTAGCTACAACACGCTGTTGCGAAATAAAGTTTAATGTGTTTATTATTTATCATATTTCAAAAAACATTTTCAATACGAGATTAAGGTTTTAACTAAATCTAACGAATTTTTTTAAGTCAACTTAGAATTAAAAAAAATGTTAAATTCTGCACGATTTATAACTCAAACAAATGGGTCTCACTAAGACTACCCAATATTTGCACTGTGCTTTAGGCACAATAGTCCTATATTTCGGGCATTTTTAACGGAAGCAACGTCTGTTGATATTTTTGTGTATAGTATAGCCGCCACTAAGGCTATAGCTTTCAATCATTCTGGCCAATCTTGGACGACACTTTGTGAGGATAGTTTTGGTTCCGGGCATGAGGACATTCTCTCCGACTGGCCGGCTCTGCAAGAATGCGGCCCAAAAATTCCTTGAAAACCTGGACAGTCTTAGAGACGTAACACTGACGAGCCTGATAAGTTTTGCGAGAAGCTCCATGTGATGCATATGGAGTGGATAGCCTGGAGTTCTATAGGGAACTGTGGGGCTAAATGGCCGTCAGGGCATCTCAATTGGGCTAATGGCCTCCAAGCGAACACGCTGCATGCAAACTGCGCACCCAACCTAACGTAAGCTAATTTTAACAAGGGAAGAGAATTTAATCAAAAGAATCGCCGTTACATTTTTTACTTATTTCTTCGCTCATTGCTAATTTAATATTTTTTTTTAACATGCATTTTTTTCCAATAGCATTCGGGTTAATGACTATTTGGAAATTTTCTATTCTATTGGCTTCTTACTTAGGTCTTTTTCTAAGTTCACTGCTCTGTAAACAACTAATATTTATTGAAAAATGCTTCGATTACGGCACTGCAGTTAAATTTGGCGTAATACACCGAACACTGGACGCAAGCAAATTTATAGTACAGGGGTCCGACGGGAAGGTATAAGACTTTTTTGTTTATAAATTTTTGATGAAATGAAAGAGAATGGATCGTATATTGATAAATGTTTTATTTAATGTCGGCAATTATGTATGGAATACAATATCAGACAAATGTCCGCCTCTGTTAGCCTCACAAATGCGAGCCCTTTGGAAAACATTTTTCATTACATTCTCACACATTTCACGCGGTACTTCATCAATTTCATCACGAATATTTTGTTTGAGTTGCTGCAGCGTTTTTGGTTTGTTTGCATAAACCTTGCTTTTCAGATATCCCCACAAAAAGATGTCCGGAGCAGTCAAATCAGGCGACCGTGGAGGCCAATCAACATCACCATTCCTTCAAATAACTTGTTGTGGAAAGAGGTCTCGCAGTAATTCATATCACGATATCGCTCCCCATTGACAGTTACCGTTACGCCGTTTTCAGTTTCAAAGAAGTAAGGTCCAATAATTCCTCCTGACCAAATTCCACACCAGACTGTCACTCTTAATGGATGCAAAGGTGACTGATGAATAATTTGAGGGTTTTCCATTGCCCAGTACCGACTATTCTGTTTATTCATATATCCATTCAAATGAAGATGTGCTTCGTCACTCATTATGATTTCTTCATGAAAATCGGGGTTGTCATGGGCGAGCTGTAGCATCCTATTGGCATATATACGGCGGCGTCAATGGTCTTCTAGAAGAAGCTCTTGTGTCAACTGAATCGTAAATGGAAACAAATGCAAATTCCTGTGCCAAATTGTGGCCAAAGTTGTTCTTTGAAGACCAAGCTCCTGAGCATGGTGTCGAATTGAGGTTGATGGATTGTTTTGTACACTTTCTTGAACAGCAGTAATATTTTCAACCGATCTTGCAGTACGTTGTGGTCCATGCTTGGGCCTATCAGCTACAGTCCCTCTTTCTTCGAAATCATTCACTACACGATAAATAGTGCGTCTTGTTGGCACGTTGTTTCACCCAAAAATTGTACGTAACTTTCTTATCGTCACAGTAATCGATGATTGATTTTGATAAAATGTTTTAACGATTAAAACACGTTGGTTTACCGAATATTTTTCCATAATAAATTTGTCACGTTTCTACTTCACGACTGCCAAATATGAACTGTCAAGACTAATGTTTACCAAAATGGCGGCAAAACAAACTAGTATACCTTCCTGGCGGACACCCTGTATTTGTTAACAGTCTTATAAAATTTTACATAATTTTAAATTTGATATTTAAAAGTTGTTAAGCTAAAATGTCTTCTTGGTTTAAAAGGAATATAAGAACTTTTATCTGCTACTGACAGACCGGTTCCAGTAGATCTCGGCACATCATGCCCTTATATATAGGTCACTTAGTGCTAAGAACACACACCGTTATGTTAGCCTCAAGGACACGTACATTCATGCTTCTCTTTGTAGTGTAATTAACGAACTGTTGTTTGTACCCTCGTGAGTATTTTATTGAATCAGTATCATTTACTGCAGATTATTTTATTTTAAATTACGAGATGTTTAGTTAATTATTTTCAGTTTTCTTTCTTGTTTTAATTTTTGATGGTGTAAACAATTGTGCACGAAATTAATTGGTTTTCTAGTTTCGATTGTTTTAATGGACCATGCGAAAATATTTGGGTCAAGTGAATGAGTTTTACAATAAACAAACGAACCGGCAAAATTTTTGGGATTCTCATTCTACAGCAGCTATTTTTTGTGGTTGGCGTCTATAACCACGTGTGTGTTATTTCATTTTAGGTTACTGATGTCGAATTGCTCCATAAGTATCTTGAGGATTAGCTAAGTTCAGTGGCTGGCTGGCTTACGAAACACTTTCCTTTGCAAAGACACTTAAGCACATACGTTGTTATTTCTGAAAACTTTTGAAGACCAGTTTTTCATTATGTTTCAGTTTGCAAAAATTTACAGTTATTTGTGCGTGACTAAGTCTTCATGCATGATTGGATTAACAGAATTTTCGTTAAATAAATAGTTGCCTGTGTTGACATAAGTTGCTTTACCTGCACACTTTTTTTTTTAGCCGGTACAAATTTTTTTGTATTCTTCGCTAAACAGCTTCTTATGGCGACGGGATTTATGCCTGACTAATACAAAGAAAGTTCCTAGAAGTTCATATCCTACCCGCAGTTACCAAAAATAAACATTTTTTTGGTTCTTCGCGAAGATTTGATTAGATGAAAACCACAGATGTAAGATTTATAAGAAGTTGTTCAGAAATGTTTAGTTTCTGTGTCAATTTGCATCAAAAAAGTGCTGCGATCACGAATGACTGCTTTGTTTCTGAAACTGAATCGCATTGATGTGACAAAGTGCACCAAATTCGATAAATAAAATAGTGAACCTGCATCCCAAACAAGTGCTTCTGAGCCAACTGATTGGCCATATGTCAATAATTATATTAAAATAAAAATGTAAAAATGAATTAATAATAGCATACATAAAATTATTATTTTAATTAGTCCCATAGTGCTGTCGTATGACTTCTGTTAAACAATAATTCGAAATAAAATTGGTTTCTTAACAAGCTTTATTCAATTTGACATTTAATTTTCAAATTAAAATCCATATATTTTTGCCAAACTAAAACTAATTCCGGAAATGTCAGAATAGTTTCATTACTCGATTACACAAATTACATTACAGCCAAATATTGTTGCACTGAATTTAATTAGCTCTTGACAATCTTTCTTTTATATTCAGCCAACTCGTAAAATGTCGTCGTCGTCTTAAGTGTTGGTAGACAGCAAACTGTAGTGTTTAAATATAAAATCTTTTCCTCTCTTGTTTTTCAAATAAAATTCATGAATTAAAATTATGTTTCTAATTACAAACATTCGGCCACAAATAGCAGAGGTTTTAGTTTTCTTACAAATTTTTTTTGTACTCCTGCTCAATGCGGAAATAAAAACCACCGACAACTGAACAGAACAACAACTGTGTCTGTGTAATTTAAATTTTATTCAAAAATAGTTTGAAACAATCTTTTACAAAAAAAAAACCTGAAAAATTTTGTTCAAATTAATTTAGAAAAATCAATACGATTAGGACGTTTACATGAGCGGACATTTCCTGTTGCTATTTCTTTATTACAATTCCATTTTTCAGTTTTGAAATTTTTTATTTAAGACTAATTTAAAAAATATGTTGCTTTTGAAGTACTGATCAGTGAAACTTGATGGGGTTAGTGTAAATATGTACGGCAATGTGCCTTCTTAACATAACCCTTCATTGAAATATGCGCCTCCCCGCTAAATATAACTCTTCGGCCAAAATTGAGGTCCTCTTGCAAACGCTACAAACACCACTCGGTGAATTTGTACAACTTATTGTGGTGATTTAGATTTGGCACCACTGCGCAGTGTAAGGGACTAAATTCTGTATCTTGATGGCATTAACAAATTAACCTAATTCATATTTGCACAAAAATTAAGATGGGCTTGGCGATATTTCGCGCGCCTGCCGTTTTCTTTTTATACATTTTTTATGTAAACGTTTCCCGCTAGTCCCAATTTGGCGTACTTTTTCAAGCATTTCGGCCGTTATCTTATCTCTTCTAGGGCTGGAATTGTGGCTGGCTTGTCCTACAAAACATAGTATTGTCAGGTCAAATCCCATGGTCTTGGCTGCTAAGGGTCTGCTTCAAAACGTGAGATTAATCGCTCACCAAACTCACCTCTATAGGTTCCTTTATACCATCGTCTTGTTGAAACCAAATGTCTACCAAGTCCAATTCTTCCATTTTATCCAAAAAAAAAGCCGGTAATCATCGCATGGTACCTTATTCCATTGACGGTACCGTTGCGATTTTCATCGTTCTTGAATAAGTACGGTCCAACGATGCCGCCGGGCCACAAACCACACAACACAGTGCATATTTCAGGGTGCAGTGGCATCTCTCTGTTTGAGCCAAAAATGAGCCTCGTCCCTAAAGACAATTTTTTTTATAGAAAACACATTTCTCACACAGCACGAATTTTGATAATAAAATTTAATGATTAGCAAATGTTCTGTTTGTCTGTTAGTCTATTCAATGAAGTGGCAAAGCTTACTGAGCATTATTGGCACTGCCACATGTCACGAATCTTTTTTACACTGAAAAAATTTACACTGTATGGGAGAGAATGTGAAATTGTGTATTTTCGTACATATGTATAAATATATGTATATTTTTATTAGCAATGCAAAACAAATGATACTTTTACAAATTTGTGCTTCACAGAATGTACTACTGTGAGGCAATGAACACAAAATTATACTTTTCACGATGAGTTACGTACGACAAAAGTATTCCAATGTAGGACATCGTGAACATATCACATGTAATGAGGTGGTTCGTATGCTGCAGATGGCGAAGCAATAGTTTTTGCTGAAATGGGACGAAAGAAAGTCAGGGAGCAAAAGTTGCAGTTTACCGAAACATATAATGATGGGTATCGTATGAAAGAGCATAGAAATATCATTCCAAAAATATATTTCATTATGCCGGCTATAATGTGTTCGACTTTATTTAAATTCAAAGATATGTTCATTGATTTCTTTGAGTGGATTTATTAATCCAAAATTAATTTCGCATTTATTTTTTTTATCGTTTTGCAACCATTTCAAAAGTTTTAAGTTCGTTGGTTTTTGACAGCACAAATAAATTAACAATATGACCCACAATATCGAACTTTAACGTTTGCTTGAATTCTAATGGAGGGATACAAAAAAATTTTTCTGTTTGAATTCAAGCAAACGTTAGAGTTCGACATCGTGGGTCACGTCTTTAACTAGTTAGAGCAGTTTTCATTTCAACACTTCTTATTACGATTTGCGTTCTTCCACCTCATATTTATTTAATGTACCTATAGAAATAGCTATATTTTTATCACTTTGTGTACTAATATTTCCACGTATGCTATCGCAAAGCGACTGTCTTATTCTTATCGCTTTGTTGAAGACCAAACTGCGAAAGTTTTTCTACGAAAAATTTCCTTGGATGAGTCCCCTTTATCCGGGGCTAATTGCGAAACCTTTCCTTATCTGTTTCTAAAAATATTGGCCCATCATCATAGTCAACAACTAAAGTCGGTTCTTTTGAAAACCTACTTTAAATTTAAAAGTTGTTATTTACAATTTTACTGCGATAGACAAAAAACAAGTATTTTTTAAGTTGAATCAGTTTTAAATGGGAGTCACTTCAAATGTTGAATATGTTTGCATACAATAGATAACAAAATAAAAGAAAGTACCATCCTTGATCAGCTGACGCTAGTTACAGAAGAAGCGGCAAAATTCATTTCTCTAATATTTCTTTAATATAAATCGAAAATGAAACTATTTGCATGGATAACGTGAGTGTTTGTATTTATCATATTTAATTTGTTAATAATTGCCTTACAAATTGTCATCAATTATGGAAAATTCTCTGGCAAAATCTCTAGCAATATCTTGTAACCTGAACGTTTTAAATTTTTTACGTACACTTTTCTTCTTAGCAAACAACAGCTGATATTATTGTTAAATGAGTAAAAAATAGCTACAGCTAGTTTTATATTTAAAGTGGACTTCAACGTTAAAAGTATATATTAACTTGTCTATGAAAGACCTAAAGTTGACTCTTAAGTAAAGTCGACTTTAGTTCTCTTAAAGTATACTTTATTTTTGACTATGATTATGGGCCATTGATTTTAGTTAATCAATTCAACTATTATTTCTTTTAAGATATAAAAAACGAATTTATAAAAATTTTGAAAAACAGCAAAAGGATGTTAAATGTCAAAAAAGTTCTTTAAAAATTGTTTTTGTAAATACCAGAGTTGCTATTTATCGCATCATATAATTTTTTTAAGAAGTAATTTTTTGTAGTTCAATCCCGCTATTACATACAAATCAGTCATTGTGCACTGACTAAGTAAAATCAATAAATGAAGTCAACAATAAATCACCCTTATTGGAGAACCATTTATAAATATTATACAAAATTTCGCTAGTAATAAAATTTTTGCAGCGAATGTTCTTTGTGGAACTTTTTTTTTGGAAAGTTCAAAAATAGTTTTTCAATTATTAAAAAATATATTTTATTTGAAATTTTGCAAATATACGAATCATTAAAAAAATGCAATAACTATTTCTATCAAGGCTTATGAGGCACCCACATGAGACCCTGCATACGGCCACTACTAAGATTAAGGTTAAGATGCCTTAATGTTACACTTTGATGTCACATTAAAAATATTTTAAGTCGACAACACAATACGAATTTTAATGTGAAAAACTATTGAGAAGAAAAGACTGAAACGAAAATATTTTCTTTTAGGCACAGCGAGTGTTTTTCTTCAAATAACAAGTTTTGTATAAATAATACCCCCACGAGAAGAATAACAAATAAAATAAAATATTTAAGCAAATAAAATTTTTTTGCTGTTTTTTTTAAACTCATTAGTAATAAAATAATACAAAATTCCATATGAGATCATAATGTATTTTTGATAGAAGCAAAGAATAGAATTTTTTTTAACAGAAAGTTGAAAATAGTGGCATTCTCTTTTCTATCTTATATATGATAATATCAATCCACTTAAATCTAACTCTTTGGCCTGACGTCTCAGTCGGCGCTAATCCAGGGTGAGGAAAATAGGAGACTTGCAATGCAAGCCATCAAAGGTACGACAGGAGATTAGCAGATTTAGGAGATTTTAATGGAGCAGTGAGCCATGCTGCTAAATTGTTCACTTACTTTGTTTTGCCGCCATTTTGGTGAACATTAGTCTTGACAGTTCATATTGGGCAGTCGTGAATTAGAGACGTGGCAAATTTATTATGGAAAAATATTCGGTAAACCAACGTGTTTTAATCGTTAAAACATTTTATCAAAATCAATCATCGATTACTGTGACGATGAGAAAGTTAAGTGAAATTTTTGGGAGAAACAACGTGCCAACAAGACTATTTATCATGTAGTGAATGATTTCGAAGAAAGAGGGACTGTAGCTGATAGGCCCAAGCATGGACCACAACGTACTGCAAGATCGGTTGAAAACATTACTGCTGTTCAAGAAAGTGTACAAAACAATCCATCAACCTCAATTCGACACCATGCTCAGGAGCTTGGTCTTTAAAGAACAACTTTGGCCACAATTTTGCACAAAGATTTGCATTTGTTTCCATTTAAGATTCAGTTGACACAAGACCTTCTTCCAGAATACCATTTACGCCTCCGTACATATGCCAATAGGATGCTACAGCTCGCCTATGACAACCCCGATTTTCATGAAAAAATTATAATGAGTGACGAGGCACATTTTCATTTGAATGGAAATGTGAATAAATAGAATAGTCGGTTCTAAATTATTCATCAGTCACCTTTGCATCCATTAAAAGTGACAGTCTGGTGTGCAATTTGGTCAGGAGGAATCATTGGATCTTACTTCTTTGAAACTGAAAACGGCGTAACGGTAACTGTCAATGGGGAGGGATATCGTGACATGATTGAAAACTTTTTAACGCCACAACTGCATGCTTTGGGCTTGACTAACATGTGGTTTCAAAAAGACGGTGTCACATCGCATACACCCAGGATTACAATGGAATTACTGCGAGACCTCTTTCCACAAGAAGTTATTTCAAGGAATGGTGATGTTGATTGTCCTCCACGGTCGACTGATTTGACAGCTCCTGACTTATTTTTGCTGGAGCAACTCAAACAAAGTATTCGTAATAAAATTAATGAAATACCGCGTGAAATGTGTGAGAATGTAATGAAAAATGTGTTCAAAAGTGCTCCTATTTGTGAGGCTAACAGAGGCGGACATTTATCTGATATTGTATTCCACACACAATTGCCGACATTAAATAAAACATTTAACAATATACGATCCATTCTCTTTCATTTAATCAAAAATTATAAGCAAACAAAGTAGTATACCTTCCCGGCGGACACCCTGAACATGCACTGCGCTCCCCCGGTAGTAAACAGCGTTTCAAAAACGAGCTTACAAATGGTAGTAGCAACGAAAAAACAAACAATAGTCGTCTAGCTAAAAAATTTTCCTACATTTTAGCAGCAGTAGTTTCAGTAGTAGATCAAAAAGCCAAATAGCCCAGCTTGTAATTTTCAGTTGCTCTTACTTCTTTTACATTTTTGTAGCAATAAAAGTAGTTTTTTGGTAATCTTAGTAGTCAATCAAGAAGCAAATGATATGGTATCTGAATGACATGGAGGTAGTCGAAGAATAGTAGAGGCTGCAATTACCTCTACTATTCTTCGAAACATTGAAGTAGAAGTCGGAGTAGTCAAAAAATAAGACATTAAGTAAATTAGATTGACGAGTAAATAAAAAACCAGTACGTGTGTTTGATCAGTGTTGCCGTTTTTGTCAATTTTTAAACAAAATTATTTATTTTCTCTCGTCAGTTAGTTGAGTGCAGTTTGTTCATTTGCGCTATTAGGAATTTTTTGGGTTTAGCTTTGAACAATTCAAAAATAACGTTCTCAAGCATAATAGAAATCATGCGGTCACAACTGCCATAGAAGATCGCCAAGAAGAAATATATTGCAAAACAATGACTGCGAACATATTATGATTTAAAAAAAATCATAATATTAATTGAATTATATGACGGTTGAACTTGAATTATGACAAGCATTTTCGGAAATAAATCAATCTTTTTTATAAATAACCGAATAAATATTTGTTTCAGTTAGAAAAAGAAGAAATTCAGACATGATCATTTATCACTAAAAACTGGCAGCAATCTTGATTGGCCAGAATTTTTGTTTTCTCTTCTCTGGCGTTTAGAATAAAAAAAGTAATAATTCCATTTATTTTTTAATTTCACACTCTTGTGACAAAATCACATAAATTTTTGTTTATTTATTAACAATATTTTTTAGTTTGTTTACCGACTTATTATGCACACAAATTAAATTGTTTGTAGAACTTTTGCCAAAAACAATTCTCTACAAGTATCGGGTGTTTTTTTCAGCTGCATGAGAACTTAAAATGACAGAAATATTGTTGGAGTGAATTTTTTTTAATATAACCTGGTAGATTATTTCATGGCATTTATTTTTTAAATGTGATTTCCAGCACATGTCCGGCACGACTGCGAATTCGATCGGTCCAATTTTGGACAAATTTTTCCAATAAATCTGGCCGCATAGCGTCATTGGTGGCTTAAATATTGGCTTCCAATACTTTAGAAGTTTTCTGGCTTGTCGGCATAAGCCAATGACTTAACATATCCCCATAAAAAGTGATCCAGAGACGTTAAATCGCATGAATGACGGGGCTAATGAATAAGACCACTTCTGGTAATAAAGTTGTCACCAAATTTATTTTGCAATAAATCTATTGTTAAGCCCGCTGCATGCATGGCCAGTTACGCCGTTTAGTTCGAACCGAACGTCGTTGATGGTTAGATGATTATTTTTTGAAAACAAAAAATCCGTCAACATGGCTCAATAGCGAACGCCGTTCACCGTACCAGCAACTCCTTGCTCATTTCGAAAGAAATAAGGGCCGATCATGCCGCCAGCGTGTAAAACGGCACCAAACAGTCAATTATATTGGATGTAATGGTGATTCGTTAACGGCTTGAGGATTGCTTCGCTCCAATACGACAATTTTCGATATAACCAGAAATGAGTTCCATCACATTTGAACGTAAAATGAACGAAATACTCTAGTATTCGCGAAATTCGAAATACTCTCTAGCATTTTCCAAGTAAATTTCCGCACTTTGGAAGCATTGCTCTTATGACTTGCCAAATTTTACTGAACAAAAATATCAACACGGTTTGACATTCTCAGCTGTCAAGCCATAGTTATCGATAGTTCTCATGCAGCTAAAAAAAACACCCGATAGATATCCAAATGATGTCTTAATTTTTAGTAAAAGTTAGTTCTTGTTTTTAAAAATTTTTAAATAACAAGGTCGTTGTGGAAATCATCTATTAAATACATTTTTTTCTTGGGGTAAAATATTTTTGCCAGCTCAATCAGATTTCATATTTTTTAAAAAATTATTTTCGAAATTTTCTTGTTTGTTTCTATAGACGTCTATTTCTAATTCGTAAAATTTTACACTTAATTTGTTGGCTTTTGATAATATCCATATTTAAATACTAATAAACTGATGTCATTATGGCAAATGAGGAGAGTGAAATGAGGGGTTTTCACTTGCGGTGTAATTAAAAAAGAACTAAAATTATTAAAACAGTTTTCAAAATATTTTTCACACAAACGTTACAAATTATAATTAAGATTTTTAATAATGAAATTATGTTATTTAGAAATTGGACTTTATATTCAGAAATATGACAAACGTGTAGAGTAATTTAATTATGGTTGCACAGAATACGAGTGGTTAGTTGTGGGCTTCTTATTCTCTGACATAAACGTGAGATTTATTTAGTTCGATGCATGCTCAACATTTTATTTCTGGACTAAACCACAAATATTTGCAAAAGTCATACATTCCTTCCCGATTACGAGTTTACAAAATTGTAAAGTCTGCCTTAATTTCACATAACGAGTAGCGTGGCGAAGCAGTAACTCGGCCGAGTATTCGTTTCGTCTTAACAGTAAGGCGAGTTGTTGACCGAGTATAGTAGCGAGCGAGTCCCTAGAATCGTATTTTCTTTACAGGGCCGACTCCTGCTTACATACTGTACTCTTTTTCTTCCAGCATATTTTACTGACTCACTCATCACATGTGAACAGTCACTCGGCGACCACTCTACACTCCGTTGAGGGTTTTATTATTTATGAGCGGTAAAAGCTGGTTAAAACCATGTTTAAAACTTTGTCTTCCGCATTTCATTTCAATTAATCTGTGTAATAAAACTGACAAATAATTTCCTGATTTGATATAAATAGATATTTCTAACGAATTTTCGTCATCCCTTATCAAGTTTGGTTTAAAGACAAACCGGTTTCGTCTATGTGCTCTCTTCAGTGTTATTTTTCACGCACCCACCAAACTCTCCCGGCCTAGTACCATCTTACGTGTCACCCCTCTACGAGTGAAGGGTAATTAAGGCATTACAATTGGAACCAGCGCACAGTGTCATATTTGGACTTTAGTGGGACTTAATTTTAAAAAAAGCTCTATGTAATTACGGTAAATAGCAACCCTGGTAATAACAAAAACTATTTTTAAAGCAACATATGTATGTATGTAAACAACTGACTATATGACGGTATCACAATAAAACAGAAAATATTTCAATATTTTATTGAATTCTTTTTATTTTTGCGTTACACTATGATATCTTAAAAAACTAATAGTCAAAAATAGATAAACTAAAGTCGACATTTGTAGGAACAGAAAACAAAAGTTACCTTGAGATGCGCCCGGATGAAAGGGACCCAAAAAACTAAAAGTTCTAAAAATGTAGGTATTTATACGCTAAATAAACATGGGGTGGAAGAAAGCAAATCGTAGGAAGATGAGATATTTAAAATGGAATGCTGATTGGCTGGCTTAATTTTAAAATCGATATAAGGAAATTTATTTGTGATGCCAAAAACCAACAAACAGTCGGAACATCACACGAAATTTTAGAAATTATTAATGGATTTAAATAAAAAGTTTGACAATTTATGACTACACTATTCAATATTATCCTTAGAATGATATTTCTATACTCTTTCAACGATATTTATCACGATAGGTTTTCATAAATTGTAAGTTTGGCTTCCTGAATTTCTGCCTTCCCATGGCCGCCATTTTCAACTTCATTATTACCCGGACTGCAATAACGAATCGATTAACCTTCAAATTTTCTCTGTCTCATTTCAGTCTCATATATATTTGTAGATCTACTAATGCTTCCATTGCTTGGGTCGTTGTGTAGTTCCAAGTAGATTTATTCATGTCCGCCTGTGTGTGGACAACATTCTCAGTTGCCAAAAAGAAATGTTATTTTTGTAAGTTCATTAAAAAAACATCAACAAAATTATTTAAAAAAAAAAAATACCAGTTCGAGAAAATCTTGAAAATGAGCAAAATTTTGCTGTTACTTTAAAGAGTTGACCAATTCACAAAATCTTGTGTGAGTTGTAAGTCGCGAATTGTTGCTAGTTTCCATATAAACATGTTTCGAAACAAATGTATTTACAGAAACTACTAGCAAGAATTCTCCGCAGGATTCATTGCGTTTGATGTAAAGCTTCTATAATCACTAATCCTGGCGGCTATATGCGAATCCTCTTGTTCAGTGAACAGCCAGCCTTTCGAATACAGTTTTGCTGTTGCTGAGTGTGCACCAAAACCCAAGCCAGTAGTCTCGCATCGTGCACGAGAATGCATCAAAACTTTTTTAAAGTACAACTGTGAGTTCTACCAATCGATGACAATTTTTTTTTGGCACAACAGGATGCAAACAGCATGTCGATCCACGGTGCAACACAATATGTATGGAAATTCTGTGATTGCGATTTTAAGGCTTCGCTAACGAAATTGTTTGATTTGATTATCTTAAACTTTGTCTTTTCTTTAGGGCTTATGTCAACATGATCCATTGCTCCTCAAGTCCGTGCCAGAGGGAAACCTATTATACAGCCTGCTCCACTAAATGCCATAAAAAAGGGCATAAATTCTGATAGATAAAATTGTAATATACGGTGTCCGCCGGGAAGGTATACTAATTTGTTTTGCCGCCATTTTGGTAAACATTAGTCTTGACAGTTCGTATTTGGCAGTCGTGAAGTAGAGACGTGGAAAATTTATTATGAAAAAATATTCGGTAAACCAACGTGTTTTAATCGTTAAAGCATTTTATCAAAATCAATCATCGATTACTGTGACGATGAGAAAGTTACGTGAAATTTTTAGGGGAAACAACGTGCCAACAAGACGCAATATTTATCGTGTAGTGAATGATTTCGAAGAAAGAGGGACTATATATGATATATGATTGAAAACTTTTTAACGCCACAACTGCATGCTTTGGGCTTGACTAACATGTGGTTTCAACAAGACGGTGCCACATCGCATATAGTCAGGATTACAATGGAATTACAGCGAGACCTCTTTCCGCAACAAGTTATTTCAAGGAATGCTGATGTTGATTGGCCTCCACGGTCGCCTGATTTGATTGCTCCGGACTTCATTTTGTGGGGATATCTGAAAAGAAAGGTTTATGCAAACAAACCAAAAACGCTAAAGCAACTCAAACAAAATATTTGTGATGAAATTGATGAAGTACCGCGTGAAATGTGTGAGAATGTAATGAAAAATGTGTTCAAAAGGGCTCGCATTTGTGAGGCTAACAGAGGCGGACATTTGTCTGATATTGTATTCCATACATATCCATTCCATGTATTCCATACGATCCATTCTCTTTCATTTAATCAAAAATTATAAGCAAACATAGTAGTATACCTTCCCGGCGGACACCCTGTAGTTTTGTAAAGTTTTACTAAATTCTCCCTTTTTAGTTTCCATTTATAGTGTTATTTGATTCTAATTAATTCTATTTCTAATTGTTATTAAAAGAAATAAATTAATTAGAAGACTAAAAATTAAAACATAATGGGAAGAATTCGATCACCGTATTATTATCATGGCATATAAAAGGGACTCAATGGAAATCGTGCCAGCTGCTAAATGTGTGGATTTTTTGACGAAACGCCAGTAGTTGAACTACTTTCCCTTCAGGATGATCAGCTAATGATTGATATTCTCTGTTTTGCTGGGTACAAAAAAGTTCGTGTAGCAGATCGGCCTAGCTTGCATTATATTGATTTGTTATTTCAACCCAATTTTCTAAATGTTTGCAAGATACCAAAAAAAGTTATTTTCAATTAGGCCCCCATATTTTCGTTTTTAAACTGTAAACTTTCATATACTATCATAATTCTCAAGGTGGCATTGAATGGGCTTCGAAAATCCCTAGTACTATTAGTTCTAGATCTACACTTGAACCCGATTTTGTATAGGAAAAGTCCCCATAAATATACCAATCGTTGTTCTGTTACAGAAAAATTCTATCAGTCTGCAAGTGGTGCCCTGGAACTACTTCAAGTACTAGTAGCTATGAACTAGTAGCACAATAAAAACTCTAACCCGTTTGCACTCGTGCTTGCTGTTCTAGTAATGCTATTAGTATCTTTTAGAGAACGAACACTTAATCTCCTAGGGGGAATAATAATAATAATATCTGTACTTATATCTATTCGAAGAAAAGTAATATCTCTTTGATGTCTATAAATTTAGGAAAACCTAAATTAAAGCCAAATTAGTCATTGCCATTAATTCGAATTTAGGTCATTTCCTTTCATACACAATTAGTCAACTACAATTGTTAATTTTGTTAGTAACAGATCTAATTTTATTCAAAAATGTCAGCCTTGAAAAGAAATTTGTTAAATATCCAAGGCGTCATATTAAGTGATTTCACTTTTAGATTAATTCGCCATATTTTTATACAGAAGTGATCAATTCAAGGTGAGAATATTTTGAGAAGTCTCTACAAGTATTTGACGATACTGAATCATTAAAAGATTTTAAATAAAGAATGTGTCTATACTTATTTGTATTGTTTGGTCCCATCAGGTGTTAGAATGTTCTTTAGAAAATTTTCTTTTTAAATATTTCGTTAAATTTACGATGATTCAAAAATATTTCTGAATCACCATCATAGAAGAAAATTGTATCAAATTCTCATGGTCGATATAAAAGAAAACTTTTGAAAATTGACTGTTGATTGAGTTTTTTGTCTTTAATAAATTAATAAAGAAATTATTGAACTAAAATATGACAAAAGCTGCTTTGCGATTTTCCACTTATGTTTAATTTTCAAGGTTATTGTACCTACGAACGGTTATCCTCAAACGCCTAAAAAACTTGATAATAAACAAATGTTTTTTTTTTTTGTTATTATTATTGAATCTTTCTTAAAGAAAATTACAAAACCTTTGAAAACTTTATTAATTACTACCAATGTAGTAACTCAATTCTTCTGTTCAAATCTTAGACTATTTTTAATGAGCTAGGAGAGCCGGCTTGCATGGCTGAGGGTATCGATTTTTCTTAGTCTCTGATGCAGCGATGCCACAATGAAGATTTATTTTATGAAAATAAGATTTGGAGATCGTTGTCCTAAAATTAAGATTTTTTGAGATTTATTTGTCACATGCCTTGTTTAAATGTATTATTAAGGCGCACAGTAGAGCGCGAGACCAAGTTCAGGCCTAATGCACTCAGTGTGAATATTACACGAAACCATTCGCTCTGTTTTTATCTCCCTCATAACTTTAATCATAAAATAATTAAAGTTGAAACATAAGGACTCTACGTATAGGCCAAGTTTTTTTGTAAAAGCTTCCCGAGATATGAAGGCGTAAAAAGTGCATATTTTATTACATATTCACTGACTCAGTGATTTATTCATTAATATTATGCGGCACTTCGACTGTAGCTAAAGAGCTTCGAGCGGAATGAAAATTTCATGGGAAGATAAATTTCACTTCGTATTTACGATAAGGGTGAATATGTAAAACTATTTTGGTCTTTAATCAAAGTATGATAGTGCTGTGGTTTAAGGAGTCCACGCGTTGATTTTGTTCGTGCCTCAGCCGCTGCCAATCAGTAACATAAATTTGTTGTTTTTTTTTTTTGCTATCATTCTAAGAGGGTCCAACCTACAAAAATAATTTGGTGGCGCAAAAATAACCTTCCGATGTTTTTTGGCTGTAATTTAAAAAAAAAATGAAAAACTTTGATTCTTCTTGTGGATTATTTCTATTTGGTATTTTAATTTTTGTACATCAAGTCGAGAATATGATGTCATGTAAATGGCCGCCGCCACAGTTGATTGTCATTTGAGCCCTTTTTATGGCATTTTCCATCACTTTGGCCAAAACTTCCGGCGATAGGTCCTCACATTCTTGACGGATATTGTCTTTAAGAGCTGCAAGAGTCTGAGGCTTGTTGACATAAACCCGCGACTTCAAAAAGCCCCACAAAAAGAAGTCTGCAGCGGTCAAATCAGGCGATCTTGCTGGCCAGTGCAAATCGCCAAAACGGGAGATTAGGCGCACGTAGTCTGGTCGATGTCGACGGCGCTTCCATGACATCCTCGGCTACAGCAGCAATATTCTCTGCAGAACGGCTACTCCGGGGTCTGCCACGCCTGGCAGCATCTCGTGTTATGCCAGTCTCTTCGAGGCGAGCGGCTAAACGTCGCAGTGTTTCACCAGTAGGCGTTGGACGGCCAGGAAACCTGCGACGAAATTTACGTTGTGCCAAAGTCACCGACCGATTATTGGTCAAATAAATAGTCACCAATATTCCGCGTTCTGGAGCAGTGTAGCGTAACATTGTTTATTAACGTGTATTTCGCAAGTGTTTACTACACAAATGTCAAAACAGAATTGACATTAGGGGCCAATCGCAAAATTTATAGCATTTTCTGATAGGAGGATTACTTTTGCGCCACCCAGTATATTGCTCCCTTGTATTTTCCTGAATGGCTACCAATCTGTGTCTTCTTTTCGCCATAACCGCGCGTGAGTTTCTGATACCAAAATATTTTAGTTCAAACATGAGTAACTATTTCGGAAAATAAATTTAGATATTTTTGAGGAAAAGCGGACAATAAGCAATTGTTTGCTGACAAATTAATACCGTACACATTTTTGATTATTTTTTATTTTACCAGAACTTGTATACTCCTGTGTGTGGAAGTGTTTTCGTACCTGTCTGTGTAGTGGCTTTAGACAAATTATTCTTCAAAGAAAATTATCCATCTTGACATAAGCTGTTTTTTCTCCTAATGCTTTTTGTGTTCTTGGTTTTTATTTTATTTAATTTTAGTTTTTTTTTATTAATACTTGTTACTGAAAATTCTATATAAAATTTTAATGATTTACGTCTTAAGGGAAAAATGGTAAAATTTCTAATCAAGCCTATAGTGGCAACTAGAACGTGTTTTATCTTGCCTGAGAATTTTGGTGAAATTTACCCTGCAGTACAAAATTAGTACTATGAGAGTAGTAGAAGAGGCCGTCAGCTGGCCAGCACAAATATATTGCTTGGCGTGCTGGCGGCCCGTAACAGGTTCCTGTCTCTGCAAGGAGTAGAACAGCATACCTCAATAATGCGTGGCCTTGAGGTTACTTGGTCTCTAGTATTCGAACTCTGGACACCAGTCTATCTCGAGTTTAAATACACACCCATATGGAGCTCTGGGTGGGTAGACATCTTTTTCTCCATTACAGTGATGAATCAGGAACGGCGGAGAGGTTAATCTACGAAGAAACTTCGATTTTAATTAGCCAAGGTGGACGGGTCAATCTTCAAAGGTGGGCCTAAGGCGTTGGACTATGAGATTCCGATAGGGATCGACAATAAAGCCTCGCAAGACGTGGAGAGGTTAGTCTCTGTAGTAACTCTTGTGTTTATATGCCAATGGAGTAATTCTGAAGAGATGCAGACGGTAACCTCGAAAGGGGTAGACCAATCAGTCTTCCAATATACTCTTACGGAGTCTCCGTAATGAGGAAAATGGCCAACAGCCACCATTCGCGGGTCTGAAATTACTTCCGTCACAGGCTAGGGGTAGCACGAGCCTTGAATAAGAGTAAGGTAGTCATAAATTACAAATCGGTTGCTTGAAATCAATTCGAGAACACAAGGAGGTCGAAAATGGACCCATAATATTTAGCGGTCTGCTTCGATATCCCTCTACCTTAATAAGAATAGAACATCAATATACATAATTGTTATCGATGTCTCTTTATTTCATGGCTCACGTTAAGGTTTTTAAATAATAAATATTTTTTTTCAATTTCATAACATTTTTTATAGTCAATACTTAAATTCCTTTAATATTATTTCGACAATTTCTGCTGAAAAAGCGACCGCCGGATTTTGCATTCATTTTATTTTCTTAGTATTTAATTTTAGTTGTTTTTGCAGCAAAAAGTTGTCTTTTTAAGAATTTATTACTAATTGAAAAATCATTTTAAATCGCTATGAATAATGAGATTCTTGAGCCAATTTTCGTCTCATTAACATTGGCAGGCTAAACTAAAGCAAAAAGATAAAGAAATAAACTGATCAGCAGTTTTGTTAAACGAAAAAGATTCCTTTAAGATGTTGATTAAAAGCCATTTCTTTAAATATAAATAAAATATCTTATTTTGCCTTTAAAATTGTATTTATTTTTCTTATAATTAAATTATTTTTAACCAGAAGTGTGTCACAGTGGATCGGCTGATGCTAAATGCAACGAGCACCAGAGATGCATGTGCCAAAAAATCTGATTACAAAATTCACTTTATGTTTATTCGTTGTACAAGTTTTTTTTTGCGCATTGACACTTGGTGTTAAGATATAATAAACAAACAAAAAATTTCTTAAATGCATTTTTTTTTTTTTTTTTTTTTTTTGTAAAATAGAAAAGAAAAGAATTGCACATTTTTGAATATTCGCAGACTTTGAAAACACAAAACAAAAAATGTGAACGACACTTTTACGTTTGAGAAAACGTGCAATGTCAAGGATTTCGCACTTGGTGTTTTTTTTTTTGCAGCAGCAGCAGAA
The DNA here is from genome assembly GCA_963932375.1 of Phania funesta. Taxonomy (NCBI): domain Eukaryota; kingdom Metazoa; phylum Arthropoda; class Insecta; order Diptera; family Tachinidae; genus Phania; species Phania funesta. Next base: position 72,355,022 of record OZ010656.1, read on the forward strand.
CTTTGAAATGGCTGTGTGTGATAGAAGTCAGACTAAAGTACCTTGAAATAACCTGCAAGATATCTAATCTAATGTCCAGTGTTCAAGAAATTGGCTAGGAATTTGTTTATTTAACAAGATGAAAAAACAAAGTTTATTTTTCAATTAAAAATCCCACCCACTGCGAAATTTCATTAAACAAAAATGATGTTTTTCAACTTAAAATAATATCGAATGCTTTTTTTTTTTGAGGCAAAGTTAACCAGGAAATATTTAATTTTGAGAATATTTTCAAATCTATTTATGTTCATTTTCTAGCTGAACACTTGATTGCATATCCCTCCATCCCATTTTTTTTATAAAAATCGAATGTTAAACAATTGCTTTTAAAATAGTTATTGTTAATTAACAATATTTGAAATATTTTCCTAAATCAACAAGTTTTCCTTTGTTAGTTTTTCTCTTTGCTCTGTTTTCATTTATTTTGAATAGATTTGTTTAAATGAATTTTTGTAAAAAGAAAAAAAAACACAATATTTTGAAAGTTTGCCAATATAAATATTTGGTTTGAAATATAAAAGCTCTTTTAAGTTTATTTTTTCGTTGGATATCAGCGAGTGCGAAATACGTTGTTTATTTTAAACATAGTGGCTCCCTCTATGGTTAAAAGTTTGTTCAAAGATTTTGTTTCAGGTTTAGTCATTTTTCTAAAGATGGCAGTGAAAATTCCTCGCCTAATCTTTCAATTTGGTCACCTTTAAATATAAAGTGTCCCAAAATTCCAATTTGTTTTATCCACTGTGCTGTGTGAGACGATAAGAGCGTGATATTCATTCTAGAGACGTTAGTCCCTAAGAAGCGAGCCACAGAAGCGACGCGAAAAAAACTTTCATTAACAATAAAGGCACTTGCCCTTTAGCAAAACGACAGAGAGTAAAAGCTCTAACAGACTGGCCAACATACGCCATATTAACACTATGTTCTGTGAAATTCTCCATTGTCGACGTTGTTAGCGCTTTGCATAACTCCGAAGCGCATGACTCTTTTCGTTCGCGTTCACACAGTAGGTCGAAAAAATTGTAAAATATTATTAGGACATGTTTTACATTACCACTACCATATGGATACACGTGATCCAGCATTTTTTTCTACCAGTTTTGGATGCTCTAGAAGAATTTCGTCTAATAGGTTGTAGTTTTTATGGCCTATAGTTTTTAAAGCAAAAAAGGGGTAAACAAAATCCGTCATATCACATTTCTGCAACCCGAATACCTTTGCATTAATTATAAGCAAAAAAAAAACTATAAAGTGTTAATGATCTCTTGGCTTCATAACTCCAAAACAGTTGGTCTTACGTAAAAAATGCTTAGGAACACATTTGTAAGATATTTTACCTGCGAGAAACAGCTAGAAGCTGGGACGTGGTACATGCCCCCTGGCCAAACTTTTAAATACCTTGCGGGAATGGTCGCAGGTGCTCTACGATAACCACTTGCAGATTGTCCAAAATTCTTTGGCCCTCAACAAGGAAAGGAGGAAGGCACTACTAGCACTCGGTGATAAATGCCATATCGCGGAACAGGGATCGGCAACAAAAAAAATCCAACCAGATCTTTTTAAAACGCAATTGTAGCAATATTGGAAGTCTACATCGTTATAGACATCGAAAGCTTTTGAAATGAGGAAATTAAACCTCCATATAAATTGACGTGTGTCAGATTTATTTCTTACATATTATTCAATGTTTTCAAAATTTACCCCTGTATAATTTTCTCCTGGCCTGGCAACGTAAGTTTTTATACTAAAACGCCTTAGTTCATCTGTAAAATACTTTGAGCCAACTTTGTCCAGTATAAGCATGAAACTCAAGTATTGAATGCTAAGTGCCTTCCGATTTTAAGTGAACTGTACTTTATTTCAAGGATTAATAAAAACCCTATATAATAATTGTTATTAAAGATTGTACTAAAAAATACCACTGCGGCAGTAACAATCACTACGCTGATCTATGCTGCAGGCATTTTTATATAACATGATAAAAGCAAATTAAAAAAATTTATTTTTAAACAGCAGCAGCAAATGTTAACTATTTACGTCATGGCTTTTGCTGTTTTTGTGGTGTTAAAAAAAAGACAGCACATTAATAGCAAATGTTTGCTTTAACATAGCTTGTTCACGCTATTTGTCCATTTTGTCATAAATTCTTGTAAAGCCCCTGCCTTTTGTTACCTACTTGAATACTGCGAAAGAAAAATAAAGGGATAAACAAAAATTTTAATGGGATCCCGGTTCTTAAAAACATATAAATCAATTGGGTGTTTTTAAAAACTCCCTATTAAAACAACGCACGGTTGCTGTGGCATTGCACAATGATGTCTTATTTATGCTGGTGCTAACTTCGTTACTGTCGTATTTTTACAGTATGAGCATAGCAATAGCATTAATAAATTACTGAGAAAGAAGTGCTGCTTTGTGATTGCAAAGAGCCAAATCATTGTTAATCAAATTAAGAAAACATATAGCAGAGTACATTAATTTTACTGTGCTATTGCTATTTTGTAGCTATCATTCAATAAGAATCTAAAATAATAAAACTAATAATTTCATCTTTTTTTTTTGTTTCAGGTAAGCAGCAAAATTGATTAAGTAAGTAAAAAATATTTTTTTTAATTCTGGAAAATTCTCATTTGCATTTGTTTAAAAAATTTTTTCTAAATTTTGGCTGCAATATGTTTAAATATTTTGACAATAAGTTGTCTTTTGGCAGCTTTTAAAAAATAGTTTAGGTCTTCCTGAATAGAAAATTAAATAAAACTTTATATCGTTCAATACCTTTATTGAGAATAATGCACAAAAATGAAATAAAACACAGGGTTTTTATAATAAGCAGTTAAAAACACATGTACGAGTAATACTATATAATAATGATTAAAATTAATGAACATCGTTGTTGTTTTTCTTTTTTCATAAATATAATTTTCAGTTTTGTTTTTTTTAATATCAATATTTTCGTATTTCTTGATACAGCAATTTTTTTTCGAGTCATTTAATTTATTTTAATAGTTTTTAAAGCACAAAATCAAGTTTGAAATTTTACTTAAATTAGAAGATTTAAAGTAAAAAAATATTTAATTCAAACTTAAATAAAAGAGAACAATGGCAACACATATGTATGTATATTGTTTAAAAAATTTACGTATTGCTTTGTTTTTATGATTTATAAATGTTGGGTTTTTTTTCAAAAAATACTTTATGGCATTGAAACAAATATCTTCCAGATGCTGAGTGCAGCGACATGTTGCTTCGTTAATGCAAGTAGCACTCCTGCAACTTTATTTAGCAACATTTTTGGCAAGTGTTTTTATATATATAAACCAACATTATTTAGCAGCCTTCCACAATGTTTCGTGATATATAAAATCTAGTTTGTTTCAACCAACATTTACTTACATATTTCAAAATGATTTAATTAAAATTCTAACTTAAAAATCTTTAAAAACGTTGCCCAGCATTATATTTGCCGCTTACTTGTAAGGACCCTGTAGTCGTAGCTGTACCCAAAGGATTTGTAGCCGAACAAGAGTAACTACCAGCATCGTCTGTCAGGATAAATTAAAACATCCGTTATATTATTTATAAACATTTAAATCAATAAAATACAGGGTGGCGCAAAAGTAATGTCATATTTTGAACTGGCTGTAATTTTTGTTATAAGTGATAAGAGGAGTATTATTGATGCCTGTATCGATCCATGGTTTCTTGACAAGTACCTCTCTCTATATATCAACATTATAAATGTCAAAGCACAGCTGCAATAATGGCAGCCAACAAAAATGACGGAATTATTTTTGCACCACCCTATATAAAAGAGTAATACCTGGATATGCCTGTGGTATAGTTAGACGACAAACGCCATTTCTATACTCTAAAACATGTCTATTGCTACTTTCCAAATCATAACCATTCTTATTCCACATAATATTTGGCTGTGGATGACACTGGACAATGCATTCGAAACGGGCCTGTTGGCCAGCTACAACAGCTCTGTCCTTAAGGGGCTAACAAAAGGTGGTATTGTTAATATAAATTTCCCCTCAGTTAAGCTAATCCGACTTACCGTTATGAACATGGGTGGCTTTTGTGGATATTCATCCCGATTTAAATATGCATTGACTGGTACATCTTGCGGTAGATCTGATGCTATGAATATCATATATATAATTTATTAAATATTTTCTCAAAATGACCACTACAAATGTTAAGTAACGAATACAAACACTTACGGCAGGCAAGATGGCATTTTATAATTTATTTTAAATATTAGGGTATTCACAGTTTTGGGTTTGTAAGGAAAATTTTACCCGAAAATTGGTTTTATAAACTTTTGAGATATTAAAAACAAGTTTTAAGAACAAAGCAAAAACACAGTTCTTAAAACAAGTATTAAGAATAAAGCAAGTATATTGCAAACTGTGAATACCCCTTTGCGTATTTTGTATTAGTTCAAATTTTTTCAAGCTGTTTTTCATAAGCACTTTTAAACACTTAGACATGCAACATTAAACTTTTTGTCACTTAAAACATAACTTCAATATAATAAAATAAATCAAACAATATTTCATGCAAACAAATTGGGTTTTATATGGGTTTTTATTTGAACAATTGTGGTTATGCTCTTGAAAAGCTTTAAAAATGTTGATGTGATATATAGAGGAATAGTTACTTTATGATCTTTCAAATGATCTTTCATTATGATCTTACAAAAGTGTCTTAGACAGCTAAGTTGTTTTAGATTATACTTTGCCTTAAGATAGGCAAACTACTTTATTCTGATTTCAACGCCCTAAAACATACTACACTAATTTTATAAGATTCACCCTTAAGACACATTAAAAAAAGTCAATAACAACATGTTGTAGAGAAATAGCAATGTGTCAGATAAGCTCTAAAAATCTTATAGTATGGTCCGGTAGGCATCTTAATCAAGGCAAATAATTTTTAAATTGAGTTATCAATGTTGCTGTTCACACATAACCCCAATTTAGCTTAGTATTTGGTAGCTGACATCAAATGTTTTTATTTTGGTCGTGAAAACGTGCGTTTTTAAATTTGTATGGCATTTGTAGGAGAAATTATTCGAAACGTAGTTTCGTTCAAAATATGATTTGATTAAATTTACTGAATATCAATTTGACCTAAAATTCCTTTTTTAACTTTGTTTTTTTTTCATTTTCATTACATTTCATTTTGTTATTGTACAGTATTTTCTTTTCTCACTGAACAGACTTCGCAAGGGTTACATGGGGAACGTAACTCAATTTATCTTGCAATTAACTACTATTTGCTTAATTTATTAATAGGGTTCTGGTATGGTAAGTTGCGCTCAATTAGGGCCTCAATTGTCTGTGCAATTAAGATATATGTCATAATATAGAACTAGTCAAGACACTAATGAGATTTTATAAGATCTAAGAAAAACCTAACACGAATACTCAATTTTACACAAATTAATAAATGTAACCTGCTGATTGTTATTGTAAACAGCAGTTCTTTATAAAGATTAAGAAAACTAAAGGAATGGCAAAATAATATGATGTAAATGAGGTCCTTAAGACAAAAGTCTTTAAACGAAATAACAACATATTGCAATTTTTAGTCGATAATTATATTTCCCGCAAAATGTAAGAATATAATTATTTACTTAAAGCGATTTTACAGATAGTATTAAATAAATACTGAGGGAAAAATTTGTACCACAGCGATTAGGTGATTGGTTAAATCGGGAATTATTGCTAAAGTTCTTAGCCGTCTTCGTCAACTAATTCAGTAGTTTCCGTTTTTTTATATTCTGTAATAGTATTAACAGTGCTACGGTTTGAGTTTTTAGCGAAGTCAACGGTTTGAATGTAGCTGCCATCGAATATATGTTTGGGTAGCCGTTGCGTATCGGTATAGAAAACTCATTTAATTCTGCTAGTTGTCTAATAAAAATTTTAACTTTTACTGTATTGAAAGTTATCATATCAATCAAATTTTCTTACTTAATAGAAAGACTAAATAATGAACTCAAGCCTAACAATTAAACTATTCAATGCATTTGTGTAGCGTCATCAGGAAAAACAAAATTGTGTTTGAGAATTTTATTCAGACCTTAAGTGTGAATGAATTAATTAATTAAATAAGTTTAGAAGGTAGAAAGAAACTATAAGTATTTGTAATTAATAATTAATTTTAATTTTTCTCCCAAAAAATAATTATTTCTGCAAAAAAATGTAAAAAATTAAGAAATAACAATTAAGTATTTATTTTGATTAAAAAAGTCATAAAATATTAAGATCCATTAACAAAATACATTGATAATCGATAATGCCGGTGGCGGCGAACCAATCGACTTGTATATTTGTTCAATAGCTGTTTTTGATATTTTCCTTGTTTGCCTCTGTAAAAATGCAACCCTGATAAAGTGCACAGTCCAATTTTCAAGAAATGGAGAAAGCCATGCGACTGTCAAATTCCCTTCAGTATTTATTATCAGATTCATAACATAGTATTTTCACCCTCTAACACTTTCTCAATTTATTTGAATTTTTGACAAGTCGTTTTACTCAGTCTAATAGTGTGAAAAGCCTTAAAAAAAATATTGTATTAAAAAAGGTATTTAAAAACTATGTTGCCATTTTTACAACAATCAAAATTGTGCTTTACCAATCATTTTTTAATTAGTAAATATAATAATTGATTTCATAAAAATATTAATTAATTTTGGTAATTGAAAAATATAATTCGTTTTAAAACGCCAAACATTTTTTTTTAATAATTAATTATAGAAGTGTAAAGATTTAATTTGATAATGCTGGTAAAAGAAGTTACTTGCACATACTTTCATTAAATTGGTGAACACTTCAGTTTGTGAGTTATAAAATCTATGAATTAGTGTATAAGACACTTCTAGGCGATCGGAGTCTCTGAAACTTTGATTCCGACTAAGTCCGAAATTCTATATACAACTGTCTGGCTGATCTTCAGAATATACTAAATATTTCATTATTTTAATATTTTTCTAAAGTATGAAAATCATATAAAGATAGTTTGGATATATAGTAAAATATCAAAATAATTATATAAGCATGTTCGAAATTTCGTGGACAATTTCGAATTTTCAAACATAATAAATTGAATATATTTTCTTTTTTATTACATAAATCATAAATGAACTTAAATACAAAATTTCGAAATTACCCTCCACAATTTCTTAAACTAAACCTTAAACTAGATTTACTCGTTCATAACGAAAATTCGAAAACAAGTGCGAATGTTTTTTAATTAAATATATATGCTACTTCCATCACATATTTTTATCAAGAAGATGACTTGTAACGAATAACATTGTCATCTCCGAAATTCTTAATTTAATTTTTGATAAGAAAAGAGATTTATGTGGAAACAAATTATACGTGACTGTTCTGTGCTCCGAGTGGAGTGATAACATGGGAAATCACTCGGAATTGAGTAATTCGAAAATTGTTCTGCATTCCACATTATTTATTTTATTTTTGAAATTATTGTGAAAACACATGTTGTCGTTTACGTTAATAAGTTACAGTCTTTAAACAATAATACAATAATGTATTTTAACATTTAAATAAAGTTTTAATTGAAGAAAATCTGATTCTATTTCATTCCACTAAACTTTTTTTTATTGTTAATAAAGCTAATTTCTTTTGCTTTATTCGGAAGTGAAATATAGAACAGTAAAAACATTCGGAAACTTTCACTTTAGAATAAATTGTTGCGGATTCGGAATACTGAACAACAGTGATTTTATTGTTTTCATTGAGCCTATTCTATTTTTTTTATTTTCAAATAATTTTAATAATTTTATTATCGCTGATGATGTTTAATGAGTGAGAGTATAAATTCTGGAGGTGGTAAAGTCTTGGTATTAAAAAGCAACATATTGCATTGTTTGTTCAACTTCCAAATATTTCTGCATTAAAACAAATTTTGAAAGACTTTTACATATCGAAAGGAAATGGAGGAAAATTTTGTCTAAAGCTTCACATGATCAGCTATTTAAATGATTTTTCATTAATGAAATTAGACAAATGAAAGCTTTAGAAAAGCTTGATAATTATTTAAGCACAACATCAAATCACAACATTTAATTGATTCACAAACATAGAAGAAAGCACTGAAGGTGAAGTTTTCGGTGTTTGCAGTAATTTCGTAACAGCCTTCAACCCACCTGGGTACGGTGAACGATGCAAATTGTGCAATGAATTGTTGCTATGAAGACGATCGATATTTATGTCGATCACCTGGGTATTGGGTAGACTGTAACGTTTTTGAAGTCTATTCATGGTAGGCGAAGAAGTATTCGACGAGGTCGTCTTATATGAAGGACCCTTACAATATTTAGTGGTTTCGGTATCAGAATAATAACCACCATTAACCTTTTGACTGCCAGAGAATTGGCTGGGTGTGGAAGTCGAGGAACGTTCATGACGTACAGGTATAATTAAATCGCGGCTGCTTGATAAAGGATAAGGTGATTTACGACCTGTTTGTTTAAGTTGTTGCGTGGTAGTCGGGGCTAATGATGACGGGGAACTGTTCCATTTATTAGCCACAAATTTGTGGCCTTCGCCGGGAAATAATATACCGAATTCATAACCAAAATCGTATTTAAAGTAAATCAAACCTGTATTGGGATCAACACATTTCGTACCTGAATTTAATATTTTTTTTTATATATTTTCGAAGAGGACAAAGGAAGACATCAAAATATAACAAAATAAAAATTAAAAGTAACTTTAACAAATATTTATTTTAAAATAAAACAAATTTACGATCAAATAAAAACGAAAACAAGCAAACTTTGGATATAATAAAAATATATTTTCAGCCAATTTCGGCATAAATTAAATGTTTGATAGGGTAATATTCTTGCACTAACTTACCATATTGGGAAACTCTGGACTCATCGCGGTAGGCTTGCGGCTTGCTGTCACCCTCACTGGGTGCTCTTTTGAAACCGGGTCTGAAACTGTGCGTTATGTGGTGTGGCTCTGTCGAGCTGCCATTAACCATTGATGTTTTGGTAATCTTGTGTAGATCTTCTTGCACGTCTTCCATAAACTTTTGAGACTTTTGCATAAATGTAGAACTCATTGTTTTACCCTGCTGCTCTACCTGAGATTGTATGTAGCCATAGCGGGGTGGTGAACCTACCTTGAGATTCATGTCGTCACGTGAAAAATTTTGTTGCTCTTGCTCGTGAAGGGTTGACTGGTAGTTTTGTAGGTTGTTGGAGCGCATGGATGAGTGACGGCTTAAAGATTGCGTACGATTTTGTGTATTCACAATGTTGCCTCTTTGCTGGCGCAAAGCATTGGCATCAATTTGTATTTTGGAGGGCATTTCGGGACCCTGATCAAATTCCATGGGCGAAAGCACCCGTTCATACGTGCGTGGTAGACTGCAGGAGCGGCTGGGATGTGGCGGCTCTACATGCCGGTAACGTAGAGGACCTTGCTCGCCCATAGGAGTCCAGAGAGGTGCAATTTTAGCATTTTCAATTTCACTATCGTAGTCAGATTCTCTAAAGTCGCCTGCTGTGAATTTAGTAGGAGTAGGTGGCGGTGGCACCCGTTGACGCATGGGAGTGCAACGTGGAGAAGGTGTAGGACTGTAAGGGAAGGGTTCCAAAGTGCATGGCTGCGAATGCTGTTTGCCATAATTTTGCATATTTGAGGAGGATTCCTCCTTCTGTGAATCGAAGTGCAGAACCCTTTTGGTTTGCTGCATATTGACCGTACGTTGACATGTTTCCGAAGACTCTTTCATTTGCATCACATTCTTGGTTTCAGTGGCCATTTTGGCCATGTGCATAGGGGTACCAGCTATAGCATTGTAATACATGGCAGGCTGAGCACTTGGTGCTGGTTTTTGATATTGCGTCTGTGTTCTAAACTGAGGCTGTGGCGTTGAAGCTGTTTGTTGCTGTTGAGCTGCAGCTAAAAATTTAGCAGCCACTGGTTTCGGTTTGAAGACTTGTTGGCTTTCCTTTTGTTGTTGTTTGTAAGTATTAAATTGTTTGATGGTTTCAGTTTTAATCTCCTGTCTGTGTTGCTCTTGTCGAATAGGTTCGAATTTGGGTTTTGAAGGCGCTGGACTAAATTCCATGGGCGAAGGTGTAACAACCACTACCGGCGACTTGTGACCATTTATCTTTGGTACTGGTGTAGGTGGGTACACTACCCGATAACCTTTTAACTCATTTTCTGAATCATAATTACGCGACACAGAACGGAAGCGTTCGTCGATTTCACTGCTGTAATCACTGAAATCTGCAGGAGTTTTACGTTGCACTGGTATTGGACTAGGTGCTGCTGTAGCTTTAATAGGTGTCGACTGTAGTCTGGCTCCAGTCGACGATGACGATGACATATTGTATGCAATATTTTTTGTCATCGATGTTATCTTATAATCCTGTGTGAAGAAGCGGAAGATTTGGTAATTAGATTTGGAAATTGATGGCAATATATTAATAAACAATCAAGGCTTTACAGTCATGGTTATAAAATTAGTGGCTACAAACAACTGCTTAACATAGAGAATTAAAAGTAACTCTGTACATGCCTAGTATGAGGTTTAAAAATCAAATCGAAGCTTGTGATTAATGTCCTAGAAGCAACTAGGTTGCAGGTAGGCATTAAATACATTGTTACCATTCAGCTCACGTGTAAAGGGGTTATATTAATTTGTCATGCCATTTACCATTCTATGATTGTGAACCCGTTTTTTTTAAATTGTGAAAACATTCAGTAAGGTATGCTATTTTATCATGCCTCATTTTATACCCGCCGAAAGTGAGGAAATTGTTAAAAGACATTATCGGAATTTCGGCGTTGTCGTAAATACACCACGTGAATTTTATGCTTAACTCCGTGGTCCGAGTGCGGAAAAAATAGCCGAAGAGCGGCCAGTATCGTACAAGATCCACAAAAGTCGATTCGGCGCCAAACAGCTGAATTAGGCATCGCCAGGATAACAACCCGGGTTTTTTGAGGCTGAATTTGAGACTACCTCCGTATAGGATTATGACGATGAAAGAATTGTAGCCGGACGACCATAGGAAACGACGTGACTTCGCTAATCGGTTCGCGGAAATGTTATCACGGACCCAGATTTTGACCTAAAAATCATTTTGAAGCGCTGCCAGCTAAGCCTAGTCGGCCATTTGAATATGTACACAATGGCATAAATGTATCTTCAAAAAAAGCGAGAGCCAATTTGATATTATATAATTTTGTTTGCCTATCGCTTTAGATCCGTATAGGAGAGGCTGGTGATTGAAATGGGTTCATATGAGTACTTGAACGGTATTGAAATTAGGTTTTCAATTTGGCCAGATTACCTACAAATTCGTATGGTTCACGGATCTATTAAAGTTTTCAATAAAAGATGCAAAAAGATCGTTCCATAAAATAGTCAATAGAAGTATAACTTTAAGGTGAACACGCGCTTTAGATTGATAATATGAAACTAATGGTGTTTTCGGTTTTAGGAAAAATGTAAAATTTGTTGCCCTTTCGTTATACTCGAGGTATGTTTAGGTCAACAAAAGGTTTGGACTTTTTTAGATTTTACCCTTAATAATACCGACGGGCATTGCTCTTTCTGACCTGTATAAAGCCCCCAAGTATAAAGGGTGTGAAAAGTATGTAGTCTTTAACAGGACAACATGTTATCTAAAAAACGGAAACGCCATAAGTAGAATATTTTACAAATATATCGAATGCAAATGCAACATTTTGGATGAAAATTAGAAACGATAAAATAATATCATGGTACCAGTGGTATAGCAATGAAAGGAAGGTTATTATTTAAACAACTGAGGCTTTTTGCTTCATCAGTCCTTATTTTAATTTCTCTAATTAATTTGGTCAATAATACATGCAATCTCAAATAATGTCATAACATAAGAACAAAAAAAAAAACAATTTTACAAATATATACAATGCATGATAGTATGTTCAGACACGCACCTTAATTGAATCAATTAAATTTTTAATGCGTTCGTTTAACTGAGTTTTTGGTCATTAAACACACTTAATCAGGGATGCATGTACAATTGACACTTAACTAGGGTTGCATGTACAATTGGCGCAGTTTAATTTATTAATTGAGGTCTTGTAAGGTAAATTGAACTCAATTAAGGCCTTAAATGCGAAAAATTCATAATTGCGAAAATAAACTGCAAGTCTGAACATATTATAGAACGATGATAATTTAAGAATTAGCAATAAGTGAGTGTGCCTGATTTAAGGCGTTAGAAAATGCTAAATGAAAATAAATGGGGTTAGTGCTTTTTTACAGGAACATGATAATTTGTCTTTTTTAATAAATAAACATTTCAATACAATTTTTTTAATAGCAACATTTCAAATTTACACGATTAGCTACAAGTTAAGCAACAAAAGCTTTAAAAACATTTTCACAAATTCGTCTACAAATGCGAATTAAGTTTTAGTGAAAATTTACAAAATTAATAGCAGACATTTAAAAGGACATCGTATTTGAGTTTCCTCATTTTTTTCTTTAAGCCAACCTTATCCTCATGGTGATATTTATTTTCTTGGGAAGCAAATGATTCCTGTTTATCTGGACCATTATGTTGGCTGGCATTCGAGGAGGTGTAATAGAGTTGGGCTGGCGATTGTTTTTCAAAAACATTAGGACCATTAGTGTTAGAGGAACTTTCAAAATAGGATTTCTTTTCCATCATGGACGATTCCATTTTGGAATAGCTTGATATTTCTTCGGTATCGGCGGCATAACCATTTGTTTTGAAAGCGCTTGGATGGGGTATTAGTGTCTGACGCAAAGGGGTTTCTTCCGATTCACTGCCACTGTACTTCCATCTATCGCTTTCATAATCACTTTCATAGTATTCACCACGGGATGTAGGCAATTTTTTGGGTACTACAGGAGGTGGTAGTTTGTAGTTGCCGTTTCTACTGGGCACCGAAGGCGTTATGGTGGGCACAGAGTGCGGTAGGACCTTAGAAGGTCCCCCTTTTATAAGATGTTGTTCCAGGGTTTTTTCCATAGTCTCTACCAAAGATTGTCGCCGCTGTTGTGCTTGCCCGGCAAAACAAATTTCCGGCGGTGTACCCGGTTTCAGTTCAATGCCATCTATGGGTGTTCTAGCACGGGTTTGAGCCGGTATGGCTATAGAATTTGTGGCTTTCTGGACTAGGAAAGGAGCGCTTAATTCTTGCGTGTGTGTAGGTAATTTTTGCATTTTGATTTCTTTTACTTCATGCTTATGTGATTTCGCATCACTTTGTTGCTCAAACTCACTGGTGCCACTTTCGTAACCACTTACATGATTGGGCGTCCATAGCTTAGACATGGCCAAACCTTCTGCCGAAGGCTTAGGCGATGGGGAGCGGGTAAATTGTTGGGCCGGTGTGGGTAAAACGGCTGCTGGTCTCATTATAGGTTGGCCATATTCCACTTTTACAGATCTCGTTGTCATAGAGTCCTGGTTATAAATTTCCGAAGCCAAGGGCATATTTTCAGCAACGTTGGGAGCTGTGGGAGCAGTTTTTGTGGTTGTTTGTGGTGGGAATATAGAGATACCACCATGAGGAGGTTCTTTGGTACTCAACTTTCTTTCCTCTAATTTTTGTATTTTTTCATTAACACTGACTTTGTTGGATTTCTCTGCGTTGGTTATAAAACAAATTTCTGGTGGTGAACCTGGCACCAGATTTAAATTTTTCAACTCTTCTTCCAAATTCAAAGACGGCTGCTTTGTGTCTATTTTTAGTGGTTTGGCATCATGGTTTTGATAGTTAATGGGCTCTACAATGGGCCTTTCATCGATTTTCTTGAAATACTCAAAGGAAGAGGATTTCTTTTCAAGAGTATTTGATGTCATGGAGCTTATATCTTGGCTTTCAGTTGGTAGAGGCGTGGGTGCAAAAGTGGCAGTTAGCGGTGCGCAAGGTTTGGGCGGCACTGGTGGTGGGGTTTGTGTATAACCAATCTTGGTTTTCATATTATTAAAATTAGCTGAAAGTGACTTTATTTCTGCCAACTGATGACTGAAATCAGTTACATCCTGGCTAGTGGGGGTGATGATAGGGTGTTGGTTTGTCACGAATTCTGTTGCAGGTGCTACTACTTGTTTAGTCGTATTTGGTGTGTGAATTGTAGTGGGGGCCGTACGTTGTTGCAACTCAGGCATATCTAAGTAGGCGGATTTGTGTTCTAGACGCATGGTTGCCTCAGTAGTGCAACGATGCTCAGTTATGATCTTTGACTCAGATAAGCCATGCAAATCGTTGGAGGTGGTTAATTCAGTTTGTTGGGTTTCGAACGACTGAGGTTCTTTGGCTAGCGTCTATAGAGTGTTGTAGTGGTTATTGTGAGAGTTTGTTGTTGGTAGTGGCAGTAGTGGTACAAAAGACAATCACAAAACAATTACATTTAATTTTTTTTTAAGGATGGAAGAATATTTTATGAATATTTTTTTTGATTAAACAAAAATGAATGAAGCATTGAAAAGATGAGTTAAGAATACCAATTATGTTTTTGTAATACCCCAATTTTTTTAATGAGTTTTTGGCATTTTTTGTTATCAAAAAATAATTTAGGCGTTTAATTTGGCATTGAATGGAAATCAAAATTTGGCGCGTGGTTTTATTTTTTTATAATGAAAAAGATAAAGAAAAAAGTTTGTAAAATAAAGTTTAATTTTATATTGAAATTTGTTACAATTTTAATATAAATAATATGTAAATAAAAATATGTAAATAAACTCAAATTAAAAATAAAGCAAAAAAAAATTAAAATAATTTATTACAAATGCTTTTTAAAAACTGAAGAAGGAGAATATTTCTTGGGTGACATGGTTAAATAAATTCTTTAAATTTGATGTCTTTAAGACAACCAAACCGATCCCATGAAAGGTTTGTTTTTTTTATCTTTTTAATTTTCCTATAGTCATATGCAAACTTACTTCGGATTTAAATTCGCTGGGCGTCTCATAGACAATGGTCTTCACAACTTCTTGCATGCGTTCTGGCGTTGGCTCTAAGACAGCGCAATCGGCAATACTTTTGGCTTCACCACCAGCATTGGTGGCCTTAACCATGTATTTCCCAGAATCGCTTACTTGTCCTGATTGTGTTGAAAAACATTTAAATGTTTTTTTAATAAAAAAAAAAAATAATAAAAAGTAAAATACCCACTTACCCTTTTCGATAATCAATTTGTGCGTATTGCCCTGTGTTAGCAGTCTATGTACCGACAAATTGGCTTCATTTAAAGGTTTTTCGTCTTTCATCCAAACCACAGTGGGTTCGGGCAAGCCAGTCACTTCTACTTCCATTGTGATTTTTTCATTCTTTTTGACAACTTGCGCCTGTAAACGTCTGCCGAAGACCGGTGGGAAGATGGTTTCTGCAACAAAAGATTGGGTTTTAGACAAGATGCAAGATTTTTTAATTTGATTTTAAAATTAATAAGTTAATTCCAATTTAACAATTTTATAATTTCATCTTTTAGATAAATTTATTTTCTTTCGCAAGGCTTGGGTTATATTTGCACCAAGATATTAATTTTAAATGTTTTAACCCTCATAAGGCCAACCTAAAAACTTACTTATCCTCGCAGCACATGATCGATTAGAGGAAAAAAGTTCAAATTATCTATTGATTTTTTTTTGTTTATTGGGTTTGGGAAATGTTTTTTTTATTTGATGGGTTTATGTATGTTAATATGACATGGTTCAATTGTATGTCGCGGGCAATCGCAGTAGCGCTGATCGGAGGGATCCAATTTTCTATGAATTTTCCACATAGATCCGGCGGAATGATTTGCGCGATAGCCTGGCTAATGTTGACTTTGGCGATACAGCTTAATTGCAGCGGGGTCAACTTGTGCGAATTCGGTGATCAATTTACAGCTTTTCCGCGAAGGACATCAACATCCCCAATCGCTAAGGCAGAATGTTAATTGTATCCTTTACTGTAAGGTACGTAGCGTCTAAGTCGTTTAATTCGGAGCAAAAGAAATTGGTTATTGTTGTATCGTGCGTATGGCAATATTGGTTGCTAACATAGTCATCAGTTTCTTTTAGTGAAAGCGTTGCTGTTCCCGCCCGATTTGCCGTTTCTTATACTTCCGAATGTTGGCGGTTTGTTTTTTATTAACCGGCCGTCAAAAATTCTGCACCAAACGTTGGAAAGAGGCACAACTTCTACTCTAAAATAAGCTTACTTGGGTCTGCTGATCCGCTCCTTTGTGTTGTCTGGGTAAGAGAATGTTAAAGAAGATGAAAAGAAACGTAGACAAAAGTAAAGACATGTCGGAAACTGAAGGAACTAGTGAAGGAATATATTTCCTTTATTCTCACCTCATATAGTTTCAAAAGGCTTGGTGGTCTAGGTCAGGAGAGATGCACATGAGACGAAAAACTGTCACATTGTGACAACTTCTACAGTAGTCATTTGCAGCTAAGACCATTTTCTTCGCGTAATTGCTAAATATGAAATATGAGGTTATCCCTTTATTTCGTTTTCCACAGACTTCTTTGATGTGCGAGTCGTAATGTCCACACACCAATTTTAAGTTTATTGACTTCCACTCCTGGACCTGTTTTGATGTCGATACCTAGCAGAAACCTACTTGTGGCGGGACAGTCAGTGAAGATCCCGATATTTCTATCAAATATTCTATATGATTGCTCTAACTAAAAATAGTTTTGATAATACAGTTGTCCTAATTGCACGTGCTACTTAATCGTGCAGTTTGTCGTGGTGTCTTGGCATCAGCGACTGACTGATTTATAACCAACACAGATGCCGAAAACAAAAAGGCTGCCACAGACTGTCAAGATCGACCAAGCCCTTGTTGGAAGCCCATTTAGTTGAACCATTTGGTTCTCTTATGAATTTTTAAATATTTGGTGTCACGTTCCACCGCGATCTTCTATTTCATTGTAGAAGAATTTTATTTCAAAAGGATTTTATTT
Organism: Phania funesta; assembly: GCA_963932375.1. Taxonomy (NCBI): domain Eukaryota; kingdom Metazoa; phylum Arthropoda; class Insecta; order Diptera; family Tachinidae; genus Phania; species Phania funesta. Next base: position 72,372,051 of record OZ010656.1, read on the forward strand.
TTGGTTGGTTAATGAACGTAAACAGCATATTTTGGTGGTGGTAGATCATCTGAAGTGAAGTTCTTACCAAAAAAAAAATAATAAAAAACTTCTATTTTATATAGAAAGAAGAAAAATGGAAATTCTTCAGACCAACCTGGCTTATACTGTGATATCACAGGCTTATTTTGCGAAATTATTTAAATATTCAACAACTTATTTTCGCAACGGACACATGGTTTCATGTATCCAGGCAATTAAATAACAACTACGGTTCCATAAATACGTTCAGATTATCTTTATGTATGAAATCTTCATATTGGGGAAATATGGACCGATAAACAACACTAAGCCGTGGATGAGGTCTATTTGGGGCATGTTAGGTAATAAGAACAATATGCTCACATTTTGTTGATGCTATGGAGAATTGTACGATCGGTAGGTTGATTTCGTAGACCATAAGTTTCCTGAAGCGCACACAACTCAGTTCTCGCGGAATGGTGTCAGTTTTTGATAGGTCACCGAAATGCCACTACTTAAGTCAGTTCGACTCTTTAAAATATTTTGTGAAATTTAATAACTTTTAATTTATTTTACTACCCCTGGATCCGCATCTGCTGAAGAAGAATTTGGATTTATTTTTGAATGTATTCAACAGCATAGAAAGATTGCAGTTTGGTAGAGTGAAAAACTAAAAACGTTTTTTTGAAAGTTCTCAGTTTTAGATCAAGCTAAAGGAAAAAATTTTGATTTTCTGCTTTACACTCGTTTATAAGAAATAAATTGCGATTTGCTGCCATCGTTAAAGTTGTCAATATCTAAATATTTCATTTGAAAATTTTTTTATTAAATCCCGATTACTTCATAATGCGTGTGTTAAACTTGCCACCAGCAAATATTGTATACATAAGAAATTTATTGTAATTTTTAGTTTTACAAATTTGTCTACAAGATAAACAAACTGTCATTCTATAAATTCGAATAGAAAATTTATTTGCACAACAGTCAAAGCGAAATATTTATTACCCATCTGTTTAACATCTGTGTTGAAATGGTCTTTAAGGAAAATAATTGTGCAAAAATTTATTTGTCTGTAATTTTTTTTTGCCTACAAAATAATTAACACTCAATTAAATCCAACACTTTCTCTTTTTAATAAATATATAGAAAATAGGGTAAAATTTCATAACAATTTCCAAATGCTACTGAAGGCGAATTCGCTTTCCAGTGTTAGGAGAAGCAGCATCGTGGCAACACATATTTATATTTATAATCATATTTATACAAAACATACATATACTGATAATTAATCAAATGCTTTTTTTAATTTCAATTGCCAAAGTAAACATTTGAGCTATAAAAAAAATTCGCAAAGAATTGCAAAAATATTTAATTTAATTGAAAACAAAAAAAAAAAAAATACGCCCACGAAATAAATTGTAACCAACGAAATTAAATTAAAAAAATTTCAAGAAGTTTTCAAAGAAATAGAAATACAAAATTTTAAAGCTGTTGGCTTATCTACTTTTAAATATAAGAAAAAAACTTAATAAATACAGGGTGAGACATCGTATACTTTAAAATGTGAATTACTAAACGTCCACCTTCTGAGTTATATGTTCAAATTAGGGCGTTTTGAATTGTTAATTAGGAACTCCATACTAAAGACTCACTATGATGGCTAATTTTAGATTTCAAGTGGATTTGCTTTGCCTTAGAAACGTACATAACTATAGGCTGAATTCTAAGCCCGTTAGAACAAATTGCACAAAAAACATAGTTTTAATCAAAAATGTTTTTATATGGAAGATCAATATATAACATTACAATACAATACAATAATATTTTAAATGGATTTCAGGTATATGACCAGCGCAACTGTTCTTTATGGGTCGCATTCTGGAAGCCTAATTTAAGGCCTCTCTTTCGAGCATTTTCGCCCATATGTCACGCATCCAGGGACAAATGCTGCTGGCTTATCAGCACGAACTAGTGACTTCACGTGGCCGCACAGAAAACAGTCGAGAGGTGTCTGATCGGACGACCTCGAAGGACAACTGACAGGCCCATTTCTCGAAATCAACTTTTCGCTAAATTTTGAAAAACGTTTCGTTGGTTGCGGTCGCCGTATGGCACATAGCACCATCCTCATAAAACCACATCCCGCCCAGATCAATGTCATCCATATCTTCAAACAAAAAATCATTGATCGATAACGATCTGCGGCTTAATTTTGGAAGAAATAAGGACAAATGATGCCACCAGCCATTAATCCGCACCAAACGGTGCATTTTTCTGAAAGTAATAGGGTCTGTAGGATCTGCTGTGGATTGGTTTCACTCAATATAGGCGAATTTTTCTTTATCAACAAACCCGTTAAGACCAAAATGAGCCTCCTCACTGAAAACAATTTTTCGACAAAACATCGGGATCAGTCGATGACTGATTTTCAAATTCAAGCTTCAATCTAATCAAAATGATTTGCCAGAGATCATAAATGTCAAAAATATAGCACATTACGTTTGACATTTAACCCTTTCGTAAATCCTATCGGGAATAAACCTTCTATACTTAAGTCGCAATGGCCTTCCTTGTTCATTACGATTTTGAGCTTAACGACAGCAGAATTTGAAATTTATAAGACAACATTTTTCACTCTTACTGATGTTTAACTCTTTCACTAATAATACACACATGGAACATTTGCTAATTCCGAGTTGCGGACATCATCGTTTCACCGATAACCTCCATGGCCACAGCAACCATGCTCCCGATCGTACAAAGAGTACGACCAGGAAAATATTCGAAAAGAACCAGGCTGCTTTGACCAAACAACAGATGTATTTTGGTCTTGTTTTGTGGCAACAACCCTTGACATCATTGTTTGCACAACTTGTACTTTTCAAATTCTTTCTTAAAAAATATCTTTTAGATTGTTTCGATTCTCCAAATATCCAAAGTTTTCTGTTCAATGGTTTGCTTTCAAAGAAGTTTTTGCACGGATTATATTTGGGCAAGAGTTCCGGGCACGAACTAGTTCGTTCAATTGCCAGATTATTTCAGAACAATTATAAAAACAACACAAAATTTATTTTGATGAGTCATATACAAGAATTAGAAAATTGCTTAGTATTTCTCTAATAGTTGTCAAGTTGATACCATCATTCTGAAATAAATCTTAATTGAACAAACTAGTTCGTGAATGGCACAACTGTAATATTAGTTATCTCGACTTCTAGTTTTTTAACACTTTCTTTGCGATACGTGACATGTGGCAACGTCAAAAATGGTTAGCAGAAATATCCATTAAATCAAGAAATGATTTCAACCAGAGCAATGCGCACGAAATTCGTGCTCGATGTGAAATGTGTGCCATGCCTTTCGACCATTTTTTGGTTGTCTTATATCTATATATATATATAAAAGAGAAACTCTGTCTGTCTGTGAAAGTGTTAGCTATAGATCCAAACTTTGGCAAGTTGTTGCATACATTCCAGGGAGTGTTTATGGGTGGTAATTTAAATAAAAAGTGGGCGGGGCTACGCCCATCTACATATACATAAAAATGAAATACGCCCATACAAAATAAATATTAATTTTTCAGCTACTTGCACTAGATCGATTTTTCTGAAACTTTGCATGCATATTGAGCTGTCATGACTATATAATTTCGTGATTAGGAACGTGGGCAGGGCCACGCCCATAAAATTTTGAGGTGCTTGCACTGGACCTATTTTTCTGAAACTTTGCACACGTATTGAGCTTATTAAGGACCGTAGCAAGGCGCGCCGGGCTTGGCTAGTTAGCAATAAATTTCGGATTTCAAGTCGTGCTAAGTTATACCAGCTTAACGGTTTTACTATATTATTTCAGGCCGTGTTTATTAAAGCCCCTTACACACTATTGTATAAGTGTTTGGATATCGTTCTGACTGTTAAACAATTAAAAGGTTTATCTACACTAACGCGACCCTAATAATATAAAAAATCTCAGCGTTTGACATTTTTAATTTATTTATGAGAGCCGTACGACTGTCAAATTACCAGCCGTATTTTGCGAGTCTGATTACATATTGATCGTTTTATTAAATCTAATACTGTGATTGACATGTGATTTCTGCATAACACAACGTGTGAAACAACACGACGAACCATTTATGTCACGCCAATTAAATCGTGCAACTTGTTGCACTCGAGAAAGTGTTTTACAACGGAACTTCTCTAATCACTTGCTGTGTAGGCGTGGTCAACGTGAACATAAACTTGTATTTAAAAGTTAAATGTCATTATGACAATTTACTCTTTTCATAATTTATGTTGTTGCTTGTTCTCGGATATACTTAATTCTAAAAGCACGCCCTTAAAAAAACACCCTTCAATGCTTGTTAGCCAACATTTTTCTCTCCACACACACATCCCCCTTTTACTTGTTTTTCTTAATAAAAATAAATTTATTAATTTTCTATTTATTGACTGGTTGTCAAAAAGTTTAGAAAATATTTAAAATTCATTTGGTCAGGGGCATCATGCCACTAGCTTGTTTCATCATCGCGACACTGTGATCATCATCATCATTTATATACGATATATTGATATTTGTATTAAATATATAAAAAGCACTAAAAGGAATATTTTCAACATTTTAAATGTTTTTGAATAAAGTTTTTTTTTATTCACAAAATGTGAATGAAAATGTTTGCCAATTTCTTTTTTCAAAAGCTTTAAATCATTTTTGTTTGTTTTATAAACGATACAGTATTTTGAAATGATTTTATTATTAATTTTCAAAAAGAAGACAAAAAAGAATTTATATGTTTTCTTTTACATTTAATTTAATGCAGTCTATGATATATGCGCGCAAAATTTGATTAGACGCTATTTTGCCAAATAATTTGCAATTTGTAAAGATTTATAGAGAACAGAGAAGAACAATATTTGCTAGTGGCCTTAACATTTTCAATGTTTCAAATACTAAGTATAAGGTTCTTGGCGCTGAACAGTGGAATCACTTCTAAAGCCATGGCGCAAAAATAAAGCTTCGTTTCCTGTCTAAATAGCTTGAAAATATTTATTGCTCATGTGTTAAGGGGAAGAGAAAAAAAAAGTATTAAGCTTTAATAAGCAATACTTCTCTGGAACTTGTAATTCCTCTGTCACGGCAAAGCCAAAGAGCAAAGACTCCCCAATGGAAAGTCGTAATTAAAAGCCTGATACATCCTATCTGCAGCAAGAAGGACGAATTGGCTTAAACAGAATGGCACGACATTTATCATGGCATGAATACTGAACGAATTAAGGTTACTGTGTAACACGTGACCTGCAAAGGCAATAGAACTATTGAAGATATCACACTGATTTAGATTGTAGCGAGTATGCACTAAGAATTTATTACGATGATAGAAACAAATGACAATTTGTCAAATGTGTGGGGAGATACGCAATGGCTTACATCGGCGCCAGTCTAGCGACACAATCCGGCGGTGGTGTTAGCAACGCAACCACCAATGCCCTTATACGCACGTGTATAGGCAGCTACTGAAGATCATGGCTGCTTAAATCCTGATCCCACATCCTGCTGAGTGAATTGCAGCTAGCCATTGTGCTGCTGACAATAGCTATTCCATAGACAGTCTGTGTTGCAATGCAACGCAAAGTTGATGCTGCACTAAGACCTTCCTGTGATTTGGACATACACTACAGCCACCACGTGCACTTCCAAAGAATCCTCAACAACTACAAATCAGGGACTTTGCGTCGCATTTGCTACTAGTTCCCTTAGTACCAGCGTTTAAAGTCCTACCATTTTCTAGTTTTAGGCCCCACACAAGCTTCGAGGCGTGGTTTACCATTTCCCCCGTTAACTATACATCAAAGTGGCAGGATCACCAAAAAGACATGCCTGCGGAGGCACAGATTATATCATACTGCCCCATAATCATACTCTCAATTTGATCAAAGTTGTTTGAAGAATTATTCGTTTCGTGTTTATACTCTTTTTTAATTAAGCAAAGCATTGTTACGCTAGGCACAGTGCTATTGAGAAAGTCCATAGAATTGTGACTGTTATAAGGTAGTCATTGTTCAGCTGTCTTTATAGACATTTCTTAGGTGTGTGATTAAGACTGACATTATGGGCTACTCATTGAAATAACTTGAGTTCTACCTGAAAACTCCCACAAGATACAAATATAACGTAAGATGCATAAGACATATAGAAGGTTTAAAGTAAGGTTCATGGATCAGTTCTCTAGGTCATGAGCTAGAGAGCTGGCTAAAAAAGTGAAGAATAAAGAAAAATCTATCGAAATGTTTCTATATAACGTTTTCCCTCAGCTGGAAAATTTGTCAAACAAAAACAAGTACCACTTTTCCAGCGGAAGCTTACGTCCAATATTTGGGTGTCCACCGAGATCGGCACCTAGGCTGATCCCGCCATATTGCCGCCAAAATAATAGCATTAAACTGATAACAAATCAACTGCACGGTCTTTTTGGTTTTATAAGGAATTTGCATCCCTTATAAAATCATTATGGACATGACTGTGGGGAACTGCTTGCGCATCAAACATTCAGAAATTACAAAGAGTACAGTCTCGGTTTTTATCGTCTACGCTTCTTGGTCCTTCCCAACACTCTAGCATGTGATTTATTTTGCAATTTCATGGTCATTAGAGACTATAAACACAGACACATTGAGCCTGGCAAGACTGTTCTCTCAACCCAATCGTATGTTATCCTAAATTTCTTTTGAAAAGTTTCAATAAAATTCAGGAGGTCTCCCACCCGAATCTGGTGAGATTTTATGCTTATAAAATTTACGTCCGTCGACACATTGCAAGCGATTTACTAAAGACTGTGTTTAATTTAAGAAGTTATATGTAGCAATAAACTTCGCTATTTACTGATATCACCTTCATAAAGGTTACGCGCATATCTCAACTGATCAATGCAGATCCTCAAACTCAAAGCCATTAATCAATTAAGAATTTTGTTGTCACAAATCTTTTTGTTCCTTCAAATAATCAACGACCGTTTATTTCGCACTACCAAGTAAATAAACAAAAAAGCCAGTAGCGATCGCATTGACCGTGTAGAATGCTCCCTTAACCACTAGTCTCCCCTTCAAACGTTGGTGCCTTAAATTGTACATCTCAAAACTATTTACACACAACATCCCCCAAAACCAAAACACTCTGTTCACAGTGTTGAAAACAAATTTTGCACAACGACCATCAACTATTAATGTCTGATCATTGCGCTAATGATCTAGCGAATCTCTCTACACAATGAACTCTTAAAATTTTATATATTTATTATTGCTAGAGTTACTTTTTCTATTTAGCTTTTGGTTAAAATTAAGCCAATAACTAAAGTATTTTTCAAAAATAATCATTAAATAAGCTACTTACTCTTGACTACTAAATCGGCCGTGCTGGTCGATTGGCCCATTGAGTTGCTGGCGGTAACAGCATAACGACCCGCATCGCCAACATTAACCTCTTTCAGATCGATAGTGATACGATTACACTTGTTGACAATCTTCAAACGATCAGTGTCAAAGAGCTGGGCACCATTTTTCTCAATCTTAATTTCGGGCGATGGAAAGCCGTCATAAGTGGCTTCCATGCTAATATCTACGCCCTGATCGACAATTTTCCCCACCAAAGGTGAGGTGAAGCGTGGTGCGATTTCGCGGCGAGTACGTGTAGGTGAACTGGGCACAAGGCCATTGGAGGTGCCATTTGTGGCCGATTGGACAAGTACAAATGAGTTTTGTTGCGCATGCGGTGAAGACATATCTTTGGTTTTGTGTAATTCCTGATAATGATGTGACTCCATAACTTGAGGCCTTTGTGAACCCAATTGTTTTAATGACTGATCGATATGAGCCGATGAGTGGTGTATTTCGGTTTGCGGCAAGTTGCCCTCATATGAGCTGACTTGTGAGGTTGAGGTGGTGGTGAATGTTTGTTTCTTAATGGTGACAAGTGATGAGTCGGTATTGTGCTCTTGAGTCATGGTTTCCATATTACTCTGAGCCGGCATACATTCCAGGCCAGAGCCTACCAAACCCAAAAATGCTACACAAGTAGCTTTGCCCACTTCATTTTCGGCCACACAACTTACTTTTCCTACCGTATCGGTTCCTACCTTTTGTATAGTCAAAACTTCCCGGTCACCGCTAGTGGAAACCAGAAAATTATGGCCATGCACGGGCTGATCATTAAAATACCAATGAACTTTTGGCGTAGGTTTACCTTTAACAATGCACTCGAATTTCACTAAATCGTCCTCATTGGCCGTTTTGTCGGAAAACAATTCTTTGAACTCGGGACAAGTCTTCTGCTCGACAATCTCCACTTGTTGCGTGCGTTGGCTTTCAGGAGCATTTACAGATTTTACAATCAAGTGAGAGAAACATTTAGCATCACCCGCACTGTTGCAAACTTTAACAGTATAAACACCCTTGTCGTCATTATTCACATTCTTAATGGTCAACTTAAAGGCACCGCCATTGGGATTGGATTCGATTAGCAAACGATCGGTGTTGGCTAGTTCTTTGTTGGTCAAAAACCATTTGGCCGTCATAGGTTTGTCACCACTTGTTATCACTTCCATTTCTACAGTCTCACCCTCATCGACTAGAACATCACTGAGAAATTTCTCAAATTTCGGTTCCAATTCTTTGGCCAACGATTGTCTTTCCGATTGGGCCCTTGTAGCAGGTTCGGCTATATTCAAAGGTGTCACCTTTAGTTCACAACTACTTGAGGCTTCGCCAGCTGAATTGATGGCAACTACTTTATAATTGCCGCCATCCTCCTGGTACACTTCTTGTATGATCAACGAACACTTGTCGCCCTGAAACAGCAGCTGTACTTCGGCCGATTCTTTAACGGGTCGATCGTTGTGATACCAAATAACTTCGGGCTCAGGTGCACCCACTATAACACAGTCCAAGCGCACTGGCTTGCCCTCAAATATCGAAACGTCTTTCAAGGCCAATTGTACAGAGGGTTTTATCGGCTCTACATCCATATCCGAGGCCATTTCCGAATCGGAGGTCTCGTTGGGTAGACGTCCTTTAACGTTAACGTTGCACGAACTATACGCTTCACCAGCTAAATTTTTAGCGGTCAGTACATAAACTCCGGCGTCTTTAGGATAAGCTTGCGGGATTATAACCGTTACACGACCGTATTCATACTGAAAGTAATTTGCAAAAAAATATTTTCAACCAGTGAGTAATGGTGAGTTCTGAATAATAAGCAGCAACAGAAATAAGCAAAATTTATTTACATTTAATAATTTTACGTGTGTATGTATTTGTGTGTGTATGTGTGTGTTTTCATATGTTTATGTGGCTGTGGTGAGTATTTGTATGTATTGATAATGTATAAAAATGTGAAATGTATAATATTTTTCTTTAGCTGAAATTCGTCGTTCTTCTCGTTGTATTTATCTATATTTTTTTTCTCTTTGAAAATTTCACTTTTTATTATTTTTGTTGTTTCTGTATTCTGAAAATTTTGTCTGATTTTAATTTTATGATTAAATTTGTTTTTTCTAAAATCCTAGAAAAACTATAAAATGTTCTTGCATATTTATTTACACAATAAAATTTGTATTAGTGAGAACTTGAATGTAGCCGGTGGAGTGTAGTAAAACCAAATATTATTCGCTTGATGTACATTCATGAACAGTCCCGTGGGGTGCAGGGGGCTTGATGGACAGTTTTCATATAAAACAGGATGCACAAGTGTTTTTAAAATTGACTTCTCTACACTAATAAACGAAGAAGGGCATACAAGTGTGTTGCACAATGTGACGAAAAAAGAAAATTAAGTACCAATCAGTCCTGCATAAAAAGGAACAATTCCTTCAGTTCAGACTTTTGTTATTGAAATTTGGGTCTTTGTTATATTGTACGCTTCATTGCAAAATCAGGATCACTGTTATTGGAATTTTGTATTTTCGATGAAAATAGACATTTAAAAATTTAGATATGAGAAAACCACCTGGACCTGATCGTCTTAAAGGATCAATGATAAAAAACTCACATAATTTTGCTGCGAGAAAAAAGTGTGCTATTCATATTTACGTTGCTTTTGATCCCTAAAGCGCCTTTCACACTATTAAATCAAGTAAAACGAATTATCAAATTCAAGTAAAATGAGAAAGTATAAGTAGAGTGTAAATCAGACTGGCAAAAAATACGGATTGAAATTTTCTAAACGCTGAATATTTTAATTTTATCAGGGTTGCATTTATGCAGAAACAGGCGAATACAATTCCAAAAGCAGCTGGTGAGCAAATGAATACTTCGACTGGTTCGCCGCTGATATCGCGTCGCAGAAATTTTTTTCAGCTTGCCGCGACACAAAAACGGCTGCTGTGCTTATCGGTTATCAATGTATTTTGTTGACTCCAGTGTTGAAAAATTGTGTACTTTTTCATCACCTCATTTGGCTTATTTTTACAAACGAAATCTATCCACAACTTGAGCCGCCAAAAAGTCTCAAGAGCCAGAGCTACCCACCCAAAATTAATCAGCGACCGCCGCCATAAATATTGATTCAGTTTTTTTCTCTGCTACTTGCTCGAAGTAAACAAACATGTTTTTAAATTTATTTTAAGTGCGATAGTATAGACATACAGTGTAAAGAGAATATTTTACTTTTCTATTAAATTCTAACCAATTGTCGAATAGTGTGAAAGGGGCCTAAGTCAAGAATGGACTTAAGTCAGACGCAATAGTCTACTCCGATTATTTGAAAAATTATTCGTCTTGAGTTTAAAACCTTATCTTAATTTAGAAATCATCTTCCGGGACTATCAGTTTGGTTGTATTAGTTGGTTTTCGAAGACAAATTTCTTTTGTACGTATCGATTATAAAGCCAATAGGGACATATAGCATTGAGCTATGTGGTACTGCTTGCCCATCAAAGATCTGGAAATTACAACGAAGACAGTCTAGGATTTTATGACTCAACGCTGCGTCCTTTTGTATGTAAGATATGAAAATGTGCATAGAAATCTGAAAGTTCTCGCTATCAAAGAAAAAATATGAAAAATACTTATGAAAATATGTAAGTAATCCAGAGGTTCAACCTAATGCTTTTGTAGGGGATTTATTATAATTTCATGGGCAGCAGGGACTAAAAAACAGACACATTGAGGCTCAAGTGAGGCGGCTCTTCTAATAAAAACAAATAAGTTATTACATTGGCTATAAATAAAAATCTAGACCTAAGAGTTCTATTATCCTCATCTATTTGCTACTGTGGCTCCTTTGGGAGTGCTGTTGATGTCTAAGAAGGTGATGCTATTAACAGCAGTAGATAAGGTAGCTTGAAAACCCCTTAGAGGGGAGTACTAAGGCCCAGTCAGCCATGATCCTAAAATTGCTGCATAGAGGCTTTGGTGGTCGCATATTTCACACCCGGTGTTGAGACCACCATTGGATAAGATTAAAAGACTGGTACCGATGTTAATCATGACATATCTTTAGGGCTCTCCGCTGACGGCATTTTTCCAAAGTTTGTTAAACAAGTTTTATCGCTTGGACATTTTATAATTTAACATAGCCGGGGTGGCATTAGTAAGTGAATGCTAAACAACAGATTTAAAAATATGTCGGGAAAACAACATGGTCACCACAGACTACGTACACCATCGATCGGCACTTTATGAGTATTTTTTTGAACGCAGGATGCAACTAAACTGATAACCTTACTCTAAAACTTTGCAATCAATTCGTGTCTGCAGTTAGATTGGCATTAAATAACATCCAACGAAAGGGTACAAATTCGTATCACCATTTATTTTTCTCGAAGACTATTTAGTATTAAAAACCCTGTATAAATTTCGTATAAACAAGCAAACAAATTAGAAGTATATAAACTTAAAACCACTAAAATCTCACCAAGCAAAAAAGAAATGATTTAAAAAATGTTTTTCATAATCGGTTTTATTTTTTGGCATAGATATATCCAAGAAGAAAAAATAACATAAAGAGAAATTAAAAAAAATTAAGAAATGTATTCATAGACATCTGATTTATTGTATCCCACACACATACATACACACATACATACATACATATTAATGTTTACAATACAATTTTCATTTAAAATCGGAACAAATTGAAAATGAAGACATTTATCCAAACATATTCTACATGAAAATAACCCCACACACAAACTGCCAAAATCTATGGTTAAGTGGTGAAAATATTAGCAATATTTAATTGGTAAATCATGTATCAAGAATTGCATGTTAGAAAACAAACTCTTGAAAAAAAATACTACAGGCGTGGACCCAAGGTAAGCTTTGGGGGGTTGAAAATTTTTCAAGGAAGCAAAATAATTTTTGCTTAGCGAAATCTTTATATTGAATCCCTAACGAGTAGCGGGTGGGCGCGTATTATCCCCCTTGATACGCACCTGGCGTGCATGTACAAAGCAAGAACAAGATCACCACCCACGACATTTAATGAGCACTCAACCATCCGCTAGGCAAACAAAAATGAACGATTACAAAATAGAAAATAAGAACAGCAACATATTCTTACAACATTTAAGTTGAAGACACCATTAGGCAAAAGGCACACGAACGATTTATTTGCCAAATAATTTTTATGTTCTCCTCAACAATAGATGATTTACAAAGCGCTACGTATAAAAGATAATTAGGGAAATTTTAGTGCTTCTGTGACAGTACAGAAGCAGAGCAAACATAAAATTCAGTAAATAGCTATTGGGAGACAATTGTCGTACAAATGTTGGACAATAGAATCCCTAGGGCCGACTAAACAGGTGATTTCACCAGCGCAACTGATGACTATTAAAAACTGTTTGGATGTCAAATTTTATATAAAAAAATGCTTGGCCGTTACCGGCATTTTTTTTATATGAATTTTGACATTCGCATTATGTGTATTAACGGAATTCTCAAGGCAAATTGATAACAGGTAGACGAATGTCAAACTCCATATAAAAAAAAGTGCCGGTAACTGCAAAACATTTTGTTCAGTGTAAACTTTGTCTGAGTAAAGACGTACTTCACTTTAAGCGCATAATTTAAATTCATTTAAGGTGACTTTTTTTTTATTTTAAAAATTAAACAAGTGCAGAGACACAGTTAACAGTTAGTAACAACAACAAAATAACAAAAAATAAAAAGCAATATAATATTGTGTGTGATAAAAAAGACAATAACAAAGTGCATGGTTAAACCTGTTTAAACAATTGATAGTGAGTGCATGAGCGCACCAAACATTAACGAAAAAAATATAAAAGGTAATAACAACAATGCTTATTACTCTTTTTCTTACACAAATGCTAATAATGCAATAAACAATATAAATAATAAAAAAAAAGATGACAGTGCTTTTTTAACCGCCAGGCCAATTGACCGAACGCGTTCTTTATCAGCAAATATAAATATATCTGCTACAGAAACAAAGAATTCAATAAATAAAACTAAAGAAACAAATAATACACAAAAAATAGCACAAGAAATAGAACCAAGTACTGCATCTAAACGCGTGCAAACTGGTATGGATCGGTACATAACCATAACGAAGAGGAAGGCGAGTCCTAAGTCTTCACAAGAGCGAACCGCCAAGCAATATAAAGGTTCTCATCAAGTAGCTGCAACAGCGGTAAGTGAAAATAGATTTTCTGTCCTTGCTACCCCGGATAATGAAAATGCCGAACCCACTGTAAGGGAACAAAAACCCCCACCAATCTACTTGCGCGAACAAACATCAAATGCCATTGTAAATATGCTGTCCCAACTCGTAGGCAAAGAAAATTTCTATGTGGCTTCTGTACGAAGAGGACAGATACAAGAAACGAAGATCCAAGCCCACACTGAGAAGAATTATCGCCTAATCGCAAGTCGTCTCGATGCAGATAATAAGAGCTATTATACGTATCAACTAAAAAGTGCTAAAGGTTTGAATGTCATTATAAAGGGCATTGACAGTTCTGTTCCCACTGAGGAGATAAAAAGTGCCATAGAGGTAGAAGGTTATGTCGTAAGGTCAGTGCACAATATTTTAAATAAGAATAAAGTTCCCCAACCTATGCATCGTGTTGAAATCGTGTTTAATGCATCGCAGCTTAAATCAAAAAACTCGGTTCATCCAATATATAATTTGCGCTACCTTTTGAACAGAAGAATAACGGTGGAAGAGCCTCTAAAACGTAACGGTCCCCGTCAGTGTACCAACTGCCAGGAATTCGGACACACGAAAACCTACTGCAAGCTACCATCTGTATGTGTTGTTTGCGGTGATGCGCACCGGACTTTGGAATGCGCTTCTTCCAAAACAGACCCCAAGGTCAAAAAATGCAGCAACTGTGGTGAAAACCATACAGCAAATTACAGGGGCTGCAAAGTATTTCAATATGTAAAAGATAATGCGAAAGTCGTACGTAAACCGGAATATGAGCAATATAAAGCTTCCCAATTTCCTCGGCTTCATGCTGGTTCTATTGCTAGTACACAAGCTACACAGCCACACACTAAGCCAAACTTTTCATATGCCCAAACATTGAGAAATGATTTACCTAACTCGAATGCCAAAAGTTCTAATGCGCATAAACATTCATATGCCCACGTCTTAAAAGAGGGTGCTCAGACACCCCTCACCAACAATTCGAGCTCGATCGAGAACTTAATACAGACAATGAATAATTTCATGACAACTATGCAGGGTATGTTTCAGGAAATGATGCGAACCCAAAACATGCTTCTGCAAGTTTTGCTTGGCAAAAAATGAACCAGTTAAAAATATGCTTCTGGAACGCTAACGGGCTCTCCCAACATAAATATGAAGTAGAACACTTCCTGCTAGCACATGATATAGACATACTATTAGTCTCTGAAACACACTTCACTATAAAAAACTGCTTTAGAATTGATGGGTATTTTATATATGACACCAAACACCCAAGCGAAAGGGCATGTGGTGGGACTGCCATTATAGTCCGAAAAAACGTAAGGCATTTTCCGTTGCCTGAATTCAGAGAGGACTTTTTGCAAACCACGGCCATAAATCTTACAGATTTTAAAATTGTAGTCTCATCAGTGTATTGCCCGCCTAGGCATAAAATCGAACACCATGAATTTGCCAGGTTCTTTGCTACGCTAGGGCAAAAATTTATTGCCGCTGGCGATTACAATGCAAAGCACACATATTGGGGATCCAGACTCCTTAGTCCTAGAGGTAGGCAGTTGTATTATACAGTTGAAACAAACAAGCTTGACGTCGTATCTGCCGGTACACCCACCTATTGGCCCACAGACTTTAATAAGTTGCCAGACCTTATTGATTTTGCTATAGTAAAAAACATCAAACGCGATCAACTCTTAGTTAAATCATCCTATGACCTATCTTCTGATCATTCACCTACAATTGTTATTTTACACGACAGTTTTGTCACTGCACCTAAAACCCTTAGTTTCTACCCGAACAGAAACACGAATTGGTTAAAATATAAAATGTATGTGAGCTCTCACTTACCTTTGAACATCCCACTGAGAAATCCAGCTGATATTCAAGCAGCTGTAGACCATTTTACAGACGTCGTGACTGCCGCAGCCATAGCTGCAACGCCAACAAAGCCATCAGCTAAAATAATAACGTACCAGGCAACAGCAGATATTCAGATGCTCGTCATTGAGAAAAGAAGACTAAGAAGACAATGGCAAAATAGCCGTTCTCCACACATAAAAATGCAAATGAACTTATGCCAAAAAAACTTACGCAGTAAATTGAGACAGAAACACCAATTCGCTATTGACAACTTTTTAAAAAACTTGGATCCAATGAAAAACACGGATTATAGTCTGTGGAAAGCTGTAACGCACTTACAATGTCCTATTGCTTACGAATCCCCACTAAGACTTGAAGACCGTACTTGGGCTAAAAACTCAAGTGAAAAGGCAAATGCGTTCGCAAAGCACTTAGAGAAGGTTTTCGCACCACATGATATAAGTAATTCCACTATTCCAAATATTAGCGATATCGTGAATGATCCTATGAAATTTCGGTTGTCTTCTTTAAAATCGACAATTAAAAATACGGATATGAAGAAATCACCTGGGCCTGATCGTATAACAGGATCAATGATAAAAAACTTACCAAATTCAGCTGTAAGAATTTTACTTTACATATTTAATGCTATGTTGCGCGTCGGCTTCTTCCCATGCTCTTGGAAGAAGTCTGAAATTGTTATGATCCCGAAACCTGGAAAGGACTCAAGCCAGATTACATCCTACAGGCCAATTAGCCTACTGTCAGTTTTGTCAAAGATATTTGAAAAATTATTCGTCTCGAGTGTAACTCCTTTTCTAAATGAACACAACGTTATCCCAGATCATCAGTTTGGTTTTCGAGCAAGGCATAGTACGATTGAACAAGTCCATAGAATCGTTACCATTATTAGATCGGCTTTTGAAAGAAAGCAATACTGTTCAGCTTTATTTATAGACATTTCCCAAGCATTTGATAAAGTCTGCCATGATGGGCTACTTACTAAAATAGTTCGGGTTCTACCTGAAAACACCCACAAGCTTATAAAAAGCTATTTGTCCGGTAGAACTTTTAAAGTAAGGTCAAAGGACCAGCTTTCAAGATGTGGGAAAATCAGTGCAGGAGTACCTCAAGGTAGTGTGCTAGGGCCGCTATTATATATCATCTATACAGCGGATATGCCGACAAGCCCACATACATATACATCAACCTTTGCAGACGACACTGCAATTATAAGTGTCAGTAATGATCCAAAGGATGCATCTGAAAAGCTGCAGTCCCACATTCATAAGCTAGAAGACTGGCTAAAACAGTGGAGAATAAAGGTAAATCCATCAAAATGTGCTCATGTAACGTTTTCCATTAGAAGGCAAAATTGTCCACCAATCACAATAACTAATACCACGGTTCCAGCGGAAACGCACGTTAAATATTTAGGTATCCACCTAGATCGGCGCCTAACTTGGTCCCGACATATTGAGGCAAAAATAACGTCCATAAAGCTTCGAACAAATCAACTGCATTGGCTAATAAGTCCTAACTCAACTTTGGCTTTGGAATATAAAGTCCTTTTATACAAATCCGTTATAAAGCCAATATGGTCATATGGTATCCAGCTGTGGGGTACTGCCTGTGCATCAAACATCCAGAAGTTACAGAGAAGACAGTCTAGGATTTTACGTCATATCGTATGCGCCCCCTGGTACATAAGAAATGAAAACATACATAGAGATCTCAAAGTTCCCACTATCTACGAAGAAGTTAAAAGATACACCTCCAAATACGTGAACAAACTAGTGGCACATCCCAACACTCACACGCAATTTATTGCAATTTGATGGCCACCAGAGACTAAAAAGAACTGACACATTGAGCCTGGTGAGGCGGCTCTCTCTACACAATAGAAGATAGATTTTTAAGATTTGAATACAAAAAATTAGTTATTACGTTGGTACTAACTAGTAAATAATAATTTAGAAATAAGATTTGAATACTTATTGTGAATTTCTTTTAATAGAAAGATTCAATAAAATAAAATACAGTAAAAAAAAAAAAAAAAATTTTTGTTATATAAAATTTGATATCAGCAATGAAGCCGAATATGCTATGAATTCGACCGTGAGTCTACGTGTTATACAGTAAAACAAAAATATTAAGATTTATTATTTAAATAGAAACTAATGTAGTACCATATTAAAGGACTTTAACACCAGCTCATTAATAATTAGAACAAAATTAAATTGAAAAAAATAGTTTAAGGGAAAGTACGAGCCGTGATATAACCTAGTTTGAATAGAATAAATAGAAGCTTGTGCGACAATATCAGCAAAATCTATCTTTTTGATTTGTGGCGGCTGAGATAAGAACCCCGGGACTCTATATCCATCGTCGAATGATTAAGACTTAACGCGATAACTACTCAAAATACCCCTAATATCACTACTCATATGTAGTTAAAACTCACCTAAAATTAACGGTTTAACAATTTAGTGGTTTTAGAACCGGGGTCTGGCAAGTATGTCAGCTGTTAAATATCTGTCATCTAAAGTGTCAAATATTTAGTGAAAGGTTTGAAATTTCCGAACATGGATCGTTTAACAACCGAAGAAGGCGTAGAAATAGTTAAAACTTAATACAAAAATGGTGGTTCAAACTAAGTGATTACTAAGTGATTATAGTCGTCATAATCGAACAACTGTGCAAGGAATTGGCAATATTAAAATGAAATATAAAATCATTGAAAGCGTTACAGATGTGGTCAGGCCTGTGCATTATCGCAATGAGCGCACTGCCGAATGTATCGCTACTGTTAGTGCTCTCCTGTAAAACGGCAAAATTACACTTAAGCACTTTTTTCATATTGACACAGAGTTGATCAAACTTTGATATTTACAATGTGTTCAAGATCAAAGAAAGGTCTATTTTATTGAATGTAATAAAGAGAACAAGATTTTTGGAATGAATTTCCGTCATTCCTTGTCAAGTTCTGCAGAACGAAAAATTACACTGAAGATGGCACATAACCGAAAAAATGTTGTCTCCAAACCAAGCTTGACACGATATAACGGAAATCCGTTCCAGGAATCTACATCAAACCACCCTGTCGGAATATCGAATCAAGAATAAAGACAACAAGGTTTGAAACCTAAATATTTTCCACTTGGAATCTATCCCTCCATCATCAATAAAGTGTAGGCCAGTTTGAACTTATGAATTAGAAATTAAGTTTTATTTATACCAATGTAAAATAAAAATATGGAAAATAATAATGCAATATGAAGTCGGGAAAATGTCCATCTCTATTACTTCAGATTTCACTTATCATATTAATCGCATAATTAATAATGGTCCTCATCACTAACGAAGATTTTGTTAAATTAGACATTGATTTCGTTCAGTTTTTCAAAAAGCCTATTAACAACCGTTTTCCTCACACAACAGCCGGTCAGGTCAGCTTTAATTCTTGAACGAGTTCAACTTTATAAGCATGACTTTGAAAAGTTTTAAGCAAAATGTTGCACAAAGTACATCAGGTGATGAACTCAGGCTCGTTCTCAACACTTTGCTGTACAGTAGCTATGTTCGTATCACTACGGCCACACTGAGCGCATTGCTTTAGTTTACTATTACCAACAGCAACCTGAGAATCGAATTTAGTGATTATATTACGCTCAGAGGCCTCTGTAGTAGTCTGATTAGGAGGAAAAGCTGTTTATATTTTACAAAGTGAGTCAGAAAAATTTTAACCAATTTGTTAATACCTTTCCCCATTTAAAATTCATTCTTCACGAGTGTCCCGACCCATGGTTAAAATATGCCAAGTTTGTGCTAAACAAATGACAACGGATGACAATTTCATCATTTGACAGTTGGTCATTCCCTGGCTAAAGTAATACTACAGTCATAGACTAGTCGCAGTGTGGCCATTTATTAATCATACTAATGTTTAAAAGCTCAGTCTAATCATAGTATCTTCATATTTCATTTATAGCCCAGTTATAGTCCAGTCACAGTCATTTTATAATCAAAGCCTAGTCGTAGTCTAAACACTGTGTAGTCGTAGGGTACACATAGTGCCATAGTATAATCGGTGTATTTATTGCTGATACAGTATAGTCTTGGCCCATTATATGGTATCGCAGCAGACTACTAAACAAAAAAAGTGTTCTCAATAATTGATATAAAGAAAAAAAATTACGACGAATTCAAAATTTGGCAAAATGTTGCTGACATAAAATTCACCATAAATTCGAAAAACTTGTTTAAAAAAATTGAATTTCTAAAATCAATGTTGAATAGAAAACCGAAATTTTACCTAAAAATTCCACAAAATTCAACAAATTTTGGAATTTCACCACAAAAACTTTACTAACACGAAAATTTTGCAATTCCACAAAAAATTCGAAAATTAAAAAAAAACTATTTAATAAATGGAAACGTCAAAATATAATATATGCTATACGTTTGTATACAAAAAACTAATTTCACCACAAATCAGGAATTCACCAAAAAAATTAAATATTTATCCAACAATTTAAAATTAATCGAAAAACTGGAATAAAACAAAAGAATAGCGAAAACATTACGAAAATCAAAATTCACCAAACTTTAATATTTCAAAACCAAGTTTTTAGTTTCACCAAAATTTTGAATTATTGCCAAACAAAACTCCACTATATTTTAAAATTTAAAGACAAAATTAAAGTTTCTTCTGAGGTTTTAGAAAAAAAATTATTCTTTGAAATGTTTTTTTTATATTACTAAATCCTAATCCATATTAAAAATTATTAGAAATATATTTGTTGCCTTGAAACTGTCATAAAATATTAACCCGAAATTCAGTTCAAAGTGTGTGTGTTTGGGACATTTATTTTGTGCTGCTTTTGGAATTGACGTCAACGTTGGTTGATGTGGTTTCACTAGAATTTGGGTTGATTGAAAAAAAATGTCGTTTTATTTATTTAAATAAATGATAAACAAATACGATCAAATGAGGTAAAACTTCTTTTTTCTGCGATATACTACAGTGTTATGCTGTGTTAAACATTAAAAGGTGTGTTCACATTCTTCCTTACCTTTGCATCCCTTGGATAAAACGGTTTGCCATTATGTAACCAAAAAATTTCGGGCCTTGGTATGCCACCAATTAGAGCTTCCAATTTCAGTTTTTGACCCACACGAGCCATGGCATTGGTGAGTGGTATTTTGAAATGAGGCATTTCTGTGGGCTCCAAAGCTATAAAAGATGAAAAAGAGCTCTTTTTCAATCTGTTTTAAAACTGATAAAATTTACAAATTAACTTACGTTCCACAATCAAACTAGCTGAACAGTGCTCAATGCCTGCCGGATTGGAAGCGCTGCAAGTGTAAACAGCATCATCTTCCAAAAACACTTCCTCAAACCGCAATTTGGCTTCCCCATTAATATAGCTGATCACATAGTCAGGTGAGTCATCGATACATTTATCATTTTTATACCACTGTACCGTGGGCAAAGGATTGCCAGTTACCGCACAGGAGAATTCATAGGCGGAACCCTCTTTAGCTTTACCACTCTCTAAGAAACGTATTATACGCGGTGCAATCATTTGTACATCAACAGTATTTTCCTTTACCGCTAAGGTGGCCGAAGTCTCAGCATTACCCACCATATTAGAGGCCCGGCAAGTAAATCTAGCCGTGTCAGCGGCAAAAGTTTCTTCAATAACCAAACGACAAATGCCTTTGTTAAAGGAGGTTTTGTAATCCGGATTATTTTGTATGAAAATGCCATCCTTAAACCATTCTATAGTCGGCTCAGGATTTCCGCTGACTTCACATTCAAAAGTGACTTTATCATTTTCACGCGCAACAGCATCTTTCAGCTGTCTGCTAAAGTGTGGAGAGGAGTATTTTATTTCCGTAAAAATATGATTGATTTGTACGTCCTTGCGTATGTTTTCGGTAATGGTGCGCTGATGATCGATTTGATCGCGTGCAGCTTGTAAACGAGCTTCATCCTCACGCTTTTGTTGCTCTCTGAAAGCTTGTTGGCGGGCTTCTTCTTCACGCTTGTTTTGTTCTCGTAATTGCTGTAGTCTTTGTTCTTCATCGCGTACTGTTTGCTCTCGTATGGCCAAGAGACGAGCTTCTTCTTCACGCAAAGCTTTGAGGCGTGCTTGTTCTTCTTCGCGGGCAGCCTTTTCGCGGGCATATTGCTCCCGCTGAGCCTGTTCGCGGGCAGCCTGTACACGAGCCTCTTCCTCACGTAGGACTCTTAAGCGAGCCTCTTCCGCATCTCTGGCGGCCTGTTCTCGAGCAGCTTGCTCTCGTGCAGCTTGTTCGCGGGCCACCACTAGACGCTGCTCTTCTTCACGTAAAGCTCTTTCACGTGCTGCCAATTCCAGAGCCATTTTCTCACGCTCATATTGTTCACGTGCTGCTTGCTCTTTCAATGCTTGCAGACGTGCTTCCTCCTCACGAGCCACTTTCTCGCGAGCCTCTGCCTCACGAGCCGCCTTTTCACGTTCTGCTTGTTCGCGGGCTTCTCTTTCACGCTGTTCTTGGGCACGTTCCTCATGCTTTAAACGTTCTTGCACAATGGTTATATCAGATTTAAGTTTCATAAACGATTGGAAAATCGTCATGACATCGTTGTACAATTGTGAAACTTTGGACATATCGTGGGAACATTTCGCAGCATTGTCCAGTTTTTCTCTCAAAGGAGTTTCTCGTCCATTAACGTAACGATCAATATCGTTCACCAAATTGGCGGCTTCAACAGCATCACGTAAAAAGGTTATTTTATTCGAAACACTATTGTAAAAGTAACTTATCTCATGATATTCAGCCTCGATCTGGAAGGAACAATATATTTGAATTAAACAGTTGACAAACAAATCAATTCTATTTCACCTTCTCTATAACCTCAAAGAATTCTGTGGCCTTATCTAGAGAATTGCGTTTATTTTTGACTTGATCCTTAAACTGTTGCCACTTGTCGTTGAGCTTTCGCAACTCTTCCCGCACATACGTTTCACTTTCAGGATTTGAAATCAATAACTGCTGTGTTGTTGTTTCAGTGAATTTCTCAATACGTTTTTCCAGCAACTAAAAATTTATTAAGAAAACCTATTATTTATCTTTTATAGGAAAAGTCCAGTCATGACTTCATAACAACATAAAACATCAAGACAAAAATCATGAATTTTTCTATATCTATTTACCAAACATTCACATTATAACAATTTTGGGAAGCATTTATTATTATTTCCTACAATTTACCACATTTGTTATCCCCTTTTAAGCAAATTTATATTTTACTGCATTTCAATTGCGCCAAAAATACATACACAAGTTCTCTAATTACATGCAGTCGGCTGACAGCTGTGGCTGTCATTTCAAATTTGGGGAAATGAGGAATATAAACAGAAATTGCTGCAAGACTACTTGCATGTGTATGTAAGCACTTAGTTGAAGGAACAATGAATGTATGTTCTTTAGCTTGCACAGTGGGTTGGTTGAGTCTATGTTTTTCTTGTACGCAGCTTTTTTATGTAAGAAAAATCTAATTTAGCATTTTTAATTGAGGAATAAATATTCGTTTTCTTTTGAAATATAAAAAAAAATCATCACCAAGTTGTCAACATCTTCTTATTAAGCAGAAAGGAAAATTAATAGTGGAGTTCAGTATTTGAAGTAAATTGTCGTGCGAAAATTGAAATGCCAAATGTAAGTGGTTATTTCATGAAATACAACAACAAAATACATAAAATTTCTGTTCAATTTAAAATAAAAAATTGCATTTCATAAAAATGTATTTGAACTGTTGCCCGATCATTTGTAGAAAACACTGAACGCCGCCATTGTGTAGAGCAGAATGGAGATCAAACTGAATAAAATTTAATTATATTCCAAGATAGAGTTGCATGTTGAAATGATGATGAAAATTTAATTTAAATTTTTTAAACTTCATTATCTTTTAAGTTCCCGAGCACAGGATTGTGACTTCGCCCAATTTCCCGCACAATAAATTTTAGAAGGTCTTAAGAAAAACAGAAATTTAAGTGGATGTAATCATCTGATCAAGGGTGTATGTTCGAGGATTTTTTTTTAGCTTTTGCACGCCGTCTTGACTAGCCGTAGATCTGCTCTGCCCACATTTAGATTCCTGTTCGCACAGGAATTTGGCTCGTGAAGACCGTCGCTGTAGATGGTCTGTACGTGTTTAAACAAAGTTGTCCGAACAACACTGTTCTGACATCAAACAAACAAAATGCACAAAGGCAAAATTAAAAATATGTGTGTGTGTGTGTGTGTGTGTGCTCGTCTGTTAACAGCCGTACCTTAATTATAGCTGAGAACATAGAAACACTGTCGATGACAAACAAAAAATTATGTTCAAATTAAACTTAAACGGAAACATCCTCACGTATTCTCCACATAAAAGACCACGAACAAATTTATTATCGTTACTCGGCCGACATCTCATGCGCGAACAAGTTTGTGTCTAGTCAAGACGAAGTGTTAGACGCATCAAATGTCACGTCGATCTTGCGATTTGTTGCTTTTATTCTTAATCCGTTAACTCAGAGTAGTGTTGGCGAGAATCCGAAAGAGAGTTTCAGAAGCAAACGTCTTATAACATTTACCTAAAATTGCTTTTGAAAACTAAAAGACACTGAATGAAAATGAAACCTATTAGAACTAACATCAGTTTGTTTCATATACTCATCATATAATTTATAAAGTTTGTATTGGCTGGTAATGCAACAAGCTACCCCTCGTCTCGAAAACACTCAACAATACAAAAAAATACACTTTAAAAGATTTGACATCATGCACTGCAAAAATTAATTACACAAAAAACAGCTAAATTAAAAATAGATGACGACATGTCTACGAGAATATAAAATAAAATGTTGGCTTCTAGAACACAACAAGCAAATGTGACAATTGGACAAAGAAACAAACAGAGCAAAATTGACACTACTAAAATTTATAGCTTTTGATACGGAAATTTTACAACCCAGCAAAATCCCGATTTGATCCATTTACAACAAGGCCCGAAGGCTGCGAAATTTCATTATAAACTCCAGGCAACAGCGGTTTATAACGTTTCACAAATTTTGCTGGGTTTTCACTTTCACAATCGATTAAAAAATGCAACAATAACAATTAATACCTCCATTGTGTGCAGATAACAACCCCAACGTATTTCATGTTTGGTGGGTTTTAGTAATTTTGGCATTGAACTCTATTTTGAGGTAATCAAATTAAATAATTAAATTCAAATTTTTTTGAACATATTAGCTCCGTTAAGTATTATTTTGCACTCACCTCTATGGTACGTTCAAAATACTCAAACGCCAACGATGTTGTTTTGGCTGCTGCCAAACTATCAACACTTTGATTATTGATCTCCTGCAGTTGCTTGCAAACACTATCCAAACTGCGATTAATATCCAATATATCATTTTTGAATTGTTCCAATTTTTCCAAACGCTCCAAAGTAGACATTCTCTCTCTGTTCGAAGACTCGAAATAAACGCGTAAATTCTCCAACAGTTTCAATATGCGATCAGTATCGATTTCTTTGGCGCCTGGTGGCTCTAAAGCTCGTACACGATCAATTAACAACTCTGACTGGGTGATGAGTGATCGGAATTTCTCCATGACCATGTCACGGAATTTCTCATGTTCAGCTATGCAACGCTCGATGGCATCATTGCTGTTCTGCTGACATTGCTGTTGTTGCTTTAAGAAATAATTATCGATTTCGTAGCGAGTCTTTGTAACATTTTCCAAAAATTTCAACACACTCTCGACGAGAGTTTTGTAGTCGTACCGTATGCCATCCAGTTTGGCTTTCAACGTACGTAGGTTACTAATGACCTGTTCGATTTTTTGCAAAGATTCTGGATCTTTAGTTTGTATAGCGAGCGTAGTGTGAACACGCTCTTGTATTTCGTATTGGGCCTGATCTATATCTTGCAGCACCAATTTCAATTTATCTTGGGTAGTCGCATGTAGCTGTTTAGCATCAACAGATGGAGAATTAAATATCGGATACAGTTGGGTATCCACATGTGTGGTTTTTGTAGCGGTCTGTGGAAGGAAAAACAATTTTTTTATTGATTTCAAAGCAGCAAAACTTAAAGTTAAAAACAATAATAAAAATTTGTGAAAAGGCAACATTGACTAAGAGAACGGCGATGTTGAGGCAATTATTGTCTAAAGGCATTACTTTATCATTCAAATGTAATAAAATTATATAGTGTGACCAGATAGTAATGATTTATTTTCTTTTGGACCTTACACTCTTTTGGATCAACCACACAGAAATGGGGCGAAGTGAAGTGAACAAAGCCGCCAGTATCGAAGAAGTCCCAGAAATGTGCATTCGGCTTATTTTGGATTTGGGCCTACATCCATTTAGGGAGACGCTAACGGAAGAATTAAAGCCGGACGACCATGGACAACGTCGTGAGTTCGCTAACTTGAGCGCTGTAAATGTTGGTCCGATACTGGATTTGCCCAAAAATCATCTTGAAGCACTGCCTGCGAAGGCGTGGTGCTCATTTGTATTATGCGCTATTAAGGCAGTTCGGTACCCATATAAGAAACGTAAGCCATTCGTCTCCTAGGATTAAAGATTAGTTGAAAACGACTCCAGAAAATTTTTTTAATTTTCCACGCCCCTGAATCCGCCTCTTTAGTTTTACTTTTTTTCACTGTGTTACCATTTGCAGTCCGATTATAACATATCGCGTATCATTGTTAATGGTTTGAAAACAGCATCAATATCGTTCTTGGTGGTTCTCCAATGAGGCGTCAAAGTCTAGATACAACCTGTGGTACCTTGGATCTTTCCCCTAAATAACCAACCGTCTTTTAAATATATTAATTTTTTGTTACTCCCATAATGCTGCCTCCAATGCTTTTTTTTATCAAATTCATGATATTACTTCGGGTATCTCGGATACTTCTCCTGCCCCATTACGCTATTAATTACTTAATAAGGCACAATTTACCATACAAGACTTCATTAAGAATTCAGAGTTAATAAATTGAGTAATTAGGTTTTAATTACACCATAAATTGAATATTGCAACTCTGTTGAAGTGTTTTTATTAAGCAGAAAATTCTGTAAAATAAATGTAATAGACCACATTAAATCTAATAGACCACAAAAGAGACACGACAACTTATAGAAACTTATTGCAACGATGATATAAGAGGGTTAAGCAATATTTTTGTTACCAATTTAGTTATCTCTTTCATATTATGGTGTTACTTGGAAATTATTGTCGGATCAGGAAATCCATTTCCGGTTTCGAATGTTAATTGAGTAAGCTAAATTGAGTACGTATGAATACCAAATTTATTAACTCATTTCAAAATTTAATTGCCTCATGTGTGAACATACTATAACTTAAAGTAAAGAGTTTCGTCTACTTTCCCCAAAGCTTCGAAGGGGAAAATTAATAAACTACGAAGAGAATTTGTCTCCGTATTTGGCAAGAAAATTATTTATTTCGATAGTTTATAATACAAACACTTTGA
This sequence comes from Phania funesta, assembly GCA_963932375.1. Taxonomy (NCBI): domain Eukaryota; kingdom Metazoa; phylum Arthropoda; class Insecta; order Diptera; family Tachinidae; genus Phania; species Phania funesta. Next base: position 72,399,120 of record OZ010656.1, read on the forward strand.
GCATATCGTTTCGACTTTTTGACATGTCTGGTTCGGTACGTGTGTGTGTGTGTGTCCAACATGAGCATTTGTGTCACATATATCTGTCGGTCTTGTTATGATTTTCTTAAAATGGAATTGATGTAATTTTTAATTACACCCTTATCGCGACTGGCTCGCTTGTGGTCTAACTGTAGTAAGCACTTATTGCAGCATTTTAGGTCTTATATAGCAAATAACGCAGGAAATTATGCTTAAAAAGCTGAAAGTTGTTTTAGGCGCTTTGTGGCTTCTCTCTTAGCAAAACGATGCAATTCAGAAACGATTAAAAAAACCTTTTTCTCTATAAAAATCGGGATCAATAATATTCTTGCTTTGAACCTAGCACCGGGTGTCATATGCCACAAATAAAAAAATTAGAAAGCAAGCTTGCAAAACAAGGCGATTTCAGTGCAATTCACAAATTTATCTGGGTATTATTGGAATTTATTTATTTTTCGTTTTTCAAACTGAATATAAAAAATGGTATTTCATACACACGGGCCTCGTATAGATTTATTACTTTCACATTTGAAATCATTTCCTTTTAAATAATCACAATATGCCGGCTGAATGCTAATTTCATATAAGCTAAAAGGCATTTTATTTAGTCACTTGAATTTTTTAACGAATATATTTTTATCTAACACTTTTACCATCTCTTTCCTTTAGCAATTCACTTAATTTACTTTTCTGAGGTATTGAAAAACTTACCTCTGCATTTTCAGTCATGATCTTTTCCAATATGGTTTCGATTTCACGTTTTTCCGCTAAATGTGTTGTCCAACTTTCCAAACTTGTTCTTACATCGATATGTTGCTTACTAAAACCATTTAGGATGTCTTCGACAGCATTTGCTGAGGATTTTGTATCGAGATATGGATCTGAAATCTACACAAATTCCGTTAAAGCGTAAAGAAAAATTCGTTTTTTTTCGTAAAATACAAATCAACACAAATGTTTCAATGTTTATCCGATGGGAGAACGCAGACGAATAAACAAGCGACAGAAATAGACATGGGAATATTGGGAGAGAGTGTGAAAAAAAGAAAATGGAAAAAATTAATTTGGTTGTAGTTGTTGTTGTTAGTTTTTCCTTTAAACACAGCACACAAATATTCCAACAAAAGCATAAATTGAGTTAGAGATATTTTTTGCGTAAATAAAAAAAAAACATTAACGACCTAGCTGGGCTATTGGATACCCTACATTATGAAGTTTGTAAGTTATTTGGAATTTTAGTTTAATTTTAAACGAATTTAGTTTTAAGAAATTCAATATTTTGCACCGGCTTCTACCCAGTTCATCCTTTTCCAATCCATACAAAGTTATGTAATTTGAGCAGCTGAAATGGTTACTTTGCATTCGATGGAATAATTGTACTCTGCAGAACTCTGATGTGAACCAGCCATCTAATTCATGCCTTAGTTTTTAAGACACATTGCCATTTATACATAAATCACCTATAGTATAGTCGCTGCCATGGAGACACTAGTGCTTTTACCATTTGACCAATGCATCTAAGAACAACAGCAGAATTTCGATTTAGGGGGTTTCTACGTTTTTTTGGCAAAAACAAATCGTATTCAAGTCATAGGATTTTTTTTTTTTTTTGTAAAAGAATCGAGAGGCATGTAAAAAGAGAGGTTGCTTGAGCTGGACAGTAAATTACTCGAAATTAAGTTGAAAAACAGACACAAAGAGAGCGTCAAGGTTGACCCTTGCTTAGCACTGTTCCCCAAGCCGACTAATGTATATTTTTATTACAGTATTCCTTGATCGAATGGGTCGTCAGTTTTAGCAAAATACCATTTCCTTATCTTTCATTCGTTTATTTATAGAAATTCGCCCCAAATATCTACAATCGATGGCACAGCTCGATGCCGATTTCAAAGACAAAACAGCAGACTTGTAGTACTTTGGTTCATTCTTCTCTATTAGCACAACTGATAACTAACCAACAATTGTGGCAAAACGAACCTGCTTCGTAAAAATGAGAGAAAGGCAAGTAAAGTTTCTCACGAAGGTATCTAAGCTGTTAAAAATTCGTACGAAACAACGTGTTTGCGGCGATAAGTATTGCTGAAAGACTTGTGTTAAAAGATTTTCTCACCCGGCTCGAAAAGCTGAATTTTTTTATTTCATTGAAAAGCTTGCGAACTAGCGAACATTAGTCCAATTGCTACAATTTAGCCACAATTACATCGAGTAGAATGGCTACCATTACCGCATTCATCGATCGGTATTTCCGTCGATTGCTGAACAATGAGGGATTTAAGATTTAATTACTAAATACGTCAATAATTTAACACTCATACACCGCGCCGTTTAACTAGAGATGCCTCTAGTCTAACAAAGAGACAGACTTCGCAAGACAGAATTCGCAAGGGGCGTCAGAATTGGGTTCTGTAGGTACAATACAGACCTGATCACTACTGTACTTATTTCCTTAATAAAGAAAAAGGGCTTCCTGTGTAATATATTTTTTCAAGAAAAATTCTGTGAACCCCAAAATCCTGTCGCATTTATAGCAAATGAACATAAATTTCGCCTATGCTAATCCTACATACGAGTAACGAAAGCATTCTACACCTGTCTTATTGTACATAGACTTAAACAAGCTATAGTTTTAGCTTCATTTGGATTATGTGTGGAACCAAAACTCTAGATATATTAAAACCATACTTCGGAAAATAAATTATTAGAGTCCTAGTAGAACTTGAAAACCTAAACAAATTTTTGTACGATTAACAAAGTCAGCGAGTAGAATAATTTTGCTTCAACAAAGTTCTGTGCGGTGCATGTCGGTAATTCGGCTATAGTTTTGGTTCAATTTGATGTAATAATTTGAACGACTATTGGTGATTGGCCGGCCAGGCAGTGTGTTCGGCACCGCCAGTTTAAATATTTTTTGTTCAAAATTCGGGAACTTTAAGAGCCCTTCTTTTATTACTGTTAAAATATTCCGCCACAATGTAATCCCATACTTTTGTGCGTAGTTCCCCATATTTACTACCGCGAAACTGTCAGCTGTTTTGGTTGGTAACTCTTTGCAGCACGAATGGCTACAAATTATTGAAATCGTTCATGCATTTTGGAACCTCCTTCTTAACAGATAAAATCTGGAAATTTTCTCTATATAGCTTTGCTATAAATGCAGCGCCGTAAATTTACACGATTGCAACTGTGAAATGTATTTACGAGTGTAATTTCTGGAGTCTTTAAACTTTGTTTGAGCAACATTGTTAATAAGCTGCGCAATCAGGCCAAATATCGATGTAATTCGGATAGTGGGCGTAATAAATCCCAATAAAAAAATTTATATTTATTATCGCCTAATCAAAAGATATTAATGTTTACAGTTTTTGAACTTGGTGAAAGGAATTTCGTTATATGCATGGTCACGACAAAAATTATCGGAAGCACACAGCGTGACATCCTCTATACAAATTTCACATTATTGGGAAGCAGTTGGAGTTGCAGTTAGTATTATATAAATTTCTTTAATCAATTAAATCAATTGAATAAAAATATATCAATATCTGTCTAATGGCTCTTAATATTTTTCTCCTATAAAGTGTGTTTTTCAGTCGTTGTTTGTGCACTAAACGCCACATATTCACCATTTCTATATCCCTACGTTTTTGTATTTTTATTTTTTGTAATTGAATTTTATTTATTTATTTTTTTATCTTAAGGCTTCTGGTCTGTTTTTATGGAGTTTAAAAATATTTATGGTCAGAGAAGCCAAAACAACATGGCCATGTTTTGTGTTTTAAAATCAAAAATAACAACCGTTTATAAAAGAGTTGCATTTTAGAGAAATCATTTCCATTTTCAGCATTTTGGATGGCCCAAAGATTTTATTAGAATAGCAATTGGAGTAAAAGTATTTTATACATGTATGCATGCGTATATATGTACGAGAGTAGTCCCAGAATTATCCGACATAATAAATAAATAGGGACACCCTTTAAAAATAAGCAAATGCTTATTCTAAAAGTCCAGTAATCCCCTTGTGGGGATTAAATCAGATCAGTTTTCCTTCTTATCGTTTATGCCAGATCGAACTCTCTTAAATGGTCTCTATATGGCAGCTGTAACTTTTTACCTCTAAATAAAATTTGAATTTAAGAGGATCCAATTCAAACAACTTACAAATAATGCAACACTTAGGGGACCGCCTCCTTTGCTTACAACAGAAATAAAGTTTCCAGATCAAGCGTGGATCTAACGGAATAAATTGTATCCAAAGTAAGCGTCAGTGATTAAGGTATAATTTTTAGTGACTGGGCGCAAGGACAAGAAAACTAACGCTTAATAGTATGAAATAGTAACACTAACTGGAAAGGATTAAATTGGTGAAAAAGAAAGTGTTGCTAATTATAAGCGAACACGCGAAATTCCACATTCGCAAATTTAGTGACCATAATCTTACACTCTGTTCACCACATTAGGTTAGCTCAGGTCGAGGGAAGGGGACATTCGTCCCTTGCTCTTCGCTAAACGCTAAGATCAGTACTTCGGCCCGTTGTGCGTTTTCCATTCTGAACAGTCTCCACCCTCAAAAAAACCTCGTTCCCTGAAAAAACTTTCTGGGTCGTTGCCAGTCTCAAATAAGACACGCCCGGTAAAGGGCCGTCCGCGAAATATCGGGTTCTTAGTTGTGCGAAAGCCGGGCAGTGGCGTAGGAAGTGTTTGATCTCGTCACTGTCATTGTACGGGCACCCTATGGCGTATATGTGACCGCATGCTCAGTAAACTCACCATGTTGTTATTTCCAGATTTGCTCAGCTCAGCAACTTCCTTGTTTTATCCCCATTTGGGTCTACTCATAGGGTCTTTGGTATTCTCCCTACCTTGTTTTCGTTCTGCAGATCTGTTTAACTATTTTGAACACTCTAAAATCGTGCTGGATATTAACGATAAAGATATTAACCTCCACGTTCCTGCCAGATCCACTGAGCCCACCGTTAAAATACTCCGTGAATGCGCACGATCTTTCGCTTGGAAGTCCCAAGTATATTTCAATAAAAGGTTCATCACATTGAGTATCGAAAAGTATGAAACTTAAGTCGGCACTTGAGGGTTATTACGACAAATTGAGGCTTTAAATGAAATTGCTTTAAGTTAGATAATTCTGTGTTCACCCTCCTATTCATCTGTATTTGTACAAATTTTTTTTTATGTTTTGCATTAATCAACATTAATGCAAAATAAACATTTTCGCAACAGTTGCTCGAAATGAGAAAAATTATTTAAAAAATACAATTTTCGAATTTGTAGAAAAACCTTTGTTTTTTGCCAACAAAATAGTTTTATGGGAGATTTTTATACAGAATAACTTGTGTCCTAGGGTGAGACAAATGAAATATTATTTAGATTCGAAGGACCTATAGATTTCTATACAATTTTTTCGTTTAATAAAAAAAGCTGTAAGTCTATTTTTAGAAAAAAAAAACTTGTATCTGTTGAGCTTTTACAAAAACTCGCCACCATTTTCAATTAACCTTCTGTTACATTTTTGGCAATCTACTTTTTCCTTTTTATTTCATGAAGTTTCTATTGTCTCACAGTCTAAATGTATCCATTGAGAAGAGTTTTATGAATTCCGAGCAGTTTGTCTTTACAAAAAACGGTTTTATTCGAAGCGAACTCCGCTCATAAGTTTGTATTATTTCCGGGCTTTATAAAGGGTGATTTTTAAACCGTTTAAGTTTTGAAAATGGAAAAAACAGAAAATTTTCAAAAGTGCAAGAAATATTTATTTGCCATTTACTTGAATACCTGCCATTTATTTTTTAGAGATTATTTCATGTAAATGTTGCCCGGTGGACTCTTCAGGAGTTCCAATTTTGGAATAATCTGTCCAGCATTTTGGCCGGTATCTCAGCAATGGCAGTTGCATTGCTATCTTGTGATAGCAATTGTGCTTGGCTTGCCTCTGCGCACGAGAGACTTCACGTATCCCCACAAAAAAATAGTGTTATGGAGCCAAGTCGCATGACCTTGGACTGGTCCACAACGTGAGTTTATTTGCTCACCAAACTCGCCTCAACTGGTTTATGGCAACGCATGCCGTGTAGCATGTGGCACCGTTTTGTTGAAACCACATTTCAACCAAGTCCAATTCTTTCATTTGTGACAAAAATAAATGCCGGTAATTATCGCACGGTACCCTGCTCCATTGACTGTAACGTTGCGATTTTCATCGTTTCTGAAGAAGTACGATTCCGCCGGGCCACAAATGCGTTGGCAGCTCTTGAACTGCCCCTGGCTACTCTTTATACCGAATTCGGCAAATGTGTTCGATGACTGAAAATGAGCTTCTTCCCTAAAGACAATTTTTCCATAAAAAAACATTTCTCACACAGCACGAATTTTGATTATAAAATTCAATGATTTGCAATCGTTTTGTTCGTTTGTTAGTTTATGCATGTGAGTTCATGGTGAAATGGCAAACTTTAGTGAGCATTTTTGGCATTGCCACATGTCACGAATCTTTTTTGTTTACACTGAAAAAAATGTACACTAAGAAATTAAATAGCAAAAAAAAACCACCCGATATTTTGGCAAAAATATTTAAACAAATTAAATTATGCAATAAAAAAAGAAGGAAAATTTTATTTCAATGTTGTGGTTCTAGCAGCTTCCAGTAATTTCGTACAAATTTGTGCAATTTTCTTCACTTTCAAAAAGGCGTAAATTATGTTTGTATGTGGAATAAAAACTGGAGCAGTCATTAATAATTTTCGTTTTTGATTTACAGAATGTGTGTTTTGTTTAAAGGGAAGCATGGACGGACAGACTTAGAGATCTTCAGAAAAAAAACTGCTGTCAAAAATATGTTTAATATACAAATGCAAATGTGGCATTGATGAATAGTTGGTTGTTCTTTTTTTTTGTTTTCAATTATTTATTTATAAAACATTCGTTGTTTTTGTTACTGTGCGGTTGATTGATGTTCCTTCTAGCGACTGTTTTCCTGATAAATTTGAGCCATATGTTTTGTATTTGATTACCCATGTGTCAATTGATTTGATTTGTTTTAAGGTTTGTAGGGAAAATCATAAGTTTATATATTTCAGAATTTTGCATGCTTTTGAACACAAATTTTCTTTGTAATTAAGTATTAAAAGTTTTGGAAAAACGTATTTATCCAGGTCGGATTTTTTAGAGTTATAGAACTTTAAGTTGGCAACATTGTTTAAAGTATCGCTCATTTTTTTGATAGCTACCGGTTAAAGTAATCTTAACGTCATTGGCTGTCATTAATTGGCTAATGAAAACGTTAGTCGAAAGTCGTTCCATCTCATTTTGAACTGCCAAATGGCCTACAAGGCCATGTTTTTTAAAGTCTCTATATTTTCTTTCTCTGTGTGGTGTGCGAGAGGTTGGTAAGTCTGAAACGATCATTTTTATTTGAGCAAATTGAGCCGACTATATCTGATTTACAATGTCGTAACATTAAATTGAAATAATTTTCCATTTAAGATTAAATGAAGGTTTTTCCGATAAGGGCGTGACGAATTGAAATGAAAGTATTTATATCGTATTGGCAATTCTGGTCAAAGCAAATGATAGCGCAATATAGCCATAGGAGCCAGTGGCTTTACGAATGGATTCACTTGCGAAATTCTGATCACCTTCAGGGGAAAGTACGGTGAATCGAGTATGTAAGAGGGCTTAATGGTACCTGGGCCTAATTTTATGCAACGCAGCGCCACAATTTATACGGAAAAGAAAAACAAATTTCAAACATTTTTAAAGTTTTGTTTTATTATTTTTTATACAAGTTTTTGGAGTTTGGAAAGAAGATCAACGCTTAATATTTTATGACGTTTTTAATTTTTTTTTTTGTTTTCCATTTAAATTCTATCGTTGCGTTACGTTTTATAAAATAAATGCCTAAGCCCATTCAGGCTAGGAGAACTGGGTTAAAAAAACATTGTGCAAAAATAACGAAAAATAGTACAAAAATCTCTAGGGGTGACCAAAATGGAGATAAAACAAAGAGTCTGCCAAAAACAGTCAAGGTCGAATTTGGTAAGATGACAAGTTAGAACTTGTGATGACAAAATTAAATCGATTAATTAGTTATATGATTAATTGAACCGAGAAATTATTCATTGCAGTTAATCGGAAAAAATAATCGATTAATTTAGCTAGGGTGTAACATTATCGTAAAATTAGTTCAGTTAAAGAGGTTTCTTAAAATGGTTTGCTTAAAACAGAATTTAAAAATAAAAGTTAAGAAAGGCGCTTTGAAGTCAATCTATTCTTTTTTTTCCGTGGTGGGTTTGCCTGCTTGGAAAAAAGTTTCCGACGTTTCCAAACAGAAAAAAATATATTTGTGCTAGTGTGCAAAGGTTAGGGTAACGCTGTTCTTATTTCATCCCATGTGTTAACCACATTAAGTTTTAATTTCAGAAGTGGACCGTTGGGAAAAAAGGTTGTCACATCTTGAAGATTTGTGAAGTCATTGTTCTTTGTTTTTTGCTTGTAAGCCTGAGACCATAAATCGAATTCAACATTAATGGAAGACGTGTCGCAACCACTTCCAATACTGTCGTATAAACGAGTATTTTCAATCATTTCACTTCGTACGTCATAGTCACTGATAGTGCTAATGGATCAAGGAAACGGATTCTTCCCATTTGTAGTCTATTTAAAAAAATGATTGTTGCATATTCCTAAACGGGCATTAAATGGCAAGTGTTGAAGAACTGTGTTAAAAGCACTGAGTTCCTACAGGCCGAAAACGTCTTTTTAAATCATGGTTTAAAATAGAGAACACGCAACAATTCTAACCAAGAGGTTAATATTAAAACTGTTCTACACTTTTTGTAGTAAGTTTATTCTATCCAAATAATTGTTAAACTTGTTCCAGATATTTGTTTCCATTTTCAACACGAAATGAATTGTGGGAATTTGCTTCATCGATTTTATATTACTTGGCAGACACTTTGAACCACTTGTCTCACCATGTCATTGTAACTTTTGTAAATTCGAGGTAGAACTTAATGCAATTCTTTTTTTTTTATAATACTCCTATACCACCCACTTTGACTGTAAAATACGGGACCTTTTGCAGAAGCTTTTATTGACTCTATTTGACTAAAGACTTACTACTGATTAACTAGAAACATGGCTGCAAATTTTTAGCGAATACTTTGCTTTTCACTATTTGAGCTGGATGACCCGATCACTAGTCAGCTAGTCTGAATAAAATTTCGACTTAAAGGTTAAATTAAATTTAAATTTTGACTAAAATGTTATAGTATATTCACTCATGCGCTTTGTCTAGTTTTATATAATCGTGGTAATGTTGTTGTAAATTGTCGGATGTAGGTAGTGGTCTGTTACATTTAATGTGTTAATTTTACGGAATATTCTGCTCACTAAACACTCTTCAGCAGAATTGCATTGTGAATTTAATTCAAATTATAGTGTAATTAAGTACCAATTGCTTAATTGGTAAATTGAGCTCAATGGTTAATTGAGCTCAATTAAAGCTGGGTAATTTAGATTAGAATATAATTTGTAATTGTAGTGTAAAATGTATTATGTAAAATTAATTCATCAAACAAAATTAGGACACTCATGGAAAAAAATTATACAGGAAATTAATCTACATAAATAAAAATTTATCGATAAATGTTTTGCTAAGTTTTTCAGATAAAGAATTTTTTTTTCAAAAATCTTAATTTCACCAAACACCGAATATTATCGTAAGTTCAACAACTCATCAAATATCACTATTCGTTAACAAATCTAAATTCACCAATTTCACAAAAAAAAAAATCACTCGAAAAAGTAAAACAAAATTCGAAATAAACAAAAATTAATCGCTAAACGCATAAATCGAAAACGGCTTGACCAATTTAGCTATTTTTTATATTCCTTTAAGTCCCGAGGACGGTTCTTATAGAATAAAAAATTTAAAAACTGCTAAATTCGCGAAAAACTAAAAAATATTTGGTTCTTTCAATGCCAACCGACAACCCGGTTAAAGTCCATACAACCACGATTTTAGATCGAATTTCTAATGCAAAGTAGCGACGAACTTTGAACAATATTGCAAATCAATATCATATTTACCAAGAAGGAAAAAAAAAACCTTTGTCGTGCCCAGCTAGTAAATAAATATAAAAAATGATTTTAATTTTCCCGATTATATTACTTTATCGTTTGGCAAAAACATAAAGAACTTTTTGTTTTTTATATTTTAATTGTATTATCAGTAAAATTTGCCATTTCCTCATGCGACATTTCACGTTTGTCGAACGTGTGAAAATTACTCAAAGATATTTCAAAAATTTCGGCTCCGATGACCATACGTGAATTTCACCGTGGAAAAGTTTGAGCGTGAGACGATGAGCCAGATACAGATTGGTGAAAGGTGAAGAAAATATAGCCGAAACCGCTTCCTTAGTTGAAACCGGTTCCTCAGCCGAAACCGGTTCCTCAGTGTATCTTCAGTGTAATTTTTCGATCTCACTCAACCGAAATCGGTTTGTATCTATTCAAATCACCCTGTCGGAAAATCAAGTAAGGAATATATGAAGAAAATATTGCCCCCGTAGCGATCAATATCGAAGACTATCCAAAAATGGCGACTCGTCACCGATCAACGGACTAGCTCGTAGCCAAAAATCAACCCGGCATATTTTGCGGGTGAATTTTGGCCTACATCCATGTTAGATTGTGCTGATGCAAGAATTAAACCTGTACGATCACATATCATGCCGTGAGTTCGCTTATTGCGTGCTAAAGATGTAAGCCGAAGAGCCAGATTTTGGCAAAAAAAATGTTAAAGCATTTCAAGGCAAGGCCGAGTCGGTCATTTAGATAATGCACTATGCAATACAGAATGGCATAAATGCAGCCTCACAATAAAGCCAAAATCAATTGAATATCCCACAATGCTGGTGTTTTATTTAAATCTGTTTTCCTAGCGTTTTTATGTGATCACCCTATAAATAGTAATTCATTATAGGAAATCGTTTTTCATGTTTATAAAAATAGCGTAATTCCCTTTCAAACATCCTAGTATACACTGTCTGCAGTCAACGGATTTAATAAATCTCAGCTATGCGAAACGTTATTCGACCACCTGCATATAGCTAATGGTGCTGATAAGAAGCTTCCAAGTGATAAGAAGCTGGTGGTGTCACCAGCAGCCAGTGACGCTAGATACCGCAAGCACGCGACTCGTTGTTGGAGAGGCCGCTTCGAGAGCGTAACATGTGGGGTGTGGTTTAAACCATAATCAGATAAAAGTGTTACATTTGATTGACGTGGTATTGTAATGCATAGCCGTTCATAACACGGCAGGAGATTAAATAACTTCTCCAGCTAGAATCCATAGAATTAAAATTGTTGGTGGCTCCTACAAATTAATTTGAAAGCAACCGACAATTCTCCACCAAATTTATCAATTCAAGGAGCTTGCGTATATATTAGGAAACTACAATTTAAGAGCGACAAATCTTTGTTAGATTGAAAGCTCTCAGTAATTTAAACTTAATTTCAAAACTATACTTTCTATGGTAATTTCTTTTAGAGCACATGCCAAGTAAAGCGAGTAGAAATGTTAGTGAGTAGTAGAAATGTTAGTATTGAGAATTCCAATTGTGTATACGATTCTAAAAAATATAAAATGCAACTCTACATACTTTCCAATGTAAAAATCGATTGGCGAAAATCTTAAGGTCATTAAAATCGTTTCGTATATTCTGCCAAGTTTCCTGGAGAAATTGCAATTTTTGTTCATTGGGCGTTTGCGCCAACTGGCGTTTTAAATTATCCAATTGACTACAAAACTCATTGGCTTTTTCGAAAAACTCGATTAGCACGGAAACACAATCAACACGTTTGAGAACCAAATCCTTTAACTCAATCCAATGTTTGTGCAATGACTCTGCCTTAGAGTCAACATCGTAACGCTGTTGGGCACTCAAGGATTCCAAGTGGGTTTTAATGGATTCCAATAGAAGGTTTATTAATTCCCCTTTGATCTAATCAAATATAAAATTAAAATAAATTATAATTTTGCAATTAAACTCAAAGGCATTAAAGACCTACCTCTAAATCCTGCATGAGTTCATGATGCTGTAAAAGGAATTGCTTACTTTGCTCCAGGCTGCGGCCCATGTGTATGTTCTGTTGCAAATACTGTTGACCTGAGGACATGAGCCAATCCAATAGGTCACTGTATTGTGCCAGAAATTCCTTAAGAGCTTGTTGTACTCGTCGTTGATCCTCATTGCTATTGGCACAAATGCCTTGTATGTAGGCCTTGCGGTTTTCAATCTCATCTAATACCCTTTTAATGCCCTGAGTTTCGGGTTGGGTGCGACCCACCTCATCGAGTATGCCGTAACCCAATCTCAAAGGTTCCTCTGTAAAATTCCTCACATCTCTTTGGACTTTGGCGTACATTGCATAACTTTCGGGAATATTTGTTGGCAGTTTAACGTTGGACAACTCAACTTCTAACTTCTCTAGCACTTTCAGAGTTTTGTCCGCTTTTGAGAAGAAATCTCGCGATTGCTGCAGCCAGTGTTCACGCTGATCGACTAAGTCTAGATGTTCTGTGCAACCACTCAATACATTGTAGGCCCTTGCACAGGCCTCATCGCCCGTGAAGGTGCCCGAGGACTGTAGTTTTTCTTTAGCTCTTGTTATTTTGAGAGCACGGTCTCGCAGCAGCAGAGCCTGTTGCTTGAATTCCCTATAATTGTGCCAGGCATTGTTGGCTGAATGCTCACACTCGCCCAAGCTAAACATGGCAGTCACCTCATTACGTTGCTGCACCAAGCTGGCCTCAACCTCTATTAGCTCTCGCCCTAACAAGGCCAAAGCTAAACACTGTTCCAATTGTGTTTTTCTGGTTTGCCAAGCGATTTCCAAAGCATTGCGTCTATCATGCAACGCTTCCAGCCATTGTTGTACCTGATGGACAGCACGTGTTGCATCACGTTTAATGTGTTCCGGTCGGGTGTCCAAACTCTCCATATTCTCCAGCTCCTGAAGTTGCGACAGCAATTCGTTGCCATCTTTAAGAGCCGCCATAACAGCTGTCAGCATGTCAATACGCAGTTGTTTAAATTTGTTAAGGAACTCTTGTACGGCCGTCACTTCAATGGGTATCATGGCGTCTATACATGCCACCTCCAGTTGGTCCATACGCCTTTGGCATTGTACCATTTTCTCATGAAAATCTGTGCAAAAGTGTAGAATATTTTGGCGATCTTGTAGCAGGTGTAAAATATCGGCCCATATAATGTTTAATGTATCAGCCATAGCATTGACTAGTTCCGAACTGATACGTTTACTGGCCAGCAATTTGTCTGCTTTATGTACGAACTCTTCCATAGGGCCGGGTAAATTCTGAAAACCAAAAAGTGGAAAGAAAGAGGAGGTTAGAAGAAGTTTTATAATTTGAAATCATTCATACCTTTATATTTCTTAGAGTCTCATCGTGATCTTTTTGTAGTCTTAAGGATTCATCAAGATTAGCACCCAATGTTGTAATCTTTGGTTCCAGTTCCACAACTTTGATGTATAATTTCTCGATGCTCTAAAAGTGGGTAAACAAAAAATGAGTTTACAAGATCGCCTAAAGGCCCTTAAGTATTCCACAAAAGTCTTGATTAAACCCTCGTTACTCGTTACACCCCTGCTATGTTTTCACACATAAAAAAATTAAATAACATCTTCCTCTCTAGGCTCTCTAGTGATTCAAAAAGTAACGGTTTCTCTACTACCATATATGATCAATTTTAACTGACCTTCATTGCAACATCTCACATTGTTTTGTGTTGCACAAATAAACCAACGAGATCAAACACAAGCAACAAGCTAAACAAAATCACATTTGAGGAAGCTGTTCGTTGCTTATTGAGACAAAAATTAAACATAAAAACAGAAGAAATAAATAACAACAACAAACAACCTTTAACTGAGATAATGTGGCTGCCGCTCATAATGACGTTGTACTGTGTGTGCAACAATATTAACAGCTACCGATGTTGTTAACGATGACAATAATGATTAGGAAGATAACGATTACAATGATAATGACGATGATGTAGTTGCAGTTGATCTACCAAAAATAGCCAAAAGCAAGTCCAGCACGTTTTACAAAATGAACGTGAGTTTAAGTTGTCTTCAGCACAACAAATACACACAAGCATTTCAACTTGACTTCCACCAGCCAGATCCACATCCATATAAAGTTCTACAATGGTATGTCGACGTGTTTGTTTCAAATGTTGGATTGGAGAAAAGGTATTTTTTAAATTCGGTTCAAGAACATTAGTCTGGGCTTTGTAAAACTTTCCATACGAAACAAACAAAACACAGTCAAAGTTGTCTACGAAGTTCCATTATTTTATTATTAAAAATATTATGATATTGCTAGATGTCTTTGATTCTTAGCAGAAAGTGTTTAATATCGTAAAAAGTATAATTGGCAAATTTGTCAGTACTTTTTGCAAAACAAATAAAATCCTTAACAATGTTAATTTTAAAACCGGTATTTTTTTATAGTGTCGTAATATGTATATTACAATACAATTTCTTTTATCGTAAGTTTATATCATAATTTTTTTAAACTAATTATTATATTCCTATGGGAAGCTTACCGTTTAAACTTTTCTTAGGACTAACATTAAAATAAAAAATTCGTTATATCGTACATTTTTTTCAGATATTTCGAACATTTTCTACAAAAACATTTTTTAAGACAAATTTTAAAGTACATACTCTATACAAAGTTATAATAATAATTTTTTAAACAAATGCATAATATCGTAAATGTTTTGTACAGAATCTTTTTATATCGTATTTTTTTAAGAACTTCTAATATAATTTTTTTAATACTAATATCGTAACTTTTTCTTCAAAAAAAATATATATAATTATTTTACGCATTTTTTAATATGAAGCAATTTTTGGATATTGCTCTATTTTTAACCAAAATCTCTATTTGTTCTATAAAAACGTATGTGGGTCGCAAATTAATACGAATATTTTTGTTTAGTATATTGCTGATATTGTTAATTATCTTATGGGCGGTCTTATGTTTAATATTTTCTGTAACAGATTCTTGACATTATAATTTTGATTAAACAATTTTGGTATCGTAAGTTTTCCCATTGTAAGTTTATTGATATCGTGAATACTTTTATCTCGCAAGTTTTATATATATTAAATTGCTAATACCGTAACTTTTCCTAATATGAATTAATGACATTGTAAGTTTTTCTATAGCACATTTTTGATATCGTAAGTTTACTATATTGAACACTTACCGGCTGTTAATAAGCTTACATTTTGCAATTGGGAATTTTTGATATCGTAAATTTTCTATATCAATTATCTAACAACGTATCTTTCCCTATTATGAATTTTTTGTGTGTTAAATATTTCTACAAAAACTTTTTTATATCGTAAATCTGATATATTAAATCCGTAGCGTATTTTTAACATTGCGAATTTCTGATAACGTCAATTGTTTTTATGAAATGCCTAGCGAATTTTTCTATTATGGTGTTAACGCATCGCTAGTTTTTCTATAAATAATTTTATATCGTAAATATATTAATTGCAAATTTTTAATATATCAAATATTTTTCATGGTAAAGTTTTTGGTATGGATTTTTTTACGAAATTTCTTATATCGTAAATTTGTGCCTATGAATTTGATACTTTTCCTCTGTCTGTTGTGAATTTCTAGAAAGGAAGTTATAAATATTGTGAGTTATCTTTTTTCATAATTTGTTTCTTGGCCTTATAAAGTTTTCAATAGCAAATTCTTTATATCGTAAATTTTTCTGTCGTCATTTTTGGATATCGTAAGCTAAAATTATAATTTCTAATATCGTAACTTTTTCTAATATGAATTAATGGCGTCGTAAGTTTTTAATATCGTCGAATTTATGTATCAAATCCCTAGAACATTTTTCTATATCGTAATTTGTCCACTCTAAGGTTTTCGATATCGTAATTATTAAAATATAATGTAGTTTTTTTTATCATATTTCGTCCTCATAAATTATCAATAGCATATGCATGATATCGTAAATTTTGCCATTGTGTTTTTATATCGTAAATTTTCCATACAATATATTTAATATCGTTTATTTAACTACATATTAAAACAATAACAATATGTATGAGTCTGCAAAAATCTTTTTAAAACTATTTCATTTCTAAAAAAAAAAAAGAAAATACTTTTTAAACCATCTAAGACCAAAGTCGCCAGAAGAGGACAAACATTTTTTTGAACCAGCCCGCTTAAGATGAAGTGGCTGTAGTGGTTTATATGTTCTTGTCTTAACAATTCCTTTTATGTTCAAGAGCATCATTGTGTTTAAATGTATTTTTTGTTTGTTTGTTTGTTGTCCGTCCTCGCTTTTCTGTCCGCTTGTTATTTTATCAAGATGGTTTAGTTATTTAGTTCCTAGTCGTCTCTTCATACACATTTCGTTAATGTTGTTTTTGTTTTCACAGACAGGGAACTCTTTAATATTCATTGATAAGTAAGTGTTCTTGTGGTTTTGTCGTATTGTAAAATAGAAGAAGAATGGGGTGGTGGGGAGGCTTCTTTTTTTACGAAATTCTAAAAAGTGTTAACAGGTTAATTGAGTTACAACGATGTCGTTTTTTTCAGAATTTTTTTCTTTTAAAATAGAGATTTGAATTATTCTTATTGTTGTAAAGAAAAATGGCATTGGCTCTGTGGTGTTGTTGAAGCTTCATGCATTTTATTTACTTTAACGGTGCCCAGGAGTCTAAGAAATCTTGGTTTATATACATCTAGAATTTCTTTTTTCACAATTAAGAATAATTGATATTCAAAACTCTTCGCTTATGTTGCTGATAGCCGCGATCTACTTTATGACGGTGTAAAGGGATTTTTGATTAGAGTGGGGTGTAATAACTTCCCTAACACGGTAACATTCCGGAACTTAAGGTTGAGTTAAAAGCGTGTTAAAATTATTTAGAATATCCTACCGAACAAATTTCTATAGCGATGGCGGCGTCTAACATACAAGAGAGATAAAACCCTTAAAAGTCCTGTTTATTACATTCGTAACTTCAAAAGCTTTCGTAATTGCTGCCTTCAGAAACGTATCTTAAATTTCTAACAATATCCTGCGTTTGAGCCGCCAAAACCTTAATATACTTAGTTAAAGGAAAATGATAAAATCAATCCATGACTTTATATCTTTTGCCATCAAATCCTATTTACCACTTCTTTTTTCCACTGTAAGATAATCATGAAAAGAAGAGAAAAATCGTATTCAAGGGAATTCATTTAAATAAAATTTATATGTTTTAACAAACTCAAACACACTGCCCCGCACGGTCATGCACAAGATATTTATTTATTGCACAAACTTTTTATAATAATCATTATCATTTGTATTCTATTGCAGTCTGCAAGGCTTTTTCGTTTTTTCTCTTTTTGATTTTACACCTTAAATGGAATTTTAGTCTTTGAACTAAAAATCCAACTCAGCTACACTTTTCGCTAAAGAAGTTTTTAAGACACCATCATGTTGGTCTATGGTATCAATAGCCCCTTCAGGGTTACGTTGTTGAGTATATGTTGCATGTCTGTATGTAAATAATTTGAGACATAAATCAGTTTTTTAAATTGGCGTAAAAATTAAAGCGCCTTTAGGCCCTCACTATGTAATGATTACACATGTACATGTTATACTTTGTATAATGGTCATAAAGTGCTTATTTTATGCGTTTAATGATTTTTATATCCTACACACTCAGAGGTGGGTTGGGTGGAAAGCATTTGTGTTCAGGTATTGATAGAAGGTTTTTCACATAAATTGTTTGAAGTGGCTCTTAAAAAGGTTTTTTAACTTTAATTTTATTTATTTTTATTGAATCTTTCTATTAAATGATAGTAGACTCTACTATTGGGTAGGGAGAGCCGTCCCGCCAAGCTCAGTGTGTCAGTTTTTTTGAGGCTCGGGTCCCCATGAAATTCCAGTAAATTGCGCGCTAGAGTGTTGGGATAGACAAGTAGTTTGCTAAAAAAAGATGGCTATTAAAAAAAGTAGCAACTAAGCCATAGCTTTACGAAGCGTTAAACATGGCTTACGTGCGAGGGTTCGACTCTCAAGCAATGCCAATAAGTAACGATAGAATTTATGTTGGGACATATACTTTTACAGCACCAAATCGTCGGCAAAATAATAATTAAGTTATAAATGGCTACACTAGCTTTAAATTCATATGCCTACTTGAGTCCTTTCATACTATTAGACTGAATGAACGACTTGTCAAAACTTCAAATAAAATTTGAATGAAAATTTGACAGTTTTATGACTCTGACCTTTTTTTTAACTTAACCACTCTTCTTCCTCACTATGTTCCTTTAATTAACACTGTCATATAATTAGCCAAAATTACGTGGCGGCAATTAAACTAAATTTATATGGCTACGTCAATAAACCAATCTGTCTAGCCATTTCAGTGCCAATGATGTTCCCACATAAATAAAAATTCAGGTTTAACTCTAACAATCTAACTACATAAATGATAAGTTTGTTTTAATTCAGCTACCTGAATATTTTTGTAATATCTGTATAAATAAGGGAAAAGTTCGATTTTGTCGTTTTGCAAGAGACCAAATTTAAACTTCAAAGTTGAGTTTTAAAAACTTGATCGCTTTTTAAGACAAGCAGTGCACACTGAGTGCACAGTCAGAAGTTCTAGCTTATACCTCTACGTGGTGGCGGCCGGTAACAGGTTCCTGTCTCCGCAAGGAGTACGTCTAAATAAGTCGAGCATTGAGAAGTTAACATTCTCGTATAATAAATCCCTAATCCACGGTGGAACAGCATACGCCAGGGATGCGTGGCCAAGAGGTTCTTGGTTCCAAGTATCCGAACTCAGGATACCAGTCAATCTCTGGTTTTAATACAGACTTAGCCGGGCATATGGAGTTCTGTCTGGATGGATATCATGTGGAGAATCATATGAATTCTCCACTGGTACTGCTAAGGCGTTGAACTGTAAGATTTCGATAGGGATGGACAGCGAAGGCTCGCAAGAGGCGCGGAGGTCAATCTCTGTAGGAATTTCGGTGTTTATTTATTCTTTTTTAAAACGATGTAGTAAAAAAATTTTCATTCATAGCGCTGAAATTGACTAACAGCATACAAGTTTACATTATTGACAAATTATACAAAAATACAATCCATCAAGTGCGATACAATACAACAAGTGTTGTAAATTGAATAATTGATGAGGTTCTATTGAACACGACAGTGAGTAGTTAAAACAGCCTAAACCCATTTTAGAACATTAATGCGCGAATGTTATTATCTTGCTTACAGCCTAAGGTCAATGCCTGGTCGTACTGAAAAAATGGTCTAACTATTCTCTAATAGCTTTACCATTTTACAGAAATATTTCTACACAATAGCCGACTGTATCATTTTAATTTGTGTATTACTGGCAGTGTGCTATGATTTGGTGGTGGCAACGAATTTAAAGAGAAAAATGTGTGTTTATGCTTTATTAAATATAAATATCTAAACATTTTCTGCCTTCACGGAAACACTAAAAATATACGCACGCGTATACAAATCACAAGTGAATTCAACATAAATTTTAAATATCAATTGATTGATTTATGGACAATATGTCACTCATAAGTGGTCAGTTAAGACCGAGATAATTGATTGGGAAGTTGTGGTAGTAGAAAACTTCAAATATTTATCTCACAAATAACCTCTGGAAAACCTCAATTTAACTTTGAAATTTTATTTAAAAAAAATATATTACGGGAGCCAGAATCATAGCTGATGGTGGGTGTAGATTTCTAAATATTTCAGACACACACTTGCGACTAAAATCGCAAAAAAACACTTTAAATAAAGGCGGGATGTGCCACACACTCTTTGATCACCATTCGAACCTGTCTACGTATGGTAGCCTCCCTCCACCTTTTCGTACTTAATGAATCTACCCCTTGTCGGCCCTCTGCACGCACTAGGGCACTTCCCAGTGCAACTCTGGGTTCTGGTCCACATAAATTCTCAGCAGATCACTGTTTTGCTAGTTTGTATGCTGATTTATTCCCAACTGCGTCTATATGTCATTTAATCCACATCATCGTTACCTCATTCACCTAGGTACAGCAGTAGCTTGAAGTACACGTTCACTTGCCTCATGCGTTTTATAATCGCTTGATTATCAAGTGCAATGAAATCCTTTCTCGAATGCACCCAACGTTCCAGCAGGTGATTCAGAGAATGCAGCAACCGAAGCAATTCCACCCAGTACACGGACACGTACACCCCTAGAAGCAGACTACAGGACAAGTTCAGTTCAGCTGAGTATGCAATTCCACCCAGTACACGGACACGTACACCCCTAGAAGCAGACTACAGGACAAGTTCAGTTCAGCTGAGTATACAACTGCTCCTGCCCTGCCGTTCTTTGAAGAGCCATCAGTACAAATTTTGATGTCGTTCTCCATACACCAATTGTGTATAACGCCTTGCGCAATGAGTGTCCAATGCAGAGTTTCGATTTTTTCCTTCTACTCGTGCGTTCCATCGATATCTAAGTCTCCCTAAACTCTTCTGAATATTTATATTTTCGTCGTTAGTTTTCCACTCCTAGCAGAGTGCGAAGGCGATCGTCTTAAAACTAGTTAATAGCTGACCCAATGATCCGCCGATCATTGGATCGAGGATTTAATCTGCTCCCAGGTCCGCACAACATGGCACATACTCTTATTTACAATAAAAACTTAATAGAACTTAACTCGAACAATTCAAATTTTCAACAAATCCATAAGGTTGAAAAGATGAGCTCAACCTAAATGCTCTAGTAGTTAAAATTGAATTAAAATTCTTCGTTTCTAAGCAAAGTTTTCACACTTCAACTCAGTTTATAAGACTAAAAACTTAGTATTAACCTTTCTTTACATCCTGTTGAATGCTGCACTTATTCTACAAAGTTTGATGGTCACACTCGTAAAATAACTGTAAAAGACTACAAAAGCGTCAATGTTAAAATTAAACTTCAACCGGCTTTTAATAAATATAATAACACACACACATACAGATGCACGCACACCCAAGAAAGCCATAAAATCCATTTAATTTATAACCACAACCTGAGATCTCTGACGTACACTTTCATATGGAAAGCGTTCGATTTCTGCACAAATATTTACCTCTCTAAAGATCATAAATTTATTGCGTGTCTCTATTAAAACCATTAAAAGAATTCGAGAAGAATTAAAATGTGCGCCCACGCTCAAAGACATCAAAGGAATGGTAAAATAATCTGTAGCCGTCTTTAAACACGTTCTTAGGAATTTGCACAAACTTTCGTAATGGAGATCATACTATGTTCTAGTATTGCGATCTGCTCTAATTCAAGCGAAAATACTAATAGTTTGTCTGTGCTGGTTATTAAAGCTTTTTTTGTTTTGTTGCTCAAGAACTGACTGTAATTCACAGATTTTTAGAGAGAAAAAAACTATTTTAAGAGTCCGTAAATATATTTCTTTACAAATGACTTATTAAGGAAATTGCTTTAGGATATTGGATTGCCGGCATGAAAGGCATTTAAATCGAAAAAGTCTAGTCACTTAAAGTATGAATAAAGTTTTATTTCTCTAATCAATAATTGATATAATCTACAACTGGAGACACTTCTTGAGGTATGTGTAAGTGATGGACTGAACGTCTGGAGTGAAGTCTGTTTATTGGATGAACCGCCAAAGGTGGCCAGCTATATCGTGTGACCAAAAATATCTTTTCCATAAAACAAGAACTCTAAAAGTGTCTACAAATGTCGACCAGAAAATGATTGCTACAATTTGGCAACAGAAAAAGTTCTTGGAGTGAATTTCGGTAAAAGAGTTTAGGATTTTGCCCTATCCAATGCAACACCTTCGCCAATTTCCATCTGCCGACCATCCAGGGATACCAATTTTCTTCCGTACTTCATCTGATGGCGCCAGATATCTTCCTTTGATGATTTTCTTGAAGATAACATCAAAACGGCATAAAACGAACGTAGAACTCACTCTAGATGGAACGAAACATTTTTGAAAAGTTACAAACCAATTTTAGAAAATATTTATGGAAAACAACGAAAAAAACAATTCCGTTTTTTTTGTTTTAATTTTCTGATGAGCTGGCTTAAGCAATTAGCGAAATGCGCATAGACAGTAGCTCTTGCCCTAACAATAAATTTTGTTAATTTACTGTTAATTGACTGCTTATGAAAATAAGCGAGTTTAAGTTATATTAAGTATTATTAACGAATCGATCGCTGGACACTGGAGATCCCAAGTGTAATATATGGGTGCCCTTGGATGGTCTCGTAAAATTTCCAGATGCTGAGAAAAAGCGCAAGACAATACATTTGCTGGCTCGGTGTATATAGGAATTTGTTGGCAAGGTTAGCCAGCCATGCGTTGACGAGACAAAAGTTTTGTGACAATTTTTGTGTTTTGGTTGCCCTCTTTGTTTGCTGTGCTAATGCTCGCTGCTAATTAGATGACAATTGGCAGTGTCATCCTGGCCACAAACTGAATGAATCACGCTAGTTTTTTAGGCCGATTTGCACTTAAACAACTGAGCTGAACCGGAAGTAGGTGACTGTATTAATAGCAAAATTGAGCCATTATTGGCAGTCAGTGTGTCAGCATAGCGTGACAGCGGTGTTATATGATGTCAACTTATACGGTGTTATATGATACTCAACTGATTGCTATCAAAAATTTTACAGCGGCATTTGTTTAAGACTTAATAGATGTATTTATAATCCAGACTTTACCACGGCATTATGGTGCTTGGAAGGATGGTAACCATAATCTAAGAGCCACACATTATATGCCATTACAGGGTTGCAAACAAACAAATTTATTATTGTAGATAATTAAAATATGGTCTTCTTAGAATGATAAGAAAAAGCACAAATTTTATGTTACTGCTTGGCAGCGCCTGAGGTACCAACACAAGCGACTAAAAATATCGCAGGCTTAATAACTTGTTAATACGCTGATCTAATCCAGAACCCCTCCATACTATGATTAAACATATTATGGTTAGAGTTATTATACTATTTTTATATATATTTATTGTTTGTGGTTAAAATTTTAGTAAAATTTGTTCAACTCAATCATGTTGCGTTTTTGGTGGGCGGAAATAATTTAATGATTAAATATAAATTATACCTTGTTTATCGCCACTGGAGTAATGTTGAAATTGTTTTCAAATAACCATTACATGTTTGCAACAACAATATATATCCTTGTACAGAACATAATATGGTTGTCGCGACCATGTCACAACCATGCATTTTCTTTTGTTGAATATTAATGTTGGGGTCAATAAATAAGGTACCCATTTATTCTGAGTTGACAACCACTTTCAACTTATAACGAGAATAGGACTTAGTTTTTTTTATAAAACAACAATAAAAATATAACTTTTTATAAAAAGAATATATTTTTACAATCTACCCCTGGCAACACTGATATGTATATATTATTTTTTGGCACGATTTTCCGTCATTCATTTTCAAATTTAGTTTAGAGACAAACCGGTTTCGGCTTTGGGTCATCATCATGTTATTTTTCGTTGCCACGAAAAACATACTTGACAAAGGATGACGGAAATTCGTTCCAAAAATCTACATCAAATCACCCTGTCGGAATATCAAATCAAGAACTGATATGTTGCGTTGTTAGAGTCTTGTTCCACATAAAAATGCCCACAAGGACATACGTTGTTATTTCTGAACACATTTGAAAATTCGTTTTTTGACAATTTTTATTTACTTTATTGTTTTAAAATCGGCCCTAAACCATTATTTTTCTATACGAACTACCTCAGTTTACATAAGTTGTTTTATCTTTACACAGTTTTATTAATTTTTTTCACTAAGATGGTGGAGTTAAGGCCTCAAATTTTTTTTTTTATTTATGTGAACCACTTTACTCTTGATCTGCTTAAATGTGCGCACAAATAAAAGACATAAGCTGTTATACATTAAAAGCACAGTAATGTGATGGTCGCTAGAACGATATTATTGTTTAACTTAATATCTTCAACGTTCTTGGAAACTTTCTCTAAAAAAAGACCCCAGTCCTTTTTATTAAGACTTTTGCTCCAGCCCGTGTCAAGAAAACTAAATTTAGTACTAAATCAAGAGTGTAAATTAGCTGACCACATGCAAAATTCGTTGCACTCCAATTCCTTTTGCTCCAATTTAAATTGATAGTGGTAGAAACAAGGTGTTGGTTGTAAACATTTTAAAACATTTACTGCTGCACTAAGTAACATTGATAAGACCACTTAACAACAAAACCAACCGACATAATCTTGTGGCAACTTTTTCTGGTAAGTGGTGAAAAATTGTGGCCGTGCAATACCTTACTCGTACAACCGCGTATTAAAAACAAAGTTAAAACACATTTTGCAACTAATTGTTACACTTCATTGAGATAAGAAATGAATAGCCAAATGATTGGAGTAATCGAGAATAGAAATAAATATTCGTTTTGCCATTTTATTTTTCAAGCAGCTTAAAGGCAACCATTTGTGTCTTTTTCTCTTAATACTCGTAATCAGACAAGGCGCCGGTGTCGTCTCTATAAAAACTGACCTTAAGACTTTGGGCTGGTCTTGTGGTGGCAATGTCATTTTTCATGATCATTAATAACTTTTAGTCAGCCAGATCCAGTCGAAGGCAATAGTTTTGTAACTGTAGCATGTTGTGTGGTATGATACACTTGAAAAAAATAATGTGCAAGACAAAATCATCGCGTTGGTTATACCGAAGTTAATATACAGCAGGCGTGGAATAATTTAATTAAGAAATAGTATTTTTATCCAACTAAAATAGTAGTTTTTACATTCCAAATTTTGGTCGGGTAAATCTACACTTTTGACTGTTGATAATTTGTTGGATTTTTGTGAGACAAATATCTTCTCCTATGCGACATGCTGCCGCTAGACTTTTAACTAGTAGGGCTATCTTTGCTGCTAGCCTATGACTATAAAACATAAAATATCCGGTGCCCTCTAAGTCAGCGCTACCTATCTCTCCGTTAACTTCAGTCTAATATTAATAAACGGGAGAGGTATCAAGAATTTCAAAATTTACCCGCTGGTATTGCCAAACTTTATATACGTAGGTTGGGAAATTGTGCTAAAAGAGTTGTATAATGCCTGCATTTATTTATAAGGATCCGAGATTGACTGCGAAAGGCAAAAGTCAGTTAATGCGCATTAAGCTTTTCTCTTAAAATTTCGCTAGCTTTCATAAGGATATTCGTAGTAGTATTTAACCGTTAAAGACAAAAATTTAAACCTAAAAAATAATAGGAATACTGCTAGAGTGATCGATTATTTAACATTTTCAAAAACCCAGTTCTCGAATATATAAAACTTTTAAAAACCAGTTTAAAAAACTTCAACATATCGCACTTTTTCCTCTAAGGGAGTCCACACACAGTTTACAAATTTTCAGTAGAAGCAAAAAACATTTATTTTGAAAGGCAGAAAAAGGGAGACAACAGTATTTTTTTTTTTTTTTGGCGAAAGATGATAGAAATAATGTGAAATTTTTACAGTGGTATATCGTTTTATTTAAAAAAGTGAAAATTTAAAAATTTCATGTTGACCCCTTTAGAGGAACAAGTGCGATATGTTTATTTATATCTATTGCTGGTTAAAGTACACACATGGACAAAAGTAAATCTTTATTTGATTTTCCGACATAGTGATATGATATAGATATTCAGAACGAATTTCTGTCATCCCTTGTCAAGTTTGGTTTGGGTCCGGCTATGTGTCATCTGCAATGCAATTATTCTGAGACTCAGAATGAAATGTGAACAATATCTCCTCTATGCTTAGTGACTAAAGACCTATTAAATGTACATACTTACACTTGCTGACAAATTTTCTTATTAGAACTGAGTTCGCCGGTACCAGCAACCATGACTCCAGTACAACCATGCCAGTTTCTAAAGCGCCATTGAATATGACAAAGAGTTTTTCTGTACTGAGAACTGGTTCTGTGTATAACGTTCGGTTTAACATGTTTTCGTCTGAAGGCTGGAGAGTATTGCACTGCAAAGGAACTACATTTTGACTACAGGCCAACATAGTGGTGCTGTAGTCTTGATGTGAGGCAAAAATGTCAGCTGCTGGTGTCGGCGAACGTGTATTTATAGAAAACAGTTCCGTGTGTGTATGTTGTGTCATTTGGTACAAATAGATATTAAAAGTACAATTTTGAAAATTCGATTTCAGATTCCTATTCAAATCGCTAGTGATATTGGTACCCCTGCAAACTTTTCGCAAACTTAAAAAAAAAAATTACTAAAATATTAAAAAATATGGAAAAGCCTTAATACTGGCAGAAGAGAACATAAACTTTAAGTTTTAGTGTAGCAAAAAAACATTGAAAACCAGTTTTTTCAAAGCAAAAACAAAAATGCGAAAAGCCACCATTTCAAAAAATGTGACCTCTGTAAGCAGATATATTATAATGGGGGGAGAGAGAGAGCGAAGGGATACATTTCCAACGCGGAAGATGGGTTTCAAAAAAAGGCAGCATTGGCCTGCTATTTCTCAATGATCATCATAAGAATCATTCAAGCTCCAAGCAACCCATGATCTTGAATCTTAAATATTTTTTTAAAGATAAATATTGTTTATGGCTGATTCAGTTTTAAAAATATTTCAAAATAAGAAAAGTGGACATTTTGCTCATCAAGAGAAAAAAAATTCTATGGTCATGAATAATAGCGTATGTTTATTTTAAGCGATCCTAAATTCCGTTCTGTTAAACGCTGCTTTCAAGGAATTACAATTGTTGAAAAATATGTGGACAGATGTAAGACACATTGTCAATCTTTATTACATTCGAATATTTTTCAGCATTAATATTGAATGCTGACGATTTCACATACATTGTTATTTTAAACACATTTAAAAATCAGTTCTTTATAAAATATTATACTTTTATTATTACCAGTGTTTTGAACGAAAATTAAGTTAACATAAGTTATTTCATGTGTGCATTTTTTTAGATTCCAAAACACCCTAGTGCTCTTGGTTACAACTAAAATAAAACGTACTACTGTGGACAAAAAATAGAAAGACTTTGTTCATAATTTTAAATTTCCTTATTTATTCTGCCAAATCTATTTCGTCCCCCTCAAACTTTTGACTTGCTTTGACGTGGTTTTTTCGGCTCGGTTCACGTTTGGCACGATATTCGGCCAACTGATCGTCTGTTTCCAGGTCGTAAGCGTAGATCCAAGACTCGTTGCCAGTTTTAATACGTTTAATGACATCCTGCTAGTCGGAAAGTATTGTTTGACAGACGTCAATGCGACGCTGTTTTTCAAGAAAATTTAGTGATTTTGGAACCAATCGTAATTTCACTTTTCTTAGGACCAAACGATCTTTTAAAATGGTTTTCTCTGATCTCTCCGATATTCTAACGATATCAGAAAGGTCTCTGACTGTTAATCGTCGATTCTCGAACACCAATTCCTCGATTTTATTGACGTGTTGATCATCAGTTGCTATTGATGGCCGTCCTGGACGTAATTCGTCGTCAACGCGTTCTCGACCCTCTTTGAATAATTTGTACCAATCAAAAATATTTGCGCGCGACATACAATTATCACCGAAGGCCTTTTTGAACCATTCTGAACGTTTCGGCACCAGAAATTTCATTCCGCACACAAACTTTAATGGAACTTCTTTGTTGAATAATTTCACTCATTGTAAAACTCGCCGAATGCACTTGTTGTACTTCAGAAAGACAAGCGTATATTTGGCACAGATGTCACTGACAGTCATACCAACGTAGAAAAAAAATTTCGACGAATGGATTTCCGCACGAAATATAAATTAAAAAGTTTTACTATTTTTTGCCCACAGTAGTATTTTAATAAGTCGGACTATGGGTGGGATTCTTTGATTCGTAAGGTAGATTTTAGGCCTACTGTATAGAAGAAACCAAGGTGGAAATGCAAGACTTTAATTAGTAATATTATTGGAGCCGGAAAAATTGTTCCTGTCACAGACCGCTTTTTATACAAACCCTATTTTACAAGCTCCCACTTTCTCGATGGTTTTCGAATTCTTCTCAATAAGCCCATATCATGGCGATACATAAGAAATAGCTGGGAAGCCTCGCATCATCCAAAATATTGGATTTAGAGTTGCCTCAGTTTATATTTCCTATTCTTCTCAACAAACCCTTTCATCTGATACATGTATCATGAGGTTGGACCGAAAATAATTGGTCAGCCATCTTGATATTGATATCGAAGAGTTGCATTAAAAAATAACTTGGTACACTGTACTTGAGCATGATTGCAGCGCCACCTACCGAGATCAATTATAAATCTAATCATTTTATTCTTGATTTGATATTCCGACAGGATGATTTGATGCAGATGTTTTGAACGAATTTGCGTCATTCTTTGTCAAGTTTTGTTTGGAGGCAAACCGGTCATTTTCGAACAATAAATTTTCAAACGAAAAACGACACTTAACATGACACATAGCTATAACCGGTTTGTCTACTTTGGCAGAGATTCGTTCCTAAATTCTGCATAAATCTAATCCATTCACGGACTAAGTTAAACACAAATACTAAATTGCAGCGATTCAGCCATTTAGGAGAAGTTTTATATAAAAATTGTCTTTAGAAATTGATTTAACCACTGTACGCTCCAGAAAGACCATTTATTCCTCTCGCTGTATTTAAATCATTCACTTCATGCAATAACCCTTTATTTCTTTCTATCGATTCTCGTTAAGACAGAATTGCTATAAAAATAAAAATTAATGTAAATACATATTGATGTTGAAGATAATTTATAAACCGCAATACTGTTTTTTCATCTTCGCAACAATTTTCCTTTTTCAAGCTCGCCAACGAAGTCATTGATGATGGGGTAAGGAAATCAAGACAGATCTGTCTTGTCAAATATGAATTCTGCTCTTAAGTTTTATTGCATGATGAAGATTTTTATGACATGTTTATAATAAAACAGTTGATATTTGTTGCGGCAGCAATAAGAATATAAAAATAAAATGAACAATTTAATAACAGACATTAAAACAAAAACACACATTTATTAAAATTGTATGTTAAACTGGTTTACATCTACTTATTCTTCATCAATATTTAGACTTGTTAAGAACGACCTGTAAATACCTTTTCTGAACGCAGATATTCAAACTGGAGTTGGACAGCAATTAAATCAGCGATTTAAACAAAATAGCCAGCTAAAGCAAATTTGAAACACAAGTTGGAATTTAACTTAAACCCGCAATGGTTCAGTCAAACCACAAGGCCAACAGAATTCCAACTGAAGGGCAATAGAGTCCAAAAGAGTCAGAACAAGGATGATTAATGATTCATCGATACACGCCAGGCAACCAGGGTGTATTGGAGAATAAAAAAACAAATTCAGTGTCAATCAAAACCAGAGAATTACAATCAATGAATTTAACAATTATGAAACCTTTCGAAACTATAGATCACTCCTTCTAGTCGATCAAATGTGTCTTTAAAATTCACAAATACGTGTAAAAACGAAGAAGTCTTTTTATATTTAAAAAGTTTTTGAACGGGAATTAAACAATTTAAAACTAAAAGCAGATTTTATTACATCGAGATTTGTACTACAAAGCAGGAGGTTTTACAAGCAAAGCAAAAATATGGTTGTAGCAACTATAATCCGAGAGCAACATGCGATTGATTTATATGTTTGTTAGCAAATCATATTAAACAGTTTTGCCACTACACCTGAAACCCTTATTTCCTGTCTAAATAAAAACCCGATTTGGTTAAAATATAAAATGTATGTGAGATCTCAATTATCTCCCAACATTTATCTGAGAAACCCGGTGATTATAGCAGCGCCAGTTGCAACGCCAATCATCAGATGATATACAGAGAACCTGACGTGATAAACTGAGACAGAAACATGAGTCCGTTAAAGATACCTATTTAAAAAATCTTGGATCCAAAAGAACGCAATAGCCTGTGAAAAGCTGTAAGGCCCTATTGCCTACGAATCCCCCAAAAACTAGCCTAAAAGCTCAACTAGGAACTTAGATGCGCTCCTTAATTGCTAAGACAAAATTTTCACAGCAAAGGAAATAAATAATTGAACCCTCCCAATACACAGTGACACTGTAAATAATCCTATAAAATCTCCCGCAGCTGATCGTGCTCCAGGATCAATTATAAAAAATTTACCTAATTCTGATGCGAAAATTGTATCATGTATATTTAATGTCATATTGCGAATTGATTTTTTTCCATACACTTAGAAGATGTCTGAAATTGTTGCGATCCCTAAAACTGGAAAGGACTCAAGTCGGATTACATCATACATGCCCATTACCCCAGACCACCAGTTTGGTTTTTCGAGCAAAGGAATAGTTCTATTGAGCAAGTCCATAGAACCATTACTAGATCAGCTTTTGAAAGAAAGGAGTACTGTTTAGCTTTAGTTATAGGCGGTTGATAAAGTCTGGTATGATGGGCTACCCACTAAAATAGCTCGAGTTCTTCCTGAAAACTTTCACAAGCTTCCAAAGAGCTATTTGACAGAAGCTTAAAGTAAGGTCAAAGGAGGTCGAAAAAGGAGTCGAAAAAAGGTAGGCTTCGATACCCTCTACATTCAAAAAAGAGGTCAAAGGAGCAATTTGCTAAAAATGTAAAAAATCTCTTCAGGACTCCCTCAAGATAGTATACTAGGGCCGCTACTTTCCAAATACATATACGTCAAGGTTTGCAGATAGCACTGCATTTAAAGGTATTAATCGAGATCTTCCGACCCACATTCATAAGCTAGAGGACTGGCTAAAAAAGTGGAGAATGCAGGTAAATATATCGCAATGTGCTGATGTAACGTGTTCCCTCGGAAGGCAAAATTGTCTACCAATAAAAATAACAAATACCACTCTTCCAGCGGAAATCTACGTTAGAACTTTGGATATCCACTTAGATAGCCGCCTAACTTTATCACGCAATATTGAGGCAAAAATAGCGGCCGTAAAATGGAGAACAAATCAACTACATTGTCTATTAGGTCACAACTCAACCCTGGCCTTGGAATACAAATTCCTTTTATCCATCCAGTAGCATCAAACATCCAAACAGTAGAAAGAATGCGGTGTTATGACTTATCGTCTGCGCCTCTTGGTAAATAGGAAATAAAAATATCCATAGAGATTTAAAAGTTCCCACTATCCAGGAAGTATTAAAAAATTACTCGTGCAAATAAGTTCCAACACTCTAGTACGAGATTTATTAAAATTCCATGGGCACCAGGGACTTAAAAACTGACACATTGGGCTTGGCCCTCTTAGTGGGATAGAAAAACAAATAATTTAATTTGTGCAATTTCAAAATTGGTTCAGTCATCCGAGGCAAATGATCTAGTTACATATCCGCAGAATAATATTAAGTGTAAAATAAGCCCGCTTTGAGCTTATTAATCTCACTAACCTTAACATTACATATACCTTTTCCCCAAAGTAGCGTGTCCTTAAATCAAGCCACAATTCTATTTCTGACTATCCGAAGAAAGCTCCGAACACAAAATACCTTTTCACTATTTGTAACTTAGGACACATGCTCCCCGGCTGTTAAACGAGTGTTAACTGATCTTGTCATTTGATTACACATAGTAAATGTTGTCGTTAGCAAGGAGTTGTTGTGTGTCTTTGTTGTAAATCAACACATCTCTCAATTCGATCAAGATCATTGGTCTTGATTGTCTACTTTATTTTTGCCTTGAGGTTTTAAGTTTCATTTTACATCTAAAAGTTGTTGTTCTGTTCATTCCTAGAGTATTTTCCAAAAATGTCTTCTCAGTGCGCAAATAATTGTTTAACCTTTCAACTTGTTAGTTCGTTTTTTTGGTAAAATCGCAAAAAAAAACTATTTGCATAAAGATTTTATTTTCAGTTTCCTAAATGTTAATTGTTTGTTTGAATTTAAAAGAGATTGCAATCGCGCTCTAATGCACAAAGATGCACATGCATACGTGCACATTGACAGCAGACAATGTTGTGTTGAGTTGTTGTAGCAGCTGCAGCAGCAGCAGCAACCGCAACGGCATGTTGCAGTCTATCTCATTTTACGTTTTTGTGTTTCTGTTGCAGACTCTATAGCCAGTGTTTATTTTAAAACTGTTGCATAAAGTGTGTTGTTCAATTTGGCTAAATGAGAGAGTCGATGAAGGAAAAAATCTACGCACGCGATATTTTTGTTTTATTTTTTTAATGAAAAATCTGCTGATACTTGAGTAGCTTCTGCTGGAAATGGGGTAATTGATTTTTTTTCGCCTTGTTGCATTTGCATGTTATGGGGAATGATCTTCAGATACAAAATACTTTTAGCTGGTTTTATATTTGGACGCAAATCGTGGTACTGGAAACAGCTTTAGTGATCAAAACTACTGAGAGGTGTTTATTTTTTGTTCTTATTCTCCAAAACATAAATTTAGTGCCAATAATGTCATTTCCACAAATCAAATAAAGTATAATTTCTTATATCCTCTGACTCGTAATAAACCAATGAAAATAAAGTAACTAACTGCATTGGACTGGCGATTTTATTATGAAGTGACTATTTGTTTGACATCTTAAGCGTTAAATGGGCCCAACTTTCACACTTTTTAAGTTAAGTCTACACACAAAGAAGAAAACATGGTTGTGGTATGATCACGATAACTATAATATGTCCTCCACAACAATATATTAAGCCCGAACCGCAAAAATAACGCAACTGACATATTTTTCGAAGATAATTTTTTTGAAGCAGAAGTATTCCACAGCTTCCAACACGTCTTCTGATAAAATATTCAATCAAAACTAGTAACGTAAATGACACCCACCTACGTCTTTAAGTGACCGCAAAAACAACGTAGTGGACATTAAATAAATGTGAGAGTCGCCGAAGAGTTAGCGATATAACCAAATGAATTAATTAAAAACTGGGGCGAACAATATCAACATATGTATGTAGCAGTTGTCAATCAAATATTTTCATCTAGAGATGGAACCGTGTATAACAATTCACTCACGATCATGCACGCTCGCTATAAAAATATTACTAACGCCGTAGGATCACAAAATCTCATTGTCAGGATCTACTCACGGAACAAAATTAAAACTTTATACAAAATAAATACTTTATACAAACTTGCTGCTAGTAGTGCACTACTTTTATTTGTATTACATAGTTTTCTAAGTGTTTTTCTTAGGAATTTCACATAAAATAACCAGAACACTTCAATCACGAGACAAACACGCCAATATTCTACCCATGCATGCTCACGCACGCTGGTTTTTTATACTTACGCTTATGCACTATAGGGTGGTTGGAGGGAAAAATTACTCCTAAATTTGATCTTGTTTTACGTTCTTTTTTATTAATAAAATTTAAGACCTTAAATTGTAATTATTTTGATAATAATTTTTACTTCTTTATTTATGCAGAATGTTGGATGGTGTGAGCTTCTTTACTTTTTTTACGGTCACCTGTTTCAGCTGTTAGAAATATAGACGACAAAATTAACGTAATGTACAGTAGTAGAGTAACTACGGAGAATTAGCGTAGAATTTATCTATAACTTGAATAACTTCATTAATCTAATGTTGAATTTTCCCGGGGAATGTTCCCTTCCCCATCATTTGTTTCTGGCAAAAAACCCTCTGGGGAATATACAGGGTTTTTTCCCCATTTTTCAAACGCTGTTGATAAAAGGTGCAAAGATATGCAAAAAATTCTAGTGAAATTATTAATTCATAATAGAAGGAATTACAAAAGGCAAAAATATCCCGCGAATTGTTGTTCATAATGATGATTGAAAAATTCTGAATAAATTGAAAGAAAAATAAAAAAACCTTCTATAAAATTTATTTAGTGCCGGTTACGTTATTTTAGCGGTTAGTGCTCCGATATGTTTGTGGCAAAAATTTGTTTTAAAATATTTTAAACATTAGCGAAGTTGCGATAAACAAGTTATTATTTAAATTTAAGCATTAAATGACTTCCATTCATAAAAATTGCAACATGGTTGAGTTGAACAATAAGACACGTACTAAAATTATAACCACAACCATCGTATTTTTAATATATATAAAAATATAATAAGTTTAACCATAAAATCTTTTGTAAATAATATATAAAGTTTTTTGTGTTCAATCAAAGTATGCCAAAAAATCTATCATACAATGCTTGGATTCGAAAAAAATGTGGTCTAGGACTGGTGGAAAATATTGTTAACGTTTTAATGACGGCTATAATATTATTTTTATCTGCAAGAATAATATGATTTGTTTACAACCATATATTTCAATCGTAATGTTTTGCTCTTGCGTTATAGTTACCTAAACTATATTGAATTTTAGTTGAATTTTACGCCCTTGGAGACACTTATTTTTTAAATTTTAAAAGTTTCATATTAATGGATAATACGCTGGCGAAAATACCCATTGACGAATTCATGTATAAAGTGGCTGACATCACATTCTTAATGATCACTAAAAA
Organism: Phania funesta; assembly: GCA_963932375.1. NCBI lineage: Eukaryota > Metazoa > Arthropoda > Insecta > Diptera > Tachinidae > Phania > Phania funesta. The sequence goes on from OZ010656.1 coordinate 72,433,761, forward strand.
CGATTTGACGGAGATCTCTTCAGTTTGCCTTACCGCTAGCCGCAAATTGTATGAAGCACCTGGATGGAATTCTAGATCAGCCCATGAATCCAGACTTCGGTTTGGTGTGGACTACTGCCTAAATTTCAAGCCCATAATCTCGATGAGATTTTGCGCAAACATTTGATTTCACGTGCCCTCTTGTCTAGGTCATGCGGTATTACAACTATACAACTTTATATTTTTTTTAGAGCTACGTAGTGCCAAAAGTTTACTCTACTAAGCCAGTTGCGACTGATTGGATGCCAACACAACTCGCGTTATTTATTCGCTAAATAGCACTTGAAATGCTTAAGAGTTGTGTCTAAAATCGGGGCTTTCAAATAGAAGAATATATATAAAAAAGTACCACCATCAGATCGATGGCAATCTATATACTACATACAATATTAGAATCGTGCCTTTTTTAAAGCCTTCTTATACCTGATGGAACCATTTTTTTAATATTCATAGTAAAGGCTCTTTCACTTTATTAGATTGAGTAAAAAGATTTATCAAATTCAAGTAATTGGAGATTTTATTATAGTACGAAAAAACACTGATGTAAATTTGACAGTCGTATCAGGGTTGCATTTCTACAGAAGTCGGATAGTGAATACAGCCCATGTAATGACAATATTTCAATTTTAATTTTCTTTCGCCGTAGGCACGACATTAAAAGTTTTTTTATTATTATATTTCGGAAGTTGTCAAATTTAACAAAATCATCTAGCTGTCAAAATATTCACACAACTTTGTTGTTTCACGCTGGCCCAACGTGTGGAAATTATTAAAAAATGTTAGCGAAATTCCGGCTCTGTTATAAATATGCAACGTGAATTTCGTTGTGATGTCGGTCGTCATCACGGCTGCAGTGCGCAGCCCATTCGTAGCATCGTGGAACAGTTTGAACACACCTACATTCTTTTGGACCTTAAGCCATCAACCAGGCAGAGAATGGAGCGAAGTGATTAAACGAAGCCGATCTTCTGAATTAGGTATTGCCAGATAGTCAACCCGGCGTTCTGCGATTGCGGTTGGATCTGCATCTGCATAAGATTGTGCTGATGCCTGAATTAAGGCCGGACCGCCATAGTGTTTCCTAATTGGGCCAGATTCAATTTCATATCCGACGCTATTGGTTTTTTAGTTAAATTTATTTTATTATCGGTCTTATCTGGTCACCCTTTTTGATTTAAATTTTAAGAAAAATGTTGCGAGCAAGGGCCTTCCTGTTTTTTCGAATAAAATCTAATTAAATTTTGAGACGAAAAGATGTGGTTTCACTACACTACAGGGACACTGAAAATGTAAGCAGATAAAACAACTTATGTCAACAGAAGTAATTTTCGGTGAACAAAAATGGAAACAAAAAAAAATAATTACATTACATTATGAGTGGGTCGAAAATAAGTTGCACCTGTCAACCTCTACCATGAAAGAGGCTTTAATCACGATTCCAAAACACCCAATAAACTTTTTACCAAGCCCTTATATACAGCTTACTTATGTTAACAACGATATGCTATAGGTTGTATTTACGGGCGTGGCAAAAAAAAATAATAATAATAATGAGAGTTTTAGACTCTTCATTCAAATATCTTTTATCCAAAAGAGTGACTGGTGCTAAATTTTTTGTGTGCGGGATCGATAGTAAACATATATTGTTTTTTAAGCGAATAACTCGTCCACAGGCAAATGTTTCTCGCCGTACTTTATTATATGTACTTTATTATATGTTATCGCTTGGAATTTTAACTAACGAGAACGTCCCCTTGTGCCTTCATTACATTGTTGCTGCCGTAGTAAATTACAAATCAAACTTAAATACCGTAAAAGAAACTACAGCCAAATGATCTCTAAACTAATAATAACGAAACAGATAATCAGCTTTAGAAAGCCTAACAAATTGAAATCCTGTTTAAGCCTGGTTCAATGTTAGTTTTTCATGTTGGCTTAACGAAAATCAACTTGGGGTGTAGATCGCGCGCGCAAAAGCAATTAAATTTTGTTAAAAAATATTGTAAAGAGTAGAGGCCAAAAGTTAATATGATGCGATGAGATCTCTTCTAACAATGAATTAATGGCAGTTTCAATGCACCCTAAATGTGAGTGATATTAAATATGAAATTGCCGTGTAAACCTTATTAAAAAATTAATTCCTCCACAAGTCGATTTTCATGGAATATTATTTAAACCTTTAAATTTTAAGCAACTGCACAATATCAAGCGGGTTGCAGTAAGGTTGGGTCATTATTGAAATGTAGTACGAATAATAACTATCCATTGTGGCAATCGTTGGCTGGCACGTAGCCAGACACCATCAAAACAACATGGCCACTACAGACTGTTTACATCGACCCTCCCCTATTTGAAACTCCTCTATATTTCTTTAACTTACTTTGGTGCAACTTTTCTTAAAATGCTTTTTGTAGAACTTAATCTTAAATTAAGATTTTTGTTGTATCATGTTTTTGTTCCTGCTAACACTAATTGCTACAACATTTAATTGAGCCTTTTTAAATGTTTTGTTTAACTCTCTGCTGGAGAGCAGGAGCAGAAGACGCACTTTTTCTATTGCAACGCAAATTGACATTGTGCTTGCACGATCCAAGAATACAGAAAACTAAAGAACAATAAACAATTTCTTTATCTTGTTTCCGCCTGTATTTATCAAAACGATCACAAAGGAGAGGCTGGTTAAATTGACTTTTTTTCAAAAATCTAATTTAAAAAAGACCTGTGGGCTGAGCCATATGGGACAAATAGTTAAGATTGATTTTTAATTAAAAACAACACATTCAGCAAGTTTTAAACTAAAACCAGAACTTCTAATAAAACACAGCAGAAAGTCTTGATTACGACCAGGACCTTTACCTAATGAATCCTTCCAGTAAAAGTTAGTATAAAACCCAAAAATATTTGCTAAACATTATTTGTATCTAAAAGATATAGTATGACAAATTTAACCATTCGTTTATCTTTTGGGAAATCAAAACTCCCTTTACTGTCTACAAGTAGTCTAATAAGTGATTAGTTAACCTTAAAGGCAATGAGTCTAATAACCGCTTGCTTAGACGCTTCGTTTTTATAAATTTGGCGAAAGCAAAATCGTATTTGACTTTAAAATTTTATGGATCGATTATGTATAGCAAGCGAATTGCAGTTGTCAGAATTAGTACTATTAAGCAACTAAAATTAACAGCTGTCACTTGTCATCTGTAGTAATATTTTCGGTAATTAGCAACGTAACTGAAGCTAGCATGCTGTCTATAACCGACCCATTTAACCCTTAACGTCAATATATATACATATTGAAAGATCGGCAATATATTCCACTCAAATCATGTACGGCTACAAAGAAGCAGCAGATAATTTAATTGGTTATTTGGCAAACCGGACGCCTTGTTGTACTATTGAACTCATTCTTTGGTGCGCATGATCGCGAGCCACATTTTGTCTTCTCGCATAAAGGCTTTCAGAGATCTTCTAAAGGGCACGTGAAAGACATCATTACGAGTATCACAGAATTCATTACCTTTCCCTATTGGTTCTAGAGCGCTGAAGAAAGAGAATTTATTTTGTGAAGATAAAAAATGCATTATGAATTCTTTTTTTCAAGTCAAAAGCTTAAGAGATAATTGGTAAGTGAATGCTTGGAACTATGTAAGCTGCATTCCATATGGTACGAGAGTATAAATAGGGCATCTTATGGACGCATGGGAGACTTGAAAAATAAATAAAACAGGAAAACATTTTATTACTTTCAATTGAGTATAACTTTTTGTTAGACATCCGCATAATAAACGAACAACAAAAATGAAAAGTATTATGAGCTATAAAACTTTAAGTTGGCATTACTACTTCATATGACCGCCATTTCGACAGCAATTACTGGCACCTGAACAACGATCGCAAATTGTGAAGATTTTTTATTGAAAACATGCTTCAGTTCGAGAAATTTATCGCGGATTTCACAATAAAATTTTGTTCAGCAATGAAGCTCAATTTTGGATTGAGTTACAAGCCTTGACCGAAAAACCATTAGATCCCGATTTGGTACGCTTTATGGGCTAGTGGAAGCATTTGTCCACATTTCTTCAAAAATAATGCCGGCCAGAACGTTATACTTAACGTTAGTCACTATAGGGCCGTCATCACTGGCTTGTTTGTACCACAATTGAATGCACTTAATGCAGAGTAGCTGTGGTTTCAACAAGACACAACGCCTGCCACGATCGGTGAACGACTAATTTCGTGTAATATACACGACCTGTACCATTTTTTGTGGTTCTGTACGAAGCTGCTGGTCTACGCCGACAATTGACGCCTATGTCACGTTGTCTTCCACATACGACCTCCATTGCTGCAAAAAGTGATTGAACATTGTACTCTCAGTTCTGAATTCCTCCGAGGCAGCAGAGGTGGCAATATGCCGGAAATTATATTCAAAGGGAAATGGCGGCATCCTCGAGATGTTGTTTTGCTACATAATTATTTGTAAGATTTTTTTGAAATTCCGTGTTTGTGGGGCTCATTGTTTAAAAAATTCATATTTCAAAATTCAAAAAAATGTGCCCTTTTTTGAAAACGATGCGATTCCCAGTAAGTCATTTTATCTCTAGCCATTTCGGATTTTAGGCGGACTTTTAAAATTTTTAACACAATTTAACATTTTTATTATTTTCACTAAATTTGCAAATTTTTTAAATCAAAACAAAAAAAGAGGCAATATGTGCGTTCGCGAGTTATCTGAGGTTGACAGAATGACATTTGAACATCTGAGGCGGCCAAAGTTAGATCGACTTTTTAAAAAGCATAATAGAAATTGTAAAACAAAAGACAAACATATAAACGCAAGCCTTTCCACATGTGGCAAACGCTAAAAAAGTATCATAAATAATGGCTTGAGATGATTTAAAATTAATCTCTTCTCTTTCCTTTTCCTTTACCAACATTTCTTCATTATTTTAAAAGCCACAAATCGAAAACAAATTCTTCAGATTTAAAAATTTCCAATTTTGTGCTACTTATTCTCCCACAACTGCTTTTGAATTTTCTGTTCAAACAATGTTAATGAAACAAATATTGTTTTTAATATTTTTATTTTACGAGTAATTGAAAATTAATTATCATTCACTCTAAAATAATGATTGTTTTTTTTTTCAATTCACAAATCTATTTCTTAACGATTTAATTACAAAACGGCTCAAAATTATTTGAGAAATTCACGTCACTACAATTGCAAATGACATCATTGTTATTAAATATTCTATGGGAAACCTAAAACGCGGTGCTTTGGTAGTTAAACTATTAAAATTTAGAGACAGCAAAAATGAATTTATGGTAAAAATTATAAAACTACCGTACATGGCCTTATTTGCATTAAAAAAAATATGCATATTGAATATAAATTAAAAAAAACTAGTTTGAAATAAAAAATAATAATTAAATAATAAATTGCTTTCGGGTAAAAAGCGAATAAAAGTGTTAATTGAAGGTTGAGGTGAGTTTGGTATACCCTACCTTAGGAATTTCTAGTCTAGAGTTCAAATGTCCGCAAACAAAATTTCAAATAAGAGGGGGATTTTAAGTGAATTTTTTTGCTAATAGGTCTGAAACTTTACATTTTAGCAGAATTTGCTTCATATAAAATGTAAAGCCGATGTAAAATGTAAAATATTCCTAATTATTTTAAATTCGAAGCAACCATTTAGTTACCTTGTTCGTGTTGGCATGTGTCACTTTACACTAGTTCTTAAGTCCTTAGTTATGGTAGAGATATGATTAGATTTGCGTGAGCACCTGCCAACGTTGGCTTAATCTGACGGTGGTTCATTCCACGGGTGTGACATTAAGCGGCCAAACCAGCGCCCCTATGCGATCGCATAAGCACATCCCATAGGTTGCAAATTAGGACAGAGGTTGCCAGGGCCCCAGTCCCAACCCCTTGCTGAGGGGTTCGGAGTTATCTAACGAATGATTGACAGCTTACGCCACATCGGTCCTGAAGTGAACCTCCCCGCTTTGGGTATAAACCACAGCCAGCACGTGCACTCCCGAAGGAGCCTCACCAACAACCAGTCTGGAACCAAAGTTCCAGGGGCTACTGATTCCCGTGGTACCAGTTTACACTCTCGGTACTGGTCGAACATAGAAGTCATACCTTCTCCCACTTTCAGGCTCCTGACCAGCCCAGGAACTGGGGCCCCTCTTTTCCCGCAGTGGCAATCCATGCAGGGTTAGGGGGGGTAGTTATGGTACAATTATATTTTATCTCAACTCAAAAATCTATTAGTACTTCGTTACGTGATCGTTGTCATAACCAAATGATTGGCGCTGCCATACGGCATAAAGATGGCTGAATCCAATTTAATGCAGAAAATTTATTTTTAGTATTGCGATCTGTACTTTGTATATAATATTTTTATGCAAAAATAGCAAATAATCCATACCATAATAAACCATAATCTAGGGGCCACATATTATTATTGAATTACATGGTTGGAAACAAATCATATTATTATTGTAGAAATAAGGCAAACTAAATTATGTCACTGGAATTGGCCGCAACTGAGGTACGAACACAGGCGACTAAAGTCATCGAAGGCTTAATTAGACAACGCGTTAACCACTTAAGCAACATCCCCTTCATACTCTGATTAAACACCAAAAGAACTTTACTTATAATGTATATTATGTTTACAGTTACTATATTATCCTTGTATAGTTAAAACACTTTCTTCGTGGTCTGAATTTATTGCAATTTTAATGTTTAAAATGCTAGCTGCAGAATAAGAATAGCACAAATGAAATACTGTACTAATTCTATTAATTCTACAAGTTTTGTGTTATATCGTTGCTCTAAACAACCTTACTTAATTTTACAAGTAGGTTTCAAGGCAAAAATAATAAATTGTCCGATCGCAATTATAATGCGGAATTACATGTGTCGTCATAAGAAAAAAATATAATTAAATATATCACATAAGTTATTGCCCAAACAGCATTCCGCCTGATCTCTTTAAATTGTTTACACAGTTGTACTAGTTCCGTTTTAGATGGGTTTAGCGTCAATCCATTCGCGGTTATCCAACCACTGATTGTCCTGAGGGAAAATGCCATCCTTTCCATGAGCATTTTCAGAAGAGACCCTGTTCCTGCCACTGCTACGGCATTCGTATAAGCCACAGTTTTGAAGCCCATGGCGTGCATTTTCCTGAGCAGCATATTTATAGTCATGTTCCAAAGAAGGGCTGGTCGTATCCCACCATGTGGTATACCCCATTCTAAATGAAACCTAAATCTAGGCCCATTTATACAAACTAAAGCTACAAAAACACCAAAAAAAGGGGCGAAGTCAAATTTAATTTCTGGTTTTCCTTCTCAATTCGAGTCTATTGGTAAATTGTCAAATTAATTTTCAAAAAAATAAAAAAAAGCAACTCATAATGCGATCATAAAATCTTTTGTCCTGCCACTAGCGAATTTTATGACATGTAGATTTAAAATTACAACAAAAAGAAATAATTTTTAACAAAAATAATGAAGAAAATGAAAATCTTTTCTTTTATTCAAGGTTTTGAAACATTTTGCAAAATAAAAAGCCAATAAACAATTTATCACAACCACATACAGTTTATTACTCAGTATTGTCATCATGACAAATGACATCAGTGGGAACCGATTGTTGTTCATTTTAGGTCTTTTTATTTTTTGTTTGTTTTTTCTTTTGGTTACTTGAAAAACAAAGTAAAATTTTTAAAGCTCATTTAAATTTGTATGTGACAATAACATAAAAAGAAAATAATTTATTTCTATTTTAAATGGTACTTGGACTCGTACAAAGTTTTTTTGTGGTGCCACTTAATTTTATTCAACGTCACATGCCTAAAAAATGGGTTAAAGAAGACGCATAGAAGTAGAGATAAGTGCGTGAAGTGATTTTCTTGTAAGTCATCTGGAGAGAAGCGGTAACGAATCGTTGTTATTATTATTTCGTTAAAGTTAAAAACGTGATTTAAAAAGATATCTCAGATGTGGTATGTCGAAATAAAATGATGTAGGTTTCACTTACCAGGTATCTTTAGGTCACGAATGAAAGTCGAATGAAAACGGAAATTTATCTTTCTACCTGGCGAAAGTCTTATCAACAGCGAATAAAACCATAAACATTTTCGGCAAAATCCCATTGTGAATACTGTGAAAGCTTTGGCATAGAGAAAAGCAATTTGATCCGAATTCGAGGCGATCCATTTTTCTGATCTTTTAAGATACTCGTCACCCGCACTTCTCTATTAAATAATTTTTTTTCAATACGATGAATAGTACTAAATTAAAAAAAAAACGATTTTACATGTTATCGCGCATACGTTTGCTGCTTTTATTTTAGAATTAAGTCTTTTTATTCAAATCGCATTCTGAATTACACGTAATGGTGTCTCGTACGTGGAGATGTAAATATTGCGGTTTATTCACCTTTAAGGTTTGTGTTTGCTTTTCGGCTGTTCATTTTTTTAATTCTTTTTTAAATCAAAAGAAAATTGTTTAAATTGTTTGTTGCATTTGAGGCTAATTAAAGCATGTGGAACACCTGTTTTACGAATTTAAAATTAATTGGAGCAAAAACTAAAGTACAAAATTCAAGCAGATTTTTTATTAGTGAAGTTAACAATGCGATTGAAAAGTGGATAATAAGAAACATATTTATGTGGTACTTAGTTCAAATTTGATTAAGTCGATCAGTTTGTGCCACCATATTTCACATTGTAAAATAGAACGCCAAAGAGAACATTTTTGAACAAGAGATCTTTCGTTAGTTGCCAATGCTACTATATGTTCTACAGACTTCGTATAGGCTCACTCAATGTTAGACTGAAAAATACTGTTTTTACTGTATGATGGGGAAGGGCTGACCGCTCCCACGGTTCCTTAAAATATATTTTTTTTAATTATACAAAAGGCAGACACCGATTACAAGTGTTTAAATCTTTATTCTTTAATTTCTCTTAAATTAGAAGGTTCCACACGGCACGATGTACCTTGCCAAGCATTGCCGATCAATGACGTTTTTATACACCCCGTGAGATCCCTCACGACTTATGCAACCCTCTAGTTAAGGGCCCAAAGAGTAAGCTAGCACCGCTCTTTTTCTCTCTCAGCCGTCGACTTTACTCGATTGAGGCAAATAAGATTTTGACTCAACTAAGTACAGTCGGAACTCTGGATACCAGTCAATCTCCAGTTTTAATACAAACTTACCCGTACATATGAAGCTCTGTGTAGAAAAACATCTTTCTCCCCATTACTCATGGCAATTATATGAGGAATCCGGAGGAGATAGCCGAAAATGCCTCGCGAGGGATGGACCTCTTAATCTCTAAAAGTACTTTTAACGCATTGCACCGTCAGATACCGATAGGGATGGATAAGGAAGCCTCGAAAGATGTGGAGATTATTGTCTGTAGAAACTCCGGTGTATATTCCGCAATGGAGGAATCCTGTAGATGGTCAAGAAAATCACGCAAGTGGTGAACAGTTCAATCTCTAAAGATACTCTTGCGGAAGAGGCTGAGACGGTAATGCATATTGTGTGTTAATGTCCAGCGCTAGGCTTAGAACCATGGGCAGACACTTATTAAATGTGAATGCCATGGGGGAGCTAATCCTTAGGCAAATGCTAGAAATTACAAGAGACTAAAGACCAACAATTACCAGTCGACAGTCTGAAAATACTGCATTCAAAAATGAAGGCTAGTGTTAGCACGAGACACAATGAAAATAGGTTTGCCGTAAATTACAAATCGCTTTCCTGAAATCAATTCGTGAAAAAAGTGGGTCGAAAAGGAGCCCATACACTAAGCGGTTTGATTCGATGTCCCGTTTACCCTCGGCTTACTTAGGTCAGTTGAGGCGATTAAAAATCTGAACATTATGAGCAAAAATTTAAAGAAATTTAAAGTGTTATAGAAACTCAGTACTATGGTCAAACTTCCTCAAAATGTTCCAATGCATGACACTGAGATCGGTTATGGCTAGAAAGGTTTCAACTATGAAATACTGGATTTTTTTTCGCTCCACAGACGTACAGAAAATGTTCCATCGATTCGATGTCTTCGTTGCAGACACTATTGTCTGGTTTTCCTATTGCTCTCATCTAAGCACTGGCGCATTTAATTCAATTTGGAAATGGCTACCAAATATGTTCAGAAGTTATTGCCACACCGCATATTGAAACAATTAATAAAAGATGGCGAGAGTTAAGGTGATTGGTTCACAGTAAAAAACGTCAAAGCGAGAATAACCTCAGCTAAAATCTAGGGACTCATTTGGTTAGTTAAAATCTGTAACCCATCTCTTGGCAAAGAGCCTAGTACTGCAAGTCTTAGTGTGAGGCTAGGCTCTAAGATACAGTATACCTGATGAGTGGTATGGTCATGTCACAACAGGGTCATTTAGAGCCAACTTAAAACCCCACCTAAGTAAAGAAGAATAACAAAAGTAACTTTTTATTTCTTAAAATCAAATGTAGAAAGAAAAATAAAACTTTAATGTTTATGTCTTGAAACTTTTTAAAAACTCTCATTTGGTTTAAAGTGTTACAAGCTTCAAAGATTTCTAGTTTCTCCAGAAACGTTGGCGAAGGTTTAGTAATGAGAAGGCAAATCGAGAAATGCTCATAAAGACTGAATTATTATTTTAATGAAAGAATTGTGATTAAAAAAATTAGCAAGCAATAACAATTTTTGAAAGAACATCCCACAAACTCTTGTTATTTAAATTTAATAAAGTTGTCGAATTATTTTTTTTTTTAATTTAATAAAATTTTGCAAAATGAGACGATTTTCGACCAATTTCATATGGCAACAATTCCTATCCTGTTTTATACATTTTAGCACCCAATATTTTTTTTGTAAATGCCACTATCTATACCCGTAAAATATTAAAATGTAAAGCGGGTAAAAACAGCAATAATAAAAAATAAATGAAAAAAATTTATAAATGAAATAAAATTTAACAAAGTAACAAAATGAATAAAACTGAAAAGAATAATTGACGTTAAATAATGACATCACACTGTACTTTATTGAAACAAAAGAAAAAAGAACACGAAAAATTAAAGTGACATTGGATTATCTTTGGCGTAATAAATGTTTAATATTTGATTCTTGAATCCTGGCGCGAATACAGAAGAAGGAAAAAGGACATGTCCCTTCAATAAAAAGATTCAAAATAAACGGTTTTGCAAAAAAAATTTATTAAATGTGTTGTTTCCTTTACAATTTTCCTATTTCCATAATTTTAAGCCTGCCGGAATCTAAATATGGAACAATGTAAAAGCCAGTGCCATTATCTCTTGAGGAAAGCCAAGTCTGGTCTTCTTGCTCGGTATTTCAGCCTGACATTAGTGCTAAGAAGCTACTAACATTTGTTATATATTATGTACATATTAGAGTTGATACATTATTCGACGTTTTCCTAAAATGTTTGCCGAAGAGTTCCAATATTAAAATTTTTTAAAAAATCGGGTTTGGTTTTTAAACTCAGGAATATCCGGTTATCCGGATAAAAAAAAACTAACATTTGTTTACATATATTCATTGCCATTTAGGACAAATATATGGATCTAAAAAGTACAACAAAACTCATTTAATGTCAACTCGTTAAGATTTTTGTTTTCAACTTTCACATTTAATGTTTTTATTTCCACGAAAACCACAAAAATATTTGAACAGGGTACTTTTTCAAATTTACTGCATTCGCACTTTTTTTTATCTTATTTGCCGTAAATTTAAAAAAAGTCTTGCCAACCAATATAGGAATGCAACAAATCATGTAGCACTAAAACTTCGTGAAACGTACTCCTTTATGATGATGCGTTTCGCGCATAGAACGAAAGTAACAAACAACTTTTAACAAAGTGTCCTAAAACAAAGCAATGGCGCAACAAAGTTTCTTAGACACGCAGTTGAAACAAACATTAAATCTATTTTGTAGTTACAAGTTTTTTTTTCTTTCTCTATTTCTGCACCTTATTAACAGAGTCTAGAAATGATTGTAAAGTCAGTCAACATCTTCGCCATTATATTTCAACTGTAGTCAACTTAGATAGAGACAGCCGAAAACTAAAACTCTTTTGTGTGCCAGAGGTGAGATTGGGAAAAAATTAACACACACAAACATATATTTGCGTATTATTGAAATATTGAATATACAACATGATCATAAAAGATTGAAGTAATGCGAAAGTTGAAAAAATCTCTGCCAAGATTTTTTCGATCGCACTCCCTTGTAACCAGCTTTCTAGTACCTCTTACAATCATAAACTTTGCTAGCCTCATATTTTTCTACTCCTATTTTTACAATTTCGATTGTTTTCTATCACAGTGATTGACAATCTTTTCAGTGAATTGACGCCTTAAAGTTTGAGTAAGTTTTGACTCAAACCCCATTAATAAACAAACAGTCATCGCTTAGGAACATACTTGCTGGTACAAAATGCTTAATATGCGGCACATGTACGTTATATGCTTTGAAATGATTGTTAGTTTTAATAAGCGGGAACGCATTCTTGTAGCCTTAATTGTAGAATGACTATTTACATTTTAGAAATATTAGACTGGGAGTTTTAGTTCAGGTATTTAATTGCAAAGTTGTGCCTTATTTTTAGTTTTATAGCGGAATCTTAGCCGATTGATTTGTTCACTGGCTTCCCTTGGTAATCCTTCTTTTTAATAAACAAATCATTATGTTGTGGCAAATATCATTTGGTTCATTACCACTCACTTATTTTTTGAAATCAATTTTAATTTATGATTCGTTATGAATATTATTTTGATTTCTAAGCACAAAGTCATTCAGTTCAATTAAAAGTGTTTTCAAGAAGAGTAAAGGAATCAATTGACTGACAATATTTCACTAACTTGTTATCTAAAAAAGCATAATTTTCGGGAATTCAATAAAAATATTTAAAATATTTTAATTCATGAAAATATTCATAATAAATGTTAAATTTGAACTCCTTGTTTATTAAGTAATAAAAAAATGTCAATGAACAGTAGACAACTGACTAGTTTTGACATATTTATGAACATCAAAAAAGATCACTACCCCATCTTAATAATCTCGGCGGTACTTACGGGAACTGATTTCTGTTTTCGATCATGTTTTTGATTTCGATCATGTAAACACGAAAACAAATTCTATCATCCTTATCAACATTTAACATTTTTTTACGTAACAAAAGTGCTAAGGAATGTTGTCCACTAATAATTTCAATTTGAAAAAAATGTTGTTACTAGGTTTACGTTGAAAGAAGGCGATTTGTTAAAAAACAAGCACTTCTTCGGAAACAAATTCTAAAAGATCTGACTCATTGTGCATTCTAGGAGGAATTAGGCAACTAGTTATAAAACAGGCCGAAAATCCAGTAGGCTTTCATGACCACGTTTTAATATCCTCAAGGTCGCTGAAACCGCTGAAGCCAGTTTTTGCTGGTTACTTTAGGTTTTTGGCCTACAGGGGGGAGAGCAAGTCTTTACCCGCTACACTTACTAATTGAATTTTTTCCATTTTTGGGAGGGTCGCAGACGGTTAATATGATTCTTGATTGCATCTTCCGATAGGGTGATTTGATATAGACATTTGGAACCTTGTAAAGTTTTGTATGCTTTTGGGTATGTCCATTTTTTCTTTCGTTCCAAATATCTATGTAAATATATATGACCAATCCATATCACTAGTTCAAGAGGACCCTCAGTTAACGGGCTGCCATACAAATTCTATAACTTTTGTATAATTTTATAAAAAGAAAGTATGATTTTTGTGTTTTTAGTTTTCATTTACAAAATGTATATTTTCAAACAAACAAAATTTACAGAAGACTGACTTCAGATTCGGGTCCCGCCGTCATAAAATCCTACGGGACATTCTTTTTAATGTTTTTGAATCTTGTACAGTATTTTTATATTTATTTATTAAATTTTCTAATACAAATACAAATTTTAATTTAAACAACTCTTAAACACTAAGTAACACTCAACGGCGAGTCTGTTTTAATCAAGAGTTGAGGGCAATTTCTAATGGAATACATTGAATTTCAAAAGAGAGGAAACAGTATATATAACAAGCTTTTTTTCTAAACTAAATGCAAGTGGTTAGTGGATTAAATTAAGTATATTAAAATATATTTATAGATAAGTACTTGCTATTACGAGTATGTTGAATGGGGGATTTTCGGTGTCGCCCAATTTAAGAGAAACTTTACCTGGTTTTATAAATTGGTTCACCAAGGAATCATTTAAGTGCCACTGTGCATTATAATAAAAAAGTCCAGAACATTACCATTGTAAAATACAGTTTATCTCAACCGTTAGGGTAAGAGTTACTAGCTTTACACTTTGTTAAGAAAATAAAACCGCAGTTAAAAACTCACAGGGTCTGGATATATAGCATCCATGGAACGCTAAACGTCTTAACAACACGGAAGAAATATTACTAATTTTTGCGGCATAATACTTTAATGATTTTGACTCAACGTGAATTTCAGCACCTATTTCCCGGTCATGCTCGTTCTGACGAACATAACGCGAATAATCTACTAAAATGTCACAGTGGGCGGTTTGAATTTGCTATAAGGATCGCTATATTTAGCCTTTTACATATCTATTTCTTTAGTGATTTTTAAAGCCAAGGGTCTACATGACTAAGCAATAGAGTCCGGTAGGTTTCAAGTCTCGAGAACTTGTTTAAATATGTTTGTGTTTGTTTAATAAACGAAGTATTTCGGCACATACGTTGTTACTTCTGAGCAGACTTGGAAATTGATTTTCGATTATTTTTCAGTGTAAAATAACTTCCAATTATATATGTGTATTCACTCTTTAATAACAGATGCCAATAGGTGATTACATTAATGCCAACTTTTTCGCCGAAAAAACTAACGCTGCTGACATAAGCTGTTTTATCTGCACATATGCTTTATTAATAAAATACAATTTTCTTTTCGTTCTTGGCAGCTCTCTCATTTCCGTTGGAAACTTTTCTAAATATTTTATTCATATTTTGCTTTTATCACTTATACATATTGCCAACCAAAGACGTTTGCAGCGAACAAATCAATCTTCCATCTAAAACGAGAATCGCAAAAGAAAACAGAAAGACAAGGTGTAAAATTTTGGAACGAATTTCCGTCATCCCTTGTCAAGTTTGGTTTGGAGACAAACCGGTTTCGGCTATGTTCCATCTTTAGTGTCATTTTTCGTTCTCAAGACAAGGGTTTTAAAAGGAAGCTGCGTGCAACATTAGAGTTCAAATATGAACTCAGATTCAAAAATTTAATTTAAACGGATGTACGCGAAAACAATTTGTTGCTTCAAAAAGCTCTGGATTGTTCATAAAATAATCTTTGGTTGTTGAATTATTGTTAATTATTTCTTCTGGTTAAATCTCGAACGAAATGTATTTAAATGTTTTATGATTGCATTCTTTCACATTTCAATTTCATAAATTTGTAATGTCACGTTCATGATTCTTTTTTTTTTACTTTTCCTTCAGCTCATACAACTTATCGCTCTAATTGTATATAATCAGTGTGTTGATACATTTTTAACAGCAACTGCAACAACTATTATTGCCATTAATGTAATCAACATTATCTTTTTGTTTGTGTATCTTTCTCTTTCTTTAAAAATTGTGATTAACGTAATCAGCGTTGCCATTGTGGGCTTTTCCCTCCAAATCTGATGGGATATTTTTCGTGTGATTATTTTCTCAAATCACATACATTCAAAAAAATTCCGAAAAGCTGAAAACAAATGTTATGCACAATATTTTGGTGATTAACTTTTAATGTAGACTAACAGTTTCATAAAATTCCTTTATTCTTAATTAGTATTTAACTATGGACCTATTAGCCTTCCACTTTGAAATTTTGATAAAATGTGTAAAAACTTGATAGTAATTTTTGAAAAATTTTCAAAAGGAACTTTTTGAGAAAATCAAAATTTTAAATTTGATATATCAAAAATGCTTTTTATAAGAGTATTTTGTGTTTTACAGAAAAAGATATCACCACTGCCATCTCTCTAGCTCAATTAGGAAAAAAAGCTATGGTGATTTGAATATATGTTGGTTAAGTTTTTGGCCGATTTTGAAAAGCTTTATATATCCGTGATTTTGCAACCGTTTGAGATTTCTGAGGACAACCTTCATTCTAAATTCCATCCAATTCTGAGGTAATCAAGTAAAATGTTTACTTGAGTGTGATGATTTCATACGGAGTGGTTACATTTGTTTATTTGGTTGCTTGCATGATTTTTATTTAACAAATAACATGTTTTATGTTTAATCAATCCGCACAAAAATGAAAATAAGGCCAAGGCCAAATGTGAAAATAAGTCCAAGTTCCTTTCCGAAAATTTCGGCCGTAAAAAGTACTGAGATCAAAACGAGGACCAAGTTCTTCATATGTGCAATACCATCCCATTTCTAGGCAAATTGCTGGCATGGCAACATTTTTACCATAATCCTGTCTCATATCAGAAATGTACAAAAAATTTTGTCAAGCTAGCAATTAGCCTAGAAATGGGATGGTATTGTACATATGAAGAACTTGGTCCTCATTTTGATCTCAGTACTTTTGACGATCAAAATTTTAGGATAGAAACTTGGTCCTATTTTCACATTTATGTTAGGTTATATCGAAAACAGCGAATGGTTTCGTATAATATACACCCTGAGCGCATTAGGCCTGAACTTGGCCTGGCGCAGTTCTGTGCGCCTTAATATCCATATGTTTGTTTTTAAAAACCCTTTAGAAACTGGTATGTTGCAAAGGGTTTTAGTAGGTTTTTAGACAAATTTGGTAGGAAACAATTTTTTTCAGTGGCAACGCTGAACTTAATTGTACAGGTGTTCATGTGCCTATCTCCCATATGGTGTTTTATTCAAGAGATTTTTATCACTTTCTTAATTTATTACAATACAAATTGTTGTTCTTTTTTCGTTTTTCTTTCATTTTTATTCGATTATAATTTATATCAATTATTTAAATTTGTCCATAAAATTGTTTACTAATTTTATAAGATTTTTATCAATTGGCAGGCAGGTTGTTGGCCAGTATTTGATTGGAAATTTTTAATGTTTTTTTGTCTTTTCTTTCTCTTTGTGTTGGATCTTGCAAAATGCAACAACGATTTTATTGCAATTGAACAATTTCATTAATTTCAATTAATAATTTAATTAACTTGACAATTTTATTGTTGTATTTTTATTGCAGGTTTAATCGACAATTATGTGGCATTTGATGAGTGGAAATGTGAAAGGTAAGTGATTTTATTACCTTCTGCTACTGGCAAGCAAGTGTAGTTATATCTAAGGATCATTGAGAGCATTTTATGTACAAAAAGCAAAGTAAATAAGGGGGTTGCAAAGTATTTTTTGCAAGATAAACAATTTCTAAACAAGTTCTAAATATGGCAACCACGTACACAAAAGAAATGGGAACTTAAATAAATGCGAATAGAATTATCTTCGACTTTAAGCAAATTAAACGATAGCCACGTTTATAGAAATATAGACACCGTTTAAATGCTACGTCAATTGTTTCGTTAATGTCTTCTGGTGATCCCGTCACCTAGACGTAATGTTACCCATTGTATGAGGCTTGTTGTGGGCTTTAAACTGGATGAAGGTAGGACTTTCTAAGTTCGACCAGTAAACACTAGTTCCGGTGGTCAGCTGGCAGGCACAAAAACATAACTTCCCATAACCGTGTGAACTGTCAGAAGTTCTGTCTCATACCTCCACGCGGTGGCGGTTTGTAACAGATTCCTATCTTTGCAAGGAGTCTGGCTAAATAAGTCGAGCTGAGAGAAGTTAACACTCTAGTATAAAAAATCCCTAATCCACGCATGCAGCATACGCCAGGAATGCGTGGCCAAGAGGGTACTTGGTCTCAAGTATGCGTACTTTGGATACTAGTCGATCTCCAATTTTAATACAGACTTACCCGTGTGTATGGAGCTGTATGGGTGGACATATTTTTCTCCATTTGAGGGATAAATCAGGAAGACTTGCGAGAGGAGGCGGAAATGTTAACCTCTGCAGAAACTACGGTTTTAATTGGCCAACGGAGGAATCCGGAAAAGAAAGACAAGAATGCCTCGCGAGGGGTGGACGGGTCAATTTTTAAAGGTACTTCTAAGACGTTAGTTCGTGGGATTCCGACAGAGATGGACAATGAAGCCTCGCACGAGGTGGAGAGGTTAATCTCTATATGAATTCCGATGTATATAGGCCAATGGAGGAAGGAATGAAGAGTTAAGTCAATAGCACACATTGTGTGTGAATGCCCAGCACTGGCTAAGATCACGGGCAGACACTTGTTAAGTACAAACCCCATGGTGGACCAAAGCCTTAAACAAATGCTAGCAATTATTACAAGTGACTACGTGATAAGGATGAAGGTCGACAGTCAGCAGTTGACATTCTGAAATCATTATAGTCGATAGTAAATGCTAATGGTAGCACGAGACGGTCTGCTTCAATATCCCCCTACATAAAAAACACTAGTACGGCAATGAACCACTTGCCCCTCGGACGAAAGTCCCAAAGTGTTTGATGTCAGGCTTCTTGGCAAGTGTGCGCGGTGGCTGTGGTTTAGACCTAATGTAGCGTTGCATTACATTATAGCTCCAAACCTCTCACCAAGAGGTAGGGTCAGGGTCCAGGCATTCCTGGTCGTCAATTGTTACCTTTAGACGATGTAAATCTGCCATATATGTTCATTTTGACGTTTGATGTGTGGCATATAGTGCATGTCGCCATTTTGGTAATGTTTATCGTTTTATCCGCATTAAAAGAAATTGGTTTTATTGTAGGGCTCGCCATTGACGATGAACGCCTTTCCAACATAATTTTCGAAGAAGCACACACCAATGATGTCGTCTACTCAAAATCCGTACTAAACTGTCACCATAAATTTTAAGTCAAAATTTTGATCTTTTCCGCAAGAGCTTCTTCTAGATTATGCAACTGTTAAGCGCTTTGTGTCCTCATAAACATTTAAATCAAATTTAGTGGTGTAAATTTAACGTGTATTGCCATAATTTAATTGAGATTCTCTAAGTCTGTGAAGCGGCTAGAATTTCTATATGGGCCATATTATAGTTCCTTAATTCCTACAGAAGCATAACACCTCAATGCCTTCCATAAACAACAATATTGAAATCCTTTTACTCCTAAAAATTAAAAATTTTTTATTAATTTGGTTTAATCTGCCGCGCACTTTATAAAAACTTTTGTTCAATATTCATGTAATTAATTGCAGAGTAAAGTGTAAAGAATTAATTTCTCAAATATTTTAATAAATTCAGAGTTAATCATGTTATTTATTTACTTATTCTAGTTTATTAAACCTTTAAGCAATAATTTATGTTGAACAAATTTCTCTTCTTTTCGCGAAACAAATTGAATGAAAAAGAAAAACTTGGCTTAAAAACATCAAAAAATGTTACATTGAGCCAAAAGACCGAAACGAAAATCTGATATAAAATAAATTTTAAAACGAAGCGAAATAACACGTGTAAAGTCTGAAATATAAAAGACGACATGAAACGTTTAACCGTAAAATACTGAAGTTTACAAACGTAGTGGTTGTTTTCTTTTTGGCATAAACCTAAGACAAGAAAATACGAGGGTACTTACAGATAGCTGTTCGCTAAGTTGACCACAAGGAAAATGCCGAAATCATTGATAATTTTATAACAACAACCTTCATCATCTTTCAATATTTCGACATAGTTGCCGCTCATTTAATTTCACTTTATCGAAAAGATCTTTTCATTTCACAATTTTTCTAAGCAACCAAAAATGGCATTGCACTTGGCACGAGAATTTAGAGAGTTTCGTTTGCTGATTATCCCAATAGCTAATCTTGAGGTTTTTCAATAATCTGGGAGGTTACTGTGTAATTCGAAACGAAAGTATAACGAATACGAAAATTTCGTAGTGTGCAGTACGATATTCCTTAACTATTTATCCAAACTTGGGGAATATTGGCGAATGAAAAATTTCCCTCCCATTGGTGCGACTTTATAATACGAAAACGAATGTCAAAAATGCTAAAAAAATTTCAAAAAAAACTATTCTTTCCGATCAATTGAAAGCAATTTTATACACGAAAATATAAATAACAATATGTAAGTATTTACGTAATAAAAAGTATAAAAGTGATTGTTAATTTTTTTTTTTATGGTAGGACCAGCACTCAGGGGATGACCCCTATTCATGCAATGCATTGTGCTAGAACTAGAAAAAGAGGTTATTGGAAGGAGGATAGAGGGAGTAGTGTTTATTAACATTTGATTTGAACTTTTCCACAGAGAAAGTGGGAGGAAAAACCTCTGCTGGAAGCTTATTCCACATACGAATGGTCCTGCTAAAGAACGAATTATGTCTGTAGTGCGTTGTGCGATCCACTGGCCATTCTACCACAAATGGATGTGCTCTATTAAAACTACCAGTGATATTATTATTTAAAAAAATACTTCTGAAACATATTTTTTCTTTTTCTTTTCTTTCAAAATTTAAAAAAAAAAAAGTTCTGTTATACAAGTAAACATAAATAAATGAGATATTCCGAGAAGTTGATCCTCTCCAATGTAGTGGCGAAAGTCGCCTTGAGCCAGTGAAAAAGGCAGCCACATGAGGATGCTCCCAAAAAAAAAAAAAAACTTTTCATAACAAAATTGTAAAATAAAACACGACAGACACTTTTGCGTTTGCAGACGTGGTCGTGGTGACAGTTATGCGAACACAGTACAAATTTGAGTGATAAAATCAAAAGTAATTCTGCCTTGCTATACTCGTAATATGTTTACGCCCATAAAAGCCGGTGCCCTTGTACCCTTTAACAATTCAACATTTTATTGAAGAAACGAAAATGCCATATATGGCGATTAGAAAAGTGCTTAACAACAAGACTTGGTATCTTAAAAACACGATAGAATCTGTGATTTATAGGCCCGGAGCCAGGGGGAAAAATAAGCTTTTTCCATACAAAGAATTAAAAAAAATTTGCTTTACAATTACACAATAACTGACCCTCCAGAGCTTAAGCTGGATGCGCGTCTGATAGTTGATAACGATTTTTAACGATTCTTAAGGTCACTACTATAAAAAA
The DNA here is from genome assembly GCA_963932375.1 of Phania funesta. Lineage (NCBI taxonomy): Eukaryota > Metazoa > Arthropoda > Insecta > Diptera > Tachinidae > Phania > Phania funesta. Next base: position 72,454,963 of record OZ010656.1, read on the forward strand.
GTCATTCATCCTATAAGACAAACAAATAGAAAGAAATTGTTTGTTTGGCCCATTGCTAGTACGCCCCTCGTATATTAAATCGGCCAACAATTTCAATTACAATTTTTCCTCGATATGTTTTTTAGCAATAAATCGAAAGAAAAAATAAACTTTTGAAGCAGAAAGCAGCTTAAAATATTTATTTTTTGCAATTGGACCATAAAATATTGCCTGCCTACTTGTTGAGTTAGTTTTACGTTAGATACCTTTTTTTAATTTTGTGTGTGTGTGTGTTTCTTTTTTTTGTAACTAAATCCTAATGTAAAATGGAAATTTATTTTCTTTAGAAATTCAAAAAGAAGAAAGAAGAAAACAGCAGAATTTATTAAGTTGAATGTTTATTTATTTGAAAAAGCAAAAACTAATAAGAAAAAATCCGTTTTCTTTCGGCAGTTTGCTTTGGAAAATTGCATAAAAATTTTTGGATTTTCTTTATTGATTTTTTTTTTTAATTCTTATTTGGGGTCTAATTGCAGTTGTTGCTGACTGGATTTTTTTTTTTGGTAGTTGCGTGTTGAAAGCGATTTTTCCATTTTCTGTTTAGTGGTGGAAGTTTCTTTAATGTGTCGGCTTTTGATTTTGTTGGCGATTGAATAAATCGTTATGAATTTATTGGTGCTGACTGCTGGTAGCTGGAAGTTTGTGCTTTAGTAGACACACTGTGTGTGTACTGTAGAATGTTATTCGACCTAATTTATTTTTGTTTTTAGGGGATTTACTTAATATTTATCGGTCGAATAACTTAATTTATTTTATTCTTTTTTTTTTGTAACGAAAATTGAATACTTCAAAAATTACACATGGGAACAATTTCCGATCAACCTTTTGTTGTTCGGTAACTGAAAGTTGTTTCTTAGGTTATCTGTCATTAGTTTTTTTCTATCAGCTCGAGTTTTTCAGATATGTTGTTGTGTCTTAAGTAAAGTTAGGTGCAGGGCATATGATAGCACAACTGGAGAAGAGCTTGTCCTAAAATCTAAAATTACCCTATCAGCTCCGATTATAGGCTTTGAAATATCAGCCAAAATAAATGAAGTTTTTTCTCCATAAGTTCAGATTGTGGAGTGGTTTGCAGGAAATAATTTTAATGGCGCAGGGTTTTGTTGACGTTGGGAAAAAGTGATAGGAAACACAGCAACATCGGCACCGGTATCGACAAGATTTTTATAAGTAGAAAATGAAGAAAAAGGCGACAAATATCTCGACTAACCCCATCTGTCACCATAGAAGAGTAGCCTACTTGTTTTCCGACAAATTTGAATTCGTTGTGGAAAATGCGCATGGCTTAACACATTTAATAGCCTTTTCGCCAAATTTGAAATGGTACCATCAATAAGCACGCCGCTTTTCACGACCTCGTTCCCGAAATAATGCCACCATTTGTTTGGTAAGTACATATGGGAAATTCTCTTTAGGAGAATTTATGCTGACAATTGTCAATTCGTGAATGCGCTAAAACTTTAAATTTTCAAAGAAGGGGAATCACTTTATTAAGGTCTTCTGAAAAATTAATAAGTTCTATGAAAAATATAATATTTAATTTCATTAAAGCACAAGCTGGTATTACAAATTATTATTAGCGTTAATATGGAAGGTGTTGCGATGTAGAAAAATTTAACAACGATACCTTCTTATTAAGGCAGTTTTATGTAATATGTTACAAGCCTATCTTTGGAAACACAACATATTAATACCAAGTTCTATAAAGTGATGATAATGTTATAGAATATTGATTCGCAGATTAGTAATTGTCCCATGGCCTATGAACTCACTTTACAGTTAAATAGATTCCACACAAAATGAGCCCTTTCACGTTGATTTCATTTGCATTTACTTGACGGCACCTAATTTTGAAAAATCTACCTTTATATACATTGAGAATAGGGTACTTTTTAAAAAGTACTATTGGTTAATTTTTGTAAGGTAACCTAAGAAACAACTTTCAATTATGTAACAACACAAAAGTGTGCTTACAACTATTCCATAAAATTAGAAAAAAAAATGTGTTTAAAACAAAAGTCCAGCAATTGTTGGCTGCGCAAAAAATTTCTGTTTGACAACAGATGGCTACACTTATGACACACTGTTAACGTTGACACAATTGTTTCTACAATATTTAGTAAACAGCAAATGGGCTTCTTCACAACCAAGGTAAATTGAAAACAGGTAAATTCTCGGGCGAATTCAAAGTATTTCCGGTTAATATGCAGATGTCAAAATTCATATATAAAAAATTTACCGCAAATGACGCACAAATTTGTTGATATGGAATTTGACATCCTATCAGAACAAAAGAAAAGTACTCAGCTGCGCTGGTGAGTTTACCTGCTTAGTCTACCCAGTTTACAAAAAGTATTTTATCGGGGATTTTTGCCTGATTAATTTTTTTTTATTAAGAAAACCGATGCAGTATGGCACGCACTGTATATTTGTGAAGATTTATGGCGATTATGCTCCTTCTCTCTCTCTCTCTTTCTTAAGTCACTTGTAGAGATTGGTTTCGATGCTTTAAATATGGTAATTTTAATGTTGAACACAGAGAAAGTTCGGGAACGCTACAAAAAGGTGTGAGATAAAGAATCTGTATTAAGATCTTCTGAAACCTGATCTGACTAACACAGGGGAGCTGTACAGACAGAAATCAATAAAAAAACATCCAGGTTACCCTACCAAACACGAAGCTATAATTTTCCATCATGACAATGTCTTCAAATTTCTTTACTAGTAAAAAAAACTATTAGGAAATAAGCCTATAGCTGCAGTACTCGTCGCCTAGTTGTAAGTAAGTAAGTTGACACTTTTAGCTTGATTTTTTTCTGGTCTGAAAACTTTAACCCATCCTTTGGATAGATTCTTTCGTCTATTGCCAGAAAGATAAGACAAAGCTAAAAATTTAAAATTTTATTGAAAGAAAGCCAAATTTTTTTACAGCAAATCAGCGAGAATTTGTTTGTACAACCAATATTTAAAAATTAAATTTGTTTATTTTTTTTAACATTCTTTTGAACTATAAATTTAATTTTTTAATTAAAAACATTATTCAATAGATGTAGATAGAATTGCTGGCATTTTTGTGCTGTGAGCCAAGCAATCTTAAAATCAATTTTTGTTTTCTACGGATAATTGTAAATATTTTAAAATAAATTTGAATAAGAAATAGAAATCAATTACAATCTGCAGGCTGCCTAAATATTTTGGAAATACAAAAACTTTTAAATAAATAAAATAGACAACCAGCACAGTGGTACAAATGAAACTGGGACGAACGGCAAATTTCACACAATAGCAGGAACTCGTCGTCAAAAATTCGTTGCGTAATTAACAATTAGGGCGAGAAAAACGTCAAAACAATTATATAGGGCGTTTTTTTTTATTGCAATGAACAAAAGTTTTTTTTATTCGAAAGTTCAATACACGGCATAAACATCCATAAATTATTTTGGTTGTTCTTGACGAAGCGCTTTCTGGAAGCCCAATTTTCTTAATTTTTTAGGAAATGAGGTTCAATGATGCCACCATCGTGTAAACCGCATTAAATTCTAAATTTTTGCTAGATGTAATGGAGTCGTCGCTGAACACAATTTTTTTGCGATAAAACATCGAATCAATTGATGCCTGATTTTCAAAGTCTTGATAATTTGGTAGCCTTGTTCAAGCGTCAATCTACTCATGATTTGCCAGTGTATGCTGATCACAACTGTTAAAATGTGAGCGCCGTATGACAGTTCGTTTGAGAGTTAACCGATTCGTAAGTTCTAAAGAAATGCCCTCTATATGTAAATAAGTCTTCGAACATAATGAATGGAAAAATTTAGCGGCTTTTACAAATTTGAATATCGTAAACATCATGTTCATGATGGTAGAAGCTTTTCTTTTTGTCCATCAGTAACTTGATTTACTAAAAAACTTGAAAAATCGGTTCGTCGTCTTCTTTGAATCTAATCGCGTTGAAATGAAGTTGGCAATACTACCAACTTTACAGCTGGTTCTTGTTTTGTGTTTACTTTGGTATGAATAGAGTGACACCTGCACAACGCCTGCAAATTTGGTGAATGTTAATCCCGAATTTCACAAAAAAAAATTTTTCTGCAATGATGCTCACACATTTCAATAGAAGATAATCCACATCCCATTACCGAAAATCATTACACTCAAAAAAGTCACTGTTTACTGTGCTTTATGTGTCGGTGAAATCATTGGTTCATATTTCTTCAAAAACAATACCGAACAGAACGTTACAGTTAATGGTTATCGCTACAGGGCTTCGACGTTTTTGTACCCCATTGAATATTCTTAATGTAGAGGAGCTGACGTTTCAATTAGACGGTACAACAACGTAAAAAGCGTCCCACAATTAACACATTCTTCGTGAAAAACAAGTGAACTCGTCACATGCTTTTTTGAAGCAAATCTCGGGACACGAGTTTACTCGTTTTGTTGCGCTAAGTGGCAAGGCGTAGAAATCTTTTAAACAAGGGACTCCAAACGGGTAATGTACGTTTAAATTGGCTTCCATGATCATGCGATTTATCACCGGTGGACTATTTTTTGTGAGCTTATGTCAAGTCTTTGGTAGACAACATTCGCCTCTCTATCACTGAGATACAGCCGTCATTGCTGCCAAAAGTTATTAAAAATTTGACTTGACGGATTGGCTTTCCTCCGCAACGCATTGTCCACAAATGCTGTAAAATTGAATCGTTAATTAGACTTGCGAGTTTGATTATATGCGAATCATCTGTGAGCATCACACGTGGAAAGTTGAATTTAAACAAGAAGAAACAATTGTTTCTTTTGAAAATTCCACTTGCCACAAGTAGCAGATCCTTATAATTTACGTTACAGACTCGATATCAAATCTTTTCGTAAGCAATGAAATATGCTAGCGAAATCGCTATAGAATGAGATCCTTGCGAATAAGAAACAAATAAACTGTAGGGGTCTCTAAGATTTGTCTAAATAAAACAACTTATGTTAGCACAGGTACTTTAAGTAACTTTAACAAAGCTGGTACTAATGCAAGCACCCGTGCAGATTTAGACAAAGGAAAAACTTTCCAGTAATTTAATTTTAAACAGTGTTCGAAATAATAACGTATGTGCTGTTGTGTCTTTTTTATGCTAGTAAGCAAATGTTAGTCGAGAAAATTCGTTATTGCTAAAAGCAATGGGAATAAATGTGGGAGTGATGTTAGGTTTAGCAAAAAATTTAATTGACCAACATATTTCAAGGCAATTTGCCAGCTTCAAGTAAAAATCTACGAAATTCCACGTATGCGGTTATTCATGGAAACGTATCCTAAAGTGTCAAATTACTACGCAGTGATCGCATTTATCGCCTTATTCTGAAAAATGGCTGACATTTCTTTTTCTTAAATGATTGACCGCTCCAATTCTCTTTTGTTATATTTTTCTACTTTATTTTGAATAATTTTTTTTGGCGCATTAGTGAAAAACATATGCACAAAGTTAAAAATAAGTGTTGAAAAATTTATAAGACGCAAGGACACAATTTAGAGGATAACTTATGCCGTAAAATTAAAAGATAAGTGCAGTTTTCATGATTTAATTTTCCTGGTGTTTTGCTTTTGTTTGTCTCCTTCTTAAGGGACTGACCGAGGCAAAAAATCAAATTCCAGCAATTTTCAAACGTCAAAGTTTACAACTCTGGACTCCTCTGTGACTTATAATTTAATTTAATGCTGAGTGCAGTGCAGTATCTTCTCGTAACAAAGAAAGAGAAAAAAATAATTTTTTGGTTTTTTAATTCCATATGAGTTCCAAAAATTCAATATCTGTCCATATGTTTATTTGAATGATGTTGAAATTGTTACCAAGAAAAATCTATAAACAAAAATTAACACAGCAAAAATAAGGTCACAAAAAAAGTCTATTTCAGATTTAAATTATTGAAATTTGTTTATTTTTACCAAAAACTTTTAGTTGCTAAAATGCGCAAAGAAAACATGGAGCATTAAATAAATATGTAGAATTTGTACTCGCATGTAAATTGAAATTTATTTTTTAAATATGAAATATTTTTTATGTTTTTGTCTAAATTTTTTTTAGTTTTATGTACAAATGAATGTAGCATTTTAAATGATTTTGATGATTTCATTACTGAACTTCATCATAATCATTATTTTATGTTAAACAAACAAACGTGAAATTTACATAAAAACGCTGATGAAATCATGCAGTTTGAAGAAGATTTTTTAATGGTGAAGTGAACATATAAATTTTATACGAGAAAAAAATTCAATTTCGTAATCACTAAAATTGGTCTTGTAAAAAACATTTTGCTAATTTTATTTCAACATAATTTTTAAAATTAGAAGTTGTATTTTAGTTTAAAATTCAATTAAATTTATAATTGACTCAATTTTATTTTAAATTAAAAATATTCTTTGTTTTCTTGATTAAGTTTTTAATTCATTCAATTATTTAAATAGTCAAAACTATATAGAAACACTATCTAAGTGAATTCTTAAATCAATTAAAAATTTCATTCTAAGAAGGAAGAGGCAATCCCACGGAGTCGCGGTTATCTTATACCGTCAAATGTGTCCAAACATATGCCAGTATATATGGACAGTGCATAAGAAAAGTTTATAAGTATGCCTATAAAAATTTGTTTCTGTCTAGCAATCATTACACCACTTGTATTGTCTGCCAACCTGTCAGCAGTGTTTGCCCCAAATATGTTTCGGATTTACATGTTACCTAGAAAAGTTACGCAGTGATGCTGGCTTTACTAGAACTACAGCTCTTTTATGCCAAGGCGATTAAAAAGGAAACGAAATTATATATTGTAAACATGGTTATCATTTTGTCAAATCTCCAATAAAGAAGCTTAACAAAAATGTCCCTATTTCGAGTCGCTGGCAATCTATTATTGTATGTCAAACAGTTTTTACAAAAATGTTATATTAAAACCGTCAATACTGGTGCTATGAAGCTTGTACTAAATACAACAAAAATAGTTCAAATAATGTCGGCATACACTGGCCTGTTCTATGCTGCAGTCATTTTCTAAGAGCATGCTAAAAGCAAAATAAAAAATATGAGGCTTTTTTTCTAAAAAGCAATAGCAAATCAAAATATTTATGAGACTGTTGTTGCTCTTTTTGTGCTGTGGAAAAAAGAAAACATCACAGCAACACAAAATTTTTGCTATAACCGTACTTGCTTTTGATTCTTGGTATGTTATTTCGACAGGGTGTTTTGATGTAGAATTTTGGAGCGAATTTCCTTCATCCGTTGTCAAGTTTGCTTTGGAGACAAACCGGTTTCGACTATGGGCCATCTTCAGTGTCATTTTTCTTACTTGCTTTTGCTATTTTTAAAGGCTAGAAGTGAAAAACTTAAATTAAAATTCAGTATCCCTATATGTGTATTTAAAAATTAATCAATCAAAGCATGTTTATTTAAAAATCTCCTGTTGCTGCAGTTAAGGTTACTGTACAATTCCAAAATGCTGTCAATATAATTGTTGTCGTTCTTGTGCTGGTACTATAATAGTTGCTGCCATATATTCAGCAGTAAGTCCTTAGCTATAGCATAAATAAATTAGCGAGAAAGAATTGCTGTTTTGTGACGACAAATATTTCTGTTTTTGCTATTCCTAGACTGTATTTATTTTCGAAAGCGTAGTAACAGCAAAGTCATTGTTAATAAAACTTGTAATAGTTAAAGCATAGTACAACATTTATTTGTGCTTTTATTAACACTATCGGCATTTTGTTGCGTATCGACTGTTGTGTCGAATAGCATTTTGCTTGCGTAGTGTGCAAAAATGTAACTAAGGTAATAGCTACCTTACAAGAATTTGAAAGTCTGGTTTCATTTATATTTCCTTATTCAATTTGCAAGCTAATCGTATTTAGTTTTAGTCTCAGCCGATAGAAATATGCTACTGTAAACAATCCGCATGTATAAAGTTCATAATAGCGCTGTTCTTCATTGAAAATAAGAAACATTTAATTGTTGTGATACAAATTTAAAGTAAAATATAAAACCAAATATAGCTGAAGCCCTGAAGTAACATCCAAAGAAACTATTTGCGACTAAAATTATGACAAATCTGGTACAAAAATAGAAACGTTGGTTTGAACGTGCATAAAATCATGATGCAAAAAGCTTTAAGAGCCCAACTTAATATTTCTAGTTAGTGACAAAGTTCAGAGTTCAAGATAAACTTAAGGGAAACATTTTCGAAGTTTGGAATTTCAAATGAAAGCCTTAGAAAATTTTAATAAAGAATAAAGGAAAAATTATTTTTGATCTATTTAAATAAATATCGAACCCACTGATATAGGGTACTCGGCTTATCTTATAAATTTAACACAAGAAATCCTCATTCAACTTTGATTTATATATTTTTTATAAACAATTAGCAAGTTTATTATTTTTAATAATTTATATTTTAATTATTTCGATTGCATAATTGTTTATTTGAAATTTTGAAGCATTTTTAGACATTTTTTATTTCTATTTTATTGTGTGATACACGCCCAATATTTATGTACTTTATTTTGCCAACTTTTTAAATTATTTTGGCATTGGTTGTTGGGCTTTTTCTAGTTTAAAATATGTTTCATTAAATTACAGTGATTTTTTTGGTGAGGATGTGTTACAAGGTCGAAGAAAATCTACAAAAAAAAAAAAATAGCAAATTGCAAAATTATGAATACGACGGCGGTATGTGGAAACCTAATAATTGAGAAGGCAAACAATTATAATATTCGCTTGTCGGTCTTTAAAAATTATAAACAAGTTAGTTAAGAATCGGAAATCAATTTCACAAATTCATAAGATCCAAACAAACATTTTGGTGGTTTTAAAAAGGTCAAGATTACACATATTGTGATGCCTCTAATCCAGGTTCTCAAAACAACTATTTTTCGAACTACGTTTGTCGTAAAACTAGTCCTGGTAGAACAACATGAACCTCTCAAACGATTTCAGTCATCTTTTGTTTGAGAATCGTCTTATATATATCATTTATAGCAATATGTCAAAATCGACTTTTCTCAAAAGGAATTCCTTTAGTATTTAAAAAATGTTTCTAGCTAATGCTCTGCGAACTATTTTTTTATTTAATGGTTAAGTTAGACTTTACAAAATTAATTTAATTAATTACAAATTAAAAAAATATTAAATTTCCCCAGCAATGCACTAATGCACAAAAAAAAAAGAAAAAATTAACCAAAAATTAAAAAAAAAAAATTATAAATTTTACCAAAAAAACTCAATTAATCTGAAAAATAAAACAAATACATTGTGGGAAATTCAGGAAAATTCAAAAATTCACCATAAAATCTAACTATAGTGCAAAAATAACAGTATTTCAAAACAGTATTTAAAAACCTCCACAAAAAATTTCAAGAAAATTGAAGAACTAAAATAATTTTTAAATTTCACCACAAAAATCTTAATTTAAGAACATTTTTTAAATTTACCAAAATGCCGGAAATTAGCAAAAGATCAATATTTTATGAAATTTTAACGAAATTGATGTTTAAGAAATATATAAACAAAATTAAATTACACCACAAATGGAGAGAGAATTCACCAAAAAATTATAAAAACATAATCATTGGAAATTTTACCAAAAATCTAAAATAATCTGAAAACAAAACAAAAGAAATTTCATCATAATTTAGGAATTTACCAAAATTCGAAAATTCACCATAAAACCAAACTTTAATCCAAAAATTTTAAATTACAAAAGTAACCAAACTTTCCAAAAACTCAAAATTTTAAAAAATGGACATTGCACCAAACAATTACGAAAAATTGGAAATTTTTCCAAATTTGAAACCTACCACACACAATATTATAAAATATATCATAAAATTGAAAAACTGAAATAAATAGTTTTAGTTGCTAAAAAATCAATATTTTATAAAAAGCGGAAATTTTACCAAAAATAACCACGAAAATCAAAATTCACCTAATTTGGAATTTCACCACAGAAACATTATTTCACCAAATGAGGGCAAAATGTTAAGCCGTTCTTGAAATAAAATTACACTGACGAATGTACTGAATATAATTAGCTATTAAAAAAGTTACAGCGCAGAATTCCTAATCAGTTCGAAAACGTACAATAGAAAAACACCTATTTCACATACCGCGAAATTCAGGGTCAATCTACGTCGGATAGCCCAGTATCTTTCCGAAACAATAAAAGTATTTGAATATGTACATACATATATCTTAAAGTCAACACAAATTTGATTGGCTGGTACGAGTACAATTTTACCTTGTAAAAAAATTAAGCAATATCTTGCCATATTTAACAACTTCTTATGGCGTCTATAATTACGTGAGTAAAAAATATACAGGCCATAATCAAAGTTCTGGCCAATATAAAAAATATCAGAAATTATTGTAAAAAGAAAAACAGAGCAAACAAACATCTCTAACAGAAGCTGCTTGGCTGACAGGTAAAAAAATAAAAATAATTTTAACTCCAGCAGTTTTGGTTAACAGCCAAATCAGGGATGGAAATTGGCGGTGAATGTTTTGTACCAACTTCTAATACAAAATGTACTTTGGAGACCATGACGGTACCATTGTTTTTATTTTTTTGTTTATAATATATCGTAGTATAAAGAAAATTTAACAAAATATACAAGACAAGGCGCCGGGTAAACAGAATATATGAGTACGTATTGTCAGAAAACTATTATTTATTGAATTTAAAAAAATGCACAAGAAGAAAAAAATTTGAAACGCTAAAATGAGATTATATTACATCACACAAAACATTTTAGTAAACTATGAAAACGTGAAAGAAATTGAGTTGTAAGATTTAAATATCAGAAAAACGCCTGCTGGACTCAGTAGTAATTTGAATTACCTACAACATCCCTGCAATTATAGCAGGAAACTAAGCTGACAAATTCCAGCGAATACTGGCAACTGACATTGTTTTAGCAATGTTATTTCTAATGCGTATTTACGGTTATAAAAAAACTCAATATCCATGATGCCTAGTGCTTTAGGAATTGCTTTCGAAGATATGCTTGAGGCATGGTCTTTTCTAGCGATTTGGGAGTTATTAGAACATTTGAACTCATACATTTTTTATATAAACTGATACAAGGTGATAACTCAGAATGACCCGAATAGTTTTTTAATTGTGTGTTCAATATATATTCCTCTGAATGCTCCAAAAACTTTAGGTTCGGTAAGGTTAGGTGGGCAGCTCGCATACAGCGAGTTCACTCGGATGCCAATTGGCCCATTGTGATGCCCCGGAGCCCATATTTCTACCCCCACAGTTCCCTATAAACCTCCAAGATCTGCAGTCCGTAAGAACCACCTGGAGCTTTTCGCAAAACTTGTCAGGCTCCTTAGTGTCGCATCACTAAGTCAGTCCAGGTCGTTGGCCCAAATATTTGACTGACTTTTCCTCCTCTTCATCCAGACAGCTTTTGCAGCTCTGGCCAAGAGAGATACCATACGCTCCGACGTTCGTCCAATCACACAGTGCCCAGTTATGATGCCGACTAGTAGCGATATCCCCGAAGGCTAGTATTGCCATCTTTATTTCTATATCGATTAGGGGCCAAAGAATTTTGGGCACTCTGCAAGTGGTTATCATAGCCTACCATTCCCGTAAGGGGTTTAAAAGTTCGGCCAGGAAGGCATTGATGTCCCCCTATGCATTTACCATGTCCAGCTTCGAGCCGTTCTTTTCCACATTGATCTGTCATCCACCAATGCCTCATGCCCTGGAACCCAAACAATTCTCACACAATTTCGTCCAGATAGGGACAGACAATATCAACATTCGTCGCCTCCATTATAAGTTCCTAAGTTTTCCTTGCCGCTACTAGCATTTATTTTCGCCTGGAACACGGTGCAAGTATCGGGTATACTTAGTGAGAGTGAAAGGTCAAGATCCTCAGAGAAGATACCCGATCCAGGCCCTATGTCTGCCTTGGAGGCTATCCGTGAAGACCGAAAATGCGTTGTTTTGAATCACGGAGTTTTTCTTCCGCTCATCCCTGCTCGGTATATTAACAACGAAGTATTTGTCGTAGCATGGTGCGATGTCCAACACGACCATGGCTTAATGCCTCCAAATCTTAGGGCCGACCTCGCAGATACGTATTTGATGTAGACATCGGAAGGGGGGGTCAGATCCAACATTCTCTCAAACTGGCCTGAGGAGATGACCTCGTCGCACCAGTGACTGCGAGACTCTCTAACCTTTTATAGTATTCTCTAACATATATTCAATACTTAGTAAATTGGGAACATTACTGTCGATGATCATGACAATCATTTTTATTCAAACTTTAATTTACCAAGATTTTGTTACATTAAAATAAAATAAAATTAATTCATGTCATTTTAAAATTAAAAAAAAGATAAAACACTAAAGTGAACATCAACGATGTGAATGTTGTCATATAGTGAAGAATTTTCAATTGCACCAAGTAAGCCGCGATAGTACCAGGGTATCAACAAGGTCGAAAATGTACCAAAAAAAAAAGTACAATTGTACCGTGTTTTCCATGCATGAACCAAATTACGAGTATATGTTGGTTAAATAAAACTCAGGTAAATTACAGTTGCTCTAAAACAAAAACTTCTCAATATGTCTGCCTGCATGAGTATGCCTGTGTGTATGTATGTATTCATTCATTTATTTGTATAGGTAGATATGTGTGTATGGATTACATATGTATATTTGTAGCTCAAAAACACGACTGGAAACAAACTAAAGTCGATTAAAGATATCACGTTTGTTTTTCAAATTCAATGTTACCAGAGTGACCTTGAACTGTAGTATGTCTGTGTAGCCGTAAGTTTGAATCATAAAATTTTTGTTTCAACTTCAAAATAAAGTTAGAAATAAGAAAACTGATACCTTGTTAATTTTTAACATGAATTAGATATTAAATGTAGCAAATACTGTCTGGGAGCAAGTTTTGTGTATAAATTTACGCGTGCGACTTCGTACAAAAGTTTGTGCCAAACTTCCTTGAAATAACAGCCCGCATTTTTCTGTCGTACTGATATGAATTGAAAAAAATTAAAACAAGATTTTGTGCTATTTTCATTTCAAATAAATTTTCTAAGAAGTCAAAAGGTGTGTGCGATCGCTCAATATGGGGAATTTTAATAAGAACGAGTCAAAGTTATTTGTGGTATATGACGGCGTCGCACGTAGGGTGCCACGGATTCGAGAGGAAAGGAGTCTAGCGAGGTGTTCTAATCGCACGATCTTGGTGACCGATTCACGTTACTTCCGTTAAAAGTAATCACACTCATGTCGTTGGTGTAAAGTATTTAATATGGCATTTATTGTATAATATGTAGCGGGCGTTATAATTGGACCAAGAGAAAATGGTTATCGTAGCTTTATAGCACTCGCCGTTTAAGTGTACCAATGATGTCGCACGGCAAAGAATCAGCATGAAGTAGTACGCATAGCCACCTTGTCAACCAAGTGTGGGTTGGTATCGTCCCATAGATAGCTCGCAAATAAACAATTAAAGCCAAAGAGCCCCAGGATGTGGGCTTAAAACAAAGAGGTTGCAAATCTGAAATTAGTAAAACGGCGAGTGTACTTACGGCCCACGAGTAACGAGTGCAAGGCACGCGGGGAGAAAGTCGAGACAATGGAAATCTTTATATGCCACGGCCCGGCTTTGGTACACCAAAGGATTTTTTGCGGCGCTTTACCGGATGTGTTTTATTTGAGAGGCATTGACTGACAACTACATATATGAAGAGGGTACATTCGGCCCAAGTGTTGGCCTAGGTGCATGCCAATGGGCAAGAGACGAATGTCCCCTCCCTTCAAACTAATCTCACCTCTTATTTTCCTTAATATTTTGTATACTACTTATAACAAAAACTGGTAACATTCGAATTATAACTGCTTCATTTATTTTTTAAACGTGTTTATAACCGAAGTGGCCGAAAAGCAAAGACCCGCTTGATTTCAAACAAGTTTAAAATTACCTCAGTTCAACCCACTCTGCGTTGTAGGGAAAGTGAAGTTCTAGAATAGAACAGTTGATTTCAACAGATATATGGACATTATAAAAAGGTCGTTATAGCTACGAGTCTCCCGGTATAACTAGCCAATCAATTGATTATATCTTGTATCATAAATACACCGAAAATTGGAGGGTTTTTATCCCGTGCCAAAAAGCCAAAAAACGTTTTATTTTAAGCTACGGGTACGATATGGAGTTTTGCGAAATTTTTTGCTATAGTCAATACATTCTTTCATTTAAGGTTTATATAAAATATTTAGACATACCCCTTAACAATAGGAACTTAGAGAAATAACAAAGCGTGCACAGATAAAACAACTTATGTCAACAAATAATTTTCGTCGAACAAAAATGCAGGCACCTATTTAGACACATTGAATAATACACACAAATATGTGCTTGTGTGTGTTCTTGTGCGGAAGTAGTGCCTCAATATATTCAATTCTTAGTGCTAAAAATTACGTGACAGAATTTTAAAGTTACAGATTGTTTTGCAGTAAAAACATCTAACTGGGTTAATTTTTTTCGAAGCATTTCAGAGACATTTACCGAACGTTTAATATACAGCATTTGTGATTCAATAACTCAAATTCTTCGTCGGTATTACTCTAAAGCACTAAATCGTCGGCGATGTAAAATAATCAATAAAATAGCTTTACCAGCTTTAAGTAGTGCACCTAGATGACACCAAAGGCGCTGCAACACTGCAACATAACGCGCAATGGCAGAGTTGTAAACACTGAAGCTTTTCTATCCTTTCAATTTCACTACCTGGCTTTTTTAATCTATCCTTTTCCAAAGAACGTAACACAAAGGCTTTAGTTGCCTGATTATGTCTGCAAACCAAACTTGACAAGGGATGACGGAAATTCGTTCCAAAAATCTACATATTATAGCTTTCTTTACAAATGAAAAAACAAATTAGCAAAATCTACCAAAATGGACATATGCAGTTATTCATGAAACGTAAATACGAGTATATGCCACTTTCTCCCAACTGTAGTTAATTGACTTTACAACTGACAACTTAACATGCAAAGAACAAACATGGTAGCGGCATGATCTTGATAACCATATTATGTTCATTTTGAACCATAGTGTTTAAAGTTCATTAAATAATTTGCATCCATTAAAGTTCCAACAGTTAGTCGAGTTGAACAATACAATTTTTACGAAAATTCTAACCACAAACAAAGTATTTTAACAACACAAAAATAAGATGATAAATCTGACCATAAAATGTTTTTAATAGGCATAATATGTGAGATTCTTTTGGTGTTTAAACAAAGTGCCACCTTATTGTCAAAAATATAAGTCACGGCAATGTTTTATTTAAAAATAGAAGCTTTTGTTCGATAACAATGCTGCATATTGTTCGATTATGTCAGTCTCCTCTATATGGTCGGTCGATTTGTCTCTTACAAAAACCACTTCAAAACGTATTTAATTAATTAATTATACAATTCATAAATAACAACATTTTTAAAGATGTTGTAAAAATCTATTCTTTGACAATTTAAGTGTTTTTATGTTAAAATCAATAAATTATACTTTTAAAACTCATTCTTTTGGTGATTAATGTTAAAAAAAGCTTTTACCTTTTAACACCGGGGCCAAAAGAATTTAAATTGTCTAAAATCAGAAATCATTTATTAAATGCACATGTCAAATCTGTTGTGGTAAAAGAAAAATGAGAGAAAAGTAACACAAGACAACAACAAAAAAACAACAAACATAAGTCGTTCAAGATTTTACAGTTCAATGTTGGTGACTAGGAAGTAGAAAAGTTGGTTAAAGCTAACAAACAGAGCGTGGGTATAGACAGAGGTGTCCAACACAAGGTACAGTTTTGACTTACGAAAGAGGGCAGAATATAAAATATGAAGGAGTCGCCTTGACCTTTCATTTTGCTAAAGCCAAAGTTTTAGCACTTGCACTTCCTCTTCCTTATTTATAAATTTCGTATAAAATTTTTGTTGCGGTCTTGCAATTTCTTAGCACAAGTTGCTACAATAAGTTGCATCACACCTACGAGAATGTTTTTAAATCACGGAAAAAATGATTATTTATTTCGCATTGAGATCGGATTTCACGATTTAAATCCATGTCTCAGTGAGAGTGTCATTAGATCGTGGAGAAAGTAGTTCGAAGCCACCGGCATGAGCGAGGTTTGAAATTAAAAACCTACGGTATTGCGTCGTATGGAAATGTAAACTTCATCCATTGTTTCTTGTAGGCTTACTGATCTTGACTGCACCATTTTTCTATTAATTTTTAACGCAGAATGCCCGTCGCGCAGTACTGAAAAACTCCAATACCATATTAAAACCGAATCGTACGTCTTTCTGGCCTATCCTGTGGCATGAATATCAAGATTCAAATGCCACTCCAGCGTGTGAGGGCGAAGTTTTTTTATTATTACCCTGTGTACAGTGCTTTGTAGCGGTCTGCATTTGTGCAGCGACACAACTATAGAAAGCGGAGTTAAAGCCGCGGAGTTAAGGCTGTATATTAAAAGGTCAATGCTTCTGTTGTTTGTCCTTGTTACAATACAACGACAGATCGAGCCTCATCAACAACCACTCCAAGATCTCCGATAAGGGGATATCAATGCATCAAGGTAGCGGGATCACCAAGAATATATGTTCCCGGGAATACTTTGTCTTTTGTTAGAGGGAACTTTGTTGAGATAACCATAAGAGCAACATATAATGATTGAATTATGTCAGTGTAATATTATGGCAGCTAATCATAAAATCATAATGATAGAAACGTAAAAAATTATATTACTGATCAGCAACGGCTGACGTGCGATCACCGGCGACTGCTTAATAGTCAACTCGATAAGCTAAAGATTTTTGCATATGAGGTCTATTAAGAACATCTTATAAGAGTAATATTATTTTTGTATAGTTTGTTTGTGATTAGAATTTTAGTAACAATTTTATTGTTCTACTCAACCATGTTGCCATTTTTATGGATAGAAATCGTTTAATGATTAACAATAACTTTTTTATCGCTGATTAAAATGTATTCAAATAACCATTATAATTTTGCCGGCAAAATATATTGTTGTAGAGAACATAATATGATTGTCGTGACCATGCCACAACGATGTTTTTTCTCCTGCCTGCATGTTATAGTGCTTTGGGTGTAAAGTACGCGTATAAACTCAACGCTATTGTAGCCATTTATTTATTATTTACCTTCGGCAACGATTTCGTACTGATAAATACTTTTAAAACTAAAAAAATTTTGAACAGTGAAGAAATTTAAAATATTTTCCACCACTTAGCACACAACTGGCTTAAAAATCCAAATAGGTTCAAACACTTTCAAAACTTTTTGTTTTACAATCAAAACTATCGATGAGATATATTACGGTTTTCAAAAACACAACAGCCCTATTAAAAGACGAATTAGACATTCTTACAAAAAACCAAACCAAAAATGTAAAAGCTGCAATGATTTTGTTAAAAACTACTTTTTCCCAAATATACAAAAATCAAGACTTTTGAAAACTTTCTTTAAAAAAAAAACTAATAGAAAAATCTTGTTTACTTACTTGCAATAGAGCTATCACCAGCTGTATGGGACCACAACGCACCACCACTGTACCAATAGTGGTGGCACGCAGGCCAGTATGCGAAGTTGCACTGCCGCCACTGCCCAAAGTGTCGTTGTTAAGATTTGTGGCTAGCATGTGTCCCCCAACACCGCTAGGTGTGGGTGATGGTGCTGTTGATGATGCGGGATAGTGATAGGATGGTGGCTCTAGCTGACGTGACGGTGTCTGTGAAACATTTGAGCCTGAATACAGAGATGACATTGATGAATCCAATGTCCGATGACGTTCCATGTTTGATATTACTATTTAATATTTTCCTTTTTTTAAGACCTTAAAATAGGCTGGTTTTTAGAAACGCATGTGTGAGTGTGTAGGTGCATAAAGGTGGGGGACTTGTAACCCTTTTTCGCGTGCGCTTTCGTTTCGTTTTGCTTAAAATAGTTTTTATTCGTATTTTAGTTATTTTGAACACTTTAATTTATGTTTAATATCTTTATCCTAGCCAAATGGTGATAGAGAGAGAATGAGAGGAGAGGGGGAAATAATATTATTGGAGTAAAGTAAAGTTTCAGCCGAACAAAGTGACCAGTTTTTTTTTATTCAGTATATTTCAATTTTTTGGCTGAGGGTCAGTTTCTTGTACCGTATGAGAGTTATTATGTCATCAATATTGGCTTATTAAAATGTCTTAGCAGGATATACACGATTGCTTCCTAAAGTTTTTAGTGAACTTTATTTTATTTAAAATAAGGCTAGCTAAAGGCTTAACATTTTGTTTTATTATTAAGTTATTTTTAGTTCGTTCGTTTCTGCCGGTTGCAAAGTAATTTATTATAAAAGTAAATATAATGCGAAATTTTCGTTTTCAATAAAAAAAAAAAAAAGAATTGGCAATGAGAAAATCCGATAGTGGGCAAGTTCGTTGATGACATGCTAGTAAATTAAGAGCCTCGTCTGCCGACACCCCATAGTGAGCTGTCAGGTACCTTTCATATAAAATATCAACTATTCTAATTGCTTGAAATCTCTTTACAAGAAAAAAGATTATCAGACTAAAGACCAACCAGGACTTAACCACGTCTAGTAATAACTTGCATCTACATCAGATGCTTGAATGTCAACTGGAGGCTAAACATTCAACTCGCATATTCTCAGGAGGAGTCAATGAGCAAAATTCAGGCGTGGATATCAAAATAGTGTAAAATAAAGAAATATGTTCTTTACTATGATGGCTTACATTAAAAACATACGCGAGCATATAAAAACCAAGCGTACAAAAGAGACCAAAGATGGTTATTGGCCAAAGTAGGGTACCCAAACATATTGACTCACTGGAACATCGACGATATGTGGATTGTGTGTTATTGTTCTATCGTTACTACAACGAAATGTGATCGAATGTAAATAGGGAGTTTGTTCCTGATGCCCGCACATGTGTATGTATAACTGGTTCTTCATTAAGGGCTCATCCGTTCGTGGTAGTTCGGCTGTTGTACTGTTCGCATGTGGAATAAACTTCCTGCGAAAGGCTTCCAATGTAGGGAAATTTAATTCGAATTACTACTTTCGCCATTCCCCTAACTTTAACCTACTTTCCTAGTTCTAGCGCACTGAATTTCATGAGTAGTAGCTCCAACAAGTCCAACAAAAAAAGAGTATTCACAGTAAACGCTAAATGCGATTTTAATTAAGCGAACATGTCATAATTTTAAGTTCATAATGGACCACGATTTAGGGTAAAAGTATTAAAAAATATAAATAAAAATAATTTTTAATTGCCTCTAAATAAATTACCTTTTAATTATTATAAACAATTTATTAATATTTTATTTATTTTATGTTTATTAAACTAGAGAAAACTCCAAGCAATGTCTTTCCAATTTTTTTTTTATTTACTTGAAGATACATTGTGACCCAAGAGTATTCGGAAATTCTAAAGAAAATATAGAGAGAGGGTAATATGTATTCTTAAAATTCACCTTGCCCCCCCTTTAGTTTCTAATAGAGGTAATACCCTTATGCCAGCGCTGTTACTACACCTGAAAACACTTTTCACAAGCCGTAATCGGGATGGCTTACAAGGGCTGGGATTATTTGCTTAACCGTTTCGGTGTTCGCGAAAAGCTATTCACAAAACGCAATTTTAAGTTTAGAAAACAGAAATAATGGTCGCATAAGTAGATCAATAGCGCGTTAGTTGTTCAAAACATATTAACGAAAGCAAATGAGGGTCACCTTTTTGTTGTTGGAATATGACACAGTTTGACGTTCCACCCAAAATTCTGTAAATTTTTTACGTCACATAGTAGATAAACATGCGCTTTATTTTGTCAGCCCACTGATTTTTGTCAGCCAATTCGTGACAGCACGATACGAGTGTACTAATTCCACCATTAGTCACGTGACGCCACATCTGGTGATTAAGGGGCTTGCGAAGCCCGTGAAGTTACAAATAATCATGGCAGTGTGAGTAGATATTGCGGTAACAAATTAATATTTTTCAAGTTAAATTTTTGGCTTAAAAATAATTCTTTTTTTTAAGTTTTAACAAATGTAGGGACACTGGAAGTAAGATAGACTTTAAATCAGTTAATATCTGTTTTAGGGCAGAAAATTATCTTTCTGCAGTGACTTGTTAACTGAAAAATAAAACTTAAAATTAATTTTTTTAATAAAACTCAAACAAATAAAAATTAGTGCACCAAATGGTAGCCCGCGTAACAAGGATTACGTTGGTGTACTTCATATTCTTGCAGCATTATTGGAAAAAACGACGCGGCGATAGTTGTTGTTTGAGACGAATGCTAATTGCTCACAAGCTACTCGACAGACACACAGATACGCAAAACGAATTACTGAAACATCTTTAGCGTCCGATTATCAAATGAGAATTTCCGTATACTTTTGGCACACTAATGGTTTAATTTCTCGGATCGAAATTAAATAGGGTTGATTAGGGTTATGATAATTAGTATAAACAAGGCTGATTATTTTGGGAATTTATTTCCCTTTGTTGCATCTTTAATATAAACAAAATCAAAACTGGTCACTCTATTTTAGCATGAATCGACATAATTAAATTATAAGTTTAATAATTTTTATATTAAAATTATTTTATTTATATGTTTTTATCGTTGTTTTCAGTTCTTTGATTTGTTTTTAAGTGATGTATTTGCTTTTAAAGCTGGTCACTCTTAGTTGCATTTAAATAAATAAATTTACAAATTCACTGCACATTCAATTAACATGTTTGATTATTGTTTTAGCACGTTTTTTTTTTGTTATTTTGATTTGTTTGATTTTTAAAATTATGTCACTTAAATTTTAGTCGACTATTGTTTTTATAATTTTTTTATTATTTAATAAATTTTAGGTTTTTTTAACATAAAAATTAAATATGTTAAACAATTCTTTACGTTTAGTTTATTTGCAATAAAAATTATAAACTTTTCTTTAAAATGTTCGCACTTTCGTTGCTCTCGTACATCTAACCGGCCTTTCGAATTTCAAACGCAATAAACAACCCATTCGATCGATGTGGCTGCTTCAATTCATTCAATTGTTGCATGTGTGTCTGTTTTATTTTTCGTACACAGTTCTTGGCGAATATGTAATCGTATGTGAAAATAGGTGGTATGACTTCATACTTTAGAAGAGATTTTAGGTTTAGTAACAAAAAAGTGTAAAAAATAGACTATAAATTTCAAAATACAAAATATTATTGTTTATTTCTCTCAAGTTGTTGGTGAATTTCGTATTTTATTTAAGTTTGCACTCTTCTCATCGAACCTTAGCTCTCTCGTATTGAATTTTTCTAAATCTGTAGTATTTTCGTTGATCTATTTTTAACGCACAGCTAGTTTTTCGCATTGATGTTTTTATTTACATATTTTTTTTACCTTCTTGACTCTGCTGCTGCTTCTTGCGTATTTTATGTGTTTTTGTGAAGCGCACAGATCACATTGAGAGTAAATACTCACACTAGATAATCAAGTTTTAGTAAAATATTAGAAAAAAATATAGGGAACGTAAACAAATGATCAAATTTTTCAAATTAAGAAAATGCAAATATACAAGTTCTTCTTCGAAATTCGAACGATCATTAAACATCAGCCAGTCACAAAATTTTGCATTTTTATGAATAGAAAACAGAGAGGCAACTATTAAAAGAAAACTATTGGGCTACCAACGAAAGTAATCTAAGAATGATTTTAAATGTTGCTTATGAGACCAAAAGTACTTTTTTGAAATTTTAAAAAACGGCTCTTACTTAAAAAAAGTTACATTTTAAAAGAAATACCGCTAAAAAGTACTTTTTAAGTTCAAATACATGTATAATGAAAAATACATTTTAAGAAGTACCTTAAAAATGTGTTTAAAAAAAGATTTTTTAGGAAGAGTTCTTTAAAAACTCACATTTAAAAAGAGCCCTTTAGAAAAAGTTTCTTTGAAAAAAAAAGAAAGGAAAAGTACGATGGGCAAAAGTTGCTTATCAGGAGTAAAATTATCTTTTCGATAATTAATTTTAATTAATTTAAAACAAAGTGCCCTTTTTAAAAAGTACTTTTTAACGAAATCATGTATTAAATTGTACCTTCTAAACGAAGTTAAGTACTTTTCTAATTTTCGTATATAGTTTCTTCAAAAGAATACATGTTGAAAAAAGTGCCGTTGAAGAAGAAGTAGCTTTCCTATTATTATAGGATAATATTAAGGCTGACCGCTTACTTTATAGGTCGCTTTTCGACCCCTTCGGTCCGCGAATTGTTTTCAGGTAACCGATTTGTAATTTATGACTACCTTACTCTTATTTGAGCCTCGTGCTACCACTAGCCTTCATCCTATAAGGTCTAAGATTTAGATCACCCATGGTGTTCACATTTAATAAGTGTCTGCCCGTGCTAGTGAGTGGTCTGCCGTCTCAGCCTCGTCCAGGCACAGTTGGCCAGATGATATTTGAAGTTTCCATGACCTGTCACTAACGCAGTAATTCAGCTTAAGATACTCCAATTCTATATAAGCACCTTAAGCCTGTCTACATGTGGTAGCCTCCCACCGTCTTTTCAGTTTTAATAGGTCTACCTTTTGTGGGACCTTTTCTCATACTAGGCTCGGTTCTGGTCTGCGGAAATTTACAGCAGATGCCCTTTTTGCTAGTTCGTCTGCTACTTCATTCCCAGCTGTGCCTATGTGTGCTTTAACTCGCATCATTGTTACTGAGGTATGTCTGTTTAGTTTTAGAACGCATTTCAGCAATTGTTTGAAGTACACGTTCACTTGCCTCATGCGTTTTATAACCGTCTGATTGTCAAGTGCAATGAGAACCTTTCTTTCTTGCATGCGACTTTCCAGTAGGTGATCCAATGCATGCAGCAACCCAAGCAGTTCTGCTTGGTACTCCCCCAGACGCTGAGTAGAGGACAAGTTATCCCTGTTACCGCTCTGATGTCGTTCTCCATTCGGTACCTTTTATGAGAATTACTTTTTAAGAAAATTAGGTTCTGTAAAAAGTTGCTTTTAACAAAGGCTCCTTAAAACAAGTTGTCAGAAAGTGCCTGTTAAGAATCGTCGGGTTAAAAAAGTACCTTTTACAGTAAAAAAACCAATAATACTTTCAAAGAAACAAACCTTAAAGTAGCTTTTATAATAGGTATGTTTTAAAAAAAGTACTAAATTTTATTAATAAAAGTACCTAGCAGAAAAAGTACCCTGCAAAAACACTTAACTTCTGAAAAAAGTACCCTTGAAAAGAGAGCTATTTTCACAAACCTATGTTTTATTAAGAAGAAAGTCTCAAAGTCGTTTCTCCATAAAAACCTTTTAGAAAAAATCCTTTTTTTTAAGTACCCTTTTAAATGGAGTTTCAACAGGTCACCTTTACAAGAAATTATAATTTATTGTTGTGTAAAAGTTTAGAGAGACATTCTACGGCTGCGCTCTATTTCTAGCATTAATAGACAGACTGTAGAGGCTCGAAGATCTAAAAACACAAAACTTAAGTAAAATGAAATATTGCAGCATGTCATTTATTTTTCCTAGACACATTCTGTGCAAGCGCAGACAAAACCACGAAGACTTATGGATTTCGTTGCAATTATTATTGTAAAGTGTGCTCAAACTAAAAAAAAATAAATAAAACTTGAATCTACTTTGAAATCACTGATCGGTGACGACTTCATACTTTATCAACTACAAAATATAGAGGAATAAACATGTTCCTCTACTTCTGCTTCATATAAATCTCTTAATAAACTTTGAGTTCTTAAGCGGAATTTTATTTAAAGAAATAAAAAAAAATTAATCAGTCTTCCCTTTTTCACATACTTGTTGTTGTAAATTTCCACATTTCATTTATTTTGCATTTTACGACAATTTGTGCCAAAATTTAAGAAATTTTACATTTGCTGTCTTTGAGTTTTTTTTATTTCATAATTCGGTTTTTTTCTTAATTAACATTAATTGTTTCGATTTACATATTTTGTGAAAATTAGTTTTGTGCAATTTACGTGCAGACCTGCAAAAACGCAACTTTCTAAATAATTTCTCTTCTTTTTTTTTTGTTCAATTCGTTTTCGGTTGCTGGCTTTTTGGAATATAATTTTTTTTTTTGCCACACGATATTCACTCTTTCGATTTAAATATAAAAATGACTGCAATATTGTAAAAATGCTACTATTTTCAATAACTTTGCAATTATTAAATTTGTCTGGGAACTAAAAAGCAATTGTAAAGTTCATATTTTTCATTTGGTTTTAAAGAATTTGGAGTTAAATTAATTTTTAGACAGTGGAAAATGACAGGAATCTTTGAAATACATTTCAGCATTAAACAGATGTTGCTGCTGCAAACAGGGTGAGTGATATTTTGCTATTTAGCATTTAAACGTCACTCGAGTCAAAGTCAATCATGTTCTATTAGAAACGATATTTAATTATCGAAATTCTTGTTTTGACAGAAATAGTCTTCACTAGCTTTACCTTTTTTAACGATATATTGAACTGTCAAACAAAACTTTACTACATTTTTTGAACTCAATCCAACTACCCGTATGCGCAGAGTGCGTACAAAGGGAAAATATAAGTCCCGTAGCTTAAAGAGTTGATGAAGATCAGCCGATCGCGGTTCGAAAAATCTTCAAATTTATACAAGGTGAAACTAGCGGCGTAAAGAATTATTGATTAGACTGGCAGACTTCATATATAAAAAATATTGTTTCGCTTTTTCAAGGCGAACGAATTCGCCTTTTACTTTAAGTTTGACAGGTCCAAGAGAAAAGTTAATAAACGAAGAAGATAAGCTAATGAAATAAGAAGATAAGACTAAAGAGCAGTCAACGCCTTGGCAAATGTGTAGGCTTAAATCACATTGTTGCTTGAATATTTTGCTAAGTGTGTCTCTGCAATTTTTGAGGGCATTCCGTTTTTCAACCAAACAATTTTCAGCCTATGGGGCTATTTGGCCTGTTGTTCAGGCAATGCATGACTTTTCGATTCGCGACAAGGGTCGTGTTGTCAGAGCGGAATTTGGTCGCCATCAAAGAGCTACAAAGGCTGGTTTGCCAAAATGCAGTGAGATTGCCACCTAAACCACTGGATTAATGCTTCTGGGTAATTTTTTGTGGGCATGGGAAAAGTCACTAAAGTATTTGTAATTCATCTACTTGAAGGCAATATCCAAATCTGATATGGAACACATTTGTTCGAAATTATCCTCTAATAATAAATGTCTAACATTGATTCAAATAGAAAAATTGAAATACAGTGTAACCTCGGCTAACGTAACCCTCGAAAAATGACACTTCTCGCCTAAGACTCTGGTAACGCAACTTTTCAAAACATAAAACCCAATTAACTCAAATTCGGAAGGAGGGGATCAGATATTGAGCAAAAAATACAAATTTAATTTACGTAATGCCGTTTGCTTTTTGGCAAACGTTTGGAATGAAATAATGCCCAGTTCAATTAGAAAATGCTGAAATGTAATGATGTGTTCAAATCAGTATTGGACTGATGAAGTTGATTTGTCACTGTGTTGTAAAAGAGCTGAGCTTATTAATGAAGAATTTACCATTTTTGCAATAAGTAATTATCCACAAGAAATTACACCGGGAATCGCAAATGAAGAATTTCGTTTTATTTCAGAAGACGAAAGAACATTGGAACAAAGTGAGACCAAAGACAGAAATGGAAATCTTTTATTAGGGTCAATAACTTAAAAAGAAAATGCCAAAATGATATCGAATGCTTTAACGTTTGTATTCAATGGAAGGAGGAGAATAACAGCTCTGTGGAACGCATATTGGTCTTGGTAAAGCTTCAAGAAAACGCTACTCAAAATAATATTTCCTGTAAAACAATTGAAAAATTTCACACTTTTTTCGTTAAAAATATGTCTGTGTACCGTGACAGAAACTATCAGTACAAATTTACATTTTATTGATTATTCTTTATTTTAATCAAAATCAATGCATTTATTTTAGTTTGACGTAAATTTGTCGAGCTAGAATTATTAAAATTAATTAGCTTTTAATTGTTGGGCTTAAGTTTGTTTTCTAGTCTTTGTGCTAAGAAAGAAAGTTTATTGAATATGATAACTTGGAATACAGTAAAAGTTAAATTTGTTTATTAGAAAACTAGCAGAATGGAGTGCAGTTTCCATGCCGGTAAGCACGTTATCAATATTCTTTGTGTCTTTCTACTAACTTTGAGTGCACTGTAAACATCATCTATTTAATCCAATATTCAAGACAAATGGAATATGAGAATGAATATTTTTGAAATTCCAGGTTCTTGAATTTGCTGTGGGTTACAACAAAGTTTACACCACTTTAGCTTTTTGATATTGTATTATTTATTATCAGAAAATTTGTAGAAAGACACGTGCGTAGCGGCAAAGATAATGCGTTGATTATGCTCGTTGTCTAATTAAAAAAAAAAATTAAACTTTTTTGTATTCAAAGTTATCAAACTTTATTCTAGTTTTTTGACCTTTATTATTATTATGATGTCTAATTTTTCTGAGCTCCAGGTCATCAATAAAATCTTCCTTATTATAAATTATAATAAATATTAATTTTATTTTTTCCAATATTTCGCTACGCCTTTGTGTAGCATCGTCAGGAAATAAAATTAAAAAAAAAAAAAAGGCGTAGCGAAATATTGGAAAAAATAAAATTAATATTTATTATAATTTATAATAAGGAAGATTTTATTGATGACCTGGAGCTCAGAAAAATTAGACATTCAAAGTTATTATTTCAAACAAAATTTTCTTTCTTAACAGAAAGAGTAGAATATACGACAATTTTATTAATTTAAATTAAAAAAAAACTTTATTGAATCTTTTAGTTTGTTTAACATAATCTCATTGATCAAAAAATAGGCATAGATATTTTTGGGTTGCGTTAACCGAGGTTACACTGTATTCGTTTTGCTTAGAAATAATTCGTGCTTGCATTATTTTAAGAAAATATAAATTTGTTTTTGAAAACTCTAATCACTATTGACATCAGTGCACCAGCATTAATTCAAAATCAAAACATGTCTGTAGCTAATTACACAAAAAACATGTTAAAATTGATAATTAAATGCAAATGCGGTCAACGAAAGAAATGTAAAACATAAAAATACATTTATCATTTGTTTAATATTTTTGCAATTAAATGCAAGCAATTCCTTCTGTTGCAATAGTTAAAGAAAGTCTAGTTATATTTGGGAAGCTCTGAAAAGTAGTAGCTTTTATAGAGAAGATATAAAATATAATCGATTTGTGGCAAGAATTGTTTTCGCATTTTGTCTTCTAGATGTAAACTAATTTTTAAAAATTTGAAATAATTTTGGAGATTTTGGCTTTTTAAACTTTTATTTAATAAAAATGTAGATTTAAGAACCCGTTTTATTTCTAGGCCGGCTATAAGTGATGTTTGGGCGAGAAAATTTTTCTAATCAATATTATGTCAAACTTCCAATTTCACGTGTTTTTTGCAGAACCCAACAGTATTTCCCATTCGTATTCATTCAATGATTGAACAAGCTTATCGCCGAACGGCTGGGACAGAATCTTATAGCAATTTCTCAATGCGGGTTAATTTTAACACTCATAACACCCAATGCTGTGCGCCCTCAAATAGACGTAGGACAAGTTCAAATAGTTACAGATGATTAAGAAATCAGAAACACGGAATTTTGTGTGCATTAAAATTCAGTACAATGAAAGATGATCCGAACGATGACTTCAGGCCTTTGTTTTTTTAAAACCGTGTAAGATATACTCCACTGTATCTAAGCGCGGATGCAGCTTCAGTTTTGGGAGGCAAAGTATATACGAAAACAAACCATTTTTCGAAAATATTAATTTTTCTTAGTTATGGAGCGTGAAATTTCCCCTGCAGGAGAGAGAGGCCTTTTCTGTCAGCTTCAAAGTTGAAAAATTTAAATTGAATGTCCACAAGCTCGATTTCCGCTACCTAACATAATGTATGAGTAGGGATCATACCTTGTACAGGGTAACCTCGAGTGGTCTCAGTCACGAACTAATTATTAATTAAACGAACTAGTTCGTGACCGAAATCTTAAATTCATTCATAAAATACTAAATTAAAATAAAACTAACCGAAAGAGAAAAATATAACTTTGTTGGCAAAGTTATGTTAATAGAGGCACCAATATTAAGAATTTGGGAATTGCCCTAATCGAGGCGTTGTGTTTATCGAGAGATGCGTTTATCGAGGTCAGACTGTTCTTAAAAGCTGCGTGTAATGACTTTTATATGAAACTGATACTTTTGGAGAGGGCTCAATATGAATGCGTTTTGATGGCATTATCGGGTTTCTAAATTCCACAATCAGTAGTTTTGATTTCCATTTTTTACTTCTGGAACTATTTGGTTCTTCAGAGCCAGCGATTTATATAGAAATAAAAATTGTTCGCAAATGACGGGTGGATGCTATAATTGGTGTAATATTAAATTTTTTTTATTAGTTGAAAACAATGTAGTCAACTTCAAAAAAGATACTGAAATTTTATGTTTTGGTTCAAAAGGCAGGCGTCCAAAAAACAATTACCAGGGCGCAGTCATTAACCTTGAGTCGTACGTTTTGAAACTTAATTGTCTAACACAAAATTTTTGAAGAAAACGGTTAGAAACTAAATATGTCTAAACAATTATTTTCAAATATTTGTAGCTCGCTAACCTTACGGAATGCTCTCTAAATGTATTAGAATTTTTCATTTCGATTGAAAAACAGGAAGAGCAATTTTACATATTAGGACTGCCCTACTTAACGACGCTTCTAAACGTATAAAAAACATTTTTTACACCTAATAAACTTGGCTCGCTTGAGCTTAAATTTCAATTAGGTTATAAATTCATTAAATTTCGATTTTTTTAATTAAATAAATAATTGAATCAATTAATTTAAAAAAAAAATATTAAATAATTAATTAAGTCAATAAAAAAATTACAAACTTTGATAAGTATATATTTGATAAATATATATTTATATTTCTGTGAAATTTTAAAAATCTAAGCCTTTTCTGTAAAAATTGTATGTCAATATTTCCAAAATAGGTTCATTCTGTCCCACTGTGCATTATTTAATACTTAGATTTGTACAGAAGTTTACACAAAAAGGGTTACAAAGGACTCTTTTTAAAACAAGTAAGAATCACAATAGACCCGATTCAACAACATCGGTGCGTTCTAAAAGTAGTCGGAAAGCGTTTCTTATTGCTCAACTTCTATGACAGAGTGGTTGCTGAAACATTTTCTTTAAGGTTTTGAATTAACCATTTTCCAAAAGTTAATTTTTAGCCCAAGAACATAATTTTCGCCTTTTTGCCCATTTTAATCCTAATATTTTTTGATAAATTTTTCCGTTTCTTTCAAGACTTAATTTTTTCTAATTTTTTTTCTTTATTGTATCTCTTCCATAACTAATAAATTTATTTAACACGCACTAATTTGAGTTTCCATTTAAGTATTTATTTATTGTTAATGTGTTTGTTGTAAACATTTTAACTTTGGGGGAAAAATAAAAACAAACAAACTTAACAAAAGTTGTGAAAACTTAAAAACAACTTGTTCAATTTTGATCTTTTTTAAATAGATTTTCTGTTAGAAATTTTTTTATTTAATTCTTTTATTTTTGTAACAATTCACTAATTCATTTACACAATCATTAATTCTTTTCAATTAGATCGTTTTCAAAGCGCTACCTTTTTTTCAGTATTTTAAATAAAAAGATTCGCACGCGTTTACATAAATGTATGTAAAGACTTTGTACCGTACACACGCGTTACTTGGACGAGACTGAAAACAAATATTTTGTAGCAACCGATCGCTGTTGTGGACCACGTTACTGCACGACGTTGCCGTTATAAACAACACAATAATGATCACATTCAACAGCGTCTACTTGCTGCGAATATGTTTTATTTGCCCGCCCGTCTGCACGGCTAAATACATATCTGGTCGCAGCAGTGGTCCTCCATATGGTAACAATGTGCAAAAAGTTGTATTTACATTCAATAAAGCTCTGAGTGTGAAACAGTATTTATTTTTTCCAGCTCTCTGTTTGTTAGATTCCTTGACTTAAAGATATTTTGCAAAGAAAGATACTTAATTGTGCGTTTCAGGTA
The DNA here is from genome assembly GCA_963932375.1 of Phania funesta. Lineage (NCBI taxonomy): Eukaryota > Metazoa > Arthropoda > Insecta > Diptera > Tachinidae > Phania > Phania funesta. Next base: position 72,485,234 of record OZ010656.1, read on the forward strand.
AATACGAGTAGTTTACATAGTTAGAGAGCACTCTGTACATTTTTAAGCTCTCTCAAAATGTTTCGTTATAAAATACACTTGAAAAAAAATTAAGATTGAATTTGGGATTTTTTTAAACGAAAATAAATTTCCAAAATTTATGTGAGAAAGTCAGAGCAGTGGATGCTATGGATACAGGGCGCCCATACGAAAAGTTTGCTGTAAGCTTTGTTATTGATTTAAAAGCTTGTTTATTGATAAAAGCTGTGCTGCCAACTTTTTAAGGAATAAAAGGTCTGCAACGGTTATTTTAACATATCCCCGGGTAAGAAGAGCTAAAGAGCACGAAATATAGACGAAAAATGAAGATATGGCAACTCTGTTCAAAACCGCTATATAGCAAGGACCAGTAACTTTCTCCTATCTGAATTGTAGAGTATCGATGTGGAGGATTAATCGCTTCGAAAAGACGCCAGAACATATGATTTACTGAAGGAAATTTATTTTCTATATGAACATGGGAAATCCCCACTCTGTGCCGATTTACAACGTGGAAGTCTTTATGTCCCATATATTTGTATTTTGTTCGTAGTGCCTAAAGAGGAATTTCTTTTTTTTTTAAATCTTCCAAAGTACCGATATCTGATTTAAAAAATCACTTAGTTTGGTTTTAATATAAAATAAGTACAAGCAATGAAAAAGTGGGCTTGAGAGAACGAAAAGGAAGTTGAAAACCCGACCCGGTAGCAACCCTACGATCAGTTAAAATTAATAACTACTCGTTTTGCGGTATCTGTAGAAAATAATAAAAAGAAATATTAAAAAGCGAAAAAAAAGTTAATTACAAAATCTTTTTTACATGAAAAAAATTTAAGGTTATGTGATCTTGGTCTTGCTAAGAAATCTCTAACCAGTAGATATACTATTCGGCGTCTTCGTGAATCGTGGCAAAAACCTTATCAGGTTGTAGTACAAGGAAATTTCCACAAAAGGCAAATACTGCATAGTTGCATGATGAGAATGATCGCTAAAATAATAACAAATAGAAATGTTGTAAAGAACCGGTCCGATTGCAAAATAACGTAAATAAGAATCGTAGCGAAATACTATGTTCAGATTTGCATCTTTATTGCGCAATTAGAACATTTAACATATTAAGGCTTGAACTGAGCTTAATTAATAAGTTCAGCAACTATAAATTTATTTAAATTCTCCATGTAGCCGTTGTAGAGTCTGTTCAATGAAAAAACGAAATTCCTATACAACGACAAAATTAAATGTCCTGAAAATGAAAAAGAGAAAAAAAGTAATACGAAATGGCTAGTGAAATTCACGCTTATACAAAAAAGACGTATTCCAATTAACAAGATCCACAAAGACCCTTACGTTGTGTTGTACTCCAATATTGCCAGGAGCAATATCAAGCTTTCCAACTTGTTTTTCTATACAAAGCTAGTTTACAATCAAAACTCGATCATACTCTCTGGAAGAGATCGATATTTTTAGTATAAACTAGCAAAATTAGTTTTAAATCCGAATATTGAATTTTTTCGAATTCACAAACACAAATTTTCAGGCACCAAAAAAAGTATTAGCTGCCAAATGCTAATTGTGTAAGCAAAATTGGGTGTGTTGAGTGTGAAAACTTAAACGACAACTACTGATCACCTTATTGGAATATAAAACAATCGCAGTGAGTCAAAGTGGAATATCTCAAATTAGCAAAACCTTTTAAAGCTCGTATGCTCTAGAAATATAAACCGATTTCGTTCACTTTTAATAATTTGAGAAGCAAACCACAAAGTGAAGTAAAACATGCTCGGTTACCGTTTATAGTTTCAAAGAGATTGTGCTTTGAATTCTGAAATGTTCTTCGCAAATATATTTTCGCAAACACATTTCGTAATATGGTAGATACACAAATATTTTTGGTCTCTGCATATTTTTGTAATAAATTCATTTAATTGTGGAATGAATTTGAAAAATTCGTCAAACTTTTAAAATTTTTTGTCAAGGGTGTGTGAACAAGTAAATAATATTGGATTTTATATACGAGTATGAAAAGAAGTCTCGAAAATTATTAATAAAATATGATGGGTACGTTTACACTACATCCATCATTGGGTGAAGGTAATGAATTTGTGAACTCCAACTTATCTGTCGAGAGAAAAAATCGCGTATCTACGGGAGTGGTCTTTCCCCTCATAAGTATTTAAAGTTATTGGCCCCTAATCATAGTCAAAAATAAAGTATACTTTAAGAGAACTAAAGTCGACTTTACTTAAGAGTCAACTTTATGTCTTTCATAGACGAGTTAAAATATACTTTTAACGTTGAAGTCGACTTTAAATATAAAACTAGCTGTAGCTGTTTTTTACTCATTTAACAACAATATCAGCTGCTCTTTGCTAAGAAAAAAGTGTACGGAAAAAATTTTAAATGTTCAGGTTAAAAGATATTGCCAGATATTTTGACATAATTGATGACAATTTGTAAGACAATTATTAACAAAATAAATATGATATAACACTCACGTTTTCCATTTTTTCCATCCAAATAGTTTTTTTTTTCGATATATATTAAAGAAATAAATAAATAAACTAGCGTCAGCTGATCAAGGATGGTACTTTCTTTTACTTTATTATCGATTGTATGCAAACATATTCAACATTTGAGATGACACCCATTTAAAGCTGGTTCAACTTAAAACATACTTGTTTTTTGTCTATCGCAGTAAAATTTTAAATAAAAACTTTTAAATTTAAAGTAGGTTTTTAAAATAACCGACTTTAGTTGTTGATTATGATGATGGGCCATTGTTTCCGCTAATAAAAAAAATTTTTAAATTTTTATATTTTGTAGGCTTTTTGGAACGAATTTCCGTTATCCGTTGTCAAGTTTGGTTTAGAGGCAAACTGCTTTCGGTTAGGTGCCATTTTCATTTTTCGTTCTTTTATATTTTGTTAAGTTTTCTACACTCCCCTAAAGCTCAAGCTGGATCCGTGCCTGCTCTCATCACTGTATAGAGCAACCACAAATCTTCTACCACAAAGCACACGGACTCCACGCGTAACAAGAGATTCTTAATTGCAAATGAGATGACCCATCAATTCATAGCATCGTGTTGTAGTCATTGCATTTTAGCTCAAGTGGGCCACTTAGTCCAGGGAAAGATAATTTTTTGATGCAACCAGAATTCTCTTCTTAAAATGAATTCTCTTTGACATGTTTTACAAAATATTTGCTTTAAAATGATTTCTTAAAAATTAAACACTAGCTAGTGCTTTTTAAATTTACGCTTAAGGGATTACCCTATATATATTTTATTTGTTTTAATACTCGTTAATATTAATCTCTGTAATATTTCATAGAAATAAAGTAGTCTGTTTCGCTTCACATACTGTATATTAAATATTTTCTTCAAGACATTTTCTTTATATTTATTATTTTGATTATTTCTGTTTTTTAATTACCGAAAACATTGGCTTATAATTTTTTTATTAAATCCCAACTATTAAGAGATCAAAGCGAACATCAGTCTGTTTTTCGATGTTCCTATTGGGCGATGAGTCAAAGAACCATAATGAATAAAAACGCGGTAATAAAGTTTTCAATAGATTTAAACAAATTACACAAAGAAAGAATTTGTTAAAAAAAGCTTTATTTACATTAAAAACAATTTTATTTAAAATGACAAAATATTTACCCGTACACTAATTTAATATTAATTTGTTTACACTTCGAGAAGTTTTATAAGGCATAAAAATACCTGCGTTTAAAAGTCGACACTATAAATTAATTTAAAATTTTTAATTAAAACAGCATTTTTTATGTTTTAGCAGGAATGCAAAAAAATATTTTTCAATAAGGCCGGTCGAAGTTGAATAGGAAAACAACACCCTTTGTATGAAATAGGAAATTTATTGTTATTGTATTGCAAAGGCTTATATGTACGCTGCCATTACATATAATGATATCGTTCGAGTTTTCGCACGGTATCACAGAATCTATAGATCCATTTCCAAAGGCGAATAGACCTGAAAATCTCTGACGAGGTTGAATCCCACGATTTCGTGACTATGTTACCTTCATGTAAAAACACCCTCAAATTGTTGATGTATAATGTGTGTTGAAGGGTTCACCTTGTAGCACGTAGCTCGGTTGTGGGTGAAACACATGTTATCTAAATCCATATAACTTAAATCGGTCCAAAAAATATTGATGTGGCGCCCGCTCTTGACTACAATGGCCTCACAAACGTTGTTTAAGAAAAACAACATTGATAAAGTTGCATTTTCGATCAATCGGCGTTGCATGTGGTCATCAACGTTGAGTTGCTGGCGGAATGCCAAGGTGTTCTGCAAGGCGACGAAATGGCTGCCTCCCATTGCAGACTGCCGCAGAGAGCGCCGACGGTGCGTAATGTTTACACACATGCATTGGCTACATTGTTTACTGAACCTTTCGTTAATTACATCTACCTTACTTTTATTATAGCTCGTGCCTCACAATCTTGAATATGGTGATTTCACACTGTCGGCCCTCCTCTTTATCACGGAACCTCTTGCAATTGCTAAGGCTTTGATGTCCCATATCATTCACATTTAACAAGTGTCTGTCTCGAGGTCCTAGGTCTTATGCTAGTCAGTGCTGGGCATTCACGCACAATGTGCGCTGTCGTCTCAGGCCTTTCCAAACACAGTCTGCCTCTTCTATGTTCAACCCGGCCAGATGATACTTGAAGTTTCTATGACCTGTCACTAACTCAGTAATCCAACTGAAGGTACGTACCCCTATTAAATCTAAGAACCTTAATGGTTTCCCATCCGGGGGCTCTCTGGGCACTATTCCAGCCTGTCTACATGTGTTATCCTTAAATAAGTCTATCTAATAAAGGAATTATGCTTGTAATTTTTTGATTAACGAACACTCACTTTCATCATTTCGCCATTATGATGTGGCTGAATATTAAACAACCAAGATTTGACAGACGCCGCCAGAACAATATGTTCACCACTGACTTTCAAAGTGCCCTTATTAGAAAGCGCTTTTAGAAAAAAGCTGATTGATAAACATAAAAAATTATGAACATGTAAAAATAAAATTTATTTGATATTTAAAAATAATAAAAATTTTCTTTGTAAAAGTAAAATTTGGCCAAAGTTTTCCACAAGATCACTTGTTCAAATCAACCAACCATTTTTTCTTCTTCTCGAAATAAATAAAATCAACACTTTCAAATGCAACGTAGAATCCATTAAAAGATCGTGATCATCGTTGTAAGAAAATATTCAATTCGTTCCCAGTCTACAACAAATTTCTAGACATGAAATTGAATCGTAAAAGATGATTACTAAGGACATATATAAACACATACAAGCCACCCAAAAGTATGGAACAACTTTTCTTTGATAAAGAATTAAAACAAATTATGATCGTAGACAACTCTCATGCCAGCAAACATCCAGTTTTTAGTCTTTTGATTGTTATTATTTTATTGAATCATAAGGTACATGGCCTCCCCGGTCATGCTGACACATACATGCATACTATTATTATTTAATGTAGGGAGGATATCGAAGCAGACCGCTTAATTTATAGGTACCTTTTCGACCCTCTTCTTTCCTGGAATTGATGTCAGGCAACCGAGTTAATTAATTAATTACCCATTAACCATTTCCTTGAGTATTATACCAACACAACCTTCACTCTTGACTGTAGTGATTTCAGAATGTCGACTGGTAACTGTCGGCCTTCTTTCTCTCTTGTCATTGCTAATATTTATCTAAGGCTTAGGTCCCCTATGGCATCCACAATTAACATCGTGGTCCTAAGCCTTATGCTAGGCAGTGCTGGATATTCACACAACGTGCGCTACCGTGTCAGCCTCTTCTGCAGGAGTATATTTGGAGACTCAACCAACCACCCCTTGCGAGGTTTTCTAGTCCGTCTTTTCAGAATTCCTCCATTAACCTACAAAACACCGAAATTCCTGCAGAAATTAACCTCCCCATCTTTTGCGAGCCTTCACTGTCCATCCGTATCGAAATCTCACAGTTCAACGCCTTAGGAGTAGCGTTGAAGAATTCATATGATTCTCAGGAGTAATGCAGAAAATCATGTCCTTCCAGAGGGCGTTCCATATGCACGGGTAAATCTGTATTAAAACTGAAGATCGACTGGTATCCACAGTTGGCACACTAGAGACCATTGTTTCATGCGCTGCTTTGTTGAAACTAGTGGTCACATTAATGTCTTCCAATTTCGCGACATCGAGCACCAGTAACAATCACTGCTTGACAGCACTGATTTTCAAAAGAGTATGGTCCAATGATGCCACGCTCTATTCTTACTAATCATGAACTGTCACCTGTCGAACTGTTTTTATGGTTGCCGACATTTTATTACACAAAATGTTTAATGGCACAAGGACGAACTCTTGCCTGAGACTAAAAAGAGTATATGGCTCAGGCTCTCTTCTACATGCTCTAGAACCAATGCGATGTTTTCGATGTATGTTAGTATGCGACGAAAAATTTTATTGTCTGACAAACCAAAAGAGGAGGTGGTTGTTGGGTATTTGGAGTTTAAATGGTATTAGTAATATGGGCAACGAGACCGGAAATTCAATTCTAGTACTACGACAGCCAGGTGCCCCTGCAACCAGGTTTATGGCCCGACTGGCAGTGGAGCCCTTCAGGGAGCATCGGAGTTCCACGAGGAATTGCATGGCAACAGCGAGACCGTGGTTCTTTGATAAGTAGGTCTTGTAGATAGGATCTGCTTCTCACCAAGGTGCTATGTTCGAGAGCACGGTTTTAAATTGGTACGAATGTGTAGCAGTGTGTTATATATGAGACCTCGTTGTATACATACGGTATAGAGAGCATCACGAGTTTGAGTCAATAGGCAGATAAACACGATAATCTAGCACCCATAATAATGTAGAAGTAATATGTAACGGCATGACTTTACATCCAACTCGTATCGTACACAATCTCTATGTAGGGTATCGGGTACAACAAACAAATTATCCATTGAAATAATACGACATCAAAATCATAGACTTCTATACAAATTTATAAGTAGTAAACTAAGAACTCTCGCACGATCATGATTTTGTGTTCAATTCAAGCCCAAACGAAATATTCATGCTGTCGACGTTCAAAGTTTTTGAGGATTAGAATGACGACGCTGCTGCAGCCAATGACGAAGGCGACGTCGTATTTAAATGTTGGTTTAAGTGTCGCTATGTCGATTGCATTACAACACAAGCCGACAATAACATTTATAAAAAAAACAACAACAAATGTAAAACAAAATCTTTCGTTTTCAAATATCTCGTTACATGAATGAACGAATGGATGCTTGCAACGAACCACAGATTTTAATCAAAACCATCAATTAAGTCGGGATGGAAGTGAAAGATAGAATGTGAAAATCAAACAAAAAATCTAACAGCAGTAACACTATAATAATGAAAATCTATCAACGCTTGCGCATAAGAAACACCAAATCGTTAGACAGATAAAACATGTTGGCCAATTGAGGGGGAGGGTGGCCGAGAGACAAAAAATTTCTAGTTATTTTTTTGGAAGTTCTTTTGGCTGGCTACAAAGCAACGGACATCAATATTAGGTGAGGAAGTTAAGCAAACTGAAACCGTATTGTGTGCGAAAGCTGTGGCATAGTTTTCGTCTGAATACAAATAATAGCAAGAACAAAAACCTTGATGCATTTAATAGAGAAAAGCCGACAGCTGTAAAAAAAGGTTTTATGTTTTTTTAATCGCGCCATCAATTCATAATTTTATTAAACCGTTTCGTTTTTGAGGTTTTTTTGTTTGTTGATATGCACCCTAGGTTCTAGAGGGAATTATATAAAGTTTTCGAAGCTGTACGGTCGGTCAACTTATTATTATTTTGAAGCGATTTAATCCGAACTGTACTTATGCAAATATCGGAATAGGTTCTATACACAAGTATTAAACTTTCAATACAATGTGCATAATATGCAGTCTCATGATCTGAAATTGTTACAAATTAGTGCTACTTTGTAATACCAGCTTGAGCGAAAAAGTGCCCAAAAACAAGAGCAAAATAATTATAGATAAAAATTATTCGCAAATTGTAGAAAATTCTTGCTGCTTGTCAACAGATGGCTGTCCTAATGATGCTAAAAGTTTACACCGTAAAGTTTACACATCTGCCAACAGTATTCTGTAGTCGTTTCAGCAAGTTACCGTGAAGTTACAGTGAAAGTTTATGGCGAGCATGCTCTTTTAAAGCCATTTGACGCTCCATAGGCGTTGATTTTAATGATGAGGACAAAGCACGAAGAACGGTCGAAAAGGCCATACAAATAATAAAGAATTTATATTATGAGCTCCTGAAACCTAGTCAAACTATCAAAGGAGGGTATACAGAGAACATTCCTTTTGAAGAAAGTAATTATCGACAAACATCAAGAATATTATAACAAATGCGAAGCAAAAATTTTCTACCATGACAACATATCGTTCTCGTGGTGCAGTACCACTAAACCACTGATTAGAAGCTCTACCTCATCCGCTTTATATCTGAGCTATAAGCTGTCCCATCTGACTACTACTTGTTTCGAGGGATATATTACAACCTGACTGAAGGGAACTCATCTATTTCCAGGAAAGTGGTATAAAGTCACAGCCAACGACTGCAATCTTTATTTATTTAATTGCTGCATTACAATCCCTGTCACAGAATACATTCCGATCGAAAGGGTTTTCAATTCCGTAAATTCCAAATTCCTTGACTTCAGAAACCACACCACCACAGTGCAGTTCTGTGTTCCGAATCCGCAGTATTTTATTCGAAAGTAAAAATTGACGAATGTTTTAGTTGTTCAGTATTCCACTTACGAATAATATAATTAAGAGGGTTGTTGGAATGAATCAGAATCCGGGTTTCTTCAATTAAAGCTTGATTTAAATGTTAACATTGCAAATTTCTATTAAGACATGAAAGGTTTTCTTTTAATTTTCATTTATTTTCCAGAGAGTTAATTTTAAAATTCAGCTGGGACGTTTAAGTAGACTTCTTTGGGGACTCATCCTTATTAACGTAAGCGGAAACATGTGCTTTCATAAACGTTGTCTAATAACTTCGAAAAAAAGGAAAAATGTGTGGAATACACAACAGTTAATTTCCAAATATGTAATTCAATTCCGAAAGTTTTTGCTATTCCACGCGTTTTTATTCCACTCGGAAGACAGAACAGGGAAGTAAGTACGATACGATATTTCTAAAACAAAATTAATAAAGTAGTTTGCATTTTAGTTAACGATATATAGTGTATACATATGTACATATATATTTTATAAAGAATATAGCATTAAACACATTGACGACAGCAGGCTACACGGCTATAAATCCCGCTGGCTACAAATGTCGCCTTGTAGCCCTAGATACTTAAATATTTTAAAGTTATATAGTAATGACAAAATATTAACAGCTGTTGCAACATATTATAATCGGATATGTCTCCTGAACTATAACGAGGACAGTAACGAACTTTATATTAAATTATAATTAAATAAAAATACTTTTCCAATGGTTTGAAGTGTGAACCCAAAATAGGCCAATTAGGGGGAAATATAATTTTATGCCCAACCTTTTTCAATTTATCTCAAATATGGAGAAAACTCATGTATATAATAAATACATACTTTGTATTTATATTGCAAAACGGAAGACGATTAGCTCTCATTTGATGTATAATATGCTAGAGGGGCGAACAGTTTTCAAATATTGTGCCTCACTCGCTTGAATGTAGGCGTGGCCGACAAACAATACTATCAATCTGAATTAAAGTAAAGAATTAAAGTATATTGCAACATTTAAATTTTTTTAAATATGCTTTACATATTTTATTCTATTGTCAACATTGTTTTTGTTTTGTAGTCAACAAAAATAGAAATTAGTTTGATTTGACTACAACGAAAAAAGTAGCATGGACAACAACCTACAGCCATGTTGCTTTGTGGTCCTCAAAATAATCGTTCTCATATAAACGCGTGTATTTTAATTTTGACAGATTACAACCGGTAGCCTGCTGTCTTCTACATATGTGCTTAATGCTCATGAATTATTTATTATTTTTTTAAGATGAATTGTTTTCTTTTAGTAATGTTTTCAATAAACATTTAAACTAAAGTGTATATGTACTTTTTTTTAATTATTTTGTTACATGTTTCTATTTTTTATTCGTTCGAATTTACACATAATTATTTAATTTTATTGGCTTGTTCGATTAGAAAAAAAGTTAAGAACTTTTGTTCGAAAAATTTTATACTCTAATGATTTGACAACACTACCGATTATAAAAATATAGTTGGTGTCCTACTGTTCTCGAAAAATTAGTGCCATCTAAGGCTATACAACGATCGACACAAAGTAAGTGATTTACCAGCTGCTTCCAACATATCATGATAATTTTGTTTGCATAACGAGTAAAAAGCTTGAGAAATATTTTTAGTATTTCAATAAAAAATAACACAATTTTAATTGAAAATATATATTAAAAAATCTAATGATGTCGTTAAAATTTTCTAAATGGCCAACTTCATTTAATTTAGATAATTGAAAGCGAAGGGGGTGATGTATCCTCTGCACATTTAATACTTTTAGAAATATTACATACTTGAGATTTACAACATAAAATTGCAACAAAAACAAAACTATATTATACAATCACTTTCAACAACAAAAATATGGAGTAAAAAGTATTGGTTACACAAAATTAAAATAAAAACAGACACCGAACAAAAGAAGATGAAAAATATAGTGCACCATGAATTTCATAATTTTGTGGCAAGTAACCAGCACCTAACAACATCATTTTAGAGATGATCAACGCATTCAGCATCATTATCGTCATCACCATTGTCATCAGCATCTTCAGCATTAATATACGACTAGTTGTGGTTTATGGTTTTCCCAATGCGGATACTTTATGAAAAGAAACCAAAAACCATAAAACTTTTATTTTATTTTGTTTTTTGTAATAATGGACTTTTAAGCAATAGTCTGCTTTGTGGGGGATACCAACCAGCCTTAAGCATGCCGCAACTTGTTGCACTAAAGCTCTAACACAATTCAAATTGAAACACAAAAGAGAAAATCAAATCTCTCCCTCATTCGATAAGTTCTTTCATTTCATTCCTCCATTCAGTCATCGCTCATCAAACGTTAATTGAATTTTATTTTTGTCTTTTTTTTCATTCAATTAATTTTTTCCTCAAAAACACTTTTTATTCAATTTTCCCTTTTTTTGTTGTTGTTGTTCCATTTGTTGTTTAGAGTGATTTGTTGTGTGGTATTGTTGCCTTTTCAAGAGTCTGTTGTTGTTGTTGCTATTATTGACGTTGGTTTTGTTGTTTTGCTTAATATGTGCTACAAATAGTTTATTTGGCTTGTCAATACATATTTCATGCTTTTTTTCCTTCGTTTTCTTTTCATTTTATACGTGTGTTTTTTTGTTGCGATTTTCACGCTTCAGTGCATAAGTCACGATTATTTAAATGTGACGCGCCATTTCAAACGCATGGCGCTTAAGGTAAAATCAAATTCAACAACATTCTCGTACACCAAAAAAAAGTTCAGCAAAATAGTCGTAGTTACAACAGTAGACAAATGTGTTATTGGTTCTTCGAATTTAAACACTGAATACTAAACATATCCCAGAGCTAGTGGGGAAGACTTAAAGATCTTGTACGAAAGTTAAGGACGGATAACGTAGTAAAAAAAATATGGTCGAATAGACCGAACATTTTATGACCTACATCGCATATATCGCAATTAACGTTTTTGGATCATCACTACCTTACGGTTTATTTAGACTCCACAAAATTTACGATAATTAAAACGTAGTGGATATAGGCAACCTCAACAGCAGCTGGTGCATCCTGCTTATTACTGACGAGGCTCTGTCAACGAACGTTGGACGGTGTAAACCCTAATCCACTGCTCGCCTGGAACCGTTGCTGGTAGCCCCAGCTTCATGATCGCTCAATTAGCCTCTCAACCTAAACTAAACGATTATATAAAACATAACAAATCAATATGACCGAGACATATAAAAAGGCCTTGCATGGTAACTATGGAACGATTCCTTTGATTTTGATTTATGTTTATTCGTTTGCCAGTAGTAGGCCTTGATATGACATACTTTTTCCATTTAACCGCAAGGTCTTAAGTTCAATTTGTTTAAAACTACTGGATCGATTTTGGCCAATTCTGTCGGACCTGTAAGTGGCAAATTAATAAAGCTTCATATGGCATGGCTTAGATTAGATGGTGGGAAGACAAACCCCACATGCAGAAACACTGAAAACATTTCGTCCAGTTTGTACAGAGATCTCTTAAGATTTCACAAGACACAATTAAGGGATGTCGTTATAACGATCACCGGACATTGAGAGCCTATTAAAATACGCATCGGATAACTAACCTGCTTTCATCGGATAAAATATTCCTGAGTTACAGTTTTTCAACAATAAACTTTCACGAAATTTGTAAGAATTTTCACCAATTGTTGTCATTTCAGAAGCTTTTTTCTACAACAAATAATAACAAAATTCTCAGTTATTTAACGGTATTGAATAGTTATTACGGACTCAAGTCGAATAAAAACTAAAAAAAGCTATAATGAAAAAAAATACTGCCAAATACTTTATTTATTATGTAAGAATGAATGCGTGTATGCATTTTTATAGATCAAATAAGTTTCGACTTGTGCTTGTACGTTTGATAGTAAATGTCAAAATAAAATTTTATGGAGATAAGCGACGACGATATGTGCAAAGACTAGACGCTTTACTGTGTCCCTTTTGCGTATTCACAAAGAGTTGGTAGCACGAAAAAAGTACAGCTAAGCGATTTGAGGACGTTGCGGGAATATAAAAATTTAACGTAAATACGTTTGTTGTTTTCCCTGCATAAACATTTTATATATCCGCGAGTTTTGAGAGGGTCGCCTACAAACTTAAAGTTATATATATTAAATATTTAAATATTTTCTGCCAAATTTTCGTTGTATTATTAAATGACGAATAAAATTTACAGAAAGGAGTTTTTATAAAACATTTAGCAGCATTTATTAGATTTAACGCGCCTCAGTAGAGTCTTAATTGGATCTGTTAAAGTGGCTGTCATGCAGGCGCGTATCTAGAAGGAAGGTATATAAGATAACTATTTAATGTCTTTTTAATAATACCTTGCCAAGTTTGTAGTGTTGCTATGTAACGCAACAAAAGTTATGGTTATAATGTGTTGCTTACTGCCATACATTTTATTGTTGCCTGAAAGTATGCTTCAGATCGTCGTTTAAACTAATAACTAGTGAACCCAACAAGCATTTTCAGATATAATAAGTTTTAAAATTGCGAAAAGTAATACGTAATAATAAAAAAAATAGGATTATTTCTGTTTAGTGATCCGACTATTTTATAAATTTTTAAAGTGACATCTACAGATTTGTTTAAACTTGGAAGAAGTTGATTATTTCGATTGTGAAAAATGTCTACCGCGTCACCACATTTTCAATGGAAATATATTTTATTCTACTAAGATAAAGAAAACTTTGCTGGCAGACATCGTTACAACAGTTATTGTTGAGAATTTGATAAGAGGTAAATAATCATATTTTTAAATAATATTTATTAAAGTCGCAAGATCATATTATTTTGTAATTTTAAAAGCTCATATAATCTTAACAATCGTTAACTAAAGTAAAATTGCTCTTTACCTCAACCAAAATGCGTAAAATTGTATTAAATCAGTCAATGTAATTTTTCTTTAATTATTTTGTTTTAATATGTATGAAGAACTTTAAAATTTATTATATTCGCCGTAAAATTTTTCCAGCTAAAGAATAAATCTTTGACACATCTAAATTTCACCAAACAACCAGAATTGACGTTAAATCAAAAACTAATGAAAAAAAAGGGAAACCATAAAATCTAAAGAAAATAAATCACTAAACGCAAAACTCGCGAACGGCTGGACCAGTTTAGCATTTTTTTAATATTCCTTAAGTCTGAGGAAGTTTCTAATGGAAAGAAAAATTTAATAACTGTAAAATGCTCAAAAACTAAATAATCAGATATGTGACAAAAATCTAACTATTTTGAAACGAATCTTTTTGAACGTGTGTTATGAATATCGATATCGAAAACGATTTCGGAACCATTTTAAAATTAATATATTAAAAAATGCAGATTAGAAAATAACATTTGTATCTTTAACTATGGGAAACTAATGACAATCATTAAAAAACGAATATTCGTTTTCAAAGTCGTATTTTAAAGACCACAAATAAATTTAAAATCAAATAATTTTGGATAGAATATCTCTAATAGGTGATACTAAGGCTCAGTTGTTTTGAATAAACGCATTTCTAGTCCAATTTATACCAGGGAATGGCGACCAGCTTCGAACAATACTGCGAATTAATGCCATATTTATCTAATGCCAAAAAAACAAACAATTTGCTAGTAAAAAATAAACATTTACCCAACAGTTCAAAACTTCAAATTCCCCAAAATTTCAAACAATTCAAAAATTTTCACTGTAATCTTAAAACAGTCATCAAAAATTCTAACACTAGACATGAAAAATTTACAAGCAACCTGAAATTTAAATTTATAATAAATACTAGATTGTGTGGAAAATACGGCCACTTATTTTCAAAAAAAATTATATTTCACTAAATAGTTTAAAAAAATTTTTCACAAAACCTTAATTTGAAACGGAATTTTACCAATTCAAAATTTTATTTTTCAAATTTATAATCAAACGAAGAGTTCTGGTTAAGAGATAGAGGGCCGTGGTTTTTCACTACACCTTTTTGACGCGTTTATAATAAGCTCAAAAACTATCAACAAAAATTTAGTTTTATAGACAAAATTAAAAGAAATGTGGAACTGAAATTGTAATTAAAACTTGCTAAATTTAAACGCGTTTGCATTGTTGTATCCAATGTATAGAATTACAATAGCCTGAATTTTTTGTTGATAATATGTACTTGAAAATGTGAAACAACTTTAAATTTCTATTTGATGAAGAGTCCAAAAAAACTCAAAACGGCAAATAATGTAGCTAAGATGGGTAATCTAAAAACTTAAAATTTTTATGTAGCTTCGATACGTATTCATACCTAATTTGACTGCAACTAAGTCCGCGAAAATTTTGTTAAACCCAAGCAGTGTTATTTTTTTCGTGCTTTATAAATTTTAAATAAATAGAAATTCCTAACTCTCATATAAATATTTTTAAATTCAAGAAACATATCTTTCTACGCTAGAACCCAGGGTAGATGAAACAGGTAATTGCAAGTATTTTCGCAATCTCATTCCGCAATTTTCATTCCACTCGGAATACAGAACAAGAACGATTAAATTCCTTTTTTTTAAATCTATTTTCAAGGAAAAGTTTACATTTCGTCGGCTAAAGTCGCAAACGTGACAAGTCCACTTTTTAAAATTGTTCAGGATTGAGGAAAAACTGTTTTAATAATATATTGGCGCAGACTTTTATTTTTCATTGTATACCACGAATCGTTTGTTAGTTGCACTCGCCGTTTTCGCTTTTTGTTCTTAATAGGAAGTTCTATTGAATCATCCGCACTGCTGTGGAATTCATACGGAACTAAACCAACATTTCCATCGTCTTCTTCATTTCTATATTGAACGAAACCATCGTGTGCTTCATCACCATAATCCATATTGTAAATTTTTGACTAAAAAGCAGATATTATGTTAAATTTAAATTGTGTATTTTTCAAAAAACTATTCAACTGCATTAAAATATAATTTTTCGAAAAAAGTGGACTTGTCACGTTTGCGACTTTAGCCGACGATTTGCTAACACAATTTAAAAAACTTTTTTCTCTCCAAAGTTTGTTTAAACTTTTTATTTAAATTGGAATAATATTTTGTCTAATTTATTTTTATACTTAATTAAAAATTTAATATTGACTAAAATATTTGATTATTTGATACATAAAAAAATATATTAATAAATAAATGCACTTAATTGCAAATAAAACACAATGGCAAATTAAGCTGTATTTTGGAAAGTAAAGTGAAACTTTAAACGTTTCGGTATCCTAAGATTGCTAATAATAGTGAATAGTTTTCGATTAATATACTATACAAGAAATTCCCTTTAATATCAATTTTTTAAAAACGGCAAGTATTTTTTTAATATATTACCTAATCTTATTTCCAGAGTGCTATTTAGCCTGAGGACTATATGTGGCTCTGTAAAGTAAAAATAACTGCATTTATTGGATGTGCTTTTTGGCCAACTGTTAAGAACTTGGGAAGAATAATACAATTAAGTAAAGTTTCAAATGAGTTCAGGCTTAAACCCAATATACATATACCTGAAAAATTATTCAGACTTAACAGTAATTAAATATAAGAAACGATTTAAGGAGATAACAATATTGAAATTATTTTACCGAGTTATTTTTCGAATAATCCTATAATTAACGATATTTAAATAGAACTTTTGGTAGCCACTGTATATTTACTTAAGGCCTAGTCACTATTTGGAATTCTCATTATTTTAAATTATTATTATAAGTATATAAAACAAACACAAGCAGTAATTAATAGATTTAACAAAGTAGAAAACAAATACAACTTAAGGAAATAAAAACTAAAATATAAATTTGTGAAAAAAGTGACACACGCAACTCGTATGATCGTTGTTGGTTTAATTTAAAATAGCAAGCTTTTCCATAAAAAAACACTTAAAACATACATTAATTAAATATTAAAAACTACTTAACAGGCATAAATTAAATACAAATTAGCAGAAATTTTAAAAACAAGCAAAATAAATAAACTAAAGCATTTTTGAGGTGACCTCAAATTCAATGTGAAATTTTGCCAAAAGAAAAGCGAACAAATAAACAAAAATTTATATTTGATATATTTTTCCTAATTCATAAAAACCCCTTAATTGTTTGTTTGGTTATGTTTTCATAATATTTACTACGCCGCCATGCTGCATTTGGTTTATTGTTGTTGTTAGTAGTAGCATTGTGTAGCTCTTGCTGGCCATTCAACTGTCTGGCCGCACTAACAGTAATTGGGTTTTGGTTCGAACAACCATTTGAAGTTGAAGAGCTCACCTCTGGTGTTCTAGACATTGACATTGTTGTGTGTTCCGTTAAAATGTCTATGGAAGGAGCATCTGCTATACCGGCTACTTCCAAGTCACATTCTGACTCGATGGGCACACTCTCGACACGATAATCGTCATAATTATCCTCTGGTGTAGGTGTTACACTTTCACTATGCAACTCTTCGATATCCGCTGTACTGCTTTGATCTTCTTGCAGTGAATTGGCAGGTTTAGTAACACTTTTCGTTACTTTGCTGGTGGCTATTGTGTGTTTGTGTGAAGTTGTCAAGTCACCATTAAGAGGTTGGGCGGACAAATAACTTTGTTCAGATCCCTCAAAGGATATGTTTAGGGGCGAAGTTAGTTCAGGCAATTCATATGCATATGTTGAATCGTCTGCTTCACTGGCATCGAAAGAGTTTTTATCGCAACTTATGTAAGAGGATGTTGTACCCGATGCCGTTCGAAATGATAACGAGGAGGGTGTAAAATTTCCTTCAGAGGCTGTGGCAAATGAATCATCTTCAGTAGAGCGAGAATGCCAGTCCTGTACAAATTAAGTAAAGAATCAGTATTAAATTACCACAACAACATTAGAAAAAATATGAAATATTTTATGGTATCCGATTTTTTTGGAGGTGGAGAACTTTAAATTTGGCAACACTGTTTTATATGGCAGCTGATTTAGCATTGTCGCTTGTTTTGGTAATACATATGTACATTACAGTGGGTTGAAAAAAAGTTTCTCCAGTCATCCCCACATACATTGTTAATGGTTTGAAAGCGGCTTCAATTCTGTCCTTGTGGAATGTCAAATTCTAGATACGACTTCTGGTTTCTCGGATCCTCCGCCCAATCTGGTGCAAACTTTTTTTTTGTGTCTCGACCGGGTATAATGTACATTATGAATAGACTCGAACCAGCACAAGGTTTACAATTTCTTAAAACTTTATTTTAAAAAACTTCATACAATTCGTGAAACTCCTCGGGCAATCAGTCCATCAGAGCGATTAATTTAACATTGTGTTGGCCTTAAACTTATCCTATATACTGATGCGCATCCCATAAGATATCATAGAGTACGCACGCAACAAGTGATTGATGGTGTCCAGCGTGGTGTTCATGATGACTCAATTCGTCAAAGTGTTCAATAAATCAATTTGAGTTCATCTTATTTTTAAATATTTTTGCATAATAATCTTGTTTTTCGGGTTTCAAGATGCACTGTCATCGTCCGCACCATAATAGCTGGTTAACAGGCCATATAAAACATTGCTAGTGATCCCCAACTCCTTTATCGAATTTTGTTCAATGAAAAAGCAAAAAAAGACTCGCTTACACAAGTGTTATACAAGTGTTTCGATTTAGATAATAATCCTTTCGATTGTCAAGAAAATTAGGAGTAAAACATTCTCCCTCCTTCCATTGTTCGTCTACACTATCTGTCAAAAATGCAACCCTGATAATATCAATAGTTTAATATATCAGAACATTTCAAACAAATGGTCGGAGCCATACTATCAAACTTCCAACAGTTTCGGTTTTCACACTTTCTCATATTGTTTGAATTTTTGAAAAGTCCTGATAATCGACAAGCCGTTATCGAAACTTCACTACACCAAAATGCATGTCTTTTCAACAATGCGACCGGAAAGTGTCGTCACACAGTACGGATCACAATTGATTTGCTGAAATAAACCCTTGACGTTGATTAATTTCGAGTAGCGGACTTCGCTAACAAATTTACTGTGAATAGTGTCAAAAATTGCACCTCTAGATAACGCCATGTATACGCCAACACTGACGGATATCTGCCTGAAATCATACTCAAACAATAATGCCAAAAATTATCTTTCCAATAAAGATAAGTTTACGCAACAAATGTTTACATTTCTTTGTTATAGATATTTAGAAGAAGAAGGGAAAATGGCTCTGAAGATAACAAATAACTGAAACCGGTTTGTCTCCAAACCAAACTTGACAAGAGATGACGGAAATTCGTTTCAAATATCTATATAAAATCACCCCGACTGTAAATCAAAAATACATACTTTGTGTTTCTTTTGTGAATAGAGCCTCAGCATCTAAAAAAAAAATATCCAAAAATAAAATTCTCCTATAACTCTTATGCAAGGTCTAAAATCGATGAAGAACATGGCCCCCTTTAACTAAAATGAAGTGACCACTACAGATCCTACACTGCGAATCACTTAAATAAAGACGTAGGGGATCTCTTGAATAAGGAATTTGTATATTTTAAAATAGTAGGCCAGGTATTGGAGTTCTAGCCGACGAATGTTATAAGGTCATAGAAATTAAGTAGTTTTATTTTCAATTTAAAAAAAGGAAAATGTGACGCGCCAAAGCTCTTAACACTTCCGAAAAGGAACAATTTTTAAAAACCAGTGGACTAAATGCCGTCCAAATAGCACAAAAAAAAGAGGAAAGACAGTTGTATACAGTTACTTGAACAACATTGAAAGCTTTCGTAAAAATACGAACGCCCACACCAAAAGTTTGCCAACTTGTTTCAAATCCGGGCATTTCCGCGCCAAAATATAGCTAATAAAGCGGGGTTAAAGCAAGTTTTTGCAACGTTCGTCGTATTTTAAAGTCATATCCATTCATAGTTCGTCAAAAATGTGGTTCAAAGTTGTACTTTCTGACGGAAAATAGTTTAATATCGATGGACCAGATAGATACAAATTTTATTTGCACGATTAAGGAAAGGAAGGAACACTTTTGCAACGAAGCCACAGCAGGGAAAGCGGAGTTATGGTATAGGGTGTCATAGTAGGATACTATGGCTCTATCGACTTTGACCCAAACAAAAAAAATAACTGGAGCATCAATTTATCAAACTTATATGGATCCATGCCGTGGATCTACCAACACCACAGTGCTTCAATTCACACTGCTTGAGCAAGATGTACTCGTATAACTTTTAAATTAGCCTTCATGTACTTCAGATCTTAACATACAACGGCGGAAAGCGGTTTTGCCTTATTCAGTTGATACATTAAGAACTATTAATTATTAATTGCCTGAATATAGCCTTTTAAAGTGGCAGATTTGTTACCCCCCCTCCCCACGGCAAAAAATATCTGCTTTATATCATATATTCGTTCAAAATTTTTAAAATTAAATTACATATTTAAGTGATTCGCGGTGTATGACATTCATTTGCAAAACGGTATTTCTTGTCACAGAACAAGTGCTCGTAGTCTAGCGAACGAAATTTACTGCTTGTGAGTGCTCCATGAAGTGAAGAATGAAACATAGTAGCTTTGAGTTACTTCGCTGCGAGTACTCATTGTCCCTTATTACAAGTTGGCTTGACTCGTAATAACTTTACCAAATTTCATTCCAAATCAATGAATCAAACTTTAATTGTTATATACAAAACTATTCCTACCGACAGTCGTATAAAGCGTTTTTTCTAGAGTATATTATAAAGAGATATATATATTTAACTTACCTCACTGCTTGCACTTCTGAGCGTACCCAGCTGCTTATGACTTGGACTGGGATTTGATTCGACCTCAACATCCTGAACATTTTCTTGCACATCTCGTATGACAGCATCCAATGATTCAGCTACTTCAGCTATTTCGCCAAGTTTATTAGTGATAGCATTGCAAGCCAAACCATTGTTATCAATGGGATTGACAATTACTTTGCTGGGATCTGCTAATTCACTAAGGGAAGAAGAATCGAAAGTACTAGTGTTGCTGGTACTAAGCGATATAGTACTTTCCACTGTAGGACTGGGCGTAGTTATCTCGGAAGGAAGATCCTCCATTACAATGCTAGAATTATTACAATTATTAGTTTGTAGGTCTTGTAAGAAAGTTTCAGTAGTTGAATGGCCTTGATTTGCTATGAGCGACGATTGAGAAGAAGATTTTGTACTTTTGGAAAGTTCGGGAGAATTTTCACGAGATGTATGGGCTATAGTTTCGGTATCTGGGGGATCAACGATATTATTTTCGGGTAAATTTTCAGTTTTATTTGCACAAGCTTTATCTAGAGTTACATTAGTTTCAGGAGAGGGCCCTACTTGTTCTATTTCCCTATTAACTAATTTAGATGGTTCTTCAATAGGGTCCTTTTTCTTCATTTCTTCAACTGGCACGGAAATCATAATTGTTTCATTATCAGTGGACGTTGTGGGGAACTCTTGCAAAAATACAGCTGCGCAATCCCTGGATATATTAGTGGGTTCTTTATGTTTTATAGACTGGTCTTTACAGGCGATTATATTTTTAGATACTTCCATGGTGTCTTTATTTTCTTTAGAAACTTGGTTTGTAGTTTTTCTGTCTGTCTCAATTGCTGTTGCCAACTTTTCATTTCTTAAAAGTCTTTTCTTAAGTAACTCTGCCACTTCTTCACTTAAAGAACTTGGAGGTGGCTTAATTTCCACCCTGCTATTATTTGAACTCTGTTGCTCATTTTCCTGTATGCTCGTGAGATAATTTAAGTCTACAAGTTTTGTAGATTCTTCATTTGAACCGATAACATTCACCGACGTTTCCGCGTAAGTATCTGAATTATCGAACAACGCGTTCGCGTCCACTTCCGCTTCATTTTTGATTTTCCAAAACAAATTCCGAAACCGGGCAAACATTTTGCTATTGTTTTTAACACTTTTATCAGCGATCGAATAACTCGTTGTAATGATTTTTTTAATAAATTTTTATTTCACCGATTGACGTAAGTCACTTCTATGGATGGGACTTATGCCAATGATAATATGTCGTTTTGTAAATTAATTACGAAAATATTGCCTAGTCTGTGAAAAACAAAGTTATCATGAAATAAGTTGGCGCAATCAAGCAGACACGTTTTATCGATATTTTTAGCTTCGAAACCAAAAACATGAGCACTTTCGTTATATTACACACATTCTAAATATTTGTTCCACATTCTTTAATGTTTCACAATATCTTTCGTTAATAAACCGTTAATATTTTCTCATCGTTACACAGAGAACTAAAACTTGCACCGACTTGTTAATTTGTGTGTTTAGTGAAGAGTATTTCTGCAACACGCGCTAAATAGCAGCTATTTGTTTTTAGTTCTGTGAAATCGTTTTAATTTGTACCAAGCTGGACCGTTGTCACAAATAGACTAAAATAATAAAATGTCTCCGCCTGGCGTTCCTGTTTGAGATTTGCGTGTCGTTTGTTGTCTTTTTCTAATTGTCATGTTATTCCAATTTCTTTTTAGTGTTTTTATTTTATTTCATAATCTATTTTATTTAAGTAGTTGATAGAGAAAGTGATTTCGAAATTTATATTGAAATAACTTGAATCCAACAAAAAACACGGACTATAGCCTATGAAAAGCTGTCGTAGTGCCTACGAATCTCCACTAAGATTTGAAGGCCGCACTTGGGCCAAAACCCCAAGTGAAAAGGCAAATGCCTTCGCTAATCACTTAGAGAAGGTTTTCACGCCACATGTCGCAAATAGTTGTACCATTTCAATTATCAGTGACATTGTGAGTAATCCTATGAAATTTCGGATATGTTTACTAAAAGCGACAATTAAAAATCTTCATGTGAGAAGATCGCCCGGACCTGATCTAGTTACCGGATCAATGGTAAGAAACTTACCTAATTCTACTATTAGAATGTTATTATTTATATTTAATGCCATGTTGCGAGTTGGATTTTTCCTATGCTCTTGGAAGAAGTCTGAAATTGTTATGATCCCTAAAACAGGTAACGACTGATACAGGCCCATTAGCCTGCAATCAATTTTATAAAAGTTCTTTGAAAAATTATTCGTTTCATCTTTAAAATCGTATCGTACTGAGCAAAATATTATCCCAGACCACCAGTTTGTTATTCGAGCAAAGGAACAGTACCGTACTATTGAGTAAGTCCATAGAATCATTACCATTATTAGATCAACTTTTGAAATACAGCAATACTGTTCATCTTTATGAATAGACATTTCCCAGGCGTTTGATAAAGTCTGCCATGATGGGCTACTCACTAAAATAGCTCGACTTCAGGCTTTCAAAGAGCTATTTGATAGATAGAACGTTTAATATAAGGTAGAAGGTTCAGCTTTCAGAAATTAGAAAATCTGTGGAGGAGTACCTCAAGGCGGTGTACTAGAACCGCTATTATATATCACCTATACAGCGGCTATGGCGATAAGCCCATATATACATATACACATCAACGTTTGCAGACGGCACTGCATTTATAAGTGTTAATAAAGATCGGACGGTAGCATCTATACAACTTCAGTATGATATTAAGTAGGTATACTTCCCTCAGGATTTTTTGTTGTTATTGGGTAGTAATCTCCAATAATAATAGGGCTATCATTTATATTGGCTGCAGGTGGTAACATTCTTAAGCTGTTGAACGGATAATAAAAAAAAACGTATATTAACAAGCTCCGACGTTGGTCAGAGCTTTCTTCTGGGCTTTGTTTACGACGTCGCGACGGTTACAGTTTTGCTCTGGTATTTGTTTAAGTCGCAGATCTGCCTAAATACTCCATTTTGTTATGATCTATGCACCAGAACTATCGTAAAGTAGCCCTCCCGGGTAAAACCGTTGCAAACAAATTGCAAAAAAATACTTGAGATCTGCTTTTGTTCAAATTTACCACCTGCTCTTTTCTATTAAAAACTCCATTGTAACCATGTCGCAGATGGAACCACAATGTGTTTTTAAAAATTTCCTAATCCTTGGTAAGGCGTGGCATAGATTGCTTGGAAAAATGTTGAACTACAAAGACCACCGCGTTCTTCCAAAAACTTGGACACAAATAACAGGAAGAGCATTAGCTCGAAATGGATTGGCGTTGCAGGCGGGTGTTGGGTATCATACATCGGTGGAAGTCTGAGGTAAAATGTGGTCGTCATAATGGATTAGACCACGTCCAATAGCTTCAAATTTGGTACTCATGTGTGGTAGTTGTTGCACATGAAGCCATTGGCAACAGTATTGTTTGCACCCAATGTTGATCCCACCCTTGGGTTGGGCTGTACCGGCAGGTACCTATAATAATCTACAGCATATCTGTCACAGAAGCTTCCAATAGTGAATAGTTTAATTTAAATAGCATACGTGCATAGATCGAAAACATCAGCCATAATTAATAATTTCCAAACGCTGATCGTGTGTTTCAACTTGATTAGAAAAATTGTCGGTGTAGCCAAAACATGAAAACGTCCACATAAAATTGCAACAGCAAAACAAGTCAACAAAAATGTGGCTGTTGTTGTAACCCACTTTTTTGACACGGTTTAAAATATCTGATAAAAAGCTTCTAGTTCTAGAACCTCTCAAATTCAAACTATTAAGCCGATCTTTAAAAACATAATAACTTGTATTTAAAAATGCGTCTAGTGAGTTGTGTTTTTTTTTTTAAATTATTATAAATCTTAATTTTGCCGTTTAAGATCGAGAAGAAATTATCTATCTACCTAACATTTCTTCATTTTTCCTGATGATATTTATTTAATGATCAACGTGAAAGTGTCAAGCAAAATTATTTGATTTATTGTTGTATGATCTTCAAATCCACCATAAGCTACATTAGTTATGCCCCAAACTAATATTTTCATTTCAATGTTTCCTTCGTTCGTTGTCGAGTGAAAGATTTACTTTCAGTTCGTTTGAGATATGACGCGATCTCTTCTCGTACTTAATTTTTCAGAATGAAAATGACATTTGAGTGGGTATTTTGGAAATGTTTTAAACACAAATAAAACACAAAAGAAGATTAAAATGAAAAAGGAGCATTTTAAAAATAACAGAGAATAAGAAAATACACAATGAATATTGGACATTATTCTAAAATAAAACAAATTATTGTAAATGGAGGGCATTTGGTATTTTGAATAATTAGAATTTTCAAGAACGTAAAAAAGATTGGTAGGAAAGAATATGTCAAATTTTTTATTTCGCCTTAATTTCCATGTTTAGCTGGGAATCCCATTTACCTCTCCGTGGAACCACGCCGGAAACCACAACGCTTTCATAGAACTAGTTTTGATTTGTTTGCAGCAAAAGCGATTGATCGACACGTCAAGCAGAAGTACGAAGAGTTTGGTACAAATACTTCCTAAAATAAGTAAGAGAGCTATGCTCGCCTGTGCCGAATCATATATACCCTTCACAAAAGTATGATCTAGCAAAAATGTACTACTTCCCTGTTTGCGATCTTTAATTTTGTCTTATTTCACATTTAAACTCTCCTTGCATTTTAAGATGAGCACTTTCGATCGGTTTGTTTTTTCCTTTCTCTGAATGCTTATCAAATTTTAATAAATTATAGATTTTTTTGGTGAATTGCAGATAATGGAGGAATTAGGTTTTAATTAATATTTCTAATATTTAATAAAACTTGGAGTTTTCGGTGCAACTTCAAACTTTAGGTGCGTTTTTTTTTTTTTTTTGTTAAATTTCAAACTTTGGTGAAGTTTGTTTTTGGTTACTTGTTTATGATAATTACATTTTTTGTAAGATATACATATCGCACCCTAAATACAAAAGGGTCACAACTCAAAATTTTCCAAAACTGACTTTTTTTCCATAAATTAATTCAGAGTACATATCTCTAACTACTACAAAAATTTCATTCACATCACAATCTTCTTTAACTGGAAAAATACAGTTTGCACGATGAACTAAAGAGAATTATTTTGAGTCATAAATTATAATTTTATTTTATTTTCGCAAACATAATATAAAATTGTAAAAAAGTATATCAGAACCTTCTTCAATATTGAATTTTTTTATAATGGAAAAATATTTTCTCTAAATATTACAATCATTTTTACATAAACAGTTTTTTGTCTCTCCTGAAAATTTTAGTATTTTGAGTTGTCACCCTTTTGTATTTAGAGTGCGATATGTGTTTTGGAACTTGTGTAAAATCGGGTTTGTTAAAGTTGCCACGTTTTTCATAAAATATAGATTTTTTTGGAAATTTTTGGTGAACCTGCAAAATTTGGTGAAATTGAAATTTTAAAATTTGGTGAATTTTGGTTTTTGTATATTTTTGAAATGAAGTAATTTAATTTTTACACTAAAGTTCGTTTTCTTTATTTTTGTTTTTATTAAAAAAGAAGTTTAAAAAGTTAAAATGTTATTAGGCAACAAGCACAGAAGAATACATTTTATATGCCGCTACACACGTTTTCAACATTCTTTGTGTCTTGTCTACTATCTTTGTGTCAACAGTAAACGATGTTTACAACACTTTACGTTTTTTTTTCTTGAATTCTATTCCGGTTGGATGGCTCTAGTCTTAAGCTGGTTATACATTATTTTTTTAATCGAAAGAAGACATCCCCGCTTTACATTTTATTGAACGAACAGCTTGGGGAAAGTGGATCTACATTATTTTTTATTCCAATGAAAACCTTCTTATCGTTTATGATTACCGCACGCACCTTGCGTGGACTTTACTTCAATTTTTTAAACATTTCTCTACAAAACTACATCGTTCGATTTGAAACTGATTGGTCGAAAAATAGGGCTTTTGACATTAAAATTCATCAGTGTGCCGGAAAAAAAGAGTTTTAATTGTTTTTTTATTTTTTTTGGAATTTTATTTGAAAAAAATGTGGACTACATTTTTTTGCAACATGTTCCATGATATCTCGGAAACTCCTAAGCGGATTAAGCAACAATGTTGGCACGGATTAAAAATAATATTCAAATTTTTTGTTTGACTGAATAGCACAAAGCGTCCAGGTATGTTAATATTTTCCGTGCCTCTGCGTTCATTTGGACATAACGCTATATTACGAAAATTAAGAGCGATTTGAAAAAAACAGAGAGCAAATTTCAACTCACCACCTGAAACAACATAAAAACAACTTTCCGTTGGACCCGTCCAAAAGTTACCTGAACTTGTAAATTCGTATTTTCTCTTAACATGTGACTTTGAAAACACTGCCCTGTTTTAATACGTTTCACTTGCAGCTACATATGCTCGTCTATTAAGCGAACCAGTCTCGTTTTTAAACGGTTAGTAAGCAAAAATTTACTTGAAATCGAGTCTTCTATAAGGTGCTAAAACAAACATCTGTGCAAAATAGCAAAAGCCAATTACTTTGGACTCAATTCTTCTTCTTTTCTTTCAGTTGAATTTGGTAAATTTGGTATGCAATCAGAGAATCTATGATAGCAGGTGAATACATGGTCTTAGTAGGCCTTCCTCGTTCAAGACGTCAACCAAATGTATGGTCTTTTCTCTGACTAAGAACTCACACGTTACCGAGTTGTCTGATTGGCAAGAGTCTACCTAATACTTAATAAAACAAAACAAGTAGAAGCGTTGTGTAGTTTCATACACCATGTCCAAAGTTTCGAGAGAATTAATGAATAGAAGTACCTGAACGAGAGTTTATACACGGAAAGAAAAAATATGATTGTGGCATACTCACGACAACCATATTATATTCTCTACAACAATATATTGTTGTAGCAAACATATAATGGTTATTCGACAACGTTTGAAACCTTACATTATTTACGATAAACGAGTTAATGTTTACATTTAATCATTAAATAATTTCTATCCATAAAAATTGCAAAATGGTTGGGTTGAACAATATAATTTTATAAAAAATTTAATTACAAAGTATTTTAATTATACAAAAATAATATAATAAGTCTAGTTATAAAATGTTCTTAATAAACATAATATGTAAAATTCTCTCGGTGTCTAATCAAAGTATAAGGGTGCGTGCCATTCGATGGCTCTAGTGGACTGTGTTTTCGTACCTCAGCCGGTGAATATCAGTAACATAAATGTTTGCTTGTCCATTGTTCTAAGAGGACCTTGTTATTAATATCTACAAAAACAATATCATTTATTTATGGTTGCTATTATATTGCTCTTAGATTATGATTACCTCAACCATATGGATTTGTTAAAAATTCTTATAGGAATGTTACAGCACACAAAGTAGTGTCAGCAACTATTATTCCTTTGACTTAATCTTTATATCTAAATAAATAGTCTATTAAGTTCCAGAGAAATTCACATTCTTAACATGAACCATTCTAACTTTTACCAACGTTTTAAAGTGAAATTACGGCAGATCACATACTCGTAAAAATTGATTATAAAAGGCCGCAGAAATTAACTTTGACAATATTTATGTTTAGCCAAGACAACACTATTCAATTTACTATACGTTCGAGTATAAATAGAAAAGTTTCATTAAAAAAAGACACATAAAATTATGTTTAAAAGCCAAGAGACCTTTTAGACGCTGACACACACGCACATGACATGAAAAACGGCAAATAAATAAGACAAAGTGGGCATAGACTATTACTGGCAGGCAGACGCTGTGAAAGCAGATACACGTCTGCAGTGAATGTAGACAAATTAATTGCGCTTAGATTGCAAAAACAAAAGCCAAACCAAAACGAAAAGAACACAAACTAATAATGTTTAAGAAAATATAGAGAAAATATGCAAATAAAATATTAAAACAGACGCTTATGATTAAAAAAAAAAAAAAACAAACAAAGAAACAACTTGAAAGGAGAAACGTGTGCTAAGTTTATTTAATAGATGTTTCGGGAAGAACAAACTGGGGCACTCGGTAATAAAGTTACAGATTATTTGGTAAAAGCGTACTAATTGAATATTTTGCTTAAGTCAGGCGCGGATACAGCTTAAGCTTTTGGAGGGGGAAGAAATATTTCTTTCATATTTTTCTAATTTTTTTTATTTTTTTTTATTTTTATTGGGTTTGGAAATTTCCTTTTTTCACCTTCCCCCCTGGATCCTCGCCTGAATTTTGGTTCAAAAACTAACTTATAAAATGATCCCTTCATGCAAAGAGATTTGTTGAAGATGAGAATTTTGATAACGGAGGCCTTACGAACAACATCATGAAGGTGCAATTTGCGGGCAATTAGAAAGAATGCATTTAGCGAAAAAGCTCATCTAAGCGTAATCGTGGCATTATTGCCACATCCAGAGAATGTTAGTTCTTAATGTCAAAAGATATAGGATTATAAAGGGCCATTTCTTTTGAGCGTAAATAGCATGATGGTTGTTTATTCGAATCTCTCGAAAAAATCTTTATCCGCAGAATGTGCGGTAGGCTTAAGTGGTAGAAGGGGGAAGTATTAACAAAAAGA
Source organism: Phania funesta (assembly GCA_963932375.1). Lineage (NCBI taxonomy): Eukaryota > Metazoa > Arthropoda > Insecta > Diptera > Tachinidae > Phania > Phania funesta. The sequence goes on from OZ010656.1 coordinate 72,514,529, forward strand.
AATAATTCCTAAATTTTGTAATTCGAAATTATTATTTGTTAATGGTGTTGGAGGGAGAAATTCTCCTTTTTCACCCACCTTGGAATCGTTGCAGGATCTTCGTAGATCTTCGAGAAAAAAAAGAAAATCTGTATGATGCGAAAATCAAAGTCTTTTTCTGCATTGCACACCTGGACTGCGCACAATTTTTGCTGGTATAGACCTTAGCTTTGAAAGATACATTTTCCACAAAAGTTTGCTGCAGGAAGAAAACGTAAAGTTAATAACTAATTGGATGAAAATTTGCTCAATTATACCATTAAGCAAATATTTCGTGATTCTGAGAATCGGCGTTCAGTGCTGTATTTGGTTAGTAGTAGATCTTCCAGCATTGTTCCACTTTGTTTTGAATAGTATGCACTATTCGAGCATACTAACGTTGACGCGCTTATCTCGCGCTTATCTCAATCGTAAAAGTCTACTAAGCAGGGCTTCAAAACTACTAGATTAAATTTGCTAATGCTATTGCTATGAAGCTTGTATTAAAAATACAACAGCAATAGCCACAGCTTAATATACTGCAATTAATTTTTAACAGCATACTAAGAGCAAACTATAGAAAATAAAAATATATTTCTCAAAATATCGTAAATATTACTGTTGCCGTTTTTGTGGTGTTGAAAAAGAAAATAGCACAGCAATAGCAAATGTTGCTGTCACTTTTCATGCTTTTGCTATTTGTTCGTTTTGTCCTGTCTGAAATTCTTATAAGATAAGGGCTGATTTTTCTACCAACTTAAATAAAGAAAACTAAAGGGTATACAAAATTTAAAATTGAATTCGCGCTGCTTAACAACTAATAAAATAAATAATATGTATTTAAAAATTCACTACTAGTGCAAAGCAAAGTTAATGTAGCATTTTGAAATGCTGTCAATGTGGTTGCTTTCCTTATTGTGATGGGACTGTTTTCGTTGTTGTCGTCTTTTCAGCAGTATAAGCAAAGCAATAGCAATTTTTTTGATTTTGCTATTGCTGCACTGGAACAGCAGAACCAGTGTTAATAAAACTTGTAGAATTTAAAGCATAGTACAGAATTTTTTCTGTGTTATTGCTATTTTGCAGCTAGCATTTTAAATGCTGTTTAAAAGAACTTAGTCTGCCTTTAAGTTTATGAGCCAAAGATTGGACAACACATTTTAGGAAACATTCTCAAAAATAGTTTGTTCGCCTGTGTGTTGCATAAATGCAGACTAAACACATACGACGTCAGTGTTTAAACAAGATAGGGAGTGAGCGTGCATGTGCGTAAAAAATTATGTTTATAATTAGCATTCATTTACGTTTATTAAGCACAACATAAACATAGAATGTTAATTGTTGCAACAACAAAAAACCAACAATGTCAGCCAAGGCAGCCGCAGCAACAATTGTTCGATGCAAGTGATTGAGCGGCACTTTTCAAGCAGTTCGTTGACTTGTCAGCCAGACCAAGGAAAAGTGTTACTTTCCATGTCAACTCCACGCAATTGCTTACCACTAATTGCAACAACAAACTGCCATGTTGTTTGTATCTTTATCTTTCTTCTACAAATCAAATTCACTAAAAAATTCTAAGCCATTCAACCAACCAAAAAAAAAATCATTAACAATTAAAAAGACTTTCATAAAAAATAAAAGAAAAAAGAAGAGAAATCTTTAAGTAAATACAAACCTCTTGCCAGTGGCAGCATCCAAGACGAATGGTTCTTTTAAACGGGTTTTCAATAACCTTCCCAAACGTACCATACGACCTACTTCCACCAAAAGTTTTTCACGTTCCTTTAAATACTTGCGCAATAATTCACGTTGTTTAGTTAATGGCTTTTCAGAGGCACCGACGTCGTCATCTTCGTCATGGCCATTGCGAACACCAACCATTGTGTGCGTATGTTGCACCACCAGAGAACGGGAAATTCTTCTTGCATCTTCACTATTAGATGAGGGAGATTGAGCTTGGGGCGACTCAGATTCACTACTTATGCCACTACTACTGCTGCGCTGCTGTTGCCTCAGATGAGCCTGCTGTTCTTGCAACATGGCATGCAGAGATCTTCTAAGGTCCCTTAGTTGTTGGCAATAGTCTTCTACACTGCGATGAAATACCGCTGAGACGCGTAAACGTGTCATATGCTCCTGACTTATAGCCTGCAGACTGTTCCAAGTCTTTTCCAATTTTTGTTGCATTTTCAATGCTTCTATTACCTCCAGCTTGCAGGTGCTGCGCAGAGTTTGAGATGCTTCCAGCAATTGGCAGCCATAGTTAAAGATACTCTGTAAAAAACACAAGAAAAGTACTTCATTGTCTGGTGGTGGTGGTAATTTGTAAATTTAGTTTTCAGCCATTAAATAAGTTTTATAATGTTTTTATTTTATATTTCTGAGAATTTAAGTTTTGTGAGCACGTGCTTCAATTTCATGAAATTCCATCTTTTATTACAACGTCTTTGTGTCATGTTGCTGTTGCCATGATTACAAAGCGCAAAGCACAATTGTAACATTAAACAAAAACAACCCATTTGTTGCTCAAATTACAAAAGTTTTCTTTGTCTCTCTTTCACTAAAATGATGACGATCTTTCTGGTTGCCTTTCACTGGTGGAATTATTTTATTTCTTGATTTCTGGTTTAGAGAAAATGTTTTTGCAGCATTTGAAAGGTTTTTACATCAGTGTGGTAAGGGGATCTGTTGAAAGTACTCTGAAGCCGAAGTGTGCCTAACATTTTGTTGGACTTATATTTCAATTTCAACTGATATGAAGTTACAATTCTATTATAGAAAAAACTTTATAAAATTATATTAAATGGTGCGTGAAAATAAAAGTTTATTTTTTAAGCTTAAATATTATTTTATTGAATCTTTCTAAAAGAAAATAAAAAGATAACTCACATTTTCCTTTAATTAATTTTTCTAAAGGAAAGTAACACTGAGACAATTAGTGCCTATTAATTTATTGAATTAATTGTGTTATTTTCTTCGGAAAGGGATAGATAGACTAGCGGAGACAAGCAATAATGAACTAAAAAACTTCCGTATTTAACAACTCTGCATTATGTTGATTTTTACAACAGTGTTGCAGCGCCTCTGGTGTTATGTAGGCACATTACTTGAAGCTAGTATGGCTATTTTATTAAATAGTTTGCTTCGTCGGCAGAAGAAGGATGGCGCAGTAGTATATACTAGTATTACTAGCTAGTATATATCCAAAACATTTATATTATCGATGGGCAGCGGCTGAGATACGAACCCAGGCCATGGAATGCTTAATATTTAACGGGTTAACTACTTAAGCCACATCACACACTTCTTAAAATAACTTAAAATTATGTATCTCAAACTATTACATGTGATCAGGTAGTTTGTTTTAGTAGTAATCAGAAAGGTAAAGTATGCCCGAGTATCGAGTACGATTGAGATAAAATCTGGCGCAGTTAAAAATCAAAGGCCTAAGTAGGAGTCCAACGGCAAAAGCTTCGAAAGTTATTTTATTGTTATTTTATGTACGAAGAATCTTAGGTCTTTTCTGACATTTTACAGCTTTCGGGGTAGAAATTATATGCAGTAGATAGCCGGGGAATGTTTCGGAGCAGTGTTGCACTAGAAAACAGCTGAAATTTCGAAAAGAAATCATGAATCGAATAAATATTTATATTGGAGAAGAAGACTGCTTTCAAAAAGAGATTCTATTAATTTTGTATTTTATTAGACAGTTGTAGCCAGATAAGTGCCCTTCAACAGGTGATCATTATATATAGCGAAAGAAATTTAAACAAAATAACACTGGTATGAAATATTATTGATTCTTGCTTTATTTTGGGGCTGCATTCAATCCGGAAAATGTGAATCTCCGGCCGCTGGAAATAGCCAATTAGTCAACTCCCGGCGTTGTCTTCCCAAATCCAACCTTAATATAAAATCGCGTTAACACGCTGGCAATGCTCATATAGGCTGGTCAGCGCCGAACCGACATTTCTGGGCCTTCTTCGATACTGGCTGCTCCGGCTACTGAAGTCATAATGATGGTTGACCTCACGATAAAATTGACGTTGTGATAACAACTCAGCCGAAATGCCGACAATGTTTTTTTAATACATTTTTTCCGATTTTCTTTATTTTTTTAAAAGGCCAAGTGCGAAATTTAATCTGCCGTTATACAAAATATAAAGGGTAATCCAAAATGAACGCAGAATAATATAATTAAATAGAAAGCACAGTTTTTAGTCTTTAGATTGCTATTTTTGTATTTCATTATAAATAATATAGGGTGTCGGGTTAGTTATGGAGTAGCACATCGGGCAAATAGCCTGCACCGCTATGCTGACACACACGCCGTTTTTGGTGAAATTTTCCGTGACCATTTTGCATAAATGCGGCTGAAATTTTTAGTGTAGCGCTTAATTCCCTTGTGGGTTTGTTTACATAGACCTTTGAAATCTAAGGAACCACTTCTGTTACCGAAACGAAAGCGTACATGACCAGGAAATGTCTTATGCAATAATTGAATAATTTTAAGGACTCTATGGCGCGTGTGGCAATGCCATGTTGAAAACACATATTGGATACATCAATATCATCCAATTTCGCCAGAAAAAACTATGTTATCATGTCGCGATATTGCTCTAGTAACACTCGATCCGCCGCTGCCAAACTTTCATTGTTTTTGAGATATTGTTCAATAATGAAAACACGTTGTTCTATTGTGGTACGCTTCATTTTTACTGACCCTAAACTGTTTGCTATCAAATGGGTGTTTCAGGGTTGCCAACACTTTACAGCACAAAGAGCGGCAATTTCAAATCTTGCGTTAATGTATCCCTAGATAGCAATTTCATTATTTGAGATTGGTTTATTACCCGCTTTAGTTTTGCAAATTGAAAGGTGCGAGGCAACAATGAATTAATGCGTGTACTTTGGTCAAAAATATGCCATTTAATCCAGGAATTTTGGGACTCCACTCAAGTTACCAACAATTTAAATAGGATTCGTAAACAAAGCCCTGGTTTGCAAATTACAATTTCCTGCCCCTTTCCTTACAGCTTCCCAGTTTTTCTATGTAGCAATTTAAAATTAAACAAAAATTTAGCGCTATGAACTTCCTTTCACTAAAAATGAACCTCTTGAAACAATCAACTTCCTGTTGTTGTTCCATAGATCTCTTTTATTTAGCATAAACAAAATTATAACGACAGGGCTAATCAACTGTTGCATCGAAAATGACCCATAATTGTTGCAAATAAACTCACAAAAAAAACATACACATACACACACACACACACACACACACATACAAAAACCGACATGCCGCCAAATCCATTAACGGTAACAAAACAAGTGTTGTGTGCTTCATAAATAAAACGGTTCATACATCAATTACAGAGATAGCAGAGAAAGACAAGCGCGAACTAGTCATTTCTACAGCTGACCAACCTAAAAATAAAACAAAAACCACATGGGCAGGTAGTAACAAAAAAAAAAAAGAAGAAAACAATAACAAAAGCAGCGGAACGAAAGCCAACAGTGCAAGTATTTCTAATTTTTTCGTACATTCAAGTGTAACCAAACTAACAGCATTTTTTAAGGGGGCACAGAGAGTTGCCACCCAAGAAGTTTGATTAATTAAAAAAGGGAAAAGTTTGGGAAACAGCACCAGCCATTCGCACTCTCACATAATGACAAATTTATGGAAATAACGCATATTACTTTATTCTACAAAATATTTTGAACAGGCGGGCAGAATTAGAAAACTTCCAGTCTGTCACTGGCTACTCAGGAACATTAAAATGTTTTATAATACATTTTTTAAAGTTGCGCTTAGGGAATGATCCCATAAGATATTTTTAGATATTTAAATTATCTCACATTAAAAGAAGTGGGAGACACCTCCGAACGGAGTTTGTACGACTAAAGAGATCTACTGGCCAATCGTCCACAAATAGATGAGCCCTTTATGAAGAACGTTTCGGGATCTAAAGCAACCCATACTGCATCAATATTAAAACAGCAGCAATACATATGAACCTGGGAAACGTATGCCCTTGAATACTACTGTGAAACTTAAAAAAAGTTTTGTTAAGTTCGGCGAACATCGTATCGGTGTGGCGGCACGAAATATTGTGTTTTATGAGCATTAAAATCGAGCCTGCACGTACACGAATCTCTGTATATTTTCGATAACCGAAATAGTTTAATCGAGCGCGGCCAGATCACTCAAAAATTGTTGCCATATTTTTCCTATGATTTCCGAACAGGGAAGCTTCCAAACCTTTATGAACATTATTTGAATTTATGTCAAAAGATTGTTCTTTAAGGTTTGATTAAAATTTACGCAAAGTTATAAAATTCTTCACACCGGAGATGTAAACATTATTAATTGCAATTAATCGGAAATAATAATCGATTAATTTAGCTAAGGTCGGTTCCACTTGCTTAGGAAAAAAGGCGTTCTGACGTTACTAGATAGCCAATTAGAAAACCATATTTTTGTGCAAGTGCGTAAAGTTTGGTCTTGAAGATTTTTCATTGAGTTATTGACCTTTCTTTTTCGCTTGAGAGCCATAGACTTGTGGCGAGACCATAAATCGAATTCAACATCAATTGAAGACCTGTGTGTTCCTTCTAATTCCAATACTCTCGTCTGAGCGAACATCTTCAATCAGTTGCCTTCTTATGTCGGTCATAATCGCAGGTAGTGCTAATGGATCTTGGAATTGGATTCTTTTTAAAGCTGAGTGGAGTGAATGCTGCCAGCGGAAATGATTAATCCATATTCCTTAACCGGCATTCAAACTAGCACACAATGCTTGTTTTTACTTCATTTGTCACCAGATATGTTTGCCTTATTCCACAGATATAACTTTAGCAGCATATTACAGGTTCTTATATTTTGTCGAATTAATCGATTAACTCTCTCTCTCTCTTCTAATCGAAAGAGAAATTTGCGATATAATTAAATTGTTAATCGCAACAAAAGAATCAATTATTAATAATTATTCGAGTCGTGTTGCCATCACTAGGTATAATACATATTCATACCACTCGGCTAAACGATCCAATTAAATTTTCTCTTCAAACCTGGTACACCATACATAGAAACATGGTCGCGAAAACCATGTCATGTTCTCTACAACTACTTATTGCTGTGGCAAATATATAATTGTTATTTGAACACATTAAAAAATCTAAACATAAAATGTTCTTAATAGTGACATTAATTTAAATTCTTTTGATATTAGTATGAGGGTGTTGTGGCTTAAGTGGTTAACCCGAGGCCTGTTAAGCATTCGATGGCTTTAGTCGCCTGTGTTCATACCTCAGCTGCTGCCAATCCAACAAGTAACTTGAATATTTTGGCCTTCTTTGGGACTATATTATTATTATCTACAATAATAACCGCATAGTTCCAGCATAATATGTTGCACTTATATTACGATTACTTTAACCATGGTTTTTCTTTGCGTGTGTTAAGATGTCACAAAATACTCAGCCTAATGGTAAGGAATTTTACACAGTTTCAAAATAATTGAAATGGCTTTGGCAACCCTTAATGCGTTGCACACGAACTCGCTGAAAATGTCCTTTTGAACTACAATAAAAACAGCAACTGGCACAAAATGCAATCAATGGACAAAAACTCACCTTTCCAGTTTCTTGAAATGTTTGCAATTCATCCTTTTGCACCTGTATTTCGTGTATGTTACAACCTACATGCGAATGGCACTTGATCATGACATTGTACAAATCATCCAACCATTTGATCGCCATACAGGCATCCTGTTCGTACGTATAAATGTATGTCACCTGTTCCAAGGTGAGCTTTTGCAATTCCACACTATCGCTAAATATTTTGCGGCGCGCCAATGTTGTATCTAAAATTTCGCGCACACTGCAAATATCATCGCTGTAGTCGATGTGTAGGTCACGGCCAAGAGCATCTTTAACGGGCATTGACAGTATATCACTGAGTTTTTCGCCCTCCTTTATCAGTTCACGTTCAATAGAGGCTGTTTGGAAATTAAAAAAATAAAAAAAGAAAACAATGAATTTCTTTGGTTGTTGTTCTTGTTGTTGTTGTACAACCACAAAAATGTTGCTGGATTAAACTTACACAAGCTCTTTTGGCTGCTTTTGAGTTTTTTCAATGTACCAGATGCCTTTGTAAAGTCTTCTATCTTGCCACTGCCTCCACTGCCACCCATGACTAGTGATTCGAATACTTGTGTGGTTTTTTCAAAATATTCTGTTACCAGACGATAAAACCTCAACGAAGTAATCAAAATGTTGCGTCTCCTCTCCAAGCGTGTTGCAAACGAGCGACATACAAACTGCATGAACTCTTTCTGCGACAGCAAGTCTCGATAGATTGGTGTCTCTTTGGAGCCGGCATATGTTTCTATTTTGTACAACAACTCTGCATAGAAACCATAAGTTTCCCTGCATTCCAGCTCGAGGTTGTCATGGGCCGAACGCAAATTCTCACAAGCCTTGATATCGCAACCAATAGCTGTTTGACGATTCAGCATTTGTTCAGCCGTATTCAGTATCCAATTCGTAACAAACGCTACCCCTTCTTCCAAAGTGGCCAATTCCCTAGCCTGTCTTACTGTTTGTATGAGCTCCAACCAGGCTGTGCGTAAATCTGTTTGTCGTCTCTCAATTTCATTTAAACGCATCTCAATACGTGCCCGCTCACAGTTCAAGTCTGGCGGTAAAGTGCATTTCATCAAACCATTTGCGGCTGCAACAGGTGTATGAACATCATGGTCATTTATGGCCCCTGTTACTGCACTTGGAGTCGCTGTTGTATTTGTTTTGTTTGTGTTCGCATTGAAATTGCTTTTGTTTTTGGTAACGGGCGTTGTTGAAGCGTACACTTCATTGAATCGTGTTAAGATGCGGTTGCCTATTTAAACACAAATGAAATGTAAATGGAAATAGAAAATACTGGTTATATTCAAATTGATTTACATGTGTTTTATTAGTGGCCAATTTAGATTTATTTCCCAGCCTCTGATAAGTAGTTTTAATTAACCTTCTGGTGAGAAACTACAATATAAAACTTTCTCTTTCATTTTCGATAATTTTAACACGTTTACACGTTTTTGGATTTGTATGAGATTTTAGAAAATGTTTGTTCGCAAAGAAAAGGTGGTTGGTGTATTTCGTGTTGGAAAATTTATCAAGTAGAGTTTTAAATTACAATTTGGAGCAGTTGGAAATATTTTTTATATATTCCTATAATTATTAGGAATAAAAAAAGTTAAGTCCAAAAGTTCTTGCAAAAAGAAAGAATTCAATACAATAACCAATCTGAGACACTTAATCTTTCATACAAGGTTTGTGACTTTGATAATTTTTCTCAGTTTGCTGATTAAAATTTTAGTACTGCAGTTCGTCGTTAAAAATATTAGAGAATATTAGAGAATTTGACATTTCTAAAAATGATTTCAGATTGTGGTCACATACAAAACTAATAATAACAAAGTATGCAAGGTTTGGGACTGAAGCAACTAAGTAGGGTGAGCCGTTTCGCCATGCCCAATGTGTCTGTTTTTTCAGTCTCTGGTGCCCTTGAAATTGTAGTAAGTCGCACACTAGAGTGGTGGCATGGACCACTGGTTTGTTTACGTATTTAGAGGAGTATGTTTGTGTTTCATCTTGGATAGTAGGAACATAATTATGGATGATTGCATTTCTTACATAGCAAGGCGCACAGGCGATAAGTCGTAGAACCCTAGACTGTCTTCTTTGTAACTTCTGGACAGCTTCTGACAGCTGAATGTCATAGGTCCACATTGGTTTTATACTCAATTTGTGTAAAAGAACTTTGTATTCCAATGTCAGGGCTGAGTTAAGAATTATTAAGCAGTGTGAAGATTAGTTCAAAGTTTTATGGCCGTTCTTTTTGCCTCAATATGGCGGGGACCAAGTGAGGCTTCGATTGAGGTGGATACCCCAAATACTTTTCGCTGGAACAGTAGTATTTGTTATAGTTATTGGTGGACAGTTTCGTGTTCTCAGGGCAAACGTTACATGTGCATATTTTAATGGTCTAACCTTTATTCTCCACTGCTTAAGCAAGTCTTCTAGCTCGTGAATGTGAGGCTAAAGTTGTTTAAAAAGTTAAAGTTTTAAAAAATCAGTGTCGTCTGCAAACGTTGGCATATATGTATGTGGGGTTGTCGGCATATTCGCTGTATAGATGATATACAATAGTAGCCCTAGTATACAACCTTAAGAGACTCCTGCAGACTGATCCTTTGACCTTCTTTTAGACGTTGTATCTGTCAAATAGCTCTTAAAAAGCTTGTGGGAGTTTTCAGGAAGAACTCGAGTTATTATTCTGCGTAGCCCATCAGGCTAGACTTTATCAAACGCCTGGGCATTGGCAACAAATGAAGTTGAATAGTATTGCTTTGTAGTCGTGCTATTGCACGAAAACCAAACTGATATTCTAGGATAATTTTTGTTCATTAAGAAATTAAGGAAGCGGCACGACATATATTAGCATACCTTGAGAAGGGTTTGTTCTGTTTGGTAGAGTAAAAAAACACGAATATCAGTAAGATTAAAGGTATTCTAACAAGGGCAGACAATAGCGTATGCAGGTCATGCAGTTAGGAGATTGAAACTATGGAACATTTTTTGTGCCACTGCCTACATTTTCCACAAATAAGTACCCAATTTTACACTCTACCAGACATGACCCACCTAAGAGGAGAATTTTGAGGAGTTTCGATCGAACTACCTAGTTACTGCAATATGCGTTGGCCCTTTTTTTTTTTGTTTTTTTTTTTTGTTTTACAGTGGCTTAAGTGTGTATCTACGGGCATGAATCCAATAACTGGCTCCTCTTCTCGACTGAACCTAACCTACCAACACCGATTACTTCAGCAAACTTAAATAATTATTATTTTTTCTCTTTTTTGCCAGGTTTACTGTGTTTTTAGTTTTTAGTTAATTTGTTTTTTGATTCGATATTTCTATGAAATTGAGACCAATTGTTCAAACTTGCACAGAAGTTGAAAAAGGTGATTTATGAAACAAGTTTCTTAAATTTCCGCAATTACACAAATGATAATTTTAAGCGTTTAAATGAGTAACCATAGTTTTTTTTATTTTTACTTATTCAATATCTGTTGTCGATAACTTGAATGACGTTTGATTAATTTAAAAAAAAAAAACTTATCTCTGATCAGTGTCCAAGGAGAGTGTCTTAATTAATGTTTTTTTCAAAATCTAACATTTATTATCGTAGTACTTTTTCTTTAGCTGTCAAATGTCGTAATTCTTCATTAAAGTCACAACGAATTGAATTTAACACAAAAAAAAAAATTAAAAATCATAAGAAAAACATCTTTGTTAAGGAATAGTGTTGACCAAGTTTAAACGCAAACAGGTTTTTAAAAGTTGGTGTTGTTGGTGCTGCAACTGCTGCTGTTGGTTGGTACGTTTGCACGTGAGTAAGGTGCTGCTAATGTTCTACGGCCCATTTGTGTTCGTGTCATACATGTCATTTCATGTTGGTCGTGCGGTGACGTTTTTCAATGAAATAAAATACAGACCGAAACTGAAACTCAATAAAAGACATTACGCCTGTGCGTGTGTGGCGATTTGTTGCACTTGTTGAAAGCATTTGTATGTGTTGGTCTTATTACTCGTATTATTATTGAAACGTGTAATGTTTATTGTTTGCTTGGAATTGTAAACAGAACAGAAAGGTGAAGGTGTAAAAAAAAATGCTGGACACGTATCGATTCTAAGAAATGGTATCAAAAGTAATTATTTCAATTTAATTTAATCTCCTTTAAATTATCCCTTAGACGTCTTTATTTCAATCATTAGGCTGGAATAACATTTTAAGACTTGACGTCTTCACCGTGATTTTAACATTTTGGTGTTGCCACATATGATGATTTCAAAAGTCGCCTCTCACACGCAGTAATTCATCTAATAAAAAAAAAAAGAACTGAAGGATTTTGTTTTGCTCTCACCCTTAATTTGGAAAGTAGCAATTAACTCAAAATACGTTCAATGCGTAAACGTAAAGTCAAGTTCAAAAGAGAAAGAAAATGTTCACAATTGATGTGTGTGAACCGGTGGAAACAAATCAAATGTGTTTATTAAAAACTAGTTTTTTTATTTGCTTACACACTTAAATAACATATTTATTTCAAGTTAAAAAGTGTTAAGAGTTAAACAGGTTCATATTTAAATAGTTACTCGAGTGTTGTTGTAATGGAATTTTTATCTACCCCAAATCTATAATCGCCTAATAAAGCTGTTGTAACATACAATTCGTTTGAAGCCCAACTTGTTTATTGAATCAAACATGTTCAAAAAGATTAAACAAGGCTTGCAGCAAGTACAAACAAATATGTTTAAACTGGGTTGGATTCTTAAAAAAAAACTGCAACTAAAGAGGCGATTTCATTTATATAGAGTAGTCCAACCAAAAGGCACGATGTTAATTGCAAATAAAACAATAAGTTTTCAGAGAATGATATTAATATTTTGTATTATGATTGAACGATCTATGACAATCATGTGTGAAACAAAATATCGGCCAAGTGCTCGTCACGACTTCGTTGGCATACCTCTATCCGTTGGTCGATATTTTCAATGGCTCTGAGACATAATTGAGGTTCAAAGTCGTTAACGTGCCGAATTATCTCATCCTTTAGCTCTTGTATTGTTCTTGGGTTATCTTTTCTTCTTAATATCCCCAAATCACATGATCGTGTCGGGCAATTAACATCGCCATGACATAAGATAACACGGCCAATGAATTTCTCTGTGGCAAGTGACACTGTCCTGTTGGAACCACAATTCGTTCAGATCCATATCCTCAATTTCTGGCGGGTGTGACTCACAATTAACATTGTGCATTATGGTTGGCCTACTCTATATTCAAATGTTAAAAGTTTTGTTGTTAAAACACTTGTCTCTGTTAAGTTCGAGCAAACTGTTTTATTGTGTTTGATTAAAACTAATGATTTTAGTTGTTATTTTTTATGGATTTTGTTGGTTATTCGCCTAAAAATAATTGGATTTTTGTTCTCTCATTGAGATTGTTAATTAAAAGGAAGAAAAAATACTTTGCTAATACTTTCTATTCAGTTTACCTCTAGGTTTACACAATCTCCTCTGTCTTAATTATTTTTTTAATGATGTTGGTTGCATCAAACTAGTTTCGAGTTGGACAGCCAGCAAATCATGTTTGATAAATTTTTTTTAATATGTGTTTAATTAGGCACAATTCCCAAGTTAGGTCGCTTAATAAAAAGCGGCAATATAATAAAAAATATTATAGAGTGACCAGATAGTGTTGATAGTTTTCCCAATTGCTATACACTCCTGTTCAATTGATTAGATCTACATATTTTCTGTTATTAGCAGGCCATATCTTTGATGTTTTATCGGTAGCTGAAATTGTACTACCATCGGATAGAGCACTTATTTACGAACATTAAAGTTTAACGCAACAGTAATTTAAGGGTCCTCTTAAGGGTCATATGATTAGAACCACCGCATTGCACTTTTAAATTTTTTGCAACTAATCGGATTTGATGTATACAGTAAACTACTAGTAGAGGAAAAATACTACTAATAAATTATCATTATTAATAAATATTAGTGTAAAATGGCAAAAGAATAGAGTTGAAAGAGCGAAAATCAATGCTTATTGTTCACAAGGGTATTCCTGTCGAACCATTTCGCGGGAATCGGGCGAAATCACCAAACTGTTCTCGGATAGTTAAAAGATGTTGAAAATTAGGGAAAAAATTAAAATGGACGGTTTCCAACCGCTTCAAGTCCAACCAATAGAGGAAAATCTTGAAAATTGTGTCAAACTCTGCTCTTTAAGCATCAAAAATTAGGTCTTCAGCTGGTATCCAAGCAAGTATCTCAACGAAAAGGGACTTTGTAGGCTATGAATACCTGAAGTTTAAAAAGTTGAAGATGTACCCAATTAGAATTTGCTAGAGAACATATGACATATGATATTAAAGTAAGAAGTCATGTTAATAATTGGCGTACAGTGGTTTTTAGGAGCTATTTTTAAAAAATATGTGGGTCCAATCAATTGAACAGGAGTGTATTTCCGAAACTGTCGAAATATTCTGTGCGGTTTACCAATTCGAATCGTGCATTATTTGACGCCACACGAAATTGCGACTAAGTTGTGGATACGCAACATGAAGTTTGTGGTGAGGTCGGATGTCAGCATGGCTTCAGTGCCACCGTGGAAAAGTTTGATATTTTTAACATTTGTTTGGACCTTAAACCACCAACCAGGCACAGATTGGTGCCAAATAAGGTAATCATAGCTACAGTATCGAAGGTGTCTTAGAAATATCGACTCGACGTAATTCAGCTGAATTGGGTATCGCCAAAGAGTTAACCCAGCTTATTCTTCGATCTCCAAAGGTAATTATGTAATAAATACATTTTGATATTAACAATTGTAGACCTTTAAATATTATGCCCTTTACAAAATACCAGCTATTCAACGTACGCACTCGTATCGGAAAAAACCACAAATAACTGTTCAGTAACAAATCTACAACAACAGAAATCTGCCATTTATAAATATTGAAAGCCGCAAGGCAAAACATGTTTGGAATTCGACCACGACAGAATACGAATTTCAAAGTAAATACAACCAGAAAGCAAGAGCAAGCAAAAATAGTCAAAGTAATTTTTTACTGTTTTTGCAAATTCTTAACAAATAAAAATCAAAAGAAAATTAATAATCACGTTCGAATAATAAAACAAGTTATTTGTTAACTTTTAAAGTTAAGACCAACATAAGGAGCGCAATTTTAAGCAAGAAAGTATCTCAGTAAACTTTTAGAACTCTCAAGGAGTTGTTTCATGTGATATCAGTAGGAATGTAATTTGTTATATTTGCTTGAAGACACGGCTGACCAGAAGGCATAAGTCTACCTACATAAGTAGACAACATGGGTTAAATAAAGATTTAGCCAGGCCTGTAATGACAATGGACGAAAATTGAAAAATTGAAAAATGGAATAATTTCCTCTAGTATTGAAACAGGTTTTAATCGTTATCTTAGCTGAGCAAATCATTATCCCGGACCATCAGTTTGGTCTTCAAGCAAGGCATTGGACTATTGAACAAGTCCATAGACTGCTCACCGTTATTAGATCGGCATTTCAAAATCAGCATACTGTTCTGCTTTATTTATTGACATTTCTCAGACGTTCGATAAAGTCTGTCGTGATGGACTATTCACTAAAATAACCTGAGTTCTTCCTGAAAACTTTCACAAGCTTCTTAAGAGCTATTTGACCGTAGAACATTTAAAGTACATTCCAAGGATCAGTTTTTCAAAAATAGGTAAATATATACAGGGGTCCTGCAAGGTAGTAATATACAAATACTTACACGACAACGTTTGCAAACGACACTGCATTTATAAGTGTTAATAAAGATCCGACGGTAGCCACTGCACAACTTCAGTCTCACAATCACGGACTAGAAGACTGGCTAAAGCAGTGGAAAATGAAGAATAATCCATCATGTAACATTTTCCTTTAGAACACAAAACTGTCCACTAGTAACAATAACAAATACCGCTGTTAAATATTTAGACATCTACCTAAATCGTAATCTAAACTTGTCCTGCCATATTGAAGAAAAAATAACGGCCACAAAGATTTGTCAAAACAAATAAACTGGTTAAAAGGTGCTAACTTAACCCGAGCTTTGGAATACAATACATACATGGAATACAAGGCATATGACATTCTGTCTACACTTCAAATACCAAGAAGATACAAAGAGGACAGTCTACGATTTTATGACTTGTCGTTTGCGCACCTTGGTATATAAAAAATGAAAATAGCCATAGAGATCCTATGCAGGAAGAATTACGAAAATACTTGTGCAAGTATGTCAGCAAACTATTGACCCATTCTAACTCTCTTGTACAGGATTTGCTACAGAGACTAAGCAAAATGCACATAATGACCCTGGCAAGATAGCTCTCCCAACCCAATCAAATGTTGTATATACTTTTCTTTTTGAACTTGTTTTACAAGACATAACGATCTTAAATAATTTTATTTTCTAGATTATAAATCACATTTAGGTGCTGTTAGAACGGTGGCAGAGCGGTGTTATTATTATATTCTAAACTCAACATGACCAAGCCTGGTTTTGTACTGGTTAAATTTCTTGGCCAAACGCTTTATTTTATACAGACATTTGATATACGTTTTTGACTATTTTAACATTTGTAATTTACGGTTCTCACACAGACGCTGGGAGAGCTGGTTGAAAATGAAGAATAAGAGTTAATGAACATAATAGTAAAACAGGTCAAATTTGCACGCAGAAAGGGAAATTTTTATCCTGTTTTTCTAAATATCCCTTAGCCTATTAAAGTCAACTATTTCAGCATCACACATAGAAACGATGCCGATGATCAAATTGTAATATCATTCGAACCCACTCACAGAATTTCTGACAACAACTCAATCTCGAACAGAGCCTCGTAGAGCGTTCTTACCCTCTTTTGAATAGAGATCCATTATGGTCCGGCCTAAATAATTCAATGAAAACATTGAAAAATCAAAACCTGCGCATAAATTCCCAATAAAGTAAATAAACGCTAACTTTGTTTTACTTTCTTTAAAGAAATCATTTTTTTTCTTTGGTCTTTGTCCATCCCATACATTAACCGCTCCTCGTTTTAGTTCGAGACCTGAAGCGTTGAGAAAAAAAAGAATTACCTATAACATCTACCTGCCATCCGAAAACACAAATCCTGATGCAATACAAAGCCATAAAAAGCAGTCATCACTTACATCTACCAATCCATACAAAACACCCAACATACAAGCGTTACCTGGTACCTTACAGATGCTCACGCTTTACAGAGCTCACATGACAAATAGATACCTGACAAACAATAAAACACTAATGAATTGATGCAAACTTCTCAGAACGAAAAATGACACTGAAGATGGCACATAGCCGAAACCGGTTTATCTCCAAACCAAACTTGACAAGGGATGACGGAAATTCGTTCCAAAACTCTACGTTGAGAAAGAAGCTTGGCTGATGTTGAGGATTTGTAGAGTCATTGACCTTTCTTTTTGCTTGAGAGCCAAAGACTTGTGATGAGACCATAATCGAATTCAACATCAATTGAAGACCTGTGTGTTGCTTCTACTTCCAATACTCTCGTCTGCGCGAATATCTTCAACCATTTCGCTTCTTATGTATATCATAATGGCAGATAGCGCTAATGGATCTTGGAATTGTATTCGTTTTAAAGCTGAGTAGAATGGTTGCTTCCAGCGGAAATGTATAACACATATTCCTTAACCGGCATTCAAATTAGCACACAATGCTTATTTTTACTTCATAGGCCACCAGATGTTGGCATTATACCACAGATATAACTTTAGCAGCATATTACAGGCCTTTATTTATATATTTTTGTCGATTGGTTTGAAAATAATCGATTAACTAATAGTTATTCGATTAGTTTTGCCATCACTAAGTATAATACATATTTATACCACTGGGCTGTACGATCCAATTAAATTTTCGCTACCAACCTGCAACACGAAAACCATGCTATGTTCTCTACAACAATTTATTGCTGTGGCAAATTTGGTCTCTGTCAAACGAAAACAAAAGAATTAAGAAGCAAACTCGAAATATATAAAAACCCCATAAAACAGCGAGAAGTTTGAAGTTATTGGCTGATATTCCAGAGTTATTGTTTCATTAAAATGTTTCTTGTTTATTGTTTGTAAAAGCAACTTGAACTCAAAATCTTTCATTTTCTTAAAGATAACAACAAAAATAAAAACTATTAGTATAACCTGAAGAAACTGTGTATACTTTTACTTCTATTTATTATTAGAATATCATGGGCAAAGAAAGACTCATTAATATTTATGAGTTTGAAGCAAAAAAGAAATTATTAAAAATTTCTTGTAAGCGAACCAAACTTGAAAATTAACTTATGTTCACCAAACCCAGAGAAAAATAATTATGTAAATTTTATTACTTTTCCGGTTTTAAAAATAACAAATAACAAATATTTCTCACCAACTCACCCATTTCTATGACCGTTTCAATACTACACTGTACTGTCGCATGCATTTGTGAGTTTTGCTTTAGTTCTGCATTCGCTTCCGTGACCCGTACTGATTTATTAGTCTGCAATAATTTTTGTAAACTTTCCAGGGCCGCTAAACAATTGTCATAAAACTTAACAAACTCATCTATGGACTGCAAGTAAAAATAAAAATCAATTCAAAATAAAACAGCAAAAACCAGAAGGTAAAGACTAAAAAAGAATATGGCTTAATCATGTTTTTTACCTTTCTTTGCTGCAGCCACATATCATAATTACATTGCAGCTGGCCGCCCAATTCTTCTGGTAGACTGGTTAAGTCGAAATATTTTACTAAACGAGATCTAGATAAAATAATGGGCTGTAAAAAACACCCCCAAACAAGTGACAACTTAAACCGTTTAAAATTTTATGTGAGAAATGAGCAAACCTACCTCTCCCTTCGTTTGAGATTTGGTACAAGTTTCAACATGCTTTTCCCAAAAACCTTCCGATTTGACTAGAAATAAATTGGCTGATAGACCTTCGAAAAGTTTATATATAAATCGTGCATGTTGGCGATTTATACGAGCCGTGGTCTTTTGGGCATCCACTATAACGGTAACGCCCTTTTGCAAAATCGCATCACTGAAACAAACAAAGGAAAATCGTATTTAAAGCAAATCATTGAAGTTTAATGAGGATTTAGAATAATATACACTTAGTTAACAAATTTAAACAATTGGACGTATTTTTAAAGAATTCGATTTTTAAAAATTCGATTACACCCTCAAAATCGAAAATCATTTTTTCCAACTTTTCGGAAAGAAATTAAACAATTTTAAGTTGACCAGTCTCTTTTAGAAATATAGTATGTATATCAGGGCCGTAGAAAGCAAGCTACACCCTTCACTGAAGTATGAGCTAGTAAAAATTTTTAATAAAAACATTTTCGATCGGTGAATGGATGCGATGCTCATCAATTTTTGGAAAATTTTCGATTTTATTTTTGGTGAAATAAATAATATATATTTTTTTGGTAAATTTTTAGCGAAACTGCAAATTTTGGTGAAAATAAAATTTTTGTGTTGAAATTTGGTAAATTTTTGTTTTTGTGGTATTTTCAGTTTTTTGATTTTAAGGTGAACTTACGAAACTTTGGTGAATACAAAACTTTGCCGAATTTTGAATTTTTTTTTAGTTTTTTGGTACAATTTCTTCGGTTGTGAAGTATTTTCAAAATATGGTGAAACCCGAAATTGTGTTGAAATTTAGATTTAATATTTTCAGTTTAATTTAGAATTTTGATAAAATATTTAATGTTTATGTAGTTTAAATTTTTTGCTGTATTCCCAATTTATCGTGAAATTAGATTTTTTTATATAATTGTGTAACATATATTCTATGTAGACGTTTTCATAAAATATTCATTTTCGGCTCTTTGGAAAAACTACTAAGTTTTGGTGAAATTGAAGATTCTGTGGTGAATTCCAAAATTTGATAAATTTGGTTTTTGTATAATTTTTTGGGAAAATTTCGGTTTTTCATCAAATATTTATGTTTTAGCAATTAAATATTTTTTATTCCAGTTTATTGATTTTATGATATTTTTTCGAATTTATTCGAAATTTTTAATTTTGGCAAAATTTCCAATTTTTCGTAATTTTCGGGGTTTTTTTTTAATTTTGATTTTTTGAACAAATTTTTTATTTTTGTAATTTACAATTTTTGGACAATAGTTTGGTTTTGTGCTGCATTTTCGCTGGTAAATTACCAAATTATGTTCCAATTTTTGGTAAAATTTATAATTTGTTGATGATTGTTTTCATTTTTTTGTGAAATTTTATTCAATATATTATATTTCTTTAACATCGCTTTTGATAAAATTTCGATTTTCATAAAATATTGTTTTTTTTTTCATTTTTGGTAAAAAATTGTTTGTGGTGAAATTTAAAAATTTGGTGAATTTTGGAAAGTGTATACTCTTCACAAAAATTAAAAGGGTATACTATATATGGGTTGTCCATTCCGTTTGTTATTTTTACAATGTTCATTTCAACGTAGTATATACATTCTAGATCCTGTTGCTGATTTCAAATGGTCCAAGTTTTAAGGTCCTAGGTTGTCTAGTGCCATTAGAAAGTTGATTTCAACATCGGAGAGACCTCTGTATGAAATCATCTTTCTGACGGCGATGTCGGCCCACAAGTTCCCGAGATACGGTCAAAAAACCATTTTTCTTGGTTTTTTGTGGGAAACCGCCTATATACAAGGCCAAACAAATTTCCAAATTCCTTATCAAGTTTGAAATAATCAACCCGAGGCTCCTAGATAACTTACGGGCCCAAATGTTGGACCGAATTAAAAAATTTTTATACAAACCTTAAAAACTAACAAAGAAAACAAAATTCTCCAAAAATCGATGTTTCACAAAAAAAATTTAAATTTTGCGAAAATATAAATAAACCACAAATTCGAAAGTTCGCCACAAAATCAAAAAACTGAAATATAAAGAATTCTAATTGCCACAAAATCACAATTCAATAAAATCCTAAATTTTACGACAAAAAAATTCAAGAAATCGAAAATTCGCAAAATTTTGAAAAATGTTCTCAAATCACCATTAAATGTAGAAAACATAATATGGCTGTCGTGTTCGCCACACAACCATATTTTTTCTTTTCACGTTGACACACTTTCATAAATCATAGTGTCCAGAACACAAATTTTTACCCCAAATTTTTTACTGGGATCAACTTAAATAGTTTAAACTTTTAAATATATTAATTTTTTACATTCCTCTTTTAATAAAAATAAAATACTCGTGAACATAAAATGAACAAAAGCTGTTTTAAAAACAAACTAACGAATAATGCTTAAAAGGTAAATGTGAGAAAAAAAAGAAAAACTTACCTTAATGAACGTTTTAAATACGTTATGGATAATTGCAGAGAATTTTGCTGCCAACTCTGCAGATCATTAATTACGCTGACAATAAATATTATTTTGCCATCACGATCAAAACTACCGGGTAAATAGGCCGTGCGAGTTTGTAAAGCCTTGAGAACATCTTCTTCCATATTGTGGCCGCTGCATGTGGCAGAGTTCTTCAACTACCTTCTCTTCAGTTGAAAAGAAGTGTTGAATTAATTTTTTTAGATCTTTTTTTTATTTTTACAAATCACTACTGGTTTTTAAAGACATGTTTTTTTCGAAACTATTGCTTGTTAATAGCGAGTTCTAAAATGTGGAGTTAAAAGCACAAAATACAGTAAATAGGCGTTTGTTTATCTTGCAACTTGTTGCATTTATAAGGAAGTTGACCGTTCCATCAAATGGTCAGCCAGATACATGGTTATTAGATACAATGCAGCCAGATGTGTTTGTCAGTTTTATTTTCTTTAACATAAAGTTGTAATATTTTCCAGATATTTTTTTTTTCTAATTGCATTTGAAGCAGTTGCAACTGTTGAAACACGTTTGACAACTTGACTACTTTATGCGCATTTTTTTTAAACTAATTGTTTCTTTTTTTGTTTTAAGTTAGTTGACTTTGTTGTTGAAATTTTTCACTACTTTTTATAAAGATTTTGTTTTTTTTTTTATTCGATTTTGATGATGGAAGAAGATCATCATTGGCATAAGTTAATTAGTAAATTCTAGTTATGACACAAATTGGATTTTTTTTTTTAGTTTTCTAAAGCGCTGTTGAGACTGGATAAGGCCTAACATTTGTCTACATCTGTTGGGAAATTATTTAAACACTTAGAGTACTAGCGGGCAAAATAAAAACGGCGACAAATGAGGTGGATAAATTTGGAACTCTTAAATTTCGGACATCATGTGGAAATGATTTATATTTAGAAATGCAAAGAAACGTATTTTGATCCTAGTTCCATAGTGTAGTGAAACAGATTCGAATCCGTGACCACCAGACTTATAGACTAACACACTACTAACTAGAACAACGAAGCACCATAAAACCCAGTTGTAAGTTTAACTCCTCTCTGGGTTTCCTGTGAGTTGTATATCGAGTTGAGTCTTGCTTGCACCCTGCGAAGTTGTCTTTTAACCGAAATAACAGTAGAACAAAGAAAAGTATTTTTTTTTATTATTTTATGCCTTTGGGCAAGGCGAATGTTGCAAATGTCAGAAAAGAAAGTTAATATCTTTTTAACTAACTATATAAACGAAATCACTCGGAAGTACCAAAGGTGTACGGTTCTTCGCAATTAATATGTTATTAAGCTTATCATTGAGTTCGAGAATTTCGTCACCACACTGATTCGCCAAGCGTTCCTCTCATTCGAAAGTGTTGTGAGGTACTAGTGAAACACTTTATTTTTAGACTCAAGTGTATCACTATGTATACCGTCAACTGGCAGGCACAAAGGTATTGACTTGCCGTAACTAAACGCACTGTTAGAAGTACTGCCTCTGCAAGGAGTGTGACTAAATAAGTCGGCATAAAAAACATCACAAGATAAACGGAACCCCTTTGTTTACGCCACCATCGCAAGATATAACCAAGCCCTTAATCGATCCTGAAAAATACACAGTGTTGTACGTAGCGCCGCCCTGCTAGAACAACATGTCGTCCACGAACATATCGTTCAATTCGGACTAAAAGAAATTTTTTTGATTGATCTGCAGCGCTAACATGCGACATTCTCTCCATGGATGTTTCGAATTAATTCGCCTAGTGATTTAGAGTGGGTTGGCGGCGACCCATATACGGCAATTTTTTCTTGTTAACACAGCAGTTCATTCATTTACCGCGTATGTCAATTTTTGTAGGTTATTGAAGTCTAATTGATTTGTTTAAAATGAGGTCTAAACATATATGGAGAAATAAGGACCAATTCCGAATTAAAAAAAAACGCACCTTCCACATTTCTTCAAATTTTTTTTAGCACTAACGACATATATCAACATACGTTTGGTTTCTGACAAATTTTGTCTATTTCACTAGAAGCTTAAGCTGAACGTCCACACAATGCGTTCTACTCTTTTTCGCATCCTACGCACCTGTGAAAAAAGTTAATACCTTGTAGTTGTGTGTTACAGGTTACTTGAGATGCAGAAAAGCTATTAAATGCGTAGAATCCGCGACTGCAAAGCCTATCGTGTGGACTTTCAACTTTACTGTTGTTGTATTTTTATCTGACAATCTACGTGTATGCTAAAGCAACAGTCCGAATAATTTCAAATCTTTTTGTGACTCTCCTGATAAATTTTATTTTATGATTCATGAAAACCACAGATGTTATAAAATGCAAAATTTGTATTTGAGACCATTTAATTATTTAAAAGCACCCGAAGGATGATTTATTTTGTTAGTATAAAATTTATTCGTAACTTTCGTATACTTTTTAAAACATCTGATTTTCATGGAAACAATTAAATTATTACAAACCTTAATTTAGTTTTAATTTTCAAATTTCCCTCGTTTTAATTTGTAACAGTTTTTTTGTATACAAATATTATTGTATTTATGTATTTATTTGTGCAAGTACATGTGCGATACAAATACGAGTACCACTTCAGGCATATTTAAATTGATATTAAAATTACAGTTACACTTACACACATGTAGCAATACAAGTTTTAATATTAGGAGAGGCCTAACAAATTTCAGAATTTTTTTAACTTTTATAAAATATTGTTTGTTTTAAGGCAACACTTCTTATCCCATAAAAGTCCATAGTGAAGAAAGCTGAATTCAAACACTTCGAATTTGGACTTTGGAAATAGGAGTCAGAGTTTCCGCTCGCTGACTTAAACTGCAGTTTGCAACTTTTTGATCGCCTGTGACATCTTGTGCGACTTTTTAAAAATTATCTAGTTTAGCCACTTTGCTTCACTTTTTGTGATTTTTTTTAATGTAAAAACATTAATTTCACTAATTTATATTGCAGTTTAATCATATTCGTACTCTTTTATTACCAAAAGTACCTCTACATAATGCACCAAACATATATAAAACAGCAGGCTAACGACTGCAATCTTTCAAAATTAAAATACACACCTTTATATGAGAACGATAATTTTTATATTCGAACAAAAGTTTCTAACAAGCGAATAAAATTCAATAATTATTCGAATATTCGAAAGAATAACGAATAAAAAAATGTAACTGCATAACTTAAAAAAATTTAAAAAAAATATACATATTAGTTTAAATGTTTATTAAAAACAATTTATCGAAAAAAGAATAATAAATAATGCATTAAACTCAGGTTGTTGTCCATGCTGATTTTGTCGTAATTTCTATTTTTGTTGGCTACAAACCAAAAACAATGTTGACAATACAACAAAATATGTACAGCAAATTAGTGCTTAGGATTATTTTTTATTGTAAAATGATATATTGGATTTTTCTCTATATGTCAGTCGTAATAAATCTCTTTGGGTGCATACTTTGAAGATCTTGATTTTAAGCTTTAATTTAATAAATAGTTTGTTACTGTGCTCTTTATAGTTCAGAAGATATATCCGATTATATTTTTAAAGGAATTGTTCCATGAAAAAAACCGAACTTTATAAAAGTAAAAAATCTAAAAGGGCACCACTGAAATAGAAATTAATTGTTCCAACAGCTGTTAATATTTTAACATTACTATGTAGCTGACGTTTTCTAAATAATTAAGTAGCTGGCTACATGTCGACGTTGGTATGTAGTCGTGTACTGTGGTCACTTAGTTTAATACCTAACTACAGACGATTAATCGTGTATTGTAAACTGCTACATTTCGCGAGAAGAATCATCTCAATAATTGTGAATAGTCAAATCTGGTTATATGATTTTTAGATCCATATTTAAAAACATTTGAAATTCAGCAAGAGAATAAGAGCCCGTGTAATGGCGGCTATACGCGAAGGAACGTTAGAGGAAACATGGGCATGTTCCATTTAATGTTGTATCATCTGCAGCAATGTTTTCTGTTGAGTTAGTGTTTCAGTTTTGATTTCCAAAACATCAAATTGTTTAAATATTTTTAAGATTCTAAATACAATGTTGCATCGTCTGAATCCATGTTTACCATTTTTGTTGGCTTATTTAGTTGAATGCAGTCATGCTGTAGTGCTCATTTACACAGATTACGCATATTATTTTCTTTTCTCTCGCGTATATTTGTTTAATAGTATGTATGATTCTTACTCAAAACTGATGTTTTTTTATGATTTACTCTGTAGTTTCACCGTCTGTATAAAAACATGTAACAATTTCTGTATAATGAAGTCTCTATATAATGAAGTAATTTTGCTGGACCCATTGAGACTCATAATAGGGAAATTCAAAAGCATTATTTACCCTTTTTTCAAGCATAAGGTTTTTGCAAATTAATGTCAACTTTCGAGCAACATATGTATGAAAATGGAAGCAACAAATTTATCAAATCATCATTTTATACAGAAGCATAATCAACTTTTGTCTCCATTTGTGTGAACGGGGGCCATCCTAATATGTGTGTTATTAAATGACTGCTAGCATTCTTGTAACTGCTCAAATATTTGAAAAAGTTGTGTGTTTTTGTTGCACCACTCGCACGATGTAAGACCCACTTTAAATGCGTTGAAAGTCACAACTTATTTATTCAAGTTGCAACCAATCGTCTATTTAGGCATTCAACTACTACGAAACTTGTTTTGAACTATTTTATGTTTTTTCTTTATAATTGTTGTCGTTATATTTATATATGGTAGATCAAGAAAATGTTTTCATTTCAGAGTTAAAGTATTTTAAGAATTTTAGAAGCAGAGTAGAATAAAGAGTGATGATATAATGATTTAATATCTTTAGTTTATCGAAATGCTAGATTGATATTACTGTTGCTTTGCAGCAAAGCAAATCTGTTTTTGTACTGTTGAAAAAGAACACAGCAATAGCAAATGTTTGCTGTCACCTTTCTTGCTCCTGCTATTTGTTTTTTTAAGGGTTGTAATGACAAATCTTAATCACTCTTCATTCCCAGCGCCCCTTTCTATAACAAAAGCTTTATTTTATTTTTTTATAACAAATTCAGCTACATCTAGAGTAAAACTTTAGGTAACTGTTTCTAAAATTTTTTTATAAATGAATGCTATTATATTCGAGTATTCGATTAATATTTATCGAATAATCAATTATTTGCATAAATTATATTTGAATAGAATTCTTAGATTTTTCAAACCGATTCTTGCAAAAAAACTTTCCGAAAAGATTATCTGCCGTGTTTTTTTTTATCAAAAATGGATATATACAGGGTGGGCCAGATAATCATACGATTCGACTTTAAAAATGGTATTGTTAAAAAAATTAATTGCCTTTCACGGGTAGAAGCCTTTCACGGGTAAGCAACGTGCGTCCTGCATTCAAAATTACTATAGAAGAAGCAATTAATGAAATTAAAGTTCCATACGACGCAGGTTTTTGAATTAACGCCGAACCGGTGGTTCCACGATCTAATGGCGCTTTCATTCTCAATTTGACTTAAATCATGTAATCCGAATTCATTGCGAAATAAATGTCGAATGACAGTGGAGAAAAACTATTTATGTAATGATTTCAACGCAGAACGCACATTGTCCTAATTTTTCGTGAACCGAAGTACACAATTCCACCTCCCTTTAACGACGGTGGGACTTTCTCTGTGTTCGGCACGAGAAAATTTTTCTTACTAACCGTTCATTGCATATGATTTTTAAAGTTAGCTATATATCGAAGGTTAATCTAGTATCCCAATTGAACTGGCACGATTCTCCCTGCTTTAGCATTGCTTTCAAATAAGATTGCAGAATTTTTGGCTTTTTCACTAAAATATTAGCTATAAGTAAAATAAGAGGCAATTCAAGAAGCACCAGAATTAAAATATTATGGGGCAATTTCTCTATAACTAGAGAGCTGAAATTTGGTACAGAGGTGGGGGTCTTGGGGCTATAGTAATCAGAATGTTCTGAAAACGAATACTTTTTATTTGAGAGGACTATTGTGCCCCTTATTGGTATGGGAAACTTCCACTATAGCTAGAGAGCTGACGATTGGTATGCAAACAGGTTTTGGGGAGTAAGCAGTCAGAAAAAGCTGAACACGGGTGCTTTGAATCGAGGGGAACTAGGGTATCCCCTTTTTTGTAAGGGGCACTTCTATAATAGGTAAAAAACTGAAATTTGGTATAACACAACCGCCTGTAAACTGTAAGTTAAAAGAGGTTTTCGGGCAGCCTGCTAACTAGGCAATTTTTTTTTTTTAACTTTCTTATATGCATATCAAGAACTTGGAGTTAATTTTGATCTCAGTACTTCTAACGGACGATTTTTTTGGACAGGAACTTGGCCTTATTTTTAGATTTATTCTTTTCTGCGGATTACATTTTTTTAATCATTTTCATTTAATCAGTCTTAAATTTGTTTATTCGCATTCTGAATATTATTCATTGCAAAGACATGAAAATATTTTCGAATGCGAATGTAGATGATGTTCTCGAATTGAGAAAAAGTTGTTCCAGCTGGTGTTTGTTTATGTTAAGTAGCCAAACCAAACGGAAAACTGTTAAAATAGCGGTTGCAAATTACAGTGTTGGCAATTTAAGTTTTCCGCGCTCGAATAGTGGTTCTGAGTCCAAGTATAAATGGTCAACAGAAAGCTTCAATAACAAAATCTAACTGTTTGGATGGTGCAAAAATCATAGAAAAGAATTGACAAAGACTAATATGCCGAATGGGAAATGCACAAACCCAAAATTTCTTCTTTCCTATAATTTCAAACAGACTTTCTCTGCCTCCCCTCGTTCTCATATAGATATTCTAGTTGTAAGTAAAACTAATTTTAGTCTAATATTGATGACATTACAGCAAAGTTTCTTGATTTTGCTAGCAGGTAATAAGACTTTGAGCTGAGCCGAGCTGAGCTGAGCTGATATAAAGCTGTGGTCATTCCAACGCAAGTTGCGCCCTCTTATTAAAATCGAACACAAATAAAATTAAAAAGCTGTTGTTTTCGTTGCGGTTAGACAACAATACCGCTAAGAATCTTGTTTGTTGTTATTAAATTAAGTTGACAAACCGCATACTCAACCTCAAGTCAGTCGAGAATGTTGCGTGGTGGTCAATAGTATCGGCAACGTAACTAATATGCTTTTAATTTCAAATCAAATTTGTAAATTTTTTATTAGCTTTTCTCTTGAACACTTGTTTACATTTGTATACGCACTTTGGTTTTGTTTGCTTGTTGCTTGCCTTAGCTATTGTTGCCAATATAAATATGCTGGCATGTTAAAGCATTTGTGCTTCAAATATTTGTGGCCGACCATCCAATGCCACCTTTTGTTGGGTCTGGGAAAAAGTGATTTCGTAACAATGTTTTAAGTATCGATTAGACTCTTTGCCTTACTGTACTTTGTTTACATTTTCTTATTGTCAATTTTCTTTGAGTTTATGTCATAGCAATTATTTTTGTTCAATTACTAAACCATCGCTAAATATTGTGGTTACCACCGACATCGACATTATTGCGTTCTTGTACGACTACATGATCAGCAAAATTAAGATCGTTTCCTACTATTTACAACAACTTCTTAGACCAGTTTCAGTTGTACGAGTGTTATTTATGATAATAATTAATACAACAAAAGCATAAATAATAACAACAACAAGTAGTAAAAACACATAAATTTTCTCCTTCAGCCGTTACATTGATGTTTATTTAATGAAAAAGCAAGATATTGAAGGACACAACAAATGAAAAGCTACTGCCGGTTAATACAGGCGATACGAAACTCTACATCAGGCATGGACAATTCAGTATTTGATTACTTTTTCAGTATTTGCGTGACATGGAGAGCAAAACGTTTATTATTTAAGCAAATCGGAGTAACTCAAAACCACTCTGTGCTATAACTTCAAGGTGCACTCACTTATTACGTTCCCTATAGAGCACATAGCTGTATAGTAAAGAGTAGCTATCCTAATGATTAATAATTAGATTACTTTCATTAAAAATGTGAAGTAATGGACTAGATTACGGATATTTCCAATTTCTCATGATTACTAATTGATCACGATTACAAGTAATCCAAAAATAATCACAATTACTTGACATTTTTATCAAATAATCAACATTAATCAGAAGTAATCAAGAAAAATTGACTACTTTTAAATATACTTTTGATGCTTTTTGACTATTTTCACTTGCTTTTAATTTTATTTGTTAAGAATATGAACAAATTTGAAACGTGAAGCAAACCATTACATTTAAAGTAATTGAATCCAAGTCAACGAAAATAGATACAAATTAATAACGAATATTTTAATAATTGATTTTGAATCATTATTTAAAAAAAACAAATTTATTTATTAATTCCAATATGTGAAAGCAATGCACTTTAAAAAGAATCAAAAGTAATTTTCAAACGTACTAGAATTATTTCTTTGATTACTTTTAATTCTTTCTGATTATTTGTTAGTAATCTCAAGTAATCGTGATTATTTTTAGATTATTTGTAATCAAAGTCTATTAGTAACGAAAAATTTCTTACCATTGAATAATATAATCATAACGATTCACTTTAAAATGTAATCTAATTGATTACTAATCGGAATTTAACAGCTGTGTGTTGTAGTGACGCCATTTTAACTAAAATGGACTATGTGGTCCGTTTGTACATCGCTCGTAGAGGTTACAGTGATCAAATTTATTGTATAAATTTTTAAAACGTTTTTAATCTCGGTGCCTTAAACACAATTGCAATCAAAACAACTTTTTGAAAATATTATCTTCCTTTTGTTGTTCAACTTGCGATTTTTAACATCTTTGACACAATTCGCAAATTTTTATAACTTATTTTTTTAATGAACTGTTCGAGAAATTTTTGGTTCCTTTAAACAAGCGCTATTGACATTCACCTAATCGAATGTTGACACAAATTACGTCGGCATTTTAAATTCGACAACGTATTATGGCCATTCAGTTTTTTTAGCTCGTTCTTTAACAAAAATCGTCAATAGTTTTATTTACTGTTTTTAAAATTTAAAAAAAATATATAATATGACAAAAAATATCAAATTAAGAAGCAAAAAAGTCCTTAAAAATAACCCGAGCTAAACAAGCTGATGCATTAAAATCCAAGATTATAATTATTATTAACACTATCGAGGGCCATTGTATCTTTTGTGCAACCTTTTCCTTTCACTGAAACAGATTTCGACTACGAATAAAGCCAATTTATCTTCTTCAGTAAGATACCTTATAACCTCATAGAATTAATTAAAATATTCCAAATAATTTTACTCTACGAGAATCCAGGGAGTAGAGATTATGCTCACATGTCCCATTACTCGTAAAGTCTACATTCGATGGTGTTTGAGTTTCTTGTCTTTAATTGGTGGTATTTTAGACCACAGTGTCCGGTAAACAATCCCGTGTTTTTCCTGAACTCATTCTTATCTAGCCAGAGAATCTATTAAGATTTTCCTCGAGACAGCGTAATGAACAGCATCAGTCTGGCTGCAGCTTTGCAGTGAAGAGCAAATTTCGCCTCAATCCAGGAACCAGTTTTATCAACTACATAGCTCTATTTATTCCAACAAAAAGATGCCGGTCTTATAAAGACCGTTGGCCTCCACTCCAATACTAATCAGTTGGCCCAAGCTTGAAATCCTCTTCAATACTTTTACGAACGAACCTTAAGAACCAGTGATGTTGTAGCAGTCTTTGGGTTATTAGGAATGAATGTTATTCTTTTTTGTTTGGCAACCAATATACATATATCTTAATTAATAGTTTCTGGCAACGCTGCTGACAAAATGAAGTAAGACAACAAAGACCACGTTAACCGTTATTTAAAGAAAGATGAAGTCGTACTCAAGTCAGTGTGAGTGTATTTATTATGCCTAATTTATTTATGCCATAAACAAAATAATGATATTTTTATGTTTGTATTATTGTTATTGCTACAAATTAATTTTGCACTTTTTTCATTTTTTATTTGAACTTTTAAATCAATTAAATTGAAATGTGTTTAAAACCTGTTTGAAATTGTGCTGCTTTTAAGAATAATATAATTTTTTTTATGTTCAGTTTTATTTTTTTTTTATTATTTAGCCACATAAATGTTGATCCACTATATTATTTTTTTACATCCAACCTACACTCGGTTTTATTGGCTTTCCTATTTCTTTTTTGCTTTTGAAATTTTGTACTTCTTGTTAAATTATTCGTTGATAAAACTAAAACGTAAACACTTTTTGTTGGTCTTTATTCAGCTTAATTGGTTATTCAGCTTAATTAAACAAAAGAATTGTATTTCACTATTTGTAATTTTATTCCCGCTTTTAAATGACAGTTTAAAGTTAAAACCGTTTTGACGACCACTTGTTCGTAAGCTATAGAGAAGACTAAACTTTCTGATAACTTCAAGTTTAAAAATCAACTAGAAAATGTTGTTGCTGTTTGAAGAAGTTGTGTTTGTTTTGTATCAAACAAGTTGAAGTTGTGTGCTAGACTTGTTTGTCGAATGTAAAATAACGGAAAGTTTTGTACTTTGAGGAGCTTGGAAGCACACATTCAGCGACCGATAAGCAAGAAAATAAAATATTTCGACATAGGAATTTAAGGCATTTTCCATTCTGATAAAAATGTTGCCTTATAAAAGTAGTACTTTTTGCCCAAACCATCATTAAGGGACGTTTTTTTACAATAACAAAATTTCAAAACAAAACTAGGTACGTGACATAAAACTCTTGTTTGTATAAACAAAGTAGTTAATACAGTTGTAAAAAGTAGTAGTATTTCACCCTGAACTAAAGTTGAGTGTAAAAAATTTTACATATTCGCCGAGATTTGGCGGAACTTTTAGAAAGAAAATATAAAAAATAAAATAAATTTTTTATTCATAAAGTTTTTGCTGAAAGCAAATTTTCATTTAAAATGTATAATAGACAATAATAAAAAAAGATTGTCATCAGCAATGGAACTGGTTTTATTCTAGTCGCCCAGTTTATAAAATTCTATAACAGAACATTAAAATGTAAGACAATATAATAAAACGAGAAGAAAGAAGCTAACAGTGTTGGATCTTAAATTAATTTTCGGAATTAAATTTTTCCTTGTTGCTTCCGTGGTAATGCTATCGCTTGTTTTGTGCAATTATACTTTTAAATACGTATTTGTGGAGCAACATTAATGCTGTCGATTGCAATAATTGTTGAGTCGCCTTAAGACAAAAAATATTAAAGTCAATACAGTAGCGCTTCCCTTTTATGTAGTTGTCTACCTAGAATTGTCGTGAAAATCTCAAAAATACTTTCATAAGTTAATTAGGGTCAATATTACAAGTTGCCTTTAAATTTCTTGTTACTTAAAGGAAACTTTACCGAAAGTCAGGTAACCTCAAATGTTAAAAGCTAAGAGTTAAGAAGATCTTTCCTATAAGCTAGGAAATAAATCCGAAATTAGTCCTTGAACACAGTTTTGACTTATTTCAGGGAAGTTTTTTGCCCTTTTCGAGAAAGGAACAAATAAGACCCAAACAACAAAGGGTTAAATATTTCACAATAATGTTCCACCTGGTGTGATACATAGAAGAGCTAAACGCACTCTATACGTAAGGTGTTAGAATTACAAGATTTCCCATGCCAATTCACTATAACAACGAGCAAAAGGCCAAAACTGTCACCGCTCCCTAAAATAAAGGCCAGACCTAAACTTTCAAAACGTTGATACACGTATTTTGTTGGTTTCCTCTGCCGAAATTCGGGGCACATATTAAAGGCGTGTCCCGTCTATGCTGACTTTGGAGATTAAGATTGTATGGGTAGTACTCACACCGGGGGTTGGAATTTCAGTAGGCCTTAATATTCACTCGAACTTTAAGTAGGATATGCGAATACGCCAAGAGGGTATTCAATAGGGGAAGGACTGGACGTTAGTGGAGGTGGCCATGGGCTTAGCCATCTGTGGATGCGACTGCCGCCGAGTGCACTGTCCATCCAGTTGCTGTTGTCTGTCCCCGGCACCCAGATATGCATATGACTGTTGCAGAGGCTGATGTCCGTTTTACCTCGTCCAACTTCGTCTCCATTGTCGTCTGCTGTAGCTGCTACCGCTGTTTCGAATTTGTTTCCTGCTGTCCCGTCGTTGTTGTTGCTGCGTCACTATGTCATCTTGACTTGCCCGTGAGGGCAATGACCTTCATTGTTGTCATCTGTGTATTTGTCGTGCGTATTGTCCCTTGCCGGTGTCACCCATTGTGACCTTGTCCATTCTTGTTGATATATATTTCTTGTTGTAACTGGCCACCAGTCCCGGGATATTTTGGGGTCAAACTAAAAGTAGCTTCGGCTACGAAGTCTGATCGGAGACTTAATTCTGGTGGCACGTGCGTCAGAACCCCATGGGACCTCGGTCCTAATCTGACTATGGTGCGGCCCTTCGGAGAGCTTCATGGTGGTTGTGGTATAAACCCAAATCGCGGGTAGAGCTTAAGCTCAATAGGGAGTTGCATTGCAACAGGGTGCCGTGACCCATAGATCGGTAGGAGTCTTAGATAGGCTCTGCTCCTCACCAAGGCGGACACCATGTCAAAATGCATGTTTCATATTGGTACTCATGCGTAGCAATTTGCTGCACATGGAGACGTTTGTGGATGCTTTGTTTTCACCCTGTACTGAAAGCACTGTAAGGTTAGGCTGTAGCGGCAGGTACCCACAATAAACTGCAGCATATCTGACGGAATCCGTTGTCAGAGCTTCATAGCCCTTAATTTGTTTTTTTTTTTTGTTTGTTTTTGAAAACCAAAAATTAAGCTCAACTTACGCAAAATATGATACTCGTACGAATACAACTATATTTTTATTATTATTCGTTTTCCCTTGTAAATTCATAATACATTACAGCCAACATAAATTGAAGCAAATTAGCAAGATAAAATTTCACCTGATATCAATTTCGAAATTTTGTTTAAACAATTTGTGATTTAATTATGTCCAGTATTCATGAAATTAATTTCACCTAAATTTGGCTTTTAATTAAAAGACGATTTAAAACAGTTGGCTCCTCTTGCAACGTTGATGCTAAAAGAATTCATGCATTTTGTCCACACCCCACTTTCTTTAACAAAGATTAAATTGCTACCAAAGATGGGTGATACTTTTTCAGTTAATAAAATAACAGGTAGGGCGAAAATAAAACAAAAGACAAAAGCGACTTAATACTATTATCATAAATCTATTCAAATACCTTGAGTTTTCGAATAAAATTCGACGTGAATTCGCCATTTTTCCACGTTCAGATTATAGCTGCATTTAGCTTTTAGTTAGGCCCTCTTCTGAAAACCTCTCTTCAAATAAATTTTCTGTCAATATTTATATAAAACTCCGTGAAATAATGGTTTAATTTGTCGGCTATTGCACTCGTATAGGTAGGTAAATAATTGATATAAAGCCAATCTCGCAGTTATAGTAAACTCCCAAATATTTCGTGAAATTGTTGATAATGACATATTGGTATATATGGGGGTATGGTGGTTACAAATTGAAGGTGCGCTACCTACTCCCCATGCGAATGTTGTCATATTCCCTTTCACACTTTTATACTCGTACTAGTGTTTAGATTTTCGTTGAAAGTTTTCAAAGAGAAATCTAAAGCAAAAAATTCTCATTATATTATGTTCACACATGCGGTTGAATTGCACAATTAGGTGATTTACGTAGTTAAGGCTTCAATTTACCATACAAGAGTTAAATTACTAAAATGATCAATTAGTACTTAATTACCTATAAATTTAATCAAATTCAAAATGCCCCACTATGGCCAAGTGTGTTAAGTGAGCAGAAAATTCTGTAAAAAGAACACGTTAAATTTAATAGAGCACCAATTAGATCCGGACAACGAATCTTATTGTTACACATCATTGTAGGGTCATGAGAACATTTTCAAAGCTATCAAACGCTAATTGAGTAAGCTAAATTACATATATGTGAACACCACATTTTATAACTCAATTTAAAATTTAATTGGCTCAATAAAGGCGTATGTGTGAACATACTATTAAATTGTCTACACCATCGCATTTCGGTAAAAATGCACCCCTGATCAAATCAAAAGTCTAAGCTTTTAGAAAATTTTCAAAAAATAGTTCTACCCATATGATTGTCAAATTTGTTTTTTTTTTTTGTTTGTTTTTGAAAACCAAAAAGTAAGCTCAACTTACGCAAAATATGATACTCGTACGAATACAACTATATTTTTATTATTATTCGTTTTCCCTTGTAAATTCATAATACATTACAGCCAACATAAATTGAAGCAAATTAGCAAGATAAAATTTCACCTGATATCAATTTCGAAATTTTGTTTAAACAATTTGTGATTTAATTATGTCCAGTATTCATGAAATTAATTTCACCTAAATTTGGCTTTTAATTAAAAGACGATTTAAAACAGTTGGCTCCTCTTGCAACGTTGATGCTAAAAGAATTCATGCATTTTGTCCACACCCCACTTTCTTTAACAAAGATTAAATTGCTACCAAAGATGGGTGATACTTTTTCAGTTAATAAAATAACAGGTAGGGCGAAAATAAAACAAAAGACAAAAGCGACTTAATACTATTATCATAAATCTATTCAAATACCTTGAGTTTTCGAATAAAATTCGACGTGAATTCGCCATTTTTCCACGTTCAGATTATAGCTGCATTTAGCTTTTAGTTAGGCCCTCTTCTGAAAACCTCTCTTCAAATAAATTTTCTGTCAATATTTATATAAAACTCCGTGAAATAATGGTTTAATTTGTCGGCTATTGCACTCGTATAGGTAGGTAAATAATTGATATAAAGCCAATCTCGCAGTTATAGTAAACTCCCAAATATTTCGTGAAATTGTTGATAATGACATATTGGTATATATGGGGGTATGGTGGTTACAAATTGAAGGTGCGCTACCTACTCCCCATGCGAATGTTGTCATATTCCCTTTCACACTTTTATACTCGTACTAGTGTTTAGATTTTCGTTGAAAGTTTTCAAAGAGAAATCTAAAGCAAAAAATTCTCATTATATTATGTTCACACATGCGGTTGAATTGCACAATTAGGTGATTTACGTAGTTAAGGCTTCAATTTACCATACAAGAGTTAAATTACTAAAATGAGCAATTAGTACTTAATTACCTATAAATTTAATCAAATTCAAAATGCCCCACTATGGCCAAGTGTGTTAAGTGAGCAGAAAATTCTGTAAAAAGAACACGTTAAATTTAATAGAGCACCAATTAGATCCGGACAACGAATCTTATTGTTACACATCATTGTAGGGTCATGAGAACATTTTCAAAGCTATCAAACGCTAATTGAGTAAGCTAAATTACATATATGTGAACACCACATTTTATAACTCAATTTAAAATTTAATTGGCTCAATAAAGGCGTATGTGTGAACATACTATTAAATTGTCTACACCATCGCATTTCGGTAAAAATGCACCCCTGATCAAATCAAAAGTCTAAGCTTTTAGAAAATTTTCAAAAAATAGTTCTACCCATATGATTGTCAAATTTATGCCTGTCACTCATCTTATTTGTATTTTTGCCAAGTTGTTTTAGTCAATATAATAGTGTGAAAGAGTCTTAACGGGGAAGTGTCTTGGGGCGGACATCCCCTGGTTGTACGAAATTTGTTATCTTTGGAAAAATACTTACCGCAGCAACATTTTCGAAGGGCGGTTTACTATCCGTGACCTGAGGCCTACACGGTTACGTTCAATTCGATAGCTTTGCAACCACTTAATTTCTACAGCTCTCGCACTATTGATTTCGGAATAAGATAATCTAGATAAAGTGAGTTTAACTGTTTCTAGTTTCTTTTTACCTGTCGTTCGATGTTGGGGGATTGCTCGACTATCACAAAAAGTACCTTTTCGTTGCGATAGCAGCGCAAATTAAAAGCCATAAACTACTATCATCCCAGATCTGTACGTGTGTATGTGAATTAAAAAAGTCATTATCAACTAAGCGCACGTTGTTCTCTATAAGGTCCTTTTACAGATTGAATAAAACATTTGGTTTCCCTTATATATACATACTCGTATATAAAATTGAGTTCATGCCAAAAAAAAAAATACATTAAAATGTACATGATGGAATGAATGCAATTGTTAGTGCATATGCAACATTGTATTCGACTTGTTGCTTTCTGGTGCAACAGTGCTGTTGCAGTTTTACTGAACAGAATTAAAGATGACCAAGTTAATAAAATGTAGAAAATTTGAGGGGGAAAAGGAATTTTATTTCGAGATAATTGTGTTGTCATTTCTGTTAAAAAATTATTCATGTAAATAATTTTAATTTAATAATTACATTTAATTTAAAAAAATGATTGGGAGTAATTCGCAATTTCCTGAGACACCATCGATAGAAAAACAGTTAAATATTACGACGATGTACCACAAAGTCTATAATATTGGATACTTCATTATGACTCTTTGGTAAAAATAGTAAAATAAAAAATAAATTGTTTTAGCTAATTTTTTTTATCCCAACTCATTTTATTATAAATACAAGTACTTAAATTCCTGTGGGGATAGTGTATTATTCTGTAATGAGAACTAATTTGCTTCGGTTTGGCGTGCTTTCGTCCAGAGGCAAAAGAGTATTGTCCTGCAAGAGAAATACATTCCGACCACCGTCTCTTCGTAAGGGCCATTATATCGGCGAACTTGTATTTATAGGAAACAGTTCTTCAAAGGTTGAGTAAAGCTGTGTTTACATTACGTGTAAAAGTCATAGGGAATGTCAAAATTAATTTCTATATGAGACTTCATGTGTATGTCAAAATCAGTGTAAGTAAAACACGGTTTATAATTTTTATGTTCAGACGTACGTACCAGTATGTTACGTACACATGACATAACCGCTGGTAGAAAACAAAGATCATGAGTAAAACATAAAATAGTCCACTTTATGTTTTTTACAATTCTTATTTCAATTTATAATTTTAAATAAGAAATGGATTTCAAAACAATTGAAATTATTTGATGCTGCTTTTTTTGCAGGTGCAGTGATGTCAACCATACAGTAATTGTGCGGGCCTATACAATAGTACAGAAAGTGGAATAACTTAAAACCGAAAAAGATTGTGCTGTTTTCTTAATTTCTGTTTGGCATTTGGCTTTGGATATTTTTTTAATACATTTTGATAAATTCCTGATAACTTCATTTACCCAAATTCTTTTATACTATTTGAATCTTATCTTTTGGTCTGCATTTTAAGTTCAAACAATTGGATATTGCTTAAGGCATGACTCCCACATATATTGTATATCTGTTTTAATAATAACAAAATTAGAATTTCATCTTATCTGACAAATAAAATTCACTAAAATACTAGAAAATATGAAAACGCTTTACACTAGGAGATGGGTAATGTTACTATAAATTTAATTAAGTAAAAAAAATATTGAAAGAAAACAATCGAAACCGGTTTTTTAAAGCAAAAAAAAAACAGGTTAATCGACATTCGAAATTTTTCCATTTCAGAAGGTGCGACTTCCTTAAACCTGATAATCAGGTCGTATAGCTTCAAATCAAATTTTAAATTGAGCTATCGACTTTGTTGTTCACACATATGCAATTTTATTTACTCAATTAGCAGTTAGCAGCTGGAAAAACTTTAATTTTGTTCGTGAAAACTTATTGAAATAATTATTAAAATATATTTTCGTAAAAAATTTGTTTAAATTTACTAACTGTCAATTTCACCTGCCATTTCTTGTTACTTTTTTCTTTTTCTTTGATTTTTATGACGATTTACTTTTGTTATTGTACATAATTTTTCTCATTGAACAAACTACACAAGAGTTGCACAGGGAATTTTTATTTAAATGATGTTCAATATGTTAATTGATGTATGTCTGAACATAGTATTACAAGGCGCACTCAACAAGTGAATCATGGTATGCAGCATAGCAGTTCCCGAGATATAAAGGTGTAAAAAATGCATATTTTGGTACCTATATATACTGGCTCATTGAATCACTGGCTCATTTATAAATATTATGAAGCTCTTCCGCTATAGCTAGAGAACTGAAATTTGAAAATGTGCAGGTAGGTCTGGGAGTATAAATACACAGAAAAATCTGAAAATGAGCACTTTTTATCTGCGAGACTAGGGTGCCCCCTTTTATGTATAAGGCACTTCCACCATAGCTAGAGTGCTAAAATTTGGTATACAGGTAGGTCTTGGGGAATAAGTCATCAGAATAAATTGAAAATGGGCACATTTTAATATAGAGGAACAAAGGTGCCTCCTGATTTGTATTGGACACTTCCACTATAGGAATAGAGCTGAAATTTGGTACACAACCCAACAGTTAAAACTTTTTAATATAGGAAAGAATTATGACGGAAATGCTACTAAATTAGCGAATTGCCTTGAAATGATAAGGTATTGTACAAATCAAGGACCTAGTTCCCATTTTTTTTACTTACAGGACAGCTTTAATTAAGCAAAGGCGTTATAATATTTTATAAGCTCAAAAAAATCTTTTTGCCTTTTCCGAAAAATTACAAATTTTGAGTTGTGTCACTTTTGAAGTGGGTGTGCGATATATACATATAATTACATGTATCTAAGATTCACTTGAAATTAAATTCATTGGCAAGTTTTATTCCAAGCATAATTTTTGAAGGCAAAGTGATCTTGGAAATAATAATTAACAATTACGATGTTTATTTAAATAATTTTTGCAAACAACCATGTACTCGTATGTGTGGAGTTTCTTACAAATTTGTTGTACTGCATCATTTTAGGGTATAAACATTGAACTGTTGCAAGGAAGATAATTTAAATATTTTTATTCATTTAATATTATTTCAAGCCTACATATATTTTATTGTCCGGTATTTTATTTAAAAAAACACTATGCTGGCTTATCTATTAATAGCGCGAATAATATATTCCCTTCTGCGATCATAAGAAAAATAACTCAGTGGAATTAAAAGAATTGAATACTAGTTCTTCTTTCTCTCTGCTGCCAACAAAAGGCCAACCTAAAAAATCTCATCTTTCATTCATATTTAAAGTTTATGGCTACGGTGACCCAAAAAAATATCAAAATAAAGAAATTGTTTGCGTAGATGTTTTTACAAGTTTTTTAAGAGACACGCAAGTATGCCAAACAAACAAAATCAACAGACAACCTGCCAGACAATTGGTTACAAACTTCCAGCCAAGCATTCAACCAGTTAACAGCAACCAAGAAGCAACTTATCAATATAAACTAGAGATGTGCACGGCTTATGCGACTAGCGTGAAATACGCATGGGTTCACTCGTGTTCAGGGTTGCCATGAGATGAAAATTTAACAGTGCTAAAGATAAAAAATATGATATTTTTTTCGAAAACTTTTGTCTTAATAATTTGGTATAATTACGCAAAAAACCCTTAATGCTTGTTGTTCAAAATTGCAATGACACTAATTATCAAGATCGAGTCCACTGTAGGAGGAGTATAAGGAATATAAAAATTTTTGGGTTCCTTTAACATTTTCTCGGCACAAAAGCATAAGCTGTGAGAGTCGCAGCTTAAAGTACATTAATTTTATGAAAAGGAATTTTCGGGCACATAATCTGTTAATCAAAATTTGTTTGCTAATTTAATTATTTATTTATTTATTAACTGCCAGGCCCACTATATTGAACACCAACGATCGCTTAAATTCTATTAGAAACAAAACTGGTTTAACGAAATAATTTATAAATTTATTTATTTATTTACGGACTAAATAAATGAATAAACTCATTTAAAGGGTTCTTAGTGGGGCACATCGTGGGCGTGGCAGCAAATTTTACAATACGAATCAAAATTAAGTTACCGAGTATAGCAACATAGACTTTCACTCGTTGTAGCCAAACAAACCAGAATCTGAGGCGGGAATTGAACCTACGACTCCTAGACTGATAGACTAGCACACTATTAATTATACAGGGTATCCGCCATGAAGGTATACACATATTCATTCAAATGAAAATGTGCCTCGTCACTCAGTATGATTTTTTCATGAAAATCGGGGTTGGAATGGGCGGCGTAAATGGTCTTCTGGAAGAAGCTCTTGTGTCAACGGAATCTTAAATGGAAACAAATGCAAATCTTTGTGCAAAATTGTGGCCATCGTTGTTCTTTGAAGATCAAGCTCCTGAGCACTGTGTAGAATTGAGGTTGATGGATGGTTTTGAACACTTTCTTGAACAGTAGTAATGTTTTCAGCTGATCTTGCAGTACGTTGTGGTCCATGCTTGGGCCTATCAGCTACAGTCGCTCTTTCTTCGAAATTATTCACTACATGATAAATAGTCTTGTTGGCACGTTGTTTCCCCTAAAAAATTCACGTAACTTTCTCATCGTCACAGTAATCGATGAATGATTTTGATAAAACACGTTGCTTTACCGCATATTTTTCCATAATAAATTTGCCACGTCTTTACTTCACGACTGTAAAATATGAACTGTCAAGACTAATGTTTATCAAAATGGCGGCAAAACAAAGCAGTATACCTTCCCGGCGGACACCCTGTACTACCCAAATGTTTAAATTAGTTTAAAACAAAAAGTTTTAAGTTTAAACAAAATACAACAAATAAAATGTGTTTTTTTTTATTAAATTAATTTTATTCTGAAAAACTTTTGCAAAAAATCAACGAATTTCAGTGCAAAATTTTAAAAATGATTGCAATAGAAGTTGACAGAATGAAATTTATCTAAAAACTTCAATTACTAAATTCAACTATAGGAGAATATTCCAATTCCAGATTTTTTCCGAAATATTCCTAAGCAGTTACTAGAGAGGTAAAAGTAGAAAATTTATTATAAAAGGACGAGGTCGCGCACGAAAAGTAATCGGTTAACGCTCTGGCGCTGCCATATTTCCAAGAAGATTAATTTAATTTTTTACAAGGAAGTTGTTATAACCAATAATAGTTAAATGTTACTTTATTCCTCACGTTAGCTAAAGTTACCTTTTATTAGCACGAACTTTAAAGGCAAGTTGTAATAATGGCCCTTAGGCTATTGAACCTTTAATAAGAAAACATATTCATAAACAGTTTTTAAAAAATATATATTTTTGGATTTTTAAACTGGCAACACACACCATATTTTTAAGCTAATGTTGCATAAAAAAGTTTCAATTGATCCGAGTAGTCGGATTTATGAATAGTTTTTTATTGAATTAGCTTTTAATTTTTTAATAAAAATTTATAAAAAATTTTGTATTAGGTGAAATTAGCCAAAATAAAATTGATAAGTAAGACTTTGCACCACTTACTTCGGTGAGTAATGAAAGTTGTATTTGAATATTTTATATTCTAATGCATTTTTTTTAATTCGATTTACGCTGTCATTTGCCGCAATCAATGATCGAGGGATTACCACGAAAAACCATATGTTTCCCTTCGAATACCTTCCCTTCGAATACGTTTATTTTTCAATATTTTTCCAATTGTTTTGAACGCATTTGCTCCCTATTACTAGTTGCTGTTGTTTTTCCTATCTGAATTTTCACGATCGGTTGTACATATATTTTATGCTCTCAAATTTATCTTGCTCAAAGCATAAACGCTAGATTTTTCTCTTCTTTTAAGAAATTTTTTATATGCAATTTGTACTGCCCAGACTAGAGATGAAGGAGAAATTACAAAATTTAAATTCATTTTCAAAAGTGTGTTGAGTTGGTTCTTGGTGTCTGCTGTACGGGATTATTTAACGCTGTGGCCGAAAAATAGATTCAAATATACTGATTTCAATAAAGAAAAAAATTAATAAATTTAAATTTAAAATAAAAGAAACTTTATAAAAATCGGCTACAAAACAATAATGAGGCAGGGATTCATGTCATGAACCCTTTAAAAAGTTGTAATCAAAATTGAAAAGAAAAATTCCTGCGTTTAAGTAAAAGTGTAATTAAAATTAAAGTGCATTTCAATAAATGTAAATGAAAATTGATTATCTATTACATACATACATACATACACGTACGTGTGTATGTACACATGTGTATTACAAATTAAGTGAATATAAAGAATTTTTATGGGCAATCAACAAGGCAAATTACAACACAATCAAAGTGGCCGGCCAAAGAAAAATGTCCATTGGAAATCAGCAGGTTAAGAAAACATTTTTCAATACTCATCTACCACTCGTATTACAAGAAATTACTGTGAAATTAATATTTCGCAAATTATGTGTATGAAACTTACGAAAAAGAAAAGTTCATTCATTTCAATATATGCGATACAAAAAGCTAAAAATGTTAGTGGGAGCGCTAGAATTGGGGTTATTTTTAGACACATTTTCATACTCAAGTGGTTGACTGCGGTATTATTTTTATTTATTTTTTTTTTTAATTCAATTTTACTTTTTTACAATTCACACTGTGTGTGTGTGTTGTGTATTAAAATATATTTATGTACATTTAAAATAAAAATTTATTTGTACAAAATTTGTCGGACGTATTTATAATTTTTCTTTTTCAGCCTTTGCAAAGAGAATACTCGTGCATTTCATGGTTAGAAAAAAAAGAATTTCAAATTTGGAAATGCTCAAGAGTATTTATGTGTTAAGAGAGCGTGCGAAGCCCTCTTTGAATTTTTATGAGTAATAAATTGCTATGAGAACTTCTTTTAGTTTTGAAATCTTTTCGCAAATGTTGTTATTTGTTGTTTTGTTTTCATTTTAATTTTCTAATTTCATTTAAAAACAAATTAAATTTGTTTACGATTTTCTCTGCTTATTGTCACTTTTTGCATAATAAAAAATATTTAAAAAAAAATAATTTTTCAATTTAAAGTTAGTGTTTTTCTAATGATAAGTCATTATAAGGGACGCTGTCTTTAAAAGTTTCAATTAAAAAGAAAATACATTAAATTAAAATAAAACGCCGATGAATCAAGGGATAATTATCTACAGTATGCAAAACCCATATTCGTACACCCGATAAAAATAAGAAAATTTACAAAATATTCAACGCATAAGCAAATTTTTAAAAATTTCATATCTCTTTATTGTTTTTATGACAAAATACAAGTAATATATAAATATCTTGTAAATCTACCGCTAGATGGCGGTGTATTCACATAATGGATAACAAAAACCGTATTCGTACAGCTGGCAACGTCATTATTTTCTTGCTGTTAATGGGAGTTTTAAACTCTGTTGTATTTGTGTGGTTCCCCTTTTTTTGTTACAATCTGTGTTTTTATAAAATACCATAGTCAGTTGAATTATTATAAAAAGTTGGGAAAATTCAACATGGGCAGAAAATCGAGTGAACTATCAAATGAAAAGCGAAAAATAATAATAGATCTACACATTAATGGAAAATCTTTACGGGAAATTGCCAAAATAATGAAGCGCAGTGCTTCTACTATCCAATACGTGGTGTCAAAATATAAAAGAAGTGGACAGTTTAAAAAATCGCAACGAAATGTAAACCGGTGTAAGTTAACAAGAAGACACTGCTCATTCCTACGTCGCCAAATTCGCATTGATCCTTCTATAATTTTCTTTATAACTTCTACATTTGTGGGTGATCTCAAAACAATTTTTTCAACACGAAAC
Organism: Phania funesta; assembly: GCA_963932375.1. Lineage (NCBI taxonomy): Eukaryota > Metazoa > Arthropoda > Insecta > Diptera > Tachinidae > Phania > Phania funesta. The sequence goes on from OZ010656.1 coordinate 72,559,232, forward strand.
ATTTAGTAAGCCTGCGAATTGGTTTCGAGCGATTTAACGCAGCTGTGAATTTATGTGAAGTCACTAGTCTACAGTGATAAGCCAAGGGACAGTTAAAAATTTCAAACACATTCGCTGCATTATTACCGAAATACGGTCCCAAATAATGTAAAAAGCGATCGAAAGTTCTGCCTCCCGGTTTAGCGCTGTGTTTATTTTCATGTTTAAATTCTATACGCCCTAATAAAAGACTCTTCATATAGTGTTGGGTTCTTAAATAATTTGAAAAAATTTCCAAAGCTTCCAGTTTCAAACAGTCGTTTTTATCATCTTTATACAGAACTTAAATCATTCAGCGAAGTAACGAGTGTTTTTTTAAAGGTTCCCTTCTCCGACAGGCATAAAACTACCAAACAGTTGCAAGATCTAACAACTGATTCTTGATTTGATATTCCGACAGGGTGTTTTGATGTAGATTTTTGGAATGCATTTCCATCGAAAAATATTGGAACGAAAAAGGACACTGAAGAAGGCACATAGCCGAAACCGGTTTGTCTCCAAACCAAACTTGACGGAAATTCGTTCCAAAAATTCTACATCTAACAACTCTTCCATCATTTGTGTTCATTTTGTTTTGCCATATTATCATGAATAGACTGAATGGTCATCGTTAGCGTCGTACTTTCGGTTGAAGGGCTTAAATGGACCCACTGTTTTAGCGCAATGTTCTGTTTATAGATGGGACTTATTTTTAGTCGGCATGTCAATAAGCAAAATTGCCGCATTTGGAGTGAAAAAAAATTCACGACAGATTCTCCAAGCACCGTTATATTCACAAAAAATCCTGTTTGGGCCGCTAAAATCATTGCAGTAGAGTTGTATCTGTTAGGAACTAGTTCGTTCAATTGAGATTATCTCAGAAAGGTGGTAACAATTTTACATTATATTTTTGTTAACTTTTTTAACAACAAGGCACTGTGCGGCGCCGCTTTCATTATTTTTCTTGATTCAAAGTTTTTTTCTACATATAAAAAAAATATCTTTCAAATACTTTATTTTTTACAACTGAACAAAGTATCCAATATTTAGTTCTTATTAAACAAAACGTGCATTCGATCTTCGCTGGCTATCGAACAGCGAATATCGAATGCTAATTCGTATTATGACCTTGTCAAAATATTCGTCGCGCATCATATTACCAACTTAAATGTCGTTCGATCACCGCTTACGCCTACAAACGAATGTGACTCATAATAAGTCCCTTTGTATTTTGTCCCCAATGTGTATGCCATTCACCAGAGTAGGTACTAAAAGAAATCGTTATAGAATATGGCGTAAAAAGGACAAATCCTTTTTGTTTGTTTTCGAATCAAGGGGGTTTGGTTGTCCTAGGGTTTTATTTTTATTATTATATTTCATTATGAACCTTTAAGTGGACTGATATATATGGCAGAGCGGTATGCAGGCGGGAAAGGTACTGAGATATCGTTGAATTCATATCGACCTATAAGGCAATTGAAAAGTTTATTAAAATTAGTTCGCACTAGTTGCACAGTTATTAGTGTCCAAGAAGGAAATTGGTCTTTATATCAACTGAATGTTTCAAAATATTTAGTTGTTTTTTAATCGTTCGACTTGAAACAAGCTCATTCAGTCAATAAAGAATATAAAAACTGAAGACAAATTACAGCATTCGTTATTTGAATAGAACTAAAATGAAATTTCAACCGATATCAAAAGCTGCAATCTCACTCTTGTTTTTTATTTAAATGATCAAATTTGTTTACTTACCTTTATTTTAAACACTTTTGCAGAACGTCCTTCTCCACCCGGACGTCCACTGTTAATACCAGTTTCCGACCTGCAACCGGACGTTGTTAACCTACGATGGGAACGTCCAAGAATTGATGGAGGTTCTCCCATTACTGGCTATGTGGTCGAACATCGGCGTATGGGTTCTCCACATTGGGTTCGAGCCACACCAGTGCCTGTGACTCATTGTGATGTATCCATTAGCGGTCTAGAACCCGGCTGGCGTTATCAGTTCCGTGTCTTTGCCGAAAATATTGTGGGTCGTTCGGAGCCAAGTGAATTATCCGATATACTCACAGTTACACTACAGCGCAACGCCATTAGTGTGCCACGCTTTGTAAACGAACTACAGGATATGCATGCCGTCGAAGATGAACGTATAGAATTTCGAGTGAAATTCTTGGGGCAACCACCACCCGAAATTAATTGGTTTAAGGATGGCTACGAAATATTTAGTAGTAGACGAACGAAAATCGTAAACGATACCGAAACTAGTGTCTTGGTTATACATCAGGTAGCTTTAACCGATGAAGGAGAAATCAAGTGCACGGCAACAAATCGAGCTGGTCATGTGGTCACTAGGTCCAGTCTTTTTGTACAAGCACCACCAAAAATAAGACTGCCACGCACCTACGAAGATGGTCTAATAGTAGAAGCTGAGGAAGCTTTACGGCTTAAGGTCGGTATAGCTGGACAACCTCCTCCTCAAGTAACTTGGCTACATGAGGGCGAAGTAATACACAATGGTGGCCGATTTGAAATTATTAATTCCGAAAAGATTTCAATGTTGAAGATTGCTAACGTTCAACGCGACGACAGAGGAGAGTTTAGCATAAAAGCCTCCAATAAACTGGGCGAGGATATTACCTCATTTTTGGTAACAGTAACAGCAAGACCAAATCCTCCCGGCAAAGTGAGATTGAATATGTCATTTGGGAAATCGGCCACTTTATCCTGGACAGCTCCCATAGATGATGGAGGTTGCAAGATTGGCAACTATATAGTGGAATACTTTCGTATTGGCTGGAACGTTTGGCTAAAGGCGGCTACTACTCGTTCTCTGAGCACCACACTGCATGATCTTATTGAAGGTTCTGAATATAAGTTCCGTGTTAAGGCGGAAAATCCTTATGGCGTAAGTGAACCTAGTTTGGAATCTGATTTACTTTTCATACCTGATCCTAAGCGAGGCATAATCAAACCCAAATCTGAAAACAAGTTGGATGACGAAAAGAACAAACCGTTACCACCGCGCAGAAAGACATTGTCACCACCCCCGGCGCTAGCTGATGCAGCCACTGAGACTCCAGGAAAACATTCTCCTAAAATGGAACGATTATTAAGGCCACAGGTGTTGGACAGTGAGGATTTGCATCGCGAAATGTCGTATGGCACACCTGATGCTATGCTGAACTTGGATACACGTAAAAGTCCTTCACCATTTAACAAGCAGGACAAACCCCTAAGTAGTCCGAAAAACCTAAGGCTACGTATTAATAAACCGAAAGAAGGGGAAACAAAATCTCCACAACGTTCCCCTACGTCAGAGTCATCCAAGAATCAAATTGATACGCCAGGCAGTGCAAAGGGAAAAGACAAATCACCATCGCCACTGAAACAAAAAAGCCCAACTGTTCCTGAGAATTCAAGCATTTTTGATTTTATGCATCCTCGTAAACGTAGTGTGAGTTCTGAAATGACAGAACCCCAGCAACAGAATACAAGTTCGTCACCACATACACCAGAGGTCATACGTAGCACTACAGCCTTGCAACGTAGTACCGAACCAGTAGAACTAGGAGTCAACGAACACGTCCAACACTTTTCTAATCACGCTCTTAGTCCAACACGTAATATACCACCTTTGACTGTTGCTATAGCAACCAGTGCTTTAGGCATGACTGAGGAACTGAAAAACATCAAAAATGGTAACAGTAACAATAATGCAATAGCTAATGGAAGCGGAAAAGGCAATGGTAAGTCCAATAAGAATCCTACCATTGAAATAAGTGCTCCTCCACCAACAATTACAACTGCTACTACTTCGGTTGAGCCAGAAATACAGCTTTCTGAGGAAACTCCGTTGAGTTCACCCATAATGGCAGCAAGAAATTCTGCCAATAAGATATCCAATTCAGATAGGAGGCATGATGATGTTCACACCAGCAACGAATTCATGCTTGTAGTATTTGACAAGAATAGCAAAGTTAAGGATAAAGACAGTAAGTTTTTCCTTAAAATACCTTCACTCTCGCTATACCCCAGTGAAATTTTCGTTTAGTTTTGCATTCATTTTAACCTTATGGCTACAAAATGTTCACAAATTAATTAAACATAAACTCACTGTCCACAATGTCTAACTACTAAATCCATATCACTTCTAATAAACTTTTTTTCAGAGCAAGATTCCTTCGAGTTGGATCTAGAGGATGCCATACAACCTCCCCCTATCTCCATTTCTGCTCCTGATTTAGCCTTATTGGAATATACCACCCTGCATACCTTCCCTATGAGAAGATCTGTTAGCTCAACAGAGTTACTGTATGAACGAGCCATGGCACGCTTTTATGAAGCTGTCGAACTCGAAGAAGCTGAAAAGGCTCGCAAGCATAAAATATCCCAAGATAAAATTGCAATACCAAGCAATGTGCCTACGGCAACCGTACGCAAACGGCTGGGTTCAATGACTGAAGCGGAACGTTTGTCCTTTGAAAGACGCAGTGAGTTAAGAAGGCAGTCGGCAGATATAGCGCAGAACTTAAAAGCAGCCATACACAAGTGGAGTTCCAAAGAGAATATATCGGATCTGAAACCCTTGGCTAAAAATTCGCCATTGTCTACCAAACGCCAGGAGAGCCAAGAAAGTGAAGATTTTAGCGATGATTTCCACACCAAGGGTGATGCGTATAGGGATGAAAGTTTCGAGTTGGGCACAGATTACACCGAGAGTACTGCATCATCAGATAACGACTCGATAGAAAAGTTCAAAATAGAAATGATGGCTAGAACTCGTTCGCTTAGTCCACGAGAATTGGAAACATATCATCCACGCAATATGTCTGCTGGAGTGTTCACTCCATATCGTGCTCCCACTCCAGATGAAGCAGCCATAGTGCTAACACGTCCAGTGCCTTTACCCAGCCCCGACTTCGTGCCGAAGCCAATACTCAAAAGATCCTCCAAGGAAAACGTTTTACAAACTGACAATAGCAACAGCAATAGCCCTGCCATTAAGCCAGAGAATACGGGAGGCGATAAATTGGATATAGCGAAAGGTATTAAATCATTCTTTAAACGGGATAAGCGCACTACCACCGAAAAGAATACCGAGGAAAATGAAGTAATATCGAATCCACAAGAAAAATCAAGTGCTGCCATTTTAGCAACAGAAGCTTTAGCAAAGCGGATAGCAAAAGAGGTGGAGGAGGAGAAAAAGCGTAAAGAAGCTCAACGTTTAATGCTGGAAGAAGCTCATGCTGCTGTAGATCACTACAGTGAGTTGGTACAACAGGTAACCAAAACACGAAAATATCACACACCAATTTACATGGATCAAGAACAGCTTAAGAAAATTACAGCCAAACTTAGTAGCAATGATGATGAAGAGGTAAGCGACAAGAAAACTCTCCCTAGCCCTGATATTGGTTTAATACCGCCCATCAGCAATAAACACAAACTATCGATATCCGAAAGAGGTCAACTTATGCATGTAAGAGAAACTGCCAGTAATTTAGCGGTTAAAGAAGATAAATCCAGCAAAGAAACCGAATCAGAAGAACATAAAACTGAAAGTGAATCAAAACTAGAAGCAAAGGCAGCAAAAGATTTTTATAATTCTTCTAAAACTGCTATCCAGCCTGAACAACCACCGCCGATGCAAGAGGAGGAAGATGTCGTTACAACCTCTAGAGTAATTAGTGAAACTGTTGAGGAACGACCAGATTCCCGTGGACGTCCACGTTTGGTAAAAGTTAAGCGCATCATCAAGAGAAGAGTACCCTCAAGCACACGCTCGCGCGACCCTTCACTTAGCAGACCGCCCACAGCAGACACTGCAGCAGCACCAAGAGCCCATTCTCGACCACATCGTAACATGGAGTCGAAATCACCACGACCCATGGGACGAAAACAAGTATCTCAAATTGATACTGATTCAGCAGCGAACGAAACAGAAGCCACCATTGAATCTTTTTCCCAGGCATTAGAGGAGAACCGTACTCCCAGTCCTCTTACGGACGAAGAAGCCCATGAAAAAGTACGCTCAGCCTTATCCTACTCAACGGATATGGTTCTTTTTGTGGTGGCCTGCTATGTGTATCTTTTCAAAGATGCCAGACTCGTATTGCCCATATTGGCTCTAATGATTTATCGCCAGTTGGGAGAAGCTATCGACAACTGTATACCTAAATGGATGAAGCGTAAGAAACAATAGTTGATCGCAGACTTATTTTAATACTCGTACTCGTATATAGATCAATATGTGTGTAAAATTATCACATTTTCTTTTCATACAACCCATTATCAACACGTAATCTTAAGCTTATTTTTAATGTTACCGATTTTTAAATGATTGAGTTATACTCGTATTTTTGTTTTTTTTTTCTCATTTGTATTATTTACTTTCAACTAAATTGGCGGCAATTTCAGTTGTTCTTTAAAAACAATTTTAAGCATTTGTTTGTGCATGTCTTTTAGACAAAATGAAATCTCCCAGATAATTAATTAATATTTTATGATTGTGAGTTATTTCTAAAGAAAAAAAATCATGTAGTATACTTGTAACGGTATTGCAAATACACATTTACGTATTTTATAAATTAAAATTATTTTATAAATTTTAAATGTTGCGCCTTTTACTTCTTCAATAATGATGCAAAGTATGTGAGTGATTGCGTTTTTTAAATAATCTACACATGTTGGCTAGAGTTCGATGTGGCTGGAAAATCATATCAAGACCAAATTCCTCTCCAAATTTGTCGGCCGTTAAATATACTGAGATAAAAATGAGGACTACCAAGTTCTTTATGTGTACAATATTATCTCCTTTCTACACAACCTGCTAGTTTGGGTAATATTTTCCCCATAATTCTTTCCCATATTAGAAAGTCAAAAAAATATTGCCAAGCTAGTAGGTTGCGTAGAACCTTTTTTGCCCTTTTGATTGAAACACAGTTTTTTTTTTGCAAAACAAAAATTTATTTTTCAACATAATTTCCTTTTAACTCAATACACTTAGTCCAACGTTTCTCCAGTTTTTGTATCCCTTCCAAAAAATAGGATTTTTCGAGATCCTTAAAATAGGTATTTGTTTGGTCAATAATTTCATCGTTGGAGCGAAATATCTTTCCAACTGAGCCATTTCTTTAGGTTTGGAAATAGGAAGTAGTCACTAGGTGCTAAATCCGGAGAAAATGGCGGATGAGGTACAAATTCGTAGCCCAATTCATAGAGTTTTGCCATTGAGACTGCACACGTGTGCATTATCTTGATGGCCATATGGGGTCGTTTTCTTTTTAAATCCTCATTAAGTCGGTCTAATAAGTTGGCATAATATTCGCCGTTTATTCTTTTTCCCATTTGAAGGTAATCGATGAGGATTATCCCGCGTGGATCCCAAAAAACTGTTGCCATCACCTTATTGGCCGACAAACTTACCTTGGCCTTCTTCGGAGCAGGTTCACCCGGAGAAACCCATTGTTTAGACGCGTCACCCATCTTGGAGACAACTTTCTTAAACCCAGCTGATCATTGAAAATCGAAACCACACTGCCATATGAAATGGCTATGGCATCAACAAGCTCACATACTTTTACTCTTCGATTGGCCAATACCATATCGTGGATTTTTTCGACATTTTCGGGTGTACTGACCTCAATTGGCCGTCCAGAACATTCAGCATCATTTGTACTTGTGCTACCACAACGAAAGCCAGTAAACCACTTTTTTACCATTGAAATCGCTGGCTCCCATAGTATTTATCGAGCTTTTCCTTAGTTTGATTGACGGTTTTTTTTTCACAAGAAATAATGTTTACTGAGCACTCGAAATTCACTTTTTTCCATTTTTAGACGAGGTTGCATATTTTGAACAGCTGTTAAACGTAAAGTAGATGCCGACACTTGCTCAAAATTTGACAGTAGTCTATTAACAGGAGGTAGACAGTAGTCTATTAGCAGGAGAACAGTGTTGCATTTCATATAACTACAAGTGAAGTTCGAAAAGTCACGGACTTATTGATCCGCCCTCGTATCTCCAAGCTAGCACGTTGCCTAGAATTGAGATGTTATTGTTCATATTAACAACTTGGTTCTCATTTTGATCTCAGTACTTTAAATCACCGAAATTCTTGGATAGGAACTTTTTTGCACATTTATTTTTTTTTTTTGCGGATCTGACTTATCTTTTCCAACTACATTTATTTTCATGTTTGCATAAAACTTCTCCTAACTTAAAGTTTACAGTCGGTTGGGTTATACCAAATTTCAGCTCTGTCTGGAAGTGTCCTGTACAAATATTAGGCACCCTAGATCCCCCACATAAAAATTTGACGAAATTTTTCTGATTACTTATACCCCAAGACCTACCTGTATCTTAAAATTAAAATAAGGGTGAACCTAATCCCCCTATATAAAAATAACCTATTTTCAGATTTATCTGATTACTTATTCCCTAAGACCTACCTGTGTATCAAATTTCAGTTCTCTAGCTATAGTAGAAATAATGAAGCTTTTATGGTAAAATATTCACCATTGAGGTTACCTATATGTTGAGTCCTAATGTTTTAAGTTTCATTATTTTATGAATAAAAAAGCAAAGTTATAAGTGGGAAAAAAACAGCGCGAATGATTTCGTGTAACATACACACCGTGCGCATTAGGCCTGAACTTGGCCTGACACACTACCTTGCGTTTTAACAACTTGCAGATTACGTGACTTAGTGACTAAGTTAACTTGGTATAAGACCCTACCGCATCCTGTCTTTTCATCCATATTTTTTTAAGAGCTTTCCAACAAGGACATGTGGATGTTGAAATAAACAACATTAAGCTGTGTTTGAGTTAAGAGTATTAACGATTTCTTTATTCGACAGGCTAATGTATACCAATGTGTGTGGAATATAAAACGGAACCGATAGATGGGGCTAGATTAAGTAGGTTGTTCGCCATCTCGATTTTATTTGGTGTTATAAGTGTCTAGTTGCTAGTAATTGGAAATTCAAGTGGCCTAAAATATCAATTAATTAATACCTCAAACATTCTACGTTATTTTTTCACTTCTTATAAAGTAGTCGGAGGAAAGGCTAGTTAATGACTATCGCTAGGAACATTAAATAGTTAAAAACAACGGGAATATTAGTAACATCTAGGCTATATTACAGCCTAATATCTCCAAATCATAAGAATGTAGTGCTCAAAATAATATAGCGCACTTAAGACCATTTTTTTCTTTACTTTGTGATTTAAAAAAAGTTGATAAAATACATTTTTTTTGTTAAATATTTTATTAATTATATTTATTAATTAATGGGGAAAAATCATCAAAAACAGAACTTTTTTCCTGAAATATGTTTTAAATTATTAAAGCACTTCCTCGATTAAATACTAAAATGTTCATCAATTTACAGAAATAACGGAAAAATTCTAACTCACTCAAGGGGAAACGCCACCACTTTTACGACAGGTTTAAATATTTTTTGGAGTTGACGTCACTAGGGTACAATAATCATCTATAGTTATTTTATACCAAAAGTCATCTATCGCACTCTTTCATTCTTGTTTTGTTTAAATATTGTAGTTTAGAAGGTCAGAGTTGATAATAAACTCAATCGTGTTAATGCTAGTCTAGCAGAGGTATATTATTATTTTTTAACCTATCTATCGGGAATTTCGTGTTATGGCATGGGGCATTATCCTATCGAAAAAAGCATGGGCTGATTCACACCCGAAAATTTGGCCGAAATACGATGGAAGTTGTACAAAAATTAATGTAGCTCCTAGCATTTAAACGTACTTCGTAAAATAGTAAAACACCGGTACCATGCGTTGGTAAACATCCCCAAACGCTAACAACGCGGTCACCAACTCGTGCTGGGCATGCAAAACAAAATGGTTGATTACATTCAAGCATTTTACGTTGTACAACTGACCAATTTTTGTACAAATTTAGCGTCTTTTTAATCTCAAACTTGTTTCGATATGAACCCCGTTTTTGTGTATTTCTCTTGTGGCCTTGTGGTTCTTCGATTAATTGCTGCGGATGTTTTTACAGATGATAAGGTAGGCGATCTGCTTCGGATTCGCCCCTGCAATAATCTCTAATACAGGATTGGAAAATCTTAATTCAGAAACAAACAATTTACAATCGAAATTTCATCATTTTTTTACCAATATGCGCTAGGAAAATAGTAACGGACTTTATGTCACAAAATATTTTACTTTCTGTTTTTTGACATTGATTCTAAAGCTACTTGAACTAGTTGAAAAAGATATTTTATTTATCACTCTTAATGCTCCTGTGCCGAAAATCACGTCGCGAAACGTCAATTTGGTTTGAGCATATGCCGTAGTTTACACATGTTGTTTACTTTTCGAGCTAATGTTCGAAAAATTATAACATATGTTTTATCTGACATGTTGAAATATGTGCATTCTCAAATCGCCATTGTATTTTTTTTATATCGAATTAAACGAAGACACATTGGACGTTATTTATACATGATTTTATTAATGAAGAATATGTACTTCGATGAACATAATAATGTTCACTTCGTGATTACATTGGTGAATGCTTGCGACTTACAATCGCTAAATTTTGTTGCGTTTGCGAACTTCAGCACACCTATTATGCGGCTGTACATCGTAATGGAGAATGGCATGCCAAATGCGATTCTTAACACCTGGGCGATGATTTTACCTATTTTTTGAATTATGTACATGAAAACACAGCCACAAACATTTTTATTATATGAAATTCTTCATATGTATTTGATTGTTAAGAGAACTGAAATTTATCTACATCATCTACAATAAAATAGAACTCAACTACTATAACTACTTGATAAACAGACAAAATAACGTCAAGATTCACAATTTAAAAGTTTCTAATTTATCTGAAACGTTTTTTGTATTAGAAGTTGGTTTTTTGGTTGGTTTTAAAGGCTTCGAGGTAGAGGCTTGAGGTTTCTTAACCACTAAATCCTTGTGTAATTCACGTAGACTAGCGTCTGCCTTTTCTTGCTTTTTGGCAACGGCTTCCTTAATCTGTAATTAAATGTGATATTTACATTGTAGGCAGTGTTTATGACATCTAAGTTTTTTTAGAAACCCACCTTTTTAAGTTTTCCCTGAACTTGTTTAGGTTTCTTCTTTTGTTTGCCATCGGCTACTTTAAAAAGATTTTTTGTTTTTTTCGATATGTTGATAGAACTTGCAGTTCCACCTCCGGACTTGTTACCACCGCTAGCTTTTTGCTTCGACCTACGACCCATTGCTGTAAACAATTTTGCCTGAAAAGAACAAAAATATATTTAACACTTATTTTGCATTTGATTGATTTTAATAAATTTGAAGAAAAACTTGAGTAAGAGCTGTATTCGGTTGTGCTGAATCGTATATATACGTGCCCTTCACCCAGCTGTGAATTAATTAAAATCTATGTTGTGGAAAAATAATTTTTCGATATGTGTTTGATACAAAATAAAAAATTTTTGGTGAATTTGAATGCTTCAATTTTACTTAATTGTTGCCTGCATAAATGTTTGTTAGGAATTCTTCATTTTTAGTTACGATATTACCCTCCCTGTTTTGTTTGACATTTTAACTATCCTTGTTTTATTTTGTCTTTTTTAATCAGTTAATATACATTTTTCCTTTTACACCCAGTACACAAACTTATCATCCTCTGCGAACACATTCTTTATAAAAATTGAAAAAAAAAAACTAGACGTAACATTTTTCTGCAGAATTAAAGCATGAGATATTTTTTAGTTTTCAAACATTTTCTAGTTTTTTGACCTTTATTATAATTATGTTTGTCTAATTTTCCAAGCTCCAGGTCTTCAATAAAATTTTCTTTATTATAAAGTAAAATAAAAATTAATTTTATTTTATTCAATATTTCGCTACGCCTTTGTGTAGCATCGTCAGGAAATAAAACGAAATAAATAAATAAATTTAGTTTTATTTCCTGACGATGCTACACAAAGGCGTAGCGAAATATTGAATAAAATTAATTTTTACTTAACTTTATAATAAAGAAAATTTTATTGAAGACCTGGAGCTTGGAAAATTAGACAAACATAAATTTTAAAAACTATAAAACGATTTTCTTCCTATTTTTTTAATTCCTTAAAATATCAATCTTTAATAAAAATTTCATTTACTTTTGTAAAAAAAATGTGAATTAATTTTAAATGTTTTGTTTTTAATAAACATTGTATACTAAGAAAACTTAATTTGTGGGTTTTTAAAAAATTATTAAATTTTACGTCGTAATAAGCATGGCACTCCGGAACAAAGCCATCATATCGTAGGCTTTTTTAAGAGATATATTGGAAGCCAAAAGATATTGTTCGTGAGTTTTTCTCGAAGTACCTTGTTGTATGGCGTAATGCATTGTGCTCCATTTTAAAATACTTGCTTTCTACACCATATTATTTATTAATTAATTCTGAGATTTCTCAGATATGCTGCATAGAAGCAGGAGTCCCACAAGGCAGTGTACTTGGACCAATACTCTACACAATATTTACATCAGACATGCCAATTAACGAAAATGTTTTAATTGCAACTTAAGCAGATGATAAAGCGGTTCTAGCATCAGATACTTGCCCTAATAACGCATCAAGAATTGAATGTCATTGAGTCATGATTAAACAAATGGAAAATCAAATCAAACTCAACACTGAAAAATCATCACATATCAAATTTTCTTTACGTCGAGATGTGTAATTGCGGCACTGTGCACTTATATATAATAATCCAATGCCACAACATGACTGCGTAAAATACTTGGGAATGCATTGACATGGAAGACTAATATTAAAAAGGAGCAGTTAAATATCAAGACTAACAAAACTATATTGGCTTCTTGGACCCAAATCTAAATTAATTCTTGAAAATAAATTAATTTTGTATAAAACCATTTTAAAATCTGTTTGAACTTATGGAAAAAAAATTTTAGGGAGCAGCCAGCTACTCAAATATTACAATATTGCAAAGGTATTTGGGTTTCCTGTAAAAATTTGTTGACAAATATTTTTTCATATACATCATTTTAGTTTGTTGGTTTTTGTTTATTATAAAAATTATCTTGTTTCCTGCTGATGCTACACAATGGAGTAGCGAAATATCGAATAAAAAAGTTTTTATATAAAAAGTCCTTCAAGCTTAAATAATTTAATAAAATTTATTATAAAAAAATTAGATACATTTTTAACAACTAGGAACATTTAATTTTAGTCTTCAGATTTTCCATTAAATTCTCGTCTACATTAGTTTTACGTTTGAGCACTTCTCTGGCAAAAATTTCGTTATTAGGAATTGATTCTGTTAAAATCTGCCTGGTCAGAAAAAAAGAAACTCGGTACATGTCTTTGTTAGGTGCCACATTGCGTACAAAATATACTCCTTCCAGATTTTCTTTTAATGGCATTTGTAAATGTTCTTCCACAAGTTTCAATACCAGTTCTTTGGTATTTGTGCCCTTTGCAAATGAATACACGTGGACAAGGGGATAGATAAGCTTTTCGTCAGAAAAATCGATCACACTGTTCTTTGCAAATAGACCCCTAAATGCTGACAGAAATTCTACAGCCATGGCTGGTAGATTCATTGTTATGTGAATTTTGCAATTATCATTAGTTGCCTGTTGCCATCTTTTAAGAAGATCATCTCGAAGTTCATTAAGTATAAAATCTCGACCATCCTTGTTAAAGACTTGGGCTTGAGTAAAGCACTTATTACGTTTCATATTGCGCTGCAACCATTTGTAGCTGTCAGGGTTTAAATCGTTTGCCAGTACCCAGCATTTTTTCTTTGCAGCTGGCACTGAAAAAGGTCCAACACCAGCAAAAACATCATATAATATATCGTTTGGTTTAAGTACCTGAACGATTCTTTCATGTTCGGTTGATAAACGGGGATTCCAGTATACTTTGGAAAAATCGAATTCAAAGATTATCCCATTTTCTTTAGTCTCCACCAGATATTGAGCTTCACCACACAGCAATTCAAATTGAAAATTGCGATAAGTGTTATCGATAGAAGCAGCTTTATTCACCACGGTTTTACAACCGACCACTTTATCTAACAGCACTTGACCTATAAGCTTTTTGTAGTCTACTAAATGATCCCTCAGATTAAGATGCACAATATGACCAATTCTGGAGTAAGAAGTTGAAGCTTCTTCACCCAAAGGTAAAACAGATTTTATTATCTCATCTGCTTTCCAATTGTCGTAGCTCAAATGAACTGTTGTTAAACCATAATTATCCGCTTTAATTTCATGTTTCTCCAACTCATCAGTGGGCAAATCTTGCCAGCTCTTTACCGGCAGAGGATGTAATAATATTTCCTTGCCCTCTTGCTCATTGAATTTCAATGGCATCACAGGTTTAAGTTTTTCCATTTTTAATAACATTTTTTTCACTACAGACAACACACGTTGCGATTTTTCTTCTGGCACCCACAAACGGGGAACTTGTATGGTTTTATTAAATTTTTGCTTTATTAACACTGTCATACCTCTTACTTCGGCTGGTGGTTTTAATAAGTTACAATCCATATTTTTAAAAAAATGTCTGTTTCTTAAGGTTAAAGAGTCTTGGAATATATTAATATTTAATAAAATTCCAAATTGTGCATTAACTAATCTTCTTCTGCTGAGCATCAAGTGGCGTTAATGCTATTGCTTGTTCATATATTGTTTATATAAATATTCTTTAACAAAGTCACTTTGATCATTTACTAGATTTTAAAAACATTTAATATATCTAATTTGTTTTATATTTATATTATTGCTTAAATTCTATTAAAAATTACCTTCACTCCGACCGCACTTGAAAAACAACCACGGTTGGAAAAAAACAGTCATAACAATCAAATGTGGTAAATATTTCTTTGTAGGAAAGTATCAGTTCTGATACACTTTTTACACTACGTCTTAACTAGACTTAAATATGTTCGCACTTTGAGAGATCCTCTTTAAAATAACGAAAGAAAATGTGTTCGATATATTCTCTTTGAAGAATACGTGTAGATGTTCCTGTAATTTGTAATTTTCTTGTGTAATGTCATGACAGAGTTGTGCGAACTATTGTTCGGACTACTCTGTTTGAACATGAAGCGCCCATGAACAGCGACGGTCTTAACTAGCCATTTTTCAGTGCGAGCAGCAAAATGTGCTATGGCTGAACAGATTTATGGTTAGTCAAGACACTATGGTAAAAATTACGCGTGGTTGTATAAAATAATTTAAATAATTTAATCGCTGTTAATAGTCTGTTCGTGTTCGTATCATTGCCATCACACAAACAAAATACACACACAGGCGTAATACAAAATATGTATGTATGCGCTGATTTATAACACTAGCTATAAATTTGTTCGCACATTAAATTCTCGATGAGTAACAAAAAATCATGCTCAAACTGAACAGGAACATTTATACGTATACTCCACAGTATAATGTAAAAGGCCACATAACACTAGTTGTATATTGTTGATTGAAAGCGACAATATAATGTGAGAGGGCTTTTACATTAGGCAATTTTGTGGCACAATTCTCTTGTGTAATTCTTGTGTTTGTAATGTGGGGTTAAAGCGGAGAAAAGTATAATATTTGAACACATACATGTTTGCACTCAGGAAGTCTAAAAACGTACTTGCGGATCTAAATTGCCTAATGTGAAAGTTGTCTTAAAGAAATTATAAAATAGTACACAACGAGGTTGAATACGTACGGAAAATGGTACATTAGTACTAAAACCAGCATCGCTGTCATACATATATGTATGTAAGGAAAATTGTAAAGAAAACAAAAAGAAAATGTTGCCAAAAAAT
Organism: Phania funesta; assembly: GCA_963932375.1. Classification (NCBI taxonomy): domain Eukaryota; kingdom Metazoa; phylum Arthropoda; class Insecta; order Diptera; family Tachinidae; genus Phania; species Phania funesta. The sequence continues at coordinate 72,575,083 of OZ010656.1, forward strand.
CAATAATAATTTGGAAAATTATCTGCTAGACAACCAACATCACGAAGCAAACTGATAACTTAGTCTTAATAAAAAACTGTAAAAATATCTCAAATAATGACCAACGATCAAACAATTCAAGAGCCTGAAGTGGAAAATGTTCGAGTTGTTGTCAGGGCAAGGCCTATGGATAAAAATGAACTGCAAGCGGGTTCATTAAGTGTCATTAAAATTGACAAACTGAAAAGAGCCATCACAGTGGTAAAGCCTAATGCTACCGCCAATGAGCCACCCAAAAACTACTACTTTGATAACGTATTTGATGGTGAGAGCAGTCAGTTAGATTTGTACGTTGACACTGCAAGACCAATTGTGGAAAAGGTATTGGAAGGTTACAACGGCTCAATACTGGCATACGGCCAAACAGGAACTGGTAAAACCCATACCATGTCAGGTAATCCTGAGTCACCGCAAACCAAAGGCATAATACCCAACGCTTTCGCGCATATTTTCGGTCACATAGCTAAAGCTAAAGAAAATCAAAAATTCTTGGTAAGAGTAAGTTATGTGGAAATTTATAATGAGGAAGTTAGAGATCTTTTGGGTAAGGATGTAACCAAAAGCTTAGAAGTAAAAGAAAGACCGGATATTGGGGTATTTGTGAAAGATCTGAGTGGTTATGTGGTGCACAATGCAGATGATTTGGAAAATATTATGAAATTGGGAAACAAAAACCGTGCAGTAGGCGCTACTAAAATGAATTCGGAATCGTCCAGATCTCATGCAATATTTTCAATAACAGTGGAGCGCAGTGAATTGGCCGAAGGTGGACAGCAACATGTTCGCATGGGTAAACTACAGTTGGTAGATTTAGCAGGCTCAGAAAGACAAAGTAAAACTCAAGCCACTGGTCAGCGATTAAAAGAGGCTACCAAAATAAACCTGTCACTTTCGGTATTAGGAAATGTTATTAGTGCCTTGGTAGATGGGAAAAGTTCACACATTCCGTATAGAAATTCCAAACTAACACGACTTTTGCAAGACTCATTGGGAGGAAATTCAAAGACAGTCATGTGTGCAACTATTTCACCAGCAGACACCAACTACATGGAGACAATTTCAACTTTACGTTACGCTAGTCGTGCCAAGAACATTCAAAATCGTATGCACATCAATGAGGAACCCAAAGATGCCTTGTTACGGCACTTCCAAGAAGAAATTGAACGTTTGCGCAAACAATTGGAAGAAGGTTACGAGGAACCTCAAATCGAAGAGGAAGAAGAAGCTGAAGAAGAGGATGATGATGACGAAATCGAAGTTGAAGTGTTGGCCGAAGCACAAAATCATTTAAGCGAAAAAGCTTTAGAGAAGCAAAAACAGCGCGAACAGAGGCAGGCCAAAAAGGAAGCTTTGGAAAAACGTAAAAATGAACATCAGCTAGAAATTTCAAAAACTAAAACTGAGCAAGAACAATTACGCAATAAGTTAATGTCTTTGGAAGGTAAAATTTTAGTAGGAGGAGAAAATTTGCTGGAGAAGGCACAATGCCAGGAAAAACTTTTGGAACAGTCATTGTGTGAATTAGAAGAACGGGAAAAAGCCGAACAAACGCTAAGAAAAACTCTTCAGCAAAAAGAAACTGAACGTATTGATATAGAAGAGCGTTATTCCTCTTTGCAAGAGGCAAATACAGGTATAACAAAAAAGATTCATCGTGTTATGCAAATGTTAATGGGTGTCAAGTCAGAACTGGCAGATCAGCAACAAGAACATCAACGTGAAAAAGAGGCCATTTACGAAAACATACGTTCATTGTCCCGTGAATTGGCGCTGTGCGAATTGGTCTTAAACTCCTACATACCAAAAGAATATCAATCGATGATCAATCAATACACGCATTGGAATGAAGACATTGGAGAATGGCAACTTAAGTGCGTAGCATACACTGGCAATAACATGCGTAAACATATTACTGATTCCAAGGCCTCTATTAAAGATTCGAATGATTTTATAGATCTTTCTCACGTTTATCTCAGCTACAATTCCGATTCGGTTACCCAACCTGTCAGAGCTAAATCATCGATTGCTTCTGCTCGCCCCCGTACTTCGGGTGTTCCTCGACCGACTACTGCCCGACGATATTGAGGTGATATTTTTTATTCTCCCAACGATAAAAAGTATTGGGATTCAACTCCATTAGCGCCGGGATTTTTCGCATCTCTTTTACGTACTCAATGCTGGTTCATTTTGGCACTATTTTTAACTTATTACTGTTTTCATTGGCTTTTTTCCATATAAGTTTTTCCGCTGAGAAAATCTAATTTATTAAGCACTCCAAAATTCTTTAAATATAATATTTTTATTAAAAGAATTGTGTAGCAAAAAAAAAAAACACCGAAAATTATTGAACTAAAATCATAATAAAAGGTCAAAGACATATAATACAAATTCTAATTTATTAAGTGCAATATTTTAATTTAGTTTTTTATTTTTTATAATTTAATTAATATAAAAACGTATGTTACTAACAATAAAGATTTTATAATTTATACCCATAAAACTACGCTTCAAATGAACTATTGTTTTATTGCTAAAAATACAATTTAATTTTTTAAACAAATTCAAAAAGTTGTATAAAGAGAATTTATTATCTAAAATTTAAAACTTGTATACTAAAAATCACAATTTCATTGCTACTGTTTTATTTATTCCGCGCAATCAAATTTGTGTATCTTCCTTATATGTATCATAAGGAATTATGTTTCTGAGTTATGGAAAAATTGTCTGTGTTTTTGTTATTAAATCAAGAGACTCGAGGGACTTCATTAAGAATTGGCGGTAAAGATTGCTTAGATGGTTATTAATATTATATAATAAATAAATTCAATTTGTGCGAGATCCCATTTGTGAGTACAACAGCTAATATATAAAAGTTCTTTGCCTTGCCTGGGATTTGAACCCTACACTGCAGTGGTGCTCGGTGTTGTTTGTCCTAACTAAAACCAGGGACCGTAACAGTTATTTTTATTCAAGAAAATTATTTTCATGTTTTATTTTCGCCTTAAATAATAATAGTTATTCTTCAAGTATCAAATTGATTATGATGAAGGAAACATCTTATATTATGTATATAAATTTTTCGCCGTGCCCAGCGATTACTAAGTTTATTGTTTTTGAGCTAACTTTGACGAACTACAATTATTAATATTAAGTAATTTAATTTCTAGGAATGAGTTCGTTTTTCTTTCTATTCAGAAAGAGAATTTTATTTAATATGACAACTTTGAATACAGTAAAATTAAAAAAAACATTCAACCCTAAAATAAAATTGTGGGCAAAACAAGTAACATATATTACACTACTTTGTGCGCCATATTTAGAAAAATCAGTAAAATGTACATAGTGTAAAATATCTAAATTTTTGTTATAAAGATGATTACACTATGCAACAAATTGAAAAAAAATTTCTTTACAAAAATCGCCTTCATTTCGAATTCTATGGATAGGTGTTTAAAAAATTTTTTTTTTTCAAAAGTTGAGATTTTTGAAAAGGCCGCTCGGTTCACATATCTTATCATAACTTTCAAACGCCTTGTTCAATTTCGTTGTGCTATATGTCTACAAATTCCAAATTACAACAGCAATAAGTCATGCTAATACTATTTTTTACTATACCCATTAGTTTTGGAGTCATTTCGAAAAAAATGAATTTTTTTTTATATTTTTTTTCGAAAAATTGTGAAACTTTTAATTTTTAAAAATTTATAAAAAATATAAAACCGCAAATATTTACCAGTTTTATTATTTTATAATGAAGCTACATATAATAAAAATAAAATGAGCCATCACTTGTGAAAATTAGTGGATAAATACTTATTTTATTCCCGAAACACTAAAAGTACCTAGTTTGGCCCAATAATCGTTTTCTTATTACAAGAGAACAATTTTAACTTTAAAGTCGATTTTTAAAACATTATCGCTTTTTCAGGCAAGAAAAATTTAGATTTTAAAACACTACTTATTTTCCTTCAAGATCATATTCGTAACGAAATTGTAAGTTAAGTTACTGTTCCAAATGAATAAGATAAGAAAAAATTCTTTCCAATATAAATTTCAAAAAAAGAGCTAAAAAATTGCTTGTAGATAGATTTAAAAAAAAACAACTATTAAAAAAATTAAATATTCATTCCATGTGTAAAATAATTTGCACAAAATTGTTCAATAAGTAATTAGTTGTTATCTTAAACTTATAGCATTTCTTTATATTGTTTGTAATATCCTCCGACCGACGTAACTTTTCATAAGAATTTGCTTTTGTTTGCATTATTTACATTCCATCTACTTTAAAAAGTAATTCAAATTTAAAAAAAATCAAAAAATCAAACTGGTTCCATCCAGGATCGAACTGGAGACCTTCTGCGTGTAAAGCAGACGTGATAACCGCTACACTATGGAACCATATAAAATATTTCGGACAGAAACCGCATATATTTTTGTTGCTAAATAACAATAGGCAATGCATGTAAGTCAAAAATACTTGTATTCTTGCTCTTAAGTGTTTTTGATTAAATTTTTTAAGGCCGGAAAGGTAGTTTTAAAATAAATCCTGACCATATGCAATTCTATCGTTATTTAGGTGAACATCAATTAAGATTATTTAACTGTTTTGAGACATTGTTTTGTATTGTGAAATTTGGATTCGTACATCTCTGAATTTTGCGTTTGTTTTCTTTTTTGTGATATTAGCATTTTAAACGTATTTGAGATACCCTTCTGTCTCGGATCTTTTCGACCAACTGGAAATTAATTTGTTAATTGACAACTCTACATGGTACGACTGTAAAATATTTGGAAATGACTTTAAGGTCGAAACAGGGATAGTCGAGTTTGATAACAGAATGTCTATTGCGGAAGGCTATACCGAGGACAAATTTTCTCCCAATCGGGTAAATATACTTGTATAATATATATAGTAGTTACTTGCAAGACAATGCCTGTAAAGCACCTAAGCGGCAGAATTATTTGACACACAGTTCCAATTATAATGATGATCATTTAAATCACCGATCAAAAAGAAGTCATCTGTGAAATGCAAAGTAAATCTAAGTCTGTCTTGAAGTGGACAGTGTAAATTGGGTTATACGCAGAGATACAAATTACTGGGCGCCTATTTATCATAACTTGAATATAGATATTCTCAATACACTGAGTTTAAATTTTATATAATAACTTTTGTTCTAAAGTACTTTTTATGGTACCGTGTGATTGTCTGTCTTCTCGGCATATTTTTTAGTCTCCACATCGAAGTTTGGGATGCGGTTTTAAAAAAAATATCATTGAGTAAGACACTATCAATCATTTTGACATGAAAAACTTGTGCGAGCTATGAAGCTGCTGATTCAGTAGCTATGCCAGGTGCATTCCAATGTATAACAGGAACACTGCTTCATACCAAGAATTCTTAGCTTGTCTTACATATTTTGACATTTTTACAGTGCGTCGACAACATCAAAAAATTGTATGTAAGGTCTCGCTGCTACTAAAGTTCTTGGTTTTTAAAACCTTAGAATACTAATTATTACCTTGAACGCGGGAATCCAGCGCATTGGTTACACTATCTTGGGTTTGCAATTGAGGGAAGCTGCCAACATCATTACCATTAAAATGTGAAATATGGGCTCTGTTAGTAGTCACTCCGGAGTTAGAACTAATTTGTTCAAAATATTCTTGTCTACAAGGTCCTTATAAATTTACAAATTTTCTTGGCGCAGTTATAACATTTGTCAACTGAACTTACATTCTGGATACTCGTGATTTCCCGCGAAGACTGGACCATACGTTTAAAGCATTAAGTATGACCCTTGTTGCCTTTGAGAGGTTTCCTCGAGTACACCTTGATATTGAAAAAATTTGTTGAGTTTTTTGAGTTTATTTTGTTTGAGTCGAATAAAAACTCAATCAGTTGCTATCCAATTATTACGAACAGCCATTGTAATTTGTTAATAAAATATTTATTTACAAATAATTATGAAAAATAAAAGCAAGTAATGGAGAAAATCGTATATATTTAAATTAATACAAAATCTCACAGCTTGGTTCCATCCAGGATCGAACTGAAGACCTTTTGTGTGTAAAGCAATAACCGCTACACTATGGAACCATAGGCCCCAATTCGGGTAGTGGGGGTACACAAACGTTATGTTTGGTATACAAGTCACTACTCTTAGATACGAATTCCATTCACTGATAGAGAGGTAAGAGAGTAAAAGGTGATTTACATAAGGATGGTAACTCGACTCCCCATGCCCTAATGGCCTTCTCTGATATCATTTCCAGAGTCTTAAATAAGAGATATCCAACAATAGCAGTGAGTCCAAATTTTTCAAAAGCTTTTGATACTGAATGGCAGAAAGGAATTGTGTATAAAATGATAGGTTGGTATCCTTTTTAAAGGCTCGTAGTTTTCGGGTAAAAGTAGGCACAAATTCAATATAAAGTTATCAAAAGTCGGACCTCTTCGTGGTATCTCACACCTGACTTGATTTATATTTTTTGTCAATGACAATGCAAATCATAAAACCAATACAAGTTTTTGACTCGACAACGACACTAATAATAAGGCTGAATAAATTTGAATGGTTTAAAGTTGTGATATGTGAATTCTGCGTGTAAAGCACGACTTTATGGAGCCACTGGAGCCATTTACTAGAGGAGATTTAAAAAAATTATTTAAAGGAAGGTCCAACCAAAACGCACAATCTTAATTGTAAATAAAACAAAAAGTTTTCAGAGAATTATCTTAATATATTTTTATTATGATAGAAGGATATATGACAATTATGTGTGAAACAAAATATCGGTCAAATGCTCGCCAGGGCTTCGGTGGCATACCTCTCTCCGATGGGCGATATTTTCAATGACTCGGACATATTTGAGGCTCAATGTAGTTATAAACGTGGCATTTTTCTTTTAAATATGCTCAAAGAAAGAAGTCCAAAGATGTCTAATTACATGATCATGATGACCAATTAACATCGCCACAACGTGAGATAACACGGGCATTGAATTTTTCGCGCAAAAGAGCCACTATTTCGTTGGCTGTGTAACAAGTGGCACAATTCTGTTGGTCAGGCCAATATCCTCTATTCCTGGCCACAACAAGTCCGTTATCAACTCGCGGGTGTGACTTACAATTAACATTGTGCATTATGGCTGGACCAGGATAATAAAACGGGTTGTCTAAAAAGTTGTTGGGAAGATTTTTAATATCAAGTGGATAAAAAACAGAGGTTGGCGTTAATATTTTTTTTAATAATCATTTTCACTTTAAATAAATTGAAACTAAAACCAGAGAGTATTTTAATAATGCTCTCATTTTAATTGAGTGTATTATATAATTGAGTGTTTTTTACGAGTGAAACTGTAAACTGACACTAATACACAGCAAAAGCAATTCGTTTCTCCAAAAGGTGAAGAGTCGATCATATTTCAAAACAAAATGCAGATAAAAATACAGTAGATTTTTTGTCACTGCTGGTTGAACATCGAGTGCGTGGGTTTTCTCTTCAATAGTGTTTTTTTTTTTTTGTTGGTTATTTCGTTATCTGGCGCAATTTTATTGTGTGAAAAAATATATTAATTAATAAAATATTGTAATTGTTTGATTCATAGAACAGAAATTAAAAAATTTCTAGTTAAAGTTCGCAAAATAGCGGAAGAGATAAATAATACTTGTGTTAACCAACAAAAACAACCAAAAAAGTCTAACGAAGTCTCCGTGTTGCAACATAAGAGCGCTAGACAATTAATATTAACGAAATACATTTAAATTTTTGTGAAATAACATAAAAAGTTAAATAAATAAGAAAAATCAGTTGGTAACAAAGCAACTCTTATCTAAAATAAAAAAGTGGCAGAAACAACACAAACCATAACTAGAAAAATCTAAATTCTTTTAAAAAAGAACAAAAACAATTCTAATTTTGTAGATTTTCCTTTAAAGTCCAAAGGGGCAGTTAACAAAACGAATAAGAAAATTTATTTTCATTGGGTGACTGTAACGTCTACTCTGCGTTTTTTAAATAATTTTGTCGTTTCCAATGTAGCCCTTTGGCTTCCCATTAACACGAGCTACAGCGTGATAAACTTCTATGAACAGAGTTCGTGTTAAATTCGAAATTTTATTTTATATTTTAATCAAATGCTATTTGCAAGCATTTCATATAATTACGTTTTACATACACCACAATTGTCAATTGGTTTAATTGTTTCACATATTAAGCGTTTCGTCAATTAATTATTTGCAGTTCATTAATTTGCTTCCACTCAGTCACGAGATATTTGAAGTTTTTGGTAAGTGTTTTTTTATTGTTTTATTAACCAATTTTTTGCTTTTGTTAAATATTTTTTTAAGTAACTTTAAATTTATAAATTGTTTTATCTCTTATTTACGTTTGATGTTGATATAGCTGTTTTTCAAGTATGTTGACTATTCCTTTTGGCTAAAGTATAAGAAGCGGGCTAGTGTGTATTATTGTATTTCTTTTATATTTTTAGGAAACCGAACGTATAGGGACGATCGCCAGATAGTATCTATAATTTTTCGAAATGTTATAATTCAGAAATAACGAAAATTACCAATACAATAAAGGGATGACTACCATGTGCTTAAGCAGCTTACAAAAGACTTTTAGGTGTCTATAATGTAAAGAGTGACTTTTTTTTAGCAGCTTGGGGTTTGAAAATTAAAAAAAAAAACAGAAAAATTGCAAACGTAAATGAAATATTTAGTTGGGGCGATAAATGTATGCTTGCCATTTCCTTTTTTAAGAATATTTCATGTAAATGTTGCCTACGGCTATGCCATAGGTTGGTCCACCCATTAGTTCAAATTTTTTCATACTGTACAGGAGAGGCTTCACGTATCAACACAAAAAATAGTTTAGTAGACTTAAGAGATTCATGGCATTGCGTGCCGAGGTCTTGTTGAAACCATATGTCAACCAAGTCCAATTTCTCTATATTGGAAAAAATAAAGTCGGTAATCGTCGCACGGTGCCTTGCTCCATTGAGTGTAATGTTGCGATTTTCATCGTTCTTGAAAAGGTACGGAACAATGCATCCGCCGGCCCACAAATCGCACTAAACACTGCCTCTGGCTGCTCTTCACACCAAATTAGGCAATTATATTTGTTGACATAACCGTTGGGGCAAAAATGGGCTTCATCGCTGAAGACAATTTTTCGATAGAAAACACATTTCTCACACCACACAAATTTTGATAATAAAATTCAATTCCTGAGCGTGTTTGGCATTGCCATAAGTCACGAATAAATCACTTACATAAATTTAGAAATGTATTTACTAAAAGTTATGTTCACGTGTGTGCCTTAATAGAGTCAATTAAATATTAAATTGAGTTATAAAATATAATTTTCAAACATATGCAATTTAGCTTACTTAATTAGTATTTGATAGTTAAAAATGTTTTTATCACCGAACAATGATATTTGAAAAAGCATGTAATCATGTGTTATACGTTTTTACTTACAAAAATTCAATTTTTCATCATAATATGAAAGATAAAGCTTAATTGGTAACAACATTATTTGTTGTCCCTCCTATATAATCGTGATAATGTTGTTGTAACTTTTCGGCTCTAGGTAGTGGTCTATTACACTTAGTGTGTGCATTTGACAGAATTGTGTGCTTACTAAGCACACTTCACCAGAGTTGCTCAATTTATTAATTGAATTCTTGTACATTAAATTGAGCTCAATTAAAGGATTAATTATGTATTCTAACTGCAAAGTTAAGGCGCATGTGTGAACACAGCATTATTTCTTCTTAAGTTTCCTAATTTAATTAAATTTGTTCTCTAAAAGTTATTGAAAGGCAATAATTTTTATACTTTATATCACAAATATGTGTAGTTTTCATGGGCAGAAGTACTAAAAAATGCAACTGTGTTTGCTTTGTATAACAAACAAAAAATGTATATGTTGTATTTTATGTACTTGTGTGTTGTTGAAAATTAAGAAGAAATTAAAATATTTAATAAGCCTTTAATTAATAATTTTTTTAAACATTTTTAATGATTTTTAGAACGAAATTCTTTTTTAAGCTTGTGCAAATGTGCGATCAGTTTCGCTATTTGTTTAAGCAAATGGCATTTGACGAAAATCTCTGTTAAGCATATTATAGTCTGCCACACTGTTGCTTAAGCTCGCTTAAGCCAGCATAAGGTTTGCCATTCTATCATGCATCATTTCAGGTCTGCCAAAATGTAAAAATAATTGAAAAATATCGAAATTCCAGCACAGTTGCAAATTCCTAGGCAACCTCAAGCCACCATCTAGCCAGAAGAGATAGGTGCAAGAATAGCACATAGCCGCCGTAGCGGCAAGTATGGAAGAAGATCGAGAAATGCCGGTTCAACCGATCAGCCGAATCGGGCATCGCCAGAGAGTCAACCCGGGTTGTTTTCGGATGGACTTAAACCTACCGCCGTGCAAGATTGTGGTGCCACAAGAATTGTAACCATAGGACCATAGACAACACCGTGAGTTCCCTAATTGATTTTTACCAAAAAATCATCAGCTCGAAGCAGCCATTTGATGTGCTATACTATTTACATATAATTGTTGCTGTTTTATTTCAGTTCTAAGTTCTTTTTCCTATCGTTCTTATCTGACTACCTTATATTATACATTCCTATAACTTCCTGCATGTGTCAGCAACGCTATTCAGATATACATATGTATGTATATATTTTCTAAACTCCAAATAGATCCACTTTCTCCGAAATAAGAAAAAAGTTCTACTAAATACTGCTGGGATATATTAATAGTTTATGGCTTGTCTCACTCAGCTAGTTACCCGATTCATATCTTAACTAATAAAAAATTACATGTTTTTTACAGTGTCTGGCCAAATAATTAATAAATCTGAGTAAGCAAGCGCGCATGAGTAAATTTTTTTAAGCTTTCCAATAACTGCAGAATAAAGGATACAAGTAAGAATATTACTACCACAACCTTATGTAAAGCCCTTATCACACTATCACACAAGTGTTTAGATATTCGTTCGATTTTTGCGGAGAAAAATGGAATGATAACCATACTGACTGTCAAAATGAAAATATGTTTCTTACATTGTTTTCCTACACTTTCGCACTTCTGTAAAAATTCAACCTTCATAAAAAAAGTCTCAGCGCCTAAAATTTTTTCTAAAAATAGTGAGACAGTCTGAGCACATATAATTGCTACCAAAGCGAATTTACTATAAGGTAACCTCATGGGCTCAATGTAAAGTAAAATTTATAATTTAAAAAATATCATATTAATTTTGGCTTGTGCGATTTTGTTTCTTTTTTATTTTTCTACACATTAGTTGACTCAATGCGAACTAATTTTGAAATTTGGTCGAATTTGCCCAATTCCGAATTCGCTTTAAAATTAATTCGCCCCCGCTGCTATGTTTGTGTTAGGAATGCAACGCTTATTATAAAATTATCTTGAATCTCGCATTAATGATAAATGAGCGCATGTGAAGGGCTTGCACGATTGTGCACAAGTATTCATATATATTATTTTTGCACCTAAGTTATTCCTAACTATTCAATAGCATTTCTTTAAAGAATTTTATAAAACGCTGAATTATGTTCTCTTCTCATGTTGTATTAATATATTTTTCACACTTTACAGGTTTATACGAAGGCATAAACTATTAAAAAAATTTTAAATCTCTGCGTGCTTTAGCTTCTTTCAGACCCATTTACACATCTAATCTTTTAGCCAAGATAAGAATAAAACATTTTAAAATGGGTTTAGTTTCAGTCTGTTAAATTGCTTGATAAAGAACACAGAGGGGACATACAAAATGAAATATGTCGAAAGCAATTAATTCATTTAAATAATTTCAGCAGCGTGTTATCTAGAGCGAGTTGTAAGAATTGTCTGTAATGTATTTTTGTAGTATTAAGATAAAATTTTATTTGATTAAATTTTCCAAGCTTGAAGTTCTTTTTTTTAATAAAAAATAAATATTTTTTTATCAACACAACAAACTAATAATAAATTGTATTAAAAAAGGCCCAGAAAATTTTATTGTAAATTTTTCGAACGAATTTCCGTCATCTCTGGACGAGTATGATTTGAAGATAAACCGATTTCGGCTATGTGCTATCTTCAGTGTCGAACGAGAACGAAAAACGACACTAAAGATGGCACATAGCCGAAACTGGTTTGTCTCCAAACCAAACTTGACAATGGATGACGAAAATTCGTTACCAAAATCCACATTAAATCACCCTGTCGGAATATCAAATCAAGAATATATTTTATGATTGATATGATCGATGTGAATCTAGATTATTCGCTCATTTTTATTTACAATTGGACTCCAAGAAATTCTATAATACAGTCTAAACAATACGAGTTTTCAGTATAACTTGCTGAACTGAAATGGTTTTAAATAAACTACTGATTTTGAATAAAAATATTTGTTATTGCACAAAAACCCCGTTTGATTTAATTCAACTTCTTGACAAGACTTAAGAAAGATAAAAGCTGAAGCCATCAGTTACTCGATAGGCCTTAAATGTGCTAGTAAGGGCATCTTTTTATTCAAGGTAGCTTTTATGTACGTTTAGTTATTTTATAGCTAGCATATTTAAACAGATAAAATTTTGCTGTGAATTCAAGAAAATTTTTATAAACAAGAACAAGAAATTAAATAAGAAGTGGGTGGATAGACGTAAAAAGTGGCAAGTAAGAGTTTGATAAAATCTGAGAGCACTTGCCAATGCTAACTGTGGGGAAATGTTTATAAACTTGTGTAAAACGGGTTAACAGATAAAATTTAGGTTGTTAATTTTAATGGGATTTAGATCAGTAAAAAATGTAATGGCGACTTTCAAGTATACAGAACACAACTTTCTGAAATAGAAAGAAAAGTTTTTTATATTAAAAAAACCTTCAAAGTTGAAGAATTTAATAAATTAAAAAACAGTCTTGTAAAATTTTCTATTTAAAAAAGAACTAAAAACAAATGCGGTCTAGGATAAGAATTATAATTTCTTTTACAGAAAACTATAAAATATTTTTTAATAAAGTAACTTATTTTTATTTTAGTTAAGAAAATTACGAGATTATTTTTTTTTATAATATAATGATTAGAGAAGAATCTTTTTAAAAGGTTTTTTGAGGTTAGCTTTAAATAGCTACCACACAGAAGAAAATATCTACAACTATTAAAAGTTTTGTTTGGTATCAACTTGTGTTTTAATTAATTTCTAATTGATTCTTTAATCATTTAACAAAAATGTTCAAACATTTTCCTTTAAATTAACTTCGTAGTTTATTGAAATATTTATTTAGTTGAAAAAAAGAAATAACACCAAATGGAATAAAATAATTAATTGAATCAATTAAAAGCATAATTAATATCTAGATCTGTGCCTTCATCCTTACATTTTCAAAAGAGAACTTGTTTGGAAAGGTACTTTTCAAAAATAATATTTTTTATACTTATTTTTTATGAAGGTACTTCGCACTTAGAGAAAGCACACTTAAAAGTTTTAGGGAAATGTCCTAAAGTGCTATCGCTTCAATGAGCATCAACTTCCTCACTCTCTAATCATTTTAAAAATGTTCATAAAATAACAATTGAAGCTGAGCTTGATCCTTCCACGCCTCCAGCAGATATAACAAAAACAGCTATATGTAATTCCTCACATTTCATAAAAGCACAAACAATTACTGATATATTACGTAAAGAAGGCAATAGGCCCATCAACTGATACTTCAACTAGATATTAAATATTGTGGCAACTCGTTATGATCTATTATGTCCGCATTTTTAGAAAATAAATCTTGCGGTAATTATACTTCATTAGAAACATACATTTAGAAACATTTTCTGAAACTGAACTGTTATTATTAGAAAATTTCTCAAATACGAGTACATTAAAGTGTTTCAGAAGTCTTGTTATAGTGGTCATCTATGTTATCGAAATATGTAGAACGCTCAATAATCCACTAGATACTTCTTTAGCAATAATCATCTTTTCCGCCTTTTTTTATTTATTATGATGTTTGTTTGTGTTACTACTGTCTGCTGTCGTTACTTATGGTGTTGGATTCTTTACGTTGTTATTGCTTCGCCACAATATTCAATGTCTGTTAGTGGGTGCCAAAAGTATTCGTAACCTTGAATTTTAGAACTTTCTCTACGGTAAGAGCCACAAGTATTCGTACCATTTAATTCGTACAAGCAAAAATACTTGCTTACAGATAGTTTCCCTATATTCTGGAAAAACAAAATATTTTTCTAGTTATCAAGCTATTCATACGGCAGAAGTGTGTATAGATAGACTTTTCGCTGAATGCCAACACTAAGATATAAATAACAGTTCGAAGTCTTCGAAACTGACTTTAAAAATTAAGAAGAGTAGCTGAATATTACTTCAAATACATTGCAAAATTCACCAAAAAGGGGAAAAAATTAAAATTAAAAAAATTATAGAAATTTCAATAAATACTTTGATTAGTTAGTTACATTTTCTAAAAGATAATAGAAATTAAATATGTTAAATCATAAAAAAAAAATCAGCTATACGCAGTGCTATTAACAATTAACCCAACTTTAGGAATATCTAAGTGAACTCTCAACAATAAAAACAAAATGTCGAATCCGTATTCCCTCTAATAAATATTTAAACCGTGTTCTATCTTTTAATTACTATTTTAATAAAAATAAGCAAAATATTTAAATCTTGATCATCAATAATTATTTATGTCTTCTTTTATTCTATGTCTTCACATGGTGCTTTAAATTTTGAAATTAGTACAGTTTAATTATAAGGCTGATATGTTCACAAGTAAAGAGTTGGTTTTTCCTATTTAAACATTAATAACAACTATAAAAATGCTAAAAAATATATAACTTTATTAATGAGGAAAAACCCGAAACCCGGATATTGGAACCGGATTTGGAACCGGGTTTATAATAAGAAAAAACCGAAAATCGGTTTCTAAAAAAGTGCGGTTCTTTTACTTTTCTAAACCCAGTTTTTTGGAAACATCGAGTAGTTGACAATTCTAATTGTGAGTGTTTTCCTATACCATAATAATTCGTAACAGATGTATTCTTTTATTATCTATCGTTTGAAGCATTAAAACCTTATTGGAAACCCCTTTACATATATTCAACAGTTGTTATCTTAATATCATATATAAACTTTATTTAAATATTAAAACACATCAGTTAAATATTAAATAAAAAAATCTTGTGATTTTGAAATACACTTCAAACAAATGCTAAAGATCATGTGTAACGTAAGAGACTAATTCAAATTTATTATTTATCTAGCTGATTGTTTGCATTTGTTTGGTTTTAAATATTGTTTTACCTCAAGTGTATCTTTATAGTTTTAAAGGAACTAACAGCATTTTTTCTAAAATATTTTACACCAAAACAAACGCTAAATACTTTATTTATAGTAAAAAAAGAGGTACAAATCCAATGCCTGTCTGGCTTCCTGTATATCAACAAGTAGGGTAAGAAAGAATTCTAAAACTGCACTTCTAGACACATTAAATCAAGAAAAAAAATCAAACATAAACAACTTCGAACAGACAACGAACACTTCAATTACAGACAGCTTTTGGTTTCTACAACGAAAATAAAGCAAATAAGGAAAAATAAGGAAAAAATGAGATCAATGATCTCATGTTCGTCCAATGCTTAAAAACTATAAAGTTTTTAAACTGTCTAATAAAGCAGAGAATGAAACGAAGGTCAACATCCTTGGGTTTCTTGTCCTTCTTCCTAACACAACGATCAGTGATCATGGTTGTCGACTTTAAGTATTATGAAGTTAAAAAAAATGTTTCCATAACTTTCCCAACAAACGCATAGAAAGATTTGGTTGTCTGCTTGTTAATTAAAAAGCAAGGAATTTATTTTGTTCAAAAAACTTCTTCATTAAGTTCTCAGACTTGTACAGGGTGTTTTTTTAAAAGGCGTACAATTTGGAATTGAAATAATATACTGATATTACGAATTTCAAATGAAAAAATTGTTGGCTTCATTATAAAAATAAATTTATTTAGGCGATGGTACGATCGAGGATCAATAGATAATAAAATCAATCAATTATATCAGAAAGTAAATTTAGACAAAAAATAATATTAAATTTAATTTCACACTGAAATCTATGACAGTTTGGCAAAAGCTTTGAGAATTGAGATTTTTTTAAATTTTTGTATTTGCTGGGAGATAACTATATATGATGGGAAATAATAACTGTGTAGATAAACTTGAGAAAATGCCACTTGTACACACAGTTGATATACTGATATAAACAAGAAATCACTAGTAGCGATTTTTTACAACAAATATAACGAGGAATTCATTCATACAAACACATTCAAGTGAATAAATAAACAAACAATTGACTTTTAAAATAAAAAATACAAAAACAACAACATTTAAAAACTAATTAAACATAAAGATTCTAAAAGTTTATCTTGAAGTCTATAATAACTTTTCGGGAAATGTTAGAGAATTGTGACTGCAGCATGAACAGTTTTAAGGGTTAAGAAACGCAAGATGTGGGAGAGGTTATACAAAGAAATGTTTATAATTGCGCTGCAATTAAATATGTACATTAAACCAGTTGTGTAAAGAGTGGGAACGAAGAATTATAATTCAGCGACTTTTGGAGGTTTTTTTTATCGGATTTCAACACGTTATTTTAAACATTTGTATGTTCAACATCTCGGAAATATGTCCAAAATGAGAAGATCGCCAGAGATACTAGGAAAAATTTAAAACGATTGTACTCCGACGACATTGTGGTTAGCAATCTTGCGATATATTGCGCTGCATATAAAATATATATAAAGTCGTAGTTTGCAGTTTTTTAAGTCCCTTAGAAATCGAATTATTTTTTGCGGAGAAACCTATAACACTCATCAACTGAATTATGTTCATTTTTCTTTAAAAAAACAAAATTAATTATTTTTCTAACATTTAACTCCTGAAGTTGCTTAGCTTCGACACTAAGTAGCTGCCGAGAACTGTAATATGCCCCGATTTGCTTTGGTATAGATTTCTTAGCAAAGTCTTGACTTTTATGAGAAGAAGGGAAGGAGGCAGGGAGGGTAATATTTATTCGACAAGTTCATTTTGTTTAACCTTTCGTAGTTTATACATTTAGCGTGTTGCAACTCTGTATTTGACGTTTCTTAAATTTTTCCCATCAAACAAAAATAAAATTTGTAAAACTAAAATTTCGCTGTTTAAGCACCAAAGACGGTTTAAAAGGGATTTAAAAAATTTTTAATATTAATCAATACTTATTATTTACTAGTTTCTATTAAACCTATTAACTGTCACTAGTGTTGCCAGTTCTTTTATGGCTCGTCAAATATCGCCAATATATTTCATCATTACAAATGTTGTGATATTACAAATTCAGTTGCGTTATGTATAAAAGTGTAAAGTTTTACTTGAGAATAAGAAGAAGTTCAAAAAGTTGTATCCTTTGCAGAAAGTTATTGTTCCCACTCGGTCTCATGGCAACGATATACTTTCGTCTGCTTTGTCGTCGCTCCTTCTTTAACTTTCACAATTTTAATACTTGTCTGTATATTTTGTATTTTTTTACTATTCTGCCTTTCTTCATTTAGCGCCATTACCATTTGATATTTTTATATGCAAGGGCGACTAATAAGGTATATACAAATATGGAAGTGAAGGCAAAGTTGTTTTAATTCGCCGATGTGCATACCTTGCTATTCAACCTTAAACACATGTAATAAAGCTGACAGTCAGTCTTTTTTATCATGTTCCAAGAAAATCGTAAACAAAAATACGCATGTATATCACATTAACGTGTTAGTTAATTTGTTTCAGGATCACCGGTAGCAGCTGTTTCACGTAGTAACCTGTCATGTGTGAGCAGGTGGCAGGACTGACTTCTTCGAACCCCTAAAAAAAAACCATACAAGCTCTGCCTATAATTTTAACCTGCTGCCGGAAAATACCAATTTCACCCGTTACCGGCCCACACATGACAGATTGCTACTTGACAGACATTAAAAACGAAAAATTACACTGAAGATGGCACAGCCAAAACTAGTTTGTCTTCAAACTCAATTGGACCAGGTACGACGGAAACTCGTTCCAAATATATATTGTTAGAAAATCAAGAACTACAGAATTGTTCAGGTGTTCACTTGTTGATCAAATGCAAGAGCAAAAAAAATTTTTAAAGTAAAATTAATTAATAATTAAAATGAAGAAAAAGAAAACACAAAAAGATAATTAAAGAAAAATTTCGACTCAAGCTGCCCTAAGCGTACATGTACCGAAACCTGGGTTTGAAAATACCAATGAGGTTTATACGAGTAAAAGGTATTTTGCCAATCCCGAATTAGATGGAGATTTTACTGGAGTGGATTTTAATTTGATTAACCATCTCAAATTTATACTGGACGTAATAGCAATTGGCTTCGAATTTCATTTAGAGAAGTTTGCAGATTACTGCCTTGATATTGCATACAACTGTCATAAAAAAGGCATTGTTGCCAATTGAGTTGCTCTAAGAAGAAATCGTTGAGGAAGAAAGCAAAAATTTCAGACTGTGCGGACAGAGTTTCGCCTATATTACTGGCTTGATACCAAACACAAAAAAAAACATTGCCTTTCAGAAAATATGCAATTGATATGATTATTCCTGCTGTACCTGGCCCAGAAAATGCCGCGGATTCTGTTTTAGGAAAATAATTATAAAAGTATAAACATAATAAATATCAAAATCATAAATTAAAAAAATATAAAATCAAGAATTAAAAAAAATATGGATTTCTTTGACCCAAGAGTAGTTAAAAATAAAATAAATAAATAATTTCGATCGGCTAGATAAGCAAAATAGCACGTGAAGGGAAAATACTAAAAAAATATTGCAAAAAAATCGCCAAGGACATCAAATATCGCCAAGTAGCTCGCCATCCGCAATTCTAAAATTTTCATCGTCAAAAAAGATTCTTATCGTCACGTTTACGAAAAGTCGCCATACCTGACAACACAGTCTGCCACATATCAGATTTCTTCCTGATTGAATTATACGACTATGCTGGACAGCATTGTTTACGAAAGTGGAGATTTTTCCTATTGCTATTTCATATTGCCAGCATCAATTCTTTATACCTACTAGGAAACCTTAACTTCTCTTGCATCGAAGCAAAAATGACTTAGTTTGAAACTTGTTTGCCCACGAAGTCTCAAAAAATAATTTTTCATCGATAACTTTCGATTTTAAGGGTGTAAACGAATTTCTAGAAACGACAAAATTATCTACTCAATTTCAAAAGTAATTAAAATTTTGTTAATCTTAACACAATATTATTTTTGTAAAAATCAACAAAAATTTAAATCGAAACTGCAGGTAATTCTTTTTCAATTAAAGCCAATTCCATTACAATTAATAAATACATTTGTATTTCATTTCGCTTTAAAGATCTTTTCTTCTGAAAAAACACAAACGGAATGTCAATTCCGTACCACCTTTGCTGAAGGTCATCAAAATATAAAAGAAAACAACACCAAGAGTTATTTCAATAACGCAGTAAATCAATTACATTTTTCCATCAATTAATGTTTATTTTTCTCGGAAACGTTTGACAGCATACGATCAAATATGTCTAGAATTTGGTTTAATTAATCCATTTTATTAAATGCGAAAAAAAGATGCAAAACAATCTATAGACACTAATTGCAAATCAACAATAAATTTCATAAATAAAATCAAAACAATTATTTCTAATAGTCACATGAAAGGGAAACTCTGAATATAAAATTAATTATTAAAATTGAATAACAAGCATTACATCAGATAAATTTGTGGCAGACATATTCAGAGAGCCGTTTTGACTTTTGCCAATCACAATTTAGAAATCAGAATTATCGAAAACGCGCGTGGGTAATTAATGCACTGCTAAAGCTAAAGTTTGTTATGGGTTACTTCGGTTATTTTAACGAATGTCACGCATGGTTCCATTTTGCATCGAAATTCCTAACTTTTAGCACAAACTGTTCTTTTTTGACCAAATGCCGCTGGCTATAAATGTCGAAATGTAGCCAGCTCGGTTACAAGTCCTATGGGTGGGTGGTCCTGCACGATATTAATTATAAATATTATTTTATTATTATTAATGTATGGGGGGATATTGAAGCAGACCACTTACTTTCTGGGTCCCTTTTCGACCCCCATTTCGCTCCTCAAATTGATTTCAGGGAACCGATCCGTAATCACAGCCACCTTACTTTCAATTGAGTCTCGTGCTAGCCCTAGCCTTTACTCTTGACTAAAGTGATTTCAGACTGTCGACTGGTAACTGTCGACACTCTTCCTCATCACGGAGTCTTTTGTAATTGCTAGCATTTGTCTAAGGCTTAGTTCCCCCATGGCATTCACATCTAACAAGTGTCTGCTCGTGGACTTAAGCCTTATGCTAGCCAGTGCTGGACATTCACGCACAATGTGCGCTACCGACTCAGCCTCTTCCAGGCATAGTCTGCAAGTATCATCTTCTACGACTTTCATCTTAGCCAGATGGTACTTGAAGTTTCCATGTCCTGTCACTAACGCAGTGATCCAGCTTAAAGTAGCCCTATTATACCCGAGTACCTTGCTGGTCTTCCTGCCGTTAATTATAAATAAAACAAAAAGCTTTCAGAGATTTATCTTAATATATTTTATTATTTATGATAGAAGGATCTATGACAATTATGTGTTAAACAAAATATCGCCAAACGCTCGCCACGGCTTCGGTGGCGTACTTCTATCCGATGGTCGATATTTTCATTGATTCTGATACATACTTAACGCTCAATGTCGTTAATGTGCCAAATTATTTCATCCTTTAGCTCTTGAATTGTTCTTGGCTTATTGACTTACACTTTTTCTTTAAAATATCCCTAAAGAAAGAAGTCCAACAGTGTCAAATCACAAGATCGTGACGGCCAATTAATATCCTGACGACGTGAGATAACCCCCAAAAGAGCCAATGTTTCTTTGGCTGTGTGGCAAATGGCACCATCCTGTTGCAACCACATATCGTCCAGTGCCATATCCTTAATTTTATTCCACAACAAATCCGTTATCATCTCGCGGGTGTGACTGACAATTATCATCATGCATTATGGTTGGACCACCCTATATAACGAGTACAGTAACGAACTCTATGTTGCCTTGTTGTTAAACGATTATTTTGACGACAATAAGGCAGCACACTTCTGCAAAATGTTGTCCTTGCTGCTTTTGTCGTTACAGCAAAATTAAACTAATTTTTATTTATGTTGACTATTATTTAAAATTACTATGTAGCCGTCATTTTCTAAGTAATTAAATAGCTGGATACTGCGCGACATTTGTAGCCAGCGTAATTTGTAGTCGTGTAGCCATGTAGCATACTGTAGTCAGCCTAAGGATTTACACTTCTTTTGTAGTAAATTGACTTACGGAAATGCAACTGCGTGTTAATTTGCTTTTTCGATCGGTCCGATTTGTAGTGCACTAGCTTAAGACAAATTTAAAGATTTTGAGTTATTTTGATGTATCATTAATCAGGCTCTAGGATTAATGATACATCAAAATATCTAACGATAAGGTCGAGTTATTTTATTGTTGCCTTTTTTGTCATCATTTTAAAGTTCAACAGTTTCTTTCACTTTCCGGCATTTAAAGTCAATTAAATTTAATATTTTCGTACTAGCCATCGTAGACGAATGATCCATTCAAAAACACACCTGCAGATAAAGAACTCGAGTGGTACGGCCAAAGTTCATAATTACTAAGAAAAATTTAAACTAAAATCGAATTCGTTAAACAGATGCGAAAAAGTTTTTCCCTGTACAATAAAACATTCGTATTTTCAATGTCGACCGATCGATCGATCGATTGTTTTGTTTTACGGTGATGACTGCTGATACGTCTCACACAAAAAGCCAAAGACAAGGGAAATTACGTTATAACCAATTTAGTCTCGCAGAGATTAGCCAAACAAACGGTTCGCTTAACGAAATTATTTTAATAAACGGAAGAAGAAATATTATTTAAAAAAACATTTACTCGTTCACATAAAAAAAAAAAAAAATACAAGAACAAGGAAAATACAATAGAATAATTTGTATTAAAATCATAGAAAAAAGAACTTTACGAAAAACAAAATTAAATAAATTTATTTAAAAAAATAAGTGAAATCTCTTGCTTAAAATAAATAGCAAATATTTTGCGGCGCGTGTTTATTAAATATAGATAATATTTTTTGGCATCTATTACAAGTGTAAAATTGTTTGTTTGACAAGGTATGTTAATTATATTATTTACATTTTTCTTTTTGATTTGTTAATTGCAGCTAGTTTCATTTTCATTTCAACACAGCTGTTTCCTTTTCATTTTCAAAGAAATTCTTGATATTAATGTTTTTTTCTCTGTAATAATTATCTATTAAATGTATTAATTTTTTTTTATTTTATTAACCGGTTTTTATGTTTTTTTTATAAACTAATGAATAAATTTTGCATATTAAAACTTTTCTGTTATTTTAATTAATTGATATAATTGTAAATAATTTAGAAATTATTTAAACTTTTTATTTGGTTTAATAATTTACTGCGTTCACTGAATATTGTACCAGTTTGAATAGCGATATAGCTGGCGAAAATAGAGCTTTAGTATATTGAGATTTAGTTAGTTATTGAAATGGTTTCTATTTAAAATTAAGCATTTTCCAAGTAGAATTCAAATCTGTACACTGTGTTAAAAACTAGTGTTGAAAGTTGAAATTAAAAACAAAAATTTAAATGTGATTTAAAAATTCCATGTTTTTTTGTTACTTGTTGCAATAAGCAAAACATTGCAAAGAAGTTTCAAATAAGAGCTGGTCAATGTTGAATTGCAATAACACGAATTGTGTGTGAGATATTAACGGTATTCTCTTTTATTTAAAAGTTGAAAGCCGCTGCAGATTCCCATGGTGGCAGGGATCAATTGGCCTGGGTTATGTTCCCTTTGATGGCACCGGTCAATTGCGGCTTACTAGCCTACGATTTTAGAAAACTTCACTGGGAAAAGTCTAGCGCCATTATTTTGCGTAATTGACTATACCACTACGACAGATAACCATACTCTGAAATCGTCTACGTCCTTATCGTTTAATACCGTTTTTTACCGCAAAGCGGCTATTAGATGATCAAGTGCGGCATATCAGCACGCCATATGGTGATTGTTTATCGAGACGCTTGTCTGCCTCCAAACGTTTAAGTGTTCTCTTTGACGGGTCACCATCTCTGCCGTAAAATGGGCACAATGCGCGCAATTTTTACACTAACGAACATTAATTTTGATAATTAATGGTTTTATTATTTGGATGTCCTGCTTAAACGTGTAACATCATGTTGAGTCGCCTTCAGCGATTGGATAATAAACAATAGATTTGACAGACGCCACCACAACAACACGTCCACAACCTGCCAGTCTTGGACTAAAACTTGATCAAGCACCGTATTCTTTTTCGTGGTTATTTTTTGGCTTTATCTTTGCAGTCTATTTTTTAGTTAATTATTTAATTATCAAAATCCTAAGTCGTCTAACAAATTGGTCTGGGATCTGTTACAGTGGAATATAACTTGAATCGATGGTCTCTTGTATTCTGCTTGTGTAATATTTCGACCGAAAATGCAGCAAAATCCGAAAACGCTAAAGCTTCGCTTCTTTTTATATCAGTTTTCAATACTAAAAGTTTCACAGGTTTTTTTCTTTGGTGTTAGAACAAAATGTTAAAGTCACATCACTCTAAGGTTCCATCATGTGGTATCATCGGTTTATATAAGTTCTTTGACATTTCGAAGACGCTTGTGTTATCTTCGGAGACTGTGATGTTGAACTAGATGATACTTATTCTAACATTGGCGAAATTTATTGATGCTATGTGTTAGCCAAGCAATGGTTTAACTCACAGCAAATAAATTCCGAGCAATTTTTAAGCCCAGCCTAAATTAAATTCTTGAAAAAATATTTATGTATGTTCGAAAAATTCGAGTTTCTTAAAAATAAAGTTTTTTTAATTCATTTGTAAGTAATTTCTCTTGATTTAATTAATCGAAAGCTAAAGCAAAAATAAACTGTTTTTTTAAGAATGAAAATAGTGTTTCTCGAAGTGAGTTCTAGAAGTGATTGTCTTATCATTATTTCAAATATTGTTGCTGTTTGAAGTACTTGATGGTTAAGCATCTTTTACTGTATTCCGTGTTGAATGACAACGTCTGGAATTGTAAAAACACCCAGAATTGTTTAATCGCAAATTAGCTGTTCTGCATTCCACATATTTTTCCATTTTTTAAAATTGTTAGACAGACATTGTTTATGAAAACACATGTTGGCGCTTGCGATAAGAGAGCCAAGAGTTGCCAAACATGTCTGTCCAGACGTCGCATATATATATTTAAAAAAAGTTATTGTGGAAAATAACTGAATACAAAGGAGCACTGTATACGTGTATTATGAAAGTCAAAACTTTCAAAAGTAGTCTTAAGTATGAACATCATATATTTTCCAAACAATTTTCCTAAAATTAAAAAAAAAATATTTTTCAATTCTTTGTAATTTTATGTTGACAATAACAAGTGCAGGATTCAATGTACTTGAGATTCTATAAAAGAAAAACAATTTCACTTGAACTTCAAAGTGTAATGAACCTTTTTTTTATCGATCTGGAGTTTTACGTATTCTCTGTAATTTTACGAGTATTCTCTTGCAAATAAATAGTTCAGATTTTTTTTTTAGTTGAAGGAAATTTTTACAGTCAATTAAACACACATCTACATTTTTTTATCAACAATTATTATTCCGCATTTTCTCATTTATTTGAATCACTAAATTGATTGATTGTACGGTAGGTTAGTGAAATTGTGAATGTGAAATAAAACAGCTTGAAAGAATGTGGTTCACCTTCGTTTCATGAGCTGATTTTGTTGTCGTCATCTTATATTTGTTATAAATTTTTTAAAATAATTTGTTAATTATAATTTTCTATTTATATAAAAGGCAACAAATATAGAGATACAAATACTACTTTTATCAAAAATGCCATCACTTAGGTTAGTTTCCTTAAAAATAGTCTTTTACATAAAACAAAACATTTCGCTACTTTATTAAAAAGTACTCATTTGGTTTGGGAGAGCAAACAATTTAATAATCGATCACTCTTTCATACTCATTTAGACCGGCTAAAAAAGTAAATTGTACTCATTGAGAATCAGCTGTAGCGGAGCTGGGAAAGTAGATGCTATAGTGTTTTTTATTATATTTTTTATGTGATATATATTGAATTAAAAATAAAATAATTTAAAAACATGTATATACTCGTATATGGGTTTTTAATTACCAAATTTGAGTTACTTGGAACGAGAGTTCCTTGTGTGGATCCCAGAAGTCTGAGATGGTTCGCGGATTGATCTAAAAGCCAGAATTCATTTGGTGATGTCGGCTTAGCACCGAACACAAAACCTTAGGTGTCTATGTGGAAACGATATTTTAACAGGAAATTCAAGTATTATATAAGAATCTAAAGGAAATGCATCGGATATCCAAGCTGCCTTGAAAACCCTTCTTTCATAAGAATTTCGGTCCAGGGTTGTTAAAGAGTGTTCTAAAATAGTGCAAAACCTAGCCACTGGTAAGAAGTAGCCTTGTACTAAATAACTCGGCACAGTAGCCATAAAGAAAGTTAGTTGTTTAATTGTTCAGGCAGGCCTCTCCAGAGCCATTTTTTTGCAATCTTTGCTCAACGGTTGACTAATTTGACTGATAAGAAGTGAAAGAACTGTGGAGTAGAAAGAAAACTGGGTTATGAGACATCCTTGATTCAACCGTTCTCATACAAAAAAAATCCTTCAATTAAATAGTAATGATCTTTGACTTTTGTTTAGTTTTTCTGTCCCGTCATTTTCGACTGAACTATCCTCTGTGCAAGCGAAGTTTAAAAGTTCTGCTTTGTGTTCTTTATTTCTTAAGACGGATAAAATAACGCCACAGATTGTCTTGGAATGTATGATTTTAAATAGTGGTAGAAGACATGTTTTCCACTCTAACCACTTTTTTTATAGACTAGAGACTAGTTTAGTAAATGATCTGCGACACAAAAGATACATACGGTGTCACAGACCAGTCCGGTGGGCCTCATCAAACCCCTTTTATTTTTCAAATGCCAACACTATATTTCCCTAGATATGAGATATTA
Source organism: Phania funesta (assembly GCA_963932375.1). Lineage (NCBI taxonomy): Eukaryota > Metazoa > Arthropoda > Insecta > Diptera > Tachinidae > Phania > Phania funesta. The sequence goes on from OZ010656.1 coordinate 72,601,374, forward strand.
AAACACTAAATTATAGCACAATCCATTTAGTTATGAATGTTCAGACAGACAGACAGACAGAAAAAAGTCCATATTTTATGTAAAGACACAGTTTTGTTATAGTGTTTATTCATATACAAAATTTTTTTATTCCACCAATTATATACTTACATGTTTAGTTACACTTTGTTTACATCATAAATATTTATTATTAAGTATTCCTCCTAGACGTTCACCAATAATTAATATTTATTTAATTAATAAAAAGAAAAAACTTTTAAAATTTATTAGCATTTAAAATGTCCTCCTATAAAAAATTTTTTTACCTGTTGTTCTGCCCAATCACAACACATTTAATCTCCTGCATACATATCTGTGCTACACACATTTCAACTCGTAGTGACAGCATTTAAAATTTTGAATTTCACCTTAAGGATAAGATCTGTTCTAAAGGATAATGCTTGCATAAATTTTGTTTCCTTTATACTTTCGTGTAATTCTCATTTAGTTTATAATAAATTTGTTATGAGTAGTTAAGATTGAACTGGATAAAGCATACTTACCTGGCGTAGAGGTTACCGTGATCATGAAGGCGGTTCCTCCGGAGCGAGGCTTGGCCATTGCACTTTCGGTTGAGTTGACCTCCGCGATTATTCCTAATGTGAATAACTCGTGCGTGTAATTTTTGATAGCCGGGAATGGCGTACGCGCCGTCCCGACATTGAAATATACATTTAAATTTGTTAATATTTAACGTATGAAAAGAGTTTTTCCTATATAAGCCAGCCTATAACTGCGACTTGATATAACCCAACGAACGAGTAATATTATCTCATATAATATATAAACTTACGATTGGGATGGCAAAATCGAATCCGCAACCAAGGGGGGACCAAGGCAAAAGTAGGCATGCTCACAGCGCGCAGTAGTAGTCAAGTCACGCAAAGAGAAGTAGGGTAGGCTTAAAATCGGTAACAAAAACGAACCGATCTCCTCCTCTGCCTTTCTGGGACTAGTTTAGAGGTAGTGCTGGCTAGTCTTCTCTATAGTCTGGTGGTTCTTTCCATAGAGTTTGCTTTTCATAGACTCGGGTCTGTTTCAGTACAACGAATGAAGAAGGTCTAGGCTACTACTATTGGTCGATAATTTGAGTTTAATATATAATTTTGTAATTGTATTGTTAGCATTTTTTTATAAATAAATATAGAAGTCGTATCTTAGAACTCTAAACATATTTTTATATAACTTTAATTACCCATTCCTGATCTTGTAGAAACTGAGTGGCTTTCCTTATATTGTTTTTAATTTTCAACTCAGTGAATTTCAAGAAATTCTATTCAGTTTAGTACGTGCTCTCTTAACATAAAAACGTGCGTGTATAGATTTGCTCAATTTTTTTAATTGAGGTAAATAACAATTTTTTGAATTTTAGTTTCTTGAAAATTTCTTATCAAGTTCATTAACCGTGCTTTACTTAAATATCAATTAATTATAAATTGTTATTATCATCCACACTAAATGAAAAAATAATTACACAAACAAAAAACGAAAACATACAAGTAATCGTTATTTTAACACGTGGATTATTTAATTATTAGGTTACCTTCTCGTTCCGCATACCTACTCGTGCATACATTCATAAGTATTTTTACATTCAATCAAGTGGTCTTTATATATTTTAATTCCTGGTGACAATTTCTAGATACATTTCTTGTGTTTTTTGTGTCTGTCGTCAACAAAGCACATGATTATGATGATGTTGACGATGTTGGTGAAGTGTGTTAAAAATACTTATATTTTGTATATTCTGGGATATTCGTTTTTTTTGTTGTCTTATTTTTTACAGTGAATTTTCAAATTTTGATTTTTTGCTTTCCATATTTGGGGCACAAAATGAGTGTCAATTTCGTCGATAATTTTATGTTTATATGACAAAGATTGTGAAATACATATAATTTTTTTATTGTAGCAAAATTTTAAAAATAAACTCAGCGTATTATAATTTAAACGCTGAAACGGTTCTGGAATATGCATACATACATACATATGTACATACATGTTTTCAAAAAAAAAAATCTCTCTGTTACACGTTTTATAAATCAAATTTATTTTTTGACTCATCTCTGGGGGGAAAGCGTGTATTTCATCTTTTAAGTCGTTTTGGATTTTCTACAATATTTATTACCGGCCCCATAGTGGTTATTTACTCAAACTAAATTTATTTTTTAACGAGCAAAAATTTCGAAAAGTTTTTTGTTTTATTAAAAATGCGACTCCAAAAGTTATGACTGTAGCCGTGCCCGGTGCGTGGTATGTTCTAGACCCAAGCCCAAATCAATTGACTGCCTATTTCCTCTTAATTTTTCGCATGTGCTTGTTTCTCTTGTGAATGCAAGTTCACCAAGAACGCAAAATTTCACTAGCAAAGTTGAAAATTAAAAAAAAAAAAACAAACTTAACCAACCAATTTGAAATTAGCTATATCTTCACAATTAAAAAAAAAACTTTATAATAGCGTCGAAAATGACAAATGATACCATAACTGCCTGCCCCACGACGACGACCGCTTAAATTTAATAGAAAAAAATTTAATTGCGCCCTTCTAATGCAATTCATAAAAAGGGCTATTGGAAGAACGCAAGACTGTTTATTAGCTAAAAGAATTCAAGTGAACGTTAACGTTCGCCAACGTGGTTCTGGCTGTAAATGTTTAAAATTTTCCACTCACCAAAAACTTTTATACAATTTGTACAACAACCGGGGGCCAATTTACGGAATTCGATATCGCCAAAAATTTCAATCGAATTTTAATTGAAACTTTGGACCAAACAACAGGCCATACCACAATTCGTCTACTGTTTTTAGTTAATTTAGCTACAGTGCTATCAAAATGCTTATAAAAGAATTAAAAAAAGTAGGGCAGGGCAACACTTCCAAGTGTTTAAGCTTACTTGAAAGTTTCATCAACAATTTCACTTTTGTTTGTCTAACGTTTGCTTTAGGATGATCGATTTTTTGAGATTTTCCAAAAATCGGTTTTCGAATATTTGAAATTTAAAAAAAACCCCGGTTGCGGTTCTTAAAATCACGTAAAAACCGGTTAACTGGATTTAAATTAAGACTTCTATATTTGTGTACTTATGTTTATTGCTTATTAAAGTACACACATGGAGCAAAGATATCGTCATTCAGCTTCGTCAACGTTGGAAGTAAGAACTGCCAGTCCACAAATTTATCTAAGCACTAAATTGAAGAATTGTCAATGATTATGTAACGTAATGTATTTATTTATTTTAATTGTAAAAAAATTTACTTCAGATTAACTTGCTTAATCCTTCGTTTAGACTTAAGAATCTCTTATAATCGATACTGTCTTGAAGCTATTAAAAAAATTCGCTTTTTTTCAATTGTAACTTCTTTTAGTCTAAGTTTTTCAACTTTTTCTGGTGTTGTTTTATCTTTTTGTCTCAACAATAGGATAATTAGTTAATAATAATTATATCGAGTCATTTAGAAGGAGCTGTAGATGTGTGAGATGGGCAGTGTTTATTACTAAGCGAACAATAGTGATCAGGGACCTACCGCAAGTACGTACAAGGGCTGACAAATTTTCTTTTGAAATGTTTAGAAATTCGTTGTTGCTATCTATTATTTTTTATTTATCTTAGAGTTGGCGGATACCCGACCCTACATCATGACTCCACCATTTCTATTCAAATCCATGCCACTGTGAACTTTTTGCTGACTCTGACAAATACAATTCACTAAAATACAAAAAATTATGAAACGTCTTAATACTGGGACAAGAGAATTTGCGCTATAAGTTTAAGTCAAGTAAAAGAATTAATAGAAAAAAATCGTAAACCGAGATTTCTCATATCAAAAAACAGGTTATCCGGCAGTCTTAAAAACACCATTTCAAAAAATTCGGCCGCTGTAAGTCCAAAAAAACCGGTCGAAAAACCTATCGAATAGGTTCATCGTACGAGTTTGTATGAAGTAACCGGAAAATAAAACAGAAATACTGAAATACCTGCAGATTGCTGCTCTATTTTAAAAATATTTTGCATCGCCAAGCCTCAATAGTTTTGGCAGCGCCGATGCTCGTATAATCATTGCCTGTGCTAGCCACGTTGCTGCTGTTTGCTTCTCTGGCTGATGTTGGTTACTCTGTAATATTTTAGAATCTTTATAATTTTGTTTAAAATAAAATAAACAAACACATTCATATTGAACTTAAATTAAAATATACAATCAATATTTATAATTTTTTTCTAATATTATGACCAGCCATGATTGAAAACCATTTAAATTTTTTGACGCCCAATGGTACTTTTATTATCTACTTTTGCTGTTTTACGAGAATATTTAATTGTTTGCTTTTTGTCTATTTTCCAAACAAATACCAGAAGTGTGTATAATTTAACTTTTTTAAATTTTGTGTTTATTTTTCAAACATTTCATTGTTTAAAATAATTTGGCTATTTAAATGTTTAACTTAGATACAACTTAGATACCTGTAGATATACAGAAACGAAAACAGGAGTACAAGTACATATTCGCATTTAAATTAGGAATAATTAACAAAAAAGTATATGCAGATAAATTATTAAAGTTACTTTTCTTAAGAGTTTAGAATTTAAAAATTAAAATTAAATTGAACAGAGATTATTATGAAACAGTGATATAGCTGAGTCGGGACACAGAATATATATTGTCTTGAGGGTGTTTCTTCTTATGCTCTCATTTTGTAACACGCACTCTCGCTACAATGTTGCCATATATTTCTTAAATTTATTGTTTTTTTTTGCTTAACATTTAAAATGAGGTTTATGCATTTAAAGTTGCCATATTTTGAAAAAGACAGATCAATTAACTAGTTTTGCAATTGTTGGTACAAAAAAAAAAGTACGTCTTGCCACATGTTCTTTTTATAAACAATTTAATTTGGCAAAAGTGGTCGGTTTTGGATCTATCTCTGCCATATTTTCCGAAATATTCGCTTTTTTTTACAAGGAAGTTGTAATAAGGAATAATAGTGAAAAAGGGCACTTTATTCCTCACTTTAGCTAAAATTACATATTACTAGCAAGAACTTTAAAGGCGAGTAAGAACAATGCGTCCACGTACGCTATTACTAGTAAACAATGACCACACTGGAACAATTAATTTGAGATCGTGCTTTTTGTTAAGTAGCAGAGTCTATTAAAAGTTCCTACCAGTCTATGCTCAGCGGCACCCGGTCTTAAAGCAACTTCATACCCACACACGCTTATCCAGCGATTTTGATGGTAAACGCCAACAGTTGAACCCCGAAGAAATTAAACACATTTGACTTTATAACATTCAGAAAAAATAAATGTTTGCTGCATTTAATCGAAACCCCCTTCCGCCAATATGTCTCCACGATGCTCACGCCATTTTAAAGTATTTTTATGCGGGACACATGGGGTGACCAGTCAACGAGGCTTGTCTGGGGCGTGATACTGGACAAAGATAACTTTTGAGATTTGACCAGTAATTAAACGACTGATACCACGAAAACCACTAGCCCCCGGGACGATAAATTCCGGACTGCTTCTTTCTTCGAAGCCTTCGAGGCTTCGTGGTGGCTGCGTTTTAAACGCATAAATGTGTTTTATAAATTCCTGGCTTGAACCTGTGCATTGACTTCTAAATTTAGCCCTATAAGAATTCGCTACTACACTCTGATAAAATATATCTGATGTCTTAAAAGACAACAATGGCCGAGTCCCCGCAGTTTTTACTGGACTTCAACTGACTTTGCTACTTTACTCTCATAAAACATATCTAATGCCTTGGAACCCATCCGGTGCTTAGGTCAATTGCCTGAAATTACGTTCAATTAAAGGGCAAAAAAGTAAGTTTTGAATGGAGGCAATATCATTGCAACTTTTTTAATTTTAAAATTCCATACTTTAAAAACACCGTTTAATTACAGCTGACCTTTCGTAATTAAATAATAAAAATTATTGATTTGGAAGAAAGCCAGCCAGCTAGAAAAGTAAGAAAATGAAATCAAGAAATTATTTCTTCGATTTTTGTTAAAGCTTCAGTATCGTCTGCTAGGATATTTCTAGTTTTTCTAAAAATTTGGTGAAAAATTCCTGAGGAGCCGGCTTAATTAAGCAACCAGCAAAATTGGCATAGAGACTAGCTTATCCTCTAACAATATATTTTGTAAATTTATTGTTTTTTTTCTTCTTGGGAAAATTAGGGCCTTAAATTAACAGTTCATTCAAAAAGTCCATACGATATCACATAGATGACGTTACTAGAACTTTCTCCATATGATGTGTATTTAGTACTAACCTTCAAACGCAGCAATCTGATTATTGCTTCGTGAGTTATAGCATTTTGCCTGAAGGAACTTTTCTTATTAAACAAAATGGAAGGAAGTGAATTTCGAGTATTGGTTAAAGCATTGCGTTTTGATGAAAAAAAAACACAGTGGAAACCAAACAATGGCTTGATAAACATTATTCGAACTCTGCTCTATCGAGACAAATGGTAGAGAAGTGGATTAAGTTCAATGATGAAGTAATCGAGAAAGAAAAATCGTACCATAAAAAACGGTATCGAAAAGTTGGGAAGTCGCTCGTTCTATCGCCCTCGAAAGCAACTATGTATGTTCAATAATAAAGTCGAGTGTTGTCAACACTTTGTTTTTTCTTACTTATCCTACGGACTTATTGAGTGAACTCTTATATCCCAAATAGTGATTTGATAGTATTTATTTAATTTAAATTTATACGTTTGGAAATTATTTAACCGTAAATGTTAATCACAATGAAAATGCTGAACTATAGGGCTACAAGCAGTAGACTACGTCAAACAGCTGACATATTTCTTTAACGGCATCTGATTTGAGCTCGGTAGAGTTGGAAATTTTCTTAAATCTATTTCACCTCTAACAGTCTTGCACGCTTATTTATTTTAAGATTCTGAGGCATTTCTTTATTTCAATAAATAAATCAACCACCTAATTAAAATTTATTTTAGTGTTTAAATAATTTTTAAATACATACATTGTATAATTTTCTTCTTATTTGTTGTTGTTTTTTATCACGATCATTTGTGTTCATTAAAATGAATAATGAATTCAACTATAAATTGGTTTATTTAAAAAAAGTTACCAAAAAAAAAAAGTTCAATTAAAATGTTTGCTCAGCAACACGTGCGTTTAAAAAAGCCAACACAATTATTTAGTTCTTATTAAAGCAATTTAATTTAATACATTTTCCAAAATATTAAACGAAGGTCTTAAATAATAACAGTCGCTAGAAAATAAAAACCTAAAACTGCACTTCTAGGCGAAATATGACTTGAACTACATGTCGAATGAAACGTCAAATTTTTCTTACAAAATTCAATTTCGTTCCTCTTTCACTCTGCTTTAGATACAGACAAGTCTCAATTTATTTGAATTCAATTGACTTATTTTTGTTAGGCGTGATGGGAGCCAAAGTCGCACTGCTGAACCCAATACAATGTATTAAAGAAAAGAGTTACCCAGCTCGTTCTTTCGCATTTCAGTTCCTCCAAGATTGGATTGGAGGACATCGCTCAGTTGTTTTCCCAGGAGATTGAGTAAAGTGGTCAGTCCATGTTTCACGGCTTAAGGTACAATACTCCATGTTTTGACAGTTGTAGTTACTTTACATAAACAAACGGTGTTCCGAAATATTCCCCAGATTTTAGTTGAATTGAATGAAGGGTTTTCTAAGCGTGTTCTAGCCAAGGAGACGCTGGCGCAATAACGCTCTTTTCTCGAAGCACCCACTTGGCTACGCATCCCTGGCGTTGATGTTCAACTGTGAATTGGGGATTTTAACAAGAGAGTGTTAACTTCTTTTCGCTCGACTTATTTAGCCAGACTCCTAGCAGAGACCTGTCACCGGTACGAGTTAGAACTCAGTTCCAGTGCTCCATTTTCTTTAATTCTAAACTGTCAGCTGTCAAATTTTTATATTAATTTTTTTTTGTGCCAACACTTTATCGCACATGTGGTGGCAAATAGCGAGAATCATGGACCTGCCTTTCTTAATCTCTAATGCCTACATTTTCAAAAATACTTAATGCTGGTTTGTAAATAAAATAAAAATAAAACAAATAATTTGTTTTTCATACATACACTTCTTCTCATCATAAAAATGTCTTGTAAATTCATTTTATTGCTTCAAATTGTTTGTTCAATAAACAATTTTTTATTGCTCTTGTGGATTTTTGTATAAAATAAAGCAAGTGAAAGAACTAAATTTCATGACAAGTCACATGATTTTGAAATTCTTTTTGGCAGTGACGTATGTACTCGCCTTTCGATTTATTAACTTTTGTTAAAAACCAAAATTCCTTTGACTGGAGCAAAGCGAAATGATTATTCGTTATTATGAAATGTTGGTTGTTAGAACTCAGCAATCAGATTAATTTGTAAAGAATTTTCTTAATTAATATAAAAATAAATAAAATTTGTTTACAAAAGTTTTGTGTACTCGTATTTTACAAAAATCTAAGAAGGACAGACGCAGAGATAAATGACCCAGTTTTAAAATTATGTCAAGAAAAACTTTTGTTTAAATCAGAAGGAAAGAAAATAATAAAAGAAAGAAGTAAATGAAAAAAATTTTAATTAATATTTTTGTTGTTTTAATAATTTCAGAAAATATTTAGTTAAAACAGCCTTTCGCTGAAATGGACATGCATTTTGAATAAATGACCGGAATTATCGTTTTTAGCGAATTACAATTTTTTTTATAATAAGTATCGGCTGTTTTTTTTTTGCTAGTAAGGTTTGCCATTTCGCCATAAATTGACTAACAAAGGAATCTTGAGAATCATTGAATTTTATTATCAAAATTCGTGCAGTGCGAGAAATGTGTTTTCTATGGCAAAATGGGTACGTCAACCAACAGAATTGCCGAATTTGGTGTGAAGAGCTGCCAATTCACCCTGAAAGATGCACGATTTGGTGCGGTTTATAGACCGGCGGCATCATTAGAATGTACTTCTTTAAGAACGATGAAAATCGCAACGTTAAAGTCAGTGGAGAATTGGACTTGGTTGGCATGTGGTTTCAAGAAGACGGTGCCACATGCTACACGGCATACGATACCATGAACCTGTTGAGGGCGAGTTTCGTGAGCAATTAATCTCACGTTCAGGAGCAGTCAATTGGCCGCCTATATCATGTAATATTACGCCACTGAACTATTGTTTGTTGGGAAATGTGAGGTCTTTCGTGAACAGGCACAAACCAGCCACAATTTCAGCGCCGGAAGACACTATTAGAGTTGCCATTGATGAGATACCAGCTTAAATGCTGGAAAAAGTATGCCAAAATTAGACCCGTTGGATGGAACACCTACGGCATAGTCGGGCGTAGCATTTATATTGAATAAGCGTTAAAAGTTAAATGGCAGGCATTTATCTATAGGCCCAAACAAATATTTCATTCACGTGTGCAAATTTTCTGTATATTTTTTTTTTCATTTTCAAAACGGTTAAAAAATGACCCTATATATACATATGTATATCACTCGTACAAAATAAAGGATAAAATTAAATAAATGTTGAAATATGTTTACATAATATTCGATTGCAAGTCTTATGTTCTTAACAGAAGATCCAAAAAATGTAATCTTTTAGTTTTATGAGGTTGGGTGTTCACTCAATCTGCTAAGATGCTCGCATTGATCGGAAAGTCTTTTGATTTCACATTTTTCTTTTGGCATCTTGAGATCAACATGTATTATTTATTTTATTATGGTAGGTCCAAATCACTACGACGAGTCTTAGGTTAAAAACATTGTAAAATTTCTATGTTAGAGGAGCTGGCTGTTCCAGATGGTTGTATTCCATACGTACAAAGTGCTTAATAAATTCTTAGCTTGTTTTCAATGCTAAAAAGGAACTTATGGGGAGATGCCAGTAAAGGGTGTTTCAATATAGATGTACTGTTTCATTTTAAAACACGTATTTTTTGAGCGAGTTGTAAAATATCCGGCAAATGATCTTAGCGGCTCTGATTTATATTTGATAAATATGTGATTGTATCTAACCGACCCCCGACTTCCGTTGTGCGGAGTTAAATCGCAAGATCGTGGCGACAAGTTGGCATTAGAAATCCGGGAAACGATTTAATTTGGAAAGCGTTGCTGCAACAAATCGATTGTTTCATTCGCAGTGTGGCGCAGGCCCATGTCGTCCAGATCCTGGACTCATTTTCATGAAACTAAGACTTAATCACGCCTTTTGGCCAAAATCGGTACCAAACAATTACTCCTTGTCGTTTCATTTGTTCCTCATGGAACGCGTGCGGATTTTCTAAACGCAACTCCTCTTCATAGGTGAAGATAATTTCTCTGTATAACTTCCCCATTTATGTAATGGGTTTTCACAATGAGGATGCCTTCTACTTCTGTGTAGTGCTGCATTTTGGTTAATTGAAACAATCATAAAATGTACATAGTGCATTCTTATTGAGGCACCCTATATTATGGACTGACAATAAAAGGATCAAAATTAGAAATTTCACAAAAAAAAATAAATAAAATTATCATAAAATCGAAAATGAAATTCGAATCACCACAATCTAGATGGAGGCGTGCACAATAGTGCGCCAGGTCAAGTTCATGCCCATGTTTACAGCATTTGCTGCATTTACTCATTAAATAATAAAACTTGCAGCTTGGTCAAGTTTAAGAGTTTTATCGTAAAAGCTTCCCGAGATATAAAGAAGCAAAAAGTGCATTAGTACCTATTGACTGACTCATCAATATTATGGTGCACTTTCCCGTATAGCTAGAGAGCTGAAATTTGGTATACAGCTATGTCTTGGGGAATAAGTAATCACAAAAATTTTAAAACTGAAACTTTTTATCCAGGGGGGTGACTAGGGTGCCCTTTATTTACATACACTTCCACTAAAAGTAAAAACCTGAAATTTGATACAACCCAGTCGTCTGTAAACTTCAAGTTAAGTTTTATATTTACATACATGCAAATATCTATGTTTATGAATAATATAACTCGGAAAAAGGAAGCAGAGCCGCTCATTAGAATAACGTTAGAATAAGGCCCGCTTCCTATCCAAAAACTTCGGCCGTTAACGATACTAGAATAATTTTAAGGCAATTTATCAGCTTGGCAATATTTTTCAACCTTCTAATATGCAAAAGAGTTGGGGGAAAGGTGTTACCAAACTAGCAGGTTGCCTAGAAATGGGACGGTATTGTACAGGCCGAAAATTCGGTACACATCTTGATCTCAGTAGTTTTAAGAGCCGACATTTTTGAATTGGAACTTAGCCCTATTTTGACATTTATGCTTTTGTGCGGAGGATTAGTTAACGCTGCGGAATTTTTTTTTGTCCATAATGACACAATAAAACTTTTCAAAAATATTCCCGGTACGTTTTACAATGTTGTTCTTATTTTCGTAAGTAGGTCTCCTTCTATATTGGAAGTATATAAGTTGCATTCGGTTGTTTTGGATTAGTTTTCTGAAATCATAGTTTACGAATACCACATACATCCCATCCACACATCCATATCTATCAACTATTAAAATTGTGTTACCACATTGTCCTTGCTGTTCATCACATACTCTCCCTTATGCACTCATACAGCAAAATTTTGTATGCAACACACATATAAACTCCTAGTAAAAGCATAAAAATAAGGGTGAGTTTGATGATAAGATTTGATCTAAAGGATAATGCTTGTTTAAATTTTGTGTCCTTTAGCCTTTTGTGTAATTCTCATTTAGTTTATAATAAATTTGTTATCAGTAGTTAAGGTTTAGCTGAATAAAGCATACTTACCTGGCGTAGAGGTTACCGTGATCATGAAGGCGGTTCCTCCGGAGCGAGGCTTGGCCATTGCACTTTCGGTTGAGTTGACCTCCGCGATTATTCCTAATGTGAATAACTCGTGCGTGTAATTTTTGGTAGCCGGGAATGGCGTACGCGCCGTCCCGACATTAAATAATAAATTTCAATGGTAAAATATTAGAAAGAAATATTTGGTCATAGTTTTTAATTGGGATTGAGATTGATTTTAATTAATTAAAATTTTATAACAACCTAGAACCGGTTTAAAGGACTCTTAATTATTTTAATAAGTCTTTATTGAGGAGGAACTTTTAATAATTTTATACTTATAGAGAGGTCCTGTATTAATTTGCGTCATTAAAATAATTCAAGTTAAGTTGTTTACAAATTGTTAGAGATGGTAGGTAGGGCAATCAAATTTCATACAAGATTTTTTTAGGGACGATTGCCATAATCGCAGAGAGTAGTTAGGATAATATTTGTTTGTGTTTTTTATTGGCCAGCTTCATATAAATTTAAGTCGCCCACTTTTCCATATACGAGATTTAAGAGTTTTTGGTGTAGAGTTGTGATAAACTCTTTCGACATGCCCTCCGCTGGCCACTGTAAATTTCACAGATATGCTATGTATTGTTTGTGGGAAGAGGGGTAAATGAAAGCAGATACTTTTGTTTTAATTTGAAACAATTTTGCAAGCTAACGGCTTGCAAATCGGGTTATTTTGCATTCAAAAGCTGTCATGGGCGCTGGTTCATTGGCAGGGACGAGTAACTTTAGGTGTTACCTCATCCTCATAAGAAACGTTCTGAAGGCATCAACTAGCACAATGGTAACTCATCGGTCCCCTCAGTAGCTTCCTTATTCTATAACTCGCTGTGTGTGACTTATGGCCCCATCGTGCAGATATCAAACGAAATAATAAATGTTTAAAGCTCATGTGATGTCTCACTAGCTCACCTGTAACTATTTTTGCTTATTAACAAAACGATCCGACTTGGTTGAGTAAGAAAGTGGATCATTTTTAAGTTTTAATAATATGACTTGGGTAGCGTAGCTTCAGTTCTTGAACAGATTTTTAACCTTTAAACCAACATCCCAAAGAAACATTCCAAGAAAGCATCCTAACCAACATTGGTTGGGTGGCTACGGCATTAAATTATTTGTTTAGTAGGTCGATTATGTTGACCCGTAAATGTGCGAAGTGCAACAAAACAAGAAGTGATCATATACTTGATCTTGATCCCCTTTTTTAAGTTCGTTTGACGCTAGTTGTTTTAACGCTCAATTAGTTGTTCAATTGAAATGTGTGTTTTTTAGTTGTATTTGTTGTTGCTTCGATATATTAATGTTGCACTTAAGACCTCCTTGAACAAGCAGGGAAACATTAAAAATATAATTATAAAACAAATCACTTGCATAAAGTTTCTCTTTGATTGAAATTTTATTGAACACCGTCCGCCAGCTTTTTAACGATTTTTTTTTATTTTTGATTCTGCTGAGTTTAAAATAAATATTTTAATAATGATTTTTTGTTTTTGTTGAAATAAATACTGCACGCGTGCGCCTTGATTTCCAACTTATGGTGAGAGAGTATTAAGTATCCAATTGATGTGGAATGATATCAAAATACCGGCAGACGGTTTGTTTTGTCTTTCTTGTGTTCCAGATTTGCTTAATAAACATTTAAGTAGTGAGATTTGTGTTTTTTTTTAACTTTTGTGGATGAGTTAAAATGAAATTTTATTCCGTTTGGTTATTTAGGTTTCTGTGTGATAATGATTGGAATTGGAGATAATTTGTTTTGACAATTGGCATATTAAATTCACGTATTTTATTTATTTTTTATTTTGCAAAATCATTAACTTTCTCACACTAAAGGAACTCAGACCCAGACATGTTTTCGTATGGAAATAGGAGAAACTTGCAGTTTGTTTAAGTAGTATATTGTTTCAAGCTCCAGTTCTTCTTAGTCGAAAGCTGTCTTTCACCAGGCCGGCATCAATTGATTCTGAAAAGCAAGACCTCAGTTGTTTTCATCACTGGAAAAATAATCGCAGTTGAAAACAATAAACCTTAGATTCAATTGATAATATTTTGAGTAAAAATTAAGAGAGACCAGTTTAGGCACGAACGCAGGGGGAAATGATACGGTTATTAAACTCCACAAACGATTGAAAAATAATGTTTTCCCATACAAATATTTTGGAAAGTCTTCCTGCTTTCGTTAAAATTTATATAGATTTCTTTTAATCCCAAGTGCCACGCCCACCGCTAATAAAATTTACATATTTATTGTCGTATATCTCGAGAACTATAACAACGCACGTCTGCAAATTTTGTATAAATTATATTTGTTATTACCCACTATAGTAAAGTTAAAAGCGGTAGTAATTGGAATAGTAGGCGTGGCAGCTCCGATGTAAAATAAGTATTTGTAATAGGGTATCTGGAGCGAGCGTCTTCAAACTTAAGACAGCTAAAAATCGGTGTCATCAGAACAATGCCGAGCCCCCAATGCAAAGTATATATTTTCTATAGACCAGCTCGAGAGCTATAATAGTGAGATTATGCAAATTTTGTACGAATCACTTTGTTATTAGTCTGTGTTGTCTAGCTTAAAACGCATATGATCGGAGTAGTTACCGTTGCACAGGTGCGGATCCAGGGTGTAGAAAAAATACGATATTTCCCGCTTCAACCGGATTAAAAATGAACATTTTCAAATTAAAAAAATTTTAAAAATCAAAAAAGTCGTTGTTTTTGTTAATATGATCCTTGATTTGATATTACGACAGGGTGATTTGATGTTGATTTTTGAAAGGAATTTCCGTCATCCCTTGTCAAGTTTAGCTTGGGCACATAGCCGAAAGCAGTTTGTCTGCAAACCAAACTTGACAAGGAATGACGAAAATTCGTGCCAAAAATCCCAATTTTTGTTAATACTTTTCCGAAATATTAACTTTGATTTTAAAATCATAACTTTATTGAAATATGACGCCTTGAAAATTCGAAAAAAAACCGTCGGAGGAGTAAAGTAGTTAAAATTTATATTGAACTTTGTGTTTGGGGGTCTTAACTTCGAAAAATATATTTTTTATTTAAAATAAATTATTGAATACAATTATACATTTCTCGAATTTTGGCGCTTTGATTTTTGTTGGAAGGGAAGGTCTAGCCGAATAGCATGACAATTCGATATATATTCACCTCATAAATATTTTAAATTTCTTTAATTGTATTCTTTCCGACCTTATATTTTTAATTACTTCCTATGCAGGCTCTAGGTCCAGTCCTTTAATTTTTATATTTAAATAAAACTCCTTAAACTAAAAACCAGTGTGCATTGAATTTTATCAGAGGACAGACGACGGCTTTACTAACTTGTTCTTGAAGAAGAGCACCTGCCTGCATAGAAAGTAATTATTTTAAATTTCTTTAGAAAAAAAATTCTGCTACTTTACTTCTGCAAGCTATTGATAAATTAAAACATGTGTCTGTAGTTGTCGTATTCAAATCAATGCCAGTGTATTTTTAATTGGTTTTACTTGTTTTAAATATTCTACGCAAATAACACAGTTGTAATTTTTCATAAATTTTTTTATTTATTTATTTACAGTATTTCAATGGGGTGACTTGTGCAATTTTATTTAACTCCTTAACCCGGGACAAAACGGTATGAATTAAAAATTTATTTTTTTTAGAAAAACTTATTATATTATTTATACTCGTATTTAAGGCTGTATGAACAAACGTCCAAAAACTGTAACCAAAAGAGTTGGGTGAGATAATTCACACATTTCTAAAGCTTTGAGCTATAATTTGTGGGAACAAATGCCCGATACTTAAATAATGTTAAATTTTCCTTTTTTTATGAATTAAACAATTTTTTCTAGAAATTTAAATATTAAAATATGGTCATTTAGCATTTGTAAAATCGGGTTAAATGATTTCATTAACAGCCCCTTTTCCAGACAGAGTTTTAAGCAAATTTAAGCCTTTACACTCGTATGCTAAATGTAAAGAGGAATATATGTGGTTCTTCATTATTCCAGCATTCAAACGTTGTTTTTTCTGTAACACAACCAACAAAAAAAAACACTTTTTCAATGCAACACACCCAAGTGAGAAAACACTAAATTTTTCATAAATAAGGGTGAGTCTTATAACACGTTTTGTCCTTAAACACAAAATTTCCTCATATAAGTTGTATCCTTACATATTGTTTCTTATATCCTTTCGTATAATTCTCATTTAGTTTAGGAAAAAATGTGTATATGTGTTTGAGTTTGTGAAGAGAAAAGCATACTTACCTGGCGTAGAGGTTACCGTGATCATGAAGGCGGTTCCTCCGGAGCGAGGCTTGGCCATTGCACTTTCGGTTGAGTTGACCTCCGCGATTATTCCTAATGTGAATAACTCGTGCGTGTAATTTTTGATAGCCGGGAATGGCGTACGCGCCGTCCCGACATTTAATAATATATTTCAATTAGAAAATCCCATCATATTTGGTCTGGAATTGATTTGGTGCGGTCATCGTTGCGGAAATAAAATCAGTTGCGCGTAGCATTTGACGCCTTCCGGTTGAAGTATTCATACCGTTCAGATCTTCGTTGTTCAGTTGAGACTACAAGAATTTCTGCTATCATGTTTTTGTAACGAATGCCACTTTCACCAGGCAACAAAACAAGAATTTCGGCAACATTAAAAAAATTCAGACTGAAATATACGCCCGTGTGTTCAAAAAGCACACCAGACAGTTGCTCGTTGTTGGCGCATTTGTTCCTCATGGATCGCTTGCAGTTTGTCTGAAGCCCAAATCTAGCAACTTGGCTTACTTACGAACTTATTCATATGGGCATGCGCGCTTCATCGGTGAAGATAGTTTTTTTTCGAAAAATCCGCATTCTTTTCAGTTTGTTCCACTGTCCATTTATTAAACGAATTGCTGGTGTTGGCCAGGTCTGCTGGTATGAGCATTTCAGTGTTCTTTCATCAAAATTCGGTGCATATGGCTGTATTTTACGAAGTTAACGTACAATAGCTCAAAGGAAATTTGTTTCCACAAGAGCCAATGGTTTCGTAACTCTTCCAATTGTGATACTAGGGTACAACTAACAAGGTATTTATGTTGTTCTTAAATTTTTTTCAATTTGAGTTTGAAGGGAGCTTCTCTGGACTGTCAAACTTTAGAATAAAGTACTGAAAAATAGAAGCAAGTTCATGCTCTACCTGATGCACGTCTGCCCTGTGGCTAAAAAAATGTTCTCAATTTTCTCATGTTATACTTTTTAATAAGAAAAAAATTTTTTTTCTAAAATAAATTTTTTGTTTTGCAAAATTTCAAGTTTTTGCTAAAGTATATGGCCACACTGTTGACGCCGTTAACCGGGCAACCCAAATCAGCACCATGGTAAAGAAAAATATTTTCTTCTTTAGTTATCTGACATTTTAGTACTTCTCAGTTCTGGAACTTCTTAAGTTCAATTTTATTTTCAATCTCGATAATAAAATTTTGCTTGTCTTCGCTCAGATTCGGCAAAATTCAGATTCATATGTAGCCATACTATACGCAAAATAAACCGTTGATATCTGAATACTCAAAATCTCTTCCCTCTTAACGGAAACCACTATAGGAATGGCAAAATTGCGCTCGATTTTCAATTAATTGATTTATATTATTAAATAGGATTGATTGCCAAGCAACCTCAAACTTGAAATTAAAAAAATCATAAATAATAATCTTTTCTCAATAAAACCTGCTGTAGAACAACAGCATTTTTCAGAATTAATTTCATTTGTACAATCGCTAGTCCACAATCACATTTGTATATTTGAATTTTACACATCTTAGGTGGAAAGAATTCTTTGGTGGGGGCAGCGTTCTGCAGAACAACAAGCAGAATTAAAATTAAATGAAAAAATAACATTAAATGAAATAAATTGTTCATGTAGAAGTTTTTAAAACGCAATAAATTTTATTTTTATTTGAAACTAATGACCATTAATCTGTTATTTTATACATTTTCTATTCGCTATTTGGAATTATAGAAATTTTCAATTTCAATCGAAAGATATTGATTCGTTTATTGCTGAGTAAATCATATTGACCCACGAGAGTTGTTGTAAGCTTAAAATCAATTTTTTTTAAATTTATAAACAAAAATACCATAAGAAAATGTATTATTTTCTTGTGTATAAAAAATAATGGTTTTTTTTAAGCAAATTATGTTATTTATTATTTAAATCCCACTGGATGGCCATGCTTCCTTTCCCTTAGTTGCGGCAGCAAAATATAAGCATTTTTCAATTGCTATTTATTTGCCCAAAACGAACCGCAGGTGGTGGCACTTTAAATGTTAAAAGAGCTAAAAAACTTAATTAATTTAAATTTTCTTTAAATATTTCTTAGGTCGATTGAGTTAAATTGTTTTCATAATTTTATCACTTTTAAGCAGGTTAACGTGCTGTTTTGTGAGAATATCCTGCTCGTCTGTTGGAGATAGATTAAAACTGATCAGTTCTATTGGCCTCCGTTTTGTTGATCAGGCTAGATGTTGCATAATACGATCTAACATATTTCCGAAATTCCGTAATTAACTTTGATTTTGCTCATTTAGCTTTAAACTAATTTTTTAATTAAATTCGAAACAAAAATTATTCCTTATAATTATGCTGAATTTCGCAATTAAGTTGGACACTTCAAACATGCCAAAATATAAAACCATTGCACGTTTCGGATTTTATTTATAAAATTTTATATACAAGTTTATTTTTTTTAATTTTAAAATAATATTGTTTTTGTAGAATTAGAAATAATCTTCGAATTTTTAACGTAACAAAATTTAGCTAATTTTGTATAACAAATAAAACTGTTTATCTCTCTAAATTTCGAAATTAAGTTGAAATTTTCAAACATACCTAAATAAAAAATATATTGCATTTATTATTATTACAGAGGTTTTGTACTAAAATGATAAAACAAATAGTATTTTTTTTAGCAAATTAACTTCGACGTTTTTAATTATAACAAAACTTAAAGTTTAAATAACTAAAAGAATTCGTTTAAATCTAAGTTTAAAAAGTGATTCTGAAGTAAATTCGAAAGAAAAATTATGTTCGAAATTAAGTTCGAATTTTCTAAATTTAAATTTTTTTATTTTTGCTTAACGAATATAGTTGTTTAAAATCTAAGCTTTAAAAATTGTTTTAATTAAATTTGTAATAAAAATTACCTTTTCGACAAATTTCAAAAACATTTAAGTGCGAATTTTCAACAATAAAAAAAATTCAAAAGTTTGCTCTTTTTGCATTAAAAATATAATTTGTTGAAATCTAGGCTTTACACATAAGACATTTTCTACTAAAATTCTAAATGAATATTGCTTTTTTTACGAAATTTCGAATCTACTTGTGAATTTATTAAACCTAATAAAAATTAAAATTATGCAATTTTTTTTCATAAAAAAATAATTATTTTTTGGGAAATCTAGATTTTAAAAAATAATTTCTAATCAAATTCGGTAAAGGGCCTATTTTCCTTCAAAATATATTTAGAATTTTTAAACATAACAAAATTGTAAATTTATGCCCACCTAAATTTTTAAAATTATTGTCTAATAAAATTTCAAAAAAAGTGTCGTTTCGCCGAATTTTGAAGTTAAGTTCGAGTTTTGAAAAAACTAATAATTTTTTAATTAATTTCTTACAATTTATTTTCGAATAATATCCGAAATTGTCATTTTGCCAATTTTCGATATTAATTTAATTAAATTAAGATTTTAAGTCTAAGAAAACTTTACAACTAAAGCTTTTATAAAATCAAGGTATAACAAAATTATATTTTCAAATTATTAAAACAATTTTTTCAACAATTACTTAAATAAGGGATTAAGAAAAGTTTTATTTTAATTTTTAGTGAAATTGTGTATTAAAATATATAAATAAAATTTCTTGCCTTCAATAAAATTTTAAAAATATATAATTTCATATAAAATTTGATAAAAAAAAAACTGTACCTAAAGACATTACGCTCACTTGCTACAATACCGTCATAACTGAAAATTCCTGATTTTTTTAGGAGACTAATTTTGAAATTTTAAAGTGACGTACACTTTTTTAATGTGAATGTAACATAATTAGTCATTATAATCGAGTACCACCGCTGTAAACTAAAGCTTAAAATTAGTACCTTCAGAAGCACTCAGAATTATATGTTGGCTTCAAGAATATAATTAATAATATAAATACTAACATTTCGGTTATAAGACGTTGTTAGATAATGTTTTATTTGCGACGAACTAGTGCTGTTATTACAAAGTTCCACTTTTTTGACTTAGGACAGTGTTGCCGCAAATAAGCAATTTATGTTTTCTTAATTCTAGAAAATTTAAAGAAAGTCCTTATTTTACAAACCAATAATATAGGAAATATTTGTACATATGTACGTATGTATATATACATATGAGTGCATACATAATTTTACCTGCTAAGCCGTCATAAAACATTAAGGATCTTTTAATGAGTGGCAAATGTGTTAGAAGTTATTTTCTTACCTACAAGCGCACACTAAAACAAAACAAAGTTCCCGTTAAATTATAAAACGCTTTACAGTCATTTATTAGTTACAGCCTTAACGGTCATGTGTATTTTGCTTAGAGGACTTAGTATAAAACGCTTGATTTAAGAACATCTAACACAGTACAATAACGTGCCTAGCACTCACTGCACTACCTACCTACCTACAAGTTAAATTGACACAAATTTAATTTTATTGTTAAACATGGCACCACAACTGAATGTCGAGTTTGTGATTTTAAAATTAATATTTTCACCACATCTGTAAGTATACGGTTCTCAACTTAAACTTAGGCACTTCTTTTAATGAAAAATCCAAAATAATATAATTTCAGCCACCCCGACCACCCTAAAATAACTCTAAAGCGCAAAAAACATTCACCGAGTGCCACAACTTCTCAAGTTAGAGATTGGGTAAGTTTTGAAGACATATACGACCCAAACCAAAGTTATAAATTATTAAAATAATATTATTTGCTGCAATTATGATTTCAGTTTAATCGTATTATATTGGGAGAGACTGCCAAAGTTCCAGCGGATATAAAAGTGCGTTATTGTCTGTGGAATATAGATACGGGAAATGAAAGTTTATTTATAATAAATGGTTTTCGTTTCGATAAAATCCTTGTAGTTTTCGGTGAAGAAAATGCACATTGGATATTCTACCAAAATCTGCCGATGTCGAGAAAAATCGCAAGCTATGGTCGCTTGCCAGTTAATTATTGTGGCTGCTGCATAAACCATCAGTATTTAGAAATTGTGGAACTAATTAAAGACTGGCTGCTGCAAGAGATCGGCCCTAATTTTTAATGAAAAAAAAAACTACAACGTAAGACGTAGTCTGTAAGTAGAGTGTGATAAGAAATTTGTAAAATATATACTTATGTACTAGAAAATTATAAATTTAAATTAGTATCACAGTGAAATAAAAGTGCACGCAAAGAAAATCATCATGAGCATGGTAACGACTACCATATTATGTGATTGTTGTGGCAAGCATAATGGCTATTCTAATGCATTTTATACATTACCTTAATTGCTATAAACAAGTTATTGTTTACATTTAATCCTTAAACGATTTTCAATCGATAAAAATTGCTTCATGGTTAAGCTGAACATTAAAAGACTTATTGAAATTCTAACCACAAACAAATTAATTTAACTATACAAAAATATTATAATAATAGGTTAAGTTCTTTTCGTATTTAATCTAAGGTTTGGGATACTTTCGCTCAAAGCTGTGATTACATTATGTGTACAAGTCATATGTAGTATTAAATTTACACATGTAAACCGTATACACATAGTGTGATCCCTAGGAAATGTAACATGTGCATTTTTCATATGTGCAGTAACATGTGTTATTTTTTTATTACGTTCTATTTAATGTGGAAACTATGTGAATGTGACAACAGCTGTTTTCAGTGATTATATTTTATTTTAAAAGGATTGCGCAGTGCTTTTTTAAAAGAAGATTTATATATTGGTTATTTTTGCCAACGTTAATCTTCATTTACAAAAGCACTGCGCAATCCTTTTAAAATAAAAGTTAATCACTTTCTCTTTCCTTTCAATAATCTAATGATCACAGATTTGTATATATACATATATCTTATATTAAACAAATAATATTAATTAAATTATATTACTTATTATATATATATTAATAATATTTTTTTATAATTAAGTCCGTTTCATTTCTAATTAAGAATTGAATTATTCTGTATTGTAATAAAAATTAATGACAAAAAACCAATTTCATTATAATATAAAGTCAATTGTTTTCGTTAAATGTCAAAAACAGCTGTTCAAGTATATGTACTTTTCAGTGTGCGTTGGACACTACGTGTTGACAGTTGAATTTTTCAAGCAAGTTAAAATTTGAACTTGAACATTAACAAAGTTAATCAATTAATCATTTGAAATATATTTCGAATGATAAATGGTTTCATGAATTTGAATTCATTTTGGCAGTCATTCCTTAGGTAATATTAAATTATTTGAGCTTATAATGCAGACCAAATATAAGATTCAAAAAATATAAAAAAATTTGGTTTCACTTTCAACATCAATTTCCATAATTAATTTTCCACATTAAATTTCTTTTCAATTTTATTATAATATTGTATGTACTGTCGCACAAGCCCTCATTTACTGCACAATCAAATAGTTACTGTGTGGTTGACAACACTGGCAGTTTTTTTTTTGCACTTGCTATTGTTATTATGCTACATAAAACTATTTCAACTGTTTTGGAATCCATTTCTTATTTGAAATTTGAAGTTGAAACACGAAATTTCCGTTATTTTTTATGTTTTACTCACAAAAGATGATTTGAAAATTAGCTGTTTGTTTTAGCAATATTATTTTTGCTTTTAACAAGGGGAAGTTATGTCATATGAGATTCCATATGGATAATAATTTTGACATTCCATATGACTTGTACACATAGTGTAAACGCGTAGACTATTAAGCATTCGATAGCTTAAGTCGGCTTTGCCGCTGGCAATTAGTAGCATACATTTTTCTAATTTGTTCACAACCATATTATTCAGTCATGTTGCTCGTAGATTATGCTTCAATCAACTATGCTTTTTCCTTGCGTGTTGTATGTAGTAATAAAATATAAGGAAACTAAAAAAATAAAAATAAATTTTAACGAACTACAAAATCGATTAATTTATTTGAAACCTACTTATCAAAAACGAAAATTTTAGATTGATTAGATATTTAAATTATTGTTGTATTTAGTAAAATTATTTCAAGTTTTTGCGATGCTATCGATGTGTTAAAGAATCTTATTTTCACACTAGTGTCCTCTGTTTCACAAACACGACCTTGTTTTTAATAGGCCCTGAAATATTTTCTTCAATAACTTTATTGTTTCTGATCTGGCTGCTAATAAATTTATATTGCTTGTAATTTTTTTATCTATACTTTTATCTGAGTTAAGCCCCTTTCACATTATTCTACAAGAGTTTCGATATTCGTTGGATTTTCGCAGAGAGAAATATAATAATAATCGTTCTGCTTGTCAAAAGATTCTTAACTAATATAATTTCATAACATTGCTTGTCTACATTATCGCTCTTCTGTAAAAAATGCAACCCTAATCACATAAAAACATAGAAGCTTTTTTGAACATTTTAAAAAACATGGTGAGAAACATACGACTGTTAAATTTCCACCCCAGTTTTTATGACATTCATAACATATTATTTTCGCACTAGAACACTTTCTCATTTTATTTGAATTTTTGACATGTCGTTTTCGTCAATGCAATACTGTTAAAGGGGCTTAATAAATATTTAACGAATTTTATGTGACTTGGGTTTTCTGCAAATAAAAATATTTGAACAAAGACAAAGTATCTGTCAGCCTCCGTAACTCGATTTATATCCACATGTGAATGTCATAGATTGTATGTTTAAGTTCTTATTAGTACCCCGTTAAATAATTTTTATGTAACGCTGCACTTACACGTTCAAGATTTTGCTTTTAAGCAAAAAAATCACTTGTCAGAATATATTTAAATTGGGAGCTGTGACGTAGGCTGCACGCAACTTGATAGCCAATTTTATTTTTAAGATGCTATCGCCAAGTAAAGAACTCAAAACGTTCGCTTCAGAAAAAAGTAACACGAAAATTTATTTACGCGAATTGTGATCAGCTGTTTGAGTTGACGGTCAAGTTCTCACATGCCTTTAAAAAAATGTTAAGTCAAGTCAAGTCGGTGATCGATTTCGAAAAGCGTGAGTGTGTTACTAAAGAAGTGTGATTGTACTGCAAATTGAAAGGCAAAAATTAAATGGTAACGCCCAAGTAAGATAAGTAATTTAATAATTTCTTTAATAATTAAATGTATTTGGCCATATTGTACCATCTTGGTACTTTTTGTTGGGGTTAAAAGAAAATAAAAACATGTAATTGAAATTTAAATAAGTTACTATCCAGCTATATTAACAAATTGTTTCAAGAAAATAATGGAGTTCCCTTATATATTTTATAGGGAAGGGCATTTTGTATAAAAAAAATTGCTTAATAATTTCGTTAGGGAAAATGCTTTTTTCATCGTTTTTCATCATTATTTTTTAGAATCTTCATCGCGCGCTAAGATGTCCCAGAATACCGTTTTTACCCTTCTCATACTCTCAATGTAAAATTGTTAAAAGAAGCATCAAACACTACTTTGCTACACCAGTTTCACTTCTGTAATGAATGAAGCAATTACTCACAATACAAATTTTATAATAAATTTGTCTGCCTTAAAAAAATTGCATTTGTAAAATTATAAACTTGTAAAATTATTTAATTTCAGTTCGTTTTTATAACTTTTTAACGGCCCATTTGCCGTTCATTGTAAATTAATTTGTTGCTTTAATTCATGATTATAAAAATTAATTTACTTCCTAGAAAAACACCTACGTTTTTGCATTGAAAGTAATAAAAGTCTTGAAAATTGCTTTGATTTTAAACGGAGAAAAACATCTGGTGATGGGAAAGGCAACTTAAAAAATCGTCAGAAGAGCGAGAAATTAATAAAAAAAAATGTAACCAAAAATTTAATTCATTTTAATTATAATTAAAATAAAGTAAAAGCAAATAAACGAGACATCAGTTCTATATAAATATCACACCACATATTAAACAAATCTATGCGGAACAAAAGCCATTGATGTGAATGATCTGTGCAAATGATCATCACGGCACGACTGCTCTCGATGAACTAAGCCATAAAAAACATTAAACATCGATACAAATGGTCGAACATTAAATGGTACTTGCCAATGTTTCCGATAATGTTCCCTCGTGTGTAGCCGGTATAAGAGTATGGGAAGCTATCGCAAGCAATGAACGCTTATGGGGTTTTCGTTTCTAGAACACAATTTTTACATTTTTTGCCCTTTTTTTAATCGAAATGTGCCCACTAAAAGTTGTATGTGTGTTTTTTTTTAACAATGCCGAAAGGCGTTGTCCATTTTATTTAAGAAACGAAAACGCCATTAGAGTGAACGAAAAAACCTCATTAAATGGGACACGTACACAATATCGCTGGAAATTCGGCAGAGGTATTCAAGAAAGGGGTATTTTCAAGTACTGGCATGTTGCAGCTTTCATTGAAGAGTAGATCTTCAACATGCACGGATCGGATAGCTATAATTACTATTTTCGTGATTTGAGAAAAGAGCTGTTTCTTAGACGGCTAGTTTTTGGCTTTACCAGAACTAAATAGAAATTTTTGGACCGTTTAATGAATACTACAACAGGATAACGCCAGAGCTGTAAGAGAACTTATTTTGAGTAAACATTTTCGTCTCCTCTGTTTTGCTCCTAATATTAAAATATGCCTCTAAGCTCAATGAAAACATCTACACCTTAAAAATATTACGTGAGCCTATTCAGTTGAACAGGAGTGTACATATATGAAAAAAATGGATAGCCGAAAAGTTATAATAAATTTCCTTTGTTGTTTATGAACACAATTTATTGCAAAACAGTTAAAACGATTTATAAAATACAATTTAATAAAATATTGAATTCTGAATACCTGCACGTAAAAGATTTCAACAAAACAAATTTAAAATGCTTTTTTTTTGTCTTATGAACGTGGCTGAAAATAAAAATAATTATTTATAATCCACAACCCTTCTCTCTTCTCGATGTTTTTCCGTAGATATTCCAAAAAATGAAGATTATTGTAAATAAACAATTGATCATTTTTTGGGAATTTTTTAAAATTTATTTTATTTACTAGCTATTTATTAAAAAAAAAAAACATAATTTATGAGCTAATTTGTTTTATTCTTTGATAGAAGATTAATAGCCTGTTTCTATATTACACGCCCAGTGACTGGTCCACAGAATTTTCATCTAAAACTTATTTTGATGTTGCTTTCTATACAAATTTTTTACGCGAATCGATCGCTTCATGCCAAGCCAACATCTGTCTTAGAGGTAGGCACGATTTAAAGAGGAGGTAGTTTCCAAGAATTCTTAGTAGATCTACTACCTTTATACTTCAGGTATTTTAAACATCTTCGAAAAAAAATTGTATACCTTTAAAGCCCGTTTCACACTATTTTACAAGTGTGTAGAATTTCGCTGGATTTTGGTTTGGAGAAATCTACAGTTTACAAAATTCAGGTCAACTTTTAGATTGCACCAACGGAAAGTTGTTTCTAATGCTATCTGGGGTGCTGAATTCGAAACTGTACACGGTTTCTTCAAACTGATATAAGTTTTCCAGATATACCGGTATGTCAGTAAGGCAGCCATTGCACAACAAATATTAACATAACTGGAAACGAATGGTTTGTCCTTCTGAGTGAAATCGAAAATCCGAAATTAGTTATAGTAATATGTGTCGTGCCAGTTCCTTTGTTTTGCATCTAACCTTATACTCAGGAAAAAAAGAACTAATTTAATAAAAAGGAGTTCAGATTTGAATTCAGCTCTCCCCAAATTACATAAGAAACAATTTTCAGTTGCTCTTGTCCAAAACCTTGTATACTTGTGTGTAATCATTCTGACTGTCGAAATTAAAATATTCGCATTACATTGCCTGTCTACAATGTCCCACTTCTGTAAAAATGCAACCCTTAGAAAATGAAAAGTCCAAGCTTCTAGAAAATTTTCAAAAAGTAGTGAGAGCCGTACGACTATCAAATGTCCATTTATGTTTTTATCAGATTCATAACATAGTGATTTCACACTATAATTGATTATAACATCGTCACTAAATTATTCTGTGAGAGAAAATGATTATTTGTATAAAATTATTTATAATGCTCTTTTGGATGTGTATGTTTTTCAGCACACGCCTTTAGCGTGAGGCAGACATTCCTTGCAGAGTATCAGTAGATAGTTCTACTAAAAAATTAAAATTGTTTACCCTTTTATTACACTCCAAGTATGCTTACGCCCACAAAAGGTGGAGCTCTTTTTACTTAATTTAAACTTAACAATGGCGAAAAGCGTAGACCTATATAAAATCCCAAATAATGCGGGTGAGTTAAGCATTTAACCTTTAACAAGGCAACATTTTATTTAAGAAACGAAAACGCCAACAACTGACTGTTGAAAAGACCCATTCAACATTCACACTACTACATACGTGGAGGAATGAGCAATTTTCTCATAAGCCAACTCAGTAAAGTAAACCTTCGCGCAGTATCGGCGTGTTAAATTTTAGAAATATTATACCAGAAATATTCAACTGCGATGTTTTCATCAGAAGATATGTGACGAATTGTGTTTCTCAAAACTCTCCATTCTCTCTCCAACTCAGGATAGACTAAACAGGTAAACTTACCAGCTGATTGGATGTCAAATTTCATATAAAATTTTTTCGCTATTTCTGGTACATTTTTTATATATGAAGTTTGACATCCACAGAGAAGCCGGAAATACTTTGAATTCGCCCATGAGTCTACCTGTTACCTATTTGCCTATGTCTAATTAAATTATAGCAGCTATTAATTTCAGCAAAGTTTTTGCAATTATGTTGAATGGTACTTGTCCACGTAATTCTTGAGAAGAAAAGCGTTCTCTAATTTGTGTAATGATTGTATTCTAAAATAGAATGCATATCATTCTTATATCCTAGGGTCGGCTCCTCCCATATTACAAACCAGATTTACATATACTTCTTCAAACGCATTGTAAAAAAATGTAACACTTTTTGAACAGTGTAAACAACGCAGCGTTTTTAGCGTTTGTAAACAATTAGACGTATTGTAAACAATTTATTATAGTTGACTTTCCATGCTCAATTAGTGGGAAAGTTGAGTAGGGTACACAAAGAGGTAGATCTTCCGCAAAAGTGGTAGAATAGGCGGAGGTATCACTGGCTTGATGGGTTTGAAGCAGAATTCGCAGAAGCTAAAGGCAAGTGCCAAATTGTCATACAAAATATGTTATGATGGGATATGATTTGAGAGAGATTAACAAGAAAACTGAACACGGTTCGTTAAGACAAATATTGCTTAATTCACATACTATCTTTTACCTGCCCTAACGGTTGCAAAGATTTATTATTCGACATACATATGAAGGTTCGTTTAGTATCTCAAGATTATGATGGACTTTGTTGCTAGGGATTTCCTAAACATTTGCCTCTTTATCTTTAATTATTTCTCTTGTGTGATATTTACGAAGTCATTAAGTAGCCTTTTGGGCAGCCGCTGTTGGTACCTGGTATAAATTTTTTCCTACAATTTGCCTTATTTTATAATTGATTTACTTTTCTGAGGACAAAGTTTATTTCTCTTATTTTTCTATTTGCACATTTTAGACAGTTTGATAAAACAATCAAAAGTCACACAACTAAAGTGATTAAGAGTAAGATGTCTTGAAAAATTCAGATAATATCCGCAGTTTCACATGTAATATTGTCAACGCTTGAGTCGCGGGTTGGTAAAATTAAAATATTAATAAAATTAATTTGTTCAAGAAATAAGAAAAACAATTCTAAATATATTTCTTTGATTTGTTTAATTGTGGAATAACGTTTTAAAAATGGGTCCGAATTTTACTTTAATTCTGGAATAACGTCTTCGAAAGAGGTTCGATTTTTGTCTATTGACGCCATTTTTTTTTCATTAAATTTACGTCTAAAAATAATCAATATTTTACACTTGTTTTCGTCATCTGAATTTTTATTTTTTTTATTTTCAGGGAAATTTATGTAATAAGCAAACCCGCTACTGATAACAGACAAACACTTTCCTACGATACTATACATTGGCTCTGAAACCCCAACTTCAAAAATATTTTCCTACTCTTTTCTACACTAAAAACTACAACATCTCCTGTAACTAAACCCTCCAACATAAAGTACTTATTAATTTGTAAGCTTTATTTTAACCTACAAGGCAATTGTGCAATAGAAGAAGTCATAATTCCCGATATTTTTAAACCACGTCGTACAGAAGGAAGAGAAGTGAAAAAATAAGCTACAATTAAAATCCAACTCATTAAAACTTACTCCGATGACCAACAAGGTCGTTTTCAATAAGAAAGTAGAAACCCACTACTACTGCTTTTCGGGTCAGTACGTAGAAGTCGAGGACGCCAATAAGCCACAAAACAACAAACTGACTTCTCAAGGACACTCATACGCTGCCAGAGCTGATTTGAATTATTTGAAATAAAAAGTACAAAAAAAAACTTAGAAATAGCTTCAATAATTTGTGAAATACTTGCCATACAGGAACAAAAAGTATCCACTAGAGTGTGAGAGGGCGAGAGAGCGTGAACGAGTGGTTGCGTGTTGCACGCTAATTGAGTTTGGTTTTATTTTTCCCCTAAACGGCTTCAAAACGGCGGGTACAGTTCTAAAAGTTGTTGGTGCATCATGGCAAAAGACCCGGATTGGAACATATATTCTAATTGGTGCTGGTTTGCTAGTGATTGGTGCCTTCTTCATTAGTTACATCGAACGTCCAGAGTACGATGGTACATATTGCGCTACGGCATTTTGGACTAAAAAGGTTGGCTTCCAAATCGAATATTGGAAACAACAAAATGATCTTCTCAACATTCCAAAAGGTGCTGCTAGAATATGTTACAAAGATTCCATATTCGAGAATGGGTGAGTGGAACTTGAAAAGAGATTCTTCTGATGTGAATTATAGACTCGGTCTTTCAAAAACATATTTAGGGGCTATTTAGATTACACAAGAATTCAAGAGTTAATTTTTATCTTGATATATCAAAGTTTGACTTAATAAAGAAGAATCAAATTTGCCTGGGACTGCACAAAATTATATTCCAAGATCTTCATGTATTCGTCATTATGATGATCTTTATTTTGCTTTCTTTTCAGCTGGGCACAAATCGAAATTGAAACTCAACGTTCATTTCCCGATTGGGTTCAGGCCTATGGTGCTGGTATTATAGAAGGATCACTCACCTGGAAACAGGTTTATCACCAATGGCTTAAGTAAATTGTTTCACTACACAAAATCAATAATAATACTAATTATAATTTCTAACCTTTTCAGCACCATTCAATCACCTTGTGAACACGACGAAGAAGCCCAAAACTTCTGTACCTGGCTACGTGATCTCCTAACGAATAACTATGTGAAGATTAAGGAAAATGCCATTCTAAGACAAGAAAAAGATCATTATTGGCATCAGATCAGTTTGTATTTTAATCAAATGGAAGGTTTGGAAACTGGCTATAAACGAGGAGCAAAGAGAGCACGTTCTGATCTGGAAGATGAAATACCATTTCATGACTTTCTTTTAATGAATGCAGCAGCGGATATACAGGATCTGAGAATATATTATGAAAATTATGTTGTTACCGGGGTAAACCGTACAGAAGAGGACACACTGAAAGGAGCGGAGGTGGTTAACAAAAATTTCAATTTACCTAGCGCTACAATGCTCACAAAAATCTTTCAAGCGAGTGACTCGCCTACGGGGCAATTGTTATTTGGCCATAGTACGGCTGGCAGTTATGCCTCCATGTTGAGGATCCAAAAACGCTACAAGTTTCATTTTCATTTTGCACCCAATCAAAGAACCAATACAGTGCCAGGGGTAGACATTACATTTACGGGTTATCCCGGTATTTTGGCCTCCACGGATGACTTTTATGTAGTCAAGGGTAGACAAGTGCAGTCAATTGTCGCCGGCGTTTCTATTAAAAACGAAAATTTAGCTTTATGGAAAACTGTAAATGTCAATGAAACCATGCCTTTGGCTGCCCGTGTGATGGCGGCAAATCGTATAGCTCAAAATCGTAAGACCTGGGCTAAGGCCATGTCACGCCATCCGTTTACTGGTTCGAAACAATGGATCACGGTGGATTTAAATAAATTGGGACCTTTGGATAATTTATATAGAACCTTGGAAAAAGATGAGAAATTAGATGATAAACCAGTGCCTTTAAATCCCAATGATGAGGCTGCCATTACCGAACGCCTCAATCGTTTTAAGGGCCTCGTTTGGATAGCCGAGCAGCTGCCAGGCCGTTTACATATGAAGGATGTTACCGAACAATTTTTAAAAGACAACACCACTGTTTGGTTAGCTAATGGTACACCGTACTTTGATGAGATCTTAGAAGCAAGTAAAGTACAAAGCGATTCGTATCCCGTCAGCCTTACACCGAGTGACAATGAGAAGCTTACCAATCTAGAAGCTGTCGATAAATTCTTAAGAACTCACGGTTTTCGAGGTGATCTGTTGGGCGAAGAGTCTTCGGTGGCGTATGGTAATATTGATATTAAACTATTTGCCTATAATGCCCGCCTAGGAGTAAGTGATTACCATGCTTTCGCTGGTCCGGTATTTGTGCGTCTTCAACACGTGCAAGTGAGATCGGTGCCCGAGGAAACATCCCAGTCTGAAGGCACTGTTAATTCGTTCATATTGGATGATCGTCTTAGTGTAACCATAGACGATGCCGCTGAATTAGCCGAGCTAGAAATGATAACAGAGCGTCGGCTTGTAAGAAATGATATGAAGGCCTTAGCATTGCGTCAAAACAGCATAGGACCATTTAAGTGGTCCTCCGCCCAAAGTTATATGGGGGATATAGAACATGCTGGTCATCCAGATGAATGGAATTTCGGCAAAGTTTCTCCAAAGTGGGCTTGGTGACCATATTTTTTTTTTATTTTAGGTCTCAATCAATTCTAAATCTCTGGTAATTTCACCCTATTCTGACAGAACTCCCCCTTTAATTTTAAGCCACAAAATAATTTTTCATTAACTCGCATTCAATTTTAGTGTTTTGTCGTATTTTTGTCTTCTAAAGAAAATTTTGTGTTTAAAACTGGATTGAGAATTATAAAAAGTATTTACATGTAAATATCACAGCATGTTCAAAATAGTAAAACGCAAGAATATTATTTCTATATAAACATTATTTATTGGATATGGTTGTAAATGTTTGCCAAAAAAAGAAAAATCGAATTGTAACAAATTGTGTTCGTCAATAGTTTGAAATGTGATAAATACAAATTTATTTATTTAATTAGAAAAACAAATTTGATAGTAAAATTAAGTCTTCCAGTTTTTAATAACAAATCTTTTACATAGAATATTTAGTTACGCAAAAAAATTATGTACCTACACACCTGTTCATAATTACGTGCAACAAATGTAATCAAGTAGAGATCAAAAATACTTAAATTGTGAATTGAACAAAACGAAAATAAAGTACATATGAACACAGCAACTTTGTAATAGATTAAAATGTTTTTAATGAGTTATTGAAGCCAGTAAGGAAAGGACTTAAGTCTAATTTTCGAATATTTCAGGGGAGAAAAAACACAGTTTAAAAGCTGACTTGAACTTTTTTTTTAATAGATGACAAAAAATAGATCAAAATATAAAAATGCGGTCATTTTCTGATACTCGCAAGAGTGTCGCATGCGAGTAGCAAATCGCCAAAATTATTTCTGCATGTTCTGCAACTCACGCGATTTGCTTTTGAAAAGTTTTAAAAGAAAACTCTGTATTTTTAATATTTCTAATACCTGGACCTAGAATATTACAAAAAATACCAGGGCATTTCATATTAATTAAATGCAGCCCTAGCTGTGTATATTTTTCGAAGATGACTCGTATTAGCTGTTTATTGAAATCGCCAGTGCAAAAGAAGAAATACAGAGGCAAAAGTTGCAGAAGCAAAGAACGTTTTTAAATTTCATGTTTTTAGAAAACATTTCTTACAAAATGTCATTAGTTTTGACTAAAATAAAAAGAAAGAAAACATTATTAATTTAATTTATTCATAATTTTATAGTTTCTTTAAAAACTAGTTTAGTTTAAATACAGCAGTTCACTTCAGTATACTCTTGCAACTTGAACTCGCCGAAACTCTTGCGAATGCGAGTTACAGAACACCTCACATGCGATTTGAAATCACAATCGCAAATTTTGTGCGAGATGCGAGAGTCGGAACATGGCCGATAGTGTTTTGTCATAACAAATTTTACAAACATACAGATACATATGTGATGGAACTCGATTTTGAAAACGTAGCTTCGTTTTTTGATGATTTTCATTAGTTTCTCAAAATTTTTGGCTTAGTTTTGTTCTATGATATAAATTCCATCGCTTAATCTACACTTTTAATTACAATCTTTTTAAAATAATCACATACCTTAGAGTGAAGATTTTTTGAAATAATATATTTTGTCCAAAGAACAATATATATTTTCCTACATTATTTACCCTTATGACTTTTTGTCAAACGTATCAATTTTGAAATAAGCAATGTGCTGTTGTGTAAAAAGCAAGTAAGAAAAAATAACGCTATAAGTTCGTTAATGTTTGTTGTTTTTAACTTAAAAGCTTTTTTTTTTAGATGCCAATAAGATTAAACAACCGTCTTGAAAAATTACCTTTATGTTAAAAAAGTCAGGCAAAATTTTATCATGTCGGGTTAGAATCTTTTATCAAAAGTCTACAGTAATTATTTGGAATAGAACTTTTGTACCACAGCTATACTGCGGTATTTTCAATATGCTAATAGTACTGAGTACATTTCAAATTGTATTATCCATCCCTGTTACTTATCCTATTTCTATATTCGCCACATTCAAGGCGAACATGCAAACAGTGTTGGTAAAGGAGATTTCGAATACAAAACGTGTTGTTTTAGCTACTTAGTTGACAACATCGGTCGTGTTTGGTTTCGTTTGTCATTCTTCTTTTGATTTCTATTTGCTGTCATCATATCGTTTAAATAAATTTAAATTTAATTTTTACAAAAAGAGAGAAATATACAAAGAAATTCGCAATAGTTAATTACCAGTGATCCGTCGAAATAGAAATAAATATTTCAAATGATATAATACGTATAAAGCTTGAAAATAATCGAATTGCTTGGGCTAATTAGAAAAGTGTTGTAGAACAAGTGTGTGTCACAAAGGAAGAAAAAACACCGGTTCTGTGTGAAATGCTAGTGATAAAAAATATATACCTCATAACAAAATAATTTGTTAGCTAAACATTTGAACTTAATTTATTGCTATCTTCAATTAATTTTTATATTCTCCTCAAAATAAATTTAGCAAAGATAAATTCTTTTATAGCGAAAAATACACACTGAGAAATATACCATGAGAAACAAATGCAATGAGATAGCAAAAACAAATACCAGACAAGCAAACCAGAAAAAGTAAACAAAAATTAAATTTGCCTTATTTATTACTACGATTTTCCGTCATTATTGTTGTTTTTTATTTTATTCGCCTTATCCTCCTGAAAAACTATTCTTCACAAACGACTTTGGACATCAAAAATATATTAAAAGGTAAGTTTAAAATTAAGAAACAAATAAAAAGAAAAATGCGCAGAAAGCAGGTAGGAACTGAATGCAGTTTAATATGCACATATAAACCTAATCAGCTGAGTCATTTCAGGGTGTATTTATGTAGTAACAATTTTGTAGATGAAAAGCGTAACATAACATAATAATGTAAACAATATGAGTATTACTGATTCAAATGTTAATTTTGCCGGATTTAGTTCATTGATAACCCGTTAGATGGCCACTATTTATAATAACCGCCAAATAAAATTTCATTGTGCTTATATAAGTTCAAAAAAGTCTATAAAGCAACTATAATTTCGTCGACATTTGCTAGCCGTCATAATGGCCCACATCAAGACGTATAACTGCTCGATGTTGGCATTACACACAGGTGTCCTTCGTATTCAATGGCACTTTAGTTAAAGAAGCAAACATTATCGTGCTGGAGTCATGGTGTAGTGTTGTTTGTCGGCTGCTGTTCCCGGTGTACTCGTAGATATGTATGTAAAACATAACAGACAGGAACGTACTTTAAGTAGCTCTGATCATTACACATACAACAGGTACTGTTCGCTTAATCATCTACACTATTCATCTCACACCTCTTCAAATCCTTCTCAATGCCCTGATCTTAATATAATAAACCATTTAAAACATTATTGTGACAAAACGATAAGGGAACACCATATAAAGTTAAAAGATGTTACAATAAAGTGTAAATAAAAATTGGATCGACAGTGACAAAGTAAAACTAGGCATATCCGACTGTAACAGGTTTCTAGGCCCAAGGACAACAAACCATTAATAACAATCCATATAAACAAATATAATTCTAAATGGTTTTTATTTACTACCGTAAATGGCGAACTCTTGTGCAGATGAAATACGAACCATTTTTATTTTTCGTTAATTATTTTTAAGCAAGTTTATCTGAAGTAAGGTTTTTCATACTTCAAATTAAATATATTATACAATCATTGACTACAATATTAAAATTTTGTGCTTGGATAAATTTGATGAAAAAGTGAAGATGACTTTTATCTATGTGTGTACTTTAAACAGTAATAAATATATATAAACATATGTAGAAGTTTTCTTAAAAACCAGTTAACCGGTTTTTTCATGATTTTAAAAACCCATTAATATAATTTTTCCACGCCCATCAATACAGCCCATATGGTTTTTTGTTTATTGTGTTCCCAATTTGACTTCGATCACAACACACAACATATTTCTGTAAATGGTTTAACAATAGCTTGAATTTTCCACATTATAAGCCTGAAATTATGTAACCTTATGATAGGCTTCTTGTCCGTTTTTCTTAAACTTGAGATATTTCAAATAATATGAACTAGATGGCAATTTTTCAGGTCACAACAGTATTTTGCTTTTTTAATTTTGTCCATACTCTATAATACTTTAGGGATAGAAACGGTAACATTAATATTTTGTATGGAATCCATTGCTTTCTAGAACTGTTTCCAGACGTCGCGGAATTCGTTCCACTAAGTTTCGACATTTGTCTGGCAGGATTTTGTACCACTCTTCTTCCAATTGCCGGTTTAAAGTAGCGTTAGAGGAAATGTTGTATTCTCGGACTTTTTCATTCAGATAAGTCCCAAGATTTTCAGTGGGATTCATAACAGCCACAGCTGAATTTCTAGCGTTATGTGTTTTGGGTA
This sequence comes from Phania funesta, assembly GCA_963932375.1. Lineage (NCBI taxonomy): Eukaryota > Metazoa > Arthropoda > Insecta > Diptera > Tachinidae > Phania > Phania funesta. The sequence continues at coordinate 72,637,741 of OZ010656.1, forward strand.
ATTATCATGTGGAAAATAATATATATTCCTAGACCGCCCCATTTTTTCAGCATTTTCCCTCGACATTGACAGACACGCATGCTTATCCATAACGCTCTCAATACAAATGCACCAGACACCGACATGCAGCCCCATACCATTAGAGAACCACCACCATGTTTTACAGTTGGTTTTATATTTTTTAAATACCATACGTCGTCCATCCGATCCAAATAAGTGGAATTTAAATTCGCCACAGAATATTATGGGCTTCTAAAAGTCGAAAGTTTTAGTTTTGTGGAGTTCAGCAAATAATAAACGCTTTTGTCTGTTGACTTCAGAAATAAAAGATTTCTTTTCTGCCACACGAATGTTAATATTATTGGCTCTAAGAACCCTACGGATCGCTTTGTCACTTACATATATTCGTAGTGTATTCCTAGGTTTCTAGTTAATTTTACTTAATTTATACTAAATCCATTTAATTTATTTATTTAAAAATTTATCTTTTTACATGATTTATTTTATTTATACTCGTACTCACATAGCAAGTATAGGAAATAAACAAGCGATTATAACCATCTAAATAAAATAATTCAAATCGATATTCATCTTTTTAAATCTAAATGAAATTCCTTAAATCAATTATTTCCTTGTTGCAGGAGGTGGCGCAGAAAGGTTGTAATTTATATTATATAAAAACCTACTTAATCAAAAATGATTCCTTGTCTGGCACTATTTTGTTATGCTTGTTAATATTTTCGGTTAACTATTTTCTTATTATACATAGATATTGTACATGGTTGGCGTAAAAACACATGCATTTTGTATGTTTAATCCTTCCATGAATGACAACTTATCTGCCACAACAACAGTTACCAGATCACTGAAGAAATGCTAAGTTTAACAGAAACTCATAACACCCTATGAGGTTTTAAAAGATAAAATGTTGTAAACGAATTAAATTTAATAGTATCATTATGCACTGAAGTGATCCAATAATGATACTGAAGTTAACTTATGTTAAACAAAATATTTCTTGTTCTCTTTCCTTTACCTGCATTTTGTACCAGATTTTATATTAAGATGGAAAATAATTTTCACATGTAATTATGAAAAGTGCAAGTTGTCTGCATGTTGTTCACGTTGTTTCACACATCTTATTTCCCCAACTCCTGTAGGCTATATGAGAATGTTATTAAAATCCGTAGATGAATTGCTACAGCATCATCTGCTCAAAGTATCTTTGTCATAAATACTTACACAACTGTGCTTCTCACTTTTTTTTTTAATATTGTGTGTGTATGAAGTTTGTTCGTTGCACTGCAACAGTGCATATGCCGTCCAGATACCTATAACTTTACAAAATGGGAGACAAAATAACAAAATGGTTTCATTTTCGATGTTAAAGCAGCACAAAAAACGTTACATTATATTGTCAATGTGCTTTACGGTGGCATACAAGTAGAGTCTGCAGTACACAACCACACAATGTAATTCTTTTTTTTTTTTGGTTACAGCTGGTATTGTGGATGCAATTGTGTGGCATATACACATTAACACTTTTTACAGCTACAAGTTTGTGTGTTTATTAAACAATGAGTAGCTTATTTTAAATTCATGAATACATATGTATATTTATATACATATATATTCATATACTTGGGAGAGTTCGAGGAATATATTGGTACGCGGCATATAAGCGTGGGTATGTTTTTATTTCATAGTACATAAATATTAAAATACTGCTGGGTTTTCGTTGCTCATTTTATTTAGAGAACAATCAAAAATTGTTGTTAAGTAAGCGGACCCAATTTAGCAAAGTTGAAAAATTACTAAAAAAATTACGAAATAATTTTACTTTTTGCACGGCAAGAAGTACAATTAAACTAATTTTATAGAGCTTTCTTTATTTGGCTGTAGTTATATTATTATTTGTATGTGAAGCGCGTTTCTGAAATTGAATTTTACTTATTGAGATTTTATTGCCCCTGGTTGTTTAAAAGAGTTCAGTAAACCCAAACAGGTTGCAATTCAATCAACCTGATCCATCCGTATAAAATAAGAAATAATTTTTGTAGGGTCAACATGAATTCGGATATCATTTGCGTATATTTTTTGTAAGTCGTCCACTAGTATTAATTATAAGTTTCCGTTTCATATACTTTTATCATTTTTAATATTCCATATTTCAGGAATGTTTTTAAATTTTTTAATAACACAAAGGGACTGGACCAACGTGAGCCTGTATTGCAGGCGACCCATAGTGTCTGTCGTCAATTCATATAACGATGGGGGCAAAAATAGAAGGAGTGATCATGGGGATTTGAAATTTGGTACACCTAGCATACATTGCGTTGATTAAGAAAAATAATGATTTTTGCATAAATCGGATCAATTCAAAATGTTATTTTACCTACATATGTGAATTTAAAGTTGTGAAAATGTACACATGTTATACAAATACCAGCTGCAACCAAATTTAAATGTAATCGCAGCCAGGGTTATATATCCTGCCATATGCCTTTGATGGTCAAAATGCTACAACCACCCCTACATACATTATTCGATTACTGTAAAATTAAGCATGTTAACTTAAGTTTCCCATATCCCATAACCCACTGCGAAGAACTGAAACTCCAGAGGGTACTTAATGGAACTGTAGTAGTGGGCTATCTGAAATAATTTTGTGAGCAAAATAATGTGAATTAAAAAAAAAACACATTTTTGATGCAAACTTTTGGTATTAAATCGTATGACAAGCGGTCCTTATAGGAAAATGGAGATGGGTACCAATATTGCGCTATATAGAAATGGTACTCAAGATAGCCCTCCCTCAGTGAAATTTCTGAAATAATTTTGTTAGTATTTAAAAATAATTCTGAAAAATTTCAATATTTGCGGCCATTGTGAGTAAAGTAAAAAAAAAACCTTTGAATTTGTAGTTTTTATTTTAACCACGTTAAGTCGAAATCCCGACATTCCGAAAAATCCTGCAATTTAAAAAAAAAAACAAATTAACGGGAAAGCATAACACTGCCAGAAATGTGTGTACAACGCAAAGTTATGTCACACTGTCGGTCTAAAGATCCGTTCACTGTATTTTAGTTTACAGTGTGGCAAAAAATGTGTTCTAAACATGACTGCTACTCCTTTATTTATGTGTCAGTTCTTGCTACAAATTCCTTAAAACATGAAGTGTTTTGCTTAAATTCCATCATGTTTTATTCGGATTTATAACGCAATAAAATTCACTACAGAACTTGTCTTAAACATTTCTATTTCTTGACATTTGTAAATTTTTAGCACTCTAATACACACAAGTGACTGCGTGTACGTGAAATAAGAATCTGTCAAAAATGTATTAAATAGACATTGAAATAAATATAATGAAATATTTGTGCTTAATCTAACGATCTGTTTTTCTTTTCGTAAAGATTTTTATAGTACGACTGCAAATATGCACTAATAAATTTGATATATTAACAATTTTTATTTCTTTGAAGTTTATTAATAATCAAATAAATGTGCGATTTTAATTTGGCGCCATATGTGTGACAATCTGAAAATACTACTGAAATTTTGGTAGTAAAAAATTCAAGTGAAGAACTTAATGTTCAAAACACAGTCCATTCAAAAAGTTCATAGGATGACACGTAGATGGATTTACTAAAACTTTTTTCATGTGATTTTTGTTTAGTATTAACCTTCAAACAATACGCGTATAAATTTGATAGCAATTTGACTATTGCTTCGTGAGTTATAGCATTTTGTCTGAAGCAACTCTTCTTATTAAACAAAATGGAAAGAAGTGAATTTCGAGTATTGGTTAAAGCAATAAAATGTATTTCTATGGCTTCACTATAACACACCAGAATGAATGCTGGAAAGAAATTAAAGTCCACTAATGAAGTAATCGCTGAAACAGCCCTATTTTCACGAGAAAGATAAATCCTACTATAAAAGCGGTATCGAAAAGTTGGAAAATCGCTATACTCGTTCTATCGCCCTCGAAGGCAACTATGTTGAATAATAAGATCGAGTTTTGCCAACATTTTGTTTTTTTTTTCTTAATTGCCATACGGACTTATTGAATGAACTGTTATATAGTTACCACGATAAAAGATATTTTCTTGCTGACCTATTGTATTCAGCCTATTCTTTTTTTTTCAATATTACTCTTCATAATTTTCTTCCACAAATAATTATTGCCACCCGCCGATGCCATACTGTGCAACACAGTTCAATTTTAATTCAAAGTACCACAATTAACTTTCTCTTAAAGGTAAACTTTTGTTAAATAAATTCAAAAGTTTTACTTGAATGTAAATATATTAAAACAATTTAAGTGTCACCTCAATGTGATACTAGAAAAGCCAAGATGCCGAGAGAAAAATGTAAAGAGTCGAAATAAACCCCAAACAAACAAACAACAAGTGCCTGTAAACCGAAGAGGAAAGAAAAATAGTTTCTTCTTTCCTTTAACGATATTCAGCCTGTAATTAAATTAAACAACATGTACGAAAAATGTAAAAATGTACCATGTAAAAAGAAACGAGTAAATCAAGTGGATTACATAATCAAGAACAGCACAACAGGTGTGCGTGAGAATAAAACATAACTTACCTAAATGAAATATGATTGGCAGAAATGAAAAGTAAATCCGTCTATTTCGTACTTGACAAATCCTTCATAACTGATTTGACATATGTTTAGGTGTGTTAGCGGCAGCTGTTCGATTGAATTTAAAATATCTAAATGTTCAAGACACCGCGTAGAGGCTCGTTTATTGTCTTTTGATTAGGACGGAAATGTTGGTCAGCTCATAATTCTGGAGCCAAAACTACCCTTATTTTTTTATGGCACCGATTTGTTGTGTTTCTTTGATGGTTCTTGTCTTTGGCCTACAGCTAAATAAAAGGATCTATAAAGCTATGTGATTGCTAGCTGTGCTTTAAAACAAAATGACGAAAGATTGTCGGACGCAGCCGATGCCATTGGTGCGGCCTGAGTTTAGGTAGTCTCCAACTACCCAAAAATGCATGAAGTCCTGACTTAGCCAACCACAGGGCTAGAGATTCAATCTATGGAACTGAAGCTACATATGATATATGTCGCACTGAGTTCATCCACTGTAATAAAATTCCTTTAAGGCAGGCCCTGGCGTAACCTTGATCATACAACTGCAATGGAATAATGCCGAACTTGCTCAGAAGAATGTAGAAATAGGAATGGAAACAATTACTTATCATTTTGCGGCAATTAAAACTTATTGCTACAGAAAAGGTTCGTCTAGGAAGCTGCGAAAAAAAGGACAGGGATATTTGTCTTCGTCTATCACCCCAGATTGAAAGTATTCCCTCTACAAATAAAGTTCGCGCTATTTGACAACAGCAAGTTGTCTTTTTCACAATAGCATAGTTTTTTATGGCATTGCAGAAAGTCAATGTATTCGTGAGAAAGAAGCTTCAACGCATGTCCATATGTTGCTCTACCATTAAAAAAACTATATGGAAAATGGGGACTTCGAAGCTTTACATCACCCTTCTAGTGCAGCTACAATAATCTTTATAAATTTCTTAATCATTGTGTGCTTTACTTTAACTAGATTGTCTGGAACAAATATCCCTCTACCTAAGTAATTAAGTAACGCAAGGCATTCGCCTATAACATGTTCTGATGTTTCTTGTCCCTCTTACAGAGTCTGCAAGAATCTGAGATTTAGAATAGCCTCTACCTTACTAATTTTGAGTTCTATAAGTTCTTTCGACGGCCGCATTACTGTTTGTACTGAACAGTAATAGAGTAGGTCTTGTGTTTCCTCTGCGCTTGTTAAGTTATTTGTGAAGCTATTGTTAACCCCACAGAAGGATTGTCTGTGCCCTTTTTAGTCAGATAGTTTGCCATTTCATTGCCTTCAAGCCCCTCATGCCCCCGCACACACATTAAATTAACTAGAATATCGAGGGCTTTAGAGCACTCCCAAACCAACTTTGATTGGAACGAGTAGTTTGGTAATGATTTTAAAGCTGCGTGGCTGTCCGAAAGAATGTATATATACCGCAAGCGTCCCTACTTAAACGTTGTATACCATAGAGCTCTAAGGGAATATTCGCCTGAAATATGGAAATATGTAAGCTGTTTTGCCCAATGCAACTGCTTTTCGGAAATGTGGTACTACAATTCCCGCTCCAGTACTGCCATCTTCCATGTTGCATCCATAAGTGCATCCTGGTTTTAGTAATATCTAATTGCGTCGCTAAATTTTATGTGTCAATATGTGGAGTTTTATGGGGATTGTATATTAGTTTTAACCCTAACAGTGCAATAAACACTAATCGCATAACATACATGCATTCGTATCGCCCTGTTGATAGTTAAAAATTTATGTAAAAAAGCAAATTTAATTCATAAATAATTAAAAATATTTACATATGATGTGATTAAACTCAAAAAGTTAGTGGATAGACATTTACCCGTATAATTTATTATAAAAAAATATTCGGTAAACCAACGTGTTTTAATAGTTAAAACATTTGATCAAAATCAATCATCGATTACTGTGACGATGAGAAAGTTACGTGAAATTTTTTGGAGAAACAACGTGCCAACAAGACGCACTATGTATCGTGTAGTGAATTATTTCGAAGAAAGAGGGACTGTAGCTGATAGGCCCAAGCATGTACTGCAAGATCGGCTGAAAACGTTTCGTGCTGTTCAATCCATCAACCTCAATGCGACACCGTGCTCAGGAGTTTGGTCTTCAAAGAACAACTTTGGCCACAATTTTGCACAAAGATTTGCATTTGTTTCTATTTAAAAATCAGTTGCCTCAAGAGCTTCTTCCAGAAGACCATTGACGCCGCCGTTCATATGCCAATAGGATGCTACAGCTCGCCCATGACAACCCCGATTTGCATGAAAAAATCATAATGAGTGACGAGGCACATTTTCATTTGAATGGATATGTGAATAAACAGAATAGTCAGTTCTTGGCAATGGAAAATGCACAAATTATTCATCAGTCACCTTTGCATCCATTAAAAGTCACAGTCTGGTGTGCAATTTGGTCAGGAGAAATCATTGGACCTTCTTCTTTGAAAATGAGAACGGCGTAACGGTAACTCTCAATGGGGAGCGATATCGTGATATGATTGAAAACTTTTGAACACCACAACTGCATGCTTTGGGCTTGACTAACATGAGGTTTCAACAAAATGGTGCCACATCGCATACATGGAATTACCGTGAGACCTCTTTCCACAACAAATTATTTCAAGGAATGGTGATGTTGATTGGCCTCCACGGTCGCCTGATGTGACTGCTCCGGACTTCTTTTTGTGGGGATATCTGAAAAGCAAGGTTTATGCAAACAAACCAGCAACGCTGGAGCAACTCAAACAAAATATTCCTGATGAAATTGATGAAATACCGTGTGAAATGTGTGATAATGTAATGAAAAATGTGTTCAAAAGGGCTCGCATTTGTGAGGCTAACAGAGGCGGACACTAATCTGATATTGTATTCCATACATAATTGTCGACATTAAATAAAACATTTATCAATATACGATCCATTCTCTTTCATTTAATCAAAAATTATAAACAAACAAAGTAGTATACCTTCCCGACGTATACCCTGTATATATAGATAAAAAAATCTACAATTTTAAGCTTTTAACAAAATGTCATAAGTGAAAGTATATGAAGAAAATTATAATCACGGAAAAAGCTTAGATCTTGGTATCACATTTGAATCAATACAGAGCGAAATTCACGATGTTTTTAACCATCTCATGCTGTATGCGACTATTTGAACAGAAGTAACGTTAATACCGCTCTGCCAGATAGGTACCCAAATTAAATGGCTTCTTCTGACTCTTTCATATCAGCACGTATTTGTATGTTCGCCTGCTGAAACTTTTGGGCAATTATGACAAAAATACATACAGAAAATCAATTTTTCAACATAATCTCCTTTTAACTCAATACACTTAGTCCAACGTTTCTCCAGTTTTTGTATCCCTTTCAGAAAATAGGATTTTTCGAGATCCTTAAAATAGGCATTTGTTTGGTCAATAATTTCATCGTTGGAGCTAAATATCTTTCCACCCAGTCATTTCTTTAGGTTTGGAAGTAGGAAGTAGTCACTAGGTGCTAAATCCGGAGAAAATGGCGGATGAGGTACAAATGCGTAGTCAAATTCATAGAGTTGAGACTGCACGCGTATGCACCCGTGCATTTCTTGTCCATATGGGGTCGTTTCCTTTTTAAATCCTCATTAAATCGGTCTAATAAGTTGGCGTATTTAAAAAAAATCAAAGCGATAACTTGTCGTGCTTGGGTAGATGTTTTTTGAGTTTTTTTTAATTATATAGGGTCGATTTTACTATTATTTTGTGCAGTATATTATTTAACGTTTCAGATTGAAAAAAGTACTTTTATTGACATACCCCCACACACCAATTTCCCAATCAAAAAGTACTTAAAAAAGTACAATATAACTAAACTTTCCATCAATGCCACATAGCAAAAAGCATGTTGTACGTGTTTTGTTTGCCATTTTTATTTAACAAGACTTGTTTGCGAAATGAAATTGTGCAACGAAGTTGCATTGTCTGTGGGCAAAACACCAAACTTGATTACCAACCGAGTTGTACCAACGGTTGCCAATGTTTATGAACAAAATAAGTTTTAAAGTCAAATAAGTTATTGTTTGTTTAGAGTTTAAAAAAATTTACATTTTTCGGCCAGAAGTCTTCATATCTGCATTTTAACATTTTCGCGTCTACAAATCTGCAAAATGCAAAAAAAACTGCACTTCTGGCAACAGTGTTAAAGACACATTATTAAGCTGGCGTACAACACACCTGTCATACACCTAAAAATAAATTGTACTCAGCAAGTGGACAGATTTAGTGAAGAGAAAAAATGGTAAAAAGCCACTACTATAAAGTGCTTGTTTGGTGGCAGAATTAGGAAAGTCCGTCGACTGTGGGATGACACTATTTCGTTGGGTGAGTAAATACAAGCACTTCTGTAAGGCCAAAGTCAACGAAACGAAAACGTTTTCTGAAACAAAATTAGTGTTTCCCACGCACGACAAAATGATTTTTTAATTCTTATAAAATAAGCTAGAAAATGCGTTTTCCTGTAAAAATTGTTCTTTTAATGAATTTACTGTTCTAAATGTAAAGACGGCCTTGTACTTTTTCAAAAGATTTGTTTTTTATGCTGCTGACCTGTTTATTAAGCTTAAAATCAACAATCTAAAAAATTTCACAATTTGTAAATTGTGAAATTCTTTGCTTACTTGTATATCCCTGCTGCTGTAGTGGATGTTAAATTGTTGTTTTTTTTTGTCTTTTAAGAGTTCATTTTGTTTTGTTTTTCAAATGACTGTCATGAATACGATTTTTAATTATGTACGAGCACTTAAAAACGGTTCGTCTACGCTTGAGTTAATTAAAAAACGCATTCAAATTGTCAGGACATTTATGAAAGTTCTTGAGTGTTGAGAGATTTTCTGTAAATTATTTTATTGTAAGTGGCCACGGTGGAAACGATTGCAAATGCTGCGAGATCTGTTTGTTTAAAGTTTGTAGATATTTTTTATTTTTTTATTTTTAAGTACAGAAATTCATTTAAGAGTTTTGTTATTTTCTTTGTGTAGCTGTAGGTGAATAATGGAAAATGCAAATGAAAAGCGTTCTCTATTCTCTAGTCGCAATCACGCTACTGAAGCTTCGGTAAAATTGTGCTATTTTCAGTTCTTTTCGCGGACGCGGCTCCACCTTAAACCTTGAGACTTATGCCTGTAGACTTACACTTAATCCAGCCGTTCGGATTGTAGTGCGCTTCCCATTATGAAACCAATAAAAAGTACCCTTGCATGTTATAGTAAGTCGGTCCTCCGAAGAATATTCCTCAAAATTCTTCAGTTTATGCCTGTAAGGTTAGTTTTGTTCAGTAAGGTGGCAACCGTGAAATGCTGGATTTTTATTTCCATTTTCCATTGCATACGGCAGTGCGTCCTTTTCTTTTCAAAGGAAATTTTCCTGTAAGCTTGAGTCCCCTGTTAGTGTTATTTATTTGGGCCTTGTTCCATTTTAGCAGGATATTCGTTATATTTTTTATTCACCCTACTATATTCTAGTACTTTTTCACATCGTTTTGTAGTAACCATAAACATCAAGAGCTTAATAGTCGACGTTTTAATCCCTTAAGCCATCCTCGTACTATGAGTAACCATTAAGAAATAATATTAAGAACATTCAATGTTTAGAGTTATTATATTATTTTTATATAATGCTTAAATGTAAACAATAACATAGTTATTGCAACTAAAGTAATGTTTTCTGCTTCTTCGTTTAGGGTTCATGGAAGCGAGTCCAGGTTTCGTCTTCTGTAATAATCTTATATCTTATACACGGCTGTTTAAGCAAAGCGGAACAATTTTTTCATAATTTTCTTGCACCAACGAACGCGAGCGGTTGTCAATCAGCGAAAAGATTTCTTTGCAACATTGAGCACACGCTTTTGAAAATTATGCCAAGGTATGCCTCAATCTTACGTTGTCATATGTCCGTCTTGCACAATCTGTTCAATGCTATCTGTTAAAGCAACCAGATTTCGCCCTAAAGCGAATGACATCCACGATTACATTCTGTTTGATTTTTCGCAGTTTGAAGAAACTTTATCAGCACATTGTTGCTGTGTTATTCCGCATGCTCGCGGCACATGCAAAGAAAATATATGGTTGTGGTCACCATAATCCAAGAGCAATGTATGATGGAATACATAGTTATAAACCAATCATATCTTTATTATGGACATTCTCAAAGATAGTAATATCGACCCTTCAGATGATTTCTAGTGGCTGAGTAAGGAACACAGACCACTAAAGCCAGCCATTGAATGCTTAATAGTCAACCCGCCAACCACTTAAGCCACACCACCCTTACACTTTGACTAAACACTATAAGAATTCTACATATTATGTATATTAAGAACATTATATGGTTAGGCTTATCATATTATTTTTGTATAGTTAAAATACTTTGTGGTTAGAACTTTAATAAAATCAACTCAATCATGTTGCAATTTTTATGGATAGATAGATGTTGAAAATGTATTCGAATAACCATTATATGTTTGCCACAACAATATATTGTTGTATACAAGTTTGTTTCCCGTAATCTTCTAGCTTTGATTGCTAGAGTATATTCTCATTCATAACTAAATACTCCCTAGTGGTCTGGCACCTATATAATTCGCATTCTACTATTTATCGAAAAGACGTTCTTTTGCACTCCAATAACGTCCTTGTTCGGACCCTTTCGGAATCAATAGTCATTAAAATAATTTCTACTCAAACTTTAGCAATTAATGCATTTTTTAAAATACAATTATAATAATAAAAAAACTAGAAAATGACTGTTAGGTTTGATTTTGATGAGCTGGCATAAATAATTTATTTCACTAATCCTTTAACATCTCAAATGTTTATACGAGTATAAATAAGTAGAATAATTAAATACTGAGTTATTACCAAAATATTTCTATTTAAATCTGAGCATGAGAATTGCTTTTATGAAAATTTAAATTTCTAACTTTTGTTTTCGCTGTATATTTTCATGATCACGCACACTTGCATATGATATATGTAAGTACATACGTGTGTGTGCACACATGCCCATACATACCTATACATTTACATAGTTTTCTTTTACATCTACCCTTTTCTCAAAAGGATCTCCTAAGTAGCTGTATTATAACTAATTTAATGTCGGTGTTTCCATTAGTCCGTCTGTTTATCTTCCTTTCACATCATATGCACGTATGTACGAGGGTACTCCCAGAAGAAAAAGATTGCATATAATTTTTATTATATTACTTTGATCCTCAACATAACTGCCGTTCATTTCTTCAGGACATTGAACCTACTAAATGTGCTCAAAAAATATGAATTGTCTGCCCATTAAATACATTGACATCATGCCATGGAAAGTTGGCTTCTGCTGCTTAAATCTTGGGTTTTTTGCTCGATTTTGGGCAATGGAACTTTTTAACACCAAAGATCGAATTGCATTTTTTTAATATTTGAAAAAACAATTGGACAAATCTCCAGAATCTCGTTGCGAGGACTACAGACTCTGCACAGTGCTTTGATCACCGATAATGATGGGACAAAAATTGAAGAATTGTCAAAGGGTTTTGAAATTTTATGCAATAGCAATAGATGCTTCAATAATAGAAAAAATTATAATATTTGAATAAACATACGAACTGTACGGCCAAAAAACGAATTCTCTCGGTAATGCGAAGTGCGGTTCACTGGCCAATCGACTACAAATGGGTGAGCTCTTGTTGAGTATCTTGTCTCGCGCAAAAAGGTCCGGGTTTCGGGAACAAGTTCCCTGATCTCACTGGAGCATCTCCCATTATAATATCGATAGAACAGTGAAACACGCCCCACTTGACGTCGATGCTCCAACGGATCAATAGAGTTGGTTATCCTACTGTCGGCGATAAGTCTCTTCGCCCTCTCCTTAAGACTGACACTATAGCAGTACAAAAGTGAAATGAACATATTTTGTATCCTCATCAAGTTTATTCTTTGTGTTTATATCAGCAATTCAAGTTTATCCTGAGCCTTTGTTTTTACATTGAAAACATCATTTCATTTCGTTCTAAGACTAAGAGTTTTTATGTTACTCCTAAAAAAATGTTCATTCTTCATTTGTCTTATTGCGCTGGTCGCAACTAGTGTTCGGTTTATCCGCTCTTTGAAGTGAGCACTCTTTTTAGTTCAGCTCACTTGACTGAAGTAGTTCGTTCAGTAAGTTTAACGGCTCAGTAGTTGCATAGTGTCTTTTGTATTAGTAGCCCATGTTTTAGTAGCAATAAATTCAGCCTTAGCGTTCTTGAACAACTCTGCTCGAGCTGTTTGTAGTAGAAATACAAGAGCAGGAAAAGGAAAGATCCAACATGAAAGATTTTACAATAAAGAATGTTTGGCGCACAATGTTGCCACTTCAACTTTTTTTTGCTGTGGTCTATGCGTTTAGAGCATTAATACCGAAATTTTATACTCCCCTCGTATTTGTGTCCGTGTAATTTATCATCCGTAAATGAGCTTGAGTGTATTCATTTTAATTTTCTTTATTTTGTGTGTGTTTAGTTGCTACTATACGAGTACAAAACACTCTTCTTAATCTTTTGGCTTAACAAGATGTTTCCGCTGGTGAGATAAAACAACTACATAAATGACTCTGGTTAGCTGTCTGTGAGAGATGAAAAGAAAAGTTTTCTTTTTCATACTTTTACTGCAATTTTAAAATCACTGCAGTTGATTGCAGGTATTTTCCACTCCTGTCTGTTGTAACGTGTGTTTGTTGGTATTTTGTATAAAATAAATCTTTTGCTGATACTCTTTACTTAAGCTATTAACTATCTCCTCTTACTAACTAAGTTTTTGTAAAAGTAAGAGAAAAAAAACGAACAGAAAAATTTCATTTTATAGCTATTTTTTACAAACCAACACAATCACAATTTTATGTCTGTATAGGGAAATGCAGGCAGCTATCCAAGTATTTCTTACAAAACTGCAGATAGAAAAGGAATTTATGTGTGTAGAATGTTTTAATAATATTTAAAAACGTACCGGTTGGAAATTCATTGACACCGTGCGCACCAAACCGATTATTATTGTTATTAATCCACTTTCATAGGAACTTAATATTCGGGCGAAATAATAAGGTCTCATGCTTACCTTACTGCTTACCTAAAATAACGTGAACATTTGATGCGTTTTAACTTGAAAATAATAGTCCCATCTTTCCTTTTCCCATGTTGGGGTATGTTTTTAATTTAAGGGATTGTTTTAGGAATTGTGTAATTCGTCAGGGATATATTTTTTACTTTTTTTCACACATGCGTCTTAAATACACGATTCGGAGATTTACGCAATTAAGGCCTTATTTTACCATCCAAAACTTAATGAATAAGTAGAGCTTAATTTATCATACACAAATTCAATTAATAACTAGAGCAATTAGTACTTAATTACAAAATAAATTGAATAAAATTCACAACGCAACTCCAGTGAACGGTCTTTATTGAGCAGAAAAGTCTGTTTAATGAATACATAGACCACTAACTAGACCCGCTTACCTTACAACAACCTTACCACGATTATATAAAAGGTAGCACAAATCTTGTTGTTACCAATTTATATCTGTCATACTATTGTGGTAATGAAAAATTTAGTACGTAAAAACGCATAAGACATAATTACACGCCTTTACATACAAAATTGTCGAGTCATAAAACCATTTTCAGCTATCAGATGCTAAATGAGTAAGATAAATTTTCTGTGTGAAAACCGAATTTTATAACTCAATTTAAAACTTAATTGTCTCAATTAGGACGCAATTGTGAACATGCTATTAAGGTATTTTATTATAATTTTTTTCATACTACTGCAGTTTTACTGTCATTTGTTTAACCCGCTATCAAAAATATTTACGCTATTTACAACCGCCTTCTATTATTGTATCGTGTATTAAAATAAACCTTTAGTTTATTTGTATATGAACAGTTAATTTTGTTGTATTGTGGTAATAGTGCATTGCTAATGTACAAAATTTGTAGACATCATTTAATATCAGGAAATTCAATCAGGTTTGGAAACTTCACATTATAACAATTACACGTATAGATAACAAAATGTGATAAGCAAACGAGCAAATGATAAATAATTATTTATATTTTAAAAGAAACTTAATAAACATTTTCTAGCTTTATAATATACTCGTAAAAATTGACAATCTTCCACTTATTCAAACGCAAAATAATCAAACAAACAACATAGTACCAGGGATGGCGTCAATACAACATTTCAAAAACGTTAAAAGAAGTGGTATTAAAATATCACATTTTTATATAAAAATCACCATCAACAAAAATACATATTGTATTATAATACAATACTACAATAGAGACAACAATACAAGGCGTTTATGAATTGAACAATTGTAGTATAATACAATAATACAACTGATACAAAAATACTATGCGTTTGTGAATTGTACAGTTGTTTGAAGTAGACATTTATGATGTCCTTAAGTATAATTGGTTTTAATTATTGTTGGCTTACATATACATATGTATCTTATTGTCTAAAGCTTTTTCCGTTAATAATGGAAATAAATTTTGATACAATATCTTTTTTTAACCCTTTCAGTGCTCTGGACTACTTACCTAAGCAACGTGTAACTCAAGCCAAACGAAATTAAGTTTAAAACAAATGAAATGCACATCCGTGTAAAATTAAATTAAAATAATATTTGTAGTGGGGGATTTGTGGGGATAAAATAAAAGTATTTTTTGGAAATTGTGGGGAATAAAATTTTTATTTTGGGCCAACGACTCGAAAAGAATATCAGAACCCTGCACTTACTGAACTAGACGTATCCATATACATATGTATATATGTATTCGTGTATGTATGTATACATGTAATTATGCATGTGTATGTATTTGTTTTGTTACGGTAGTTGTGAGTGGGGGTTTTTACCCTTTGTGTCGTATCAGATTTAACACATTCTAGTAATTTTTTTTTTTTTTTTGGTATTAAAAATTCTTTAGGTAAATGAATCTTATTATGAAGATTTAAAAACTATGCAATATTAAACTACACACTTTTATACATCTGAATATAAGTATATTTTTATGTGCTCGTATTTCTAGTGTACCTAAAAGTATTTATTCTATTATTTCTTCTGTTTTGCGATAATGGAAAACCTAGAAATTCTTTTTACAACATACTTGAATTTTAATGCATCATGACATTATTATGTTTAATTAAAAAGAAGTGTAGTTTTCGGTGAGGAGATAATTGATGAGAATGTTATTACATTTTTGTAGTAAAATATAGTAAATAAGATTAATTTTGCAAGCAAGTATTTTTTTAGGTGGTTGCATTTAAATATTTAAGGAAATATGTTTAAAAGGATTTTTCGCGCCAAGTTTAAGTACAAATTTTTATTTAACAGGATTAAATGTCATGTTAAATAGGTTTACTAATTATTGTTAATTAGATTTTTAATTTTTTATATTGCGAAATGTGCTTTATGGGTTTTGAAGGCGACACACACTGGCACGAGCTGTGTTCAAAAATAAGGAAAAATAATTTTTTAAAAAGGTAATATAAACATTAGAGGCTTAAGAACATAATGAATACATAATTCCAATATAAATACAAAGGCTCAATCAAGTTAAAGGAGTATCCTGAATTGTTAATACAAATACAAGGAATAAAACTGATCAGGTTAGGAAATTTTTACCTAGCCAGTTACCGTTTTATTACTCAACAATTTTCATTTCTCTTTTGAAATCTTAAAGTGTGAGGCTTAAGAGAGTTGTTCGTTGAGTGAACTTGACCAACACTGCAAAAGTGAATAAGTTCTGTCCCTGAAGATAGTACCAGACATTTTCGATCAAGTTTTGAACTTTGCAAATAATTTTTAAAGAAAACGTATATTAAGGGGGTTTTCATAATTTAACCATAAATATATAATTTCATCACCTTTATTTAGATATATAGCTTGTCTGCCTCTTAGGGCGATTTTTTGCTTTTAGATTTTTAAACCAATTATTAACTGTACAAATTGAATACATTTTATTTTCTTTATTTATCATACGATTTTATTCATATTCGGCACAAAAATGCTTTTGCGTAACTTTATCTAACATACAAAATCGCACAATAATCGGTTTTTAAAGGAATCGTAGCATTTTACCGAAATGTGAAGTGCGAGGGCGCTGTAGCTTAAGTGGTTCGCGCTTTGTTTATCAAGCATTCGATGGCTTTAGGCGCCTGGTTTCGTTTCCCAGCCGCTGAAAATAAATACCATATATTCTTCTGATATGTAAATGCTTTCTATTCATACTAGTATATTAAAAAATCCCATCTTCGTCGTATGGCTATACGAGCTTTAAGTAATGCGCCTACATAAGGCCAGAGGTCCTACAATAATGTTCTAAACTAGACAACGCGCAATTGCAAAGTTGTTAAACGCCTGAAGCTTTCTATCGCTGTACTTCAACTTGAGTCTTCTCTAATTCTATACCGCTCTACGAGAAGTAGCATAATTATTTAAAAGTAATTAGTAGATATTAATGTCCTTAGCGTGTTACTCTCCTTAAAAAAAAAAACGGACATGTAGCAAGACCTAGCATCCTTGCTGAGATTACGTTGAAAATTGACGGGCTAGTTGCGGCTGTTATTTGCTGCTCAAATAAAATTGTGAATTTTAATGTCTTAAAGAAGCGTGTCCAAGGGTCTGATTTTTTTCAAAAAACATTATTTCTGTTAAATTAAATTTTTAATGCTAATGCACCAAATTTTGTCCCATCGCTATGTATGCGACAGTTGATACACTGCGTCATACATTTATATTTCATATGCGAAGTAAGAAAAACAAAACACCCATCATCATTTAAGCTAATTCGGTTATTTCAGGCGATGTGTAGGAACGATCCATGTTTGGCGGCTGATTTTCTTTATTACTGTGAAAATTATTGGTAAACAAAAGGTTGTGGTGTATCATTCATAATTAATGCCCTAATGGTGCGGTAGCTAGTTGGCACACTTTGCTGAAGAAACAGGCGATCATCGGACGCAAAATTTTTTGTCGGTAATTGAAGCACTGCTTCTTCGTTTCCCTTTCTTAGGAACGAGTCCATGTTTCGTCTCTTTTAACAATTTTATACACGGCTGTTGAAGCACAGCGAAGAAATTTTGACATAATTTTCTTGCACCAATGAACGTGAGCGCTTGTTCAACAGCGAAAAGATTTTCGTGCATAATTTAGGACAAGCTTGTAAAAGTGATGAGGTACGCCTCAACATATGTCGGTCTTGCACTATCTGTTAAATTTTATCTGTTAAAACAACCAGATTTCGCCCTGGAGCATATATGTAGCAGCCACTATTGAATTCCGATTGCCGGTGATATATGGTAACCAAATTTGGTGTTAGATTTTTCGAAAGTTGAAGAAACTTGCTGAATTAACCCACATTTTAAGAAATTTAATAAATTCAACCCAACCATGTCGCAATTTTTATCGATAGAAATCATCTAATGATTAATTGTTTATCTCAACTAAAGTAATATATACAATTTTCCTAAATATGTTGCCACAAATATATATTTTGTTGCAGAGAACACAATATGGTTATTGTGATCACGAAAAAGATCTTTCCTTCATGTCACTTTGGAAAACAAAATAACTTTCCAATTTTTTTTGTATGAAGCTGATGCTAGACTTGAAGTGTATTGTGCAGTGTTGCCATATCGCAAAGCGAAAAAGGTAACCGTCAAAATGTTGACGATTTTGTAAACGCCCACTTCAGTCGCCAATGCAATTTTCATTGAGTTTGCCTTTCATAGCTAAAAACAAAAAAAAAAACCGCTTAAAGACAACTCATCCTGATGTCTGGGAGTTTGCTTTGTTGGAGAAAAAAATTAAATAATGAAAAAGGGGTAAAATAATTCCCTCTTCCTTTCTCAATTAATTTTTTTTAATTTTTGCACCGTAGTACTAGCTGGCATATAACAACACTTGAATATTTCGCTCGTGTACAGACTTCAAGATTTGCATGAACAATCAGCGCAATAATATAATCATTCTTAAGAACTTAGCACCCTCTTCAAGACTTTAGGTCCTTACGCAGCACTTTGATTTATTTTCATTATTTAAATATTTCGTTTGTTTTTTTTTATCAGTTTTAAAAGGTGCACCAAAAATTGTCTCATTAATTTTTCAAGAAGTCATTTGCAGCTAACAAAGGAAAAGTTCCTTTACTATCTTCCTAAAGTAGGATCCTTTCCTC
Source organism: Phania funesta (assembly GCA_963932375.1). Lineage (NCBI taxonomy): Eukaryota > Metazoa > Arthropoda > Insecta > Diptera > Tachinidae > Phania > Phania funesta. The sequence goes on from OZ010656.1 coordinate 72,656,619, forward strand.
GTCTATTAAGGTTAACTTGCACCGGCAAATTTAATAAATTCTTCATAAGAATTTATTGCAATATGCGCTTCGTATAATCTCATGCAATAAAATATCGAAGCTATAGTCATGATTTACCACAAATCTTTTTTTTTTTGTTGAAGTTTTCTAAAGTGTGAAGTGCTAATAGTTCACATGAAATATTTACACTTTTTCTATTCAGAGCGTAATGAATGATGCCCGTTGCTCGTCCTTCACCCACTAACAGGCGTTGCTTATCCCAAACTTTAAACTCACACACTTTATTAAAGTTTTTTTACATTTTTTCTTCTTCAGTTTTTTAGAACAAATAGCAGAACAACTTTGTTTTATTTCTCTCCCAAGAATTAAATGGTTTGTAAAGAATTTCCAACAATCTCAAGTTGTAAGTTTTATTCTTGGTTTTGTTTTATATTTCAAGTTGTACTGGAACTATTTTAAGTACAATATTTGTTGCCAAGCGAATAGTTGTCCCTTTACGTGTTGTTGCTATTGTATTATTGGCAAATATGTTTAATATATAAAATATGTATAAATTGTAAACGAGTAGTAAGTGAGAAACATCACAGATTTGCGTGTGGGCTGGTCCTTAGATACACAGACGCCACAAAGGTCATAAAATATGCTTAAACAATGTTGTTTGTATGTCTGTGTTATAGCTTCCTTTTCCTTTTGGATTCTTCACTTGTGTTTAGCGCTATTGTCATCATGTGCGTGTGTCGTTGAGGAAAATACTTAAAATAAACTTCGTCCCACAGACTAGTGAGCGACATAATCTCTAGAACACAAACCATAAATAATTTAAATTGATTTACACAAACTTAATATTTAAAGCTTTAGTGTTGAAACTTCTTAACTGATGCATAGCCGGAGATAACTCCTGTAAAAATGATTTATTGACTTCATGTGAGTGGTGAGTAAAGATTCCAATATTAATTTTCTTCCTTAAGTCTCGGCCTTAATTGTAAATTTATGTTTCTTTTATAACTTCCTTTAATCAATAAAGAGAAAACAACTTCTATTAGATGTGACTTTTGCTATGAAATCAATGTTAATCCTTAAAATTAGCAAAAAATTCTGTTTCAAATTTGTATTTCATTTGTGATTCGTTTTATTAATATTTCCTGCTATTTTCACAAAAAAGTCTCAGATTTTTTTTTATAGAAGTTCGCAAAATAAATGCTGACGTGAACACAACTAGAATGAATGTTCCAAGAATGTTTTAAATTAGGAAATTAGAATATTCGATTAGAGTTATTTTCTTTGTTTAATCGTCAAGACTAAGGAACTACAGTCGACTCTCGATAATTTGAAATTCAATGTGTCAGAGGAACAGTTTAAATTGTCGACAGTTCAAATTAATAAAAGTTCAAACCAACAAGAGGGAGGTAGAAGAAAATCAGATTAACAAAAAATAGCAAAAAAAAAGGCAAAGCAAAGTTCACAATCACATTAGCTGTACAAATAATTGAATGTAGAAACAAACAATTAAAATTATAGCGCGTCAGCGAGCAAGATGCCATTCCAATAATTTGAAACTACCGACGAAACATTTATTGAATGTTTTTCAAGACACCTGTTAAACAGTTACAATTTACGAGATATTCACATTGACGAGTTTCAAATTTTTGAGAGTTGACTGTATAAAATAATAGCGGTTTTGATGGCCTAACCTCACATACCGATTCCTTTAGCATCTGCAAAGTGCTTTACATTAAGTATGGCCAATCCCATGGCAGTGGCGCCTTTTATACCTGCATGTGAAATTTTGATATCTTCCACAGCTAAAATTCATTTAAGATACTAAAGTCAAAAAATAGAACGAACATTGTCATAATACAGGCACAGATCCAGCTTAAGCTGGATCTTACTCTTATATAATCTCCAAAAGTTTATTGTGGTTTTCAAAATCGCTGCAAGTTTTTACAATTTCAAAACTTTGTAAATATTTTTCAACTCAGAAATTGAGTTTAATCTGTTAATAAGGAATTATTTGATTAACGCAATACCATACGTGGCCCATCTAACTCGAAAGGGTTAACTTTGTTTTCGTCCAATTTTCGTTGCAACTCATAAAATTGCCACACGATCGTTAATATTATTGGCTGTGAGAATCTTGCAGAACGTTTCATCTTTTACACTTGTAATACATATTCCTTTTAGCTTTTAATTGACTTTTGGTGCGGATATCTACAGACTTCCCCAGTTTTCCTCACAAACTTTTCATTCACTTCTCAGTCACTAATTTCACAAACGTTTTCGTTTTCTTGATTTATCCTGATTGTGAAGCTGGTAAAATGATTTTGATTGCTCTGAAAGAGCAGTGAAATGGCGGAAGAAAAAAAATAATAATAATAAAATAAAATAAAAACAGATCACACAAACATTACGGTAACTACTGGTGATCCCTAAAATTCATAATACTTTTGTGAGTAACTGTAGATTTCAAGTACAGCGTTCATATAATTTTTTGTTTTAAATACAGTTTTGAGTATGTGGGAGAGTAGTATTGTACAGGCTTACTTAACTCTCTCGTTGCAAGTTTCTGCTGGAAAAGTAAACGAACACATCTATTATTTATATCTTTTAGCAAAAGTAAATTTTAGTCATATATTATATCTTTTAATGTTGTATATTTACCATATAACCCACAAATAGCGACTGTATTTGAGTTGCGAAATGTCAAAAAGTTATTTAACATTTCACACAAATTAGGGATATGACTAAATACAGTTCGAAGCGAATGATATTATACCAATGATTTATTTAAACTTTATATTTGGATCATAAATACACATAGAGAAGATATTGGCTGGATATTGGTGTTCATGATAATTAGTTAGTATCAGGCGCGGATACAGTGGGATAATTCGTTTTAATTGATGATGCCAAACTACTGTCGTTATTCCGCCTATTTTGATCCAACAAATTACACTGATAACCTTGTTACGGGAGAAAATTTTACCTTCCTGTCTGGTAGTATATTCTGAGTGCTTTTCGTTGATTGCTCTTTTCACACGGATCGGATGATGTCCATATTTAGCTCTGCTGTGATTGTTTGACATTGAGTTTTATGGAGAATCACTACTAATTCTCGAAATTAATGAAAATACGTATTTTGCTTACGAAATCTTATGTATGTATCCGATATTTTGCGTAAAATGGGAAAAGAAAATTATGCACAATCATTATAAATTATAACTTAAAATCCAAATGTTCAATGCCACTGGGGTTAATTCAAATGAAATGAGGTATTTGGTTATTTCGCTAGTTGTCCAGCGACTATCACGGTTTTTTTTTTATGTCAGTTACGTTATTTTTGCGGTCACACAAAAAGGCGAATGTCGTTTATGTTAAAATTGAAAAGTTTGTATTTCTGTAGCTATAATTATTTTCGATTCAATATTTTAGCAGAATACATGATGGAGGCTGTATAACAATTTTGCATCCAGTCATTTTCGAAAAAATATCGGTTACGTTACTTACGCGGTTAGGACTCGATATATATTACTTAGAAGTGCTCAAGTAATGACTGTGAAAGGGCGTCAGTTCGTTTGATCTACTTAATGTTGATAGTTTTCAAATCCTATACATCTAAATCGTTGAAGAATGCTCCAATGTCTGTCTCTTGCCTTGAGGCATCTTAAAGTTAGTAGCTTGGAGGAAAATTGAATAACATTTAATAGATAATGCTTCCAATTCTACGGCAAAGCTACAGCTAATTAATATTAGCCAGATCCGGTTCGAGAATATGAAACTCCTATCGAAATACATCTGCACCAGAGAGATTCCCGCTTATAGCAGCTGTCTGCGAGTAGAGCTTCACTGTAATTATTTTGCTATATAATGTGCACCACCTCAGCAGCTGTGAATTTAAGAAATATTCTTCAAAAAAACTTCTCCTTGAAATCCCAAATAAACTGAGTAGATTTTATTAATGATAATTAAAACCAAACCTCGCCAAATATTTAATTTATTACGAATTATGAATAATTAATTTTATTTAATCTTGTCCTTGCTTAAACGATGGCAGCAAAATAAACACCATTATGAGCACAATTGTGTATTTAGACACATACGAGCAATTACACCGATTTCCTTTCATGCACATTCTACGAGCAGATAGTACACAACCACTAGAAAATTTTAATATTTCTAATTCTTATTTAAACCATTTATTTATTATTACATTTATTTATTATTTCAAGCATCTAAAGCTAAGTTTCTAAATATTAGTTTGATATATCAGAAGTTTACTTGTAGTCTCATCACATCTTAAAGTTTATTTTGGATTTGAATTGTCTTAAAATCCAAATTTCCTAGTTGTTATTTCGCGGAGGCTGCCAACGTCCCTTAAATATGGTGTAGATATTTGATATCTATTGTCATGCACATGCCATTATTTACAAACACACTTGTATTGCATGCATAGAAACGCACACACCAACAACAGCTTTTATGCGAGTGTGTAAATATACAATGGTGTAACTGTTATCGTCGTCGTCATCATCATTATCGTTATTATTATAACGCTTACTTAAACGTTTTTTGTTTGCATTTAATTTTTATTCAAATATTAAGAACAAAAGGGCTTTTTAACAGAAGCAGCAGCAGTAGCAACACACCCACCTTCACCATTCCGTCATTTGCCAACAAACAAATTGGGAAACGTACATACACACATCCACTTTCATTCATTCGTTTGTATATTCAATTGCTGTTCCCTACTGCATTATGGACTGGGAGAGGGGATAGTATGTTACATAACCAACCAGCCAGCCAGCTGTAGCAATGGCTTCTGGCTAGAAGGAAAATTCGGTTCGCTGTTCGTGTAAAGCGCCAGTTTTTCTTTTGTATGGACGAGGAGGAGCATTGTTTGAATATTGTATTGTGCGTGCTCGTGAAATACATTTAAAATAGTTTTGGTTATAAATAGACATAACTACTACTCTTAAGCACACACACACACACACACATACACACTAACACATAAACACACATACACAAGCACACTAACACACATACTTATACAATAACTTGTACATTCATACCTATTAACGCGTCCATGTAAATTACAATCTTCAATTACTTTTTTTTTAAATTTATCATTCGCAAAATAGTAAAATTGAAAAAAAATTAGATTTACTATTAATTCTTTTAAATTTTAAATGAAAAACGTTCACTTTTGAAAATAATGTGCCAAACAACAACCCACAATTTATCCAATTCAGCAGAACATCTTTAAAAAAAATCAAACGCAGTTTTCAATAACTAAGACCATATGAATGTTGATTTGATATTCCGACAGGGTGTTTTGATTAGATTTTTGGAACGAATTTTAGTTCAACAAACAACAACCACATTTACCACTTTAGTTCATACCTAAGTGAAGGCTGCTAATATATTCATAGCCCTCTTAAGTGTTTTTTTTTTATTAATATTTAAAGTTTTGCCGTATTCAATTGATTCGAAGTGTTTGGAATTGTATGTGAAGCTAATGAAAGTATTGCCTTAGTTGTAAATTTTTGAAACAGAGTTCCGTCATCCTTTGTCAAGTTTGGTTTGAAGACAAACCGGTTTCATCTATGTGCGCAAAGGTAAAACTTTTTCGAGATCGCTTATCAATTTGACAATCATTTTTTTAAACTAGAACTACCTAATTTTAAATATTCCACTTGACGGGGAAGCTAAATAAATGTGGCCATACACGCTGCCGGGAATGTATACTACTTTGTTTGTTTATCATTTTTGATTAAATGAAAGAGAATGGGTCGTATATTGATAAATGTTTTATTTAATGTCGGCAATTATGTATGGAATACAATATCAGATAAATGTCCACCTCTGTTAGCCTCACAAATTCGAGCCCTTTGGAACACATTTTTCATTACATTCTCACACATTTCACACGGTATTTCATCAATTTCATCAGGAATATTTTGTTTGAGTTGCTCCAGCGTTTCTGGTTTGTTTGCATAAACCTTGCTTTTCAGATATCCCCACAAAAAGAAGTCCGGAGCAGTCAAATCAGGCGACCATGGAGGCCAATAACATCACCATTCCCTGAAATAACTTGTTGTGGACAGAGGTCTCGCAGTAATTTCATTGTAATCCTGGCACCGTCTTGTTGAAACCACATGTTGTGGCGTTAAAAAGTCTTCAATCATATCACTATATCGCTCCCCTTTGACAGTTACCGTTACGCCGTTTTCAGTTTCAAAGGATTAAGGTCCAATGATTCATCCTGACCAAATTGCACACCATACGGTCACTTATAATGGATGCAAATGGGACGACTGATGAATATTTTGAGGGTTTTCCACTGCCCAGAGCCGACTATTCTGTTTATTCACATATCCATTCAAATGAAAATGTGCCTCGTCACTCATTATGATTTTTTCATGAAAATCGGGGTTGTCATGGGCGAGCTGTAGCATCCTATTGGCATATGTACGGCGGCGTCAATGGTCTTCTGGAAGAAGGTCTTGTATCACCTGATTCTTAAATAGAAACAAATGCAAATCTTTGTGCAAAATTGTGGCCAAAGTTGTTCTTTGAAGACCAAACTCCTGAGCACTGTGTCGCATTGAGGTTGATGGATTGAATAGCACAAATGTTTTCTGCCGATCTTGCAGTACATGCTTGGGCCTATCAGCCACAGTCCCTCTTTCTTCGAAATAATTCACTACACGATACATAGTGCGTCTTGTTGGCACGTTGTTTCTCCAAAAAATTTCACGTAACTTTCTCATCGTCACAGTAATCGATGATTGATTTTGATCAAATGTTTTAACGATTGAAACAAGTTGGTTTACCGAATATTTTTTTATAATAAATTTGCCACGTCTCTACTTCACGACTGCCAAATATGAACTATCTAGACTAATCTTTACCAAAATGGCGGCAAAACAAAGTAGTATACCTTCCCGGCGGACACCTTGTATTTATACTAATTATATTTTTCTCTTTTTTTGCGAAAAGACTACAATAAAAATTTGAAATTTTAACATTCTGTATAAAAAAATTATTTAAAACTTAACCGCTTCATTTCGCTTAATTGAAATGCAGGCAGCAAAAAAAAAGAATACTTCTTTGTTTCTTGCAATTTGTTTATTTAAACATCTCAATTGTTAAGAAAACTTGAGCGTAAGAAAACTTAAAACAAATTTATGTTGCGAAAAAAATTCTTAAGGAAAATTCTTCAACTTTTCGATCGTTATTCAATTTACAAAACAGCGTTAGCAGTTGCACAAGAGCCCGAACATGCAACTTGTATTTAAGTATTTTTGGGCTACCACTTACTACTTACGTTAACTGACTTTACACAACAATTTTTAAATTGCATTAACTACAACCAATCGATTTATTACTGCATGTACAGTAGAGACTACAAGTTTCAAGTCCTACTGTAAAACCAGCTGCTTGTCGTACATTGAAAACATTTTTTTCTGAAATTCAAGTTTTTTTTAAAGAGATTTTACAGATTCCCATTAAAAATTTGTGAAGACAATTCTCAAGGTCTAAAGCTTAAAAACAATTACATTCACATTTGATGGCCACTGTATTTAATGCCTTCTCTTTTCCCCTTATCTCTTTTTTGTTTCCGCTTTGCAGTACTTTTTGGCCTGGCAAACTATTTGCAGCACAACAAGAGGAAATAATTTTTTTTACAACTGCTCTTATTTCTTATTTCTGTAGGGGTTGCATGTACAAACATGTTTACTGCATTACAAGGAATTCTATTTTTAACGATGCTGCAGTTGTTGCAAGTATAGGAGTGTGTATGTGTGCATTGGTTGCTGGCGATGTGGCTTAAGTTTTGTTAATATATTTCCAAGCAATAATTTTAAACTGTAAGTTTGTTTTGTATTGTATTTTCGTGTCTGCTTTTTTGTTTGGTGAGTTATTTATTGCAACAGTAAATGTTGGAACAGCGTTTCTCCTCTCCTTACCTTTCAATACAATTTTATTGTGCGGTGGAATTTATAAATATGTGTGTCCATAACAGAAATCGAAAATCATTTAGAAACATGCTCTGGAAATTTTGGAATGGTTTTAGGGTTGACCCACAAAATTGTAATTGTTTGCCACGCGTAGTGAAACCAATGGGCCTTCTTTAACACGAGACTTCCGTTCCTTGAGAATGCTGTGTTAAGCTAAGTCGTGTTAAACGATGCGAGAAAAATTGTCAGAACGGGTGTTGCGTTCGTAATTCTAAACCACTGAATTCATCAAACTTCGCGGTTACGAAGTGATTTAATATTTTAGTTTTTATTAAAAAAATAACTTTCTAATTTCATCGATTCATTTTATTAAAAAATTGCAACTAGTCTGTTCGGGAACAAGCTCTTTCAGGAAACCTTTGCCCGAATTTTTAGAAAAACTCTAAATATGGTACGCTCGAACTTCAAAACAAAAACATTAAAGATTTAACAAAAGCCAACAGGTAAATCGGTTATTTTATTTTTGCTTACTTTCCTTTTTACAATTTGTTGCTTAGAGTTTTATATTTTGGTGACTTTGAAAGTTTTCTATATTTTTTTTGTACAATGATACTGGTGGGGTTTTAAGGGAATAGAAAACGGGCCATTTCATTTGCCTTTCCTTTGGAAAATGTGAAATTTTTGAGGATAACAAGGCGAATTTTCAAGATCTCTTTAAATTTAATAATAGACGTGCAACTGAATGTGAGAATATTAACAAGAAAGGCTACGCCGGGGTTCTCCCGGGTTTTTTAGTTTATTACCACTGATACAAGAATTTTATTTACTTTTGTCAGCCGTACTGCTGCTACAATCACAGATTGTTCGAATTTTGAGTTTAAATATCTTCGGTAGCCATGTTCTAATAATATTCACTTTTAACTCAATGTCTAGAACAACCGTTGGAAAAAAATCAAGGAAACGGTCAAACAAAGTAGGGGTTTCGAGTCTATTCCTCGTGTTAAAGGAGAAAGTGCCACTAAACTAAGACACATTAGAACGAGGCTATAAGAAGTATGTGTTAAACGAAGTCTTTCTGTACTTGAATTGTTGTACTTCTACGAGTATCTGTTCAGATAATGTGAGATTTTAATCTTTCATCTTCTTCCATGGACGTCAGTTCATAGAAAAAATCAAATCCAAGGGAATACCTTACGTTCGCTAAATTCATTAACGTAAGCTTCTCTTTGTAGGGAAAGAAACGTGGAACTATTAATATCATTGAAGTTAAATATAACATTCATCAGTAACTAGTCAGGGATGCGCAGACTAGTCCAAGTCCAAATTATGAAAATCAAGAATCCTTTAAGTACACCTTATCTGATAAAGCCACTGCAGATCTCTATCTCTCTCTCTCTCTCTCTCTCACTCACTCACTCTTTCTCCATCTCTCTTCCTTCTTCTCCCTCTCTCTTCCTCCTTCTCTCTCTCTTCCTCCTTCCCCCTCTCACCACATATTTCTCGATCTCTCTTCCTCCTTCTCCCTCTCTTTCCCTCTCTCTCCTTCTCTCTCTTTCTCTCTTATTATCTCCCTCTCTTATTACGAAAACTATAATGTGGTAAAACAGAAGTGCTAATGCAGTCCAAATTCATTCAACAAGAACCTTTTCAAGAGAAATGCCGATTACAGGAGAACATTAGACAGCACAGATTGTTGGAGGCACAAAACCACACTTCCCAAAACTATACAGCAAAAGAAAAATGTTATTTGTTTTCGATATTATTGTTACACTTTTCAATCACAGTTCTCTAAAACTTTGTTGACCCTTCATCAAAATACACAAGAAATAGCTCGACTATCATGTTTTTCTCACATACAAGTGTTTAGTTCAAAATGTTTTGAAACCAGCAAAGCTTATGCCTGATTTCAAATTGGATATATGTATATCATTTTCCACTTTTTATTGATTGCTGCAACTTAAGATATGGATATTTGTAATGTGCAAAAAAATTTGTTAATGCGGGATACCCTAATAGTGTGTTTAATTTTTGTTGTTGTTATAAATGAAGAATATTCCACTACGATGAGTAAATTGCTTCAAATTACGAAATTTATATGCGGCCAATTAGTAAGGTCAGTGGCATTTAATGGCATTACAGTGGGGCATTCTTGCACGCTGAATAAGTTTCATCTTTTATAAAGACGCATGAACAGTCTTATAAAACACATAAGCATTCAAAGCCATATTTATAACTAGATTAATTATATGCGAATGAGTTCAATCTTTGACCAATAATTTTTGTTTCATTCTAGGTAAGCACTAAAAGTTTGTGGAATTGTACAAATCATAAATTTGGATGAACGTTTTACTAAAGTAAGTAGAAATAAGAGCACATAAAAAAGTTACGTAGGTGACTTGTAAATCATAAGAGATAGATCTTACAGTGCAGAAAGAGTATTTTTTCGCCTTCTTGCTAGGGAACAAAAATGTGTTAAAATGTAAATTGTAATTATTTTTTAAAAAAGCGCGTGTTAGTGGGCGGTTCACGATCACTTTTGTGTAACAAAACTTGTAATATCAGTGTCAAAACTCAGTTAAAGAATAAACAAAAAGTTTTCATCCAACTGCCAAAAAAAAAACAAGGGGTGGGGCCGGGGGCTGGCAACCTCTGTCCTAATTTGCAACCTATGGCATGTGTCTAGGTGCTATTCCGGTGGTGCTCATGAGATCGCATAGGGGCGCTGGTTTGGCCGCTTAATGTCATACCCGTGGTTGGACCACCGTGAGATTAAGCCAACGTTGGCAGGTGCTCACGCAAATCTGATCACATCTGCCAAAAAAAAGTAACATATTCTCGTTACATTATGTGTCTACACTATCAATACGAAGTGATCGTGGTAATTTTCCCACGTTTGTGGTACTTTTTTCGTTGCAGGTAAAGTTTGCATATCAAATCTGAAAAAATTAACTCTAAATGTGATATTGTGTACGGGCAAAAATTAGATAAATTAGCATAATATGGTTACACTAATCCCTCTGCGTCGCAAACAATTGCAACAATTTATATGGAAATAAAAACTATAAATACTGGTGAATATTTGTAATTTGTAAAAACAGAGAGGTTCTGTATTCCGAGTAGGAAAAAAAGTGTAGAATTGTAAAAACAATGGGATTTGATTAATTCGAAAATTAGCTCTCCTGCATTCCACATATGTATCATATATATATACATTTTAAACTTTACTGTGAACATTTTGATGTTAACATTTAAATTAAGTTTTATTTAAACAAAAACCTGATTCTAATTCATTCTACTAAACTTTTTTGTTCTAAATAAAACGAAAGAAATTATTCGGAAGTGGAATACAGAAAAGCTAAAACATGCGAAAATTTCCACTGAAAATTAAAATACTTTGGATTCGGAATACAGAACAGCACTGATAGTCTTGTTTTTTTGAGTTTTTTCTTTTTTGGTTAAAATTATTATTATTTTTAAAAATTGAAAAAAACCCACAAAATTTAATTAAATTTTTTCTGAGGAAAAAATATGTCTTCTTAAGGTTCTTAAATGTGTTTAAAAAACTTGCAAGTTGATATGTTGTTTTACACTTAAATAAGGACTTTCGCAAGGTGCAAATTTAATCTGCCATATCCTGTTAAATACTCAGTTATCAAATATCCTATAGTTGTTTCCGTGTTACAGGGAATGTTTTATAATACCTGTTAAAAAACAAGATGAGCAACTTAAAAAAAATATTTTGCGTAACGTCCCACTGTACACTATGTTATGCTTGCTGTATACTCTATAATTGTGCTGATAGAAAGAAATTTACAGCCATTTCTTTAATACAGCTCTTATTTTTAAGTCATCATTAATAACAACAGCCATAAACAGCAATTACGACTGTCATTTGAAATAAATTATTGAAAGTCAATACCAATAATGGCTTCAAGTAAAGGAAATGTAACTTATTTTTTCATTGAAATAAAAAAATTAAACTTTTCTTTTTATTTATCTGCCGAGGAGTTTGAGTAATCAACAATAGGGAAATGTCGTCAAGATTTTCTACTAAGGTAACGTATGGGATTTTAAATAAACAAAAAAGAAAACAATTCTTGTATTTACGGTATCGAAAGCGAGAGGTTTAATGTTGAAAGAGGCCTAGCTCTCATCAATTCACTTATAATATGAGTTGCTTGTTTTTCAAAGCGGAAATTGCCGTAGGTGACACAATATAATCTAATCCAACCACCTGCATTGCAAAATTTACTGATCGGCAGCAAAAGATAAGCTGTTTGTTTGACTTTTGGCATTGTTGAGCATACTTCTGGGGGGGAAAAAATAGTAAGACTTTTTAAGTTAAATTTCGCGCGGAAATCCATTCGTCGAAATTCTTATTTTTTCTACGTTGGTATGACTGTCAGTGACATCTGTGACAAATATCACATCAAAGTAATCATTAGTGTTTAGTATAAGCTTGTCTTTCTGAAGTACAAAAAGTGCATTTGGCGATTTTTACAATGAGTGAAATTATTCAACAAAGAAGTTCCATTAAATTTTGTGTGCAGAATGAAATTTCTGGTGCCGAAACGTTCAGAATGTTACAAAAAGTCTTCGGTGGTAATTGTATGGCGCGAGCAAGTGTTTTTGATTAGTACAAATTATTCAAAGATGGTCGAGAACGCGTTGACGACGAACCACGTCCAGGACGGCCATCAACATCAGTTGATGATCAACACTTCAATAAAATCAAGGAAATGGTGTTCGAGAATCGACGATTAATAGGCAGAGACCTTACTGATATCGTTGGAATATCGGAGGTATCAGTGAAAACCATTTAACGATTGGTTCCAAAATCACTCAATTTTCTTGAAAAACAGCATCGCGTTGACGTCTGTCAAACAATGCTTTCCGACTACCAGGATGTCATTAAACGTATTATAACTGGCGACGAGTCTTGGATCTACGCTTATGACCCGGAAACAGACGATCTTCGATCATCGAGGTGTGGTGCACTCCGAATTCTTTCCGAACGGCTAAACTGTCAACAAGGAATACTATTTGAGTGCTATGCGTCGTTTGCGCGAAGCTATTCGTAAAAAGAGGCCGGAATTATGAGCCGACAACTCTTGGTTGTTGCACCACGATAATGCACCGTCGCATACTGCATTGATTCTTCGTTAGTTTTCTGCCAAAAATTCAATCAATATCGTTCGACAACCACCGTATTCGCCTGATTTAGCTCCGTGTGACTTCTGGCTGTTCAGCAAACTCAAGCAACCGCTCCGGGGTAACAGTGTTGAGTCAATTGAAGACATTAAACGTGAATCGTTACGCACATTGAAGGCTATTCCGGAAATTGACTTGTAACAGCTGTTACGAGGATTGGAAAAAACGTTGGCATAAGTGTATTGCAGCGGGGCGATTACTTTGAGGGGGACGAAATAGATTTGGCAGAATAAATAAAGAAATATTAAATTATGAACAAAGTCTTACTATTTTTTGCCCACAGTAGTACATTCTATATTTGGCATGGACTGTTAACTGCGCATATAATTAACGCGATGTTGAAGTCAATTAGTAATTTTATGTCAAAAGTAGTGGTCTGGAGTATTTATTGAAAAAATTTTCATTAAAAAACTAAAGATCGGTCTATAGGCTACTCAGCAATGTGTTAGTTCATTAGTGTGATTCGAATTCCATCAGCGCACAGTGGCTGTATGTATATAGGAGAGCGGTCAAAAATACTTATAGGGGCCATTTCGGAATAAAACTTACTGACAATTCTGTTAAGAATAAAGACTTTAGTATGTAAAAATGGGCGTGGTTGGACATGCCTAAAATTTCTCTTGTTATCTCTAGAGTGTAAAAACAGTCCCGGTCAAGTACTTGTTCACCCCCTATGACCTATAAAAAGTATTGTTAAAATATATCTTAGGTTCTTATGTAAAAATTTAACTATAAAATAATAGAAATCCAATGTTATACATAGCTGCTATTAATAGCGTTGACTTCTGTTTGCATAGCAGTTTTATTTTGACCTGACATAAAGGGATCGGTGCTTAAAAAGCAGTCCGATAATAAAATTGTTATTTGCCACGACGCCTAAAGTTTTGCGTGTAGGCTGCAGTCTAAACTCTTATGTCCTTGGGTTTTGCTTCTGCAGCCCCTTCAGAAACTTCACCGATTGATACTAAGCAATTTTGTATGACATAAGGAGCGTGAAGGGAGATTTTGTCAACCTAGTTAGGAAGATGGTACCTGGGTATCTTATATCATATCATATATATCATAGTCCCCGAATTTTACAGAATTAATCTTATAGCCCGAAGCCATAGCTTGCAATAATGTTGAGCATCTGATAATCAAGTCTTCTTCAAGGCCTGTAATTTCGGCGGACATATCAGAATTCTTGAGAATTTTTCTTGCTGTGTTTTCGTCATTCGATGTGTCACTTCCTCTAGCTTTGGGTTTGTGTACTATGAATCCCTTTTTTTTGTTCCAAATTTAGACTGCATTCTCCTTTTCCCCATTAATAATTTCGGTTTGCCCTCTTGAGAACGGATTTGTAAAATATGTCTAATCTGTACGATAGGTAGAGAAAATACTTAAAAATAGCCCAAATTCATATCGAGCTTCGATAACTTGTTATTGTCTGCATCTGTCTAAATCGATCATCTCCGTAGGCTTTGCTTCGCCTACTGCTGAGGATGTTTGGCTTAAAGCATTACGTATTTTCCTTTCAACCATAGTTAGTGGCAAAGAATATTCAATTTAGATTCTTCTATTTACTGTTACTATTGTGCACCTTAGTCGGTTGATTTTACCATTGAAGTCTCTCTCTTCAGAGTAATGGATACTTGAGTGGTTTCTTTTTTTACTTGAAATCGAATAGTAACGGTTAGACGAAGATGAAGGATTCTTTCAAAATGTTTTAGACCTTTCAATGTGGTAACAAGTGTTAAGGGGTACGTACGATGTTACAAACAATCAATTATCTCACAGGTCATTATTTACAAACTTTGCTTATATTCACCATGTCCAGTACAACCATCGAATCACCACTTTCTTATTAAAATAAGGTTATTTGCCGAATCATCCTTTATATTGTAGATAACTTCATTCTGAAGATTTATTATTCTCAATTTCAGCTTGGAATTCGCACACTGGAATTTTATCTGAACATCTTTTATTCCTTGGCTTCAAAACCGGGCAGCGAACCGTATGGAGCTTTCCAATTTTTGAATGTACGAATGAGCAAATATTAGTGTGTTGATAAACTTGTTTCCATAAAAAGCAATAAAACTCTATGAAATATTTGCTTAGGTAAGCAAATGATGTGATTGAAAGTCAGAACAAAGCAAAATGGAAGCAACGGACTCATCATGATTTCCAAGCTCGGCTATTTGTCGACGCTTCGTCCTTTTTGAAAAATCAAAAAAATTTGTTTTGGATTTATATTGGAAACGGTTGACGAAAGTCAAATTTTAATGAAACAGTTTCCTTTATTGTCGAGTCAATCAGAATAGTACTTCAATTCTGCTGATTTTTTGCGTTTGCAGTTTTGCCAAAACAATACAAATTTTTTACAAAATTATTAAGACGTTTTTGCAGCACATCCGGATCTGACTCACAACCCTCATAGTCAATGTCTTTCACTATGGCACCCAGCACATTCTGGAGCTTTACTTTCTGCACTCCAAATCCCAAAAACATGCAGGCGAAAAAATTAGTAAGTTGCGCCTAGAAAAATTGTAAATTAGAAAAACCAAAGAAACTCAAAAACAACAGCTTAGATTACGTTATAGAATACTACATTAGCGTCGGTAGGTCTCTGCAACTAAACTGAACACTTTTATAATCCTAAGATATTAACAAATAATATTTAAAAAGAATAATGAGGGACGATGAGGGGAACACACTTGAAACCCTAACTAGACGTCTGGCAAAAAACACATGCTGCTTGACCTTTGCCGAATAATAGCTAGGAATTTGGGGGCGGAGAAAATCTCATTTTTTTCAGGAAATATAGTAGCCAAGTTGCAAGAATATGGTTTTTGTTGTAAATTAATTTTTTATTTTGTATTTTAATATTAGGCTGTTGTCTTTTCTGCGCGAAACCTTTCTTTAAAAAAATTCCAGGCTTACATATATTTGATGTATCCTACTCACAAGAAGTTCCGCCTCGATTCTGCAGTCATATTGCATTGACTTTTACATGAAATTTATATAAAAATTATACAAAAATATTGTACTGTGTAATAACAAATGTCCATAGGGTTCATAGATTTTTTAAATATTTTTACGTATTCGAGAGCAATAATTAACCCAATTATTTTTAAATTTAATTTCATTTAAGTTTTGATTTGCTTTAACACGGGAATATAAATGTTGTGTTAGTTAAGTTAGAATATAATTATTTTGTAACGTTGAATAAATAAGGGAGAATAATAACTTTTGTTTCCCCCTAGTCATATTCTATTCGTATTGAAAATCCCCAACACCTATTCGTGTTCGAAATAACTGCTTACGAGCCGAATATAGTATTTTCGGTAAAAGTTAATTTATCCTTCATTGCCTTCGTAATTGCTTTGTTAGTTTCAATTATGTTGTTACAATTGAAACTTAATTAGTACCTTGTAACAAATCTTGTAACATTTTGTTTGCTTTATTTATTTTTTGCCCAACCGGATTAAATTAATGAAATGTAAAATGAACAAAGAAAGTCTTTATTGTAATTCTTTTGTTTTGTAATAATATCTTTTTCGTGTTAAATCAAAGTGCATGCGGCAATATAGTAATGATGGACGAATATCAAAGCAGACTGCTTACTTTATATGTCCCTTTTCGATACCCTTCGTTCCTTGAATTGATTTAAGGCAATCGATTTGTAATTTTCGACTACTTTACTTTCATTGATTCTCGTACTAACACTAGCCTTTACTCTTGGCTGTCATGATATCAGACTGTCGACTAGTAACTATTGACCTTAATTGCTAGCATTTGTCTAATGCTTAGATGTCTCATGGCATTTATATTTAACACGTGTCAGCCAGTGGTCGTAAGCCTTATGCTGGCCAGCACTGGACATTCACACACAATGTGCGCTAGCGTTTTATCACCTTTTAGGTCTGGAAATATCATCTTCTTCGATTTTCACTTTGCCCATATGATACTTGAACTTTCCATGACCTGTCCCTAACGCAGTAATCCAGCTTAAGGTACTCCTGTTATATGTAAGCATCTTACTGGCCTTCTGCCGAGGGGCTCTCTGATCACCATTCGAGACTGTCTACGTTTTCCGGTAAAACAATTATACCCATCGTAGAACCTTTGCTAGGTCACTCCTCGCTGCAACTCTGGTCTACAAAAATGTAGGTCCCCTTTTTTCTACTTCTTCTGCTGCTTCATTCGCAACTGTGCCTACATCAACTTTATCTCATTCACCGTGGTACAATTGGTTAGTTTTAGAACACATTCCGATACAAGCTTGCCCTGCCTCATGCGTTTAATAACCGTCTTATTGTCAAGTGTAATGAGAAACTTTCTTCCATGCACTCGACTTTCCAGCAGGGGATCTAACGTATGCAGCAACCCAAGAAATTCTGCCGGTTAAACAGATTCGTACTCCCCCAGATGCAGACTAAGCTGACATTGCAGCCGTTGATATAATAATTAAGTCCAAGGGTAGCAGTCCCAGCATTGCTTCGATTGCATGTGTTGGTGTCGTGTGCATTGCACCACATATACCTATTCAGGCAAGCCTCTGAACCCCATTCTTCTTTAGGTTTGGCAAGTCCTTGGCCATCAAACCAAAGTTATGGGTCGTATCATCATAGAACATACAGTTAAGAATCAATAGTAAAAATTTTGCTTTCGATAAAATTATATTTTCAGACTCTGTTCTATCAGTTTTGCATTTAATTTGTAAGAAATCGGTTGGTTTAGTTGCACACGTCCAGTGTTAGGCTGATGTCAGACGGCGCGCCACAAGTGAAGCTGTAATCTATATATGTATATAAAAGTGAAGCTCTGTCTGTCTGTGTGTGTGTTAGCTATAGACTCCAAAATCATAAAGCCGATCGGACTCAAACTTTGGCGGCAAGTTGTTGTACACATTCCAGGGAGTGTTTATGGGTGGTAATTTTTTTAAAAAAGTGGGAGGGGCTACGCCCATCTACATATACATAGAAATGAAATACGCCCATACAAAATAAATATTAATTATTTCAGCTACTTGCACTTGAGCGATTTTTCTGAAACTTTGCACACATATTGAGCTCATTAAGGGGCGTAGCAACGTGCGCCCGGCTTGGCTAGTATTATAATAAAACGATACAAACCACTGCTTATATTTTTCTGATGTGTTCACTCAGAAGCCATCAGAATAAGAGCGAAGATGAATGCGAGTCCTTGCTGCAAAGCAGGTTGTGAAATAGTTTTTGTAGCATGTTATAGCTTTGCCTCTCTTGTGTTTTTTGTATGTATGCAATGTAGCATTCTTTATCTTTGTAGATTCATATGCACTGGTTGAAATTTAGCATTTTGTTTGTGAAATAATAGTTTTTAAAGGAATAAAACGAAAACTGATTACGAGATATTAATAACGGAAGTGTTTACTGGTCCTGTTCCTTGGCATTAAACCTGTAAGAGCAGAGTTGATATTAAGTATTAATCTACATCTTCGTCTGAATAAGCACTCTCTAAATGCTGAAAATTTTGTAGTTTGTAGCAAACTATCGCTCCAGCTTTGCTTTAAAGTAGCGTGCACTCTAACATCAGTCTTAAAACTTTTTTCAATAGACATTTTTTTTATAAAAAATAAGAAACCATTTACCTAAAAGTGATTCTTAAGAGTGGAAGTTTTATTAGATTCGTTTCATCTTGAAAAACACGTACATGCTTTATTTCGTAGTAGCATAGTTTGTTGCCTGTAACGAGGCACCGCTAATCAACATTTGTTTACATATATTAATCCGAGGAGCTTTTTGTGCTGTAAGAAATCCAACGAGAACGTAGGAATTTTGGCAGACCTAAAATTTTATTCGTTATATATCAGTGTTTAAATTTCGTCAGTTGTCTTGTCTTAACATTATTTAACATATCGTAATACATCATTGCATGACAATTTGTATGTATTAATTTCGTTTCTTTGTGATATACACCTTCTACTTCTGTTTTTACAACAACAAAAAAAAAAAAAAACTTTAAAAGTTGTGAGAAGAGTTGTGGTTGGAAATGTTAAACTTTCTAGCGCAAATAGCAGCTGTCATCTACAGACAAAGAAAAAAACATGATTGAATTACATAGTTATAAACAAATCATGTTATTATTGTAGATAATAATAATATGATTTCTAAGGAAGGAACCACGTCCAGGACGGCATCAACATCGACTCATGATCAACACGTCAATAAAATCAAGGAATTGGTGTTCGAGAATCGACGATTAATAGGCAGAGACCTTACTGATATCGTTGGAATATCGGAGGGATCAGTGAAAACCATTTAAGAGAAAAGTGAAATCACGTTTGGTTCCAAAATCACTAAATTTTCTTGAAAGACAGCATCGCGTTGACGTCTGTCAAACAATGCTTTCCGACTATCAGGATGTCATTAAACGTATTATAACTGGCGACGAGTCTTGGATCTACGCTTACGACCCGGAAACAGACGATCAATCGGCCGAATATCGTGCCAAAGGTGAGCCGAAGCCAAAAAACCACGTCAAAGCAAGTCAAAAATCTAGGCCACAATAGTATATTATTGTAGAAAATATGTTTGTTGTGACCATATTTATTCTTTGCGTGTATCAAGTATTAAAAATTCACAACACAAAAAGTTACTCTCGTAGAAATTTAAATTCTTAACAAACCAAAAATTTGAAACTATGAAACTGAGCACGGACAGTCTAATTAATGCATTTGGCCTTAAGATATGTTTGCAACAAAACACAAAGTATTAGAAATAATACATACGAGTGAGTAGTTTTATGTTAAAGTATTCTTTTTTGCAAGTTGCAAGAATTTTCAAGGACAGTATGCAGCATTATTTATTTGCATTATTATTATGCAGAAAATCGATATGGTCTCATGTGTTGCGGATGCTGTAAATAAAAATTCGCACAAAAAAAGTACTGAGATCAAAATCAGGACCAAGTTCCTCATATGTAAAATACTATCCAATCTCTAGGCAACTTGGCTAGTTTGGTAACATTTTTCCCACAATGCTTTCCCATATTGGAAAGTTAAAAAAAAATTTGCCAAGCTAGCAACCTCAAAATTCAAAAAACTAACAACGAAAGCGGTTTTGTTTCAAAACCTGAAATTTTCCCAAAAAAATAAAAATTTTGCCAAAATCGAAAAACTGGAATATTTTTTTTCCAAAAATCAAAATTCAATGAACCCCTTAATATTAAAAAAAATAAAATTATACCAAATTTTTAATTTTCACAAACAACAATAAAGATAGAAAGAACATTTATATTGAAAGACTTGTAAACTTGCCCACACGTTCTGTAAGAGTTGAAGCCCTAAGAAATCGATGAATAATTAAAAAAAAAACAGAATTATCATGAATTGAGTATTATTTCTATAGGTAGACTCAAACTTGTAAACTAAAAAAGGACTATTGTCCTGCAATTGAATGTCCTTAATTGGAATGTGTTGTGATATTAGAATTTTATTATTTGAATAAATATCGATAACATTTTTTTTTAATTACGCAGACTTCATTTTTCAGGCGTGACTTATTTGTGGACTGGATTACTGCATATTCTCATGTTTATCCCACTTTTTTTTTGGCAATCCTACAATTATCATTGTTGTTGATGTGGCATTACACGAGTATGTACTGTTGGTGCAGTAACTGCCTTGTGTCAGCCTGAAACATTTATGTATTTTTCAGATTGTGTTTATCTGTCTCTATATGGATACTCTTCTTACTGTAAATATTTATTTTAATGTCTTTGTATGCAAACGTGTCGTACAGAGTTTTTACTCTTTTTCTAAATTCAATTGATTTTGCCTTTTAAGACAACAAATATTAAAACTTGAAATTGAAAAAAAAAATAAATATTGAAGAAAAACAAAATATTTACAATTAAATTTTTAAACTCCTGCTACAGATTTTGAGATATTTGCATGTAAAGGCAGGGTAATGAAAGAATTAAAACATTATTGGGAAATTTTTTTTATTTATTGCAATATAAAATAATAGCAGGAATCGAATCGAATCCACAGCACCTACAAATCCGTTTTGTAATCATCTTAAAAAAATTTTTTTTTTAAAGTTTGCAAATGTTTCTTATTCCATAATACCAGTCAGAAAGCATAGTTTTTCATTTAAGCCATGTTTGGTGCGAAGTATGTATATTATTCTCTGGTAGTCTTGTAAATAATTTCACTCTTTTGTACCTCTGCTTTCATGTAATTAAGTACATTTTTGTTGTTCCTTTTCTCCTTTAGTTTAGCACAATGAACTTGGCAACACACTTAAGCAAATTTCGTTACAGAAACTGTTAAAACAGATACCAGCGATTTATTTTTACCAATAGAAAGAATTTAAATTGAATTATACAAACAAATTTGAAGAATTTTGCAATAGAAGTGCTGAAATAAAATCAAAAAACTAGATGGATGCCAAAGTTTTTTTTAATGTGAATAAAAGCGAACCAAAAAAAAAAAATATTTGGAATCAGAACAAACAAACATTCCTTTTATGGCTTAAAAATAAACTGCTTAAATTGTTGTTTTTTTCTTTAGACAATTAAATTCTATAAAAGGCTTCAGTAAAGAAGGCTTCTTTTTAATTTGATGTTTAAAATTCGATTATTTGTGAAGTGTTTATAAATGTTTGGTTATTATTACAAATTACTGGACATGTTGTAGCTCAAGTGGTCATCAGGTGATCTTCCTCACTTATTGTATTTACTCGAATATAATTTTTTTTTTCTATAAAACAGCATCGTAGCGGCCAGCACGTTCTCAAATTTGGAGACATACGATCTACCTTGCCATAACTACTACAGAGATACTGTTACAGAATGATTTGAATTATATTAACCCAATCAAGCCCATCATGATGCGTAGCAGAAATAACCTCTTTATCTGCTCGCAAAGAATAAACGTGGTTGAGGTAACCATATGAATGTACGGGGTGTCCGCCGGGAAGGTATACTACTTTGTTTTGCCGCCATTTTGGTAAACATTAGTCTTGACAGTTCATAATTGGCAGTCTGAACTAGAGACGTGGCAAATTTATTATGGAAAAACATTCGGTAAACCAACGGGTTTTAATCGGTAAAACATTTTATAAAAATCAATCATCGATTACTGTGACGATGAGAAAGTTACGTGAAATTTTTGGGAGAAACAACGTGCCAACAAGACGCACTATTTATCATGTAGTGAATGATTTCGAAGAAAGAGGGACTGTAGCTGATAGACCCAAGCATGTACTGCAAGATCCGTTGAAAACATTACTGCTGTTCAATCCATCAAGCTCAATTCGACACCGTGCTCAGGAGCTTGGTCTTCAAAGAACAACTTTGGCCACAATTTTGCACAAAGATTTGCATTTGTTTCCACTTAAGATTCAGTTGACACAAGAGCTTCTTCCAGAAGACCATTTACGCCGCCGTACATATGATTGAAAACTTTTTAACGCCACAACTGCATGCTTTGCCACATCACATACAGCCAGGATTACAATGAAATTACTGTGAGACGTTGATTGGCATCCACGGTCGCCTGATTTGACTGCTCCGGATTCTTTTTGTGGGCATTAAATAAGGATGAAAAGCAATGTTTATGCAACAAACCAGAAACGCTGGAGCAACTCAAACAAAATATTCGTGATGAAATTAATGAAATACCCCGTGAAATGTGTGAGAATGTAATGAAAAATGTGTTCCAAAGGGCTCGCATTTGTGAGGCTAACAGAGGCGGACATTTATCTGATATTGTATTCCATACATAATTGCCGACATTATATAAAACATTTAATCAAAAATGATAAAAAAAATTAAAGTAGTATACCTTCCCGGCAGCGACTGAGGACAAACACCGGCACCTAAGTCCATCGAATGCTTAATAGTAAACGAGCTAACCACTTGAGCTACATCATCCTTATATTTTGTCTATTAAAAGTTGGGTTATTCTATTCACGATTCTCAATTTGAATTATGTTAGTAGTATCTTCCAATTTCAATTCCACTTCTAAGTGGTCGCAAGGATCAACATAATTTTTTCTGCGATATTGAACTCAACTAGAATAACCACTAACCTTCTGAAGGAACTTTTAAAAAAATGCGTCAGTTGAAAAATGCAGTTTTCATATTTGTCGATTGACAAAAACATTTTCTACGGGCATGGATTTTTAACGTATGGTCTATATTCGAAAATATAGATCTCTCTACTTAGCGCCTCCACTTACATCATATTTGTTCATATTTTTATTTCGCAAAAAATATATATTATAGTTCCTTCCCGAAGCTGGAGAGAAGCTTTTGAGAGTGATGGTTTTTATTATTTAATGTAGGTTTGATATCAAAGACGACCGCTTACTTTATTGGTACCTTTTGAACCTCCTTCGTTCGTCGAAATGATTTCAGGTAACTGATTTGAAATTTACGTCTACCTTACTTTCACAGAGTCTCATGCTAACACCAGCCTTTACACTTGACTGTAGTGATTTCAGACTGTCGACTGATAATTGCCTGCCTTCTTTATCACCACGGAGTCTCTTGTAATTGCTATCATTTTTCTAAGGCTTAGATCTCCCATGGCATTGATATTTAACACTGATGGATCTATGACTTATGCTAACCAGTACTGGTCACTCACACACAACGAGCGTTACCTCTTCCACAGGAGTATTTGTGGAGACTCGCCCGCCCACCCCTTGCCACGTTTTCTTTCCCATATCTTGGGAATTACTCCATTGGCCAATAAACACCAGAGTTCCTACAGAGATTAACCTCTCCATCTCTTGCGAGGCTTCATTCTGGAGCTCCATCGGAATCCCACCCTCCAAGGCCTTAGGGGTACCTTTAGAGATGGACACGTCCACACCTCGCGATACATTCTTGATCATCTCTTCCCAAATTCTTTGTTGGCCAATTAAAACCGGAGTTCCTTGAGAGAATTTATATGGATAGATGGCCACCAACACAGCGTCTCATATTCACGGGTGTCTGTATTAAAACTGCAGATCGACTGGTATCCATAGTTTTCATACTACAGACCAGGCACACTCTTGCCCAGCATCCCTGCTGGCGTATGCTGTTCCACCGTGGATTAGGAATTTTTATAAGACAGTGTTAACTTCCCTCTGCTCGACTTATTTAACCGGACTCCTAGCAGACACAGGAATCTGGTATAAGTCAGATCTTCTGACAGTGCAATCAGCTACAGCAAGCCATACCGCTGAACGCTACACAGAAAAATGAATTCCTGCTGAGGAGCAGCTGCTTTCGCATTCACAAATAATTTAAATAACTTTTATACGTATATAATAATCTTTACCATACAATAATTGGTTCCATTTAAAATAAGTGAATTATCGTTTGATCGATTAACAATAAAGCAGCAGTTTAATCCGAATGCTTGTCATTTTGTTTCACTTTAATTCAATTTAAAATAAAATTGTTTTCAATTTTTCCCATTCACACTTGAGCAAAAACATATACAAAAAATTAAGCTCATACACTCATCACGATGCTGAAGAAAATCTGAACAAATAACTGGATATTGCTTTCTTTTCTATTTGGTAGTAAACAATAAAAAACATCTTCAGTATCTAGTAGAACATTAACCTGATTATTTTACTACCAGTTCAAAGTAACGAGCGATAACAACAACTGAAATAATAGCAAATAGCAAATAATGTTGTGTGTAGTTGTAATATCAATAAATATGTATGTGTGTCCGTTCGTGTAACGAAAAATTATAATTTACAAATCCAGCAGTGTGTGTCTGATAATAGTAGTAGAGATTTTATAGAACGAACACGGCACTGTTTTGTTGAACTTTACAATTCTCTATAGAGTTGGTCACTGAATGGTGGTGCAGTTTGTTCTAGAATAACGAGTAGAAGAGGAAGATTGGTTTGTAGAAATATGGAGTCATGAGAGGCTCTGAGAGAAACTTTGTTCTCACAAAACACATGTTAATAGTTCTCTTTGCAATGCCTGATCGCATCATCATTAGATATTTTAATTTGACAACATCTAAGACTGCAGAGTTTGTTGAATCATTACAGCTTCATCTCATACGATGCTTAGGCCCAGAGGACTGTCAACGTTTTCTAACTTTAGATGAACTGTAATACCTCTTATCTTATTACTGAAATACATCCAAACGTCTAAACATCGTCGGAATCAGCCATAGAGCCTCACCTCCAGTATCGCAACTTTTCAGCCAGAAGACTTCGGTGTATCCAACCTTGTTAGCATCTTCATGCCACGAAGCCTAATTCGAGCCCATACGAGAGTTGTTCATATTGAGTCTGAAAAGTCAACTACATCCCACTAGCTCTCTAGTCTGCATAACAGAACTTCTCGGATTGGACTGAACTTATTCTGCACTGCAATTCGCACTCAACTTAATTTTATTTTTGGATAATCGATTAATTAAATCACTGCCTCATATACTGCTTGAATTATAATCCTAAGCTAAGCGTTTTAGTTTTAGAACTGCTGGGTGCCACGTCATATATTTGTGTGAACAGGGAGGAAGATTGTTTCGTTAGATAGTGTTGTTGTGTCATCGTTGATGTTATTGACAGATATGACAAGCATACAAATATACAAATTCCAACAGCATAAAAAACAATGCAACACATACAGTTACTAAATAATTGCGGAAACACAGTGGTACACTGGCCGAGATGTTAGATATTTATTTTTGGTTTACCATCTGCTTCAAATTGAAGAGCATGTTCTCGCCGTTATTTAATCCAGCAATATACTGCCCTGGCGTTAGCGTTATTACCAGAACAATTCAGTGATCTGTCAAGGGGGGCCGTCTACGGTGGATGATTCCAAGTCAGTAGTGGTAATCGGTGGTGCATTAATTATTCATTCATCTTTTTAAAAAAAGGATACATGTATTAGCTGTACGACCAACTCACGCTGAAATCCGTTCAACTAGCTTAGGTACCGTACGGTATACGGATGAGATATCCACACGTAACCCGTCAAAGAGGCTGCGATTAAATATATCTCGCAAATTCGTACAAAAATTTCGAACACTTCTAAGCGAGACATTCCTATACTTCTGGGTATCGGGGCACGCAAACATGCCCAGAAATAGTGTTGCAAACTTTCGCATTCGCTCGTAGGAGTTCCGCTAAAATATATTCTGCAGGAACATGTCAGGGTTTCGCACATCACATGTTTAATAACAAGGATCATTTGGCTCCAAAACGATTGCACAAAAACTGCATTTGTAGTGAGAGTTCGACTAAAGCCGAACACGAACAATGTCTACCATTGGAGCACATGCAAGAAGAATGAAGAACGTAACGAATTCTGTATATGGTGTTGTCTTGATGAGATAAACGAACACCTCATCTTCCACTGCTCTGCTCATGCGAGCAATCGGGCAGATCAGCATTGCAAAGCTTAGCAGACCTACCGAACGAACTATAATATCAGACGAATAGATTCGTTTATTTAGGCCATAAGGATGGTTTAGTGCTAACATTGCCAGGTGCGATACCGCCATCACAACGTGGATCCCAGTACGCCAGCCTATGAGCACTTGCAGTTTATACAACATAACTGAAACCATACATACTGTTTAATTGATTTAAATTTTAGACAATCAAAACCAACTGTAGAATTATTGGCGATACGTGTAAAATTGATAATAACTTAAAAGCCAAATTAAGAATTTTCCTGGGGAATTTTCTTTCCTTGTTCCAGGGTAATTTTTCCTTTTTTTAAACAGTCTTCAGAATATTAAATTAATTGAAATAAATTAGAAATTAAAATGTTTAAATTTATAGCAGTTTTTTTTTACTTAATTCGATTTAAAACAAAACAAAAAAATTTAAGGAAAACAAAACTTATTAAAATCAGTTAACAAAGTTTTTATTGGGTCTTAATTCTGTCGCAAATTTTATAAAAATTTGTTAAATTATCTAGAGCAAAAGTTCAGTTAGAGAAACTTATTTAGATATCCCCGTCTAAATGAAAAATTTGATTCATTCCCACTGTGCTTGTTACATTAATTCACCGCCACACCCAACGTTACTAATGGCGGTGCAAAAGTTTGGAAAAAGTGGGAAATGAAAAATATACAAAATGCGATTTAAAAATCAAAGTTTATTTTCCATTTTCATAAATGGAAAGATTTTAATTTTTACTTATAGCTGGCTTTAAATAGGACAAGTCTCCATTTTGAATTATCGAAATCAAAATGTAACAGCCACAACCCATACACGCGCACATGTATATGCACTGTGGAAAATGGTAGAAAAAGTTATCATTGTATGGGTTTTGTCGTTATTCTTGTTCTTGTTGTTGTTGTTGTCATAAATCATTTTGTTAAAAACAAATGTTGCAAAATGTTGTTGTTCTCATGTTTTTGTGACTGTTCTTGCTTTTTTGCATTTTTCTTTGTTGCTCTTGTTCGAGGGCGGAAGTTAAACAGCTTGTACAACTAAACTTATCAATACACAATCAAGTGATCAATAAATTGAGCAACATGATTTATATAATCGAATATTAAAATTTAAGTAAAAACCAAATAAAATGAAAAACCATGAAACATAAACAAAAGGTGTTGCAGTAAATTGTTGTATGGAAAACTCATTTGGAAGTAATTTAATATTTGTTTTTGTAGTTGCGCTGTTAAAGTTTTCTAGTTGCCCCTTTTTTTGACTTTAGTGACAAAAAAGAAACATTTGCATTTCCTGCTTGTTAATTGTACGATAATTTGTTTCCTGTAAAATTGTTTCTTGTTTTAATTATGTTGTTGCATACATTAGGCATTTTAATTACTTGAAAAGAATATAGCTAAACATTAAGGAGGTTACAATGAGGACGGTGCAGTAAGTTACGGTAGAAGGTATTGTTTAAAGCTTTTTTTAGATAAGATTTAAGTCAGAGAATTTGTTTTAATTACCTACAAACCAATATATGTTTATAAAGGGCGATTCAATTTGGGCTTCACTTACGTTATTAAGAAAAACATATTCTCTACAAAAAAATTAAAAAAGTATTATTTTTAATTTAAAAACATTAAGGGTATTGGATGATTATATCGGTCATTCGGTACACTAGTAAAAAATGCTTTGGCTAAGAAAAATAATGATTTTTGGAAAAATATTACCAACGATACTCTCACCTTAAAATTCGAAATGTTATTTTAGCCACAAGCAAGAACGCAAAGTTATGACAATCTCCTCAGGTGATAGAAATAACCACAGCAATTGATTCTTGATTTCAAAAGTCTACAATAGGAGCAACTCCCCCGTAAATTTCCAATATAATAGCAGTAAGGATTATAGGTCCTACCATATATCCTTAATGTTAAGTTAGCTTACCTTTCCCAGATGCACATTTGTGCCAAATAAAATCCAATGACTAATTATTAACATAAAATATTTTCAGTTGGCACAGTTGTTAATTGGCTTAGAAATCTAAAAGCAAAAAATCACCGCAAGACGTAGCCAAAGGCAGAACAACAGGATATCAAAATAAAGACGATGGTTTCTACTATTTATAGTTAGTTAAGTTATGAAATCGCCATTATTTTACATTT
Organism: Phania funesta; assembly: GCA_963932375.1. Taxonomy (NCBI): domain Eukaryota; kingdom Metazoa; phylum Arthropoda; class Insecta; order Diptera; family Tachinidae; genus Phania; species Phania funesta. The sequence goes on from OZ010656.1 coordinate 72,685,332, forward strand.
TCTTTTTTAACTGAATTCCAAATTGATGAAAATGTCTTGTATAATCTGAAGCAGTAAAACTTCCCCCTTTTTGTTCGGTTAGTCTAGATTTTTCTATAAACAATTTAATTAAGACTAACACTTTAACAACAGTTCAAAAGAAAAATGCAAATCTATACACCAATAAGATGGTAACTGCCTAAGTAAATATTTATTTTCCTGACCAGTTTTGTTCTTTTTATTTGTATCAGCAGTTCAAGTTAATCCTTAGCCTTGATTTTAGCCTTTGTTTTTATATTGAGGTTATGATGTTTACATTTCGTTATAAGACACAGCTGGTAATAGTGCGATCCACCTGGACTCATGTGGCATATCGTCGGCCAGTCTGTTCTCCTCCCTTTACGCAACATGTAAGTTTCGTGTTAAAAAAAATGAGAATAATAAGATTAGCGGTGACGGTTACCGAGGCCTTATGTCGGGAATAGAAACTGAATGAACTTCACTCATGATCCTGCACAGTTAGGAATTTCGGGTAACCACGATAATCATGTGAGCGTGCGGACCTCTTTGTGAAAGGTCCTTCGCTTTTGCTCTTGTTCGTTAAGCTATTCACCATTTCATTCGTACGGTAATTTTGTGGGATTATTTTGACATTAGTTTTGTGCACCTTTTTTTGTAAATTACTTTGCATAGTATTCATCAACACCAATCATTTAAACCACAGATTTTAAATACCGATTATGATTATTAATAAATTGGATTACATTATAAAAAGAATCGTATTGATTATATGAACTACTACTAAAGAATTTTTGATTACTAATTGATTACAATTATAATTAATCTAATTATATGAATTTACTATCAAATAATCAAAAAGAATAAAAAGTAATCAACAAAATAATTCGACTACTATCAAACATTACTTTTCATTATTTTTAAACTAGCCGAATTATTTCGTTGATTGCTTTTGATTCTTTCTGATTATTTAATATTAATTTAAAGTAATCCTAATTACTAATCAGGCGAAGCTGAAAGCAATCGTAATCTTATCAACTGGAAGTAATCATAATCTAATCAATAACTTTTGAAATAATTGTGATTTATACAGATGTCATATACAAAATCAAATTAGTAGTAAACCAATAGCATTTCCCTTAATTGCGTCACCCAGTGAGTAAATTCGCCTCTAAGAAATAATACACATATCAACTTCTACATTTTTCTATTACTATGGAAAATGCTCGACTTTTTGACCGCAAGTTATATTTATCTTTTAGTTGTATTTTATATATTTTTTTCCAGCAAATGAATCTGAGGAGTGTTACCATAGTTGCCCAGTCACAATACGATGATGATTATGACCCTAATTACTCTTTAACGACTGCCTTATTTATGTATTTCCCTTCCTACTTGCAAACTCCCTTTTCCCAGCAATTGTCTTCTTATTATGGCTCAGTAATACAATAATAATTTTTTGCGCTCTTCCAAAAATGGAGGGGGAAAAAAGCGAAACCAAAACTAAAATGAAGTGAAAGAAATAAAATGAATTGTCAGTTTTGTTATTAGGGAACTTTTGTAGTTAATTAGCCGTGGATTGTTAATGTGTATGTGTGCGTGAAGAGGGAAATTTATCTTTGCGTTATTTTTTCGTATAAATTCAGCTTTTTTTCGATATTATTTATGCTAAAAGGATGATGTATAAGTAAGTTAATACTATGGCAATTAAAGCTAAAGGATTACAGGAAATAAGCTGAGATAATTTAAAACTACTAGAACTGAGTTACAAAATTCTGCATATTGCACCGCAGAGCAACGAAACGACGAAAAAATTACTACAATCCTGTGGCGTGATCCAAACGAAAATAAAACGAAGGACTTTCTGGAACTGAACAAGGCTAAAATTATTAAAATTACAAGTATTTTAACAGGACACTCAAGCCTACAAGCGCATCTGCTTCGAATAGGAAGAGCAGACAATAGCATCTGCAGGGCATGCAATGCGGATATGTGAACAATGGAACGAAGCCACTGCTGAGCTTTCGGAGAAGTAAGAACCCAATATTTCAGATCAGATATATCGCACCTAAGAGGCATAGACTGGTGAATTCTGAGAAATTTAGGTTGGAGCACTGACATAATTATTTGAAAAAAGGGCATCGGCGTGGCCGACACTGACACTGTCTGTTTTCTATTAAGTATCTGTAATCTGATTTTCAACACCAGATATTTTAATCTTAGCTCAGTATCACTAAACGTAGATTAATTATACCAAGTAGGCGTGGCAGTTTTTTGAAAGCCTAAACTTTGCTGGTATTTTTTTGTTGTTGTTTAAATTCAAATTTGTTTTTCAAGCTTTTAGCAAATATCTCTAAGATTTGAATTTTGTCGTCCTAGATTCCCCAAATGTGGCACTGTGTACAGCACAGTGTAATGCACTGTGTATTGATTTATAATCTCTCTCGTCTCTATAAATTTTACACCCCGATCTCAAACGCATTTTTATTAGCACCAAAGTAATTGAGTTTGCATCAAATTTATTCTAGCTCACGAGTATATTTCTACTTTTTTGTATCTTTAATGTCTTTAGAACAAATGCTAATCCTTCACATTGTTTTGTCTTGCATTAGTGACAATAATCTCTCGTGTTAAATACTCGTACATTAATAAAAAGCTATATCTACTGATTGTGCTGATGTACAGTGTAAAACAGAATGTATAATTATACTCATATCAATCAATAAAGCGCCCAAAAAAATCTTCTATGAAGCCATAAGGTCTGAACTTTTATTTTCCAATTTGAATTCTAAAAGCCTTTGGTTTTATTAATCCTTTAAGCGTTCAGGGTCTTATCTCCTCAATGATAGGGAAACATGGCCCTTTTAAGGTAATTTTTTTTGCCTCAATTACACATGAGTCAGTGCTAGACGTTAGTGTTAACATGAACTCACGGTGGTTTCACCACTGAATGAATACATTGAGTTTTCCAACGCTTCTTCCATATATAGCGACCTGCCACAGATCAGAATTAATTTGAAACTAGACGTTTGGATATGTCCTCTGCATTAGTTAGAAGTAAAGCCTACTTAAGCTCCTACGGTTGTCCTGGTCCCGTTACAGGTAAGATTTCGTAGCCAGACCTGTTACTAGTTCAACTCCATAATAGAAAACATGAAATATAACAACAGTGTCTTCACGAGAGTATCATTGGCCTCATATGTATGTGATACAGGACTGGCCAGCATGCATAACCCAACGCCCCTCACAGATGACTCATAACTTCACCAGAGTGTCACACCACCAAAAAGAACAATGGCATATAAAGAGGCAGCAAAAGGGTCTTGGTACATACACATTACGGTTTACCCTGTGAGTGGTTATACCCCTGTGTGAACTTAATGCGTCCACCAACGCTCCACGTATATATTAAATGATACGATTCGCTGTTCGATGGTTTGACAATCCTCCCACCATTTGTGATTAAACCATGCCCATTATTACAACTTACAACTAGTCGGGGACTTGTTATTGCGGAGGATATTGTTTCGTGAAACCGACCCTAGAATGTTTTTTTCAGGCGATTAGTGCCCTCATATGCCGGATAGCGATACTTTAAGGTGGTGGAATCGACAAGGAGATGTGATTTCGTGGGGAAGCCTTAGAAAGAGGAGTAATATATAATACAGTGATTTTTGAATTTACGAGAAAGTTACGAGGGGTGGAAATAAGTTTACACTTTAACAACATTTTTTGCAATGAAAACCATATAGTCCAGGAAATCCCATTAATTTTTTACGGAACAACTTTTCGCTTTGCTAAGATCTATTCTAAGTTTTCCCCTAAGGATTTAACAAATATTAAACTTGGTTAGCGTAATCTACTCCCTATTCTTAACAGCTGTTAAATTTTTTAGTAATGCAGAATGCGATCTATTCTGTTTTCTAAATTCAGCCATGTCTTTATTTCTTGGATTATTCTATGCTCGTTGAATTTTAGTTACAGTAACGTATCCTTTAGCACTTTCTTTAACCATTTAATATTTACTTCCATTTTTACATGTGATGTGAAATAAAAAATTTCTTCTGCACACTTTGCTACAGTGAAAAGCATAATGCGCTTAAAAATGAAAATTTCTCTATTTGTGATTCAAGAAAATAAACTCTAAAATTTACTAACACCAACATAAACTTATATAATGCGAAATTGCGTACATTTATGCACTTAAGTGAACATACGAGGGCTATACGTGGAGACACGCTGCTCAAGAATCGCTAGAGATTTTTCTAATAGGACTGCTTTTCAAACACTAGAAAATAAAAATCAATACTAAATTTTCTTAATATAATTTACACTTTGCTGCGATACTCCCTAGAGCTAACTCCGCATGTTGCAACTCAGTGTGATACTTGAGTTCTGTATGATGTTTTTCTTGCATTTGTTAACGCACCAAAAATATTTACTATTTATAACTTTTAAGTGAATAATGCACGTTACCGAAAAAAAAGAAAACAAACTCTGCCACTCCAAAATAATGCAGCATTTTCTATTTTAATTTTAAATGACAGAAAAAAGAATTTGTGGAGACGAAAGAAAATGTTTGTGTTATTTTGATATTATTTTCTTTTGCATTTTATTCTGTGTAGCACTGCGACTGGTTCAAAGGGACGATTTTGATAATATTTTAAGGATACATGACAAAATGTACTCTTACTCGTATGTATCACATTTTGTGTGGACATGATAAAAAATTTAATAATTCTTTTAAAGAAATTTCATAATTTCATTCTAGTGTTTGGTTTACGAGATAAACGAAAAGGATAAAATCTCGATTCCTTAATACAAATTCCGCTAGCAAGTAAATTTAAACATTTCGGTTTGGGAATCTAGCGACTTAGAAAGTTTGTATAAATTTAATTTAAAATATTTAGCGGCGAAGAAAATTTATTTATTTCATACCGTCGAACTTCAAAACTTATGTTGATTTTTGCGAAAAACAATTGTTAACCTTTCGTCCCCATACCGGGGTTTAGTTTACCCCAACTATTTAAATAACATGGCGTTTTTGTTTCTTAAACAAGAATGTTGCCTTGTTGAGGGGTGATTGCTTAACACACCCTTATTATACGGAATTTTATACAGATCATAAACGCCAATGCTTTTCACTTTTATTAAGGCTAAAATCTAAAATAAAACACTACCTTTTGTAGGCTTAAATATATTTCGTGTATAACAAAATGGCAAAAAATTTTACATTTTTTTCTAGAAAGGAATCCATTATTAATTTTTTGTTTTTATAATAAAATAAAAAAAGTTCACGTGTTTTTATATGTATGTAACAAAGCCTAAAAATTTAATAAAAGACAAATATTTAATTCATACAAATATCTTTGAAGTCATCTCCTTTTGATAGGGGGTCGGTCTGATGCAGTCTCCGGTGAGGTAGGTCCTTGAAGAAGAAAACCAAACTAAATTAATCCAGAAAATTTTGCATGTTTGTTTTACGATTAAAAAGCATTAAATTAATTTTTTAGAGATTTATCTTTTTCTTCATTTACATTCTTGCTTTAATTATTTTTCCATATTGCCGAAGACCTCGTCTCTTCTTGTAAAGCTCTAAAGGTGCTCCTTTTTTCAGTATCGTAAGCTGATCATTGTTGCATTAATTATTTTCGCAATATTGCCACAGACCTCTTTTTTCTTAATAGCGCTCTAAAGTTGCTCTTTTCTTGAGTATCGTAAGCCGATCTTGGATGTAATTTGCCAGTGAAGTTTGTCCAGTTACGTGAGGACATACATACATAGATTGTCAGCATCACTTTTGGCGTGGGTTTGTGTATTTATCTACAACCCGGGAAATGTTACGTATAAGTATTGAATTTAATTTACATGAACTTTGAATTCCTCATACGTCCACAGTTATATTTATTTTAACAGTGAATTAAAATATGCATGATATACACTTCTGGGTAATTGATTGGACGCACATAATATGTATTTCTAAGTAAGTCATAATCTTTTGAACTTTTATGATGGGGAAAAACAATTTTACTACCAAAACAACAACAAAAAGTTAATAATTTTTTTAATTTATTTACATTTCAAAATTCAGAAATTTTTTTTAGATTTAAATTATTAAATTGCGCCATTATGGAATTTATTAGTATTTAATTAACACTTGATGGATATGGGTACAAAATTTCAAGTAAAGCATGAATATCTAAAATCCATCATATCATGTTTGTAGGAAACCACAAACCAGTGCTTACATAAATGAAGAATAATTAATTAAAACCTTCCTTAAGCTCTGGTATGAGTAAAGTCAGCAGAATGGCTTCGAACTAAAAAATCAAATCACATAGCTGGTATAGAAGCGGGTATACCAACAGTATGTATGCAGCAGATCCATTATAAACTCTTAACAGTAAAAGATACCAAAACTAGATACAAAACCTCAATTGAATGAGGCACGTAAACCAAATCGATTCGTGACGTTGAATATTCCAGAAAGATGTCATTTAAATGATTGATGTTGTTGTAGTGGCTTTGAATAATCAGAAGAAGTTCAACGCAAATGGACTGAATGGCAGTAGTTACTACCTTCTTGTTTTGAACAAAGAGCTGTTTCTCGTACTCACAGCAGAGAGGTTGTAGTACTATACCGTACTATGAACCAATAGATATAACATTTCCAACTGTTAAGCTAACCTACGATAACACTGCTAAATTCGAATTTGCGAGATGTGTGTGAAATTGTTGACCAATTTAATGGATTCTGTAACAGAATATAAAACGCCAGAACTGACAAGCATTTAGTACAAATAGTTGGGCTCTTTATGACACAGTAAAACATTGTATATTTGAAATGTTGTAAACCGTGAGGGATGCGCCCACTTAAAAACACGTTAAATATTATAAATAAATGGTGTGTTAAAATGTTCATTGTTAAATATGAAGGTAATAAGTTTCTGAATCAACAAAAACTAAAACATGGTTGTTTAATCTTTGGTAAAGAGGTGCTTGACTTTATGAAATACTCTATTCGCTTTTAGTACTATGATTCTCACCATCAATTATTCCGCTACATACAACAAGTTATGTGGACCTCTTCAGTTGAACAGCAGTGTACTATATGATATGCAATTTTTTCTAAGATAATATTGTCGAATATTTTGATAATGAACTTAAACCATTTTAATATTAATTTATTTACACAAATCCCTTGCAACAACAAATAGCGTGATGCTCCCTTAGCACACTGGCTTAGCAACCAAACAATTGTTTATTAATATTTATTTATCTATAAAATTATTTACATTCCCCAGCGTGTTCTTTTTTGTGTTATAAGTATAAATTACATAAACATTTTTTAATCTGACGGCTTGAAAAATATTAATATATTCTGTGATTTATTGTGTTTAATGCAATTTTTGTTTCATTAGAACTTAAGCAATATTTGTACAAATAAAGTTTTCCTTTTTCGTTTTAGGTAATTTTACTAACATTTGCAAAGTACTCGTAATTGGAATTTGTTCACGGATTTATGCCCTGTAAGTATATGTTATTAATTTGTTCAGAAAAGAATAAAGACAAGATTTTTTATAAATATTCAAAAACCTGAGAGGAGGACCTTTGCCACAAAATGAATAAATTAACGGGGTATGAGTAGGGCAGTATAGTAGGTTAGCTCTGGAACTCTTACTGACTAAAAGCGTTTGGCACTGCAATGCAAGTGTTTAGATTTTTGTTGGATTTTTGCACAGAGAAATCTAATAAAAATCGTTCTGACTGTAAAAAAAATCGACGGTAAAATATGTATTTCCATTGCATTGTGTGTCTACACTATCCCACCGGAGATAAAAAGAAAATGACGTGGTTGCTTACTTCCAGACAGAAGCCGAACCAATATTTTCGGCGGCGATGTCTAAGCAACTTTGTGGAGGTAGTGGCGGCGGTGGCTATTTAAAATTTTCAGCGGCATAAGTTTTTTTTATAGATTTTTTTTTTTGTAAAAATGTAGCAAAAGGAAGTAGTAAAGAAGTACAACTCTGTTTAGTACTGGATCGAACGCAATCGGAGACCAAAAATACAAATTATTTTTGAAATTTCAAAGAAAAAAAGCAGGCACAAAAAATTATCGCAGAACCATATCATGCACATAATTTTCATCGTATTAAACTAGATTTTTAGAAAATCATATGCTTCTAAGAAGTAATTTTTAATACCTGATTTTGATTATTTTTTGACAGAAATAATTATTTTCTGATTTATATTTTTTGGAAGTTAATTTTTATTTTTCAAAAAAAAAAACATAATTTCGGCTGAAATAACATTTCAAGAAATAATAAAAATTTGAAAAAAAAAATATTTCTGACAAAAAATAAAAATCAAGCAACAAAAAAAAAACTAAAAATAAATAATTATTTCTTGCAAAAAAAAAAAGAAAGAAAGAAATCATATTTTGATTTTTCTTTCGGTGGAAACTGAAAAGAAGTATCTGTGCCAGCTCCCAATGTTGCGATTGATGCCATTAGACTTATTCATTAGGTCAACGGCCGCATTGTCAGCTTTCCGAATGAGGAGCGATGCGGTTTGGCATAGCTACGGGCCGAACATCGGGCATAAGAGTATCCTGGACCTCGTTGGGAAAGATGTTAGGGCTGCTCAGATGCCGATGGAACGCATGAGTAGAAGAAAGATAGTCGAGAGGCTGCATCGGACACTCATTGCGGAAGGCATTATACACAATGAGTGTATGGAGAACGACATCAGCATTTTTACTGATGGTTCTCTTATGAGTGGCAGAGCAGGAGCAGGTGTATTTTCAGTTGAGCTGAACTTGTCCTGTAGTCTGTGTCTGGGGAGGTACGTATCAGTTTACCAGGCAGAACTGCTTAGGTTGCTGCATGCGTTGGATCACTTGCTTGAAAGCTGAGTGCATGGGAAAAGGGTTCTCATTGCATTTGACAATCAGTCAGTTATAAAACGCGTGAGGCATGTGAACCTATATTCCAAACTGGTGCTGGAATGTGTTATGAAACTGAACAGATGTGCCTCGTTGAATGAGGTGACGTTGATGTGGGTTAACGGACACATAGGCACAGCTGGGAATGAAGCAGCAGACAAACTTACAAAAAGAGGATCTGATGTGGATTTCTGTGGACCAGAACCCAGGGTTGCCCTGGGGAATGGCCTAGTGCGAGCTAAAGTTCTTCAATGGGAAAATTCAGTACACCTGAATAGGTGGAGGGAGAATACCACATGTAGACAGGCTAGAATGGTGCTCGGGTATAATAGGGCTACTTTAAGCTGGATCACTGCGTTAGTGACAGGGCATGGAAACTTCAAGTACCATCTGGCTAAGATGAAAGTCGTAGAAGTTGATACTTGCAGACTATGCCTGGAAGAGGCTGAGTCGGTAGAGCACATTGTGTGTGTGAATGTCCAACACTGGCTTAAGACCACGGGCAGACACTTGTTAGATGTGAATGCCATGGGGGAACTAAGCCTTAGACAAATGCTAGCAATTACAAAAGACTCCGTGATGAGGAAGAGTGTCGACAGTTACCAGTCGACAGTCTGAAATCACTTTAGTCAAGAGTAGGTCTAGGGATAGTACGAGACTCAATTGAAAGTAAGGTGGTTGTGATTACGGATCGGTTCCCTGAAATCAATTTGAGGAGCGAAATGGGGATCGAAAAGGGACCCAGAAAGTAAGTGGTCTGCTTCGATATCCCCTCATACATTAATAATAAATAATAATCTGTGCCAGCTCGCTATCTGTGGGGAACCAGTTGGACTTGATTATGTGTTCCGCAAGTGCTTTTGTAAAAATGCAACCCTGATAAAATGAAAAGTTTCCGCGTTTAGAAAATTAACAGAATTTCCTTCCGTATTCTTATTAAATTCCTAACATTGTATTTTCACGCTGTAACACTTTCTCATTTTATTTGAACTTGCGATAAGTCGTTTTACTCAATACAATGGTGTGAAACTTCCTTAAGAATTGCAAAAGAAAACATTTCACTTCATATTTTTACCGGCTGTAGCATTTTTCTCTGGATTTTATCATCTCTACGCTGTATTAAATTGGCACAATATTTTCATTAGTTGTTCTTTTTGTGTAAAGATAATTCAATCGCGTCCTTTAATTTTTGCATTAAGATGAAATAGAGTTATGTTTTCTTTTTTAACCACGATTTCTTTCTTTTAATCCACAATTTTATTTATTTTTTTGTTAGTTTTCTCTGTCGCGGCAATCTCACGAATCTGGGCTTGTTCCATTGTTCAGTTACCGTGCAATAAACTACACTTTTTGAAATGCTTAATAAGTTTGCTGACGTCTAATATTCTGTGGTGCAGTTAGTAGTTTACTTCTCCGATTTTACTTTCTTTAAATTATTTTTGATTTTGAATTTTGTGTTCGGTTATTCATTTAATTATACAATAAAAAACACTGTGTTTTAAAATAAAATCTACTCCAGGTGAAGTTGACAACCATTATCGACAAAATCAATTGTTACATTGTCATCGTTAGACAAGAGTTACTGAGAACTTTTAATGGATGGGCAGATAATTCATTAAGCATTTCTGGCGCAACTATCTCAAGTTGTTGTCTTCACGTATTGGTTTCTTTTTAATATTTCAAAGCTATCAAGGTGTTTTAGTAGTATACAACTTTAAATTGAAATAAAAAACAAGAAAATCATTAGGTTAATGCTGTTCTGTTTGAATATATCGATCCTATTTGAAAATGTCAGTCAAAGTTAATTTTAAGAAATATTCGTGAAGTAAGCTGCGGTTTTTAGCCACTCGATTATCGCCGACTAAACCTTAACCATTTTTCTCTTGTTAGTTTTGAAATTTTTATTTGCTTTTCGCAACTAAAGTAATGCGTAACATATTTTCAAAGAACAATAATATATTTTCCACAACAAGATATTGTTGTAGAGAACATAACTTAGTTATCCTGAACATGCCACAACCATATTCGTATGTATGTTCTTCGGAAGATTGGAGAAGTTGAGGCTGGTGGTTACTAATTTTCGCATTAAATTTCTTTTTAATTTTGTAATAAAAGTTTCCAAGTATGCAGATACTCCAACGCATATTTAGCAGCGCTATGTTTAGAAGTTCTTTGATTGTGAAAGGTGGCAATTATTTTTGCATATAAATGTACAGACTCTCCGGCAGAATTTCAAGGGCTTTTATAAGTAAACATAAATAAATTAAAATTTTGTTGCAGTTATGCTCTGGTGGTATATTTAAGCTTAAGAGTGTCGCCTAATTTGGCTCTCTTCGTACAAATTTATTAATACATGCTCTTTAGTTTATCTGGTAGATTAAATTATCCTGCTCAATACTCGTGTCAAAGACGTTGTTGTAATTGCATGTTAATTTTCCTAGTTACTACAAGTAAAAACGCACACCTTCTAATCTGATAAATCAGCTGCTATTTCACATGTTGATAGATATTGTTTTCTGCAACTGTTCAAAAGACTTCAACTGCACAAAAGAAGAGACTAAAAAGCTTGAGAGATTTATGAAAAAGGAAAATCAAGGAGCATGATAAATATTTAATAAACTTGCGCTGTAAATAGTGAAGGGGCTTGCAATAAAGGCCGGTTGGTTGAGAGCAGTCTTAGCGGTCACTTTGTTTTAGTGGCGTCTGCTATCAATACAGTCACTGATTTTAAATTATTTTCTCACGATTAAGTCCAAGGAAATGTTTGAATAAAGAACCCGATTTTGTTTGGCACTTTAATTCGTACTGCTTGGAAAATAATGTTAGTGGTGCCCTAACCGTCAACGTGTATTTTCGTCAGTCCAATTTATGTTCGCTTGAATTGACCGATATGACCGTGAACAATAGATTGTTGCTTCAAGATGACGCTAGGCACCACACACCGATCGTTACAATAGAAACCTAGTCTAGTAACTGGCCACCCAGATATCTAAGGTCGCTGATCTTTGCTTTCAAATGCTTTTTTTAAGCCGCCGCTTAAACTCCGCCGTATCTATGTGGCTGAACCTCTAGTATCCGTGACACCGTGTGAAGGTGCAGCGAACATTTAAACGATCTCATGGGTCTTTCGGTAGTACCCCACATACATCGTGTTTAATTCCATTCCATCATCGATCTACCCTTATTAGAAAACCTCTTATATGCTTCCTAAACCGTCCGTATGTTTATTAGAGAGCAAAGTAGAGACAACAAATGTTATTTATAAACATCCGTTATTGAGAGAGACATGCGCTTTATAAGAGTATATTAAAATTGGGAAAGAAGAAACCCTTTTTTGTTTGTTTTGTAGAGTTCCGTAGATAACTAGGCAAAGCCGGCATATGTCCAAAAAATAATAAAAATATAATCAAATTCTTATTTGTCTGCAAGTCTCCAATTTGTGAGTTTCTTTGTTTAAAATTTCATTGCTTCTGCTGCTGCTGCTGCATACGAGTATTTAATTAAAAGAACAAACAATTTGAAAATAACTTTTAAAACTTGAAGCGAGCGCATTATTTTTATAATGAGTCTGTGCTTTTGTTCGAGCATGTGTTTTTAAAGTACTTCTTCTCATTCAGTTCGTTTTTCATTACTGCCAACACATTGTAATTATTTTGAACATTCTGTACTTGCACCTTATACCTGTCACGAAAACTTTTGAAGTTTTTCCCAAAACAAAGTTACAAATGAAGTCGCTGAAAAACGTTTAAGAGTGGGTATGTAGGGTTGGTATTATTTCGTGGATTTAATGTATAATTTAATAATTTAAAGACGCTAAATATACTTTGTTTAAGGGAAACCCAGTAAGGTATTGTAAAATGTAGTATTAGCTAGTACAGTATAACCTCTACAGCCCGAACACTTCCTAGTCCGGACTATCCAGTAATGCAGATAGTTCAACATTCAAACAGGTTTGAAATTTTAATTCTATATTTCGGGAAACACTTTCTTTTTGGTAGTAGTTGTTCTTTTTTTGCTAGACAACAGAATTTGTCTATGAGCAAATAGAAAATAATGCTAAAAAGGTTTCAGCTCAATACAGTTTTCGTGGAAATCTGAAATCTATAATAGAGCACGAGGCGAGAATAAATACGCTTTGGATTTCTCTGATGTCAGTCAGTAACTTTAAGCCAAAATATTGACGACCTTGGTTGCAGCCGGAAGACTGAAAAGGAAGTTCTATTTTAATTAAATAAATTGCACAAACCTCTGTGTATCTAACAAAAATAAGTGCGTATTTTAGAACTCATTTTTGAATCCCTTAGCGATTCTTTTTACATGTTTTCTGTAAATTGATTTTTAAAAGTAGATTTCTTTTGTTTTTTAACTGCATTTTTGGTCATAACAAAAAATATATATAACTTTGTAGTGATTCAGTTCTGTAGACAAATGGTGTAACTATAGCTGTCCTAATTAACGAGGTTATACTGTATGTAAAAGCTTGGATATTTTTATAACACAAACCTAAAATAATGCACATAAACACAAGGTGTCCGCCGGGAAGGTATACTACTTTGTTTGTTTATAATTTTTTTATTAAATAAAAGAGAATGGTTCGTATATTGATAAATGTTTTATTTAATGTCGGCAATTATGTATGGAATACAATATCATATAAATGTTCGCCTCTGTTAGCCTCACAAATTCTAGCCCTTTTGAACACATTTTTCATTACATTCTCACACATTTCACGTGGTATTTCATTAATTTCATCCTGAATATTTTGTTTGAGTTGCTCCAACGTTTCTGGTTTGTTTGCATAAACCTTGCTTTTCAGATATCCCCACAAAAAGAAGTCCGGAGCAGTCAAATCAGGCGACCGTGGAGGCCAATCAACATCACCATTCCTTGAAATAACTTGTTGTGGAAAGAGTTCTCACAGTAATTCCATTGTAATCCTGGCTGTATGAGATGTGGCACCGTCTTGCTGAAACCACATGTTAGTCAAGCCCAAAGCATGCAGTTGTGGCATGCTTTGGCGTATTGCAAAGGTGACTGATGAATAATTTTAGGGCTTTCCATTGCCCAGTACCGATTATTCTGTTTATTCACATATCCATTCAAATGAAAATGTGTCTCGTCACTCATTATGATTTTTTCATGAAAATCGGGGTTGTCAAGGGCGAGCTGTAGCATCCTATTGGCATATGTACGGCGGCGTAAATGGTCTTCTGGAAGAAGCTCTTGTATCAACTGAATCTTAAATGGAAACCAATGCAAATCTTTGTGCAAAATTGTGGCCAAAGTTGTTCTTTGAAGACCAAGCTCCTGAGCACGGTGTCAAATTGAGGTTGATGGATTGAACAGCACAAATGTTTTCAGGCGATCTTGCAGTACATGCTTGGGCCTATCAGCTACAGTCCCTCTTTCTTCGAAATAATTCACTACACGATACATAGTGCGTCTTGTTGGCACGTTGTTTCCCCTAAAAATTTCACGTAACTTTCTCATCGTCACAGTAATCGATGATTGATTTTGATAAAATGTTTTAACGATTAAAACACGTTGCTTTACCGAATATTTTTCCATAATAAATTCGCCACGTCTCTTCTTCATCACGACTGCCAAATATAAACTGTCAAGACTAATCTTTACCAAAATGGCGGCAAAACAAAGTAGTATACCTTCCCGGCGGATACCCTGTGGTTTTGCTTTCTAAAGTTTTAATCACATCCTGAGTTTTTGTAGCAAATGCTTTTCTCAAAGTGGCCCAAATAAATGACCCAATGTTATTTTAGACTCAAAGTTAAACCTCATGCTCAGTTTTTAAAGTTAAAAATCTAACAACTTTTAAACTTATGTTTGCTGTCGGTGACGACTTCACTTGAATCTATCTCGTTCTTTATGAGGGATCGTATCACCTTAATTGAATTGAAGAAAAATGTTTCTTCTTTGAACCAACACTCAGGGTTTCATTCTTATTCTTACAGTGCAGGGTTATGTGCACATATGAACGGTTATCAATAACTAAATTCATAATTTAATTAGAGCACATTCCATTGTAGTTACTGTTAACCAGTGTAAAGCCATCCACATTGCGTTCCATATCACGCCAAAGCAACATCCATTCTCTTGTACGCGGCGAGACGCTCTAAAATATACTTTGAAGCACCGTCCCCTTCATGGAAGTTGTGTTCTATATAATTTTTACATCAAACTTCCAAACATTTCTATTCTCTTGCAAATAACAGCATCATTCTTTCAATTGGGTCTTGCGAACAGGGCTTCAAAAATGAAGCCCTATTCAGGCGACGCAAATATTTGCTAAAAAAATAAAATATTTGTAAATGAAATATTTCTGGAAATAAAGTGGCCTTAAAAATTTGTGGGATGTTTACACATTTTAGGACCATATTTCATGACTATGGTAAACTTTTTCGAAGGGGTTGTTTTATGTTTCGTTTTCTATAGTTCCCGAGGTATCAAATGCCCCTGACTCACAACTTAAATGTAAAGAACTACTGCAGCGAAAGTCTTAAAATTTGGTGAGGGCCAAGTGGGTACTTAGAAAGTCAGAAAGACTCCCTCCTGAAGACATAGGAATGGGTATATGGGTATCCCCCCATACAAAAGAAACTTAAATTTTTAACATCGGTGAAACTGAAAACGTAATGGTTCAGAAATTTGCTATCAACTATTTTGAAGACCCAGCGCGTTCCAAGTTTGAAAAATTCTAAATAAGTCGGAGCGACAGAAAGGGGTAGAAAGTATATATCAATTTTTCAATAATTCAATAACTGCAAATGTGAGATTCTTCAAATTTTATGTGGCTAAATTTCAAAACAAGGTGCCATTTAAAAAAAAATTATAAAGGAATAGGAGCGAGCATGAGGGATCCCACCCATACAAAGTCATCCAATTCGATGCGGATTTCATCAGTGGCTTATTATGTTCTTGATAGTGTAACAGAGCCTCCAGCACCTCCGAAGCACACCGAGTGGCCCGCCACAAGCTTTATATAAATTTTTTGCATCATCATGATTTTAGTATCAGCTCGATAACCCACCAGATCTTTTGCCACTATCACATGCTCTTATACAGAGTAGCTCAAAATTAACCATACTTGCGGATGGTTTTCTACGGCTGGCCTTAAAAAATTTTCCAACATTGTCCGATATCTGACACCATTGATGCATATGGCGACCCCGTGTTCATTTTCACAAAAATAAGGAAAAAATTCTCCTTTCCAATGAAACACCCCACCAAACCGTACACCTAGATGGGTGTAATTCTCGCTGTTGAACTACTCTCGGATTTTCCGTAGCCCATATCCTCCAGTTTTGCTTATTAACGAACCCACTTAATTGGTAATGAGCTTCGTGGCTCATAATTAAATTATGAATAAAATTATGATTTTCTTCTGGTTTTTGCCGGAAAAAAACTGCATAATTAAGTCGTTGCTGGTAATCTATCCGTTTCAATTCTTTGACAAGGTGAATCTTGTATGGAAACATTTGTATTGTGTGCAAAATTTTCTGCAGCGAAGCTCGTGAGAGGACAAGTTGTGTCGAACGTCTCCTGGTTGATGTTTTTCCATCTTCCCGAATACTCGTCTGTACCAGTTCAATATTGTCATCCGTGTGCACCGTTCGTCCTCTGCCAGCGCCAGGAAGGTTCCTTACTGCCCCTTGTTGTCGAAAATATGCAACCAGGCGGTTTATTGTTGACTCTGAGGGTACAACCCGCACATTAAAATAACGACGATATGTCCGCTGAGTCAAAGCAATGGATCGTTGATTTGAAAAATAAAGCTCAACAAATTGGGCTCGTTGTTCAATTGAGTACTGCTCCATTTTAAATTCCCCAAGTCTTCTTTACAAAATACTGAAAAGAAAAAAAAACAATAAAAAAGTTATGAGCAATTCAAGCCCCTTCGGTAATTTTGGGCCACCCTGTATTAGCTTGAATAATTAGCAACACTATCCCAATTTATTTGTCCAATACTGTATTTATTGTTTTTTATCTGAACACAAAAATATTGTACAAAATTTTGATAATTTTCGTTACGAAATTTTCAATGACGGCCTTTAGACCACCCAGTCACTCAATATGTTACTTGGCTACCTAGCTGCATCTATTTGCCAGTTGTTTGCGTTGGCTTTCCCTAATAAACTAAGAATTTATTTCTTTGAAATTTTAGCTGCCCTAATTTATATAAAATTCTTGAGTTTAATATGAAAATCTAATAAAGGTAGAGCAAATTCGTCACAACCTTTAGTTTTAAGTCTCCTTATAATTCTGTGACTTGTTTCTTTTATTTTTTGAAAAAGAAAAATTTGTTAGTTTGTATCCTCTAGCCTTAAAGTTTTGCAACCAGAAGAGTATGGTTTGCATTTTAAATTTGTTTTTAACCAGACAATGTGCAAATTTCATTTTACGAAAAGGTTTTATATTTTAATGATGTTCTTCTGCACAGAAATCTGTTACTCTAGTTCGAATGTCAGCCTGCACTCGGTAACTTTATTAAAAAGTAAGAATTAAAACAAAAAGAAAAAAAAAACAGTACAAAGTGATGAAGTACTAGTTGGTGAAGTTTCTTAAGTTATTTTACGCTTTACTTTTATATTTTTTTAGTTTTTATTTCAATTTATGTCAGCAGGAAAAAATTCGGCGAAAATTCTTGGATTTCTTGCAAGAAAATTATGAATTTTTTTTCTTGGGTTCTATTACTCAAGCCTGTTACAATTTAATTAACAAATTGTTATTATTTAGTTTTATTTCTTTGGTTTATGTTCGCGGTATTTGTTTTTGAAGTGATGTTATTGTTTTTTTTTATGCATCCGAGGACTAGTAGAAGTTTAGTTTGTTAACTATAAGGAAAAGTTTCTTAATTACGTTACTTTATTCTGCATTATTTTAAAAATGTTTCGCTGCAATTTCGTTAGTTTCTATATATTTTTAAAAGCGGTTGGAAAAAAGGTTTTCAAATATGTAACTCTTGGCGCTGAAACTTAGCTATTCAACCCGATATTACATTTCGATTTGAATTGAAATTTCCTCGGTTTGGCAACTTTGATATTTTGCGTTCCGTTTGGATTGACATTTTTACGATTGTGTTAGGAAGTTGTTAATTTAGTGGCGGAGCTTTTCAACTAGTGTGTTTAGCTTCAAAAAGGAGTCAACAAATCGGTTTCTTCCGAAATGTAAAAGTTTTATTTAATTTATTGCAGGTTGTAAACGTTGTTCTTATCTTCCAACGATAACGCTGCTGTTATCGATTTCACATCTCCTAAAATAATAAAATAAAATAACACAAATACTTTACAAATTGATATTAAAAAAAAAAATTACAATATCACTCCGGAGCGATAGAATCCTTTACACTGAAATAGTTTGGCCACACGTATCCCTCACTTATCTTCTGGATTTTTTATTGTGTTTCCTACTTAGCTGATGTGTTTATTCAAATAAATTTCCCACAATATCTTATTTGATTTGCTTATTTAAATGTTTTTAAAATGGCTTATTTTTTCTGTGCCTATTTAGCACGTTTCGCTGCGAAACAGCTGGTTCTGAAACAGCTGGCTATCAGTCTTCGTCTTCTTCTTACGGAAACATAATAGATTTGCAGAATAGGGGCGATTAATTGCTTTATTTAACGTCTTCATATTGCTACTTTGGAATTTAAATAGTTCCAAGAAATATGCTGCTGTAGGATATTTTCAATCATAAAAATTATGAAGTTTTTCGTTTTTGAAGCAGAAGTAGCTGGTGCGTTTTTGTGATGCAAAAGGTTGGTGCGCAGTTTATATATTTTTTTTACTTTCCCAGGAAGCTTTTCTGTCTTACCAAAAAATTACACCGCAGTATAAGTTTTAATTTTGTCAGTGGCGAAATGAATTAAACTTATTACTTATTGTTTAAAAAGGTGGGCGTGTTAGTTGTGATATCACGCCTACTTGTGCTTACATAAAAGCTAATGTCAGAAAACAAATCTAGTGTAAGAACGCTCATACACTTTTTATCACTATATTTAAATTTTTATTGTGATCGTGGTATTTAATGCAATACCTCTACTTTTTTTGACAGTGTCTCTTTTCTATAAAGCAGCTGAAATCAGTATTTTGAAACCAGATTCTTTAAGTTGAGCTCAGTATAACTTAAATTAAATCACCCATGCGAAGTGGGCAACCTTTCTACCGTCAACTGTTGCTTTTAGAGAAATAGAATTGTTACATTTTTGTTTTTGCAGCTGGACACTCTTTTTCAACTTTGGTTCATCACCGTTAATTTTCTTGGTATATCTCAGGTAACTGTAGAACTTGAACTGCAGTGCAACCATCCATTTTCGGTGACTTAACGAGACTCGTCTTCTGCAGCAAAAATATTTACTCTAAAACTTTCTAAAACAATTCAAAGCAATGACAGGCAACGATATATTTTCATGCGTTTGGATTGCGACTATATCCAAATCCTTTCAGTCATTTTTGGTGGATGATGAACGGAATTATTTTTTTATTATTTGCAATGAAAATCACTCACACGTTTCGAGTTTTTCCTGTATGGCTACGTAACATAAAAAGTTTTCATAGATAAGCAGGCCAATCGCAGTATTACTCGTGTCATTCGCCTAACACCAGTTGAAATTCTCGAATGCGTTCGTGCAGAATCGAACCTCAGAATTGACCGCGCTAGGCGCAGTTATGGCCAATATTTGAATAAAATAATTTTTACAAAGTAAATTTCACGTATGATTCTTCGGTGCATTTATACACGCTTTTCTTACTGTAGAATTTTGGAACGAATTTCCGTCATCCCTTGTCAAGTTTGGTTTGGAGACAAACCGGTTTAGGCTATGTGCCATCTTCAGTGTCATTTTCGTTTTCTTACTATTAGATCGATTAAAATGAGTCAAGAAATTGAACTCAAATGAGAAAGTATTATTAAAACATTAAATGTTTTGGTATTGCCAAAAAGTAAGTTAACTTTTACACTTAAAATTATATCCAAGCATCATATTTATTAGCGATTAGATGAGTTTTAATCTTAAGCAGCAACAAATAGATTTGCCGACAATGGCTTTTTAAGTAACATTTGTAGTTGTTGTTTTGAAACAGAATATTTCGAGTAGCTTTCTACTTAATAAAAAACGCGCTTTATACAAATGACTTAAGACCGAGAAAAAACCCCTGAGCCATTACACTTCCTCTTTGTTACAAATATCTATTTGTTTTCTTAGGTATAACTTAAAAGTAACGAACGATATTGCGACACAGCCGTCATAAAGTTCTTTAAGCAGACAGTGCAGCAAAAAACTAAGACAACAGCTAAAAAGTTAGTTCTAGGCAACCAAACTGCTGCCATAATATTTTCAAGTCTTTAAACTCTACAAAATTGAAACTGTGTTTCGATCGTTTTTTTTTTGTCGCCCACTGTCTGACGTGTCATGTCGCGTATTATGATGCGGTATATTCTCTCAGTAATGCATTCTAAAAGCAAATGCATGTTTCAACTGCAAAATGTGTCATAAGTAAAATGTGAAGAAAAACAATCAGAAAGTATATTCCCCGCCAGTTCTTATTTGTGTGAAAATCAAAGAAACGGAAAACGAAAAAAAAAAAACGTTTTGATTGTTTTTTGTGTAAATAAGTTTTTGGCGCGTTAGGAAATGGAAGGCGCTAAAAATTCATTTAAGCCTGTAGTTTTGAGTTTGACACTTAATTGTTTAACAGAGATTTTAAAAGTAACTCACAAGGCACGAAATCACTAATCAAACTCTACAATTTTTTGGTCAGGTCAAGGCACATTATTACATGCATAGAAGGAAATAACGAAGAATGGTGCAATAATTTCACTATTTAAGAGTTTAGTAATTAAAAGTTGTCATTGGTGGATGGTTATTCCAACACGTGCTTAATTAAATTTATTAATCTTGTTGGTTTTTTCCTAAGTGTCTTAAGCTATTGATCAGTTCACTAGGTATGACATTATCTCTACAGCGTGGGTAGAGTTTGAATGCGAACATTGTATTTTAAAAAGAGCAAAGAGTGGGGGTGCTCTTTTGGTAAAGGACTTGAAATTGAAATAAGACACGGCAAATTGTTTCTGTAGTATCCAATGAAATGGCTTTATAAAGAAATTTTATTTCATTAATGTTTGAAAATGGTTTCGGACATGTGCCATCTGCGGCTGGTGAAATTCCTACGCAGTAAGTCAGGCTTTATACAAAATCTTAACCCCTAGCGAGACTAACTAGAGCTTCAGAACTCTTCTTCTTGCATGCATTTTTTAAATAGCAGTAAAAGTAACTGAGATGTTAAGGGTCGATAACAATCCTCCATCACAGTGGCTTCGCATATTAATAGGGCTGTCAATCAGCTACCAAATGTCTTCAAAAACACAGCTTTGTAATCTTGTATACCCAGGGATGAATGCAGACCGTCATAATGGTCACCCCCTTAGGGAAATCTCGTAGGAGGTGCAGAAAGTATGGCAATGAGGCTTAGAAGACAGGTGACAGAAAGCGGGGCAATAAGGCTTAGAAGACAGGAGACTGGTCACTTAACAAGGCTTCCCTGAACAAATGTAAAAACAAGGTAAGATGTGGAAAACGCAAGGCTTAAGAGGGAAGGTATTTCTGCGACAATGTTAAGAATTCATCCAAGAAAAGCCGCTTGCGCAAGAAATCTTAAATCTTAAATGGAGGGGTTTGCATCGTTAGGGGAGTTAAAGCCCTCCTATTGCCAAGGGTATACGATATATACATGGGCATAAGTAAATAAAATACCTAATGAATTTTTTTCGCATTTCTTTTTAAATAAATTGAACAATAATGAGAAATTCGTCCGTCGAGGGTGTTGTTTATTATGAGCTACTGTAGACTGGAGATCGATATATAGCACATATCGGAGGTGTACACAAACATATATAAGAATACAAGAACGCTTGTCCACATGTCGCTTAAGGTAGTTGGACGCCAATACAAACAAAAATTTAGCCGTTCACCGCCTAGAATAAAAGATTAGTTCTAACAAAATTAGATAGCCTTATTTCATTTATGTAAACCACTGTTTATAAAGCTTAAGTCCTCCTATCAAATAATGAAAATTCAAATTTTTAATTAACATACACTGGCACTTATTTATGCTTTAATTTATTTAAATCTAAATGAGCTTTTATATGGCCTTCTTCTCAACGTATTAAAATTAACCATTAACGTTTAACACAGCAGCAAGTTATTTTTTTATATCTCCGAAAAATAAACTGCAACAAATGCATAACGGTTCTCTAGTAAATGTGAATAACTTGAATAATTTATGAATTGAGAAACATTTATAGAAAGTTCTTTTAATTAAAAAGTCTTTCAGGGCTTAATAAAGCATTTACCCCAAAAGCTATAGTTTGCTTAGTCCGTTTATAAAACAAAAACATCATCCACAAAATTCTTCCGTTCTCCCTTTCTCGCTTACCGACTAAAATAACAAACTTTATCCTTTAACATTTTATGGTCGTAATTTCCATTTTTTTTCATTGTGTTTTTGGCATTTATGCATGTTTGGACGTGGAAAATTTTGGATGATAAAAAAAAAATATGTGAAATATTTTGTGAAAAACGAAACAAAAATTAGCAAAATATTTTTAAATTGTTAAAACTGTTATTACTTTAAAGCAATCACAAGCAAGCAGACTCTTTTTCGCAACCACTTAAGGGTTTCTCGTTGAGTTGTTAAACTATTTAAGGGTATTTTGGAAATTTTTGAAAAAAAAAAATTCAAGGAAAAAGTTGATAACGATAAAAAACATGATAAAAAACTTATTATTCCAGGAAAAAAAAAAAACTAGAAAAAATACACTACCGCATAAAATAAACCTGCTTGTTGTCTAGTGATTTTAGTGACGAAAATAAAGAATGTGATTTGAACCTTTCGCATAAACTACTTTATCAAGTAAATTGTATCGTGTGCTGTGTAGTATAAAGTACGCAAACTTGATGTCATCGAGGTTATATAAAACAAAGGTTGAAATAGAGTTAAAGCTTAAAGGTAATTTAAGATTTAGGACCATTTTAATAATAATAATAATAATGTATTCGTATTAATGGTTAACACGTCAGTCATCGGTGACTGACACCGACCTTTCCGTTTAGGCCGCGTCAGTCACCGGTGACTGACAGTATAAAATATGATAATAAAGGTAAAAATTAAACATTTTTTCAGAAAACTTTAATGGATGCCCCTCGCAAGTGTCACAAATTGTTATAACCTGTTTGGTCAAATTTCGTGCTATTTTTCTGCCACTCTGTGCCGCATCATCCCACGATTTGCAATATTTTCGCACTGCTGAAACTTGAGCGGCCTGAACTTTATGAACTCATATTTTTTATCCAAAAAATGCAAGATTTCAGAAACGGGTAGTATTCGAAATTTCGAACTTAATATCGAGTTTTAATAGAAATTGAAAAAATAATGCCTAATGTTGACAAAGTCATATTTTTAATGTAAAAAGTGCAAAATTTTATAGACTGCTCGTGTTCGAAAATTCGAAATTAATATCGATTGTTGGAGTATAAATACAATAATAATGCCCAAGTTTGATAAAATTATACTTTTTATGTTAAAAGTACAAAATTTCAAAATTTGGTCATGTTCGAAAATTCACATATAATTTCGAGTTTAGGTAAAAATATGCCAAAATTTTATGAAATCTTATTGTTTATCTAAAAAGTGCACAATTTTCAAGTTAGGGTATATTCGAAAATTCGAATTTAATTTCAAGTAGAATTGTGTTATTAATGCCAAAATGTTATAAAAACATTTTTTTTTTTTTACAAAAAATGAAGGATTGATTATATGCGAAAATTCGCACTTAATTTCGACATTTGGCAAAGACTGGACACAAAATCATATTAAAATTCAAATTTTTGAAAAATAATTAAACGTGAATGACATGTATTGACTTTTAAGTGATTGTGTATTGTCATATATAAATTGCTTTCTCGGTACCAACCGTTTCAGAAAAACTGACGCACGAGTAAGTTTAATAAAAATGGGAAAAAGAATGCTATTTGGTGCCAATACTTACCTTACAAATGACACTTTTCAAGGACAATAGAGAGAAATCATATGAGTTTTCCAACACAAAAGCTACTCTATTCCTTAGCAAAATTTTTCTGGAAGTCCGTTTTATAATTCTTTGGCTCAAAAATTATAAAAACAACTATTTTTAAATTATTTATGCAAACAGGCGTCAGCGCAAAAATTCTACCTGTAAGGTTTTGATGATACTGAAGGGAAAAATAGCATCAGTTTTCTGTAAGTAACAGGGTTTTAAATATTTCCAATAATGTCTTTAATCCGTCAGTTTTGAGGCTTTATTGACGCCAAACTCTAAATGTCACAGACATTATCAAAGTGCTAAACACATTATTCTCCAAAATTGTATAAAGTGTTTGTAAAGCTGCAGGCTCATACGAGTTTGTCTGCCTCAAACGTGCAAGACTTATGCACACACACACACACACACACACACATATCTCTGTACGTAAATGAGAATGTATGTAGCTGAGTTGTCTACAAAATTTTTAAGCTAAACTAGAAATTGTCCCATGGACATGTTCATACGTACTTATTTTTTATAATGTGCACATTATATTTAGAACGAACAGTGTGTTCAGTTGTACAAAAAGGCCAATAAAATATTTTTTTTATGTAGGGGGTATCGAAGCAGAACGCTAACTTAGTGGATCCCTTTTCGACCCCCCTTTATTCCTCGAATTGATTTCAGACAACCGATTTGTAATTTACGATTACCTTAGTATCATTCAAGTCAAGTGCTACCAATAGCCTTTACTATCGACTATAGTGATTTCAGACTGTCGACTGGCGACTGTCGACCTTCTTCCTCCTCTTCCTCGTAGTGTAATGTAATTTCTAGTATTTGTTTAAGGCTTAGTTTCCACCATGGCATTTACACTTAGCAAATGTCTGCCCATGGTCCTAAGTCTTATGCTACCGTCTCAGCCTCTTCCTCAGGAGTATCTTTAGAAGCTGTCCTGTCCACCCCTTGCGAGGTTTTCTTTTCCAACTCTTCAGAATTCCTCCACTGGCCAATAAACTCATACAGAGATTAACCTCTCCACCTCGTGCTAGGCTTAATTATCCATACGTTAAAGAAGAAAAATATGTCCCCCCCACACCGAACTCCCTATGCACGGGTAAGTCTGTATTAAAACTTGAAATCAACTAGTATCCAGAGTTCGCATACTAAAGATCAAGCACCCATGCAATCCTGGCGTATGCTGTTCCATCTTGGATTAGAAATTTTTTTATGCAAGAGTATTAACTTCTCTCCGCTCGACTTATTTAGCCATACTCTGCAGAGACAGGAACCTGTTACCGGCCGCCACTACGTGGAGGCGTAAATCAGAACTTCTCGCAGAGCACTCAGGTACAACAAGCCATATCTTTGTGCTTTCCAGCTGACGACCATTTTATATCTTAATTTGAATATTATTTAATTGATTAACTGCATTAGGGCCATTTCCAATCTGGGTAAAAAATATAATATAACATTTTTTTATACGCGAAACACATTTTGTTCACCATGTTTATTTTTGTGACTAATTTATTTCCATTTTAACTGATTCAAGTAAATAATTTTTAGAATTTGTGTTATTAAATAAATAATTGAGGAAAAAGGTATTTCTGCAAAGAATAGGCTTGAGTTTTTGGCGCCATTTTGATATTGTGAGCGAAAAATTAAAGCGTACTAGAGGTCAAGCGGCAATTAACACAATGAAATCTCCCGGTCGAAGAGCCAAGGAAGTTCATTGCGACAGTTTACTGGGATACGCGTGGCTAAATCCACATTGTGGACTTTCCCAAGGGAATGAGAATAAATGGCAAATATTGTGGCGACTTATAATACTGATTCAACGAAGTGTTCGCCATTGTTGCCTGATTCTCCGGATTGAGCGCCAACTGACTATTTGCACTTTTTAAACCTAAAGAAATCGCTCGGCGGAAGGGACTTATATTCAACTATTAAATGTTTGAAGAAAACATTGCATATCTGTGTTAATAACTAAAAAGACCTTGAGAAATAGATTTATCACTTTTTAACAAGGGAAAAAACGTTAAACGGAATAAAAGTTAGATTAAAAAAGCAACTTATGTTCTTTTAAGATCTTATAACTAACGATATTGTAGTTGGGTTAAGTTACATTTCTAAAAAGTATTTTTTCAGAAAATAGAGCTACATAAGTGACATTTCGCTGAGGGGTACTCTTGAAATGGGAAATTACAATAACTCGTTTTTAACTTAAGTCGACTTAAGCACATATTACTTATGGCCACAGATATTTTAAGGACCTTAAGAAATCCAATTTCTGGGAAGGGCTAACCAAATTTGAAACCCGTTAGCTAAAATGTGTGTGTTTTTTTTTGCGAAAAAACGGTCTTATTAAAAAATCATTTCTTACATATTTTCGATAATAGCATCCCACTGTCACTCATAATAACGTCATCTGATTTTAGTTTGGTTTTGATTTTTTTTGCTCTAGACTTAAAAGTTGTTTGTTTTATTTTTAGTTCATATGCTTGTTCTTTTTCTTCATTTAATTTCTACCAGTTCCAGTTTTTTTTTATCCTTGCAAATCGACACTTATTTTTGTTGCTCTTGTTGCAGGGAAATACATGCTCAAAGTTTAGTTTTATTAAATTTTTCTTCCGCTTCTCTTTAAAGTTTGTGTATTTTTCCACAGTTATTAACAATATCTAAAAAGAAGAGAAAAGAAAGAAAAAAAAACTAATAGAAAATTTCCAAAAAAAAAAAAAACTTGCGCAAACAAGTCTGTAACAAAAAGTCAAAACATTAAGCAATTGGTTGTGTAAATGACACTTTGATCCTTTCACCCGTCATAACAGATTTTGGTCAGTTGTTGCTAACTTTTTTCATCCGTGACCGACCAACTGACCGCTTGTCATTCAGTTCGTTTTGCTGCCTCCCTGCCTGCTGCTTTTGTGTGTGTGCTCTCTGCAATCTTCCATGTTCAATTTGATTATTTCGTTCATTGAATTTATGCAGTCTTCTCGTAAAACAAAATTTCTAATTGGTTGCATGGAACTGGTAGTTTTAAGTTTTTTTTGTTTTACTGTTACTAAAAATAGTTTCTATTACAATGATAGTTTTGTTAACAAAATTTGAGATAAACTTCGTTTCGATAGTTGGATATGAGTAAAAAAAAAAATAAGCAAACTTTGTTAATATGCGCTTAAAAAGAATTAGAGCAAATTAAAAAACGATTTGTTTCGTTAAAAAACATTTGCTCAGATTTAATTTATACTTCTAACCAAGAAAATGAGGTTAGAATCATACATTTAGTTTCTCTTTGTTTTAACACATGACTCTTTTCGATAAAAAAAAAAATTAAGAATATTTTACATAAAATGCTTTGGTCTTAAAATGAACCATTTTTGTTGCAATGTTTTAAGTCCCATAAACTGGAAGAATAGTTTAATTCATAAGTAGTGAAAGCGATATTTAAAAAGAACGTGTCTTGCAAATGAGTTTAAATTCATTTACGAAAAATAAATTCTTGATTAAAACAATTTTCTTTGACCAATATTTTTCCAACTTGTTTACCCCTTCCAACAAAGAGGATTTCTCAAAGCTTCTAAATGTAAGTAGTTGTTTATTCAATGGAAAATATTCACTAGAGGGCAAGCACAGAAAATATTGAGAATTATGGTAACAATTCGTAGCTCAAATCATAAATTTTCTTTAGGTCACTACGCATGTGTACTAGACCAGCTAGACCCCCATACAAACAAAGCTGCACCAGTCACGTCCTAGGATGCAGAATATTTCAATAACTATTGTAATACTTGCAAAGAATCAATACGGTATGAGGCGGTACATTATCGTGGTGCAAAAACCAAGAGTTGTCGGCTCATAATTCCGGTCTTTTTTTACGAATAGCTTTGCGCAAACGACGCATAACACGCAAATAGTGTTCCTTGTTGACAGTTTGGCCGGTCGGAAGGAACTCGGAGTGCACTGCACCTCGATGATCGAAGAAAACTGTCAACAAGACCTTGATTTTTGACTTGCACCACGTCAACGTTTTTTCGGCTTCGGCTCAACTTTGGCACGATATTCGGCCGATTGATCGTCTGTTTTCGGGTCGTAAGCGTAGATCCAAGACTCGTCGCCAGTTATAATACGTTTAATGACATCCTGCTAGTCAACGCGACGCTGTTTTTCAAGAAAATTTAGTGATTTTTAAACCAATCGTGATTTCACTTTTCTTAGACCTAAATGATCTTATAAAATGGTTTTCACTGATCACTGCGATATTCCAACGATATCAGTAAGGTCTTTGCCTATTAATCGTCGATTCTCGAACACCAATTCCTTGATTTTATTGACGTGTTGATCATCAGTCGATGTTGATGGCCCTCTTTGAATAATTTGTACCAACTAAAAACACTTGCTCGCGACATACAATTATCACCGAAGGCCTTTTGCAACATTCTGAACGTTTATGCAGCAGAAATTTCATACCGCACACAAAATTTAATGGAACTTCTTTGTTAAATAATTTCACTCATTGTAAAAATCGCCGAATGCCCTTTTTGTACTTCAGAAAGACAAGCGTATGCTAAACACTAATGATTACTTTGATGTGATATTTGGCACAGATGTAACTGACAGTCATACCCACGTAGAAAAAAAAGAATTTCGACGAATGGATTTCCGCGCGAAATTTAAATTAAAAACTCTTACTATTTTTTGCCCACAGTAGTATATCTTTCATGTGTACGTGCGTGCATTGACTAATATGCATTTATTTTTCCTCTTCAAATAGGTCTATGAAATTGGCATAATATTCACAATTTATTTTTATTCCTTCCGTGTGCACCAAAGAAAACTGTAGCCATGAACTTGTCTACCGGTTAAAGTACATTGGCCTTCGTTGGTGCCGGTTCGTTCGAAGAAACCGATTAATCAAACTACTGCTTGGTCTTTGCATTTTTTTAGTAGATCTATGGCTCAGCCTTCATCCTAGTTTGTGTGATTTTATGACACGATTGCGTTTAAAGTGATGTCAATTGCAGTTAAACTCGGCACCCATCTTACAGACTGTACAAATACAATTAATCATTTAAAATCGAATTCAAAGAGCCATATAATATGATTCTGACATCAACAATGTCAAACACTTTCACTCTTCAATTGGCCAACACTATATGGTGAATTTCTAAGTTAGTTTCGGGTATAATGGTCTTAATTGCTCATCCGGAACATTTAGCGTTGTTAGTGCTTGAACGACCACAACGAAACTCACCAAAGCACCTCTTAACCATTTATTAGGCTCTTTTTGAATTTAAGTTATGGAATTTCCCCAAACAGTAATTATTTAGTATCGAAATTCACTTTTACCCATTATTACAAAAATGCTCGAGCTTATGTAGTTTAAATAGATGTGCTTGCTGAAAATATGACACATGTCTCTTAATGGAAGCTGACGGGCACAGTGTTTATTTTAAATTAGTTACGAGCACGCGCGCACCCAGGTGGGATAGTTAAAAGACGACAAAGTTCCTCCATAAGAAGCTAACATTTTCCCATAGAAAAAACTTAATAAAATTGAAGAATTGTTTTCGTTAACACTTCACAAATTCCTCTTAATTACGTCCTTAATGCGGCTCAATTTACCATACAACAATTCGATAATTTACAACAACATGAACACGATTAGCTATATCTTCTCTTTTATATGATGATGATAATTAGAAATTTAGTACGTAAAAGCGCATAACACGCTTTAGAACACCAAATTTTATAACTCAATTTGAAATTTAATTGGCGCATCTGCGAATCGAAGACTATTCTGTGGGATATCTTAGCACTAATTGCAAATAAGTACGAAATTAACCCTTAAACACATTTCAGGTTGTGACTTATTTCTGGCGGTCAAGTTGAGTTTTAATCTGTAGTATCTTTGAAGACATAGAGTAAAATTTTACGACAAATATTTTTGTAGGACGTTTCAACCCGCTATATTGCTGCTTAAGAGTAAGTTTTTTTTTATCTTTTTCAAGAAAGGGACTAAAAAGGCCAATACAGGGAAGAGAAGAAGGTTAAAATGTTCCACAAAAAGTTTCCTCGTAATGTTCTGCATGAACGTGCTAAACACATCTTATACCTAAAATGTAAGGTTTACGCGTGGGGGGATTGAACTTAAACAATTAAACGTAACTAAAGTAATGTTTAAAATATTTTCAAATAACCATTATATGTTCGCCTCAAAAATATATTGTTGTATTTAACATAATATGGTTGTCGTTACTATATCGGAATCATGTTTTTTCGTGTAGGAAATGATACTCAATGATGTTTTATTCTTTGCCGATCTTAATTTTACGGCTATTGCACGGATGTAAATAAAATCAGACGTTTTTTTATCAGTTCTGTTCGAGATTAGCAATGAATCTCTCCCAGTCCTATCCAACCTTGGCCAATTCCTTAACAATATTCTGTCAAAATTATCATACAAAACGCATTTATTAAAAGTCCTCCTTCTGTTCCATTTAATAAAAGTGACTATACCAAAAAAAAAAAAAAAAGTTTTGTACTTAAATATTATTTTAAATTAATCACCAAACAATTGCAAGTTTTGACAATGATAATTATTTTCCAAAAACATTTCATGCCATTTATTTATATGAATTGTTGTTGACAATTATTTTAAACAGGAATTGCTATTGATAACAAGTTTTACTATTTACGACTTTGCAAGAGTGCTACAAGAAATGTTCAGAGGAAATGAAATAAAATCAAAGCAATTGCTGCATTGAAAATGAAAAGTTTTTATTTACTTGTATCTCATTTAATTTACAACTGAACTAACAATTGCCCTCATAAAAAGTTGCCTCATTCATAGAAAACTGATTCTGTTTCTTGTTCGTTCGTTTACATTTTACATTATTATTATTTTTATCAGCATTAACAGCAGCAGCAAGAGCTTTTTCGGTATCATTGGAGGTGATGTTGATAATGATGGGGCTGAACTTTTTACGGCAGCTAAGAATATGATGACAAATAGACAGTGTATTTTAACTTGCTGCATAAACACGAGTATAATTGCACTACTTTTTTCCTGCCAACGAACAACAGATACACTTATCAGCAACAAGCACTTTTAAACTCAAAGGATGACAGCAACACATACCAACAAATCAGCCAGCCATTCTTACAGGCAAAAGCAATGGTAGCTTATTCAAAGTTTTCTCTTATTGAGACCTAAAAGAGTTTAAAGGGAAAATAGTCTTGTTAAGATTTAAGAAACGAAAAAAAAAATTGATTTGTAAAGAAAAGGCTTCATTAACAATTTGTAATTTTCTTGCAATCCTTAACAAAATTTTTAAATGAAACAAGGTTCTTTTCATACAAATGTTGTCGAACAAAAGTTGTGTGCTTAAGTTGTGACTAATTTCCAAGTGAAAGTAAGAACTGATTAATTTAATCAATCAATAAAAGAAAAAAAGAAAAAGCACCTACAAAATATTTGTGGATTTTATGAAAAACCGACCATGTCTTAAAATTAAACTTTTCAGTAGAGCATTGAAACGTGAGATATGAAAGCACGGACACGGTATGAAATGTTTTGAACAGTCACATGCTTATAAGGAGGTACTAATTGCTAAAATAATAGTATATGAACTTTTTTGCCAAAAGTGCTTCTAGTGTGACACCTCAGCGAAAAACACAACTGGTTTGCAGATAAAACAACTTATGTCCAAATAATTGGATTTCCTTGAATAACACAAGCAGTTATAAATTCTTGTTCGCTCTCATAAAACACAAATAAGTTTGGAAAAATTTAAATTTTTCCTCAAACCCTCTGCTCAGCTTGCTCGCAAATAGAGCCGCCATGTCCTTTAGCAGCGAGTAGTCTCTAAATTTTATTAACAGTCTTATTTGTTCCATTATCTTAGGCGCGAATTAAGTCAGAGCTTAACCTTAACATCTGCCATACGAGTTAAGAGACTGCGGTCTTATCACCGACCACCCACGCCCCTATGTTTATATAGGTGGGAATTTGGACCTATAAGTGTTACCATCATAAGTTTAATCCTTGTTGAGGGGTTAAGTCACTACCCATTCTTCTGCCGTATGTATGGCTGCGTTGTCTTGTCACGTTACCTCGATCTTGCACCCTAACCTTCCTGCGATTTGCTCCTGCTCTTACGTTACTCCACTGAAGGGGCCACACAAACTAGCAGTCCGGTACTGGTCAAACCTTGAAAGTAATTTTCTTCAAGTTTTAGGTCCCAGACAATACTCAGCGACTGATTTCTTCATATCCCCCAGGTAGTAACACATCAAAAAAACATACACCCAGGGGTATGTCTCAATTGCCCGGTGATTGACCTAAGTTTTATCTATTGCAGCTCATTGAGTACGTTTTATGGGGATTTTTTCAGTTCCCCCGTCACCCTTACAGCGACTATGGCCTCTTGCACATTCAGCCACCCCATAAACGAAGAAGCAGATCCTGGAGTATAGTCCTTGTTATCATTTGCTTGTCAATTGTTTGTATTGGGTCAGAGTATTTAATACCGCCAAACTGATTTTCTCCTGGCATTCTATATTTATAAGATTTCTTTTAAATTAAAGGCCGGCTTATTTTGTCACCCCTTTGTAAAAATTGTCAGGCTTCTACGTTACTGTTGTTTCAATAAAAATTTTAAAAATTTCACTCTCCCTCATAGTTTTAATTTTAAAGTCGTATGTAAAAACACGGTAGTAAATTTTTAAACTGCCATTACTAACAATTTCGAAATTCAAGTAAAAGCATTTGCCTTTAGGAGGGCAAACACAAAAATACAGAATGTCAAAATAACAAATATTTATACAACCAAAGCTGACAGTATAAAACCATAACAAACAACAAAAACAAAAAGAAAAACTATAAATAAATATTTTACGTGATGTCTGCAAAATATTATTTGCCTTCTGCTTATGCAGATGTATGTAGCGTAACATTAGTGTTTCACTACTCGTAAAGCTTCTTAAACTAAAATTTTATATTTTTAAATAAATAAAGCAAAGTTTGAGTCTGCATTTTCAACTTAAATTACACAAAATCTGTAAAAATTTATATTTCAAAATACCTCAATGGTTTAGATACACAATTGGACCCCATCAGGCGGCGCTCCGATCGGGTTTCTAGTGCTTTTTTTTGACTAGCGCCTGTACATTCATATGCATTTTTCAAATCAACGTATTGTGTAAACTTGTGAACGGAGGTTAAAATATTAAAAGCTTAATTTATGTAGTCTTAAGAGAATCTTGTGGTAGCTTAAAAAATTTGTATTAGAAGAGAAGGACCCGACATAGAAGTAGTGATAACAAGAATTTGATAAAGAAGAAAAGGACAGCATTTTGGGAGTAACAAAAAATGTATATTTTATAGGCCAGCATTACATGAAAACTCGTATATTAAAGAGGGTTTAAAAAAAATGGTTATTGGGGAAGGAAGGATTCGAAATATTAGAAGTCCTGTGTAGAATTAGACGTTCGATTGCAAGACCATCAAGGTACAAATTAAAGTTGTATCCCAACCATTAACAGCGATATGCTATATGTTGTGATCGGACTTCTAATAGCGACATGAGAAACAAAAAATAATAGGGGCGTGGCAAAAATTGGTAATAGCCGTCCCGAAATCGTCATTGCCGATATGTATGTAAATTACGTGAAAACCCAGAAATTCGAAAATCACTGCGAGCAAATCAAGTTTTGTTGGCAGCTTTTGCTAAGTCGGGAGACGTTTCTTTTGTAATATTTCACTTAATTTAAAGTCCAAGTAAAGAGGTGGATCTGAATCTGAAATGAACTCCTTCTATAAGTCGGTAATAATTAAATGTTCTTAGAGAATTACTTACTGTTTTAGTACCCAATAATATCAAGGATTGAGTCAGATAAGTTGGTAAAAGGTAATTAATCGTCCGTCTTCTGTATTCAAAACGGAATTAAAACATGTGGAACTGTAAAAACACAATCGTCCTTGTTCTGAACGGACAGAAAACGCGTGGAATTCTAAGAATTATTAAATAATTGGGAAATTAGCTGTTCTGCATTGCATATATTTTTACTTTTTTAAAGTTATAAGTTAATGTTTAAAAAACCATATGCTGGCGCTTACGCTTAAAAGCAAGTGCTCCCAAACAAGTCTATTCAGGCGTCCCATATGTATTTTAAAATTTATTATTATTTTTAAAATTTTATAACAAAACCGTCATTATAACATTTATATAAAGCTTTCATTAAATTCAATTCAATTCTAATTCATTCCACCAACCTTTATTATTCTAAATAAGATAAAAGAAATTATTCGAAAGTGCAATACAGAACAGCTAAAACATGGGAACATTTCCGCTTTCGAATAAAATTTTGCAGATTCGGAATACAGAACAGCACTGGATGTTGTCTAATTCTCCTTGGCTTTTGGACAGGCAAATTTAAAGTAATTTTGTAACTCTGAAATTTTGAGGAATATTATTCAGGAGTTTCTTGAATAAAGCGTGGAAAGAGGTTTTTTGTATCATTGGCTACGATGTGCGATTACAACTTGGGCTCGAATCCCCACATCTGTAAGTGATTTAGCTATCGGTTGGAAAAAAAATATTACCTGATACTTCAATCGTATGAACTGAGTGCCATCATGACGCGATTACAAACGGAGCATATTTTTTTTGGTTTCACAAAAGTTTTTAACTTTAAATTTAAGTTTTACAATTTTGGTTTGCAAAATAAACGATTTAATCTTTTATTACATACTTTCCACTTTAGATTAGACCCGCATAGTTTCTGTTATTTAGCAGACCATACATTATGATATTTTATGGGTAGACAGGAGGAATTCAATGACAAACAGTCACTTTTACAAGTTATTAAAGAATGTTCGAAAGAAATAACGTCGTACTATTTAAATTCAGTTTATGACTTACTAAAAGATCGTATTTTTAAAGTAATTCACCTTTCATCAACATCGTCATCACTTTTTAGCCGACATCACTTTGTATGGACGTCGTCATCACTTCTATTAAAATTTGATATTCCCTAATAGTCTTATGACTATCGATATTTTGGGTATACTAATACTAAATACACATTCTAATATTTAAGTCAGCGGTTGTTTACAGTTTTTGTTGATAAAATTAAGCTGAAACAAATAAATAAGTTTATGAAAATCTTTTTCAAGTCAGGTTCAGATTCCAGTGAGAAAGTAAGAAAAAAAACAAGTCGTACAAAGATGGAGCATCAGACAGAAGTCTGATATATGTATTTCAATTACCGGATGAGACGTGAGTAAAAAACGGACTAAACAACCGAACAACTCTTGCAAATCATTGAATTTTGTTATCAAAATTCGTGCTGTGTGAGAAAGGTGTTTTCTGACGAAAAGTTGTCTTCAGCCACGAAGCTCATTTTTGGCTCAATGGGTACGTCAACAAACAGAATTGCCGAAGAGCAGCCAAAGTCAGTTCGAGTGCTGCCAATGCACCATGAACGATTCACTGTTCGGTTGCGGTTTGTGGGCCGGTATCATTGGGCCGTACTTTAAGAACGATGAAAATGGCAACGTTAAAGTAAATTTTTTCCGAAAATGAAAGAAATGGACTTCGTTGATGTGTGGTTTCCTTTTGGAGCAGTCCATATGCGATTTGACACCACTGGACTATTTTGTGCGGATATGTGAAATCTCTCTCGGGTACAGGGAAAAGCCGGTCACAATTTCAGCCAAAGAAGACAATATCACATCTGACATTGGTGTAATACCGGGAATATTTACATAAATTAATCTGTAAAAAGAAAACGGCAGCCATTCATTTATCGGCCTAAAAAAATATTTCATTCACTTCTGCAAGTTTTCTGTTTTACTTTCAATTTTCAAAATCGAAGCGGGTTAAAAATCCAAAACATAAACGGTAAAAATATATATAATATCAGTTGGTCGAGAAATGCACGGGAGTTCAAAGTGTTGGGAAGCGGAAGAAAAAGTTGCATCATTTGGTTCTTGGAACCCATATTCCTGAAATGTGAAAAGTGGCAATTGAATCCTTCTACGCCCAGTGTTGCCACCTATTTAGATTTATGATAATAAACCCGATTGTTATTATTAAACGATTTTAAAAGAACAGCATAACACGATTAAGTGTCTTTTGCCAACTGCTGAAAACAAAAACGATTTCTTAATTTTCATTTTGGAAATGCTTTAAATGCGTTTAAATCTTGACTAATATTTTCTTCAACTATTGAACCATATGTCATTGCTCTTCTGCTCAACTAAGATGTTTTATAAAGATACAAAGTTAAAAAAAAAATATGCAAAAGTCATGAAGACATTACGAAAAGCATAAAAACATGATGTTTCATCTTTTGACACCAACACAGTTCAACTATTTTTTATGTAAATTTTGCAAAGATGTTAAGAAACGGGAATAAAACGAAATACAAACAACTAGCCAGCAAAAAAAAAAGGGAGTTTTATGCAACCACAAAATATCCCCCAGTTAGCATTTTGGCAATAAGTGCTCGTTAGCTTGCTGACGACGGTGTATTGTACAATTTTAAACTTGCCAATACAGTCAAATAAAAAAATACTACCAAAACGTGGTTAAAGATACAAATGAAGTTGAATGTCTTTTGCAGTAGAAAAAATACCAAACGTAAAATGATAAAGCCATAACTTGTATTGTTGAAACTGGACATTTTTTACTTAAACGAAATAAATGCAATTGTTATTTTCTCTGTACCCTTTAACTGAAGTTAAAATATCCGAACAATAAATATGTATATTTCTTTTTCCCCATTTTAAAGCAAAATAATATCGTATGGTTTATCTATACGTTTGAGCAACTGTTTTTTTTTTGTAATTCATTTTTTAAGAGACCATATTGGCCAATTGCAAGAATTCTAAGCACGTTTAAGACATTTTACATACGAGCACAAAAGCAAAGATAGCTGCACATAAAGTACTTATCCCTATCGAGTGCACATGTTTATTTGTGCCAGTATGTGCATTAATTCATCCATCTTGTACTCGAATTTAAAAGAATATCTGCTTTAAGTTTAAACTATTTTTCTTGCTGTGCACTGCAGCACTATGGTCTGAAGCGGTTTTCTATAGATCAATGAATTTATTGCTGAAAATAAATTTGATGAAACAA
Source organism: Phania funesta (assembly GCA_963932375.1). Taxonomy (NCBI): domain Eukaryota; kingdom Metazoa; phylum Arthropoda; class Insecta; order Diptera; family Tachinidae; genus Phania; species Phania funesta. The sequence goes on from OZ010656.1 coordinate 72,722,493, forward strand.
AGGTTTTTCGAATAAGAGCGGGTCGATAAAGTCTGTGCAGGGCATGCTGGTTTAGACATTGGCTCTTTAAAGTCAACTCTCCAAAGTTTGGTGGCCAAACTCGGGACGACCGGTTCCGTAAACCATAGTGTAGGCAAAAATTCGAAATAGGCAAAAAAGAAAAAATTCTCTGCCATATGAGTATTAAAATTCTTGTAAAGAAAGAGTAAAATCAAGCTCTCTTCTTACTCTGGTAAAAAAAAAACAGGCAACACGAGCGCTCAGATGCCAATAATAGACAGCCACAATTGTACGTTTAGTGTGGGCTTTGAATTGTGGAAAATGATTCACAATTTGACCGAATTATCCTCTTCAATAACGATAAAATGCTACGTTGGCGACTAAACTTGCCGTTTGTGGAGCGATAACAACACCAGGTGGCAAGGCATCCACAAAAAACACTATTTGTCGTAGATTTTCGCCGACGGAATATTAGGCCGGTATTTATACGGAAACAACGTTGACGAGGACATTACCGGCAACGGCGAGCGCACAGACTAACTTCTCTTGGCCCGAATTGAACGATATGGATATGGATGGATGACAGCAGGATGACAATACTTGTCACGTTGGACAATGCAGTATGATTATTTTTCGCGCAGGTGACATGATCGTACCATTTGATCCCGGTGGATTTTTTATGGGGTTTTTAAAGGCTTTAGCCAACAATAATGTACAACAGAATTAAAAAAATTTCGATATTACGCATACATGCATATTTTCTTTATATTTCAACTTGGAGCAAGTATGAGAACAACTTTAACCCCATATAGCTCCTAAAATACCCAACCACTTCAACCACAAGATTGTGTACATCTGCAAATAAATACTTTTCAAATATCTTACTTTTTTTTTACTAAAATCGGCTGTATGATAATATGAGCGTAAAAGTTATAACAAAAAAATCGTATAGTGGCATATAATGAAATTTTACACAAGATATATTTTTCAATACAATCCAGCCTCATTGTAAATAAGTACGAAATGAACCCTTAAGCGCATTTTAAGTTTTAACTTATTTCAGGCGTTTCAATTGAGTTTTGAGCTTTGGTGTCATGGAAGATTTATAGTAGAATTTGACAAAAAATCTTATTATTGGACACTTTCACCCCATATATCGCCGTTTAAGGGGACCCATACAGTAAAAAGTTAAAACATTCAAATGCCCCACAAAAATGTTCTTCGCAGTGTTCCACATAAAAGTGCTGAACACACCTTATGCCTAAAACATAAGGATTACAAGATTTCCTATGCCGATTGAGTATCTCAATGTGCAAAATGTGAGGACAGAAAACTAAAGGCGAGGTCGCCTCTGCTGGAATCAGTTGTCTGAACTTTGTTAGTTTTTGGTGTTCTATACTGTAACAAGCCGATGCTATTGCTTAAATTTAGTCAGATTTAAGCGTCCGAGACATTGAAAATTGAATCTCGCAGATCAATGAAACCCTTTAGTTATGTATGAGTAGCTTGCTTTTATACTCATTTATTATTAACTCATTTATTATTTATTGTATCTTTAATAAATAGCTAACAGTAAGTAAAACTTACCTCAAAAGTTGACAATATTTTAGTACAGCCCAGCACCCGAAAAATAGCTTAACAACTTTACCAGTTTCTTCGGCGGTTCGTAGTTAAATATCTCGCATTCAACTAAGGACCAGAAATAAAAATATGAAAAATATTGATGTGTGTAAAAAGAAATTCGAATTTAACTAGCAGAGACACAAACCATTTTTAACAGCTGATTTTGCACTCAACAGAGCTCTGTTTTTTAATCGGATTCTGAAATTATTTCAGATATCTCATCTTTATGGCTCCATTAAGTACTCCCTGGACGACCATTCCTATATAGTGGCTTGGGTCAGCCAATCAAAATTTTTCATAATGGACTGCAAATAAGTTCAATAATAACAGTGCCGCCAAAAGGCCTTTTTTTTAAATGCGATTTACTTTTATTTCCCAAATATTTTAGATTTTTTTCTATTTATGGATCAATTAAGTAACCCTTGCAACAATTTTTACAGGAGGGGTTTTTTTTACAGATCTGGTTCCTGCTTCCTGTTGTAGGTTCTGAAAATATGGTCAAAATTACTTGCACAGTTAAATTGCTAACCGAGCTCTGTTTAGTGCAAAATCAGACATGTTAAAAATTTCGGTTTGTGTCCCTGCTAGTTAAATACGAGTTTATCTTGACGCATATAAAATATTTAAAACAATTTGTTGAAATACCAAATATCACCACATTCTTTAATGGTGACCAAAATTTACACAAAATATTATTTTGAAATTTAAACTTTCATTAGAGGCCCTATTTAAATAATTTAAATATTTGAGCCAACATATCAAGATCATTGCCCAAAGTGATCTGCTTACTCTTAATGATCAATTGCATTTTTCTTTACATTTTCTCTTGTGCAACCAACATCTTTTTAATTAAAAAAACAATCATATTCTCCCAACTTATTTGGCATATTGCTATTTAAACTGCCAACAAAAAACCCTATCCAACAATGCTGCACAGAGATACCTACGAGTTGCACTTAAAAAAATTAGGAAAAAAGCGAACGAACTAATACAACACGTGCTTCCAACAGCAGGTTAATGTTAGATTTGTTAATGTACATGTATGTTGGTGCTACTTCATGCAATATGCTAGTAGATGAGATGACTGTGTATGTGGGTGTGGGTTTGTGTGTGTTTGCGTTAGTAGACTATTAGTAACTGCATTGTTATGGCCTCATTTTCCAAACGAAGAAGTTAGCAGGTGTACACTGCTTTCTGTCTGTGCCAGAGAGAGAGAGAGAGAGATAGAGAGAGAGAGAGAGACAACTACCAGAAAAAAACATGTATTTTATTCACGTAGCAAAACATAAGGAATCGAAAAGTTAACACAAAATGTTATACTGCCAACAAATTGCACTTTTTGAGTGGATGTCGTAGCTCAAATCATGGCTTTAGTCAGTGAGATCATAAAATAATCCCTCAACTCATTTTCATCAGGTAGGGTTGTCTGTATTTCCACGTGTATCGAACGGACACTGCACTATTAAAATTCAGAATTCTTTCCTGCGCTATTGCTATTTTGCAGCTAGTATTTTAAATACTGGTTACAGATGTCCCTTGACGTTCACGTTTGTGAACCGTGTTGGGGGCAGAAAATTTTACTTTCTTACCAACAAGAATTGGTCGGAAGACATAAAATGGCTTGGCAATTAAAAGTAGACTGCGGGAGTGGGCTGACTTTCACTCTGTCTAGTCTGCACATTGCATGTTTATATCATTGCTAAGAGGCTACCAGTAATTGTGCAGACTTCCTCAGAACATATTCTTTGTTACTGCATTAAATAATATGAAATGGATTAATGATGGCTGATTAAGACTTGTGCGTTTAGTAACTCTACATGTTGTCCTGTCTCTACATGTTGCCATTTGCCTGCTGGCAAAGATGGACTGATTCTGTCTGAATATTGTTGACGATTTTGTAAATTTTTTAATTCAATGTAGGGGCGATATGGAAGCAGGCCGTTTTATTTAGGGGCCATTTTTAGATCCCTTTCTATCCTCGTATTAATTTCAGGCAACCGATTTGTAATTTACAACATTGAGTCTCGTGCTAACACTAGCTTTTATACTTGACTGTAGTGATTTCAGACTGTCATCTGGAGTCTGTTAGCTTTCTTCCTCTTCATAGCTGAATGTGTGATACATCCCTACCGTTGTACTTTGTTTTGCATAGTTTAATTCAATCTAGTTTTTAAGTTTGCTAAAATAAGTTTCTGATTTGTAAAATTTTAATGGCTTCTTATAAAATATAAGATAGTTGAATAAAACGTTTGAGTGAGTGTTAATATTAATAAAAATTTATAATATTAATATTAATACGACCTCCGTAATGGGCATACGCTACCGTCTTAGCCTCTTCTGCAGGAGTATCTTTGGAGATTGGGCCGTTCACAGCTTGCGAGGTTTTCTTGTCTATGTCTTCAGAATTCCTCCATTGGCCAAAAAACACCGGAGTTCTTACCACCGAGATTAACGTCTCCACCTCTCACGAGGCTTCATTGTACATCCCTATAGGAATCTCACTGTGCAACGCCTTAAGAGAACCTTTAGAGATTGAGCCGTCTAGGCGAGGCGTTCTTGGCTGTTTTTTCCGCATTCCCCCCTTGGCCAATTAAAACGTGAGTTCCTTTAGAGAATTCAAACAATAGCCACGAGTAATGGAGAAAAAGATGTCCACCAACACAGAGGTCCATATGTACGGGTAAGTTTGTATTTCGACAGGAAATCGATTGGTTCGCATACTATGGATCAAGCATCTTTTTGACCACGCATCCCTAGCGTATGCTCTTTCACCGTGAGTTAGGGATTTTTACAAGACAGTGTTACCTTCTCTCCGCTCGACTTATTTAGCCACCACCAGAAGATGTATGTCAGAACTTCTGAAAGTGCCTGCCAGCTGACAGCCATTGAAGATTTTACTCACCTTAGTAATTAAGAGCTGTGTGAGAGTGTGTGAGATATCAACGAATTTTTCGTTTTATAACGAATATAATGAATATAACACCGGGCAAAGCATTCGCTCTTCAGAAAGTCGCTATTTCGCGATGGTTCGCATAATGCTGACTTTGATGGCATCGAATGTTTAAGCGATTATTGATATAAATGTTTAACTTAATGAAATTGCACCCTCCCAGCAGCGAAGTTGTGTTCAATATTAGAAAATTTTTGTAGGTCAAGTTTAAGCTAACGTTAAGCCTTGAACATTAAATGTTTAGAACTCTCCAAATTGGAATATAACTTAAAAATAACGAAAAAGCATAACATGTTTTTAAGTTCAATGTTTTGTAATAGACAAGTTTTCGAAGCAGATATTTTAGCGAACGCCTTTTTTGCTTATGTCAGCGGTAGGGTCGTTTCTCAAGCTTGGTTTCGAAACTCGGATCACTTTTTAGAAGAGAATGTTTTAAAGAAATATCAAATATAATCATTTAAAAATTGATTTTAATAAATTTAATATTTTCTAGTAACTTTTTAAACAGCCCACTTTAAATATCAATGACCTTTTTGGTAAGGGAAGGTGGTACCATTAAATTTATTTGCCGAAGTCTAAAACAGAGATACCGCCTAAATATTATTATAAGTATCAGCTAAAATGTGTCGTTTGAAGGGTTAAAAATAAATATATGTCGTTTTAATACACCTACCTTCATTAAAAGCTCTAGAAATTGGCGCACGTTCCCCATTTATTACTTAAGTAAGCACCATCTCTTTAACAAATATTTTTCATCACAACAAGATTCCCACATAAAATAAGTTTATGCGTCTGTCTGTATATTTTCTGATATTTGAAAAACTTCTCCCATTACTTTTTTAGCTTCAGTAGAGTGTGGCTGAAAACTACAAATAAATAAAAGAAAAAAATCTTTAATGCCTTCAACTGTTGTACGTGTCAAATTTTTAATGATTATGATAAAAATTGCAAATTGTCGAATAAAAAATCTCCAACGTGTAGAATATAAAAAGAACTTCTTTTGCGAAGAAAAAAAACAGAAGAAATTAAGAAGGAAAAGGTGTGTAGAAAAGTGTTCATATAAAATTGGGACGCTCTAGATTTTCACAGCTTTTGATTTAAACGTTTGATTTACTAGTTTGATATTTATAAGATTTATAAGTTGGTACATTATTTTTCCATAGCAGCATATTTATTAACTGTCCACTCGTATTACGCTTTTAAGGCAGGCCGAGGCACATAGAATCCGTCGTATATTATATGTTGCCGTATTCAACTGACATTAATACAACGACGGAAGAAGCTAACACATTGAGTGCTTTGTTGACGGATATTAAATCAGCTTTTTTTACCGCATGTGTTTGCAATAAAATTTTATTTAATTATTTTAATTTGATGCATTTATCATATTTTTGGTACCACAAAACACAAAACGCTAAATCAAAACAAAGATAAAAACCAACTGATAGCTGTTAAACTACTCAACGTACGTTAAAAGTTGCCCAACTTTAGTACTTTGGCTTGACGGAAATGTACCGAATGGAACAAACCTGTGTTTCAACTTGGTTCTCAGTCGAAAAAGACGATTTATACCGGAAGACGGATTCTATGTGCCTCGGCCTTAAGTCCGAAATATTATTTTTTGATGGTGTGTTTTTTAATACGATCAAATATTTGATTTTACATTTTCTATATTTAAGATCACTTAATTTCTTAATTCTTTGGAAAAAATGCGCTTTGGGGGTAAAGCAGTTTCACAGAGAAAGCAATATTTGTATGCAAGTGTTAAAGGTTTAGGGAACAATACTTTCATTTCGCAAACTGGGGCATTAAGGTATTCCTTAATGCTTAGCTCAGCTTGAGCATTTGTAGAGGTATTGTCCTTTCTCTTGCGCTTGTGAGCCACTTCCAATATTGTTGTCCTGAACAAGCATTTTTAACCATTTCGTTTCCTACATCTCTCGTAACCGCAGATTGCCTTAATGGATTTTTTATTTTACATCTGGTGTTTAGAGAGTTGATGCTGCCAGTAAGAATGTTTGTTTAATATTCCAAAGCCGGCGTTGTTTTTTTTTTCGATTATTTTGGAAATAATCGATTAATCCTCAGTTGATGGCAAGAGAATTTTTCGATAAAATTACATCGTTAATTACAACAAAATAATCGATTATAATTAGTTTTTTCGATTATTCTTGCCGTCATGTTATGACGCTCTTGCGATTTGAAAATTACATGCGGGGTTTTAATCGGCAAGTTTATTTTTGAATGTTCTGTAGTTCCAGTGTTTTTACTGCCTTGTAGCAGGGCGGTTAGATCAGCTGTTTATTTAATTCGCCAGGGCTTAAGAGAAGAACACACAAAATAAATAAATTGTCACTTTAAAGCTCAGTTCAAGAAAAATAAATCCCATCACTGTGGACCACTTTTGAGGGTTAAAATCGCCAAATTTCTTGCGATTGTAAACTAGGGAACACCTGTCATACAATTTGGTCTTGCAAAGTTTATGTGGAACGCTATTGTCAGTACATGGACTTAAATTCATTTCTGAGTTTAAAAATAAAGGGGAGAAAAAAACGTTTGGTTACAAAAATTGAGTTGACGATTTTCTTATTGGTTTTGAAATGCAACTCTGATAACAAAGCAGGATACTCTTCGTTTAGAAATTGCCTATTTATTTCGAAACTAATTTTGTTCTGCCCACTATCTTTCTGTGGTTAGTAAAATATATTCAAAGCAACTAGAGGCGACGCAATCCAAAGTGCACTGCTTCCGAATTTTACAAGCACAATTATTTACAACTAAAAACTTATTACAGAAGGGCAATAATGCAAATATCTAGCAACGATAAAGTTTTGTACTTCATTTATGAAGCACAATGTGTTAAATACTGAATTTATTTCTTCACCTCAAAGGTGACGGGGTGTAGTAATAAAGAATTTCATCATACAAACATAAAAACTACTTAGTAATGATGGAGCATTAGAGGGCCGTAATTAAAATGATTACCACCTACTTCTAAATTACGATAGTTAGTAATTTCAATATTTATAGTGAACGCTAATGATGTCAATGACTATAAAAACTGTGTGTCAGATGGAATGGTCTGCTAGGTTTTGTACCATATTTATTTAAGCGCCAATTAGAGCTATTCAAATTTGGTGGATTTATAGATATACGAGTACTACTATGGGCAAAAAATAGTAAGACTTTTTAAATAAAATTTCGCGCGGAAATCCATTCGGCGAATTTTTTTTCTACGTTGGTATGACTGTCAATGACATCTGTGCCAAATATCACAACAAAGTAATCACTAGTGGTTAGTATATGCTTGTCTTTCTGAAGTACAACAAGTACAATCGGCGATTTTTACAATGAGTGAAATTATTCAACAAAGAAGTTCCATTAAATTTTGTGTGCAGAATGAAATTTCTGGTGCCGAAACGTTCAGAATGTTACAAAAAGTCTTCGGTGATAATTGTATGTCGCGAGAAAGTGTTTTTGATCGGTACAAATTATTCAAAGAGGGTCGAGAACGCGTTGACGACGAACCACGTCCAGGACGGTCATCAACATCGACTGATGATAAACACGTCAATAAAATCTAGGAATTGGTGTTCGAGAATCATCGATTAACAGTCAGAGACCTTACTGATATCGTTGGAATATCGGAGGTATCAGTGATAACCATTTACCGATTGGTTCCAAAATCACTCAATTTTCTTGAAAAACAGCGTCGCGTTGACGTCTGTCAAACAATGCTTTCCGACTACCAGGATGTCATTAAACGTATTAAAACTGGCAACGAGTCTTGGAACTACGCTTACGACCTGGAAACAAACGATCAATCGGCTGAATATCGTGCCAAAGGTGAGCCGAAGCCGAAAAATCCACGTCAAAGCAAGTCAAAAATCAAGGTCTTGTTGACAGTTTTCTTCGATCATCGCGGTGTGGTGCACTCCGAATTCTTTCCGAACGGCTAAACTGTCAACAAGGAATACTATTTGAGTGCTATGCGTCGTTTGCGCGAAGCTATTCGTAAAGTCCGGAATTATGAGCCGACAACACATGGTTTTTGCACCACGATAATGCACCCTCGCATACCGCATTGATTCTTCGTGAGTTTTTCGCCAAAAATTCAATCAATATGGTTCCACAACCATTGTATTCGCCTGATTTAGCTCCGTGTGACTTCTGGCTGTTCAGCAAACTCAAGCGACCGCTCCGGGTCAATTGCAGTCTTGAAACATATTAAGACTAGTGTTTTTAACGTATTGTTCGTTAGAGTGGTTTAAAATCAGACTTATCGCATTCCTCTGGTGAATTATGAAGCTAAAAGTACATACCACGCGATTTCGCATCAGCGCGTTCTACGCTTTTCTACATTTCAAGTTACATGCGACGCTTTTAACGCAAAATTAATATAACTTTACCTCTCTGGCATTAGAAATCAGCTGACCTGTTCGTACGACGCATATGGCGCTTAAAAAAGTATAATGTATTACTACGCACATCTTTATTTATTATTATCTAGACCCTATGTACTACGACCCATAGGATAAAGCCTTGTTCAATAAGATACCATATGCATCTGAGTCGGTGAGGACGTGCCAAGTATCTTAACTCTGCGCAAACAACTTAACAGACGCAGAGATATCTCATTACTCAGTTCGCGGAATCTATATTTGATGGTCTTTGACTTGCCTGTCTTAAATTGATGGTTTCTTAAACCACATTATCCGGAAAACCACCCTGTATTTATTCTCATTGTTTTCTAGCATCAAAATCCTTTCTAAATTTTCGTAATGAACCGCTTGGCTAACTTGAGCTCTCTGATTTAATAGAGGAACCAGTTCATTCAGTAGTAAACATATCTACTATTTATTCCCATGAAAGGTCCCGATCCTATGACGACACGTTGGGCTGCTCTGTTTGCTAAGCAGGACCGACTGCTCATTCCCATGGCCAGGTACCCAACTAAAATATAATTTAATTGTTGTTACTTATTTCATTTAGATAATTAATGCAGTCCTGACCTCATTTCATACGGCAATAAGGCCTTGAACGTTGCTTGGCTGCCTGACATGATGTAGATTTTTATATGCAATATCCTTCTCCTTAGGCATTTCCTAGAACAAGTGAGGAGAGCGTAAGTTTCCGCCAGAGTGTTTTTATTTTTAGCTATTTTTCCACTGAAATTATTCTCGTGAATATATAGAGATAAAATTTACACATCCTGGCCCTTCGTAAATTTGTTGATTGGTTCTTCTTTTACGTGCTTTTTAATTACTCGCATAGTGATTTTTTTGAGTCAAAAAGTACTAAAATTGTCCAGCTTTATATTCCACAATCTTTAAATGAAAAACTCGTCAATAAAACGACACTTGTTTTGTTTATAATTCATTAATTACAAAAAACTGTCAAAAAGGGCAGAAAATTGGTCGACATAAGTTAAAAAATTAAATATAAAATAAAATTCATAAATTAGCTATAAAATAGCGTCCGTACTTTATAAAGCTTTGGAGCAATTTTCTTTATTTTCTTAAAAAGTCTGCAAAATTTCCTAATTTAAAAACATATTTAAATCCATCTCGAACTCCTTCGGTGTTAAATCATTTTATTAAAATATTCTTGTTTAATTTACTTAATTTGGTTACCAGTAAAGACTTGAAGCAAATTTTAAAAATTAAATTTATGTGCCAACACATGAGGCCAATAAATATGAAATATGTACAAATTTATTATGTTCATGCTATCGTCGAAATAGTTCATACTCGTTTATATTTTTTGTCCAAAATTTTATTTGTTATAAAAGGAAATTCAAATCCTTGCAAAAATTGCAGTTTCTACACAAATGTACTCGTATTTGTCAGTGTGTGCGTACATATGTATATACAAATTTAATTTGTTTTTGTGTTAGATTTAAACACATTTCATACATACAATGCATAGATACGAGTATGTATGTATGTGTGTGTATAGGTGGCATGTATTTTATAAACCCATATATAATTGTTTGTACATATTTGTACATGTATGCAGATAGATATTGGTGGTTAGATTTTATTTCCTATTGTTCACATTTATACATTCATACGCCATCATCATGATCATCATCATCGTATCTAACAGTCCGCTAGTTCATGTGATGGCAATAGGGTGCTTTAGTATGCCAGCGAATAATCAGTGTGGAAATCTTCCCAGTGTATGCTGAGAAAAAAAAAACATGGTTGTGGCATGTTCACCGCAACCATGTTTCTTCCTCTACAACAATATGTTGTTGTGGTAAACATATATGGCTAATTTGAAAACACTTAAAAAAAGTTACGGTTTACATTTAATCATATGATTTCCATATATAAAAATTGCAACATAGTTGAGTTGAACAAAACAATTTTTACAAAAATACTAACCACAAATAAAGTATTTTAACTATATAAAAATATTATTAAGCATTAGATGGCTTTGTCTTGTTCGTAGCTCAGCCACTGCCGATCAGTAACATCAATTTTATATTTGCTTTTCGTTCGTTCTAAGACCACTATATCATTGTTATATATCAAAATAATAAGATTTATTTACAACCATATAATTACGTTTTAATTCGTTGCTATTAGATTATGGTTGCCTCAATCATGTTTTTTGTTTGCGCGTAGGATTCCTTGGCGCTTTATTATGCCTCTGCAAATGATTGAATCGAAGATATAGGGCGAAAAAAAGAAAAGAAAAAAAGAAAGAGGAGATTGCGACTGTGATGTCGTTAATAAGACTATATTATTTTATACACTAGCAACTTCACTTAACTCCAACATTTATTTTTTCAAAGTGAGACTCAACATTTATCTCTCAGCCACATTTATTTCTGGTACTTTGTGCAAAACGAGAGTAGTGCTCGCCATTGCCAAAATAAATAATATTCTTAAGAAGTTCAGACTGTTAACCCCGTCAGCTCATTAGTTGGTCTCAACAATTGAGGTCGTGGCTTCTGAGAGGTCAGTTAATGGTATATCTATGTCAATTCACTTTGTTCGGGAAAAATTGGCTCGCCACAGCAATTAATATCAGAAATATGGCAAGTGACTCTGTCTTGCTGGAATCATAATCTTAAGTTGGATCCTTGAAACTATTGCGCTAAAAGGACTCTTAGTAATTCGAAGTAACGTTCACTTCTTATAGTGAGTCCATGCAGGCGACGATTTTCTTCACCTCTAACAGATTGCGGGCGACCTGTGTTTTAATTTGCACAATTCATCCAGTATTTTCGAACATCCGAATCCATTTTTTAATGTTATCGTTAATTAGTGAATTGCGCGGATGATATTATTCGCGATACAAACTCTGAGCGCTAACTAAAGAACCCCTATTTCGGTAATAGGCTCGCACTCCACTGGATTCCTACTATATTTTGTAGGGACTGTTCAGTTTATAGAAGAGATTGCAACTTGTTACTCAATTCACTAGTGCGGCAATCAGCTCTATCCTAGTGACACTTTGAGTGACCTGCAGGGTTTTACGGTTTCTCTAACTGTTCATCTATGTGGCTGTATGTATGCACTCATATTTGTACGTGTGTTTAACGTTGTGTAAATTGCGGTCACTTTATGTGTGTAACAATAATCATATTCAATGAACCAAAAATATCTATATTTTCTATTAATAGGACTCTATGTTCATGTATTTGGCTATTTGTGCGTTTGCGTGTGTGTGTGTGTATGTCTTATATGTGTGCTCTTATGTTGTTTGTGGTGTGGAGAAAAAAAAATCAACTAAAATTAAACTTGTTAGCAGTGATATTTAATCTTGGCGTATACGGGCATAAATATATTTATCTGTCTACTTTAGTGGTGTTAATGGTGATTTGTTAGTTATTGATTTTAGTTTATAAACATTGCTTTCGTATCTTTTCCATTTTATTATTTTCTCTACAATTAATAAATCTAGCAAATTTAATATTAAATACATTTAAATGAAAAATTAAAGTAGCAAGATGTAAATCTTTACATGGAGGCACAGTATTCACTAACACTGCGATTAATAGGGGTTCAGACTCGCTCTTAAATATGTCAGATCTTAATGTCGGCATCTGTCACGCATCCACCACCGCCCCTACGTTGGTTGAATTTTAGTGCCATGGCAGAGTGGACTGTAAATTTACCTCTGGCTCAAGGTCTGGGAAATATCTAATCTCCTTCCGACAACGAGTGCGAGACTTATCATCCCGGGGGCTACTCGCTCCTGTGGTAACAGCCACTTAGTTACTGGTGAAACCTGGCAGGTCCTTATCTATAACCCGGGGTATATACCCTAGAAAGTTATAAGTATATAAAGTTAGCCTGCGCTCAGAAACCATAACCCTGGTTGTAATTTTGCTTTAAAAGACTATTAATAGTGAAAATTACTCGTCGTTGCATATTTGCAATCTTAGCATAAGAGAGACTACACAGAAAAATATGCAAAAATTTAGTTCCATGAAGTAACTTTGCCGCATGCAACAACCTAAACCGCAGCCAATATTTGAACGCCGCCAACATTAAGGCTAAGATCTTTACGCGAAGCAAGCAACCAGGTTGTCTATGAGAATCTTAAATTTACAGAGTTTTGTTTTTGATATTTTAATTTCCACAGACAGTTTTTGTTACGGCTACGCCGCCGTAACACATTGTAAGCGCAGACCTCCAGTTGTTTTGATCGTAAAAATAAAATAAAAAAGACAGCTGCTTTAGGTTTGCAAAGTTTTGCAATTTCACAAAATGCAACTAATTTTGGTGTTGCATATTTGTTCCACAGTAGCAAATTTCAGTTTCATATAGTTTGTTGTTGTGGTCTTGCAAAATGTAGCATATTTGCTAGACTTGATGCGTCTGAAAGCTTTGCAAGCAAGCAAGGGTGAGATCCGCTAATTGTTCTATTCTTTTAGAAATCGAATTTTTCCAATTCATAAACGCCTTGTATTATCGTATTAAAATAAACCGTTGGTTTATTTTTTTTGTGAACAGGAAATTTTATCATATTTTGGTATTATTGTATTGCTAATGTCAATAAATTATAGACGTCATTGAACACCATGAAATTTAATCAGACATGGAAACTTTAAATTAATAACAATTACATTCAATGCTATCAAAATGTCATTAGCAAAAGAGCAATATTGTATTACAATATAATAATAAAATCGATACAACAATACAAGGCATTTGTGAATTGAATAATTATTTTTATGGTCAACAAATTCTAAACTTTTTCTTAGGAACCGAAAGTAATAATTACACTATATGAAAAAAATCGAAAAGATTGCAAGTACTTTTAAAGAGACCTAGTATTTGCCAATTTGAGTAGATAATTTAAACCCTCAAAATCGAAAATTATCGATAAAAAACGTGCACAAAGTCATTTTTGCACTGGTATTGACATTTTAAACAGTGATAAATAGTGGAGAAGCTGAATTTCTAAAGAACGTATAAAACAATTGTTATCTTTTGAAGAAATATAGCGCAGTTCATACGGGCCACTAAGTCAGACTCTAAATAACGGAATAATTATAAAATCCAAACAAGATAACCTGACCGAATGCACGATTTTTGGGGTAAAAATTGTTTCTACTTAGTAGGGTAAGTAAATTGATAGCGAAGATAAGCAGCAAACGCCTGTCTAAAGCACTGTCCCATGACAACAACAAAGAACAAGCCGGAAAATCTGGTTTCAGCAATGTAAACCGCTTGAGGATAATAGTTGAACAATCAGTGAATTGAATCTAGAATTTAAAAAAAATATATTCAAAAGGTTACTTTTTCTATAATTAAAAGTTTAAAGTATTTTTGTAAAGAACAGGATATTTTTTTTTTTAATTTTGCCATAAAAGCCACTTGCTTTGAAATCGAATGAGTTGTCAAAGCATTGTTTTTAAAAGCGAAATGTTGTTAATTGCCATTAAAAATCAGGTTTAATGAACCTTACCCGAGTGTAACAGAGAAAAAGAGAAAAAAACAGAAGTCACCAATAAAAAAAATCCCAACTAAATGAAATAGAATTGTTATGTTTTCAATTACTTTGGCTACAGAGCATAAAGACCAAATCAAATCATAGTTAGTTGCACAATATTACGTACAGTGCAAGGCAATTACAAAAACCCCAGTAACAAGTGCTCTGTGGGTAGAACAATAAAAAAAACAGCAAAAAACTTCTAAATTGAAGAATGATTTTTATAGTGGGCAAAAAAAAAAAATGTAACAACAAAAAAATTGAATTGAATTCTTCACTTAAAAGTAATGGTTTTTAAACAACGTGGCCAACAATACAACTCGTAACACAAACCCACACACACGCATACTATTGCAGGCACTCCAACAATCAACAACCTACACTTACGCTGACTTTAAGATGCAAGATACACGACGACGCCATGTTTGTACGAAACTAAGTCAAGTATTACAGAATATTGTTGTAGTCTTTAGCAAGAAATAGGAAAAGTGGAAATGATAAAGATAAATGAGGAACAAAAAAATATTTACATCGAACTAAAGCCATGTACAGAAGCAGCTTAGAAATACTCATACGTACACACACACACACGCAAACTTTTACTAGACTGTAAGTAGTACTCGTACTAAATACTGGTGCAAATAATTCAAACAATAAGAGATTGAAAAATAGTTATTAAATAAATAACCAGAAGTTTATACTAATAATAACGAACAGCTTGGTCGAACTCTTAACACCCAGGAATCTAGAGTTGTGCCGGTCACGAAATAGTTCGTTCAATTGTAAGAATATTTCAGAAAGATGGTAACAACTTTACAACAATATACATTTGATTTTTTTTGCGTTATACATTTTGTTACTGTTGTAAAGTTGTTACCATTTCTCTGCAATATTATTTTAATTGAACGAACTAGTTCGTGAGCACCAATGGTATCGATTACAGAATACTGTTGTCAAGTTATGTGAGTTAAGAGGGGCTGTAAGAGAAAACTGCAGCCTGCTTCGACTAATAGCCCCATTATGGTATTACGAAACTTTGCAACTACAGCTTTTTGAAGGCAAGATATATCATGGTATTAATTCGTCTTTAGCGGTACATTTGCTCATATGTTGGTTTTACTCCTTAGCAAGTCGATGCTAAAATGATGTCACATTTCTTAAAAACTTATATACAAATTCTCTTTCTTTTTTCCAATCATATTCTTCTGCCGCAGTATCAAAGTATCCAACATATGTTGTTTCATAGAAAAAAAGTGTGTAACAGACGTCATGCAAATTCAAATTTAGCTCACCGAATATTGTGTAATCCTATTCCAAAGACCAAGACCATATTGTCGCCCAAAAAAATAGCATAAAAGGCTTTTAAACCAAACAATTGAAAATGACAGCAACAAATGGCAACTACTAATCGACTCCGATATGTGCGTTAATTAAATTTCGTTATTATTTTCTTCGTTTCGTTTATTTTTTCTTTCTTTCTAATTATTCGTAGTTTTTGTTGAGTGTTTCTGACTGCTACTGATGCCAGCCTGCCTCTGTTCTAGTTCGAGAATTATAAAAAGGCTTTCATATTTAAACTACACTATTCTTCTTATTTTGGATTTTTTTTCTATGCGAATATTTGTGCTTTTTTCAGTTTAATTGTTTTGTTGGTTTTTCATACATTCGAATTTTCTTTTTAACTTGTACTTTTCGCTTTGTTCTCTTTTATTCAATTCAAAGTTTATTCTATTTAATTTTTGGCCAACTGACTTGTGTAAAACTCTTGTTAAACCAAATGAATCTAATTGCTTTTGAATTTTTTCTTGTTTATCTTCTATTTTAAATAGTCGTTACACCGTTTCTAAATAAAAAATTTGTAGACAACGAAAGTTTCAACTATTTTCCATAAATATTATCCAAAAAAAGTTCAATCACAGGAAGTGTTTTCCTATAAAAATATTATTTTTAAAAATTCCGATAACATCCAAAATCTTTTTTGTAAAATTTTGATAACATCGAGAATTTTTCTTGTAAAATTTCGATACTTGTCAAAATTTTTCTATATAAATTTCTCAATGAAAATTGTGACGAGGACAACAATAAAATCGATAATCTTATTTGTATAATTGTCATAACCTCGTAAGTTTTTCTTGTACAATACTTTAAAAATTCCGATAACACCATCAATTATCTATGTTAAATTTGGCTAACATTGACAATATTTTATGTAAAATTTCGATAACATCCTTCTTAAGTAAAAATTGCGGCAATTGGGAAAACTTGTTACAAAAATTGTGATAAAACATAAGCATAATGTAAATCGCTATTTTTATAACGTCGAAACGTTTCCTTTTATGTGGAAAATTTCCTTAACATCAATAATTTTCCTAGTTTAATTTCGATAGTATCATCAAACATTTACTTTCTTGAGTTTCACATAACATGGCCAATCTTTTATGGTAACTTTCGATAAAAACTATCAACTTCTATACAAAAGTTCGACACAATCGTAACTTTTCTATGTAATATTGCTATACAATCTTAAATTCTCCCCCTAAAATTTGCGTATAGGGATCCGATAACAGCGAAAAAAATTTCCTTGTAAAATTTCGATAACATTTTTATGAAAAATTTCGATAAGATATCTTTTCTTTCATTCAAATTATGGATTTTCAAGTTAGCGTGAAAAATTTAATAAATGCAATCTTTCTGTATAAAATTTCGATAACACAGAAGTTTTCAATGTGAAATTTTCATAGGTCGGAAAAAATAATGTTGATAAAATAAACAGTTTCTATGAACATTTGAATAACAGAATATTTTTATGAAAATTGCGTGGCACTAAACCATTGTTGTTTTAATAACATTGAAAATTTTCGATGTAAGCTTCTAATAAGCACGAATAAATCGATAACGTCGAAAATTCTCTGCGTAAAAATTGCGATAATATGTACATATTGAAAAATGACTCTCAATAAAGTTTGCAGTAAAACTAATAAATATTTGGATAAAATTTCGATGAAATCAAAAATTTTTGTGTGTAAAGTTTCGATAATGCGTTAAATTTTTTAAGCAAACTTTCGATTTAATCTAAAGTTTTGTATGTAAAATTTTTATAATATCAAAACTTTAAGATTTCGATAACTTGCCAAAATGAGGGAAACATAAATAATTTTCGATAACGTAAACAGTTTCTATGAACAGTTCGATTTCATAAAATATTTTTATGAACGTTATCGTAAACGCCGAACAAAAATTTCATTAGCAACAAATTGTTCACTATAATCTAATCGATTTCTGTGTCATCGATAAAGCTTTTGTTTGGGAAATGGTGTAAGTTTTGCTTCTTGGTGGTTGTTAACAGTTAAGCCCAATCGTTGTTAGACAAACAAGTTCTTTTTGTTCCCATTTTCTATTTGTATGTTCGCAGCTTTTAAAGCAATCGGTTTTATTGTCTGATGCGTCAATGTGTCTGTTTAAATATTTCGTTTTTCCCCATCTTTCTAAGGAATGTTTCTATTCGAGATTAATGGTTTTATTGTTATAGTTTTGAAATAAGGGACAATAGAAATGAACTCTTTACAGAGTGATTGGTATTACAAGAAACATTTTCGCAGTTTAAAGTGTAACTGAGGCATTTGAATATGGATAAATTGTAAATCTTGTTTAATGAAAGCTACAAAATTCAGGGAATTTTGAGAATTTGGCTTTGAACAAAAAAAAAAAGCTTGAACGTGTAAAAATCATACAACAAAATTGAGTTTAATAAATTTTAATTACAAAACTTTCAAGAATATTTATGCATTGCACTTAAATATCTTAAGCACTTAGCGTTTGTATATCAAGCAAGCCTTTTTTCAATTTCTGTGCTCTCTCTCTGTCTCTCTCTCTCTTTGCTGTTTGTTTTACTATTCATTTGTTTTATACAATTTCATTGTCCTTATTGTCATTCTTACAACAGCACGCGTATTAATTTTCTTTCGTTATACTTGTATTGAAGAAAAAAAAAAACAATATTTTAAAACCCACGCAGAAAATATTTAAACGCGTACCCACATTCGATTCGCTCTTACACAGCCATGGAAATGAAAATTATTCGTAAAGTAAGTTGAAGTCAAACCGCAACAGTACGTTGAGTGTCATAATACAGCTTTTTCTTTATTTTTTTTTTTGTGGAAGAATGGAAATGTTTGTGTGAGTTTGCAAATTTAAAAAAAAAAACAACAGCAGCATTGGCAACAATATCCACAGCAGCATTTTAGTGCTGCTAACAACGGCAACATTAGCAAAAAGTTTTTTAATCGCTTTTGAAATGGTGAAACAGCTTGAAAGGATTTTATTATTACTATGAAATGTTTTCCGTTGTTTAAGGATTAAAAGATTTTCAAAAAAAACAGCCCACGACATATCTACATCCATCTCTTCACATTCAGACACATACAACACACGCACGCTACACGTTACATCGTGAACATGTTGAAAACATTTGTCTAACGAAATCTAGTTTTTATTACAAAAAAGTTCTTTTGTTTTAACTAATATTTTAGCATAATTGTAAGTTTTTTAATAATTGAATTCAACAGAATTAACAGATGTATTAGCTCTCCAAATTTCTATTACAAAAGATTCTTTTTAATAATTTTATAGAAGTATTGCTTTCAAGAAGGAGTATTAGTGATCAACAACTTTTGCAGTAATTAAATTTTTAATATAAATATTTAGCCTTATAAGAAATAATGGTTCATTTAGATGTTTAAAGTAATTGATGTTACAAAATTGATTCTATTTGTTGTCAACGGTGTACGTATGATGAATTGCTTTTGTAAATAATAAATATTAATCATACGACAAGGACTTTTTTTAAATAATTCAATAGTATCAGACTGGACAAAACTATTGCTAATCATATATACAGCGAATCACTGAAATGAGGCATTTAATTAGATCGACTTTGCACGAATATATATTGTAGCCTAGATATTGGCGGGTTAAAAATGTTGGGAGTTTTTAAGACCTTATTCCTTTTCTTAATTTGATGAAAATAGTGAACGGATTTTTTAAAGAATAATTTTTTTATTTTTATGTTTAAGAAAAGCAGGCCGTGTATTTCAATTCTAATCGACGAATGTTTTAATGTCTTAAGAATTAAATAGTTTTCTTTTTTAAATAAAGAAAATTAAATTAAAAATAGCAAGCAAAAAGCTCTTAATACTTACGAAATGAAAATGAAATATTTTAGAATCCAATGGACTGAATGCCGTCCAAGTAGTGTAAAAAATAAAAAGAACAAATACAGTTTTGTACACTTACGTGAACAAAATTGAGAGCTATGGTAAAAATATGTACTACGTACGCACACATAAGCCAACGATGCTTAGAGAAAGGCAAACAAGTTGCAAGCTTGTTTCAAAATCGTGGATATCCGCGGCAAAAATTCGTAAAAATATGGTGTTTAAGGAAGTGTTTGCACAGTTCGTTCTATTTTGAAGTCTTGTCCATTCATACTTCGGAGAAAACTTTAGAAGAAACCACCACTCGACGACAGTTTAAAGTCGAAGGTGCAGATGGATACAACTTTTACTTTCACAGTTTAAAAATCAAGAAACATCTTTGCAACGAAGACACAGCAGGGAAGGGTACCCTATCCTTAATATTACACTATCATCTTGGTATTTGAAACAGAAAATATGACTGAACCATCGTGCAAATGCCATGGACCTGCACAGGCCAATGCTCGAATTCACCCTGCCAGAGCTGTAAGACATTAGATTCGCCAGCAAGATGTATATCTTTTAAATTGGCCTCCATATTCTCTGCATCTCCAAAAATAATGGAAAACAATTGGGGGGTGCAAAGCAATTTAATAGAAAGGAGTCTATAAAGGCGGCAATAAAAACTGTCTGGCGCGTGTCAGGCCAAAACTTTATTCGCCCTGACATTGTACTGCTTGGGCCAGAATTTTCTTCGCCCCAATTGGTTTGACAAGTAGTGGATAGACACTTCTCAGGCGGCAAGCAGATAAGCTATGATTTTATTCGCCCCAACCGATTGCGGCCGGAGTTGAGTGGCCAGAGGTGTCTTCTCTTAGCTTTGGACCAGAATTTTATTTGCGAATTTTATTCGGTGAAACGACAAGAGAGTTGACCCTTGTCCCATCACATAAAGCAACAGCCAGACGAAGGGAGTCCCATCTGAGTGAGAGGCACAGAGCTTTTGGTATTATCGAGTCAGGCTAGAATATTATTCACCCTGATAGAGTAGCTAGAGCGTGAGGTGACCCTAGGACCAGAATTTTTTTTCAGTCTGACTAATTTAGGCCCGCCGTGAGTAAACAATCTCTCCGACGGTCAACGGTTGAGCCAGAATTTTATTCGCCTCAATCGAGTGAGAAGATGTCTTACCTTCGGGTCAAAAGTTTTTTCGGTACCCGAAGAGGGTATGTGCCCGTATCCACTCGCAACAAATAGTGGCTATATTTTGTGAGAATGTCGGATGGTGTGAGAGGTTGTTGCAAGTATTAAACAATACTTCCGTGACAAACAGTGACCGAACGTGTACATCACGCCGTGCTGTATTTAGTGACTTAAGTTTACTAATAAAGATTAACGTTTATTGAAAACAAACTGTCTCGTGTCTCTTTTTGTAACGAAACCTGGAGCCGTGAGCCCTACTCCAGCTGTAACTGTAAAAACTCGTTATAATTTTTTAGCTTAATTTAACACTTGTAGTAGAGCTTTTTCTAATCTTGCAAGCTCTTTAAGAGTTACGTAAAACCATGCATTTGTCTACTGCAGAGGGTTAATGGTGGAGTAAGTTTTGTCACTCAGTCGGTTCTATTCCGGTTAGGGGAGAGAAAAAGTCGAGGGAGGGCTAACTTAAGCGAGAATGATAGATAGGACAATATGGCGGTGATGTTTTTTTAATTGCAACTGTTGACCATCCGGCGACACTTATAACAATGCGTTTTTGCGAAACAAGTTGTCCATTTATAATTGCTATTGTTCCCTCCTTGTAAAACACTAGTTGTTTATTTTATATTTATTAAACATATTTTGGCTTTGTACTTGTGAAATTTCTCAATTAGATTTTTTTCAATTAAAATTCATGCGTTATTTATGATTCGGTCGCCTTGTTTTTAATTTAATCGCTGTTTATCTTATAAAATTTTATTGTAGCTTTTATAATAAATCGTGTTTTCAAAAGATTAAATTGTTTCAGTAACGGCCGTAAATGGTTTTTATTTGTTTTTGCCATTTCAGTCGATGTGAATTTTTTCATTTCATTCACTGCGAGTTTAGTAGATAAACTTTGAGACTGCAAGTAATGGAACAGAGAGAAAAACAAATGCTGGAACGAAAATAAAATATGACCAGCCGAGTTTAAGAGGAGGTTAAATAACTAAATGGTGTCAGTTTAACGAACAAACATTGAACTTGTTGTTTACAACTTAACTTTTTTTTTTCAAATCGATTTAAGTAGATTTAAAAACCACAAACATTTGGAAAAGACATACTTGCAACTGGACATTAACAAATTAATTCTACAACCCTTCTTTGATATATCAGATGACTAATATGTTGTATGATGATCCGTGTTTCCGAAATTTGGTTTCAGCTAATTGGTAAAATTGCTACATCAATTATCAAAATATTCGTATCTCAGATATGTCCTGATCCTAATATATTAAACTTTTATGATATTAATGCCACAAAGAGATTAGAGGGAAAACTATAAAGTAAACAAAAGAAAAACTGAAACAAGGAAGAAAAGTAAAAAACACAAAAGGGCATTTGACTGACTTTTTACGTTGTTAAGGCTTCAATAACGTCTAATCAAAATTGCTTACTACCTATAACCACGTTACTTGGACTGTTCGTGGTAAATCAAAGTGAACAAATTGTCAAATGTTTGCGCATTAGTCCATAAACACATCGAACTATTTACAAGAGTTTTAAAACTTTCAGTTTCTTGTGATTTGTGCGCACACCGTTCCTATTAACTTGTAAAAAGAGTTTCAGCACGAACAAATCACACGCACAAATCATAAGTGCATGGGCGTCTTAAGGACACAAGCAAGTTTAAATATAAAGCAAAAATTCAATGTTATTACTGACCCAAAATATAAGTGTGCCAAAGTCCCCATAATGTTTATTGCAATTAATCGGAAATCTGTTGAGTCATTGAATTAATTTACAGAATATCGGACATTTTGGGAATATAAATTTAACGTAAACGGGCATTTCGAAAACGACAATGTAGTTGTTAATATAAATGCGAGACTTCGTTCATTTAACAAATTTTGAAATTGGCTGCGCTGTTTGCCGTCTTTATTTACATTAAATTAAAAATATAAAAAAGCGAAGGCAATAAATTGGATAGTCATCAGGTGCAAGTCCGCCTAAAACGAGCTTGTTTTTTCTTTATTTGTTTCAAGCCCTCATGTTTATTGTTCCATCCGTCCTGTGGTGCTGTCTTATAATTTTTTTTTACAATTTTGCCAATTTCTTGCTCAGTAGGTCGATTATAACAAACATAATGACTCCGTCATACTTGAAAAATTACTACGTTAGACCCACCACGTTTATAGTAAATTATAACAATTTTTACGTGTTCTTCGGTGGTTAAACGATCCATATTCGTCAATGGCAACTGACACTTCACATTGACAGACATTTAACAGCTGACAGCCTTGCCAGACCGGCAGTTTTAAAGCCAATAATTAGATAACCCGTTTTGTTAATTAATTCCCTCAATGTTGAATTAAACGTTGAATTAAACTTTTATCTACAAGATATGATGATATTTTAGCAGTTGGAAAGAAGTTATTAAAATTAGAGGAAAAAATAGTGGGTTAGAATGTCCCACCCGTCCTAATGGAATTGTCCCGATCCTAAACGTTTAACAACTGGTGGTGTTATGTAAATATAACTATATTATCCTTGATTTGATATTCCGACAGGAACGAATTTCCGCCATCCCTTGTCAAAATGACACTGAAGATGGCACATAGCCGAAACCGGTTTTTGTCCAAATAAAACTTGACAAGGGATGACTTAAATTCCTTCCAAAATTCTATGTAATTAATTCAGCTCAGTGAGTGATGAAAAGTCTCCAAATTTCTTGCATCAAGTCATTCAATAAATAAGTCCGAACAAAATCCTTTGGAGAAAAATTTTCGCCACTTTGGTGAAGCTGAAACCATTTTTCCCGAATTAAAGCATTTCGGTTACTCTTTGTTCAAAAGCTAAATTCAGGCCTTACATATTCATTGAACTGTATGCCTTTCCCAAGTTTCTTTTATTCACTCGCAAATACTGCAAAGTAAGCGATATGCGAAAAATATGAAATGTGCTTGAATTTACACCCCTCTACACAAAAGGTAAAACTAAAACGAAAATATCCCTATTTAATATTAACATCCTCTTCTAACCCTATTTTACTTTGCCTTTCTTCCTCTTTTTGTTTAACTAAATCAGAAAAAAATTGGCCTTAATACGAATGTATTACAAATTTATTGCTCGATATTTGAATAAATAAACAGTTAACCGGTCAACATCGATGAGAGGAGTTTCTCTCTCAAAAAAAAAAATATATTAACAAAATAAAATCATTTATAAACTAGAACAAATGTAAGAAAAATGCAAAATACACACATCCAGAAATGTTAAATCGAAGAAGTCTTTCAATCAAAATATCGAAAAAATATGTACATTTTGTTGTTAAAATAAAGAGCACATACCATAAGGACCAAAGCAAACAAGAGAAGAGAGGACTATAAATATTTACATTGAAATTTCAAAAGAAAAACAAAATTTTGTAGAGAAAATTAAATTTAATTCTAAAAAATTCATGAGTAAAGTAAATGAATGATACTGTTTTGAATATAAACATGGAAAAAATACTAACAAATTCGGGGGGCAAGTTGCGGCATTCAACATCGATCGATTTAGATTATTAGCCTGTTTCTATATGATAACCGAGCGACTCGTACAGAAAATTTGTGCGGAAGTCCACAGCAAAAAAATAGCGTTTTTTATGAAAATTCTCTAAATGATTCGCTCGCTTGTCATATAGAAACAGGCAAAAAATCTAAATTTTGAACGATATCGAATGCCGTCATAAGCACCGTGATTCAAATGGTTTTTTTCATTTTTTTTTTTCAGAAAAAGACCAGAATTGTTATCTTTTTCTTAGTGAAGAAATGCCGTTGTGCATTGCAGATTGTCATTATAAATCGGAAGAGCATCGACAATCGAGCCTTTGCCGTGCATAAACAAGAGTAAACACTATATAATGCATTGACTACCACTTAATAAACGTCGCAAAATATCGTGTATGCCGGATTTCTGAACTTGAGTGCCTATTGAAAAGAATTTTTGACAGGTTTGGAGCAAAGTCGCCCACAATATTTTGCCACAAATTTTTCAAGAAGAGTTTAGGCGCAATAAAATTCATGATGAGTTTAAGATTCTGTTCCATAATTGATTCTAATATTTGCCCTTTATTTTATTAATTTAAACTGATGAGATTTTTTGAGCACTAAAATTACAACTCTGTTATTGTATTTTCACCTTTCTTGGCGAAGATGATACAATGACTGTTCCGTTTAATACACGAAAAAATTGTATGGTTGCTTCTTAAGAACACTAGTCTAAGAACATTGCCATTTCCCACGGGAGCATGCATTCTTGGCAATCCCGTCATCTTGATATATATAGGTAGTATAGAAGACGTTTGAGGGAACCAGTAATCCCCACGGCAATTAGACAAGAACGGTAAGGTCTCCTCGGGGGAGCATCGTAGGGGCTGTGTAGATAGGAATTGCGGCAAAATGATACGACATGATCGATATGGTGTAGAATAGCAACTCAAGCTTTCGATAGCAAGGCAGGAAAACCGGGAACTCCTACCACTGTTCAAGGGCTTAAAAATGTTAAAAATAATTCAATTCTGTTAACTTAACATTGCTTTGCAAGAGATATGTAAGTTAACAAAGGGTTGGTAAAAACGAAGCTAACTGACGGAGTCTATCTTCATACACATGGGATTAAGAATTTTCTTGATTTTCCGGTGTAAGTTAAAGTTGTCCAGGTTTTTCCTTTATTTTCGTTGTTGTGTTTTCTGATCCTTTGATTTTCTTTTTTGATTTTGCCTACAGTGTCTTTCTTGTAACCGTTGTGTGCTGCTGTGGTATATATCGTATTTAGTTCTTTGTCATAAGCTTCTTTTGTTAGTGGTGTTCGTTCTAGTCTAGTTGTTAGTTGTCTGATCGAGGCGTGCTTGTGTTGCTGTGGGTAGTTGGAGGTATTGTGTATTATTATGTCTGTGGCCGTAGGTTTTCTGTATATTTCGTATTCGAGTTTGTTGGTGTTTTCGTTTGTCTTTATTGTTAGATCTAGATAATTAACGTTGTTACCCTTTTCCGCTTCCGTTGTGAATTTTATGTTTTTGTGTTGTTTGTTGAGATTTCAGTGCTTGTACCTCGTTATGCCACGTGATTTCACGTATTATGTCGTCCACGCATCTTGCGTAAATACTTCCATGATTATTGCTGAGGCTGGGTTTCCCATTCCAAGTCCGTTTGTTTGTCTATCAATGCCGTTGTTGAATCGGAAGTAGTTCTGTTATTGTGTAGTTTTTAAGGTATTTGTGAATTGTGAAGCGAGGTCTTTGCCTTTCGTGTTTACCGGTACTGTGTCGTGCACTATGTTTGTAGTTTCCGCTATGGGTATCGCTGAATATCGATCTTTAATATCAAATGATATTAGGTTCGTATTTTCTGTGGCTTCTACGGCATTTAGTTTTTCAATTAACGCTGTGATGTTGGTTACTGTGAAAGCGTTTGACTGTTCTAAAGTATTTTTTCAATACTTCTTTCAAATGTTTTGAGAACTTGTAGCTCGGTGCTGATTTGTAGCTTACTATTGGTCTCATTGGAGTATCTGGTTTGTATATTTTTGGTAGTGCGATCATTAGTGGGATCATATTTGTCAGAGCATTTGCCATCATTGGTTTCACTGTTAAGTGATTCTTCAATTAGCAAAACATTTCCTCCATGATGGGTGTATTTTTCTCTTTAATTGAAAATCTGAAGGGCAAATACTTTTCAATTAATAAATAATTCAAGGGCGCCCAGTAGGCTAGTTCGTAGTGTGGGTTCCATTTCCACTAAAGGCTCTGGTCTGTTTCACTACAACGAGCGAACGTCTACGTTACTGTACTCCGTTATGTAAGTGAGAATATAATTTGTAATTTTTTTGTAAGGTTTCGTAAATAAATAAAAAATAACTTAAATTCTTCAGCGTTTTACTCGCACCTCGTATGCATTAGTTTTGTTTTATGCCTTAACCATAAATTAATGATTGACAATGTGATTTATGACATAATGTGCCTACGCACGCGAACAGATGCGGGTACTCACGGTTATTTAAACATTCATAAACACATATATCGCGCTCACACCACAATTCCTGTGAAATTTATTGTGGGCGGACTGCGATTAGGGAGTTCCAAAATATGTAAAATTTAATTAACGTAATTATTTATTCAAACTACAATCACCTTAATATTGGAAACCCTTAATTGCACTTTTAGTCGTATATTACATTTGTGTTATACTTCGAATTCTCGAACAATCATTTTGTTATCAATTTTAAATTCCTATTTATCATTTTACTTTATCATTTTATTTAATGAGATTCGAAGAAGAAACTTATATTTTGGAGCGTAATGAACAATTATTGACTGCTGTTTATCATGATTATTATGTTTTTAATTCTACATAATCACGTTAGCCCATACAAATCCTTGACGTAACGTGTAATGCGTGTGTTTAATTCACACTTCATCGCAAACACATAACTGACTGACTACACGGATTTAAGTCTTAAGTTTTTAAATTAAAAAAAAAATAGATTTAAATTTTCGCAAGGCTCAAATAGGATAACAAAAGTTTTTCTCCAATAATATTGGCTCTACAAAAAATTTGCCGTTGTATAACATGGCATCACTTGTGATATATTGTTAGCGGTGACAAAAACAAGAAGAACTTGTAAAATCATAAAACAGCAGGCTATTTCCTTCCGTTGAAAAAGTAAGTTCGAAGATATGAAAAAACTTGAAACGTTTCTGGCCTCAAAAGATGGATAGTAGCATACGCCAGGGATGCGTGTCCAAGAGGGTGCTTGGTCTCAAGTGTGTGAAGTCTGGGTGCCACTCGATCTCCAGTTTGAATACAGGTTTTATTTCGCCAAAAGAGGAATCAGGAAAAGATGGACAAGAATGCCTCGCGAGGGGAGAACGAGTGAATCTTCTAAGGCGTTAGACTGTCATATTCTGACAGTGATGGACAATGAAGCCTCGCACGAGGTGGAGGGGTTAATCTCTGTAGGAACTTTGATGTTAATTGGCCAATGGAGGAATTCTGAAGACTGGGGCAAGAAAACCTTTTAAGGGCTGGACGGGACAGCTTCGAAATATACTCCTGAGGAAGAGGCTGAGGCGGTAGCACACATTGTGTGTAAATATCCAGCTCTGACTAGCATAAGACTCAGGACCACGGGCAGGCACTTGTGAAGTGTAAATGTCATGGTCATGTAAATAACCTAAGTCTTAAACAAATGCTAGCAATTACAAGAGACTCCGTGATGAGGGAGAAGGTCATTAGTCACCAGTCGACAGTCTGAAATCACTATAGTCGATAGTAACGGCTAGTGGTGCACGAGACTTGACTGAGAATAAGTGTAGCGTGCAATCAAGAGAGTCGAAAAGGGAGCCATCAAGATCGCGGTCTGCTTCGATATCCCTACCCTGAAGCCCGCAATTACCTTTTTTCATCTGATTCGCTAAGGTATAACAAGGAGTAGTGAAATTGTATTACAATTTGTAATGCTGTTGAAGCGAAGTCTATTCGCACACCAACTAACGTGTAAAGAATTCGAATTTCAGCTTCTCTGGGATCTACTTACGGAAATTTCGAAAAAAAAAATTCTGGATTTAATGGCATGTAATGCGGTCGAATTGCAACTTGTTTTCGCGAACCGGAAACAGATCCACTTTTAGAAGTTCGAGATGGTCTGCAGAACCGACAATATGGCAATATTGGCCGTAATATGATTGCTAAGTTGTAGTAATACTATCAGAACATTGTGTAGTGATAAGTTTGTAGTAATAGTTTTGCCATTTGCTATATATCCGAAGCTGTCGAAGTTATCACTGCCATCTAGCTGTCAAAATATTCAATAAAGTTTACCATTTCGTTATGCATTGTTTTACGCCTGTACGGCTCGGTTTTATGTACGCAAGGTAATTCGCGTTAGGTCGTTTATGGACACAGGTGTTCGTCCCACCGTGAAAAGTTATAAAATACTTACAAAGTTTTGGATCTTAAGCTACCAACTAGACAGCGAGAAAAAACAATATACAACATCTCCTCTAATACATCCTTGCAAAACTTAGCAGACATATCGGACAGCAATAGCAAGAGAATGAACTCGTTGTATAGGGTCTCTGAATGATTTGGTGGTTACAAAAAAATTCTAATGTAAAAGAAAGGAATTGCAATGTTGATCCAAGTAAGGCAGTGTATATGCATATGATTTGTTTGAAAAATCCTGCCAACTTTTGAGTTTCCTCCTATTTTTCTCATTTTGATTCTTTTTTTTAATTCTAATTATCTCCATCAACAAAGTTAGAAAGAACAAAGTATGACTACATTCCTGTAAGTTAGCTGAAGTCCTTTAATCATTTTAATTTCTTCAAGGTCTGACGGTAGAACAATAATAATCATTATTCGTTTTTTTTTATAATAAAATTAAGTCTACTTAACTTCGTATATGTTCACGGTACGACTATAATCGAGTAATATTCTTAAATTGCAAAAAATATATTTCAATTTAGCATTTATTGACTATGAAAACTTCACTAACACTTCACTCACATGACAAAAACGAAAGGCTGCTGATTAATATCCCTTTTTCTGTGAAGCTCTTGTTCATTCATTTTAATTGGCAATAAAACAAATACATTCTCGTGAAACATAAAAACTTCGTTCAATAATATTTGAATATCTAACAATGGCAAATAGCTATTTTCGGCCGAATTTCCAAATGTTTAAGGGAATAAAAGAGATAAAATTTGTAAAATGATTTTTCTTTCTTTTTTACGAAATGTTTTTCCATTCGCCACATCTGACTAACATCTGTTGAAACAACACATGCACACGTTTTAAAACTCGTGCAACATGAGTGAACAATTCTTTAAAATTGAAAAATTCGTTAGATGAAATCATTTGTCTGGAAGGGTGTGTGTGTGAGTGAGTGGGTGCGTGTGAAAGCCTGTGTATGTGTGTGCGTTGCAATCTACATGTACTATTGAGTTGTGTCTGTAACTGATGTTTAGATGAGGGTACGTAAATATGTGTGTAGTTGCACTTAAAACACCTGCTTAATGTTTGCAATAAAAAGCTATTTCCTATTTTGCTCGCTACCTTAGGCAGGCAGTTAGATGGGCGGCTTAGGACAGATTGGGGGCAAATTAATATTACATGCATCAATGTGTCAGTCTGTTTAAAGCAAACAATAACTGTTGAATTCAGGTACATTTTGTAGTTGTTAAAGTACTAGTAATAATGTTGAATATAATTGAGCAGTTTATTACTGCGAGAGGGAATTAAAAGAATTTTATAAAATTGTTTAAAAGTAAAAAAGTTCACAGCCGTTTACTCTGTGAAAATGTAACACTATGCCTAGCCCTGAACTTGGTGTGGCGCGGCTTCTCAAAGCTTCTTTATTTGTTCTACTTGCTTCGTCAGGAATATTTGACGTTTCAAATTAAGTGATTAAAGCCTCGTTTTGCATTGAATTAAAGCAGGAAGATAAAAATAAATTATTGGCGATGCTTCGTTCTATTTAAAGACCGCAAATCGGGTGTTCTCAAGAAGAACACTGTTTTGTTTTCGTGAACATTTTTGAAACTTTAGATAACTTTGAGAAGGCCTTCCGTATAAGACCAGACTAGATCAAGAATTAAAGCCTGAGCAAGGTCCTTAAGAGCGCCTTATCAATCCTTAAAAATATTTTAAACTTCTTCTCCATATACAAACGTATGTACAGGGTGTCTGGAGGCAAATTTATTTCAAAAAGTATTAAACGGTGCAGAGGGAGGGTGGTGCCGTTGGAATTTTCGATTGTTCGGGCTTGTCAGTCATATTGTCGCAGTGGTCGAGGGAGCATCGCGCGTTCGCTGTGGAGACATCTTTTAAGAAAAATGATTATTACGTCGACAATTTTGTTGCTCGTCGACAATTTTGTTCAAAGTTCGGTATTCGGCGAATACGTGATGGACCAAGTGTAAATTTCATTCGTTCGTGGGTGCAGAGATTCCGCGCAACTGCTTAGGCTATGAATGTCCCACAGCCAGGGCCCAGTCGATCTTTCAATACGTAAAAGAGCAGCCTCACTGGAACTTCCGAGAACTGAAAGAAAGTGGCTTCGATTTACTCAAAAATTTTTGTGAAACGATGTTGAGCGTTTTCGCACTGTAAATCACATTTTTTGGAGCGACGAGTCTCATTTTCTCTTAAACGGCCACGTCAACAAGCAAAACACCGTTACTGGTCTCCAAGAACCCGCAACCCTCGCTTGAGACATCAAAACTCATTGCATTGCCCCAGGGTAACTGTTTGAGATGACTGGGCAATTTTTTTTTTTAATTCTAGAGGCCAGGCGACGAATATCAGCGGTCAAAGTTATCGACGCATGATTACGGAATTCTTTTTGCCAAACTTGCGAGCTCATCCATCGTACTCTTCACACACGTGGTTTTCTACACGATGGGGCGACTGCACACACTTCGATAAATTTGCTTTGGGAAAATGTCCCCCAAAAACTTATCAGTCGCTTGGGGGACATCCCATGGCTACCGAGGTCGCGCGATCTAACCTCAATGGTATTTTTTTAAGAGATCACCTCAAGGAGAGGGTTTATAATGACAATCCCCAATCTCTTGTGGCTTTAAAGGAAAATATTTGCCGAAAATTCAGCTCAATTGAACCAAGTTTACTGCAGCGTGTGGCGCAGACAACAAGGCTACCAGACACTCTGTACAAGAAAAACGAACTGTCTCTTGTCGCGTTACTGCAGCACAGGCAAACGTGTGCGACAGAAATTGTATCAAGCCCATTAAGCTTTAATTTTATAAATGTAGAGCACATTCTCCGACATTCAGATATATTCTTTCAATCTTTTGCATGTTTGTTCTTCAGTTTGGTTTTATAAATTTTCCAATAAGAAAACGTTTATTTAGAAGAGTCGAAATTTAGAAAAGTTGAAATAATTTAATACGAAAAATCAACTTAATGCCCAAAGTCTTGTAAAAAGAAATTCCTTTTAAAATTTATAAATGAATTTTATTTAATCGGCTAAATACTTGAACTGTTGTAGATTTTATTTAGACGGAATTTGTTTTTTTTTTAATACTATTTAAAGAGCGTTTAAAACTAAGCGCTAGCACTTTGGAATTTATTGAAAAATAAAATAATTTAAACCAACAGCAATTTTTGCAAATGCGCCCTTTTATAGCAGCCTTTTATAAGTAAATTTTATATTCCTGCTCGTGCATTTTTCAGGCAAAGATATGAACGGACGGACAGACATTCCAATTCACATTTACAGAAAACTACAGTAATTTTTATAGCCAGATGCCTAATGTTGTTACATAAGTATAAATTTATGACTGGTACTAAAATGTGAACATACTTACTAACCCATGCAAATACTTAACACACACACACATCTATGCACATACATATATAAATGCTTAGTGCTTCACAGCGAGTGCTTTTATTACTTGTACGTAAATTTTGTAAATTATATTTGTGTGTGTGTGTGTGTGTGTGTTAACTAGTGCACATGTATTGTATTTCGTTTTTAGTTAGTGCAAGTAAAAGATTTTAATATTTTGCCTTTAATTTAAAACAGGTCAAAAGTTTAAATTCAAAATGCTGTTTATCTTTAATTTGCCTTTCTGCTCTGCTACCACTCAGCCCAATGGGTTGTCTTACACTCTTTTTCAGTTGTATGTGTAAGTGAGTGTGCTTTTAGAAAGGTTAAAGTTTATTTCTAAATTAAACAATTTTTAATTTATTTATTTTGTATTTAATTGCGCAAGTATTTCGAATTCAATTAGAAACCTTAGCAACTGTATTCTATTGCAACACTTAACTCGTATGTAAAGTCTACGCTGGCTAAATTTCGTAGTTCAGTGCTGATAGTTGTAACATGTAAAAGTTAGGGCTATAATTGACTGCACGCAGAGACATTAATATGGTTGTGCCATAGTCACGACGACGATACATATAATGGTTATTTGAAATCATATTAAACATTACCTAAGTTGCCATAAACAAGTTATTGTTAAAATTTAACAATAATTTTTACTAATCAGAACCACAATGTGATAACTACACAAAAATAATATAATAACACTAACCATAAAATGTTCTTAATACACATAATACATAAAATTCCTTTGGCACTTGCGTTTAGTCAGAGTTTGATGATGCGGTGGCTTAACTGGTTAGCGCGTTATCTGTTCTGCATTCGATATTATATTAATGTTGTAGGAATATCAAAGCAAACCGCTAACTTTTCGACCACCTTTTTTCCCCGAATTGATTTTTGGTATTTACGACTAACGCTAGCCTTTACTCCTGACTGTAGTGATTTCAGACTGTGTATTCGTAACTGTTGACCTAGTTCCTCATCAGGGAGTCTCTTGTAATTGCTAGCATTTGTCTACGGTTTAGATCCTCTATGACATTTACACTTGACAAGTGTCTTCCCATGGTCCTAGGCCTTATGCGACGGAGTTCATACAGAGATTAAACTCTCTACCTCTTGGTCGACTCTATCGGAATGTAACGGTCCAACGCATCTCTTCTGAATTTTTCCCTTGGCCAATTAAAACCGAAGCTCCTTTGGAGAACAAGATGTGCACCCACACAGAGCTCCATATGCAGGAAATTGATTGGTATCCTGAGTTCGCTTACTCTTGCCTACGCATTCCTGGCGTACGTTGTTCCACCGTGGATTAGAAGTTTTTGTAAGAGAGTGTTAACTTCTCTCCGCCCGACTTATTTAGCCAGACTCCTAGTAGAGACAGGAACCTTTTACCAAGGTAAAAGTCAGAACTTCTGACAATGCACTCAGTTACTGATAACCCAGTCGATGGCTTTAGTCGTCTGTGTTCGTACCTCAGCCGCTGCCATGCAATAAAATAATTTTTGGCTTTTCTTTCATTTTAAGAAGACAGTATGAAATTACTCGTATCAGTAATAATAATGTAATTTTCTTACAGCCAAATACTCGTAATTCAATCATAATATCCGGATTTTAGATCCGGATTTCTTAAAGAGTTGAAAATTAAACACCTTTCTAAAATTTTTTCTTACCAGTGACATGTTATATTGTGAGTCCAACTTTCAGCAGTTTTGTCCACCGTTCCAACCAAAGACTTCATTATCGTAGAGTGGGACGTCGGTGGGTCGATTAAAATGCATTATGCTGTTTTGTCCTTTAAACCAAAATCGCGACAGGAGTGGTTACTTCGCATGAAGATGCGTTTCAATCGAGTGCTCTGACTCATGAACGGTAGTTTTTTAGATGAGCTCCATTTCTAACTGAATACAGAGTTATATCCGAAGGCATATGATTTTATGTTTGAAATAACGTGCGACCGAATTTTACACTTGGAGGCAGGTACTCACGTTAATCTGTATCCCGTCTGTCTCATTGGGAAAATATATGTAATGAATTGCTGAATGTCATTCCGTTAACCCAAATGGATTAATGAATTGTTGAGAAATAGTAGAGAATTTGAAAACAAAAAAGTTAAACAAGAAACTTTCTAAACGATAGAAACTTAATTTAAGTAATTGGAATCTTGAAAGTAGAAAAAAGTATTCGATTTATTTTGATATTCAAAACAACTTTTCTCTGAAAAAGTGTGCATATCGTTGCTTAAAAAGTTCTATAGAATGAGTATTTTAAAAATATGCTAATGTGAGAATTTGAGTACGTTAATTGGAGTCTGTGTGCCTTTAATTGAAA
Source organism: Phania funesta (assembly GCA_963932375.1). Classification (NCBI taxonomy): domain Eukaryota; kingdom Metazoa; phylum Arthropoda; class Insecta; order Diptera; family Tachinidae; genus Phania; species Phania funesta. The sequence goes on from OZ010656.1 coordinate 72,757,110, forward strand.
AATGGGTCTCGATTGTTTATTCGAGCTTAAAATATTATTCAATTAGTATCTGACGAATAATTGGACACTCGAATAATTGTTTTTAATAAAATTTTCATTAAATAATTATTTTAAAGGAAAAACTTCAAGCTGAAAAATAAAGGAGATGATAAAATTTTTAATGTTTGTGCTTAACACGCATTTTCATCCTCTAAGGGCCATTGAAGGCGATTTTATTTTAAATGGTAAAAATTATTGAATAAAACAGACTAATTCAGGTCGTTTTAAATTAAAAATCTGTTGTTTTTATCAATAACCGATAAATCTTAAATACGAATTTTTCAGGAGCATCCAAAAAGGGGTCATTCGAAAGTGCGGACTTGCTATTTGTGTAACGTACAAGCTGATATGAGTCATAACAGCCCACTTCGAACAAAAGTGCAAAAACAGTAGAATCCCAGTCAAGGAGGCGGAAGAATGTGTTACGGTCGCTAAAAGTGGGTGCAGATAAAAATCGGCCAGTGGGTCATAAATACGAATTATTTAGGAAAAGTTTTTGATTAAATAGGCCGACTTGAACTTCTTTACCTCGACATATAACTTTCGTTGACCAAAATCGGGGCCATTCAATCCAGTTCTTGTAAACTGAAAATTATGCAAGAAACGTATGTGCTGCAAAGTATTTAAATAAATGTAGGACTTACGCTATTTTTTACTTGAAAATAATTGGAATTTGCAATGAGCGCTTAAAATACAAGAATTTAGCATCAATTACTTAAAATCGTCAAAAGTGGGATAAACTTTGCTTGATGACGAATAATTTGTTATTGACTCCAAAACCCTGAAACACATACGTTGTTATTTCTAAACACATGTATAATTTTTTCTTTGAACGAGTTCATCGTAATCATAATTAGAAAAAATGCATACTAAATCCATAAATGCAACTAGTCTCTAGAATCATGACAAATTAGATTTTAAGACATACGCCGTTTTTCATGAAAGCTATAGAAAAGTAAAAATTTTTGCTTTTTATTCTGAAAAAAACTAATTATCTTCTTACAAGTTGCCCTATAAAGTCTTATTAGTTACTACTTCACATCATACGTGTAGGGTTCTTTATGCTGAACTTAACCCGCCTCTAAGTTGCATCATTTGAAAACTGTTTAGAATTAATTTTATTTTCTTTTTATTTACATTTGCTATTTCATTTTTAAAATTCTGTTATTTTCTTTTTTTTCAATTTATTTTAGATTTTTCTAATTCTAATTGTAATAGAAATTGTGTTTGTGTGTGTTTGTCTGTCTGAAACTGCTTCAGTGTCTGTCTCGAACACAACCTGACCCGCACTCTTCTGCAACTGTAAAGAAAATTCATTAGTATTGTTGTGAAAGTGTGTGTATGCTCGTAAATGTGTGAGTAGCAACGAAGTGTGCATGCGTTTGTATCATTAACTACCACTACTACTTCTACCATCAACAAACACAATCTCATTTCACATTCATATTTATTGCACTCATACACCCTACATACGAGTCATGAATATGCAGGCTATTCAGTTTATGGGTCCAACACAGCAGCAGCAACAAGCAGCATCGTTTCGATATAATGGACCACCATTGCATACAATGCAGCAGCAGCAACAGCATCCACAGCACCAGCAGCATTCACATCAACAACAACAGCAATTGCTGCAGCAACAACAACAGCAACCAGCCTGGTTTGTTAATAATGGCAGTACAACTACTCCTGGTGGCGGTGTTGGCATCGGTGTCGGTGGTATTAGTGTAAGTGGCATTGAATCTGCTGGTTGTAGTTCTGTTACAAATGCTGGTTTTCTGCCAAATACAAATCCAATTTGTAGCACTACACCAATTAAAGGAAAGGTAAGTGAATTAAATAGAGACTGTACAACAACAATAACAAACTAACTGAACAAAATAGCAAATAAAAAAGAATTAATTACCTTTTAATACTGACTCCACAAAAGAAAAAAACTACAAAAGAATTACAAGCAAAAATTGGAATGTGCACTTTAAAATTGTTTGCCAAAGAAACCATAAAGAGAAAACTATCTATCGAAATGGGTCATGCCAAGTGAAATTTAATTAGAAAATTATTTTAGAAATATGTTAAAAAAAGAGAAGAAATACAGATTGTTGTAGGGGGTAAAACTCTGCCCAAAACCAGGCCAGAGTTCCTTTTTATTTTCCAAACACTGTTTAACATATTTTACAGAAAATAAGTATTAATTTTACTAGAGAAACTTTCTAAAAATCCCATATAATTGTATATTTTTTATCATAAATATTTTATTTTTTAATTACACTGGAGTACAAAATGAAAAAAATTGTTTCTTTCGAACGTTTAGGTGGGGTGCTAAGAGCCAACATATAACTTTGCAAATTTGAATAGGAGTAGCAGGCCATCACAGATTTATTGGTATAAACAATAGATAAATTTAAATGGAAAAAAAACTTCTTAATTTTTCAACTTTTCCGGAAACAAATTTGGAACATTTTAAATTGAACCTATTTTCCCGAAAATTCCCGAATAGTGCAAAAGAAATAAAATTATACTTAATATAATTTATTAAATAAGAAAACTGGTTAATCACGAGCTTTTAATACATTTCTAAGCACGGAAGTATTAATTTTCGCTAATCGCCTTTAACGGGTGTTCGTTTTGTCGGCATGCCGAGTATGAAGCTTACGGTTACACTAGCTTGATCGAAGAACCTATTCGATCTGTTTTTTCTGGTCGAGTTTATTGAAGTAGTGATTTTTCGATCGTCGAATAACCTGGTTTTTTTGCTCCGAAAAAATCCGGTTTAAATTTGAGGGCATGGAAATTCTTCAAACTTTAAAGAAGCAAGGAGACGGTAATTTTAGTCAATGTGTGTTCTTTAATAAGCAATAAATATAAATGAGCAAATGTTGAAGACATTTCAAAAAACCGCATAACCATGATTTCAAAAACTGAAATCGGAGTTTTTTTTTTTTAATTTCATAAATTCGAGTTATGCGGGAGACGGTTTCTGAAATGTGTTAAATAATCGATCACCCTAGCTTACACGCTATTTCACTAATGTTTTTAAAAAAGGACAATTATAAATATAAGAAAAAATCTAGTTCTTTTTTCCACCGCAGCACAGTGTTGCCATGACATTTCATTATTGTTGCATAATTATAAATGTAATTACAGTTAAATACAATAATATTTCGTAAATAACTAAATATGACATTTAATTAACTAAAATGTAGCATTAGAAATGCAAATCATTTATTCTAGAGGCAAAGAAATGTGCATGAGTTCCAAAAATTTGCATTTATATTTCATTACAACTGAATAAGTTGGAATATAAATGAAACAACACTTATTCCACACACAGACCTCTATGTGTGTATGAGCTGAATGTGTGTGTGTATTTACAAATCAACGAACATATAAAATATTTCCTTTATTCGCACCACTGCTCGCTTGAAACTAAAATGTATGACGATAAAAAAAATTAGAAGATTCTCAGAGAGAACTGTAAGATCCTGCCGTGGCGTGGCCCCTAATGATTTGTGTTAGAAATTATCATCTTCGAAATTTTGTAGTACGAGGGAAGTGTAACTGAGCAGACACTTGGTATTTGAAACGGTTCTAGATCCAATATCTTGTATTAATGAGTGTTATTTCACGTGTTTTTCCTGGGAATTAGCAAGCGAGGATCCAAGGTTAAAGAGTTTATGAAATAAATGGAAGGACGTCAATATAAATTCTCTATGAAGCAACAATATAGAGCGACCGGATGATAGAGGGCTGTTCTAAAAAACGTTTCGCTTTGAAATCGCCAAATTAAACAAACGACAAACAGTGTTGTCTTAATCGGAAGATTTAGTGCATTCGAAGTTTGGTTTGCATAAAATAAAACATAAAAACCCATTAAAAAGCTGCAATTAGCCAGCTTTGGCGATTTCAAAACAAAGCATTTTTGAGAACTTGCTTGATAATTTTGGCATCCGCCTGCCATACTTGTGGAAATTATTCAAAAATATTGTCGAAATTTCGTTTCAGTTGTAAATTTCGGCTTCATTTCTTCAGTGCGTAGGTAATTCCCATAGCTCCCGTAGCAGCCAACTGAATAGGGCTTCTCTTAGGAGTGAATCGGCTTATTTTGAGGTTTAATTTGGCCGACCTGTGATTGAACAACAAATCATCTTCTCTTCAAAATAAAACCATAATCAATTTGATATCTCACAGCGTTGTTGTTTTATTTAAATTTCTTTTCCAATCATCCCTATGTGATCACACTGTACTGCATGATATAGTTCCATATAATGGGTGTTATAATTAGTCATGGGAGCACAAGTTCCATAAAAATGTTCGAGAATCTGAGTCAGTGTTGAAAAATATGCTTTCTATGATTTTGCATTTTTGGAAAAGCCTATTCAAGCAATTTGAAATATTTATAATATTTAACAAAAAATGATATAAGAATTTTCAATACTGTCGGGTCCCGATAAATTCGCTATTGGTAGCTTAAATCTTCCGATACGATAAAGTTTTTCTCCGGCCCTCTAGAACATACTCGATAAATAAAAAAATTAAAAATCAATGGGACTTGGTCCCCTCTCCAACTTACAATTTTAGGAATGGAAGCTTGTTCGCCTTCATTTTTTATTTGCAGTCGCTTTTTCGTACTCTCCATAGTTTATTGAAAATAATGAGACATGAACTTTGTTGAAAGCTGCTAAGTCAATGAGAAATGTATGAGTGAGTTCTCACCTTCCAGCCAGTCTCCTTTAGAGTTTTTGAAACCGAAAACCGGTTTTAATGGTTTTTGCAAAAAAAATTCCCAAACGGTTTTGAGTTTTTTTAAATTTTCGTTTTCGGTTTTTATCCTTTTGACTTTTCGTCTGATTTCTATTCCAAACATTTTCATTCTTTGTGTAAAAAAATTTAAATAATTTATATAATATTAATAATATTTTAATAATATTAATTTTCGACGAAAACATATTGTAAACCAGATTATGCGGGATTACAAAATTTAGAACTTTGGAAGACCATATTCTTAATTTGTTGAAAACTCTGAATGAATATGTTTTTAAGAAATTGTTTTTTTTTTATACTTGACTATAATTGAATACGGATTTTTTTATTCATAAAAATAGGACATATATTGCAATTCTGATCCACGAATGTTATGTCATAAAAATTTAATGGGTTTATTTTAAGGCAAGGAAAGGACACACAAAATGCCAACAGCGCGTAGAGAAAGACAACAAATTTTCAGACTTGTGCCAAATCCGAAAATGTCCTTGGCGAAAATTCGCTAAAAAATCGGAGTTTAAGCTCAGTTCGTCGCATTTGAAAGTCGTGTCCATTCTGTTTGAACCAAAACTACAGACTCCAATGCGTGATAGCGTCGGGCAATTCAGATTCTTTTTTCAGTGCCCTGGTTTTTAATTTTTATTAAATCTAAAAAAACCAAAAACAGTCCTGATGAATTCTATAGAAAAAAAAAGTTATCAAGTTTCCTTTTGATAGCAGCTTTCATCAGCCCACTCTGTATAATGCATACAGAATCGACAGAAACACACGAAAGAAATCTTCCTCACAATATAGTATTTATTTGTTTATTTACTTTGCGGTCACTATTTGCACATCCCTTTTTTGCCAATAATAATTTAGTTTCAACTTCCTTAAACTGGCTGCGAAGTTTTTAGAAAATCAAAACAATAAAGTTTAACAAAACCCAGAAAACAAAGTCTTATTTTATTTTTCTTACTTTCCTTTCGACATTTAGATGGTGTTTGCCAATCTTAATCAGTGCGAAAATTTTTAAAGCAACAGCTGTTTCTAGTTTTTCTAGAATTATGTTTAAAGGTATTGCCATCATAGCAACAACATGGTCGTATATTGCCCATCTCTTATTCTAAGAAGAATTTCCTGTTACTCGACAAGTGTTCGCCATTAAATAGTGACACAGAGTTTTATGCAAAGCTGTATTATGCAGTATTCGAGTAGAACTTTGTAATTGTTGTGGAAAACATAATATGTTTATATTATATTAATTATTTAAAATATTAGTTTAGTTGTGATAAACATATTATTGTAAACATTTAAGCATTATGTTAAATTATATCCATTTATAAGAACTGCAACTTCATGACATTCCAACAGTTCAATTTTTGCTAAAATTCGAATCACAACCAAAGTATTTTAACTATACAAAAATAATATAATAACACCAAACATAAAATGATTTCATTTGACATAGTATGTAAAATTCTTTTGTTTAATCAAAGTGTGCGGGTGCTGAGTCGGAAGGGGTTCGCGTGTTTTCCATCAGGCATTCGTTGGCTTTAGCCAACTAATCGTTCTAACAGGACTGGTTATTTGTTAACCATATGATTCATTCTTAATATGTTGCTCTTATTGTAACCTCAATCATGTTTTTCCGTACCCGAGTAGTTGCAGAGGAGTTTCTAATAAGGGTAGGGCGATGTTGAAACCAAACAAGCTACGACATTCTTTTTCTTTAGTATTTAAAAGTCCCAAGAAAATACGGTGCGCCAGTGGCACGCGCATAGATCAAGCTAAAGTTGAGCATTACACATGCGTTTTCAGAAAACCCAACAAGTGAAAATTGGACGGGATCAAATGTCTGAATGTCGCCTTGGTGATCCCGCCACATTGATGTATTGTTACACGGGGTTGTCTGGAGCCTGAAGGGGACTTTTCAAATTCGACCAGTAAATAAACACAGGTATCACGGGAATCAGTAGTCGCGCGAAGAAAGCTACGGACTATTTGTTTGTGAGCCTTCTAAGGCGATACACCTGGTCACTATGGTTTAGACGAGAAGGTTGCGTTGCATGATCATTGTGGCGTTGCATTGCAATGCAACCTAGACATAAAATAGATATTAATCTTCAGCAAGAAGTGGTAGCCGTGGTCTTAAAAGTGCTACCTACTAGACTGATCAGTTTCGATGTCAAATAACCAAGTTTCCGATTTTCTTGCTTTTTTTTACTTGAGTAATATTTATATTAGAATTTCTCTTCTTCCAGTGCAAAGGCTTTTCATATTTTGTTTGTAATTTAGTGAATTCTATTTGTCAGAGTCACTAAAAAGTTCGCAATGCCACCAATACCACCTTTAATAGCGATGATTATTTGTATTTTCAAAGTTTTACTTTTTAGATCAATTTACACTAAACGACACAACACACACGGACAAAAGTCATCGTAACTTTGCTTACTCATCCTTTAAGGAACTGTTTTCTATAAAGAAAAGTTCTCCGACACCAGCAGCCAGCTTAATAGCAAGAATGTGTTTTTTTATAGTGTAATACTCCCCTGCCTCCAGAACAAAACACGGCAAACCAACGATGTACAAAGAATAACACTTTGTCCCCACAAATATTTGTCGTCTTCATGGTCTCTTTAGGAAAAGAAACAAACATAGTCGTGCTGGAGTCATGCTGTAGCGTTGCTTGTCAGTGTACTTGTGGATACATAAAACATAATAGTCAGAAACGTTCTTTCAGCAGGTGTCTGATCATTAAACATACAGCAGATATTGTTCCCTTATTGATCCACACTATTCATGTCATGCATCTACAACTCCTTAATGCCCAGAACTTAATACATTTAACCATTTATAACATTGTTGGGATGATAAGATATGAGAACACCAGAGAAGATACAATGGAATAATAAGCAAAAAGTTCTTCAATCGTGGAAGAAGCAAAAAGACGATGACTTTTGTCAAAACGTGTATCGTAGCCGGCAATAAATATAAATAAACAAATTAATGTTGAAATTTAAAAAAAAAACGGCTAGCCGGGGTTTTCAAGATTTCAAATAATCGAAAATCGGTTTTCAGAAAATCTTGCATAATGGGTCACCCTACTGCTCACAAAATGTATAGGGGCATTGGTAGGTGGTGCCAAGATCACCGTTGGGACAGTGTCGAAAGACAGACGCTGAAATTCATCAAGGCATATTTGTAGCGCTCGCTATTGACAGTGGTACCACTTTGAAAGCATTAGAGGCAAATGATGCCACCTTTCCACCATACGCACCAAACACTAACTTTTTCTGGATGCGCTTTCTCCTGGTGAACAGCGACTGTGTTGCGGGCGTCGTCCCAAATGTAGCAATGTTCTTAGTTCATTCCGCAAATGCTCCCCGATCGTATGCGCGCAAACTGTACACAAACGATGTCAACATGGGACCACCCTATATGTTATTTTTATTTGCATTTAAATTGTATTACACTTAAATCTTTGATTTATTTGGAAATGTTGTGGTGTGTGGCTGCTAAAGTTCTGGCTTTAGTTCATTTAAAGAAACATTTATCTAGAGCGGAAATAATAGTCTGCTTCTACTGCAGAATAGAAAATTAATTGTTTGAATCGGAGATGTGGCACTGAGACTGGGTTTGGAATAAATTTGAATGGGCTCTTCGATATTTTCAGAACTTCATCACGATTTTTTAATCTAATAATTTCCTAGTTTTAATCCAAACTCACGTTACATTACATTTTAATAGATAAGCGATTCTAGAGCTACTTTCACTCGCCGTTGTTTTTTTTTTTTATTCACAATTCAACAAAGAAAAGACAGAAAAATGAACACTATTTTGTAAAGCGGCATAAAAACAGTAATTTATGAAAACAATTTTCTTTAACTTGAAAAAGTTACAACCCATAAACTTTAATATCGACAATCTTGACCGATAAAAAATTGTCTTTTTTCCTCATTTCTGCTGTTTTTGCTTGATACAAAGTTTTCAAATATTTTAATATGTTTTTTTTTTTGCGAATACTAATACAGGGGAAGTTGGAAAAAATTTTAACAAACTGATATTAAAATAAATATATGACCTGGATATAAAAAAATATAGTTTTGTTATTGTTGTTTCATTATCATGTTCATGTTCTTTTTAGTTTCATCATATTTAAGCTTTTTTCAATAAACGCCTACTCTTTAGTTGATAACTTCTTCTCGGGAACTGACTTAAAAGAACTGTGTATGTGTGAAATATTTTATGTTTGTTTGTGTGCATGTGTGCGTTGGCGTGTTTATATAAGTAGGGTAATAACAAAATGAAATCTCAAAGTGTTCACAAGCAACAGCAAGAAAAAAGAACTACAACAAAAAGATGAAAAAAAGAAATGAAATTGTAATAATGCAAAATAGTTCATATATAATAACATGAGATTTTTTAGACTCAAACGCCTGCCCTTTAAACGCATCCTGTTCTTTTTTGCTGTTGCTGTAGGCTTTATATCCTTTTCTCTTTGGCCTTTTTCGTTTTCTCGTTTTTTTTTTTGTATTTCGTTCTTTTTTATATGGAAGCTGGCAATAAATTAAATCTCAACCATAAAAGGGCAAATGTTAATACTCACACCCACTAATACACTTAAACAACACATACAATTACAACAACCTGCAGTCATACACACAAAGTACATGGTTTTTTCACTTATACATGTAAATATTCCCGTACACGTATCGCTTTCGCAGTCGCCTACAAACATAAAATTTCTGTAACTTTTTCCTCATCTTTTTTTTCTATCATATTATTTTGTTCATGCTGATATTAAATGTCTGTTGTATTTTTTTTCTTTTTGGTTTGTCGTATGCAGTAGGGTTTTATTGTACCCTACATAAATAATTTAATCCGTTATTAGTTATACGTTTTTGGCTTCTCTTTTTTGTGACAGATTTAAGAATTAAAAAACTAAAGAATGTGTTTCCTGAATTGTAATTTTCATAAAGGTACTTGTTATAAAGGTACTCTTTTGAAACTGAACTTTTTTAAACGTACTTTTTCTGGAAGGTACTTGTTTTCAAAGAAACCTTTTTAAAGGTGTCGTTTCTGAAGAGATACTGATTTAATTAAAAAACTCTTAAGGGGTTTTAAAATATTTCATACTAATTGCTTGTTGATTTGTTTTTCCGACAGGGTGCTCTGATATATAGGTTTGGAACGATTTTCCGTCATCCCTTGTCAATTTTGGTTTGGAGACAACCCGGTAACCGGAACGATAAAAATGACACTGAAGATGGCAACTAGTCGAAACCGGTTTGTCTCCAAAACAAAATTGACTAGGGATGACGGAAAATCGTTCCAAACATATATATTGCATACCAATTTATGATTAGTATTTTTTAATAAATATTTTAATTTTAGATTTTGTTTCCCAAAGTAGCAAAAAAAGTACTTGTTTTGAAAGATGCGTATGGAAAAGTTATCTTTTTAAAATACTTTCTCAAAGAGGTTTTTTTTAGTTTAACTTGTTTAAAATATTACTTTTTTGCTTCTGTTTCTTAAAGGTACTTGTTTTTAAATGGAACATTTTTAAATATACTATTTTAATAGATACCTTTATACATACATATATTTGAAGTTATTTTTTCAAGGAAAGTGCTTTTGTACGAGGATTAATATAAATAATTTTTTTGTAGCTAAAGTACCTTTTGGTATTTAATCCTTTTTAATTTAACTAGTTTAAAAAGGTATTTGTTGACTTATTTTTCCTAAAAGTTACTAGTTTTTTAAAAGGTACTTTTTCAAGTGTTCTTTACCTTATAGCGTCTATATTTTAAATGGCATTTCTTTTTTAAGAGGTATTGTTGGAGGAAGGCACTTTTATCAGAGGCTCTTTTTTATCGCTATTTTTTAGGTTGGTGTTTAATTGATACCTTATGGAAAAAAATACGTTTCGAAACGTGTCTTGTTTTAATTTAAGTAGTTTAAAAAGGTATTTTTTTTGTTTCTAAAAAGTCATAGTTTTCAAAAGGTACTTTTTTAAAAGTACTATTTTAATGATACGTTTGTACATTCAAAGCTATTTTTCATTAAAGGTGTTTTTGTAAGAGGTTCTTTTATATAATTTTTTTAGTAAAGGGTTTAATGGCACTTTATGGCAAAAGTACTTTTTTAATGCTTTTTTAAATTTTATATTTTTTATTTTAACAAGTTTAAAAGGGTACTTTTTTACTTACTGTTTCCAAAATGCACTTGTTTTTCAAACGTCCTTTTCAAATGTACTCTTTAATAGGTACATTTTAATGAGCAATATTTTAAATAATACTTATTTTTAGAGATGTGGTCCGAAAAGTGGGAACCCTTGTCGTTCTTTTAAGTAAACTCGTAATTTGAACGCTATGGAAAAAGTACTTTATTTAAAGTACGTTTTGAAATGTGATTTATTTAGTTTAAAAATATATTTTTCTGTTTCCGAAAGATACTTGTTTTAAAGTCTACTTTTTGGAAAGTACTTTTTTTATAGGTACATTTACATATATTTCTAAAGGTATTTTGCGATAACGTACTTTTGTAAGAACTTATTTTATACCATCTTTTTTTGTAGATTTTTTAATGGTACCTTCTTATCAAAAGGTACTTCTTGTATATTAGCTATGTAATTAGTACCATTTGATGGCAATATTATCAGCAAAGTTCTTCTTTTTAAGGGCGTTTTTAAAAAATTATGGTTTCTCAAGGGGTATTTAAAGGTTCTAATTGGTACTTTATAGAAAAATTACTTTTTGAAATGTGATTTTATTTTAACTTAACTGAATTAAAAAAGTACTTTTTAAGTAGTGTTTCTTAAACGTATTTTTTAAATGTACTTTTTAACGGGTACCTTTTAGTGCGCAATATTTTAAATGATACTTATTTTTTAGCTGTAAGATGTTCTTTTTAATCGATTAGTTTCAGGTAGTATTTTTATTTAATATGTACTTTTTGAGACACTCTTTTTTAAGATACTTTCTGAAATATGATCTTTTAATTTTACTTGTTTAAAAATAAACTTTTTGGTTGCTGTTTTTTGAAGGTACCTTAGAAAAACTTATTTCATTTGTTAGGTACTTTTAGCTGTTTATTTAAAGCACCTGTTTTAAAAGTAGATCTTTTCTTAAAAGGATTTTCTTTTAAAAAGATTCCCCCTTGTCAATAAAGTTGTTGTATTAAATCTGTTAAAAAACAGTAAGTTTGTAGTTCTATTTTAATTTACTTCGATTGAGTGCCCTTTAATTTTCGTTGGTTCATAGACATTTTTAAGACCAAACCCCTTTGATCGAACCTTTGCATGACATTTTATATATCTGTGTAGGATACTCTTTATTCATTGCCCACAGCACACTTGTTCCATATTTTTATTTTTTTTTATTCTGCCTACAATATTTTTCTTTCCACACACACACAATCAAATATGTACAAGGTTTGGTATTTTTATGCTCAGAATTTGTATATGAGAACAAAAAGTTTGTGTTTTATAGAGATTTGTTATTGTATTTGTATTTGTACAATTTACGCTTAATTAATTTTTGTTTGGCCAAAATTGTTGCAGATAAAATAAATTTGCTTTCAATGATGTCATAATGTCAAAGTTGACAGAGCAGCTGACACTTAAGAAGAATTTTGTTAAAATTAAAAATTATAAAATCGCAATTTTGTTAAGGGATTTCCCAAAAAACATTTGTTACATTTCCTGGATTCAAATTAAAATAATCAAAATCATTTTATTCCTTTTAACTTCTTTATTTAACTTAAAGTGTCCATCCATCTTTCAAGGAATAAAAAATGCTGCTGGTTTTTTTTGGTTCATTTGCTTCTCGTTTTTCAGAATTAAATCAATTGCTGCATATAATATTCCAGACATTTGTCATGGAAATTTCCACATACATCAATTTCAAAAACGTAAAATACTTGAGAAATTTTCTAGCGAACAAATTTATTTTCTCTGCTTTACTATTATTAAGGGTTTCTCGTTTTTGTGTTTGGCAGGCATTTTTGTACTTTAAATTTCTATTTTATGCAACAGGGATCAACTAATAAATATTAGAAACATATTTGAATAAAACAATTTCAATTTAATTCTAAAGTGTGATTTAATTTGGTTTTCCACATTACATTTATTAAAAGAACATAATTTTTACACAAAAAAATCACAATTTTATTAAAAAAAAATGTTTTTCTCATTTGGTATCAATTATTTAGGGAAGATCATATTATAATATGATGGCATAACGTGATATGATTGGAACTATTCAATAAAACTTACTTTAGATTCACTTTCTTAAAAATAAATAACAACAAATAAAAATAAGTTCGCCAATGACTGAAAAGTACAACTTTGAAAATCCAAAGTATGTATCATCGCTACTGAAATCGATAGCACGCATATTATTGTCCTAAAGGGAATTGGTACCACTGTGAACTTTTTGCTGACTCTGACAAAAAAAAAAAATTTACCAAATTACTAAAAATATGAAAAGTCTATACTGGGAGGAGAGAACTTGTACTATAAGTTTCAGTTGGAATTTCATTACAAAAGTCGGTTAAATAACCCGTCAAATAGTTCGTTGATCGCCCTAGTCTTAAGTTTCGGGATATCGAAATCTAAATTAATGTCGCCTAGTCTTAGTACGGCCTTTAAATTTGGCACCCAGTAGTGCTATTGTTTCTGCTGGTTTGTTTTAGGTGGCACCATCTTGTTATTGTTCCGAAAATGTACGTGATCAAGTTCCGAAAGCCCAGGCTGTAACAACATTTTCGTAAAAAAATATGACCCAAATACTCCTTCAGGCCACAGGGCGAATCAAAAAGTTATTCTTTGATACTGTATTCTATTTCGAAAAATTTGTCTTTAAAATTGCGATCCTCAAATGCGTCAGCTTTGCTTGTCACAAATTCGTTGCTCCAAGTCTAGTTTTGTAAGAGTACCTAGAATAATTTCCTTTTGCAAATGAGACAAACTTTAACATTTGGAATATCTTTGCCACTGTCACACAAGACGCAATTGGTTACCCTTATCGATAGTGCCGCGGCCGATGTCTTTGTAGTCATGCAGAAGACCGATTGAGAACTATCCATGTTTTTAATCCCGAGAAACTACAACAACTGAATAGAACAACCTTAATTCTGGGACGTCTCGTAGCTGATCAAAACCAGAATTTAAATTTGATCTAGAAACCGCTTTATATTTGCTATTTTCAGAGGCCAGGTATTCGGTACCTCAGGTATTAAATCAAGTACTGTGCTATCCGAAAAATATGGCAAGGCCGATCTCTCTTTGGAATAAACCTTAACTTCGGTGCTGACTATGTACCAGCTCGTCAAACCTAATTTGAATCTTCATAAACCCTTCGTTTTTTAGACAAAGCCGCGGCCTAGCAAAAGTTTAGTTTCATTGGAGATACGGAAATGATGCTAGCCTGTATATTATTTTGTTATCAAAGAGTTTATTTATCATTCTCCAAAAATTTACTCAGGCGAATGTTTAACGTTAGATGTTTTCTCCCAAAGGTGAAGTTTAGTAACTAGACTTCTTTGGTTTATTTCTCAAAATATCTACGTTTTGAATGGCCGCAGACTGCACAGCGGTTAAGGAGGTATGAGTCGGCACATCACCTATAAGGACCACGCGACAATTTAAGAGATTCTCCATCCAGGTTGCTGCATTAATTTTTAAACTTCAATCTTGATTATTACACTTTGCATATGAAGATCTGCTAAGGCTCTGTCACAACATGACTCTGGGCTACCAAAACCTTCATAACGTCAGAAATCTTTTCAAGATTGCACATGACATATGAGGCGTAATTTTTTGATATTTTAGACGAACACAGGACTTTCATTTGGACGTCCCGTAAGAATCCCAACAAAACCTCAAAATTCTGGTCATCGTTGTCTTATTTAAAGAACATACAGAAGATATTAGATGAGTTATGAGTAGGGCCTACATGGATAACTTAGACCTTTTCTCCGTGCTGTAAGCGTTAACTTACAATTTTATTTTAACCCTCGCAGCAGTAGCCTTTTAACAGATAGTAAAGGAAAAAACTTAAAGACCCAGATACACTCTGATTATTAAATGATGATACATACCCGAGTGAATGAAAAGAGACAAATTTCAGATATTTATCACAAACAACTGGAGGAAGAGGCATAAAGTGAGAATAAAGAAATTCCAAACACAGACCTGATGGAAGTAAAAAGCAAAACTTAGTTTTGTTGTACGAATTGAAAATTGAATTGCGTAAATGATTGGTGATAGATGACGTGGCATCTGAAATGACAATGGTTGTGTAGTGGTGGCGCAATGTCATTGTTGTTGTTATTTCTATTTCTATTTCTATTGTAAAGTGTCTTTAATAAATTTTTGCTTTATTGTCCTTAAATTGGTACATGATGACACAATGGTTGGAGGATTCGGTAGGTTGGTTGGTCGGTTTGGTTGCGACTAGGTGGATGGGCTTTGGCTGGACGCATAGCTTTAATAGAACGACTGAATAACTCACTAAATGAATAAGTGAATCTACGAACTGATTGACTGACTGTATAGCTAGCAAGTGAATAACTATTGAATAAGCAAGTAAAGTGTAAGTGATTGATATGTTTTTTATGTGTTCAATAGGAAAGAAGATTTGAACCAAGAACATTATAAATGGTCTTACAAATGGTTTTTGTTTTTTTAATCAGCCCACAGAAATCAAAGAACAAGTCTAGTGAAAGAAAACCCATAAATGAAATTAATGATTTGAACAATTTTATGATTTATGAAAATTTCCTCTTGTTACATTTCGTATTTGGTTTGTTTGTCTAAAAGCCTTTTAAAGCTTCATTTAATTTTAATTTTTTAATTTCAATTTATTACACTAAGAAGTTAAATATTTAAATAATGATTTTACCAGGTGATTTATTAATAATCCTATTTGTTGTCAAGGGCGTCACAGCATTCTCTTTTCAGCTCCACCCAAGACACAATTAACTATGAATGCTACTTAACGGAAGCAAGTCCTTGAATTAAAACTGATAGATTCGGATAGATACAAATTCTCTCCCAATTTATTGATAACGATTTAGGGCTTTCCAAGATGGCAACCTTGCCGTATGTAGTCGAGGATCGAGCTTTAGCTGTTTGTTAGTGAGTGAAACTTTTAAGGAAATAAATTATTTTCGATTTAATTTTCCCTCGCCAAAATGTGCGCCTACGCCTTACCGATTACTTACAATAATAATGAATGTGTCCCTACCAAGTCACCAGCACAACTTGAGTTTTAATTCTTTGCTCTTAATCCAAATTTCTAATGATAATTAAGAAGTTGATTCCCATCGCTTCTTTAATCGAAATAAGCTCCCTTCTCATTACATAAAAATCTAGTGCCATGAATTGGCCTTATGCTATGTGTACTCAGACATGCACCCAAAATTGAGGTAATTACATTTTAAATTGAGTTATAGCCGTTGGTGTTCACACATATGCAAGTTAGCTCACTCAATTAGCATTTGACAGCCGGAAATGCATTTTTTTTGTGTGTGAGAACTGCTGTTTGTTAATTTGGAAAAATAAAGAGAAATACGGATTTAAAAGATTTTTATTTTTTTTAAATGAAATTCATTTTTTAATACGTATTTTCGGTTCAAATTGTATGAATTTTAATCATCGTCAATTTTGTCTGAAATTTCTTTTTATTTTTGTTTTAATGTTTTATACAAAAAATTTAACAACTATTATAAAGATTAAAATGTATTTGTACTGGTTAGGCAGTTATCTTGTTGAATGTACCTTGATTTTTTGAAAATTGTCTTAATTAATTGCACAATCAAGTACTAATTGTTCAGCTTATTAATTGAGTTCTTGTATGGTAAATTAAGCTCAATTGTGGCTTTAGTTGCGTAAATATCTTAATTCCGAAATTAAGGTACATCTCTGAACATAGTATTAGCCAGTCATGCTTTTCGATTCCTCATCGAGTTGCCAAACTGTTAAAACTATTATCCTGTCAAAAATGATGTCGCCAACAGTGCGAACAGCCCGGCAAGAATCTACATAGAAATATTCACTATTCGAGACGGGTGCTTTTTTGACATTTTCAAATACAAATTAAGAGAAGGAAAAAATTGCCCTGAAGTGTGCTTTATCTGAAAATAAATATTCTGTAACAAAACAAAGAACGAGACATTACGTAGAGTGGTTTTAAAGAAAGCGTAACCTTTTCTTTAAGGCAATTCTAAAAATATTGCAGTGTTGGCTGACCGAATGTCTTGGAGAAATTTGAAAGGAAATTTCTATATTTCTGAACGATATCGAAAAAATAGCTGGAAGACATCACAACTCCATTGTCATTTTTAGCGTAATTATTTCTCAAAAAACGGTGGGAGAAAACTGTAAATTTTTCCAGATAAATCGTAAAATAATATAAATTTTCTGTTGACAATTTTCAAAGCAGTCTTGCAGTAATAGAAAATGTCTACAAAAAAACTGACTATCCAGTTTAATAACTAAGAGAAATTTAGACAGCTCACATACATATGCCGGCCAAAAAATTTGCTCTTGGTAGGCCCCTATCCCTGTAGTTGTGGTAGTGACAGTTTCTGTGGTGAAATGGAACAAAATGAGCTGTGTGTAATGAATTCACGAAATTCCCACGATAGAGTGGATCCGGATGAAATTGAATGATGGCCTGGGGACCAGAAAAGAAAACATTTTCGAAACACAATGTGGTAGGCATACCGATTCGAATAATTTTCTTTGCGAATCGAAGTACACATGTAGAAGTAGGCATATGAAATTCTTGCATGTTAACAAAGCCATTCCTTGGAAAAATTGCAGTCCCCTTAAAGATGATTCTTGATTAGAATGGGGCCTCCAATTTTCACCGAAAATTCTTGTAGAGCTAATGTTTAATTGTTTAACTTGTCATATCGATTTGGCTTCGATGCCTGAACAATAAACTAAAATAAATAATAAAATAAAATAGAATTGACGAAACAAAATGGCCACATCAGAATCTCAACATTGAAACGCCCTGTTTGCGAAACCCTTAAGTTAACTCAATTTAAAAAAATATTACGTCATTTCATCTTGTGAATGAATGCCACGCCTTCAATAAATCTTAATAGTCACTTTATTGACTTTTTGTAATCTGTAATGTAATCAATTGAATTGAGTTCCATCAAGACTTAATCAACCTCTTCTTTGCGTAACAGCTTAAATTTCCTTTTAAAAAGCTTTAAATTTCAAATATTGAGGTGTGTGTATGTTTCAGTACTGTTCACATGTATGTATGAGTGATCAGTAAAAATTGCTTGAGTGTGACTGAGCAAACTGAATGTCTCAGTATCATTTTGCTTCGCAGAAGAGATTTTTTTGTGTGTGTGTGTGTTTTTTTTTTGTGTAACTTGAAAATAGTTATGAAATATAAATAGTAATTACCAGCATCAATATTGACAGATTTATATATCGAATGAAATTTAAGAGTTTATAATAGTTTTGTTTTTAATACGAGGGATCCAACAGCAATTTTAATTTAACATTTAGCAACATTGACGGTTAAAGGTACTAAAAGTTGCTAACAACTGGAGACGTAATTGTGTTTTACTAGCCATGTGGCAGGCCTTCTTTTTTGAATTTCATCAGTCAAACTCTGTAACCAGTACGCATTAGATGCCCTAATAGACTGTTTGGTGGCTCGATTCCCGCTAAAGTCTCTAGTTTCTTTCACCGTAAAGGGTAAGTTAGATTCCGGTGGAGTATAATTTGTAATTGTGTGCTGGCTTTTGAAAAGGGTAACACCATGACACTTGCCTGGCTTCATTCTCTGCTTCCAGTGCCCTGTTTTATTTAGTCTTTTCTGAAAGGTATCTTTCAACTTTAATTTACTACTACGACCGAATATTCGATGAATATTCTTACTTGTGATATACTTATCGTCGCTGATCCAAAATATTTTTTTCAAACTTGCCGATTTCTGTCTCGCTTAAGATGTATTGGCCAATAGCTTCTTCTGTTATTATTACTGAGCTAACGCGTTTCAAAATAAAGAGTATTGTATCAAATAACCGTAACTTAAACCAATTTCAAACTTCAAACACGTTGCCACTTTTCACAACTGTCATTTTGCCACTCGTGATCATGAAGCTCAGGAATCAGGCTTTTTTTACTGACTATATTGATCGAAAGAACACAATAATAGAAAAGATTTAGTCATTTAAACTAAATACTTTACTATTCATTGCCTCTATTCATTTTTGTCCGGACATAAAACTAATCGTTTTTACCCGAAATTCATTAATTTAAAATTCATATTCATCCGCAATGGCTATGTGACAGTGTTAGTGAAAAAGCTTTCTTTAAATTGTCCTTTTTATGCGCCCATAAATAAAACAGCCAACATATACTTTCATTAGAAAGCAATGTGTACCTTCTTTTGTTTGGCTTTCTTATTACTTTCTTTGCCACTTCTACTTCTCTCCACAGCTCTTGCTTTTATGTGTCGGAGAAACATCAAACGTGTGCCAAATAACTGCCAGTTGGGTTTTTAGAAATGATGCCAACTTAATCGAAATTCCAACTCGTCGCGTGTTAATATTTTGTTTTTGAACATGTTTACGTTTCTTCTGGAATCGATGTAGAATCGTTTTTGGGTGGTGCCTGGCAGAAGTTTAAAGTGTGAATTCTTCTTTTTTTGTATTAGTTATAATAAGATGAATTATTAGAGTGTTAAATAGGAAATATGTGGGCAATCTCCGCACTACCCGAGCAGATGTTTAAATAGCGGCAATTCCAAAAGTTATAGTTGCGAAAACTTAAGTAAACTGCAGCTTATATTTTAAAAGGTGAAGGATTTTTTTGAATGAAGAGAATAGGAAATGTTTCATAAAGTAAATGGATTAATTCAATAGCATTATGACATGTCGCATTGTCTTGTTTAAACCATATGTCGTCATCAACATCAGTATCATCCAAATTAGGTAGACATAATCCGTACCAAAGAGTCAACCAAGTAGGTTCTTTAATCCTTAAATTAGGCTTTTTAAGGATGATATGATTACGAAGTAAAAATCGAAGATGTTTTAATTAAATCATAAAAAAAATAATTGTCAGCAAGAAATTGGTGTGAAACGACCTCTTGTACAAGCACGCAATGTTATAAACATAACGTAGCGAAACCTCCACGAACCGCGATTCAAAGTAGAAAACAACTAATACAGAAAGAAAAAGTAAAGAAAAAAATACACACGCGAACACATATACAAGACTACTAAGCCAGCTAATGATGCGCAGTATCACGTAGTATTGTCGGGACATTTCAAGAACCGGCCGTGTAAATAAGAGTAGAAATTGCTGAATAAAGTTGTGTATTGATAAAATCATTAAGGACTGTGTATTTCAATTCGTGCAATCAAACAAACCCTACAAATTAACGTTTATTGTGGCAATAAACGTAACAATATTCGATTCTTGATTTGATATTCCGACAGGGTGTTTTGTTGTAGATTTTTTGAACGAATTTCCGTCAGTCCTTGTCAAGTTTGGTTTGGTGACAAACCGGTTTCAGCTTTGTGCCATCTTCAGTGTCATTTTTCGTTCTGCAGAACGTTCGTTCCAAAAATACTAACCTGCTTACATATGACATGATATTTGTTTGCGCTATCCCACGATGTCTTTGACTAGCCCGTTTTATATTTTAAAAACTGGTTTTTTAATTTCAAATTTCTTAAACAAAATCCATGAATTCATTCCTTTACCTCTCTTGTACACAAATTTAATGCAAAAATAATGCAAATTCCTTCAAATATAAGACTATAACTAGAAGTCTAGGAAAAAGAACAAAAACAAAAATTGGACAGAATGGAATGTAAATTATAATGTTGTATGTATGTATGTTGCACCTAATGTTATGTGCTTTCAAGAATAAATGAACATTGATGGTCCCCAAAAAAGTAAAAAAAATAAATAAAAAATGTGATAAAAATAACACACAACACAACACTGATGTTAAAGGAAGAAACGAATGAAATAATTTAATGTCTGTAGATAAACTGGAAAATATGTTACCGACAAAAAACCCATGTAACAACTGACATTGTACTCTAATGACATTTGAAATATTCTTAATTTAAAATTAACACACTTTTTTCCATACACATACACATATACAAACACACAAACACAAGGACGAAACTAAAATGAAATGTGCTTGCAAATTCGTCTGAGGAAACACAAAATTTTACTTTTGCAAAAATATGAAAGTATGTTTTAGAACAATTTGCCCCAAATAGTAAACTTGAGATACATTTTTGTGGTTTTCGTGTATAACCACATATGTCCATTATTGTTAATTTTCAGTTCTGATATGAAATTACTTTTTTTTTAAAGCTCAATCAACAATTGTTTGCTGACGTATTAATTTTACTTCTAAACAATACACACATGCACATAAGTTGCTGTGTCCGTAATCATGCGAAAAGAAGTTGTTGATTAATTTTCAATTAACAGGAACTTGTAGTTGCTTATACAATTGTTATTTCATATTAAATCTGTATGAGTTCAAACAACAACTACCTGTGTTGACGACATATGTTGTTGTATCTGTTACCGCGTTTATGCCTACAAAATACAAATATTAAAATTGCGAAATACAAATATTAAAATTGCGAAATTTGGCGGCATAAACGAACGAATTCGGTCTTCCAATGTCAAGTTTGGTTTAAAGACAAGGCGGCTTCGTCCATGGGTCATATTCAGTGTAATTTTTCGTTTTGGGTAGTTCGTATAAATTAGTATTAATAAGCTGGTATGCCGAGTGTTTTTTCGTAGAGGTTGACAGACATAAGTGATTACTGGATTACGAGTTTGCTTAATGAAGTCCTGCATAATTGATGCAATAAAGTTAAATGAAGTTTCTCTAATATAAACTATAATATTAGCGTCCTAATTGGCTCATAAAATAAGGAACCACCCACAAAAATTTTTTCAGTGGTTTGTTGACATTTGTGATGCAAAGCCTTTCACACACTTATGATTTGTTCGCGAACCATTTCACCACACACATTAAACAGAATTGTCAACAAGTAAACTTGAATGATTTACTGACGCAACAAAGTAACTGATACGTCTCTGTTTGCAAAAGAAAGCGTAAGACGTTGTTACTAGTGATAACGATTATAAAGTTCTTGACGAATCATAATTATTTTTGATTCCATAATTTTCTCTCAATTAGCCAACTCTTTTAATGCAATAAACATTATTGTGCTTTCTATAGCAGCATTACCCGATAACTATATTTTTTCCACGTGTAAAAAAGTAAAATTTTTTGTTATGCAATTAACGCCTCCTAATAAAAATTATAACACGCCCTCTGTACTAATCTGACGGCAATTCTTGGATATGGCTAGAGCTAGTTTTGACTTCTCTGGTCACTTTTCCCTTAAATCTTCTGTTTTTTATTTGTGTAGATGTGTAACAATATAATGGAATCTCGAATTAATTTCCACCCACTTCTCGCCGTCTGAATAATATGAAATTATACTCGCGAGGCAACGCCCGAATTTACAAGGAAAACGAAAGCAATATTCAAATATTTTCAACAATTTTTTTTATTGTTTTCACAGAAATTTTCTTGAATGAAAAAGAACACAAAATTTTTAAAATGTTTAAAATTCTGGCGACGCCTTGCGGCTTATAAATAAGGATCTATATCTTTCTGAGCAACGACTGAAATGCACACAGAGACTAGCTTATCCCCCAACAAATAAGTAGAAATTTTTCTTTAAGAATTGTTTGATTTAACAGTTATTTTCAGTACGTCCAAAAATTGTTAGAGTCCCGTTCTTATTATGGAGGACTAAACGTAGATAGTAGGCTGATCGATTATTCGTCATTTTCAGGAACCGGATTTTCGAATAGGTCGAATATTTAAAATTTAAAAAACAACGGATTTAATTTATGAAATCATGATATAAAGGGGTAACCGGGCTTAAAAGAAAAACTTCACATATAATTATTTATATTTATTGCTGGTTAAAGTTCACATGACTCAAAGTTTGAAGAACTGCTTTCTATAAATTCAAATTCGCCCATACCAGCTGTCAACAAACAAGCCTTTACAGTATGACTCCGGAATTAGCGTGTTTGTTTGTTTTGCTAAAGACAAATACAGGGTGTCCGCCGGGAAGGTATACTACTTTGTTTGTTTTATAATTTTTGATTAAATAAAAGAGAATGGATCGTATATTGATAAATGTTTTATTTAATGTCGGCAAGTATACAATACAGTATCCGCCTCTGTTAGCCTCACAAATGCGAGCCCTTTTGAACACATTTTTCATTACATTCTCACACATTTCACGTGGTATTGCATTAATTTCTTCGTGACTATTTTGTTTGAGTTGCTCCAGCGTTTCTGGTTTGTTTGCATAAACCTTGCTTTTCAGATATCCCCACAAAAAGAACTTCGGAGCAGTCAAATCAGGCGACAGTGGAGGACAATCAACATCACCATTCCTTGAAATAACTTGTTGTGGAAAGAGTTCTCGCAGTAATTCCATTGTAATCCTGGCTGTATGAGATGTGGCACCGTCTTGCTGAAACCACATGTTAGTCAAGCCCAAAGCATGCAGTTGTGGCATGCTTTGCCGTATTGCAAAGGTGACTGATGAATAATTTTAGGGTTTTCCATTGCCCAGCACCGACTATTCTGTTTATTCACAAATATATCCATTCAAATCAAAATGTGCCTCGTCACTCATTATGATTTTTTCATGCAAATCGGGGTTGTCATGGGCGAGCTGTAGCATCCTATTGGCATATGTACGGTGGCGTAAATGGTCTTCTGGAAGATGCTCTTGTGTCAACTGAATCTTAAATGAAAACACGTTGTTTCTTCCAAAAATTTCACGTAACTTTCTTATCGTCACAATAATCGATGATTGATTTTGATAAAATGTTTTAACGAATAAAACACGTTGGTTTTCCATAATAAATTTGCCACGACTCTCTACTTCACGACTGCCAAATATGAACTGTCAAGACTAATGTTTACCAAAATGGCGGCAAAACAAAGTAGTATACTTTTTCCGGCGGACACCCTGTAAAAAATATTAAAAGTAAAACTCGAGTCCGGTTTTTTGCTTCCAAATCGGAAAAATTTCCATTTCAAAAAACTCGACCGTTGTGGGCCCTAAATAACCGGTCGAATAGCTTCGTCAAAGCCTCTTGTAGAGCCCTACTGCATTAAAAAAAATTGCCGTATGCAAGCAGCATACGGTAACTTTTGGTAGAATGAGATAGTTGCCTTCATGTAATTTAGTCATCCAATATTTGATTATTATTTTTTAAAAGTAACAATTTTTATTCTTTAAATTTGCTCAAATGCAAATTAACCTGTGACATTTTGACACAAGTCAAGCTGAAAGGTCTTTAAATGTTTACACATTTTATAATCTTAAATATAAAAAAAGAAATAAACAAGCAACTTGTACTCGTATTGTCATAAGCCAATTACATTGTTCCCACTTTAAAAAATCAGTCAGTCGCATTACTCGAAAGAAAAAAAATCAAGCGATAAAAAAGAAGCTCAAGTATCATTTATGCATACATCTCTAACGAAACAACAACTTTAGGTGGAGACCGAACACAACAAAGGAGAAAATATAAAATAGGAAAATGGTAAAAGAACAAATTTCTCTTAAAAAAAAACAAGTAACCCAGCATGTATGCGAAAAACCACATGTTCCATATAATTTCTCTGACATTTTCCACAAAAATTTGTTTTTTTCATACTCTTTAATTTTCATACTACTTTAAAATAAATATTTAACAACAAACTTTACAGCACTATGGGTCTAATATCAGAATTTAGTAAAGCAAATACATAAAAATTTTTACATAAAAAAAAAATATTTCTCTACAAAATGTGAATGTGAAATAAAATAATTCTTTATCAAAGTTAAAAGCTTTCATTGAAACGATTAGTTAGTTTTTGTATTATTTCGTTACATTGTGCAGTTGTGTAGATATGGTTTTTACTTCTTTTTCGTGCAGTGTAAGTTACAACCTGTAAATTTCTTTACACAAAAGGTGATGGCAATTGTAAAGGACACAACAGAACATTTATCTGCTGCATGGTGTCTGTGTGTGGTTTGCTTGGTTTTATTTATAATTAACTCAACAAATTTAAGTCTTGGGGTTTCTTTTTTAATAAAAATTACGTTCATTAAACTCTTTTTTAAGTTAAATATTTAAATAGTGGTGCTTGTTTTGTATAACCGAAAAACTACTTGTTATTCTATTTATTAAAATATTTTATCAAGAAAAATATTAAAAATATTTGGTGCATGTGAATGTACCACAATTGTCTCATTTTTGTTTTACTAAAAATTACTGCTGCGGAAAAAACAAAAAGTACTTACACTGTTTCCAATTGAAACTTGAAGGGGTCATTAATAATATTCAACCGGAAATGGAAAATTATCATGGTTGAAATTTTGGGCTACTGGAAGATTCATCGAGCTTCCCTGAATGCGAGGTGTATACATTTGGTTTGTAGTGATAATTGGTTTTTGTAAAGAAAATTATAATTGCTGCTTGTCCGTGGAGCTTAGGTGAGGGTTAAGGGCACGCGTCCCCAAAAGTCTCTAAAGAGCGAGCTAACCGTGAACAATTACTTTAGTGCCACCGCGACACGTAACAATATAGCACTTTTCTCCGAAATTCAAGAATATAGGGTAAAAACTTATATTTTTTTATTTTAAAGTGGTCTCAATACATTTTTTGACTTACAATTGGGACCACGGTCGCGAACGATATTAACCATCGTAATTTAAACGTGTAACAACTTTGTTTTGAAATTGTCGAGCCATAACCTCGATAATAATGGGACTAACATCATTATTGATATTGGTATTATGAGACAGAATTATTCTTCAGCCTCCAACTCATCGGCTGGTAAAATATTGAGTCGAAAATAATAATAGTTACAGCAATGCAAACCTTTTCAAACAACATCCACGTTTTTGTGTGACATAACCATAAAGAAATGAACTCATTGTAAACGCCAATCAATATTTACATACATATGTGTGTGTATGTAACAGTTGTGATTTTGGCCTAAAGGTGGAACCCTGCATAACTCTTCACTCACGATCATGCACGCTCACGATAAAAAATCTACTAATGCAACGCCTTGTTTTTTTAATCACTTGCATGTACGCTGGCGTGAAAAACTTGCTACGATTATAAAACTCATGATCGCGAGATACTCTGAAAAAACCCCAAACTAACGAAATCATTTCTATATTTCAATAACGATTTTAATAACGCTTCACTTATATTTATTTTTGATAATTTCTTACGCTCACGCGCATGTGGATATTGTATGCTCACGTTCATGAATGATAGCGTGATTGAAGCGACAAATTATTAACGATCAAATGTGATCACGTGCGATGGTGCATGATTCGTACCAATCACGTGAATCGTGCCTATCTCTACTTTGATGTCCTTATGAAAGTCCACGCTTGGTTCAGACGTGTGAATTGGAGTTTGACCCCAGTGGCATTGAAAATTCGGACTATAAATTGTAATTGCTTTTGTTAATCATTTTACTTCTAAATTCATTCATTTCTGGGCTACAATTAAATTTTCCCAAAAAAATTTTTTTTTATAAAAATTCGAAAAAAGTAGAAAAAAACTTTCTCCTGTAAAATTTACTTTTTGTGGGTGACGTTATTTGAGCGAATAAGGCTCGATATGACTGAAGTAAAAGGATAGAAATCTAAAAATAGAAAATAAATTCTATTCTGGTGGCATTGTGGTCAGCAATTTGCCGATATCTTTTCTTACCAAATGTATGTAGACGCACTGTCGACTGTGGTTGTAGTACCAATTGCAAATGTGGTGTCATTCGCTGTTGGTGTCGTTCGTATTTTTACAATGGTTTTTTTCAGTCCTCAGTTCAGCAATTCTTCAGGCAATTTGAACTCCCTAATACAGGAGCCAAAAAAATTACCTTGATCTTGGACCCCAAAGATTGAATTTGCCAGTTATTGCACGAGCTTGGTGAGATTTTATTATTCTCCGCGATTATTCTGTAGAAACTTCCTGTAACAGTGAAAATTTGGTTTGAAAATTAACTCGTTCATATTGAATAAAATCCACTATTGATCTTAGGAGAATTTATTGACTGGGGCTGGGATAGTGCACGACGCTAAAATGTTGGGATTGGTGGGAAGATATTCCATAAACAAGTTATGGGTTGAAGAATAAGAAAATGTTGGTGATAATTTTTGTATGGGAACACGCCTAGGGGTGAAACTAGAGGTCGGACAAAAGATGGGGAGTGTATTATTATTGGGCGGCTCCGAAGCAATTGTGAGGCTAATTGTACGTTTTTGCCATTTGAAGCCCACTTTTGCCCGCAGCTCCATTTGCCCTTGTGCAACCTCCCATTTGTTGCTGAAGTATTTCCTTCCGAACCAAACTAACTTAGGTGTGTGTTCTAACGTATGCAAATTCTATTATTAAAGTCCACCATCCTCTCTAATGTGGACAGGTGCTCGAATTAATTATGTGACATTAATGATTATTCCCCCCCGTTTTAGTTAGCCTCTCGTACATTTTATATAGTGAAAATTTTTGAGGAACTTGAAATGCAATTCACCTCTTCATTGTTAAAAAATCGTTCAGCGACAAGCTGTTTTTTTTTTTAGTTTAACAACAAGAAATAATCCTAGAGTACTAAATCTTCTAAATATAGTGCTGGTTGAAGAAACGTCCACATTTAAACAGGCACTTATCCAGCTAAAACTGGATCTGTTCTGGATCAATGCTTGAATTTTCCTAAAGTTTTTGTATACGAAAATTTTAATTTTTTAATGGTTTTGGAGGCGGAATTTCCCCCTAGATTAATTGGCTTCAATCTTTTTCTCTAAACGGTGTATGGTTGGTTTATTTATAAAGTACAAATAAGTACTTGGGTCCTTGTGTAATATTTATTTCAAAATTTGTATCCTTTTTTGTGAATTTGGCTTGTTTTTTTGATGAACAAACAAGAAACAAAATCTTTTAAAAATATAAGAATATTTTTGTGTTATCATTTTTAAACTCTTTCTCTCTCTCTGTCTCGCTCTATCACACAAACACTCGCTTCCTTTTTGTTGTGTTCAATTTAAGCTGGTTGTTTTGATGTTGATAGTTTAGTGTGTTCAGCATCCTTTCATGTAACTTTCAACGGCAACAACAACAACAACAACAACATCCATCAAGAGCTACTTAAAGCTCTTTTCTGTTGTTGTGAAAAAAGGTCTCCTATTTTTAGATTCTTTTCATCCTTTTATGCTGTAGTTGTATCTTTAACCATAAATCACTAAAATGGGTTATAAAAAAGCGGCTTAAAAGCACAACAGTTCAAACCAAATGTTGGAGCAGCAAAAAATGTCAACAACAAAGGAAGGTAACCAAAGAAAAGGTGTCACCGAATTTTAATTAAATTTGAATTGCTGAAAAAATGCTGAGAAAATAGAAAGATTATTAGAAATAAATGCATATGAAGCAAGGGCTGGGCCTGAACAATGAGAAGTTTGAGAGTAACACGTTGTTCAACACTCGTTTTGTGTTTGTTTTTCGGCCAGAAATTGGACAACGAACGTAATTTTTTTAATGTGGAAACATGATCAAACTTCTATTTAGGCACCATCTGTCACAATTTTCTTCTCTTGAGCAAAGTTTATGTTTCTGACAAATGTGGAATACATTAAAAATGTAGGCCGAATCCTGACAGAACAAGACAGTGGCAAAAATACAAAAGATCAACAAAATGTATTTAAAAAAGAGCTGGTGTGGGAGCCCCTCTTTCTCGCAATCAAGGTTGTAGAGTTCGTCTGGATTGATGTTTTCTTAACGCTTTAAATGAACTAAAAGTTTTTAAAATCATGACTACTAGTTAACCTTCCTAGAATATGGCTGTCTAAATAGACGTAAAAGTAGAAAACGTCAACAACAACGTCTAAAAGAATATTGCGCTTGTAAATTGTCACAAGCATTTTATTTTTGAATTTTTTTTTTTTGCTTGTCGACGCACTTGAAACTGCTGAAAAGCGTATTTTACCAATTTATTTGTCTGATGACAACTAAGCAAAAAAACCATCATGTTTTTTTATTTGTTCATTTTCTTTAATGTTTTTTTTATTCATGATATACCCAGCAGCTAGTAAATAATACGACAGTGATAAGAGGTTTAAGTTGGTCTTTCATTTCCTAAAGTTCTTTGCTAAAACTATTTATTTAATTCATTAATTAACCTAAGAAGAGCATAGAAATTGTTTTGATGCTTTAAATAAAAAAATACTTGTGAAATAATGTGAACTCTGGACTTTCTTCTGCCGTCAAAGCGTCTGTCTGTCTGCGATATTAAGAGCTGCTGTGCAACATTTCAAATGTCGTTTCTGCTACCATAACACAACCAGTCAAGTTTTTTTCCTCAGATTGGAGTGTCGAATTCCTGATCGTACCTTTATATATTAGCCTTCGAATGTGGTGTAATTCCACACCTCTGAGACAAAGTCTTTTAAATTGCAAACATGATGCCTCCTTTCAAGGGTTTTATAACCCAAAAAAAGCCTGGTTGTGGCATGGTCTTTATAACTATATTACCTTCTCCACAACAATACATAAATACAATTGAGGTTCTTTTAAAACCCTAGTTTATTTGCGATTCCCAATTATCATTTAATCATTCAGTAATGTCCCTTCATAAAAATTAAAACATGACTGAGTGGAACAATAACTTTATTAAAATTCTTACCACAAACAAAGCATTTTAGCTATACAAAAATAATATGATAAATCTAACCATAAAATATTCATAATAGTCATATGTCAAGTTCTTTTGGTTTTTAATTAAAGTATGAGAGTGTTGTGGCTTACGTGAGCAGCGCGTTGACTGTCAAGTAAGTAGAGTTGTTATTTGAACAAAAATAACTCGAGTATTCGAATAACTTTTTTCTTTATTTTTAGTAGAGAGAATAAAATTTTTTAATTTCGAATAAAAAATTTGTTGAACGATTTGTGTCGAAGATTATAATAGTTTTTTTAAACTAGTTAGCAAAAAGCACCTTTTGAAATAAAAGTTAAGAAAATTGTTTTTTAAACCTGCCTGTGTAAGCACGTCAAATGCAACCGGCCAACATTTGCTTCGTATTGTTTGCTTTCTTGATGATTGAAACAAAAGAAAATCTTACTTACATACCCTAAATCCACTTAGTGATTTTTGCAATTATAACATCAGCTGATAGAGCGTATTTTTATTTTTGAAGTTGCCGGATTTTTTTTTTTAATTATTACGTGCGTTTTTGAAAATTGTCAAAAGTTTTGTTTACGTCATTTTCAGTTTTTGAAATACCCTTCAAATAGTAACTAGTTCTGTTTAAATGGAAGTTATAGTTTCTTCGCGACATTAATTATTTTATACCAATAGGATGACCGATTATTTGAAGTTTTCCAAAAACCGGTTTGAGAAAGGTTTCGAGTTTTAGAATAATGAAAGCACCAGTTTAAAACGCTAACATTCGCTTATATATATTTATAGCTGGTTAAAACACACGCACAAATCGTCAATTTTGCCAGTACGCCGATACCAGCAGCCAACAAGCTGCCCTACATGGGGACTCCAGCACGTCCATGTTTGTTCCTTTTGCTAAAGGACCATTGAATAAGACACATAACTTTAATGACAAAGTAGTATTCTGTAATGCGAACTACTAATTCTGTGTATATCGTTCGGTTTAACGTGTTTGGGTCTGGAGACAGGAGAGTATTGCGATCTTCGGATCACAGGGTGGTGCCATTATGTCGGCTGCTAGTGTCGTCGAACTTCTATTTATAGAAAACAGTTCTTTAAACGTTGAGTAAGCAAAGTCACAATGACTTTTGTCCATGTGTGTATGCTGTATCATTTAGTGGAAATAGATCGAAAAAGTACAAATTTATAATTCCTATTCCAAACCGCTGTAACCGGTCGAATGGTGGCATCGATCACCCTAATTCCCAAGCTTTCGTTGTGATGACGATGATGAGATGAGACCTCGTTACACTGTTCACTGTGGCTTGCTTAAGTCGCTGATTTGCCTCCATGAGCGAAACGCATCCATTGACCTTAAAGTAATAGTTAACAGTGCCGTTGTTCAAACTTAGATGGCTCCATACGTTAGGAATATCAGTAATTTGGCTTTTTTAATTCTTGACTGCGAGTAAAGCTGCGGTTGCAATTGGCATGAAGTTAATACGATATGCTTAACATACGAAATTAATTTTTAATAACGGATACGAGGAGTATCACGTATTTCTCTTGCAAAATTCTATAACGAATCTTGCCCCCTTAACAGTTAAATATTTTTTCGTCATGTGCCGCCCTAATGATTTTCCGTTTTCATACAATAGCTTAAATCCACCCATAAACTAATACACATTTGTGGCATTTGAAAAACCTAAAAGTGGCAAACAAATATTAACAACTAACAAAATTGTTTACAACATTTTTCACAAACGATTTTGTAATGAAAGGATTTAGTTTTGAAACATTCTCGCTCGAATAGTTTATCAAAAAGAGGAGGCATAGAAGTTACCTAAAAAAGGAGATTGTCTGAGTTAATTATAACGCCATACATTTTGGAAATTGCATTTTTCTAGACAAGTGACAGTTCCTATTAAACTCATATCCATGAAAACTATGAAGTAAAGGGTTTTTGCAAATCGCAAATTGGTCTTTATTATGCCGATAAGATTATTTGGGATGGCGAATTTACAATCGCTTTTGACAGAATTTAATCCCGTATATTGGTACTAATAAGGCGAAAGTTGTCCAATGAGACGTGGCTGGTTTATCTGCGTGGGCAAATTATTTAACACAGCCCTACATGGGCTATTATATACCAACTTACAAGCTTGTATTATAAGTGACAGTTGCACAATGTGAAATTATGCTTGATACAAACGTTTGAATCAATAACAACCCTTTTATCACGTTCCCCTTTATCAATTGAAATCAATAATGAGCATTTTCCTCTAAATGAAAGTCTTTTATATGTCTGTAAAAAAATACCCTTTATTCCAATATCTAACTGTAATCTACTTTATCCTCAGCTTGCTACGCCTGTGTTCTATTTATTTTGCTGCTTGAGATTGGTTGCGGTTTTAAGAAGGCAAATAAGTTTTGCGAACATTTTTGGATGAATTGAAAAGGCTTTTTTCCTTCTATTTACTCCAAGTATTTGCACTCGTTTACTGCGTATTGTGTGTATGGCTGTGTGTTATTGCATTAAACTTTTCGAAAACTTTATTTTGAAAACATTTTCACAGCAAATATTTAACGAAATAACACACAATAATACCCATACGGCTGTTATTAGTTTCAGTTCGAATTAAAGTTCCCTTTTTTATGGAAATGAATTCTTAATAAAATTCATTATTTCCCAGAAATTTGAAGTCACATTTCAGGGGATTTAAGACGGCCATGTAATAGTTAAATCCCTGAATTAATTGTTTGTTTATTTGTTCATTATTATTTTCAATGCAATCTCTGTATTTAGAATATTCAAAGCAGATATTATAACATATTTTTACATCATAATGCTCTTCTTAAATGTCTGTCTTTTTGTTTTATTTTTTCACGTTGAAAAATACGTGACAAAACTGGAATATTATTTACTATTGTCGCTCTGCCTCTTGCTTTGCCAGCGGGCAATTTTACTTCCTTGCCATATCAACCCAAGGACTGGTGAAACAAACGACCGACCATTACTTTAGTTGAGTGGAAAGAAACCATTTATATCTCATCATGTAGAGCAGGCTTGGAAAGTTCGGCAATATTTTCATTTCTCTAGTAGAGTCTTAGCAGGAGAGGACCATCGCATCAAAAACAATTGAGAAATTAATCTCAAAATTTACTAGTCTAGGTTTTCACAGCTGATTTTAAATTTTTAAATGTTATAGAGTGACCAGATAATAAGAATAGTTTATTTTCAAGCTGTCAAAGATACCAATGCCTTTCAGCTGTCAAAAACTTGAGTAAGATTCGTTAATTCGTCGTGTACCGTTTCACGACTGCAGAACTTGTAAAATTTATTACAAAACTACCGAAATTCCGGTAGAAAGTGTATGTACCAAATTTGGATAGGACAATTTTTATGCGAAAAAAATCGATTAGGATTGCATGGGCGTGGCCGATTTTAATAAAGTTTCCTTTTTTTTAGTTAAGTCAATATACTGCTCGGTGTTAACCATATCTTATAGTTTTTGCACTACAATGTATGGAGCCATTCCACTGTGCGACGTAACAGAGAGTATGGAAGAAGACCCAGAAATGTTGATTCGGCGGCGATAATCTAAATTAGGCAGCTTCGGGTGGTCAAACCCGGATTCTTTTGCAGTTGGATTAAAGTCTACATCCGTATAAGAATGTGGTGACGCAAGAAGCGAACAATTGAAAGATGGAAATGATAACTGGTGGTCCAGACTTTGGTGCAAAAATCATTTGAATCACTCGCAGCAAAGCCAAGGCGGTGATTTGAATGATGTGCTTTTCTATACATAATGGTATAAACCTTGCTTTAAAATAAAACCAGAATCAGTTTGATATCACTCACCATTGTTATTGTATTTAAATTTCTTTTTCTATCGTTCTTATCTGGTCACCCTATACTTCCCCCCGTAATAGTTAAACTGTCATCGTCTTAATTTAGTAAAATAAGTTGCTTAAAAACTAATTAAATTGTTTCAATAATTTTTTTTTCATCTTTTCCGACTCAAATTATTTTCACATTTTCTTGCAATCTTCAACAAATTTCACATTTTCTTGCAATCTTTCACATTTTCTTGCAATCTTCAATTTTTTTTTGTAAGGATAGAGAAAAAATATCTTCAAATCAAAAAGTACCCGAAATATGTGAAAAATGTTTACAAAAATTCTTTAAGTCACTAGAGACAGATAATTTTGCACGATAAAAACGATTTCAAAAGGTATTGAAGACGGTTCCGAAATCTGTCAGCATGTGAAAAGTGTTTCGAATAAACGTTTAAATATTAACGTGTATTGGTAGAAATGGAGATAGTTTTAAAGGGAAGAAAAATTATTTTGATTAATTAAGGACCCCTCATTTCATTTAAGAATCGGTAGTTACACACGTCCACTACTTTTCATTCCAAACATTTGAAAATATCAATTTCCCATGCCTGATGTACTTAAGGAATTTGTTGTAAACATTTTATGCACTTTACTCGTGTTCCTGTACACCGTGAGAGAAAGGTAAAATTTTATTACTTTTTTTTTTCTTAAAATAGAAATATAAAAATATGAAAATTTTCTCAAATGAAAATAGTCCAAAATCAAAAATTAACAATCGCTCGGAATGGACAATTGTTCACTACATCAAAATACCTCAAATGCAAATGGATGATAAATGGAATACATGTAAATTTTTGAAACGAATTTCCGTCATCCCTTGTCAAGTTTGGATTGGAGACAAACCAATACTTCGAAAAATTACACTGACACTGACAAGGGATGAACGAATTTCTGCTGTTTTGAAAATAGTTTTCTTTTTGAGACACTTTTTTGATATCCTTTTTATACAACTATTATTCACAAAGGACTGATCCAAGTTAAGATGCCTTTCAAAGAAGAGTACTTTTTAAAAGGTCCTGTAGAATTCTGTTAAAAATGGCTCAGATGGTAATGGTGTATAGACTCGTATATATGTTTTTGTGTTCCTCATGTAACGTATCTTAAAATCATTAAAAAATTTTACTCTCTTAAAGCTTAAAATTTACGTCAAAATTTGTTAAAAATTTTGAAATAACTAATTAAATTGTTTAAGTTTTAATCCGCTTGATTTTCGCGAGTGTATCTACAATGTTTCTATATTTGTCGCACACTCTGCTTTAAACACACACACACGCACACACATGTACACTCAAGAACAAGAACAGTAAGTATATCTTTAGAAAATCCTAAATATTAACAGTTAATATTTTCTCTAGTTTGTTGTTACTTTTTCCCTTCGAGGGATTATGGAAAACAAAGCAAAAACAGTCTTAAAGTATATAAAATTTTTTAAATGTTTAAATAAAACTATTTATGCAAGTGCCTGTGTGCAAGTATGTGTGAGCTAGTGCGACACATACACACATGTTATATTTAAAAGCACACATGCATGCATGTATGTATTATGTAAATGTATGTGTGTTTGTTCCGCCATAGTTTAGGAATTGTTTTTAACCATCAGCAGCAGCATCAAGAAAAACATTCCTGTGTAGAAAAAATCCCAAGTGATATTCCAGAGTTTAATGCACTGCTGCTGCTGCTACGGTATGAGTAATTTTTATTTTCTTTAACTCTTGATCCTACGCATCTTATGTTACATGAAGCTTGTTTCCGGAAATTATGCACACACACACACGTACAGGCATGCATGTGTGTATTAGCAGTTTTCAATGTATATTACATAGTGTGTGTGTGTGTGGTGCAAGTCCAAGTATTTTGCAGTTTATTTTTACTTAAAGTTTTCTCCAGCATCCAGTTTGTTTTCTAACCTGACAATTACTGTGGAGTTTATAAGTGGGCACACAAGAGATTTTTCTGTACTGGCCAGACCAGACCTTAGGGAAAGACCAAGCTGTAAGTAAACTTTTTTTGTTTGCTTATGTATTCCCAGTGTTCGTTACTCATTTCTATTTTTATTATTATTGTTTGCTTTCAGTTTAAATTTTATGTATTTAAAACAAAACATTTTAATGAATCATTAGGCAAATATAACCGCAAATGTTAGAAAGCAAGGGGAGGTTGGAAAGTTTGTGCTAATTCAAAAATAGAATTAATTACATTCGATGAAAATCTCTGAAGCCCAACAAGACATGTTTGTTAATGCTATTGAAAGGTTCTTGATTTTTCTTTGGTTTAATTTTTACCTGCACAACGTTTGATCTCAGGTAAGGTTATTTTAAACTTTTAATCGCTCTACAATTCGGTATAATTGCTAAAAACATTGTAGCTTGTACCATTTTGTTTAAGCTACTTCTTGCGAACATCTTCAGCTGTTTTTGTCGAAAAAGGTAAACAACTATGATTCCTGATTTGATATTTCGCAGGGTGTTTTGATGTAGATTTTTGAAACGAATTTCCGTCATCCCTTCTCATGTATGGTTTGGGGACAAACCGAAACCGGTTTATCTCCAAACCAAACTTGACAAGGGATGACGGAAATTCGTTCCAAAAATCTACGTAAACAACTATCTAACACAATAATGCTCTAAACACATAGACCACAGCGAGCTACAGACTACAATCTGTCAAAGGTAAAATACACACGCTCATATGAAGCCGATTTTTTGGAGGCATCTCAGCTACATGACTACTAGACTACAATTGTCGCTGTAGCCAATTTAAACTAATTTCTATTTTTAGCGACGACAATTGACAAATAAAGTGTTGACAATTTACAAAGAACGCGTAGAAAAAAATCAGCTTAAATATATGGAATGAATTATATTTATATACATTTAAAAACATGTTATTTTACCTGAAATACCACATGGAAGGTGCGAAAAAAGTATTTTTAGGCCAGACCTGATAAAATAATTTTTATTTATTTCATTTTCGTTTTTACCATATTCAGATTCTTCTATGTTTCAGTTTCTTAAACGAGTGATTTTGCGTTAAGGCAAAAAAAGTTGAAGTGGCAACATTGTTCGCCAAACACAAATACTAATAATGCAACGCCAATCTTCCTACCAGTTGTTTATGACGTACCTGCCGCCTTCAAAAATATTGAGTAGCTGACTACACGGCGACATATGAAGTCCACTACATTTGTAGCCATGAAGCTGTGTAGTCTGCTGTGGTATATGTGTTTTCTCGCCCACTAAGTAAGAGACATTATTCACCTGAAATGACCTGCCAAAAGTTCGACTTCAGCTAGTGGCCGGCCATGGCGAAGAAAATTACAAAGACTGGCGTGGTAATATGAGTCGATCTCATCCGATTCGTGCACTCTTTCCTCATTCGCAGGGCACATGTACAATATAAAGCGCGTTTCGATAAGGATGAACTATTTTTAAAAAAGAAAACAAGTATTTTTTTTTAGCGAGACGTGTTTATTTTTATGTCATTATAAGGTACATAAGATCCGATTAAATATGAAATAAAATGGCCGGCAAACGGCCTTGTGCCTTTAATGACAAGTCGTGGCTTTTTTTAAAAAAATTTCAATGACTTTGTAACAAAGATATTTCCAAAGGTATTTCCACGACGGCGTCTTTAATCACGGTCTTGTGCCCATAAATTGTTTCTGATATATTCGCATGGAAGCAGAATTTCACAAACCCGAAAGAAATAAAATGCAAGACGTTAAACTGTGTGATCTTGCTGGCTAGTTGACATCAGAATTTTAAGGAATGATTTGGTCTGAAAATATTTGCTGCAACAAATCAATTGTTTCATACGCGATGTGGTAGGTGCGCCGATGCTGTCATGCAGAAAATGCATGTCGTTCAGATCCAGATGCCCTCCTGTTGAGGCCAGTAGAATTCCGCTATCATGTGGTCAAAAAATTAGGCACCAATCATGCCGTCTGATACATTTGTTTCGCATGGATTGCGTGATAATTTGCTGGTCCCCCAATTGGACAATTTTGCTTATTCACGACCATAGGCAAATATAATTTATCGGTGAAAATGAATTTTTTTTCGAAAAATCGACATTCACTTCGCTTCGCTCATTTACCCATTCAACGAATTTCTAGTGCATTTGTATTGTCTGCTGGCTTGAGCTGCTGAATAAGCTAAATCCTGCACGGGTGAAGGTGTAGGCGTTTCTTGAAAATTCGCTGTATAATGCTTCGTGAAATTTGAAGGTATTGGGAGCGTTGCCAAATCGATGTAAACATAGTTTCGGTGAGACTCTTGTTTACAACAAAAATATTCTCAAGAGATCAATCAATACGCCGACGTAGATGACATTAACTATCCATATTCGACACAGCTTCTTCCAATTTTCGACATAATTGGTGCACTTTAAAGACAGTAAATTCCGCAAGGGGTCTAAGCGCAACTTTGTCAATTTTGAAATGGGTTTTCAGATGATAACGCACTCTTCTCTTGTGTAGCGCTCCATTTTTATTAATTCGAACAATCGTAGGTGATAGTCTATATTTTTGTAAATCGACAGTTTAAACGCCGAAAAATTGCTGAATCGAAATCGTACGTTTGGAATCTCTCTAATTTCAAGCTGCAAGTATTTAATGAATCACACATGTGTAACTAACATTTTTATGCTACAAATTATACCTATTTTGTTGCAATCAAAAGCTTATCAAGTGCCCTTTTCATTCTATCACGGAAACAACCTTGTTGAAACATATGACAAGCAGGTTGTTTCTCACATTGGAATTCATACCCACTACCTACTCCCTCTTCCCATTTCTATTTTGCTTGTAGTCGATTTTTCAACTCAATATCTTACAGATCGATTATTTTGTGCATTTTGTCTTGTTTTCTTCTTCCTATTTTTTTTATTGGCATTTCGATGTTAAAATTGATTAGACACTTGCAGAGAAGAGCAAAAGAGATAGTGAGAGAAAAACAACTGTAAGATTGAAATGAGTGTGACTTGTGTATTAATTTGTAGAAGTATCATCTTCTCTCATGGTTGTTAGAAAGCAATGCCGGCATCTTTGTATTTTAATAATTTATATTGTTGTTACTACTATTGCTGCTGTTGTTGTTTGTTACCTTTGCTGATGTTGTTGTCGTCGTTGTTGTTGTTATTGCTGTTATTGTTATCAGTTGACAACCCAAACGAAACAGCTGTAAAACAGAATCACGAAAAAGCACCACTAAAACCAAACAAACTGAGTACGAACCTGAGGAATAGAAAACCAAAACAGAAACAAAATCAAAATGGAGAGACTAACGGAGATTGCGCTGTTCAAATACCGCATACAAATACAACTTTCTGTTTTTTTTCTTAATTTTTGCTTCTATGGGTAAACATTTGACTATGATTGTATTTTTTCGGTTTTTTTTTGTTTTTCTACAACAAGCTTTTAACTGGTTAACAGAGATGTTAACTCACTGGCACGAACTAATGACAATAAAGATAGAAAAAACGCTTGTTTGCAATTTGTGGAATTTTTAGCTTGTGTGTTCGTTCATAAAATTTAATAGTTATACTACATTTACATCTACGCAAAATCTAGTAGATTTCAGCTCAAATCACGAAGAAAATCTCTGCCGTTTACACCAATGCTTCTTGACGTATTATTGGATTTCAATTGCATAACAAAAACAGCTGACTGAAGAAAGAATAAAAAATTGGCTCTAAACTTATTTAAATTCGTGCTACAATTGTTTTTATACACATAATTACATATGTAATATTACTTACACTTTATTCATTATGGTTTTATCAATATTGAAAACACTTATTTTAAACTTTTATTATTTTTTAATGTTGCTGTAAATATTTTGTTTCTACCGCGCTTTTTTTTTGTTACA
The DNA here is from genome assembly GCA_963932375.1 of Phania funesta. Taxonomy (NCBI): domain Eukaryota; kingdom Metazoa; phylum Arthropoda; class Insecta; order Diptera; family Tachinidae; genus Phania; species Phania funesta. The sequence goes on from OZ010656.1 coordinate 72,796,438, forward strand.
AATGTCAAAATTTTCTTGTTCAGCGCTGTATATTTCAGTACATTAGCAAAAAATACATAGTTGCATCATTTAGTATTGCAAGATTTTGAGAGATTTTGCCAAAATCTAATTCGTAAGTAGATTTTGTTTTGTATGGGAAATCTGGTGGAAATGAACTAGATTTCGCTCAAAGTCTCACAAGTATCAGATTTTGCGTAGATGTAAATGTAGTATTAGACAAAAGAAAAAAAGAAAAATTAGTCGTCAGGTTTTTATATGTTTGTACAAATGTTAGCTTTGTACACATATAACAAATTTCTTTTATTCAAACCAGGCATGAAAGTTATGGTACAATTGTACTATTTTGATACATTTTCGACCTTGTCAAGAACATGGTTCTATCGCGGCTTACAACTTAAAATTCGAATATTTCACAAGATTAATTCCGTTTGGCTCGGTTTATATTTAATTCAATCTTGTCTTCACACTGAAATATTGTTACTGAAATTATATTTTTTTACTGGTTTACTTTAACATTATTTTTCTTTTTTGACATTTCCAAAACAAAAACTACAGCGTGTTAAAGAAAGCCAAAATTGATAGTGAGGAATTAGACAACACAACAGAATTTCCGAGCACATGAAAGTCTCTACCACAGAGCATTACGTTCTTATCTCCTCTCTAATCTATAAACATAGACTTTCTCAATGAAAACTTTCATAATCTGAATCGTGATTTTATGGGCTCTTTGATTTTGTATCTGTTTTTTTTTTTAATTTTAAATTCCATAAATTATTTTACTTTTATTTTTTATTGTGAATTTTTATACACAATATTTTGTGTTAATAGTTGGCCAAAAACCAGAAAACCCCCTTTACCATCCCTGATCGAAACTATAGATCAAAGATTTAATTTTTTTAATTTTAAAGAGAACAAGTTTGAGGTTATGAAGTATATTCACTTAAAAACGTTTTTTTTTTTTTTACCAATTTCACTTTATTGGGATCAATGTCAAATAAAAATATAGCAATTAAAAGTGGAACATCTTGTCGGATAAATGTACATCTCTAACGCGTTGCCAGAGAAAATGGTTCAGCGGAGTTTATTCAGAAAAACGAGCCACCCAATTGTCTTCCCCAAGTTGAGAAATAACGCGACCGCCGAATTTCTCATGAAAAAGCTGAATATTTTGGCTGTCTACAAGGGTCGTGTCACCTTTCTGAAACCAAAGATCACTGATCTCAATCTTAGCCAATTGTGGCCACAAAAAATCGGTTATCATGGTTTGGCAGCGCAGAAAATTCAAAATTCTTACCTATTTTCGAAAACGTTCAGGCCCATAATGTCGTCTAATCACGTACCGAACCATACGATCTCTTTATTAGGTGTTTTCGTCTTTTTAAGGACTATTTGTGGATTTTGTAAGACCCGTATGCAACAATTTTGATTGGTTACATAATCGCATAATTTAAAATGGGCCTCATCAATAAATATAATTTTTTAAAAAACGCGTTGCTTTCGTTTACTTTTTGAAAAAGCCAGTTCGAAACTAATATTCGCGAGCTTAGATTTCCCAAATTTGTGCTAATTAAGTGCTTGAATCTTCATCACTTGAATAATAATTAGATCAAATTTGCCCACCCTGTATTGTACTACCCTCAGTTTTTGCGACTAAAAATTCACATAAAGTTTCATTTGAAGCAGAATCGTATGCTCAGTGGTAACAGAAAACAGATGATAAGCCAAAGCAAGGGGTTGTTATATGCCTTTATATAAACGACAAAGAAATCATGGCTTGAGACTGTTTCCTAAAAGACTTAAGGCAATAAAATAGCTGGCAATCTTTGAATACAGTAATTACTCCACCGATAATAAGACAGTTGCAAAACTGCTACGCTACAGTCATATGGTTGTTCCTACTAAGCTTGGGGTAAGTGAGCAATGATAAGGAGAGAGGTCGCACCAAGATGTGAGAAGAATCGAAATCAGATACTTGAAGACAATGGTGTCCTGCTATGATGATCTATTATTGCTGGTTTTTAAAACATCATAAGATTCAAAATAAAAAGGTGTCTGAGCATAACATTACGTTTTGACTAGCCACAAACTTGTTTCCACATGGAAAGAGCGTCGGCATAATAACGGAAAAAATGTGGTCTTGGTCTTCTGCGTGGAGAATGCGTGTAGATGTTCCTGTTCAGTTTGAGTATATTTTTTTGTTTCTTATCGAGGTTGCTTCCGTGTTATCAGCATAGTTTTATGAACGGGTATTAACAGACGAACGCATACATACATATATTTTATTTTCCTGTACAGAACAGATATATGACTAGTCAGGACGGCATGTAATGGATGTCCACTAATTACCATAACTATACTTTTTCCTACTACTCCATACACCATTTAGCTTGCAAGCACAAACGGTAGATTTTACTTTGCTTTAAAACTCAACCGAATCAAATTTTGTACGGAAATGTTTTAAAATTCCATGTGTAAATTAGGGATATTATTTAGAAAAACAAAAACCAATTAATTCCACGAAAATTTAATGGAAGGTTTTTAAGTCCATCGCTAATTACCTGGGCTCATAAAAATCTTCAATAATGAAGAAAAATAAATCTTAAATTCTTTAAAGGAGTATGTGTATGAGACAATTTCACATTTTGTGAAATTTCCACTCAATGTTAACTCCAAGGGTTCGTTTTTACCTGTGATTTAATAGGAATTTGCCGAAAAGACTGTTAATGCTTTTGTAATTTTGACCTTGTTATAAAACAAACATCTTGTGTAGTTGGTTTGCTTCATAGCATGGATTAGGAGTAATCTCATGTCTACTTTGTCAATGGGATTGAAATAACGCAACATTGTAAAAGTTTCCTGCTCTTTTTCCATATGGTGTTCGCTAAAATTGCCTTTAATAGAAATATAATGACACATTTTACTAATGATAACTTAAATGTTACTGGCGGAATATCTTGTGTTTCTTCTTTTTTGTTATTACAAAAAACGAGGGAGTAGATTGCCGCTGAAGTACACTTTTTCACACGTCCGCAATTATCCCAATTTTAAAGGTATTCCAATTCCATATTCAATAATACCTCCAAATAAAAGTGCCGATTATAAAAAAATTCGTTATTAGTGAATTAGACCCACATATTTTTTGTTACCTAGTAGCAGGCGGATATAGCACTTAATTCAGCTCAAGAGCATAGCAAAAATTTTGAAAGTAAGATGTAGCGGTATTTTTACTATAATTTTTTTCGAACACTCGAGGAAAGAAAGTTTTATTTTTTGTTGAAGCTTTTTCGCATACAGCTTTTATTTGCATATTAAACTGTACGCTGATGAAGTATATTAGTTTTTAATTAAAAATTGGCAAGTGTGGGTGTAAACAAAAAATCTAAGAGAAGCGGAAAGATCTGAAATCGATGTCTCGAAGCGCCGAAGCCACAAATTGTGCTCAAGTAAATGAGAGACAATCCAATGTATGGACAAAACTAAAAAGTAAGAGTTGTAACAGTTTTAGCTCTGGCTGAAACGAGATTTCACAGAGCCGTAGCGAAATAAATCCTATATTGTCTCAACAGTATGTAGAACCATCATAAGCTGTGAATAGTTGAAGTTGCGAAAATTTAAGAAAGCTCCGATGAATTAACACACACTCACACACACAAAATCTATTGCAATTTGCAAGAGTGGTTGGAAAAATTGTGTTTATCACTGGCGAAAAGAAGTTCAACCAGGACGACCAGATGGATATAACTACTATTTCCATGATTTGAGAGAAGAAGAGTTGTTTTTTAGCTGAAATGCTGCCCATTAAGGCTGCTGTGGAATAGTAGAATTACAATTTCTTAGCGGCAGTATTATTGAGAAGACCTTTAAATCTGTGCTTAGTTCGTCTTCTACAAAACTAAATGCTATTTTTGGACCGACTTCGTGGATTCCACAACTTGTATACAACGCCAGAGATGTAAAAGAAATAATTTCAAGCTAAAACATACGCCTTCATTGTTAGGCGCCTTATACTCCTGGTCTCAACATAAATGAAAATCTTTGGGGTTGGCTTACCCGGAAGGTATATGAAAGTGGAAGGCAATTCAATAACAATCAGTCACATCTTGGAAAGAAATATCACTAGATGATTTAAAGTAAATTAATGGCTCGCTTAAAAATCGTATATTTGAGGTTATTGGTAACCGTGGAGGATGCACACATGTTTTTACAAATGTTTTTACTAAGTAACGAATAAATAAGTTTTTTTTGGTAAAATTACTTTAATGGATTTAATAAAATGAACAAAAAATGGAACTCTCTTTCCTTCGTTTTTCCAAAAAAAATTAATGCTAAAACTTCCTTTCATTTTACTTTAAAAATATTTTTGATATGCTTTTGAGCTCAATTAAATACTCTATGCGCTGATAGTAAAATTTCTACCCATCAAATATCGAAATACATATGTATATGGCTTGCGAGGTAACAATACTTATGTGGATCTAATAAATTGAACAGGGATGGACTTGTTGTTTGCTAAAAAAAAACTCAGTTTTTTTACACCAAAAATTTTGGTCGATCCTTGTTTGCTTTTTTTACCGGAAATATAGAGCAAAGTATATATTAAAGCCGCTAAAAGAAATGGGTAATTACTGAAAACAATTTCATCAAAAATGTGAGGTTATTCATAAGGTTCCATGTTGCGACCGGAATTAAACTGTGGTACTCAGATCTGGCAACTCTATTATTATTTGTACACAGTTCGGTCTGCCATTTAATTGTGAATAGACCAAAACCACAGCAATGCTTGTAACTTGTTAAATTCATTTCGAAAGTAGTTGTTATGTTCGGTAATGTTACTGTTCGCTACGTCAAATTTACGGCTGACGATATCGTCCAGCCGATCGATCCTTGACGCGTTTTCACACCATTGATCCTCTCAATGAGTCGTTTCGCGGTATAGAGCCATCCATGCTTACTCATTATAATGGGGTCCCAATTGAGGCGGATATTTAACGAAAAGATGGTCACCGCCATATGCGATATAGCACGTCCAACATTCGCATTAATTAACGAAGCATTGTGAAAAGGGCACAAATATTGTGTGATTTAATGTCTTTGAATTATCTCGTCCGAGGCTACATGATGTCATTAGCTTATGGGAAGAAACCAGCAACTTTGAATGAATTGGCAGACAACATTGTGCAGACATTTGCCAAAGTATGGCACCAACTCCATGAAAAATTTGATGAAAATTAATATCAAGCACCAATGGCATAAAGTTTGCCTTCTAATAAAGTCAGTTGCTATTATTATTCCATTTCAAAGTTATATACCTTTGAAAAACATAACTTAAATCGTTGGTAAAAGTCAAAAACGCCACTGCTCGCTCGCTTTCTTTAAACGAGTGTATAAAAATATTGCTCAACAGCTAAAAAGCACCAATAATACCAGAAAAGCACCACTATGGCAACAATTTACTCTAAGTATTTACAGATTTTAACACAGCCATTTGAAAAAAAAAACTTGTATGTACCCCAGTAATAGCAGAGAAACAACCTGCTACGTTAACATTTCTAGTAAAAAAAGTATATGGATGTGTGTGTAGTAAATGCTGTTGTTGCTTTTGGCAAGCTTATAAAAAGTGTCATCATCACTGTCATCAGCAACATCATAATTTAAACATTTTAATTGGTATTTAAAATGGTTTTGGAAAAAAAAATGATTATCTCCGCCATCACGGTGTTAAGCGCCATGTTGTCATGTGTGAGCCCGTGTTATATAGTAAAAAGAAGAAAAACTGTTAAATGTTTCTGTTTAGTTTGCCAGTAGAGTAACATTTGCAGCGCATTAACATTGTCATTAATAACATCTAACATTAACTTATGTTGTAACTACAATGTGCGACATGCCATGCTGTATATGGATTTTTGATATTTTTCTATAATTTTTCTTTTTCTTCTACTGTTTTTTTTTTTTAATTTTATTGTTCATCTTGCACTTCTCTTTTGGTTTCTATTTCGTCTATTTTTTTGAGGGGGTTTGAACAAGTTGCTGTTTACTGTTTTTTTTTCAACTTGGCTTAATGCAAGAAAATATAATAACAGCAGCAATATCAGCCAGCAACTATTTATAACAGCAAAAGCTGCCTTCCTTTCTACTCTGTTTGAAGCACATACTACAGACAAACACAAACACAAACGTATACTCGTACTTACCCACACACACACTCTTTTAGTCACAATTGCATGCACACACATGTACATAACAACTCATAGATATTCATGCATATTTCAGTCGTCATCTTTGAGTAAAACATTCGCATAGAGTTTTTAAACGTCAGACGCGTTTTTTCATTACAAGTTGTGGGTACTCAATTGCGCTTATAATAAAAATATACATACAGCCAGAGCACACACAGCACAGAAAGAAAGTGAAATAAATATTGAATTGAAAAAAAAAAATATCTACAAGAACAAAAAAGCAAGAAGTCCATTTTTTTTATAGTATAATAATGTTTAAATAAAAAAAGGCAAAAAAAAAAAAATAAGTGTAGACATGTTGTAAATTAAATGAAAAAAAAAATATAAAGAATTAAAAATTCCCTTAAGCAAGTCATAAAGAGAGTTTATTTAACAACAAATAAATTTAAGCTTAAAGAAAAGAAATGGTGCTTTAAAATTTATAATGAAATAAAATAATTAAATATTTAAATAATCAAATACCTACACAAAAATATAGTGAAATTTCCCGTAACATAAAAAAAAGAGTTGCCTAAATATTGTGCGATATTTTGTTAATTATAATTTATTTTTATATAAAGTTTTTCCCAAAAAAATTTAAGGAGTTTCCTTTAAGCTTTTAAACCAGAAAAGTAAGTTTTCTTCTTAGACAAACAAAAAAAATGTCTGCTTTAATTAAACCAGTAATTAATTAATTGCCAGAGTGGAGTGCGAATGGTGTTGCTTTTATTTGTTAGCAAATTTTTTAAATGTTATTATGATTTTTAAATGTCGCATAGCTTTTAAAATCTATTTTTAGTCAAAACTACCATATGCTTACTAGCTTTTATGATGTGAAGTTTTTTTTTCTCACATATTTTTCTATACATTTTTTTCTGCTTTTCTTCGTTCTTTATCTACCAAACCATTTAAACCGTCACTCAGCCAGCCAACCAACCTACCAACAAACCATACTACCATTCATCCATCCACTCATCCAAGCAAACAACCAGCCAGCCAGCCAGCCATTCAGCCTTTTTCTTTTCGCATTTGTTTTTGCTTTATTTTCCTTCTTTGCTTTTTGTTTTTCAATTTTTGTGTTTGCTTTTTGTTGTCTAGTATACAGTCTAGTGTTGCAAAATTTGCAGGTTTACAGCGCTACTGCTTATTTAACACAAACACTGGCAGACTTATTTGTTTGGTCGTGCGAATGTGTGTGTGTGTGTATGTGTGCATGTTAGTTAGTTCGGCTATAAAGTTGCTGTTAAACTTTTAACAGAGTTACCATCCTTCTGTTAATACACTTATACCCAATTCTAGCATGTGTATTTCCCTTAAATGAATTTGTAGACGTCTGCACGTGCAAGGCAATCTTTGGTTTGTGTTTGAGTGTGTGTTGAGGGTTGTTTTGTTTAATGGGGCGTTAACATTTTTAACTTTAATATCGTGTTATTTTAAATGAAATCTGAAAATCTCTATACAATTTTGAAGAAATTTTATTTAAATGTCTAAAAAATGTTTATCTTTCGGTAAACTCGCTTATAATAAAAATTTAGTCTGCTATATCCTAACTGAGTCATAGTTTTATAATCCGGTACTTAAAAGAAATCCTTCTACAGTTGCATTTGCTTCGCAGTGTTGCCTTATCAATTGTTTCTTGTGTTTTATCTTCTTTGTTATACAATACACTAAACGAAGTATGAGTAACTTCATTCATAAGTTTGAAAAAGTCAGACATCAGCTGATTGCAGTAAAGTACGAAGTCTTTATTATTGACATCTATCAAAGAAAATTATTTATATTAAAAATTAAGTGTTAAACAATGAAAACAGGGCCATAGTTACAGGTTAGTTTAAATAACATAAATCCACAATTATTTTCAAGTGTATTTTTTTTTATTGAAACGTAATTTACATAGCATGGATTTTCTCGCACTCTTTCTGAAATATTCCACTCCTTTATTATATGAATTTTGCTGAGTTTCCTTCTTCAAATTACAGTTTATGTGGGCTGGTTTCCATAACACTTTGATTTAAAATATCCCCATGAGAAGAAATCGAGTGAAATTAAACCACATGGTGGCAATTGTAATAATCACCTAGACGCTGTTTCACGGGCTGTATGGCGTGTCGTTCCGTGTTGTTTATAGCAAATGTAGTCCTCATAAGTATTATGTAATATTAAGTACCTATCACAGTCACTGTTTGACCAGCCTCATTTTCAATGCAGTGTGGTACAATAGAACCTAGAGCAAAAAATCAGCGCTATTGTTTAGCTTGATAGATATGAATTTATTTATAGCTACGAAGAGCTTTAGTATGTATACGGTTTAGAGAGTTTTAACATTTCTTGTCCACCTAGTTGATGTATCTGGATTTTAACCAACACTTTCATATTCTGGTTTTGAACAGCGTGGTTTTGGAAGGTCTGTGTGTTTATCAATGCCTTATTTGTAAAAAGTCAACCAATGCAAATTCACCAACACAATACAAGATCGGCCGAGATCATAGCCGCTGTGAAAGTACGTGGGAACAGGTGCAGATGGCATGATTTTCGTCGGCACCTGTCTTACGGCCTAATCCAGCTGTGGTCTCAACATCGGATGTACTAACGACCATCCATACCCTATTCGCACTTCTATAAGTAGCAATTAAAGATTATGCTTGCCTGGACTCTGATCCCACCTCTTGCTGAGAGGTTCGGAGCTACCCACTCCATTGCTATCAATAGCTATTCTACTGGCAGCCTGCGTTGCATAGCAACGCCACATTGATTTCGCACGAAGATCTTCCCGCAATTCGGGTATAAACCACAGCCACCATGTGTACTCCCGAAGAAGTCTCACCAACAACCAGTCTGAGACTTGCGTCCCAGGGGCTACTCGTCCCCGTGGTATCAGTCTTTATATAGTTAATGGTCGATCTTAGAAATAATACAGGTACAGAAGAACTCGAAGTTGCACCTTTACATTGTTAGCTCCTATACATTTCTATACAAATTTCACAGACGGCTGAATCGTTCGGTATACAGAAACAGGCACTTAGACAAAAAAAAGAAAATTTCGCAAAGCACTTTTTTCCTTAAAAAAATCAGACCATTTAGCTATTCATTTAACCATACATCATTTCAGGAAATATATAAAAGTTATTAAGTTTTTATTATCTAAATAAGTTTCTTTTCTATATAATCTGCATTAAACGATTGATTCATCACTTTCAATCTGAAGTATTCTTCCACCCGCTAAACTTAGCCATATGTACATATGTATAGTTTATCTTGTGCGTCATATAGTATATACGAGTAATAAAAATAAATTATTTTAATTAGTTGTAGCAACATGAACTTAAACCTCATCGACAATACCGCCTTTTATATTATCTACAGTTGTCGACACGACCTTGAAACGTATGTATGCATGGAATTATTTTGTACTTAAATTAAAAACAAAAAAGTTAAAGCAGTTAAATCATTTCACTTTTTATAAAAATTATAAACTGCTTTTATCAATGTTACTTCTTCTTATTTAGACAACGTTGTCAACAAATTTGTTCGCACAACGATGTCTGCCATCAAATATCACTTTCAGTCTCCAGTGTATAAAAATATGAAAACCAACAAGAAGAATATAATATAAAACAAACATGTGTTTCTTTGTATAGGTTAGGTTGTGGATGCTTATAGCCATACGCCTAGGCCAGTACTTCGGCCTTATGTGCGCTTTCCATTCTGAAATGTCTCACCCTCATAGGAACTCTGTTCCCCGAACAAACATTATAAGTTGCCAATCAATACGTCGGCAGAGTTTCGGCATCGAAATATCTGATCCTTGCCTAAGCGAAAGCCGGGCAGTGACGCAGAAAGTGGTTCATTGTCTCGACGTGCTCCCTGCATGCACTGCACTCAAAATCAGCACACGGCGTAGGACAAGTCCAAGTAACCCGCCAGTACAATCACCATCTTACTAATTTAAGATTTGTTCAGTCTCAGCAACCTCCCTGTTTAAGCTCGTTTGGGTCTCCCCATAAAGTTTTTGTTATTTGCCCTGCCGTGGTTTCACTCTGCAGTGATGTATGGGCACTCTTTGCTCAGTCTTTCAGCCTCAAGTGGCTTTCGCTTGGATCTTCCTAGCCTAAATTGCTACACTGTTGGCTTGTCGATTTCCGACTACACACAGTGATCAGGCCATATAATGCGCAGTCGTTTATCGTTTTATTTTTGCATTCTAAAACCGTCTTGGATCTAACCCTATCCGATTCTAGTGCCCTTATTATAGTATAAACAACAAAAATAAATTGTGTGGCAAACAGAAAAAATTAATCAGATGAACTCCAAAAAACATGAACAATTATTTCTCCCTTCTTCTTCCTACGTTTTGTTCTCCTTCGATGCCTCGTCAAGATTTAGTGTTCAATAAAAGTATGACATTTTTTGTTTTGCTCTCAGTCCTGACAAATACAAATTTTTATATTCAGTCCTCCTAGCTATTCAACAAAGGTTCGCTAGCGCGACTTTCTGTAGTTGGCAATACTGCTTATAACCGCTGCTTTAGTTGTTTTCGTTGCTGAAGTTGTTATTATAGTGTGACGCCCTAAAAATATTTGAGTGTGTGTGTGTGTTTTTTTTTTTTGTTTCATTTATTAGGGAAAGAGAAAGACTTCGTGAGTGTTATCTATAGATTCATTGAATTGAGCGAAAATATTCATTTACTACGCAATTTTGCTTGTTTGCACTTGTGGTATGTGTTGTTATTGCTGCTTCTGTCATTGTTACTTAAGTTTGTTGTCACTGCTGTCTGCTTATTGTTATTGCTGCTCTTATTACTGCTGGTGTTTAATTCGTTTGTTCGTACTCGTTTTGTGTATTTTTTTGTTTACTACCCATTTTATGTCTCGTTTCTCTTTATTTTGACATTTTTCCAAATGTTAAAAGCCGGCTCGGCTCATTAACAGAATTTTATGCGTAATACACCAGATTTAATTTTTTTCTATTTACGTAATTATTCCAGACAACACAGATACATGCATATGTATTAATATCTCATTGTTACAAAAAGAGACTTCTTCTTATACAGCGGCTACATAGAGTGATCAATTGTCACTTATCTGTCTCCAATTTTACCTATGGGAGAAAGGTTACACTTATTACTCACTTTGATTAAGAAGTTTGATTCAAAGTAATATTTCTGGTGTTCTCTTTAACATTTATAGTCCCAAATTGCATATTGCCTCATTATTATAGTTATTTGTACTGTACTGCACAGTGGGCGATATTGAAAAAAATCCAAATCAGTCTCTCGTTTTAAAAAAAGCAGCCAAGTTATAATGTAATTTCAATCGCTATAAAAATAGTGCTGTCTTCTTTCAGTCTATATTTGTATTATTTAATGTAGGAGGAATATCGAAGGAGACCGCTTACTATCATTGAGTCTCGTTCTAACACTAGCCTGAGCTCTTAACTGCATTATCGGCCTACGTGCTTATCACGGAGAGTGTTGTAATTGCTAGCATTTGTCTAAGCGTTTGGTCCACTTGGGCAGCCTGCCGTGTTCCTAAGCTTTATGCTAGCCGGTGCTGAATATTCACACATAATAAGCGCTAAAGTCTTAGACTCTTCCTCAGGAGTATCCTTGGAGATTGACCCATTCACTACTTGGAAGGTTTTCTTGTCCACATCTTCAAAATGCCTCTTTTGGCCAATAAATACCGAAGATCCCTATTGGAATCTCACGATCCAACGCCTTACGAGTACGGTTTTAGATTGAACTGTCCACCCCTCGCCAGCATTCCTGTCCATCTATTCCGGATTCCTGCCTTGGCTAATTAAAACTAGAGTTCGTTAAGCAGAAATCATACAATTCCCACGAGTAATGGAGAAATATACGTCTACACGCCCATAGCTCCATATGCACGAGTAAGATTGTATTAAAACTGTAGATCGACTGGTATCCAAAGTTCGCTGACTAGAGACCAAGCACCTTCTTAACCTGGCGTATGCTCTCTCACCGTGGATTAGGGTTTTAACTTCTCTTCGCTCGACTTATTTAGCCATCCTAGCATAGACAATAAACTGTTGCCACCTCGAGCACGTATAAGCCAGAACTTCTGACAGTGCACTCAGTTGCGGCAAGCTACACCTTTATGCCTACTAGCTGACGGCAATTTAAGTCTGTTACTTGGATTATGTGTTTTAGGAGGCCGCGGCTCCTCAAGGCCTCAAAGTATGTTTTTAATCCGATTTGACAAATTTTACTATAGGTGTATTCGTCTAGTTGAGGTGTACAAAAAAACATTGGACTCCGCGCCAGTTATAATATTATACCCTGCGTTATTTTTTTAATATATTTTCCAAGGTTTCCAAGCTATCAATTCAAGCAGTTGTGGACCTGATCGTACGAGCAGATTAAGCGCTTAATCACGAAAAATTTCATTTAAATCATTTATTCCACAAGTTTTAGTTCCATCATACAATAATAAGCTATTATACAATATCTGTCGTAGTATCACCTTTCTTTAAGTAAAAAGGCTATACGTTAAAACTCCGAAATGTCCAAAAAGATACCCAATAATTGACAGTAAATGTCAGAAGAAGCAAGTATTGGATAAGAAGGATACTATGACTGAGTTAAAAAATTGGGCAAATATGACCCATGTCACACTGTGGAACAATGAAACTGTAGGAAAACTTAAAATCTTGTGGGATGACCCAAACGCAAAGTAAACGAAAAACCTGCCCAAATACGGAAGATTACAACGATTCTAAAGGAGAACTAAAGCTTACGAATTATATGCTTCGATTAGGTAGAAAAGATTGTAGCTTTTGCAGGATATGCAATTAGGACATTAAAGCGATTGAACATTTGCTGTGCCTCTGCGTAGCTTTTGCTTGACACCTAAGAGAGGAATTATAAGGAACTTCACTCGAAGCACCAAGTTGCTAATATTAATCAGGCCGCTTTTTTTTTGTTTCGTAGTGTAGGACGCACAAAAATCCGAACTACTGGATTTAGTGTAGGCATACGGGCATAGGGCCAACCTAAGTTGACCTAAGGTTTAATACATACCGCCCTCGTGCGCTCAATCATGCATAAACCCTATATTTATTTTGCGTGTAATCAAGGCTACATTCATATTTATTGTCCTTGACGTTTATTTAAATTTATTAGAAACTTTGTGTCGATGTCATTTACTCAAACTTATTTCTTAGAATTGCGTTTTGCATATAAAAGTTTGAAGCTAAATTTCAGCGAAACCAATTTCAATAAATTACCAGTGTGATGTTTACCAATTAAAGTGACGTGTTTAGAAAAATGCAAAAACTTTCCAGAAAAATGAAATGTTAATATTTTGCACACGAAATTTGCATAATATCGTTATTACTACATTGAACATCGTCGCATACTTTATGATTATATATTCAGTGATTGGTAAAACAATTTATTTCAAAGTGACACTAACTACGGCCACGTTATTTATGTAATCCTCAAATTGGCTTTGATTTCCACTTTAGGAACTCTCGTTAGCCATAGAAAAATGTTAATAATAACTTTTAAATCCTCCTGAGAGAAAGGAAATACAAGCGAGAGGCCATAAGTGTCTGATGTCTATATTCCAATTATTATTGCACCATTTTCTCAAATACATTAACACAACTTAACATATGTTACGTAAATTTATACATAAGTAAATTTAATATCTATTTTCACAAGGACACACACACACACATATACATACACACGTACACATGTGTACCCTAACACTTACTCTTGATACAATATTGCATCCCTAATTGAAGGCGCATTAAATTTTCTTGTGAAACATTAAACAATTTATTAGAAGTTGGCCGTTAATTGAATGTTAGTAAAAGTTGATTATATTGATTGTGTTTTTATTGTAGAACTTTTTAAAGTTCTTTTGTTATTCGTGACCTGTGTCCAAGGGAAACGTGCTCAATTAGAATTCTATCGCAGCAGTTAAAATCTAGTGGATCAATCAAAATCATCCGCTTTGGTCTAACACCTTGTCACATTCAACACGTTTAAGAACGTGAACTGAAAGATCTTAGACACCGCTTAGATGTTGGTAAACGAAAATTTTCCCATTTTGGTCTTACACTTAAGAAAATACCACGTTATGAGAATACATTTCACACATGCGCAACGTGAGTTGTGCGTTAAAAGTTTTTACGCGAATGCTCAAGGTAAAAAAACACACAAGAAGTGAAATAATTGCTTAAGTTAATGTTTCCGTAGGACGCAACCCCGCAGGTTTTTGATTTAGCGTGGTCTGGTGGATTCGAACTTCCTGATCCACGGTCTAATGACTCTTTCACTGGGGCACCGATTTAAATTGTGAATCCGAACTCATTGCGAATGAAACACCAACGGCAGTGCAGGATACACTATTTTTGTGTAAGACTTCATTGTTTCTTCTCATTTTCAGTAATACGAGCTACGCAATTTTTCCGAAGCAATTTTATTTTAAAAATCGTATTGTACGTCTATCTGTCCCATTCTATAGGACGACGCAGTTATAGAATATAAATCGCCACGACATTTCAATTAATGCGCCTGTTGTCGTTCTTGTCAGGATCATACACAGGATTAAAATATTGGAATAGTTATCTTGCATTATTGACAATCTCACGTTTAGGATCAGTAAGTCCACCAACTAGACGATTTTACTGCTGTGGTCCTGTTGCTGCTGCATAACGAAGAATTAGCGCTGTCTTGTTAAACAACATTACAAGAGTTGCCAATGGTGCCTTCTATATTAAATCAATAGTATCACAAGCTGTGTATTAACGCAGGGCGGATATCGAAGCACGCCGCTATTTTTATGGGTCCGTTCGAACCCATTTTTTCCTCGAATTGATTTCAAGCAATCGATTTGTAATTTACGACTACCTCACTCTTATGTGCTACAACAACTAGCCTTTAATCTTGACTAGTGATTTCAGACAGGTGACTGTCAACAGTCTGCTAGCATTTATCTAAGGTGTAGGTCCACCATGGCATTCACATTTAACAAGTGTCTACCCGTGGTCCTAAGCCTTATGTTAGTCAGTGCTGCACATTCACACGCAATGTACGCGACCGTCCAATACTCGTCGTCAGGAGTATTTTTAGAGACTGACCGCGTGCAAGGTTTTCTTGTCCATCTCTTCAGAATTCCTCCAATGGCCAGATATAATTAGATTTGCGTGAGCACCTGCCAACGTTGGCTTAATCTCACGGTGTTCCAACCACGGATGTGACATTAAGCGGCCAAACCAGCGCCCCTATGTGATATAGGTTGCAAATTAGGACAGAGACTGCCAGGCCCCCGGTCTCCCCCTTGCTGACGGGTTCGGATCTATCTAATCTCCTGCGAATGACATTGACAGCTTGTATTGCAATGCAACGCACATCGGTCCTGCAGTGAACCTTCCCGCTTTTGGTAGAAACCACAGCCACCACCTGCACCCCCGAAGGAGCCTCACCAACAACCAGTCTGGAACTGAAGTTGCAGGGGCTACTGGTTCACGTGGTACCAGTTTACACTCTAGCTACTGGTCGAACATAGAGGCCATACCTTCTTCCAGTTTCAGGCTCCTGACCAGCCTCAGGAACTGGTGCCCCTCTTTTCCCCCAGTGGCAATCCATCAAGATGGCAGGGTTCACCAAGATGATATATGCCCCCGGGGGGGACGTCCAATGGCCAATAAACACCGGGGCTCCTGCAGAGATTTACCTCTCCACCTCTGACAAGGCTTCATTGCTCATCCCTATCAGAAAGAATGACCACACACGCAGGGCTCCACATGCACATGTATTTCTGTATTTAAACTGGAGATCGACTGGTATCCAGAGTTCGCATACTAAAGACCAAGCACCCTCATGGACACACATCCCTGACGTATGCTGTTCCACCGTGAATTAGGGATTTTTATAAGAGAGTGTCAACTTCCTTCCGCTAGACTCATTTAGCCAGTCTCCTTGCAGAGACAGGAACCTGTTACCGGCCTTCACCACGAGGAGGTAAAAGTCAGAACTTCTAACAGTGCACTCAGATACGGCATGCCATATTTTTGCGCCTGCCAGCTTGTTGTGTAGCATGACCGTTTAAATCCAAAGATGCCCCTTGAGTTCATTACACCCATAACCCTTATGTTGATGGGTAAGCTCTTCACTGGAAACTTTCGATCAACCCCTACTTCTAAGATAACTATTACGAAGAAAAGTCGAAATAAGTGCTCTGGAGAATGTTGCCACTGACTACACGCGTTTATGACGAAAATATTCACGGCCATATTCCGGCATTGCCGACAGTTGGAAGGGTCGCCATTGAAGACTATAACCACATTCGTGACGCTTTTACTTCCTACTTGTGTTTTCTTTACCTCTTACAAAATCCTGCAATTACATAGTTAAACCTTCTAGCCTGTTTTTAAAAGTATAAGAAATCTCTTTATTGACAACTAACCAACATTTTGCAAATATGAAACAAAGTTTGTCTGGCCAAAAATGAAAATACAATTTAATTTATTTGAAAACTACTTCCCCATCTGTGTGCTCGTATCTAAATTTATTACTAAAGTTTTTATATTAGTTGCCACATTCTATTCCAATATTACGTTGTCTGTATTTTACATTAAGCATAAACAGCCAGTTAGCACTGCCTTGAATGCCATTGGAGATTTCATTTCGGCTTTCGGTGCATAAGAATTCCCTTTAGGCTTTTGTTCTCATTATACGTAACTAGTCGTATTCATAGTCATTGGTATTGTATGAACTGTGTGTGAATTGTTAAATATAAGTAAGTGTAAATGCATTGAAATCTGCAAACAAAAAAACTTACACCACAAGGCGGAATAAACGAAATGAAACGAAAACGAAACCTCAAAACAACCCTCATCTAAACAACACATATCCTTCTTGTGCGCATACATTCATGTCTATAAATAAACGTAAAAAGAAATACTTATTCGCATTACAGCTTCTAACTGATACCCCCCAAATCTCTTTTAACCTCTCAAATAACTACCAGGCTCTTATTAAACAAAAAAGTTTTCTATGTTTCTTTTTGATTCCAAAAAAAAAAAAAAAAAAAGAATTAAACAATTTTTCAAGGTGTTTTTTTCTTTTGTTTTACCCACGTTTCTTTGCACTTAAAAAAAGACTACCCACACACACACACAAATGGATGTAAATCAGGGCTGTAAATGTCAAATTGTTACAACGAAAACTGGCTACTAACCCAAGATACAAAATTTAAATTTTTTTTTTGGATGCGCAACTTTTGTTCCAGCTTTTATATCCCATTTAAAAGGTACCAAATATTAAAAAATAATTTTGATTTGTAATTCCCATGAGTAGCCCATACTGGCCTATACGCACCCCTTTTTCAGATTTTTTCAAGATCTTCTCTTCCTATCGGATGGTGGCAACCATACAAATTTACATATTATTTAATTTCTAACATTGTGTCTGTATTTCGGGCAGCTCTAAGCACATGCCAGTTATTAGTCCTTAAGCGTATGTTCAGCCATGCTTGTCTTCTTCCGATACCACATCGACATGATGTAACAGAGTTGGTTACAGTATTTTTAGAAGTCTTCGATAAACTCACATTTCAAAGGCTTCAATATCTCCTTCGCATATAATAGTGCCGAGTAAATATGAAACTTTACGAAGCGGAGTTTCAAGTTTAAGTCAAAGTCGCGATTGGTGAGAACTTTTTTTGTATTCGAAGAAGACTGATCAAGCGATTTTAATACGACATTTGTTTTTCATCGTTGAATACCAAACCTCGTCGTTGATCCAGCATCCGCGTTACAGGAATTTTTATACTCTTTCTAGCGGCATATTTTGGCACAATATTGATGTGTTTTTGTTGCTCACTATTCGTATTATTCTTATTGCATAAGTGTTGTTGTAAGAAGTTACTGCATAAATTAGTACTTGAAGTCCGACCAGAGTATCCACCAGAATAGTTACGTCGTCAGCATACCGTTTACTTTGATACCCAATAATATATTTTAAGGTCTTCTTGCAATATGCGTCCGAAGTATATGTTAAACAATAGAGCTGAGAGGACACATTCCTGGCGTACTCCTTTGTTTATGTTTATTTCTCCCGTGACATTATGCCCAATTTTAACTTTGGCTCTTTGCTGTCAGCAAAGTTCTCTTATGCATCTCATTTCCTTTGAGTCAATATCTATTGTATGACGAATCTGTTTTAGCTTGTCAAGTTGTACCGTATTGTTGTCAGTGAAAGCTGCTAATGTGTCACTGTCGACCTCTTTGCAATTTTGTCCCAGAACTTGTATGCAAAACAGTACGTTACGTATAGCTTATCTGAAGCCGAATTCTGTAGCACCTATGAGAGTTCGCATTTTTTAAAGAGCTTCCAATGAATAATTTTTAGAATCAACTTGAAAGGCGGGGTGGTGTCAGCAACCAGGAATTGTTTTAAGCCGTATCTGTAGTATTGGTGTGGCATATGAAAACCAAATGGCATCCTTGATAATTCCGATCAAGCGGAAAAATCGCGTTTACCAAGTCAGCATATCGAGCACTAGTAACAATTCCTGCTTGATTAGCACCAATTTCGACGAACAATGACCTAATAACGCATCACTGCTTGATCAGGATCGCTCTCGTAGAACTATGGCCTAAGAACTCCTCTTAATGCAAAATCCCCACCAGCCAGTGAAGCGTTGTGGGTCCATGCATTTTTCTGCAATCACATGGTGATTGGCTGAATCGCAAATGTGACAACCTGCTGATTAGCGAAGTCTTCAATGTGGAAATGAGCTTCATCATGATTTCGCTTGCAAAGTCAGCATTCTCTGGTTGATGTTCAATAATCTATTCTCCAAACTCTCATGGCTGAGCGTGGTAATTACCTGAAGTTCTTGTATCCATTGAACTTCGTAAGCAAGTCTTCCCACCGAATCTACAGGTCAGACTTTCGATATTATACTTTGAAAAATTGGGTATTGAAGGCGTCAGCATAGTGTTTTGCATCGCCAATAAATTCAATATCTCTGAAATTTTCAGTTACTGTGTTCACAGTGGACAAAGTTAATTCAAAATTTCGACTTTATTTTGAAGGGAATATTGCATGTAAAAAGTAGTTCCCAGAAAGAGAAATACAATATAAATTACCGGCACCTGATTGAAGCATGATAGCTTTTATGTTTATAGAGCTTCAAGTAATGCTTTGTAAACTTTTACATATTAAAATCGTCCAGCAGAAGTGTCGTATTTCTAAAAAGTAAACATTATCAGCCTCCTGGTAGATATAAAAGAAAAAGAGAGATCGAATATATTAACACTGGAAATAGTGAGTGAGTTATTTAATTGAAAGGATTGGTAACACTTGCTAGTGAACAAAACCGAAGTTTCCTCTCTTTTCCTATAGCGCATAATAACAGTAAACATCTCAATCCATAAACACTGTCTCACATACGATTTACGCAGCAACATTTGATAGACTGAAGCAAAGCCCGTTATAGCGACAGCAAAAAACCATTATTTTTATGAGGCAAGTTAAACATTATAACATCTAGATTACTATAACCCCTTTTTCGCACTAAGATACAAGTGTTTAGAGTTTCGTTGGACTTTTGCAGAGAGAAATCGACTGATGATCGTTCTGACTGTCGAAAAAATCAAACTTAACCCTGATAAATTGAAAAGTTTAAGCTTTTAGAACATTAAAAAAATAATTATTACAGCGGTCAAATTTTCATTTCTATTTTCGATCAGTTTCGTACCGTATTGTTTTCAGTTTTTCAGTGTGAAAAGGCCTTAAGCAATTGTCGAGAAGACAATGTATATGGCAGATGTATCAGCTGGTTGTTTTACTAGTTTTTATACACTAAATCCTATTTTTGCCAAAGGTGATGGCTTTTTTAAGCAAAACTAAATTAAAATGTCCGTGTCTTTTTCACTCGTAAAGTTTATCAATTCTGTTATTAAATGGCCTGTGTATGATCCAAGTATTCCATTTCCGAGTCATTTAAGAATTGATTTCAAAAATATCTACAAAGTTGTACAAACAGGATGCCCTTCATCCGAGGCATGATTAGTGGGGAGGTTTGGTATTTCTAATAAAGCAGTTCAAGTTTAAAAAAGAAGTTCTGAAGTGGCTTTACTATTCTACCATTTTTTCCATCGTTTGCAAAAGTTATCAAACCACCCACGTACTTAGTATTTCATGTGTGTGAACGTAACTGGGGAGGGTGTGAAACACAAATTGTTACCAACAATGTTACAAACTAGAAAAACCCTGTTATGGCACATACGTTGTGAAGGGTGCTGACTGACGCTGAAGATGAAATGGAGGAAAATCTCGATTTTTTTTTTTTTGTAAAAAAACAAAACAAGTAACAAAAATGAGTGAAAAAGTTAAATTATAAGGAAAGTATTACAAGAGCTGCTATACTTGAAGAAATATAACAACGGAAAGGCATGAATTCATACGGATCTGCTAAAATTACAAAAGTTCTTTTATACTAAAAAATAATAACCAAATATACACTTCTAGGCACGAACCAGTCATGTATGTCAGTCACAAACACGCACTTGAAACCGTATGTTTAAGAAGGCTGCTTTGTAGGCGTATAGAACGTGAAAATGAAATAAAAAACACAGACGCATTTTTCAACTAAAATAAAATTGTTTTTTTTTTTTAGGATACATGATTGTATTTTGTATGTTGTGTGTGTGTAATATACATCATAAGGCATCCGCACCTGATGCAGATGTTGTCCAATCGGCCACATGTTTAAGTTTAAGGTGTTCATTAATCGACTCTGGCTTATTAGCACCGTTATGTCTCATGATCATATTCAGTTCACTAAAACGTGAAAACACAAAGAAAAAATATGGTTGCGGTAACCATAATCCAAAGACGACCTACTATTATTGCATTTTATGGTTTTTTTTAGAATTTTACTTGAAATAATATTGTACAACTCAGCCATGCTGCAATTCTTAAATAACCATTATATGTTTACTACAACATTTTATTGTTGTAAGGAACATAATACGGTTGTTGTGACCATCCCACAACGTGTATTCGACCATCTCATGTGACGGCAGTGCTAAACTAACTTGTCATTTCCTACACTCAAAAACAACTAACTTTTATAATACACCCCCTCTTTTATATGTCACGCTCACGCGTGCTGATTTGAGTGGAAAAAAATTAATCACGATTACACACGGCCACTAAACATTTAAACGGCGCGCACTTCTAATACAAACTAAATTGAAATCATAAATCGGGAACCAATACTTTTTATCTAACGTCAAGGAAAAGCAAAAACTACGCCAATTTGAACATTGATTTTATGTTAGGTTAGGGCGAATGGAGGAAATATTCGCCCCTTGCCTGTAGGCATACATCTAGGACAGCATTTCGGCCAGTGCTCTCCATAATAGAAATAGTCTCCAAATTAAATAGGAAGTTTCCAATAAATTGCCTGTGAAGTGATGGGCGCGAAAAATCGGGTCCGTTGCTGTGCAAAAGACAGGCTCTGGGATATGAATTGCTCCATCGTCTCGACGTTATCACTATACTCGCCCCTATTCGCACATCATATACGGTGTAGCTGTACCTGTAATGTCAAATGGCCCGTCAGTACACTCACCATCTTATTGATTGCAGATTTGCTCAGTCTCAGCAACCTCCTTGTTTTATCCCCATTTGGGTTTCCCTATAGCATCTGTGTTCTTTTTTCCATCGGGTTTTCATTCCACAGTGCGAATCGTTCACGAATATTTTCCTGATGCAAATTTTATCAAACTCACGCTTCTGCAGTAATTAAAAACCAAAATGTTAACAATCACCAGTTATCAGGCGTGAATAACGCTAGGTGCGCATGTATAGCTTGTAGTAAGATGGCAGTATTGGGATTTTTTTGCAATGAGTCTTACCCAACTACTAACACTGCTACACCAAATAATTTTTAAACTGGACATATTTGCACCGATTTAACTTACAATCATCTGAAATTCATTCACGTGGTTATGCACAACTACACAAACAAACACACACACACACGCGCGCACTCCCTAATAACATTCTCAAATGCAACATTGTTTCCACTTTTCTTTATTATTCTTATTTGCACTGTTCATGGACTTCTTCGAGATGTGTTTATACGACTACAACATAGGCATGCACACATATGTATGTGACATGCTCCCCGGTGCAAATGTAGATGTATGTGTGTACGTCCAATAATGCTTGTATGCGTTGAAGTGTGGCGTGTTACAGCGTTGTATACGAAAACATTGTAATTTTTATTCCGTGTTTTTGTTGTTGTTTCTTTTTTATTCAGTTGTTTTGCTTTTGGTTCTCAGTTAATTCTCTACTCGTATGGCGAATGGCTCATGTGTTTTGGCTGAGTTTAGAGCTTAACTTGATGTCAAAACAAAAACCCCTTAACTGTGAAATATACAGACCAACATCCGCTCATTCGGACTTGTGTACATTTTGTCATCAATCAAATATTGCAAAATAAATGTGAAAACATAAAACAGGGAAAATGTATTCATTCCTGCTGTGTAGCTAGAGATTTCCTAATATTCGATTTTTTTATTTGTCCTTTCGAAATCAATATCTTTTTACTCGTTAAAATAAAGTATTAGAAACGGAGTTTATGTTTTATACTATGGATCGATTCTAAAAGCGGGGTGGGCAATATCAAACAATATTGTGCGTCAAAGAGTAAAAACATTTTCTTTTTTGAATGTGCGAAACTTTTTCTATTGCTTTCCATGCAAATTAGTTTTTTAGATGTAAAAACTGTGATTAGAGATTCATAATTTTTTTTTTTTTAAACTAGGCAATTTTGTTTTTAATCTTTCCAAAAGAAAATGGCAAAAGGTACTCAAATCTTAATATATGTGCTATGTATCACAATTACGGTTAATAAATCCGTCTCGCCAAGCTCAATGTGTCTGTTGTTCGCATGGCGTTTTCCTTTCTCTAGAAAATGTTGCCTTATAAATAGTTACTACTTTTTTCAAATTGCTCAAAACCTCACAAAGTGATGCACTTTTCGATTACAATGGAACAAAAATAATTAAATCAAATTTCAGCACGAAAATAAACACATGAAATAAAACTCTGGTTGTATACACAATGTAGTTAATATAGTTGCAAAAAAGAGTAGGATTTCACCCTGAATTTTAAGTTGCGTGCAAAAAATGTTTCACATTCGCCAGTTTCTCTTTACGCAAACTATTTAGAAATGAACGTACTATTTTAGTAAATGTTGCATATTTTTTTAGAAAGGAATAGCACCATGCCAAAATGGGACCGTATATAAAACTATGTAACATTTTTGTCAGAAAGGAAAAGGCTATTAGTCTCTGATGCCCATCAAAGTGCAATAAATCTCCTACAAGTGAGTTAGATTGAATCACAAGTTTGCCTATATATTTCCTGGATAGTGGGAGCTGTGAGATCTCTATGGATATTTTCATTTAATATATACCAAGGGGCGCAAACTATTAGTCGAAAACCCCCAGTTGTTTGATGCGCACGCAATACTGCTGGTTTTATAATGGATTTGTATTGAGCATTTTGTGTTCCAAACCTATTTACCCAGTCTAGTTGACTTGTTCGAAATGTTATGCCCGTTATTTTTGCTTCAATATGGCGGGACAATGTGAGGCGTCGATGTAGGTGAATTCCCAGATATATAACTTGATCTTTCACTGGAAAAGTGCTATTTGATGTTATTTTTTATAACGGACAATTAATGTCTACTAATTGTTTGAATAATTGTGTCATATTCTTTAGAATGTATTTGATTAGGGAAGGGTGGTGAAATAGAGGTTTCAGCGCTTACCAAATCTGAGACTACGTGTTGCACTGCCTCTGGTGCTATGAAGACGCATTACGTGAGGCTAGTGGAGCCATTTCGCCGACGATTTAGTACTATAGAGTGATGCAAATGAAGGAAAACGTTACGCAAGGACATATCGATGGATTTTACTTTATTCTTAATTTTGTTAGCCAAACCTCTAGGTTGTCAATTTCAGACTGAAGTCGTTCGGATCCTGGTTAAAACTTATAAATGCAGCGCCATTTGCAAACGTTAGCTTTTATAAATAGGGGCTTGTTGGCATATCTGCTGCATAGGTCATATATATATTGGCTGCCCTAGTTTACCACTCCGTGAGTCTGCTGCAAAGATTTTCACTTTTTTTAACAATTAATCCTCTGACCTTACTTTAAACGTTCTATACCTCAAATAGTTCTTAAGAAACTTGTGGGAGTTTTTAGGAAAGAGTAGCATTTTTTTAGAGAGTAACCAGCAAAATTGTTTGCAAAATGCACGTAATAAAAAAACATGATTGAGGTAACCATAATCTAAAAGCTAACATATTATGATTGCATTATATTATTGTAAACAAATCATATCAAAAATAGTAGTAATATGTTCCTCTTAGAACGATGGAAAAGAAAACGTTGATGTTACTGATTGAAAGCGGTTGAGGTACAAAATCAGGCGACTGAAGTAGTAGAATGCTTAGTAGTCAACGCGTTAACCACTGTATCCTCATACACCAAAAGAACGTCACATCATATTCTTAATGCTAAGAATATTTTATGGTTAGAGTTATTATATTATTTTTGTATAGTTGAAACTTTGTGTCTTGAAATTTTTAGGAATATCATTCAATTTATTAAATGTTAATCGCAAGTAAGCTAATGTTTAATATATTTATGTAGAGAACATAGTATGGTTGCCCTGAACGTGCCATAACCATGTTTTTTCTTTGCGAGACGCAGGGCAGCTTATCAGTCCAGTACTGCGGTCCTATCGGACCGGGATATTCAGAGAATAAAGTCGTTTATTCTCGGTATACTCCTTTTTTTACCTGAACATTCGCAAATTATGGTTGCTTAATTACCCGTGGGATCAATTGTATTCTGAATAGCCGGACTTAAAAAAGGATTTCATATATGTTTAATCAATATTCCCAAATTCTGCCGAAAATGTTGTACACTACTGCATGTAAAATTTTGTTATCAAAAAGAGTAAGGATTTGTTCTGTTGTTTTCTCTAAGGATAATAAATAACCAATTTGTGAACAACATAAAGTTGCTGAATAAACAAACATAATAAATCGAAAAAGTTTCTTACTTGCTATTCTTCTATGTTTAAGTCATATTAATTGAAACGTTTTCAGATGTCAGGCGTGGGCAAAGTTTTAATCAATATATCATTTCCAGACGTTTGTATTTGTTTTTTTTCACGATAGAAAATTTTACAAGATGATTTCCAAATACTTTTAATTTCGATTATGTCTGATTTGTAGACTTTGCTAAAAAAGAAATTGTCTCATTTCGTCTATTGTTTAGGGTTCTTTATGATTTTATATGAATGAATAATTGTTAGATAGCAAATCTCTCTAATTTAAGATGTATGTCAATAAGAATTTGATCGAAAAAATTGCAGAACTTTTGCAACAATATTTTTAAGTTATTGAATTATTTTACATAAGTTTCTAACAATTCCTTCGAATATTAATTTCCAAGTAAGCTTTTGGAACTTGGTAACCATTTATGATTAAAGCTCGAAATCTTTAAATTGTATTTAAATGAGGACATATTGAGCTGTGGATTTTTGGAACGAATTTTCGTCATCCCTTGTCAAGTTTGGTTTAGAGACAAACCGGTTTCGGCTATGTACCATCTTCAGTGTCAGTTTTCTTGAGCATTTGCTACGAAAAACTAAATCTTTACTCAATAAAGTGCTGATGTGAGGCAATAAAAAATAAAAAAGTTTGTCGGGAGTACAAAATGCACTAGTACTTGGGCTTGCCTCAGACAGACCTGGCGTTTCAATTACCTTTTGTAATTAAATACACTTTCAATTACACAATTGCGTGTAATTTGTCAATTACCGCGCTGCTGTAATTAAAATTAAAGTAGTAATCAATTACACGTAATTGAAATTTGAAATAACTCAATTACACCTCTCAAGTAATTTCAAATAAAAAAATTGCAATTACATATATTTGTAACTCAAAACAAAATTCCGATTGCCAATACATATAGTTCGAATAATATTGTTTTTATTTAGTCATCAAAAAATTAATTCGATTAATTTTTAATTACTTAATTACAAATTGCCAATAATACAAAACTTCAAAAATGGTAACACGTATCCTAAGGGGTATCTTAAGCTGGATTACTAAGTTAGTGACAGGTCTTTGAAACTTTAAGTATCATCTGGCCAAAATGAAAATCGAAGAAGGTAATACTTGCAGATTATGCCTGGAAGTGGGTAAGACTGTAGCACACATTGTGTTTGAATATCCAGCACTGCTTAGCATAAGGCTTAGGACTACGGATGGACATGTCCATTGGGGACCTAAGGCTTAGAGATATGCTAACAATTACAAGAGAGTCCGTAATGAGAAAGAAGACCGACAGTTACCAGTCCACAGTCAAAAGTCAGAATTAGTATTAACACAAGACTCAATGCAAGTAAGGTATTCGAAAGTAAGGAACGAAAGCGGTCAAAAAAGGAGGAGTACATTAATATAAATATAATAGTTCTCTTTTTATATTTAAATGAAGTGCCATGTTTTAAATTATGTTTTATAATTTTATTCAGTTGAAGTAAGTAATTATTTGCTGCTTAATTACAATTACTCGTAAATTGTAATTGAAAATGTTCAATTCAAATTATGTGGAAGGTGTAAATGATATTTACCTGTAATTGTTTTTCTTTAAATTCACTTACAATTACATATAGTTGTTATTTCAAATTACAGTTATATATCAGATGTAATTGTAATTGAAATGTAATGGGCGGTGTCCAGGTCTGGTCTTGATACAGAAAGCAAGAATATTTGTGAGGGCCGACTAGAGTCTTAACTAATCTTGTATCACCAAACCAGGAGTAGACCTGTTGGTAAGAATTTCAGAGACAAGCGCTTTGGTGTTGCTTGAACTTTGTGGTAGTACTATTGGCATTAGAAGATTAAAGTTTCAAAAGATTCTTCGTTAATTTTAAATATGAATACAACTTCTACCTTTGGTAGCGCCAAAATTCTAGCGTATCGTATTTTACGCCCAACTGTACCCTTAATGTGCTATAAAGAGCAGTTTCAACGTCTGGCACCTTTTGCAATTTTATTAGTTTTGAGGATTTTCTTCATTATTTTTGGCGTCAATAGACCGACCATAGTGATGCTTATCATCACACTTTATACGACGTAATATAAATTCGAGCATACACTATTTTATAATTTTTAAGGACTCTTCAATCATATTAGTTTATTTTCATCCACATTTGTATGGTGCTGCCACTTTTCATAAAACAATCTTGCTCATGCATGCTTATGTGGTCGAAACAAATTTATCACGATTTTGCGTGATTTTCATCTCCATTAAGTAGCGCTAAATTTAATGAATTCATATGTTTTGGCGGGTAGTTTTCCAAGTTATATTTGTTTTTTTATAAATTTTTTTTCCACCAAAAAATATTTTAAATAAAAAAATACACACACTTGCATACTATAGTACTGTGTACTTAAGTACCAGTTCGACACATTATGCTTATTTGCTTTTTATTGCAAATATTTACAAATAGATTATCAAATTTATTTATTACACAGTTGCAAATTTCTGTAAACATGTGTGTGCATTTAAGCAAACAACTACGCTAACAACAACAGCAACAATAACAATAGCAATAAATGCAATAAAACAATAAATATTTTCATATTTAATTAAACTATAAAAGTAGACCACAACCGATCATTCAATGTAACAGCCACAAAACTACAACCACACAAAATATTTAAGGACGTTAAAAAGCTTTAAATGTATTTATTATGTGAGTAAATTATTATTCTTAATTATTTAAGCGAAATAAAGATGTAATAAAAATTTATTAAATTCTATTGCGTAAATAGTGATTCAATCAGTTACAAATTTAGACATGGAGCAATACCTAATAGAAAAGTAGGCTTATCGTGCTTTACGTGAATATATTACTGTATGCAATAGAGCCTCCGAGCGTATAATTTGGAAGTTCGAACAAACCGGGTCTGTACGTAAACATAAAAACACCTCAGCATACTCGGCCAACATATGAGCATCGCAAATACAAGGCAGGTCAACCAAATGAAATGCAACTTGAAAGTATACAATTTTGTAGGGCCTTGTGGTCCGAAAGCGAACTTGGCCCATATGCAATTGGAAATTAAACACATACGCTGTTATTACTGAACATATTTAAGAATTAGTTTTCGATTACTTTTCACTTTATAAGCACTTATACTGACGAGTGTCTGTTTTTTAAATATGCCTGGGCGGTAGCATTAATACCATGTTTGTTCAGCGAACACCTGAGTCGAGAATAACTGTTTTATCTGCACGCACTTTTAAGTGTTCATAGCACTTCTAGGTTTTGCCAGGATTTTATTCATGTCGGATTGTTGCTATTTAGATTGATGTTTTTTTTCTCTTGCTAACATTAGCGATTATTTGAAATGAATAACTTTGAAGCGAAAACACAAGCAAACTTGCTGCTTTATCAGTATGCGATAAACGTTCGTAGATGAATTTGGTTTACTAGTGAGAAAATGATCATTCTGGAAGAGTCGTTCAATAAACAAAATGATAAAGTCTATGCTTAGTAGAGTTTTCTCCCGGGAAATTCCCGGGAATTTCAATTTTTTAGTTTCCCCGGAATTTTTTTCCGGGATCCCGGGAAATTGCGAAAAAAAATTCTGACAGCATTTTTTTTTTCGTTTAGTAAACAGCTGTTTATATTCTCACACGAAATTATTGTTTACTTCTACCAAATTATTTTTACAGCAAAGTTTTTCTTAAAACAATCTATATTTACCTATTTTTAAAATAAAGTAATATTGAAAGGTAATACTATATTGAAAACAATTTTGTTTTTAATGTGAGTAAAACATAAAAATATTTTAGATGGAAACGTCTGTTGTATGGAAATTTTATAAGAAGAAACCCAATGATACCGCGATTTGCTCCCTATGTGCAAAGATAATTTCATGTAAAGGACACAGTACAAGCGGACTAATGCGTCATATGAAATCATTTCACAAAACATCCTGGGAAAAAGAAATAGCTGAACGCGAAAATCAATAAGAACCTCCGTCGAAAGTAGTAAAAACTCAGCCTTCAATACATTCATTTTTAGATAAAGAAGACTTATGTACTACTGTAGCAAAATTAGCTGCTGTTGATGGATATTCTATTAGGTCGATTACAAGAAGTGAGTACATACGTAAATCAATGAGACGTGATAAGCTGGACCTACCAAAAGCTGAAAACGGTGTGCAAAATTTGATTATAAAAAAATTTATAGAAGTAAAGGGTGAGCATACAAAGAATATAAAAAGAAAATTAGATGAAAGCGGCAGATTTTCAATGACAATGGATGAGTGGACTATGAGTGGTGATGAACAAACCTTTTTTAATTTGGGTATGGTATATATACCCGGAAAGTGTGGAGCAAACGAAATTAGAAATTTAATGGAAACTCGTTTAAGAGAATACAATATAAAATTTGAACACCACATAGTCTCTACTGTTACAGATGGGCCTAATGTAATGAAAAAATTTGTGAAAGATAGCCCGGCCGATGGAGTTTTTTGCCTTAATCATGCCATACTTTTAGCAGTTGTAGATATTTTATATAAAAAAGAAGTTTGCTATTCTGAAGAATCGAGTTTTACAGATGACAATGATGACTTCGAAAGTGATTTTCACGATTCTACAAGTTATATGTCAATAAATAGTAACTGTAAAGAGGTCTTGGCCCAAACACGTCGCATTATAAAAATTTTCAGAAAAAGTCCAACAAGAAATGCTATACTTCAAAAATATGTTGTTACAAAAAGGAAGTATCCCTTCAACTAGATATTGTAACTCGTTGGAATTCTTTAGTACCAATGATAGAAAAGTTTTTGCTTTTAAAAAATTCTATAAAAAAGAGTCTTATAGATTTAGAAATGGCTGAACTATGGATTGACGAAAATATAGATAGATTGAACGACATGCTCAAAGTTTTAAAACCAATAAAAATTGCATTTGAAAAACTAAGTAGCCGTGATACAAACCTATTAACCGCTGATGCCATAGTTAACACTTTATGTAAAGAAATTCGGTCGATTCCTTCAGTTCTAGCGAAAAAATGTTCCAGGCTCTGCATCAACGAATAGATGAAAGAAGAGACAAAAAACTGTATACTCTTTTAAAATATTTAAAATATCCTGACTTTTTTAATAGAAGCCATGAACATAGTTTGTTTTCTTATGCTCCTAAGCACTTAGTATTTAGCTATGCCGAAAATCTTTACAAACGCCTTTTTAATGAACAAAATATTACTGATAATGCAGTGATCAGGATATTGTTGAATATTCTGCTGTAAAAGAAGAAACATTTGAAGAAATCTTAACTGCAGCTATTGATGATGTAAATTCTCGTACTCAATTTGTTTCCAAAAATAATTTTAAGAAAGAACTAAAATTTTATGAAGGAAGTGGCCAAAAAACTCAAAGCATTGAATATTTGTTTAAAGCACTTTTAACTATACGTGCGACATCAGTAGAATGTGAAAGAGTTTTTTCGGTCACAGGGCAATTCGTTAATAAAATAAGAAATAGACTTTCAGATGAGTCGATTAATGCCTTAAGTGTATTAAAAAACTATTTTTTAAACCAACAAGGGAAATAATATGTACATACATATGTGTATATGCATACAAAATTGAATGTTTACGTTTATTTTAAATCTAGTCAATGTTTTAAAGCCTTGAATTGTTTTGTTTTTGATCTCATTTTTTTAATATTAGTATTTTTTTCTTCTTTAATAAAATATGAAAGGAATTAACACTGAAAATGAATTAAAAATTCCTATTTTTTACTTAAAATTTTTTATTTTATATTTTTGTTGAATATACATAAATGTTTATTTAGTTTTTAATTACCTTTTTTATATTTTTAAATAAAAAAAAAGTTACCTTAATACAAATAAGTGCATTTATTACATTAGTAGACCGGGATCCCGGTATCCCGAGAAATTAAAAAAAATTCCCGCTTTCCCGGGAAATCCAAAAACCCGGGAAAAAAACTCTAATGCTTAGTCATCTCGACAAGTATCGGTTGTGGTTCGTAGACTAGAAAGGGGCAAGCATCTTCGTTCTGTGATTAAATAATGCGGTGTCGCATATGGTGCCATCACAAAGCTTCATTTCATTTCACAAAGCTTCATTAATTTTCTTCATGACTTTTCTATGACCTTGGTGCGTTCAGCGATCAATGATAGCCTGTTATGCTTTGGTCGGGCGGTCATATATTCTCAAATGTGCATAACATTAGAATACAAAAAAAAATGAATTAATTAAAAACACTTATATCGTTATGATTTTATCACGAAATCCCGTGTACCAGAACATATGAAAGCAATAGCTACACATTTCCCAACCAAAGCTGATTGAAACATCAATATCAGTTGATCGAAACTGTTCTCAAGAAATCTTCACCTTGCTAAAGGTTCATGGGGCTAAACTATGTATCTTGGGGTCATTAAACTTCTCGATACGTAAGCAGTGAACAATTCAGTTACTCTAATGGAGCAGACACTCTTTTTCATAGGTCCGGGGCCTTTCTGTGGGGTAAACAATAGCTTCATCAATGACTTAATGTGCACAGAGGAAAATCCAGGTGTACTCGATTACTGAAGAGCCCAAACAGGCATACGACCCTGTCCCCGAAGGTATAAGGGTAGAGACTATTCTTAATCTTAGCAGAAATTATTTAGGCGCACGGTAGTGCGCCAGGCCAAGCTCAGGCCCAATGGATATAGTGATACAGTAAAAGTATGGACTCTATGTATAGATAACCTCATAGACCAAGTTCGAAAGTTTTACCATAAAAACTTCCCGAGAAATTAAGTTGTAAAAAGTGCAATTTTTGGTACATATAGTATTCACTGACATACTCATCTATATTAAGAGTTACTTCCACTCTAGCTAAAGAGCTGGGCCGAAGGGCACAAGAAACAGACAAATCTGAAAACGGGAACTTTTTATCTGGGGGTTCGCCTTAATTGTATGGGACACTTGTCATACAAAAACTTGGAAAAAAGGACTCAAATCTGAACAAAAAAAAAACATAAATGTGATGATAAGGCCAAGTTCTTATCCAAAAATTCCGGCCGTAAAAAGTACCGAGATCAAAATGGGGACCAAGTTCTTCATGTGTACAATACCATACCATTTCTAGCTTGACAAAATTTTTGTAACTTTCTAATATGAAAAAGGATTAGGGGAAAAATGTTACCAAGCTAGCAAGTTACGTAGAAATGGGATGGTATTGTACATATGAAGAACTTGGTGCTCATTTTGATCTCAGTACTTTTTATGGCCGGAATTTTTTGGATAGGAATTTGGCATTATTTTGTGCGGATATTAAGCTCTACACTGAACTGTTAAAAGGACACTGCAGACTTAACTATCGCATGAATAAAATAGATGTGGTTAAAAGTAATTCCTACAGACTCTGTCCAGAGTAACAGCAAACATCAGAACATGTTTTAAGTAATTACCCTGCACTGTCAAGACGCAAACATAGCTACCTAGCCATTAGGATACTAGTGCTAGACACCTTTGTTTAAATAATCCTGCAATGATAAAGAGATTTATAAAAATTTGGAACTGTTTTAGGTGGTCACAAGGCTGTAGAATATATCTAACAGGTCGCAGTGCTAATATAGCCTATAACTAATAATACTAATATCGGAGTTCGAACTGCGAATTATTTAAACGAGAAATTACATTTAATTATGTTCCATATTGAAGATTATATTTCATTGTATCTACTAAATTTATTTAATTTTATTTGGCAAGAATAAAATATTTTTTCTTGGCTTTTATTTTCATCATTTTCCTTATAAAACCTCCAGTGTCACTTAATTACTTTTTTTTTATAAAAAGGCTTGTGTGTTGAAAAAAATCGACTGGGAGGGAAGTTGGCTTTATGTGAATGATTCTCACACTCAATTGCTGTCTGTGGCCATTGATACGATTTATTTTTATTCAAGCCATTGACAACTGCATACATATTTATGATGAAAAACAATTTATTCATTCAATAAAAATGAACTCCTCAGTTATCGGTGTGTGTGTGTGAGTGTGCGTATGTGTGTGTTTCCATGTCAACTCTGGCTTCATAAATTTTAATTATCCTGTGTAATCTCTTACTTTCTGAATTGATGCGATGTTGGCCAATGACTCGTAGTAATACTCACTAAGCTCAAGCACTTCAAGGAGTCATGCCACTTCAAATAGTGAGACATAGTAAGATTTAATTATATATATTAACTTTGATTGCCTGGTTGGTTACTGTGATGTCATGGAAAAAATACTCGTGTAAGAAAATATAAAAAGCAGTAACGAACAAAGTTATGAAAATCTCTCTGGCAATCTTGAGTAATTGTCTAAGGAGTTGTGTACAGAAAGACACATACAGACACACACATGCACGCACATTGTGTGTGGTTTTTTTAACAAGACAAAACAGGTCAATCATCTTAAAGGCTTTGAAAATATTAATGAGAATAATACTTGGTATTTTTTTTCCTCAAGCTAATTATAACTAATTGATGTTAATGGTTAGGGGAGTACCAATTTTAATTATTTTCATTTACTTTTCATACTTTTCTTGAGTGTGAGTCATCCACCACAGAGGTCAGCTGTGATTTGTGTAATTTTATGTTCACGAAAAACGCAAACATCGTACGGAGTGAGTGGCAATTTGTATAAACAATTGAGTTTTATAGCAAACACTTAAAGCTAGTTAATGATATTGAACTAAGAAAACACTCAAAGTATTAGTCATGCTTTTACTTCGAGTATTTTAAAAAAATATTCCTACATTTTGAATTAATTGCCTCTCTGTACTGCAGGAAAATACAATCATCACCAGGTGACCAAAGAAATTTCGAAGCTTTTAACTGAACTTAAGATTGAAAGGATGGAATTATTAATTTAATGTAGGGTGTTTTTTTTTACAGGTGCATAACGTTACATAATTCAAATAAATTTTGCTTTATTCAATTTTCGAGTAAACTTCAATGAACCTCTTTAGCTAATCGGGAAGATCTTATTACCTCTAACTCTTAATGTAAGGTTTATGCATTTAAAGTTGCCCTACTTAATCTCAAGTCACCTCATATTACCATGAACTTAAAAAGCATGTTTTAATAATGACCTTAAATATAATATTTAATCTCCTCCTTTCCTGCTTTGTGTATTTCTAGCAACATTCTTCTTTTACAAATCAAACAACATTTAATAACAGCAAACAGCAGCCGCATCAGCAACATACGTCATCATTTCCGCTTAACTCCAACAACCTCCCAGTGGCGGCAACATCGGCTACAACAACTAGTCTGGGTCAGAATTTCGTTAATTGTAAAACGATTGGCACTGCATTGCAACAACAACAGCATCAAGCACAACACATCACTATGGGCCCGACAAATATGAATGGTACACAGCAACAGCAACAACAGCCAGCTCAATTGCAGCAACTACAACAAATGCAACAACATCAGCCGCAGCAACATATACAACAGCAACAGGTGACAACTGATAATCAGCATCATCACATACAACAACAGCAACAACTTCAGCAGCAACAACAGGCAGGCTCTGATCAATTGTCAAAAACGAATGTTTATATACGTGGCCTGCCCGAGGGTACGACTGATAAGGATTTAGTTATTTTATGTTCTGAGTAAGTAAACTATCTTAATACAAAATGATTGATATTGTTAAGACTTTGATGACGCAATAAATAATAACGGATTAGTTGAGATTGGGCTTTACAATTTAATATTTGAATGAAGATTTTATGTATAAGATGTGTTCAGGACTTTTATGTGAAACACTACGTCGAACATTTTTGCGACACATTTTAACCTTCTCCTTACTGTGTGGGTCTTTTTTGTGTCTGGCTTGTAAAAAGTCGAAAAGAAACACCCCTCACACAGGTAAATAGCAGGCTGAAATGTCCTATAAAAACATGTTTAGTAAAAATCTACTAGACAACTTCAAAGTCCTCAGAGCTTAAAATTTAATTTGAACTTCAGAAGTAAGTCAAACTTTAAAATGTGTTTAAGGGTTAATTGCGTACTTATTCACAATTGGTGCTAAAATATCCTACAAACCTGTATTTTATGTGACTAAGTTCTTTTGAAAATACATAATGCAAAAGAAGGTCCTAGAAATGATATTTAATTATTAAATGATAAAGGAAAATTTGGATATTTAACAAAATACACCCCTTGCCGAAAAAATACCCACTAGAACGTTTTTGTTATTCTTCTAAAAGTTAACAAAATAAATAAAGCAACCTGACTTCAGCTCTAGAAAATAGTTTTCGTTAAAGAGGCAAAAAATCGATATTGAAATATTTTAAGGCTTCTTATGAGAAAAAGTTCGCTACTAAATGCCGATGTCCGACGTCTTTGCTTAAAAACTGATACTTCAACAAGAAGAAAGCATTTATTTTGGTCTAAAAAGAAGCATTTAAGTGCGCGGATCCAGTGGGAAAAAAAGTGGAATGAATAAAATTAAACGTTATCCCAAGCAAACTACTTGGAACTACTTTTCGTCATCTCTTGTCATGTTTGGTCTGGCGACAAATCATCGTAAACCTAAAAATTAAAAACCTAAGATATGTTTTGTAATTATTAGGAGAGAAAGTTCCGAATATCGCAAGTGGGGGGGACGAAAAACACTCGCGCAATTAATGTCCACTTATTAATTGGATTATTTGGTATTACTTTCTTTGCAAAGGATTAGACTGGGCAGTGGTGAAGTGGAGGGATGAATAGTGAAGCTTCGTTATTCAACAACTCTGCTATTGTGCATTTAAGTTTGTTTTTAGAACAGTGATGTTATGAAGGTTAGTGCTATAGAGTGATAACGACAAGATTCATTTACGAAAAATGGTACTGAAGACGGCACATAGCCGAAACCGGTTTATCTCTGAAGCAAACTTTATAAGGGGTGACGGCTATTTGTTCCAAAAATCGTTACATTTTAATGATTATTATTCAAGTTTTATTTTTTTGCTTAGAAAATGTTCAGACTCAGGCGATAATAATGAACTTAAATCAATGAACATTAGTTATAGAGTAGAAAAATATTTTTCTACAGAGGCTGTTAACTGTCAAAATTTAAATAATTCATCACAAAATACTTTTGTTTTCCAAGCAAAATATAATAAAACTTAGAAAATAACTATTATTTTCCAAACGAAAATTAAAACTTGAAAAATAATTATTCAAGTTAATTTTTAGTAGGCATGACAAGAATTTTACGTTGGTGTAATTCTTAATTTTTTGCGGACCCTGGAAAAAACGTAAAAAAAAAGGCAAAAGAATCTTTAAGTGATTTATTAAGTTATTGTTTGTCGTAATTTTGTCGAACTGCAATTATTAATATTCGTATTAAGTAACTTAATGCTTAGGCTTTTTATTTTTATTAAGAAAGAAAAATGATTAGATTTGATAACTTTGCATACCGTAAATTTTATTAAAAAACTAGACGAATGAAATGCATTTTCTATGCCGCTACACACATTTTCAATATTCTTTGTGTCTTTTCTACTAATTTTGTGTCAACTGTAAACATTATTTAATTCAAAACTAAAGACAAATAGAATACGAGAGTGAATATTTTTTAATTTTCAAGTTCTTGGCTTTTCCTTGGGTGAGAGTGAAGTTTAGAACTTTCTAACTTTTTTGTTTTTGAATTTTTTGTTATCATATGGATTTTGCTTTTAGCCAACCATTGGTTGGCAATAAAAGCATTATATGTATTTCTGTTTCATCTCGGCTGTTTCTATTTTACTATCGAATAGATTTTTCTCGTTCCCAGCAATTAGTTAATTTATTGTTTGACGTAACTTTGTTTACAGTTGACACAAAATTAGTAGAAAAGACACAAAGAATGTTGAAAACGTGCGTATTGACTTAACGATTTTTTTTTTTTGGTGAATTTTCGCATTTATGTTAAATTTTTGGTACAATTTTGGAGTTTTGTAACTTTGTGCTGAAATTTCGGGTTGTGCTCACATTTTTTTTTTTTTGTACATTTGACTGAAAATCAGACTTTAATTTGGCTCCGATACGGCCCACAATTACATCCCTAAATTCTCTGGGGTCTCCAGAGCGCATATTGAACCTGGCGGGCTGCTTAAAGATTCACAATATAATAATAAAAATTTATTATTGTTCCAAAATTAAAAAAAAGGCTACCTGTACGATTGTGTTTTTTGTTTTCATATTATGTGATACTTGTATGTAGTCTTCACCTACAGAATGTCATTTAGCAAGAAGGTAAGGGTGGCCCGCTGGTAGATTTCCGTTAAAAAGATGAAAACGCGATATTCGCACTTGATTGCTTATTAAGTAAAATGGTGCATAAAATAAGGGATAGATTTCTTGACAACTAGTGCATCATTGTGACATTGTGTATTTATATAGCAGAAAAATGCGTAAAATTATAGTATGCTTCGGAATAAGACAACACTTTGATTCTTAATGATTTAATATGCAACAAAAAACTCTCAAGTGCAATCTTATAAGTACACAGATTAATAAATATGATAATTGTTTATTAAATTCGAAAAGAAGTCTACACCTTAGCTTTAAAATTATTTACACATTTTGTTTGTCTTTAAAAACTATTTGCACGCTCCCTAAACGTTGTTAAAAATGATTCAATTTGTTTAAAGTCAGTTGGGTTTGCTATTAATGAAATTTAATATTTTGTTTAAATATCAATAAAATAGAGAGACTAAAAAACTTCTGAAATAATAAAAGAAATGGAAATTTCAGTTGATACGGTAGCTGAGATTGTAACAAATTTAGAAGGGGTATACCGACTTTGGAATCAGAAAAGGAATTGGACTATGTTGCAATACAATCTACAATTTAATAAAAAGAGAATAAAGCGCAGAAAATCCAGTCTCCAGACGATTTAATATATGTACTAAAGTTTTCATAAAATCTAGTTTAATATAATTTTTTTTATTTAAGAGATAGTTTTGCATTCGTCAAAATTTACTGTCAGATAGAGAAAAGAAAAAAAAATACGAAAATAAAAATTTTACTTTTAAATTTATACCGTAAATATGCGGCTTACCTTTGCAGGGCCTTGAAGTTTAGAAAGAAATAATAAATTTAATTGAATTTATAAAGTAAAATTTAAAAATGCCAAACAAAGATATAATTTTCATTTAATGCTACAATAAGTGTTAAATCGTTTGTTATTCAATCCAGTGAGTTGATGCAAAATACAGTCCATACGGCATTCCATAACCATAGACAAACGTGTTGCAGGTATTTCTAAAATTTATTTACAAATATTTTTAGAATCCTGTGACCTAAGACACTACCATGTAAATTCAACCATAGATTTTGCTCAAAAATATTTTTAATAAGGAAAATTAAAATCTCAAATGTTGTTGCTTTTCATGGGAAAAACAAATTGAGTACGTTAAATGAAGGTAAATGATTCCAGGAAAAGTAATAAAATCCGCTAATTTCGCGATCCCTAATTTAAGCAAATTTTTGCACCTGCAATTGTTACACATCATTTTACCTGTCGTGCGGCAATAAGGTATTGAGCAAGGACATCTTTGCGAATTTTACATCTACCTACCAGCGCACACTAATTAGAAAAGTTTCCCGTCAAATTCGAAGCCCCTTTAAACAAATTTATAAGCTGAAACCTTAAGTCACGTGTGTGTTTCGGTGGAGGACTTGGTATAAAAGGCTTCCTTTAAGAAATTTTACGACATAATCACAACGTTCTTCACAGTGTAAACTTGAACAAGCAGTTAAAATGGCACCGCAGTTAGAAGTGGAAATTATTATTTTAAAATTAACATATGTACCCTATCTGTAAGTACAAAATTATTCACTTGAAATTTGCGAGCTAATTTGAATTAAAAAATAAATGTGTCTCCTCTAATTTCAGGCATCCCAGACATCCTAAAATTACTCTTAGGCGCAAGAGAAATCCACCGAGTGCATCCAGGTCTAAAGTTAGAAACTGGGTAAGTTAATAATAAAAAAAAAGAAAACTAATAAGTTAATAATAAAAAAAAAGAAAACTAATAAGTTAATAATAAAAAAAAAGAAAACTAATAAGTTATAAATTATGAAAATAATATTTGAAAATAATAATTTTTTTTTGTTTTTTTTTTGTCCGTTTCAGTTTAATCGTGTCATAGAAACAGAGTTGTCCAACATTCCATCTAACCAAGAAGTATGTTATTCTCTGTGGAATGTTGCCACAAGTGACGAAAGCCTATTTGTCCTAAACAATTTCCGATTCGATAAAATTCTTTTGGTATTCGGTGAAGAAGACGCCCATTGGATATTCTATGAGGATGTGCCCATGCCCAATTACATCGGCAGTTATGGTCGTTTGCCAGTGAATATATGTGAATGCTGTTTATACAAGCAGTATTTGGAAATTATAGAAACCATCAAGGACCTCTTGATGCAAGAATTTGGGCTAATAAATTGAAAGCAAACCTAAAACACGACGTAAGACGTAGCGTTTAAATAATGTGATTAAACAAGATTTTTTTAAAAGATTCAAATAATTTAATTAAAAAAAGAAACTTATAAATTCTACAAAGTGCCTTATTTACCTTGTTGTGGT
Organism: Phania funesta; assembly: GCA_963932375.1. Taxonomy (NCBI): domain Eukaryota; kingdom Metazoa; phylum Arthropoda; class Insecta; order Diptera; family Tachinidae; genus Phania; species Phania funesta. Next base: position 72,836,381 of record OZ010656.1, read on the forward strand.
AAATTAAATAAAAAAAATTTATTTAATAAGAAAAAAAATGTTTTTATTTCAGTGCTGGTTTTCTATGAACTTCCTTATACCATTAACCAACCAAGATAGTTAAATGTTGTTATAAATAATTTTCGTGATTATTAGTTAAATCACAAAAGACGTCTACACCTCAGCTTCCAAAATTATTTTCTCAACTTGTATACCCTTTATAAAAATGAAAAGGTTTGTCATTACGTTTTTAATTTCTACAGTATTCATTTCCGCTCCAACAAAGAATATTCCGGATCTCGATAGGTAGGGAAGTTCAATTAAAGATTGCAGTTGACAACGTAGGATTTGATCAACATGTTCGCCGAGTTTAAAATTCCCGAGATATTGTCAACAATTTTTTGTTTGTTTGTTATTTTCACTTGAGGGCAAACGCTTATATACAATCCCATACAATTTCCATCTTTTTAGTCCTTATCAAATTTCCCCTACAGAAATGATCTACCCGAGGTCATCAGATAACTTACGGACTTAATGTTAGACTAAATTAAAAAATTAAAAAAAAACTCAAAAATTTCAAAAAAAAACAGAATTCCAAAAAAATTGCGAAAAGGTGGAAATTCTTCCAATTTCCGATTCACCACAAACTCCAAGAAACTAGAACAAAAAAATTCAAATTGCTAATAAACTAAAAATCAATAAAAAACCGAAAAATAATCTGTATTAGGCTAAAAAAAACTAAATTTTATTATAATTTGGGAAATCGCTGAAATTCGAAATACTACTGTGGGCAAAAAATAGTAAGACTTTGTTTTGCAATACACTGCCAACGCTTGAGGTTTCTGAATATCCAGAAGTTACGCAGAGCTAAAACTCGCGAATACGGTGGTTATGGAACGATATTGATTGAATTTTTGGCGAAAAACTCACGAAGAATCAATGCGGTATGCGACGGTGCATTATGATGACAGTTTGGCCGGTCCGATATTCCAACGATATCAGTAATGTCTCTGGCTGTTAATCGTCGATTGTCGAACATCAATTCCTTGATTTTATTGACGTGTTAATCATGAGTCGATGTTGATGGCCGTCCTGGACGTGGTTCGTCGTCAACGCCTTCTCGACCCTCTTTGAAAAATTTGTACCAATCAAAAACACTTCCTCGCGACATATAATTATCACGGAAGGCCTTTTGCAACATTCTGAATGTTTCGGCACCAGAAATTTCATTCCGCACACAAAATTTAATAGAGATTCTTTGTTGAATAATTTCACTAATTGTAAAAATCGCCGAATGCACTTGTTGTGCTTCAGAAAGATTACTTTGATGTGATATTTGGCACAGATGTAACTGACAGTCATATCAACGTAGAATAAAAAAAAATTTCGATGAATGGATTTCCGCGCGACATTTAAATTAAAAAGTCTTACTATTTTTTGCCCACAGTAGTATACCTCAAAACCAACGGAAGCAGAATTTATTGCGTTGTCCTAAACTGCAAAGAAAGTTATCTGGATTAGACACGTCCCATTTATGATGTCTGCAAAAATGTCCAACGAAGAGAACAGAAGCTGCTTAAATTTGATAAAAGATGAGAAGCTAAAGCAATCGGGCGAAGCATATATGTAACTACAAAATTTCATTTCGTAAAAGACTACGTTGATAAAAAGATAATCAATTGCGTCTGTTGCCCTTTTGAAGAAATGATTGCCGATATGCTAACCCAGCCTTTACCATCAACGAAGCTGAATGTTCTTAGATTGAAATCTAATGTTTACTAATTTAAGGAAGTATGTTAGAAATTAACTATCTGCTCCAAATTATGTAACGATTTGTCTTTCTTATATTCGAATTCCGAAATATGTATTGTGTATTCGGGTAATACTTTTTTATTACGTAATGAACGATAACACTCTTTGTTTCCTTTGAGTTAACTTTCATTTTTTAATTTATTAGAATATAAATCTGTGCCTTTAGTAGCATACAATTTGTTCATTTCTAAATAAATATTAGATCGGCTTCTGAAAGAAAGCAATACTGTTCAGCTTTTTCCAAGCATTTGACAAAGTCTGGTCAAAACACTCACAAGCTTCTAAAAAGCTATTTATCAGATAGAACGTTTAAAGTAAGGTCAAAGGATCAGCATTTAAGAGATGAGAAAAATCAGTGCAGGATTACCTCAAGGTAGTGTGCTAGGGCCGCTATTATATATCATCTTTACAGCGGGTCTGCCGACAAGCCCACATAGATATACGTCAACGTCTGCAGACGACACTGCAATTATAAATGTCAGTAATGATCCAAAGGACGCATCTGAAAAACTGCAGTCCCATATTCATAAACTAGGAGACTGGCTAAAACAGTGGAAAAGGCAAATTTGTCCACCAATCACAATAACAAATACCACGGTTCCAGCGGAAACGGATGTTAAATATTTAGGTATCCACCTAGATCGGCGCTTAACTTGGTCTCGTCACATTGAGGCAAAAATAACGTTCATAAAACTTCGAACAAATCAACTACTTCGACTAATAAGTCCTACTTTGGCTTTGCAATATAAAGTCCTTTTATACAAATCCGTTATAAAGCCAAGTTACAGAGAATACAGTCTAGGATTTTACGTCATATCGTATGCGCCCCCTGGTACATAAGAAATGAAAACATACATAGGGATCTCAAAGTTCCCACTATCCAGGAAGAAGTTAAAACATACACGTTCAAATACGTAAACGAACTAGTCCTACATCCCAACACCCTCTTGCACGCAATTTATTGCAATTTGACGGGAACCAGAATACAAAAAACTAGATATTGCATTGGTAATAACTAGTAAATAATAATTTAGAAATAAGATTTGAACACTTATTGTGAATTTCTTTTAGTAGAAAGATTCAATAAAATAAAATTAAGTATAAAAATTTTAAACAAAATTGCAAAAATTCTAAACTTTTCCAAAATTTAAAGTTCACCATTAATTCGAAAAACTGGAACAAAAAAATATCAAAAGAAACAAATTTTAAATTTCACCACAAAAAATGTTAAACTTCACAAAAATTTTGTTAATTCAACAAAAAAAACTGACAAAAATTTCAAAAAATCTATATAAATCCTACAAAATTTACTAAGAAATTTAAAGATTATAAAAATTATAAATTTTATAAAAAATCCAAACTAAACTTTAAATAAAAGAACGACATTTTATCATAATTAATTTTTGAATTGATTTTTAAATTGAATAAAAGTTCGAAAATTCACCATAAAATCGAAAAACTGAAATAAAACAAAAAAAAAATTGCAACAAATATCACAAAATCCGAAATAAGTCGCAATTTAAAAAAAAAAAAAAAACATCTGTTACACAAGGTCCAAACAACCTATGACGTACAAAAAACCTAATTTTCACAAAGAAGGAACCGAAATTAGACCTTTATCTGCAGAAATTTGTCCGCAAAATTTACCCAAAGGTCGAAATTTTATCAAATATTATTAATTTTACTAAAAATCCAATTCCGCTATTATCTACAATCGAGAATTTATCAAAAAATTGATCAGCAAGAGAGAAAATAAATGCCAACTAAAAGAGCCGTAATTGAGAAGAAACGTCTCATCTATTAACCGATCGAAAATTCTCATATTAAGACGAAAGGAGCCTTTAAATGTGGAATATGACGATGAAGATCGGAGGCCAAAATTAAAAATCGCAAACAATCTATTGCACCGCGAGAAATCTGTGGTACATTTTTCGTAAGTTCATGCTTTTGTGAAGAGTATATAAGCCAAATCAATATAGCCCTTTTACCGGTTTCGTCTTTCAAAAGTATTTGCACGGTCCCAAAACTTTATTAAAAATGCTCCAATTTTCAGTTTGCTATTTCTTAAATAGTAAAAATAATGGAAACTCCAGTTATGACGCGATCTTAGGTTGTAAAACAATTTAGAAGGGGTATATCTGATTTTGGAGTAGCAAAGGAGTATGGACTCTGTCGGAAAACATTTCACAATTTAATTAACAAAAAAAAAATTAAGATACGAACGGAGATTTGCAATAATATAAGATTGAGAACTGGTCGAAAACACGTGACAAAAAAATTATAGAAGATCGCTCAATTTTTGAAATATTCGCAGAAAATTAAATCGCAAGACCAAGTATGCTAAAATTTCCATAAAAGCGATTTAAATATAAATTTCTTTAAATGCGACCTCGACGAGACATAAGTTTCAACATTTTTATGTTTGGAATTTAAAATTATTTGCCTAACATAAGAATGTAGAGCAAATGTCTTAAAGTTGGAAGACGTGTTTGGAAATAAATGTTCTAACATATCCCTGAGCAATAAATAATATTTTAACTACTGGAAGCTGTCAAATATATGTATATAATAGAGGGGTTTCGACTCGTTACAAGTAACCCAGTAATAGAGAGGAATAAAAAAAAATCACAATAAAATCCAAAATAAAATTTTACTTTTAAATTTATACCGTAAATATGCGGCTTACCTTTGCAGGGCCTTGAGCAGGACTGAAGTTTAGAAATAATAAATTTAATTGAATTTATAAAGTAAAATTTAAAAATGCCAAACAAAGATATAATTTTCATTTAATGCTACAATAAGTGTTAAATCGTTTGTTATTCAATCCAGTGAGTTGATGCAAAATACAATCCATACGGCATTCCATAACCATAGACAAACGTGTTGCAGGTATTTGTAAAATTTATTTACAAATATTTTTAGAATCCTGTGACCTAAGACACTACCATGTAAATTCAACCATAGATTTTGCTCAAAAATATTTTTAATAAGGAAAATTAAAATCTCAAATGTTGTTGCTTTTCATGGGAAAAACAAATTGAGTACGTTAAATGAAGGTAAATGATTCCAGGAAAAGTAATAAAATCCGCTAATTTCGCGATCCCTAATTTAAGCAAATTTTTGCACCTGCAATTGTTACACATCATTTTACCTGTCGTGCGGCAATAAGGTATTGAGCAAGGACATCTTTGAGAATTTTACATCTACCTACCAGCGCACACTAACTAGAAAAGTTTCCCGTCAAATCCTAAGCCCCTTTAAACAAATTTATAAGCTGAAACCTTAAGTCACGTGTGTGTTTCGGCGGAGGACTTGGTATAAAAGGCTTCCTTTAAGAAATTTTACGACATAATCACAACGTTCTTCACAGTGTAAACTTGAACAAGCAGTTAAAATACATGTTTCTTAAAATGGCACCTCAGTTAAAAGTGGAAATTATTATTTTAAAATTAACATATGTACCCTATCTGTAAGTACAAAATTATTCACTTGAAATTTGGAAGCTAATTTGAATTAAAAAATAAATGTGTCTCCTCTAATTTCAGGCATCCCAGACATCCTAAAATTACTCTTAGGCGCAAGAGAAATCCACCGAGTGCATCCAGGTCTAAAGTTAGAAATTGGGTAAGTTAATAATAAAAAATAAAGAAAACTAATAACTTATAAATTATGAAAATAATATTTGAAAATAATATTTTTTTTTTTGTTTTTTTTTTGTCTGTTTCAGTTTAATCATGTCATAGAAACAGAGACGTCCAAAATTCCATCTAACCAAGAAGTATGTTATTCTCTGTGGAATGTTACAACGAGTGACGAAAGCCTATTTGTCCTAAACGATTTTCGTTTCGATAAAATTCTTATTGTATTCGGTGAAGAAGACGCCCATTGGATATTCTATGAGGATGTGCCCATGCCCAAATACATCGGCAGTTATGGTCGTTTGCCAGTGAATATATGTGAATGCTGTTTATACAAGCAGTATTTGGAAATTATAGGAATCATCAAGGACCTCTTAATGCAAGAATTTGGGCTAATAAATTGAAAGCAAACCTAAAACACGACGTAAGACGTAGCGTTTAAATAATGTGATTAAACAAGGTTTTTTTAAAAGATTCAAATAATTTAATTAATAAAACAAACTTATAAATTCTACAAAGTGACTTATTTACCTTGTTGGGGTAAATTAAATAAAAAAAAAAAATTTAATTTAATAAGAAAAAATAAATGTTTTTTATTTCAGTGCTCGATTTCTATTGAATTTTTGTAGGCTATGTAACGAATTTTAAGTGTAGTCAGCAATTGAATCACTCGACTGCAATTTTTTAAACTTTCTGAATTTTTTTTTTTTTGGTTTCTCAAAAATGATATGTTTTAGCTCACCTTTGCAAAGAGTGCAAAATTAGCGATAGCAGGAGCATCCATCAATCGTATTCTGTAGCATTATAACGTGTTTTAAAATCCAATGCTACGGAACACGATATTAACGTTTGTGTCCGGAATTTTCAAAATAACAAGGTTAGAAAGAAACCATTTAACATTGATTTATTAGGTAATTTATTAGGTGATATACTAGGTAATGCTGACAATCAAGTCTGCATTGAATTTAATTTAAGGAAATTCGCACTTTTTTATGGGCACCTTACGACGCGCTTTGTACCCTCTGCAAAGGTGCGCTAAAACAGAAAATTATTACTAAAATATTAATAAAAAGCAATGCCTTTGTTTAAAGTTTAAAACTCAAAAAATATCACATTTTACGGGCAAAAAATGTTGCATTTTTTCTACAAAACACCCTAAATTTTTCTATTGCCCTGTATTTTGTTTATAGTGGGAGTTCTATTTTTAAGGCGACAATAACATTGTGGTAGTCGTTGAATATCATTCAAATATCAGTCCGAGTCAAGCAATAAACTATTCACCACAAACTTAAAGAACCAATACGTTTGTGTGCTCAGTGTTGCCGTATTTGCTATATTTAACCAAAATTGGTTATTTCTCTTCAATATGCTGTTGTGTATATTTTATTAATGTTGGTTATAAACAAATGTAGTTTTAATTCGTGTTCATGCTGTCTTTATGTTGTTACACCACGACCATAAGTACACCGCATATGTACTTTACTTTCATATTTGTATTGGTAAAATTTTGTAAACAAATAATGTAATAAAAATTCCATCCTTAAGTACCATTTTGCAGGTGGTGGGTTTTTTCTAATTTGCAAAAATTCCTCTAAGTTATAAAAATTTCATTCGTCTTCTTACACACTTGGTGAGTGATCTTCATCATGTATACTGTTTGGCTTGAAGAAAACTTAAAATGATAATTTATTTTTGTCTACCTGTAGTGTGAGTACGATTGCCTAATGTGATCAAATATATTTCTGAAGTAAAGTGACACACATACTTAAATATGCTGGATTTTAAACTAATGTTAGTCATTTGATCTGACCTTGGATATATTTCCTCTATAGCAACAATGCAAGCAAAACCTTTTTTCAATAATAAATTTAAGAAATGCAAAAATATTTAAAAAGATAGTTGTAACCAAAATGAATAGAGGGTACACACAACTTTTAATGGCGAGAAAATAACAAATTTTCCTTAAAAATATTTAAAGAAAACAGCAACAATGATCACACACATACTTTATATTTTGATGAGTTCGACTACTACTTCAATGTTATTCTGCGACTACCAGAATGTTGTTCAACGACTACTTGTATTATTATTCTAATAGCGTTTCCGTGTCTTAAATAAAATGTTGCCCTCTGCCCTGGGATTAAATACAGATACTTATCGGCATTATTTAGGGTAACATCTTAAAGAAATATATCTTTCGAATATAACAAGAAGGAAACAAATGTTATGTTTTTTCTAAAAACGATAACACGATAACGCTATTTTATATATTACCTCATTTGCTTCCAGGATGCCTAATACGAATACTAACTAAAACTACGAAAAGTCAATGGCAGCAAGATCAACAAAAAGTTTATTAATTGTTTTGACATTCGTGTTGTTCTTGCAGCAAAAGTAAAAAAAATTTTGTTTAAGTTACGTTGTATAATGGAGTAGCAGCGATTGGTTTGACAACGATTCCCACGGCATAGTTAAATTAAAAACTTTAAAATGACATAAGACAAAGTGGGATAATCCCTTGAAAAGCGGTAAATCTAGCAACTCTAGTTATAAGGTCCACTCTAGACCATTTTAATCGTTGCATATCAAAAACCCTTTTAAGTAGGAATTAAAAAAATGCTAGATGTAAAGTTCTGCTGCTATGAGGCTTGTATTAACAACACAACATCAATAGCAACAGTTCAAGCATGGCAATAAACAATTATATCCTTTTCGTAAAAGGACCCAAAAAATTAGGACTGCTGCGATATCCCCCTACATTAATAATAAATGGCAACAAACATTGTGCTTTTCTCTGCTGCAGTCATTTTTTAGCATTCTAAAAGCAAATAAAAAAATAAATATTTATATCTAAGCAGCAGATGCAAAATATTACCGATATTATTTTTGCTGCTAAAAAAAACAATACAGCAATTCCAATGTCTGCTCTCGCCTTTCTTGCTATTGCTATTTGTTCATTTTTAAAGGATATGAGGCAAATGTGAAACAAATCCAGCATGAGCATTTTATGTTGTCTGTAATTCATATAATGTAATCGTTGAATTTTCTACCTACTTAAATACTTAGGAATCAGAAAAGAAAACTAGTGGATAAACAAAAATTACAATTTAAGGCACTGAAACATTAATAAATTAAGTCAAGTGTATTCAAAAAATCTCTATTAGTATAAAGCACGGTTGCTGTACCATTTCACAATGCTGTCAATGTGCTGAATTTAGCATTAAAGAAGTGCTGGTTTATAATTTTTGCTATTGCTGGACTGTATTTATATCCAGCAGCACAGTAAGAGCAAAATTATTGTTAATAAAACTTGTAGATGTTATAGCTTAGTATTTTTTCAGTACTATTCCTATTTCGCAGCTAAATTTGTAAACACTGCTTTAAAGTAAAGAAATAAAGATCAAGCTGATCGGTTCCTTTAACTAACATTAAAGTGTTTTTTATGATCAAATCGGTATTAGAACTTAAATTAGGCCGCACAGAATGTAGTGTCAGTTAGACTTGATAAACAGGTTCTACTGCATTCAGATGGTTGGGACATACGATTGTCCTATTTAGTAGACAGAAGTATAGCAAGGCTAATTTAGCCTCATCTGAATGTAGTGCAGATTTCCCCTTTGTATTCGATGATCAATTTGCTTTCACGATGCTAAATAGTTATAATTCCGACAGCCAACCATACATAAGCCACTAATATAGGGTGTTTTTTTAACACCCAAAGATCATTAAAATATAAAAAATAAAACAAAAAATTTAATTCCAACCAAAAAATCTTTTCATTCAAAATATCAATACATGACATTAACATTTAAAAACGGTTTCGGTTATATGATTAATGCGGCTGTTCTTGACGAAGGCGCATTCTGGACGTCTAATGTTGGGTTACTTTTACGAGCATTACTGGCCGTATGTTGCGAATAATACGGAACAGTGGTAGCCTACAAGGGGTCAATTGTTTCTGGTGTATCAGCATAAACCAGTGGCTTTTCAATACAGCGATGCTTGCGGTTGCCGTGTGGCACGTAATGCCATCCTGGGATCAATGTCATCCAAAGTTTCAGACAAAAAATCATTGATCATGGTGCGGTAACGATCTCCCGTTGACCTTGATGCGAGCTCCGGCTTGATTTTTGAAGAAATAAGGTCTACTCCTGCTACTGTGCATTTTTTTTATGTAGGCTCTGTCATGGATGGGTTTCACTTCATGGTGTGTTCTTAATTAACAAACCGGTTAAGTCTAAAATTAGCCTTATCGCTGAACACGATTTTGCGGTAAAACATCGGATCAGTTGATGAGTGGTTCTCAAAGTAAAGCGTCAATCCATTCATGATGATTTGCCAGAGTATAGAGATTGTAAATGTCAAAAAGTGCGTGCAGTATGGCAGTTGATTTCATAAGTTCTATCGGACTTTGGAAAACACCCTATACAATTGTGCCATCTACTCCACCGTGTTTTACACTTAAAATATTCTTAAATTTTGTTTTCGTATATTCAATTTCTATGACATTTTAAATTCGAAATACTTTTGTAGCACATAAAATTATAATTAATTACAATTTCTTGTCTTGTTTTTTACATTTTGCAGATATGGTACGATTGTATCAGCCAAAGCTATTTTTGATAAGACAACAAAAAAATGTAAAGGTAAGTTTACAAATCCTTATCGTGCTCGTTCATGCTTTTCTTAACACAGAAACATTTCTTTCTTTCAAAATCATACAACTTAAAATTTATTTTAGTTTTTCTCTTTATCCAACCATAAAATGATAGTAAAATATTAATAATAATTTCGTTGTAATAATGAAAACTTTTTTCGTCTCTTTTTTTTGTTTGTGTGAGTGTTTTCCTGTCATTTTCTTGTTCTTCCCCCATTTTCAATATGTGTGTGTGATTTTTTTTTGTCTCATTATCTTCCTTTATTTTTAGGTTATGGTTTTGTAGATTTTGAATCACCAGCATACGCTGATAATGCCGTCAAATCGTTGCAGGCAAAAGGCATTAAAGCTCAAATGGCAAAAGTGGGTGTTTGGGTGCTACTTAGGCCGGCCATTGTACGTTTTTCTTTGTTAAAATTTTTTTTGTTTAATTCTTTATATGTTTCTTTATGATCTTTTTTTTATGTTTATTTAAGTTTGTTATTTTATATTTTATATGTTATTTGTTGGTATTTTTTGTTTTTGTTTGTTGCATGCAAGTTTAATTAGTACGAAAAGAGTGAGGGAACGAAAGCAAGAACGAAAAACTAATTTGAAGAAAAATTAAAGAAATGACAATTTTGTTAGGGAGGAGTTTTGTTTGTTATAAGGCAAACGAAATGTTTAGAGAAAACAGATAGAAAGAATTATCTTTAGGGTTTTTTTAATTAACCAAAATAAATATACAAAATATAGAATTTTTTACAGATTTTTCATGTACCTAGAGATATAAATAATTTTGAGTACAAGCAGAATCGAAGGCCCAAAGGTATATTCGCTAAGCACACGCACGTACACACACACAAGTGCATAGATCACTGCGATTGTGCCTAGAGCACTGTGTGTGTGTTAGTGAAGTATTTTATATATTTGCTTTAAATTAAAAAGAACGAAAAATAATTATTATTTCATTTTTCAACGTATTTATGAGAATTTCGTTTTCTGCAATTAAACTGTTTGAAATGTTTTTTTTTTTGAAAATTTCATTTTTTCATATTTTATTTCCATTTCTTTTTCTCAGTATTTAATTAAATAACTAGTATTTTTTTTCATCTCTAGTTTTGTTTCTAGCAAAGGATTAGACTTTGTTTTCAAATAGTTAAAATTAAATATAAAGTATTTTTTTGTTTGAGTAAAAACCAGAAACCTTTTAGTGAATGGTGGATTTGTTGTGGAAGAAGTACTTTTTATTTTGTTTGGTTAGAAATTAATAGAATTCATTATTAAATTCATGGCTTGTTGTTTCAAATAGGACTTAAGTACTTATTAAATATATTATTATAGTTTCGGTCATTTTATTGGTCTTATCGGACCAACCTATTGGGCCACTATGCAGCATTTGGCCCCATCAAGCTGGACAAAAGTCAAGTTTTTTACACTGAACTTTATGAAAAGTTTTAACTATATATAGCAATTTAATGAAATTCCGTTAATTGAGTCATTAAATCAATTAACAGAGTATCGGATAAATAATTTTTTGTTTAATTGCATCAAAGTCTTCCCATTTTAAGAAAATCAATTAAGCTGATATGACTGTATTTCAAAAATGAAGGGACAACTTGCCCTGTCTATATAGAATGTTTTTTGATTTTATTTAAATTTTATTGAATTCCTTTAATGCGCTACTATGGAAATTCAAAAAATAAAAAAGTACCAAAAAAAGTACTATAACACTGAACTTTCCATATTTGCCACTTGTACAAAAAGCGTGCACTACGTGTTTTATTTCACATCTTTACTCAACAAAATTTGTTTGCAAAATTAAGTTTTACACGAAATTGCACAGTTTGTGGGCAAAACACCCAACTTCATTACCAACCGAGTGGTACCAACGATCGCAACGTCTATGTCTTGCATAAATTATTAATCATCTTTAATATTGTGTAACTTTTTGTTGCAATCAGCTCCATTCCTGCTATTTTAAATAATTAAATCTTGGTTTGATATTCCGACAGGGTGATTTGATGTAGATTACTTGAACGAATTTTCGTCATCCTTTGTCAAGTTTGGTTTGGTGACAAACCGGTTTCAGCTTTGCGCCATCTTCAGTGTTATTTTTAGCTCTGAACGAAACCAAACCAAACTTTACAAGCGATGACGGAAATTCGTTCCAAATTATCAACAAAATAAATAAATCAATAAAACCTAATTCTTTTTATGATAAAAAGTAAAACTAAATGTATTAGTGTATATTTATTACACCCAAATCTAGTAGATTTGATTTGAAGTAGTTTTCAAAATCTACATCGTCTACACTGCATTTGTTTTAGCATTAGCACGATTTTATACTCCCAAAACCAACAAGGTGAAAGCTCTGGAATAAAATTTGTTTTGTTCTAAGTGTCGATTGTATTATATGTAGTTTGACAGTAAGGAAACGAAAAATTAACAGAAATAATGATTAGCTCTGCTTAAGCACATACCTGGTGCTTACAACTGTCAATCCTTTCATCTACAGCATAGTATTTTTTGGCACCTTACGAAGAAAATAACACACACTTTCCCATATTTTTTTTACCAAACTTGCATTGATCGACACCTAAAGAAAAAACTTGGTTGAGGTGATCACAATCTATGAGCAAAATATATACATATATTGAACTGAAGTATATGTTTGTAATCGAATCATATTATTATTGTAGATAATAATAAAATAATCTTAGACCGATAGAATATCATTCAAACAAGTTCGAGAACAATATTTTTTTCGAAAATAAACTCTACATACTTTCTGTCATACTTTGATTAAGTGAAATTAAGAAAGTGGCATGTTATGCTTTTTAAATTGATTGCATTATTTTTGTGGTTAAAGTTGTAGTAAAAATTGTAGTTTTCCATTTTACGATTAAATATAAATAATAGCGTGTTCATCGCAACTGTTTAAAATAATGTATAAAATATATTTGAATAACTATTATTTATTGATTAAATTGAATTTATTTAGTATCAAGTCCGTTTTTCATTTATTCAACGGAGAAAGAAAAATAAGTTTTTAATATGTACGATAACGTTTTAGAATACTGAAAATGTCAAGTTATTAGACACTGGCAGAATGAAATGCATAAATTTTCAGTGCCGCTATGATCGTCATCAGCACTATGTGTCTTTCTACTGAGTAGTGTCTACTGCAGACATCATCATTGAATTCGAGAATCTTCTCATTATTTTCGATAATTTTTCTTTTTTCTTTCTTAATTTTTGATTTAGCGAGATCTTAGCTTGCATTGTAAGCTATTGCATTCACTATTATTATTGTTACTTCTATTTCGTCGATGTTATTTTAACAAACTAAGTGCATAACCATCACCATGCCACAACTTTGTTTTTTTTGCGTATAGCAACCTTTTGTAGAAAATTCTTCCTTCTAGCTATTTTTTTTATCGAGATATTGTATTTTCTCCAGCTAGTTTGCTTATAACATAGACGTTGCGACCGTAGGTACAACTCGGTTGTTAATTAAGTTAGCTACTTTGCTCATAACTAATACAGCTTGGTGTACAACTTCATTTTGCAAACAAGTGTTGTTGAGTAAAGACGGCATATAAAACCCGCTCAACATGCTTTTCGTGTAGGTGTCAGTGACGGAAAGTTCAGTGATATTGTACTTGTTTCAGAACTTTTTGGTTTGCGAATTACCGTAGTACCTCCACGACATTAAAAGTACTTTTTCCAATCTGAAACTTTAAAAAAGTAATAATAAAATGATATTCATTTACAAAAATGGTTTAAATAACATTTTGAATAGAATACTTTTGTTGATTTTTCATACAAGACAGACACAACTTAATACAACAACCCTACAAACGTGGAGCATTTTTTTATATTTGTAGTTTATTAATAGAGCTTGACACCGGTCAAATAATTAAACGCCTTAAGAACTTTGAGGAAAAATTTTGCTTCTCCTTAAATATTTATTTTTCGACAAACGAAAATACTCAGCATTCCTACTTTTGTCTTCATTTTGTTGACGGGGCTACCTAGAACCTTTAAAGGGAGATAAAAACTAAGTAGTTCCAAGGTTGAACAAATTGTGGGTGGTGCAGTCGTGTTAATAAATAAAATTAAAATTCCAGTAATCTTGAACACAGCCACAGATTTTCAAATAAAGTCCGTAAAATTTTCCATTCCGACATTTTTTATATAGTTATATATATTTTTTTCATACCTACTTAGTTCTATTTAGCCACCAACATTCCACCATGTTTTATTTTTCTTTTAATTACTTTTTTTGTAAATATTTTTATTGATTACATTGCAGTTTAGTTTTGTAATTCTGCTGTTACAGTACAATTTACTTCATATAGAGTACTTGACATTTTTAGCTTAAATATATTTTTATAAATTTTTTATTAGATTTATACAAAAAAATTCAAACAAAAAAAGTGAAATATATTCAGCGATTCGATTTATTGTGTATCTAGTGAAACTTTTAAACAATTACCTAATAATAATATTTTCATTTAACAACTACATTAGGAAAGATTTATAAATAGTAGAGACAATTTAGAAATATGGATAGAAATTTGTTGTTACAACTTCCCCTAAATGTAGAATTCAAACAAACACAGCAGGTAATTCCATCATTCGTATATGGATTGATCGAGATTTCTAGTGATCATTCGAAAGCATTTTTGCAAGTTTTAACTTATAAGCTAAGAATAAAATTTAAGGATGGGTCTTTTATTGTTATTTAGTTCTCCCGAAGAACACACAAAACTTCTAATTTACGTCAATATTATAAGATGATGCTTTGGAACTAAATTGCTTTGTAAATAATTACGAACATAAATTTAGGTGTTATTTAATTTATCTTTCATTTGATTCAGTATTGCAAAATATAGTTCTTTACGTTTTTTGGAACACTGAAACCAAAAATAATTTCCTCTCGGATGGCACATCATTGGAAAATTATGGACTATCGTAATACAATTCAGTTTGAACACCAGTGTTGAAATGATAATGCATTATTCATTAGTAATTTACCATAATTTTATAGGATTTTAAAAGAAATCGCTTATAAAAAGTATCTTTTTTAAAATAGTACCTTTTTAAAAAAAGTTAATTTTTTTCAATTAGGACGTTTTAAGACTGGGGAGACTCTTATTTTAAAGGGACTACATTTTTTCATAGGGAATTTTTTTAATACTTCACACGTTCCGTGCCAGACTGTTTTTTGAAAGCTTCCCGGTCAGGCCATCAACAGTGGTATTAAGATGCCCATAATTGACTGCATAATGAAGTTTAAAAAATTCTTCATTTTACAATAAAAATACCAAATGGCTTGAAAGGAAAGTTTAGGGAACGTGTTAAGCTATTTATGAAAAAAGTGCTATTTGAAAAAGTACCTTCTTGAAGAAGTACCTGTTAAAAAATTCAATGTATTCAATATAACTTTTGAAATAACAGCATTTTGAGAAAAAAAAATTTAAAGTACATTTTTAAAAAAGTACCCTTATGTAAAAGTGTTATTTACGAAAACGGATAAATTGAAAAAAAACTGGCGTTTTGAAAAAGCATTCATTTAAAAGAAGCATATGTTTGAAGAAGGTACTTTTTAGAACAAAAAAATGCTCTTTAAAATATGTACATATTTCATAAAAGTACCTTTCTAAAAAAGTTGATGTAAATTAATGCACTTTTAAAGCCAATATTTCTTAAAGAAGTATATTAGCTTGAAAGAATATAATCAAAAATGTACTTTTTAAGAAATCAGTATCCCTTTACAAAAACCATCTTTTCCAATAAAAAGAACTATTAGCAAGTACTGCTTAGCAAGAGTACCATTTCAATGTTTGCAGTTTTAAGCAGTACCTTATTTTTAAATATAGAACATTGCGAGAATTTTCAAAAAGCAATTCTTTATGCCATTGAATTAGGTCCAAAGAAATCTATTTTTGTTTGAAATAGCTGCATTTATGGGAAGTTTTTATAGACCATTAGATTAATACTAGACTCAGAAAAATATTTAAAGTATTTAGTGTAGATATGGACCGGCCTTAGAGAAATTAAACAATTTTATTTATGAGTAAAGTAGTCTTATTTAAATAGTTATTCTTGTAGTTAAATTTCCAAACAATTAGAACAAATTTTAATAAACATCTAACAATTTCCCCCCTTAAAAACCAAAAGCAACAAGAGCAGGATCCCACAAATTTGTATATAACAAATTTGCCACCATATTTCAAAGAGACTGATTTAGAGAAAATGCTATCCAAGTATGGACATGTGGTATCAACAAAAATATTATGTGATGCACAAATGAATTCACGAGGTAAAATTCTTGCAATTTAGCCACAAAACAAATATTTCTTTATTTTAAACTTTTTTCTTCAATCATGTTTAGGTGTGGGCTTTGCACGCATGGAGAGCCGCGAGAAATGTGAACAGATTATACAGGTATTAAACGGTACTACAATACCAGGTGCAAATGATCCATTGGTGGTGAAATTCGCCGATAGTTGTTCGTCAGCTAAAAAGAATTTATTGAAGGCACGAGATCCCAATAATCGCTCACGTCTGGATATATCGGCCGGAACCACAGGTATGGAAAGTATACCTGTGACCCCTGATCCAGGGGCTCAGCAAAATGGTAGTACAGCTGGCTATACTCGTTTTGGTACACCCCAAATAGGTAGTTATCCATTGGCTAGTTCTCCCTGGATACCTGGTTATATGATGGCGGCCGCAGCTACACAGCCCACTACGGCCTTTGAAAATCAGGTTTGCAAACAAACAAACATAACATAACGAAAGACATGGCAGTAAATTGTCCTTTATGCTTTAGTATTTACAACTGGCCTCATCGCCACAACATTTAAGTGTTTCCCCTTATAAGCCGGATTTGGTAAATGCCTTACAGGCCCCAGGCATGTATTTGAATGGCTCGGAGGCTGTTATGCAATACGGTGCTATGATGGGACCACCCATGGGACCTTTACAGGTGAATTATCTTTGAATTTGCATACATACAATTGCAACAACAAGATTTTTGGCAATAAACAAGAATTATTTGTATTTTAATTAAACCACAATTTTCAGTATATAAGCCCCACATATCCCTATTATGCTCCAGCACCTCCTATGATTCCTACCATGTCTTTAACAGATTCTACAGATCAAGCATTAAGTACTGCAGCTTCGCCCAATGGTGCTGCCGCCTACACACAATTTTTGCATCCCTTAGCACCCAAGTAGATAAATTTACTATTAAGGTAAGTCATCATGCAGTTTTATTTTCAATTCACTCTACTTTTAAACTTTTTCTATAAACATTTTCTCCTAACAATTATATTTATTGTCCTTACCAACAAAATCTTTCTAGTTTTGTCGTAAGTTGATTAAACCAGCCAGCGCGCGCAAGTGTAGTAAGAAACCAAACCAATTTTCCAATTTTTTGTGTTTAAAACTTAAATTTTAAGAAAAACGCTTTTTGTGGAAAAATATTTAAAGAGATAAAAAGAATAAAAAAACGTTAAGTAATTAAGGCATTTTTTACATGAATTCCATTAAGCAAACAAGGTGGCAACCTTGTTGTAGGTGGATGATGATGATGAGATGATGTTGAGCATACATTTTTCAACCCAACAAACATTTTTGTTTTCAACAGAAGACAATCGAGTCGGGGAAAGAAAGTAATGATAAAGAAAAAAAAAAGTAAAAAATAAACTAAATTTAAAGTTTAAAATTTAAGGAGAAAAATGAAAATTTTGTTTTGTTTTTATTTTTTGGTAGTATAATATTAATTATAATTACAATATTATTAACAATATTTTTTTTTAGTTTTTGAGTAATTTTAAGCTGCACTCTTCATAGGTTCTTTTCTTTTGTATCTTCTTTATATATTTTAGCGTTAATAACGAGCCCATTCTAATTTGTGCTCGTAGTTTGTATTAGAAGTCATCATGTTTACTGATTTGTTTAGTTTAAGTAGTTGAGTAATAAATGAATGTGTTTTTTTTTTTCTTAAAATACCTTTTCGTAAGCTATTTAAACTATTTTTGTAAAATTTTGCAAAAAGAAATAAAGAAGGAAAAAAAATAATAAGAAGTCGAAAAATAATTTAAAAACCAGTAGTTCTTAAACGAAAGAAAAAATGTAGTAGAAAAATAAAAAAATAAAAGTGTAAACCATAAATGGAAATATAAGAAAACCATGTTTTAAAATTTAAGACAAGAAAAACAAGGAAGATAAAACAAAATAATTGTGGATGTATTATTTATTTTGAATAAAAATGGAAAACTTTGAAAATATTTTTAAGAAAAAAAAATGGTACTTTTATTACAAATGTGGCTTAAAAAGGAGAAGGGGTAAGTCATAACAATATTATATGTATATATGTAAATATAAGTAAAATATATGAATATTTTATATATGTACCTATATTGCGATCGAAAAAGGCGATAGGATATAGATAAGTGATTAAAGGGCTTATAAATGAAATGTATTGGAAAAGTCTAGGCGTTTCGAAACTCGAAAAGTGTTTGCGATTTCTTAATATGTAAGTATATCGTCGTTAATATTAAACAATTTATAATGATCTGCCATGAGTCTATAAAGTTCAAATCGACGTTTTATGTACGAATCCATGAAGAGGTATTTAAAAGTTCCTGATTAACCGTTTATGCCGCATAGCCAGAATATCCGAAAGGCTAAGTCTATTTGTTAATAAAAACGAATGGGAACGTAGGATTGAAAGTTCTAGCAGTATAATTTTGTATTGCTGTTTTTTATTCCAAGACGAAAAATCGAAAAGTATTTTATAATATTACATATAAATTCCCTTCTAAAGAAAAGCCCCATATGTTGATTCTTAAAAGGGTACATAAATTAACAGCTACATCTTACATAACATTTGGTGTTAAACACTTTTCAAGGTAATATTTAGTAGACAGCAACAATATTGAAACATTATTAACAGTAATGTTAAATCACTCTCCTTACAAACATGAAGAAATAAATAAACACTGTTACAATCAATGCTCAGCTAGTACATCTCTAGTGTAATGTTAAAGCGCATGTGTTGTTGCTAGATTATGTAGTTAAATTGTTTTTGTCTGTTTTTGTATTTTATGCAATTGCAAAATCTTTTGCTCTCATACTGTAAAGCAGAAAAGAAACTAAAAATAATGCAATAAAAAGCAATTAAGTTGATGCTCCTTTCTTTTCGTTGTTTGACATTTTGCTGTAGTAGAAGTAACAGAGGAATGAAGAATCAACAGCATTTTTATTACTATTTTGTGTGTAGCTCGTCGGGGAATTTGTGTTTTTTAAGTGGAATATCTGTAAAAAAAATTTGTGAAGAATAAAAATAGCTATTATTTAATAATCAGTGCCATAAATAATTAATTCCAAAGCAAACGAAAGTGAAAAAAACGTATATGTAAGAATCTGCAATAGAATAAAAGAATGTGAAAAAGGAAAAAATTAAAAGTCAGACAAGCAGGTGCTGTAAAGTAAAATAAAGATTACAAATCCCACCACAATAGACAATTAGCATAACAACAGCCAAAGCTCCCATTAATAAAACAGACAGTGCACCCCATGCAAAAGAAATAGATGCAGTGACTTTAGTGTATGTGTAGTTTTGCTTTAAAAAACGATCAAAATTCCAATAACAACTACAGGGAAGTGGCTTTTGCTTGCCCATGTTTGATTTTACTTTAGTGTGTTGTTGCTATTTTATTTTCAGTGCTTGTAAATGAGTACCGTTGTTTATTGTGTCTCTATTTTCCCTTGTGCAAAGCTAATTATAATTATGCAAGTAGTAATCAATTGAGTGCTAAACAAAACAACATATAAAATTTAGTAATTAAATAAAGAAAGTAGCCAAAAAGTTACCAACTCCAGTAATAATAAAAAGGAAAGTGTAAATAACACTAACTGTGCAATAGAAATAATTATTTATAATCGCAACACTGTGTTAAAATAATGTAATATTTGATGATAAAAAACAAAAGACGTAATATTTTTAAATACAACAAACATTAAGGTCTAGTAAAAAAAATGTTGACGTTAATATTGTCTGGTTTTTAATAGCATTTTAGTAACTCTATATATTTGTGGACCCCAGTCATGCATATGCAATTGTTAAACTTTGTTCCTCTATCGCGCTCTCTCTTGTTCCGTAGATATATCTCTCTATTTGCCTAACATTTACTTTTCGTGATTCCTTGCTTTGGGTTTAGTAAATAGAGTTGCCAATTAGTTTCTATATTATACAACGGTGGGATATATTATAATTATTGCAATGTATTGCATTGCCACCGTAACTTATCTAAACTTTTTTTTAAATCAATTGGTACATAGCTGTGCCAAAACAATGGCATTAAAAATATATATATTTTTTTTGGAAATATCCATATATATGATTGTAATGTTAAGAAATTTTATTGTTATTTTATTACAAATCCTGCAAAAGAGCCGTAGATACATTGGCCACCAGTCATTTTTCATAAATTAAATAACTACTGTTTCGATTTTTATCTAAATTTGGCGAAAAAAATCTTATTTTGAAGAAAAAAATCTTATTTTGAAGAAAAAAATCTTATTTTGAAGAAAAAAATCTTATTTTGAAGAAAAAAATTCATCGTAATTAATTATATACAATTTTAATATATTAATGCATAGTCGCTAATGTAACACTTAGCCAATTACAATGCCTTTAATATGTATTCAAGTTTATAGCTGAATTTTTTGTGCAAAAAAAATTCACTTCTAAATTTAAAGTTATTATTCGGTATTGCTTCTCAGCCATCAAACCAAATAATTTTTCAGTTTCTAATTATAAAATAAGTTTTACTTAAAAAGAACACCAGAAATAAACTTGAAAAATACGACGGCACAGCACAGGGGTTTTTTCTATATAGTATTTCGTACATCGGCTTCGCTAACTAAAGCTTTTCTGCATTGACGGGCATGTGACGAGAGACAAATATTATTTTTGAAAGCATCTTTATATTTGCTGTAAAATTTTTGATTATGACCTTACTTCACTTCTTCCATAGAAAATTTGTCATGTCGCTGAATTCCCAACGTCAAGTGAAATAAAATAATATGGCTTTATTATCTTTGATGTTATAATACTGCATCCATACGGTAGGCTACAGTATCGATGATATTTCCTCCTCGAACATTTGTGTTATATATTGAAATACCTCCTTCCGTTTTAGTAAATGTAGAGTAGCAATACAATTACAAATTACATTCTAACGTAAGTTACTAAGCACAGTAGCGTAGACTTTCCTCCTTGCAGTGGAATACACCAGAGTCTTTGGTGGGAAATAAACCTAGGAGCCCCTGCCCGATAGACTAGTACACTACTAACTACGCCTTTTTTTCAGTGAAGTTAAGAAAATTCCAAATAAAATTGCGAATTCGAATTTGAGGAAGATCCAAATAGAATTGAGATTTAAATTTCAAGTTCAGAAAGTTTCAAATTAAATTCGAAGAAATTCAAAAATAAAAATACTAAAAATTGATATACTATGTATGCACAATACCCACAACGTTTATTCGACCACTCTACAGCCACACTTTTGCGATTCACCAATGCTTAACCCTTATTTTGTCGAAAGTAAGAAGTAAGGTTAAAGCCAAGATTAATGTAGCGAACTTCACTCCCTCCAATGTAGGGAAAGTACATAATTAATATTTCAAAACCGTGTATAACTGCTTACTTGAGATTGCAGTAGAGCTATACAGTAAATAACAAAGTTTTAAAAAATCTGCTCGTAATCTGTATGAGATGCCCTTTTGGTGAATATCACAATTAAGATGTGTATTTATTTTCATATTTTAATTTTTTAATACTTAAATTGTGTTATGTTCATATGTTTGAAGTATATTTATTAATTAAATGCAAACTTTCTCAATTTCAACCTGGAATTTTATCAATTTTAAATTAAAATTCCTCATCTTCATGTGGAATTTTCTTAATTTCAAATTGAAATAATTCTCAGTGTCATTTGGAATTTTTCCAATTTCACATTGAAGTTCCCGATTTGATTTGGAATTTTTTCAATTTCAAATTGAAATTCTCTATTTCATTAAATATTAATATTAAATATTTTTTAAATAATTCAGCTACTTTCTTAGGAAAGCGATAGGTTAGATTAAGACAGGAAGTAGAGGGATAGAAAGCTTTAGTGCTTGCAACTCTGTAATTGCACGTTCTGCATTGTTTTTAGAACAGTGTTGCAGCGTTGTTGGTGTTATGTAGGCGTTTTACTTAAAGCTAGTAAAGCGATTTTATTACAATACATTTTATTCGCCGACGATTTAGTGATATAAATACCGACGAAGGACGGCGTTGTCATATATACCAGAATAATTAGTAGCTAGTACATACAACATACCAGAAACATTTATTTATTGATTGGATTACAGCGGTTGGGATACGAACCGAGGCGTCTAAAGCCATAGAATGCTTTAATAGTCAACGCGCTAACTTAATAAGCTCTCATATTGGTTGAACGGAATGCATAGGTTTGGCCATAATAAATCCGTTCTGACCCCGTTTGGCCGTTTAAGTGCAAAACACTATTGTACAGTATTATTTTATCTTATTGTAGGTATTTAACCACCTTGTGGAGTATATAGTAATATGAACTTGGCAACTCTATTAGTAATACATAATGTTGATATCGTAGGCAATTTGCAGCCATTGCCCTTAGATTACAGCCAACACATCCAAATTGCATAGAAATGCCAAATTTCTTATAAAGACTTTAAACTAAAATAATGAAATAGTTATAACTGGGAAAATATATTTTTCTACAAGAAAGCAACTTGCTTGCATAAAAAACCTTAAGAAAGTAACCTTGTATTGTTTTTAATAACTTCCAGACTACTGTAGTGTGCCTATGCGTAATTTACAACAAAAATAAACTTGCAGTAAACAAGTCGTACTCCTAAGAGTGAAATTATTATAAAATAAGAAACTAACATACGTATGTTAAAAATAACAAATTAGCAGCCAAACTTGAATATCTTCCAAGTTCTAAAGAACTTTTAATAAATAAAAGAAATCCCCTAATAGAAGAAATAAGACCAATACTCCTACATTTAATAATTTGTTTACATTTATGTTTGCTCTTATCTAAATAAAGAAAAAAGAAAAAATCAGAAAAATACCAAAACAAAATCAACCCCAAAAGAAGCAATTTACAGATTTTCAAAACAAAAACAACGCCCGTTAGTTGGTACTATACTTCACAATAAAAGAGTTCTCAGAAGAGTAATCACAAAAACAAATTCAAACAAGGTTTTTCTCTTAAAGCCTGTTAATCGTTTTCGTACTCTTAATATACAAAAAAAAAACAATTGCCGGTTAACTTTTGACATTTGTTTTTATACACGTTCGTGAGTGTTTACATGTGTTAAAATAAAGAAAAATATAAAAGAAATAAAATTCGTTTCGGTCGCGTGTGTGGGTGAGAGTATAAGTGTGTGCATGCATCATTGTCATATCTATTGAAATACATAATTAGAGAAATAGTGTGAACGTGTTTAATTTCTCATTCATCCCCATCATTTGATTTGTTAAGCGGGTAATTGGTTTAACTTCTCTAATCACTTGCTGGTAAGTGACAATATATTTGTTCTTTTTTTTCGTTTTTCTTTTTATATCTCATTTAAAGAAAATGCTTGGTCAAACGAAAACTGTCTGCAACATATTTTATGGACAATAGAAAAATAGGGATAGAAATTTAAAATCGCAAAATAAATGTAATGGCTACATATTTACAGGCATATACCTGCATACATACTATGTACAAAATTTTATGATTCTGAATACACATAACTCTCATATGGTTTGAGTTTTTCAAGTGCTTAAAATTATTTATTTTAAATTTCCAAAAGCATTAAGTTATATCAATAAGAATATTCATACTTTTTGCTATTTGCGATCGATTAGGGTTTTAAATATTTTTTGTACTTTAAAAAATAAAAATCAAAAATTGGGCAACTTCCAAAAGTATAAATTTCAAATATGTATTTACAAATCATGTGTAAAACAAATAATGGTTTTCAACAATACTATATTTCAAACATAGGAAATCAAACAAAAATCATTGACTACAGTAGTGCGATTCACTAACTTTTGACGATTTGAAAGTCGCCAAACATGTCGTAAATTTTTGTTGCTTGCAGTAACGATTGCGTGAATCACTACTCGTAAATGATAGTAGACATCGTTAATTTTCTCTTTATTCATATTAATCATATGAATTGATATGAATCAAGTGGCATCTTTTATAAAAAAATTATTAAGCAAATGATAAGTACAAAGGATTAAAAAATAGACCAAAGAAATTTATGATAGCTAAAAATTTTATGGATAAAATTAATCATGCAAAAGTTAAGTAAACAATATATGAAACTTTTCCCACAAGTATGTAGTATATACTCACTGCCCTGCTCATAAAAATATTTGTGATCTAGCCAAGCCTGGCGCGCGTTGCTACGCCCCTTAATGAGCTCAATATGTGTACAAAGTTTCAGAAAAATCGGTGCAGTGCAAGTACCTCAAAATTATAAATTTTGTATGGGCGTGGCCCTGCCCACTTTTCTAGTCACGAAATTATATAGTCATGACAGCAATATGTGTGCAAGGTTTCAGAAAAATCGATCTAGTGCAATTAGCTAAAAATGATAACTTATTTTTTATGGGAGTGGCACTGCCCACTTTTCTAATTACGAAATTGTATAATCATGAGAGTTCAATGTGTGCGAAGTTTTAGAAAAATAGGTCAAGTGCTAATAGCTGAAAAATTAATATTTATTTTGTATGGGCGTTTTTTATTTTTGTGTATATGTAGATGGGCGTAGCCCCGCCCACTTTTTTGTTACCACCCATAATGTGTACAACAACTTGCCAAAGTTTGAGTCCCATCGGCTTTACGGTTTCGGAGTCTATAGCTAACACACACAGGCAGAGTTTCACTTTTATATATATAGAAGATAGATATATTAGCCAATTAACATTGCCCCTAAAAGATGCTATGAATTTTTAGTTTGTCGAATAAATAAACAACACAAAAACATTTGTCGCTTAGTTGTCTCTGCTTACTTAACGATAGCGACTACCATTTAAAAAAGGTTACTGTATAACAAAGTCGTTAAATGTGTTTATCAATACGATTATCGTTAAAAACGAATAGTGAATCGCACTAGAGGAATGGTTTCAGAACAATATTAACTAAACAGAAAACTACTAAATTTGTTTCAGTGATGGCAACTCAAAACATTATTTTTCGTATGGCCAAACTTTTGCAAGTACTGGCTGCATGCAGGGGTGAAACAAGAACGGTATTTATTCACCGCGAATTTATTTCACGTGATCATTTTTTTGGAACTAGATACATATATTAAGTAAATAAGAAAATTTATTCAAGATATAAATTTTAAATTCATTTTTTTTTTAATATTTCAAATTTAACTCTCAGTAATTTCGAAATCAAGTAAAAACTTTGCTTTTTAAAAACAACTTAAATATTCCCCGTGAAAATAAAGAGGTTTCCAATAATAGCTGGACTATGTGCCGGCCATACTATTTTGTTACTTTTGCTAATTTTCTCAATTCATTTACATCATAATACAATTGCAATTTATCCGATGGGAGATGACATAGTTTCGAAGCTAATTTTGCTGGTTGCGTATTGTTCCAATGGCAAAAGTGTTTTAACAAAATGAGTGTTCGGGAAATGCAAACGTTGTGCGAGTTGCAGACGTGCTTGTACTTCAACTGTCTAACGTTTGCTAGACACATTCGGCAAAAAGGACACCACAATCACCAAGAACTTAGCCGCTGTACCAAAGATAATGCACGAAGCCGCGAGGTAGTCGATTCCTCGCCGTGCACAATATTTCATCTTCTCGTTGATTTCTATATGTCGAATTTTGAATCAAAACTTTATTCTTCACTCCTTCAATTTCCAACTTTGTCACTTCAATTTCAAAATTAGCCACCGACGACGACACGGCTTGCTTGCTGTGTGAACTTCGGAGTGTTTGAAAGAGGACCCGAATTTTACCACAAAAATCAGCTTTAATAATGAGACGACAATCAAGCATGCTTATCTACAAGATAGGTGGCAATGCATCTAAAAAAGAATAGTGAGGTGAGGATTTTGGGTCTTCAAAAAACAACATTGGAGAGACCATCATTATGAAAGGCGAGCATAAGAGGTAGAACGGCAATCGATTGATATACTCAGCTGTTTTAATGTTGGCCTGTCCTTATTAGAAACGACTTTAGTTTAAGTTTTACAAAAGTAACAATTGCTTTATGCTCAAATAATAGCACATATGATATTTTCTTAATGAAAACCCATATCTTATCATACTCATGCTAAGTAACATATCCGTACAAAAGTTCGAATGTTTATTGTCACCTTAAAGAGGCGGCAACCTTTGATTTATTACATAAAGACCTGCGGTATCATGTTTCACATATATATAATTACATTTGTTTCCCCTTCTGTTGGACATATGCTTTTAACTTAGAAATCAGCCCTCCTATTTTTTTGGGGGCATATGAGTTTACTTTGCCATAAAATACAATCAATCGGCTTTTCGTTTTAAAAAGATGTCAAAAGTATGAGAATGTTTTAAAATAAATACATTTTCAAACACAATATTTCATTTTCTTTGTAATCGCGGTCGTTGCTAACTTACGACAATATGGTCAAGTAATAGTTTTAACTCATTGGAAACATATTCAAAATTAATCTCGTGCAGCGATAGCCCCGTTTAACTTCATATTTTTTACACCAAATTTTTTAACCGTTTATAAACAGGTGGAAACTGATTTCTTGCATTTAATTTTGAATTTAATGCAGCATTGTTCAACATCTTTGCAGATTTCATCATTAATGATGCATCAACAGCGTTATAGTCCAGCTCAAATTCTACCTCCTGTACTGTCCCATGGAGGTATGAGGCCTCCATTACAACATCAAACACATCCTCCAACATATACCAACGTAAGTACTATAGTTGGTAGATTTACTAGTTTATATTTCTAATTTGGCAGATGTCACAATTTTACGTATTAAACATTTCTATTTCGCACTGGAACGTATTATTAAGACAGCCAAGATTTATTTCGTAAAATATTTTACGAGTTCTAAATACAGGGTGTCCACCGGGAAGGTGTACTACTTTGTTTGTCTATAATTTTTGATTAAATGAAAGACAATGGATCGTATAGTGATGAATGTTTTATTTAATATCGGCAATTATGTATGGAATACAATATCAGATTAGTGTCCGCCTCTGTTAGCCTCACAAATGCGAGCCATTTTGGACACATTTTTCATTACATTCTCACACATTTCATTAATTTCATCACGAATTTTTGTTTGAGTTGCTCCAGCATTTCTGGTTTGTTTGCATAAACCTTGCTTTACAGATTATCCCCACAAAAAGTTGTCCGGAGCTGCCAAATCAGGCGGCCATGGAGGTCAATCAACATCACCATTCCTTGAAATAACTTGTAGTGGAAAGAGGTCTCGCGATGTGGCACCGTCTTATTGAAACCACATGTTAGTCAAGCTCAAAGCATGCAGTTGTGGCGTTAAAAAGTTTTCAATCATATCACGATATTGCTCCCCATTGGCAGTTACCGTTACGCCGTTTTCAAAGAAGTAAGGTCCAATGATTCCTCCTGACCAAATTGCACACCAGACTGTCACTTTTAATGGATGCAAAGGTGACTGATGAATAATTTTAGGGTTTTCCATTGCCCGCAACCGACTATTCTGTTTATTCACATGTCCAATCAAATCAAAATGTGCCTCGTCACTCATTATGATTTTTTCATGAAAATCGGGGTTGTCACGGGCGTGCTGTAGCATCCTATTGGCATATGTACGGCGGCGTAAATGGTCTTGTGTCAATTGAAGCTTAAATGGAAACAAATGCAAATCTTTGTGCAAAATTGTGGCCAAAGTTGTTCTTTGATGACCAAGATCCTGAGCACGGTGTCGAATTGAGGTTGATGGATTATTTTGAATACTTTCTTGAACAGCAGTAATGTTTTCAGCCGATCTTGCAGTACGTTGTTGTCCATGCTTGGGCCTATCAGCTACAGTCCCTTTTTCTTCGAAATCATTCACTACACGATAAATAGTGCGTCTTGTTGGCACAATAAAACATTTCTTGAATCAATGATTTCTTGGCATTAGTAATGCCAAGGAATCTCCACTCTAGAATATTCCATACAAAATTCGGGTATCATTTTGTTCGATACCTTTCAATGGCAATGAATTTCACCATGGCATAGAAATTCTTTCGATTATTGAAATATGACGTCATAAATATGGCATATCGATTTCTGCTAGCAAAGTTAAAATTCCATATTTTCGGTCCTAAACTCAAAAGCCTATCAGCAGCGTATCGACCGATTTTCAAACAATCGTTTTGAAACTGGTGATGGATTGCGTTCGATTTTGGGGTTCATTGTTGTAACGAAAAGTGCAAACCAGAAAACAAAATTCATGAATATAAGAGTTTGATCAAGTAGATAATTTTAATTGTCAGGTTTATTTAAAATTATCGACTTAAGTGTAACCAGTGTTTGCCTACTGGTCGAAATTCGTCTTCTCTACATTCCTCTACTATGGTTGGTAAAATTCATTTCACAAAAAAGAAAATATTTTATGACAGACTTAACCGCGCCATCAACCATTGGTGAAATATCGGCACACATGCCTTTTGTTTATTTTTCAACTTAAAGCTACACGTACAATAGCGGTATTCAGTGTTTGGTGCAAATGATCTTGCAAAAGTGCAAATGCAAAATATTGTACCTTTTTTTATGAAATCCAACAGCAAAATACACAAAACTTCAGTTGAATTAAAAAAAAAAAAACGAAATTTTACATTTAAACTTTTGCAAAATTATTTCCTCCAAATACTTAATACTGCTACTGTGTATTAAATTTGCGAGTGTCAGTAGCAACTTAATCCCTAATAGATCCTAACATACCAATAATGAATGATCGTCTGGCCTATTTATCCATTTTCCCATTTTTTTTAGTATAAATTAATATTTCCCTCGGATTTTCCCCGCATTCTTTTTTCCTCCTATTCACAACACTGTTTAAAAATGGGAAAAAATTACCCAGCCTATTTGCAGGGTTGTTAGAATAGAGGATTTTTCACAGGAAAAAATGATAGGAAGCGGACAAAATTACTAAATCTAATTCGTAATTGGGCTGAATATGTTTTCAAAATTATTATTTTCATCGTCAAAAAAATGTCTTCAAAACATGTATAAATTATCAATATTTAGAGAGTTCACATTTTGCTACAATTCCACGGTAGGTGGAGTTTCAAGTGTTTAGATTTTCGTTGGTTTTTACAGATAAAATGATAATTGTTCTGACTGTCTACAATCGCAAAAATGCCACCCTGATCGTTTAAATTTTTTTTTTTTAAATAATGACAGCCGTACGACTGCCAATCTTCCATCCGTATTTTTCGATATATGATTACATACTGTTTGCATACTTTAATAATTTCTTATTTTAATGGAATTTGTGACAAGTAGATCTAGTCAATCTAGTAGTGTGAAGGAGTTCTTAATGCAAGACTGTCATTGATCCCACAAACAACAGTCTAGAGACGCGAAATCATAATATTTGGGCTTAAATGCGAGATTCACTAGATCCACAAGACCACCATGAATAGAAAAAACGACAATAAAAAATATACACAGTCGATGCGGTGCGAATATAATTAATTTTCCGATTAACATAAAATACACAATTTACCCAAATTAGACGACGATACTAAATTTATTTTTCGTTTAAATCGATTTTTCATAAAATTTTCCATACCGTCCGGTTTAAACTCTTGAACGGGTGATATAATTCTCACTGCAACTGGCGTTAGTGATATTTTCGCCTGTATGGGCGATTTTTTTAGTAATAAAATTTAACATGAATTAAAAAAAAAGGTTGCGCATTCCTCTTTTTAAAATAGGCCACTAAATGCTTGTGTTTTTTGCTTTATGGGTGAAAATATTTAAACAAAAATATTATACGAGAGCACAAAATTAACAGATCTGCGGAATCTTATTTTTTTGATTCTATAAATTTTAATAATTTGTAATCGCTAACTCATTATTTCCGACGTTGACACATGTTACGGGTCACAAAGAAACTGACAAAACTTAAATACTGAAGAACTAATAAAACAATATCAATGCATTGGGCGTTTTATCAGTAATAACCTCAGCCGTAAACACCCCTGATGAGAAAAAGAAATTAAGAGCGCTGCCTTAAATGAAGATTTGCATGTAAGTTCACAATTTTTCCATCCGCTTACCAGTCTGTCTTTAGATTTAATTATATCTAGAAGGTTTTAATATGTTTGTAAGTTATTATTAATTGAAGATATTGTGACGTTTTTTGCACACATTTAAATGCAGTTGAGCGTGCATGTATGTTATGTCAGTGTGCGAGATTGGAAGTGTAGTTACTTCTGCAAGTAGAATATTTACTTTGCATTCACCGGCTTAATTTTTTTATAGCCGAGTGTAGGAGGGAAATTGTTTTCGTTTGCCACTTTTTTAAGCAAAGTAATGAATTCGTACACCCAAGCAAAACAGTAGGAACGTAGAGTTTAGAGGAATGAAAGGGAGCACTTAGTGAGAGCATAGAATTTATAAGAAGAGGAAGTAAGCACTCTTGATAGTATGATATTTAAGTTGTGTCTACAGCCTTCTTGAAAAATTATTTCTTGTTAAAAAAAAGAAGAAAAAGTAACGCAACGGAGACTGTAAACAATAAATATGATAACGAAGACATAAACAAACTGAGTCAATGTTTGTTACATACAAAAACAACTATTGAAAGATCAATAATTAATGCTGAAATAACAAAAACATAATTTACAAAAATGCGGGGCTCGTTACGCTTTTCACCGGTTATTTATGTCAGCTCATTAGAAAATGTTCACTAATAGCTTAAGAAGATCGAGAAATTCCTTATGCAAAAACTCCTTTAAACCAAATGAGAGGTTTTAAGGTATGCAACACAAAAACATTGCTTAATGTCAATAGACTTAGTGGACACCGGTCGATTGAGGCCAACTGCGATTTCATAAAAATTCACAGTCATGACTAAGGTTGGCACCTGTCTTTCGCCGCCTGCATATAATGTGACCAACAACGCTTCTTGTATTGGTGAAAATTATAGAAAATTTCTTTCGATATCGAGAAATTAGTTTGTATTTTTTTTAGACTTTTTAGGTTCGTTTAAAAACTCTGACTTTTGATTGATAACTTAAATAGACAAAAATTTATATAGGATGTCTCAATAAGAACGCAATATAC
This sequence comes from Phania funesta, assembly GCA_963932375.1. Lineage (NCBI taxonomy): Eukaryota > Metazoa > Arthropoda > Insecta > Diptera > Tachinidae > Phania > Phania funesta. Next base: position 72,867,849 of record OZ010656.1, read on the forward strand.
ATATAAATTTTGTAACATTTTTTTTTTCGTAAAAGTGGTAATTCTGATATATAATAGCTGATACCAATAATAACTCCGATTATTAAAACTGGAGTGCTGTTCAAAAAAAAAAAAAAAAAAAGTGCGATATTATTGTGAGAACCAATTACTCTGAGAACGCTTGCAAACTTCGCGTAATTTCCAATTGAGGATGTGCACCTGATGTACCAACAAGTCGCAGAGTGGTGTAAAAATATGAAGAAAGTGATTCGACTTCGGCAACCGTCTGGCGACCCACTCCGACGGTTGCTTTAGCACCTGGTGTATATAAAAATGCGGCCACAAGGGTTCCAAAATATGTAGCAATTGATGACCGTGGATGCCTGGCCCCTGGACCTATATCTTTTGGAGTTGTCTATCTCCTACCGGCAATAGTTATTCTATTGTAATGCAACGCCGCACTGATCCAAACCAAGATTATTTTTCGCGATTTGGGTGTAAACCACATCCACCCGGGGCAATCCCGAATGATTTTCACTAACAACAGGTTTGGGATTTACGTCCCAGAGCGCTTCTTGTTCCCAGTGATTAGATCGTTATTGGTCGAGCTTAGAAAGTTTTACCATTTTCAAGTTTCAGACCCCACACAAGCCTCGGGAACTTGTTCTCCCAACCTCGCGGGCAAAAATACATCAAGGTGGCATGCCGGGGGCAGGCATTCGTTATAAAGTTCCAGTGGTCTCGATGGGACAACTTGTGGTTTCCGTAGGATGGCGCCATCTGTCACACCGCAAATGGATTAATCAATTTATTGCAGCAACTATAACCGTAGTGCACTTTTATTGAGACATCCTATATATGTATGCATTAGTTTAAACATAACTCTGAAAATCAAATTTCAAAAAGTAGTGATGGCACCTAAACTGTCTGGTCTCCTCTTTATTTAACATTATTGGACGGATATACAAGTTGGCACACAATAGAGAAGAACGCCTGAATTAAATGGTATAGAAGCACTAGAAAGTTCCGTTACACAGTGTAATTATTTAAAATACCTTCGAAATTCTTAATAAGCATATCACGTCTCTTCGTCTGCTTTTGCCTTGTCATCGTGTGGCCAGAATGTCGTCAATTTCATTTTATTAGACCATTCATAATCATAAACATTTATAACACAATTTAAATGCTTTTTTCGTATTTGCTTGTCTTCTCCATCTCCTGCTGCTTGTTGGCATTTTAGTCTATTCTCTGAGATTTATAATATTTTCATAATTTCGTCTGCAGTTTACTGTGTTACAATGCGTCTCCATATAAATATTTTCAAGAGCCTTTCGTATTAAATACCTGTGTGTGGATGTGTATCCGGCTTTAATACGTGCAGTAGTGTCCATAATTTTGTTACTTGTAATTATTATTGCTGCAATTTGAATTTGTCCCTAACTCTGACACTCCACTCCATTATGTTTGTAAGCTTTTGGTTTATGAAATGTTAAATAAAATTGGGGTAGTGATGGTTTTAGGAAAACAGTGTCTGGTAGTAACACTTGTGGTAGTAAATGAGACAATAAAGGATACATTTATTACGTGACTTATTGGAGATTGGGTAGTACTTCAGCGGTATTTATAAAAAAACAGTTCTTGTGATTTTGCGCTTTTAGCAAAACCATGTTTATAAATAATTTCATAAAACGATTGCCATTGATAGAGCTCAAATGGTTTAAAACCATACGAACGTTAATTATTGTCTTAAAAACTGTGCTTCGTCTTTTTTGATGATACCATTAAATGCTTGGTAAGTCTACTATGGCTTGCGGAAATTTGGAAAACTAACACTTTCACTGATATTTATTAACAGAAACCGGTTTGTAAATTTACTTAACACCTTAGTGCTTATAAGTAACTTCGCAAATATTTAGGGGGTTCTTGAGAAACGACTTAAACGTAAAAGGTGGCTGGGTCCAGCTACTTGTGGTAAGTTCGTAATGATACACAAGAGCTTTGTAAGCAAGGAGTACTTGATAAAAACGTAGTACCCCAAGCGAAGCGACAGTGTGCCGAGATAAAAATAAAAAAATTACTGCTGGCTGTATAATTTGTGCCGGCGACATAATTGGTTCGTACTTCTTCGAAAACTACATTATTGAGGCCATCACCGTCAACGGGGAGTGCTTTAGATCCATAATAACCAATTTCTCTTGGTCGGAATTTCAAAATGCTACAATGCTTAAATGATTAGGGGATGTGTCTATCTCTCGCAGTGGTTTACTGGCCAATATGCCGCAGGGTTTTTCCTTGCTGGCGGCACTGTGCCAACTATGTCATTCAAACATTCAGTGGCCTTTCTTACACTTAAACGTCTTATCCTTAGAACAAATGACAAATCCAAAGTACATCAAGATGAAATTTGAGAATTTTAACAAATATATTGAGTTATAAAAAAATTATTTAGAACAAAATTAGCTAGAAAGAATTTGTTGCAATAAAAAGAATTTCCTTAGTATCTCACACACAGCTTATTTTTGTTCATACCAACTTCGATCCGCCCTTACTGGACAAATTTTCAGTTTATGGCAGTATTTTTCTTTTAATTATGGCAAAACATATGCAAAAGAGCCCCTATTTCATTGTTTGGTGCCAATAGACGTATTACAGAAACAGTTCGATAGATGCTTAACAAAATCCATATACGTAATGAAGTAATCAATTTCACTTTGGTGGTCCCAATACTTTTAGAAACACAAGCTTAAAGCATGTAACACTAAACGGTGCCCATAATTTTCTTTTATTGTTGTAAGTTGCTGTTTATGTTTAAGCGCTTTTTAACAAAAATTATGATATAAAAAATTCATCGCCATAAGCCATAAAAAAAAGTTTTCGTTACCAACTCAAACTACTTTGCATCACTGTACGTACATACGTACAGTGAGTAACGTATACAGGGGCGAGTTCAAAGAAAGACTACATACCTGTAGTTTTCACAAGTAGTTGTTTATTGTTCACATCACTTAAGTTCACCTGGCTTATTGTTTCAACTTATGAATGGATTACTTTAAGCATGAGCTGCTGCTTACTGTTAAACTTTGTTTTCCCTTTGCTTTAGAGGTTTTATCGTTTGTATAGTTTCTAACAATATTTTTCTTTCTACTGTTTTAATTTCGATGAATAAAATATATTAAAACGAAAATAATTTCTGCTTTCTTTTTTGGGGCTTCTTATGCGCGCGTTGTGTGTGTAAAAGTTTTCATGAGTACAAACTTAACACTTTCGTTAGCATAAACATTTTAATGTGCTGTATTGTTAATGGATTCCTTTCTATTTTTCAACAAACCGAAACAATTATGGGCAGTTGTAGTTGAAATTAATTATGAATTAAATATTTTTCAAAAATCTTCAATCGTATTACAATATTGAAAACTTCAAAGAGCTTAGGGCAGCAGTGCTTAGCGTTAAGTATGTAGATTTGCTTAGAACGCGGCGATAGTTTCGGGAAATAGAGCACAAGTATTTCATTTTCGGCTTCCTGTCCAGTTTTTACCCGTATTTTATATCAACGGATTTTTACTCGGCCATCCGTTATAATTTTTACTCAAAGCTCTCAATTCTCTGTGTTCAATGTTTTGGACGCATCCGTTTTTTATTCTGACCATCAGCTTAAAATTGTGGAATTAATTGCTTTAATTAATTCGTGTATCGAAGGTGATCCTTATGCACGCAAAGAAAAACCATGATTTTGGGCATGGTCACAACAACCAAATTATGTTCTCTACAAAAATATATTGTTGTGGCAAACATATAATGGTTATTTGAAAACATTTCAAACATTTCTTTAGTTGCAATAAACATGTTATTGCTTACGTTTGATTATTAAATTTCAACATGGTTGACTTCAACAGTAGAATTTTTTACCAAAATTCTAACCACAAACAAAGTATTTTAACTATACAATAACATTATAAAATAACCCTAACCATAAACTGTTCTTTGTAGACATAATATGTAAAATTGTTTTGGCGTTTAATAAAAGTATGAAGGTGTTGGGATTTAAGAGGGTAGCGCGTTAACTATACCAAGCGTCCAATGGCCTTAGTTTCCTGTTTTCGGCCGATTACTATAGCCGTTGCTAATTAGTAACATACACTTTTTTGCTTTTCAATCATTTTAACAGGACCATAATATCATTGTGGAAAAAACATGATTTGTTTTTAACTCAATCGATTATGTCATTTAAGCTCGTGGACTCACCAAGCATTTTTTAAGTCAATCTTGATTTTTCGTCAAATTTGTACTCCACGTACCCCTAAGCCATCAATCGAAGATTTTTCGCGACGTACACGAAATTCGTCCTCTACGGAAAGCCCCCTCGCCCGAATATCTCGTGAGCGAGCCACAATTTTGTTCATATGCTATTTCTGAGACTTAAGGTTGAGGCAGAATTTGCAACGAATAGCAAAACGATTCTTTTGAAGTAGCTGCTGACTCTTTTTCGGTAGGTTTAGGGTCTTCTTGCTATCATGGCAGTGAAATTAGAAGTGAAATTTTATAATAATAATCTAAATTTTTTCTTTTTCTTTGATTTGTTGAAATTTATATGTTGTTGGCGACTGACTATACGCAAAAGACAATATAGTTACTTGATGTATATCAATACCAATAATAGTAAAAATTAGCAGCAAAATAATAGACATCATATGAATGCGTGTGTTTTAATTTTTAGAGATTAAATTCAGTAGCCTTCGGTCGTCTATGTGTTTGCTTTTAAATTGAAGTTGATTTTTTCCTTAAACAAATTAAAGGAAAAAGGGGCTTAGATCAGTTTAATTTACTTCTCTCTTAGAGTTTGGCTTAAATTCTTTGTGAGCTTGAAAAAGACTGTGTTTGATATTAAGAATAAAATGGGATCTCTAATAAGAAGTTTTTCTAACATGTTACCCTAGAAAGAATGACAATACACCTAAGTATACACAAAGGTAACATAATAAAATATTCTTACCAGAAGCATTCTTCATAAAGTAGTCATTTATCAAAAAAATTTAGCTTTGCGGGACTGTTTTTTTTTTGGTTAAGAGATATTTTTTTGTTTCTAAATAAAATTGCTCTTAAATAGCGCTTTTTTCTTGCTTAAAATTTTTATCTTTGAGATAAAAGCATTTCTGTAAGTATTTATTAAATTATTATCATTTTTATCATCAGCTATTTGAATGCAAACCAAAAAAAAAAAAATATTTAACGGAGAGCAATTATTAAGTCTTTGAATTTCTGTAACTGTTGTTTGTTAAACGACCACTTCCGGTTTAAATAAAACATGCGTATACTTCACGGTCTCGCTCTTTTCTCTTGTTCTCTGTGGCTCTCATCAAGCCTGCGCTTAACTGTATTTCCGTTATTTTAACTTATTTATCTTTCATACAAACATAAAAAACTTAAATGCCGGCTGGTGCCTGTAATGGAGGAAAACAATAAATTTTGAGCTGTTGCTGCTGCTGCACATTAGCAACATAAACGATGTTTTTCTGCTGCTACGACGGTGTCTGCAAATGTGTACTCTCTCCTTGTATAAACGAAAGATAAAAATTTAAATTCGTTTGTACATGTGTTGTCTGCTTCCAAAATACGTTGTTCCTTGGAGTCTGATGGTTGAGTCTGCAAAAATCTCCAAAAAAAAACTAATTTGTTTGTAAATGAAAGAAAATACCGAAACAAGGGAAAATCCATAATAACACATTGAAAACAGCGAACAGAACAGAGAAATTGATATCAAACAGAATCTAAATGCAAAAAAGTCGCATTGTTATTCTGTTAAACGGCGGCAAACCTTACTCAATATTAAATTCACAATACAAGTCATTCGACCAACGATTGTCAACTTAAAATAAACTCGCCGAAAGTATTTCAGTTAAGAAAGAAAGAAAAGAAATCTGACGATTTAGAAAATAATAAATAAATACTACGGCAATATATTATTTTTAATTAAAAAAAAATTAAAAATTATTTAAATAAAAAAATATAATTAAAAAAGTTATTTAAACGCCAACTAGTAAAATTTTTAATTAAATTTGTATGTGTGTGTGTGTGCTGCGCTGTGTATTTTAAGTGAAACTTGTTTAAATCATAACATAGTTAAAATAAAATAATTAAATGTTTTTTCTGCTTAACACTAAATTTATATAAAGAAAGCAAAAAAGAGACCGTCACATGTTCAGTCCATTAATAATTCCGTCATTGTTTTCAACTACAAGTCTATGAACAGTTAAGCAGTTAATTAAAATTTTTTTAAATTTCAAAGTTGTTGCTTTTTAATGAGAAGTTAATTTAATAAAAACTTGGCAATATTTAAAATAAGACAGTGGACATTAACGGTTTAAAGGCCTTCGCAATGGCTTAGTAAATGTTAATGGAAAAAAAAGTATTAATTAGCGTTTAATAAAATAATAAAATTAGCTCAATTTAATAAATAAAATTAGAAAGGCTGCTTGAACAAAATAATACATAAAGTAATAAAAATTAGAGAGATTTTGCAAAGATACTCCTACTAACTATGAAACTGCTCGAACAAGCAAACAAATTAGAAGCTTAGAAAAAATTTAAAGAGTTTTCCATTATAAAAAAATTAAAAACAGTGGGTTGAACTAAATGTATAAGAAAACATTTCAATCTTTGACTCATTAATTCAGCAATGAATATTTTCTGTAAAAAATAATTATTGTAACAATTAAATTATAATTATGAAGCAAATTTCGATAATAATTAATGATAAAACAAAGTCAATACTTCCCTATTAAAATTAAATCAAAGCAACCGCATTATAGCTTCAGCCAACTAAAGTTCGGGTAATTTTGAATTAAAAAAACTAAAAATAAATATATGAAATTTAATACAAACTTAAGACAAATTCTGAAGATTGATAAAAAAAAAAAATCAAGTAAAAACTTTAAATCAATTTGAAATTTAGTATTAAACAAATTGCAAAATTTCAACTTAGTGAAAAAAATCTACACAGGCAATAAAAGCAAGTAAAAACAGTTGATGAATAAAATATTACTTGAAATTCGCAAAAATTTAAAATTTTAATATTTAAATGCACCAAGAAAAAAATACAGCAATAAATGAATAAAAAAAGAATTCTTCAATAAATAGACGAATACATACAATTTGCTTCAACATCATTTACCATCAAATAACCCGAATAATTTGCATTATAATAAAACATAAAACACAACCTTGAAAAATAATTTAACAAAAAAAAAACCTCCACGAAATTGTATAAAAAAAAAAAAATAAATAAAAACGGTTTTAATTAACCAAAAGTAATTGTCTGGATATTATGACTTATTCTCTATTGAGAACTTAATAATAAATTATTTCACCTTAACACAAGTAATTAATTATTAAGTGAATAATTTATTCAAGCTCAAGTTCTTTTTATTCTTTCAATTAAGAAAGTCAAGTTTGAATTGAAACTTAAAAATAATGCGATTAAAAATTCAACAAGTGAAGTTAAAGTAGCCAAAATTTCGTTCTAAACCAATAGAGCAAATAATCGAAAATATAGAGAATATGAGAAGATTCTCGAATTCAATTGTCATCAGTAGGTAGATTTAATAGATGTTGTTTGTAGTAGACACAACTGTGCAGAAAGACACAGAGTATATTGATGATGTGGCATAGAAAATTCATGCATTCTATTCTGCCAGTGTCTAATAACTTAACGGTGTCAGTATTCTTAAAGTTATCCAATTAATAGAAATACAAATTTTCTTTCCTGATGAAAAGAATAAAAAACCAACTTGAGCCTGAATAAATTATATACTTTGTTTTTTTTTTAATAAATATTAGTTCGATAAATGCTTTAAAATTAATAATTTACAAGTAATTAATTATATAAAAAAAATAATTAGGAAATGTTTTCAACTGGTTTTCAAGGGATAATAAATTAAATTCTAGAAATTACTAAACTCCTATACATCGACTAAACAACAACGATTACAATTCTATAGGGATTTGAAATAAGCCATTTCTTTTCTTGTTGTCCCGAAGTTTTTTAGAGAAACTTGATAGTATCGAGGTTATGTTTCGAGATCTTACTTCATTTTTTAGCGCTCTTTTTATGTGCTAAAATATGTGAAAAATTATTTGCAACTTTCGCTTATTTTTACATAGTTTTCCATATTTGAAAAAAATGTATTACTGAACAAAATTTGTGCCTTGATTTTTGATTAGTTCTGATTTCGAAATCTAAAAGTACTCGTGGTTTTTGACTTTTTGCAGTCTTAATCTGCATTAGAACTACCTGTGTTAATATTAGTTGTTTTATCTAGATACATTTGTATGGCCCTAATATTTCTGTTTTCTACGCTTGAATTTGCATTTTAAAAATTCTATATATAACGCAGTCAAATTGAAAAAATTGAGGGAAGTAACTCCAGAAGGGAAACAACTCCAAAATTGGCACAGGTATACATATATGCATTTTATAGAAGGAGTGGCGCTTTTAAGATGAAATTTTTATTTAATGCTAATATGTCTGAAACTATAGAACAACTATTAAAACAAAACTACTTTATATAAAAGATTACAGCTGACAATATTTCATTCAAAAAAGACCAACCATTGTGGCGTAATAAAGACATAGAAAAACAAGAAAATATAAAAAAACACTCAAAAAAATAAATATGAAGTTTTTTATTTTATCCAAGATCTTGCCCCTATCAACACGAATTTTTAGTTCCTTTAAATATATAGTACTTATCAAGGATATACTGCTCCAGATTTGAAAACTCCGAATTTATTGCCTTCGATTGGATTATTTATATCTTATTTCACTGGGCTACTAGTTGCCTTCACACATCTATCTTGCACAACAAAAGCCTTATTATGAGCCTTGTTATAGACTTTTCATAATGACCACTATAATGATCTAGAATTGATTCGCTTTTGTATAAGCTTCTTGATTATTAATCGTAATGATTAGTAATTAGATTATTTTCAAAGGTGAAACAATTGATTAGATCACAATTAATTCCAGTTTCACATGATTACTTATTGTTTTCGATTAAAAGTAATTCAAAAATAATTAGAAATAATTGAGATTACTATCAAAAACCCTGAAGAAACCATTAGTAATCAAAAAATAATTAAACTATTTTCAAAGATTATATTTGATACTTTTTGATTATTCATTTATAATTAATTTTGTTGTTGTTGAAATGTAAAGCATATTAAAAATAGACCTCTATATACTTCTATATTAAAATGTTTTATTTGAAACAGTGCTTCTGAACCTCGTATTTAAAATTTTCTACAATTCAAGTTATTCATAATTTTTATAAAAATTAACAAATTTATTTATTAATTCCAATAAGTGAGAACACGTTGAGAGCAATCAAAAAGAATCAAAAGTAATCTCTGAAATTAGTCGACCTATTTTTTTGATTACTTCTGATTTTTTATTGATTATTAGATAGTAATCTCAAATTATCGTAATACTTTTTGGATTTGTTGTAATTGTAACCAATTAGTAATCAAAAATATCTTACCAGTGAATTATATAATCATTACGATTCTTGTATGTAATTTAATCTGATTGATATCTATTCGTAATCGCTATTTAACAGCTATGACTCCATCTATGATTACTTAGCGAAATAGCTAATTATAGCATGTAGTGGAAGTAGCTCTCAAAATTATGAGCTAAAATATAGTTTGGCCATTTTTTAGTCTTTTATATTTGAAGATTAGCAAAGTAAAAAAACCAGACATTTATTAATTAGCGCGCTTCTAACTGGCTTTTTGGGGCACAAAAAACAGGAAAATTTTTTTTCTTCTAAATATTGAATTAAATCACATTACTTTTCATCAACGAAGTTTAAATTATATTACAGCTTTTACTAGAGTAAGTTACTAACCTCGAATTGTTAGGACTTTTGTTCGGAGCACTGCACATATCCAAAGACATTCGAAAAAATCATCAGTCGATTAATTAAGAATCACAAAAATTAAAATAAAAGTCCGCCCTTATACACAGAACGTTGCGCCACTCACCCCTAGGATCAAAGGTATCTCAAATACGATTATAAAATGCCATTACGATTTCATCCTTGGCGTTGTATCAATTAGACGTCCAATTCTAGTAACCAGTTTTATGCAAACTATAGGATAGCCCTTGTAAAACTATATGATTCTAGTCCTTAAAATATTCACTTTTCGCCACTCCCAAAATTCTTGATATAATATCTGTTATTTCGGATCGTTCCCTTCTAATATGCAATTTTTTTTAATGACAAGAAGCTTCTCGGAAATCTTTATAAATTAAGTTTCTAGCACTTTCTGTTGTTTGGACCTTCGATTGAAACATCTCCAAGTACGAAATTTCAGTCATTTACTAACCCATTACTAACGATATTCTATTAAAAAAACAAAATGGACTGCGTTTAGGGGCGTGGAAAAACTGCTAATGTTTAGTTTAGAATAGTCGTTCAGAACGAAAAATGACACTGAAGATGGCACATAGCCGAAACCGGTTTGTCTCCAAACCAAATTTGACAAGGGATGACGGAAATTCGTTCCAAAAATCTACATCATGGAAATATGTTTCATCTTAAGGGATGACTGGCGCCTCTTTTTTTCAACCCACTCTACTGTACACAATGCTATTATTTGTCAGTTATTGTTTGAATTATTCTTAAACATTTATTTAGTTAAGATAAGGGTTTCTTCATTACCGTTCTTCTGAATTAGTTGAGTGTCGACATTATAAGAAGTTCTTTTAAATTTGGATAGTCTCACGAAAAGGACAATTTTGAAAGTTTCAAATGAGTTAAAACGCATGAGTGCCGCTAGGCATCTCTATTTCTATACTTGTTTATTTGCAAATGGGATTTCATATATTTGTGCAGATTTTTGTCCGCGTTTCCCCAAGGCTTTGTTTTCCACCCTTTCTCTTCCTTTCTTTATTGCAAAAGTCAGCAATAGTTTCCTCTTATATTTATTTACCTTTGGATACAACCTTTGGGTTTGTTGCAATTCGCGAATGTAGTCGTGCGAAAAGTGTAGTTTTTAAGGCTTCTAAATCCCAGTATTAAGACTTTCGTTAGGTGGCTCTAAAAGTCTTTATACAGAACCCACTGCTTTGTCGTAAATGTGTAAAGTCTGGACAAAAATATGTCAGTTCGCATAAATAGGCAAAATTTACAAGAGCAGGAGACACAGTGTCATCATTTTTAGCTCAGAAGAAGTTTTTTCTATTAATTTCTACTGCAGGACCAAAAATACTGCAACATGTAATTAGAACGGAAAATAGGAAGATACACTATTCAGCATTTATTATAAATCACAAATAAAACTATTTCGTCCATCGTTTTATTTGTTTCCAATTCTTTTTATTTTGATTTGAAAAAGAAAACTTTTGATCACATTTCAGTACCACTCTGTCCTCTGACAGTGAGCCAAGATTTCTTCTTTTTTATCACATGCCACCATAAATTTTAGGCAATAAAAAACTTAAAGTAAACATGAGTTTTCATTAAGCCAAACGTGTATAAATTTGTAAATCAATAAAAGCTTATTCTTCTAACTTTTGCTTAGTTTATAGTTCGCCAACTATGCAATTTGTCTAGTGGAACTAGAAAAAAAACAGAAATATAAACGAAAAATTTAAATCAACGCAAACAAAATTACAGCAAAATAGCAAAAATTTAGAACTCACAAAAGCAACAAAAAAGAAGAAAGAAATAAATTGTATTTTTCTTTGACTGAAGAAAGTGCCAATAAAAACCATTAAAATTGCGGCTATAAAAAGAAAATTATCACCCTTATCTGCAAAACCAGCCCAGCGTAGTAACGGCCAACATACTTCGACAATAGAAGCAACACAAGGCCAAGTTTTTACACAGGCAAGCAGCTTAAACCTTTTAGCGGGGTCTGCATTGAAATTGTCAAAAACATCTTTGATAAACCAAGGAAAACAACCAAAGGCAACAGTTGTTGAAATATCAACGGACACATTAGAAAACGTGACACCTTCAAACTGTGCAACTACCATAGTAGTGGAACCAACGCCAAAGCCAACATCAAATCCATTAACAACATCATCGTCAACATCCTTAAGTCTCATAACAACAACTGCTTCAAATATTGATAAAACACAAGAAACTTTAATCAAATCTGAGCACTCGAAATTAGCTACAGAAACCACTGCAACAAGCAAAACTAATAGCAACTGCAACAGCGACAAGGAAGTTCATACTGTTACAAACGTCGCTATTCCTGCTAATAATACTTTGAAACCTTTAGGTGACATTTCCATATCAAGCAGCACAAACAGCAAGTTGCGGACAATTTTAACAACAACAGCCACCGCATCAGCAACAACCATATTTACTTCAGCTTTTAATACAACTACTGCTGCTGTTGCCAACAACATTAACACAACGGCCTCGACTTCGTCACTGTTGTCCTTAGCAGCTGCTGGCGCCACCACAACTAGACCAGCAGCAATAACCGCGCGGCAACAGGAACAACCATTATTTTATACTTGCACAGCAGCGTCATCCTCCCTATTGGCCCAACCACCACCAACGAAAATTTTTAAAACGGATCATTTGTGTGTGAACGCCTACGGTTTGCCCCCGGTCGCTGCTGCCCCCACCGCTGCTGCTACTGTTGGGCATCCTTGCGTTTATTGTGTGTTTCCTGTTGTGGTAAGTGTTATTTGTTTCTTTTCCATAGTTTCAAGAGAATTTGATGGATTCTATTAGTCGGTTGTTTTTTATTTTATCCAACATATCTTCTTGCTGTTCGCTGTGTCTTTTCATTTTTTATTTTGTGGTATTCGTTATTGTTTTTTAATGTTAACGAAGACTGGCTTTTGAAGTAAGAAATTAAGATCTGGACACTTACTTGATCTTGTTCAATCGCTTTGAATTCAGAACAATTTTAAAATTTCCTCTTCATTTTAAGGACTTTATATATGAATTTACCTCTTAAAATATAAATTTGAGAGACGGCAATTCCTAGATTGCAGTCCTAGATTTAAATTTGATACACGCGTGATATTTAATAAATTATTACACATTTTATATAATGAATCTTTCGAACCATACATAGAGATAGCGAGATTCATTATCTCGCAACAAATAAATGGCTTCGGTCTTTTTGTTTCCTTAAAAGATTAAAGGAGTGCGAACAAACAGACAAGTTACGTTATAAAACTACGTAGAACTAACCCGTAGAAATTCAAAATAAAGAGAGAATTAGAGATAGCGAAGTATCTGCGCCGACATGGAAAATATACTCATGCTAGGATATTTTGGAGAAGCTAACCATGAATTATTATATTAGGTCTGACACATAATGAAAAGTAGGTCCGTAGGCAGAGTGAGGAACGGAAAAAAAATTCATCTGTGTCTGAACTCTGCAGCCAGCCTTGATATCATGCTCAAGCGTTTATTTCCGAGTAATTCACATATGACTCAATGAACAACGTCACGCTTTTACCAAGGCTCGATTGTGTGTGAAGATCGTGTGCAATACTTTATAGCAACATAAATGATTAGCTGCTCTTAACATCGCTGACTTTTCATTTAGTCGTCTGAAGGATGTACTGATACCCATTTGACCCATGCAGATCTCGGTCAATCCAGGGTTTTCAACAGAAAACCTTGATAATACTAAATTGTCAGCAAGTTCTATGCTTCCCAGCAGTAGTGAGGTCAATAAGGCTAGCAAGATCATTCCTACTGCCAATACAAGGTGTTTACCGGGAATAGCACGTATTGGTATTAGGTAGTACACGGCAAGGAGTGGGGTGAAGCTCCTATTGTGTAGAGAGGATTTCGAAGTTCCAGTTGCACTCAAGATGTGGGATCATGAGCACCGCGCTATTGTTATTAACCATTCTTCGCTAACCGTAAGTCCGTGACCCAAACCAAAGGAGACTTTCACCGGCGCTTCAATGTTGCGGTTCGCTTGGGATGGATGCATAATGTGAGTAACAAAACTTCTAATGACAACAAAAACTGTTCGTACGCCTGCGATGGAAACAAAAATGCTGTACTCAAGGGTCCACATCTGGAGCGCAACTTAAACTTTCGCCCCACTCTACACATTAGGAACTTCCCGCTCGCTCCTAAGTAGTTGCCAATTAATGCCTCTCAAGTTTGATGCGTCCGGTAAAGTGTTGGTTTCTAAATATCGAGTCCGTAGCTTTGCGACAGCCGCGCAGTGGCATAGGAAGTATTTAACAGTATTGACACCCTATCTGCATGCCCTGCACTCGTCACTCTCCGCACACGCTATATTGCGTAAATATGCCCACAACCCCGAGTAACATCTTACTAATTTCAGAGACAGTATCTTACTAAGTTCAGATTGGCTTAGTGTCAGTAATGTAGCGTAAAATAAAAGCACGACCGTTCGGTTTCACGTCTACTTTATTAATGATCTCTTCAAATTCAAGAGATTCAATTCAGTTAATTCTAAAAGAGTATTCTTACATATACAAATAAAGAGTATTGTTACATATACATACAAATAATTATAATGTATAACTTAAAGCTAGAAGATTATAAAACAAGAGTATAGTTACACATACATACAAATAAATCACAATTCGGTACTTCCCTAAATTAGTAAGCTAAGGCAAACATAAAATATTTACACTGTTAAAACATATCTGTATTGACAGAAACACAGGAATATACATAATTACTAAATAACTACTGCAGTAACCTCGCTGTTTTATCCCCGTTGGGCCCCTAACAGAAGAACTCTTACGGTTTCTGAGCATAAGCAAGATTAAGAAGCAACAGATATAATTTAAAAAAATTCTGTTTGAGGCGAATATTTTACAAGATAAAAATATACTGGATAAAAACATACTGCGGCTAAGTATAAGAAAGCAAAGAAGACCACTGATATTTAGGAAGTTAGGAAGTTTTTTTTTAAAAAGCGGGAAGTAGGATCAATTGGTACAATAGGTCGGATCATATTTTGAGAGCTGCAACTTTTTTCCTTTAATTTTGACAGCAACACAAACTCCATAACTTATTCGTAACTAAACAAAAGTCACAGTCATCTTCCGTATTCCTCATACTTCGCTCACATGATATTTTTTTCCAAGATGGAATAGTACCTTTACCATTGACAAGCTAAAAACAAAGACCCTGCAGGAATTGACTCTTTTCATAGCATTCCTGCTCTTGAATGCTTCCGAAGTTAAAGCAAGCACAATTTGATTATATAAATTATTTGAAGGCAACTTGATGCTAAAATATTTTAATTTCTCTTTAAAAAATTCATAAATTGAAGGTTTTTATGCTTTACAAAGAAACATAATTCTTTCAATTGCAAATATAACAGATATTCGTTCTTCTTACCTTGGATACTTCAACTGAGTATTCTCTGCCCTGCTTTCAACATTTCTTTTCAATATTTGTAAGATGCAGCATGAATAAATCATTAAAAAATATTAACCATTAAAAAAGAGGGGAAAATACATAATAAATTTAAAGGTCTGTTGATTTCATTCGTAGTTTCTGTTTGCTTTGTTCGTCATCTGAGTCCCTACTTCACTCACTGCTTTCAATATTAATTAAAACTACCCACCATTGTTCTATTTTTCTATTTTTTAACACTCTATTGTTTTTATTTTAAAATTTTTTTTGTTTTCTCTAAAATTTTTGGATTGTTTTCTTTTAGTTTGTTTACTATTGTGTTTTTTTCGTTTTGCTGTTATTTAAGGACTAAAGTCTTATTGCGAACATTTTTAGTTTCATTCAGTCGGTTCGTATTTGAAAGGATATTGCAGAACAGCACATTTCCGATCCAAAAAAAAAAAAAAAATGAAGAACAAGAATAAAGAGATGAAATAAAAAAGAAAACCATATACAAATACTCGTTCATGGGAGATGGTAAATACAATAAAACAAAACAATAATAAAGAGGCCAAGAGTAGAAAAAGTAATTGTGGTAGATGCACCCGTTCTTGTATAAAATGGCAGTGCAACCAATATTTTAGTCATAGGAGCGTGAATGAAATGAGCAGGGAAGGAAATAAGGCCTAAAACGTAGTTTTGATTTAAGTTTTTAATGTAATTTTTGAAAATGCAAACATACTTGAATATTTCATATTCATTCGTATGCTTCAAGAGAAAATATCATTCCCTTTATCGTTCGAATTAAAATAAAAATAAAAATTCTGACAATTGTAATAAATTTGTATTTAAATCGTAGCATTGTTAATTTTTAAATATAATTTCATTGAAGTTTGTTATAATGTCAAAATGTTGTTATGCGGCGTTATTTAACTGATAGCGCTGGCAAAAGCCTATAACATTACGTAGCTCTACAAGTAATTGACGCCGGCGGTTTATTTCTGGGGCTAACTCTGCATCTAAATCTAAGAGAAGTTCACAGCGAAACTCATGTCTCAACATGCACTTTGCAATGCATGATTACGAGCCTTGTGTCCACATATGAGTATGTGCCATTAACGGTGGTGGAAGAAGTTACTCTCGTAGATTTGCTAACAAATTCACCGATTTTAGTGTGCCCTGGTGACACAAGAGAGAGTTAAACTTAAATAATTATTTAATTTATTTCGTTATCTGTCCACTTATATAACGGGCGTTTCCAAGTACCATAATTTCTTTAAGCGTGCTTGTCTACGAGATAAAGCACTGTACACTTCCTTGCTGTAGCCACATATCAAGCTAAATATGCCATAACTATTACGGTGTAGCCATCGTCATTAAAAAAAGTCTCATAAACTGCGTAATGCTAGGAAGTTTTAAATTTTAACCGGTTGCTTATCGGAGTAAATATAACAACGGGTAACTAGAAATGGTAACAAATGGAGCTTAAAACTTTAAAGCTAAGACAAGTGTCCTGACTTCAGCCGTATTGAAAGCAATGGGGTTTATGAGCGTTCGGCCAATTATTGTAAACGGCGAAACAGAATCCCGGGCAGGTAGATTGGTAAATAGTATTCTTGCAATGCAATTGATTTCCAACAGAGCATAAATTCGGTTCGGATTTAAGTCGTTCAATGAGGAAACGACAGTTGTGTTCCCATTTGTTCATTAAGTAAAATATTCTCCTAAATATTCTCATCAATATCTCTGAATATCAATTAATTTAAGTAATAGTTTTTTCCATTAATACGAGTATTTTCTCTTTCTTTGCATCGAGTCCTTCTTAGTTCAATGTGCAATTAAGTAGTAAAAAAAAGCAAGTAGATTTTGTTCTATATTTTCAAGCAATTTTTTAATACAATGCACACACACACACACATCCAAACAAATGATACATATTTTGTACACCAATTAGCACATGCATACAAAAATGCACTTGTATGTAACAATTGTGTATACATATGAACATGAAGCAGTAGCGGATTAAGGAAACTATTACAATTTAAATAAAAGAATTAATTCGTTGGTGTTTGTGCTAAATAATTATTTAAATCTTTTGGCAGCTGATAGTTTTTGGCGCTTTATTTTTCGCGAGTGAACAACAATTTCATCGTGGATTTTAATGGATATAAGGAATCAGAAGTTCTTTATATGCTTCTCGTAAAAATTCAATATATTACTTGATGAACTTAAGACATTTTTTTAAATAGCAAACTTAGCTGTAAGAGACACTTCATTCCATCTGACCTTGTTATAAGTGATATAACCTCTATCACAGAAAATGGAATACAGCTCTCATGATGTATGAGCTAAGTGCTTCCTAAGTATATTTTGCAGCTTCAGGAACTCGTACAAAAGAGAGCCTAACGGTGAAAGTAGGGTATCCAATTCTATTGACTAGCTAAAATACCGACGAAATATGGGCTGTGTGTGCTATTTCGTTACTACAACGTATTATGCGCCAATGAAATTAGGGAACTTTTACTTAATATCCAAATATATAGTTTGTGGACACAACACCTTCTTCAATAGGGCTTGAGCCGTTCGTTATAGATTGGCCAATGGACCGCACTACAAATGACAGGTTAAGCCCTGTCCCCCTAGTAGATAGAGTATCACAGATTATTAAAAATTCAAGCAACATGAGAAAGTCTTATAGTGTGAAATCAAAGTGTAATCAGGCTGTCCCAAAAAATAAAAATGGAAATTTCACAGCCATATGCATAAATGGCATATATTTTAGACAAATTTGTACTTTTGCAAAAGCAAACGAAGAACATACCAAAAGCATCTGTTGGACAAACAAGCCGGCTAGTTCTCCATCGACGGCGCGCAGCCGTAGATAATTTTTTCAGTTTACACCGGCGCAAAAGCAATATCTGTGCTCGTCGATTATCAGTGTGACAGTGAGGAAATTTTGCTTTTGATTTTTTTGACAGCTAGAACGATTATCATTAGATTTGTAACTGCAAAAAATCCAACAAAAATGTAAACACTTGTGGAATAGTGTGAAGAGGGCTTTAGCAGTGTCTTTTCACCTACTTTCCTTTCCTTAGTTTCAAAATAAATATTAATTTTTACATACAATTTCCATTAAACCCAAACACGATCGTAAAAACAAATGCATCTACGAGTATATCGACATGGGATTAAGCGCAACGTTACGTATGGCTTGTGAGGCATTTCCTGGTCCTGTATTCTCGTTGCTGTGATCTTTTTAAATAAAAAGTATTTTTTTAAGCAATAAAAAAGTATTTTTCAGCGTGATCTCCTCCGCGCGATCTTCTTAAAGCACATTGTCCCACGTATTTTTCCAATTCTCCCATCCGATCCAAGAAATAGAATTTGTTTGTTGTTTGATTTCCTCGTTGGAGATAAATATTCTTTCGCTAGTGCATATCTTTTTTTTTTGTAAAGACAAAATAGTCACTGGGGGCTAAATATGGAGAATATTGCGGATGAGCCCAAGTCGCGTGTGCACCTGCTCATTCTCCTGACTAGAAATCACTTTTTCTTGAAGACATGCCCTGGTTTTTTTTTCCAAATCTATGATATGTCCAATAAGTTGGCATAAAATTTACCACAAATTATATTTCCTTTTTTAAAGGTTATGAAGACTTTTGTTCGGCTCTAGAAATTAATTTTTATGCTTCGGTATGGTCTCTATGTGGTGTAATTGATACTTCTGAACATCATGAAAGATACTGAGATCTCTACACTCCAAGATGCCAACATATCCAAAAATAGACGTTCTCCGAAGCCCGCTATCAGATGTTGTGACCATTTAAGTGACTTGTTACCTGTGAGCTCGTAGATAATTTTTAAAAGAATTATTACCTTTGAACCACTGAAACTATAGTTCAGAAATGAAAAAAACTAAATACATCTCTTAGCGCTACACACACACACACATACGTACACATATGGAAATGCAGAGATTTGCGCAAGTGTGTGTTTAGGCAACCATTGTTTTGTGAATGGAAGGGAAAACAAAATGGCAAACGTTGAAAAATGATGAACCATCAAACAAAATTCATCATGGCAGCAGCCTTGTAATGAAAAATGTAACAACTCAAACTTAAAAGTTTCCCAGCAAAACAAAGTAAGTACCGGTTGTAGCAGCAATCACTCGTTGAACAAAAGAGTAGAAACCCTAAGCGAAAGAAGACCAAAATTCAAAAGACAGTCTATCAAATGCCACATTTGGCAAATCTGCATTGGCGCCTCTTTTGTTGTTTTACGGTTTTGCAAGCTTTACTTGGCAGATATAGGCAAACAGAAGGGACGTTTTATTTGCTCTTATATTTTTACATACGCTAGTTCAAATTCCGGAGATACCTGGTCAAAAGCAGTAAATTTTTACAGCCTTATTTTTGCTTTATGCAATTTTATTTTCTGTGCTTGGTTGACTGCTTGTTCAATAGAATCACTAAAGTATACTGAATTTTTTTCACACTGCCTCCGAATCGAAACTATGTTTGTATTTTTTGCTGGGTGTTAACCATACGATACCAGAAGATACAGTATGATGTAGTTTTGCTTACAACAGTGCAGTATGTGGCAAGGATGCAATAATGATTGTTGCAGGAATATAGTTACAATAACAACGGCAGACAGTTTGTCAGGCAATCAGTTAGTCCATCAGTCAGGCAACCGCCAGCATTATTATCATCATCATCATAATCGTCAGTAGTTATTTCAGCATCTTGTTAAATAAAAATATCGCTTTTTACCCATTTCTACTCGTACAGTCAGTAAGTATCGGTTTTTTCATTATGCCGCTCACACAAACATGTACAAAGTTTTGCTTGCATTTTTGAATATTTTTTTTTGGTTGTTTTTAAACAAGGATTCATTTTTTATCTCTCTATTTTTATTGTTGTTTATTTGCTATTGCATACTTTAATAGTTAGTTGCAAACTATAGTTACTAAACAATGCCAGGCCATATCGTATTGCAACAAGATTCCTTGCTGTTAAAATACAGAGGTGGGCAAAACATTTGCAACATAAATTTATATATTCGCACCAAATGGTGCAAATGGTCCAAAATGGGTTAATAATGAAAGACTGTGGCTAAGTTTTGCTTAAATTTTAAAAAATTAATTCCTAATTATGTTACTTTCCTAAACTAGAGAAGGCATATAATGAAGTAGAAGGATAGAAAATCTGCAGTGTTTAACAACTCTGCAATTGCTCGTTGTTTATTGTTGGAAAAGTGTTGCAACGCTTCTGGTGTTATGTAGGCGTAATTGAAGCTAGTATACCCATTTCATTAGTCTAACGACTAAATCACCGTTTAGTCGTTAGACCCCTATGTCTCTTAAAACAATTTGCTACCAAGGATTTTCTTCTTTCGTCCGTTATAGTCGCTGTGGTATACCCAAGACAGGAGTGTGCAATGTGGCCTGGATTCGTATCTAAGCCACTGCCAATTCAATAACATAAGTTGGTCTAAAATGTACTGCTAGGTTCTGTTAATACTAGTCTTATGTATCACAGCGCCTTTCTTCTTCGGTATTTCTCTGTAGTGCTTAATTGTCGGCGAAGTATAATACTTAATAAAATGGCTATATAAGCTTCAAGTATTGCAACTACATAACACCAGAGACGGTGCAACATTCTGCAATCGCAGAGCTGATGAAGTCCGAACTATCTCTATTCCTCTACTTCACTACTTGTCTTCTCTAGTCTATATCTTTCTACAGAAAGTTATACAATTAATTCAATTAATTAATTAATGGCAACAGCTAATGCCTTATTGGAGTTGACCGTATGAACATTTTTATTAAGTGTTTTTAAATTTATTGAAGCAATTTTATTAGAATGCCAAGCGCATTAGAAAACTTTTCGTAGACACAAAAAAACGCTAGAACGATCTACTAGAGTTGCGCTCAATTAAAAGTGCTTTTACACGACGTGTATTTGACTTATGACTTGTCACTTTTCCATGTGTAAATTCTATACACATTCGTGTGAACCCTTTTCCAACATACCATGTGTATTTTCCATGTGTACAATATACATATATGACATTTTTCATTTCATTCTATTTTGATGTGATAAAGCATCTGACATCCTGTAATGCCAACTTTATATTATGTTACTTTAAGCTTATTGTGGTATCAAAAGCGCGAAAAACGTGGCAACGTGCATATTTGCATCAGCTGTGGTGGGCAATATAAAAATCAAAACAAACACTTATTTTAAGACAGACGTTACGTTAGATGTAAATACGTTTGAAACCAAAAATTATAAACCGAATGCAAAATGGCTATTTTTACAAACAGATGAAATTACATATGGGTTATCAAACTGACTAGTCATATTACAAATACACGTCGTGTAAAACCATTGTAAGGGATTATTTCAGAAATGTGGTAGCAACTTTAAAACAATTACAAAAACAACAATCAACTTTCTATTCTTGTGTATGCCACGCCAAGATAAATTGTGTATTATTTTTTTTAATTGTTGTAAAGCTGTTACCACCTTTCTGAAATAACCCCTCAATTCAAGGAACTATTTCGTGACCGGCACGGTCCATATTTCATATGGAAGCTTTCTTTTCTTGAGAATCACATTTCGGAAAATCTCAGTCAAACAATTTTGTTCGAAACAATTGGGTGAGTCCTCCTTCATCAACCAGTAAATCCCATTTTATTATTCCCAATGGGTTTGAAATATTTTGACCACTACTGTTTATTTTGATTTTGAATTTCTTTTTAGTTATAGCCAACTACAACAAGTTGGAATAACTACTGCAATTTCTCGCGTTTACTTTGTATTTTTTATATTTTTTTTTTTTGATGTGAAATTTTTCTTCTGTTAGAAAAAATATTTAGTGAAAGAAAATTACAAGACGAAATCAAAATAATAATTATCGTAATCATTAGTATTAAAGGCAGATGTTCAGATTCTCTCAACGAGTTTGTTGTTCAATCACGAACTAATGTTTTTCGTAACTTGGCTTAAAAAACAATATTTTTCAACATCTTTCGTCCTTTTGTGTAATTTAAGGATAATTTTGAAAAAGGTATTGGTTGGAAAATTTTGTATTTTTCTAAAGAAAACCTGTCAATAAAATAATATTTTGTTAAGTTAAAGTTTGAAAGGATAACAACTAGGATACAGTTTTTAAAATTTTTCATTTCAATCGTAGCCTGTGTTTAGCTCACATAGCATGGATTTGGTGTTCTAAGAAATCCTGGAACTAAAGGTTGCTTTCGATAAAGTAAGAAATAAGTTTAAATATTATTAAGTACATTATTTCAGTACAAGTATTGCATGAACTGTGATAAGTTAATTTTATTGTTATGCAAAATACTTCTAGACCTTTAACCCCACATAACTTAGCATAATCTCAAGCTGGTATTCATGCATTGGTACTATGTGTACGTTCTTGTTTTAAATATAGACCAGAATAAAATACCATTTCAACATGAGTTGATTTGGTCGGATCATTCTCCAAATATTTTCTCTATCCTTGTAAAGTTCTTATCGTGAATAAATCCTTCGAAAAGTGGTCACGTTAAAAAAATTCCTCATCATGAATCCAAGCAGACCGCTAATTTTCCCATTTAGGCCGTACTTCTCTCACTCAAGTCATATACAGTTAGTTAGTTTATTAAAATTTGAATACGAAAAATTAGTTATTATAACTAGTAAATAATAATTTAGAACTAAGATTTTAATACTTATTGCAAATTTCTTGTAGTGGAAAGATTCAATAAATTAAAATTAAGTATAAAAAAGTCATATACAACTACGTGTCTGTTAGTGAGGCAATGTAAAAAAGAGTTGTCAAAACTTGTAAGGTTATCTGAAATCACTTTAGTTGGGGTCAACGAGCTAGCTTAAGTTGTATATGCTTTAAACATCTACAATATGGTGTCAGTCGCTATTCCACTGGGGACTATTAAGATTCGAATCTTCGGACACTTTTTTAGGGAAGCTGAAAGTAGATGGTGCATGCTGGACACATGTAGGGTCTCTAGGTTTATGTAGCCGTCCTCCTTTGTCAATATTAACGGGTTACTGGGAGGGAGGAGAGCATGCCAATCGACTCGGACTCCATTTCAACAACTATGAACAAAAATCAACACTTTAAGTTTCTTTTTACTTAACAATACGCTAAATTCCTAAGGAATATTTATCACTAAATGTCATTACGAGGCTTACATAGAAAGACGACATTAATGTGGACAAAAGTGTCTTTCGTTGAATTAAACTTATACTATTGCAGGAATTATTTGGCCCGATAATTTTATAAATTTTTGCTAAAATAACAACTTGTGGTCTTAACACCCATGTTGTGTTTTTATTGAAATAAATTGGTGCATAAGCCTTTCAAAATTGGTGCTCGTAAGCATTTAAAACAAAAATATCAATAGCTCAAAATCTACCAAAATCATGGATATTTCACAGGTGTGCAAACAATGTCGATAATTGTTGGCAGAAGGATACTGAAATAAAAAAAGGTGATGTCAAATGAAGTTAATTATACTCTCTTTAGCATGATATTGTCTCGACATGCACCGTCTTAAAAAAGAAGGCAACTATAAAAAAGTCGCCTTATTTTTAAAAACCTCAAGAGTTATTAAAAAAACTAATAATAAATAGCAAAATACAGAATGCATCCTATTTCAAACAATATACATGATTTAAAACGGAAAAATCGTCTAATTTCCAACATATCATTTGAAATATAACATAAAACATATTTTACTGGCACATCACTAATGGATGAAATAATTCGAAAAAACATAACCCGCAATAAACAAATTTTAAAGGAGAATGATTTTTAACGTCACTGGGGTCAAACTCTAATTGACATTGTAGATTTTATAACGAACAAAGAACGTAAAGGAAGATCAGAGTACCGTTCACGTGTTTTACTCGAATCCTGCATGAACACTCCAGCATTTCTGGTTTGCTTGCATAAACTTTGCTTTTCAGATATCCCATCAAAAAGATGTCCGGCGCAGTCAAATCAGGCGACCGTGGAGGCCAATCAACATCACCATTCCTTGAAATAACTTGTTGTGGAAAGAGGTCTCGCAGTAATTCTTGACCAAGTTGCACACCAGACTGTCACTTTTAATGGATGCAAAGGTGACTGATGAATAATTTGAGGGTTTTCCATTCAAATGAAAATGTGCCTCGTCACTCATTATGATATTTTCATGAAAATCGAGGTTGTCATGGTCGAGCTTTAGCATCCTATTAGCATATGTACGGCGGCGTAATTGGTCTTGTGTCAACTGAAGCTTAAATGGAAACAAATGCAAATCTTTGTGCAAAATTGTGGCCAAAGTTGTTCTTTGAAGACCAAGCTCCTGAGCACGGTGTCAAATTGAGGTTGATGGATTGTTTTAAACACTTTCTTGAACAGCAGTAATGTTTTCAGCCGATCTTGCAGTACGTTGAGGTCCATGCTTGGGATTATCAGCTACAGTCCCTCTTGCTTCGAAATCATTCACTACACGATAAATAGTGCGTCTTGTTGGCACGTTGTTTCTCCCAAAAATTTCACGTAACTTTCTCATCGTCACAGTAATCGATGAATGATTTTGATAAAATGTTTTAATGATTAAAACACGTTGGTTTATCGAATATTTTTCCATAATAAATTTGCCACGACTCTCTATTTCACGACTGCCAAATATGAACTGTCAAGACTAATATTTCCCAAAATGGCGGCAAAACAAAGTAGTGTACCTTCCCGGCGGACACCCTGTAAAATTGCAAAAATGATTTTATTAATATTTTTTGTGCATGTCTCGTGACCATGAGTTTTTGTGATCTGGGCTAGTTTTTTATTATATTCAAGTGAGCGTAAATACGTGTGAGCAAAACAAGAAGGCAGTGTATTAGCAATATTTTTATCGCGAGCGTGTATGATCGTGTTTTTTTGCTGGTTCGTCGTTATGTTATTTTTGCGGTTAGGGCCTGATTTATTGGCGACCCCATAAATCATAATTATTATGGTTATAGTATAGATATAGCCACCTTCTATCAGTTCGGGTTTCAATGCCTCTTGTTTATTGCAGCTTTGGTGAACACTACAACAGCCTCTCTTTTATGAAAAAACAGTGTTTTGATAAATATTGCGGTTTAATTTACTTGAATGTAGAACCGCGAATTTATTTTATAAAAATAGTTTTTGATGTTTTAATTGCAAACACCAATTATGTGTGAACATTTTCCATAAAAATTTTTCTTGAATAACTTTCAGCAACTTTTCTTCTTGTTAAGAAAGTTATGGCAAATAAGAAATGCGAAAAATTATAAACGAATTGAAAGTTGTAAAAAATTCACAATTTTCTTTTCATATTGGCATTTTTTCTATTTCTTGGATAATATTTTTCTATTATCAAAAAAAGTACAAGTTTGTTAAATTCTTTCTTAAGCGAGTTCAATTTGATATAAAGTTTTTTATTTCATATTGATGCAACAATCGTGTTTTGCAACTACCTGGGCTCTAGTTTTGTGTTATTTAATATTCTTAAAAATAGGAGGAAACGAGGGTAGAAAAGGCTGCATTTGTATATCGGAATTTGTTTAAACAGCAAATAAATAGAAATAATAATACAGTGCATAATTTTCATAAAACAATGAGATGAAAATGGAATGGGTGTCATGGATTAAGAATTTTCGCAAATATAAGGCCAATCTAACGGCCACACTGCATGAGTCCTGATGTTTCAAAAAGCCTTATTTCAGCTAAAGCCTCTATTTTTGACACACAAGCATACGTTCGCAAGGTTTGAATAAATTCTCAGTGCGGTGGGAATTAGTATATTTTCATGTCATGTCATGTCGTATATTTTCTACATTATCTAAAATGTCTAAATTCAGGACTTTATGCAGCTATTGCTTGTCCTTATTGGCAGAGCATTCCTATTTAATAGATAAGATTTTTAGTTTAAAACTGTTGGCTGCCAAACCAGTTATTAACGCTTAATTATAAATCCTCCCTCGTTATTTTGTTTCCTACTACATTACGATTTTCATAGATCCATCTATACAACATTTAAATATTAACGACAAAGTATAAAAATTTATATTGAACTTTATGCAAATATATATTTTATTCTTAATACAAACACATACACATGTATAGATTAAAAAAAAAACTTGAAAATATTTTTTTCATACTCTCCGTTCTTTGTGCTTTTATCCCACAAGTTGCAACATTGAGTACGATAAAAGCAAATGTGTAACAGTATCATTGGCCAATTGAATATAGAAAAAATTATATGATATCACTCCTTTGTCTGGACGTAGATGTGTGTGTGCGTGTGGGTGTGAGTCTGTGTGCCTGTGAATATATTAAAGGAGTGGGTGCTTATAAATGAGCATTATACTTACAAGAGCAAATTGCATGTTGCAACGCGCAAACATAATAAAATCGTTAAGGATTACAATAATCTCTACTAGTTGTACGGCAGCAGTTGCAGCTGTATAAAATTGTTATGTACAAATTTAGGGAGTGCTAAGGGTATCCCTTGGAGGGGGCGAACTGCATGTCTGTTATCTGTTCGATAACTTTGCTCACAAAACTATGTCTATCGGTTTTGTGTTTTTGAGTTGTGAATATTATTTTTGTTTTATTTTTTTTCTGAATTAGCAATGAAAATGAGAATATCAAACAATTGTTGAAAACATTTTGTTTTGGATTCATCAGCTCCAGTTAGTTGTGGCTTATTATTGATTTAATGTTGGTGGCTAATACTATGTTAAGACATGCACCCCAACTGCGCAATTATGAAATTAATTGATCCTTAATTGAGCTCAATTAACCATAAAACAACTCAATTAATGAATTGCACTATTACGAGTAATTGAGTGAAATTTCCAACGCAACTCTGATGAAATGTATTTAGTGAGCAGAAATAACTGTGTAAAATAATGATAAAATCAAGGCATGTTCAAGAAGGTGACTGTAGCACCAATACATACAGCTATATTTTATTCAACAAGCCAGTTGTAAAACTCTATATGTAAACAATTTACGAAATGAAATTGTATTCCAGACCATTTTTAACGAACATAAGTTTCAAGTTATTGATTGAGAAAATGAGCAGATCGTTTGACGACCAAAATCGATAACTCCATTTGAAACTTGATTGCCTCAATTAAGCCACATGTCTGAACATGGTGTAAACCTGCCATTTTTCGCACCGTAGCTCGTTTCAGCCTCATGGTCATGCTGAGTATATTCTCTTTATTTTATATAAATTGTACGATCTGTAGATTTAGCAATACGTTGCGCCATATTCGTTCACAAAAGGTGAATTTTCTTATGAATTTTTCGAAACGGTTGACGAAAACGTGCAAAAATCATTTAACAAGATCTTATAAGAGGACAAATTAAAATATTTTTTTTAAATCATAAAATTTAACAGTGCAGAATTTTCGCCAGTTAGAAAGATTTGGAAAATGCTAGATTTGGGCTGGGCTATAGACATCGCTCCGAATTTATGTATATATTTTCATCCAAAGTATAACTATTTCAGGAGGATAGAAGCGGGTAAAATAGGTTTGATTCTTAACACCAATCATGAAATTTAGGTAGACAGCAGCGTAAAGGGTTATTAGTTTGATAAATTAAATCCAATTGCCGTTTAAGATAAGAATATAAAATATATTGGCCGCGAGTTATAAACTTTTTACACTCGATCATTCGCGTATAATTAATTGAAATATCCCTTTCCTTTCAGGTAAGTTAATTCTACAAAAGTATGATCTTGATGTTGTTTGTAAGTATTTATTCTTTTAAAAGAAAATGTTCCTTATTCTCTTGCCATGGGACACCCGGTACTTCCAATGTATCTACCGTATATATTACAGTATTAAAGTTAAAGAACTTTCACAAACAAAGAAAATAACAATGTCTGTTATTTTTTTCAAAAGCAGCAAACAAATAAAATCACGTTAAATATAGTTGAGATTTCTTTTACTTTTATCGACAAAAAGGGAGTTTTTTTTTCTCGAAACAATTCTCTTTTTTCCTATTTCGTTTCTCATGATGGCGAAGAGGACAACGTTAATGATGATGGTGATGGGAGTTGTTTTAAAAATTTACATGACTTTCTTATAAAATTAAGTTATTTTCCCTTAATCTTTTGTTTTATTTGATTATTTTTGCCTTTCTGCCAAAAAAAAAAAAAATCCAACAAATTACTTTATTTGTTTACATGAAGGATAAAGAAAATAAATTTAAAATCATTTTCTTTTCTCTGCATTTTTCCTTTTACTTTTTATGTTGTTTTATGCAAACAAGTCTTTGCAAACGAAATGACTTAAAAGACAAAATAGCCAATTAGGAGAATAATCAAATGTCAAGGAAACGAGAGTTTTTAATTTATTTTATTATTTTCAATTATTGGCATTCGTTAATTTTTTTTGTAAATTTTTATGACCCACAGAATAGAGCAGGTGCTTTTGGTCAGTTAAAGAAATTGACCAATGAAATTCGATTTTAGATTTTGTCGTCGGTAAGAAACTTGTAGCCTAAGCTTGTAGAAAGTTTTCGTTTATACAAAACTAGTTACGATTATTTTTAAAAACGTATTTTTTAAAATTTGGTTTATCGTAATTTTTCTTGAAAGATACTATTTTATGAAAGGCACTTTTGGAAAGAAACTGAAAGAACTTTTTTAAAACGTTAATGATAGGAAAGGTACTTTTTCACAAAAGTTTTATAATACTTTTTCAATAGAATTAATTGCTTATAGTTTTAAAAAAAGAGTCCTTTTTATGAAAGGTAATTTTGTTCTGGGTACGTCTTTTAAAGGTTAATTATAATTATTTGGGAACCATATTTTTTTATAAAAAATATATTTTTTTGAAAAGTTACTTTTTTACAAAGGCTATTTTTAGCTTACAGTAATTTTTAGGAGGGATTTTTTAAATAACCGTGCTCTTGTAAGTGGATTCTAAATACACGTTTTTGTAAAAGTTACTTTTTTAAGAAAACGTACATTAAAAATTTTTTTTTTTCATATAAACATCATCTTTATAAAGGATTTATTCAAAAAATATTTAAAATGGTTGCAGTTTTAATGGACACTTATATTAAAAAGAAAGAAAATGACACTGAAGATGGCACATAGCTGAATCAAACTTGATAAGGGATGATGGAAATGCATTCCAAAAATCTACCTCATAACACCATATCAAATTAAGAATTAAAGAATAGACTTTTTTATAAACGAGCCTTTTTATGTAAGGTACTTACACATAGTACGGCATGCCAAACCTGATCTTTTGACTTTCTCCAAGTTCTACAGATTTTATCCATTTCTTTATCATTTGTCCCACAGTCAGTCGCTTCTCACCACATAACCTAAAAGCTTGACGTATAGCTTCCAATTTTCTTATATACAACGTTAAAATGGCTTTGATATATTTTTTTGAAAAATTTTTAAAATAATCTTTTTAATATGTACCTTCCTTCTAACGGGCATGTTCTGACATTCGCAAGAGTGTCAAATTGCATGCGAGTAGCAAATCGCCAAACTTATTTCTGCATGTTCTGCAACTCACGCGTTTTACTTGCGATTTGATTTTGCAAAGTTTTAAAAGAACACTCTGTATTTTTAATATTTCTAATACCTGAACCTAGAATAATACAAAAAATACCCGGGCATTTCATTTGAATTAATTACAGCACTAGCTGCGTATATTTTTGGAAGATGACTCGTATCAGCTGTTTATTGAAATCGCCAGTGCAAAAGAAGAAATAGAGGCAAAAGTTGCAGAAGCAAAGACTGTTTCTAAATTTCATGTTTTTAGAAAAAATTTGTTACAAAATGTAATTAGTTTCGACTAAAATAAAAAAAAAAACACTATTAATTTAATTTATTCATAACTTTGCAGTTTCTTTAAAAACTAGTTTAGTTTAAATACAGCAGTTCACTTCAGTATACTCTTGCGACTTGAACTCGCCAAAACTCTTGCGACTGCGAGTCACAGAACACCTCATATGCGAATTGAAATTACAATCGCAAATTTTGTGCGAGATGCGAGTGTCGGAACATGGCCGTAAGATAAGCTTTTACATTTTTACAAAAGGTACTTCATGCTAAAGATTATGTGCAAATTATAATTTCTTATAAAAGGTACTTTTTCCATAAAAGTTACTTATTGTATAATAGTACTTTAAAAAAATATTGTTTATAAAAGTGGCCTTCTTATTAAAGATTTATGCATAAAGAATTTTTTGTACAAAATCAAGTTTTAATAGATTAATATAAATATACATTTTTATAAAAAGTTCTTTTTATATAAGGGCTTTTTTGCGTAATTCCTTTTTAATAACTTGTTTATATCAGTTAATTTCTACAAAGATTATATTTTATTAAGAGTACTTTTTAAAAATGGTACTTTTGGTAAGAAGCACTTTTTCATATAAACATTTTCATATAATTGTAAGAGTTTTTTTTTAATTAAAAATACTTATTTATAAAAAGAGCTTTTAATTAAATCTTTCTTTTTGTAAAAGGTACCTTTTTATAAGCGATATTATTTAAACTTTTTTATTAAAGCTAATATATTAAAAACAGTTTATGAAAGCAAAGTTTTTCGTAAAAGGTAAAATCTTATTAGAGGTTATTTTTTCTAAAATAAATACTTTTTACAAAAGGAAAACTTTTTGAATACTGTTTTTATACCTTTTTATTATTTATTAAGAAATAAACTAACTTTTATAAACTAACTTTTAAAATGAAAACAACTATTTTTAATAATAGTACCTTTTAAAGAAAGTTACTCTTTTTCATAAAGTACCTTAAATACTTAATTTGTGTGTATGCACCATTCACATATTCTGTTGAATTTCGTGTTAAAATGCTTGATGCAAGTAAAATGTTAAAACCATAAAACCCCAGCATCATACTACAGCAAAGCACCAAGATTAAAAAAGAACAAAAAATACATTAACGGGTTTTCTAACGGACACCATGCAAATTCAGCGAAAAAGTTTTCTATTTTTGTTTTTATTGTTCCTTAACATTTTGCCCATTTCATGCCACTCGAATTTGCTCCCTAATCCCATAACAAAGTCCAGAAACATTTTTCACAATATAACTAAAATGAAAATTTACCACAAATGACAAGAACTAGAAAAGGAAAAAAAACTGTTTTTTTTTCTAATCGGGACTAAATTACAAAAAAATTGTACCAAGCTCAATGCAAACAACAGTTTTAGGTTAAAATCAAAACTGACAAAGAACAAGCTCAACTACGAAAAATCAATCTCACTTGAAGATTTATGAATGAAATTGAATATTAATTGTGGCTACGATAATAAATGATTTTTAATATTAATGGAGATAATGGAAAATAATGTATCGGTGGAAGTTTATAATTTATCATCATTTGTTATGCATTTGGCTTTTCATCTTTTTTTTCTTTGTCTTTTTCGTCTCTAATAGTGGCAGCCAGAAAGAAAACTACTGTGGCCATTAAAAAGTTGACATTCGTTGTCATTTTGGTGTTTGTGTTACATTTACTCTTTATCGCCTAAACTGTCCGTAGTGTTGGTTTATTTTTCCCTGAAGTGCAAATATTTGAGCATTTTATTTAGTTGAGATACACTCACTAACAGTTGGTTGTAGGAGTCTGACTGTGGACCCACAAAATTTGTCTGTGTGTGAATGCCTTTAATTGATAGATTTAAACTCACCAAATATTGAACATCATTTTTATAGCAAATATTTTTGTTTGCTAAAAGAGTCATATAACTGCAATGGCAAAATTTTATGATTGATGTTTCTATGTTTAAATTCATGCTGAATTGTATTTAAAATAAATGTTATTATGAGGTCGTCGATTAGAAGGAGTTTTCACATTTTCTTTATTAACTCTTGGGATAGGATATAGGTAAGTTTTTATTTATTTATTTAAATATACAGTTTACAATCCTACAACTATTTTGGCTATATATGTATGTAATTAATTATAGGGTGGTTCCAACAAAACGCACGATGTTAATTGTAAATTAAGCAAAAAGTTTTCAGAGAATTATCTTAATATATTTTTACGAAGTAAGATCGAAGATGTGTAAAACGACCTATTATTGTACAAATACGCAATGTTATAAACATAAAGCAAAAACAATTGCGTAGCGGAAATTCCCCGAACCGCGATTCAAAGTAGAAACAAAAACCTCTTCTACAGAAAGCAAAAATATATAAACACACACAAACACATATACAAGACTACTAAGCCAGCAAATGAAATAAATGATGCGCAATTTCGCATATGCTCGGGACATTTCAAGAAGCGGCCGTGATCTGTATATAAAGGTGCCATCCATCGCAGAAGAGATAGTTGACTTTGAGATTTCATAAAGTAAATATCTGTGTGTACAAAAGAGTGTTAAGTGGACAGTGTACATTAGTACTGAAGACTCTTGATTGCCGAATAAAGTTGTGTCCTGATAAAATCATAAAGGACTGTGTATATTAATTCTTGCAATTAAACGAACCCTACAAATTAACGTTTATTGTGGTAATAAACGGAACAATATTTTTATTATGATAGAAGGATCTATGACAATTATGTGTGAAACAAAATATATGCAAAATGCTCGGCACGGCATACTCCTCTCCGAGGGTCGATATTTTTAATTACTCTGAGACATAATTGAGTTTTAATGTCGTTAATGTTCCGAATTATCTCATCCTTAAGCTTTTGAATTGTTCTCGACCTACACTTTTTTCATAAATATCTTTAAAGAAAGAAGTCCAACGGTGTCAAATCACATTATCATGACGGCTAATTAACATCGCCACGACGTGAGACAACACTGCCATTGAATTTCCTGCGCAAAAGAGCCATTATTTCGTTGGTTGTGTGGCAAGTGTTATTATCCTGTTTAAACCAGGACCATATCCTCAATTTCTGGCTGCAAGAAGTCCGTTATCATCCCGCGATAGTGACTCACAATTAACATCGTGCATTATGGTTATGTTGCAGTGCAATAGACCAGAGTCTTTGGTGGAAATCGAGCCCCCGACACCCAGACTGATAGACTAACACACTACGATCTAGCCTACTATTAAAATTAGCCCCTATTAATTTAATTGTAATGGGTACAGATATTTTATGCTATAAAATCCCGGCTATTAAAGAATTGAAGCCAACAAATTTCACCCGACAGTGACCAATTCTGTGCAAGTTTATTTTTAAAATGTCGTCGACAACAAAACCTCTAGAAAATATCGAAGCGTCTCTAATTTTTGATTTTAATATCGAGCAGTCGTTTAGATACACAAATACACACAAGGTGTACATTTGGAAAGAGTTGCTTCTGCTACAGGTTTAATGTTAAAACAAAATCATTCATTTATCCATCGTAAATTAAGAGTCAATTAAAATATTTCACTATTGCATAAGCCTGGAAGAAAAAGCGTTAGAGCGAAGTAATAGATATCTTTTTTATAATAAATTCTTTATGAATAAAATTAAAGATTAAAATTATTCCATTTTATAGTGTAAGCAGTAAAGCGCAAAATTTTTGAATAATTTTATTCCAAAACGCTATAAAATAAAACCCCTTAAGGTTTCAATTAAAAAAAATGTAAGACGTTGCAATAGATACTAGTAATTTAATAAAAAAAAAACTCAGTACTAGTATTGTTTTTAGTTTTGTCGCTTTATTTATTTACATCAATTCTAAAACATTCACTTGCTTCAATATTTCATTGTGTGCTCAGTCGCAAGTGTGGTTGTGATAATAAAAAGTGTGAGTTGGTTTAGTTTTTTGAACATTCACTTGCATCTGGCAACTGGGGGTTATATATCGAGATTAATTTTAATCGTAACCTGTTACTCCTGGCGTATGATCAATAATTTTATGTGTTACTTCACATATAGTCTCAGAGGCCCAAATGCGTTGACAAAACTCAACAAGCTAACAGGGCGTATGATTTATGTTTGATTTAATTTCCTTTTATATGCAATATCCGAGCAAAACATAATTGAAGAATTTTAAAATGAAGTGGTGTTTTCAGAGTTTCTTAAACTCAACTGTTGGCCACAAATCTAATGAAATTAACGAAATTATCAAATGTCAAGCCCAGTCTTTTCACCTCAACATCACTAATTCACTATAAGAAAAGTTCTACGCCTGTAGCTACATTTTGCACAGGGATATGCTCCGCAGGTTAAAAGCAATATTGTAGTATTAGGTTCATGAGTACTTAAAGAACTTAAAGGTTCTAAATATTTAAATATTTTCTAGACACCAGAACCGTTTGAATGGTTTATAAATATTTTTTTCTTGTACCCAATGGCATTTTCTATTTTAAACGTTTTTTACGTTTTCTTCAGTTACAAATAAATTGCGTAAAAATCAACGGCGCACTTATGTGACATTTAGTAGAATTTTAGGATAAAATCTGTTTTTCTTTTAGAATTAGGTATTTTTCCAGTCTAATCTTTTTACCGCTGCCACAAGGATGTTGTGATACGTCTGTTAGTAATTTTTTTGTTTTAAAAATGATGCGAATGGCAGCAACCGTTGAACTGTTTGAAGAAAAAATTAAGCAAGATTCTTATTAATTCTCTCAGAAAAACATTTAATTTTGGTTTTTAGGTCTATATTCTAACCACATGATAATTTACTATAGTTCTTAATGCGAACAATGTGATTCTTAGTAAGAAAAGTATTAGGCAGAAATTCATTTGCTGTTTGATTTTTAAGTTAAGTGATCGACAAGGCTAATTGGCCGGTTTTTCGTTGAGTTTTTTAGGGCTTACAGCGGTAGAATTTTTTGAAATGGGCGTCTTTTGGATTTTTTGTTCTCTTCTGCCGGTGTGAAGGCTTTTCATACTTTACAGTATATTTAGCTCAATGCACTTAATATCTTATAAAAAAAAATTTTGATTCTTGATTTGATATTCCGACAGGGTGTTTTGATGTAGATTTTTGGAACGAATTTCCGTCATCCCTTGTCAAGTTTGGTTTGGAGTCAAACCGGTTTCGGCTATGTGCCATCTGCAGTGTCATTTCTTAGAAGATTGAATCAACTCGTTAGTGTTTTATGATATTTCAGGTATCTATTTGTTATGTGAGCTCGAAAGCATCTGTAAGGTATGAACAGGTAGAAGGTAAAGCTCCTAAGTCGGCTGCTTTGTACGGATTGGTAGATATAAGTGATGACTGTTTTATTGCTTTGTATTATGTCAGAATTTGTGTTTGCGGATGCCAGGTAAATATTATATAGAAGGTCATTTTTTTTCTTTTGTTTTTTCACGTAGCCACCTGTAATTGGGATCTGGTAGCAGACCACGAGTTTTTGTACACATTGGTAGACGATTGTGATTACTATTTTATTGCGTCAGAATTGGTGTTTGTGAACATGTGACAAAAAAATTTGTTTTTTAATAAATTTTATTTGTCTAGAGTCAGCAATATGTTTACCACTTTGTTGCTAGCGATTTGGATTTTTAAAGTTTACTTTTTCTCCGTTTATACTAGTTGTCACAACAAACATACGGATAAAAGTCATCGTTATTTTGATTACTAAACATTTGAAGAAATTTTTTGTGTTATGACAAGTTCAATGCCATCAGCAGTCAAGCTAACAGCTCAAATCAAATCTTTACTATCATGCTGGGCTTGTGGCACAGTACTCTCCTGCGTGTGAATCAAAAAGCTTCAACGCGGACGATATAAATAGAATTAGTTCTCATTCGAGAATAAAACTTTGCCCCTACACGTATTTGTCGCATTCAATGGCTTTTTATAAAAGGTATATAAAACATAATTGTAAGACAGTGCACGTACCTTCAGCGGGTCTCTGATCATTAAACTTACATCAGATATTATTCGCTCAATGATCTACAGTATATATCTCGCTTATCTACAACTCATTCTCTATGTCCCGATCTTAATGTAATTAACCTTTTATGCTTTTAGTGGAACAAACAGATAAGAGATCACTATATTAAGTTAAAAAGACCAAACGAATTGACAGGAATAACCGATTATAAGAGATTCTGAAGTATAAAATGAACCGATAATAACAAACTCTTTTTCATTCACTAGTGGAAATGACAGAGACTTGTGTACAGATGAAACACGAACAATATTT
Organism: Phania funesta; assembly: GCA_963932375.1. NCBI lineage: Eukaryota > Metazoa > Arthropoda > Insecta > Diptera > Tachinidae > Phania > Phania funesta. Next base: position 72,904,344 of record OZ010656.1, read on the forward strand.
TTTTGTTTTTGAGCACGTTAATCTGAACCAAGTTTTTATTACAATAGGGTAATAGGGTAGGAGTAAAAACTCCTCAATTTTGTGGTTGAATAAATTTGTGGGCGTGGCAGTTGTTCAAAGGTTGAAAAAGCAAAGCGACGATGACTTTTGTCCATATATGTATGTTAACCAACAATCAATATAAATAAACATATGTTGAAGATATTTTAAAAACTGGTTAACCGGCTTTTCATGATCTTCAAAACCGAAACCGGGTTTTTTTAAAGTTAAAATATTCGAAACCCGGTTTTTTGAAAATACCGAATAATCGCAGAGCCTAGATTTTTTCAATAGGAATTAATTCATACGGCGACAAGAATAACGAAAACAAAAATTATTTCTTATTTTTGATTAGCAAAATTCCTTCCCTAAGAGTTCGAACGCCAGAATCTTTCTTTTGTGCAAATTGACGTAAACAAATTTCGCTTAAATTTTTCGTCATTAGATCTCGATGAAAGGGAAATATGGATATTCCACCCAGTAGTTTTAGAGCCAACTTGGTCGTTCAAATCAACTGCAAACGTGTTACACTTTGGATATGTAGTTGGAAAACTTTATTCAAGTACATGAGTGTTACTACTTGGACTAAGCTTTCTAATATAAACACTAGCATTAGCTTTTCTCCTAAAGAGTATAAAATGCAGCTCGGCTAAGAATAAAATGCGGCCAAACTGATTCAGCGTCAATGATGAAGCTCATTTTTGGTTGAATGGATACAATGCAAGACTCGCCATTGTATTCCAAAATCTACACTTTTTGTCTTGGCTTATAGGACACAACAATTATCGATCAATAGCCAGAACTTTAGTAATGGACATGAGTTGGCCAAGAGTTTTTGGCAAAATGGTAGTACACGTCCACAAGGGCCATATTGATAAGTAAAGTCGACATGCTAAGTACCTGACAGAATCAGCGAGTTTTTACCTATTAGGAAGTAATTTAATGTTTCTTGGCTTTGCCGTTGAATTATGTCAAACTTGCTTATCTGTGTACAGAAACCAAAACTTCTTGTTAGCGAAACAGTAGTCTATCTATCTGTAGTCATAATAAATATTTACATGCAATTATTTTAGCAAACTAAATGACAGAAAATTATTATTCAGCTCAATTAAAATGTTGTTACTGTGTTGAAAATGTTCTTCCTTCGATTTTGTTTTTCAGTTTAAACAGTTTTAATATTTAAACTTAACGAAGTTAATTTTTCATTGATTTTTTTTTAAATTGTTAATTTACACCTTAAAAGCCACAGTGATTAATGAAAGTAATTTATAAGTTATTACCTGATTGCTGCCTGTGTATGTATGTGTGTTGCTTATTCTTTAACAAGACTCAACTATAAACTTGTTCACATATGTGACACCTTTACCCACCAACTCATACATATTTTAATACGTTAACTTAAAACGGTTGTAGTCACATATTTACTTGGAGGTAATTGCTTGACACCTTGGTATGGAATTTTAAACACATCGGCACCAAACCACATGTTTCGTGAATGGATAATGAAGCAAAAATTTATTCTCACACGAGTGCAATATACTTAAAGTTTAGTATTGTATTTGCAGAAATCTTGAAATTAGGGTGGCTTTTGTTTACTCAATATAGTTAAGTGAACGAAAGGCAAATTAAACACTAGAAATGTATATTATGGCTACAGGAATATTTCATTTAAGAAGTTAGTGGTCTTCGATTGAAACCAGGATACAAGATTTCGAAATTGAATTAACTTGACAAAATTACTACACAACGATACGACCGAGTTGCGTTAATAATTCTGAATGATTCGAAAACCAATCATGGTAGCATAGGCGAATGAATCTTCGTAATATAATTAAGATTAAATTTATTTAAAGTCAACTTATGTTCTTCTGCATCTTATGGCGACACAAGAAAACAAAGATACCTGGGTATATAAGAAAAACGCCTCAGCGCATCGTAAACTGCTAAAAAAAATTTTAAGAACAAACCCCGGAAATCTGTGAAGTCTTCCATAAAAGCTTGGCATATTTATAGTTTGAATAGATATGGTGGTTTTCTTAGATGAACACTTCTCACAGTCGTATAATGCATTGCATTGGAACATTGGGTAATCGACAAAGCCAATCAACTCCGTTTTTTTTAATGACGGTTGATTGAATGTCGAATAATCCGCTCAAAAAACGGGTTTAGATTTTTTACTCTTATTTTTGTTACTTGAATAAAATATATAGGGTGTCTCAATAGCAATGCAATATTTAAATTGCAAGTGGCAACTCTAACTAATTTAACTTCCGTCACTTATAATTCTTCTGATTGTTAGAGTTGAAGCGCTTCACGAGTTATCGTTGTGCGGAAATTTTGGTCGAGCAAAGGCACCTATGACAACAATTCGAAGAGTGGTCAAACCATTTTAAGAATCTGGCTCTATTAAAGATAATAAGTCTCCTTTGCGTTGACGTACCAGTCGGGCTCTTCAAATATTGTTTCTGCAAACGAGAGTGTAGCCACAAACCCGAAAATATCAAATCGGCAGTGACTGTACAGGGAATTCGTTATAAGAACATGACAACGAAATGCTTGTGAACCCAGGTGCACGACATGGATATGGACGAGATGTGGTTTCAGCAGGATGGCGTAGCAACGATTTCCATAATGCACTCTTATTGAGACATATTTTACAAGTTCTTCTTCTTCCAGTGTAGCGTAGTTTTCAGTATGGCAACAATTACTAAACAGCGAGCTCTGAACGCTTAGTATTTTATAAAAAAAAACTTTGTTGTTGCTGAGTAATTGTTACTTATCGGAGTGAGCAAAAAGCTCTCAGTGCCACTAATATCATCTTGTACAAGGTGCTAGCGATTTAAAGAAGGTTGATAAGTAGAACTTTTAAAGTTGCACAATCTATATATATAAAAGTGAAACTCTGTCTGACTGTGTGTGTGTGTTAGATATAGACTCCGAAACCGTAAAGCCGATCGGACTCAAATTTTGGCAAGTTGTTGTACGCAACGTGCGCCGGGCTTGGGAAGTATATATATATATACCAAGAAATACGAATAAACATATGTTGCTGTTGTTGTTTAAACGGTAACCGGTTTCTTGTGTTTTTAGAAATCTTTGGAGGGTTTCTAATATTCGAACTATTCGAAAATCGGAAAAATGTCGAATAAGCGATCATCCTACATTGTGGGAACGAGAACGATATTTTAATGTGGGATGTTTTAATACATTCGCTTTGATATCATCAATCATTTATTTAATTAAAAATTTATTTTCTAAGGCAAAGACCACGCCCTGTCTTGCGATTTAGTAGAATTACCCAGCTTAGTTACAAAGTTATTCATACAAAATTTTAAGGCAATCTTTGATGGAAATTAGGGCGTACCACTTTAATTTTCCAAAAGGTTTATGGCCTTTTTTTCCTTGTCACTATATAGGAAGACCTTGTTAAAATTTAAAGTAAAAAGAGCCAACGGGATAATATACCATAAAGATTGATCTAGACGCACTTGTCCCGTGACTTCTGAAAATAGCTCTAATACAAAAAGTAACCTTCCGTGGCCGGTGAGAACTGCACACTTAACCGCTATCACTCAACTAGTATAACTTGGATAATAAAAATTGTTTATCTATATAACTTTTAAATTTTGTACATATTATCTGACATTAGGGTTTTTGTTTTCGCGGAATTTCTTGACTCTCGGGACAGCGGAAAAAAATATAAAATCTCCTTGGATCCCGGGGAAAATATGTAGTTTTTCTCTATTATATGTAATACAAAAATCTTTTATAAAGAAATGAGATAAAAAGGAAACAAACCCAAACCATTCAGTTCATTTACATCCACTCTCGATCGATGATAAGAGCCACTTTAAGTTCCGTTTTAAGTTACGACATACCATTTTGAAATTTTTGTTAATAGCTAAAATTTTACTGCCATCGGAAAGTGCATTTTCTTAAAATTACTTAAATATCAACAACAAATAATAAAGTTTGTTTTAACAGTATCTTAAAGCTCGGTTTCTAATCGAATCAAAAGGGCACTTCAAATAATACAAAGAAACCTTATTCGAGGCCACATTAAAGGCTTGTATTAATAATTGATATAATGTCGAATTATCTTCTCTCTTCATAAATCTTGCGAGAAAGCCAAGCCTAAATATTTGCCGCTATGTTGCGGAAGAGTATCGTGGTATTCGCCTCGTCTAATCGATGGCGTTTCACACAGTTTTTTACAGATTTAAATTTTCCCCTTCTATAACAATATCATGTTAATGTAACAGATCCCTTTCATACAATGTGTGAGAACCTCAACCGATCCCTACTCCTGAAGAACCACTTACGTGACATGTTCTGTGTCGATTTATTGTGCCAACATACCCAATGAACAGGTAAGACAACGTACCGAAAGTAATAAGGGTTATTTACAAAGCGAAAATGAGAAAAAATACAGTTTTTTTCGAACCCAATTCTCTAAATATTCTAATAGAATTTCCAAAGAAATTTCTGATATATGTGAAGTATGTCGGAAAATTGTATGCAAACATATTGGAAAATGTTCAGACTAGTTGGAACTTTTTACAGAGAATGTTCAGAAATGGTTGTCAATCAAACTTTCCGTCGAACTATAAGTCCTGACTATTCTGCCCAGTGCCAAATTGGCTTATTGCCTGATTAAATTGCATATTATTTCTGTCATGAGACATATCGGCAAAATTTGCTTGCTGGGTACATGCATGCAATGAAACACAAATTAAATTTGATTTATTCAAGGCTGGGCAAAAGGTATCCTCGGATACTCATTTGGGTTTTAAATTATTATGTTTATTCGCACTTATAAATTTTAATGTTTCAATTAATAATAAAAACATCTACTGCCGGCAGGCGGTAATGCAAATTTTGTTTTGATCTTCACCCCGGGCACGTGTTTAGCTGTGAATAGAGGTTATGAAACTACTAATACGCAGTAAACATGGCTCTTTTGTTTGAGGTAAATAAGAATAAGTTTGAACCTTAATATCGTTATGATGGAAGAGGGAAAAACTGCAGTTCTAACATCGCAATTTTAGGAGGTAATGTCCAAATTTCATTTGCTTAAACTCTTAAATATTTTATGCTTTTTTAAATGACAACAAGATTAAAACGAGGATTTTTGTTCCTCTTTATGCAAATGGTTGGTACTGCAGAAGTACGAGCATTTGCTTTGATTATTTTTGTAACATTTCTTACTGCTTCTGCTTATTTTCCTACACATACAAATGTATTTTACTCACACACACTTGCACACCAATAATGAAAATTTAGTTTATGGTTAAAAAATTGTATTTATTTTTCTTTGTAAATTTGTTTGCAATTCTTTATTTTTGTTTATTTCTACTTGAGCTGTTACTTTTAAAACAAAAATAATTGTGTTTGTGTCAGTAAGAGCAAAAAAGGAAGAGAGGAAGAAGTAGAAAATTTACTGGCTACTGCAGAAATAAAGACGAAAATAACAAGGAACATTTAACTGCTTTCTACATTCAGAAAACATTAAGACGATTTATGTACCTTGTTTTTCTCTTTTTTTTTTTTTTTTGGTTTGTTAAAATCTTTTACAAATTGTTTAAATAATGTGGTATATTAACACAAATGGTTTATTTACTTTGCAGTTGCAGCAGCAGCAACTTTGGAAAATATTTAATTTTTAAATATTGTTGCAAAATTAAGATTTTCAAACAGAGGTTGGTGGGGGTGTTTTTTTTATAATTTTAATGTTCTTTTGATAGCATTACGTTAACTGTGTTTTAAATAAACTTGGTGAAGAGTCAAGAACATTAAAGTTGGTTCAAAAGCAAATTTTTAGCCACTTAAATTTCAAGAGAAACTAATTTTATATCCTTCACAAAAATTAAAAGGAAATACATATATACATAGGCGTGTCATTCGATTTGCAGTTTTTACCAATTTTGATGAATGATTAAGAATATGCAAATACTACGACGGGCTTTGGACAGACGGACATCGTTAATTAACGATCCTCATAAAATTTGCTACAAATTTACCCTATAAAAATTACCATGCCAAGGCCCCCAGACAACCGGGGACCTAAATATTGGACCAATTAAAAAAACCTCACAAACGTTACCAAACTAGCAAGTTGCCTAGAAATGGGATGTTATTGTAATTTTTGAGAACTCTATCCTTGTGTTGATGTCAATACTTTTAACAGCCGAAATTTTTGGATAGGAATTTGGCTTTTATTGTACGTTTATATTTTCCTGCGGATCTGAATCCTTTTTTATTTTTGTTTGTTAATTTTAACTCTAAGGCCTACCTGTCTACCAGCTATAGTGGAAGAGTCCCATACAAATAAGGGGGAACGCTAGTCTCCCTAGATCTAAAAAGATTCTTTTTTCGGATCATAAACTATATTTTTGTTACTACATGTTGAACATGTGTTTTGATGATTTGTTTGTTAATTTTAACTTAAAGCTTTCAGAGGGTTAGGTTATATAAAATGTCAGTTCTCTCCCTATATTAAAAATGCTTCACAAAAACAAGCGGGGTTATAGTCCCCCTAGATAAAGAGTGCCCGTTTTTAGACTTTTCGCAATACTTATTCGCTAAGGCCTACCTGCCTACCAAATTTCAGCTCTCTAGCTGAAATGGGAACGCTTGGTCTTCTTAGATCTAGAAGGATTCTTTTTTTGGATCATAAGCTATATTTTTGTTGCTACATGTTGAACATGTGTTTTGATGATTTGGAAAAGAACAAATCATTGGAATAAGCAATCTGAGTGGTATCTCTTAAAATTGTTTGCATGACCTCGAGAAGTTAATTGTGCTCATGCCTAAATTTCAATCAGTATTAAAACAGGATTAAAAACTTAATTGGTTTTAAAAGTAGTCAGTCATCTTCAATAGAACTTTTGTCTGGCTGGAGCTGGTGTGATATTGAGTCTTATGCCCTGTATTTGTTCCTTTGCAAATAACTTAATAAATCAATGTAAGTAAAACAATGTAGAAAAATGCATGAAAAAAATATTCTCCATATAACAATTGGGTCATAAAATAAGAAACAATCATGCGGGTATTTCTTGCCACGCCTCTGATGCGGCCACAAAGTAACAATTGTTCTGCACTGATGTAAGACTGTTTGCGTGTAAATGATGGTAAAGTTATTTATATATTTAATATTTCTTCCCATGCGTTGTTTTAAGTATAGACTACTTAAGTTGAAATATATTAACATATTTTTAAATACAAGTATTCACTTGCACACATCCATACACATACCTACACATGGTAGAACCTGTGTATGTGTATAATCTTTAAGACTGACTGGGTTAAGTGTTACTGATGTTAAGTGCTTCTTTTCATTTTTGTTCATAAAGTAATTTTGCATACACACACACACACTGGCTCACATGCGCGCACACATACATGCACTCAAACCCAAATAGCCTTGTATAAATACTCATGAATTGTGATAAAAGTGGTTTTGCCATTAAGTACATGTAATTTAAGACAAAATAAAGGGTGACTTTTTACATCTATTTTAAGAATAAAATCTTCTTAAGCATTAAATTTTAATGGCCCAAATTTTATACAAAATGTCACATTTAGCGCTAAGGAAACGGAAGGGCTAAAGTTATAAATAGCTTTAGTAGAAATCAATTTTGAGAAAAGAATTATGTAACGAGTGTTTAAAAGAAAGTTTGTAGAGTTTCCTTTCGTTCAATGAGTCTAGCAGGGAACAAAAACTTTAAAAATCTGCTCTATAAGATTTGTTTACTTGTTTCCTTTTCTTCAAACGGTAGCTTTCCAATTCCATTCCATTTTCTAAAAATAAAGACAGTAGACACGGGTGCGAAAGTGAGCAAGGTCTAGCTCGTTCCCAGCACGTTGCAGGATTTTTCTTGGACCTTTGCTCCTTAGTGAAGCGTTGTGTCAAACAGGGTTAAACATGCTGGCTTTTAGTTTTATTTATACAAACAAATATTATTTTTGGCTTTACAGAATCTTGAGAAAATATATTCAGCCTTGTATTTACACAATACTTTTAACAGTCACTGTATATGCATTCCTTTGGTTGATAACGCACTCATACTAAAATGTCGAGAAAACTCTCAAAGTGTTTCCTTCACTCACATTCACATACACTATTTTCTTGTTTGCATACCCGCTAGTTCAGTCAACGCATTTTACTAAACAGTAGAAGTTTTTAAACATGATTGTATACAAAAAGTATCAGATGCAGCGCATTGTGACTACGTGCTCCAGAAGAAATTCATTAGACAGTCATATCAAGTTTGTAGTGATCAGGTTTTACGGTTCAATCACACGAATTTTTCGTTCACCCCAAGTTTCTGTTAATGAATCAATTTTAACACGAGCTGTGAAGCATGTTCGTCTTGAGGCATAGTTCCTCTACATTAAGGTCGTTTAATTGTGTTTGCAAAAAGTCTCAGTCATTATTGCTCTCTCGCGGTAACCATTGACTGTAACTTTTTGGCCGGCTTGATTTCTTTTAGAAAAACGGACAAATGATTCCACCGGCCCATTAATTACACCAAAAAATGACTTTCTCTAGATGTAAAGACGCCAGTTTTTCTTATTGGTCCGTCGAACCAAAAATTTGCTTCATCACTGAACAAAATTTTATTGTAAAATTCGTGATGATGTTCTCAAACTGAACCATGTTTTATGTAACAAATTTGTACAATTTGCAGGCGCTGTTCAGGACAGAACGGCAGTATTAGTTGTTTTATGCGTCCACTGTTGTCTCTTTATCTTTACAAATATTTGATAGCAGCTTCTGCTAATAAGTGTGACAAAAGGCTTTATTTTTGTACCACGGGCTTTACAATCCGCGAGATAATTGTTACGTCTTTCAACATTGTTACAATTTTCCTTGGAGAAGAGAAAGGTTTCATTGCTTTTGGGTTTATTTGGACAAGATTAACAACTACTTGCGTATTAAACCAACGTCATGCACCAACAAGCAGATGGATGCTCTTCATTTTTTTGTTGCTTTATTCTAAAACAACAGAAATATCTGAGGACCTTTTATTCTATCACCAGCAGAGTTTGAAAATCTTAATGCTTTTAGTATCCCACCATGCTTACTAAAGTTAGAAGAAAGTATCGACATTCGCCAATACAATTTTGAAATCCTAACTTCTGTAAGTTTCACATAATTCCAAGCTATAGTTTAGAATTTATATATTAATAACCCCACTGTGCACTAATGTGTGCCATATTCATAGCTGTCAGCAATGGAAATAATACTAGTATATCAAAATTTTAATAAGTGTTCATTTTCCCCCATGTTTGCTGTAAGTACGGGGGTTGCCTTTTTTGTTTCGGGATTTGGCAACCGCAGTGTTGCAATCTGGCAACTGACAGCTCTATCGTAAAGGTGGACGTTTTGGAGGTTATACGTACTCAGAACGCTTTGACATACGAGTGCTATTTGTGTTGTTTACAGTAACTTAAACGATTCATCTCGGCTCAAAAATGGAATTAAGTCGAGAACATTTTCGTGCAATTACTTTTTATAACTTTCGACGTGGATGAACTCAGCAACAGTACATGGATGAACTTAATTCTATTTTTTGGCGATGAAGCTCTATGGATTTCACTCCAAGACGAATTTTGTGAAGGTCGTCCAAAATAAGTTGTACCGAAAACCATTGGTGCTGTGCGTGAACTGATATTGGAAGATCGTCATGTGAACTATCGTAAGATTGAGACAACCTTAGATATTAGAGGGATCAGCATACATTACCCTTTGACTGATCAAAAAATTTGTTCATGTTGGATCCAACCCGATTTGGCAATCGCTCAAAAAAAGGCTCATGTCGATTGGTCGAAAGAAATGTTCAAAAAATACGATCGCGGTGCTTCGAGACACGTCTATGACATCGAGACAGGTGATGAATCGGGGATTAACGTGTATGAGCCCGAAAGTAAACAGCAGTATGGGTGTTTCAAGATGAGCGAAATCCAACAAAAGTTGTTTGAAAAAAATGGACATGTCGCAACCGTACCACTAGAACAACGCAGAATAGTCAATTCTGAGTGGTTCACAACCATTTGTTTGCTAGCTGTCTTTCAAGAAATCAGCAAAACCAACCGCCGAAAACGGATCACTCTTCACCACGACAATGCGAGCTCTCACACATCGGCTAAACCATTTTGAAGCACCCAAAACATCGATTTGATGACTCATGACTTGGCACCGAATTACTTCTTTTTATTCCCGTACGTAAAAACAAACTTAGAGGTCAATGTTTTTCGACACCTGAAGAAGCGGTTGCTGCATTTAAAATGCATGTTTTGGAGATACCCCAATCAGAGTGGCAAAAGTGCTTCGACAATTGGTTCAAACGCATGTAGAAGTGTATAGATCTTCATGGGGAATATTTGGAAAAACAATAAAGTGATTTTCGATGATTAATATTTGTTTTTTGTTTTCTAAATGTAAAATACAACCCTCGTAACATAAATGATATTCAATTGGTTGAACAATTTAGTCGTCATAAAATGTTGCTCTACCGGCTTAAGAAATGTAAAACTCAGAAAACTTTGAAAAATTGGAAGAGTTAAAATTAACGTTCATATGCTCGGGGTGGAAAAATTGATCAGTTCATTGCCACTTCCCCGAACTGCAAGGATGTGTTTGATTTTTTTTTTTTAACACAAAATGTTGTTGTTCTTGCTATTTCGTTAAAATTATGCATTCGTTCCTTTTTATACAAATATTCTCCTTTCTTAATATTTATGCATTCTCTACTTAAATGTGGCATAAAGTTTTCGTCACCAAATGTGTTTTCATATAAATATTTTTTCGTTTTCTTCCACTTTTCTAAGATGTTCCATCTTTGCGTGTGTGTTTGTGGGGGGTTTTTAATGGTAGTGTTGTGTTCTAGATATGGTTGTTGTTGTTGTTATCACTTTTTGTTACATGTGAAAAGTACTCTGTTATTTTTTTGAAATAAAAAATTTCCATACACTTGCACGTTTCATTATTTTAAGAAAAACTCTTGACATTTCCATTTAACTTTTTTTTATTTTCGTATGTTTTTTTAAGTAAAGCAAAAGGATTTAAATTCTTTAAATCAGGGGAATTGTTTTTCTATATTATTTTCGTAACTACAAATAATTCAATAGTGTTGGATGGCGAAAGTATTTCTTTAGCAATCATTTTTTGACATGCAGAGCATTTTTGGAAGTCTTGAAGTTATAAGCTGCCTTTAGTGGAACAAAAAAAAAGCACGTATTGAACAAGGTTGCAATTAATTGAATTGGGAAAAAAATCTATAAATTTCAATCGTTTTTAATATTCAAATATTAGGTAAGTATGTTTTAAAGCCGCCCTCATCACAGGTTTTCGTTGATGTGCAAATCCTGTCCCTTCGTCTTACCTGAAGAGGAAAAGAAGAAGTAAATATGAAATTAAGAAAAGAAAATGTAAAAGTAGGGAGTGAAGAAGATTGGCAGCATAGTGAGAAGGTGCTCGATGGTTACTATATCTGCGCTGGTGTGGACTCATTCCTGGACTAGTTGCTGCCACTGTTGTCCCACTGTTGTCCGACCCCTGTTAGCACGGAGTGGTTGGCGAAGGACTTCCGTCCAACATGAATTTGGTGTTGGTTGTTTATGGCTGGACAGAAGCACAGGCTATGAAATCTCATCTCCTCATTGTGTTAACATTTACAGAAGTCATTTGCAGGAAACACCATTCTTTTGATGTGATTGCCAAATATGCAATGCCCAGTAACCGTGGTCCCAATATAACCTACTTGTGCCTTCTCAAATCTCAGCAAATCTCTGGATGGATCTTTAGAACGTTGAATTATATATAATAGCCCAATATTTACTAGCTCATGATATCCAGCATACTCTCAAGCAAGGAAAAAACATGGTTGGCATAATAATGACTTAAGAAGACTCATGACATAATTATATTTTTGATTTCAAGTCATATGATAGGTAATAATAATATGGCCATTCTCAAAACTATAAATCCAAATGAACCATCACACTGTGAATAAAAACAAAAACAGAGGTAGTGGAGAAGATTGCGCATTATGTTTATTTTTGGAACAGAGTAGCAGTTCATTACGTGAAGCTAGTATACACATTTTGTAGTTATATTACTTCGCAGATGAAGGATGTCATTTGTGATATACTAGTATGAAAAGGAGGTAGAATATATCAACGAATTTATGTTATTGAATTGGCATCGACTGTAATACGAACCCAGGCGACTAAAGTCATCGAATGCTTAATAATCAGCTGCTGAAACCAAAATACATAGTATTCAATATTGTTTTTTAATTCCAACATTTTGTTAAAAAGCTTATTGATTTGATAAGTAGTTGTTGTCTAGCAAAATATTAGAAAATCTCTTTTAAATTTGCTCAAAATGTTCTCTTTTCAATTCTTCTGTTAAAATTATTTTTTCTTGAAATAAAACGAATTGCAAGCACAGGGACCTTTTGCAATCACCTTTCCTATAAACTGAGATTTGCAGCGCGAAAACTTGAATAAATTGCAAACGGCAGCTAACATATTAAGAGCTTAGTTTCTCCTGCATATTAATGATTGAAGAATTGGCCATCGAATGCATGCCTTCCTTCTCTTTAAACAATATTTTTAAAACCTTAAGGTTCCTTTGTCAATATTTAAAATCTGTTGTATAGCTCTAGCCCCAAGTTCTAGTATAAAATTTGCTTAAATCCAATTTCAGCAAATTACAGGATAAACAAATCCTTATTCAAATAAACATAACTAAAGAAAAGAAATCTTCAAGGAAATGTGCCAATTTTAAGATTTTTTTTGAGTTGTAATTTTGCTCAGTTTCGATTTAATTCAATAATGGAATGTGTTGCCAATAATAGTTTCTGTTACACGTTACATTGAATGTTGAAAGAAATATTGTACAAAAGAAATCGTACAATGGTTTATGTTTTTCTTTCATTTTGCAAAATCGAAAACGAAGAAAATGCAAACCCAACACAAAAAGAATAATAAGAAAAAAAAGAAAAAAGTGAATGGAAATTTTCATAAGAAAATAGATGGCAGTGGTTAAAGACCAAGATCCAGACATTTCTTTTTATCCCATCAAACTAGCAATAGGACCAGTAGCAATAGTTGATAAAATATGAAAAAAGTCGACAATATTTTCAAACGAAATGCAAATAAATATTAAAATGACGCCATGTAGACAGTTTTTTTCCATACAAGTATTTTTGTCATTGGTCACAGCCAACTCGATGTCGAAGAACAAACATAAAAAACGACACAGCAGCAGCTAAAAGGAGAGAAAATTTTAGAATTTCCAAAGTAGTTGTTGTTCAGTTAAATAAATTATATTCTTTGAGATATTTAGCAGATTCTATTACTATTATTATTTTATCATTTTTATTACGATTTTTTTTCTTTGAATTTCATTTACTTGCCCTCAGTACATTTTTAGCCATCGTCATCATGACACAAATATTTTTGTTAAATAAATCTAATGTACGATATACTCGTAGCTCAAGTCACAGTCAACACTTTTTGTACGCTGTAATGTAAAATTCAAAAAATTGTTGTAACTTATAATGTTTTTGTGTCTTAGAAAACTGCGTTTTTAGGAGTTTTTTTCTGAAGTGGCACTCGGAAGAAAATAATTAAAAATAATTATTAACGAAAAATATTAATCTATTAAACAATCATATTATTAAACGAACCGAGAAGTTATTAATGACAATTAATGAAAAAACCTATTAATCGAGAATAATTCAAACAGTGTTGTATCGTAAACAACATTAAAAATTATACATATTATTGCAAAGCGCATTCCTTATTTGGTTTAAAGTTTTTAGAGCTTTGTAGACAATCTGTTCGATTTTTTCGTAGCACTGCATGCCTTTCATCACATGGATTAACCACATTTCGTTTAAATTCCAGAACTGAAGCATTAAGGAAGAAGCTTGGCTCATCTTGAAGATTTATAGTTATCGCCCTTTTTTCGCTTGTGAACCAAAGAGTTGTGGTAAGATCATTAATCGTGTCGCTTCCACTTTCAATACTGTCATATGAACCAGCAAAATCAACCATTATACTTCTTACGTCATCATCATTGATAGCACTGATGGATCCTGAAAATTGATTATATTGTTTTTAGATCTGGAGTCTAGTACAGCTGAAGCTGAAAGGCTTGGTCTATATTCCTAGCTATGCATTCACACTAGTTCAGAATTAAATATATCAGCATTATTCCAGAAAAAAATGTTTAGGCTTTTAGTCTTTATGTATTTGTTGCGATCGATTATTTAAGAAATAAGCGATTAATTAAATCACTCATCGCAATAAAGTAATCGATTATTAATCGCATGCCGATTAATCTTCTGTAATCACTTCTTGCCCGTCTAAAAAACCCGAAAAGTTTCTTTAATTTTGTATAACAGTAGTACTCTAAAATATATAAAAAAAATGAAAACTGTTTCCTTATAAAGCGGCATTGCCACACACCAAATTGCCTTATCAAATTGCTGTACATATATGTTTCCATATTTTGTTTTGCTCTTGAAAGTTTGCAAGTAGTTAGAAATTGCCGGCTAAGTTGGCTAAAGCAACCAGCGAAGTGCATGTAGAGACATGCTTATTCCCAGAAAATAAATAAATTTCGGGTTTGTTAACAAACAAGCAGACCCGTTAGATTTCGCCATACCCATTGTGCTCTTACTTTTATTATAGAAAGTTTATCAATGAGTGGTATTCCAGTTTTCACTTCTCGTTGTTACTTGAACTGCTTCTCATAAATTAAAAAAAGTATAAAGAAAGAAACGTCGTAAACATCAAAAGTGCAAAGGAAACCGTATCTTCCAAATGTCATAAAGTAGTTTTCGCTCTCGTGTTGCTTTTTCAAAGAGAAAAATATTTAATTATTTAGTCCTAAAAAAAAGATATTTTCTTGTGTTAAAGAAAATAATACAAAAGGTTTTATATTTTGAATAAAAGCGCAAAGGAAATGGATTATATTCGTTTACTTTGACATGTGTTTTAGCAAACCAGAGAAATGGAAATGATAAATTGCACCAACAGAAATGATAGATATTCAGGCTGTCAAATATACATATGAAAGTGTTCCCTAGAACAAGCGTTGTGAGAGAGGAGAATACAATAAATTTTAAATTTTATTTAGATGCGCTTGTACCAGCAATATTTGATAGCCGCAACACTTTCACTCAGGAACCATCAAGTTTTTCAGGCCTTCAGTTTGGATTATTTGTACCTGTTTGAGGGCGTTTAATGTGACATCCGTGTCTGGTGTCGGGCTGCCAACTTAGCTTGCAAACAGCTTTATGTAATGGTATTTCCCCCACGTTGATCTTAAGGTTATACTGCCTATTTTCGGTCTGCGGCGTTTGGATAGCGTTAACAGGGAGCCCTAAGTTCGCAAGAAACAGCGGGTGAGATTGTAATTTTAGGTGGAGAAGCTGTATGTATGCATACTTTATGCATATCTGCTGCATACTTTCAATTAAATAATAGGCCGATGAAAGGAGGCGACTAAAACTTCATGTTATTGATTTTACTCATTGCAATGGTGATTTCGTGAATTGGTTCACTGTCGTAATAACTAATCACAATATTGCCCTCCAATTTAGTTTTCTATTTTGGTTCTATCACGTAGATCCTGTCATAAGTTCTTTCTATGTGGTGCGCGATGTTTACTTCTTTTTTAAAGATTGTCATTCAAGACAAGTTCTTTTTTCTGAAGTTAGTAAATCAATAAAGATCACGAGCTTCCTGAAATACAGGGGGGTTACTGCGTAATTCGATTCGAAAAGAAATTCAATCGAATTTGTATGCCTAATACATTGTGTTTCGAAAACGTTTTCTTCCGAATCGAAATACAGAGTAGACCCCCTGTCCTTTTCGTTTTTCTAATAAAATTCTTCCGTCCTAAAGTATTGTATCCTTGTTTTGTTTAAGTTAGATGTTCTGCTTCGTAAAGTATTTCCGCTTTCAGATTATTATTCTTCCATTGCCTTAAGTGTGAGTTGTTGGATTGGTGCCTGATACAGAAGTTCTTCAATGATTCCAATTAAAAATTATAAAATAAAATGACATCCGGTGGACTTCCAATATAAGTCTACTGCGGAGGTACTTCCGTCTATTAAAGTGCGAAGTGTTGGATCTCTCTTTTTCCCAAACGTTGTAATAAATTCTTTTGACGTTCTGTGCCAAGATTCCTTTTTTTTTAAAGATCATTCACTCTTAATATCTCGACGTTTAATCCAAGTTATGGCCTCCAATTTTCCTTCGTTTTAAATATAATCGATCCATATTAGAATACAGCTCGGATCTTCTTACTGCTTAGATGGAGACCTTGAAAATTAACGTGCATAATCACAGACTGGGTACTTTTGGCCGCACCCTCGTTACATGAGGCATAGAAAGAAAAAAATAAGCAGCAGCAATACCAACACCAATACAAATAAACGAAAAATGGAATCCAAATGGAAATGCAAACATGGATTTCACTCACTCAAATAGTATTTGGCCAAGTTAAGATTATTCTTCTTTGTTAAATACAAAACGAACAAAATTGTTTCTCTATAAATACAAGCAACAACAACAACAAACTCCTAAACTTCTTTACTCCAAAAAGAAAAAACATAAACAAGCAAAAGGAACAGCAATACATTGCAACTGTATAAAAAAGTCTTTGCGAATTTGTTCGTTTGTAGAGCCTTTATCCTTCGTTGCCAGTCGAGTACATCTCACCGATAACATAAAGCGTACAACGATGAGTAGTACATTGAAATGGCAAACAACACATTTCTAAATGATGTTTTCTCATGCATGTAGTGAGTGCTTTAGTTTTCTTTTCGACCTTTTTTCTTGCTGAATATTTTAGTTAAAGAAAATCTTTTTTGTTTTTTTTTTGTATCTTTACATGAGAAAACTTTGCAAAAGTAAGAAAGCATTAAAAGCGAGAACCGAAAAAATTCAAGTGATTTTATACTTGAAGTTTTATAAAACCCAAGTGTTTTAATAGAAGAATAGAAGAAATCAATGATTTTACATAAAATGCAAAACACTTTTAAAATTTTAACAAAAAGGTGACATTTTTCTTTTTTAGTTCGAAACTTCTAAATTTATTTTTAGTTTATTTTTTAAGCTTTAATTTTATTGAATCTTTCCAAAAGAAATTTATAAAAAGTATTCAAATCAATTTTCTAAATTATTGTATTCAAATCTTAATAAAGTGTCTATTACTGGGTACGGTAAACTGTCTCGCCAGGCTCAATATGTCAGTCTTTTTTAGTCTCTCGTGCCCGCGAGAATGTAATAAGTTGCATACAAAAGAGTTGAGATGGGCCACTAGTTTCTTTACGTATTTTGAATTGTATGTTTTGCTTCTTCCTGGATAGTAAACACTTCTAGATCCCTATTGATTTTTTCATTTCTAATATACCAGGGGGCGCATACGAGAAGTCGTTAATACTAGACTGTCTTCACCACAGCTAAATGCCATAGACTACATCGGAGTTATAACGGCTTTGTATAAAAGCTCTTTGCATTCCAAAGCCTAATAACCAGTGTAGTTGGTTTGCTATAATGTTCATTGCCGTCACTTTGGCCTCAATATGGCGGGATCAAGTTAGCCGTCGATCTAGGTGGATAGCCAAATACTTCACGTGGGTTCCCACTGGAACAGTGTTATTTGTTATTGTCTTACGTATACAATTTTGCTTTCCGCGGGAAAACGTTATTAAAACGTTGGAAGTATTTTCCACTTTTTTAGCCAGTGCTCTAGCTCATTATTATGAGACTGATGTTGATCGGATCCAACTTTCGGGTCTTGGTTAACACTTATAAATCAAGTGTCATCTGCAAACGTTGACGTATAGCAGCAACAACAAAAAGGTATTCTGAAACTTCAAAATGAAGCAGGACATTAAACCCAAATTCGTGTAAAAAATTTTCTATATATACGATCGTTTAAAGGACATTTGCTATTGGGCAAGCGCTTATCCGGCAAAGGATTTCAAATAATCCTCTCTGGTATAAGTTGCAGAATATTCACGAAAGATCTTAAATTTGGAAGCCTTGTAGGAGTTACAAGGTAGAATTATTATTTTCTTAAGTAGTCCATCATGCTAGACTGTGTCCAGTAGCTGTTAAATAGAGCTGAACAGTATTGCTTATTTTTAAAAGCCAATCTTAACATGGTTTTGATTCTATGGACCTTTTCGATAATACTATGCCTTGCTCGAAGACCAAACTAATGGTCCAGGATAAATATTTTAAACAATTTTAATAAAATTGATAGCAGATCAACGGGCCTGTATGATATAATCTGACTTCCTCGGTTTAGGGATCATAACAATTTCAGAAGTATTCCGAGAGCATGGAAAGAAGTCAACTCGCAACATTACAATAAATAGGAATAGTAAAATTCTCGCAGCTCGACTAGTTAAGTACCCTATCAATGAGCCTTTAATACGATAAGGCCAGGCGATTATCTCATATCTGGAGTTTTAAAATTTATTTTAATTATTGGTTTTGTAAGCATAACCGAAATCATATTATCCACAGTGTCGCAACTATTTATTTATGCCATGTGGGGTTGAAAACCATTTCTAAGTGATTTGCGAGGACATTTACCTTTCAATAGAGTTTTTAGCCCATGTGCGGTTTTGCAATTGTAAGTGGGGATTCGTTGGGAATACCATGTTCTTTATCATGACAACTTAGCAGGGTGTCGATTACTAGAATATTTGTGTCACTCACTGTACAGAAAGTTCTAGAATTTTAGAGTACAAATACTTGTGGTACTCACTATACAGAAAGCAATGTTCTCAAACAAGAACAAACATAACACCCTTAAGCTGATACATGTTACCATGAAATTGATTACACACAGAACAACAAAAACAACATAACGTTAACACGTACCGGCGATTTCATTCAGCATTTATATACTGTGGAGAGACAATAACAACGCAAAGAAACCACCACCATAAGTAACAAAGCTGACTGATGTTTATAGATGTTTAGAGCTAGATAAGTATCTATTGGTTTCTTGAGTCTGCTACAAGTTTCGAGAAAATTCCCAAACGTAAATTTCGCTTTTGGTATGAAATTTTTACCCATTTCCCAAGCAGTGATCCCACTGAGCTCATATGAACTATTACTTGCTAAACTATGCTGAATTTATTTCGCACTGCTATGATTTTCCCGATTAGCTACACTACTTCGGCCATATTTCATTTAAAAAGAAGGAAAGGATTCTCTAGAACAACAAAAAAAGCAATAGTTTTAGATTTGGAAATTATTACCGTGTCATGTTTAAACTAAAGTTTTCCATTCATTTTCTAAGTAAATGCACTTCTATTTAAATTAGATGCATCCGAGTAAAATCATAAAGGAAGTTAACTGTCACATTGGCTCATTGTTTAAAATCACAAAACGACAAAGGCTGTCTTTGGCGTTTGCGAAAGTAGTTCACTTTATGTGCACGTTCACAATCACTCTAAAATACGTCACAACCTCCAAAAATAAAATACGTACTTGGAAATGACAAAGAAAGGGTGTCTTAATATGAGTGCATTAATTTATTTATTTGTTCAAAGTGAGGTATGACAGCTGGCGCCGTCCTCCTGGAACCATCAGTTAAGGCCGCGAAGATGTCGTTTCAAGTTTCTATAACGAATGCCGTCCCGAGTCACTGCAGAATTGATGTTTTCGGGTTTACGGCGGCACTATGGTTTACAGCAGTAATGTTTTCAACAGATACACGGGCACGTCGATGCCCGTTAGGCTGAACACCCCGAACTGTTGACACATTAGCTGCACTGTCGCGATCGAGAATTACGCAAAATTTCCGAGCTGTGTCAGCACAATAATAGCACGAACTTCTTTTATGTAGCGCTTCATTTTTAATCGAAACAAAAAAAGGGGACAGCTGTTCAATATCAGAGTTGCTATTTGTTCTAAAAAAATGTCACAACTTTTTAATAGCGAATTCTTCTTGAAATTCCCTCTATAACAAACACAAAAAACACGCTACTACTGAAAGAATTAAAAACAATTTATTAGCAAAGCTATACAAACACACACACACATACACTCATCCATATTTCGCATAATTACTCACTCATACATACATTTAGTCAGCAGTCACCTGTGAATGTTTAAGTTTGTTGCTGTGCGTGTTTGTGTCAGGACTTTTTTTTGCTTTCTGTTTGTTTGTTTGTTCATGGTATTTTGTATGAGAGATTTTGTGTGAATAAAACAAAATGGTAAAGTATGAC
This sequence comes from Phania funesta, assembly GCA_963932375.1. Classification (NCBI taxonomy): domain Eukaryota; kingdom Metazoa; phylum Arthropoda; class Insecta; order Diptera; family Tachinidae; genus Phania; species Phania funesta. The sequence goes on from OZ010656.1 coordinate 72,924,665, forward strand.
ACAATGTATGTGTTTAAGTTGAAAGTTGTTCACACACTAATTAGCAAAAAGGTGATGAGTATATTTTAATAAAGCAAACAGCAACAAATAACAGCAACACGAGCAGCAGCAGTAGCAACTACAGTTTTTCGCCAGAAACAAAGTTGTTATTATTATTATTATGAAATTACGTTTTATTAAGACAAAATGTGAATATGAAAAGGTATTAACAGTAAATTTTGTAAAGATTCTTGATACTGCACTTAATAATTCTTTTGAAAATTTTCTTTACTTGACGCTGACTGCTAAAATTCTAATAATAAAACTGATAAAAACTTCTATATTAATGCCATTAAAGTGGAGTTATATTGTTTTTATGCAAATTGTGACTGTAATATATTTCTAGCGACTCTGTAAAGGGGTTAAGCAGGAGGAGTTTTATATGGTTTGCCGTCCATTATTTTGATTTTAAATTTATTATTGAAAATTAGACAAAATTAAATCACATTTACCCATGGCGTCGTCTTTCAAATCTGTTGTTTATTATGTAGTAACGGACTTGAAAGCAGCACCTTCAAAGGAGCGAGGAGTAGAAGAAACCCCTAATTTCGGCCGAAGCATACTTTCGGCCATGAAATGCATTAACTGGCAAGGCATCCACAAAAAGCTACGGTTTTGTGTGGAGTTTGGGCCGACGATATAATTGTCTGTATTTCTTCGTACACAACGTTAGAGAGGCCATCAGTGAACGAATTCCTGGAGAATATAAATCAGTATGTTCGTTATGATTTGTGTTCTTTTTGTAGTATGTCCTTTCCGAGAGTTCGTGAAATTTTCCTTAAAAAAAATTATCTGCGCTTAAGACGTATATCGGATGCAACACTAGATAAGCCGAAATTCAGTCGACCAAATTCATCGACAAATCACGAAACCCTGGAAAGAGAAGTTGGATGAATCAATTTGCGAAAATCCTTTCAATACCGAAATACGGGCGATTATAAATCGGTTTGTTCCTGATAATCCGTTCCGATGAGTTCGAAAAGTAAGAACTAGTTTGCGAAAACCGATTCAATACTGAATAAAACCGAAGTCCGCCCACCGAGTTCGTTGTCAAATTACTAATTCATGAAGATCCTAAATTCATTTTGTTGTTGATGATCCGAATAAGAGAAAAATAGATGAACTAGTTTGCATAACCAGAAATACCGGCGCGCCGTCCACTCTCTGCAGAACAGTATCTTTATGACGAGCTGTGTAAATACATCTTGTAACCAAATAACATGGATACAGCAGTATGAAGTCAGGACACAGTCGTTCAATACGTCTCTGCTTAGAGTTCGTGATATTTTCGTTTACAAATTGATTTTCGTAATTTGGTCCCGTATTCAGTCCTGATTTAAGTCCTGTGACACATTTTGTAAATGCATTCTCTAGCGCAATTTAAAGAAAGTATCCGTCACGAAGTAAAGAAAACAGAAAATACTGGCAACTGAAAGTATGCGAGCTGGTAAACTGTGGCAAAGATTCATGTCATGAAAAATATACGCGAGACGTGGTTGCCGATTTAGCTCTGCATATAAAAAAAGCAACTCCGTAGAAAATTTTTCAATCAAAAGTGCTGAAATGTATTCGCACCGACTTATGACTACTGATGAAATATCAGTTTAATTCTTGACACCAATGTAACGCTAAGTTTTAATCTGCTTACATGGTTGCACACTGGAGAACCCAGTGGCCTTCGCAACTAATTAAGAGAAACACGTAACTGAAAAGTTTTTAGCGCCTTTAGTTGGTGACTACATTTTATGTACTAAGGTCGGGTAGATGCGATGGTGAAAATACCAAGTCCAGTGTTGACCCAGGGATTGCTCCACTGCCCCGCCACATCGTTGATCGTGTAATACCCAGTACAAGTGTGGATTTATTAATTTATTTACCTTTACTGGGCAGCATGTATAAAAGGCGGGAATCAAAGCTTCCTGTTGGTGATATGGTTGATGTCCATACTAGTGACAGTTGTTGCATCCACTAAATATGCTGTCATCCCTGAAACGCGCACTGTTGTGTGATTTTGGGAGCAGCTAGAGCCCAATCAATTATATTCAAAAGAGAATATTAGGAATGTGTTTGGCTATAATAAATACTTTGTTTCATCAATATAATGGAAGACAATTGTTCGCAAAAGTTAGTTGCATTCATACTCATCCTAAAGGGCTGCTTATAATTATTAATTTCCAAACATTATCGTTGAATCCTGAGTAATAGATTCTCGTTTTTTTAACTATCTGCATATAAGTCTTTTGCTACTTAAGGACTGAAAACGTCATTCCAACCCAGAGCGTATATGCGTGTGCGTATGTTTACTTTCTCTCCAAGGTGTGCTTATGTTTTTGTAACGTCACTGTTAGAACTACTTGTATGTTTAATGATGCCTTTATATTCTTAAACTTTTTTGCTGCTGCTGTGTCATTTCTTTTTGATATTTTTATGCTTTTCATGTTTATTGTTGGTGACATTAAATTAAAAAGAAAAAAAAACGATGAAAAGAAAACTAAAGGCAAGAACGATGAAACACAGCAAACTGTGCCAACAACAAAGACAAAAAACAGTAGCAAAATTAAACAAATAATAAAAAGCTAAAAGTGCAATAATAAACATAAAAAACTCTAAATGGTTCATGGGAATAAAAAAAAAACTTCAGCAAAAATACTAAAGAAAATTGGCCATACGCTCTTGCCAAACTACTCTTTTAACAGCAATTCGCTTATCTTGGAAAATTTTCCTTATTATCCGCCAAAGCACTTTCTTTGTTACCTGGAAATAATAATAATAGTAAATGCGAGCAAATATACCAGAAAATGTGTATCGAATATTAATCACTACGTTTTTATTTTCTGTTTTTGTTAAACATTTCTCTTGAAAACAATTTCATGCGTTTGCCAGCAGATGAAAGTTTCTTTTAAGAAAAATGCATAAGAATAAAATCCTGGAAGTAAATTTTTTTTCTTAAATAATTTTACAATCAAAAATGTATTTCAGTAATGACAGAAGTGCATGCGTTCGTTGGTGCTTAGCATTATTAAATTTTGACATGATTTCTTTCGTGAATTTAAATTTTCGCTATTCGAAATCAGCCATATGGGTCTACAAATATCCAAACATACGGGCACATAACATTTTTTCTTGACTTTTTGAGTATTTTCACTTTTAATATTGGGCAAAAAAAAAATCATAAAACCTTTAAATTTTGCTAGGAATTAAAATTAAATTGAAAAATCTTAGACAATTTGAATTTCTCCAAAATTTTAGAATTCACACGTTTTTTGGTGAAGCGTAAGTAGTGGTTGAATCTTGATGTTGCAAAAGCACTTGAGAAACTCTAGCTTTTTTTCTAAAAATATATTGCTTTTGTACTCGCAATGATCGAGTTGTTTAACCTGTGCTCTCAAAATTAATTCAGGGATGCTTTAAAGCTCTCTCCTTCCCAAATTAACCGTTGGAAAACTTTAGATTCTGTCCTGCCTTTTACCAAATTTGATATCCATACTCGTACACATGTAGTAGTAGGTCCAATTTATCAATCAGCTCAAGGAGGATATTGTAGCAACAATTATTTAACAAAAAATTGCGCCATTTTTTTTTTAATCAGACCAATTGGAATTATGGGACTTTTTTGAATAAATGGTATTTTTCTACAAAAAGCGATTTATTTCAAATTTAATTTAGTCCTTCCAAATAATAGTTGTTGCGGAAGCTCCTCATAGTAGATGTTTCTTTTATTGATAACCTATTTATTTGACTAAAATCTCCTACCGCCGAGTTATTTCTTTAGCGTTGGTTAAGGTAGCAATTCTTACCACAATTTATAGAGTTTTTTTAGCGACAACTTGTCATGGTGAAAGATTCGTTTTTTTCTTTTAAATAATGTGATGGGTTTTGCTTTAAATCCATATCAGATCTCTTCTACAGCTTAAATAATATTCGATTCAAAATCAAGTAAATGCTGCATCTGGCAGAATTAACTCCACGCTATTTGGCCAAATATTTAACAAAGCCAATTTGGAGTAAGGTCCGAGACTTGACTGGCCAAAGTCACTGCGAGGAGATTTTTTGCAATCAATTAAATTTTCTTTAAGTTCATAAACCGATTTTGATTATATTTAGTTTTTAATATATAAAAGTGATTCTAATTTGAATAAAAAAATATATAAATAAACAATTCTTTTCTTTCTCTTTTTAGGTAAGTCTTCTTAAGCGTTAAATATTGCAATATTGTAAGTATTAGAAATAAAAAAAACCAATAACAAGAAATTCCACAAAAATATTTAGAAATGTAAAAAGTATGACCATAGTGTGCGACAAAGAATGCTACGGAAGGTTTTCCTGTTGAAAAAATTCACTAGCCAAATTTCTGTATGCACACAAGAATAGAATGCTCTCAAACAAAATGTACACATGTCACTTAAAATGAGATACTTTAACTTACTCAGGAATAAGATCAAAAGTCATCTACCGATTAATATACGAGTATATCGTGCCACTTACTTCATTTTCGAAATAACGATATGTTTGAAATACCGGAACCAATTTGAAAAAATCGATTTGAATTCAGTGTTACAAAGTAAATAATGAGCAAAAACCGAATTTAAAATAAAATCTTAAATCGTTTATACAATATTTTCTTTTCAATTTATTACTGCAAGTCACAGGTTGTATGTCGGTTATTTTGTATCGCATCTCCCGTTTCAGACGTGTGGAGTCGTGTTCGGTTTGGCCTGGTAGAGTCTGCTTTTTAAAATTGTCCATATCCACCTCGTAGAATGTTTCATATCCACTTCTCTCCATTGGTTCCACATAAGTTTGTTATCATTTTCCGATTGCGTTCACTTTTTCTGTTACCTTAAACAAATTATATGCCATTTACGCCCTCAGACCACAACGCACTTCAAACAGTTTTTCTCTGTCTGCAGTGTTGCTGTTAACGGCGTTGTTCATGGTATCTGGACTTCAATTCTTGAGTGATTTGAACCTTATATACGTTTAATACCAAGTTCTTTGTCAACATTGCTACGTAGTTTAATGCAGCCGACGACGGATCTTGTTCGTCGGACACGCTTCCACGAACTCTGTAAATATTCTCGTCTAAGCGAGCTGACCAAAAATGCTGAGATTATTTAATGTTACAAATTAACCCAGTTATTCGAACTACTGTATCAAAGCCCCTATTGTGCGCTCAGAAGTTCGAATTCGTTACATTAAATTATTCACAAAGCACCATGTACTCATTCTCTAGAGCGTCCATTTGCATAATACGCTTAAGTAATTCGAACACGTTCATCCGCTGGATATTGCTTAATGACTTATTTTGTTAAAGTATCTAGAATATTATTTTCATTTAGTTAGCGAAGCATACTTTAAAGTTTGCCACTGTCACGCGTAAACACAACTCGAATCGCGCTTTATTTTTCTGATTGAAATAGAAGAATTGTAATTACTCATTTCACTTGCAATATCCAGTGTTTTCTAAAAGAAAAATCAAGCTATGGAAAACCCAAGTTGATGCTATTTTATTTACCTAATCCTTCACTTTAAACGTTTCATTAAAGTACTTCCCCCTAATTATTCCTTTAGTTCTACTAACAAATGCACCACTTCAATGCATTTAATATTATGCAATTTGATATTAATTTAAACAATTTGACAAAAACATATGTTTAATTAAAATTTTTAATTTGAAATAATAAAATACATTAAAATAACCACTAACACCACATTATAAGTAAAAGCTATTTAAACGCACACATTAGTATCGCTCTTGTAAACTATAAAATGCAATAAAAATAAAACATATCGCTACACAAAAAGTGAAAAACCTTTACGTAGGAAGTTGTTGGCTTAACAATAGTTGCCTGCGAAGACGTACATCATATAGGACTTTTAAAACAAATATTTTAGTTGAAACGTTTTTATTTGATAATTAAACCAGACAGAATAATGCTGTGTTCAAGTTAGACTGCCTTTTTGAGGATATAATGGAATGGTGCAAGGGACCTCGAGTTACAGTCTTTCCCACCAAATGTACACATCTCCATGTCCATTTCTATAAAACTACATTGCTCTTGCTCACTAACACTGGCTTAACTTTAACTGTAACTCTTTAATCCTATTATCAATCACAAAAGCTTTTGTTCTCTCCAAAAATAAATTACGGTTTACCAATTTTCGGATTTGCACATAAGTCTCAGCTCAGAAGACTTAACTCCATAATAAACGCAGCCATAAAAATCTCGTTGGGAGCATTTCGAACTACACCCACAATCAGTATGCTTTTCGAAGAAAATATTAAATCATTACATACCCAGAGGGAAATTTCCGGTTTATATTACACACCTGTGTATCAGGTTGTGAAATAGTTAAAAAAAGTCTAGAAAAAACCAAAATTCACTTCCACCGCATATAGAAGTATACTAAATCGTAATAAACTTAATATATCATTACAAAAGGTTCTACATAAATCAATGCAACTCCCACCCTGGACATTCGAATCCACATCAGTCATTACAAGTCTATACAGCTGATCAAAATCCCATACGAATGCATCCCAGTACAATGTTATGAGGGACGAACTGAATGGGTACAAACTCCTTTTTACTGATGGGTCGAAAAATGATATCTCGATAACCTACAGCATCACGACGGATGACAGCATCATAAAGATTTTTAATCTCCCTACACACAGCACAATTTATGCAGCAGAGCTTATAGCCATTTATAAGACGGTATTAAATGTATTAGGAAAAAGCGAAAAATACGCAATTTTCTTGGACCATCTCGCTTCTTTAAGTTCTATTCAGAATATTTCTAACAATGAGTCTTAGTCACACACTAGGACAATACTAATGTACCCTGATATAATATTATTCTGGGTACGTGGACATTGTGGTATAGAGGGAAATAATTTCGCAGACATTTCTGCCAGGAATGCTGCCAGTCACCCTTTAGCAATGATGCAAAACTTCCTCCGTGGAGACCTAGACTCATTGGTGGTGCTTGACTATAATCATTGGGACAGAAAGAATATGTTTAACTCACCTTCAGCATGCTATAGAACTGTTAATAAGGAACATGAAACAATTTATGACTTCATGAAAAATGATTTCACAGCCAAACCACACACAAAGATTACGCATGAAGCGTTATTGAACTCCAATGGTACACTCCTATTATGTATCCTTAAACACCTTCCCACTTTGCAAATGGCTGGAAATTAGAAACTCAAAAAGAAACACATTTATAAATCTGAATCCTATACATTCGCTACAATATCCCACTATAGAAAATGAAGCAATATTAATAAAATTTTTACAAAAGTTAAAACTTTATAATCAAATTTAAATTTATGTCAATATCTACAGAGCTGAAGGCCTATGCTGCTATTGCTGTCAATAGATTTATTTTATAATTTGTGATTATAAGATAAATATATTTAATAATAAAACGATTGTAAGTACTTTCACTAGGGTAGCTGAACCCATGGCAGTCTTGTCTTTCAGATAAGTCCATCAGTTATCCAATATAAACAGCTGTTTCAAATCGCTTTCCACTGCATCTTTAGCATCTCGAAAAGTTCATCTGCAATTTAGAATACATTAATACAGATATTGTATTTTGAAATCAGTACATGTTCTCATGACACGAAGAGCAGCCTTGTTGCATAATAATTTTTTCATTAACCTTCAATGCAGCCTTTTCGTTCCTGGATATATATATCAAGTCAAAAAATACTGGTTTGTTGATTAAATTACGGCTTGCTGGGTCCTAACACATATTTCTCTTGTGCTTCAGTCCAATTTAAATGGGATCACAGAAAATTAATCTCGAACTCTTTAAAAATGTTTTTAATTCACTAAAATTGGTTATTTTCTTTTCAAAATGGAAAACTACACGCAAAGAAAAAATCTGGTTGGATTAACCGTAATTTAAGAGAAACGTATTCTGTTTGAATTATGTTAATTGCAAACAACTCATATTTAAAACAGAAAATTGTTGCTAATGATTGGCAGTGGCTGAGGTACGAATACAGGCCACTAAAGCCATCTAACTCTTAATCACTTAAGCCACACCACCCTTATACTTTGATTAATCCGCAGCCGATTTTTAAGAACATTTTATGGTTAGAGTTATTGGATTATTTTTGTGTAGCTAAACAATTTTTTTTGTGGTTCGAATTTTAGTATATACATATTTTATTGTTCAACTCATCCATGTTTAGGTTTAGAAATCATTTAATGATTAAATTCACTAAAACTTCACTAACTTGTTTATCGCAATAATACTAATGTTTAAAATATTTTTCAACAAACATTATATGGTTGCCATAACAATATATTGTTATACAGAGCATAAGACAGTTGTCGCGATCACGCCACCATCATGTCTTTTTCTTTGCGTGTAGCGTCAGTTTTAGCTTCTATGGGATCATCCGCATTCTTACTTCATGCTTGAATATGTAGATGTTGCCAATCCAATAGCGTTTTCGTTTCTTAAGTAAAATGTAATCTCTAACAAAACCCGCCTTTTGTGGGCATAAACGTATGACAAAAGGGCAGAAAATGTTACAATTTTAAAAGGGCATCCCAGGTAACACAGTTTACGTGAGTTCTATTTAAAACTACGGACTTTGCCTTTTTTCAATTTTATTTTATCATTCATATGGGTTTCATATTTATATGGATACAAATTTAGTATAAAAGTTTTAAGCAAAAATCCCACAAATGTGAAATTCTAACGATAAAATAACTTAAGTCAGCACAGGTTGTTTTTGTTGTAAAAAGAACCACACACATATAAGAGCACACGCATTACAAAAGTTACAAATAATAGACAAATTAATTAGGTTTTAAGTGTGTTTGGAAATAACAACTTATGTCGATATATTTCGTTAGCGCTAGTAATTTTTTTAATTAGAAAAATCTGAATTAGTCTATATTGTTCGAAATATTGTTACACCCATTTAGGGGACATTTAAAAAAAATTCACTTGGCATTAAAATGCAATATATTTAACCGCGTATGCGGTTATAATTAAAACCACAGATTTGTATTGAGTCCAGATCATTGGCATTACAGTAGTTGTAGTTTAAAGGGGAATACATTTTTTAAGATGAAATGCCGCCAAGAAATTTCTGAATTTTTGTAACAGACTCTTGAAATCATATAAATATGTCTACAAATTAAATCTTTTTCCATTTCGTTTGGCGATATTTTAAATGTAACAAAGCGAAATTTGCACAAATACAAAAAAAAAAAAAAATTAAAAATTTAAATTGTTACAAAACCGCAGTTAAACAAATTTCGAGAGCTTTCCAAAATCATAAACAGGAAATTAAATTTGTACAGAAAACAATCGCCTCATGTTATTATTTATTCATTGCTATTGTAGTATTGTAGTCTGAAAAATGCCCGAATTATTACAATTCGCATTGTCTGTCTGTCTGCCATTATTTAATGTTCATTCAATTTGTTGTAATGTACATTTTGAATGAAAACGACATGTTCTAAGAGAATTATTATTAAATAATGTAACAAATTAATCAAATACATTATAAAAGCAAATATTCATTTTACATATTGCACATTTTGTGAGTGTGTATTTATTTTAATATTGAAATAAATATTCCACATTTTTATTAAATGAATTTATTCAAGGCACAATAAATAAAATATATGGATCTGTGAGCAGGGTGACGGTTAAGAGGGAGAGGGAATGACAGAAACAGAAATAATTTTTATGCGGAGGTTGAATATGAAATTTATACCGGACACCGTCAGACTTCAGAATATTCAAGTTCTCTCCTCTCTTTCTCGAATGTGTATATAGAGTGTCTAGATAGGAACGATAGGAAGAGAAATTTAAAAAGAACCACAGCGGTATGAGATTTTGAATTTATTCTTGCTTTATTGCGAAGCTACATTTTTCAAATGGCCTCTGCTTTCCTGACAGTGCTTTAAGATCATATTTTGGACAAAATCCGGATCAGTGCCCAAGTGTCGAAATTTGAGCGTCAGCACAAAATTAGCTGGTTTGGTACTCTGGCATTGCCCAATTCAGCTGATCGGCGCCGAACCATTCTTCATCGATACTGTCCGCTAGGGTGGCCATGCTTTCTTCATTTCTTCATTACCGCTGTATGGCTTTTGGCTAAAGGTCCAGAGGAGTTTACTCATGCCCAATTTATTCTCCAGTGTCACAAATTGCCTGCACTCTGAAACGACGAAATGCTTGTATATACAACTGAGCCGACATGAAACAATGCATGAGGGCATGATGCATTTGTAACGTTGACAGATTCTGAAATATAACAATTGGAAAAACTTTTCATTATCTAATCACCCTATACCATATTGAATATGCCTTTAAAAGAAAAACGTATAAAATTTTACTGCCGCCATTTTCCTATAAACAAATTAAGAGGTCGCCGAAGAAATAGAGCAAATATATCATGCCATACTTCATTACCTACACTTAAGTATTTTAAATTATAATGGTGAGTCGTCAAAAGTGCTAGGAAGGAGAGAAGATCTTCGAAAAAGCAAAATAGACGAATTTAATTAAATTAGACTTGAACTAAAACTTATCAACAGTAAAATAATTTAAAAACTATTTGAAGAAATCGAGGTGAAACCAGGCGTTGCTAAACGGGGTAACCGCAGCGTTGTTAATGAAAATTAAAACTCTAATCGCAAACAGCCGAAATATGATTGAGCTAATCATAATCTAAGAGCAAATATTATGGTATATTGTTTGTAATGTTTGTAAGCAAATCATATTATTGTAGATATTAAAAGTATAGAAAAGCAAAAATGTATGTTACTACTTGGCAACGCCTGAGGTAGAAACACAGGCGACTACTGCCATCGAATGGTTAAAAATCAACGCGCTAATCACTGAAGCCATAGCATAATTTGATTAAATGCCAAAAGAGTTTTACATACCTGGTCTACTAAGAACGTTTTATGGTTACAGTTATTATATTATTTTTCTATAGTTGAAATACTTTGTGGTTAAAATTTTAGTAAAAATTGTATTGTTTAACTCGACCATGTTGCAATCCAATGGTTTAATGTAACAATAACCTATTTATCGCAACTAAAGTAATGCTTAAAATGTTTTCCAGTAACCACTATATGGTTGCCAGAACAATATATTGCCGAAAAGAACTTAATATGGTTGTCGTGACTTTCCCACAACCAAGTTTTTTTCTTTGCGTGTAGAGATGTACTGTGTATGATCATATGAGTAATGAAAGACCATAAGTCCAAACACAGTGAGGCACAACTCGTCGATGTTTCTTACAGAAAATTGCTGTGGCAGTGCATATAATCTCAATTCCCAAAACCTCGATAATATACATATATTAGTATCATATGACGTAAACATTAAGTCAACTCATCCAGGAAAAGTAGATATTTAGACAATAGTGGAATTTCTCTATTCTGTAACTTCCTACGCCATGCCAGCATCGCGATAAAAACCAACGGCATGGAAATAAGCAGAAATAATCATCTTTCAGAAATATGTTACTTTTTTTACAAACTTTTAAAAAGCTTAACTTAAATTGTCTTCAACTTTGCTTCATATCCTCTATGAAAATTGTTTTTGCAACCAGTCTTTCCATTTTACATTCAAAATGTAATTTCTGTACTTTTTCAATTAATTATCGATTTTGTGTTACACATACTACTCGAGAAACTTCTTACTTCCTTTTGCGAAGTACAAAAAGTATCTACGAAGTGTTAAAAGATTACACGCCACATTTATTGCACATTGACCATTTGTAAATACCTGTGTTCTACAGTTTACTTTTTACAAATAAAAGAAGGCAACTGTGAAAATTATTTTACCCAACATACATTTTTGTGACAATCGAAACGACATGGAGTGGTGCTCGCAAGTGGAGTTAAAAAGAAATTATTTTTGCACAAAGTTCTCAATGCAAATCCTTATAGAATTAGAGCTTGCAACCAATCTGACTGGCCTACATAATAAGGCCTCCCTGTTGTTTTGTTACCTTCTGCAGAGTCGTGCCATTGTAACACATCTGGTTCGAGAAATGCTGCCTAAATTCTCTAAATGAAAATATCAGAGCCTACAGGGGATACTGAATACCGAATATGCTTTCCGTTTTTAAGATCTGGCTTTTGATATTTAATTTTTGGCGTCCTTTTTTGGTCAAAAAGCTTTATTCAATTTGAGATTTTAGAAAACTTGCAAATGACTATTGCTGGTGGGTGGTAATTTCACTGATCCTTCTGATTTTGTGTTTGCTTTTGTGAAATTCGTAATCCAAACGATGTCCTGCGTAATAGCCGACAAATATTATTATTACTTGCCCAGAGTGGTTTCAAATCTTGATAATGGTTTTATCACTCCCTTTTTAAATTCAAGAAAATTGTGTATTTGGTTATCATAGTAATTTTCCATTATCAGCCTTATAAACACAAACACCAAGTTATTTTTTTTTTTTGGTGCTTGTTTCTCTCGTTATGGCTGTCGACTTCCATTCTACACATACCAATGTCTACTTGTATCTATTTGTATGTATGTGTGTATGTAATTGAATTTTTACACTTTAATCGTATTTGAAACTCAGAGAAGTTCCGATGGAAAACAAAAAAAAACTCTTCTTCGGATACTGTTCACTTTTATCAAGTACATGTTTGTATTTCCTGCAGAAAAAAGGAAATTGAAAAAAAACCAACACCTATTTATGGTCACATACATATGTACATACTCGTACATTTCTAAGAAACTGAATCAAAAAAGTAGAAGAAAATTGGACTCTATTCGGCTGTGGCAAATATTACATACCGTTCACCTAAACATGGAGTTGGTGTACAATCAACAACATGAATTCAGTAAGTAAAAAATCAGACAGGAATTTGATCCTCATAAAAAAAAATGGTATCAATAATATTATTTGCGGCCCTAATACCACACGAAAAAGATGCATATCGAAGGGGCTTGTAAAAAAATCTTTCACACGCACTAACATGTAACTAAGCGAGAAAATCTGTTATTGAGTCATTGCCTTAAAGTCCTTTTTACAACAATATATTGATTAGAAAACATGCCAAAACCCGAATAAAAGTGATAACGTACACGTAAAGAAAAACACATGGTCTAAGAGCAACATATTCCAAATTACTTATGTGATTGTAAACAATTCATATTATTACTGCAAATAATAATATGGTCCTCTGATAAAGCCATCGAATCCTTAATAATCAACGCGTTAAGCCACAACACCCTCATACTTCGCATGAACACCAAAATAATGTTACATATTATGTTTATTAAAAATATTTTATGGCTAGAGTTATTATATTATTTTGATATGGTTACAATACTTTGTTTGTGGTTAGAATTTTAGTGAAATTTAGTGAAATTTAGTGAATTAATGTTTCAATTTTTATGGATGCCAAACATTTTATGATTAAATGTAAGCAATAGCTTTTTTATCACAACTAGAGTAATGTTTAATGTGTTTTCAAATAACCATAACATGTTTGCCATAACATATATATTGTTTTAGAAACCATGCCACCAGCATGATTTTTCTTTGCGTTTATAATGGTGTGAAAATATATGTCATGACACTATTAAATCATATGGATAGAAATTTAACAGTACTATGGCTCTCATCGTTTTAAGAAAGTTTTCTAAATCCACAGGCTTACCATCAGTTGTTTTACAAAAGCAAGAAAAGAAATTAAAAAAAAAGCAAATGTGTAATAAAGAACAAAGTCGACTAGATTGCAGACAACAGCGCGTCGCCGCCGTTTATCTCGTCTTAGGTTTGCAGTAGCTTAAAAAACCACTAAGTTTATCGGTTTGGAATTAATTTTGTTCACGCAGATGTTGAAAAGTTATCTTTTATTTTTACTACTTTTTGGTGATTTTTTACAATCAATCAAATAGTGGAGATGTCAGCCGTCAGCAAACAAAACGAATTGCTCATAATAAAAAATTTTAAAGAAAAGTTTCACACAAATTAAAAAAAAAAACATCACGAAACCAAAAAATAAGCACTTGAAATTCTACAAAGTTAAACATTTATTTTAAGTGTGAACAGCTGAATAACTTTTACACATATTTTCTGTTAGGATGATAGTGTAGACATGCCATTTTATGAGAAAAAATTTTTTGTTGTTGCTGTTGTTTTCTTTTGGACAAGCGAAGCAATTATTTTTTGATTTTATACCTCTAATATCCAACGGAAATCCAATGATCAGTTGAATAGTGTAAGCGGGGTCTAATTTATAACTCTGCTTGGTTACATTAGTCGATAATACAGTGTTTTTCTCACTGCATTAACACACAGTCAATTTTTTCATGAACTAATTTTCCTGATTTTCAATAGAAAAATTCTCGATACCATATCTTACTGACCGGCACAATACATACATAGGTCCATTAATTACCTGTTATGTTTGAAAAATTCTCATTAATGGCAATCGGTTAATCGTCTCCCTGCGTAAAATTCTTCCGAATGAATGGGACTTATAATTATTTTTTTTAAATTTCAAACGAACTGACAAACTTAATTGCCTATAGAAAAAAGTATTAACTTTGAAATGTGAATGTGTGTGTGTGTGTTCATACAAGAGATACTCGTAGCTTGGGCGTGATTATCAGAACTGTTTATGAAATGATTATTGTGTGTTTTTTTTACTTCAAAAGTTTTCCTATTTCTAAAATTGGCAGAAAAAAACGTTTGCGGTTAAAGTGGCGAAAATTAAGGAAATTGTTGCAGGTGATAACAAGCCTCTTATGAAATATGAACATTTTGAAAGACTTTTGATTGCCAGATGCTTCAAAGCAGCGTAAAAATTCAATTTAATTTCCTAATGACACTTTAAAAATGTCTTCAAAAATGCACAAATAATTGCTGTGATATCTGCTAGTGCTTGCAAAAAGAAATGCATTTATATTTTGCTTCATCAAACACTTATTATTTGTAAATACATTTTGCTAGAAAAACTTTGTGAAACTGTATAGAATTGCAAACATCTTCCGCGAAGACGTCAAATTAAGTCTTGTTTGCATAAATTCAGTATTTAAAAATCTGTGAAATAGCCAGACACTTCAGTCCTCAAATGAGAAAATCGCTTTCCAAAACGTTATAGAAAACTTTTAAAGAGATTTTAGGAAACGGTTGAGCAGTTACCTTCGGTCTGGTTTTGTCCCTCAATACTAGCTATAATTTTTTGCTCGAATGATACAAATTAACGTGATTGCTCTTACCGGTAACTTCGGCTAGATCGTTTTAATAGAAAGGCTCTTAACCAGCGGTTTAGTTTCTCGTTCGTAATTGTAGTATGAGTTTCAATCTCAAACGACTTATTACAATTTTTGTAAATTATGTGATTTTGTGAAGTCAAATTTTGTTTAAAAAAGCATTATTAAAGGGCTAACGTACATGATTTCTAAGTATATACAATACTGCAATTATTCGTAGGATCAATTTCGAACTTCATTCAAGTCATTCATGAGATTTGCGGTCTTCCAAGAAAAGCGCCTGGTCTTGAGGCTTCGAAACCAATCGTGCATTCTCCTCATATGTTATTTATTTCCACAGGATTGGGGTACCGCTGAAATCTCTAAATAGCAAAAGGAATTTGTGGGTGTGATGGCAGTCTGCTTTCTACCGCATTATAAAGATACGATAACGTCGTCAGATACAGGCAAAGAAAAAACAAATTCACATTGCCATGACAATCAAATAATGTTCTCTACAAAAATGTATTGTTGTGGGAAACATGTATTCGTTATTTGAAAAAATTATTTTAGTTGCAATAAACAAGTTATTGTTTCCATTTCCATTTTCCATCTTTAAAAATTCCAACATGGTTAAATCGAACCTACTAAAATTCTTAACATAGGCAAAGTACTTTAACTATACAAAAATAACACAGCCACTCTAATCATCAAATTTTCTTTCTAAACATTTGTATGAGGCTTAAGTGGCTAGCACGTTGACTATTAGGTATTAGATGGCTTTAGTCGCCTATGCTCGTACCTCGGCTCCAGCCAATCAGTGACGTGCACATTCTGCTTTTCTATTGTTCTAAGTAGACTGTATTATTATATTATTATTATTATCCACAACAATAGTATGACTTGCTTAGAACCATATAATTCAATTATAATAGGTTGCTCTTAGTTTATAGTTACCTCCACCATGTTTTTTCTGTAAACTTTTGTTAGACTTCTCGTGCACAAGTAAATAAAATAAGCTAACTTGAAAGCCGAGTGCATGGGAAAAGGGGTCTCATTGCACTTGACAATTAGTCAGTTATAAAACGCATGAGGCAAGTGAACGTATATTCCAAACTGGTGCTGGAATGTGTTCTTAAACTGAACAGATGTGCCTCGTTGAATGAGGTGACGTTGATGTGGGTTAAGGGACACATAGGCACAGCTGGGAATGAAGCAGCAGACGAACTAGCAAAAAGGGGATCTGATGTGGATTTCTGTGGACCAGAACCCAGGGTTGCCCTGGGGAATGGCCTAGTGCGAGCTAAAGTACTTCAATGGGTAAACTCATTACACCTGAACAGGTGGAGGAAGAATACCACATGTAGACAGGCTAGAATGGTGCTCAAAGAGCCCCTCGGCAGGAAGGCCAGCAAGGTACTCGTGTTAGCCCTATTATACCCTTTAAGCTGGATCACTGCGTTAGTGACAGGACATGGAAACTTCAAGTACCATCTGGCTAAGATGAAAGTCATAGAAGATGATACTTGCAGACTATGCCTGGAAGAGGCTAAGACGGTAGCGCACATTGTGTGTGAATGTCCAGCACTGGCTAGTATAAGGCTTAAGACCACGGGCAGACACTTGTTAGATGTGAATGCCATGGGGGAACTAAGCCTTAGACAAATGCCAGCAATTACAAAAGACTCCGTGATGAGGAAGAGTGTCGACAGTTACCAGTCGACAGTCTGAAATCACTTTAGTCAAGAGTAGGGCTAGGGATAGCACGAAACTCAATTGAAAGTAAGGTGGCTGTGATTACTGATCGGTTCCCTGAAATCAATTTGAGGAGTGAAATGGGGGTCGAAAAGGGACCCAGAAAGTAAGTGGTCTGCTTCGATATCCCCCCATGCATTAATAATAATAAGCTCGAAATAAAAGTATTTATCGCGTGTTCATACAGAATTCTTTCGTATAAAAACGATGATTGATGTATCTGGCCAGTGGTATCTTGACAGTATTTGGCTTGATTTTTCGATAGTATCTTTGTGGTCAATTTGAGAGGCTCTCACTTTTTCAAACAATTATAACATAATACTGCAGGTGAATTTATTGTATTCTCCTGATTCTAGGAGATATCTCCACGAAAAACAGTTCATGAAAGTTGCATTAGGTCCGGGTGTCGTTTGTTTTTAATTAACGTCCTGGACATTAATTCTTACAGCCGTGGAATTTTAAAGAAGTACAATTTTTGATCTTGGATCTAAGGTGATCTATGTAAATATATCAAGCATTTCAGTACTTCCAAGTTTTAAGGTACGCATGTCTACAAACAGACACTTCACTTTGGTCGCCTAGTTTTTTCGTTCATTTTGACAAACTACCCAATAAGAGACGAAAACCACAATGTACCACAATTGCTGAATTTTCGTTCCTTATGCTCAAGGGAATGGCTGCATATCGTCTGAATTCTCAAGGCCCAAACCATAGATTGGCATACGCACGTTGCCATCATCCATTAACGCAGTAAGCTTAACTAATATAGACTTTCTGCGGAGGCACCCAGCTAACATGCCGTGCTGAAATTTAACCATTTAACTTTACTGTTTTTGATTGTTATCCAAATTGCCAAAGAATCCTTTTTTATTTGCTCATTCTCTTTATATCACACCTTCATGAACACATACTTCAGCCTTTACCACATTCTAATGTAGTCGTATGTATGTAGATATGCGTGTTTCTGTGTTTAGATGTTAAGGAAAATGTTTGACCAAACATAACACAATTTAAGTAGAATTAAAAGCTTTGTGTAACATCAGCACCTCAAATATTTTTATTGTTACTTGAGAACTCATGCGTGTTTATTAGGGTGGATCAAATTTGTATAGACGAAGAAGTCGTGATTTCATTTGCTGTACCTTCATTCGAGAAATTTTTAGTGTCGCATAACTAAACAAAAGAAGCGTAAAGTTTTGGACCGAGGGCGTGTTGGAGTTTTGGGAAATGTTGAATGAAACAAAAAATTGTTTGTTCGTTTAAACGTTCATATTTAATCGGTTTTGGAGGGGTCTTTCTAAATCACATATAGGACAATAATTATCAATGGCTATCAAATTCGAGTAAGCACTACGTAAAACTAGTGTAACTCTTCAATACTATGTACCACCCTAATATACACTTATGTGTGCAGTCAGTAGTAGTATTTGCGTGTGATATAACAAATGTTAAACAAAAGTTTAAATTGTTAACAAGTGTATGATCATATAAAACTCAGCTCAGGCAAATTTTGTTTACATTTGTTAATTCCACAAAGTCTTCAAAAGGCAAACGCAAGCAATTCTGTTAAATACTTTGGAATAAAAAATAAGCAAAGGGAACAATTTTGAAAAAATATTGTTTTAAACAAAAAGCTTTAAACTCTTTATTGACGATCTAAGGAGTCTATTTGTTGTAAAGCTTGTTCGATTATTATATATGTTATTATTATCTTGCTAACCTTTGGTAATTAATACTCTGTCTGTTGGGATGCTGCATTTAGTATATAAATTTTTCATACCTTTGCGATCAAGGCGAATTATAACAGTTAAGCTCACTGCTGATGACTTTTGTGGAACTGATTGGATGTCTATATAAACCTTTTTTCGCCGTTCCCGGCATTTTTTTATGGGGATTTTGACGAAGCCGGAAATGCTTTGAATTCGTTCATGAGTCTAACTGTTATCAATTTGCTTTGATTGTGACAATCTAATGCGTGGGACGGCAAACAAAAGGGGTATTGAAATGATCGAAGAGAAAGCACTTAAAATATCAATTTACTGATGTTTTGTCGCTCTGACACTAGAATAATTTGTGTTATTATGAAACTACAGAAGTGTCTAAACCTAAATAAAAGCGGTAGTGAAAAGAATATTGCTTAAGAAAAATATTTTATTATTAGCCTAAAAGACTGTTTAAAAGAACATAATTGTTTATTATTATTTGTGAATTATTATCATAAACTTTAGAGTGAAGAAAACCCTACAATAACAATATAATGGAGCTAAAATGTGACAGTTTGACATCGACACCTCTCATACAACTTTTCCGACGGTGGTCTTGCCACTAGACAAAGAATGTTTCCACAACAAGTGTGTGGTGGTTGAAGCACTTTCCCCATTTTTTTACAATTTTGACATCTAGGCTGACTGTAGCATGAACTGAAAACTTGCTGGTGACTTTGGAGCTGCCCACTCTTCTGGCGCACCATGGACGGCTTTCCTTGCAATGCAACGCCACATGGATCATGCACCATAGCCTTGCAGTGATTTGAGTCTAAGCCACAGCCAGCTCGAAGGGGACTTACGAACAGCTAGCTCGGAATTTAACCTCCCGGGAGCTACTAGTTCACGTGGTACTGTGGTTATTTGGTTACTGGTCAAACCTGAAATATCCTTGTTTCCGAGTTTCATGCTCTGGATAGACGCCTATTAAGATGGTAGATTTACCAAGAAAACATACTACCGGGATAATATCAGGAGTAATAGAGGGGAAAAATAGCTAGACCAGCGTTGAAGCCAGCTTAGTTCTTTGTTGACTAATTGGTACTATAAAATAGATTTAGCGATAGAAGGACCCTGTGAAACATGCGGGATATTTTGCAAGCCTTTGACGGCCATTTAAAGGATGTCATTGATGATTTTACAATTAATGTCTTTAATTAATGTCGGTAGCTTCCTGTTTCAGACCCCAGACAAGTCTAGCCAAACGTTTATCCAATATACGTCACATAGAAGTACATCCAGATACAGTGACCACTAATAGTACATGCTTCTGGAGGAAAATAATGGAGTAAAATTACTTATAGTCCTTGCTCCGTCTCCGTCACCTTTGGGACTAAATCGTTCATGCATAATACTGATCTAATACTGATCTAGGGTCGTCTTAATGAAAAGCATATCATACACATTCTGTCCTATTTTAGCATACAGAAATTGGACTTGCAAGAAGATATCACGAGAGAAAATATTTACACTTATTAAAGGCTTAATTTGGCTTGCTCTTGAAATTCGATCAAGTTTTTTATTGACTCAATTATTTATTTAGTAAAAAAGTTTAATTAATTAATTCATGAAAAAAGAAACTCAATGAAATTTTTTAGCTGAAGCCAGACCGGGGACTTAATATGTAATTTTTTTTTCCATTAAAATAGGCAACTTCCCCTTATATACTTTAGAATATACACACTTTGTTGGTAGCTTCGGAACTATTGAACTTATGTTTGGCCACCAAATAACTCTTAAGTAGGTAACTCGTTTCGCGAAATGTCACAAGACAACACCCATTTGAAAAATACATAATTTGACCGGGTAATTCGAACCTGTAGTTTCTCTAGATATGTTCTTCACACGCAAAGAAAAAACATGGTGTTGGCATAGTTACCACAACCATGCTATGTTATCTATATTATATATATTGTTGTGGCAAACATATAATAGATGTTTGAAAACATTTTTAACATTACTTAGTTGCCATAAACAAGTTGTTGTTTGTATTTTATCATTAAATTATTTTCAATCATAAAAATTGCAATATGGTTTAGTTGAACAATAAAATGTTTACTAAAATCCTAACCACAAACAAAATATTGCATCTGCACCAAAATTATATAATAATCTTGATTTTTTGAACTAATTTCCGTCATTCCAACCAAACTTGACAAGTGATGACGAAAATTCGTTCTAAAAATCAGGAATAATATAATAAATCTCAGTATAAAGTGTTTTGAGTTGCTATAATTTGAAAATTCGTTTGGTGTTTAATCAATATATGAGACTGTTGTGGCTTAATTGTTTGGCGTGTTGACTAGTAAGCATTCGATGGCTGTAGTCTCTTGTCAGTGACATCGAGTATTGCTCTTTTCTATCGTTTTAAGAGGACCTACAATAATACTATGATTTGTTTACGACCATATAATGCAATCATAGTAGCTCTATGATTGTGGCTCGTGGGTTGTTGGTCTAAAATCGAGGTAAGGACCCTGTCTTAAGGAAATGTCAAGAGAAAGTAATATCAACCTTCCAAAATAACATTATAAGCATAGCGGTCTAATGCATCCTATTTCTATTAAAGCCTAAATTTTAAAAAAATTATAATTATGGAAAATGACAAAAATTTGCTTTCAATATACTTTTCCTTTGACTTAATTTTGTTATGTTGAAAGGCAACCAATTAAAAAAAAAATATTTCTACAAATTATGTTAACCGTAGGTTGGTTATGTATGAATAAATTTTATGCTTTGTGTTGATATTTATGCAAAAATTTATAAAAGAAAATTTTGCATCTAATAAATATTTCTATGCCAAATACTTTTATTATGCAACAACAACTGTTTACCTTCTTTACCTATTTAATTAAATTAAATTGCATCATATCAATTATTTGCAATAAAATAATTAATTTAAATATTTCGGAAATAGAAAGCAAAGAAAATCTTGAAATTAATTTCCACAAATTGATATTTTCCATTCATGATGATGATGATGATGATTATAAGGGTGACTTTCCTTTGAAAGAGTTTTAGTTGTACAAAGTTTTATTTATATTCTGTGCCAATACAAAATTTCATAGACTGTATCAATATTTGCTACTAAGTACCGCAAAGGAAGACAGGAAAATATTGACATTCTGCATATATTTTTCTACTAATTGAAAATCATTTTTTTTCATTTCATTTTAAACTAAAAGGGGGAAATAATATTTCAAAACGATTTGAGTTACTTAAGTAAATATGTGTTGAAGTGTATGCGTTTCATTAGCGAACTATAATTATAAATATTTCTATGGAAAATCTACTTTGTTTTCTTTGGCAGCAATTAATTTTGATTACAACATAAATATCTCTTTGTCAATAATTTACCCAAGATAATCAATTTTTATACGACATTTATTCAGGAGTGAGAAATAATTATAAATAAATTATTGTTTGTTCTTTGCAGCATAATTCAATTAACGAAAAAAGCTCATTATAGACAATTTAGCTGATTACGAAACCCTAATGATTTGTGGTAATGGAAAATTTACAATAATTTTCCTTTAAGTGTATGAAAACTAGTAGTAGTGGGTGAGTCCCCTTTCTAACTTCTCCACTTGATGGATTTGCTTTCGATTATTAAATAATTATTAAATAATTGCGTTGGTGAAAAGGAAAGGAGAGCAATCGGAGGTGTGTCTATGGACAGAAGATTTTATCTTTCCTACTATAAAAGTTGCAGAACGCGTTTATGCTAAAGTAGGAAGTCGTACAATCCAGTTTCAAATTAATTGACCACAAATTGATGATTTTAAAATCTGAATGTATCATATGCAAAAGATAACTTTGTATACATGGCCCCACACTAGTCATAGGAATGATCGTTGGACTTACTCCCCTACATGTCGAAGTTAAAACGACAGCACCCACTGCGGCCTTAAGAAAAGCAAAGATTTTGGACGCTGTCTGTAACTCTTCATGTCTCGTTGTCTCCGATAAGATGACTAGAAAATTAAGCTTTTCGAAGCATTTTTCAGTGATCATCAGCAAACGCGTAGTTTGGGGAAATATTGAGGTAGTAGCAGAACAGGACTCACATTTATGGTACACGGATGAGTCCAAGATGAAAGATGGCAGTTCGTGAGCGGGAATTGTAGGACCACATTTCCAGTTGCAATGGAAAAACAGATTCCATTTTGTAGTCGGTGGTTCACGTCTTAGAGCTCTATGTTAGAGAAAGTCTACTTAAGGCAGACGCGGATACAGGAGTGGGGCGGTGGCTAAAAAAGGGTAATTTCCCGCTCGAAAACCTATAATAAATTACAGTTCTAATACACAAATTTTGAAAAATTGAAGTATTGTTTAGTTTTGTTAATGCTTTTCCCTTCAAAACCTTAACCTAAATTTGCTCCTGCAGTAGGGGCAATCCCACTTCGAAAATTTGTATTGCGTTGTATAGCTAGGCGCGTGAGGAATTTAGTTACTTTAATGTTGGTACCGGCACACGAGGGGCATGTATGCGTTAGCAATGACAGACTATCTGGCTAAAAACGTAGGCAGACACTTTATAGGCCTAGGATCTGTCTGTGGGCTAAACAAAGCTTTAGAAATAACTTCAAACGCGAAGGCGGAAAACAAATTACTGGAGAGCTCAAACATGCATGCAATAATCGAAAAGATTTATTCACCCTGCAGGTATTAAGATAGAAGCTATTCTAAATTGCAGCCGAAATTATCTTCACTGAACTGGTAACAGAACACTGCAGGCTTAACTATCCTATGAAAAAATAAGTGTCGTAGGAAATGATTCCTGCAGTCTGTCAAGGAAGACAGGAAACATCAGAACGAATTCCTTGCTATTGCCCTGCGGTGGCGACAGGCAGACCTTATTACCGAGGCAGTAGGAAAATAGTTCGAGACCTAATAGTTAAAATAAAGCCAACAATTATTATGAGACTTATAAAAAGTCTAGAATTGTTGGGAAATTAGCTGGGCACGAGGCTGTATAGTAGATCTATCAGTTCCTATAACTAATAATAAAAATACATGGAAACGTTTTCCATCGGTTTGTGATGCAAATCGTATATTCATCATTGGCTTGCCATATCTTGCTCCTGATCCTCGAAGAAACTGAAATTTGAAGTCCCACCGTCTGATGGATGGTATGTGAACTATGTATAAAAGTGGTGATGCTGTTGCTTTAACACAAAGGCGCTGCATTGCAATGCAAGCCATTAATAGTTTGGCTAGAATCTTCATGATGTTTAAGTCCCCAAAATGGGTAAATGCAAGATAACTACAGCCATGGCAAAATTCAAAGTAGCGCTAATGTGTCGGCCAAAGGAAATTTCCTACTTCTCGGGGACCCTAACAATAAAAAATCGTTCCTCCTCAAGTTTGGAAAATTTCAGCAATTGTAATTATTGCACCAAACGTCTGTTATCATCCATCATCGCTTTTGATCTTCTCAAAGTGATTTCGGAAAATTTACTTTGGATGGCGAGCCCCGTGAAGGTCGTTCACATGTTCGGCTCATTAAGATATTGAGTCTGTAGTTTACCTTAAAATTTTAGAAAAAGAATTAATTCAAGACGTTCTGCAAATCAGCCCGCTGAGATCAGTACTGGTGCTCTACAAGATGTTTTATTAAAAACACCTTTACGTTCGTTCTAAAAGCCAGGCTGGTGAAGCTTGCCGTCCGAAAGATGGTTTTAAAATTAACGATATAACTCTTATTCCGATAATTTCTGTTTTCCAGAATACTGTTGGGAAACTACGATACTAACTAATAACTACTGCTGCAAATCGAACAACTTCCTTGCGATTCACTGCCGCCATATTATTAGAACCTCCGTGTGATTTGTCCTTGATGGAAAAGGGATCGGAGGGAAGATCGTCGTTAAATTTGATGTTGAGCACTTTTTTCGAAATCAATCGACCCGCCGGCTTCAGAGATACACTGAAATAAGTCAACGCAGCGAACTTTTGTTTGTGTTCCCTCTCGCGCATACAACTTTCCAATTATGGCTCTAAACAAATGTTTGTGGCTCTTGGCCGTTTCCTAATAATGCTTCTATATGTTGGCGGCTTAAGTAGTTCATTCGTTTGTTCGGTTGTTTATTCCCTTTTGATTTTCACTGTGTAAAAGGGTGTTAAATTGTTCACGTCAAAAACAAATAACATTTAAGAGTTTGCAAGCGCCATGATGCTTGTGCTTACGTTGTTGCCTTTAAATGGAAAGTGATGTGCAAATTCACTTTATCATTTACCATTTGCAAAACAAGAAAGAAACACGCACAAAGATATCGTTCGCATAGTAAACATAATGACAACGTTGTATTCGGCTTAAATGTGCACACAATTTTAATGGTAGCGAATTTGTGGTGGCAATTGGTTTGTCTATTTTGGGGGAAATATCGTAGAACTGCAACTTTATTGTTGCAGGTAATATGAAGATTTTGTTCGTGAAGCTATGGCGGTAATAAGTGGCAAATACACGTTTGCATTGAAACAGTAAATTTTAAGTGTTTTAAGGTAAACCGCGACACACACCATGCATTTGATTGCCGCAAAGTAAAGCAATTGTCTAACATCTACAATAATGTTCATCTCAGTCACGCATACGTTTGTCTGCTTTTAATTAAATGTAGAAAATTTAAAACGATGTCTGGTTGAGGACTGATGAAATTTTTTTGATTTTCATAAAATCGAAAAATTGTTTTCCTCAACTCTGTATAATATTATTTTAATCTTGCTTTCAAATTAGATAATTATTCTCTCAATTGCGAATACATAACGAAAACCCTTAAAAGGTCGAAGCTCTCATGTTTTCGGCACAATTCTCCTCCCATTACTGTTCTATCATCACGAGTGTATAGTCTTGGACCCACGTTTCATTCGTGAATTTGTATCGCTATAGAGTTCCGTTTTCATGGATGAAAAAATATCTCCGAACCTTCTGCACTTTCTTCACTGTCATCACGCTCCAACTCGCTTCATTTCTGGCATGTCCACCAAAATCGATCTCAGCTCATAGGGTCTAGTATTGAAGTTATGCCAGACAATATTTTTGTCATAAGGTGAGCAAAGGTGACCGTTTTATTTAACGTTTACAAATGTCCATTATATACATTTGCCCATAAAATTCAAGATCGCAATGTAGCTGCTCCTCACAATATCGCTTTTTTAACAATCTCTTTATATAAGTCAGATCCCGTGAGTTTGTGTCTCCTGGTATTTCAAAACCCCAACTTGGAAAACAGTTTCCAAAAGCTGACAAAACTAAAAAAATATCTCAGTTTAATTTGCCACATATAAATCTCACCTGCTGTTGTTCTTTTTTGGCTTTCTGTCTCTTAAATCCGAGGTGAATTTTATATCAAGTTATAGTTTCCGCCAACCCGAATCTCTTCGCAAAATCTTTTATAAAGTATATGGACACAGCTCCAATTGTCGAGCACGATGCCGAATGGACTCATTTGGGTCTTTATCGATACTGTGCACTATAGCAGCGATATATTCTTCGGTATGCACTGTACGATGTCTCTGAGGATGCTGTAGAGTAAAGGTGGTGCGAAATCGATTCATGGTTGCTCGAATTAATGGACGTAATGCAAGATGAGTTTCTCGAATTGAACAATGTTCAGATGTCAGCCTATTTATGCTGAAATCCAACAACAAAGGAAACACAAAACAATTAACAGCTGCCAAAGCGGTAATACCAACCTAAAGTTATATATGTACCTCTAAAACAATACACCATACGATTCAGGACTCTGTAGTGTTATTTGATGAGACCTAAGGAATTCAGAAACGTGATTAGTTTGATAGGCCCTCAATTCAAGAATTAATTTCTTAGTTCCCATTGTCCTTTTTCCTTGCATGTTTTATGATAAATTTCAAGCTTTCGTATGCCCGCCCCCCACAAACTTGAGAGTTAAATTTTTAAAGCCAAGCAAAAAAGTCATATCAAAGTGAAACTTTTCCGATATTTCAGGGCTGCTGTCTTCTTTGCCTGCAAATTCCAATTTGCAAATTTCAATATTCTATTTGCAATAGAATCTCTTCTAAATTTCTTATCACTTTGTTAATGGCAAAAACAAAACCGTAAGTTGTCAACTGAATTTTGTTAATTCATTTGTACAATTATTTCTTTTTTTTTTTTTGTAAAATTAATTAATTTTTTTAATGACTTTTGCTGGAACAATTGTCAAACGAAACTATTTTTATCTTTAGACTGTCACTGCTTACAAATGATTTTTTTTGGAACGAACGTGCTTAACCAAATGAAAATATACAAGTAATTACACAAAATTCTGCCCTTGGGTGGATATAACTGCTAAGTAAAATCATAAAATACTTGGAAAAGCCATACACTAACACTGCTGTAAAAAGGCTGCTGTATACGGAATACACACAAATACACACAAGTAAAAAATTGTTTGTGTTAAGTTGAGGACAGTAGAAACACACACACACCCACACAGTTTTACTTCCTTATTTTAACATGGGCCTAAAGTTAGAAAATCTTTTAATTGTTAAAAACTCACCAGAAACATTAGGAGAACATGACAAATGACATTTCTAACAAATCCAGCTAAATAAAATGAACAATTTTGTGTAATTGGAATAGTGAATGTTTATGGATGTGTGCGTGCGTGTGTGTGTATGTGTGTGTGTGTGTGTGCGTGAGTGTGTGTGTAAGTTGATAATCGTTTAATGGTGCAGCTGTTGCTTGCATTTAATAGAAAATGCCTTGTACACACATTCTTCTGCTAAACAACTAACACAACAACATGACCAGGACACAAAAATATGGCTACCTTTCACACAGCGGGTGGGAGATCGAAAAATTCGTAACACACAAAAATTATCCTAGTTCAGCATAGGGGACCTTTCCCTTCAATTTTGATCAAGTCAAAAGTAGGAGCAGATGTTTCTTATTACAAATGTCTGAATTAAAAGAGCACATAGCCGTATGTGAGTTAATTTTTTTTTAATGTTGCTGCATCGCATGTATTGTTGCGGAATTTTGAATACACAACATTCATAAGTCTTCTTACATGCCTTTGTTGTTAGTTACCGCAAATTTGGTGCTTCCAATATGCAAATTTTTGTTTTCCGTTCTTAGAACTTGCCACCTTTTTGAATGTAGTAGAATTTTTCGAGTTTAACGTTCTACCTGAGAGGAGAGGCAACGAAGACAAGAAAGAACGTCGAATGGTGGAGAGTGAAGACGATTAGAGAAAATGAGTGTCAAGAAATTTAAAGCAAAAGTTGAAATGGTCACTATAACTGTGTCGATGTGGAGTCACACACAAACTATACTGCAAGTCCAGACAGACTTATTGTGACAGTTAATTGCTTAGTGTTGCCGAATGTGGGTTCTGCACGCCATCTACCCTAAGTCATGTCATATTAAGCATTGTCAAATTGCCTTTTTGCGGGTGAGAAGGGAAATCAGCCCTGTTCCTCTTTTTGTTACCTTTAGCCATGTAGTTGCCCGTTTTAGGGTAATTGCTGAATATATTGTCATCCAATTTAAGTTCGCCCGGCATTACTGGCCCAGTTTAAATATCGAATAGACCCCTATCAGAGCGGCTGTTACTAATGATTAAAATGTTTACAAAAAGTATTCTATAGTACGACGGCCAATTTGCTGTCGTGCCATCTGAGGATGACTTGAGCAATTTTATTTTTAAATCAAATTTTTTTCAAAGAAAATTTTAGGGAACTTTAGTTGCTTTTATATGATTTTAGTTAGTTTTGCCTTAACATGCCGCTTGTTTATGCTTTCACGAATAATTTTTAAAATGTTTAGCAGTTTTAAACAAATCATATTATTATTGTAGATAATGATTCTTTGGTCCTCTTAGTACGAACCACAGACAACTGAAGTCATCGAGTTCTTAATAGCACCGCACCCTAATACCAAAACAATTTTGCAAGTTATATATAGATTGGAAAAATTTTAATGATAAATTGTAAACACCAGCTTGATTATCGCAACTAAAGTAATGTTTGAAATGTTTTCAAATAACGAATAAATGTTTGCCACAACAATATATTGTCGTAGAGAACATAGTACGGTTGTGATGACCACGCTAGAACCATGTCTTTTCTTTGCTGTTTTGCCCTTACCATCACTCTATCCAACATGCCTTCATTTCACTTGAGTATAACCAATATTTTTGGCCTAAACGTTATCTAGGGTAGACATTGGTCACATCCTGCTGCTCATAGTTAATAATAGTTTTATTATTACTTTTTACAATTTCCCTGAAGTGTAGTTGTCGTCCATGGAAAAATATTTCTTTCTGTCTTAATGTCCAACTTTTTCCATTTTCTGTAAAACACAATTCTTCCTAATTGCCTACGTATGATAAATAAGTGCTTATAATTTAAGTTCTACAATAATATCTTCCTGCTGACATTTCTCCCTTCTGCTTCCCAAATGCAAAAGCCTGCTTTAAAACTTATCTTGTGTATGTGTTAGTTAACGACCGCATAGTGGCCAGGCATTGTTTTTTCGTCAAGCAAAACATTAAATTGCAAAAAAAAACAAGATGCGAAAACTTAACACACAGCAAGCACTCTTAAGCTTTTATCTTAATTGCTTGTCTAGGAAAATAGTATTGAAGCGCAAAAAAAAAAGAATGATTATTTCCTAACTGACACTAACATCCTTCGGTAGTTGCCTTCACTTCCATATTTTCAATGCATATGTATATGTAATTGTATTTGAATTTCCATGGTTATGTGTGTGTGTGTTAGTGTGGATTTGAATTACTTTGCTTGTTGGGCTGTTAGTACAAATCTTTGGCATTTACTAGATAGAAATTGTGTAAAACCATCCGATTTTTCGTGGATGCTTTTAAACTTAGGCCAATTATTATTAAGCGGAATATAGCAAAATGAATGAAAAAAAGTAGGAACACAAATTTTAAAAATAAAATGTTGCAAGGTTTTGCAGTCTCTGGAAATTTGTAAACGAAAAATTTTCTAAATTACAGAGTTAAGTTGAAGCTAATGAATTAATTTTTATTTGTTTTCGCTGGATAAAGAGTCAAATTGAGCTCAAGAAAGACTTACGATTTATGCAAATTAATGCTCGTGTAAGACAATTTTCATAACAAACATTTTATCAAAGTTTGGAAAAAGTGCGTTTATTTAGATATTGTTAACGAAGTTCT
Source organism: Phania funesta (assembly GCA_963932375.1). NCBI lineage: Eukaryota > Metazoa > Arthropoda > Insecta > Diptera > Tachinidae > Phania > Phania funesta. The sequence goes on from OZ010656.1 coordinate 72,954,603, forward strand.
TAGAATATTTTATCACGGTTTTTGTTTCGTATTATCTCGCAAACTGTACCAAGTTTACTTGAAGACAAATTGTCAAGAATTTTCTAGCGCAGATCACGAACTATCATCAAAAGTTTCTATTTAAAAAATAAATTGCATTCCATAATCATATTGAATGTTTCTTCACATCTTATGTTTAATTAGAGTTTTGCACATAGGGAATGAGCAAAAGTTGAACCAATCTTCAAAACTTTTTTTGAGTTAGGAAGAATTTGTTGATGTGTTTTCAACAAATTGTTTGTGTTGATAATTCTACAACAAATTCTCCGATATGAAGTATCACAGATTAAAAATCAAATTGTCTATATTAAAAATAACTGTAATAATTAGTTGTACATAAACACTTTCGAAGAACAAGTTATCTATATTGAAAACTAATTTTTTATATACAGGTTGTCCGCCAGGAAGGTATACTACTTTGTTAATTTCAGCACGAATATTTTGTTTGAGTTGCTCCAGCGTTTCTGGTTTGTTTACATAAACCTTGCTTTTCAGATATCCCATCAAAAATAAGTCCGGAGCAGTCAAATCAGGCGACCGTGGAGGCCAATCAACATCACCATTCCTTGAAATAACTTGTTGTGGAAAGAGGTATTGCAGTAATGCGATGTGGCATCGTCTTGTTGAAACCACATGTTAGCCAAGCCCAAAGCATGCAGTTGTGGCGTTAAAAAGAGTTCAATCATATCGCGATATGAAGTAAGGTCCAATGATTCCTCCTGACCAAATTGCAAACCAGCCAGTCATTTTAATGGATGCAAAGGTGACTGATGAATTATTTTAGGGTTTTCCATTGCCCAGAACCGACTATTCAGTTTATTCACATATCCATTCAAATGAAAATGTACCTCTTCACTCCTTATGATTTTTTCATGAAAATCGGGGTTATCATGGGCGAGCTGTAGCATCCTATTGGCATATCTACGGCGGCGTAAATGGTCTTCTGGAAGAAGCTCTTGTGTCAACTGAAGCTTAAATGGAAACAAATGCAAATCTTTGTGCAAAATTGTGGCCAAAGTTGTTCTTTGATGACCAAGATCCTGAGCACGGTGTCGAATTGAGATTGATGGATTGTTTTGAACACTTTCTTGAACAGCAGTAATATTTTCAGCCGATCTTGCAGTACGTTGTGGTCCATGATTGGGCCTATCAGCTACAGTGCCTCTTGTTGGCACGTTGTTTCTTCCAAAAATTTCACGTAACTTTCTCATCGTCACAATAATCGATGATTGATTTTGATAAAATATTTTAACGATTAAAACACGTTAGTTTACCGAATATTTTTTCATAATAAATTTGCCGCGTCACTACTTCACAACTGCCAAATATGAACTGTCAAGGCTAATGTTTACCAAAATGGCGGCAAAACAACTTATTATACCTTCCCGGCGGACACCCTTTTATAGAATTTTTGTGATGATTTTTTTTCATATAAATTTTTTCTAATAAATTTTTCAAAGTATAAAATTTGAGCAATTAATTTATTTTATTATATAAAATTTTCCTATAATTTTTCTCTGATGAAATTTTTTTTAAATTAATTTTTGTCTTATAATACTTTAATGGCATAGTTTTCTACAAAGAAAATTTTGATGATATTTTGTTAATTATTATGTTAAATTTTTTTTACAAAAATATTTTGGTGATAAAATTTTCGATGTGGGAAATTTTTTGCAGTTTAAAACTTCTATGACTAATTTTTTACCATATAAAATTAATCATTTTTGTCGCTGTGTAAAATTACAGTGAAAATGTTTTACATCCTGTAAAGTTTTTGTGATACATATTTTGATGAAATATATTTTTTTGGTAAATTTTCCTCGATTTATAATTTTTGTGATATATTTTTCGATATAAAGACTTTTTACGTCAAATTTCCGATGCGTACGCTGTACAAAATTTATTGTGATGAATTTTATTTCCATAAAATATTTTCGTGATAAATTTCTGTGATAAATTTTTCACCCTATAAATTTTTTGACATGTAATTTTATGTATAGAAAATGTCTATGATTAGTTATTTCTCTTATAGAATTCTTCTTACAAAATATCTGTGATATAATAATTTGTGATAGAAATTTTTTTAAATAAATATGCCGAAACTAATTTGGGCCGCATAGGTTTCTGATGAATGATTTTTTCATATATAAATTTTTTGTATGAAATTTCTCGAAGTATCTGTGATTAATTTATTTATACATATACAATTTCTGTCATCAATTTTTTTGTTATTAAAGTTTTTGCAATAAATTTTTCGATGTATGAAGCTTCTGGGACATAATATTCTGCATATGAAATTTATGGGATAAATTTTTTGGTTACATTTTCAGTAGCTTAAAATTTATGTGATAAATTTTAATTCCTATTAAATTTTTGTGATAAATTTTAATTCCTATTAAATTTTTGTGATAAATTTTTATATATACAAAATTTTCTGATCAACTTTTTTCTATGTAGAAATTTTTAATTTACAATTTTATAAAATTTCTCAACTTTTTATGTATCAGATTTCTATGGAGGATATTTTTTTCTATATTAAATTTTTCAGGTAAATTGTTTTTATGTAGAAGATCTCCATGCAATTTTTATTACATAATGCGAATTTCTATCATAAATTTTTCCGTAATGTGCTTAAAATATTCTATAGAAAGTTGCGTGACAGAGCTTAATTTTATTACAACGTGAAATCATTATAGAAACCCATCCACTAAACCTTGCGTATACTTACATACTTATTCACACAAATGCATTCCTTTGTATGAAAGCAAAGTTGCATAACGTTCCAATAATATGCACTTGCAAACATTTCTAATCATGCGTGTGTGAGCTTAACCTCTAGTAGAGACGGCAGCATGCAGGACATTCACTAATAAAAGGTACAATAATTAGAAACCAATACTTAAAGGAATGTATGATTTTATATCTACTCTAGTACGTATTTAAAAAGGAAGTATAATTTACACTATATTTAAAGTGTTTATAAAGGCTTAAAAGTCAATAACTAAAATTGACTAGAGACGTAACCCTTAAAAACAGGCCTCTTCTCTTTGTAATTATTGGACAAAGTAGATAGGAGCACGATGTAGCTGCGATATGGCTGTATCGCGCAGCTAATGGCAGGTCGATATATAGCGTTATGTCAAAAATGTAAAAAGAAGCAAGACACATATAAGATGATCCAATCCTAATGCACGATGTTAAATGTGGATCACACCCGCAAGATTATAACGCACTTCTTGTGGCCAGAAATTGTGGACATGGACCTGAACGGTATGTGGTTCCAAAATTCAATGACCGTGTTAACTCACGGCGTAGCGATGTTAATTGGCCATCACGATCAAATGATTTGATCCAGAGTAATTGAATATATCGACCCTCGGCTAGAAGTATGTCACCAAAGCCGTGGCGACCGACCTATATTTGTTTCACACGTAATTGCCATAGGCCCTTCTATCATTATAAAACATATTTATATAATTCTCTGAAAAGTTTTTGTTTTATTTACAATTAATATCGTGCGTTTTGAGAGGACCACCACCGTATGTTAGTTGAAATTTAAAAATTTTTCATTTTTAAAAATCATAAAAAATACACAACGGTCAAAATCTTACTTTTGAAGTTGCCATATATTCAAAGAGCAGTACGATACTTGCATATTTTGTTAGGGAGTATTTTACTGGTGAGTGCATACGGCAACTTTCATCGACGGGCAAAAGAACACTTGTGTACTTTTTTGGAAGGAGATTCTGATCCCTAATTGGCCCAATAAGACATCGCCTACTCGGATTTTTGTGGGCATCTAGTATTTTAGGGGGGACATCGTGACCTTTATCGCTACTAAGAAGTTGCAATCTCCCGACAACAACGTCCTAAGCGTGTTGAAAACATCACTTCACCTCCTCTTGCTACTTCCCAATCGTACCTATTTCTCGAATATTATTTTATTCTCATGTAGGAAATCATGACCAGTTATGTGCTCAAATCGCTATTGAGCTATTTGAATGTTTATTACGCCTTCTAGAGCCTAATAATGTCTATTTGCTTTAGCCTTTAGTTTAAAGCTCAGCGCTGAAGAAAAAATATTGAGTTCCTAAAGTTTAAAAAGCTGCAGCTTAAATACGATTCGAGACCGATACTTGAAATACTCAGTACGCTTGAGTGTCTGTGTGTGTGTGTTTCGTTTCTAAAGTGTCAACTGATAGTTCAAAAGAAGTAAACTCTGTATTTGCATGTCAAGCTTTGCCCTTTTAGTCTCCCTGCTTTTTAATGTACATGTGTGTGCGTGTGTGTGTGTATGTGTGTGTCTATAACATACCGGATGCTGTTTAACTAAAGAACCATTATGTTAACGAGATGTTTGTCAATACTCGGCAACGTCAGCAGTCTGAAGAAATAAATTCCTCATCCTAAACAAACGTTTCTAAAAAAAGGATACCAGAAAAGCAAAAAAAAAAAATAAGTTACTGTTGATTTTCTTCCGTCTATCCTGACTCGGTCTTTATTATTTTGTGGCGTTCGCTGCATGAACTTATGTTGTTTCTCATCTCCCCGTTTCCCTATTTTGTTGACATTTAAACCTGTGCCAGCTTGTGCCTTTCGCCACTAACCATAATTTCATATGCTTTTCTATGAACCCGGGGTAAAACTTTGTGGCCAGCCAGTAGCGGTTTGAGTGGTGGGTTTATTTCATATTTTGTTTGTTCTCTTGTGTTTGAGTATTTAAATATTTGATGAATTTTATTTAGCGATTAATTACATGATAAATTGAAGTATTTATTTATTAATGAGCTGAGTTGACTTGAGGAGAAAGCAAGCAAGTCATAGTAATTACTACTATTGTTCATATTATGTTATATTAAACTTGATAATTGAAGAGGTTTTTTTGCTTAATTTTTAGTATTCAAGAGTTAATAGTCAACAGAGTTTCATAGTGTGTGTATGTGTAGCGTGGAACGCTCGGCTTATCTTGTTTAGTGTGTGAACGGAGTATTTATTTTTATTTTAATAAAGGTATTCAAATTCTTATGTATGTTTGTAAAATTTAATTCTATATTTTAAATACAAAAAGTTTCGTGGTTCACAATATATAAAATAGTTGTATAAGTATTTGCCGAAGGCCATGCAGAAAATAAATGAGCTGACTCTTTAAGCTAGGAAAGTCTTTGGCCCGGAACTTTCTTTTGGTATCTCAAGTGCATATGAATAAAAAATATTGGTTCTGAGTTTGCACTCCTTTGGGGACGCTATCTCGTGATAAATTCCATCTTTCGATAACAGTGACATCAAAACAAAACCAAGAGGGTTCACCGGACGTTTTGTATTTTAATGCTACCAGTTTTGAAACCAATGGGGACTGCCCTCACTTGAACTTTATAAAACAACCACCAGCTACTCAAACTGGCAACAACATGAGTAATAAGTAGAGTTGTTGATGCATTATAATTTTCATTTATTTTATGATATTATGAAGGATTGGTCATGAAATGACCAGCAGTAATCCATAGAGAAGACCAGATATGTAAACTTTGACGTCAGAAAATCGCTAGAATCAGCTTTTTTGCCGCGGTCAGTCCCGTGAGAATGAGACAGATAGTGAAAGCGATCACTATATTCTCGTGTCGCCTCTGGTATTTCTCTGTGGTGAATCTACCCCAGCTGAAAAATAAAACTGCGTTACAAGATAATGATAAACAAACTCAGGGGATGCAGGAAGACCTTATAATAATAAACTAGGTTTTAGTTTCTGTGTTCCTAATGAAATTTCGGGCATGTCTTTTCATGCTCCTCATTAAGGGCTGCACATCTTTTCAACACATTTAAAATACCCTGATATTCTTTTCAAAATCACTTGAAATATTTAAATTTGATAGAAAGTTACCACATCCGAACCAACTTTTGCGTCAGTAAGATTTTGAAGGGATACAAGTGCACGTCATAACGTTACATACATATTAGAGTCTGCAAAAGGCCCGGTGCTGTAGTATAAAGAGAAATCGACTGCCTCTCGTTCTGGTGCATAGTTGCAGCAGAAGATCTAGGTCGATCTGGGGTATCTTTGGTGTGTGATTTGATTTTATACCGAACCGGTCGTTTTGGCAGCGCTTACTCTAACGAACACTAATTTTAATAAGGCGCTCTCAGGGACCGCTGGCCAATCGTGCAACTTTCTATGATGATCAGGCCTAATATGAATTCACTTTAAAAGAACGTGTTTTTCACTGCGAGAATTAAGTTTAAATTTTAAACAAAAGGCCTTAATGTTCATGTGATGTAACGGTACATTTGAGGAAAATGACATACGTACTCTTGAAGTGCTGCAATAATAAACGTATGAAGAATTGAAAATATTACTCTTGATATTTGTAGCCATCTTGCACAAGTGTTACAATCACTGTAGTTAAAAGGGACAAGGACAATTATTTCCTCATTGCTTTTATATTCACGAAATGTATTTATGTATGTAAATACATCAGTCGCGCAACCATCCATTTCAAAAGTCATTCCTACCGTCATGTCTGATGCGCAAATTTTTCCATCAAATGGCATGTGAATTTATTTAGAATTTAGTCGCTACATCGAACTTGTGTATAACGAAAGTATTTTCTATATAGTTTTTTCGTCTCAATAGCAAAAAAAGAAGAAGGGATAAAATAGTTTTTGTTGTCAACTTTAAAAAAAATTATAAAAATAAAAACATGGTCATGAGCGAGTAGAGTAAGAAAAAAACATTAAACCGAATCGCTTGCTAAACTTTTGGTTATGAACTTTTGTTATAAAATTAATGATCTTAACAGTCCCTTTCAGTTTTGTCCACTTTATTTTTTTATAAATCTTGTGAACACACAATCACACAATAAGTGGACAAATAGCAAAATGTGAAATAAATTGTAACAAAAGTGAAAATAAAAAATATAAAACAAAGAGATAAAACAAATCGCATATAATATTTTAAACTATTTAACTGCCAAATAACTTAAATTAAACTCTCTATAAAGAATCGTCAAATTGCGAATGAATGGATGAATGACCGTGGTAGCCTTATCATGTGTATATATGAGCCCACCTTGATTGGTAGATGGGCAACTAGCTCCCCACGCTTGTCTGGGGCCATGAAACTGAAAGAAATTAGGACTTTCGAACACGATATAAACATTGGTGCCACGGGAACCATTAGGCTCTGGGACGCCAATACCAGACTAGTTGTTGGTGAAGCTTCAAGAATGCACGAGGTGGCTGTGGTTTATACCCGAATCGGGGGGAGATCTTGGCTCGAGAACAATGTGGCGTTGCATTACCATAGAATTGACAAAAGAAGAACAATAAATTGCAAACCCAAGGTCCAGGCAACCATGGTCTTCTATTGCTACCTATACGAGTGCGAATAGCGACCTTAGTGGCCGCATTTTAATATGCTCGGTGGTAAGACGACCGTCGAAGTAAATCATATGCAAATTTGAGTTCAAGAAATATAAGATGTAACTCAGTGAAGTAACACTAACAACACTGATAATATTCTGTAATCTAGTACTCCGGTTTTTGTTTTTGTCACTGATCAAAAGTAAAGAGTTATTAACCACAAAGAAAGGTTGGAATACTCGTCAGGATATGTGAGCGGCCAAATCTTTAAGTAACTCCTTCTCTAACAAATAACGACCTTCGTCTTATGGAGGGAAAATCAGAATGGTTTCCCTTTCTGTAGTTTTTGTCTTGATGACACAGAATATGAGAAGGCATTACTTTAATTAGTTCGGAAGACTTCAGGGGGGCTTTTCCAACCTCATCTGAGGCATTTTAGCTCCATAAGGTACCGCAGTGCAGGTCGGTGGACCCGTCCAAAGATTCTATATTATTATTACTTTTAAGTGCAAAGTCTAAAAGTGAAATATATTTTTTACCAATTGATCTGCGTAACATCTTACGAAATCTTTCAGATGTTAGTCTGCCTTTGCAAGTTTATATTCAAGGATACGTTGGAGATTCTTACAAGATTCCAAGATTCATCCTCTGAATCTCTTCTAGACTTTCATGCATAAAATTTAATGTGATTCCAACCAGGTATTGAATATCCCGCCATTCCGTATTTTTTTCGTGTTATTTCAATTTCGGGCTCATTTTTGGCTACACGGACATGTCAATTGGCGAATCCTCCACAGTTGGAGTGAGGATATTCCGTGATAATATTTTCAAGCATTGACAAAAGTCACTATTTGGTACGCTTTATGGGCCGGTGGAATTGTTAGATTTTACTTCTTTAAAAATGAGGACAGCGCAAATGTTATCGTCAATGGCAAGCAATTTAGCGATTATTGGCAATAAGTTGGGGGCGCAATTAAATACAAAACATGCTCCTTCGAACACATCGTCGCCACGCAGCACACAGCGGGTTCAACAAATGACTTTCTAAAGGTAATATTTTGTGAATGCGTTATTTTTCGAAATGGTTCCGTGAATTGGCCAGCCATATAGTGCGATTTAACGCCCTTGGAGTATTTTCTCGGTGCTAATGTGAAGCCATTAGTATCGGCGAATACATCGGCGGCGTTGGACGAATTGGAAGACAATATTGTGCGGAGGATTGCCGAGATAAGGCTTGAAAAAGTACTTGATAATTTGACTTTCAGAATGCGCTACATCCATGTCAGCAAAAGCACCTGCCTGGCCGAAGTAATATTAAAAGACTAGACTTGATTTGCAATTATGTAACAGCAGCACAGCGGCTTTACCCTACTTTATTTATTTCACTTATAAAGCTCAGCTCTTACCATATTCATCTTCGTCTATGGTTTGTTGCAGTTAGATGCTTTCATTTTTATCACACCCTGTTTTGAGCAACCCAATCTTCAGGTATCAGGGAAGAGCGAACAATCTGTCGATATTTCTGCGACTTGCTTTGGTTATTTCTGATTGTAGGGAATGTTGTAGTCCTTAATTTTTATAAATGGCTGACATTTGTGTAAGAAATTTCTTTGCAAATATTGATTTGTAAATCCTTGCAGATCCAGATGCTGTTTGTTTGACTGCTTGGTGCACACTTCACAAAAGCTGTAAACATTTTTGAAATTCGTGCATACGAAATGGTAGTTGCATCTCCACACTGTAAGGCAATTTGCCAAATGATAGCCTAGACTTATTAGTTCGCTTTATAAAATCTTCTGCAAACGAGAGTTCTAGTTTTTTGCGAAAATTTGAAAGGTCTGGCTTATGTAACCAGATTGATTCGACTTCATGTTTTAGGTTCCCAAGAAATATTTTCATAATTAAAACTTTTGTTGAAAATAAACTTATTTTCAATATATTTTTTTATGCAAACTTTTTCTAAATAGGAAATACATGCGAAAGGTGCCTGTATTCCTCAACATCTGGAAACATCGCACGATTCGGTAATTAACGTTAGCTCCGGCTGACGTGCGTAACAAAATACACTTAGAAAAAAATAGAAGAAAAGAAGAAAACTTTTTTTAATTAAAACACCAAAATAAAAAATTTTATAAAAAAAATGATTATGTCCTTCAAACACTTCAAATCCATGTGATATACGGACTAATATCACGCCTCTAAATTGTAAAGCAAAACAAGAAATTTGAAAATTTTGTTTATTTATCATTATGCAAATTAAAATGTGTGGCAAGAGTGTTTCTTTATGTTTTAATTGCTTAAATGCTCCAAACAAAATAGTACACAAAACGCAGGCACAATACGCATTTGATGCAAAATAAATTAATGTTTTAAATGTCCATATGGCCATGTGGGTGTTTTTGTTGGCAATAGCTCAGGACGTTGCGGAATATAAGGAATGACACTGGCGTTAAATACTTGAAATTTGCTAAAAACTGACACACCCTGGTGCTTGATTTGCGTGTTGATCTTAGAAATGCCATATGATTTTTATAATAAGTCTACAGAAAAGTTACGCAGTTTCCAAAACCACTGTGCAGTTAAATATTTTGTTAAATGCTCTTGCTTTTCTAGTGTTCCACATAAATTTAATTGTTTGTATTTGTATGAGTTTGTGATTTCCATATGTTCATGTTTGCATAATTGACAGAGATGGGAATTATGTATTCAAAAATATTTTTATATATTTGGGCCTTAAGATGACATGATTGGTTTAATTGCAAATGGGGTTTATTCGAAATATTTTTTGTGGCCAAGCTTATTTCATTATAATTTCTGGCATTTAGAGTCTTGCTCCTGTGAAGTGAGTTTTACTACAGTATTCTGCTGTTTCAGAACGCTAGAAAATTTGCAGTGGACGAACGTTATGAGCTTTAGACTATTAACGACTGGAAAGATACAACAATTTACGTTGTTATCTATACAGTATCGCAAAATTTGCAAAATGTGACCGCTATTTGAAGCCTCCGATGGCGCAAGATCCGAGCCAGGCATATGCCTGCAATTAACTTTTAAGTAATTCCAGGCTCGTTCTAAAACTGAAGCCGTTCGACGTAGCATACTGTCAATGAGAGAGTCTTAAAGCAACTTTGTGAAGACCTTCTCTGCCACAGAATTTTTAGCCTCAGCTTGCTTTCTCAATTCCTTATAAACGCAATGCGTTCTCCAACGTTCTTCTGTCATATAGGTGGCAATTTTACCGTCATGATATATTCTTGCTGAAAACTTGGAAACCCAATATACGTGTCATACCGTGCTCCATAAATTTACCCATTGCAGGCAATTTGATACCGTATAAATTGTTGTCGCACCGTTCTCGTTACATTGCAACGCGACATTGAGCACGCAGTAGATGATGCTCGCGGACTGGTTTTCCGAAATTCTCGATTGGCAAGAAATCACGGTAAGAGGAACCATCCAGAGAACTTGCTGCCAGGAATGTGTGGTAACAATAACTGCCAGCGTATTAAAAATATGGCTCATTTGCTGCGGCTTAGGGATTAGCGAATCGAGTAGTCTATGTGCCTCTCATGTTATCTCAATTTAGAAGTTATAAATTGGCCATGTAGATGGTAATGTGACGTCGCTCCTATATGCATTACCAGATACAGCCTTCGAAAACCATATATTACACGGTATAGATCCGATACCAGCCGGTATGCCCGAAAACCCCTATACAGATATCACTACAGAATTATATATCTTATTTTAATTTTTAAAACTTGATATGTTCCCTTGAAGAGCTGATATGCTTAAACAGGCCTACAATTACTTTAAATCACTTGGTCCTTATTTTAGTTGTTGTAGAGACTTGTTTGTTTCGAAACAACGTAATACAAAGGAAGTACTTTATCGGCTTTCAAAACAATTCGAAAAAATAATATTATTGTGCCCAACTCTTATCACTTCAAATTTTGTAGGTATTAATTTAAAAGTGTACACGTGTGTGATTGCATTAAAAGCGAAAATTTCGTTATGTTTCTCTTGTTGCATCTGCAAACTTGATTTGTAATTGCTTAAACACTTAAGGGATAAAGCCATTGGATGAATATTAGGATGATTGCTAACAAGAGTCTTGTAAATGTATTCAACAAAAATAAAAGTCATATAAAAGCGTTCGTTAGCGCAAAAGTTTGCCTTTAAAAACAACTCTCTAAAGTTTGGTGGACAAATTCAAAACGATTGGTTCGGTAAATAATCAGGCAACATTTGGACATCCAAAGATGGAGACCCCGCGGCGGGCGATTCTTGCCATGTACAAGAATTCTGGTTTCCCCGTTTAATTTGAATAATTTTGCACTACAACTTGCGCCTATACCAACGTCGGGACTTAAGTCTACTACCACATAGACTCAAGCACAAAGTTAATGAATGAATTTGGAGCGTGTGTAGGAGGCCCACCAAATTTACTAAAAAGTTGTCGTTTACCGAGGATATGCCTATATCTATTCTTAGCACTGGGTGTAGCAAAATGCGACCACCAACGCCACTATACACATTGGTATAGGTAGCAATTGAAGATCATGGATGCCTGATCCCTGATTCCTCCTCTGAGGGGGTTGGAGCTACATATCCTGCGGTCAATAGCTGTTACATTGCAACGCCACATTGATCCTGCAACTACATCTTCCCGCAATTTGGGTATAAACTACAGCCATCACGAGAACTCCCGAAGGAGCCTCACTGGGCTTTGCGTTCCAGGCGCTACTGCTTTCCGTGGTACCAGTGTTTATATCGCAACTGGCCGAACTTAGAAAGTCCTACCTTCATTTATGAAAAGCCTCGGGGTGCAATCCATATTGGGTTGTCAAACTACCTTATATTGGACTACACCAACCAATCCTAGGTTAATTAGAAGGCAATGCTTTCAGAATATGATATTATTTAAAGCGCTTGGATTGTCTATTATATATTAAAAAACAACATTGATGAAATCATTACCTCCTAATAGCGAGCGCTGCTGATCAATGATAACCAGTATCTTTTGGCTCTGCCACACGTGTCACACAGCGTTAGCCACAATGGACCTAATACATAACTCTCGCGGAGACAAATTCACTTCACGAAAATCGTCTATTTTAACCCCGCCAAACCTTTTATTGTTGGGTGTTCGGAAGTCGCAGGTCGCAAAGGACCAAGGCGTATAGATTAACGTTCAATTGCAGTTGGATCTTTGCGGCAGACTTATCAAAAATTGGACCTCATGGACGCGTGCTACCATTCGAACGATGGCAATAATTCTTTAAAATAAAATACAATTTGGTAATAGCTCTTTCAAAGCCTGCAAACCCCTTTATATTAAAAAGAAAATCATGGAACAGGTAGTGGCCACGGTTATGCGTTAGCCTATTTTATGTCGAATAAATGTCCCCTTAAAAGCTTTCTATACCTTCGAAATTTTAAGTAACAAATTTTCGGTACTTTTTACAATTTGGGGCTCCCTATTTTCATACACATACATGTACACGTATGACTACCAAACAATGTAAATAAATTTATTGCTGTTTGTACATGTATGCTTCATCTACGCGCTATGTGTGTGTGTGTGTGTGTGTGTAAAATGAAAATTGTTTTTGAAATCGACATTGTGTTGGTGAAACAAATTGTGGGTGTTACACGAAATGTGTGCTCCAGACAATTTATTCTATTTGCATAAAATTTATAACAAAATCCGTTTATTTGTTGTTGGAACTTTTTATTGTTTATTCTTTTGTTCCCTCAAGTTTTAACACCAAAAACATACAATTCTTCCTATTTGTTCTCAACTGTTGTTCTGCTGTTGCTGTTGATTTTAATGCAAAAATTACAACTGAAAGTTGTTTTTGTGTTCTTGTACTTCCTGTAGTTGCAGCAAGTACAAGAGTTGCTGTTTAAATTTTGTTTAACACTTATTAAATTCTCTAAATTAATATTAACATAATTTTTTTTCTTTTGAAAATGGGGCTCTCCCATCATTTTTCCTTTCTCTGCCTAAACTTCAAGCTTGAAAGTTTCAAAGTTGTTATAAATCAAGCGCAACAAAAAATTACAGGACGTTAGGTTTCACTAAGAAAAAAAGCTTTATATGAAATGAATATCTTTATTTTCAATAAATTCAACGGTTCCGAAAAAATGAAATATTGAATTGTGCTTCCATATGAAAAAATATAAACTTCAGGATCACCGAATAATACGCAGAAATTTGTAACGACTAGAAAGAAAGAGGAATAATTCCGAATCGGCAGTTTATCTTGTAAATAAACTAAACAGAAGGAATTTCGACTTTATGTTCTACCTAGGAATGAAAAATATGTCACTTGCAAGAAGTTCAAACAGCGCTAGATCAAAGTACATAGTTTGGTATGAGCGCTTAAAGCCGACTGCCACAAGCACCGCTGATCATTATTGTACAAGTATCATGCGAGTATTGAAAAGCAAACAAATACAATCGAATATGAGCACCTCCCTTGTCAGCATCCGCCAATACATGGCACATGAATACCTTGTTGGGGGTTAAATATAATGGGGATGAATGAGTTTATTGGTTAGTAAGCAGATAAGCCTACGTGTCTTCATTGGATTGGAATCTTTGATTAGAGTAAAGAATCACTATACCTTTGAGAAACCCCATTTCTGGGCTGAGTCCTCGGCATTGAAGAACTATAGACTGACTCAAGCAGCCAAAGCGGGTCATTACGCTGTCTCGGTGTAAAAGCCATAAGATTCTAATGCTTAATAAGAATCTGCTCACGATAATTGCGGGATGGTTTACCGGACCCTGTAGTCTAAGATACCACCAATTCCAGATAGGAAACTCAGCGACTATCAAATGCCAATACTGCGATCTAAGTAGTGAGCCATCTGAACATGGGCTCCGCAATTGCCTAGCACCCGGTTTTCGTAGAATAAAAGAATTTCGCGCGTCCTCGTTAACTCCAAGATGTATATGTGGTCTCACACTGGATTTGTTCGTAGCCTAAATCTGTACGAGTGAAAGATAAAAGTCGCATAAAAGATTCAACGAGTCGTAGTACGCAGGGCTCGACAAAAATAATAATGAAATATCATCTCAAGCCCTATCCTTCTAATAACCAGTCTGATTTACTCGTCGTTGAAAAAGTATAATATTTGGTGTAACGACGATAACATTAGTCAAGAGTAATAAGTATTGATAATTTGCGATACAATGCGTATCTAACACATTCTCCAAAGAGGGTGAACATCTTGTCACTTGTTAACCGCTAGCATTGCAATGCAACGCCGTATCTCTCGTGTACCTGAATCTGCCTTAAGTTTTGTTTTAAACTGGCGCCAAAGTCTCGCGACCATCAACCAGTCGCTGACTTATTACTGGTTCCATTGGCACCAGTGGGTTAGTCACTCGTTTAGAAAGGCCTTCGTTTACAGGTTGCGACCACGTATATTCATCCTTTAATATATCATGGTTAGGTCAATCTCCAAAAAAGATATGCAGTCGGACGATCCTATTTTGTAAAAGTGGCACGGCAACCGTTCATATGGAAAGTTTCACCCCAAGTATCATATTCTGCAGCCATTCGTCATTTAATTTATGACGAGGTATTACAAACGGTACAAGGCCGGACAGAGCCATATTTTTCTTATTCACTGGTTCAAAACACGGCGGACGTAGGGTGTAACGCAAAATAAAAAAGCGTGTGCTACCCTTGGGTGATGATTTTGCAAACCGCTAAATCTAAAACTCTCCGTCTCATTAATTTCCATGATTTTGCATAAATTTTTAAACAGTTCAAACGAGTAGTCACTCTAAAAAGAACTATACATATGAATTGTAAATCTATTGATTGCTCGTAATTAAATGTTGCCTTAAAAACTTCAGGAAATAACTTTTAAAAGTATCAAATTCCTCGATTTTTTCTTCAACTTTATTTTATAAAATAGAGTATAACGAAAACCCCTTTTTAAATGCAACCATTAAAATACATTTTCTTGCCACAGAGTCAGTGGACGCCTTAAAGCTTGCAACAATATTCTGATTTTAATATAAATTTTCTTCATACCAATCATCTACTGCAAATATTATCACATTTTTTTATTCAAAGCAAACATCAAGATGGCTAAAGAATAAAAAAGTTGTTTGTAGACCATACTAACATATTGACACACACACACACATACACATATATCCCTTGATATTATTATCAACATATACTCTCTAAAATGAAAACCATTCTCATCAGATGAAGAAGAGTGGGGTTGGTTGGCTAAAGGAAACAACCAACTCAAGTACCCAGAACAAACAAGGACGTTTTTTAGAGCAAAAGTCATATTCGAACAGCTGATATTTATAAAGTTATTTGACTTGTGTTGTCAATTATAAAACATCCCAACGTTCGTCCAGTTTTAAAATACACAGAGAAAAATAAAACCACTACCCCTTATTCTCCAGTTGCTGGAAAGTTGAGGAGCTTAATTAAGGTGGTAGAAAACATGCCAATGACAAATAAACCATAAAAATTGTTGTTGTTTTATTCTTTATTACAAATTTTGTTTCTTGGTTTATTTTCTAATTTCGGAAATAGGTTGTATTTTTAGCCAGGCAAATATTTACAGCAAATTAGAATCAATACCGGAAACTAACCAGCTACAACAGAGAGACACGTATGTGACATTTATATGAGAGGTTACAATATGGTTGGGAATGGAATAAATTATATTTTTAATTGACTTAAATATTCATACATAATTGTGTGTCCACCTACCGCTGAGTTTTACTGGTATTAAAGGATGCTTTATGGTGACAAATAGAAGAATGTGGATACTATAGAATCATGTGATGAGCAAACGTCCCACTCTGTCTCTAGCAGCTTGATTCTAAGGCCACTGGTAGAAGGCTAAAAGTACCTAATCAGGGTTATACCCATACGTGATCCTACTAGTACTCTGACGCTTGGTCGAACAATTCGTGGCTACAACATTAGAACTAGGGGGAGAGTAACTGTACCTAATCAGGAATAATCTTATACATATATGGCATAGTTATCACTTAACTGATGAGTTTATATCACAGTGGTTGGTAGTGTTAAGGTCATCAATGTCCTGTCCAAAAAGTGTTGGTTCATAGGGAGACTCACTCACTGCTCCTCAATCTCCTTGCCTAAACCAAACCACTAGCGCTACTTAAAGTACAGTTTAGTAGCCCTTCTTTGAAAATAAAGATTTACGTTTTATAACATTGACCGAAGAGTAGACTTTAATTTCGACAAGCATTGTGATAAATATAAAACGTCAGTGGCCTTCACTAAACTTAGCAATCTGTCGTTCTCTTATCTTGCTGGCAAATAATATGCGTTTTCGCTTAAATCTAATGTCTACCTTCCTTATGTAGCAGGCCGTAAGCAGTTAATTCCGAAACTTGAAGTTTAACGGGACGCCAAAAGAAATGCTGGAATTTTTGAAAGTTTTGGCTCGGCTACCGAGGTGTAACCAAATTCCTAAGCCGTAAGTTGGTGCGGGGAACCAATGTTTACTTCGACTCACAACGCCAAGCAGATATTCTTAGCTCTCATTCTCATTCTTTGAGACATTAGGTTAGATTAGGCTTTGCCGGTAGGTACACAACTAGACCTGGTTTTCGGACCTTTGACAATGCTCCATTCTTGAAAAGTCTTCACCCTTATAGGAACTCTGTTCCCCGAACAAACCTCCTAAGTAGTTGCTAGTGAATGTCTCACAAATGAGGCACGTCTGGAAAAGTGTCGGCCGCGAAATAGCAGGACCTTAGCTGTGCGAAAGCCTAGCAGTGGCATAGGAAGTGTTCCTTAATCTCGCATTGCTCTTTGCATGCCCTGCATTCATCAAAATCCGCACACCCTATACAGCGTAGATGTGTCCGCAAGCCCGAGCGACCCGCTACTACACTTACTTTCTTACTAATTTAATATTTGCTTAGTCTCAGCAACCTCCTCGTTTTATCCCTGTTTTGATCTGCCCTTAGCGTCTTTGTTATTTGCCCTACCGTATTTTCATCCCACAGTGGTGTATGAGCCCTCTTAGCCCAACCTTTTAGGGCTTTCATAGCCCTAACCCTATGCGATTCTAGTGCCTTAATTGTTTCTTGGCTGTCCGTAAAAATGTTAGCCTCCAAATGCCGGTCAGTATCCCTTATACCGTTCGCCCACTCCGTGGTCGCCCGAGTCTCTTTGAGACATCAATTCAAATAACCTTGCTAATATGTATTGAGTGCGTCTAGAAGAATTAATGAAAATATTTGCGATGACTTAGTTGCAGATATCACACTAATGTGGAAAAAATGCTGTGGACTGATGTTTGTATGGTAGACGTTGCCCATTGAAGTAGGATCTTTAGAACTCATTTTATATTTCAATTGCATAAATAGAATTTGGCCAAATATAAATACCAGCCCATTATTTTTAATTGTAGATTTCTACTAAAACACGCAAAAATCAAGGCTTCAAATGCAGCGCGGCTTGTTCTTTTTTGCCGTTACTCGCTTAACCTCCTTTTGACTTTCACATCGAAGGATATTAACTTTTCCATAGCTTTAGATTGAAAATTTTAAATTGTTGTTAGATTAAGCGTGGGATATCCATATTTCTAAACTTTCCGAAACATACAAATTTCTTCATTTCGAATATAATATCGGGCATTTTATAAATCCATGGTTGTATCTGAGTAGTTGCAAAGTTGCCAGATCTTTGCAAAATACCTAAATAATATTGGGGACATTTGGAATCTAATGCACTAAAGAACAAACGGTTCGTTAGTTATTTAAAAATTTGGCGATCGGTAACATTTCGACATCTTGACGAAACACACATTTTTATGGCCGACAATTTCTAAAAATCGGCTTTTTCCAATGATTCATTGTTCGCAATAATGCTGCCCCTGGAGGCATGTCTTTTTGGTGATCCAGTCATCCTTATGTATTGTTGCTAGGGGAGTTCGGGGAACAAGTCCTTGCCTGGGGCCAGCAAATGGAAGCAGCTAGAACTAAGCTCGATCAGTAACAATATAAGCAGCAGTAGCACGGGTACCAGTGGCCACTGGGACTCTAGTCCCGAATTTGTTGTAGGCGAGACTCCTTCGGGAGTGCAAGAAAAAGATGTGGTTAATGCCCAAATTGTGAGAAGATCGTAATGCAGGATCAATGTGGCGTTACATTGCAACGCAGGTTGAGAATGGGTAGCTCCAAAGCAAACGTTATACAATAAATTGGTACGTTTCCTGGCCAGTTATCTGGGGTCAGAAACAAATTACATATTTCAAATTTTTAACTAATACGTCTCTGATAAATGTCATACTTGTTAAGCTGATTGTTTTGTACACTGCAGACATACAGGCACTGCAATTCAATAAAAAAATATATTAAATTATTTGCAAGAACATGAAGTGTCTGAAATTAAATTTAAAATTTCCATCTAAAACTTGATATCCTTTTTCGATCATCCCTTAAACATTTTATTGCAAAATACTATTTTACCATCAGACACTTATCATGTTGCAACTATTTTTTATTGTTATTTGTATTAGTGTTTATATAAATGGGTGTATGTGTTTGTTTTGTTTTGCAGTATGTGTCTAGTGATTTCCACTGTTGGTCCTTGTTACATTTTATATTGTTACAACTACAAAGAGTCTCCAGTGTAACATGTCGTCTTGAAAATTTACACACTCATATTGTACTACAACTAAAACTACATAGATGAGGAAGAGGAAAAACAGGGAAAAAACAAGTGAAGAAGAGAAATTAAATAGAACAAAATATATATTTTATACTTTTTTAAAGTCATATATTTTATTTGCTTTATCTTTCCTGCACTTCTCCCGTTGCTTTTAGTTTTTGGTATTTTTGTGCATTAAAAACAACACATTTTTTAGAGTCATGAAGTTGTGTATTTATGTGAAAACAGCGAATGGCAAAATCGAGTTGAGTTTTAAAAGATAAAGGTTAAGATAATTTATTTGGTTATATTTGGTTTGAAGGCGAGTTTAGGAATAGTTAGGACTATTTTACACTCAACACCTCTTCAATAGATGTGAGTGCAAGTTCTAAAGCGTCAGAAAAAATACGTGAACAAAAGATGGCTATTTGATGCTCATTTGTTTTAGAAACGCATTAGGTTCTTCACCTAACCAGGCTCAAATTTGTATTTAATAATGTCCTTCCGATGTCCTGAGGGATCTAGGCAATGGAGAAAAGTAGTTGTTACTACACCCAAAGAAAAACATGGTTAAGCATATGATAAAAGCGTCATACGCTTGTAATCAAATAATATTATACAAGATTTTTTACTGTGGCAACTGAAAAACGTCTCTTATGTAGTTTAAAGTGGTGAATTCAAAACTGCATTCCATTTTTTTTAATTGGTTCCGGTTTCTAAGATATAGCGTTAACTCCAAAATGAAGGGAGTGTCACAAGTTCCACGATATCTCTGACACCACTGAGTAGATTAAAAAGCTGCCCAAAAGAATATTGCTAGCGAATTTCGGTGATTTTAAGTAACTGGAAACAACAATCTGTTCTCCAGTTTGCTTTCTTTTTGATATAACGGCTTATCTCGAAAATTGAAATCAATTTGAAAAGACCGCGTGCAGCTTCGAATTCAACATTCTAAACAACATAAAAAACAACTTTTCGTTCCAGTCTAAAAGTGGACCTGCATTTGTACGCTAAATTCTTGACGAACGATCGAAAAGCATTCATCCAAATTCGAGCAGGATTACCGTTCATCGACTACTGAACTTATTTGTACTTTGTACTTGTATTCTTTTATTACTAAAAGTATCTTTATATAACTACAGACGTTCAATCGGCTATTTATTTAGGAGTGATATGTAAAAACATTTGACGTTCAGCAAAAGCATAAGAGCAAAGAACATTAGAGGTAACATGAGCATGTTGCATCGTCTGTAGCTATGTTTCATATAAAAATATTAAGTTTTGTACGTTTTTGAGTTTCTAAATAAAATAATGCATCGCCTGTATCGATGGTTACTATTTTAGACGGTGATAAACTTTTGCACGGATTAAGGGTAGTTGTTTACATTTCCCCACAAGTCTCACATCATGTAAAATTTTTTGGAAGAAGGGCATTAATGGTATCGTCTAAACATAATATGTAATAAATGGTATGACATTGAAACAATATACATATGAAAATATGAAATCTTAGTAAATCAGGGATGCATTTTTCTGTAAACACATAAAAAGAATTATATGAAAACAGCTAATAGTATATCAAAGAATATTATATTTTTCCATTATGTTTGGCAATAATTCATATTACAAATTTATTTATATACATATGTACATATGTATATGGATATGTGTATTTTTATAATTATTTTATGTGCACTATTCGGTACATTTGCAACAACAACTTTGACTAAGTATTGCCATTGATATAATGGCGTAAACCCAAAAAATCCGTCGTAAGATTTTTACTCTAATTTTTAAACTACGGATGAGTTTTGATATTATTTTTTGCGCTAGTTTTAAGTAGGTAAAGTAGTTCCGTCTTTTCTTCTACGTTGGTTTGCTTAATAATATGTGTGATATTCACAAAGAACTGCTGTTATTGTTTACTTAGTGGTTGCATCGTCTGTATCAAAACATGAAACTAGGTCTCTAAAACTTATTTCCTCTAATGTTCATTCTTGTGTAGCCGGTATGATGGAAAGAATATTTGTGAATAATTTTTTTCATAGACAGGTAAATATTTTGTTGTTTAAAACATTCAAATAATACTTTATAAATTCGGTAGATATCTTTTTTAGAACAAAAAGAAAGGCTGAAAAATAATCTAATAACAAAACTACGCAGGCCAATTAGTTTTTTTTTACGTTTTTGTTTCCTTGAATTATTAATTTATATTTTGTGTTCTTGTACGAGGCAAAACGACTTTTTATGGAACTTTTTTAAAATTACTATCGGTAACCCGGAAATCGATAAAAAAAAATTTTTCGAAAGCGACATTGTATAATTACGTTTTAGTCATAAATTTTATTATTAGAACTATTATATTAATTTTGTAAAACTAAAACTGTTTGGTAAAAACTATATTTTTCAACCCAACCGTGTTGCATTTTTCACGGATAGAAATCATTTACTGATTTAAAGTAAACAATAACTTGGTTATCGCAGCTAAAGTAATGTTTTAAATATTTCCAAGCAACCATAATATATTTGCCGCAATCATATGCTGTTGTACAGCGCATAATATAGTTGTAGTGCCCCAGCAATAGCCACGTTTTTTCCCTTGCGTGTAATTTCTGACATTTCCCACAGAATAAATATTTGGAAGGATGCATTCAACTTTCTTAATTTGCAAGATCCTAAGAGTTTCTACTCCAATCTTCGTTTCAAAGAAACTATTCAGTAACCAAAAAACTCTTAATTTTTAGTTCACAGCCACGCAGCTCTAAACTATTTCTGCATTTTGACTGCAGACGGGTGGGTTTTGCAATGGTCTAAAGTGTGTGAATCTGCTTTTAAAAGGCAGGACGTGTTCTTTTTATGAAACAATAAAGGGTCGAAAAATATGCTTGAGAAAACGTTTATTTTTAATCACTTCTGAGTAAGTAGTTTATCTTATTTCCTGGATCCATGTCTATATCTCATTTAAGGATTCACAGTAATCACGAACAAATTACTTCTTTGAAAAGAAGACGATAAGCAAGCCTTTCGCCTAGTGGAGGTCTATTTGCCAATCACCATTAGCAATTAGACTGACCGTCAATAGTAAAGCCAATAACCGATCAGTGGGAAGGCTGTTGTACACCAATGTCTTTACATGATCATAATTCTTGTCCTTCACTGTTTTAACCACCATCAGCATATTGTCCATGCACACACGCATATGTGTGCCAATCGCACCACCCATACACACACTTGCATATTAAGGCTTCTTCCTGAGACTTTAATCTGATGAAAACAAATCTAGTCGACTTTCGTGTTGGTGTAATTTTCTCGTATTTTGATTATTTCAGTGTGTTTCTCTTCTCCATTTTCCTTTTTATTTTACTACAAAATCAAAGCACGTTTCTCATATGTGGCTGTGGTAGTTTTTGGGCGCCATTGCAGCCATAAACTTGAAGGAAAAATGTTTGCTTATGTTTGTCATCAAATCCAATGCAAAGAAAAAAATAAATTGAACTTTCGACAGGATGACTACAGTGAATGTATGCGGAATAGTCAACCCTCAATGAAAGTTATATTTTCGCATACAAACGCATTTGAAGTTACAATACTGTGCCATCCGTCCTCTTTTGAGACCTAACATGCATTCGTACTTGTACTTATAGTTGTGCTCATATGTAAATACACATTTTATTATTCAAACAAAGACATAAAGTAAATACTTTTATTCTTATTTGAAATATTTACGATTTTTTTGATTTTGTCTTAAAAATTTAAACAATTTCTTAAGATGGATTTTCTTTTTATTTCCAGGTAAGTCATGTTATACACAATCGTTTTTCCGTTCTGTTATAAGTAAATATAATTTTGATTTATTAGTGAACAGTTTTAAGATATTCTATATTTTCTTAATACTTTTTGAGGATAAAAGGAATTAAAATTAATTTGTCCTTGGAATTTTAAGAAATATTTATCTGTTCTCGTTGCGGGTGGAAAGAAGCACCTGTTAAGCACCTTGTGTTATATACCTGCCACTATTAAAACATATACAAGTTTTACACTTAAAAAAAAGGATCGAACTGTCAAAATTTTTTTCTAAAATTCCCACCGAAGTACTTGTGAAGGGAAAATGCTTCTAATTATTCATAAGATTTCTTTTAAAGTCAAACACATATTTAAGCAATTACCCCCGTTCTTCAAAAAACACTTCATAGTCCTATTATTAAAACGCCTTTAGCTTTTTTTTTTGCCAATTTTCCTTTATTGCCGTAACTGTCTAAAAATGCTTCCCCTGAACTTCCCTGGTAACTCGCTAGAGCTGTGTCGCGTTGATGTGGAGAGCTTAACAAACAGTGACTTGCCTACAGAACTGTCTCACATAAATTCCTGACATATGGGAGAATGGGCACTGATAACGCAAATTCTAGAAATTTTTATAATATTTTTCAGTTCGAAGGTTGGACTATAACAATTGAAAATTGTGTCAGGACTGGCTCTGATGCGATAGCTTTGGCTATCTGCCTCACGTATGGAAATTATTACAAAAAAAATTTATCGAATATCCCGCTTAGTTGAAAATACGCTCAGTGTATTTCGTCGTGAGTTAGGTCGTCATCAAAGCTATTGAAAATTACGCCATTCATTTGAGCGTAACTATACTCTCCTGCACCTTAAGTCACCAACTAGAAAGAGATTCGTGCGAAGAGAAAAATATAGCCGCCGTTGCGGCTACTGTCCAAGAAGTGCCAGAAATATCTCGTCAACCCGGCTTATATTGCTTCCATATCTGTATAAGATCAGGCTGGCACAAGAATTTATGCCAGACGACCACGTACCATAGACGTCTTAAACTCATTATATGGCGCTGGACAAATAAAAAAAAATTTCCCTTTAAAACCATTGAAAATTAAAATTTTACCATACGAAAAATTTAGAAAGGTTAAAAAGTTCCTCCTTTTTGTTAATACACGAAAAGATAATAAATGATAAGTTATATTCTAATTTAAGATTTTGCAAAGTTCGGTGTTAGTACGCCGGGAATGTATACTACTTTGTTTGTTTATAATTTTTGATTCAATGAAAGAGAATGGATCGTATATTGCTAAATGTTTTATTTAATGTCGGCATTTATGTATGGAATACAATATCAGATAAATGTCCGCTCCCTCTTAGCCTTCTGAACACATTTTTCATTATATTCTCATACATTTTACGCGATACTTCATTAATTTCATCACCAATATTTTGTTTGAGTTGCTCCAGCGTTTCTGGTTTTTATTTGCATAAACCTTGCTTTTCAGACATCCCCACAAAACGAAGTCCGGAGCAGTCAAATTGTGGTGGCCAATCAACATCAACTGTGGTGGCCAATCAACATCACCATTCCATGAAATAACTTGCTGGGGACAGAGGTCTCGCAGTAATTCCATTGTAATCCTGGCTGTATGCGATGTGGCCCGTCTTGTTGAAACCACATGTTAGTCAAGCCCAAAGCATGTAGTTGTGGCGTTAACAAGTTTTCAATCATATCACGACATCGCTCCCCATTGATATTTACCGTTACGCCGTTTTCAGTTTCAAAGAAGTAAGCTCCAATGATTCCTCCTGAAGAAATTGAACACCAGACTGTCACTTTTAATGGATGCAAAGGTGACTGATGAATAATTTGAAGGTTTTCCATTGCCCAGAACCGACTATTCTGTTTGATCACATATCGATTCAAATGAAAACGTGCCTCGTTACTCATTATGATTTTTTCATGAAAATCGGGGTTGTCATGGGCGAGTTGTTGCATCCTATTGGCATAGGTACGGCGGCGTAAATGGTCTTCTGGAAGAAGCTCTTGTGTGAGTTTTAAATGGAAACAAATGCAAAAAGTTGTTCTTTGAAGACCAAGCTCCTGAGCACGATGTCGAATTGAGATTGATGGATTGTTTTGAACAATTTCTTGAACAGCGGTAGTGGGTCTTGTTGGCACGTTGTTTCTCCCAAAAATTTCACGTAACTTTCTCATCGTCACAGTAATCGATGATTGATTTTGATAACATTTTAACTATTGAAACACGTTCGTTTACCGGATATTTTTCCATAATAAATTTGACACGTCCCTACTTAACGACTGACAAATATGAACTGTCAAGACTAGTGTTTACGAAAATGGCGGCGGACACCCTGGGAATATGTTATACTTCACGAACAACTCTCACTTTAATATAATTTTATCATTTCGCCGGTTGCTACGTGAGCTCATCAGAAAATCATTATCCAAATTTTTAGAAAAACTAGAAACATTGCATCTTATGCTTGTACTAGTAGTTTCATAAACAAAATAAGAATTGTTTACGAAACCTAGTATACGATATTTAAGTTGTAACAAAAACCTTACAACAACTTCGTGATTTTATTTTTACTTATTTATCTTCCCTATGCAATAGCCGAAATGCGCATAGAGTCTAGCTTATGCCCTAACAATAATTATGGTAATTTATTCTTAATATACTTCTTGCGAAATTAGAACTATATTAATTATAATTAATTATAATTTGAACTTTCTATTACTAATTTAATAACTCTCATTTTGTTTATGAAGATTTATGCATAAGTAAAGTTTTATCTGATAAGTTGCCTTAAGCTGCCAGCGATAACTATTATCCACATTTATTTTTAAATTCTGCTTAATTCGAAGTTAGCAAAACAATTATTGAGTTAATAACTGTAATAGTATTAAATATGGGCAAGAATTTTTTTAATAATAAATTATTTAAATTTTGCCAATATTAAAAAAAAAAATTTTAGTTCATTCAAATCTAAAAAAAATTTAAAACTTTAAAAAAAGAATGTATCGTTTTTAACTTTTAATCTCAATAATCCACGCCTGGCTTATGTACGTTATAGAAACACAAAACTAGAAGAGAAGACCATAATTAAGCAAAATGCAACTTCGTTCGCTAACCCATTCAAATGAATTTCTTTCTTGTGCAACTCCATGATTTTTGTGATTCCTTGTTTATTTCCGTTAATGCTGTTTTAATAATGTTATAGCTTCCATGGTATTGTCTACATTAATTATTTAAATTCGAATAAATAAGCCCGATAATACTTAACACCCACTTACAGACACACGTGACTAAAACTCCTGGGACGAATGAAAGACAGAACTTTATGCCAAAAAGTGTTTTACTTTTTTTTTATTGTTGTGTTGTAAGTTATTTTGTAATTTATTTCGTGTTTAAATTCCAACATTTTGATTTCACAAATTTTTCCTTTGTTCAGTGTGTGTTCGCCAGTGTGTTCGTCAGTGTGTTCGCCAGTGTGTTCCACGTTGGCTGTGTGTTGGAAAGTGTTAGAACAACAATAACAACAACAACAACTTTCAAATTCCTTTATTGCATGATTAAAGCACATGAATTATTTACAAAAATAATTTGTTCATTTCTTTTGCCAGTGACTTGGCAAACCAAAAAAAAAACACTAAATTCACAATTGTGAAACAAACTCAAACGTAGAGTTGAACTTTTGCAATAAACTGAATAAATTCACAAGTAATTCACATAAATTTGGTTTAATATTTCGTTTCGCAAATGTTTGGGGGAAAATGAATATTTAAAATATTTACAAGGAAAAATTACAAGCTTACGGAATCACAATATTTTTAGTGCGAAATGAGTTAGAAAAACAGTTGGAGATATGATGAGATTTAATAGTGATTTAATTCACCTAAGAAAGTCACATTTATGTATTTATTAGAACAAAAGGACACAGTGCCTAGTTTACTTTAACGGGTATTTTTTAAAAATGCTGTCTTTAAAAGCTTTATTTTTAAATAAATTTTTTTTTATAAATTACAGTTCTTAAAGAAATCGTTTATTTTAGATATTATTTTATATAGACGCTTTTTTAAAAAGTCTTGTTAAAAAAGTACTTTTTAAAACAAATCTTTCTAAAATGGTGCTTTATTTTAAAGGTAACCGTTTTTTAAAAGACACTTTTTTTCAAAAGAGATCTATTTTAACATATTTTTTTTAATATGGCACTTTCTTATACAATGCCATGGTAAACTTAAAAAATCTTTCGTCCATTCTTTAATGTTTTCTTAAAATAGTAATTTCGAAAAATATTTTTTTTAAGTACTTTTTTAAGAAAGTTAGTCTTCAAATAGAGACATTTTTTTAAGAAGAAACGTCTGTTATACAAATTTTTTTAAAAAGTACTTTTAAAGAGTTATTTTTGAGTAAAAGGGGGGTTTAAAAGCTACATATATAAAAGTGTTGTCCAAGGTACTACTTTAAGAACGTACTATTTAAAAAAAGTACATTTTTAAGTACACTTGTTACGAAAACGGTTTTCATTCAAACCTGAGAAATAGTTTTTCTAAAAGGCTACTTTTTGAAAAAAAAAAACTTTTTGAAAAAAGTACTTTTTGTAAAAATTTACTTTT
Organism: Phania funesta; assembly: GCA_963932375.1. Classification (NCBI taxonomy): domain Eukaryota; kingdom Metazoa; phylum Arthropoda; class Insecta; order Diptera; family Tachinidae; genus Phania; species Phania funesta. Next base: position 72,982,095 of record OZ010656.1, read on the forward strand.
TGTAAAAATTTACTTTTTGTAAAAATGTACTGTTTGAGAAGTTCTTTTTATTTCTTTTTTTGTTCAAATATAAAGTAGTTATAAACATTTGCTTTAATAAAAAAAGTTCTGTTTGAAGTTTGGTAATTTCTAAAGCTACTTTTGCAAAATTGTTCTAAAAAATACATTTTGAAAAGCTTGTTATTTTATCTTCTAAACGAACTTGATAAAAACAAAGACGTATGAATATGTAAAGGCCACTGAAAAAACTTATTTGTTTGCAATTGCAGCCCAGTTATATGTAAGGGTAGTTTGTCTATCGAGTCTCCATTTTAAACAAGATTTTATTTTTCGTTCTTTATGTTTGTGTTTTGATTAAATTTTTAGTTTAGTTATTTATCATGGACGCTTAAGCATACCTAGTTGCATGTCTACATTATCTGCTACCGTCATTTATTCAAAAGCCCAAGAACAAATTAGCTGCAATAACAGAAACAACATTGTTGACCTCTTACATGTGCAACATTTGCAACCTTCAACCGCTTCATACACGTGCAAATGGACAGACAGACCGACATGGGCAGACAAGTTTTGTTTTTAGTTTTATTTAGTTTGTGCTACAAACATAATGTGAAAGGGTCTTTGTGTTCTCTTACCCTATTTGCAGGCCAGACAGTCAGGCACGTCAGTTTAACGTTTTTATGTTGTAGTTGTTCTATTTAAAGCTGTGGTAGCCAATTTATATTATTGTTCTCGGTTCTGAACGGTAAATATTTGTCTGACCCCTGCCTTCTTAATATTCTTTGTAGATGCAACCAGTCAATTAAACTAAATTTAGCGCACTTTTTTATACTGTGTGGCTCGAAAAAGGTGAGAATTTAGATAAACTTTTTAATTATTATTTTATCTGTCGTTTGAAAGAATCCAGATAAAGCCCTGAGGCCGTTGGAAAAAATAAAATCATAATTGGCACTAATTATATTCGCACTTTTTCGTCTTTTCTATTTTTATAACAAACTATTTAAATATATTGTGTTATTTTCTAATCGCGTTTTTGCCTTTTTCACATTCCTTGCCATAATGTCCCCACAGATCTGTGATTTTACAATTTTCGTTCTTGCATGAGATGTGTGTTAACACCATGCTATTGCAACTATATATCCTCTGGTCCCAATTCATAAATTTACGGCAAGAAATATTGTGTCGTATAATAGACAAACTTATTGCCCAGTCCTAAATTTCTTTAGAAAAAGCGTTACTGATACATATTTTTTTCAAATAGTGGTTATGCGAATTCTCAGTGAATTTGTTTTAGCCAGTATCTTGGCTGTGAATGCAGTTTAGACGTCAGAGACGTTAATCAAGTAGTAGCTAGCTTATGAACATGTGTACAGCTTAGTATTGCACTAAAAGGCGGCGCCGAGACGAACGTGTAATGCTTAAGGACATGCATGTGATTGACGTTGATTGTTCATCTGTCACCATTTTCATATGGAAACGAAACTATGTTCAGTAATGAGTCATAGCGTTGGCGTAGTAATACTCGGATCTGCGCAAAGACAATTACCTTTGAGCTTTTCCCACCAGTTCGGATTCAAATACAAAACCAAACTAACAATTATGCCGTGATTACACATAACACATAACAAGTAGATTGGCGTGGAAGTAACTCGGCCAAGTGCTCCTTTCATCTAAGAGTAAAGCCAGTTTGTTGACCGAGGCAGTGACCGTATATAGTAGCAAGAAAGTCACTAGAATCATATTTTGTTTACTGGGCTGAGTACTACTTCCACGATATATTATTTTTCTTCCTTCAACGATTCACTGCCTCGCTCATCACATGTGATCTGTTGGATTGACTCACCACGTGGTTAAATACGCTTAGTACCCTCTTACTTTCTCGCCACGATAGTCGTTATGTGTATTCAAGACATTATTGTCGCTTGCAAAATGTGTAGCAGTTTATGCCGCCCAGTGTTAATTAATCGGTAAAAAAATGTTTGATTAAAAAACATTTTTGTATTAAACAAATAACAAACCACAATGTGCAAGTTTAATTTAAATTCTGCGAATATTTTACAAGCTGGTTGTTTATTTTAAAAGCATCACTCAAACCAGTTTTATATATAATAATTATTTAACACCAGACTATCACACGTAACTTTTTTAAAAGGGTTTCATTTATTGATTTCTGATGGTTTTTTAAATTTCGAAACTAATTTATTTAGTAAAATCCAAAAGAATGCAGATTAATATGGCTATGCGACCTCGCTTAATGCAACTAATAGAAATTTTGACAGTGGCGAAAATCGAGTTTGCTGAGGATACCGAGTTACAAATTCACTTGGAGCAACTGTATGTATTGAATATTGTTTCTTCGTCCAGATGTAGATTCATCGTATTTAAGGGATTTCCTGATATAAATTTGAACCTAAAACGAATTTCTTCAAACCTAAATATATTCTTTTAAAACGTATCGTTTGGGTTTTGAAAAGTTTCAATTTTGTCAGTTTTTTGCGGACTTGATTTCCAAAAAATTTGCTTAATTGATCCAGGGGTTGCGAGTATTGTGATTGACAACACATTTAGCCATTCGATTTAAATTATATAGAGGACCCTAAAATTTATATAAACGAAATTGCTTTTTGCAAAAATAAATTCCTTTCTTTTGTTACAAATGACGAAATTTGAGAAGCAAAGTTGCGATAGGTTTTTTTATCAATCATTTTTGAGTTACAATAAGCGTTGAGTTACATGGAGCCAGGTTGTAATGTAATACGTTCTAATAAAATTAAATTTATCAATAAAATATCGGAGTCTTTATGTGCACGATATCCGGGAATTTTCGTTCAGTAATGGTGGACTGTCATTAACAACTTTTCATAAGACTTAAAATTGTTAATATATAATTGAATTTGACTTTGAAGGTAGGAAAGTAGGTACGTACAACGTGCTAAAAGACATCTGCCCCAGAAGCCCTTCCGGAAATTTTTCCTACACATTCTAGTGTGTGATAACAGCCATCGATTGACATTATGAATTTTTTTGTTTATAAAAATAATACTCAGGCAATTTAATGCCTTCTAATTATTTTGAATAATTGTGTTACTTGCTTTGGGAAGGGGTAGAACTGAAGAAGACAGGCGAGGAAGTTGAGCGGTTAAAAAGGATTTAGCATTCAACAGCTCTCTAATTGAGCGTTATGTTTATTGTCAGACCAGTGCTAGTTATTTTACTTCGTCGACGATTTAGTGCTATAGAGGGACTCGGAAAAATCAGGCAATGTATGCGATTGGGTATATCTTCAAATATATTAGGCGTTTTTTACCAGCGCGGCCGACGGTGTTATTGTCCCAATATCTTTTACAATTTACATTTCGCTGTTATTCGGAGTAAAATATAATAAAACACCACCTTTTGTGAATGTTAACAAAAGGGCAAAACATGTTAATTTTTTTCTAGAGAATAAAACCTAATATGACTTGTCAATGAACCCTGCCTACTACTCAGTTTTTTTTCGGTTTAAAGGCCGGCAGAGTCATACTTACATATTCCTTTACAAATGACGATAGGCACGCGTTCCTTTCAATGCAGATCACTCGATCCAGACTTTAGTGCAATTTTTAAACTTCCAAGAGATGAATGATCGCAATTTGGTTTCAAATGAATGGCGAAGAAAACAACTAACCAGTTTAAAAATGGGTTTGTCACACAACATGCCGGACCTTTGGGATTTGCGAATTTGGCCCAGTGTAACACGTTTCGAAACTGTTCGTTTAAAAAACTTTTCTTTGCTTGAAAGTTAGTTTGCCTACAAGGAAGCGCTTATGTCCAAAGCCTATAATTATTTTCTGAATTTCTAAAATACTTGTGACCAGGGCAAGTTACATCAAGGTAGTGCGCGTTTAATTTCACTATTTTCTGTTCTATTGAAAGTTAAAAGCAGGTTTCCGACACCAGAAACTTTTTGTGTATGACACGTTCTTCATTAAATGCTCATCAATTTGTGACTAACTGGACAGCTAGAAAGCATAACACATTTTATTTAGACATGGGTAGAAATTTCTATACTTTATTATTTTGTCAATTTTGACTTTCATTCCAAATTATTGCAGATTGCTCAGTCTCCTCTTATTTTTTTATATTATTAAAAATATGTCTGGTTATAATAATTAAATTATTTGTAGTCGTTAATAAATTAAAATAATCAAATTCAAACATCATTAATCGAAAAAAAAAACTTTAATTTCTTTCACTCGTTTAATAAAATTTCATTTCAAATTTATGAAATGAATCATTGACACATGAAGACTGCTGTGGTAGATTTTTACGCTTTCTTGTACATTTATTTTCCAATGTGTGTGAGTGTGTGTAAGTGTGCATTTCATCATTTTATTTGTGCATGTGTTGGTATTGTTATCATAATCAATTATTCGTAATATTCATTGTCACTCCAAGTGTCATTTGCATATCACGTTAACGATTTTTTTTTCGTTTTGTATTTTAAAGGCAGCAAACAATGATTTGGATGCTCCGTGTTCCGTGTCAATTAAATGAAAAATGAACAATAAAAAGGAAGAACAATTTTTAATACAGACGGAATAGGAAATTTGTCAATAATTTTTAAATTGAAATGAGAATTGAAAGTAAAACAAAAAAAAAATCAATTATTGTACGGATATTTGATTGAAATTTTAATTTATTTGATCAAATTTATAATAATGGCGCATGCAGCAGGTCATTATTAAATTAATTAAAACACAGTTGTGCTAAAAATGCAAAGAAGGTTTTTCTAATTCAATATTAAAAATAAATTACCGATGTACATAATTAATAGGCAAGATCATTGTTTGTTAAACCTTCTACGCTCATATTCCACAGCCGATTTTGAAAAAAAGTACATCATTTGAAAGGCATTTACTTTCAGATAAGCTCAGTCTATATTTGGGTAATTTCGGTGTCGTAGGAGCTATAAGTCTTCAGGGTTGATGCTAATACTTACACAAACAATACAATAATTCAAGCTGAAAAATAAATGGTTGTTGGCGTAGCTAAGTCTGGTACAAAGGATTAAATTTTTTTAATTTGTTTAGTTAATTTTCCTGTGAGATAATTTTTGGAATTGTGGGGTATAAGTTTTCGGTATGTTTGTTCACAGATGGACTTATTTCTTATTTTATTCGGATTGATATTTAAAGAATGATGTAAAAAAATGAATTTAAATCTTGGTAAATCGTTTTTTAAGGAGACCAAAAAGTCTGCCCATATATAGATTTTTTTTGTTTGGGCCACCACTGTAGATATGACGACATACGAATAGTACGGCAAAAAAGGAGTTTTCCCTTTAAAAGTTTGGGCAGACTACAGGCCAATCTATCACGATTGGACGAGCCTTTGATGTCGAACGTGTTATACAGACAAATGTTTAGCTATCAGAAAGTATTTTCCTAATTTCATTAAATCACTCTCCGTAGTACCGATTAAACAGTGAAAAGGGGAAAATTTAATTTATGATCAAGAAGTTCTATTAGTTTTGTTTGGCAATTCTTCATATAATAAGATGGGAATTGTAACAGTGCATCGTCAATAAAATGCTACACTGAGAGACGATAAAGAAAATAGTCCCCTTTAGCATCATCTATTATGAAGAATATGAAGTTTTAGACATACAACTTTTACTTTATATTTTCCCGACACTTCATATTCTCCTTCAACCAAAGAAGTATAATTTATTGTAGAAAACCCATTTAATTAATTTTGAACCTTAAGAATGGTTTGGCATTTTATTTATTTCACGCAGATGTGCAGTATAAGTCTTACTGCCATTTATGCATTAATATAAAATAAGAAATAAAAGTGCTTTCCACAATGGAGGGTCGATGTTGATAGTCTGTGGCGTCCATACTGTTTTGTGAGAGGTGGTAAATCACATTGGCAATTTCTACAATTGAGCAGCATAACCAAATGAACAAATTTTACTATGCGTTTGTTTGCAACTTCTTTTGTCCCGAATTAAGCGAAATTAGCGTGGTAGATATGTAGTGCCAAACGACAAAAAAACTGTTCGAATGGGTAACATCAAAATTCTAAGGATGGCATAATATCATCATAATCCACTGCTTACCGCCCATTCTTAGCATTTTGGCGAATTTTTTCGGTTTGGACTTATATAGCAAAAAGTGACTTGAGCCAATTTTCTTCTTAGGTCTTTTCAAAAAAAATTTCAATAGGGTAGGCCAACTTAAAAAAAAAAAACGTGTAATGGCATGAGCCGCAGATCTGTCACATAGGCCTTTTGCTTGTTGGGTATTCTGATGTCTCAGGTATATACAGCAATCGACCGATGCCCATTGAGTTAATAACCCGACGAAATTTAGCCGGCTCCTCTTAACTGAGTAATCATAATCTCGACCTCACAGTTCTGTGTCACCGTGTATATTATCTTCGAATTAAAAAAAATTTCCTTAATTTTTTAAACATCATTTGCCTTTATCCTATTCAACATCGACCCGCCTTTTATAAAAAACCGTTTACATAAATTAAAGCAAAAAATTGGCTTTTTTAAGCCGACAAAAGTCCAATTATACAATGGAAAAACCACAACAATTACATTAAGTTGGCTGGCTGCACTGGTGCGCCGAATACATATAAGAGAACATTCTACAACTGATGCTACGCCAAATTCTCTGTAATACCTTAATAAGATTATTGATTATAAAATATTTTGCGTTTTCGATTTGGCAGGCAACAAATTTAAACCTTTGCCAATTATAATACGATATAAAATACAATGAGACTAAAAGTGACCAATTAAATCAATATGAAGAATTCATTTCATAAAAAACAAATCCAACTGCATGACTTTTGAAGGGCCAACCAAAAATATAGAGAAATTATTTGCAGCTAGAGCTCAGTGCTTTTCGCCTTAGACACAAAGCTATATGCACTTGTATATAGTGTATGAAATTATTACGTATTTGACAAAGTCAGACTCGTAATGCAAGCCATGCGTGTTGCGACCGTTCATACAACTCGATTGCTAATCAAATTGGGCGTTTTGCCCACAAACCATACAACTTCGTGTTCAATTTCATTACACTACTTTACGTCAGTTTGTTACTTACAACCAAGAAAGCATGTTTCACTCGCACACAATGCTTTTTTGTCATTAGGAATTTAAGCACAAAATATAATGAAGTGCGACATGCCCATTTACATTCCGACTGAGTTCTGAAAGATACCAGCTTAATATAGCATTACCACAAGCTTTGTAATCTCGTGTGTAACTGCATCAAGTTTTACCAACCGTCGCAATATTTATAACTTAGAACGATCAAATACATACAGAACTATATACGGGCACTAATTGAAATATCAAAAAACGAAGTCGGTTGTCAAAAACCTAGTTCGCGTTGAGTTCCTGCAGCCCTCGTATATGTGAAAAAAGTTGTTGTTTTTATTGATTTTAATCGAGAGCTATTTCTAACTAGGTGTCCTTAAGTTTGTTTAATTTAACAGTTAAAAGGAAACATCGATATAATCAAAATGTGTTCATTTGCCGATTACGAAGTGATTGGAAGATCTGGTTTTTAAATTCCGTGCCAGTAAGTTGAATGCTGAGCTTTTTAATAAAAGGAAACCAGATCAGAACGATAAGAAAAGTAACTGAAATAAAACAACAAGGTGTGAGAATGCAAATTTATTCGGTCTTTAATTAAGAGCTACATTTACTCGTATGCCATCAGTTATGAATTGTCACTTTATTCAGCTGGCTTCCTCGGCTTCACTGGCAGTGCTTTAAGCGGTTTCTCTTGCTGAAATTCGTATTCTCAGCCAAAAATTTCTAGTGCCCAATAACCGAACTAATGGCGTTGTCCATGCTCCTCCGGCTTGAATTTTTACGTCAGCATAATCTTACAAAAACGGACGTAAGCCCAAATCCAAATTACTAAATAACTCGGGATGACTCTCTGGCAACGCCCAATGCAACGGATTGGGACCAGATCGAAATTTCCGGGGCTTCTTCGATACTGGCCACTTCGATGGCTATGTTTTGTTTCAGTCCAATTTTTTTACCGTAAGTCGAGTTGCCTAACGACAGACCTCATGATAAATTTCACGTTGCGTATCTACAACTAAGCCAGAATTTCGATAATATTTTTTAATTATTCCCACAAGATCGGAAGGCGTGAAACGACGCATGATGCAATGGCAATCTCAATGGCACTTGTAACTCCGACAGCTGCTCAAGTATAAACATTGCTATCTGTTCACCATACATTAAGATATTGTGCGAATAATTTGGAACTAGGTTACTTCAAAATGTGTCCATGGGAAAGTCTATTTTATTTAGTTTTTTTTATTGAGGAGTAGCCAATGGAAACGTATGGTGATTATACCTGAAGGTCTCACCACTGGTTAACAAAGGGTGTCATATCCAGCATTTGTGCGTTTGAAAAGTCAGCTAATTCACTCTTCGTAGATTACACAATACCAGTCTAGTAACTCTTCCGTAGTTGTCACTTGGCTACATACCCCACTGTCAAGTAACGAGGCATAATTGAAGACATAAAATTAGCCCTTGGCCGTTCTAAATATTGCTGGGAGATTATGACATCGAATCGAAGCTCATTTTATAGGCCCCTATCAGACTGCACTAAAAAATCAATCCAACTTTCCTTTCTTTTTATTTTTAATTAAATGGGATTTGCTCTTGTTGCTTCTCGTCTGTTTGTTGCCCTTTCATTTATGAGCTGCTGCTCGAATTTACCTTTAAGCCTAAAGAATCAGTATTGAAATTTTGCGCACAAGTTGTTTTAAATTTTTGTTTAGTTTTTTTTTTATTTTGCTGAAGTTACTGTTTTGTTGTTTTTCAACTTGTTACCGGCTGAATAAATGACTGAATGTCTGGCTGGTTGCATGAATGGATGTATGGTTGATTTGACTTGACTAGATTTGAATTGAATTGGTTTGGCTGGGCTGGGCTGGGTGCACTTGTCTTATTAAGCTGGTGAGTGAGGAAAAGTGAAGGTATAGGGAATGAGTGAATGATTGGTTTGTTTGTAAATGCAGCAATTGCAGTTGTTACCAGCTGAGTTTATTTTTTTTATTTGCTGCATTTTCTTCGTTTTTGTGGCGGCTTAGCACTGTGCAATTTTTCTTTCTTTTTTATATTTTTCTGTGGTGCCTTTTTCAGGTATTTTAGTGCTATTTACTAAAGTTTGGTGGGTTTTTGTTTGTTTTCGTGTTTTGTTTCTTTTTTTCTTGTAGATTAGAGACTGGCTTCTATCGCCTAAATCTGCATAATTTAGCTGTCTACTATTCAACGAACGCTATCGCTGTCGTCATCAAAGTCTGTTAATTTTTTTTTTTGCTACTTTGCGTTTTTCTTTCGCTTTATTTTCATTTAAATACACGTTGCCTGTAGAGGGGGTTTTAACAAGGACGACATAAATTTGACAGTTCAGGGTGGTTATCTTTTTTTTAATTTTTTTCAAGACAAATCTCTATGAAAAATAACACCGTAGGGTAGAACTTGCAAAGCGGGGCTTTTAGGCTCGTTTTGCGGTTTATTTTATCATACTGATTTGACTGTTCGACCTTCTAAACACAAATCGTTTGATACTGAACCCAATCAATTATCTCTGCCACTGTCTCTAATAAGCGACAGTAAGATAACACAAGTTGAGATCTTGACGCTACTTCAGCACAAAATGCTACCAAGTCAGGATCTGCAGGAAACGGTTGTAAATACAGCCCTGATGTTATGACTGGGTTCTAGAGCAGGTGGTATCGTACTCCGATTTCAAGGACGAAATATTCTAATCGACAAAAACAACAATATATGTGGATTTACGAGGGTAACCATCTACACGTTATACACCAAGTGACAAAACATCTGAAAAAGTCACTGTTTCGTGTTACTTTTGACTGTTGGCATATATATATATATGCATGACCCCGTCTATGCCACAGTAGACATTTAACCGGAGCAATTTCAGGGTATGATTATCTCACACCGAGGCGTTGTACGCAAATATCACACAATCAATCCGTTGCATTTAATTTAAAATTCTACTCGCCCCTTTTGAGAAACCATTTACTAAAAAAAAGTACTAATTCTCTAAACCTTTATTAAGGTTCAAGTTGTATGAGTTTAATTTTATTTTATGGAGGTCTGCTTGGAGTTTTGTAGCAGTCAATCAAAAAGGTAAGAAATAAAAACGAAGCAGGCATGTAATTGTTGTGTATTGGGGATAAAGGTTACTGCACGATTGCCTGGGTGTTTTTTTCTTTCGTTTTTGTTTTCTTGTTTTTTTCCTAAGGAATTAGCAAACTGTCTGTAACTGTAATCAAACGGTCTTGGCATTAAAGAAAATGCCTAAATGTATTGAACTTCAGTTGGGGGTAAAAGTAAATAGGCAAGTTGCTAATGCTTGAACTATTTGTGGCTAAAGGGACCGAATCTATTGATTTGCATTTGGGAATTTGCAGTACTGGCAACTTTTTAAAAATCTTTATAGCGTTTCTTATTGACTAGCTGGGGAACTAAGCTATTTTATTTCGAAGAGCATAAAAACTTAAATTATTAAACTTTAATTGATTTATGTAGAAGGTCATTAAAACTGAATGAAACTTCTTTAACTTCAAATTGGGAATAAAAAAGCACAGTTAGAAGCGCAGTTAGAACCACAGTAACGAAGATTTACGTCCGTTATAGTGACTCGGGCCGCAAGCTTTAATAAGAATCGATCTTACAACCCTCTTTATGATAAACATTACTAGCAATCCCGCCGGGACACTCGTATGTTTGGCTTGGAACACATAAATGAAAACTGAGAGAAGAATAATAAAAAATAAATTAGTTTCATTTAAATACAGACAATAAATTCCTGCTGGAATACAATAAAAAAAAAATACAATGAATTTATCCGCAATAAAGTAATTTTTCCAATGTTAAAATATAGTTATTGTGTGCAGAGATGGTTCTACTACTCGTGTATGCAAACCGACATCTCATCCCCGGATTTGTTACACAAACATTGCAATGAAAAATATACACTCACACCCTGAATAAAAGTGTAAAAAGTAAATTGGATACATGTCTTTAATATTGGATAGTGTGAGATTTCAAGTTTTCATAAAATATTGTTTTTTATTTAATTTTCGCTTATTGGTGAATTTACGAAATTTTTGTTAACTTCAAAATGTTTGTGGTGAAATTCGAAAATGTAAGAATTGGGGTTTTTGTGGTGTTTTTGGTAAAAATTTGGATATTTATTAAAGATTCATTTTGCAGCAATTAAGTAAATTTTTTATTGCAATTTTTCTATTTATGGTATATTTTTGAATTTTTGGTAAACTTTAAGTTTTGACAATTTTGTAACTTTTTGATGCAACTCTTTTTAAATTTAAATTATTTTTGGGGGAATTTTGCAGTTTCGGTGAATTTCTAAATTACGGTGAAATTTAGTTTCCTTTACTTTCAGATTAATTTAGATTTATGGTAAAATTTATAATTTTTATAACATTAATTAAATTAATTAATTTTTTACTGAATTCCCATGTGTGAAGAAATTTTATATTTTTTTTAATTTTCGGCTTTTTGGTAAAATTACATAATTTGGTGAAATAAAAATGTTTGTGTTGAAATTTTAATATTTGCTAATACTATTTTATTTTTGTATTTTTTTTTAAAATTTCGGTTTTTTATTAGATGTTGATATTTATCAACTAAATCCTTTTATTCCAATTTTTCAATTTTATAGTGAATTTTCAAATTTGTGGTGAAATTAAATTTTTTTTAAAAATCTTGTATTTTTTTAAATTGTTTTACAAGTTCGGTTTTTTTAATTTAACATTTTTGGAATATTATGTTATTGTAGTTTAAACTATAGTCTGGTGTTGTGGAGCATTTTCGGATTTTGATGAATTCCCAAATATTTTAGTGAGTTTTTATTTTTTGGGGTTTTTTATTTATTTTTTAGGGAATTCATCACTTGTGGTAAATTATAAATTTTTGCTTTTATATATTTGTTAAACATCGATTTTGTGAAAATTTTGAATTTTTTCATAATACATATATAAATTTTTTTGTGATTTGTCGGATTTTCGGTGAAGTTAGAAATTTGTGGTGAAATTTAAATTTTTGTGTTGAAAAATTTGTTGAAATTTCGTAAAATTTTATTCATTTTGATTTAATTTTTTTTTTTAATTTCTAGTTTTTAGATTTTGTGGTCTCTTAAAAATCCAAGACTCCGCCTAAATACGTTTAATTTGCTATTAGTTTGCTGCAATCGAGAAATAGAAATAGAATCTCAATCGTTAATAAACGGATGCGATATGCTCTTTAGCAGATTGTATCTGTAAACTAAATAGTCACTATTCGGGGATCCTGTGATATCCCATGAATATATTCACACCTTCATTTGAATTTTAAGCATCAAACCTTTTAAAGGCCTGGTGCTTTATAGCCTGCAATTCGCTTATGCATCTTATACATTTTGAAACAAATTTCGATTCAAATCCTGTAGAATGCCACTATCTCCATATTCGTTCCTTACAAAATTTCATCCGATATGAAAGACAATTCGATCACGAGTGTATTATTGCATCAGATTAGGGGGTTTTCTTCATACTGCTTTAAATGAAAAAGTTTGTAGACTTGTAAATTGTGCATGATATTTCAAATGAATCCACTTATTCAATTCTAAACGACCCGATTAGTCATGAAGTCTATTCAAAACGAACCAGTTCAATATTTATTATATTCCCAACAAATCAAGCGAGCTGTTCTCGAGTTATCATGAAAAAAAGTAGTGTAACTTCCTTATTAAGGGGGTAATTTTTATAATGCCCATTAAAATAGGTCTTACATGATACAAAAAACTAAAAACAAAGTATATTCAGCGGCTTAATTGCTGAAATTCCAATGTAATTTTCAAACATATAAAATCAGAAGAACCAAAATTGTATATCACACGGGCTTAGGCCAGGATCGGTTGAGCAGTGTTTGTAAGCTTATGACCAGCTGCACAAAAAGTGAATAGCAAAAGGGCTTCTGTTGCACATCTTAGAAACCTAAGCGACCGTTTTCAAACGTAACTACTAAAATAACTAAAATAAATATAAATAGAACGAAAAATGACACTGAAGATGGCACATAGCCGAAACCGGTTTGTCTCCAAACAAAACTTGACAAGGGATGACGGAAATTCGTTCAAAAATTCTATACTAAAATAACCTTAAATACAATGAATAGTATCACAATATTTAACAGGAATAAGTGCTTGTGGCATGGAAAGAGGTACCATGCACAGTTCTCTACTTTTAGGAAGTCTCAATAACTAATAAAATAATTAAAGATCTTGGTATCGAATTAAATAATAAAGACGATCATCAAAACTAAAGCATAAGGGACAACAAATCAATAAAACGAACAAATAGTAACGTGTGAAGGGGATATCATTGGGGATTTGGATAGACTGTCTTATAAAATATAAAAAACTGTTATTGATTTGTAGATGCCTAAAAAGTGATCGATTTTCTAAATGAACGATGGTACATGCTTTGTTTTTCACTATAAAATGATAAAAATATTCATAATTTGTCAACAATATAACAAGGTGTTTACATGGCTTAAATGAGTGCTAGATTAAAATTGCTATAACTGTTGCTATGAAGCTTGTATCAAAAATATAACAGCATTAGTAACAGGTAAAATATCCCAGCAAACACTGCGCTGTTCTATGCTGCGATAATTTTTTACCAGCACGCTTAAAGTAAATTAAAAATAAATTAAAATTTATTTCCTTACAGCAGCAACAAAGGTAATATATTTACGATATTGGATATGATATTTTGTGCTGTTGAATAAAGAAAACAGCACAGCAATAGCAGGTGCCTGTTTGGCAATTTCTTGCTCTTGCTATTTGTTCCATTTTATAGGCTATAAAGGAAAACCTTAAGCAAATCCAGTATACCTTGATGTTCATTTAGCCCTGGCATTAATTCTTATATGGTAAGGGTTGCCTTTTTGCCTACTTGAATACTTAGAAAAGAAAACTAAAGAATAAACAAATATTACAATGAAAGTCTCGGCATTTGAAAACTAATACATCAACCTATATGTATTTAAAAAGTACGTATTAGTGTAAAGCACAGTTGTTGTACCATTTCACAATGCTGTTGTATTTGTGCTGATCGCGTAAAGAATGGCTCTTTGTGACAGCAAATGTATAAAATTGTTGCTTTCGGTATTTTTATTTCTATTAATTTCCAACAGCACAGTAACTGAAAATGTATAGCATTGCACTGAATCTTTCTATGTGCTATTGCTATTTCTCAGCTACTATTTTAAACACCCCTTGTCGACTACATACCAGTTCCTACCACGGTAAGTAGTTTGTTATTTATAGCGGTATAATTATAGATGCTCTTAAAGCTACAGTATGCAATACAGACAATCACATATTCGCAACTCATAAATATGTATCCAGCATAAACAGAACTTTTATGCAATTTTTGCTCTTTTAACAACAATAAAAAAAATGATAAATAATGATGACAATAGTGATAAAACAGAAAAATTTTAAAAAGCAGATCACTCAGAGGAATAATTCATATGATACATTACGGGACAGTGGAGGTGTGTGTGTGTGTAGGTGAGTTCGGGTAGGTAACACATGTACAGTTGTATGCAAATCTTTATACAAGGAAAGGCACGCTTTAAAAAAAAACATTCGAATGAATTTAACCTTGCAGTTTGCAACATTGTTATACTCGTATTGCAATTTATTCCAGAATATTCGAACCAATAAATTTAAAAGAGGAAAAGCATCTGCACGTGAGCAATTGTTATGATAAAATGCTCTGTACCTGTGACCAGGCGTGTAAAAGAGTGAAATCGTGGCTTGATATAACATAACCCAATTTTGAATCAAGCTGCTGCGCTTGTATTTTTTTTTCAAGATTTTACTTTTATCAGCAGATTTGTGTCATAAATTTTCTAATCAACTTTTGTAAAAGTGAATGTTGTTGATTTAACGTTTAATTCCTCTGAGTAATGTTTTGCACTTTTCTTTTGCGAATATTTTATGGCACTTTTCATTGTCTATATTTTTGTTGTGTAATTTATATTATAGCTTTTTTTAATACTGTTGTTATTATTGTTGTTGCTGTTTTTTTTTTAAATAACATCACATACGTACCTTTGGTTTAATACATTACGGGTATTAAAATGCAAAATATTCAACATTGTATCACCAAATATACGAAGGTGGTGCTAAAAGTATTCCACTCAGTTACGAGGACGCAGGAAAGAAGAAAGAAGACGCGACAAGAAGAAAAAACGTTTAAATTTATGTAGCCGACACTAGCCGAGCGGAAGAAGAAACGCTATTTCTTTAGTCTCATTCCCGAGCGTATGCATGAATTTGATGATTAAGTCTTTTGATCGCTCTCTTTTATAGACTAAAGTCTAAAACACCTTTGAGGGCGAAATGGTTGCACGCAAATTCCAAAGGAAAAATAGCCAACAATTTTTCAAGTCGAAACTTACGCAATCCTCATCTTTAAGTAGGGAATGCCTACTAAATCTTCATTTTGTCGGACAGCCAGGCAGCGCTCAAGGCCTTATTTTTGTATCAAGTGAAATCAATCATCTCAAAATTAATTAACATTATGCTATGTGGCAGTGAAGGACAAAGGACACGCAAAAGTTTCAACTGATTGTAGCGCATAGCGTCTCGATAACATTATGCTATGTGGCAGTGAAGGACAAAGGACACGCAAAAGTTTCAACTCATTGCAGGGCATAGCGTCTCAATAACAATAGATAATAATAATATGGTCTTCTCTGGAATATAGAAAAGAGAAAAATTATTTCTTGATTTTTGGAACGAATTTCCATCATCCTTGTCAGGTTTGGTTGTCATCTTTAGTCATCTTTAGTGTCATTTTTTATTCTGAGGGCAAAAAAAATATTGTTATTAATTGGCACCGACTGAAATACATCCACAGGTGATTAAAACCATCGAATGGTTAGAAGTCAACGCTGTAACCACTTCAACCACAGCACCCTCATACTTGCATCAAACACCAAAAGAACTTCTCATGTCATGTGTATTGATAATATTTTATGGTTAGAATTTTTATTATTATTATTTTAGTATTGTTAAAATACTTTGTGTGTGGTTTGAATTTAAGTAAAAATTGTATTGTTCGACTCGACCATGTTGCAATTTTCATTTCAAGAATGGACATTATTTCATGATTAAATATAAACAATAACTTGTTTAGCGCAACCAAAGTAAGGTTCAAAATAGTTTTAAAATCCATTACATGTCTGCATCTGCACCAGTATATAAATAATACGGTTGCCTAGACCAAACCGTAACCATGTTTCTTCTTTGCGTTTTCACTGTTTCATTGTATGCCTTTCAATCGATTTTATCTTTTTCTATTCGAAGCTTATAAGAGACTTCAGAATACTTGCCATATTACATATTTGCTTACTTTTTCGCATATCCTCACCAGCTTGCCGAATTATTTATCTCAGTCCTTATAGCCTCAAAAAGGCTTCGCATAAGTTTGTAGTTCTCTCGCTTTAAATACCAGACCATTTACTCGTTTCTTATTTAATATCCCATCCGTCTTACACACTACGCGATTGAACATACTTTTTCTTGCAGGATCATGTCCTGGTCAAGAATTCATAAGTAAATTTTGATCTCCGATTCTTTCACAAAGATTTGCTGCTCTAATTCATCTCTTGAGTTAGAGGCCTCCAGGTAACAGCTGGTCTCCACAAGCATCTTCGGGAAGGCTTCTTTTTACCAGGAGTGTCTGTCTGGTATTAGTGTTTTGTAATTAGCTGGTATGCGATGTTTGAATATGTTCGCCCATTTTATATCCAAATTCTCAGTCAACTGATCAATATCACCAGCCTTCAAGAACATGCTCTTCCACTATTTTCGCTGTGACTATCTTCGTGTGATTGTGCATTTTTCTGAACTTCTACCATCTAATATTTTATACTTTTAAACTGCCTTCGAACCCCTACCACAATCTAGCTCGACGTTGTATTGTATACACTTTTCGCATGTTTCTTATTTATTAATATTCGTTTTCAGTTCGGGTAGGTCCGGTACCACCCTCGCATATGCATATATTGCAATTTTGCATTTATGTGAATGCATAAAATCATACAACTACTGAAATACACGTATTTTTATGTTTGAAACGTGTGAATAATTGAGTGGAAGTACACTTTGTATTAATCCACGTTACATCCCAGTCATGACGCTGATGATTGTAATCATTTTTTGTTTGTTGGTTTTTTCTTTTATCAACATTATTTTCATTATCTGATATTACAATATTACAAACTGACTTATAGTGTTACTTGCAACATTGTACAAATGTGCATGCGGGTGTAAATGTTTAGTTGAATGTTTCATTAGCCATTGATTAAATATATCTAGTGTATCGAAATAAATTTTTTTTGTAACTGTTAATTGTTTATGGATTTATTTTAATTAAGGCAATTAAATTAAATATAAAAAATTACATGTTAAATTGACGGTTAGGAATGAAGTGTTTATCAAAAATAACGCTGAATTAATTAAAAAAATTTCTTTTAAAGACGAGCTCATGTTTATAGTTTTTAATTAAATGAAAGACAATGGATCGTATATTGATAAATGTTTTATTTAATGTCGGCAATTATGTATGGAATACAATATCAGATAAATGTCCGCTCCCTCTTAGCCTCACAAATACGACCCCTTGTGAACATATTTTTCATTACATTCTCACACATTTCACGCGGTATTTCATTAATTTCATCACAAATATTTTGTTTGAGTTGCTCCAGCGTTTCTGGTTTGTTTGCATAAACCTTGCTCTTCAGATATCCCCACAAAAAGAAGTCCGGAGCAGTCAAATCAGGCGATCGTGTAGGCCAATCAACATCACCAACATTGTGGTCCATGCTTGAGCCTATCAGCTATAGTCCCTCTTTCTTCGAAATCATTCACTACACGAAAAATAGTGCATCTTGTCGGCACGTTCTTTCTCCCAAAAATTTCACTAACTCTCTCATCGTCACAGTAATCGATGATTGATTTTGATAAAATGTTTTCACGATTAAAACACGTTGGTTTACCGAATATTTTTCCATAATAAATTTGCCACGTCTCTACTTCACGACTGCCAAAAATGAAATGTCAAGACTAATGTTTACCAAAATGGCGACAAAATCAAGTAGTATACTTTTTCCGGCGGACACCCTGTAGTATTACATTTGTTATTTTAAAATAGAAAGTTTGACCTAATTTTCGTTATATAAAAATACAATCTAAAAAAAACTTACGATGTAATCTACTTGTTACCAAAAGTCACTTTTCTTACAAAAAATTATTTTTTCTACATGGTTGATTATACCCCAGAATATTCTTCCCTCCATCTTTTGAGTGTCAGAATTTTAAAGGGACTCAACGATCTGTGAAAGTACACATCACAGTATTAGACGAATTGCGAATACTGCATGCAAATGTTTGGAGATGTTTTATAGAAATAAAGACTGATTTTTTGTCGCTTGATAACGTCAACACCACTTCATTTCATCATTTTACAAACAAGTAAAATAAGTTTTTTCTTGGCTCGAATTTCCTTAGAAAGATCATGCTAAAGCGGCTATTCAGGCTCTGCTATATCCACAATAGAGAACTGTGTGAAATGCTTTATTTGCTGGTGAAATCAGTGCTTCCACTTTGATTTCAATTTAGCTTATTAAGATGAAAAGTGACTAAAACTGGACCATGTACCACAACAATATTTTCAAATCAAAATAGCACCAAACTATTTTTCGAGTTAAGGTGTAATAAATAATACATCTGTGTTTCATGTCAACTCTAAGTGTCCAGCCTAAAAAACTCCCTTTATTTAACAAGTTATTACCGTGAAATTCCCATAGCTTTCCAAAGTCCTTAGCAGTTAAAAACTATTAAATTCTAGCAAATAGTCCAACCACATTAGAGTTGCACACATGGTCATTGCGGTTACAGTTGTTTGTATGAGTGCATAATTACAAGCACACACACACCGATATTATTTATATCCTGCAATCGCTATCTGTCTGTAAATGTTTAGAGATATGTGTAAAAATTTTACAAATATGCAAATAGGGAATAACAACAAAACAAAAACAAATTGCGATTAAATACGAGTTTTCTCTACACATAACGATAGGAAAACAAAAGGAATAATAAAAAGAAAAAACAACAGTTAAAACGGAAATAAGTAAAAACCAACTAAAATGAAATAAACAAATAAATGAATATTTTGCAATATTTTTTTTTTTTGCGAATCCTCTTTACGTTCGCTATTTAGTTTGCAGGTAATTTTTTATTTTACATTTTCATCGTATTTTTGCAAAAATTTTTTATTCACTGGTATCTTGTATTGTAATCTCTGCTGTTAGAATTTAAAACTTTTGGGGGTTTTATGTAGATTTCGCCTTCCAATTGAAGCTAGTGATGGCACAATTAACCGGACAATAGTAAGTCTTTCGATTAAGTGACAAATTAATCGATTCGTTACAAAATATTTCTAAAACATCTAGAAACAGAAAAAATCCTAGAAATAACTTAATTGTCGGCGATAAAAATACCACTTGGAAATACTGACTTACAACGCTGGTAACTCGGAAACCAGCACCGTTTAAAATATCGTATTCACATCCCCAGCTGACGCATTGTGCTTTGCGGCAGCATTATAATATTTCTCAAACAATATTCGATTGTTTAGCATTTTGTATAAAACCAATCAATTTGCCATGAGATCAGTTCGATGTTGACAGCTCGTCGCGGCCATCATTTTTGGCGGTTTGTATTAAATCTGTTGTTGTGGCAACTTGCACGATAGAGAAAGCAACACGTCTACATAATCAAACTTTACTAGCAAATTTAGTTTTTTCTGCAGATGCAGTGGTTTTTCTGCAACGCTTGATGACTTTAATCGAGACGACCGCTTTAGTAAACAATCAGCCGACACCTAAGCCCTTAATTTTATTGACCACACTTAATGCCCGAGTTTTCTTAACCCACATCAGCTTCAGCAATTGGCAATGCGTTTAGTTAAAATTTGTGCGACTTGTGGACTAGTGGGCGGTATCATTGGACTGCTATAATTCGACAATAACGTTGGTGAGGTCATCAATGGCAAGAACGAGCTCTACAGACAATTTAATTTCTGCGTTTTGAGGAATGTCCGCATATGAGACGATTTAAAACTACACGAATGCCGCTAGGTGTCAGCCCGTACTTCTGTGATTACATCACAGCAAACGCTAGGTATAAATAGTAAGAATAAAATTCATATGGGTTGAATTAACCGATTCGGACGTGATCGATTTCAAGACGTCACATTTCGTGAAGTCGAAAGAGACCAATGCGTCAATCTGCCGGATGTGTGATTCATAGTTATTGATACGTAGTCTTTTGGATCCGTTAAAGAAGGATAAAACCTCTTGATAGGAAAAATAATGTCTGTAGCTCCTATTCACAACTCACAAACTTATTTTTTATACGATTAATCGAGTAATATTTTACACTAAGTAATTTTTCGATTCAGCTAAGCACAGTTTATAGGTTATCAATTGTTAACCATCACTGGTTACAGCAGGGTCTAGAAGTAGTTAAATGCAGAAATTCTCTATCGCATCTACGTTTCTACTTTCAAAATACTAGCGTGATCGACAAGGCTATTCGACCACTTTTTCGAGTTTCGAATAACCCGGGTTTTTGTCGTAAAAAACAGTTTTTAGTGGCCTTCTTCTTTTTTTACTTGACTAACATTTATAGTAAAAGTTATCTTCTCCCAGTGTAAAGGCTTTTTATATTTTTTTTTAGCACTTTAGTGAATTTGTGAGAGTCAGAAAAAGTTCACACTGCCACCAAGTCCACTTTTTACGAAAAGGTCCCAACGATTTGAATAGGGATGATAAATTGAATATTACAAGTTGTACTTTTTAGATATATTTGTACTATATTACACAGCATACACACACAAACAAAACTCCTCGTCAGTTTGCTTGCTAAACGTTTTCTAGCAATGAAAGTTTGCTGAAATCAGCTGGCTTGGGCCCAACTTTAACCAGCGTTTAGGTAACACTGAATGAGAGGAAAAATTCGTTCAAAGCAGTCAAAAGCATTTACTGTTCATTTGCGTAAATTTCTTTAATACAGGATGTCCGCCTGGAAGCTACACTACTTTGTTTTGCCGCCATTTTGGTAAACATTAGTCTTGACAGTTCATATTTGGCAGTCGTGAAGTAGAGACGAGGCAAATTTATTATGGAAAAATATTTGGTAAACCAACGTGTTTTAATCGTTAAAACATTTTATCAAAATTAATCATCGATTACTGTGACGATGAGAAAATTACGTGATAGTTTTTGGCAATACAACGTGCGAACAAGATGCACTATTTATCGTGTAGTGACTGTAGGCCCAAGCATGGACCACAACGTACTGCAAGATCGGCTGAAAACATTACTGCTGTTCAAGAAAGTGTTCAAAACAATCCATCAACCTCAATTCGGCACCGTGCTCAGGAACTTGGTCTGCAAAAAATAACTTTGGCCACAATTTCGCACAAAGATTTGCATTTGTTCTCATTTAAGATTCAGTTGACACGAGCTTCTTCCTGAAGACCATTCACGCCGCCGTACATTTGCCAATAGAATGCTAGAGCTCGCCCATGACCACCTCGATTTTCATGAAAAGATCATAATGAGTGACGAGGCACATTTTCATTTGAATAGATATGTGAATAAACAGAATAGCCTGTTTTGGGCAATGGAAAACCCTCAGATTATTCATCAGTCACCTTTGCATCCGTTAAAAGTGACAGTCTGGTGTGCAATTTGGTCAGGAGGAATCATTGGACCTTAATTCTTTGGAGCTGAAAACGGCGAAACGGTAAATGTCAATGGGGAGCGATATCGTGATATGATTGAAAACTTTTTAACACCACAACTGCATGCTTTGGGCTTGACTAACATGTGGTTTCAACAAGACGATGCCACATCTCATCGAAAATTGTGTTCAAAAGGGCTCGCATTTGTGAGGCGAACATATATCTGATATTGTATTCCATACATAATTGCCGACATTAAATAAAACATTTATCAATATATGATCGATCCATTCTCTTTCATTTAATCAAAAATTATAAACAAAGTAGTATACCTTCCCGGCGGACACCGTAGTATCTACGACTTTCATACAGAACTGATGTTTCGCTTCTGTTTTAGTCTGTGGTTGCATGTTTTCTCTAATGGTTCTTTGTGATGTGTTATGCCGCTAAAATTTACTTTTGTCCAGATGAAATACGAAAAATTTTTATTATTTTATTTGTTTTTCATCAAGTTAATCTTAAATAAGTTTTTTTTTTATAAATTAAATCTAATAAAAATGTTGCAAATCATTAACCCTTCCTAAATTTTGTACTTGAATAAATTGCCCAACAATGGCAGTCCTTGGAACATTGCGGACTTGCTCATGTGTGCAATTTAACCAGAAAATAAATAGTAATAAACAAATGCTTAACCGGTTCTTATTATTTCTAAATTAAAAAATTCGAACTATACAAAAACCCGGCTTTGTAGAGTTAAATAATTGATGACCCTGCAACATACACTGCTATAAAATCAGCATGCCACTGTCTGAGATTTTTTCATGTTAAAGTATTTAGTTCTTTTATCACATTTCCCTCCCTCATGGTAACTAGTGGTACCTCATAATTAAATTTCTGTTTGCATTTTTATTTTCCTAATTAATCATGTTTATAGTTTTCTCTTTCTTCCTTTCACAGTTTGTTTTTGTTCGTTTTTAATTTATTGCTTCGATTATGAATAAAATCAATCCCTATTTGAATTAAAGGAAAACAAAGTAAAGAACTTGATTGGCTTAGAAAATTCTGCACAATCTAAGTTCCCTGGGGTGTAGTTTACCTAAACGATTTTATTTTTGTTTTGCACGAAAAAGTAAATGCAATTTTTTACTTGTGTTAAACAACAAACTTGTGAAGAGAAGAATAAAAGAAATAAAGGGAGGTTTTTTTATAGGTGTAAAACTTTAAATTTAAATAATGTACACAGTTTGCATAATTCAAAACAAATCATTGACTTCATTAGGAAGATAACTTCATGCTATTAGCAGTTGAATATGATTTACGGCTTGTGGCCGTAGCGGCTGGTTTGAATGTAGCGCATTTTGGAAGTCTAGTTTTCCACCTCTTAGTCAAGCTTTAACGGCCGTATCTCGGCTATGCTTGGCACAATACTGTTTTCCAATTTGTTTGTCCAAAGTTTCTGGTTTATTCGCATAAACTGATGTCTTCATGTAAGCTTAGAGAAAATAATCCAAAGAATTGATTGAGTAATTGTCTAGACCATTTCAAGATATTATGCGTTTGCGAAATCTTTGCTTTAATAAGACGATTTTGTGACGCGCTGTATTGTATTCCGTAAACAATCCATCCAATTGGGGACCCAAATAATTGGTATTCATAGTCCCCGCCGTTGACGGTAACATTCTGCCCGTCCTTATATCAAAAGACATAAGCACCAGTAATTACTCCACCGGCTTATAAAGCGCGCCAAACAAGCTCTTTTAGTGAATGTACCAATGCTTCAATTTTGCTTATTGACCTGACCGTGGAGTCAAAAATGAACCACAACACTGAATAAAAATATTGCCATGAAACAATGGGTTGACTTCCAGTTTATTTCCAGCCCATTGGCCGAAGGTGAGGCGCAAACTATAGTCATTCGGTCTGCTACTGATAAGATGTCAAACCAAACTGAGCACACAATGAAAGGTTTGCCAGCTGTAACAACCGTATGACAGTTGAGTCTTAGTAGGAAAATTTAATCTTTAAAAAAGTTCATTTTACACACAATTGGTTTAGAACCACGATAAAGGAAAAACTAAACAGGATGCAGGATTCCAAAGGAAAAAAAACTTGTGAATTCGAAACTTACAAAACTCGGTGTGTTTATAGATATTTGGAAAGAATTTCTATCATCTCTTGTCAAGTTTGTTTTGTACACAAACAGGTTTCTACTTTGAGCCATCATCAGTGTCACTTTTCGTTTCCGAAAAATAATCCTAGTCGGTTTGTGTCCAAATGAAACTTGACAAAGGATGGCGGAAATTTCTTACAAATATTTATAACGAGTCATCTGTCGGAAAATCTAATCCAATAATCAAAAATCCTTATCTCTACGTGTTCTTAAAAAATACTCTACCTTTTAATGCCAACAACTTAATTTTAACGGTTGCCTCTGCAAACAAAGTTCACAGTATCCTTTTACTCGTAGGGCCTCGCTTCATTTCATACAAACCTGGCGATGGTCCTTCCATCATGTACACATGGCATTCACTAACGCTCCTATATGTTCTGCAATACTATGGCGGCCTGGCTCAAGAACCTAATCACTTTCAAGGTGATGGATACAATCTTTTGACCTACCATTAAGTTCGTTGTTGGGTTCAATGCAAATTCGTACAAGAATTGAGACGTACTACTCAAGATTTTTTCATGCATGAGGTCCTCTGCGAATCATAAAATCAAACTTCAGTTTTAGATCTTTGGAAATCGTTTTAGAATGAATCGTCTATCAAATAATTATCAGATCACTTGTTTTTTGTAACCGCCCATATCCTATCAATCAGGTTAAGACCTCATTTGATGAATCGGACAAATAGCATTTCGCCTCAGCCTTGATATTAGCATCATCGTAATTCGAAGCTAAGGTCGTAGACGTATTACTGGGGGCAAATTATGTCAGCGAAAATCGATCGCAATTTCAATAGAATTTAATAGAAAATTTCGATTGACTGTGAATACCATAATATGCCTCCTATTCAATTCAGTTAAAAACAGTTTGAGTGAAGTTAAGCTGTGGCAATTTTTTTCTCTTTAGCGTCTTAAAGAATTTAAGTTTTATCTTTTCGATACGCTGCTTTCTTTAATTTTCGAGCTTCCAATCACATCGTAAGTTTTTTCACCAGGTCTATCAATTATTAAAAATATGGTTAGAAATTAAAAAAAAATAATAATTATATTATTTTGATTATCCTTTACATTTCCTACAAACATTAAATTGATTCTCTTTCTATTTTATTTTCAGGTAAGTCAAATTTCAAATATCACATTTCCTATCTAAAGGTATGTTAACAAATAGTTTGGAAAAGAATTTACTATGGATTTAAATTAACTTTTTTTGCAAGTCAGAACTAACTACACGAATACAAGTTGCTGTTGATTTTTTTTTGCTCCGCATAAGTTCTAGCGAATAGCTTTTAATCCTGCTGACATTCGCCATAGTTGGCATATTGGTATCTCTACTACTACTACAATATTAAAATCGCAACGAAATAATCTACTCCAGTTCTATATTAATATATGCATTTTTTCTTTAAATACTCGTATACCTTGATTCAAATGCTTGTCATGGTTTTCGTTGAAGACGACGACGACACCGACGTCTTCATCTTGTTATTCCTATTTGTCTTCTTATGCATGAATATTCCATTTATATTAATTTTACGCTGTCAACCTATCGCATGAAAATTAAAAAAAAAACTATACGACTATGTCTATAACTAAAAGGATTTTTAGAAGAAAAGTTTACGAAACGTAAAGAAAAATGCCACCAACATGTAAAAAAGATACTGACTGCATGTTGGTTGTTTTTAATATTCAGGGGTTCCCAAACAAAAAGATGTGTTCCTTGGCTAACTGAAATTAGAGACTTAAAATTCCAGAAGCTACATACTTATTCAAGGAACAATATTTTTCAAGTAGCCGTATTATCGAATTTTGAAAGCTCCATTATGTTTAGAATTTGATATCGTGGGAATCTTCTCTGTGGTTTGGTATGGTGTCACCGATTCGATTGATTCAATTTGGAATGATTTCACTATGGATCCGAACGATCTTGAGAGTTGGTCTCGTCTATGGTGACCTTGAAGGTGTAGCTCGATTGTGGCTTACGAAATATTCTAGCAAGTTTAAGTCGCACGATCCTAGCGGCCAATTTACGTCACCTCAAGGAGTGATAATCATACCTTCAAACTTAGCACCGTTCTGCTAAAACCACAGTTTGTGCGAAAATAAATTGGTTTTCAGTGCTCTGTAGCAGTCGCCGTTGCAGGCAAACGGCTCACCAACATTGTTTTCGAAGAAGTGGACCTCTTCCGCAATATGCCAAGCGTCGAAGTTCATTAGTATTTGTAGGTATTTGGAATGAATTTTTGTTGGGGTTGGAATCCCAAATAACAAAATCCCAAATAATAAAATAAATAATAACTATACTCTGGCTATAACAAATACCTACTATCCGCAAACAACATTTCTGACGCAATGCAAAAAAAAAAATAATAAAATAATGGTCCTTACAGAAACACCCGGCCTACGAGCTTTATCTGCTACCTGTTCACACCTAACAAATACCTCCATGATAAACCAGATTTGCCTGCTACCAGCTCACATGGCAAATAATAAAATACCAACGAAGTGTGAAAAACTTCTCAAAACGCAAAACGGCACTGAAGGTGGCACCTAACCGAAACCGGTTTCTATCCAAACCAAACTTGACAAGGGATGACAGTAATTCGTTCAAAAAATCTACATCAAATCACCCTGCAAAAGTCCGATTTGTTGTACATTTTCCTGATGTCAGCGATATTCTCCTTTCGCTGATTTTTTACCGAACCGGTCGTCGCGGATTTGGTCACCAAGCGCTAGAGAAAGGCAACTACGTGCTAAAGTCTTATCATCCGGCCGTGTTGCTCTATCGTGTAAATTGCCTTGCCAGGAATTTAATTATAAACAATGCTTTTGACAAACTCTCGGTAAATAATATGACCATCACAAACTGTCAACATGGACTCGCCTTCGTTGGAAAATGAAACACGTGGCCCTGCTTTGTTGAATAAATCGCTTAATCTTCCCAATTTTCTACAATATAAATACAAGTTAACTCCTTTGCTGGAGATATTTTTAAATAATTGTACTATGTGATGGCAAGAGACTCTTCTAATTGTGACGTAATATTCAAGGATACTTTTGCACCCTCTTGAAATCTGATATCATTCGTGGTCGGCTAGTTTTTGTCTCAAATAAGACAAATAAACATTTGCACAGTCGCAAAACCGTTTCAGACTCGCTTACCATCAAACTGTTTTTGTTTGATACGAGTAGTTTGTTTGCCTTTCTGGTTGGGTTGGTTGCATCTGATGGGTGGTTTGTTTGGATTTTGGATTTCAGTTTGCTTGTTGTTTGAATAAAATGGGTTGTCGTTATTAAAGATGCATGTGAATAGATAAATGAATAGATGATTCCATTGCAAATGTGTTTACACCTGCGGAAAATAGTTACTGCCATGTCAAACACAACACAGCAAAATAATAACAACGACAATAACAACACTCAAAGAAAATTGTTAACTCAATGGTAGAGATTTCATAGGCAGCGGGTCAAGGTCATGGCTTATACACTTAAAGGTATAATAATGTTGGAAAAAAACATGCATTGCCCAGTATTGATGCAGCGAATGTTGGTATAGTAGCAGCAATTAAAGGCACATATATTGCTGGGCGATCTTAGGCAAAGGATTGCCAGGTAATGAAAAGAGTGATGGTTATGTTGGGCAAGATATAGTGGTTCCTTACTCTCAGCCCGTTTTTCTCCTCACTGATACTCTTGTAATTGCCAGCATTCGTGGAGGACTTAGGTTTACCATGGCATTCAGATTCAACAAGTGTCTACCCGTGGTATAAAGTATAATGCTAGTCAGTGCTGGCGATTCACACACAATGTACGCTACCGTCAGAGCCTCTACCTCAGGAGTATCTTTGAAAACTAACCTGTCCGCCCCTCGCGAGGCAGTCTTGTCTATCTCTTCCGAATTCCTCCCATGATTCGTATAATATCCACTTTTAATGCCAGAGTTGGCACGCTTAATATGAATAATTCTCATGCAGGTTTGAGTGGAAGAACTATTTGGCCAAAGTTTTCGCCAGAAATATTAAATGTGCGGATAAAAAATCATGTTCATGAACAATGGAGGCCTTAATTTGATTCATATCATATTTAAAGGATGATTTTAAAAACCTTAAAGAGTCATATAAAAATAAAAAAGAAACATTTACTCTGGGTAAAATCTCCTGTATAATTTTTCTCTAAGTGCACTCGTTTGTCTGCAAGTATGTGTGTGTCTGTGAGCAGCAGGCATTTTATAGAGATAATGACAAAAAGTGCATTTAAATGTCATGTTTTTTCTACCACTTTTAATACTTTCCTCTTGCTGGTTTTATTTAGCTGTTTTTTTCATATCCATGGATTTTTTTTCTTTTTATTTTTTGTTTATTTGTTTGCTGAGC
Organism: Phania funesta; assembly: GCA_963932375.1. Taxonomy (NCBI): domain Eukaryota; kingdom Metazoa; phylum Arthropoda; class Insecta; order Diptera; family Tachinidae; genus Phania; species Phania funesta. The sequence goes on from OZ010656.1 coordinate 73,010,531, forward strand.
CTCCACTAGCTGTTTGGAAGAAGTCATAGCAGCAGCAGAAGCAGTAGTTTTTGTAGTATTTCTACAAATGGGGTTTCTATATCTCGCAAATGTTTGTGGATTTTTTAATCGTTTTTCTTTATAGTCATTCATTTCCATTCTTTCTGCCATTACTTGTATGTGTGTGTGTATGTGTATGTGTAAATGACTAAGATGGATGAGAAAACTAACGGCTGTGAGTCACAAATCTATCTTCGTTTTCTTTTAATTTATTGTTGTCGTTTTTTTTTGTTTTCATAAAGCGTTTAAGTTTTTTTTTATTTTTTTGCTTTTTCACTCAATTCTTTAGATGACGCCAAACGAATTTGACATTTAAAGTAGTGGGTTTTCAATAACATGACACTGCAGTTGACATTCTTAAGCATTTTTTCTGATTTTCTTAATTAACGAAACTGTAAATAGGAAAGTTGTTGAATTTTATTTCAAAGCTTTGCATTTGAGAAAATATTGAGGAAATGAAAATAATGTTTCTCTTAGAATTGCAATTTGCACTAAAACATGCCATAGTGCAATTTGATTGCGCTTATTTGCTTAAAACGCTATACAATTTACACCGCAACTCCTGTAATTATGACTCTAATTTAATTCATACCATTAAACTTAACGATTCTTAGCTCGTTATTGGTCGATTACTGCGAAGCCATATTCCGCATTGCGTAATAAAATTTAAATTCAAACAACTATAAAGTGGCGTACCATAAACGGCCAGCAGTTTTCCACAACCAAATTACTTTTTACACATTAAATAAAAGGAATAGTTAAAAAGGAAGAACATAAAAGAATGCGTCAGCTTTAACTTAATGAAAAAATGCCATGAATATTTTTGTTTAAGAGGTCCATCAATGTCACTTGAAATGAATTTTTTCGAACCGTTTTAAATGAGAAGTTTTAATTTGATTGTTAAATTGAAATAAAGCGGAACGTTTTCAAATTTACAATATTTATATATGTGAGCTGTCCCTTTATGTCAATAGTTACAGTGATACGTGTACTGTGCAGTTGCTTTCACTGAAACCATATAATGATCAGGGATCAACTCTTTAATTTTGGAAGTGAGCGGTTCCATTAAGCAAGCCTAATGCTTGATGCCTTAGTTAGTGCAGCATTAAAACCGCTTTCATATATATACAGACATGTTCCTATCATTTCTATGAGGAGCCTTTTCTACATCGGGTCCTTGATTTCATGATTAAAGTCGTCAATGGTAAACCAGATTGTTCATTCGAATTACTGCGGGTTTTATTAACCGTTAATTCTCGTACGAGAAAATGATTAGTCAACTCCATCACAATCTGAATTTAATTATAAATTGATGAATTGAGATCAAATTTAAACAGGGTGATTTGATGTGCACGTTTGGTACCGATTTCCCTCATTCGTTCTCAAGTTTGGTTTGGCGACAAGCCGGTTTCCGCTATGTGCCATTTTCAATGTCATTTTTCCTTGAATTTCCTTGGCGATATTGTCTGTTTGGCAAACATCCGCCCGGAACTGCTTGTCTGTGAATCACCACCTATTTGCAGCACTAATCGCAACGTACGACCTATCCGGTTGCCTTCAGCTCGGCAGGTGAAACACCCCATTGAAAACAATCCGTTTTAATAATCGCCTAAAATAGCGATTTCACATTATAGAGGACCCAATTCTACTACTTGCGAGAAAGCTGGTACTACCTGTACGGTTGAGCTCCACTAATGAATATAACCATCGACTATAAAGATATTCCAGCATTGTTGAGATTTGAATTAATCTCACCGCCTCATGGACTACGCCACTCCAAAACCATACTTCTCAAGGGGTTTTAAATCCCAGAATTTGGAAAACTCACTGAGGTTATTTAATCCCATTCGAACTATCTAGATATATACACAGATGGCTCCAAATGGTATAATGGAGTGGGCGCATTTGTGTACATAAGCGAACTGGAGGTTATCCAGCCCTTCAGAGTCACCAAGGTATGTAGCGCTTTACAGGCTGAAATATTGCCGATATTAAAGACGGCCAACTGGCGGCGGTAACTATTACAGACTATTTTACAGAAATATTTGGATATACCCCGAAGCCCGAGTCGGTAAAAGGCCCTTGATAGCTGTCTATTCGACATATAAACTTGTACAGTAGGACCGGGCATCTTTAAATCGTATGGATTAAAGAATCTGCCAAAATATGGAGCAATATGGTCCATTGCATAGCCGATAAGCTGGCAAAGAAGAAACGCAAAGCTAGAGAATTCGCTCCTTAAAGGATTCTATCGCATTCACCTCTGGTCTGCAAAATGCAAATCATAAAATATTTAATGTGATATGACTCAGGCTAAAGAGTGAAAAAATCCACATGCTCTAAATCAGATTAGACCAGCTTCGAATCTGAGATCTGCTAAGCTTTCAGAAGACGCAATTTAGGGTTATCATGGCAATGGAGTGGACATTTCAGGGATTGGTAATCACTCCAAGAGATTGGGGTTACTTGGAAATAGCTACAGTAGAAGTTGTTACAATAATGACCTAGAGGACCAACGCTGGATTCATTTCGGACCGACGTCATTGCCAGAACTACAGGTAATATATTCCTTCATAAAGGGCGGCAAGTAGTTCGGAAATGAATTCGTAACCACTCCCTATACCTTGACTTTTCGACGTTCTTGTCTTCCCTTTTTGGGTAATACAAAGAGACGGCATTTGCGGGCCCACGTGAGCTTGTGTTACAGCAGCTGTAAATCGAATCTAAGTGAAACATTGGATTATATGTATAAATATTTTGTGTTGGTGTTGTAAGGGCGGGGTGCAGGGTAGCATGTCGCCTTAACCAGTGGAGATTGGACTTTTCGCCATTTTTGTACGAGTCTATTAATTACCTGCTGGATTTATACTTAGTGTTGAAACGATCGCAGAGGCAAGGACTTCAGCTGGCATTGTCAAAAAAATCGTTTACAGATGGTTTGAGAACCATAATACCAATACTGAGCGCTAACTATAAAATCACATTTCTCGTAATAGGATCGCATATAAAAAGAGCATCCCCATCGCTGCCGAAGCTCTACGAAATAGTGCGCGTTGACATTCGTACCCCGTGTCTCCACCACCCTTTTCCAACGTCAAGCCAATTACAAAACCCAGATACCCTTTTTAGACACCTTGTACAGCAAAGAATTTTATTAAGATTTTCCATATGGCAAACGGAGATTCGCGAATTCTACTCTAATACTCTGCCCTCTCCGAAAGAAACAAAAAATAATAAATATCACGACACTGGCTTCAATAACAATCCTCTAACACAGTGACTTCAAAATGCCATAAAAGAAGTAACTTTTTTTCGAGTACAATTCTATTTTATTGTTTGACTTCAGAATGAATGTCGTACTTGAATCAAATTTGTTATTAGCAGTTATTTCAAACATACTTCAACACATACCCCCCTCTATGAAAGCACTCACAGTCATAAACATTCACCTGAACACATGTCCTTGTGCACATATACACATGTACATACATTAAGTGGGCAAATGTGTGTAACAAGTGCTCGACACGTTGTTATGTTTGTGTTCTTTTTGTTTAATTAATGTGAAGACAATAATAGTTTGTTAGATTGATGTAGGATTTGGTTTTCTGTTTACAGTGAGGTGTAAAGAACACTTGAATAATTTGTATTGCATTTTCCCTATTCTGTTCTATAAAAAAAGGAATATATATATTTCTCCCCTTTTCCTTTGTGTTTTTTATTGCTGGTAATTGATTACATTCTTCCACCAAATTTCATTTCATCACTCTCTAAAAATTCACTTACTACCACCAAGAGTCCAACTAACACATACTTTATACACTTCATAAAATTGATTTGAAACCCAAAAACATTTAAAGGAAAATACATATATCCTTTTATGACCCAAACACTTTGGCAATTTTCCACATGTAGCACGGGTCAGTCTCTGACGGAAATCAAATAATAATACACTCGCTACATTTATAACGGCAGCTTTTGCTGCTGTAGAATAGAAAGCAAATAAAACCACAGCCAAAAAGGAAAACTAAAACATTTAAACAAATTAAATGAATGAAAAATAAGCAAAATTATTGCAAATGACCAAAAAGAAAATTGCTCATAAAATGGAAATGTTATCAGCAGTGGTTTGAGAAAAAAAAATAAATAAATGAAAGAAATGAAATATACAAGATATTTATTTTAGGTGGTAAAATTTCAAACAGAAACATAAAATGAACGAAACTTAAATTAGCAATAAGAGCACATTTAGCGCGATTTTGTCTTTGGATGCTATTTGCCACCGCTCTATGGGCCGGAAAGTTAGCAGTCAATATTTTTACTGATCTCTTCTAACGTTGTTGAAATAAATCAATCACATGCTGGGTGGGACCGGAATAAACTTCGGAACTGTTGAGGGTCGAACCTTTTTTCATTTAGCACCTTCTTAGCAAAACATATTCAAGCTGGTGGCTCTGGCTTTAATCGCCTGTGGTCGAACCTCATCCCCTACCAATTAAGTAACATCCGCTTTTCCCGTTGCCATCGCTTTTAATTTTCTTTCCTTTTAACAGGACCATGTTATTATTATCTACATTAAAAAATAGTTCGCCTACAACCATATAATTCAATCATCTTATGGTAACCTAATTCCATTTTGAGAAAACCGTAAAAAATTAACATTTTCGCATATAAGAAATTTAGAAAAATTTAAGAATTGTTTGTTTTCGGTAATAAATATTTAATCAGCCGCCCCCTAAAAAACTTAAGGGATGCTTTTTAAAGGTTAAATTTTCCGGCAAGCCGTTTGGTCATCATTTGTCAGCAAACGGCGAGCGGTATAGAGCTATGACTACAAATTGAGCCCCAAGGGAAAGGGATGTTTTTGGATAGGAAATTTTTCCAAAAAGGCGGCACCACATGCCATGTAACGCGTTACACAATCGACTTACTAAAGCAAATACTTTGCGAACATGTTATTTCTCGAAGTCAATTTGCCAAGAATATTGTGCAATTTAACGCATTTGTCTTATTTTTTTTTGTGCTTGCGTTAAGTCATTAGTTTTTGTGAGCAAGTCAGCAACTTTAAACGACTTGGAAGGCGACATTGTGCGGCTCGTTGTGGCAATTAAAAAAGTTACTTCTAGATGGCGCTGAATACAACCCAGCCGTGGCGCCTACATTTCCGAAATCATATTTACACGCTAATAGCATATAGTGACCGTTCTGCTCGAAATTAGGTTTTTATATTATTTCAATTCAGAGCTGTATATTTTATATATACGAAATGTCTCATACTGCCGCTTTCAAAACTGCTAAATATATTTCGCAATTAAATTGACCTTACTTATTTTCCAAAAAAAAGCATAACAATCCAGTAAAATAAATCTGGAGAAGCCAACAACCAACAACCAACAACTAACTAACTCCTTTCTAGTACCACATAAATGTTAACATAAAAATGTTAACATAAAAAATGGTGAAATAAAAATAAAATCATTAGAAAAGCCAACAACTTTCAAAAGACTTCAAATAAATAGGAATCGCTTAGATTTTAATGAACTTTGCGTGGTCCCTGATAATTTATTTGTACTATTATTATTTTTTTCTTCTATTAAGTAGAAACCATTATAAATCATTACAACAACAATGACTTTCGCAACGTTTTCGTTTTGTTTGCTGAAAAACCTTTTACTTCTGTTTCAACTCACTCTACTGCACTTGTTAAACATTGCCATCCTTTTGGCGATCATATAATTATGATAATTTTTTGGTCATATTTTTATTCAATATGAGAGAGAAGCAACAAAAATCGATTTTACATTAAATTAACCAACAGCCTAGAAACAAACATTAAGTACATTTTTGCAACAATTTATTTCTTTCTGTGAGGGGACTAGTAGGTGATAGCCTTTGGTTATGCCAAATACAGTGTAAGAGAGAGCGTGTGTGTGTGTGTGTATGATTGTGATTTGCCCTTAAAGCATGTTTGGAGTAAACCACCATCAGCCAGCCAATCGCCATAAATTCTGCAGTCGTAGACGGGTTGTTTGTTTTTCTTGGTACTTGAATCTTGGCCATTATTATGAACTCCTTCCGTTTTTCTTTCTTGGCTGTGTTGCAAGCAAACACACACTCTATTTATGTACATTCCCACTCATACAGTCACAGCTAAAGTTACAGTCGCAATCTTTATGTAATGTCTAATTTGTAAAATGCCCCAAAGGCTTTTGTATGTTGGCAAGTTTCTTTGTACGTGTATCCAAACTGAGCCATGCTGAAAATGTTAAAATTCTCTATTGATACCAAAAAGTCCACACACACGCACGCATGCAGTTCTTGATATTGAAAACTTTCTAGAAACTTTGTATTTGAATTTGAAAATTCAATTTTGTTTCGAAACTATTTAAAAATATTTCATTATTTCGTGCAACATGTGTCATATGAGAAAAATTATGAAAATAATGTTGAAAGTGGAGAAAGTAAGAGCATACAAACTTTTGTGAGCGCTACAACAATGTTTTATAAATGATCTTAAATACCACGATGAAAATAAAAACTTTTAGAATATTAGAATAGACACTAATAGCACTGTACAACACAAAAAAAAAGCAAAGTTCTGACAATTGATTCCGGCAGAGGGGAAAAAATAATATATATACGTATATCGGAGTTGAAATTGCACCCCTCTCCCCCTTGGTACATTATTATAGCGAATTAGCATAGGAAATCTTGTAAACCTTACAATGAGGTATAAGGTATGTTCAGCACTTCCTCGCTGTGTGGGTGATTTTTGTCCCTTTCTTCAAACAGAGCAAAGCAGTAACCTAAAACAGCAATATAGCGAGCTCAAAGGTCCTATAAAAATATTTTTATTATAAGTCTTCAAATCAACTTGAACACCAGAAATATGCTAAAACTTAAAACATATTTAAGGCTTAATTTCGTTACCAATTTCTCTCTTTATACAAAAATGTATTTATGTTATTTTAAATTATAAAGTTAAAAAGTGTATTTAATTATTAAGTTCTCTATTGTCATTAGTTACAATTTAAACTTACAATTAATATGTGCGCTGGGAAATCCTAATCCCACATTAAAAGTTTCTTTATGGTCGATGCCGAAAATATGCTTTTAGCGTTAATTTGTGTTTTCATTAATTTCAGCATGGGTTTACTTTATAGCCCTAGTACGTGCATTCTAGCGGCATTATTAGGGACCTTCAAATTAAAATACTAAAACTTGTTACAAGACAAACCGAAATGCGTTGTTTTATTTCTGTGCTCAGTAATTTTAATCGTATGCATTATTTTGTATATAATTTTCTTATTATTTTCTCAAAACTTAAGTACCTCCCTAATGCCTCATAAAAATGCACACATGTTTGACTCGTGTGCATGCAGTAGTTAGTTCGATTTAATAAGAAAGTTTCTTCACATAAACTTTCGTTAAGATTTTAATATCTCTTTTTATATATTTGTTCCATTAGAACTTTGCCGAGATTTCATAATTAAGTAAAATAAAATTTAGTTTACAAAACTAAATATTTTATATTTTTATTAAAAATGTTTATGACGGGAAGAGAGAAGGGGCTGGACAATTAAGTAGCTGTACACTCTTGTGTGTGTGTTTATTTGAAAAATTTATTAAATAATTACACTAGCGGTTCTAATAACAATAACTAAGAAATAAATTTCGTTTGAAATATTATGAGTGCATTTTTTATGGCAGAGGATTTCATTAAAGTTTCTCAAGAATTTATTGCTGACAGTTTTGGCTAAGTGAAGCCTTTGACCAATTATATTCAAAATCCAAATAATAACTGAGTAAAAACGTGGTAGCCAATTACGTCAAATTGCCACTGTAGATTTTAGAATAATGTGAAATATTGCTTTCGTGTTTATTACCCAGGCAATCGTCAGTTACGGTATACACAGTTGTGGGGATATGAACATTTAAAATTACCATAACCCGTAACGAAACAACATATGCGAAAACAAATTTGACTACTTGCATAGAAACACCTTTATGTCACGTTCACTTTAAAGTAAAGTCTCGCAAGGGCAGTTACTCTAGTGGTATATTGGGTAAATGTTAGCGAAATATATGACGATGGTTCAATAAATTCATCGTAATAACTATGAACCAGATGACCGAGGAAGACTCAAGAAGAGAAATGATCGGCACTGCTGCTAAAGGGCGACAGTTCTGAAAACTCCAACCCAGTCCAAAAACAGAAAGGTATTGTCCGCAGGTTCTATCTCCCAATTACCGGCCTAGGAAAATTTGAAAGATGCAATGTAGAATCGCAGGGGCCGAAGAGGTTTATTTTTGGAATAACTACAGTAGAATAGGACATGAATTTTAGTTGAGTTGACGTATTCGATTATGTGGATTATGGGATATCAGATCCTAGAACAGAAATCAATAGCTAAGAATTAGGGGAGCGAAAAAAGGTTTGGTTAGTCAACTCCCTCCAATCACGGAAAAAGAAACTCCGGTAGTATGAGGTTTCCACGGGAAACTGTGTAGTAGCTGCTAAGGCTTCACAAGAGGTATCAGAAGGCAGTAATTTTTTCGCAAATTCGAATGGACCTCATAAAACAACACGGGTATTCGTGGGTCCACAAACCTGATTGCTTTGTGTTACCTGACGAAAACATGCTGTGAGAAAGGAGAGCTGAAAAGCAAAGAATGGAGAAGGGCTAATAAGGTTAGTTTAGTCAAGGAATAAGTTTTCCCTACTCTTACATCCGATTGGTGGAATCGGTATATCGTCTTCGCTTCCTCTTTATATTGTGAACGTCTACAATAGCTATTTGCAGGCATCGCCTTTCCGCCCATCTCTTTAAGACTTCCAAACCTGTACTGCCCGGTAGTCATTGCAACAATGTTGCTTACGTTTTCTGACATCTCAGCAGATCCCTGGTTCGAACTCAATATAAACTTGGCCGGATTAGCCTAGTGTTCCTAGATGAGCGTTCTTTCCACCATCTAGCCTTAGCCATATTATGTAAATTTGCCTCTTACAGGCCGAGAAGGGAATGCCTGCAGCTTTGCACCTCTATATAGCAACCTGTTAGCGATGCACTTGCCCAGATCAGTCCCTTATCCACACGCCCATTCTATGCTGATTCTCGAATGTCATGTCATTCGATTTAACAATGCCAGGCATTTTTGGACTAGTCGAATAGACACCTTTAAAAGCCTGATTGCAGCACGGCTGTCGGGAAAGACCCGAATATCCTTAGCAAATATTCTTTAGTAACACATGAAATTGGCCCTACATGTATAGGTGGATTTTGAACGGCAGGTTGTTCCCCTATATTGACACCTCTGCCGACTGTTTTATCGAAATGGAAGCCATCGAGATGTTTAATTGGGGCCTCGTGCCATCTAATGATTCCGGGTTTTCTAAGAATGAGAAGTTGAAAGCTCTCGGAAAGCATAGCTTCTGAGAAGTGTATTCTTAGAGACCATGAAGGCTAATAAAAGTCTCAATGATGCTGGAATGGCGCCAACGCCTAGGACGTCTGCCGGGTTGAGTGCCAGCCTTTTGGCCAAGACAAAAATGTGATATCTTTGAAAAACATATTTCCCAGCCACATAAATATTTATCGGATTCCTCACCAGTATTCAATTAAAGGGTTTGAGTTTTACGGTCACAGAAAAATCACTAAAGAAGAGGTAAATTTCTGCCAACACTTTTAAAGCGACATTGCGTCTGTCTTCTCGTCTTCAAGTTTTTTTTATACGATGTTTGCAATTTGTTCATAGTTTTGCTTTGAAAATCCTTCACCAAATTTACTTTGAGTTTAAATAATGAAGTTTTTAAGCCGAAGCTTTTCTTCATTTTACTTATTCTGCAATTGTTCAACATTAATTTAGAAAGCAAAGAAAAATAAAATAGTAACCAATATTTGTGCCATACAATTTTTGCATTTATTCACAAGTATGGGCAGGAGTATTTATAAAATACTTAGCATTTCCTGTTTTTATTATTTGCTAACTGTAGGAGTTTCGCATCCTACTTCGTCCTGCGGTATTATACTTGGCTCGCCATAATACTTCCTGTGTAACACAAAATAAAGTAAAAAAAGGGGAAGAGTTGAAAAACTCTAAACCACAAAATGAGAATGTGTATTCTGTTGTTGTTTTTTTTTCTATGCTGCTTAATTTCTAAGTTGAAATGAGCTCTGGGATATTCAACTTACAAATCAAAAATACACCAAGGAAATCATTATTCTAACTACTTGTATTGTGAAAAATGCTTCTAGTGTACTACTGTTGCCGCCGCCTGGTCTCTATTCTAATTTTTTTTCTCCTACCTTCAATCCACAATATTGTCAAATTTCTAAAATACAAATTAAACAAAACAGAATAAAGCAAATGCTAAGAAATTGTAGATAAACAAACTCGTTTTGTATACGAAGTAAAAATAAATGAATGGCTTTCATTTCTTTGATTTAAATTACAATTTTACACAAGTCGAAGGGCTTTTCATTATACTGGTGTTTTGTTGGTCTGGTCGGTCTCTTGGTTTGAAGAATGTCATTTTTTTTTCTTTTTGCACTGCTCTCTAGTAAGTTGTTTAATTTTAAATTTTTGTCAAATTTTATATTGAAATTAGAATTTATTTAATTCTCCATTTTCATACGACGGTCTCTGAAATGAAAGAATTTCACTCTGCAAGATTTTTTAGTCTCCTGTATTTTTAAGGTTTTTGTTCTTTGAATTGAGCGTAGAATTCTTTTGTGCGTAAGGAAATATTTACTCTGCCACCCAGTTGTCAGAATTGTGCAGTTTTATCGCGTTTGAATTCAATTTAAAAATGAACCAAAGACCGGCTCATAACAAACAGCAGGCTTGATCTCATTGCAAACTACTTTGAATGAGTATAAAAGCGATCCATTTGAAGGTAAAGTGTATATCATCAACATTTCTATTATTTGCTGACCCACCTTCCAGCTTTCGTCGCAGTGAGTGTTGCAAGTATAAATGGTTCTTATTTTTCTAATAATAACTTCCGATCAAAATGATCCCAATATTTATCTCTGCGATAGACAATTTAAACTGTCACTTGTATTGATGTTTATTTCTCTAACGAAACGATTACTGCTCCTATTTGTCTTAATAATTAAAGACTTTAGACAAATATCACAAAAAAGTATTTTATTTTTCATTTTTTGTTTTAACAATAAATTCAATTTAAAATGTGTTATTGTATTAGTGACAATGTCCTTTCCGCTTACACATTCGCACATCGCTGTTACAGTGTGCGTATGTTATTTCTAAAGCAGTTACCCAACAAACATATTGCTTAGTTGTAAGACTTATTTTTTTCCGCTTTATTTTCCTAGAATTGCTCGCCGAAGGAATCGTTTCGGCTGCTTTCTCTGCTAGTTGCTCGAAGTAAATAAACACATCTTTTGCATTTTATTTTAATTGTGATAGTGTAGACACAAAATGCAATGTGATGCTTCGACTTTCGACTTTTTGACAGTCAAAATAATTATCATATGAATCGCATACATACGATAAGCACAGGACGCTGTTGAAGGTCCCTAGGCTTTAATTCTTGATTGATTTGGATATTGTATGAGCGTTAGGGCAAACCCTTTATCGCAGTTTGCTAAGTAGATTAGCATGAAACCTCCATCCGCTGCGATTGACGAAGAACTGATGGATCTGGGTCATTTGTAACATTATCACCAAATCTTGCTATTCTTATCCGAACGACCTGCACGAGCATGCTGAGGGCTTTACAAGTTACTTACTGACATAGTTTTTTCAAACATCTGAGCCAAATTTAAAATTTTGCACACCTTCAATTATAGATGGACGACGACCGTAATTTGTTCTCTACAATAATATATGGTTATGGCAAGCATATATTGGGTATTTAAAAATATTTTAAATATTACTGTAGTTGCGTTGCGGCAAGTTATTGTTCCCATTTAATCATAACATTATTTCTACAAACAAAGTGTTTAACCACACGAAAATAATATAATAAATATAACCATAACCATAACTATATAATATTCTTAATAGATACAATATGTAAAATTCTTTTGGTGTTTTATAAAAGTAGGAGGGTGCTGTGACATAAGTTGTTAGCCATTTTACTACTAGTCGTTCAATGGCACTGTGGCTGTCAATCAGTAACATCAGCTTCTTGCTTTTCAACAGTTTTTTTAAGGACCATAATATTTTTATTGACAACAATAGTATGATTTGTATACATCCATATAATTCAATCATAATATGTTGGGCTTACATTGTGGTAATCTCAAACATGTTTTCTATTGTCGTGTAATGCGCTTGGATAACTCAAAATGGTTCTTCCGTTGCATAATGCTCCATAACTAATTTTGCAAAGGTACCCAAAATAATAATGTAGTTTTGTTAGTGATGCATAATATGACTTGATTAATAAAATCCAGTAATTCTTGCACAACAGACACACCAGTCACTTTAGCCCTGCCATGACTCTGAACTTCAAACAAAAAAGTCGATTTGCTCGGTTCAAATACGGTAAAATGTTCACTGGGTTTTCATTGCAGTCACTTGCCCATATGTCCTTGCGTATATCCACTTAAATAAGCATGTATTGTCCATGTTTACTCCCCTCTTCTTTGATGGACCATTTGTTATGAAATTTACTGTGTTTAGCCATTTTTATCTTCTTAGTTTTCATTTTTATATTTTCCTCTTCCTAGCTTAACTGAGTCTTTAAAGGAAATTCAATTTTTATTATTCTCACTTCAAGAAATTCTTTCGTGTTTTTTTTTTATTCTGTATAATATTGGAATTTTTCTTTCAGTTTGCCAGCAGAAGTTGAGTAATTGCAAGTAAAGTTTAGGGATACAGCATGCTAAAGTACACTGTTTTGTACTTTAGGAAAAAGTTTATTGCTGCTTTTATGCTGGCCATATGGTGGTTAATATTTCTACAAATTCTAAAGACACATTGACAAGATGTTTTCTAACTAAATTGATATAAGTTTTATATCAATTTTGAGAAGTGAGAAAATGAGATTGTTATTTTTTTAAAGGACCGAAATGACAAATTTTCTTTCATAATAGGAGTAAATATAATTTAATTTAAGGTTAGAATACATGAGAAAGTCGTATTTTTAAGAAACACTTGCTTCTTCTGCATAAATATACTTTTAACGATGGATTTTTTTTTTTAAATTACCAAAAATAATCCATTTTGCCTTTTGAAGAAATTGCAGGCATTTGGTGAAAAGAACCTTTTTTAGAAACATTACAGTCCTTCTGTGATAAAGTAGCTTGTTTAGAAATGCAATTTTTTTCTAAAAAGACATATTGTGAAAAAGAACCATATATAAAAAGTACTTTTTTGGAAACAGTACTTTTTGAAAAGTGTATTCTCTTTTTAAAACTAGTGTCTTCCGTAACTGTTCAGAGAGTAAGATATTTAATAACAATCCGCGTGGAAACCTTATCATGTTAAAATGAGAACATTATTAAAAACATAGCATTGCTAAATTCCTTTCTGGAAAAAGGCCTCGTTTAGAAAATATTTCTTCTCTTCAAATCACGCTTTAAAAAAATATATACACTTCACTATAATTAAAGAAGTTAGAAGGAAGTATGTTTTTTTAAGTAATCACCTTCTTCAAACGCTGTCAAATATACCTTAAAAAAGTATCATTTTTTATCTTTTCCGGAAGCAATTTGGAAAATTTTCGCTTTTGAAAAAAAATTCTATGTTTAAAAAAAGTACCTTAGTAAAAAAATTACTTCTGATAAAATATGATTTGCAAAAATTCCTTCTTCAAAAAACTATATTATGTTTAAAAAGAAAAAAGTACTTTTTTGAAAAAGTACCTTTTTAAAAAGCACTTCAAAAATGTAGCCTTGCCTTTGTGATAAGGTTCCTTTTTAGAAAAATTACCCATTAAAAAAAATTACCATTTTTATCAAAATTATTTCGAAATTATGCTGCGAAAAATTCCTTCATTTTAAAAGCAAACTTATAAAAATTAACTTATTCGAAAATGTACTTTAAAAATTTAGCTTTGCCTTTTTCTATTTTAGAAGGAAAACCTATTAAAAAAAATTACATTTGTAAAGTAAAAATTATTTTAAATAACTCCAATCTCGAAAATGGTTCCTTTTTAAAACTACTTCTTTCCAAGAGGTTAACTTCCCAAAAAGATTGCTATTCGGAAAGGTGTTTCGTTTTGAAAATATTTTTGTTTAAATATATTTTAAAAAAGTATTCTCAGTTTCTTTTTCGAAAAGCAGTTTCGGTTTGAAAAAATTTTCACTTTTGATAAACATTTTTGTTTTGAAAATAGTACTTTAAAGATAAAATATTTTAAGGGACCTATATTGTAAAACGCAAGGCAACATCAGCATTTATGTGGAACACAAATTTCAAGCATTCCATAAAATGCTTTCGTTCAAATTTGTCTGCTTTTGGAAAAGAAGTCAACATTTCATATTGTATGGCGTTCATAGGACCAAAAATTTGTATGAGAAACAATTAAAGTATTTTATGAAATTTGTTTTTGTTTTCCATATAAATACCATTGTTGCCTTGCGTTTTCTTAAATTACTTTTTCAGGAAAGTACTTTTTTGAAAAAGTACCATTTTGGAAAATGTATATATAAAAAAAAATAATATTTTTAAAAATTTACTCTTCCTACCTTTAAAATTACCTGGTGGTGAAAAAATTTTGTTGAGCAACTCTTTTTTTAAAAACACATTTGAGAAGTGTACTTCTTTTAGTTCTGGGTTAAAGTATTTTTTTCTTCTAAACTTATTGCAAGTTTTTTAAAGAAAACCTTTTCTATAGGTTTGTTATTATCTCTCTACGTTGCCATGGCTCTCCGCTAAGAGTGCGGAATATCCAACTTTCGCTATATACATTCGAATAGACAGCCATATTCAATTCATTTAATTCTATTTAAGGCGATTAGCAGATTCCCGACTAACAATCCAAATATGTTCTCTCTAATACAACATTATTGTTATATTCAAATGTAATGCAATCACAATTGTAATGAAATCACTATTTTATATACAAATTTCACCGTAGAGAATATAAATTCCTGAAATTCTTTGCTATAATTGCTGCACACTAGCAATTATACAAATAGTTTCAATTGCATTTAATTAACAACATTTTGCAACAAGGGAGGATGGCAAAATTTATTTAACATTTCCACCCAAAATCCAACAAATCTTGCAACCAATTTAACAAACAATTTTCTTATTTGCAGCGACAACAAAGAAACTCAATTGTAATTTTCGCAAGTACTTTGCACATTTAAATGAATTTTACAAGAAATATTCCTATTGCTAAAACAAGAAAGTGGCTGGTTGGTTGGCTGGCTGGCTGGTGTAAGGAGCGTGATTGAGTTGGAGAAAGACAGTCAGAGAAACTCTTAAGGATTTTCTTGTTTTTAGAAAATTTTCAACAATCATTAATTTCACCCAATTGCACTTTTCAACTTGTCGCAAATAATTTTTAAAAGGAGCAAACATTTTATTGCCCATAAAATACTTCACTTTCTGTCAGCCATGAATATTTTCCTCAAACAAGCACCATACACCCATCCACCCCCATTGTCTCAAGTTTTACCAAATGTGTTGTACACACTTGCGAATTCATATTCATTTTTACACACTTTCTCCTCTACATTGACAGCCAGTCAACTCAACACTTTTTTGACGCACGGGCGCCTTTTTTTCATGGAATAGAATGCTGACATGACAGTAGACAATGAATTGTTTGCTTTCATAATTTGTTAGGGGTTTTTTTAGTGACGACACATGTAATTGGGGGGTTTCTCAATTCTCTATAGATTCATTACCTGCCCTGCAGTATTTTGATAGTATTCGAAATTTTAATTATCCTTATTTGAATCCATCTTCATAGAAAAGTTTTTTAGCAGAACTTTAAGTGTTAAAGGCGCATAATTTCGGTAGCAGTATAATACTCCATATTATTTTGTCCCGGATCCGTTCCTGACTTTTCTGAACCAAAATATTTATGAGCTGAGAAGGATTTATCGAGGTTAGAAAAACGTTACTTTACAATACGACATTCGAGATCTTGAGTTTTGTGTTCGCTGTCAAAACCAGTCTCGCACATTTTCTCACAAAATTGAGTACAATCTTGTCTTGTAAAAAAGTTTGCAAACAGCAAGATTTAAGAGCTTGAACATGTTCAGCATATTGTAAAATTTAAAATTCCAATTCCATGTTAATTTCTTATAGGCCTTCAGCATTTCACCAGGCCCTCTATGTTTTATTATGCACCCGCCCAATGTAAACATCCCATGCACATACCCACATGCAATGTCGTAAATGTTTCTATTTATTCATATGTGTGAGTGTGTGCTTGTGTGTGTATTCTAAGCTGTCGTATGTCAACAGAATTTCTTCAAAATATGTAGTACATTTGGCTTGGCAATGGCAATGGGTTATTAGAAAATTATCATATAAATACTTGTTTACTGTTACAGTGTGAATAAAATTAAGTCATACAGAAACACTCATACTTCGAATTTACTATTCGTGATTTTGATGTCATTAGAATATGAGCAAAACATTAACCTTCTAAATGGATTTGTAATAAAAGCTGGTCGATATTAAAATGGAATAAAAGAAGTTGTTTGTGAGGTTACGAAATTCTTTTTTAATTTGAAACGCTATTGCTTCGCACAGTGCCATGGTGCCAACAGATCCAAATTGTAGTGGTCTTACCGTGCATATCTGAATTTGAATGATGTCATGGGTATGTTTACTTTGAGATCATAGATCTATTTCATATGAGTAGATTTTCGTCTTCACAAAACTCCACAAGAAATAATCTAACGGCTTCATTGCACATGTTCTTGGTAGATAATAGATGCCTACTAAACGAAAGATAACCATTCCCTAAATCGGTGGCGCAGAATGCCCATTTTGACGGTCGCTATGTAAAACATACCGCTCTCTTTCGCCCAATATAATGGATTTCGTAGATGCGACAGGATGTGAGGATTGTCGATTTTTCTTGATACAATAGCTAACCCGAAATGCGGCTCGCCTGTTATGGTAATTTTTCGGCTAAAACAGGAGGTCGTCCGTAAAGGCATAGCCTCTACAAACAGTGAACAGCGCTCCTGTTGGCAAATCTTTTATTCGGAATCGGATAACACTACAAATACATAATTTGTAGTAGAACATATATTCTTATGTGGTACAGTGTGCATCAAATATATTTTTCACCACGTTCAAGTCGTGGTTGTTTAAAAGTTACTGCTTTGTCTAGGTCTCTGTCGAGTACCAAATGCATAACCGTTTAACAATTTATCTAATTTTCTTGGTTTCTTTGTCTACATAGTTTAACAAAGATCTTCTAGCCCGTTTGAAGATATGCAGCTGACTCTTTGTCTCTTTTGTCCGAGCAAAGATTTCTCAAGTTCTTTTTGACAAGCGCACACTCGAAAGCTTTTTCTCCTGATCTAAGAACACGTAACACGAAGTTTCATTTCACAAGGTTTGTCTGCACAAAAGTTTTTTATTTTTAAATTTGGTTGGAAGCGCAATGAGCGCTTATTTGCTGGTTTGGAATCATACTCCTCAAGTTCGTGTTCAATGCTTTGGAGTTTTAAAGCTGGATTCTTAATAAATTCTTGTATATTTTGGTTTTCTTCTTATAAAGTTCTCTTTCTCTTTTTGCCGAGTCTTGGACTATTTAGAAGCCTTTAAGCTTCTTTTTGCTTCCTAATAAAAGCTTATAAGCCAACGTGGGTGAGGCAAAACTAATTTCCAAAAAGTTACTAAAATCCGGTCATTGATTTTCATGTCGATAAAAACGTAGATACATTTTGGTATGACAATTCTAAGGTCATGTTGTTAATCGAAATATCTTTTAGCATAAATTTGTTTTTGCTTGTGTTTGCTGTTGAACAAAGTTACATGATTTTACACACGTTTTAATTAAAATAGAAATAATAAATGTTAAAAACTCATAAACATTGTTTTGACAGCTAAGGATATTCTCTAATAACCTTTATCTAAATAATGTCTTTCTAATCGATGCGATGATAGAATTATAATTTTTTTTAGAATAAAATTAAAAAAAGAATAACAGTGGACCATTTAAAGAATTTTATTCAGCAGAATATATTTTCAATAAGATTGATTCTGTACTTTTTTAAGAACTATCATAGAAATGAAAATAACAGGCCAAAGATTACGCCTTCTGTTCCTGCCACTGTTGTGAAGGTAATTGCAAACATAAGAGTGTTAGAAAATAACATCATACGTCAGCTTTCAGCTTAAATCAACGCTGTTCCAGTATCGGATATTTAATGGCACTGATTATGAATTTTCTTCATATTTTCCCTCCTTGGCCCAACAGGAGGTAAGTAAAATATAGAAAGGAGTTAGTTTCGATGTACGCTTGAATTAAGTTTGAACTCATTTGATCTCAATTAAAAAACTCTCATGCCCAATCCCAGAAAAGTTCGATATAAATCAATGAAAATCTTGTCAGTAGAGCACAATCCTACCATTACGTGGGCGATAGAAACCCAATCAGTCAATGCTGCATCCATTAGCACGTTTTGTTTCTTTCAGTTTGAAGTTTATTAAGTTTTTTCTATTGATTCAGTTAATTATGTAATAATCAAAATACAACCTTTTTCAACTATGTTCTTAATTGATTTAATTATTTATTTTTATTAATTAAATGATTAATTGAATCAACTGATAACTTAATTGAATTTCAAGCTAAAATCTAACCAAACCTTTGATGGAAAATTATAATAGTAAAACAATATTAAAGAAAATCTTTTTCAAAATTATTTCAATTTTATTTTATTTTTATTTTTCCTTATCATTCCCATTTACTTTATCATAACTCTTGTACAAGTTTTATTTTGTTTTAAGCGTATTGCGGTTTTATGCCTTGAAGTCGAGTTTTTCCACCTGAAGCCAAGGGCAAAATAGCAGCTATAAAAATTAAATCAAATAAATAACCAACCCTTGGCTGGCACATCAAGATGCTCGGTTTAAGATACACTAATTTATAAAATGTAAGTATTGGTTAAGGGCAAAACTCGTTTCGTCTTAAGTACCAGTAGCGAGTGGAAAAAACTATATAAATTGCCCATCGTGAATATCAAACGTGGTGGGCGTAAAAAATAATCATGTGTGGTTTTTGTGATGCCTAAAATTGTTAATTAATATTTCACTTGCAGAGCGTTAAAGCAATCCACAAACGCTTTCTTTCGATACTAGCGGAGGGAACGATTTGCACTTTTTAACAAAACTAAAAAAATGTTATTTGAAATTCGACACTGAGAAAAAAATTCATTGTTTCGAATGAAAGCCACTAGTAAACATTGGAAATGATTCTTTCCCCTAACCCTCTGTTCATTAACCTGAACAGTTTTGACTTCTACAAATTTTCAAAAAGAAAAAGAAAGCAAAGTAAAATGAAAACAGTAAAGGAAATGAAAACCAGAAACTTGTCTACGTTATTTGTAACGTAAGAAAAATACCACCAAAATAAGGAAACTTTAAATGGAAAGTAATTTTGGATAAAGTTCATGTTTCTATTATGTCCTTTCGACATGAAGAGTAAACAGAAGTGAGAAATAGGGGAACTTTGGCAAAACTTAAGTAACATAAGTGGCCAATAGTTTATGAACGTTGGAAGAGATTTTATAAGTTATTTACATGCTTGATCTAAAAGACCGTAAGATGGGCTTGCTGTTAAAGTGAGACCAAAATAATGCGTATGTTATAAAAGTAGCTCTAAAATTTAATGGACGATTCAAAATATTATATCTTGCAAAAACTCTTTTGGTAAAAAATAGTATTTGCAATAATTTTTCTGTATAGTAAATTTTGTTAGAAAATTGCTTTTTTAGAAAAGTACTTGACAAAAAATATATTTGTGAAGAAAGTAGCTTTTGTCAAAAAATAAATAAAACTATTCTTTGTAAAACAAGTAATTTTACCCTAAAAGTAGCTTTTGCAAAAACGACATTTTAAATTGCATCTTTTAAAAATATTATATTTTTAAAATAGTACTTTCTCAAAAAAATTAAAAAAATTTTTTCGTTAAAAAGTACCTTCTATTAAAAGGTCCTTTTATAAAAAATATCTCTTAAAAAAACATCAAATACCATTTTATTAAAGAGCACCTTTCATTAAGAAGTACCTAGAATAAACAAAACACGTTTTCTTTTATATATCTTTTATAAAAACGTAGTTTTTTTATAAGAAAACTGCCTCTAATGTTGGGCGGATATTCAAGCAGACCGATTACTTTTTTCGACCCCTTCACTCCTTGAATTGATTTCAGGCAATCGATTTGAAATTTACAACAAACTTACTCTCTTTCACGTCTCGTATTTCCACTAGCCTTTACTCTCGACGGCAGTGAATTCAGTCTGTCGACTGGTGCCTGTCGAACTTCTTCCTCATCACGGCTTAGGTCTTAGGTCCACCATGGAATTCCCATTTAGCAAGTTGTGTTGTCCTTCTCTATAGAATCCCTCTATAGGCCAGAGCTTCTACAGAGATTAACCTCCCCACCTCTGGCGAGACTTCATTATCCATCGCTATTAGAAATTATTTTACAAATTGACTCGTCCACCAGTCGCGAGGCAATATTGTCCATCTGTTCCCATTACGTTCTGAGCCGATTAAACCCGTAGTTTTCTTTAGAGAGTATCCTCTTCACCTCTTACGAGGCTTCCTGATTCATCCCTCTTGGTCACGCATCCCTGGCGTGTGCTGTTCCATCGTGGCTTAGGTTTTTTTATAAAATAGTGTTAAGTTCTCTCCCCTCGACTCTTTTACCCAGACTCCTTCCAGAGACAGGAACCTGTCACCAGCCGCCATCACGTGTAGGTATAAGTCAGATTTCCTGAGAATGCATTCCGTTTCGGCAAGCCATCTTTGTGTTCCTAAGTTAGTACTTGTAAAAAGCTAGCTTTTATAAAATACTACCTTTTATAAAGTACCTTTCATAAAATAGTACCTTGTCTCAACAACTGCCTTGTAAAAAGTAACTTTTATACAAAACACCTTTTGAGTAAATTATTTACCTTTTCAAAATGTATTTTTTTAAACAAACGGAAAGAAGAAACATGGTGGTGACTTGGTCACGATAACAATATTATGTTCTATATAACAATATATTGTCGTGGTTAAATGGTGGGTTAAATAATTTCTATACATAAAAATTGTCGCATGGTTGAGTTGAAAAATACAATTTATACTAAAATTCTAACCACAAATAAAGTACACATGTATATAATAAAGGTAACCATAAACTGTTCGTTGTAAACATAATATGTAAAATTATTTTGGTGTTTAATTAAAGTATAAGGGAGGATTGTGCCTGAAGTGATTAGCGCAATGGATAACCATATTATTATCTACAATAATATGATTTGTTTACAACCATATAATTTAATCATAATATATGGCTCTTAGATTATTGTTACCTCAGCCAGGTTTTTTTCCTTTGCGTGCGAATTTTGAAAAAGGCGTTTGTGAAAAACTCTTTTGTAAAAAGCGCCTAATTTGCCATAAAATACATTAATTATCAACCCTGCTGCTTAAATATTCAAAAGTAAAATATTTTCAGTATGTAAGTCAAAAGCAATGCAACAGTTACCTTACTTCTCAGAATATGGAAGGAGTTTTTTTCTATTGGGTCACTCTTGAATTGACCAGTTTCTATCATGCCAACTACTTTGTTTACATGTGTGTAGCTGATGTATAATTAAATAAATTTCGAAAATAACAGGAAACGGAAGGCTGTATCTAGAAACAAATTCAATTTGCTTAGTTTATATTCGTATATCATGAAATTAAATAGTTTTTGTTTTTATTTCGCCCCACACCCGGATCTTGTTCAATTGCTAAAATTCGTACAAACATGGAAGGGGAGGAACGCTACATAGAAAATCAGTAGTGCAAATATACATGCGCATATGTATGTATGTAAGCATGTATGTATGTATGTAAGCATGTATGTATGTGTGTGTGCATTTGTATTCATGTGTGTAAAATGTGGGTGTTGCTGGTAATTTGGTGTTTTTTCAATAGCTATGTATAAAATTAGATTTTATATAAATAATTCAAAGACTAGCCACAGGTTATTAGTATTCGTGTGTTAAGCTAATACTCGTAGACGTGTAATTTAGGTGTTTTTTAAACATGTATGTACACTCCCGATCAGATAAATAAAACCCATTAAATTTTTGTTCTTAGTGGGTCATAATTTTGTAACGGTTTTGAAATTATTTTCTCTAAAACATTTCAGTAATCTTGGTTAGCGATGAACGACAAACAGGATTTTCTTTATACTCAGGAGGGCAACTGGGGTTCGACTTCTTTCAGAATCCCTAAGATGAGTAAAGGGCGGCAAATTGGCTATAGTACCATAGAATATTTGACATAAATATTCGGCTGGAATCAGATCCCTGACAGGTGTCTATTCGACGTCTAAACTGGTCGAGGATGCATTCTTTGGCGTTGCCCGTAAGAAGCTAATTCACAATGCTATATATGATATGGTCAGATGGTGGGAGGAGACCAAATGCACTAGGCTGATGTGGCCTTGCTTAGAGAGGGTTCCAACCACAGATCTATTAACGTTTCAGAAGACGCAATTAAGGATTATCGGTGCGACGATTACTGGACGTTTGTAGACTTTGTCTGGATGAAAGTGTATAGGAGATTTTTGGTATTGCATATCCTGTGCCTCTATCCGGTCTTAGAGAACCGACGAAAATATCAAACTTGGGATTATAGAACATTTTTACCTTCATAAGGAACAGCAAGTGGTTTGGGGTCGGCTCCTCACCGGCACAGACTTAGTGACCGTTTAACTCAATGCTGTTCTTAAATCTCTGCTTCTCTCTCTCTCTCACTATCCTTGTACAGGCAAGCAAAGGGGCCGGATATGCGGACACAGGTGGGCCTGTCAATCTAACCGAATTTAAGGAACGATGATTCAAAGGCGTAATATCTATTCGGCTATTGAAGCGGATATTCACATCGGCTTTAAAAGACTTATGTTTTTTTTTCGTTCAGAGATTTTTTAGAGACGCTTATGTGTAGCAATAAGCGGCCTCCGAAGTATAACGTATCAGAATCGGGTCAAAACTCAATTAAATATTTGTTACGAAAAACATTAAATATGTGACTGCGCTCTCCGGTCCATTTAGAAAATTCTACTAAATAGCCTTGTAGTGTAGCGTAACAAAGAAACGTATTTTCCTTTACCAAAGTGAAAATTTAAAGACACATTTTCAGCGTAAGCCTGGGTCACCCGTTTACAAAAAAACCTGAAAGCATTTTTTAACAAAAAGAACAATATTATTTTTTGCTTTCATCATTTTTAATTTTAGTTAACATTTTAATTTTCGGTTCCATCTATCTTATCTAAAATGTCTATAACAAAAAGTGTAAAATCAAAACAAGCATCAGCATAAAAATAAAAGTGCAACAAAATGTACGAGTACTTAATTATTATTTCTTTTTAATAGAGTGATATAAAAACAATAACAACAACATAAAAACAAAACAAACAAAAAATATTAGAATTCCTACAATGACTTTGCTGCTGAATATTAGAAACAATCATTTTAATCACTGGCCATTTTATGGTTTATGATGGTTGTAATTGAGCTGTATCCATTTAGTACGTTTCTCAAAGCGAATTTATTTTGACAATCTTCCAACAAGAAAAGAAAATAATAAATAAGAGCACTTTTGATGTTTGAATAGTGAATATTTCGAACATAAAAAAATAATTTTGTGGGAAATAAGTTATTGCAGGCCGACTATTGCCAGCAGAAAAATCCAAAATAGAGAATCACTAAAAATATTTAGGATAATTTAAAAAAAAATCATGAAGAAATAATTATGGAGGTATGTACGACAAAAAGCTATTGTCTCGAATTTGGAGAGCAATTGATTTCACTTTTTGGAGCAGCCATTGGCCGCTAAGGTCACGCGATTTAACTCCACTAAAATATTTTTTGTAGGAATACGTGAAGTCTCTTGTGTACAGGGACAAGCCAACCATAATTCCAGGCCAGGAAGATAACATTACAGCTGCCATTGATGAGATACCGATAGGAATGCAGGAATGGGGCCAATATTTACATGAAATAAGAATAAAAACAATTTTTAGACGGGCTCGCACTAGGACGTCTTATTACATATACAGGGTGTCCGCCGGGAAGGTATACTAATTTGCTTTGCCGCCATTTTGGAAAACATTAGTCTTGACGATTCATATTTGGCAGTCGTAAAGTAGAGACGTGGCAAATTTATTATGGAAAAATATTCGGTAAACCAACCGTGTTTTAATCATTAAAACATTTTATAAAAATCAATCATCGATTACTGCGAGGATGAGAGAGTTACGTGAAATTTTTGGGAGAATCAACGTGCCAACAAGACTTATTATTTATCGTTTAGTGAATGTTTTCGAAGCAAGAGGGTCCATGATAGGCCCAATCATGGACCACAACGTACTGTGTTCAAAACCATCCATCAACCTCAATTCGACATCGTGCTCAGGAGCTTGATCTTCAAAGAACAACTTTGGCCACAATTTTGCAGAAAGATTTGCATTTGTTTCCATTTAAGATTCAGTTGACACAAGAGCTTCTTCCAGAAGACCATTTACGCCGCCGTACATTTGCCAATAGAATGCTAGAGCTCGCCCATGACAACCCCGATTTTCATGAAAAAATCATAATGAAAGGCGAGGCACTTTTTCATTTGAATGGATATATTTCTGAATAAACAGAATAGTCGGTTTTGGGCAATAGAAAGCCCTCAAATTATTCATTAGTCACCTTTGCATCCATTTGGTCAAGAGGAATCATTGGACCTTACTTCATATCGTGATATGATTGAACTCTTTTTAACGCCACAACTGCATGCTTTGGGCTTGACTAATCTGTGGTTTCAACAAGACGGTGCCACATCACATACAACCAGGTTCACAATGGAATTACTGCGAGAACTATTTTCACAACAAGTTATTTCAAGGAATGGTGATGTTGATTAGCCTACACAGGCGCCTGATTTGACTGCTCTGGACTTCTTTTTGTGGGGATATCTGAAAAGCAAGGTTTATGCAAAACACCAGAAACGCTGGAGGAACTCAAGCAAAATATTCGTGATGAAATTAATGAAATATTCCATGAAATATGTGAAACCATTTTATGAAAAATGTGTTCAAAAGGACTGGCATTTGTGAGGCTAACAGAGGCGGATATTGTAGTCCATACATAATTGCCGACATTAAATAAAACATTTATCAATATACGATCCATTCTCTTTCATTTAATCAAAAATTATAAACAAAGTAGAATACCTTTCCGGCGGACACCCTGTATCTGATGAACGTTGCAAAAATAGCTTCTCGCAGCTGAAACTATTAAGAGAAGGAATTTCCATATAAAGACCCTTCGAAATTAAAATTTATTTAAACGAAAACTTTTGTGTGGTAAAGGTATAATACTTAAAGGTGTGATCAGACGAGACTATTATTTGACAAGGAATAAGCGTAACCACTATTTTTTGCCTGCTGTGTTAAATATAAACTTGTCTAAGCTTAATAAATAGAAATCGTTTAAAACAAATTAGGGGCACATAATTCAGTGGTAACCCTGCCTTAACGAAGTGAAAACCTATTGCTCGTAACTCTGTGCTTAGGAATGTGTAAGAAAACAAAATTTATATTTACTTTTTAAGAACGTAAAAGTTTGTTTAAAATTTGTAAAATTTTTAGACTTTAGTAATTTCAGGCTTTTCAACATTCTGTTGTCTTCATGTTTTTACAAATGTTAAAAGTCGATATGAGGTTTTTCTTTTCGGTAGTCAGAAGCAATTTCTGTGAGGGCTTGTGTTTTCTAATAATATAAACACAGATTTTCTAACCTTTTTTTTCTGTCGGCTACAAAAATAACAAAATAAACAAAAGGAGCAAAAAAACTTGCTTTAAATTATGATAAGTATTTAAAGGCAGGAGGTTTTATAAAAAAAATTAAGAAAATTTTAGAATAAAAAGTTAAATTTCATTTTTGTTTTTGTAAGAAAACTAAGTAATAAATTTAAAATCAGCTCAGTTATAGAAGTAGTGCAAGTGATGTATTCGTTGATTTTATATTATAACACAACTGAAAATGCCTTGCTTATGAATTGATCGGTTGAGCTTATAAAAGCGAAAACCCCCAACATGACAACAGTGTTTTCTGCAACAGCTGATTTAACACTTTTCGACTGCTTTGGTATTAGCTCGGCATGGCAGTTCATCATGAACTGACAGATGCCGCTGATCAACGTTCGGAAGTTGATAAAATTTATTTCAGCAGTTGAAATTTAGCTCAGTTCTTTTCCAGTTTAATTGGAAAATTTTGTTCAGTGCCATTTTGACTCAATGTCCATATAAAAATAAGCAACATTTTGTTATTTCAAGGAAAAATAATTTACAATCCATTTCCGTTTAATAGGGAATCCTTGGGCATGTCGGTCAGAACGTTACCACCAACGGTGAGCGTTACAAGCTTAAGGCTACCCAATCCAGTTAATCTTAAAGAAGGCAATCGTAGTGGGCATGCAAAGATTCTGGACTCCTTTTGGAACTCTCCATGAAGTCGCTGTCTCCGATTAAATGAATAGGACACCAAACTTTTAAAAGCAGTTCAAAGTGATGATCAGTGAATGCTCAGCTTAGGGAAGTAAAGAGATAATAGTAGAATAGGACTAACAGTTATGGTACACGGATGTGTCCAGTATGACAAATGCCAGTGATGGGGCAGGAACTATGAGACCATACCTCCAAAAAGTACTTGCAATGGGAAAACGGTTTCCATCTTTCACACAGAGCTATATGCCTAAGAGATCTTAGGCATATAGCTCTGTGTGAAAGATGTCTACACCGTTTCACTCGTGATACCAACATATGAACTTCTTTGGACAACTAGGTGTATTTAATATCAATAGCAAACTACTCATTCAAAGTTGGTCTAGGTGTGATTTAAACCTCTAGATACCCCAGCAGCGAGAAATTCAGTTGCCCCAATTAGGAAACCTAGATATAAGGGACTTGAAGGCAATAAAATGGTAGACTCTCTAGAACTCTACGCGAAGAAGAAAAACATGATCTACTCGATTACTAAAAAGCTCAAGGATTGACCTCAAAAGTTTGCGATCAAAGGATCTACTAAATCTCAGCACAAGTGATCGTGAACCCTAAATTAAACTGTTAATAGGACACTGCCGATTTAACTATCGCATGAAGAAAATAGTTGTTCGAGAAAGTGATGCCTGCAGATTCTGTCAAAGGAAACAGGAAACATTAGAACACGTTTTATGCGGTTGCACTTTGGTGGTAAGGCGCAGACTTAACTACCCAGATAGTAGGATACTAGTCCCAGACAACCTACTTAAAGTAATGGTCACAATTATTACGAGATTTATAAAAAGGCTGGAATTGTTCTAGTTGGACACGATCGTGCTTACTAGATCAATCAGGTCACGGTACTATAGCTAATAAAAATAATAATAATAATCTCAATGGGAAGGCATCAGTATGGCAGCTATGTGGCTTTAATAGTGTGATGCAGCACGCTATTCAGAGATACAAATTGTTTTACTAAAATTACCGAATTTTACGAAATAGACCAGTTTGCCACCTCTTGTGTGCAATTTCACGGCATCGAAATATGTTCTCTAGGAATATGAAAATCACGTTTCAACGCCGATAAATCTGTAATAAATAACAAATAGGTACAGAATATTGTCGAAATGCCACCAACTATAATGCGAAGAGGGTGCCCACGCCGTACATCTTGAATGTGTGTGCGTCCCACCTGCCACGGAACTAACCCAAGACATATTCAAACATTATTGCTTTAAAATAATCTTATAATTCACACCACTTCGTAGATATTAAGAATAATTGTCTGTGTTTTACTTGAGTTCAGAGTTCTCCGGCTTTAAAATAGATATGCCACGCCTACTGTTAGGATTTCATCACCGCACACATTACTATGGAAAATGCACTAGTTTGTGTGGGAAGTACCTTAACATCCACGTAAAATATCAAAAAAGTTTACACGGCCTACTGCACCTTCTATGAATAGAGAGCAGGTGTAAACTTTTTCTAAATGTCGGTCTGCTTCCATAGGCTAGTTTGGCTTTCGCATAAACAAACACATTCACTAACACATATTCATTTTAATTGTAAGGGGTTTCCTATAAGGCCAGGCCGATGTTAAAGTCACTGAAGCCAAAGCACCATGGCAAATTTGACAATTGAGCAACAATAGTTAAATCAGCAATTAGAACAGGACTTCATTTTTTGAGAAACAACAATCCCCATTAGCGAAGTATCTTTTATAGATTGGCAGTGCATCCACAAAAGCTTGGCATTTGCTGCGTATTTTTCTGAACACGCCGTCGGTGAAGCCATCACCTTCGACGGCGAGCGTTATAGACCATTGTTAACACTTTTTGATATGGCTCGAAATTAACGATTTTAACGTAGACGACACGTGCTTCCTGTAGGACACCACACTCACAAAACTCATTTTACAGTCAACGTTTAAATGCTTTAAACTTTGTGTTGCCATAATAATAATACATTCCATGGTTTCATATGAAACATGTCAAATGACACGATAACTAACCGCACTGTGGTTAAAGGCAGTAATTAAGGCAAATAACAGGAAAACAGGTGAATGTTTAATGTTGTGGAATAAGGTTTTTAAATTTGTAAATAAGTTTTTCTTGGTTTTAATTGCAGTAACACAACGAAGGCTATTATATAACTGTAGGGAAACAGGTGTATTTATCAATTGCCTTAAAGTAGACTTCATTTTCTTTAAATAAAAATTTCTGACATTTTAACTTCAATACATAATAACTCTGACATTGCAATAGTCAGTTACGTCAGTCGTTAATCAATCCATGTCATGTACGTATTACGAAAGATTGTTTGCATTTGTTACTTGTTTGCAATTATAACAAATTATAAAAAAAAATATTTACTAAAACTTGTATTTTTCTTTAAAGTGAATACTTAGCAGTTATTTTCTCTAGAAATTAAAAGTCCAGCATTTGCCCTCTGGCGGCACTAAACTTTTTTTTTTAATTTGATATGGCTGTGACTTTTGACCACCTTTCTAGCAATAGTTGGATTCTCTGCCAAAAGAACTGAAGTGAGGCGTATACCAGCCAGCTTGTTCCGCATCACCTTAAACAAATGTTGCTTGGTCGGGCAAGGTCTGGGCTGTTAGAAGAGTGGTATAAACATCCCTGCCGTTGTTTTTCAAATAACTTTTTACCCGTACAACCCTATGAAAACGAACGTTTTCATGGTGGAAAATATAGAAAGAATAAACCGTCGTCTATACAGATCTGCTGTTCTAAATTGGCAAACATACAAAACATCCTTCTCCATCCTTGCGGAATGTTCCTTCTGTTACACGTTTTAATCGTAATTTTTTAGACTTCGAGGTCAACCTCTAGCAATGAGTTTAGAGAAAGCATGGTCTCTTGACTTTCTATAGCACTTTATTTCACAAAAAATAAGGTGGCTTAATTCATCCCCCCCAATACCATGACAAAACATTATTTTTCTATAAATCAAACATCGATGTCTCACTTCAAAATTTGTTTTCAGGAAAAGTTTGAGCTCTTCCATGATATTTAATGACGAAAGTATATTAATCTTATTTGGATCGGATGGACGACGTATGGTGAATCTCTTACATTAAAAAATATAAGACCAACAGTAAAACATGGGGGGGGATGGGGCTGTATGTCGGCGTCTGGAGTGAGGAAGTCGTTTTTTATTGAGAGCATTATGGATAAGCATGTGTGACTGTCAATTTTGATGGAGAATCTGATTGATAGTGGTGAAAAAATGGGGCTAGCTAGGAATAGGTATTATTTCCAACATGATAATTACACAAAACTACAGCGCTAGACGTTAAACTATGGCTCTTTTATAACACCAAATATCTGCCAACACATGAATCCCATTGAGAACAAATTCCCTTTAAGCCACTTTAAAACGGTCATTGGAAGAAGAGTGGTAAATAATCCCGGCAGAAAAATTTCGTAATTACTGGATTCAATGCCGCGACGTCTGGAATCAGTTCTAACAAGCGACTGATTCTATACAAAATATTAAAATTACCATGTTTACTCCTAAAGTAATATATTGTAACATGTAAGAGAAATTAAAAAAGCAAAATACTTTTGTGACCTCAAAAATTGCCACCCAGTTTATATTATTTTAAACATCTCAAGCATTATAAATGTATCCTAAGTTTAAGGAAAACAATATGAAAGTTTGATTTTGCCTTTGCCTTAAATAATATTCAGTAAAAGAACTCACTCATTTCTAAAAAAAATTTTTTTTTATAAAGCATTAATTCTTCAAATTACTTTATTTCACATAAGCAAAATATTTATGTGAGGACTCGTATTTGTATATAAAAATTAAATAAAATTTATTCTCAGCCGCCTAGTCATTATACGGCCAGGCCAGTCTTGACAAATTATTCTTGATATTCGAAAATTTAATTATTTTATTACTGCAAAATACAATTTTAATTCGTAAAATAGTTTTGTGTTTTAACTTAATTAAATGTCAGTTTGATTTCTTTTGCAGTCAAATGTCATTTAATTTAAGAAACAAAATGCACATAAAATTTAACTAAAAAACGAAATAAAGTTTAATTTTCATCTACCATTATTATGTGTGACAATTATGTTCTAAATGTTTTACCAAAAATCATTGCTAACTTTATTCCCCTCTTAGTTTAAACGTTTAGTTCTGCTGGAGAACGTACATTTGTAGGTGTGTGTGCGTGTGTGTAGTTGAGAGTTTGAATAAAAACACAAAGAGATGTAGAGATAGAGAGAGGGAGCAAGATTTTCAGTTGACATTTAATTTACACAAGTTTCTGCTTTGAAATGTTTGTAGTTTTAGCAACCGCAAATCTACACAAACCATACTTTTGTCTCAGTAAAATTATTATGTCTGGTTTTAATGTAACCGCACCAAAAAAACAAATACACACACACACACACAAACACACCCAAGTAAAATTTTTGTAAGGATATTCAAAGCAACTATACACTGTCGCTAACACATACATGTGTAGCTGTCTTCCTTATCTTGCATCTTTATATATTCAGGATCCTTGAAATGATGTTAAAATTTAAAGCACAACACCAACAACAAAAAATCCTTTTTGCTCATTTTAATGTTTTTAACTGTTGTTTGTCAAGATGGAAGGAGTGTCGTGGAGCAATGGGTAGTGAGTGACAGTCATTTAGTCAGTTTGTTAGGCGACTGGCAAACAGACACTTGGGAATAAGAGCAAAAAAAATTTGTGAATTTAGTTGTCTGTGTTTTTTTAGCATTTTTTTTTTTTTGTTATAGAATGGTTGGTTCGTTTGTCTTGAAAACTGTAAATTGTTGGCGACTGAGTGAACGAGTGAGTGCGTTAAAGTTGTATTTGTGTTAATTTTTTTGGCCACTTTCCTAACAGTGTCTGTTTAATTGAGCAAAATTAAGTTGTGTCGCTTTTCTAGTTCTGTGGCCTCTGGTTTTTTTTTTTACAAACGTGGCTTTTCAAATTTGATTCAGTTTTTTTAAAACGACAATTGTATAAAATTATAACTAACAGAATTTATATAAATCCACCAGGCTTGTAAATTCGGTGAGTGAAACTTGAGGTTCAATTGATACTTTAGGCCTGCCGAATTTCACTTTACACTAACTATTTTCGTATAACGTCCGGTCTATATTTCAATACTCGAATTTAATTCAAAATTTTCCAAAACAGGTAGTCAACCCTAAAATTAAATTATCTTTGACAACTTTAATGCAGAGTTCTGTTTAATTAAACATGTATATGTTTTCACTATATCAGCCGTTTATTTTGAAAGTGACATAAGTTCATGTAAAAATTAATACTTAACGGTGTCTCTTCTTTTAAAAGACAAATTTTGATAACTATCAGGATTTTATTTGAGGAGAGTTATGCTTTTTAACGTTATAATAAACAGCTTATTTTGAAAGTGGCGTAAGTCTGTGTAAGGTGGAAATTAATTGCGGGGCTTAGTTCAAAAGGAACCTAGTGCTTACAATCTATTAAATTATTAAATTAAATTATTAAACTGAAATTATTGTTTTACGCTGCAGTAATATTTTCGATGAGTTTTCTTGAGATAACAGCAAATAACCCGTTTTTTTTTCTAAAACTTATAGTAGAATTTTCTCTTCCCGCAGTGTAAAGGCTTCATATTTTTTAGTATGGCTACTTAGCGCTCAGCAGCATTACCGTTCAACGCCAAAAAATGCAATTTGCAACTTTTTTGATAGGCTAGGCTGTGACTTCATGTGCGACTTTTACAAAATTGTCTAATTTCGTTACTTTTCACCACTTTTTACATATGTGCCTCGCAAGTTTGACATCTTTGTATTTTTTTATAACTAAAGTTACCTTTGTATAACTACAGACGTATTGCCAAATAAAAATTAACTAACATCTGCAATATTTTGCGGGTAAAATCGTCTAAATAGTTATAAAATATTTTGCATCGTCTGTGTCGAGGGGTTACCGTTTACGATGTGGTTGCATCGTCTAAATCAAAACATAAAACTATGTATCTAAAATTTGTTTCACTTTTGAAGTCGGCATAAAGGAATGAATATTTATAAAAAAACTATTTCATGCACAGGTAAATATTTTGTTTTTTGAAAAATGTCGAAAAGTCGATCAATTTTCTTTTTAAGAAGCCGCCGTCGAAAAATCAAATTATTATGCTTGACTCACTTAAAGCGGCGCATGAAATATATCTATTAACTTGACCGTCAAGTTGCCACACAGTTTGAGAGAAAAACTCAAGTAAATTTGGTGGTCAATTTCGAGAAGTCTGTGTGAAATATTGTTTTGAAAGAAAGGCCATGGTTTTTCGCATGGTCACGACAACTATATTATAGTTACTACAATAGTGTATTTTTTTAAACATTACGTACGTCGCAATAATCATGTTAATGCTTACATTTAATCATTAAATGATTTCCACCCGTAAAAACAATATTTACTATAATTTTCACCACAAAGTATTTTAACTATACAGAAATAATATAATAACTCTAACCATAAGCTGTTCTTTATACACACAATATGTAAATTCCTTTTGCTGTTAAATCAAATTATGCTTAAGATGTGATCATACAATGCTTGTTTTCAAAAGAAAATATTGTTCTCGAACTCGTTTGAATGCTTTTCTATCGTTTTAAGTAGGACACTATTATTATTACCTGCATTCAAAATATGAGGGCAATACATGCTTATAATTCAATAATGGTTACCTCAACCATGTTTTTTGTTGCGTGTGGTGGAAGTGGAAAAGAATAGAACAGTTCTGTAGGTTATATTAAAGTGATACTTAATATCATATTGTATTAAAAGTGGGATAAGTCACTGTACTGGAAAATGGCAATTGTTCAATGATTTTATGAAATTATTTATACGGAGAGGGGTATAATTATCCCGCAGTAAAAAACAAAAGTAAAACTGATATAAAGTTAGCATTGATATTGTTAAAACGCAATCACTTATATTATGTTCAGACCATTTTACCTTAATTATGAAATTACGCAATTAGGGCCATAATTTAGCTCATCGAAAAAATCAATGAATAAATTGAAAGATTACTTAATTGCACCACTAATTGACTCGATGCAAGTCTGATAAAGTACGTTTAGTGAGCAGAAAAAACTCTACTCGATGACAAAATGGAGCCATATACAACAAGGTTACTGCATCACCAATAAAACTATATTTAATACTTCACGGCACTTGTCAAATTCTATATAGAAAAAAATAAAACAAAAATAATAAGAAGTGACATGTGATTGGCAGTAAATATCATGAAATTTTTAACGAAAATACGATTTAAATAATTTATTTCTTTAGAAAATAATAATTTTTAATTAAAAAAATGTTAATAAAGCTGAATTTCTTTCTCTTTTTCTAAATTCATAATCACTCGCTTTCACGAATTATATGAAGACTTTTGTTTTCAGATATCAAACGCTAATTGAGTAACCGAAATTGGTATGTAAGTGAACGCCAAAGTCTATAAATCGATTAATAATTTAATTGCCTCAATTAAGGTGTTCTTAATATAATATTAAATGCCTGAATTTAATAACAAATTGACTTATGCTATTTTCCATATAAACAGGTCATAATTAGAATACTTGTTGCCCTTTCATTTTGTGAAGAATCATTGGATAGATACTGTCATCTTTACTTAGTTTATCAAATCAAGTCTGAAGCAAAACATAAAAATATTTCTTTCATTTTGTATTCTTCAAAAGCATCATTAGTTTAATTGATTTTGACGTTGTTTAATATGAGTATTTTCTCAATATTCGGTTTATATTTACTGCATTGATTGGTATTCTTTCATTTTAGCAAGAAAAACAATAGTCGCTTAACAACAACCTACATTTAAATTTTGTAGATATTTAGGAATACCAACAAACCACTCAATATTTCTTGTTATTTATTTTTTTCGGTATTAGCCACAAGAATCAATATTAAGTTTTATTTTGTGTCGGTTTTATTTTAATGAAAACTTGTTGCAATAAACAAACAAGAATGAAATTTCTTGTAGTCATTTATAGAAATCAGAGAAGCCTGACCAGCAACGCCCAATTGCTTTTTCCTTTTTATCTTCCATTTTCTAAGTGTTTCTCTAGATAATTAGTAGAGATGGTAGTTAGAGGGGGTTATTAGTAATTTTTTAGTAAAATGTTAAAGACAACAAAACACTAAATATCAGCTGGCATAAACCTACCATACTGGGTTATTACCCAGCCAGTACATAGATGCTAAGCACTATGTTCCTTATTTAAACCTAATCAAGTTTATTATTACCTAAGCTTAATTCCGTAAAACCTATGGGATCTTTTATGTAACTTGATCTATCACTGGAGTATATTTAGGCTATGAATGAGGCGAATTGCCGTGTTCAGTTGGAGACCATATGCATCTTTTGTTGTCAATGAGGGATTATCCATTTCTAGCACCAGTAGTTACTCCTGTACTTACTAATTAAAAATTAATATGTGACCTGATAGTTAAACCGCACTAAATAAGTTTTTGTGTTAGTTTTTGAATTTCTGTTTTGACTTCCAGCTCCATTTCCGTTTGTAAAATCGCTTAAAAATATTTTTTGTTTAAAATAGAAAACTTTCTTTCCTTTTTGACTGTTACGTTGTTGCCTGGGTGGTTTGCTGTTGTTCATCATACAATACGTAGACTTTTTTTCATTAAGGAGTTTTGATATTTGTGACGTTTTGGCTATTTAGGAGAAAAACAACTAAATTAAATAAATAACAGTGTTTGCTTTCAGCCAGCAAACATTTGGATCAATATACTTATACTTTTCTAAAAAAGTTTGCCATAAAGATCTAATAAATGGAGTTATTGTTCAAAGAAAACATAATTAAATATCTTTATTAAATAAAATGTTACTATCATAATTTTGTTTCTAGGCACGCAAGCCATGTGGAAACTCCAATAAAGTGACCCTGCCGTACATTTTTTGTTACGTGAAATCGAAATGATCAGGCCCCAGTAAGCACGTATAACGTCGTGACTGAAGACCGTTGTCTAACCTTATCTAACTAAAAACGATCTAAATGACCTAGTACGTGAATCGAATAGCAGTAAAAGACAGGCTGAACTGTTCGCTTCCCGATTTCATAAATAGAATTTGATAGAAAAAAATTCCAGAATATCCGTATACAGAAAACGTCACACAGTCCTCTGCAGTCTATTTTTCTAGAGATGGTAGTCTTGTCCTTTGTAGTCTAGATTTACTTAACCTCTGATAAAGAGTTTGAACAAAAGTTTAATCCGATCCACATGGCTGAAATTTATAAAGAGTTGGTAAACAACCTCTTAGCAGTTTGCAAGGATGTCGCTTGTCGCACTCTCATTTGGCTGCCGTTTGCGTCAAATACGGTGGGGAATTCCATCAGGGAAAGACATGTTAATTCTGTAATACAAGATTTACTTACAAAGCTTGTTTATATTCAAGACTTTTTATTATAATTTTAATTAAATAATTCTTTATCTATTGGCCTTTAATAAGTTTTATTTTTATAAAACAATTTTATTTATTATATCCCATATTTCGCTACGCCTTTGTGTAGCATCAGAAAAAAAATAATTTTTTTAAAAACTTTTTTATTGAAGACTTAAAAATTAATTAATTAAAAACTATTTACTTCCTCTCACTACTTGAAGATTTTTTTTCTAATTAAGTTCTCTCTTTCAACATGCACAAATGTTTATTGGGTTATTAATGTAAAAATTACGAAAGATAATTGAGTTGTGCAGTTGAAGTCTATAAAATGTGTTTGTTGTCTCGGCTTACGTCAGCCCTTTGTCCAATATTTTGTCTATAGAAAAACAAAAATCAATTAGTTTCCTTTGTTTTAATTAAAAAGTGACATTTGTACATTCTTTTTTCAAAATATTTCGACAGTTATTTCAATATTCGAGTAAAATAAACAAAAAAAATCTTAATTGGTGTTAAAAAAGGTAATCATTCTTTTTGGTTTGCAAATTTAAAGAAAACAATAAAAATATTAGAAACCGTTAATTAATACTTAACGGAGATAATATTGACGTTAACAGAAAAATATCTTGTTAACTGACAACATTTAAATAAAACGAGTCAAAAGTACGAAAAATTAAACATAAGAAATGACAATTATTTTCCAAACGAAATATAATTTTTTTTAATATAACTCAAACAAATAGAATTTGATACACCCAAAGGTAGCCCATGTAACCAAGTACTTCTTATTCTTGTAGAATTTCTACTTCATTATGAAGATCCAAACCTCTAGCATGTTCCTTTAAGTAATGCCCTTTACAGTCACTGCCGATTTGGTGTTTCCGGGTTTGCGGCTATACTTTCGCTTACCGCAATAATGTTTTCTAGAGACCAATGCAGACGCCACGGAGACTTACTATGCAAATCGACCCAATTTCTTCGAATTTTTTTGACCACTCTTCGAATTGTAGATACATTAGGTGCATTTTCTCAGCTAAAAGCTCCGGGAAGCTTGCGAGTGATCTCAGTGGAATGCGATTTCACTATGATAATGCGTTCTTCAGTTGTGTAGTTGTCTATTTTAAATTATTGTACTAAGTAGAGGTGACAGCCGGTAAATATCAGAGTTGCAACTTACCTGAAAAAACACCAAAAAATTTAAACAGTGCCTTTTTATTGAGATACTCTATACTTTTTTGTGCAATCTAATATTGCTTTAACTCTTTTATATTTAAATAAACACTAACCCATTTTGTAATATTATCAGGAAGAAACGACCTTCAGAATACTCTGGTAATCTACCAGAAAATATATGATTAATATCCAATGGGCTTTTATCCTACTACCTACCGATGGTTTCAACCAGACAGGTTTGTTTTACAGTATTAATTCACCAGGTTACACCAACTAGACACAAGGTAAGACGAACACGTGTAGTAAATTACAACAATGCAACATGAACAGCTGCTATGCGATGTAAAATATTTCACTGATGCAAATGTGGTACAAAGCTGTCGAAGGCAATCGAACTGATTGTATTTAGCAACCCAGAGCAGCTTTACGAAACTCTAAGACTATTAACAAATATATTAATTTTCAAATCTGTGCTCAAGTCGTTACACCTGTGTGTGTGTTACCTGGTCATTGTGTGAACACATGACTGAACGTACGCTTTACATGAACACAGTTGAGTTCGCGGGCTTAGAAAACTTAATAAAATATGCAACTTGATTGAACTTATTGCAAATAAACGAGATTTTCATTGCATTATTGAGTTTCATGGACTGAATGCAAAAAAAGAAAAATATAAAGAAGTGAAAGAAATGAAAGAATATTTTGAAACTAATTCCTCTCTAATTATATGCAGAACAATGCAACTGCCAGCTGATGAGACCCCTAATGCTGTTGGACCACCAGCCAAAAATGAGATGAAGTAGAAGAATTTGTCTAACTAATAATTCCTAAATATCAAAGAAAGAAACAAATATTGCCCTGACTCTGACATGATCCACGATTGGGGACTGCAACTAAAAGCATCAGAAATAATTAACAATCATATTTATCGATCCCGCCTTTAAGTTCACATAATGAACAGACATAGCACGTAATTTTTTTCGGCGATCGTCGAAACAATCTCACCAAGCTTTTTTTACAACTAGTTGAGAATTCAGAGACTTAAGTAAAATCTGCTTAGAAATATAATTCTTCCAACTTTCTTTACTTATGTTACCTCATCGATATTTTTCTAAATTTTATCGCAAGCCATTCATATAAAAATATTTCTAGGATTTGTTAAATTTTTCTCTATAATTCTTTCTAATTTATTATCAAATCCCTGAAATCTTTTTCTCAAGAGGTATTATGTTGTTTTTTCTATTCTTGGCATATTTTAATTTGTATTTATTATCATCTTCCTAACGAATCATTTAAATGCATTAGTTCCATGTCTTTTGTGTTGAACGTGCAAGGCTTTTGTATGCTGCCATGCAAACAATTAAATATTTTGTCGTAACAACAACAACAACAACTACCACTACGTTTACGTATAACAAAATCTTTTTTGCTTAAGGCCAACAAAATATCCTGTAGGTCTCTGCGACTAAACTAAAACTTTAGCTCGAGACAGTCAAAAAAATATTTTACCCAAAGAACCAAAAAAAAAACTACCCACAACTACCTTGGCTGTCGTAAATTTTTAATTTATTATCAAAAAAATATATAAAAAACACAGCTGAAAAAAGCAATAGCAAAATATGAAAAGCAGTTGCTAACTACAGCCAGATAAAGGGACGGACAGTTACAGGTAGCGTGCATTTGTAATGCAAAAATAACTTTCATGATTTGTTGTAACTTCTCTACTCACTTGCAATCGCAAACCATACAATGGAGCAAGAGATAATGGCAGTAAACGGTGGTTGGAATATTTGTTGGCTTTTGGGAACTAATGCTTCTGCTATTCTGCTATTTGTGATGATGATGTTGCGAATGATAAAGGAGATAACGATAATTATGATATTCATTCATGATGGTTGGTGGCAAAATGTATGTGCAATACTTCTGCGTTTATTTGTAAAACGAAAATCCTCGACACCCTACAGCTCTGGTGTTCCCAGGAGAACTAAATGCTTATGCTTACGTTAGCTCTTTGGTTAGTTATTTTTAGAAGTGTGTTTCAGGAGAAATTACGCAAGTTCTTCGCAAAATATTTCCTTCGTGAACTGTTTGTGGCAGTCTTTGGTACAGTTTCGAAAGCTCTTACCTTTCACACAATAGCTTTCTTTTTATCATATTTATCTTCGCGCATTAGGCCAATATCTTACCATTAGCTTGAATTTGAGCCATTTACTATTGTCTCGGCAAATCTGGAGCAGCTTCACTTTATGCCTCCTTAAGTTAACTGTTGGAATTCATAATAACGTTACAATGTTTTGCATTTGCACTTTTTCCAGATCATTTGCACCAAACACTGAATACCACTATTATAATAATAAGAGCAAACTGGGTTCTTAGCATTTTATGTAAAACTTATATTAAGCCCCTAAGAAGGAATCTTCTTCCAAGGTAACGTTAAATTTTAAGTGAATTAAACAGCAATCAACCGGAGGGAGTAATGAACGCCATAACCAAAAGCAGAATATCCCATTAGATAGGACATACGCTAAGTAAGCCCCAAGAAAACACTGCCAAATAATAGTCTCCAATGGAATCAACAGGTTTAAGACTGCAAAGCAAAACCTGCCCAAACATGGAGACGACAACTGCTAGACGATCTAACCGTGGCCCGAAAGTAAATGCTTTGCTTAAGTAGAAGTGATTAGAAACACGTTGCTTAAGTATACTTGCCCTATATATATTTATCACACATCAGCTGTTAGTCGTATTCGGCATTCAAAACATTCACTTTTAAAACAAGCATAACGAATTATGTGCCCTCAGTTGCATGGTTAATAACTAGATCTATTTAGTTTTCGGATCCGAGTTTAAAAAGTAGCATAAATATACCTATTTAGGGTGCCATATATTTGCAATTTTTTTCTTTTTAGAGGCACAATTATTTGTGTTACTTTTTCTAGAGGGGGATAGATTACAGAAGACAGGTGGTGAAACAGAGGGATAGAAAAATTGTAGTGTTTTAACAACTCTGCAGTGCGTCTAGTGGTATGTAGCCGCATTGTTTGAAGCTAGTGTATCCATATTATATTTTGGTTTTTTTACAGCACCGACGATTCGTCCTATAGAGTGATATCGATAAAGGTGGTACATTTGCAAAATTAATTTATATTGTTTGGCAGTGGCTGAAATATCAGCGAACTCAGGCGATTAAAGCCATCGACTGCGCAAACTGCTTAAACCACACTACCCTAATCATTAATGTAGGATTGCTTGCCAATGTTAGATATTGAGAAGATCAGTTGGGATTCATTTGTTATTTGGGTTATTCAAAATTTCCTTCTCACTAGAATGGCTGATAAATATGTTGAAGATATAAAGGTCAAGCTGTCTCACTTTCAGCGACTCTGGTGCAACAACATCATCAAAATGTATACCCTCATTAAGTCCTCTAGCATTCTAGAAAATATGGAAGAACAAAGTAGATCATCGTCTATAGATATAAGGGACATGATGGATCAATCCCAGCAATTATATGAAGCCTTTGTGCACGCAAAAAAAATAACTTGGTTAAGGGGACCTTTATGTAAGAGCATAATAATATCATTGAACAAATCATGTTATGAGTGTAGTAATAATAATATGGTCACCCTAGAACATTGGAAAAGTACAAAATTTATGTTACTGATTAGCAGCGGCGACTAAGCCGAATGCTTAATAGCCAACGCGCTCGGGAGCTCGGCCTTATTTTTACATTTATGTTTTAGTGCCGATCTGACACCTCTTCGTCGAGTTATACCATTTTTAAACTCTCTGGCTATAAATAAAAAGGGCGCTCTGGTCCCCCTAGATAACAAGTTTCAGATTCCAAAGACCTAACTGTATACCAAATTTCAGCTCCTTAACTGTAGTCGAAGTGCCCCATATTATTGATGAGCGAGTGAGTCAATCAATCTCGGTACGCTTTTGTGGTAAAAGTTTTATTATTTTATGATTAAATGAAGCAAAGTTATGAGGGGGGTAAAAGTTGCTCGAAAAGTTTCGCGTAATATATACGCTGTGTACACAAACCTGAATATATAATAACAAATTTAAAAGCAGCACAAATCTCTGCTCTGTTTTGGCGGCTTTATTCTTTTTTCACATTTCTTCAAACATCAACTAAGAAAAAAAATGATCTAGGATTAGAAAGAATAGGTTTAAGCTGATCTTTTAACTTCTAGATTAATTTAATTATTGTTTAAATAAATTTTTTTATATTCTTTTTCGTCAAGTTTTAATTACAAACATATAAGTACAGTTTTAAGTAAATAAATGATTGAACTAATTAAGCCCATTAAAACTTTTATTATTCGTCAGCAAATTTTACTGTCTGCCCGCACCAGCTTTTGTAGTTTGTCCGCATACATTTAGTCTGCCATTAGTCATAAAATGTTCCAAAAAAATCATGAAAGAGGTTATTGAATCGCTTTTATAACTCAAGTATTGAGGGCAGTCTCAATTTAAATTTAATACTTTTAGTTTGCAAATGTCAATGGTTAAGTACTGCCGTCTCTTACCGTTCTACTATCTATCAACGACAACCGTTCGGTTCGTAGGAAAATTTTTTGCAGGGCTATCGAGATCAAAATAAATAAAATACAA
Source organism: Phania funesta (assembly GCA_963932375.1). NCBI lineage: Eukaryota > Metazoa > Arthropoda > Insecta > Diptera > Tachinidae > Phania > Phania funesta. Next base: position 73,052,492 of record OZ010656.1, read on the forward strand.
GTTATGATTTCATACGTATGTATTTCAAAACTCGTGCTTTATAATTCTAGAATTTTATATTCTGCTATGTAAAAAAAAAACTCAAATAAGTTAAAACCGATCGTTCCGTCGATCAACTTGATACACATATGTATCTAATAAGGCATAGATTTAAGTGATCTCAATAGCTTCTGGTTTTACTCTACGATGCTGACCGACTGCAATGAGGAATTGATATAATTTAAGTTACTGCAAAAATCTTTTTACACGCAGAAAATGTACACCTAATAAAGCTTTTGTTTGGTTCTATTAAGTTTTTAATTGATTCAATTGTTTATTTAATAAAATTTATTTTAAAAATTCGTTAGTATTAAATATATAACTAAAACAAAGAACAACTTAATTTAGATCTGAAAAGAAACAAAAACTTTAATTGTTGCAAATATTTTTTTCTGTATATGCACCAGCAAATTCCAGTCGTTCAGTAGAGAACTCAAATATGTGTGTGGATTTACTAGTTTTCTTCTGCATGTGTGGCTATCACTTTTAACTCTACCAAAACCTGTAACAATCTACCAGCTTGGTGTAACGAAGAAACCAATCCTATCAATTGTTTCAACCATCTATCGAATCTTTTTACCCACCACAAATAATTCACTATACCTGTCTAACTCCTTCTCCATCTGAATATATAACATTTTTTCATTTTGGTCATTAATCACGTAAAGGTGTTTTTAATAACTTGACACATACATTCACACATACACACACACAAATCTACACCCGGGCGTGCAAGTACAAGATTTAATGGCAAAATTTAGTTCTTTTTTAATGAATGAATTTGCTTTTAATGGAATTTTCTTAAAATGTTTAAAGAATTTTATAATGAAATTCTTTCGCAGTTGAATGTTTAAAGCAGACCTGGATGTAGTGAAATAAAAAAGTACGAGGAATTCCAAAAATTTGAAAGAACATTTTATGCACCTTTGATCTGCTGCAAGATATTTCAACAATACTGCTGTAAATATGTTTTGCATGTTTTATAAAGGGTTGAAACTGGTATATGTTAAAAGTTGAATGTGAAATGTGAAGAGATTATTTTTATGGTTTGGTATTGAGATGATAGAGCCCCGACTTCCTAGAAAACGTAAATACAAATCCGGCTGTATTTGAGCGATGATAAAGTTTTTTTCTTTGACTGAGGACACCAGATGAACGATATCCTCTTATTGCTTTACTCTTTCATTCCAGTATCGCCCTACCAAACCTCGAAGGAAATTTATGCTAACTTTTAGAAAAATAAACTAAAAGTTCTCATTCGTTTGCACCTCTTTAATATTTGAAATTTTGTTCTCTTGGTGCAATGTCTATCAGGTGGACGGACTCCTTTAGTTATAGTGACTAACGACGACATATACCATTTTACATTACTCAAAATTAAAAAGTGTTCATGTATTTCATACGAGAAGAAAATTATTACTTTTGACATGGTGTGGTGATGATGACATGTCTCTAAATAACAAAAAAAAAAAAAAAAACTAAAAGTAGCAGCCACTCATCTCATATAAGTAGTACCAGTATGAGCCAGTGAGTTTGTTTGCTTCTAAACGATTTTCCTTTATAATTTTTGCTTAGTAATTACTCTTTTTGGGTTTTCTCTATTTTGCTTTCATTTTAGTGTAAAAATCATAAATTCCAAATCATACTTGTGCATGTTTGTCCTATTTTCAGCATAGAACCGCTTTAAAAGGCCTCAATTTTCATTTTAGACACATGAAAATATACACATACATTGTTACATTAATATGGTGTGGTAGGTCAGTAAATGTAAACAGTAAAGTGGAAATGAATAGCGACACAAAAATATTCAATATAGATTCAAATGAATCCCATTCCATTGACGCTATCAAAGAAAAAGTTGTCCAAAACGGAAATAAACTAATTCAATAGAATGTTCAGACAAGCCCGTAAATTGAGGGATTCGCGTTTTAAATTGTGTTAGATACTGTAGTGTTCAAACTTGAGCTCTTTTAATTGCGGAAGTCTCCTAATTGCGCAATTGAAGTGCATGTCTGGGCATAGTATAGGTCATTCACAATATTAGAAATAATACTCTTGCCCCTGTCATGTCATATATAGGGCGTCTAAATCAGAATGCACCATTTAAATTTTGTTGCTTGTTTTCACGCAACTCTGATATTTAATAGCTGCCATTTATTGTTGTTCCAATTATTGAAAAGGGAGCGCTACGCAAAGGAAAGGCGCGTTAGCACTGTGAAACCCCGTTAGGGTGAGACCATTTTAAACTTCACGAAATTTTCGACCGACAAAATGAACCAACGGTGCCAACAAATATGTGAATAATCTGGCTCCATTATGAATAATGACTCTCCTTCACGTCTAAAATAAAAATGAGGCTTCTCTAGACGACAAAGACAATTGATTTATTACAGCCGGGATTTGCATAGTGTACTTTTATTAAATACACTCTATAGACCAGCTAATCTACTTGAAGAGATACTAACTGTTGCATTCGCAAAAATTTAAGACTTTTAAAACTGAAATGTCTGCTAAACCAATAGTAACTAAGCACCACCATTTATTTGTCCAACACTGTACATATGTTGCCATATATAGTTATGTGTTTAGATAAAAATGTATGTCTGACTTTTAAAAGTTGCCTTATTTTTCCGTCAATTTTATGTTTCCATCAGGTATGGGAATTTGAAACTATAACTCATAAAATCATTGAATACAATCAGAATTTAAGAAGAACAATTTGGGCAATTTTCCCCTACATGAAGTTACCCAAGATTATAAAAAGCAGCAACACTTAAAACAACTTGTAAAAAACCTTCAACATGTTCAGAACGCTACTCAGTAGACCCTTGACATAAAACATTTCTTTTCAGCTGGTTATACGTACGAATTAGCTCGGGAAAAGCTATGACCTCCATTAATTACTTGATTAGTTCGCCGTGAACATACTACAGAACAATCATTTAATTTTTTTGCAACAGTTTTTAGGAATTTGTTTGGTTTCTTGTTTAGTGTGGATCTTTGGCTGGAATATTCATTTGCCTAATTTTACTCATCTCACACGCAAAAAAATATGATTGTGCCATAATAGCGACAACTGGCTTATGGTCTCTACAACAATATACCAAACCATTTAACATTACTCTAGACGCAATAAACAAGGTATTGTTAACATTTTATCATTAAGTGATTTCCAATCATAAAAATTGCAACATGGTTGAGTTCAACAATACAATACAATTTTTATTTTAATTATACCCACAAAGTATTTTCGCTCTACAAAAATAATATGATAACTCCAACCACAAAATGTTCTTAAGAGACATAATATATAAAATTCTTGTGGTGTTTAATCAAAATATGAAAGAGGGTGCTGTGACTTAAATAATGAAACAGAATTCGTCTTCAATTTCAACCACTAATCGCTGTGTTAGAGAAAAGGTCTATAATAAAAACTGCAACCGTAACCATATTTGCTGTCATTTCATTTTAATGTAAACGTTTTTTTTTTTTTTTGGTTAGTGCACTAGGTGTTTCTGTTCTCTTTATTTTTCCTTGCGCCTAAAACGGTTTATTTCAAGAAATATATGGCAACGTTATTGAGAGATGGAGTGTCACAAAATCGCTCTCACGACTGCATAGCTTAGCTTGTTTTGGTGTCAAATTGTATGGTAAAACTCGCTATGCCTCAGTTCTGTTTCACCCTTAACTATTAAGAATTCGATGGACCATATTATTATTATGTGCAATAATTAGAGGATTTGATTACAACCATACAATTCAATCATAATATTTTGCTCTTGGGTTACTTTATTATGCTTGTAATTTTTTTCTCAGTTCAAATATAGTCTACAAAATGTAAATCCTGCTATTACAAATTTGTTATCACATTCAAATTATAATTTTTTTTCTAGGATTTTTCTCCATATTTGTCTCTTGCAAAAAATGATAATTTCAATTTCAAAATCAATGAATTTTCCATGCCTGATTCGTAAGTACTTCTAGAGTGAGAGCAAGCAACTTGTGTGTACAAAAGCCTCTTTTCCATAATTATTGCCAGTTATTAATGCCTCTTCATTACAAAATTAATGAGTTTAATTTTATGGATTTTAAGTTTTGTAGCTGACTGTTTAATATCTTGTTCAAAGTTGTTTTAACTTTGTACCACTAAAAATGTTTTTATACTAAGGCCTCTTTTTTTCTATCAACGTTAGTTTTTCTAATATAGAGGTTATTAAATTTTAACTTCCATAATTTAGAGGATATTAAAAGTTTTCTTTTGCATCTGTGTACTTAGTTATTGGCGTAATGCATTTTATTCACGCTTCTTTTTAGTGACGAAATTTTAAATTAATTCACGTGTTCTTTTGCTTCAAAGGTTTGTTTTTGAAGAAAATGTTGTGCACAACTGTTAGGGCAATAAACAAATTTTATGAAATAGATCCAGGGTTTATAGAAGTACAGAAATGCAAAATTATAATTTTATATTCCACTAGTGTATCGACCGTGAAGGCTTTACAAATATACTCAATATCCTTACTATACATTTGGCAGCAATTGCTTTAAAATATTCAAGGGTGCCAAGAAACTTATAGTGTAAATTTGAGCTTAATCGTTTCAGTTGTTTGTCCTTAAAATAATTTTACTAACAAAGAATCGTTTAAAAAATGTTACGCACTCTTACTTCTATTATCCTACTCTCTAAAAAAAAAACACAATTGAAGAAACCAAACGAACAAAAAAAAAACAAACAAATAAAACTTACATAAATTAAAGAAATATTAATGCACGAAAAAAAATAATAAAATAAATTCATACATGAACATAAAAACCGGAAACTATTGTTTGCACAAACACTCATACACATACATACAAACTACACCTCCCCTTAAACACATACCCTCACAATGATAACTAAACTCAAATAACAAAAGAGTCAAAAAAAAAAAGAACAAAGAACTTTTTTCACTTTTGCTGACTTTTTGTAAGTCAAAGAAATAGAAGAGAGAACAAAAATTATTAATGAATTAAAAAAATGCACGAACAGGAAACTTTAACTACAACAATGTATTCACTTTCCTTTAGCTTGGCTTTTATTTCAACTTTTTCATTTCCTCTTTTTTTTTCTTTTAGTGTGTTTCATACTGTCTTTAGTCAATTACCTGACAAGAAAATAAAAAGTTTTCCTTTCTTAGATTTTTTCTTTATAAAACACAAAGAAAAGAGAATTATAATAAAAACCATGAAAAAAGAATACTGAAAACAAAGGAGAGATGAACAGTTTTATTTTTTGTATTTAAAACTTAATAAAATTTTCATTCATAACAGAAACAATGGAAAGATACGGGCTGTTGCATGTTTGAAAATTTCTATCCCTCTTTTTGTTAGTATTTGTTGTATGGCAGCAAGTATTTATAGAAAAATATTTTTATACTGTAGACTTCGTAAGATTTATAGCTGTAAGTATTAAATTAGCAATTATTAAAAGCAAAATAGCAAAAGCATAAATCGCTCTCTCTCTCTCTCTCTTTCTCTCTCTATGAAACCGATATCAAATATTCCCTGGAGTAGTTTTTTAATATTCCCCATATCAATAGAATAAAAATGTATTCAAGCTCAGGTTGTTATACCAAAAACTAACCTACGCAAACAATATATCAGGAACAGGTTTTAAAATAAAAACGTTACTTCAATTAAAACGGTATGTCAGGGGTTACCAGTTACTTTTTACTTTCACAAAATGGTTCCTAAGAGAATTCCAATTTCAAATCATTTCTTTGAGCTCATATCGTGCTAAAAACACTTACGATTATATTTTTCCAGGCAGCAATGGATGTTTGTTTAGCATTGTAGGCATATGTTATGTTTCTCTTAAGATTCTCTCACGCTCTGAATTCACTATAACTGCAAAGGGGGATAATTCCTCGCACCCGCATTTCATGCCCAACGGACTATTTAGGCGAATAAAACAGTTTCTCATGCTTGAGTTTCGGATTTGTTATCCTCTAGTGCTGGCAGTTCTGCTTCTTTACGTATCCATTTAGAAGAAAATGAATTTCAACCGAAAACAAGATAGTAAGTTAACGTTGAAAAGCGCTGCTCAATTGTCTGGTTTACGAAACCTCTAACTGCCACCCTGGGCCTTTATATCTTATATTAATTAAATTTTGTAGGGTTGCAGCTTTAGATATTTATATAAAATGCGGTGAAATGACGATATGTTCACATTTAAAGCACTTTCGCGCATCGTAATTGAAACGATTCTAACGTCGCGATTAGACACTTTCCCACATTTTCTAGCGTTCTTAATGGTGTTGGTCGGTCGGCCCATTTTCGAGTGAATCGTATGTTTGGCACATCATTTAAGTGTGACAAACCTTAAATAATGGAGAACATTCTACGAGTTAACTTACCGAATAATGATATTTGTAAAACTCTCGCATGCACACAGCGGGATCCAGGCGACAGAATTATCAAAACCCACGCTACCGATTGGCATACCCCGCATAAAAAGAATATTGGGAGAGATAATTTTTTTTATTTATTTAAAGGGTTTTGAGGTTTCATTGGTGCATTTACTGTGGCCACCGTAGCGCCACCTTTCTGATTCCATATCTCATCCGCATGCCAAAATAAATGTATTACCATTGATCTTTAACTCTTGCCGTTGAAGGTTACGTTGTTTCCCAAGCGTTAAAAACAAATAGAGCCGCATTCCCAAAATATTGTTTGTGGAAGCATTGCAACCTGATGAATCTCGTGTTGATTGACGTCATCTTATAGACAGCAATATTGCTTGTTAACATGGGCAAGCATCCTAAAATGCCAAAGATAATTTTTCGCCAAAGATTCTCTCCGTTGAAGGAGTTTCGTAATCGTGTAATTTACCATGGAGACTGAAAAATACATTAAAAAACTGATCTAAAGACGGCACTAGAACGACTTGGTCGCTACAGACCGTCAACATCCAGTCGCCGTTAGTGTAAAGCCCTTACTAACTTCCTGTTGCTCGTTAACAGCTTTCGTGCTCATTGTGTGCATCAATATTAACATCTGATCTGCAACATGTACTAGCTGTTTCCTTTCTATATATATCCTCTATTACTTTTTTAAGTATGATATCATTCGAGTGTGAGACGTGACTGTTGAAGACCATTTGGGCTCTTATTACCCCAATTCTCGCCCGCTGGTCGACAGGTCTCCTTGAATGCTTCCAGAGTTTTCTTTGGTTTGATCTTATCGACTCGCTACTTCAACAGTTTGCAAAAAAAAGAAGTCGAGCTTTAAAATCATACAGTCTTTTCGAATTGTAAAATTTATTAATTGTTCGTTAGGGTGATATATTTTGCGGCGCTTTGCAGAAGGAATGTATGTCTATATATCTTTGTAAAGCAAAAATCATGATTAATTTAAGCTTGGTCGTTTGCACAATACTGTATTCGTAATTTGGCTGTCTGAATCTAAACCCAAAACAACAACAACAATGTTATCCTGGACCATTTTCAATTACACCTAAAATGTTCGAGTTAAATTTGCTTTTAAACTATAAATTAATTGAACTCCAGCCAATCGCAGTTGACGTAATATTACTTTGTCATTTAATATTGCCATCATCATCGTCGTTTATATGTATATATATATTCCACGATGTCCTTATTTTCTTATTTTATGGCTTCCATACAAACACTTCATGATTAAATGTATACGCGGGCTCGGTTGCCAGATTCAGATTTCAAAGAAGGTAGTCTATTTACTCGTATAACTATGTTGTATTTAAAATTATAGAAATTGTTTCACAAACCACCTGCTCATAAATCTCAACAAACCGTGGTTTTAGTTCGCTCCTTCCTTCAATTAGAACAATTTTACTTTTTGACGTAGCCATTTAGTCTCATCGCTTAACAAAAACCCTAGTGCACCGTCCTTAAACTCCTCAAAGAATTTACGTATAAATAGCAATTTTAATTTTAGACTTACCGCCTTTCATATGTAGCTGACCAAGTAAGTTATATATCACCACTATGATGTGATCGATTTCGTCATTTGACGATTCATTTCATAGAGGACATAGAACTTTATAAAAAAAAAATACTTGTAATGGGTGCCTTATTAATCATTTGGATAATTTAATCATTTATTTTTTATAAATTATTGCATGTCAATATTGCGCGCCGCTACGCCGTAGCTGGTCCATCCGTGTGCAACAATTTTGGCATAATTTTCTCAGCAATTCGACCACTGTCAGCTGTAATCTTATCGTCCAGGCCTGGAATTATGACTGGCTTGCTGCTGTACACGAGAAACGTCACGAATCTGCACAAAATAGTCCTTTGGTGTCAAATGGGATGATATAGGCGGCTCCCAAAAGTGATATTAAATGCTTACCAAACTCGCCTCAATAGGTTCATGGTATTACGTGCGGTGTGGTATTGGCACCGTACCGGCCGCGGTTTAATAATGCGGCCGTTACATAAACCCCACCAAACAGTGCACCGTTCAGGGTGCATTGACCACTCACGAACTGGCTCTGACTGCTTTTCATTCCAAAGTCTTCAATTCTGTGTTTTAACGTACCCATGTATCCATAGAAAAAGGTATCTTCATCCATCTTTCCTAAGGTCGATTCACCAAACAAGCAGCCTTGCGGTACGTTACCTGGCTTCAGTTGCTGCTACAGCTGTATATTGTATGGCTTCATACCGAGGTCCTTACGAAAAATCTTCCAGATGATCAAATAATACAAGTTCAATTGTTGTTGTTCTAACAATCGAATACAATTTAATAATTATTCGAATCTGGGTACAAATAAGAATAAAAAAAATATAAGAATAATTAAAAAAAAAAACAAATACAAACTAGTTGTATATGTCGAAAAAAGTTGATATTTCCTTTCTAAAGATGCTGTGTACAAATTAAAACTCCTTTCGATCAGATTGGAATTCTGTACCAGGGCTGACAATGCCACTAAATCATTTTTGCTTGCTGTCTTAATGTTCTACTCATTTTTAGTGCTTTAGTGAAATTTAGTTAACAATGTTTAAGCATCGTTAACGGCTTAATAGAGAGTGACTTAAGTAAAGCACTCAGAGAAACAACAAATGAGGAAACTGTCACTTGCTCCTACAGAACCAGCTGTCAAGTTGTACAAGATACCAATGTGACTTTAAGACTTCGGGAACGTGCTTAATGATTTAAAATTATAATTCCAGCAGCACTTAATTATAAACAAATATAGGTTCTATCAGATCGTATTAACAGTGCAAAAAATCACTGAGTGGATTTGCAGCAACCAATTTGAATATTACCATTAACGATTTCTGTCAATCATCAAAACCAGACGTTAAAGAAAAAGAATCAATCCATATTGTTAATCTTTTATTTTAAATTGACAAAATTTTATTCGTTCGAGCAAAAATGGAAAAAAATTTCGAATATTCGAATTATTGCTGTTCGAATGACGAGTTCTTAACAAAGCTTTTGTAGGCTTCAATTTTTTTAATTGTAAATTTTAAATAAAACTTCAATAATTTAATAACTTTCTAGAAAATGTATATAAAAACTGGAGGCTTGTTTTAGCTGAAGATTTAAGTCTGTGGCGCAGTGTACTCTGCAAAAAAGAACAAAAAAGAATTGCAATCATAAAGTTGCAAAAAAATTGTGAAGATACCAGAAAGAAAGATTAAATGAGAGGTGATCCAAGAAGTACAAGATAGATTGTTGGAAAATTAATTTTACTCTACAAAATTCAGCTTGTGTCATGAGCGATAATTTTAAAACTTGGTTTTATTGATTTTTTCCTAAAACCATTCTAAAAAAAATTTATGTGGCAACTATGTGTTGAGTTTAAAAGCCATAGGATTTTTATTTATGTTTTTCTGTTCATGTGAAAACAAAAACAAAGACAAACATTTAGAGAGCGATTGAGTGGGGGGAATGCATGGGCGAAATGGAAAAGGAAAACAAATCAAGACCCATTAAAAACCATATTGCCACATGCTTGTTATATTGTTCTTCAACAATATCAATCTACTGGTAAAGGAGGTAGAAGGAGGAGGTAGTTGGTAAATCTTTTTTTATACAGCAAAATAATAATAAAACTAAATCTTTTTCATGTTTAAATTTGCGTCAGCTGTGCTTTATTGATGACCTTTAAGTTTTTTCCTTCTTTTTGTTTCATGTTTTGTTTCTGCTACATCCATCGTGTTTGTTGTTGGTATTTGGCTAAAACAAATAAAGGCCACCATTTTAGCTGCCATTTGAGCCAAGAACAATATTAACGACAATATATAAAACATATGCCGTAATGTGATCACAAAAACTTTTTTATTTGCAAATACATTACACACACACACACACACATACATACATGCATACATACATATACATATAAATTACAAGAGTTGTATACTTGGCTAATGCAAAAGCGTTTGCACTGATTACTTAACCAGCGATGATGTCTGTCACTTTAATACAGGATTGTCTTATTGAAAGATTAATTATCGCGTTGGTCACGACAAAGATGGTTGTTAAGATTTTCATGGAAATTGGTCATCATGATGTGGGCTATTGTAACGATTTAAAAGCAATAAGATGGCAGAATTTCAGAAATGCCCTTTGATGTTGTGCTTAAGGTGGTCCTGCAAGAAATAGTGATAAAGGGACTGTTCATCGAATATTAACTGAAATTAACAGTCACGTTTCCTGATCTGAAAAACGTGAAGATATTTAAGTAGGATGTCTGGAGATGTTTCATAGCAATAGAGCGAACTTAAAATCTTTAATTAAATATGCCACCAACAAGCTGGGTCTTAACACCGCGCGTGTTAACGACCAGCAACGCTCCTATGCGTACATGCATAGGTAGAAATTGAAGACCATTATTGCCTTGACCCTGATCCCTGATCTCTCCTGCAGTTAATAGCTGTTCCATTTGCAGCCTGCGCTGCAATGCAACGCCGCATTAATCCTGCACCAAGATCTTCCCGCGATTTAGGTATAAAACACAGCCACCACGTACACTCCCGAAGGAGCCTCACCAACAACCAGTCTGGTATTTACGTCCTAGGGGCTACTAGTTCCCGTGGTACCAGTGTTTATATCGTTACTAGTCGAAGTTATAAAGTCCTACATCCTTCCAGTTTCAGGCCATCTATGTTGCACTTTCTGACCATTGATGTTAAGCATACTACTGAAGCGTAATCACTCACCTTCCCATTCAGCCAGTGTGCGTGTTTCTATTGAAGCCCATTTTTTTCGCAAGGATCTTTTGCAGTGCGATGACCATCTGCGCGCCTTATTTCCTCTACGATTACGCCAAAGATTTTAACCTTGTCTTTTGTTGTGTTACCCAGAAAAAAGGCAAAGAATTAATTTAAACATTCATCAATAGGGTATGCTCAAGTCCTCTTAGGTAATGGCGTTCTCGTTTGTTGAATAAATTGTTGGCCTGTTAAAGGTATCATGTTTGGCAGAATATTATTATTAAGGATTTAATACAGATCATAAAAGGCAATGCCTTTATTAAGGCGTAAATATAACTAAAGGGCAAACAATGTTAAAATTTTTTAGAAAAGAAAACACCATAAATCACTATTTGCCATTTTAGGTAGGGTCGTGGAGGGTTAATATATGTAACCGAGCCCTTTTACTTTTTCGAGAGGATATTTTTTTCTTTGGACTCTCTCCCCTTCGAACCATTCTTAGGGAGGCTCCCATACAAATAAGATAAAATAAAGTAAAACTATTTCATGAATCAATTTTAAAAGGCTTATTCCTGTCTCTTCGGACGACGTCTATAGGATGCTTCTAAATCGCCTGTTTTCATATTCAAACACTGTTCTACGAGCATTGCAACTAAATCCTTCCCCTTATAACTAGTTTTCATTTGGAGCGTTTAATGGATTTAAAAATAGAAACTGGACAATACCAAAAAGAATATTGTTGGAAAAAGTTTAGTAAAAATGGGTTAAAAAAAGTGTCCAAAAAGATATAAAGTTTGTAAAAAAGAGGTTGTATTAAATAGCCACTGCTATCGTTATCAACTCCATATCGATCAAGGACACTAACGATGGTAGTCAGCAAAATACAAAATGTTCAACAATGGCCACGAAATACATATGTATGTATATACGTGAATTTTGGCAAAATTGATTCTCTAGATTGTAGCTGTTGCTGCTGTCGTATATATTTTTATTATTTAACTCTCGTCTACTATCTCCGCTTCAGAGGAGTATTAAACATTAAATGAATGAAAACAAATATTGATGCTTGTATGCACACATACATACAAGTTTGCTATTGGTATTTGTGTGTATGTGTGGGAAGTTCCATCTGATCTTAATACTGATAACAAATTCAGTTGCATCAAATGCCACAAACGGACAATATAAGGGGCTTTTGATTTAAAAAATTGAGGATCTTCCGGTGGAGCACAAATCCGGAAAATCAGTTACACTCGATTTAAAAAAAAAATCCAAAATTTATACGAAAAATCTAAAATTTATAAAAAGATAAAAGTAAAAACATTAACTAAAAAGCTTAAAAACATCACAACAAATTTCATATTTCAGGAAATCCACTTTTAAATTCACTAATTTGTATTAAAAATTTGAAATTTTATGGAAAACAAAAGTTTGCCAATAAAACTCACTTTTTAATAAAAATTTCGAGTTTCAAATAATAAGTAAGAAATTTATTGAAAACTTTAGTCGAAGATGACCCCAAAATCCAAAAAAAAAAATCTCTAGAAAATTTAACGAACAATTTAAAATTTATAAAAAAAAAAATAATTTCGCTAGAAAATGTGGAAAAATCCTGAAATCAATAAATTTCCCAAAAAGTAAATTCAATAGGCAAAAATTTGAAATGTGAAAAAAACTGAAAATCTATAGGACGAATTTAACAATAATTTATAATTGACTGATATCAGAAAAAACAGATCATACAAAATATTGCACCTATTAAAATTTTTTTCTAAACAATTGAAATTTAAGAAAAAAAAGTACCAAAAAAAGAACTTAAGTTTATGTAGATTTTTGAAACGAATTTCCGTCATCTCTTGTCAAGTTTGGTTTGGAGACAAACCGCTTTCGGCTATGTGCCTGAGGGCTCAGAACGAAAAATAACACTGAAGATTGCACATAGCCGAAACCGGTTTGTCTCCAAACCAAACTTGACAAAGGATGATGGAAATTCGTTCCAAAAATCTACATCAAGACACCCTCTCGGAATATCAAATCAAGAATTACTTAAATGTATAGTTAAACAAAATTTTGTCTAAAAAAAGAAAAACGTAAAAAACATATTCATAAAAAATTTTTAATTCAGTAGCAATTCAAAGATTCATTGCAAAATCTAAATTTTAGCATAAATAAAAAAATTTAATTTTGTGAAAATTTTCTAAATGGTGAGACTTTTAATTTTGTCAGGTTTGGCCTTGATGCACAAGCAAACGAAGTAAGTACCAAAAGCAGCTATGGAACAAAGATGCAAGTAGACTGGTTTGCCGTTGGCAGCGTGCTGTAATAGATATTTTTTTTTCAGCTTCTACCGGCATAAAAACAGCCGATGTGCTTATCGGTTACCAGTGTATTTTGGTCATGGATCGTAATATTTTTAAGTTTTATTATAAAAATCAAAATTATATTGTTATTTTTTAATGTTTTATATTCTTTTATCAGAAATAATTTCTTGGGTTTTATTTTTATGGCAGAAATAATTAATATATCTTGATTTTTATTATTTTTTCCGAAAGCATTGATTTTCTAAAATCTATTTTAATGCGATGAAAATGTTGTGCTTTACACAGTTCTTCAATACTTTTTTGTGCCTACTTTTTTTTTTCTTGAAAAATTCAAAAATAATTATTTTGTTCGTTCTAGTGCTAAATATGTTTTTTTTACTTCTTTTACCACTTAAATAATAACCCTAGAGCCGCTGAAATTTACAAGAGCCACCGCCACTGCTACCTATATTTTGTAGGTAACATCAGCTTAGAAACTAGATTTTATCAGCTTTTGCAAGTGACATCACTAGAGTGTCACTTATATCTGTCAAAAATTATTCAATCCACATAAGTACATTCCCTTTGAGATAGTATTGACAATGTTAAGATGCTGAGTGTATTTATGTTTCATTCTTAAATCATCAAAGGAGAGTTTACATTTGCGCACAAGTCTTACTACATATCAAATATTTGTGCAGAAGAGCATGAATAATATGATGAAAATATAAAATTTTTCAGAAAATCATCACACGTTCTTATTAGATCAGGGATGCATTTTTCTGTAGGCAAATAAAAAAAAACTATAATAACATGTCGAATGCTTCTTCCTCAGCATATTTTTCAATATTTTATACCGTGAATTAATTTGGATATATGTATGTAAGTATGGCCTGCTTGGTACTTTTTTCACAACAGCTATCTTCATTTTACTATATCTTACACTAGATTCTTACTGTCATTTTTGAAACACGAATTTTACTTACGTAAAGTCGCACCGTCTAAACCACCCGTTGACGTTATAATACAAAAATATAAATATTCCTCTCTGACTATTAAGCTGTGTAGGTAAAGTTTATCTTTACTTGATGTTTTCTGTGTTTAAAAATTGACCCATCTTATTAAAGTGGTATGGGAAATGGTGTATTTATTATTGATAAAGCTCGTTTTCATTATTAGCCATTGGCAAAAGAACTGGTCGTCGGAAGTTTGGTCAAAATATATAACCAGAAGATAAGACCTGTTAAAAAGACAAACTAAATAATATTTTTGTTATCAAACGACAAAAGGCGGCTTGTTGAAAATTTAGTCCTTGCAATTTTCCTGTATTTGTTTGGTTTCATTTTACTTTTTTGTGGCATTTTTCGGCTGGAAAATTTTTCTACATACATATTTCTCTGTTATTGTTGCCATTTCATGTAACTGTTGTTTTTTCCTACTTAATAACGGATGTGGTTGAATAAAGCTGCATTGGTGCAGAGTGCAACATCTAAAAACAAGGAAACAATTGAGCAGCCAACTTGTTAAGCTCCCTGTGCTCAATATCATTACAACTGCAGGCAAAAACAAAAAAGAAATATTTGTAATGTGTATTTCTGTAACACAAGTGTGTGGGTGTGTGTTTATATATGTATGCATATAAAAATGGCATTAAGTCTCGATGTAGTAGTAAAATGGCAAATGTCGAAACAGGAAATTGTATGTTCAATTTTGTAGTCGTAGCAGTGTATGCTTGTGGGCGCGGCAGCATGTACTCGTATTACAATGATACACTTTCTAAACGGTAAAATCATGTTGTTTAAGAGATTAAAAAAATCTTTGCACCAGTGTAAAAAAGATAAAATTTATTTGCCAAAAAATGTTTGCATTTGTTCTCTAGGTCAATAACAAAAACTTGATAATGTGGAAAAAAAGGAAAATTAAAATACACTATCAATACGATAACATTTGTAATATGCTTTATTTATTTGTTTCTCTTTGCAGGGAAGTTCTTCCACTCCAACCGCCGCTACTGTTGCAGCAGCTGTACCACCACCACCGCGTAACGTTTTTCCGGGAGCTCCGCCCCCAGCTCCTACGGTCACTTTAAAAGGGGCTCCGCGACCACCAGCCATGACTAGTCCAGCAACAGCTGTTGCCGCTGCTGCCGCAGCCGCTGGCTTAGCTGGCGCTCCATATCGCGGTGCTACTTGGACGCCACAAGGTTATACACCAGCTGCAGCCGCTGCAGCTGCTGCTGCCGCTGTTGCTCAGCAGGCATATCGTTATACAGCTCCATTGCCGCAACCAACATATGCTGCATACACACCGCATACAACTCCAGCAACAGCAACGGTAAGTGAGAGCAATTTTGTAGTTAATTTAGATGCACAAAAATTGTACGACCCACTGAAAAACGTAAAATGTTCAACATTTGCCGACCTTACAAGGCGTCTACAAGTAAATAAGCCGTCTACAAGCAAATAAACTTTTTATTCCAACCTTTAGGCATCATTTACTCTCAAAAATTACATGATTTTTTGTTAGAAATTGTAATACCTATTCTTCTGCAAGAGGTATTTTTGTTTACGTTTATAAGCATTTAAAGAATATTTTTATTCAATACGCAAAGCAAGCACGTGATTAGGGCATGGCCACTACAATCATATTAAGTTCTCCTTAACAATACTATATATTGCTGTGGCAAACATATAATGGTTATTCGAAAACATATTATCCATAAAATTTCCAAAATGGTTGAGTTGAATAATGCAACTTTTACTATAATTTCAACCACAAGCAAAGTATTTGAACTATACAAAAATACTATAATAAACCTAGCAATAAAATGTTCTTGGCAGACATAATATGTAAAATTATTTTGGTGTTTAATCAATGTTCGGCTACGATGCAAGCGTACATAATAATTTCTTTTGTCCCGAATTGTACGTTATGAATACACCACAGTAGACATTTTGTAAAAGCGTTTGTTTATGTGTCGAGGAAGTGACGTAAATTGGCTATCAACACCGTGCGATTTGACGCGGATACATTTTTCTCATGGGATTTTTCGAAGTCACAAATCTTTGGAAATAAGCAGCAATGGATCCACTTCCTCAATGTCAATACAACCCTGGTTTTCGCTCAATTTTTTTCGGATCCATGGGAAGGAGTAAAAGAAAATTGGAATTACGGGCAACAGGGGAAAAAGAGAATTTCGTTCATACCTCACACACAACCTGTTTTAATGAATTTCAACATAGATCGGCCTCTACTGGAAGCCCCAATTTTTCTTTACTGCATGGACTTGCTGAAGACGCGATAGACAGCACATGCAACCAACCATGTGTTTAATTTTGTTAAACTCATACTTTTCCTACTACTCCTTTTGATTCCTCTAACAGTAATTTAACATGTTCATTCATTTAAACACAGATACAGATATGTTTCCTCTTTCCTAATACAAAATAATATCGTTTTATAGGGGCATGGAATTAATGTTTATTTATCTGTTAAAAGAAATCCTAAACACACTTGCCCTCGACTACACACACCACCTTACCAATACAGAGTTACACTCGGGAATGTATTTTAACTCAGTGAAAAATTAAAAAGATACGGTAGACATAAAAATATATCGTGTAGAAATAAAATAAATATAAAATCATTTTCGATCTTTGGAAAAAAACATGAAGCTAAAAGCGCTATAAAATTTGATTATACAGAGGAGGCGTTATACTAAAAGGTTTTGTATTACAACTGAACAGTGGAACGTTTGTTGGTCAAAATTGGGAGTTGTATTTTTATAAAATGTTTTCTCTTCCGCGAGTACTAATAATTTCAATTTTGTAAGCCATAAAGTCATGAGGTTAGTCAGCCACTTAATGTGGTATTGTTCAAAACAAGTGATACTCATGCTGAACGGCAAGTATCATTCCAACATGGCAGGGTATGAATAGTTTCCTAACAGCAGGTCAAACGTTGTCATGCTGCGAATTCTCTCTTTGTCTTTGATTATAAATTTCATTTTCCAGCAAGGACCGTGGGAATTTTCAAGTAAGGCCTTCAATAAGGAATCTTCGAAAAACTTCTATCTTCGTCACCTATTTGACGGTTTTGAATGTGGTTTGATGAATTACCGTTTGTTGATCAAAAGCGATAAAATTTTAAGGCAGTCGCTTCGTCTCATCACTATTTATTGTCGTCTACTCCTTTTGTAAGTCGCAATGCTTCTATTCAACCCAAGCTCCGTTTATCTTTTGTTTTCGCTTGCAATATTAGCTGTGGTACTTGGTGTCTCTGATTTTGTATTAGCTGTCCAACCTGGAACATCTTGCCGATTTGAGTAGACTTTGCAAATTGCTGTTGATAATCAACTTTTAGGTATTTTTCAGTCCCTTGTTATCTATCCACCTCAAGTATTATTTCACAGTTAAAATTTTAAAGCTTTTGTTGAAATCCAAATTTGTCGGGACCTATCTAGTTTTTTATCTACATCTAGAAAATTTGTGTTAAACTAGGGCTGGTCTTTAGTTTTTTTTAACAATTATTATTTATTGTCGGTTTAAACTTTGGTCTTTATTTTATCTAGACTTATTTGTCCATAGCAATGAAGGCTGTGAATCTTGTCAAATTATCGTTGTTACATTTTCTTGTACTTCTCTTCTAAAGGGCTTTTTTTGTAGTATAGACCTTTGAATTGAAATAAAGCACAGGCAAATGGTGTTAATTGCCATAAATGCAGCTCTTTGCGATATAGTGCAAGCTGGAAGTCCAACAATAGACATATGTTGTCTTCTAAGGCGTTAATCGTCTCTGGCTTTTTCGCGTAGACCAGAAACTACAGACAGTCTATCAATAAGTTGTCCAGCAGTGTTAAGCCTCATGACCTTGGAGGCTAATTTCCGAGTCCGCTACGCGAAAGTAGTCGTTCAAGTTTTTGTTTTACCACTAGTTGCTATAAATTACACATTATTTACTTCTGTAGACATATCAAGAGGATATTTTTCATGTCTGATATCAGAAATTGTGTGAAACATTATCAGAAAATACACCCAGTTATCTAAAATTCTCTAAGGCATTGAACTAAGTTCGTGATACATTTTTTGTTATCACATTTTCTGAAACATTAAACGATTAATGTAATACTTAATTGCGCTATTAGGAAATTTGTGCAATTAGAGCTTTACTATAGATCAATTAACCATACATAAACTCAATAAATTGTGCAATTAGTACTTATATGCTCCATTAATTGAGTCAAATTCCCAATACAAATCTAATGAAGGGTGTTTAGTGCTTAGAAAAAACTCTGCTTAATGCCAGGGTGACTGCATCACCAATACAACCACATATTATTCATCATTCATGGAAGTTGTCAAAATCTACAAATATAAAATATGAAAACAAAACAAAAAACTGCAGATGAAATTGATGGTTAAATTTCATAGCAGTTTTAAGGAAAATACGTTTTTTTATATGTTAATTAATTTTTTTAAATTTGTGTAAATCTGGTTCTCTCTCCACTTTTCCAAATTTACAAACACATGTTTTCATGAACGAAAAGAATACATTTTCACCTACCAAACGATAATTGAGTAATCTAAGTTGCATATGTGTGAACACAAAATTATGAAACTCAGTTTAAAATGTAACTGCCTCAATTAAGATGCATGTCTGAACATAGTATAAATTATTCTTCCCCTTGTCAAAAGGAAATTATTTTTCTTTAATATTTATTAGAATAGTCTGATCACTTTCTGAAAAATTGATTAATATCATATTTTACCCAAAAACTTTCCGGCATCGTTGAGCTATATCGAAAATTCACTCAGAATTTTACATAAAAAAATGTAATCGTATATATAGTATATTCAATGTTTTCCGAATTTTTTTTAAACAAAAAGTTACGCTTTCTTGTACGTGATCAAACCGAAAACGAATACGAATTCGGCAGTTTGTGCTGACTGTCTTTACGAAGTCGAACTGTATACGGCAAGAAAAAGTACTCTGGGTAGTTAGTTACAAACGCTCTCACGCACTTATATTTGTATCCGTGTTTGCACAGTGTCAAAAATTTGTTCTATGCAAAATCAATGGCATTCGTATTTATTACTTTAGACTTTCTTTCTACATCTTCAACCTCATCAAAGCAACTTCATGAGGCATATTACGACTTCTTCCACGAAAATTTAAATTTTTACTTAAGAGAAAGACCAACCATAAAAACAATAAAAATACAAAGACAAAAAACCCTCGACAAAAATTATTCACGATTTAAGGAAATAAAGCAAAGCGAAGAAATAATGTTTGTGTCTCTGCGAGCCTAAAACGGAAGTCATATATTACAGCATTTTCACCTCAATGCACCTAATAAACGACTTTCTTAAATCCGGAAACAGCTACTTATATCAAGTTCTCTGCATTTATTTTTGCCACAGCGTCGTCGGTAGGCATATTACGAAAACATAGTGCTTGTCTACTAGTTACCATAACAAAACAATAACACAAATGACTGACTATCACTCGTGTTATAATACATTAACCAAAGGTGCACTTCGTATCCACATACACATTTATAAGCGTGTGTGTATTGTGCTTGGCAATATGCCGCTAAGTTACTTACAATATCAATTCGCTTAATTCGGATATATTCACTCATCTAAATGATTGCACAAATATGTCATTCAGACAAGTGAATGTATTTGTCTCTTTGTTCATAAGTGTACGAGTTATTAGACTTTTGTGTGTTTAAAATATTTACGGTATTTTTTAACTTTCTCTTCCGGCACTTTTTAAGAACAAACTTCAAGCATATGATCCCAGGGGTAATAAGAAAATTGATGGAAAGTTTTATTATAAGGCAAAATATGCTGCCTAGATGCAAAGAAAAAAACTTGGTTGTTACATGGTCCAGATGACCATAGTATGTTCTCTACAACAATATATTGATGAAGATATTTAAAGCACTACTTACGTTTACATTTAATCATTAAATGATTCCGCCCATAAATATTTCAACATGGTTGAGTTAAACAAAACATTTTTACTATAACTCCAACGACAACCAAATTATTTTAACTATATAAAAATAATCATATATTTCTAACATGTTTTTAATAGTTTTAATATATAAGAAGACTATATTATTATCTCATACAATAATATTATGATTCGGTTAACACCATATAATACATTCATAATATGTAGCTCTTAAATTATTATTATCTCAACCATATTTTCTCTTTGCGTGTACAAATAGAAATTTCGCTTATAAAATAGTAATGTGAAAAATTCCTTCAAGTGTGCCTAATTATTTGCAGAATAATATTCTAAAGGGGATAACGGGGGACAGGTTTATACGAACATTTTTTATCCGTTCAGCTGGTGTAGGCTCTAATCGGGTGATGAATTTGGCAGACAAATCTGAGAAGGGAATTTCAAAAACATACAAAGTACAAGGTCATTCCCTAGAACTGGAATATAAAACTTAAAGTGTATTTATGTATGTTGGTAGAAATTGCTGATGTAAATAACATGTCGGGCGTCCTGATTCAACTGAAATGAGCATTGATTTTCTGCTAACTGACCTCAAAGTACACTTTCTTATGCAACTTATAAGTGTAGAATTCACAAATATATAAATTTCTGTTCTAATGCTACTCCTAGCCATTCCAAACAGTAAAATTTCTTGTCACCCACCGTTCTCAAGAAGCCCTTATTTGTTACTGAATCCCACTCACAAATACGAAAATGGAATTTAAAAAACCAACGTGTTAAAACTTAGCGCCTTATTTAAAAAAAACAAGTTTTCAGAAGGATCTATGACAATTATGTGTTAAACAAAATATCGGCCAAATGCTTGCCACGGTTTCAGTGGCATTCTCTACCCGATGGTTGATATTTGCAATAAATGTGAGATATAAATGCGGTTCAATGTCGTTAATGTGCCGAATTACTACTGTGGGCAAAAAATAGTAAGACTTTGTTCGTAATTTTAAATTTCTTTATTTATTCTGTCAAATCTATTTCGTCCCCCTCAAAGTAATACCCAGCTGAAATACACTTATGCCACCGTTGTTTCCAATCCTCGTAACAGTTGTTAAAGTCAATTTCCGGAATAGCCATCAATGCGCGTAGCGATTCACGTTTAATGTCTTCAATTAACTCAAACAGCCAGAGCTATATTATGCGAATACGGTGGATGTGGCGATGTGACGATATTGATTGAACTTTTCTTTTAAAATGGATTTCACTGATCCCTCCGATATTCCAACGATATCAGTAAGGTCTCTGACTGTTAATCGTCGATTCTCCAACACCAATTCCTTGATTTTATTGACGTGTTGATCATCAGTTAATGTTGAGCGTCGTCAAAGCGTTCTTGACCCTCTTTGAATAATTTGGACCAATCAAAAACACTTGCGCGCGACATATAATGATCACCGAATGCCTTTTGCAACATTCTGAACGTTTCGGCACCGGAAATTTCATTCTGCACATATAATTTAATGGAACTTCTTTGTTGAATAATTTCACTCATAGTAAAATTCGCCGAATGCACTTGTTGTACTTCAGAAAGACAAGCGTATACTAAACACTAATGATTACCTTGATGTGATATTTGGCACAGATGTCAGTGGCAGTCATACCAACGTAGAAAACGTTCGACGAATGGATTTTCGCGCGAAATTTAAATTAAAAAGTCTTACTATTCTTTTTCCCATAGTAGTATGCCAT
Source organism: Phania funesta (assembly GCA_963932375.1). Lineage (NCBI taxonomy): Eukaryota > Metazoa > Arthropoda > Insecta > Diptera > Tachinidae > Phania > Phania funesta. The sequence goes on from OZ010656.1 coordinate 73,074,729, forward strand.
CCTTTGCTTATTGTACATCTTTTCTTTTAAATATTATTAAAAAAATAGGAGACAACAAATCAAACATATTATTCAATATTCCAAAAATTTACAGTTCAAAAAATTCGACCGATCAAGTAGTAAAATTTGTATTTGTTATACCCAGAAGAGTCCAAGTTGTTTGTAACAGGACAACAGTCTTCTGCTGCTATAAACATTAACTTATACTCTTTCACATCTGCAAAAAAGAAAATCCCAAAATCACAACTAAATTATCATTGATGAAATCTCATTGCTTTCATTATTCATTTTGTTTTTGTTGTTGACATTTTCAGTTACTTAGATAATTTTGTGTCAAAAGTAACAAAGAAGACGCATTAAAAAGTTTTTAATAACGTTAAAAACAACAACTTCAATTCAAGCAATAAAGCCACTTGTATTTGTCCAAACATCAAAAATAAAATCCGCAGAGTCATTAGTTAACATTTAAACACAATTTGTCTCTACAAAGCTCGTTTGAAGGTCAAAGAGGATGGAAGGAAAAAAAATGATCGAAATAGAAATAAAATAGAAAACTGACATTTATTCAGGGGCATAAAAAACTGGTAGAAAATGGAAATAAGAAGCTTAAAAATGTTAGAATCTTCTGTATAAAAGAAAGAGTTAAGGACTTTCATACTTTATATTATGATATGTTGTGAACAAATAGTATTTTTATTATATTAAGGTGTACAGCAGTGCGCCAGGCCAAGCTAATTATAAAATAGTGAAACTTGAAACTTAAACTCATAGGTAAAGTTTGAAAGTTTTACCATAAACGCTTCCCCAGGAATAAAGATGTAAAAAGTATATATTTTTGTACCTATTCACTGACTCACTCGCCAAATTATAGGTACTTTTTATCTAGGTGGACTAGGGTGCCCTCTTATTCGTTTGAGGCATTTCAACTATAGGTAGAGAACTGAAATTTGGTATTGAGATGAAAAGGAGCTCCAAGTTGTTGATATGGTCAATACCATCTCACTTCTATGGAACTTGCTAGCTTGGCAATATTTTTTTAACTTTCGAATATGAGAAAGAATAATGGGAAAAATTTTACCAAAGTTAGCAGATTGCCTAAAAGTTAGATTGTAGTGTACATATCATGAAGTTGGTCCTCATTTTGATCTCGGTACTTTTAACGAATAGGAACTTGGCCTTGTTTTCACATGTATATTCTTAAGCGGATATACAGTATCGGCGAAAACCTAAGCACCCCCTCGGTACTTTTTGATAATGATACTTTTGATAATGATAAATGATAATTTTTTTAAGGAAACAAAGTTATTAATTTTTTTTTATTTTTTTATTTATATATATCTTTATTATTGAAAATCACAAACTTAAGGAATTCAGAATTTTAAAAAAAAATTTTAAATTCAAAAAATATTTTAAGTCGCAAATATTAGCGGACCCCCAATAAATAAAAATAAAAATAAATTTTTTTAATGTACTGAGGGGGTGCTTAGGTTTTGGTCGATACTGTAATAATAATATGACCATCTTAGGCAGCGGCTGGAGTACCAACACAGGCGAAACACAGTATGCTCATAATTTGAATAAGCACCAAAAGGATTTCACATATTTTGTCTGTTAATACGAACTTTTTATGGTTTGAGTTATTATATTATTTTCGTATAGGAAAAATCCTTTAATTGTGGTTAGAATTTTATTAAAAATTCAACTCAACCATATTGGAAATTTTATAGATGGAAATTATTGAATGATTAAATGTTAATAATAACTTGTTTACCGCAACTAAAGTCAGGTTTAAAATATATTAAATTTATCATTATATATTAGCTGCAACGATATATTGTTGTAAAGAATATAATATGGTTGTCGTGACCATGCCACTACCATATTTTGATTTGTGATTTGACAGCTTTATGTCTGCCCGAACAAATTCGAAGGAAGAAAAATCAGATGCAAACATTAATAATAGTTTGGACAAAACGTAAAAATTTAGCAATCAACCCCTCCCTCATCAACAGCAAAAGTTGTTTGAAAGTTTTATCATGTTAGTCTTTTTAAGTCGCATTAGAGTAATAGGAAGAGAAAATATTTTTACATTTGGGAAAAGAGTCAGTTCTTAAGTTTTTTACCTGTTCCGAAAATTTTAATAAATTATTCGAGTGTTTTAATTCGTTTTTAATACGTATTTTTCAGAAGCTACTCGGTACTACTCGTATCTCATTTTTGCGTATTTTTTATTTCATTTTGGGCATCTTTGCAGTTGTCTAAGATTTTTTAAACCTATGCCCTCTAAATTTAGAATGAGATTATAATGGAGAAGAAAAAAATTGAAACATTGAATAAGAATGGAACAGGCAGATTTAAAATTGAAAAACACCGGCACAGATATGTAAAAGTTTCTGTCAAAATTTTATTTTGTTTTAATTCATATAGACATGGTTGAATTAAATAATACATGGTAAAAAATTTCATCACATTTACTAAATTTGTGTCTAATTATGCCTTATGAATAATTGTCTTTAATAATTTGTTATAAAAAGTAATTCCCTTTATATACCTAACTAAATTAAGAGTAACGAAATAAAATTCATTTCCTTCTAAAAGTCCTTGAAAAGTTTTATTTTCAATGAGAAGTTCTGCAGTGATTGGTGTGAATACAAATCAGAAATTCTTCAAACGCACCAACGCAAACAGAGTCAATTTCTTTCTTGCCATTCCCTACATGTTGCGCTACAACTCCCTTTTCATTTATTAACACTTCCGGTGGAAATATTTTTTTTTATTGTTTTCTCTCAATAAAAATTAATTACATGTAATTTGTATTCATTCAACGCTTTCAATAAATTCATTCCTTGTGTCTTTTTTTTTTCTATAACTTCCTTCTATTCGAAGTGAATGTTTTTATTGATTTCGTAAAATTTTATTACAAATACTCTATTGCAATTAAGGTTAGAATGTGATTAATGGGAGAAATTTGTGAATTTCGCTGTTGCACATTAAAATTAGTTTCAATCACTAAATTGCAGAAATGAGACATGATATTTTTATACTTCTTTAAATATTTTGTAGTTTTTTAATTGAAGCGAAAGAAACCTAATTTGGCGAAGCATGTATGTAACTGAATTCAAGATTTGTTGTTGTAGATATTGTTTTCAAAACCCGTGGCCACACTTGGCCACCCTTAGCCAAAACCCTTGGCCACTATGGGAACCTTACCTACTGTCCTGTTATAACTTAAGTTCTCTTTATATTTTGAAACTTTCCTTTTAATAATGTTGAAGGTTATCGCCCATTAAGTTGTCATAAAACTAAAACTACAAAGAACTCACAAATTGCTTATCTATATTTGCCATTTGCCATTTGACATTATGATTTTGGCATTTTCCTGTAAAGTATTTGAAATTAAACTAAAAAGACAAACGAAATGTAGCAAATAAAACAATTAAAATATTTACTATTTGCTGAACACAACAGCTATATGCAAAACATTAGTATCAGGCAAGGACACCTGGCTAAACGAACCTCTAGCGCAGTTACCTGTGGCGACCAGCTGCTACACGGACATCTCTAGGCTGGTGGACAAAATGGGAGTAGGATTATTTATAGAACAAGAGGGCGAAATGTAGCTTCCGACAACAATATGGTCCTTTAGGCAAAACGACGTGCAATCACGAAGTAAATAAGATGGCTCAGTGACACTACAAGGTCAATAGAACTCAGTAACTTTCTTGAGAGACAAATGACCATCAGGGCAACTGAGTACGAAAGCAAAAAAGTGATCAACAACTACGCATTAAATGGGAGACTGAGCATCGTCTGCAAAAAAGTGATCAACAACTACGCATTAAATGGGAGGTTAAGCATCGTCTGGATGCCAGGCCCCCAGGGAAATGACCAGGGTGACCCAAGTGCGGATAAAACGAAGAGCAGGATGAATCTCAACAAGTCTGAATTTAGTACGATTTGCAAATAATCTGACAGATTGCAAGTATTCTAACACATTGCAAGTACTCTAACAGAGCGACATGGACCCGAACCGGTTAGTATTCAACGTTAGTATTCAAAGGGCGTGCAACCAATCATTTTCCGTAGCACTACTCAGATTTCGCCCAAAGAAGAATCCAATATTTCACGGTTGACACCATACTAGCAATAACTCACCTAAGAGGAGAATTGTAAGGTATTTTGCTTGGAGCACCGAATTCCTAAACGTGGAGAGAACACAACAATTCTAACCGCCGGATTAATTGTATGTCCACGGGCATGAGGAAATAATTGGCTCCTCTTCTTAACCTAACCTGAGCCGGTGGCTTATATTATGGCTAGATGCCATGCTGCGAACGCGACGAAGAATATAGCCTGTTTTTGTGGCGTTTTTTTAAGTAGCAGCTGTGTGAGAATCGACAAAATCCGAACAATTTGCCCAAGTTTGCCTGGATCTATGCAGCAGAGTTATTATAATTTGCACTTCTCTGAGACGTTCCACTATGCGAAGCGGACATTTCAACGATTGCAGACATAAGGGCTCACATGGGTCCTTCAATTAAAAATAAATAACCGTTTATATCCCGCGGACAGCTTCTTTTATTCCATAATATTGCAAACCCCTTTCGATGCTACACATTACTTTAACTTGAAAATTGATTAGCATTGTTTAAATTAATTAAAAATGTTGCAAATATAAGATCAATTTTATTGAAAGTTAATTAACATTTAATGTACAAATTACACGGATTCGTACTTCTGTCTCTTGATTTTATTTTTTCACTTCAAATCGGAATGTTTTCTGATCCAGTCAGCATGGTAAAATACTTTGGCATAACCGTCAGGGTATGATGTACCACAACCTGTATAAACAAAATTAGCAACGCCGACAATTTCGCCGTTGTACACAGCAGGACCACCGGAATCGCCATGACAAGCACCATTGTTGCGTTTGTGGGCCAAACAAAGAAGAGAATCTGAATCAAAATTAATCCTTTTACTACATTCGCTGCGCGAAATCGCAGTAAGTTCATTCCACAGAAGCGTTTGCGGTAAATCGCCACCGTGTTTTGTGCGGCCCCAACCTGAAACTATAACTTTTGCTCCAACCGGAACTTCGGCGGTAGCCAACGCTATTGATTGAATGTTCTTGGAGAATATAATCGGGCTTTCAAGACGTAAAAGAGCAACATCATTAAAATTATAAGCATAATCTTTATGAGCAATAATTTCAGCAACCTTCATTACAACACCGCCTCGAAAACGATCTGTCGTACCAATACGTACAGTCAAGAAACTAGGATCGTACCTATTCATAAGATATAGAAAATATATTTCGAGCGGTAGTAAATATAAGTATAAAATAAAGCAGCTCTTACAAAGTATTATTTCCTGGATACGCCCTTTCAACAACACAATGAGCCGCCGTTAAAATAAAATTTCTGGATATTATGGAACCACCACAATTATGATGACCCTTATTCCTCAAGGAAACTTGATGACGAAATTGCCCTTCGAACGCATCTTCACCTCCAACTATGCGATTAGTGGGCAAAGCCTTAGAGCAGCAGGCAAAATAAATACAAAATACTGTAACGAGCAAAACCGTGTTCATTCTGAATATGACTCTTTAACTACTAAACCCTCATACAATTGTTACGAATCTTATAACCCTTTTTAAAACATATTTGTCGATATCTTTACCTCTTCGAAAGCCAAATCTTATCTATAATTAGCTAGTTTTATAAAAGTTATAATTCAGTTACTGATTGTCAGTATTAAGACATGTGACTAACTGAACTGCAAATCTAATCGACGTAGTAGAATAAATACTCTTCCATAACCGCACAGTAGTTCGTTTGCTTGTAATGGATGGTCTCGTAACGTTTGACACGCAGTTATAAGCTGTGAAACTAAAGTTTGAAAAATGTCGGCTTGGCTGCCTCTGCTATATCTTGAAATGAAAAAGGGTTTCTTATAAATTTGGGTAGAGGTCGAGTGTCTGTGACGGTAACGTGAGTATAAAAAATCCGCATGCGTGAGCGTACATGCGTAGAATTTTGGACTTTGAAATTTCTGAAAAACTACGGGAAAGTAGTGAAAGATAAATAAAAGTGGCATCAAGCTTGTATAGAAAAATTCAATAAGGTTTCTCGGGGTTAGGTTGTCCACAAGCCTTGGTTGTGGAAACTCTCAAAACTCAAGAGTCACTAACAAAAAAATTCTATAAAAATAAGAAAAACATAGACATGATTTCATTACTTTAATTTTTTTCCGTGAGTATCTCGTGACCATGAGTTTTTGTATTCGTGATTAATTTTTCATTATATTCAAGTGAGCGTACATGCAAGCAAAACAACAAAGCTATGTATTTCAACTATTTGTATCGTGAGGATGCACGATCATGAGTGAGAAGTTATTCACGGTTCCATCTCTACATCAAAATAACTAACTGACAATTGTTACATATGTAAATATTGATTGCCCTTTTTTGTGTCAGTTACGTTATTTTTTTGGTCACACGAAAGGTGGAGGTCTTTTACGTTAAAATTAAAAGGCGTAAATTTCTGTAACTATTTTCGATTCAAACATTTACCAGACTTTGTGTTGTAACCTGTAGAACAATTCCCCATCTAAAAGTTCATTGCGAAAAATTTGTCAGTTACGTTATTTTTACGATTAGGGATAATGAGCGATCATCAAACCATACCAATTTAAATTAATAATTTTTATTTTCTATAAAACAACACTTATGAGTCGCCTGGATTTTATTCTTAAATTTCCTCATAACACTTTTAACATTTTTAATTTATTTGTCCATATTTTAATCTTTTTGGAAATATAAACTAATCTCTGATTAGTTACTGTTTAAATACTTGAACTTAACAAGTTTAAAAGTTTTTAATTTTCTTATAAAAAATACAAAATTGGTAAGCAATTGATAGACGAATTAGATAATTTTTAAACTTGGCAGTGGCGTAGCGAGCATAACAAATTGTTTGCGCCCACTCTGAATACAATTTCAGTAATTTTGAAATGTAAAGAATAATGAAATGAAGTCCCTACCTTAAATAAAAAACATGTATCTTACAGTTTTTCTTCTTTAAAACTAAATAAATATAAATCAATTTTTTTGTGGCCAGAATTTTATTTACGTATTTATTTTAATTTCTTTTATCATGAAAAGCTTTTACTTTTTTTATTTGTTTATAACATTGCTGAAACATACACCGACACATTAAACATTTTATAATTTCTAAGTCCAGTCCCCAAACAATTATATGAAAAATACAAGAAAGAGTAATTTTCTTGGTCAGAAAGTTCATATTCCCAGGTTGGGATTTAGCAAATTATAGTTTATTAACAATAATGTTTTATAAGCGGAATTATTATAATTATTTTTTTTTTTTTTTGCTCCTTGGAACTTAACAATGGATACATGCAGATCAGTTACGAACCTAAGAAATCAACAAATTTAGCAAAATTTACCAAAAATCAGGATTCTCGCGAAAACTGACTTTTTCCCAAAATATAACAGCAATAATTTGTACCTTCGCCTAAAATCTAAAATTCACCAAGTATTCAAATATTAAGAAAAAAATGTTACAAAAAAATTCAACTACCAAAAAATCTCAACTAAAAACCCATAAATTTCGTAAAAAAATTCAAGTTATGAACATTTTGAAAATTTTTTCAGCAAATAAACAAAATTTTATCTCCACAGAACCAAAATTTCACAACAATGAAAAAATACCAAAAGATCTTCATTAAATAAAACAAAATATCAGGAAAAAATAACATAAAAACCAAGGTTCACTAAATTTGGCACTTTTTTACCACGAATTTCACCAAAAATATTAATTTAACCAAAGGGTCGAAATTTCACCGACAAATTTATCAGAAAAGTGAAAAGTGAAAAAAGGGAAATTATTAACCAAACTCTCTCTCTCTCTCTCTCTCTCTCTCTGCAACAACTTGTAATGATTGTTTTTGATGTATTAGGATTTTGGTTTTCGTAGGCAGATAATGTTTTGAAAGCCCACAGAAGAATGCTTTGTATTGTGGCAACAAATGATCCGTTTGAACAAGCAATTCAATATAAACCTTTAGGACATGCCACCAGTCCCAAAGCTATATTTTTACACTCATCTACCTTTGTTGAGCAGCGGATGGGTGGTTTTATAGTTCTTGACCCGTACGGCTACCATTCCAACCATCTCGCCCCATCTACTGTAAAAAAAGGGAGGAAAAATCACAGCAAAGGATGACCAATACTTAGAATGATGTAGTTGTTGACAAATTTTATTGATATCAAACGGCGAAAACTTTTCTGTACATCCAATAGATATGTACCAACCACACTGAATATATATATTTTTTTAATTTTTGTTCATTCCCAGGGACATTTACTTAAATTAAGCCTAATTAAATGGGCTTTGTTTTCTACGAACCGCGTTCTCGCTCTCCCATGCAAACAACTCATTTACATTTCCATTAAAACACAAACAATAAATAAGAAATATTCCTTGCGGCATACAATTACACGAATATTGAAGTACTAACACGCTCTTAGATATATGTATGTGTATATATACTTATACAATTATTCACATAATGTAGATAGGTGTGCGTATACATACTCGTATATGTACATATGTATAACCACCAATAACTATGCATATATGTAATATAATTTGAAGGTGTATTAATCTTATGAATGATGATAAATCATTGTTATATGATTATCATAAATCATTATGCTCATTTTATAGTTTTGGCTTATTGTTGTTATTTATGTCAGCACCAGATAATTTACAACACAACATAATTACAACCGAATGACATGCAATTGAAATTCTGTTAAAGGAATTCACATAATTTATATGATTGCATACGAATGTCTTTATAACTTTCAAGAATTCCAATGTGTGTGTGTGAGGATTAACCCAGTGAACATGTTTTTGCTAAAATCGGTCCCCTATCAGCGAGACAACATATCGTAAGCAATATGGAGGTTGTTCGTACTTATTGCGTATATTTATGCTACATAATAACAATCAAACACAATTAGTTTTACCAAAATTCTTCCAGTGTAAATACACAATAACATTCACGTTCCAAAGAGTATCCTCCCATTGCCTAAACTATAAGCATATAAAACGGGTATTATGAAGTGATCGACACAGGTGGCTTGTTAAACAAAGTTGTGTTTAAAAATTTCCCAGAGCAAAATTTTAGATTGATGATTATTTTAGTTACGAATTTTTAAATAATTAAATAAATCATTGGGTAAATTTAGGATCGAACAAATTATATAGGAAGGTCCAACCAAATGCACGATGTTAATTGTGAGTCACACTCGCGATATGATAACGGACTTCTTGTGGCCAGAAATTGAGGTTATGGACATGGACGATATGTCGTCCCAACTGGATGGTGCCACTTGCCACACAGCCAACGAAACAATGGCTTTTTGCGCGAGAAATTCAATGGCCGTATTATCTCACCTCGTGGCAATGTTAATTGGCCGTCACGATCATGTGATTTGATACCGTTAGACCTCTTTCTTTGGGGATATTTAAAACAAAAAGAGTACGTCATTAATCCAAGAACCAATCAAGAGCTAAAGGATGAGATTATTCGGCACATTAACGACATTGAACCTCAATCATAGTCATTGAGTCTCAGAGTCATTGAAAATATCTACCATCGGATAGAGGTATGCCACCGAAGCCGTGGCGAGCATTTGGCCGATATTTTGTTTCACACAAAATTGTCATAGATCCTTCTATCATAATAAAAAATATTAAGATAATTCTCTGAAAAGTTTTTGTTTTACTTACAGTTAACATCGTGTGTTTTGTTTGGAGCACCCTATATTTACATAAATAAAATTAATCTTGGTTTCGCATTTGGTGAAATATAATTTTTTTATTTTCGATCGCACTTTAGTAATTCCAACTAATATTCACCAATTCGAGTTTTACCGCCTCCTCCCCATTCCCTTGATAATCAGGAATTAAATTTTATATTCCTTCAATACTCAAATGTTAAAAAATACGTAGATCAAACAATATAACGCAAAGCGCTCTAACTAAAACCGGCCGTGCCCGCAATAGCAATTTCTTCACCTTTGTAAATTCCCAAACATCAGTACAGGATGTAGATATTTAAAATACTTTTCTAAATCCTTCACATTAACAGGTGTCAGTCCCAAAGCATATGTGTCCATAATGCAATGTTTAAGTCATACCAGAATGCACTGAACTTTCATATTTTTACAATAGCGGCCGAGGCATGTAAATATCAAAACAAACTAGCTACAGCGCCTCTCGATGGTATTATGTATGAGTGGAGTAACTCCGTAAAAAAATTCTGAAAAGAGTTAAATCCCATTATTTAAAAAAAAGGGAAATTAATAGACAAGATTTTATTTCGTTTCCATCATAAAATACCTTGAAATTGGGAGTCAATACTGATACGTCTCATTTTAAAAAGAACCTCTCTCTTTTAGTGTTAAGTGCTCTTAGTGTAAAAAATCAAATAAGTGATCAATAAAAAAGTCAATACCAAAACAAAATTTTACTCTTACAACAACAACAGCAGCAACAAGTGCATTTTCATTAATTATATTTTGCATCAGTGTTACCAGCCCTTGAAATGCTAAAGCAAAGCGACTAAAAATAAAATAATATTAAAATATTAACTGGGAATTAAAAGTGTAATTAGTGCAGGAACTTAATAGTTATAAGGGAAATTAAATAAATATGGAATAAATCAAACAATGATTATAATCAACCATTATCGTAAGATATATTTAATTTTAGTCCTTGTAACCGATTTAAGCGAAAATTGTATATCCTTATAAATATCTTTTATAACAACCTAAAAAATTGTTTTGTTTTGTTTTGTTACCAACAATCATTATCAGAAGTAATATCATTTTATTTTTCGGACACACATTGTGTTTTAGGTGTAGAGCACGTATTTCGAATGGGTTTTTAACGCAAGGAATTTAAATGTCATAAATCAATAAGATGAAATATTGATTAATAAGATCATTGAAGTCTAAATTACGAATGCTTATTTGTTTACCTCGTATTGGCCACCGATAAAAAAAATAAATAAATTATTTTCGATAATGGTTATTATTAACCATTGATTGCTATAAAAGTCATTTGTAACCAAAAAATGTCTTAATTATGTATTAAGGCGCACGGTAGTGCGGCAAGCCAAGTTCAGGCGTTATGCACACAGTGTGTATATCACACGAAACTATCACGCTGTTTTTAGCCCCCTCATAACTTGAATGTTTCATTTAATCATAAAATAATTAAACGTGAACCCTAAAGACACTATATATAGGTAACCTTATGGGTAAATTTTGAAAGTTTTACCATAAAATCTACTCAAGATATTCTAGTACTAAATGTCAGACTCAATCTTATAGGTAGAGAGCTGAACTTTGGTATACATGTTGGAGAATAAGTAGTCAGAAAAATATCAATACGGACACTTTTGATCTAGGAGGACGGACTAGAGTGCCCCTTTTTGGTGTGGGATACTTCCACTATAGTTAGAGAGCTGAACTTTGTTATCACTTAACCGTCTGTGAACTTTAAGTTAATTAAGTTTTATACATACATACAAATATATACAGTGCCCAAAAACAAAGATTTCGGTCGTTAAAAGTACTGAGATCAAAATGCGTGCCAAGTTCTTGATATGTACAATGGCATTTCATTTGTAGGTAACTTGTTATTTCTTATGTTAAAAAAGTCGTTTAACTCATGTTTCTGTTAAAAATGTTAAATATATGGAATCTTATCACTTTTCGCCTGAAGTTTTACTACTTGCCAGCCAGCATAAAAATGTTGCCACTAAAATAATTAACGAAGTTTTAAATCGCCATCCCCAACCCTGTATATTATTTGTTTAGAAAAGAAATTTTTCGTAATATTAGTAAAATTTTCTGCATTTTAGCTTACAGTAACATAAAAGCATAATTCGCCATCTCATTGATCTCCCCCAGTACTCTCTATTTAAAAGTTCTGACTTAACCCACAAACATATAACAGATTTTTCAGGATATGTGATAGTGCTAGAATTCTGATGTCTTCACAATCTCTTTTGTTTTTAATGAACCCTGTGTTCTCAAAATTTGAAAACAAAAATTATAAAATATGTTTGCGCTTCAAAAGAAAAATATTTGAAACCCATTGATACGAAATTCAGTATCTTACTTATCATCAATGTTTCCCTCTGATATATGTAAACCCTATAAATAAAAAACAACTGCTTAACTGGCAACACAGTTTTGCATCGAAAAACCCCTCTCTCGCAAATACTCAATGCATTTCACTAAACTTGAAAAAGAAACAGAGACAAGTGGTTTGTTTTGTCCCTCCTTCATAAATCAATCAGTCTCTTTTAGTAATTCTAACGGGTCGCGAGTGTTTTAGCAAAATTTTAAATTTTAAATTTGAATTAAAATTTGAAAAACGTGTTAATAAGTGTTTGTTAAAAAAATATATTTAATTGAACAAAAGTTGCAGTTAAAAATATTAATGCATTTTGCTTTAGTCCATTTAAATCTTTAAATTCTGTTTAATAAAGTTTTGCCAATTTGCTGACCGCATTATTTGCTGCGTAGCAGAGTTACTTTTCGTAATCGTGTTGTCCCCTTTATAATTGTTTTTGTTTTAATACGCAAGAAAGTGCAAACAAGCACCGGACAAACAGCGTTTTCTACTGCGCAGTCGAGAATTTAGTTTTTTGCTATAAGTGTTTGAGGTTTTTTTTTTTAATTTAAGAGCAAATAAAGTGCAAGAAAAAAATTAAGTACTTGTCATAAGAGCGCTTATAATAATTAAGAGTAATTTATTTTAATATATTGATGTGTGTATGTGTATATGGTACATTGGTAAATTTGTGTAAAAGTTATTTTGTTTTTTTTTTTTTGTAACAACACAGAAGTAAAACAAATAGGTATGTAACAACATTTCTAAGAAAAAAAAGAAACAATGAAAATATTAATTTATTCCCACCTCAATATCAGAAAGTTTACAATAACAAATTAAAATCTTCCTTAATAGCAAAACTTTGAACTGCCCCAAGACGTAAAAAAAATGATTTAAGAAATCTGGATTTTGCAGATATAGACAGTTTGACTGTCAAAAAAATTAAATTAAAATATTCTTAATACATTTTGTGTTACACTATCACACTTCCTTACAAATTCAACCCTGATAATATGAAAAGTCTAAGCTTTTAGATAGTTAAACAAAAATGGTGGGAACCATACGACTATGAAGTGTTTATTCTTATTTTAATTAAACTCCATAGCATATTGTTTTTGAACTTTATTAACTTCTTATTGGAATTTTTACAAGTTGCTTAGTGAATCTAATAGTGCGAAAGGGCTTTTATCAACAAATATGCGATAGGCTTAATTTAATTCAATGTCCCTGCCGCTTACTTGGCGCACAGTGGAATGGGTTCATACATTTTCGTGCATAAACTATCAGGAGTGGTCGTAGATTATTGAAGGATCACAACGAGCATTATATATGGACTTTATTAAGAAAAAATTGATTTGGACCAAATCGGCCACGCCCACCGTCTACCACCTGCTGTTCAAATGAAATGTTCTGCAAATAATTCCGTCTAACTAATCAGAAGTTTTCAAACTTAGCACATAAACGTTCTAGAATATAAAAGAGACGCTTGACGATATTCACCAAAATCGGCAACGCTCACCACCCGCGAAACGCATACAAAATATATATTGAAATAAAAAATTTCTTTACACAGTTCTTCATATCAAACCGAAAACAGACTCATTTTTACATCGAATAGAAAAAGACCAATTCGGACGTTCCATTCGGAAACCAAAGCAAATAAATATTTTTAAACTTCGAAAATATAATCTTCCTTTTGTTGACTACAACATGATAAAATAATCATTTGCTTGCATTTCCTTGCATTCTATCCAACGTAGCCGGAAAAACAGTGTGACGCTGTTGCTGCTGTCTAACTGACTGATTCAGTCTTATACGGCATTCCTAGGCTGGTTTTGAGGTGAACTCATAGAAACTAAGTGCTTGATGGCAGCTTGACTATCAGAGAAGATAGCTATCTCCTGTCCCTTGTAGCTTCTGTCAAAGTTGAAATGAGCTTATTTTTATCAATAACGGTAATAATGTTTCCCGTAGACTGAATCTTTTAACTTTAACATTAACTGACTGTATTTAATGCAGTTGAAGGACAAAGCCTGTCATCTAGTTTAATCACCCTTGTCTAATATTAAAAAGAATTTGTTCATCTCTTTTACTTTAACACGATTATGAGATTTCCCTCATGTCAATTCGCTTTGTTGGCACCAGTATTTTAAACATAATTTGCCAAATTGATGAATCAGCACGATACTTGACTACAATTAGAATTTTAAAACAACAACAAAAGAAGCACTTAGAAATAGATGAAGCAAAGAAGTATCCTTAAGTAACTGTGACAAATGAATGTGTGTGGCCTTGTGTTAGCCCTTTTAAATAGAGCTTGATATTATGAGTGACTTTTCCTTCTGGCTTTTTAAGCATGAGTGCTCAAGTTTCTCAAGTTTGCAGATTATAAATATATTAACTTGTTATAGATTTTCTCTAATATTTGCTATCTTGTAACAATTTAAAATTTTTTTGATATAAAAAACATTGCTTTTGCTTGCTGTAGGCGCGTGTCTAGTTTTAAAAATTGTTTTCTTAATTTGCGCCTGCATTCAAATGACTTGTAGAAATGGTTATTAAAGTCAAAATTATTTAAACTAACAACTCTGAAGTAATAAGTATTAATTATGAAAATACTGTGTTATAAGTAGTTACCGCGTTGACAATTAAAGCCTGTTTTACATTGTCGCACAAGTAAAATGATTTGTAAAATGTTTTTGTAGAATACTAGAAGTGGTACAGTGTAAACGTAATAATGTATAAAACTGTTCGAATTTGAGAGAGAATACGGATGAAGGTTTGGCAGTATCTGCTATCTTTATTATTTAGAGATGTATGTTAAGGTATATATTTGCAACCACATGCACGGAAAAGCACAAGACAAATATTATTCGCGCAATTTTTAAAGGAAACGGTTTGTAAACTATTATCAGGAAAAAAGAAATATTTATTTTTTGGGGCAAATTTTAAGGAAAACTAGTTAAAAAATTATACATGTATGCATGAATAATTCTTTTTATTCACTACTCTACTTGATTCTTCAATATGATATAGTTTAAACGTAAAAATATACAACAGATTTTTACTCCCTTTTTTATATACGGTTGTGGTATATTTTGCTTCTTCAACATATAATTAAAAATATTATAGTCGGAATATGGCTTAAGCATTCGATGCCTATAAATAACATAATTTTTTCTGATATGTGCTCAATTGTATATTCATCGTTCACTCTATACCATTAAATCGTCTGCGAAGTAAAACAATTAACAAAAGGGCTTAACCAACTTCAAGTAATGCGCCTACATAGCGCCAGAGGAGATGCAACACTGTTTTAAAAATATATATAACGCGCAATTATAGAGTTGTAACACAGAAGCTTTTCCTCTATCCCCTCTACTTCACTACCTGTCTTCTTTAACAAATCCTTTGTCAAAGAAAGTAGCACAATTACTTAAATATTATTTTGTGAATTATTGGAGATGCCTGAGTGTTACTTTTTTTAAAAACAAACCAAAAATTGTTCCTTAAGTTTCAATTTCTAATCCGCCTACTACTCATTGCGCCTTAGTGTTTCAGTTAGAACTGTACAACAGAAGTCACTCGTGAGTCAACCATATTTTACGGCTAAATTAAATGATTTTAAACTTAAATACTTCACCAAAATTTTAGTTTCGAGGCTTTTACAAAAATATTTTTACCCATATAAAGACTCTTGGTTTCATGACACCAAATGAAACCAACATTGGTTTTAAAAAGCGACAATTAGCAAAACCGACATGGTTTCTATGACAGCCCTATATAATTGCGTTTTCTATTGTAACACTTTTCTTAATTTAATTGTTTTTTCTTCACATTTTGCACTTTTGTATCTCAAATTATTCTCACATCATTGTCATTCGAAACAAGTTGGGCTTTCCATGAATTGGTTGAACGTTAGTGTAGACAAGAAAATTATAAATCCAAAAGAACCCACAACTTGTTTGGCGTATAAAATCCACACGTTCAATTTCGAGGATCCTTGTGCCCAGTATAATTCTAGTGGGAGTCCTCGGGGTCAGATTAAATCTTCTATATATTAGCTTGTGAGAAAGTTGTTAAAATGAGGGTGAACCGATAGCAAACCTCCTCTGTTGTTCTAGATATAGGGGCGGCTTACTTATGCAGTTCAATACTGTGGTTTGTCGAAGCCTAATAGAGTATGACATTAGAAATATAAGTTAGATTACGCGGCCTTCGAACTGATTTGGCACTAAAAAGAGATTTGGCACTAAAAAGAGATTTGGCACTAAAATAGTAGTAGTAAAAGCCGCCAGAGATTTCGGAGAGCCTGTGCTACCTAATTTAACCTATACGCCAAAAATAAATATGGTTGAAGTAGGTAATCAGAATCTAAGAGCAATATCGCTGGAAAACCAAAAACGATATAAAAATTATAACTTTACTCTTCTGGTTGACTGCGAAACGTACACAGGTGATTAAAGCTATTGAATACTTAATACTGAACGCGCTAACCACTTAAGCCACAGCACCCCTTTATATTTTATGCCTTTTCAGAACATTTAAGGTTAAAGTTATCATATCATTCTTTATCTGAACCACTTTACAAAAGTACATTTTATATAAATGGAAATCATTTAATAATTAAATGTAAACAATAACTTGTTTTTCGCAACTAAAGAAATATTTAAAATAATCATTATATGTTTACCACCACAATATATTATTGTAGAGAACATAATATGATCATGCTATAAAATTGTTTTTGCGGAATACTTATCGAAAAGAAAGTATTGCTTAATTTAAATGCAATTAAAACGTTGCACAGTAATATTTGTTTTTACCGAAAAAATATTAAGTGTCGCATTTTATAAAACGCAACGTACATCTAGAGTATCATAAAATTAGGGTCTAAATGTAAACTTTTTTAAAATCTACTAAATTTGTTTTTTGATTCGCTTGTATCACTCAATTTTTTAATTCATATTGTGTTTTTTAAAAACGTTTTTTTATTTTTCTAAATAATCACTATTTATATGTATGAAAACATTTCAAATTTCCTGACGTTTGTAACATTTTATTATTATTTTTATTCACTTTTTAATCTACTAATTGGCAGTGTCAATTAAATATTTTATATACGGGTTAAACATATAAATATTTTATTGCTTTTGTTTTCTATACGTGTGTACGAGTATGTATATTAATATTTTAATCTAGCAAATTTTTATATGAATCAAAAAACCATTTCCATATTATTGTTAAAGTGCATTCATCGCTGCAGAAAAATCTTTTTATTGAACAGAAAAATATTTTTGGAAATATAATCTGCAATAACGGGCGTGTAAAATAAAAATAAAAGGTTGGCAATTAAACGAAATTTGCAGTGATTTAATACTTAGTGTAGTTGTTGGTTGCAACCGATTTTTACGATGATTTTTAAATAAAGTGTGTTTTCCGACAGTTTTAATACGACAAATTTAAGCTTTTAAATCCTTTAAATTTAAAATAATTATATGTAGTGTGAAATTATCATTAGAACGGGTCTTTAATTTATATCCAGTTAATTTCACTTTTATATGAAGCTAAAAGAGCCGCTTCTCAATATTATTTTATATAACCCTGTCCATGTGTTCATAATTTTTTTTAAATCAAATCATAAGATCATATGTACCTGTGTGTATGTGTATGTGTCCGATATATAGTATACACGCAAAGAAAAAATATGGTTGCGGCATGACCTCTACAAACATATAATGATTATTTAAAAACAATTTAAACATTACTTTAGTTGCAATAATGAAGTTATTATTTCATTTAATTGTATTGTATTGTATTTTATTTACTATCAAAAAGTTATTAGGTTTCTTATATTTAACATTTTTTGGGTTATTATCATTAGATATTACAACAAATATATACAAACTTAAAATTAAAATTATTTTTTTTTAAATAATATATTTTATAGGAAAAAGGTAGTAGAAAACTTATATATAAGATCACAGCGGAAGGGGCTTGGAGAAGTCTAATATACAAAACCCAATACGAGGCTATATCTGAGTATAGGCTCTATTAGTCATTGTCATGCAAACTACTCAAATGAGAGAAAATTGACCTCCTGCATTTGTCGTAGAATGTCAGTGTCATATCATTTATTAATGTTTCAATTGTCCTCTGTCCCGAAATTCTATGCAGTTTTCTAGTGCAAAATAGTTTTGGTAAATTTATTATTATTTTTAAATTTTTATTTTGGATTATTTGATTTTTTTTTGTGCGATTTCGCACAATGCTTCCAAACAACACAACCGTATGTGAGAATAGATCGGCTACATAGGTTATATAAAAGAAGTTTATTTTTAAAGCTTAATTTTGATGTCCTATTACGAAGAGGGAATAAAGGTCGTCCACAACGAATGGCTCTTGTGCAAATGTTTTCTACATGAACAATAGAAGTTTTACTAAAGTTCTAACTACAAACAAAGTATTTTAACTATGCAAAAATTTTATAATAATACCAACGTTAAAGTGTTCTTATTACACATAATATATAGACAAATTTGGGTGTGCTTAGTCAAAGTATGAAGGCTTAAGTAGTTGTGGCGTTGACTACTAAGCCTTCGACGGCTTTAGTCGCCTGCGTTCGTATCATCAATTTTTTATTTCCCTGTTATTCTAATAGGACCATATATTCTTATCTACAATAATATTGTGGTTTATATGTTGCTCTTATATTGTGGTTACCTCAACTATGTTTTTTCTTTGCATGTAAATTGCAGTAATTATAATACTGAAAATCAAAATAAGTTTTTAACTTTCACGAAAAGAGAATTATTTATTAGAAAAAATAAAATAGCAATGCAAAATGTGCTTCTAGTGTGATTTTACAGAAAATTTTTCATTAAATATTAAGACGAATCCAAATTAGTCACGCAGTTAAGTTAAGATTGTAGCCTCTGAATAAAACATGCCCATTTTGTTTTATTTAAATAAGTCGCCATGACAAGCATTACACATATTTCAGTGCACTTTTCCCACGCCAATTTTGGAAGAGCCTTTAGCTTCTTCTGTACTATCATGCCCTAAACAGCGTGCCAGACACCTGTCTGAATTAATCATTAAGAATGCACCTCGCACCACAACTTTCAAAAGACAATTTTCTTAGCTGCTAAATAAAATTAGCGAAGAGCAAAAAACAATAACTTTTTTAATGATTGACAAATGGCGGCGCCTAAGTAAAGAGTCAAGGTTTCACAGTTTCGTCTTTGTTGAAGGAGGTATTTTTTATATTAAAGAATTTTTCATATCGTAGCAAAGTTCCACGAAACTCGCATTATAATTGTGGAGTTTGTTTTAAATTAAAGTCATAAAATCCTTTAAGTAGAAATTCGTATTTATTCATTACAAAGATAAATGCACACAAGCATTTTTACGTGTAAGAATTGAATAGGTACGGAAAATCCTAGCGCTGTGCTTCAAGAATAGCAACCACAACACACAAATTGCCAGGAAACTTAATACCTCCATTAAAAAGCAGACTAGGAATTACAACAACAACTATATTGGAAAAAAAAAACAATAACAGAAAAAAGATGTCAATAGCTAAGGAAGCACCTCCTGCATCCTTGAGTCTTTTAAAAGGTTCGAGAAAAATGGATGACTACTATAAAAATTCTTAGGATGTGACATTCACTTTTAATAAGTGTTTGCTCGTCGTCCTTAGCCTTATGCTATCAAGTGCTGGACATTCGCGCAAAATGTGCGCTAACGACTCAGCCTTTTCCTCAAGAATATCTTTAGAGACTGACTCGTCCACCTCTTGCAAGGTTTGCTTGTCCATCTCTTTAAAAATTGTCCATTTGCCAATAAACAGCAGAGTTCCTACAAAGGTTGACTTCTCCACCTTCTACGTTTCAACACATTTAGAGAATTCATATAATTCTCATGAGTAATGAAAAAAAGTTGCCCACCCAAACATAGCTCAGTATGTATGGTAATCGACTGGTATGCAGAGTTCGAATACTAAAAACCAAGCACCATCTTGGCAATGCATTCCTAGCATACGCTGTTCCACCGTGGATTGGAGATTTTTATAAGATGGTGTTAATTTCTCCCCGCTGTCAGATCTTCTGACAGTCAACTCAGTTACGGAAAGCCTTAACATACATTTGTGCCTGCCGGCTAATGGCTGAAATTAATAACAACAGGTTTGTAGTACCAATGGCTGCAACATCTTACACTTACACTATACGTCACACACCTGCTATTAGCTAAATATAATTGCTATTGTTGTTGTTAATATACGATTATAGCTACTTTTTGGTATTATATTCTTCTAGTCTCCGTAGTCACTGTTACTGGTAAAAAGAACATGCGGTGACAATTTTCCGTTATATGTTGTTTTACTATTTTAATTTATTTTCAGTGGAAAACGCGCTTAATTTTTTGTTGCTACCCAATTGATTTTGGGATAAAAATATTGTTCAAGAAAATTAGTATTCTGTGGAATATAAATAAAAAGTTGAAGCTTACAAATATTTAAAGCTGTCAATAAGGGAAATTTCAACGAAAAGAAAAGTCTTAAAGCGATAACCGCATTACTATTCAATAAGAGGGGATATAGTAAAATTAATAAGGGAAGTAATAATAAAGTTCTTCCGAACACAAAGAGAAGCATCGAACTCACATGACTCCTTAGCAAAGATCAAAGCAATTGTTGGTCTTAAAGCAAGCTTATTTACTACTCAAAAACTTATAAAAAATTATAGATTTATTTTTCTATTTGATTAATTATATTTTTCACTTTAATCTACTATTGAGCACCCGATACCACTTTTGTACAATTTATATTTAAAGTTTACATCAAAATTTTAGCAAAAAAAATTAATTTAATATATAATTCCACAATTATTTATTTGCATAAAACTTACATTGGCTTCTTTACTTTTTTGTTATCTCTTCAAGTGAAATTTCAATTTATATTATGGAAAAATAAAATGAAATATAATTTCCTTCCGTTTAATTAAATATACATATGTATGTGTGTACGAGTATTATAATTAATATTTCTCTTTTGCCTCACAAATGTTTCACAGATAAGTCTGTATATATGTATATGTAAATCGCACATGTAGGTTATTGAAAGAGAAATATAAATGCGTTTTTTATTTTCTTAATGAATCCATACAACTGACAATCAATTAAAAGGATTTACAATTCGTATGGATGTATTATAAAGAACTGAACGTTTGGTATATGCAACACATATACAACTGTATTTACGTGTTACTAATACGTACATAATTGCAACATCAAATTTGTAGAGGTATATAAAAAAGAAATAAGTAGTGTCCTGCCGAAGGAACTTTTATAGAGCGATGCGGTGGTCGAGGTTTCGGTATTTTGCCAAAACGAATCCTAAGCCGTTTCTTTAAATTCATAAAATATTTATCAAGACTCGCATTCATGTACACACATATGTTGCATTATAATTGAAAAATGCTAGTAGTACTCGTATGTCCTGATATATGTACATATCTAGTGCGACCTCTAACCAAGACTGCAGGGCATTTGCAGCGAAAACGAGACAGTAGTTATTAAAGTAAATGTCGGCTTTCTAATAGAATTGATATATAAAATGCATTTAACATATTTTTAGAAGCCCAGTTTTATTGATGTGACCTTATCATTAGATGCGCTGTTTGGCTCCATCATTTATGTTAAACTAAAAAAGGATAAAAACTTTTCGAAGTCATCCATTGACGGTAATATATATCCAGCTTCAGGGCCAAGACTTTCCTAAATGAAAGTTTTTATTGACAAAAATGTAACAGTATTGTATTTTTTTGTATTCGCTGTTCGCTAAAATAATACTTATTAAAAAAATCAACAAAACAAAAGGTTCTTCATTTATTCCACGCCCCCGTATTTATTGTGCCACCCGTGCCCAGCTTCAAAACGTGTTTTAATTGGGGATATAGCAAACTCTACCGTAGTTTATTTCTCTATCTAATAAATAGACTTTCAGGAACATTATATACAAATGTTGTTAAACAAATGCTGCATAGTTCCTTTCGATTCCCGAATTATACCTATTAACTCAGACTACTGCACCAATTTGATGTCTTACCCATCCAACTTTTAAATATAAGTAACTATAATCATCATAAAAATTATATATTTTTAAATTTCTCAATGGCAAAAGTTTGAAACGTTCAATAAGTGCTGATTCATCTAGTTTTTATGATCTATTGTTCTGATCTTTTGAACTATTTATAACAGCTTATTTAATTGTGTTTAAAGTGCTAGCTGCAACGTACCTGTAGTGTATTGTACTATGTTGTAAATTCCACAAGTTTCATTAACAAGGATTTTGCTGGTGATTTGCTATTGCAAACAAATACAGTCCACCAATAGCAAAAGCAAAAACGAAATATATTTGTCAAAAAAGTTCTTTCTTATTCATTAATGTATGATATTGCTGTGCTCGTACTGTTGAAAATATGAAATCAACGAAAACAGCATAACCACAAATATCACAGCAACATCATTAACAGCATTGTGAAATAGTACAGCAATCATGCTTTGAACTAATAGGCAATTTTTTAACACCGGAAGTTCCATTGATATTTTTCTCTATTCTTCAGTTTTCTTTTTAAGTATTGAAGTAGGAACAAAGAAATTAACCCTCACCTTATAAGATTGGATTGGACAACATGCACATGCAGGTATACTGGACTTGTTTAATTTTCCATTTTCCATTATTTCCTCTAAAAATGTACAATTAGTAAAAGCAAGAAGGGTGACAGCAAAGATTTGCTATTGCTATCCTCTTTTGTTTTCTCAACAGCACAAGCGAGGTTTGCACAGTGGTTGCTGTCATATATGAATTATTGCTACTGCGGTTTTATTTTTAAAACGCCCTCCAAAGCAGCAGTAATAGCACTTTCGACCTAGCGCTTTTCTAAAGCCTATAGTCTCCAAATCGCATCGATGTATCCATATTTCAAATAATGCTCCTATCTGAAGTCACAATACGAATTTTATCCGTAATATCGAATCTTGCCTTCAGAAAAAATAATGTCAAAATTGCGCAATTTTCAGTCGGTTTCGTAGGCGAAACCGATGAGTAATTACCAACAAAAATCCTTGAATGTCCGAGAAGTGCTAGCAACAACACGTTAAATTAAATTGATCAGGGACTGTAACGGCTAGAAGTTTTTCTTTGCTAAGAAAATATTGACCTTAAATCCATTAACATAATTTTTAAGGCAAAAAATGCTCCTACCGTGAATTATTAACTGTTACTTGTCACTTGTACTGTTATTTTCCAAGCAAAAAATAAAACTTGAAGAGTAACCTTTAAAGTAAATTTGTTTAATAAAACTCAAGCAAATTAAAATTAATGAAGCCAATGATAGTTCGTGAAACATGGCTTGCGTTGTTGTAGCATTTTCCTTGAGTTTTTGTTGAAATTTGAAAAACAATGATTATTTGCGGTTCTTGAAAATGACAAATATTACCCACAAAATCGGCATAGCGCCGCTTAAAAACTTTTAGATAACTTTTGTGATGTCGCCTTGTACAATTTCACCTCGGTGCTCAAATTTTAAAATAACTTAAATCAAAAATTTGTGTATTGTACTCGTCAAATATTCTAATTTTATCGAAGATGAGTTGAAGGACAAACTCTCAAACATAATATGTTTTTATAGAACATATTTTTTTAAAGTTTTTAAGTTTTCATTTTAAATTCGAGAGTTTTTGGACTTGCAAAAGATATTTTGATCAAAACATTTGCAAAAAAAAAAATTAAATCAATGAAAATAAATATGGTAGAAAAATATTTTACAATTTGGGTCTGATATTTTGATAAAAATCGGAACAAGGTAATAAACAATCTTGCCCTACCGAAATTCATTCATCTCCAAAAAATTCTAGCGATGACCACTTAAGCGTTTATGTCTATAGTATGTGCCTATTTATTTCCAATGGGCATTGAATAACAGTAATGAGCGTTATGTCTTGTTTAACTTCTTACTTTTAACATAAAATCGGTTGTACTTGAAAGATATATTTCTACAGACGGCCTTCAAAGTTTAAGGTTCATCGTTGAATACAATGCGATTAAATTTGATAACATAACGCCGGAATAAAAATATTAATATAGACGTAAAAATTATAAATTAATGAATTTATCTTACCAATAGATTAATTTCATATTGCATTTTTTTATATTATGTTTTCTGGGTTGCATTCTTTTCATGTGAAATTTTTGAAAATTAACATTGCAGACAGTAAATATTTCAGTTTTAAATTGTTATTAAAAAGTTTTTATTTAATAAATAAAATTGTAGAAAAAAAATTTGGTTTTTTGGCACCTGTGATTGTTGTTTTCATAATTCTGTTAAATATAAACTAACAAATTGCTAAAAGCAAAATTCTGGTTTCTTATTTTAAATATATGGCCTGGAGTTAACATTATTAACCTTCATTACGAAAATCTAATTAAATATCAAAATCACTTATGTTGTTTTATTTTATTTTTTTCTTTAATTGAAACTGTAAAAACTTCTTATTGAGACTTAATTCTTATTGCGCGCATATAATCACAACAATCCTTTGGCACAAAATGTTTAGTATGTAATTGAAATTAAAACACACATATGCTTTCAAGGCAATACGAGAGTGTGCCAAATAAACAAAAGAAAAAATCTGTAGTGCATTACAATTGTTTCGTTTCTTAACAATGAAGCATTTTACTTGTCATACTTATACACACATACATATGTATATACATACATACGCATGCAGTTCATGCTACTGTATTACACAGTCATTTATATTGTGCAGTTTATTACAAAGTTTTAATACGTTATAGCAAAGAACAAAAAAATATATAACGAATTGAAATGGAGCAGAACTATTAATTGCTTGCCCTTCTTTTTAGCGCAAAAGAAAATTCTCATAAATTCTATTTAATGTCATTTACAACGATAAAAAATATGAAGAGAAAAGAAACAAGTTATACATATATTTTATACAAAACATTAATTTATTTTTTATCGCTAAAAATAGTTTGGGAGTCGCTGTTGGTCATATTTCAGTCATTTAAGTAAAAATGTCATAAATTCTTTCAAAGTATTTTGCAGTGTTGCCAGGACCTGGCAAAAATTTTTTTTCAAAAAAGTTAATTAATAATTTTGCATTTTAATAACAACTTTGTTAACGAAATCCGCGAAAAGGTATTTCAAGCCAGAAGCAAAAATTTACTACATCATTTTTTATTCGTGTTGATATATTTTGTCTTGAGGTTAAAGGTTTTGAAAGTTTTTTGTTTATCAAACTGCATTAGTTTTGTTCGACTCTTCATTAAAAATTCTTCAAACATTTTAACTAAGAAACAAAAATTTTTTTACTCGGAGTCGATTGTGATACACATATATCTGCCCCCACAGTTCCCTATAGACCGGATCTCAAGTCCGAACCACCTGCACCTTCTCGCAAAACTTGTCAGGTTCGTCAGCATAGTAGTTGAAAAAAATGTTCCTACAATAAAATCGTCCGTCATTAAGCTCTCGCAACGTTTACTCTTTTAAGACCACCACCCTTGCTTAAGATCGTTCCATAGACCTTATCTACACTGACACGCAGTAGTTTCACTTTAATTTTAAAACCGAACAGGTGTGATATATAATAAATCCAAAATACAAATGAAATTATTCTATTTCAGTTTAATTATTATATTTTTGCGGTCTTTAAAGTATTCCTTTAAGCCTTAAACTACACAAGTTTTATTTCAAAATATTCACAAATAAAAACCAAAACTTTTTACTGTGCACTTGCATCAGTAAATTTTACCTCCATCTGCATGCTACACATGCTGTTTTTGATTGAAATCTAATGGCTAGAATTTCATAAGAAATTTTGTTGCATACAGTAGGTCAGGTCAACTAAAACAACTATCAAATGGGTCAAGTGTGAAGAAAACATTTACGAAACATGAATTTAGGTAATAAAATAGTATTTTTTTTGGGAAGGCTCAGGTGAAAACAGTTGTATGAAAGAAAAAGAAATTCTAAAATGTAGCTCTTATTTGGCAATAGCATGTCATAAATTACACAGAAACGTCAAAAATTCCACACACACACACACACACACACATAAATAGTAAAAATTTAATTGTTCAATGAGTTGCAAAATGATGACTAATAAAGAACATTGTTGCTTTGAATTTCATTGTATTTTTTATAGACCAAGATGTAATATTCTTCTGAGAGTACATAAAGTAAAGCTATTCTGGGTTATTATGGGTAGGGTAGTTCATTTAAAAATTTCCGTCTGTCCAGTGTTGAATTTATTTTGACGAAGTTCATTTTCGGTACAATCGCAAAATTTTGCTATTAATATCCAGCAAAATGACTGTATGAATAAAGTTCGAGGTAAAGGTGTTGTGCTTTTTTTACTCATATAGGGAAATATTCATTCAGAAAACACAAAGCCACACCTCTATCTGTCTGCTTACATCAGTTTTCCTGGCATCTCAAAAAATCCGAAATTTTTACCGTTTCCAAAAAAAAAATAAATATAAACGAAACGAAATTTCACTAAATATAAAAAAATAGGCTATGAAATGGACATTGTTAAAAAAAAACAAATCCGTAAAAGACGCCATGCCTATGTGATAAGCGAGATGCACCTGCTACTAGATCACATGCCAAATAGATACCTGAAAAACAATAAAAAACTAATGAATTCATGAAAACTTCTCAGAATGAAAAATGACACTGACGATGGCACACAGCCGAAAGCGGTTTGTCTCCAAACCAAACATAACAAGGGATGACGGAAATTCGTTCCAAAAATCTGCATAGTGAGTGTTTTTTTAACCCACAAAGCCCCAGCTTAAAGAACTTGTTTGGTTTTATTACTTTTCAAAAATGCATTTTATTTAAAATTCAGGATTTTTCATATCAAATTCAGGTTTTTAAAATCTAAACCAGACTTTTTCAAATCAAAATCAGGATTTATAAATAAAGAGTTGAAGAAATGGGAGAAAACAAATTATATTTAAGTAAAAGTTGTAATTAATAATATGAGTAAAAGACAACATATAATTAATAATACCATCACAGAAAATAATCCTTACAATCACTAAGACTGAAGGTTCTCACAAATTCTTCAATTCTATTAACTAAGTTCTGGTTATTTAAAAGATCCGCCAACAATTCTCGTACTTTTAGAAAAAACCCATTCAATTTGATTCTGCGATGGAGAATAAGGCGAAAGGCAGATTAAAATGTAAAGCGTCTCATAAATAATATCCAGCAATTTTTGTTGCGTTCTCCAAAATTATATTTTCTTTTTGATGATTTTTTAAAATAATTGTTTTAATATACAAGGTGATTTGATTTATATTTTTCGAAATGAATTTCCGTCATCCCTTGTCAAGTTTGCTGAACAATTTAATTATTAAAAAATTCTACGCGAAGTCAGTCAAGAGATCAGTTAGTAATAATTTTCTGACATAATATTCTCAAAATATTTATATTCTGAATTCGATATGGAAAACTTCGTATATAAGTTGTATATAGTAGCGTCAATTGAGATAAATATAAAATTTTGTGTAGTATTATTTTATACAGATACGAGTAGTATCGCATCTAATATTTATTACAAACATTGGGTTTCTTCAACATGCAAGATCTGTTCTACGTTTCCGACGAGTTATAGTCCTTTTTTTTCTTTACAATTACATCTTCTGCCACCATGGCAATTTGTTTAAGATTTCAGCCAGCGAAACAAAAAAATATTATAAATGAAAAAGAGTTGTCACAAGTTAAAAACGACATAATATTTACCATATGGCTGATAACTTTTTTAATTTCATAATATTAAAATTATAGCGTAGCTCTGTTTCAATGGCTGGTGCATTAAATTAATATTAAGAAGTTCATGCATTCAAACTTCACTTAATAAAATAAAATAATTTTATACAAAAAGTTTCGCAACTTCCAACCAGGCCCTTCCAATTGTCTGTGTGACTGTAACAGGGATTACATATGAAATTTGCAAAATAGTACTTATGTACGAAAGTAGAATTGGGCCTAAGCAAAGTACACATTTTGTAGTAGAAATATTTACGGGAGAGAAATGTTACTTGATATACGAGTAAACAACCCCACAAATAAATCTAGAGTAGTTAATGGTAAATTCAATGGTCTATCAAATAGATCCCGCTCATGGGCTTTAAAGAAAAATTTTAGAATTTATTCAGAACTGCTGGTAGAAATAAATACATAAAAAAACAGGCCGCAACAATTCACAATTTGTAACCTGAAATCTTTCACATTAGCATGGGCTTCTTAACTCTCAGCTGTACGAGCAACATCTACATTTGTATGTTTGCAAAGGGTCTGCAAACGCCAGCCGTCATAGCTACAGATATACTGGTATACCAGCATGTTGGTGAAACTCGAAAGTTTATAGGTGCTGTTCGTTGATTCATGGACTTACAACATCATATTGAGATCCCTTAAATAATACGAGTATACGATATCACCTCATATGTATGTAGAACGAAAACTGCAAATATTTTTTTTTAATTTTCCAATATTAATTAAGAGATCTTTTTAATCGAACATTTCAAATTCAAGTCGTATGCATCTAAAATTTATTCGCATAATTTATTTAGTTTAATCTTTTCAATATTTTTACAGCGCAGCTCAAAAGATACGTGCCCCATTGCTACAAATGCCACACATGTGTTGGTGCGTTTGCATGAATCAAAACTAATATTTTCTCCCAGTTCTGCACCTATGACTTGCCTTTCAAGTGTAAGCAGTCGGCTTCTTGTATTATATTTAGTTGACCAACGAGTTGTTGATACAACGCTTGCGAATATTTCATTGGTCTTCCACATACTTTCGTTATTACGATCTTCAGACTTGTGCGTTGCCAATTACCTTTCAATTGCCACTTCCACATTATTTAATGAGTAACTAAAAAACTTCAATTACCAATTGTTAGTAATTGGAATTGAATTTTACAAATTACAAAATCAATTACATTTTGTAATTGGCAACTCGCAATTAGCAATAACAATGAAATGTAATCATTTTTAATTGGCAATGACCAAATGTCAATTATATATAATTGGTAACTTGAGTTTAATTACCAACTATATGGGTAATTGTAGATCAATTTCCAGTTACATGTACTTGTTAATTGGCATTTAACAATTACAAATTACACGTAATTGGACCTACCAGCTAAGCACCATGTTCTATGAAAATAATATTGTAGTGAGTTTAAAATTTATAGCAGATCATTAAACAGCATATGGCTTCAAATAATCGTGTTAACCGCAAAAAGATTAATTGCTGCCGCCATCCATTCAGGTTTTATATTTATAGACCCACCTCTAAATTAAAGCGATAGATATCGGTCTGAATTTCTTCAGGATTTTAAATAGAAAACAGATCGATATCGATTACTATAATGTGGCACCTGTTATTAAAACTTTAGTGCTTAGTTTTGGAAACATATTTTAAAAAAGCCACAAAAATTCGATTGGCAGTAGTGTTAATTAACAAACAAATTTAAATTGTTATTAGGTTCTTCCGTATCGTCATATGTACGAAAGGCCAAGCATTTGTACACTTTTAAAACTACCTATCACTTTAAATTTGTCTAACAAAAAGGTACTTTATCTCTTAATACCGCTCATTTCTACTCAAGAACTACGAATAGTACTAAACGTTTAAAACTTGTCCTGCGTATATCAACATTGTTCTGTGATAACTAAGACATGTAGAAGAGAACACAAAAACAATATGCATCCAGCAGACATACACAGAATTTTAATAACAAAATTAAAACGAGTAATAAAAAATGACAACGTAGAGCTGCACTTATAATTGAGGAAATAAGAAGCAAAGCATGAGCATAAGAATTGAAAATGTTTAAGTCACATTAAGTAAGAAAAAGTTCTTTTTTATATGAAATTTCTTCAAGATGAATGCAGAACATGCTGCATAAATAATTGTTGAAGGAGGTTGAAGAGCAAACAAAAGTAGAAATTTAAAGATGATCATCCTCTATGAATTAAGCAAAACGCTTGTACAACTTATTTGAAGAGAAAATTACATACAAACACATGAGTGGGTTACAAATAATATTTAAAACAGTGGGTGGTCTTGCTAAAGGAGCAAAGTTGAATTTAAAAATTGATGTTAAGAATAATTCCATTTATGCTTGGCGTTTTTTTTTTTTTTTGCTTTTAAAGTGGAAAGCTTTGAATTAAAGTAATATACTCGTATTTGGGAAATATGTTGGCTTGTTTTAAATGATGTTTTTGTGGCATCAATGTTTGAAGATTAAGAGATTTAATTGCCATACTTTCTTTTAAATAAATCAGACTTTAGTTGGACAATATCGCTTCTAATGTGTTCAAGTGCTTTGTTGTCTCTGGTTTATGAGCGTGGATAAATGACGTTACTAATCCCCAGAGGAGAGAATAAGAAAGGACCACAAATGCTGGTTGCCATATAGTTGAGCCATTGGCTGAAAGTAGAGCCTCAACCGAGCATTTCACACTGACTGTTGGGAGCTATGATAAGGCTATTATGACCTATTCTTCTGTAGTATGGTGGACGGCAGTGGTGAAGGGGTTTAACAGAACAAACTTGCAGCAGGTTAAAAAAATGCGGCACCTAGGAATAATCGGTGCAATCAAAACCACACCAAGAAAGTTGTTGGAGACTACATTAAACCTCCAACCAATAGAAGTTTAAATAAAATATGAGACAGCTTTTTCAGCAGTAGGCGGTAGGTAAAAGTTAATGCAAAGCTAAACGCAGGGCGCGGAATTAGCAGACTGGATACCGGAAACAAAGGTTAATACAGTTTGTGAGACACTGATACCAGACAGACGCCCCTAGTCAAAAGGCACCCTGGCACAGAAGCCCGGGGAATTTAATATTTTACAGACGGCTCTAAGCAGTGACCGATATATACTTCAGAGATTCCATTCATAATACGGACCTCCAATCCGAAGTTCCTGCGACCACAGACAGTCTGAATGGACTCAGTAGAACTGATGGGCCCTCGGAGGTAAACATCATTTACGGACAGTCGCACAACAAGAAGGGCATTACAATGGAATAGGGTTAAATCCCGGACGATTGGAGAATGCAAAAAGCGATAAACGACTACTCAACGCATAGTAGGCTGCGTAAAATTTTGGTCTGGAAATTAAGGCCAGAGAGCATCAGAATGTAGGCTTAAGTGGCGCAAAGCTGCTCGGGGCCATAAAGGTATTTACCATGGTGCCTACGGCATGAATCTATTTCTGATGAATTGTCACACTCTGTTTAATACAGGTCATCTTAAATTGTCGAATTGGTTGTCAGAGAAAGCATTATTGTCACTTTAAAGTTCTCCGCCTGCAAATAAAAAAACTCGATATAATAACAAAATTCTTCTAGTTCATTTTCTGCCGACTTCGTTGGAGCTAAAATAATTTAAAAATATACATAGTTTTTACCTGTCTGAATTGAAAAAAAGGTTCAATTGATTCTCAGCCTCAACACTTATTAGGTATTGTCTTACGACATTGAAAGTTTATCAATAATTTTAGCCATATTCAACAGAGATATCTAATGTTTTAGTCAGCACAAATATGTATTAATTACCAGACGAAAATTTAGAGTTAAATTCAAAGTTCATTATTTGCAGCATTTGTATTTGGTTGTTTCCTTAAATTGTCAGCCACATTACGATTTTTAGCCCAGGGATCATACCATACATTCACTTCGAAGATTCCATCTGAGACTGGTTGCCTGGAACCAGACACATGCTGAAATAAGTGAAGCTAAATGCTATTCCCTGAGATACTTCTTGCTTTCGCGATATTCCTAGCTTTTACAAGGTAGGGATTATTCAAGCCACTTCATCAAAATACTTCAAAACACCTCAAGTCATTGCTGAAAATACTGACCACGAAATCAGCGTCAACTCCGTGAAATATCGTGCCCAAAGTTTTTTTTTTACAAAAAACCAAATGTAAGGTACCAGTCATCGATGAATATCAGTATCGACAATGTGATTATTGTCTTACAACAGACGACAAAAAACGACGACGACTTCTAATAGCATAATGGCGAATATTTAACTCAGATTGTTTTTTTTTATAGTCAGCTGTCTCTTCTCTGCAATACCATATCATTCTAAAACTGCTGGGCTTACATCTACATTTAGTTCTACTTTTAAATTTAAGAAACATTAATAAATTTTATTCTTCCTTAATTTACGGAAAATAGTAATGTAGATCCGCACCCGTAGTGTGCCGGAAACGCAGTCTTTATGAAGTTGTTTTAGCTCTTCACCCTACAGTGTTACTACAAAAGTATTTCTACTAAACACTCTTTAAGTAAAAGGAATTAAGCTTAATATTGGATAAAGGCGACTTATTGAATCCTACATTCGTTCATTTATTCACTCATTCATTCTTTCACTAACATGTACTTGCTCAGCCATGCCTTTATTCAACATTCATCTTATAAAAAGGGTATTAAAAGCCATTGTGTGCATAAAAGCTTTTGACTAAGGAAATTTTACTTAGTTTTAGTTAAGCTTCATAAACTATACAGTCATAAATACTATACACACAAAACTATATGCACAAGCCTCTATACGCACAGTGGGTGAGAAGAGGCAGCTGTTTTATACACAGAATCTGATACGATTTAATATTCTTCTACAAGTGCACTGACATATGAAGAGTAATTTATCATTGAAAATAGATTTATTGCTTTTATACATACATTCGCATCATTTGAGACGCCTCTGAATTTGTAATGTAGGAACACTTTTTGTACGCAAAAACATTGTATTTAACGACGGACGGCATACAATTTCAATGTTTGAATGGTCCTAAGATCTCTTAATGGAAACAATGTGACTTTACCTTTAAGCAACATTTCTTGAACTGAAATACCGAAACACTTTTACCAGCATTAAGTTCTTTGTTGCACACGGTAGGCTGCTACCGTAATCCTTAAATCGTCGATGGCATTTAATATTAACAAATCCTTTTAATTAGTAAAAAGTTGCAGACCATTTGACCCGCCTTCCTTTAGTGCCTCTTTAATTTATGAGCCGTAGCATTCCAGAATATCAATAATTAATTAAATGTTTATATAGATGTGAATTTTGATTGTGATTCCATTTGTTTATAGCGTCGAAATCGGAAACAAAAAGTCACAAACTATGCAGAAAATGTTCCTGATATCAAAACACTTCAGTTAGTAGGATTTCTGTCGCCGTATTATGGAGCGTTTGAAATCAAGATATATCAACACAAGGAGCCTCAAGATTGGGCTTTTACGGCACCTTCATGAAATTAATAGCCGCCATTAATAAGTTCCCTTTTATATTAGGAAAGTTTAGTTACACTATTTTTTAATTTCTTTTAAACTTTTTTTCGTTTATAGACAGGGAGGTTTTAGTTTTATAAATTTTGTTTTCGTTTGCATGAAAAAGAAAATAAACCGTCAATGATATAGTTGATGCATGATTCAGATATAAACTATACATGAAGAACAAAATGAAGTTGCTGAATACAAGAAAATTTTGCAACCAAAACTATCCCAATGCAAAACTGGAGTGTTGATGTTCTTCAACAAGAAGAAGCTTACTGATCTTCATTTTCTTAACATGAGAATTGGAAATATCACACAAATGTGAAAGCAAAATATGAAAAATTAAATATTATTTTGTTTATGGAGTTTTGTTCCTAATGCGATGTAAGAAGCGGTCAGCGCTTTTTGCGATGTAAATGTAAACAAATTAAAATTAGTGTTAAATATAATCTTGGGAGTGCTTCCCAACATTGACTCATAAAAAAGTCGATAATTCAAAAGCGCTGCGATCATATGTTTTATAACAGCAACTTAATTTCTCTATTATTTCATAATTCTCTATTAATTCAAGTACAACTCTTTTAATAAAAAAAATATATATAAAAGATATTTCGTCTCCAAAGTGGTATTGTCAGCTTTTGGTTGCAATGCTTCATCTAATTTAACTTCTGCTTTGAAATCACAAAACTTTAGCTGTAAAAATAAGCAAAAGTTTAATAAAAGCTCTAAGAAAATTACTAATCATCAGTTATCAGCGACAAGATGTTGGTGTATACAATCAAACAACTATTAAACATACATAAAGACACACTCATACATACCCACATACACACACAGCCACGTACATATTTAGTTTCTCCAAGTCTCTATCATTAATATATAAATAAATGGAGTCTTGCTTAAAATCTGCTAAGGATGGTGGTAATACAACCCAGAGCACTAACAAACTAACCAATGTCCACATCTCTAATGATATTCGACATGTCACGATACCCTCCTATAAGTAGTGCGCAGTTCACAAAAAAATTCTTTAGTGTAAATCAGAAGAAAAAGAAATGCGGAAAAACTAGATTGGATGTTAAGATGATTATACTGTTGATAGTAGATGCTGGTAGATGATGGTAACAACTTTGATTTTCTATACCCCATCTTCATTTACAACAACCCAGCACAAAATGGTAACAGTTTTCAAACAAAAATTAATTTTTCTACTTCTTGTTTCACTAGGAAAGAGATTTTAAAAATTCACAAGTGTTTAGTCTCTCTCTCTGCTTACAGTTTTAGACCAGGCAGGTAAATTTTATTGTGTTGCTTATACACACAAAGAAGAAACATGGTTGAAGTATCCGTAACATAAGGGCAACATAATATGATTACATTATATCATATTATTACTATTGCAGATAATAACAATAAAGCCTTCTTGGAACGATAGCGGACGAGCTACGAACGCAGGCTGCAGCATCCTTACAACTTGATTAAACTCCAAAATATATATTTTTTATTTGTTGCTGATGCTACATACATATTTTATAGTAAAAATAATTTTATTATAGAACTAGCGCCTAATAAGTAATTAACTAAAACTATCATATTATCTCTGTTACGAACATTATATGGTTAGGGTTATTATCTTAATTTTTGTATAGTTAAAAGATTTGGTTTGTGTTCAACTCAACAATGTTGCAATTTTTGCTGGTGGAAATTGCTTAATGATTAAATGTAAGCAATAACATGTTAATTGCAAGTAAAAAATGTGTAAAATTTTTTAAATAATCATTATATATTTCCCTCAGGAACATATTTTTGTAGGGAACTTAATATGGTTGTAGTGATTATGCTGAAGTTATATTTTTTCTTTGCGTGCGCTTCAGAAAATCTTCACGGAAAATTTCAAATCAGCTGATAAATATTAAGTGGTTCGAATGACGATTGCTTTCTTCCAAAAGACCATATAAAGATATTGATATCTCTAGAGTAATGAGCAAGAGTTATGCTGTGATATTTACTGTAAGGAAGCAACACACTTTGGCCTCGTGTCCAGAAAAAAGATCAGGCCCTTTACATAAGGAAAGTAAAGCCGAAATAAGCAAACTGTTTGATGAAATAAGGGATTATAACGAAGTAACTAAAAATTTTTGAGAAAAAATTAATTTAACATTTTTATCTATGCTTGATTTCACTTTACCTTTCTGCTGCAATATTATTAAAAGCGCAACACAAGCTGCTTGAAAAATTCAAGAATTCTTTTGCTGGGTTGTAGTTATGTATATGGCGTGCGTTTGTGTTATTCCTTTATTTATTTTTTGTGTTTTCCTTTCATTTAAAGGCGTTCAGTCGGTTCTCTTTATTTTTTTTCTTCTCTATGACGCAACAGGTTTTCTGAGCACGCTAGTTCTGTGGATGAGTGTTAGCTGACTGCATAGTTGACAAATTAGTTGTGTTGTATTGGAGATGGATGTCCTTACATTTTGTAACAGCTGTTTAACATTTCAGTTGTAAAAATCTCTTCTGTTCATACGGTTCATAAAATAATTTTATTTCTTTTTATGTTTTTGAACTTTTGCCATAAATAAATAAATGTTCAAGGAAGTTTGCTAATCAATTGTTCTTTGCGAAATCTGAAAGATTGAAGGAAAGCTATAAATCTATGTAAAATAAATATAACTAAGTTTAGAAGAACTCTAAATGTTCCAGTACTATTAGTACGGATATGCGTATGAGTGTTGCAAATAAGTGCTGATATTAATGTGTAAAAACGCGTATACGCCCCCGTGTAATTTATTTTCAATTACTATTTGTGTTCAGTTCCTTCAAGAAGTATTTAAGTAAATAGGTATGTACGTAAGTGTTTTGCATACTTTAAAAAATTGGTCATGAAATTTTAAGCATATGTTTTATTTAAAGTGATGTCGTTAACGTAATTTTGTGCATTTTTTTTGTTTAAGTGGATACAAGTTTATGGGCCATACTATATTTTCTTATTAAAATAAATAATCTTATGGTTGTAAAAACGCCACACATATTGCTAGAAATTTAACTGAGTTAACAAAACTATACTCTATTAACATATTTTGTGTTTCAACTTTGTCATTTTGAACGAAATTATTTTAGAAACTTGTGCTATTCTAGATACCTAATGCTCATAACGTCAATAGTTCATTAAACGTTTTGTTGTTGGAAGTTATCGCTTACCTGTTTAAAAGCTTCTTGAGCTATTATGTTCTGGACAACAATATATTGTTGTAGAAAACATATAATATTTATTTGAAAACAATTTCAAAATTATTTGAGTTACGCTAAACAAATTATTGTTTACATTTAATCATTACAAGATGGCTATCCATAACACTTACAACGAGAATGGATTGAGCAATACAATTTAATTTATCTATTCAAAAATAATGTAATAACTAACAATTAAGACTTCTCAATAGAAATAATATATAAAATTCTTTTGGTGTTTAATGAAAGCATGAGGGTGCGCGCTGTGGCCTAAGCATACCTCAGCTGCTATCAATCAGTAACATATAGTTGATGCTTTCCTAACGTTCTGAGAGGACCATCTTATTATCTGCATTAATAATATGATTTGAAGATATGGTCCACATACACTTACAACTAAACCCCTTCTACTTCTTAACTTCATTTTATGCCTATGTGTACCTTGGCTCATATCAGTCTTAACTCATTTGTCGCCTGACGGGTGACTTGAGAGTGTGATAGGAATCTGCAACAGCCCCAAAATTAGGCCTCATATACAGACATGTACACCCCATGAAGCATACATTTGTTAAAATATTGTTATCACTTTCCAGATACTCGTCGCGCACTTCACCATCTTCAATGCATTGGATGTGTGATTTAATAACTATTCTTCTGTTCATGCATTTTGCCGGCATTTAAGTTTCTCGAAGTTCGTTCTTTATGAGATTGAGAATATTTTTTTTACCATCTTTTGCTTTCATTCATGGTAAATCGTAAACGGTTCTATATAGAAAAGGTATACTAACAAATTGCTCCAAGGGACAATGAATTGACCCGTAATAGTATAAAACTAAAATATTTAGGAAAGAAAAGTACATCGCTCTTAAAAGTAGCTCTTTGGGTGACAATGTTAATCTTGAAGTTATTTCAAAAATTAGTATTTTTTTATATATCCCACCTTTACGGCTTAATTAAGAACTCCCTTAACCACCATCCCTATCTAGTGGTTTAGGCCAGCCCATCACCATTTTGCTGTAATGTTCGCTGGAAATAAGTTCAAGATTATCTTCGATTTTATACTATAAGGGCTCAATAAGTTATCCATACGAACAATTTTTACAAAAGGAGTTTTTATGGTTCCTGTTTCCATTAGTATGCTTCTGAAAAAAAAAGGTAGAAATTACTCACAGTACTAAATTGCTAACAGAGCTCTGTTGAGCGCAAAAGAAGCCAAATTAAATAATTAATTAATTTGGTTTGTGTCTGTGCTAAATATATTTGAATTTATTTCCAATTATGAAACATGACATCGTTGAAACGCTTTGTACAAGGACGTGTATCCGAGAGGTTCAGTTATCAATGACTATACCGCATAACTTCGATTGCATTTGATCGGTAGTCTGCTTTTAGGGCATCAGTTGACTGTCGCTTTTTGGCATGGATTTGTAACTTCAGGTCTTGGTGATGAATTAACGTCTCTTTCGTAAGAGGAAATCATACACTTAAATCGTTCATGCTGAAGGTTTATTGTGAAGTTTGCTGTGTGCCACAAGAAATTGGTTAGCTTTCAGAGAAGAACGAGCAATTATGCCGCTGGCGGAAATTTCTTACCACACTAACTTTTTCTAGATACAACAGCGTTGTTCTATATGCGACTAAAAGGTAAACCTCGACATTAAAGATGATGTTAACCAGAAATTCCGTGTATACTCCAAATGCTCTGAAGGTACCTAAATAAAAAACAGCATATTTTATAGACGCCATTCCAACAATAAACACAACACCCCATTGCAAGATTGTTGAATAATAGCTTTTTTAGTCCTCTACTTCCCTACCTATCTTTTCTACTTGTTTCCACTAAAAGCAGCACAATAAATTAGTTTAGCAATCCTTGCCTGACCATTATTTTCCTATAAAAAAATACTTAGAACCGAAAGTTTTGTTTACATTTTTTGTTGTCTTCCGAAATGGTTCACTGATTGTAGGGGTACTAGAGCAAGTAAATATGATCAATAAGTAGTTGCTTAAAGATCTTATGTTGACCTTTTTAAATACTTGAAGGATTCAAAGTTTACAAAATATTCCAAATCTAAAACTCACGTACGTATCTAAGAACTTCAGCAGAATCCCAAATGAATTATTTTTCTACATATATGAACATTTAGCTACTGAGCAATAATTTTACATATAGGGTGACCAGTGATGAATAATAGGAAAAGATATTTAAATAAAATAACAACGGTTTGAAATATCAAATTTATTCTGTGGCTTTATTTTGAAGCCACATTTATGACATTTTGTGTGGAATAGCACTTCATTCAAATAGCTGCCAAGGCTTTGCTGGCAGTGCTTCAAGGTGTTTTCATTTGGCTAAAATCTGAATATTTGACCAACATTTGCAACATTCACTTAGCGAGTCCTCTACGATACTGACGGCTAAGGCTTTTATGTTTTCTTCACTTCGCTCCAATCTCTGTCTAGCCCTGATGACGACCGGCCGCACCAAGGTATGACGTTGTGTATTTGTAACTAAGCAGGGAATTCGACAATATTTTGTAATAATTTTTTAATCTTCAACAAGGGTAAAACGAGGCATAATGAAATGCAAACCTTATTGTATATTCTGCCAGCTATATTACGTTGGCAACTTTGACATCCTCTGAAATATAACATCTGGCCACTCTATATTTTCTACAAAAGATACTTAACCATTCTAAAAAGTATTTGCCTTATTTTCCACAACCAAAGATGACAAAGATTTAAATTTAATAAATTTCGTTAATCACTTAACTGTTGACAGACAGGCACATTCCTTTCAATTCTCCATTCTGCAGATTTACAATTTTCCTCTCTAAAACATGACATTTTTTGCTGGTTTTGTAATTTTATCTGCTTTTCTCCTTGGTGATTTCTATGGTTTATGTGACCTTTTCTATATTTATCTCTGATATAAATATATGTTTTTTTTTTATTATTTATTTTCACGCTAACAATGCAAAAAGAAGGAAAGAAAAAAATATGAAAGAGACACAAAAAAATTGTGTGTAGGCATTTTTTACATTCAAATGGCAAAAGGTTTTTCCATTGAGGATGAAAAATAAAATTTGTTGTGACAAAAAAAAAAAGATAAAAAGAGGAATGGATTTATGTATTGAGTATAAAGATTATGGCAGCAGGCATGTACATAAAATAAATAATAAAAATAAAATCATAAATGTAAATGTTAAATATTAAATCAAAGTATTTAAACTTTGATTTGCTTTATTAAAATATAATAGAGCTTTTTCAAATGGATAAGGGGACATCAATTGTAAACTTCGTTGTTATGGAGAGGAGAGTTCAGTTGAAGTTGCTTTCGGAGGATAAACAAAAAAAGTCAGCTAATAATATAAAAATAAAGAAACTTAAAAATTTTTACCGAAGACTGAGTATACTCAGAATTTGCTTGTAGTCCAGGCAGATGTTATCCTGCCGCAGGATTTTGCATAGACTGCCGTTTATTTATGCGGTCGTGCTGTTGTCAGATATATGTTGCATTTGACATGTATACATAAGACTTGATTATAAAGCCACCTACCATGCCCAATTGCGAATCTAAGCCATCCAGAAACTCACTCAAACACACACATAAAATGCGATGAAATCGAACGAACCATTAAGGGTGAATCTCAGTGCACTATGGAAACCATTGCTGCAATAAATCGATTGTTTTATGCACGGTGTGGCAGGTGGCAACGCCTTGCTTAAACAATATTTCGGCCATATTCATGCTGTCCAGTTGAGGCCACCAGAATTCAGTGAAAATTTTGCTGTAACCAATGCCGAAGTGGTGTTTTTGGGTTTTTGTAGACACTGTCGTTAATAGCAACAATGTATGCAAGAGGCGGACCTGTTCGTAAGCACGAACAATACTCATTTTCAATAATCGACCCGATCTTCAGATATTTTAACCACTAGCCGAATTGTTGACACATTAGTTGCAAGATCTCGACCGCGAAATTCGCGAGCGGTCTCAGGGTAAAAGCTTTTCACAACAATAACTCCTCTTTTTGTGTAGCGTTTCATTTTAAACAATCGGAGCAATTATATATGTCAGCCGGGAAAAATCACAGCAGACACTTGCACGAAAAAAATCCATAAAATTTAAATAGTAACACCCCACTTAAAGAAAATATAATAATTCCCTTATTTTTTTTAAACAACGTAATATGCAATTACTGCCTTTCAATAGATCCGATAAAAAACAAGGAGATTCATTAAACTTCGCTTTTGTCATATATAACAAAAATGAAGGCGTTAGAGCAAATTTGATTTTCCTCTCGATGGATGCGCATCTGACTATGGGGAAAAAGGTAGATCTATTATTAAGTGCAATATGCATCTTATATAAAATGCTTGCACTTACTTAAAGCCTAAATAGCTAATAGAAGCGCCTACGCGCTTTTTTTTCGAACATTCAGAAATAAGCCCAATATTGTTTAACATTTGCAAAATTAAAACGAACAAATAAAATTGACAAATTCAGGAAAAATTTATTCACAATAAAGGGAATTTTTATTAGCGTGAAAATTTTTAGGTGGGATTTATTCTCTATTGAGAGTTTACGAAGAGAGAAAATATTACCGATACGGGTGACTATTTAACCTAATCCTCAGTTGTCTTATATGAAGTATAAGTTAATCAGTGTATAAATTTTTAAAATGAGTATGAATGCATAAGCTTTTTAAATTATTTCAATAAATCTTATAACAGTTTAACTTGGTTTAAGTTTAACAGAAAACAGTGTTTGTTTCGGAAGTAAAAAATCTTTAAATATTGCTAACCTTAAAATTCATTTTCGAAACTACTATACATGGATAAAGCACATAAAATTTGGAAGAGAAGAAAAATTATTTGCTCCACCTCAACGCCGTAGAAAAACTATATTGAACCAAAGTCAACTTGAACAAATTGAGCCATATTGATACTTAATAATTAATAATATTTGTAGTTCAGAAAAACAATAAGAAAAAAATGTTAGCATCCATCTGATAGATGGTTTATTCTGTTTATCATTGAGTATTGATGGGAATTCATTTTTAAATCATTAAAATTCAACACCAAATTGGTATGTTGCAACACTTAGCGACTGGTTGTGTTTAAGAACAAATTAGAGTTTCCACGGTTGCTTATTCTCTAAGTGCTTAATTTAAGCTACTTTCATTTACAGCCGTGTGGGAAAACTTATTGTTTTCATCGAGTAAGCCATTAACAAGGCTTTAAAGTTGTTCGCCCAGCTTCATTAAAACACTAGAAATATATAGAACAAAAATTATTTATTTGCTACATTATCAGCCCTGCCACAGTTCATTCCAAGAGAAGTTGTTTTTAAATTCCGTGAATTGCTTTTTTTGAAAATGAGAACCGAAATATTTCGTCGAATTGAAACCACTTTTAGGTTTGCAATCTTATAAAAGAGATTTTTCAAATTCTTGGAACTTGGAAAAATATATCGAAATCTACTAAAGCCAAACCAAATTCGATTGGAACTGCAAATACGGAATTAAAACCATTCCGATCGCAAGGTGTAACAAACCTGTATACATATAGCATTGAAAAATTAATATTTTTGTTTCTGCTAAAAAAAAATTTGCTTAAGTAGTTTTGCAATTTAGTTAACGATATATTATTGTATATACCCCCACATGTTTTTAAAACTATAGTCTAATTTTTTTACTTATTACTCATTTCTATTGAATTGCTTTTGTTTTTAATAAAAAAATTTTAATAATATAGATCTTTTGATTTGATTCGCTTGCTTGAATAGAAGAAAAAATAGGAACAATTTTAAACAACACTATGATTTATCCAAACTTCTTCAGAAGCAACTTTGATGAGTCCGTCACCGTCAACTGCGAGCAACGAGAGAATCTGCATGAACGATTTCAGAGCATGATTATATCGTGCAATATTGTCCCGCCAGACCTTTTCTAGTTAGTTCTTCTAAAGTTGCAGTTCTATGCAAATAAACCGCAAACAAAAATTGCACCTTTCGGATTCGTGTCATAACAGATACTT
This sequence comes from Phania funesta, assembly GCA_963932375.1. Classification (NCBI taxonomy): domain Eukaryota; kingdom Metazoa; phylum Arthropoda; class Insecta; order Diptera; family Tachinidae; genus Phania; species Phania funesta. Next base: position 73,117,612 of record OZ010656.1, read on the forward strand.
ATTGAATACATGGGTACTTCAGATTAAAGAAGAATTTCGGAAATACCTTTATATTGTTTTACTTTAGCTTTTTGTATGTTTTCACTTGCCCAACTTTTGCATTTAAATTTGTGTAAATTCATAATTCATCTCTTCTCACACTTTTCGACCCATTGTTCCAAACACATCCATCAACATCTCACAAGGGTCCTTTTTAGATTTTATCAAATAACAATGGCACAAAAAGCATTTTATAGTTTAAAAAGTAAACATTTTTACTAGTGCAATCAAAAATCATATAAGAGCATTTTAAAATTTTTACAATCCAAATACGATTTTGTAGCGATATTAAAACCTTTTTACTACCACATTCACACAGAAAACATACCACGTTTGCCGTAATAGATTTTATATACAATATATGTACGCATACTATGCAACAAATATCAACTGAAAAAGCATAAAAAACAATGTCGATAGAATCACACTTCCTACGCTTGCTAAGGGCACATGCCCACACACACACACACACTCACACCTACGCGAGCAAATAGATAGTGATATGATGAAACACTAAAGCCACTAGACCGCAATATGACATACTATAACACTATGATTTAGTTTTAGTCGTTACAGTTTTATGCTTCTTTATGCCACCCACTACCATAATCCAAAAATATGTGACAAATATAAACAACAAGAGCGTCAACCGAAAATGTCAAAATTATTTTAAACCAAAACAACTACAAAAAAAACACCCACAGCAATGAAAAGAAAAATGGTAAAACGCACTGCCACCTACGAAAGTAGTACAAAGAAAACAATATGCATGTGTTTGAAAAAACTGTGGGAATATTCTACATCCTCACAAATAGGAAGCGTTGAGTGGGTTCTTCATTTACAGGGTAGTTGTGCGAGGGTGGAACCATATTATGGATTTTTACAGATTTCAATAATTAACAGGGGAACAGATCGAAAAAATAATGTAAACACAAAGAAGTGGAGCTGAAACAAAATATTCAAATGCATTCGAATCTAAAAATAATTTTATTATTTTATTTTTTTCCATGTTGCCAGGTTTTATTAGTTACATTCATAAACATTTAATATATTTCTAACAAAGCCCATGCAATATAATGTCATGAGAAAACAGACTCTGCGTCAATTTATAGTGTGGTTATCATTCGAAAGATATGTATTCGATTAATCGATAAGGATTTAACCTTGATTCAAAAGAATAAAAGTTTTCAGTTAAAAATAAAATTCTAATTAACGAGCAATTGAATTTGCAAATATTTCTTGCAATAACTCGGAGGGGAGCAACTAAAAATTAGTTCTTATGAAATTCGGGGTGCTGAAATTAAATCAGCACTCTACTTTTTAAATTCGCTGCAATATATAACTTTGTTTCCTAAGTCATAATAATATTCTCTATATATCTTGCTCAGTAGTTTCCGAGTTATCGAGGAAGTTGTGGCAGGAAAAACTATAAGTTCAATATGTGTGCAAAGTTTCAGAAAAATCGGACAAGTACAAGTAGCTGAAAAATTAATATTTATTTTGTATGGGCGTATTTCATTTTTATGTATATGTAGATGGGCATACCCCCGCCCATTTTTTAAATTACTACCCATAAAAACTCCCTGGAATATGTACAACAACTTGCCAAAGTTTGAGTCCGATCGGCTTTTCGGTTTCGGAGTCTATAGCTAACACACAGACAAACAGACAGAGTTTTACTTTTATATATATAAATTTTCAGAATCGTACCTAACGCACCATCTTCTGCTTGCTTTGTGTGTCTTGGGTAATTCTTATTTCCACGTTAAAACCGTGGCATCCAGGAACATTTCCTTGAATAATTTGCAACGCCAGCTTTGGATCTTCTACAACTTACAATCAGTCGAAAACTAGGTGAACCCTTTTATGGGTCGTATCTTACACAGAGTAGTGGTTGGCCTCCTGTGTTGATAGCATTGGAAATTGTATCGACTTTGTATCATTTTTATTTGCGCTTTCTTTCGACGTTGATTAATTGTAATGAAACTGCAAATTGTTTATGGGAAAAAATTTATGTATTTGTCTGATAATAATTAAGTAAATCCAACGTAAAATTTTGTTATTACCCTCGTATTCAAACATAAGAGGCCAACCTAGAAACACTTTCATATAATCAAATCTAAGCAAATGGAGCACTAACTTACGTTTCATTAGGACATCTACTGCTTTACTTACTGGCGACATGCTCATCATAACAACTACCAATAGACTTTCAGCCAGAAACCAAATACGTAGCCGTACATACATTCGAATAACAACTTTTATACCTTAATCGTTTAAATGATAAAAAAAATATTCAAATGGTATTCCATGGCTGCATATTAAAAAAAAGTCTCCTATTAAAATAATTGAATACTATTTTTTATCAAATAAAAAGCACGTACATGGAAAAAACATGGTTTCGGCAGGGTTAAGTTGAACAATATTAACTATTTACAACACTTCTAACCAGAACCTAAGTTATTAAACCATACAAAAGTAATATAATGCCATGGCTTAAAAAATGCTAGACTAAAATTTATATTACTGTTGCTATAAAGCTTGTATTACAAAAATAACAGCAATAGAAAGAGTTCAAATATGACCGCAAACACTGCGCTATTCTATGCTGCATCCTATATGCGCCACAAATGCGAATTAAAAAATATGAAACTTTAGCTAACCAGCAATAGCATAGTCAAAATACTCACGGTGCACTGTTCAAAAAAAGAAAACAGCACAGAAGTACCACATTTTTGCTGTCCCTCTTCTTGCTATTGCTATTTGTTCCTTTTTAAAGACTAAAATGGACTTAAATAGATCCAGTACATCTGCATGAGCATTTTGTCTTGTAATAAATTCTTATCAGGTAAGGGGAGCTTGTTTAGCTATGTAAAAGCTTAAAAAAGAAAAGCATGGAATTCCCTGTCCTTAAAAAAGTAAATAAAATAAAATTATGTGTATTAAAAAATTCCAAATTACTGCCAAGTACGGGTGCTGTACCATTTCACACTGCTATCAATATGATTGTTGTGGTATTTGAGCTGGTGCTGTTTTCGTTGCTATCGTATTTTCAACAGTACTAACAAAGCAATAGCATGAGTAAATGAACGAGAAAGATGTTCTGTTTTGCGACAGCAAATTTTTAAAATTTTTGCTTTTGCTATTGCTGACTAATTATTTTCAACAGCACACCAACTGCATAATCATTGTTACTATAATATGTAGAATTTAGAGCATAGTACAATATTATTTATGTGCTATTACTTTCTCTCAGCTAGCATTTTTAATACATCATAGGTAAATTTGTATTGGTCTTTGGTGAGATTTTGACTAAAAAACAATTACACAATGCTGTGTTTTCGCAAAGAGTTTGTTCCCAAACTCGGTTGAATGCTTTTCTTTGGTTCTAAGAATGACCATATTATTATTATCTATAATAATAGTATCCCTCAATTATAACCATATAATTTAATCATAATATCTGGCTTTTAGATTGTGATTACCTCAAGAATGTTATCTGTTTGCGTGTAGCAATTGTATTAAATTCCCTCACACCTATAACGAAATCCAAAAGTCCCGGAAAGGAATCAAGTTGTTCTGATTTGAACCCAGATGGCCAACCTGTTTAAAAAGAAACTGATACAAACCATTTTATTAATTTTTTAAATAATATCTCTTTAAGTTATATTGCGGTAATTAGAATTATAAGATTTTGCACATATCCACCCTATGGAACGCCCATCAGGCAGCATGGAATAATAGATAGTTCTCTTATTTTCTGCCGGCTAAATTAATCCTGCTTAAAAATGTAAAAATTGCAAAATACCTTTTAATATGACTCTTTACCACAAGCCTCGTATGCCTTGTTTCAGAATCATTAGTGTAACACTGTTACAAACACTACCATCTACCAACGCCCATTAACTGTTTCAAAAGTATCTGTAAAGAATTTGTTCAGAAACAAACATAACGAAAGAAGACAAAAAAACATATTTTAGGTTAACCCCGGCAATCAACATTGCTTGCCATTTGCCAGTAACAGAATGAAACGGAACAAACACGCACCAATACACACACACACACACACACCCACACTCACACACTTAACCAATGCAAATTTAAATCTTTTCAATACCTATCCACAGTAATAAAAGCTTCAAGGTTTTTCTATTCTTTTGTTGCTATGAATAGTTCTACAAACGCAAGCAAGCAAACAAACACTCACACACACACCCATGCACACACACAAGCCTTAATAGTAAAATATGAAGGATCTTTTTCCGAACGGATTTGACAAAATGTTTGTTTTAAGTATTTGTAAGTTTATTTGCTAGCATGACTTTGAGAGGGTGTATGTGGGTTTAATACCTTAAAATAATGTTATAATTTTAACAAATGCACTTATTGTGAGAATTTCTATTTTACCAGAAACAAATATAAAAAAACAGACTGCATATAATATGAAGCAACTAAGATGAATGTAAAATACTGCTGAAACTCTTTCGTGTTTTTTTTTTCTTGCTTTTTTTCCTTGTGTAAGTTGTCGTTGCACAAGTGACACATTCAAAAAGTCAACTGCGCATTTTGTCATTGAAATTGTTCAAGAGTACTTGTAGTTTTGTAGTTTTTTTTATGTTCTAGTTTGTTCTTTCTCTAACGCTGCTGAGTGTTTGTGCAGTTGCAAGTTTGTTCCTTTTTTTCCCCCTATTACTCACACATCTATGAAGGAATTAAGTACGTACCTGCAAAAATATATTTGTATTCACCAATGTACGCAGTTACGGAGTTATTTTTAGTGTCTTTATTTTAAAAATATAATAAATATTATATTATTTCAATTCAGAGCAGCACACAACTACCTGGTTAAACGAAAAATCTTAAAATTTGCGAATCTGGCATAAGAAGAGCGGTTATAGTCCTATGATATTGTAAATAAACCGCCTTAATATTCTCCTACAGATTTAAAAAGGGCATTTACATAAGCCTCTTGTTAGACATGGGTTCAAAATTTTAACGACATAATTAATTTCACACCATATATAGGATGGCTTAAGTGATCAGTCAGAAACTTTGTTCGCAAAAAATGTAGTCATTTCGGAGATGAGTTTTGGAATTTCAGCCATAATTTATTTCAACATATAAATGATTTGTCATTTACTCATAAAAAAGTGTGCGAACATACAGACTTTGAACCGAAACAGTTTTTAATGAAGAAACCGATTAAATGCCCTTCTTGGTTAGAGCTTCGGGCTAAATAACCTTGAAGGCTTTACTGATACATACCGACGCCTGAGTACACAGCAAGAAATTGTTTCACGAGCTTATGTTATTATAATCCAAGTTAGGCAGAAGGAACTCTCTTGTTATTTCGCCATATCGATCATCATTATGAGCCACTACTTCATCATCAAAAAAGTACGACCTAGCGAAGCAATTTAAACCATCAGGGGTAAAATGTTCTGCTTTGCTTGCAAAATTAGCATTCACTTCGCTTTAGATGGTAATTGTAGAGATCTTACAATTTACAACTCTTGTCCGCGTAGTGTCGGCGCAATGCCGCACCTGTGTTCTAACATATCCACCAACCTCTTCACTTCAGCTTTTTAAGAATCCCTAACCGATCGCGGTCCTTTAAACTCTCTTCTCAGTTGGCAAAGATAAATCATTACTTTCATCATATTCGTTGCGAAACTTGCTAGTTATAGCAGCTTCCGTTTTTCACGTAAATTTAGGCAAACGTTTGTGCCAAACCGCATCCGATTATTTTTCAATCGATTCGAATATATTAGTTACTAGCTAAGCCGGCGCGCGTTGCTACGCCCCTTAATGAGCTCAATATGTGTGCAAAGTTTAAGAAAAATCGGTCAAGTGCAAGTACCTCAACATTATAACTTTTAACAACTGAAGTTGGCTAAAATTAAGTTTCGCGAAGCCGACCAAATTGAAAATCAGTACTACTAATTTGGCGGCATTCGCGATATTATCACTGACATATCATCCAACGTGCACGCGAAGACTATTTTGATAGATATAGAGGAAAAATAAAAGGGGTGGTTTTAGGGTTTTCCCGGTAAATATTTTTCTCACCGTTTAAACCTTCCCTAGACCTCCACGAACATTTCAAGACCAACATAAGATAAATCCGTTCAACCGTTCTCGAGTTTTAGCGAGACTAACGAACAGCAATTGATTTATATATATATAGATAAAGAGTTCTTGGGCACCCACCAAATATCATATCAAAAACGTGAGGTAAATCGCTGGTAGACCTCATTTTCTACAGTATGTAGCACGATCTTGCTACATCCTTTTTTTTATGCCCAAAAAAAATATTTGATCTTGTCGCATGTTTTCTTAAGCCATAAATTCCCACCAGGCAGCCATTTATTTTACTTTCAGTACAAATAAAAATATTTTGTTTTTTGTTGCTCGAATTAAAATAAAAATATTCGTTCGAGTTCTCGGTGTTGTAACATGTTAGTATGTCATGACCTCTGCTCTATATAAAAATCATTTTTTATTTTTTGCTTTTCTTTTGTTTAATTTTTTTATTTGCAATTTGTCTCCAGCTTGTTTGCAGTATTTTTATTTTATATTTTGTGAGTATTTTTGTTGAAGTACTTTTCCTACAAGTCTCTTAATTTAGATGCACAAATGCCAACTTGACTGCTGTCATCATAATTGTTTAAAGTTGATTGAGTGCGCTTAAATAAATGAGTTTTGAATAAAAAAAACGAGCGAGAACGAACTTAACTTTTACATTTCGATGTTTTACAGAGTTTTAAGAGGATTGCGTGTTTATTTTTCAAATGTAGATATGTATGTATGCTTATGTGTATGCATGTGTGCAGTTTTTTTTTCTAAACAATTTGAAGTTATTTTGCCCCTCATTAAATTGGGTGCAAATGTTTAATCAAAGAGAAATACTTTAAAAATTGCATAGCATATTTTAAGGATGCTAACATTAATTATTGAAATGAGAGATTGAATAAGACTATGTGTTAGGTAATTTTATCAGCGACTTAGAGGACTTAATCGTTTTTTCCTACACCACTCATCCCGACTAATCTTTTGCAGATGACAGCAGCACTTGGATTTCATTTAGTAATAGACCAAGTCTTGTGCCAAGGCGAAATATGGATGATACGCTCACTCGAGATCTTGTGATAATCTTTGAATAGGGTCTTGCGAATACGGTAGATTTTAGTGCACGTAAGACCCAATTTTATGTGCTTAAGTGTCTCAGTTTATTAAAACGGTGTAAGAGATACACAGGCCTACGACTGAAACGGGAATACAACTTCCATGTATGGGTCGGTGCTGCACTCTATGTTTTGGAGGTACTCGACCGCGTGCAGGAGATCCCGAAGTTATTTATCGATGACAGTAACCTACTTTATTAACTGACTTTAATATCGACGCAATGCAAGTTGTCACTGTTTTATAGTTAATAGAGCGTAATGTCCTCCAATGTAATAAGGGAACTAGTTCCTTATACCCGAATATATATATATATATATATATATATATAACGTTCCTTATTAAGAGCTCATCCATTCAAGGTAGATAACCTAGGCATATTCTTTGTTTATTAACCCTCTTTCTGTGACTATTTTCCTGGTTCCAGCACAATATATTGCGTGAATAGGGGTCACCTCCTGACTACAGGTCCAACAAAAATATTTAAAAATTGCATTTCTGTTCGACAGTGGTTTATATTTTTTGGGGCTTAATTTAAGTATTCTCTCTACTATATTCCATAAAAGCGTGTAGGGTGCTCTTTGCATCTATATATTTGAACTCAAGATTTGATGTAACATGTTTAAGTATTTGGAATTGATTGTTATGTAAATGTTTATAGTTAGTAACATGGGGTAATAATTGCTTTCACTCTGTTCTAAATTTTAGAACTTCGTGTTGTTTTGGCGAGCTGTAATAACGAAATAAACTGTTTCGTTGTGTCTAAATTAATTTGTAAATAACTGCAATCTTATCATCATCTATAAAAGCTGCCAGTCAATAGTAATTGCTGCAGAATTTGTAAACTTATGTTGCTGAAAAGTTAAACGAAGACATTGGCCGATCAGTCGACCTCAAACACTGACCAAACAATCGACAAAAGTCACTACGAAAAGTAATTTACAAAATCATGGTTGAATTATATGTTATTTTCGAAAACTTCTCTACAATATCTGTCTTGAGGTAGCCATCCTACCTGTTTATATTTATTTTAATTCCAACTGAATGAGAATTATAATCCTTTTTTTGTATTGTGTTCAGTATTCAAGAATGAATTGTGTGTGGATATATTAGATGAATATTTCAGTCTATTATCCAACCGAAGCGGGAAGAATTCAGCAGTTGGTGTTTTTTTTTTATATTATAACTATGCCAGCCAATATTACAAGTTACCTAATGTGGGTCTTCTTCCTGTGCGATTTATTTAAGTCGGTGGATTATAGGAGTAAGCATGAGTAAATGCAAAGTGTCGCATTCCACGCTTAAAATTATTTAACACATTTTTGCCTTTTACTATTAACCCCAAATAAGTTTGTAATAAGAAATTAAAATTGTTTTATTATAATTATACTTTCAGGCTTTCGATCTAAATATGTTCTGTAACATATGAGTTTGCTCCAATATTAAAAGAATTTAATATCAGTCGCTATTTTCTTTAAACGCCTAAAAATTTTAGTTGTGAACGTGGTATTTTAAAGTGGTTTCTAAAACTGAAACTGTTGCATACTTTTATGCTGACTAGCTAACAGAAACATCTGCTAATATGACTTACAATTACCTCAACGTAAGATTGCACCAAAACTACCATCCTTAAAATTTTACTAACAACAACTTTCATAAAAATCATCTCCAAATACATTTAATATCGATATGTCAAAACACCTTCTGAACAAATAATTATAGGAAAATTAAAATCTTTGTATGACTTTTTAATAGAAAAATGAAAGAACTAAATAAACAAACAAACAACTTGTAAAAAGTTTCGCCTCTAAATGTGAAGAAGAAAACTATGTATAACAAAAAAATTTTAACTTGTTCTGCTTCAACTCTTTGTGTAAAGTAACACTTAAATGCCAACTACTAACACTAACCGCCTGCCATGGGTTATACTAGATCAAGAGGTAGCAACATAACTGCAGCAGTAACAACTCAATATAAGTAGTTGATAAAAGTATTTAAGTAAAATAGAAAAACAAAACCTAGAGAAAATTAAACAAAATAAATGGAAGGAAAGGCAGGCACATGTAGACAAGGAGTTTAATGAACCTCAACATAATTGACAAGTTGTGTACGAAGCAGGAGCAGATATAAATACAAGATGAGCAGAAACAGAGAAAACGAATCTGCTACATCTCGTAACACGCTTTAATTTCGCACAACTTCGAAAGCAAAAAGGAATTGTTCTTGAAAGAAACTCTTCCTATATTTTTGTTTACCAGACGACTACACATTTGAGAAAACTTTTCAAACAAAGAAAATAGGTTTTGTTTTATACTTCTTACTTTCCAGCTTTTCCGGTTTTATTTTATTTTCTTAGCGCAAACACCGTCAAGTGACTGCCAGAGTTTTAAGTTTTAACACGAGACGGGAAACTTTTTCTTTTTACTGTTTTAAAAAATAAAATTATTATCATGAAAATTATTTTGTAGAATAACACACTGTTTGCAATTAACAGACCTCTAAACCGCCATACCGGCAGGACATGAACAAGGTTTAAAACAAAAATCGAAAACCTTTTTTTTTATATACTTATATTTCATTTTATTGAATCTTTCTACTAAAAGAAATTCACAATAAGTGTTCAAATCTTACTTATAAATTATTATTTACTAGTTAGTACCAACGTAATAACTAATTTTTTGTATTCAAATCTTAAAAATCTATCTTCTATTGTGTAGAGAGAGCCGCCTCACCAGGTTCAATGTGTCAGTTCTTTTTAGTCTCTGGTGGCCGTCAAATTGCAATAAATTGCGTGCTAGGGTGTTGGGATGTGCGACTAGTTTGTTTACGTATTTGGACGTGTACGTTTTAACTTCTTCGTGGATAGTGGGAACTTTGAGATCCCTATGTATATTTTCATTTCTTATGTACCAGGGGCGCATACGATAAGACGTAAAATCCTAGACTGTGTTCTCTGTAACTTCTGGATGTTTGATGCACAGGCAATACCCCACAGCTGAATACCATATGGTCATATTGGCTTTATAACGGATTTTTATAAAAGGACTTTATATTCCAAAGCCAAAGTTGAGTTAGGACTTATAAGTCAAAGTAGTTGATTTGTTCGAAGCTTTATGAACGTTATTTTTGCCTCAATGTGACGGGACCAAGTTAGGCGCCGATCTAGGTGGATACCTAAATATTTAACATCCGTTTCCGCTGGAACCGTGGTATTTGTTATTGTGATTGGTGGACAATTTCGCCTTCTAAGGGAAAACGTTACATGAGCACATTTCGATGGATTTACCTTTATTCTCCACTGTTTTAACCAGTCTTCTAGTTTAATATGGGACTGCAGTTTTTCAGGTGCGTCCTTTGGATCATTAGTGACACTTATTATTGCAGTGTCGTCTGCAAACGTTGACGTATATGTATGTGGTCTTGTCGGCAGATCCGCTGTAGAGATGATATATAATAGCGGCCCTATCACACTACCTTGAGGTAATCCTGCACTGATTTTTCTCTTAAATCTCTTAAATGCTGATCCTTTGACCTTACTTTAAACGTTCTATCTGACAAATAGCTTTTTAGAAGCTTGTGAGTGTTTTGACCAGACTTTGTCAAATGCTTGGAAAAAGCTGAACAGTATTGCTGTCTTTCAGAAGCCGATCTAATATTTTTTTAGAAATGAACAAATTTTATGCTACTAAAGGCACAGATTTATATTCTAGTAACCATTAGATTTCAATCTAAGAACATTCAGCTTCCTTGATGGTAAAAGCTGGGTTAGCATATCGGCAATCATTTCTTCAAAAGGGCAACAGACGCAATTGATTATCTTTTTATCAACGTAGTCTTTTACGAAATGAAATTTTGTAGTTACATATATGCTTCGCCCGATTGCTTTAGCTTCTCATCTTTTATCAAATTTAAGCAGCTTCTGTTGTCTTCGTTGGACATTTTTGCAGACATCATAAATCGGACGTTTCTGATCCAGATAACTTTCTTTGCAGTTTAGGACAACGCAATAAATTCTGCTTCCGTTGGTTTTGAGGTATACTACTGTGGGCAAAAAATAGTAAGACTTTTTAATTTAATTCGTCCAATTTTTTTTATTCTACGTTGATATGACTGTCAGTTACATCTGTGCCAAATATCACATCAAAGTAATCATTGGTGTTTAGCATACGCTTGTCTTTCTGAATGAGTGAAATTATTCAACAAAGAAGTTTACAATGAGTGAAATTATTCAACATAGAAGTTCCATTAAATTTTGTGTGCGGAATGAAATTTCTGGTGCCGAAACATTCAGAATGTTGCAAAAGGCCTTCCGTGATAATTATATGTCGCGAGGAAGTGTTTTTGATTGGTACAAATTTTTCAAAGAGGGTCGAGAAGGCGTTGACGACGAACCACGTCCAGGACGGCCATCAACATCGACTCATGATTAACACGTCAATAAAATCAAGGAATTGATGTTCGACAATCGACGATTAACAGACAGAGACATTACTGATATCGTTGGAATATCGGACCGGCCAAACTGTCAACATAATGCACCGTCGCATATCGCATTGATTCTTCGTGAGTTTTTCGCCAAAAATTCAATCAATATCGTTCCATAACCACCTTATTCGCGAGTTTTAGCTCTGTGTGACTTCTGGATATTCAGCAACCTCAAACGTTGGCAGTGTATTGCAAAACAAAGTCTTACTATATATTTTGCCCACAGTAGTATTTCGAATTTCAGCGATTTCTCAAATTATAATAAAGTTTAGTTTTTTTTTTAGCCTAATACAGATTATTTTTCGGTTTTTTATTGAATTTTAGTTTTTTAGCAATTTGAATTTTTTGTTCTAGTTTCTTGGATTTTGTGGTGAATCGGAAATTGGCAAAATTTCCACTTTTTCGCAATTTTTTTTGAATTCTGTTTTCTTTTGAAATTTTGGAATTTTTTTTAAATTTTTTAATTTAGTACAACATTAAGTCCGTAAGTTTTCTGATGACCTCGGGTAGATCATTTCTGTAGGGGAAATTTGATAAGGACTAAAAAGATGGAAATTGTATGGGCTTGTGTATAAGCGTTTGCCCTCAAGTGAAAATAACAAACAAACAAAAAATTGTTGACAATATCTCGGGAATTTTAAACTCGGCGAACATGTGGATCAAATCCTACGTTGTCAACTGCAATCTTTAATTGAACTTCCCTACCTATCAAGATCAGGAATATTCTTTGTTGGAGCGGAAATGAATACTGTAGAAATTAAAAACGTAATGACAAACCTTTTCATTTTTTTAAAGGGTATACAAATTGTGAAAATAATTTTGGAAGCTGAGGTGTAGACGTCTTTTGTGATTTAACTAATAATCACGAAAATTATTTATAACAACATTTAACTATCTTAAGAAATTAGAAGAATTAAAAAACTTCGGTCTATATGTAAAATGGTAGAAGGAAATTCATAGAAATCGAGCACTGAAATAAAAAACTTTTTTTTTTCTTATTAAATTAATTTTTTTTTATTTAATTTACCCCAACAAGGTAAATAAGGCACTTTAAAGAATATATAAGTTTGTTTTATTACTTATTTTTTTTTTAATTTTTTACAAAAATCTTGTTTAATCACATTATTTAAACGCTACGTCTTACGTCGTGTTTTAGGTTTGTTTTCAATTTATTAGCCCAAATTCTTGCATCAAGAGGTCCTTGATGGTTTCTATAATTTCCAAATACTGCTTGTATAAACAGCATTCACATATATTCACTGGCAAACGACCATAACTGCCGATGTAATTGGGCATGGGCACATCCTCATAGAATATCCAATGGGCGTCTTCTTCACCGAATACCAAAAGAATTTTATCGAATCGAAAATTGTTTAGGACAAATAGGCTTTCGTCACTTGTGGCAACATTCCACAGAGAATAACATACTTCTTGGTTAGATGGAATGTTGGACAACTCTGTTTCTATGACACGATTAAACTGAAACGGACAAAAAAAAAACAAAAAAAAATTTATTATTTTCATAATTTATAACTTATTAGTTTTCTTTCTTTTTTTATTATTAACTTATTAGTTTTCTTTTTTTTATTATTAACTTATTAGTTTTCTTTTTTTTATTATTAACTTATTAGTTTTCTTTTTTTTATTATTAACTTACCCAGTTTCTAACTTTAGACCTGGATGCACTCGGTGGATTTCTCTTGCGCCTAAGAGTAATTTTAGGATGTCTGGGATGCCTGAAATTAGAGGAGACACATTTATTTTTTAACTCAAATTAGCTCGCAAATTTCAAGTGAATAATTTTGTACTTACAGATAGGGTACATATGTTAATTTTAAAATAATAATTTCTACTTCTAACTGAGGTGCCATTTTAACTGCTTGTTCAAGTTTACACTGTGAAGAACGTTGTGATTATGTCGTAAAATTTATTAAAGGAAGCCTTTTATACCAAGTCGTCCACCGAAACACACACGTGACTTAAGATTTCAGCTTATAAATTTGTTTAAAGGGGCTTAGGATTTGACGGGAAACTTTTCTAGTTAGTGTGCGCTGGTAGGTAGATGTAAAATACTCAAAGATGTCCTTGCTCAATACCTTATTGCCGTACGACAGGTAAAATGATGTGTAACAATTGCAGGTGCAAAAATTAGGGATCGCGAAAATAGCGGATTTTATTACTTTTGCTATAATCATTTACCTTCATTTAACGTACCTAATTCGTTTTGCCATGCAAAGCAACAACATTTGGGATTTTAATTTTCCTTATTAAAAATATTTTTGAGGAAAATCTAGGGTTGAATTTACAAGGTAGTGTCTTAGGTCACAGTATTCTAAAAATATTTGTAAATAAATTTTAGAAATACCTGCAACATGTTTGTTTATGGTTATGGAATGCCGTATGGACTGCATTTTGCATCAACTCACTGGATTAAATTTATTATTTCTTTTTAAACTTGAATCCTGCTCAAGGTCCTGCAAAGGTAAGCCGCATATTTATGGTATAAATTTAAAAGTAAAATTTTTCATTTGCGATTTGTTCCCAATTGTTTTTTTTCTCTATCTGACAGTAAATTTTTACGACAACAAATAAACAAATTGAATCATTTTTAACAACGTTTAGGGAGCGTGCAAAAAATAGTTTTTAAAGACAAACAAAATGTGTAAATAATTTTAAAGCTGAGGTGTAGACTTCTTTTCGAATTTAATAAACAGTTATCATATTTATAATTCTGTGTACTTATAAGATTGCACTTGAGAGTTTTTTGTTGCATATTAAATCATTAAGAATTAAAGTGTTGTCTTATTCCGAAGCATACTATAATTTTACGCATTTTTCTGCTATATACATAAATACACAATGTCACAATGATGCACTAGTTGTCAAGAAATCTATCCCTTATTTTATGCACCATTTTACTTAATAAGCAATCAAGTGCGAATATCGCTTTTTCATCTTTTTAACGGAAATCTACCAGCGGCCCACCCTTACCTTCTTGCTAAATGACATTCTGTAGGCGAAGAATACATACAAGTATCACATAATATGAAAACAAAAAACACAACCGTACAGGTAGCCTTTTTTTAATTTTGGAGGAATAATAAATTTTTTTATATCGTGAATCCTTATGCAGCCCGCTAGGTTCAATATGCGCTCTGGACACCCCAGAAAACTTAGGGATGTAATTGTGGGCCGTATTAGAACTAAATTAAAGTCTGATTTTCAGTCAGATGTACAAAAAAAAAATGTGAGCACAACCCGAAATTACAGCACAAAGTTACAAAACTCCAAAATTGTACCAAAAATTTAACATAAATGCGAAAATTCAACAAAAAAAATCGTTAAGTCAATACGCACGTTTTCAACATTCTTTGTGTCTTTTCTACTAATTTTGTGTCAACTGTAAACAAAGTTACGTCAAACAATAAATTTACGAATTGCTGGAAACGAAAAAAATCTATTCGATAGTAAAATAGAATCAGCCGAGATGAAACAGACATACATACAATGCTTTCATGGTTGGCTAAAAGCAAAAAGCATATGATAACAAAAAACTCAAAAACAAAAAAGTTAGAAAGTTCTAAACTTCACTCTCACCCAAGGAAAAGCCAAGAACATGAAAATTAAAAAAATATTCACTCTCGTATTCTATTTGTCTTTAGTTTTGAATTAAATAGGATGATGTTTACAGTTGACACAAAATTAGTAGAAAAGACACAGAGAATATTGAAAATGTGCGTATTGACTTAACGATTTGTTTTTGGTGAACTTTCGCATTTATGTTAAATTTTTGGTACAATTTTGGAGTTTTGTAACTTTGTGCTGAAATTTCAGGTTTTGCTCACATTTTTTTTTTTATTTTTAATCACTTCAAACTCTAGATATAAATTATGAAAATAAATATCAAAAGGAATGGCAAATGAAATTAATGAAGTTCTTAACAAAAATACGTTTTAAACAATTAAGTTATTCTTACACACATTCAATAATGAAGTTTTTGTAGTATAAATTATTTCGTGATGATGCTACGCAAAGACGTAGCAAAATATCGAATATAGGAAATAAAATAATAAAAAGACCAAGTCCTTAGGTTATTTAATATTATTGGACTCAAATTATAGTCAGAGATCAAAGATATAATAATATTTATTTTTAAAATAGTTAATTTCTTTAAAACTTTTTGACACGCCCCTAAATACAACCTATTTAGTTTTTTGTTTATTATGTCAACACATAAGTTCCAACCACAATATATATACAGCATGTCGGTGTTAATGGTTTGAAAACGCTTTCAATTCCGTGCTTGGTGGTTTTTAATTTAAATATCAAATTCCGTATAACGTCTCTGGTAGCTCGGATCCTTTCTCCATAATAACCAATTTTTTGCAAATTATCCGATAACCGTGTTCAAATTATGTAAAATCCTTCACTTTAAAATATAAATTTTTTTGTAACTTCTAAAAGGCCACCCTTTTGTGTCTATAAAATTCTTGATATCACTCCTTTTATCTTGGATCCTTGTCTACTAATATCAAAATATTTTTAGTAGCAAGAAACTTATCTTAAAACTACATAAATTAAGCTTCTAAGATTCTCACTAGTTTTAACCTAGACTAACATTTTTCTAATTAAAGTTTTATTTAGAAGTGAATTATCTGCAGTTTTCCTACCAATGTGGCCAAACTTTACAATTTTGATACTTAAAATTTACATCTTTGACATTCGATTATTTTTGCCTCAAATTTTACATTATTTCACCTATTTCAAAATGAATTTTTTCTGAACTTATGGATAGAAATCTACTTTCTATGCTGTTGGCACACCTGTATGAAGCCATTATTTTATTTAGTTTGGCTATGGGTTACTTTTGTTGTAAGTTATCGACTTCGAAATTGTTTTACAGAACACGAATTTCACAACCCTGCTCTACTTTGGTTTTGAAACATGTAATTTCTATCAAAATTTTTTAATAAATTTAATCTAAGTGTGTGTCACAGAATACATATGAGAATCATGCCTGCTCACACTTGGTGCCTTCATTTCTAATGGCTGCTATCAGACCATTTAAAGTAAAATATTCTTTGCAAGAGATCGTAAGTGTGGAGAAACGTTTCAGCCAGCTGCGATTAGCAATTGAACTCTTTTCAATTCTTGGGGTACTTTTTGATCTAAGACCAATACTTATAAACTTTAATTAACAAAATTGTTTCCCCCTAATTTTTAGTTATTCCTTATTTAAAACTAAAGTTTGAGTTTTCGCTTTAGAAGATCCACATATACAAAAATTCTGTAGACAAACTTGCTTACACACAGCCTTGCACATAAATAAAAAACGAAATAATTATCCTGAAGTTTGGGCACATAATTTTCTTAGATTACATTTTGTAAACTAAAGTTACGGTTTTTGTATTTTTCTTTTTTACTTCAAACTAGACAAAAGGCAACTAGAAAATCCCAAGAGTTATAAGACCACTAAAGTTTCATTTTGCACAAATCAACGCAGGGATTTTGTGCTCCTCTTCTTAATAGTTGCGACCACAAAATAGCAATGAAGACGTACTTATAAAGGGAGTTCCAATAAGTTGGTGACAGTTTGTGGTTGTCGGTCAGTCACTGATCTGAAAGCACCATGGCAAGTAATGCGATTAAGCAGCACATCCATATGATAATAAGAATGAGTGCAAACTTACGCAATCAGCCAGCAAGCTACGTCAAAGGAACATCAGATCGACCGAAAATATCTTCAGTGTTCGCTATAGTGTTCAAGAGCTCGAACTTTCTCAGACTTCAACTCTGCCAGTTATGTCGTCAGTAGCTCTTAGACAGCGTCGTGTGATCCCTGTTCAAAGTGTTTGGATGAGGCCTACAATTTTCGCCGAAGAATCATTTTTAGCGAAGAGGCGCATTTTTGGATCAATGGCTACATTAACAAGGAAACTTGCCATATTTTAGGCGATGTTAATGCCCCGTGTTCATCAAATGGCAATTTATCTTCAAAAAGTTAGTGTTTGGAGCGAATTTTAGGCCGATGGTATAACTTCTCTATAATGCGTTAAAACCAGCGTCGTTGGAACCATCTCGATCCAATTTGCACGTTTCCAGCGGAAATGTTTTCAGGATACACACACATCTCACATAGATCACCTAAATTGGCCACCAAAATTGCACAATTTGAACCGGTAGACTTTTTTTTTATGAGATTTCCAAAGCTGCAGGTGAATGCCAATAACTCGCCATAAAATGAAGTCCTCAAAGTTCATGTATTCTAGCCGAAACTATGCGGTATAGACATTGTAAAAAAGATCTCTCGGATTTGACCTTCTGAAATGGATGTTTGAACGATATCATTCAATACATAACGGCATACATGGGCACAGCTACTTTTAGTCCATTTCATTATTCAGCCGCCCTTATTAGAACACCTTTTATAAGCTCCTACTCCAATATTGCATCCATGTTGAAGTGTTCGTATACGAAAATGACATTCAGCTTAAGTTTACATGGTCATCATGCTGTCTCTCGTACTGTCATCTTTCCTTTTATAATGCGCATTAAATAAAGTTTGCTTTTTAATTAAATTAAAATTTAATCAAAACTAAAAAATATAAAATTTATTTCCTTAAAATTAAAAACAAAGATGCTTTCCTTTTCAGTACGTAACATCATATATTTTACGATGTCCGCCGTCTGTGGGAGAGGGAAAATATATTGTATTATTTTCTATTTAATCTTTTGCTTGAAATCCTTTCCTCCGCTTTTAAGCATTTCTTTTCCTCTTGTTGCCTTTTCACTTACATTATTACATTTAGAATCTCTAATAATTAATTAAAACTAGTTTTATCATATCAACTCCCCTCTTATTATTGTATTTTCTTCTCTTCTATTTGCAGGTAAGTCACAAAAGTACAAAGTTACTTTATGAGCTTGTTGTGGCACTGAATCTGTAATGAAATATTAACTTTGGTTACAAAACAAGTGAGTAGATGAACTATTTATACAGCTTTATTTAAATTAAACGTGAGTGGTTTGTTGAAAATGTACAAGAGTTAAGTAACAAAAATTCAGGATTTTACCACCGAATTATTCTGTAAACAATTCAAGTTTTTAAACTTGATTGTTTAACTTTATTGTTTAAAATAATGAATAAATTCAAAATATGGGTAGCAAAGAGAGAAGCCTGAAGAGCTCAGGCCCGGAGCCAAAGGAAATAAGTTATGGTTATCATATTTCCTATAAATATTGTATTTCCGCCGCCCGCCCTCTAATTTTTTTAATACATTAAAACTCTGATCAAGTTGTTTCTCTACTAAATATTTCCTCAGGTCGCTTTAAAAAAACACCAAAATGCGACATAAGTCCTTTTATCAAAATGTACTCACTCTTTTCTTTGAGCCGAATGATATTGCATTATGAAGATACTTATATAAGGCGTTTTTAAGCCCGATAAAATTAAGAAAGGGTTAACTGTTATACAGTGTAGACAGTGTACTCTGGCAAATCATCATAAATAGATGGATGCTTGAACAACGCTGCCAAATTATTCAGATTTGCTTTGAAAATAAGTCATCAACAGATCCGATGTTTTATCGCGAATTTGATAATCGTGGGCCGCATTTTTGACTTAACGGGTTTGTTAGTAAACAAAATTGCCGAACATGGAATGAAACCAACAACCCACAACAGATACTACAGATTTCAATACATTCAGAAAAATTCTCCCTTTGGTGCGGTTTAGACGCTGGTGGACTTTATTTCTTCAAAAACGAAGAAGGTGGACGTGCAGAATACGCTGTGTCAAAAAAAAATTAAAGTACCAGTCACAAAATGTATTTCTTACAAAGAGTATGGAAAACTTCTTTTATTAGAAAAATGTTTTTATAAAAAGTACCTTTGGTTTAAAGTATCTTTGCTATAAAGTACCATTGGTAAAAAGTACCTTTTCTATAATATATCTTTGAAGTATGTATATCTTTTTATTCAAAGATCCTCTTATAAACAGCCTGTTTTCCAATAAGTCCCTTGCATAAAAAGTACTTTCAACATAGAATGAATGGAAAGTGCTTTATGTGAAATATTTTTTAAGTAATGCTTTTTCTAGAAGAAGAAGATTATCTTGTAAAATAAATTGTCTAAAAATGTGCTTTTTAGTAAGCATTCATTTTAAAAGTACTTTTTTGAAGAATTTTTTACATATACATTTTCATTCAAGATTAAGACATCGGTTTATCAACAATTGATTTTAAGTTCTTTTTCAAGCGGGGGAACGCTAACCCACCGCAGATAAAAAGTGCTCATTTTTAGATTTCTTTTATTTTTTTATTCTCCCACACCTACCTGTATACCAAATTTCAACTCTTTAGCTACAGTGGAGTGCCCTATAATATTGATGAGTAAATTAGTGAGTCAATGAATATGTAACAAAATATACACCTTCATATCTCGGGAAGCTTTTATGGTCATGCCCTATGAGGTTGCCTACACGTAGAGTCCTTATGTTTCAAGTGTCACTATTTTAAGATTAAAGGAAGCAAAGTTATGAAGGGGGTAAAAACAGCGCGACCTGTTTCGTGTAATATATACATTGTGTGCATTAGGCTTAAGCTTGGCCTGCCGCACTACCGTGCGCCTTAGTTTTATTCAAAGTATGTTCAAAAGCATGTTTTGCAAAGGGTACCATAAATAAAAAGTACCTTTTTAAAATTTACTTCTGCAAAAAGTAATGTCTTGTGTAAAAAGTATCTTCTCCAGAAAGAAACTTTTCTAAAAAACACCTTTAATAAAAAGTGCATCACATGGAGGTAATTATGCGTTGAAAGTACTTTTTGTAAGAATATCTTTAAAATTCCTTATGAAAAAATTACGTTTAGTTAACTGTAGTTTTCATAAAAGATATTTTTTCAAAGGGACTTTTTTGAAAGTACTTCGTTAGAAACAAAGGTTGTTTCAATTAAAAGTTGGCTTTCGGTTTATCAATATTTAATTTATATTTTTTTTAAATAAATTTTTTCATATATACTTTCATGACATGAAACTTTCTTTTTGTACTTAATCAATATTATTTTTAGTGATGCTTCCTAGAAGGCAATTGTGTGTTTTTTCTAATAAAAACCTTAAGAAATAAGAGAAGGCATTGGTGATGAAGAAAGTTATTAAAACTTTCTGATGTATCGTCCATCTGCAAGGAAATGGTCCGTGGAGTTGGGAATTCTGCATAAATTATTTAAATTTTCCTCGCTCTCCTTTCTTGCCTCTTCGTCACTTCAGATCGTAAATTATATTATGCTCGCTGTCAATTAAATGCGGTTTGGCAGATAATTGCACGTCTGTCGTTCACAATCAACCATTTTGTTTGGTAAAAACGGCAATAAATACGTGATGCACAAACACTTGTTTGTTTTTTTCTCTCGCCCATTTGTCGTTAATAAATCCGATGCCGCATTATATGTTTGCAACACTTCAACAGGATCTCAATTTATTGTGACCACATCACGAATTATTGTGAATTGTCACTTAACATTCAGGCAAAGGTTTTAACTGCGAATTAAACTTTAATTAAGGAAAAATAAAATTTTAAAACCAAAATTTTTTTGTTGTAAATGAAGCTTTTTACCGCACAACTGTGACAGAAGAACCGTAAAATTAAGTAGCAGTTCAAACTTCCTGCAGAAAATATTCTTTTCAAAAAACACAAAAACACTTATCACAAACAGATGATGAGAGCAAAAAGTGAGGGGCATTTTAAAAATACACAACAAAATTTATTAGTTTAAATGAAAGTGGTTTTAGTTTATTTGGCAGCTGGGTTGATTAAATTCTTTATTTTTTATTTTTTTTTTTAGAATTTGAGTGTGATTCATAATTTAAAATGTTGAGTGTATTTGTTAACCAAAGTTTTAAACTTTACATGACTTTAATGTGTCATACCCTCCGATCAAATGTCAAAGAGAGCAAAGTATCTTTGATACCTTTTTTAATTCATTAACATTTGTAATATTTGAAACTTAAATGAGAACAAAGAAAAATGGTAAAACTGGATTGAACAGAGAAAAAATACTGATGGCATCCTTTGTAATATTACCATAATGTGTCAAAAGAATTTTCTTATTAATTTTGTGCCAAAAGGGAGAGAAAAAGACATACATTTTTTTTTGAACATTGTAAATTGTTTGCCGCCTTGCGAAGTGGAAGCGAGTGAGTGACTAAGTGCAAGAGTTTGTTTAGAATGTTCGTACGTTTAAAATTCGTTTTAACTTCCCTTTAGTGTATTTTTTTATATTTTTTTCTTTTATCTATCATATTTTGTATTCACGTGCTAGTGATAAGTTTGATAATGGCTGCGTAAACAAGTTAACGTATTAACAAAGTGAAGACTGGCATCGCGTTATCGACATCAACATCCTTAGGGCTTTAAGGCATTCGCGTTTAGTGCATTCTTAATCTCGTTACATACATGTTTACATGTCAGGTTTGTGCATGTAGTAGTACGATTTTCGTTCAAAATTACAGTGATGCGCAAACTTATAGCACAGAATGGATAGAACTATAATGCACATGACTTGTAATGAACTTTTATGAAAATTTAATATAAAATTTTAGCATTAATTTTGTCATATCCAGGCGCGAACTAATATGACCTCTTACCTCCAAAGCGGTTAAAAATGGCTTGGTTTCATTAAAATTTTAGAAATCCCCCTCAGAAAGCAGGATCATAATTAATATTTTGCGGGCCTTCTCTTGAACTGCTGAATACTGCAGCAGTTGTTTTTCTTGGTACAAGTGACAAGAGGGGGCTAAGCTGGTGATAGATTATTTTGGACTGAATGACTGGAACGTGAATTTATTTTACTTCAAAGTTTTATTGTTACTACAATGCAATGTGCTCTAATGAAATTTGTGTTTGAGGGGCCCGTGGCACGCACTACATGAAAAATTTTTTTCTTTAGTCGCACTGTTCGTATGTAGATTACAGCACTCAGTCTGTGTCTTTTCTGTCATTCTCAAAATAAAATGAAATCTCCTGCTTTAGCCTCTTTCATACAACCCATTTTCCTACTGGAAATTTGTTGCTTTATGCGAGTTGGGCTCCTTCTCGAGTTTACCAGAAAGGAATCAAGATATTTCTATCGATCAAAAGTGCTTTAAATTGGAAACATTTATAAAAACAGGGTCTTATCGGTAGAATTTTTTTTTGCGTATAAAAAAGAATTAATTTAATTGTGAAAAATACTTTCAATATGTCGTCAAAAATTATATTAAAAAAATTTCTCCAGAAACAATAAACAACCTTTTTTTCAAATATGCAGCTTTCTCAGTGCCGGGCATAGAACATTCGGCCCAGATTAAACTACACTTTTATCTCCACCGTTGGCAATTTAAAATTTATTTTTAATTTCTAGGAAATCACTATCAACCAGTCACTTTACATTTGAAAATTGTAAGTTCCCTGAAATATTTTTTGCCACTTTATTTTAAATTCAAATTAAGATTTCTTTGCAATTAACGAGTCCAACAAAAAAGTATAAAAATTATTTATGTAAATGTCAACAGCACAATGTGTTTTGCTTTTAATATTCACCAGCACTTTTTTAATTTCAACTTGTTGTATCTTCCAACAATTTTACACAATATTTTTCCAGTAATAATTTTTTTATTATTTTTTTAGTATTTCTTTTTTCCGTAAAAGCACGTAAAAACCCCATAAATCTTGTTCATGGAACGCTGTTAAGTATTTTAGTTTTAAGCATCTTAATATGAGTGTAAATGTATTATTTTTTTAACAAGTTTTACATTTATTTTTTCTTTAGCTTTACTATTTCATCTTCCGTTACAAAGGCTTAGAAGCATAGAAACGTATTAATTTAAAGATTTGTACGAGTGAAAATCCGCCCGACTTTTTTTTTAATAAATTCTCTGACCCATAATTCATTTCACTAACAACCATTTTAAAAGGGATGATAAATCGACGACTATTTCTTTGGCATAAGAGAATTAAGTTATTTGTATTAATTTTCCCGTTTTACTAAAGCAGACTGTAGTGACAAGCTTTTCAAATTATTGTAAGAAAATTTGATGTTAAACATGTTAAAAAAACCGCCTTAAGGCTTAAGTTTAAGAACACTTTAATTAAGTTATGTATACATAAACACATTATTCTTCACCACCATCGTCTTCGATATTTTTATCAAATTCATTAACATTTAAACAGTCGTGATAAAAACAGTTTGTTCCAATGGCTGTTTCGCTACTACTTTTTTACTACTAAATACTTTTTTAAACTTGTGTGCCTTCTGTATAAAACCTCAAAAATCCGGATGCATTTAACTTGTCCTAACTTTAGATGGTTATATTTCATTCCATTCCCACCTAAAGCTGTCGTTACATTGCCTAAGTTTTTGCCTGTTTTTGATAGCTTAAATTCATATAGCATTATTAGAGAAAAATAAAATAGGCTCTATTTTAAACTGAGCTTAGATTAAAAATTAAAAAAAATTTCTATTACACACACTATAGACACTTCAGTTTTTGCAATCATCATTGTTTACTAAATAAAATAATAAAAAGACATTTTAAAATTTTAAAAAAACAAACATTGAATGGAAAAATAAAATGATTAATGTAAAAAATTTAAATGTGAAAAACAAAATGCTTAGAATGGGAAAGGTAAGTTTATTGCAAAAAAAAGGAAACACATCAAGGGTGAATTGTACCGCTAGGCTTGCGTCTAATACCTTAAGATCCTGACTCACTAGTATCCACAACCGTAGCATGTATCACAAGAAAATCTAATGGAATTCTATCCTGATGATTAAAAGAAACGCAGCAAAATGTACTTGGTAGTCAGTGTGACGCTGTCACACAAAAAGGATATAAATCATATGTTTTTTTTTTTTGCGATAAATTCCAAATGCATCTTTAAATCCACGAATATGTAAAAAAAAATTATCCTTATTTATTGTGATGCGCAAAGTTATTTATATAAAAACGAGAAACTAAAGCAGCAATGTTTAAGTCTGACATTTTTGATATACTTTTCAGCTGCTCCACAAAATGCATCCCTGTTCGCATGGAAACTATTAAGTTATTTTATTTTATTGCACACAGTAGATTATTAGGCACACATGGAATTTTTGACAGATCTAGAAAATAAATACCAAAAGTGTGACATGTCCTTTACACTTGCTAAACACATTGCCATTGACTTAATTCAATGAAAAGATAATTTTTTTTAACCAAGTTTTCTTTAGATCTGACCAACATTACGGAGTATATTCATACATTCGGGATACTCTTGTTATTTCAACTGGGCAGGAAAAAAATCATTCCGTAATCCACCAATTGTAAAACTAAATGATGAAATAGAACTGGGACATAACGAGTTTTACAATACAAATAGCTACACTATGCATTCGTGAGAGAGAATCTATTTTATTATGAGAACGTTGTGCCCTTATTTTGTGGCACTCATTTTCGAAACAACGTTTCCATATACTCGTATTCCTTGGTTTTAAGTTTTCGATTTCTCGCAGACGACGGATTTGTGCGGTGGTCTGAGAAGTGTTTGAAGTGCCTAGTGGATAAGAGGGTCCGAAGAAGAGTATAAATAATTTAGCTAAAGAAATACTAAATTATACTAAACTTATGGAAAATATAATAAATACAAATTAAATAAAACATTAATAAATCATAACCAACCGTTTAAATATAAAACTCATTGTAATTAAAGTTTACAGTTTGTACGCAGTTCTCCAGAGATAACAAATTGAAACTTGTAATACGAAAAAATAACATTCACGATAAATCGAATTTGTTAATTTGAATATTTTTAGAGATATTATTCACGCGAAAAAGGGAAAAATCAACGGCGATAGTTGTAATTACTCGTACTTGGACTGAGGAATTAAAACAGTAGCTGTTAATATAAGTGACGGTTAAGTTCATTCAAGTTCCTGCGAAGGAACAAAAAAGAGAAACCAAAAAAGTTTTAATTATAATTTAGAAAGCGATTGATACAAATTACTAATAAAAAATATTACGCAACGTAAAATTTAAATGAAAGGCCACGACCAAATCTCGTTGGGGGGTTTATATCATATATATATGTTAGTTGAAAACATACTGACATGCCCGAGATTGATCATTTCGGAGGCATCAGTCTTCAAAAATGGGCGAAAAATCAGCTAGTTAGAGAAGGGATAAAATTCTCCTCGGCGAATTCGGCAGGAACTATTCAAGACTACGTAGAGCAAATGGTTGCAGAGCTCTATACAGAAGTATTATTAGTCCTAGTCTGGCGGACATTCCTTAGTGAAATGTCACAATGGATATATACCTAAGAAAAAAACCTTTATTTTTATCAGGCTTGTACTGAGCTTGAGCTTTAAAGCACAGGAGGAGGATGATAATTTCAAATGAAAAAAAAAACAGTTTTAATTGTTTTGATGCCGGAGGTATGTATTCTCCTGCACGCCTAGCTGGCAACCGGTTGCAAAACAGGTTTATCGGTATTGCTTTGTACAGGGTGTCCGCCAGGAAGGTACACTACTTTGTTTTGCCGCCATTTTGGTGAACATTAGTCTTGACAGTTCATGTTTGCTAGTCGTGAAGTAGAGACGCGGCAAATTTATTATGGAAAAACATTCGGTTAAAGAACGTGTTTTAATCGTTAAAACATGAGAAAGTTACGTGAAATTTTTCGAGGAAACAACGTGTCAACAAGACGCACTATTTATCGTGTAGTGAATGATTTCGAAGAAAGAGTGACTGTGGCCGATAGGACCAAGCATGGACCACAACGTACTGCAAGATCGGCTGAAAACATTACTGCTGTTTCATTTAAGATTCAGTTGACACAAGAGCTTCTTCCAGAAGACCATTTACGCCGCCGTACATATGCCAATAGGATGCTACAGCTCGCCCATGGCAACCCCGATTCATAATGAGCGACGAGGCACATTTTCATTTGAATGGATATGTGAATAAACAGAATAGTCGGTTCTGGGCAATGAAAAGCCCTCAAATTATTCATCAGTCACCTTTACAACCATTAAAAGTGACAGTCTGGTATGCAATTTGGTCAGGATGAATCATTGGACCTTACTTCTTTGAAACTGAAAATGGCGTAACGGTAACAGTCAATATGGAGCTATATCGTGATATGATTGAAAACTTTTTAAGGCTGCAGGTGCATGCTTTGTGCTTGACTAACATGTGGTTTCAACAAGACAGTGCCACATCGCGAACAGCCAGGATTACAATGAAATTACTGCTAGACCTCTTTCGACAACAAGTTATTTCAAGGAATGGTGATGTTGATTGGCCTCCACGGTCGCCTTATATGAATGCTCCGGACTCTTCTGAAAAGCAAGGTTTATGCAAACAAACCAGAAACGCTGGAGCAACTCGAACAAAATATTCGTGATGAAATTAATGAAATACCGCGTGAAATGTGTGAGAATGTAATGAAAGATGTGTTCAAAGGGGCTCGCATTTGTAAGGCTAACAGAGGCGGGGATTTAACTGATATTGTATTCCATTCATAATTGCCGACATTATATAAAACATTTACCAATATACGATCCATTCTCTCTTCCATTTAATCAAAAATTATAAACAAAGTAGTATACCTTCCCGGCAGACACCATGTATTTTTGAAAAGCAAGCCCTATTGCCACACATGTTGCTCTATTTGAATTAACTCTCCATCGAGTCTACTAAACTCAATGAAATATTTTGTAAGTTTTTAAAATAAAGTGCAAAATCAACAATAAAAATATCCCTTGATTGATTCTACATTTTTTTTATTCAGTTAGAATTTTTTTCATTTCTTGGTGTTTGAACCCACCCATGGCCGTTTATAAAATACACAAATAAAAATCTAATTACTAATTACATATTTGTTTTAAAAGCAATATTAAATTAAAGAGTAAATTTTAATTATACCCTCTTTAAATATCTTCTATCTAATCAAATTATTTCGCTAAAACGCATTCAATGACTACCAACATCAAACTTCACGCTAAATTTGTTTCATCACGAAAAAAAATATTATTGTTTCCAAGCCGCCCCTCCCTTCACTAAACGGTTTGTGTACTGAAGTTAAGTATATTTATTTCAGTTTTTATATTTTCTCCTGAATTTTTATTGTTTATTTTTTTTCTTTGGGTGTCATAAATAAATTAAATGCCCATTATGTGTTCGATGATCTGATGTCAGTGTGATACTCGTGTACTTACGCTATTCTAATAGAAACCTTTGTTTGCCTTTGATTTGTTTCGTTTTTTTTTTTTTTTTTTGAAAAGTACGTAGCATATATTCACAGTTGTGTATACGAGGTGTGATCAAATATTAATTGCAATTTTTAACGTCGTAGCTGCACAGTCAGGATAGCGATGTTCATACGATGGCACAATATTGCCGTGTTGTGTGTTAAGTTAAAGCTTTTTTGAATTTTTAATCCATTTTTATTTGATTTAAAATTTTTCTCTCGCTTACACATTTATCATTGTTTGCGATACAAAAAAAAAAACCCATCGTTATGTTGCGCTAACTAACGATTTGGGCCCCTTGACACTACTTTCATTTTGCAAGGTTGAAAAGAACCTTAAATTAATCGTTGAAGCACCTCAATGCTTCCTTTTTAAAAATTACTCGGGTAATTCCAAAATTTAAAACGGGGCTGACAAAAGCGCATTATGTGTTGCGAAGATCATAACTTTGAAGCACCGAAATTAATTGTTGAAGGAAAATTCAATTGTCCATTATTCCCTGAGCACACCTCGTCGAAGTTTTTAAGATACATTTGCACACTACCCTTTGTATAGAAAAAGAGTTAAGTCCCGCATACATACATACATATGTGGTGTACGCCCAAAACAATTATAGGGGACACAGTGGTGTAAGGGTTTAAAATGTGTTCATAAGAATTTTATTCTCTTCATGTTTTATGTTTATTAATTTTAAAATTTTAAATTTCTTCTTCAAACTTTCTAATCTTTTTAGAGCATTTTGTTTTGCTTTTGCTGTGCTCTTCACTCCGAACACAGGCATTTTAATAGCATTTTTTTAATTGTTCTGGATGTCTGAAACAACCTTGGTACTCAAGAGTGTTTGAAATACAAGATTACGTCTAGAGCATGATTTCACGCTAAGCGACGTAGTTTCTTCCTGCTAAAGGTTGCCATATGTCCCTAACAACATAAGATAATTTCGTGTGAAGCAATGTATTATGCGAGAGAAATTAAGTATTCATATTTGAGGCTATGTTGCAAATTGGCTTTCCGCATGCTCTTGGAGTTGTCTGAAATTGTCATCATCTCTAAACCAAGAAACGTCTGAAGTTAGATTAAACCATACAGGCACACTAGTCTTCTCTCCATATTATCAAAATTGTTTTAAAAACTGTTGTCTCGAGCTTTAAAACATTATCCCAGATCTTCAGTTTGATTTTCTAGCAAGGCAGGAGTAAGTAAGTCCATTTGAACATAAACAATACTATTCAGCTTTATTTATTGACATTTCCGAAGCATTTAATACAGTCTTGCGTGATGGATTACCCACAAGCTTCTTAAGAGCTATTTGACAGATAGAACGTTTAAAGTAAATTCAAAGGGTTAGTTTTCTACAAATGGGAAAATCTATATAGAAGTCCCGCAGAGTAGTATACTGCGCCGCTTTATATATCAACCATACAGTGGATATACAAACAAGTCCAAATACATATAGGTAAACATTTGCATATAATACTTCATTTATAACTGTTAACCAAGATCTGAATGTAGGACCCCAACAACTACAGTCTCATATTCATGAGCTCGAGGACGGCTACTCAAAAATTAAATGTGCTCTTGTATCGTTTAATCTCAGAAGAAAAGTGTGTCCACCACTTTTCCAGCGAAAACCCACGTTAAATATTTTGGTATCCTTCTGGATCGACGCCATAAGGCTTCGAACAAAAATCAACTAGACTGGTAAATAGGTCCTAACTGGCTTTGGAATACAAAACCCTTCTATACAAATCCATTATTAAACGAATATGGACATATGTCATTCAGCAGTGCGTTACTGCTTGCGCGTTAAATATCTAGAATCGTTTGCACTTCTTGGTATATAGGAAATGAAAATATCCATAGAGATCTAGCAAGGAAGAAATAAAAGAATACTCGAGCAATTGAGTACGCACACGAGGGATCCACCCCAATGCTATTGTACGGGATTTATTAATATTTGATGGTTACCAGAGACTAATCAAAACAGCCTGGCGATATGGCTCTCCCAATCGTATCGAAAATAGTAATTTAAGATATAAATACAATAATTTAATCATCACATTGTTTATAATTAACAAATAACAATCTAGAGCTAAGAGCTTAATACTTATTGAACATTTCTTTTAAAAAGATTCAATAACAAAAAAAAATGACAAAATTGACAACCCTGCAATTAAAAAATTTACTTTGACTGATAGAAATTATTATCCAATAGGAAATCAGTTTGCGTGACGTCATCTTTGCTACTTGCGCAGAACATTATTATTTATGCGTGGGATGGCGTAACCTTTCTGGCTTGATTCTGCGAAAATTGGCAGGAGGTGCACTTCAAAATTATTCGGTAATCTTACAGCGATTTTTAACCGGTTCTATTTTTTTTCAATCAGTCGCCAGTCAGTTACTTTCGCATCTGGTGTGGTGATAGATGATATCTGCTTATTGACCAAGTAGAATTATATTAGATTCGGTCTGCGACTAATATTAGTTGCCATATCTATATTGTGTTAGAAATAACTCAAGTCACAGTGGCACGAGTTTTTATTGGATGTCAATTAAACGGCCTTAAGAAATTTTTACTTTTGCTTGGCAACCGAATGGGAAAATAGAAGAAAGTTGTTACAGTAGAAAAAACCATTTTACACCATTTTAATATTCAGGATCTTATGTTTGATCATTTAAATTCTGCATTATTTCCACTGTGGTAATACGACCGATAGACTTAACAACAACAAAAAAGCAACAAAATGAGAATTATTATTAGTAGTTAGAACTAAAAATAACCTCCCACAGATGATGTTATTGAATTGTTTTAGATGTTTGTCTAATGTGACGTAAATGCGTGCGTCATCAAACGATTAAAGGGATATTTTATATGACTGCTGATGTGGCGACAATCACTGTTAATATGCGCATATACACATATATTCGTTTCTATTTATGCATGTTGTATTAATTCAGCTCAAATAACTTCGAAAGCGACAAATTGTCATTAATATATACATCGAAACGCCAAAACATTTGTAATGCAAATGTGAACATAAATATGCGAATCAGTATCGGGATGCATGTATGTGTGTATGTGTCTCCATGGTAATGATAAGAAGGCTCATGCCCAGTTGACCAAATAGTGGTACACGATAATGTTTCACGACTAATGCACTCGTTTGAAAGCATTAATAATCTTTCGCAACTATCCTCCCAATGGCATATTCGCCAACAATGCAGTGAGTAAGAAGAAACTCTCGCAAGGCATTTCCTTTTAAATTTGTTTAGTATCTTTGATGACTAAGTGATTTGATTCCTTTGCAATTTAATTTATCTTGTAGGGATGTCTTAACGACATGACCAACTGTGTGAATATGTAATAAATATTTTCGTCTATGTGAATTAAAAAAATAAATCTTGATCTTGTGGGGGAACCTAAATGCCAAGCGTAAGATTAATATGGTTCAGTATTTTGTTCAAGGTTTTTGGGAAACAGAAGGATAGCAAAAGTACAAATCAACTGAAAGGAACGTTAACGAGCTGTAAAGCCTAGTCAAATTGGGATTTGAAAATCGAATCTGACTATAAATAGTATGAGTGCTTCATTTAATTTATTTTGAATGATATTAAACCTCTTGTTACTAACGTGAGTGGTCTATGCAATTGTTCACTTCATTATCTATAATGAGTTCACATATTTTTCGATTTAAATTAATAAATAAAATTTACTAATGAATTGATAAAATTCTTATCTTGTCAAAAAATGTTGAAATTAAACCTCACATTATTAGCAGCTCAGTATGAGAAAATATATGACCGCCTAAAAAAGGTGATTTTTTAAAATCTTTTTAAAGAAATTTTAATACATATAATGCCTTTGCATTTCGATGTTAAGCTTGTGATTAAAAAAGCATTTGGTTTTCAGAAATTTATTCGCCGTCACCTGTAAGGGAATGTGAACAGTCCACAACGGCCAACAAGCCACAAACGAGCTATGCCCTTAAAATTAAGATGAAATCGGTCGATGTATCCAAATGCAACTTTCATCTTATGAGATATTTAGAGACTAGAATTGGTGTTCTACCGTAAGCTTCCCTCTCGAAAGATGATTAAATGTCATGCCCGATTTCAGCAAAATCTCTTGATATTTCTATGGCGTAGAGAGTTGCACTACTGTCAAAACTTATTGCTTTAGGTGTGGGTAAGGACGTCCCTTTATTCATATCAAGCTTTTCCAGGCATTGCACTACACGAGTAGTTATAGATGAGATCAAATCAAACGAGATTAAGATAAATTCAGCGGTACCGCAAGATTCCGAACTTTTAATCCTATGTATTCTTTTTCAGATAACAGTATTTGGCATTCATTTTCATTCAGTAGTAGACAAAGTCTATCAGGCGAAATGTTACACTTAATCGAAATGTTGCAATAATCTGAGAATTATGTCATGCGAACAGGGTTATGGCGTTATGCTTTCTGAGAAAAATGTTACATATACAAAAGTTTCCATTTAAAAGAGCGTGTGTTTCTTTTTAAAAAATAAAAATTTTATAAAAACAGCACGTTCTTTTCTAAATACGTGGCACAAAGAACTGGCGAATATGTAATATTTTTGCACTCAATTTAAAGTTCAGGGTGAAAGACTATACATTTTTATAACTATGCTAAATACATTAATTATAAAGTATAAAAAACAAGATTTTTATTTAATTTTGTATATTTTCACCTACAAATTTGATTTAATTATTTTTAATCCACTGTAATCGTAACCATCACTTTGTGAGGGTCTGGGCAATCTGAAAAATGTACGGCCTATTTATATGGCAAAATTTGTTTCCGAAACCAAAAAGCCATTAATTTTAATGTCTTTCTTACGTTCAATACGTAATTATGAGCAATAAAAATTATAAACAAATCTTTCAGATCGCATAACAAGCATTAAAGTACTTTGGGTTTTCAGAGATACTTCACTACAGGTGTTTCAAAGGTGATTGTCAGTGACCGTAGTGTGTTTAAGTCTATTGAGTCACTGGCATATCGACGCAATGTAGGTTGTGTGCCATTTTTCGGTTACTATAACGGAATGTGATCCAATATATTCGGGAACTTGTGCCTGATACGCAGACATATGTGAGTATAACACATTCCTCTTTAAGGGCTTATCCACTCGTGGTGGCTTGGTCATATACACTACTTCGCCTTTAGCCGTACTGTCCGTACAAAAATCTCTGCTGACACTTTCAATGTAGGAAAATTCTAGTTGAATGTCCACAAATACAGCTGCCGCTAACCTTTTGAAAATTATATTTTTCCGATGCGCGGTAATGGTCAAACCAGGCCTGAAAATGCATCTCATGTTACTACTGGCTAATAAAGTCGCTTCTTCTGTGTTCTTAAATACAGGAAGAATAAAAGTCAATTAATACTATTTGCTAATTTTGATTTAATAATTTTAAAGTGCACTTCTGATCAAGAACGCGGAATCCTCGTCACTATTTGCAGGGCAGATTTCACGGCCGTCCTTTAAATCGCTGAAATAGAATAATCCGGAAAGATACGTGACAGGGAATGGTTTGGAAAGACTTATAATACTCAGTTGGACATAAACGAGTGCATGATGCCTGAAGTTACCTTCCGTTAGCAGACAATACACGTCAGAAGACAAATTTGGCTAATACATCTTTCGCTACAATGTTTTTAAACAGTGCTAACTGCTGCCTGCATACCGCAAATCGCTTTTAAAGAACACGCATGCTCTCATGCTCATGAACTACAACGATGCCGTGAATACAGATATGTATTGACGCAGAGCAATAAGTTTATATTGCCACATATTTATGAATTGGA
Organism: Phania funesta; assembly: GCA_963932375.1. Classification (NCBI taxonomy): domain Eukaryota; kingdom Metazoa; phylum Arthropoda; class Insecta; order Diptera; family Tachinidae; genus Phania; species Phania funesta. The sequence goes on from OZ010656.1 coordinate 73,151,416, forward strand.
GCTGAGAGACATGTAGTTCCAACTGAAGGTGCTACTTTACACGCAGTTTGAGCGAGACTTGTGTTTCATTATAGCGATTTCTATCGACCAACAAGTTTTCCTTCTCATTATCATCCATTTTAAGGTATACAAAATTAACTCGGATTGAATGTGTTTAGACCTCAATTATGGGTTGTATGTCGACTACACAAACTATTTCAAAATATCATTACATCTCCGTCCCTTTTCGTTTCGAAATATCCATAACCACCAAATAGTTCATTCACAGAATGATGAACTAAATTGTCTTCTGTCTTAATGTAAAAAAGTTTTGTAGTATTTCTCAGTTCTAGGGATTGAAAGTGTAAAAAAGTATTGAAATTTATCAGCTGTTCGCCCCCATATAATCGTTTTTAAGGCGTACGGGTGATAAGTAACGGAATCTATAATTTTATCACTAACATTTTATTTACTTAGTATTCGACGATTACATACATACTTACATTTCGAATCTGTTTTTAAGTCTTTCATTAAATTTATTGATGGATTTTTTTTTGTCTATTTGGGATGTTTATCATGAAAAAATATCAATAAATATTTGTTTGTTTTTTTTCTGATTATTTTTGAATAGCAGCAGCTTGCTTGCTAATCACCTAATATTATAGCAAACTAGCAAGTAAACCAGGCATTAAAACTAGAGGGGAACTCGTAAACAAACATAAGAGAAAATAAAATTACTTTCGAAGTAAAAGTTAATTAAAAGCAAACAATCATTAAAATTAAATGCAATAATGACTAAAACGAAATCATTATTTGGAGGGCGTAAAATTTTAATCTCGGGTTTCACTTGTTCCTAACTAAACGGAAACATTAAGCGACAGCAACATTCTAGGCGTTATGAAAGCAATAGTGCTTTTAACCTTAAAAGAGATAAGTAAATATTAGGCGAAGAAAGTTTCGTATTTCTTCCGAAGACTAGCAAAAATACAATAAATAACTAAATAAAAGGGGTCTATTTGTTGAGAACCTAAATCATAAGTCGCTGTGTCGCGAACATTGATTTTTAAACTATCTGAAAGAAAGTAGTAGCGCTCTAGTTCTTATATAGGGTAGGTACCTCAATAGAAGTGCACTATGAAATCGTTGCTGCAATAAGTCGATTGTTTTATGCGCGCTGTGGCAAGTGCCGCAGTCCTACTCAAACCTCATGTTGTGTGGATTCATGCCGTTTAGCTGGGTTATGACCAAATTAATGCTTTCGGATTTTCGCCGATACTCTCGGTTTCGACAACAATTTTTTTTGGAGAGACCGACCCATGGTAGCCATAATCGATACAGTATCTTCAAATTATTTGACCACATTTTGAATTGCTGGCACATTAGTAACATTTACTCGACTAAAAAATTCCGCAAAGTTTACATGCGTTCTCAGCATAATAAGTTTTCACAATGATGAAGCGTTATACTCTTGCGTAGCGGAATCCGAACAATCATGGCTGGTAGCTGTTAAACAGAATTCCCATTGAGGTACACTATACTTCTCAAGAAATATGGTAATAAGAAGTTTTTTAATAGACTAGAAACATTAATAGACTACTCCGCCCATTTTTATCACAGTAACGCCACTTGACACTTGAAACACACTTGACGGATTTAAGACACGGGTTTCTGTATAAACAAAAGAAAGTAATGCAAACCAATAGAATTAATGTTCTAGTTCTTCTTACAGTCCTCTCGTTCACGAACAAAGTTCTGAAGGTCCCTTCTAGAACGCTCTTGAATTTATTGGTGAATTCCATATTTTTTATGTAAATTCCATTTAATTTTTTTTTAAGCAAATCTCTAGTGAATTTTTCGTTAAGTTTTGGCGACTTTTTAGGTTTTTAGTGAAGTTTTATTTTGTGTGGCTTTTTAATTTTTAGTTTCGTATTTTATATTTACTGGTGCGTTTAAAGCTTTTTGGAAATCTTGCTTTTATTTTGTTCTACTTTTCGATTCTTAACATTAAATGAATTTCCGATTTGTTTGCATTAAATAATTCGTTGATGATTGAGTTGTGATTGTTCGTTCGGTTTAATAAGAATTTTCCTTTCTTTTCGCTTTTACATACGCGGCAGTGAAATTTAAATCATTTGATAAACTGTTGGTTTTGTTGTGAATTTTAGAGATAGCATTTTTCGATTTCATAAGGAATTTTGGTTTTTTGTTTTTCTGAATTCTCGGTTAAGTTGAATTTTCAGGTTTGTAACACGAAAAATTAAGCGAAAAAACATCAATCACATATTTTAGCTATGTTTAGCTCCTGGAAACCGAGTTTGATAGATAGGTCTGACATATAGTAAGCCGTTTTGAAATATCAATTTTTTTGGTTGGTAAGAATTTAGGAAGGGGCACGTAAATGGCTAGTGTAAAATTTAAAAATTCCAAAAAAAAAATTACACATGCTTGTGGTGAACAAGGATTGATATAAATAAAAATTTTACTTCCAAGGACCTGCTATATTTTCTACAACTTGAGACTTGTCCCTTTTTGTCCCGTTAGGTTAATCTAGGAACAAATATACATATGTATTAGTTTAATTTTGTGTTCACAGGAAACGCAAGTATTTATTTCTGTTTTGTGAATATTTTAGGTTTTTTGTACATACAATTTTCAAATATAATTAAACGATAACGTAAACCTGAGATGCGAGAAAGTCAAACAAAGTATATAATTAAAGTTATTTAGGAATAATTAACAACAACCTGTTGCCCATATGCAAGCACAAAACTATTAAAGTACAACAACATTTTATTACACGAAATAATAAAATAGTGAATAACTATTAAGCTGCATGCAATTATAATTGAAAATTTATGGAGGTCTGCAGAAAATGCGATAGCAGAAGGTATCTTTGTTGTTTTAATAGGTTAAGAGTTGTAACTATTTGCTCCTGTAGATCGCGTTGCAACGGGACACAAAACAAAACTTGATTAGAGAGTGTGATATTGATTAGAGGCTTAATTTTAAATTTTTACTGTCAATAAATCGATAGCTAAATAAGAGATCTCCAGTAAACTACGCAGAAAACTGTGTCAATGATTTACTTCCCACTTATTAAGTCCCTCTAGCTGAAGCGGATATGTAAGCCTGCCAAACCTTTGGTCCCCCAAAACGCAAAATATTCAATAAGCCCATTTTACACTTAACGCCCTGTTATGAATAAGAAAAGATAAATATAAACACTCTTCAACACACGCACATACATAAATATAAATAAATTATAAAATTTTTTGTATCAAAAATACTAAAAAGAAAATGCGAAAATAAATAAAATTAATTGTTATTTATCGAAAAATGTAAAACATTCTTAATGACTGTTGATAGGAAAAAGGGCTGGTAAATGAAAAGGGTAAAACCATTAAAAAACTAACTACAAGTTTTAATTAGATTCTTTTTTTTAGGACTTGACATGAACTAAAGGAATGATAAGGAATTATTGAATTAGAAAAAGTGTTAATGCGATCAAATCAAGTGCACTTGTCTCAAAAAAATATTACTTTCCTAATTAAGAATCTGAGCACTAGAGTCAAAATATTTCAGTTAGTTAATGCTTAAATAATTGAAGAAAGATGTATTTTCTAAGGGAAATTAAAACAACTTCACACTTTAAAAATTGAAATAAAAAAACACATCATCATCATCTCCGCACTCAGTATTAAACAATTTCTGTTCATCCAAAAGTATTCAGTTGAAACCCCAAATACAAATATTTCCCATTAAATTGCCACAAACTTTTTCCCCCAAAAAAAAACCGCTTAACACTTTGTATCGAAATCGTAAAGTTTGTTAGAGTTTTACGAGAAAATAGTTTCAGCGGAAATGAAAAAGAAGGTGGTTGTTAAATGATACTGCAATTTAAAGCCACACGTCAATTTGAACATTTGATGACAGTAATGACAGCGACAACAAACTATTAACACCATCATAACTAACCAAAAGATGCAAACAGCCAACAAACCAGCCAGCCAAGTGGTAATGAATGTGTTGCGTTTGCATGCAACATCATTCATTTATTCAACCATGTAGGATATAAAATTTAGTATATACTCGTGTACATACCCAAATACTTTACACATACGCACACATACACAGCCTTTTTATAGAGTAATAAACTATTCCACTACGCTAAAAAATAAACTGCATATATAAAATTATATTTATTGGCCAGTTAGATCCACTTACCATTCCCCCTTTCCCGGGCGTGGGCTAAGCTTGAAAATTTATCGTTTAGGAAAATGTTTACTTTTGTTCGGAAATGTTATATTTTCCCTACCCCTAGATTCGTGGCTGTCCTTCAAATTACGGATACTATGGGTATTGCCAAGTTTTCAATTTCCGTTAATCAGTGCCACGATATTATTTAATTGTCTGTGTAGAATCGTAATAGAATCTTATGTTCTGATGTTGGTTTATTAACAAAAACCTTCATAATTTGTTGTTGTGTTCAGAAGAAATATACCACTTTCCTTTCCTTTCGCGGTTACTGTTTTCAGCCCTAAGCGACACAAAAAGGCGTACACTTACACAACTGGAACACATCGTACGGAGATGTTGGTTGCCTGCTATCGCTTATGCTCTACCGTGTCTCTAATGTATCCATCTTACAATCTTTACGGTAATATTTGAAAATGTTTCATAATTGCATCGTTTTTAGTCCAGGGTAGTGCGATCTGGTAGTCTTGCACTTGGGTTCAGATTGTTATCTGAGCTGAGCCAAATTATACTATGTAAGACTTTCATAATTTGCTACTTAAAGGCCAAGAGAAGGATGCCACAGTATTAATCAATATATAGATGCTGGAGCCACTTTTATAACATAGTAACAGTATTATTTCTATGCTACTGCTGAATTGAAATACAATTTGATATCATCCTTTCCTTTTCTGGCTGTTCTATCCCAACTTGCAGCGTGAAACTAAAGTATTTCTCACTCATTGACTTAAAAAGTTGTCCCTAATTAAAAAGCTTAAGCTGCATCGGCCAATTTGACGAGGGCAGTTAGTTAGACCATTCTTTGTTGCTCGGACTAACGACGGACCTACTACCCAACAACGAAAATCTTTCATTTTGGAAATCAGCTGTGTAAAAATTTTCACTGGTCGAGAATTTTTGCTTTTGCAGGTGACAGATTTTTTAAATTTTTCGTATGAGAATATTTAATGGTTAATAGTTTTTGAGTGGCGAAATATCATATGTTCCTCCCCCTTGATATGTGCCTGGAATGCTTGGAAGTAATGGATAACAACGGACCATCAGTTTAGTTGTCTACTGAAAACCAAAAATGTCCACTTCGCCTAAACTAACGGCTATCAGTTGTCATTTGTAGTCTTGATAGATCGGAAATGCTAACGACCAATCGTTCTCTTAAATAAAATACGGCTTTTTATGGTAAAACGTACATTTTAAACATAAGGTAGCGGGAGAGAAGACCATATATTACCGCCTCCTAGAACAGCCTAATTGGAACCATTAAACCATCCGCTGTTCGCCTTCAATTGCTTTAAAGTACAGATCTAAGTAATGAACCCGACACCTACAGGCTACTAGTAGGGTGTTTAGACAAATAAACAAAAATAATGCGAAACCATTAAATTAAACAAAGCATTAAATTGAGCCGAGTTTATGTTTAGTTTTCATTTGATATTTCTTCCTCTTTTTATTTCGCTTCCCATTTTACTTGTTTGGTATTCTTTTATTTCGTTGGGACCACCCATCCTCTCGCTCTCACTTATTTCTGAATTTATTGTGCAAATAACAAAACTTCTCTATAATGAAAAGTTTGTTGTATTAACATTTTTTCTATTGCCATTAAATTCATTCCATTCTCATCCTCATCAAGTTCGGTGGTAGTGGCAGCATAAATATCGACACCCCTTTTTTTAGTGCTGATTATGATGTGAAGATACAACATTATAACGACACAGCAATAACGTTGGTGTCGTACGCTGATATAACCGCTGCTGCCGCATCTGTTGTTGAAGATTAGAAAACGAAGGAGTTAGACGGGGAAATAAAGAGTGTGACACGAACAATGTGCCGTCGTCATTGTCGTTGTTATCAATGTAAGGCAATGGATTTGTTTTATACGCCATTGGTAAATTGGTAAACAGCATGAGTATGAGAAGTCAGTAGGTAAGAACCTATTTTGATAGTTGGATATTATAAACAACTATTAGTACTACTCGTGTTTGTTGTATATTTAATGAAGCCATCACTTACAGTATCGTTTTTATCATCATCGTCGTCTCCGTCGTCATCATTACCATTTACCATCATCCAATCTTTTCATATCAAATTTTGTATAGTTGTATCTGACTGGGTGTTTATGTGCTTCTCCATAGTTCCCAATCATAAATGTTTTGCAAAAAAAAAGCATGAAATCTAAATTTTAAGATAAACTGGTACTGCCACGTTGTTCATATCATACAAATCTATAGTTGTAATATATTTATTCATGTGTGTATGTGTGTGTTTATGTACAGTGGTGCAGCTAAGTTTGAATATTCACTGGTGTCTCTTATACAAACACGATAGTCTAGTTAATAGTGGATTCGATACCCATCAGAGACGCTGGTCTGAAAGTCGACGTTATTACGCTCGGTAATTTCAGTTGGAACACTCGTAAATGTTAATTTGTAAATGTATTGTAGGTTAGGTGAGATTAGGTTATGTTGTGAACAGGAGCCAGTAGGCATACACTTAATTCAGTGTTACGAGTTATTTTGCATTTCTTTATGAACCAAGAAAAAAACTTTCGGTACTTCGACCAAAATTCCTCACAATTTTCCTTTCAATGCCTCTTCGGGTTTGTTCTTCAGGACAAATGTTCCATTCTCTTCCTCTAACCTCGGACCTTGGTAACAACTTATTGACACAGTGCTCGCGAGTTTTTGGCCATTTCGGTTGTTAGATTGTGCTTCGATTGTGTCTAATTAGTCGAATCTTACCTATAAGGTATCCCCACGGAAAATGTTCAAGGGGAGTGAAATCGAAGATAATTCGTTTACCGCAAAAACCATGTATTCTTGAAACTCTTGAACAATTGGGCCTAAAAGTTGTTTACTCTTTCGCAGTACCGTTCACTATTTCCAGTAAATTCTTGCTGCTGTTTTAAATTTGCCTAGTTGGTCTGGTATTTCAAAGCTCCGAATGCATTTTCTAATGCTATCATCACTTGGTGCATGACAAGAATAATATTTTTATTGATACAAATGCTGAGAGCTAAAGGATTACCGTTTTGCTAATAAGGTCGTGCACAAAAAGCGCGAAGAGGTCCCAGGTCCTCCTGAAGAACAGCCAAACAGGAAATGAACTTTTAATTAATTAACAAGTAGTTATATTTAATGTCAATAAGAATTGCAGGGCAGTAAAATTCCGGTTCAATTATGAACCGAAAACTATAGCAAGTTTTCGGAAGGTACCTCTCCGTCAACGTTTAGTAGTCTTGATAATTTCCCCTTGGTGAAATCTTTAAATAAGTGTTGGACTTGATTTGAGGATTTGAGTATGATACCATTCATTTCCTCTTTGGTTTACTTTTTAGTATAATTTTTTGCAAACTAAAAATAAATTATGGCCGTTACATAGGATGTTTTTTTTGCTTCTGGGGTTCTCAGTGTAAAATAAATGAAAAATGTTCATCTGGCGCCATCATTGGAACGATGAAATTAGCAACATTACAGTACAGGAAGAATTGTACTTGGTTGGTATGTGGTTTCAACAATACAGTGCCAGTTGCCTCACGGCACGCGATACCATGAAGCTCTTGGAGCAGTCCATTTGCCGCCAAGATCATGCGACTTACCCCGCTATAATTTTTTTTTTTTTTTTTTTGGGATAAGTGAAATCGCTTGCGTGAAGGGACAAGCCATCCACAATTCCAGCTTTGAAAGACAACATTATGAAATTCTGGAAAAAGTAGACCAAATTTATAGATCACTGATGGACTACCTACGGCATAGCCGCGGGCAAAATCTACATGAACTTATCTTTAAAATATAAATAGCAAGCATTCCAAATAAATTTTTCCTTGACTTTCGCAAACTTACTGTGTTTTTTTTCAATTATCGAAATACAAACGGTTAAAAAATCACCCATTAGTATGTTTAGACATACTCCTTAATTTAGTCAATTAAATTTTTAATTGATTTGATGTTCAGACATACGCAATTTAGCCTAATCAATTAGCATTGATAGCTAAAAATGTTGTCATGAGCCGACAAAGATGTTTGCGAAATCCTGTAATCTGGTATTATCCATTTTTACGTATAAGATGTCCAATTACCACCATAATAAGCAAGAGATAGCTGAATTGGTAACAAAAAAATTGTTTATCCCTTTTATGTAATAACGTTAATGTTAGTATTAGTTGTCGGATCTAGTTATTGGTTTATTTACATTTAATGTGTAACAACACACTTCACCAGGGTTGCAAGGGCAATTTGACACAATTTATGATGGAATAATTCATTGCTAAATTATTAATTGAATTCCTGTGTGGTAAATTGAGATCAATTAGGCATTAATTCCTAAAACTTCATAATTCCGCAATTAAGGTGCATGTCTGTGCATACTATTAAACTTATATTACTTCATTCTAATATATACGATTCTCTCTAAAAAAAAATGCTAAGTTGAAAGTTGTTTAAGCCATAGGAACTAATAGTCACTTGTATTAAGTAAATATAAAAATAAAAATACACATGAACAAACTAATAAGTAAAACAACTTATTATTTATTGAGTTTAAATTAAAAAACACCACCGCCATAAAGCAAAAATGAGTATGACATTTTCTCAATAACCCACTTGACACTACCCCTCTATTTAATTGCCATATAGTTTATATTAACAGTAGAAACAGCAACAATACCGCCATTATAATGAGCATCGCTTACAAATGCATATGCATAAGGGTTGCCAACTCATGCACTTCTGTCCAGCTCTAGCGATTTTATTTTGAAATATATTATTTTCGGTATAGTAAAATTTAATATGTAATTTTTATATGTGTTTTTATATTGCAAACATGTATTTCTTTTGTTTTTTAAGCATTTATTTATTTATGATTATAACTCATTTACTTTATTAGTCCAAATAGTTTGTAGCAAAGCCCTTAACCCATTGTAGTAAAGCAAGAGCTTTTGATGTTAATCGAACCCACACCAGCACCAGCTGCCGTTTTAAGCAACATTATAAAGCGAAACAAAAGCATTTTCATTTTGTTTACACAGTATTTCGGAATAAATATTTAGAGGCCAGTGCATTTGTTCTCTTCGATCGGTTTTTTTTATGGCCACAGTTTATAGTTTGAGCCGCCTAAAGTACTAAACCAAACAGATTTACTTGAAAGTTTTGTATAAATTTACATATTATTTTAACAAAATCTTAATAGTGAAATAATCTGTTCAATCCCAGCTTAAATCCCTATTTGCCGGCTATGCATTTAAGCAGCATTTCCCATTCAAACATATTTGAAATAAATAGTTTGAGACTATTATTGAATTTTGTTATAGTTTCAAAGCCATTTTTGAAGATGTTTCAAAACAAAGTTTATTTAAGTACTACTAGTACAGCCTTCGGGGAAAAAAAAAATTTCCCAGCAATTTCGCCTGTTCTAACTACTTTTAATAAATAGTTGACAACCCTGCTTGTAAATCCTACTTCCTCTTCTCCCACATGCAAACCCACAAACATCCCATGCAAACAATTAACTGATTATCCATACAAATATACATACACAAACACATGCATATATTAATAAATTTCTTTTAGTTAAACATATACTACTCCATAAATGTTTGTGTGTGTGTGAACATATGTATGTTAAGTGTAAATATGTTTGGAGTCTATTTGTGATTATGGTGGCTTTTCCATATGGGCATATTCAATTGTATTTTTTTTATTCCGTTCAAAAGATGTCAATACACAACAGATAAATAATAAAGAAAACAAAGTAGACGTACTTTGTTAAAATTTTTCTTATTTTCGATTGTGGTCTGTTTCAAAATATCGAACGAAAAGTTTCTCAACTTCAAGTTAATATTTTTAAAGTTTTCGGAATATGAAATACAACCAGATATTATGTATTAGTAGTGGAGTTACTGAAAACCAAAGCTGTTTTGTTCTGCTGAAAAAGTGAACGCATACCTTCTCATGACATTCTACGATAGGCCGTTCTATCAAATATTATTAATCGTGTAACTAAACCATTAATTGGAGAGGAAAATTAAAAAAATTCAAGTTCATTTAAGATGGACTCTTAACACACTTTTCGAGATTTAATAATAAAATATAATTAATTTTCAACACACAAATAAACAAACTAATCGGATTTTTTTAAAAATATATTAGAATCGCTTTCCTAAAATATAGTTTATACACGCTACGAGGGCGGTACCACAACTCTAAAATATGGCGTAGGAGAATAATTGATTACCGTTATTTGAAAAAATATAGATTTAGAAAGTATTGAATTTTAGAACTGGAGCCGTACAAGATTATTTTCTTTTGGTATATAATTATTTTTGTTTATACCTTTTTAATTATTTCTGGATAATAGGTTATGAGCAACTTCTTTAATATAAGCTGTGTTCCCGTACTTTGCATTGAAAGCCCGCGGGATTCCAATTTTATCGAAAAGTGTTTTCGAGCTCAAAAATTGCGCAAATGAGAGTGATATTGAGAGAATTGTGCTATTCTTCCTGTACGAAACTACTAACAGGAAAATTAATCAAGTGTGAATATATATATTTCTTATGTGTTTATGGTCTTATAATTCCAAAATGTCTTCTGAAAAAAATAATTAAGAACATTTTGTAGGAAAGCGTTAACTTTTACATAAAGCAATCTTTGCAGAATGTTTTAGTTTCAGAGCTATTAGCAAAAATTAAACTTAAATATGTCACCTTTTGATGGCCTGTTCCTTCTAACTCCTCAAATAAAACTGACAGACATCCCATATGCATTTTTAAATTTCTTGTGAAAAATGAATTAAAATTGCAAGAAAACCTTTAAACTTTAATACGAAATTACCATTTTAACGTTTTAATTGAAGAAAACCTGATTCTAATTCATTGCACCAATATTTTATATTCTAAATTAAACGAAGAAAATTATTCGGAAATGGACTTCAGAACAGGTGATTTATATGGATTCCAAGCTATGCTTATGTTCACTTAATTAATTCATAATTTACACGTTTAAAATACTCCCAAAATAAAACTACAGTGCGCAATAATATTTTTTCTACGCACTGCACACAAACTTTGAATGGCGAAATTAATTGGTCCACCCCGGCCATCACAGTTAACAAGATACTAATGTGTGTGGGCAACTTAATATTTTTTAGTTCATACATTTAAGTTTATAACATAATTATTTCTTTTTTTCTCTCTGCCAATAAAAATTGTTACTTACGTAGATTTTTGGATCGAATATCTGTCATCCCTTGTCAAGTTTGGTTTGAAAATAAACTGGTTTCGGCTATGTGCCATCTTCAGTGTCATTTTTCTTTCTCTCTGTCCAGAACGAAAAATGAAGCGGAAATTCGTTCCAAAAATCTACATCAAAACACCCTGTCGGAATATCAACTGAAGAATTGTTCCTTAGATTTATTATTCTTATTATACTTTTGAAAATGGGATATTTTTATTTTGTATTTGTCGCTGTTCTAATGATGTATTTATGTTTCTTAAAATTATTAGTTGCTTCGTTTTGGGAGAATTGTTAATTTTTATTAAATTTTGTTTATTTACACTTTATTTGTTTAAATTTTGTGCCAGTCAGTGATAGTGCATGTTTTTGTTTTCTTATTTTGTTTGTGTAGATATCTTTTAGTTTTATTTAATTTTCTATAAACATTTAAGCTGATTTGCATTTATTTGTTTTATTGGGACGATTTTAAATTAAAATTTTGTGTGTTAGTATGTGTGAGTCTTTTCTTCTTCCAGAGCATGAAATGTTTTATTTATTTATTTTGTTTTGAATTCTAAATTATATTATTCTATTTTTGTTTAATTTTTGCACTCAATGGATAAAAGAGTGGTGACGTTTATTTTGAATATTTTTTACTCCCATCAATATATATTTGTACATACATACATATGTATGTATATAGCGGCATGTGTTCAACTGTTAATTATATGACGTGAGAACTGTGGGATGGAGAGTTGTAAAAAGTGTAAAACTTTTATTTAGTAAATAAGTTTACGTTTGTTTAGGGGCGTTTCACACTATTTTGCAAGTGTTTCGATTTTCGTTGGATTCTTGCTGTGAGAAATCTTGTAAAATCGTTTTGAATGTCAAAAAAATCTGAAGTAAAATATTGTCATTACAATTTCTACACTAACTACTTGAAATAACATGAAAATCACGTAGTTGTTTACTTCAAGCAAGTAGCAGAGAAAGAAGCCGAAACGATACTTTCGATGGCAATGGCCGAGCAATTTTAAGTAGGTATGGGCGGCGGCTGCCCTTGAGAATTTCAGCGGCTCAAGTTTTTTATGTATTTATTTTTTATTAAAATATAACAATATAAAGTGGTAAAAAAGTACAAAAATCTTCAGCACTGGAGTCAACCAAATCAGGGTCCGAAATAATATTAAATTTGGAATATTCAAAGAATAACCTAGAGTCTTAGAAAATCATATGCTTTTTAAATATTTCAATTTTATTTTTTGGCAGAAATAAGTTTTATTCTTTGATTTAAATTTTTTTGTAAATAATTATTAAATTTTATTTTATACTTTTGGCAGAAATAAGTGTTATTTTTAATTTTAATAATTAAATTAATAATTAATTTTTATTTCCAAAAAAATTAATAATTATTTAGGACAAAGTAAACCAATTAAGAATTATAAAATATTTCTGTTAAAACATAAATCCGAAGAAGCAATAATTATTTATCACATAGACCTGAAAAAACCCATTTCTGACAGAAAAAGTCAAGAAATAATAATAAACCAGTCGCTTTGTATATTTGTCCAATAGCTGCTTTTGGTATTTTATTCGCTTATCCTTAATCTAAGAGTGCGAAAAGCCCTTTAATACTCATCACTTTTGAAAACAGATTTTCATTAAATTAGGGATTTAGATTTTATACTTTTGTCAGTAAGCCTGTACATACCGGGATTCTTGAGAAAATGTTCTTCAGTTCTCTGGAACTGGCTTTTCCGTTTACGCTTAAAACGTGTTTTACTCGTTTCTTATTCTTGTTTTTTATCTCTCTCCTCATTAAAATCAGGTTTAGTACAAAAATGCTGCGTGTAAAAAGATAGTATGTAAATACACAGCTGATATATCAGGAAAAACCACTATACTATTTTGTTCTAAAACTAAAGGAATATCAAGAGATTTGACTTTGGTGTGTTATTATCATTTCTGCGAATAAAAATAGTCTTCATTTCGTTTTAGCCGTTTAAAATTTGTCACCTTCGTATTCGATTCTCTAGAAGTTTCAGCGAAAAAAGGTTTTACATCAAAAAAATATTCCTTTATTCCTTTTTGTATAATATGAATTTGAAGTAAATTTTTCCTGGTTCTGTTTTATATAAGAACTGTTGAAAATGCAAAAAAAAAAAAATACAAATTATTTAAACCGTCTTTATTATAAATAATTTGCACACAATTATGAAAATAGTTAACGTATTTTCAAAACTTTGAAATAGCCATCTACATAACAAACAATTTTTAATAATGAAAGTCCAAAATGTAGAAACAACGTCATATAACGAATTAAGAAAGTTACTAATGTCGGAAATTTAATTTGGGAAATATAGTTAATTTTTATTAGTACGTAATAACAAAAACAAGCACAACTTCCAGAATTGATTAGAATTGCACGAAATCGTTAAAAACGCAAGAAGCTGTTAATTGTAAAAAAGATTTAACAGTCAATAATATTAACATTTATAACTGAAATGCAATTTTATATATTAGACTTTTTATATATTTTCTTTTTACTAAACTTTGTTCAACTTTTCAACAAAACATAAGCCCACTGTAGCAAGTAATTAAAGTTGGGTGGTGCTGGGCTGACTCAGCTTTATCACAACAATACACTTGTTTATATTATCAAGCAGAGTATAAAATGAAAATAAAATAACAAAACTCTCACGAAATTCTCCACGCTCTTTTTATTTCAAAGATACAACAGTAGAAAATTAGTGTTGCCAAAAGTAACTTTTATTGTATAAAAATTATCAATATTGCTGCCAGAAATAATAATTAAGAAAAGCATGTTTTGTTAAAAAATTATGCTAAAATGTTTTACAGAAGAAAACGAAAATATATTATTAACAAGCTCTCTAAAAACCTTAGATTAAATATTTCGAAATTAGAAAAGTTTATACTATGCAACAGCTTTTAGTTACTGACCAAACTACTAGTGAAGTTTATATAGAGAGAACCTAACAAAAACCACTGCTTCGCTATCGCTTAAGGGAATATCGAGTTGGCATTGCTTACTAACCTGCTTGCGTATGACGCGATCTCCCACTTTCAGGGTTTTTGGAGAGTCAATGAAAGCTTACGTTTTGTTGTGTTTATCGTGATATATATGTATAATTTTGTTTTTATTTGTTGTATGACAATACAGTAGTGCTTTCTGGTATGACACGACGAATGTGTAAAAATACTTGTTTTTTCTGCATTCCTAAAAAGTTTACCTACAAATATTAAAAAAGTTCATATTTTCTGCCACATAGTGTTGGATTTACTAAGGCAAAATATATGTGCTTACAATAAATTCTTGTGCGCCAAAAAAGTATGTATGTACAGCTTACAAAATCTGCATTATCCTTTTCAGGGAAACATTTTGTGTAAAGTTGTTTAAATAGATAGATATTATTTAATAGCTTTTAGCACATTTCTTAAAAAGGTGAGTGATTTTTGTTGTCTTAGAATTATGTAAATCCTATAACGGGGATACAGTAGTAACGCAACAGCAACACTAGAAGTAGTTGTAATAAAATAGTAAAAGAGATGAGCAAAAACACGAATAATAATATAAGCATATGGATACATTTAGTAATTAATAAATTAGACGATTGAAATAATTATTTTATTTAATTACAGAAATGTTTTTTTAATATTTTGAATCAACTCCACTTTTAAGATGAGAATTTCTCTTTAATGTAAATTTTGTTGACTCTTTATCTGTATGTGTGTGTTTGTAAATACCGATAACAGTTTTGTTACTGTAAAAATATGCCGGTATGTATTTTGTTTTTATTATTCTTATTAAATATTTTTGTTGCCTTTGCTGCTTATGTTTAGTAAATATATGTACATATGTGTGTATGAAATAATATACAGAAAAGAGAGTTTGATTAATATTCGTACTGTATAGAGAATGCGCATTAGCAAGTGGTGGAGAGGAGAATTATTTATTGAGTGAATGAGTGAGTAAATATGGGAATTGTTGTATGTGTGATTTAGTGTAGTGGAGCAAAAGATAACAACCGGCTGTTTATGCTTGTGTATTAAGGGGACTTGGCAGAAATAATTTTAGTCTTTACTGAATTGAACTACAAGTTGGGTTGTTGTTTAAGAACAAAAAACGAAATTTTTAACAAACAAAAAAAAAAGATAAAAAAAATTTATATAAATATTAAAGGTCGTTGTTAAAATCTCATAAATGGGTTTGCAAGAAAAAATCAAAGAAGATATAAAAAGTTAGTTAAGCGTCATTATACTAATTTCTAAAGTGAAAATTTATATAAAGTCAAAGAAGTAAAAAATGTTGATGAGACAAAGCAAACCAAGTAGTGTCTTTTATAATTCAACATAATTAAAAAAAAAGAGAAAAACAAATAAATGAATCGCAAAATATTTGGATATATATTTAATAAAATTTATTTAATAGGAGGTGAATAAATAATAAATTTTCTCGAGAGTAAAACAAACAAAAAATTTTTAAATTAATATAAATATTTTACTTGCAAAATGAAAGTATTTTATACGTAATGTGTTGACGTGTTTACTTAATAAAAAAATTTTTTTTTACATTTTTTGCTACTTAAACCCTATTTCCTTAAACTAACAAAGTATTTGTGTTATTTTGTATTTGTTAAAGATTTTTATGGTGCGGTTTTGTACGAATAAAAAATATTTCAACAGCAAACAAAACAAAAACTAAGCAAATGTAAATGAATTAAATACGAACCAAAAACAGTCTGCAAAGTCTCTAGTGTTGCCAGATGTTTAATCATTTACGGATTTGAACATATTGTTTAAATTTAACATATTTTTACAAATAATTTACTATGAACAAAATTTCAAATGAGACAAGTTTTGTTTCGAAAAATAATTTTTGTGGGGCTACTACAATATTATAACTTATGACGTTTTCGTTTCTTAAATAAAGTGTTGCTTTGTTAAAGTGTACATGCTTATCATACCCCTAATATTTGGGATTTTCTACAAATCATAAAGGGTACTGCCTTTCGCCATTATTAAGGGTCAAATTCAAAAGGAAAACACCAGTGTTTATGGGCGTAAAATGTTAAAAGGGCTAAAAATTTTACATTATTTATAGAAATGAAAACACTATTAAAACCAATCAGGCACGAATCCACTTGAGTTTTTTTGGGTATTAAAAATTTTTCTAAAACGGTTCTGTGGGAAAATGTTAAATTTTAGTGGCTTGAAAAGCAAATGCAATATTTGATTAAAAGTCGCCAAAGCAGTAGCGTCAAAACAAACTAGTAGAAAACATTTTAATTAAGATTTTTGTAACATTCGGCTTCTTGACCCGATCCAGTTATCGAGGTAAATTCGGCAAATCCATTATTTCGAGTACTTTTTTTATTTTCCAATTTATAATCATATACAAACAACATATTCTCGAAAATAAATACGTCTCATTTGCGAAAGAGCTTGGTTTCTTAAATTTCCGTGCTGAAATAGCATGACCCGAAAACCACCTCGTCAGAGTCGAGTTTTCCAGTGGCAATTTTATAACTAAGATTTAACTCTTCAAATCAAATTCAGTTCCAGTCTTCCGTATCTAGGAATTATTTTCGAAAAATGAGTAAAAATGTTCAATCGTTTTCGATCTTTTCTTTTTTTAATCATTGTGTATAAATTTACACTTTAAAGATAATTAAAAAAGTTTTATTTCCGTTTAAAACTATACTTGTTAAAAGATGTTTTATTTTTTGTTAAATGTAAATGGCGTCGGATCCCGCCATTTTTACCTTTTTGCAACACTCTGGCAACCCAAAAGCTATTAAAAAATCAACAAGAACCGTTAAAAAAAAGTAGAAAGCAGCAAGTAGCAGCCACAAAAAATTAAAAGTTACATACGAATATTTCTTAAGCAAAATCAACAAGAAGCAATCATTAAATTTTGTTCGCTTGCTATTACTTTCTTTTGACTTTGTAGTTTAACTACATTTCGTTTGTATTGTGTTTTTATTATGGCTTTTTTGTTTGCTTTTACAATTGTGTTGTCTTTTTCTCGTTAATTCTTCTTATGCCAGTATTTAGTTCTTTGTATGTGTTTCAATTATTTATCAGCCACACAAACACTTGTGCTTCTTTAATAAATTAAATAAATTAAAAGGCAAAAGAACAGCCACAAACTGAAACACAAAAGCAACCACCAACAACTATTGCAAATATTAAAAGCAATGAGCAACAACTACAACAAGAGCCAAAGCAAAAGTAAATTAACAAAAAAGCAATAAGAACAAGCTTTATCACAAACCATCACTATTCTCTTCTTACCTCCTTTAGTGTGCCAACAACTTGTATTTTAATAATTTTTTTTTTCAAACCAATAAAAAAGTCTTCTTAGACGATAGAAAAAAAACAACAAGCAGCTAACGACAACAACAAACAACGCATATTTTATACAGTAAATTGTTGTCTGAATTGAATCGTGGCAAATAAATAAAACTCTCAGCAATAACAAAAAACAAGAATCTAACAAATTCTCTCTTCCTAAGTAAAGAAGCAGATTTAACAACAAGAAGAGCAAAGGAAACGGGCGGCCTTTGGTGCTCCTGCTTTGATACGAGAAAATCTTGGCAAAAGAGCAATAAAATAAATAACAATTACTAGTGAAAAAAAGAGGTAAACAAATAAAAAAAAATTAGAAAAATTTATAAACAAAATAATTAATAAGTATAAAACAAACAGCAAAACTAATTCAAATTAATCATTATTATTTTATATTTTAAAAAAAAGTTTAAACACGACAGCTTTAACAATTACAAATACATACACATACACACATATTTGCTAATAATTAATACACATATTTTGATAAAAACACATTGAGTCATCAATTACACACTTGTGTTCTTTTTTTTTTTTGTTTTGTTTTGTTTTGTGCAAATTTTAGGTTTTCTTTTATTGTTTGCTGTTGCTGCAAATATTTTAAGTGAAAGGTTTTTTATTTAGGGCGTTTTTTTATGCTGAAAAATGCACAGGCACGGGCATTGATTTTTTTGTATACATACATACATACATATGTACGTATTTCCTCTTAGTTTTTAGTAATTTATAAGAATAATAAACTTAATCCGGGAAATCTGTATAATCAGTGCTGTTCTGTATTACGAATACGCAACACTTTATTGGAAAGTAGAAATTTCCGAGTTTTAAGCTGTTTTCAACTGTATTCAACTTTCGAAGAACTTCTTTCGGATTATTTTGCATAAGACATATGGGTTAAATTAATTCGAATTGGAGTTTATTAAATTCACACTTTATTTATATGTTAAAATTACAAGTTTTATTAAAATTTTAAAGGTTTGCTTTTAATTTTCATTTATTTTTACAATAATTTTTAAAATGCATTCGGGACGTCTGCACAGACTTGAGTGAGAACTTTTGGTTATCAATATAAGCGACAACATGTGTGTTTCACAATTACTTCGAAAAAAGTAGAACTATGTAAGCTAATTTCCGAATTATTTAATTCCCAGTGTTTTTAGAATTAATATTATATAAAAATCTAAAAGAAATTTTTTATTTTTCAACTCGCAAAAGTTCACTGTTTATGCTGCACTAAACCCATATGTTGTATTAGGGCCATTCCATTTGGTCGGATGGGACATTCTAACCCGTTTTTTGCTTAAAATTTTTTCCAACTTTTAAAATATCCGCGTATTTTTTTTAATTTGCCGTTGAAGGAATTAGTAAAATATCATAATTATTTGTATTTAAAAGAAGGGCGGGGGTGACACCAAATGAATGCACTTGCCTAAGTTAATAACTGTAATTCGAAAATCAACACAAACTGTGCACCTTTTGTTCAATAACATTTTTATATAATGCTTCTGAATTGTATTTAGGTCAATTACTTGCGGCTTGTGGCTAGGGATAGGTGGAACAGCACCTTAAGTCTGGTGGGACAAGAAAAAAGAGGGGTTGAATTTCCGTCATCCCTTGTCAAGTGTGGTTTGGGGACATCCCGGTTTCGGCTACGTGCCATCTATAGTGTCATTTTTCGTTCTGAGAAGTTTGCATCAATTCGTTAGTGTTTCATTATTTGTTAGGTATCTATTTGTCATGTCAGCTACTAGTATCACATGTAGCAGGTAAAAATCGTAAGTCGGGTATTTTGTACGGATTGGTAGATGTAACTTACTGTTTTATTGCTTTGTATTGCGCCAGAATTTGTGCTTGCGGATACCAGGTAAATTTTATAGGTACCCTTTTTTTATCACTCAGCCATCTGTAATTAGGACGTGGTAGCAGACGGGGTGTTTTTGTATATATTGGTAGACGATTGTGATTACTATTTTATTGTATCAGAATTGCTGTTTGCGGACGACAGATGAACGTTGTTTTTAATTGTTTATAATGTTTTTCGTTGAGGTTGAAAAAAGTCAGTGATTATTGGATTATCTTGTTCGTTATTTTTATTGTGTGTTTTGTAGATTAATTTTAGAAGTTCGAATATAACGTCTGACTCGGAGTTAGTTTGTTTGTTTATGATGCGTCTGTCAAATGTCTTATGTTTGTATAAATCACGTTTTCTAGGATGTTTAGTGGAGTCTTTCTTTTATTGAATGTTTTTATAAAAAAAAAAATAATTTAGGATTTTGAAAAAAACCCTTTTACATTGATTTTATTAGAAAATTGTCACTTGGATGGATATATATATCATTATATTAAATTTTCTCTTAATTTCTTATAAAACTTAAATAGTGGCGGCAAACAGTGCAGTCTACTTTCTATTATAATACCACCGGCATTTGTACTACTGATATGTTCACAACAGTAAAACTGTAACAATGCGCAAAAGTCGAAAAAATTACTGGTTTCTAAAAACTTTTTTATGTGAACTTTGTTTTATATTGGAATTAATTTCGAAGCTGCAAATTTATTTTTACAACTACGTTGAGGTGCGGGAAGAAATTTCCCTCCAAAACGATTAAAAATTAACATTTTTGCATTCAAATAGTTTAGAAAAATTTGGGTATTGTTTGATTTCGTTAATATATCTTCATCTACTAAAAGCTTAACCTGAACACCCGGCTGCTAAAGTAATTTCAAAAGATTCCTTTTGAGTCTTTTTTATCCCATCATTATGGGGGCAAATCACTGTGCGTATGAGTAATGGGAACGAAAACATTACAATATCGGGCCCAAAAGGCCGAGGAACATAGAATCCGTCGCATGTTATTCGTCGTCTTTTTTAACTGACAACCAAGTTGAAACACAGACTTTCTTATGAGCTTTGTTCCATTCGGTACGTCTCCGTCAACGCAAAATACTAAAGTTGGACAACTTTTAATGAAAATTTTAAGATAATTTATTTATTAAATGTTACATACAATAGTAACGAACACGTTACAATAGTAACGAAGACCTTCACCTTGATAAACTAGTACATTACCATCTAGCCTGCCGAGAGATCCTATATATCCACACAAACCAAATTTTACAGGAGAATTTTTTTTTTATTTTTTTTAATTTTTTTTTCGAATTTCTTTAGAATTTTTTCGAAAATTTTGCAAATATTTAGAAAAACAATTATAATACAAAGTCAACATTTTCGATGTGACTGGCTTAGTTTTTATAACAAACATATAATGTAAAAGAAGATCAAAAGAGATATGGGCGCCGTTTGCGTGATCATGCAAGATCTATCGCGCATGGACGTGAGCATAAAAATACGCATGCTCGAGAATACATGGATCGAACTTTTCTGTGAATTTAAAATTTCTGAAAAACCACTACAAAATTGTGAAACACAAACAAAAGCAACTGTGTATAAGCTGGATAATCTTTGACAGTTTCGTTGTTTTGATTTTATTTCGTAAGTTACGTTATTTTTGCGATTAGGGCACGATATATATTTGAAATATCCTCTCTGCATGCTTTTACTCGTTTACCACGTAGGCATCTCATAGGCATAAAGATCATAGGTCGGGTGTTTTTGTAAGGATTGGTAGACATTACTGATTGCTGTTTTATTGCTTTGCGAAAGGGAGGTAAATATTATAGGAAGATTTTTTAACAGTGTTATTGATTTCTCGGTTTCAAAAGTAAAGTTAAATAAAACGCACATAAAGCTATGATTTTGTTGAAACTTTTTTTCCATTATAATGCTTATATCTTGCCATTACATACGAAACTCAATGTCATTTAATTGACCGCCTCAAGATTGGTTGCAGCAGTTGATCCTTTTGGGGTAGTTTTCGACCACCAATGTTGGTTTTCAAATGATCCAAAGTTACATAATGATCTCCAATATGCATGGTCCTTGCGTTAGTAGGTCTAACGACATCAAATAGCACGATCTTTGTGTCCAATTCCCATGCAAAAAAGCCGAAATCGGATGTTGTGTGGAATCATTTTGTTAAAATCATAT
This sequence comes from Phania funesta, assembly GCA_963932375.1. NCBI lineage: Eukaryota > Metazoa > Arthropoda > Insecta > Diptera > Tachinidae > Phania > Phania funesta. Next base: position 73,173,268 of record OZ010656.1, read on the forward strand.
ATCGTCTAGTTCATAATTTGCAACTGTGGGCCAGAGAAAGTCGGTTATCATACGGCTATAGTGCTTTAAATTGACGGAAATGAATATTTCGGCGCCATTTTCGAAAAAAAACGGTCCAATGACACCTCCATATCATATTGCGCTCCAAACCATCACAGTTTCCTATTTTCTGCAATCATTTCAGGGTTCCCAAAGCCACATATGCGACAATTGTGCTTGTTAACGTAACTACGGCGTTGTGATTGATTAGCCGGCTTTAACGTCGTGGAATAGAAAAAATCGGATTATCCGCCACACTGTCACTAACAAAGCAATATTTTCGGCAGTGCGCACTCAGCGATAATGCGCAGGCTTGACTACATCTGAAACGCTTTCAGTATCTTCAAGATTCTTTATAGACTATAAAATTTCTTGCACAGTAGGTCGATTATGACGACCATAAACGAAAAGTGGGCATGTTGGAACCACAATTTTTTTAGTAAGTTTAAATTATTTTTTACGCAAACCTTTCCACAAATAAATGACATTTCAGTTGACAGCCAGATCGGCGGTTTTAAAAAAACATTATATAAATTTCGTTTAACTCCAAAAACAAGAGAAATTATTTAATATTGAAATCTATCCTGATTATTAAATCAGTTTTAAAAACTTTTACTTACTATTTCTCTACCAGCATACATATACGTCAAAATATTTCATGAAATCTTCCTTACTTTCATCGAAAAGGAAATTTTTTTTCCAAAAGTTTGTAGATGACATTGTGCGAATACGATTTGTTTAAAGTCTAGACGGACTGACTATTACTTTCCCTTATAGTTTTTGTTTGAAGTTTTCTTTATAATTTTCTTTTGTGTTTGCATTTTTTCTTACCGTTTTTGTTTTGATTTTATGTTTCATCCCCCTTTTAAGGGTTTATCTTTATGTTCTTTTCATGTCTTAACTTGGTTTTTTTAAGGCGATTTTTTTTTTGCCAAATAAAGTTTCTTTTTGTTACCTTTTTAAAATTCTTGTATTCTATTCTCTTCAAGTATTTGCTGTTTTTTTTTTCTTTGTTTCTTATTATAACTTTTATCTTAATCACATTTAAGTTTTGCTTTTCTCCCTCCCCCTTCGTTCCCCCACCTGATTAAGATTCCTTTTATCAGTTTTCATCCCTTTTCTTCTCTCCTCCGTTTTTCACTTAACTTTACTGGCTGTTTCGTGCTCGTCACGGTGGGTGGGTTGATTGTTCATTCTTATTAACCTTGCCTACCAGTCATTGCACCCTTGTGTATATTTTGTGTTAGTATCTGGAAATACCGTTATACTTGTATGTTTGATGGTGTGTATTTTCTTGGGAAATTGACTTTGTGTTGTATATGTATGTGTATGTTCCTGGTTCTTTGTTTTCTTTTTCGCTATTTTTGGTTTTACACTTTATTTTATTGTTGTTATTTTGATTCTTAATTTATATTAAACTAAATTCTTTTGTCTTGTTAAAGGAACAGACCCTTTAAAAGACATTCTTCTCTTTGTGAAATTTTATTGAAACCATATCCAGGGTAACTTTGGTTTTTGCAGTAGAGTTAATAAATTTGATTGCATTTTATTTTATACATTTAATTATGAACATGTTTAAAAAGAAGTGTAATGTACAATATCCCCTGTTGCTTGTAAAAGTAGGACCAAAAATCAAATTCTCTACTCAAAGTAAAAACGGTATATGCAAAATCACAAGAGTTTATTAATAAACAACTGGTTATTTAATATTGAAAGTAACATATTGTCCATCCGCATAATCCTGATAGTCTGCTGCATGAAACTGTTAATCAATCAAGCTTAAAATTTAAAATTGTTCTCTAATTGATTTTCCGACAGCATGAAAGCAAGATATTTGGAACGAAAAACCAGTTTGTTCTTCGAAAAAAAAAATTCACTGAAAATGGTACTTACCCGGAACCAGTTTGGAAAATTTATCATGTCGCAAAATCGCTTTAGCATATCATACCAAATTTATGCTACAATCTTCAAGAATTGAAACTTTTAGGGCTTGTCGAAACCTAAAGATGTTGTCTCAGCAATTGCCGAAAACTTATTTCTACGTACATTATGCCAACCGTAAGCTAATCGTCTCAGCTTTCAAATGACTCTAATGCATAGATTAGACTGAATGTTAGCTCGCAAAAATCTACGACTTTAGAAAACTCGAAGAGCAAAAAATCACAACTGGGCCAAATCGCCGCAAAAGAACCATATACTATCAAATCGTTTGTATACAAAGTCCATAGATTGATGTGCGAATGTAGCGCACAACTGCTAGAACCCAATCGTGTCCACTTGTATATTGAGAACTATAATAGTATCTCTACTATAAAATACATGGTTGTGAGAAACACATTATGAATAATAGAAAACATATTAAACATTACTTTAGTTGCGATAAAAAAATATATTGTTCACATTTAATCGTTAAATGATAACCATTTTTAAAGATTGCAATATAGTTACTTGCAATAATAGAATAATATTTACGAAAATCAAAAATTTTCAACACTAGAAAAATAATATAATATTTATAATCATAAAATATTATTAATAAACATAATATGTTATGTAAGTTTTTGTTGTCTAGTCAAAGAATGACTAAAAAGCAATCATACAATATTTGCTTTCAAACGCTTTTCTGACAGTTTTGTATTTGGTTTCTAATCACTCTGGTTTTCCAGTTGTATACGCCCAGTCCTAAAAGTTTCTTTCATTCTATTATATTTTCCAAACTTCCTTTGATATTTTGGTTGATATAAAAAATTCTTTATTTTCTTTACACGTAGCGAACTATCGGTAAAATTAAAAGAATTCTTTATAAAACCCCTTCAGGCTTGAAAAATTTAATAAAAATTTCGTCTTCTATTTGAAAGTATACTCGTATAGTATTTAATACATTCTATTATAATTCAAGAAAGGTTTGAATAAGAAATAATGTGTATATGGTAATTATGAATTACATATATGTTAATCTAATAGCAACATAATGGACACATATTTGAAGCAAACTGATGACTTTGAGCCTGCAGGTCTTAACCTTGATCAAATCCAGTTAGTTTGTGTCATGTTATGATCACGTTTGAAAAGATGATGATATATGAAAATATTATAATCATGTTATAATGTGAATAATTAAAACAACAATAGGCAAGACGAATTTCGCTATAAATTTTCCATTCATATTACACAGCCGAATTAGATCTTAAATCTATTTAAAAGCTATAATGGTATAAAGTTGTTACTGATACTTGCACAACTAAAACACAAGGTATGTATAGCTTCTCAGGTGGCATTTTCAAACGTGGAAGGCTTTTTCGCGGTTAGATCGGGCGATTAAATTAATCGTCCGCGATGTCGTAAACCGATCGATCAAGTTCAATACAATGAGGAGAAGCTGTCATGTCGGTGACTCTTTCGTATAAGACTCTTTTTAATGAGTCTTCTACAATGCTCCAAAAAGTATTTTGGAAGTGTCTTGAAACGATCGCCAAGAACATAAATAATTGATATTCAAAAGCTTAGAACTATGCAAAAAAAAAAAAATATTTTTATAAGAAAAATTTATTTTTCCCTAATTTTTATTCCAACTCATTTTATTATAAATAATGAAACTTTAAAGCTGCGTTTTGCAGCCACATCATCGTGCAGGATTTTTTTTAATTGCATTCGTGATAAACGAGTTGGAGCAGTCGCCACCCACTTGAGCAACAATGTATTTCTGTAAAATGATATATAGATATATAGATAGTCATATCAATCGGACAACAATATCCACATTTTCTTGAATTTATCGATGGAAGTCTTTTCCAGTTTTTATGATATTTGTTTAGAACATTGTTAAACTCGTCTAACAAATATACAAATTAATCGTAAAATGCCTAAAAAACGATACACTCGTGCAACAATTGTAAAATTGATTAGCAAAAGCTTCATTTGTACCAGCAAAATACAATTCGTCTAAGCGAAACTATCGTGTTCGTCAAACAATTTCCAAATGCCAGCTGGGTTCAAATTAAAAAATAATCATGCATGTGTGCGTATATTTCGCCAATGGTTGTTGGCGTAGCTAACTAAGTCTGGAATAAAAAATGTATATGATTCCTTTCCTTTTTATTTGCTTACTTAATTTTCCTACCCACAATTTTATTATGCTAGACAATATTTCTAAATGTTTTCAATATATCAATAACTAGCCAAGCCCGGCGTTGTTACGCCCATTAATGAGCTCAATATGTGTGCAAAGTTTCAGAAAAAGCGAAAAACAACTGAAGTTAGCTAAAATTAAGTTTCGCGAATCCGAGCAAATTGAAAATCAGTACTACTAATATGGTCGCATTTGCGATATTATCACTGACATTATATCATCCAACGCGCATGCGAAGACTATTTTAATAGATATATGGGAAAAAGAAAAGGGCTGTTTTTAGGGGTTTTAGCGAGACTAACGAAGAGCAATTGATTTTTATATATATAGAAGAATAGATAGATAGAAGACATGATTTTACTACAACCATATAATTCCACCACAATATGTTAATCTTGGTTATCTTAGCCATGTTTTTTTTTTTTTGGTGTATAAAGGGCCTAAGACTGAACTAAAATCAATTTCTATCATATGATGGCGGCTGTGTTGGAACCCTGAACATCTAACTAACGGATGAAAAGATACACTATCTACTATTTTTATTAAAACTACTCTTAAGAGAATATGTAAATTACATTCTTTGCGCCACAAAAAACAAAAAAACAAACTCACCTGGTATTTTTGTTTTTCACAAAAGTATAAAAAGATTTGTTTCATATAAACTGTTTAGTTTTAATACTTTTTGCGTTGTTTCATATTCCTTGGAGAGCTATTAACTAGTGAGTGTGTGTGTGTGTCTCATTTTATTGTTTTTAGCATTTTCATTTCGTTAAGGTCTTTTTTTTTTTTGGTTATCCATGAAATCCCTTAAAGCTAGAAGGGACAAGGTCTGCAAAGCAATGGATTTACTTTGGCAGTAATGGTAGTAATTTCGATTTAAACCTATTTTTCATTATATTTGTTTTCTAGTTTTGAGAATTTCAGCAATTTTGCAGTTTATTTTGTTGCCTTTATTCTTTGGGTATTATCATATTGATAACTTTGTTGGGTAGTTGCTATTTTCAATGCCGCAATGCATATTTATATACTCGTAAAAAGTTATTTGGTCTGCCTTTATCTGTGATTAAAAATGTTAAAACTATTTTTTTTTTTCATTTAAAAACAAAAATATCAAAGGATTTAAGAATATGTATTCCCAACATTTAAGTTAGAAAATTCGCTTTCATTTGAATTAATATAATTTTGTCGTTATTGTACAAATGTTTCACACAAATGTTTGCAAATGTTTCACTGTTTACCAAACAATAAAACATATGCAACGTCAGATGCTAGGTGTTTTTTTTATTAATGTAGGACAAGCATAATGCAGTAAATGCAGATGGCTTCTTTTATTATTCCGTTTTTGACACCCTTCGCTTCTCGATTTGATTTCAGACAACCGATTTGTAATTTACGACCTTTATTCTTGACAGCCTTTATTATTGACTGTAGTGATTTCGGACTGTCGACTAGTGACTATCTCTTGTAATTGCTAGAATTTTTCTAAGGCTTAGGTGCAACATACTATTCACATTTAGCTAACCACTGCTAGACATTCACACACAATCTACGCTACCGTTTCAGGCTCTTCGTTAAGAGTATATTTGGAGACTGACCCGTCCACCCATTGCAAGGCATTCTTGTTCATCTCTTCCGGAGTTCCTTCAGAGATTAAATTATTTGCCTTTTGCGCGGTTTCCCTGCTACTGAGAAGATGTCCACCCACACGGAGCTTCATATGCACGGGTAAATCTGTATTAAAGTAATCGACTGGTATCCAGAGTTCCCATACTAGAGACCAAGAAACCTCTTAACCACGTATCCTTGGCGTATGCACACATGCATGTTTATTTTTCAAAGAGAAGAACCTGTTACCGGCTGCCACCACGAGAAGGTATAAGTCAGAACTTCCGACAGTGCACTTATTTACGGTAAGCCATACCTTTGTGCCTGCCGACGATGGCTCTGTGGTAGTTGTTTCACAAGATTTCTTTTTTATAATATATAATGAGAATAATAAGTCTTGAAGGTTTTCTTTGAAACTTTTCCGCTCGCGTTTATTTAAAAATAGTTTTGACTTTAAACTTATCGTCCTTTTATAATAGCCGAAACCAAATACATAGACCCAATACAAATAACCCTGGGCATCTTCACTTCACGATGAGCTTGCCGTAGCCCGTAATTTGTGCTTAAGCCCACCGTATTCCTTCCGAGGTAATAGCGAAATTCGTTTTGAACTAAAATGTCTGAAATAACGACAAAGCCTCATTTCTCTTAGTAATTTGATGCAGTATTAAACGCAAATAATCCAGTGGGTAGCCGACAGTAGTTAAGAAGGAAGCATTACAAAGGCAAAGAGGTAAGAAAAAGAAAGCAGCAGCAACAAAGCCAAAATTGTGACCGAGTACAAGCTCCATTTCCATTTCCAACTTCATGCTTCCAAATACTCAAAAACTCAGTCCGCGATCACACGTCGTTGTCTATGAACTACAAATGTAAGCCTCAAGAAAGGGTGCAAAGTTTCCGCAAGTTGATGACTCTTAAAGAACATGTTAGTGCATGCTGGTGCTTAGACCAATTCGACTTCTGTCGACTAATGTCCAGGTCAGCAACATTGTTCTAAACAATTCTAACATTTTTTTGACTTATGATTATTAGCTGTTTACGTAACTGGTTTTCAAACGATAATCAGTTATTTGCAGAACACGATATTGTAAACGGTAAAATTGGCGCAAAACGCGCTCGGTTGCCGCAAAAGAACACTTATGTAAAACACGTGCGCACAAAGAAAAAACAACGTTGAACTAACCATAATCTAAGAGCAAAAATATAAAGGTTGTAAAAAAAAATCATATCGTTGTTGATAATAATAATATGGTGCTCTTGGAACGATAGAAAAACAAAAAATTAATGTTACTGATTGTGAGCGGCTGAGGTACGAATACAGTCGAATGCTTAATAGTAAATACGCTAACCACTTAAGCCACAGCATCTTCATACTTTAATTGAACGTCAATAGAATTATATATATTATGTCTTTTAAGAACATATTATCGTTAGAATTATTATATATTTTTGTGTAGTTAAAATATTTAATTTGTGGTTAGAATTTTAATTGCATTGTTCAACTCCACCGTTTTGCAATTTTTTTTGATGGAAATCCTTTGATGAAACTCTTTATAAAATAGGCAAATCAAAATTATAGGCGACATTCAATATCTACAAATTTTATTAATTTCCAAATCGTTCGTTACAGAAAGCCCACTTATGATTATATTGTAAAAGAAGAACATTTTTTTTTTAAATTTTCCTAAACTGTTTTCTGTATTATTTTCAGTTTAAAATGTTTGCTCAAATGCTTGCCTGGTATTTCTGAAGATTGTCCTAAATTAGAGTTTTAACTGGGCACTAGCCAGTGGGCTTATGATTTATCATACAATACTTGACGAACATCAAATAGTCCTGCAACACTTTCTCGTTTTACTAGATATTTTACTGTTGTTTCAGCTGACTTTCCCTTGTAACATATTGCAAAAATAACTTACATATGTTACTTATATACTTAAATTACTATAAAGCAAATTGAAGTCACCGGGGTGAATTTAATGATTGCGTATGAGAGCGTTAGTGAAAAAACTTTTGTCGTGTTATAATTGCAAGTCCAAATTATGTTGTTGAGGGTGTTTTTGTTGTGTCTCCTGTACTAAATATCGTTGTGAGATTTTTGTCGAGTTTTCTCAGTAATTTCAAAAATGTAAATTCCATACGCTTTAATGTGTTTATTAGCAACAAAGTTTGCTGTCATACGTGAAAACATCAAATTTTTTTTTTTTCAACTATAAAAACAATCATATTTCTGTGCGAATAATTCTTAAACAAGTGTTACTTCCGTTTTAAAATTGCGATAAATACGCACACAAAGACACACACATACACGACTTTTTCTAAACGCTTAGTAAATCTAACACTTGGTTAACGGCCCTTTTTGGAGTTCCGATGCATAACAATATAATTTTTTTAGACTATTTGGTACTAAAAACGTTACAATTATTAATTAATTACCTTTAATTAATCTTTTAATTTTTATATAATTGTAGAAACTCAGGTCACTCAAGACACTCATATTAAATCAAAATAACAAAGTAGAACCTGTTTTACATATTAAAATTTACTAATTAAATTTTTCAACTCCAGGTTTTAATAACTTGAATTCCAACAAACAGTCTTTTGCATTTTACAAATTCTTAATATTTTAGTAATTTCATTTTTTTAACAAAGTTCCCTTTAATATACTAATTTTGAAATTTGTTTGTTCTTTTATTTTCTTTTTTCAACATTGATCTTATTTTCTTCTTACAAGACTTACTATATTTGCTTTAAACAATTTTATGTTTTATCATCACACAAAGTGCTATTAAAATTTTAATTCAAATCGGAAATTTCTCTTTGATACCTTATAGTGGGCGTGGCTGCTTTCAAGTATCGAAAAATGGCATATTATCCACAGTTCATTGTAAGTATTTTTCTTTAATTTGTCAAACAGTAGCACTGGTGTTATTCAGTTTAAAATGCACTTTTACCGTCGTGATATCATATATTTAAATAAATTTGTTGGCTTAAATTTTTATTTAAAAAAAAAATCTGGTTGAATGAATATAAGCAACAACAAAATGAAAAAAAAATTGTTAAATCTTGCCCGCTATCCAAGGTCAAAAACTTGCAGCAAATTATAAAAAGAATAAGTGCCGCCTTATTTATATAAATGTAGTAGTCCGTACCACTCTAATCACAGTTTCTGAATTTGTAAATATAGCAAATAGTTTGGGTCAACAAAAACCGCATGCGATCAGTTATTTCAAAATATTAAAGGTGCAAGTTAGTGATATTTAAATGTGTTTGTAAAAGAAGGAAGTATAGTGTAATAGTTTGTAACTTGCTGCGGGTTTTGAAATTTTCCCCAATTTCATCAAGCAGATTCATTGAGTATTGTATGGTTTTATATTCAAACGTTTTTAATTTAAATTTTTTAGCCATTTTCATCGCCTTGCCTTGCTGAAGTTCACCCTATCAACGAAGTTCTGATTTACAAACCCCTGACTTCGCACGATCTTGTCTTCCAATTTAAATCAACAAAACGCCACATTAGTCGTGAGCGTAGGTTATACGCCATCGACTCTAGGCGGGTGACATCTGATAGACCCGAAAAGAGTGAAGGCTTCATACGTCGAATGCCTTCTGATCAATTTTGACATCCCTTCCCCCGACATATTGCCTCTTCAACTTTTAAAATTAGGTGGCCAAAAATAATTACCTAAAAACTAAAAAAGTGGGAATATGATTTTTGATACAAGTATTTCTTACACAATAAGGAAAAGTTGTGCAAAAAATGTGACAAATCCGCACACAGGCACGCCTACTTGCTATTACCCAATTATATAGAAAAAATGAAAAATATTTCTTTTGAATTTTTATTTCGTTTTAAAAGAAGTTAAATGCAAACAAGAAAATAAATAATATATGATTCAATTTGGTTTATTTTAAGTAAAAAAGAAAAAAATTGGAGCAGCAGTCGTCACAATTTAAAATAATTAATCAGTTGAAAAACTAGTTTGGAATAAAATGTAAAAAAAAGAAGTGCCTAAATTTAATAGTTGATGGAATACTTCTAACACTATAAAAATATTATAATTATACTAAGCAAGAATTTCAATTCTTTTTTTGGATTTAACATTTAACGAAAATTGTATACCATGTGTTTTCTTGTGTTTATCACTTTCCAAGGTATCAACTCAACTCATTCTAATTTAAAATGCAATTTAGCTTACTCCAAACAGAATATTCAAATAAAAAATATATATTGCTTTCTTGTTGCCAACAACAACAGAACATAGAATGACTTGGGCCAATTAAATGTAAAACAAATATCTTAAAACTAGCGATTTATTACTAAAAACTTTATGGTGAATAATTTGTCACTCACGATCACGCGAGCTCCCGATCACAACAAAGCTATTAACACACGATCTAATCTTTATTACTAACGTTCATCTACCCTCGCGCCAGCCAAATTAAAAGTAATTCACAAGAAAGGATATACGGGAGGTACCCTAAGCCTTGTGGGGATTTTCCCCAAAACTCGATTTTTTTTAACCATAATAATACAAGGTACCATACGATTGTTCCTAAATCTTAAATTGTTTAATTTTATTTGACGTAAGAGGTTTATGCTCCCTCACCACTTTTAAAAAATTGCTCAGCGCAGGCAGTTACGGGCACAAAAGGTTTTGGTTTGCTTATTAAGACATTCTCTAATATAGTACGAGTATATCTATTAATATTTAAAATTGCCTTCATTCAATAATATACAAAATACACAATAAATAATTATAGTTTAATTAAAAAAAAATTGTTTCAAAATATACCATAGAAAATTGTTTATTAGGGTTCAAAGCTCGACTTAATTTTCAGCAAAATAAATTACTTTTCAAGCTTAAGTACGTTTATTATTCTTCCAATTAAGAAAGAAAAATATTTATTTTATTAATACGATAATTTTAAAATAAATTTTTTTTCATTCTTTTTTCATTAATAATAAACACGAACTTAAGCCTGAAATAAATTAATACATATTAATTATTAAAGCTTTTCAGTTCAATAAAATCATAGAAACAAATTATATTTCTTTTGAATAAGCAATCAATATTAAATTCCAACTAAAAGGAGTAACTGGATAGTTCTACTTAAAATAAGGATGTCTTTTTGTTCCTTTTTTAAAATATATTTTGGGGGGCTGGGCAAAGTAATTTAAAAAATCGAACACTATACATCGGCTAGATTTTAATCGTCTCTCTTGTGACACTGATTCAATCTCTGCAAGGCAAACGGATAAACGTTTTAGTTTTTAGCCGGTTGTTAGTGAGAAGCTAGGAAATATGTGCTGGAATTTCCATTAAAACAAAAGTACTGACAAATTATTCTGGAAAAATGTTGTCACAAGTGTTTAGCGTTCCGTCATATATTGTCTATTTGCTTCACATACGACAATTGCCGCATTTCCTACAGTCCTTTTCATATAAAGTTACTAAAAATGGTCACGTAAAATTTTAAACATTTTGTCACTGCCATTTAATGTGTACTTTTAATAAATTGAGCCCTAGCCGCTGAAGTAACGTAACCTGAAAAAACTAAATATTACAGGCAAAGGTTTTTTTATCTCTTTCCAATTTTTTAATGAAATGATCTTATACAAGTTATAGATAAGTTTTACGTTAATTCTACGTATAGAAAAATTTTCAACGTCAGTTGCGTTAATTTTGTAATCTACATTTCTAACAGGTTAGGCTGAAAAATTAATTGTAGCCTCTGCATCCAATATTCTGCGGAAATTTAGAAAACTATTAACAGAATGAATTATATTTTAGAGCCAACATTTTTCAATGTCACTGTGGTCTAGCTTTAAATTTCAGGTTTGACAAAGCGTAGAATATAACGAACAGAGAACATATAAGAAGATCGAAGTAGTGATGGGCACTCGGCACGTAATCTAGTGGGAGTAATTCATGATCAACTTTTGACCAATAATGCTATTGTGCATGACCGTGTGTTAAAAAATCTGCATTCGTGAGCGTGAAGGTTTAGAATTTTTTGCGTGATTGATTTTTGATTGAAATGTTCTGATTTTTCAAAAACATTTATTAAATTATGCAATACAACTAAAATTGGTAGATAGTTTCCATACGATATTTATATAAGTTTTGTGAGTAAAAATATAGAAATGATTTCGTTAATTTTATTTTTCCGTGAATATCTCGTGACTGAGTTTTTGTTATCCTTTGTAATTTTTCAATATATATTCACGAGAGCGTACATGCGTGTTAGCAGCAAAAAAACAAGACCACGCATTAGTAAAATTTTTATCCCGGGCATGCATGATCGTGACTGAATTATTCACGTGCCCAGCTCTAGATCAAAATATCAGATTGACAACTAACTGCGAGATATGTAAATATTGAGTTCTAGTTTCGCTAGAAACTCTAAGATTTGTTTATGTCAATTGCGTTTTCTTTTTGCTGTCACACAAACAAGCGGAGATCGTTTACGCTAATATTGAGAGGCTTGTATTTCTGAAATTGTTGTTGATGATTTAATATTTTACCAGACGACATGGAGGCAGTAGAACAATTCTGCTTGAAATAAAATAAATTTTGAAAAATATGTCAGTTTACTTAAAATAAGAACCAATTAAAAAAATAGATTTTTTTAAAAGTACCATTACAAAAGTCTTAGAAGAGTCACCTTTAACAAAAAATACCTTTGCAAAGTGTGCCTTCAAAGTACTTTTTAAGTAGTAATGTCTTTTAAAAAGGTAGTTTGGCAAAACTGCCTATAAAAAGTTCTTTTACGAAAACACCTTTTAAAAATGAAGCTTATAAAAAATTACTCTTGAAAGAAACACGTTTAAAAAAATACCCTTTTAAAAAGTTGTTTTTAGTTTATTACAAATATCTTTTAAAACAGAACCTTATAAAATGCACTTTTCCTTATCATTATCAGCGGATATCAAGTACCGAGTGTATTTAATTCCCTCGTATTTATCAATAATATTTGTTCAGAAAATGTCTACAAATTGTGTGTACGGCTACCAAAAAAAATACAATGGTTTGCTTCAGTTCGGTGCCCGTATTTGCTATAGTTTGTTGGTTTTATTATAGTATGTCCGATTTTCTTTCCCTTTATATTTTACTTTGTTTTGTTATGTAGTACGGTATTTTATGTTAGTGTTTTTTTCTTCTTGTATACGGAACATTAGAACACAGACCATAGTGCATAAATTATAAATTCGCTTGTTTGTTTTTATAATTGCAAATAATATATTTGATACGTAATGTCGTATACAAGTGGACGGACGGGTGGGACTGTGTATCACTTTATTGTTAGAGGGGTTTGTGTGAAGATTACATAATCCATTGTATTCATATTCATTATACGAAACATATTTTCATGTCTCTATCAATCCGCTGGGATATGAGTACGTCTGAAGGCATGAATTTACTATCAGTTTTATATCATTTGTATGTCAACATTGTAAAGTTCTCATTGTGTTGTTGATGCCGATAGTGATGATGATGATGATGACGGCATTCGGTTGGTAATTTTCTTCTTTATAATTTTTTTTTTTACTTTCCATTCTCATGAAGTGTGGATTTTTGTTGTTTCATATACATTTGTTTTGTTTTGTTTTTTTTTTTTTTGTTTATAGTTTTCAATTAATTTTTAATACCAGCAAGTAAAAGTACTAACCATCATGTTGTTAAATAGGGTGACTAATTTTATTGGTTGTAATAATAATATTCATGTGACAAATTATGATCGCAGGGGCCAAATTACAGCATTCAATATCCGAAAACGTAATCGAATTTAAATGAAAATTTCTGTTGTATCATATCGAACGGTATTTTGCCCCCGATTTAAGGGTAACTGATTTTTCATTTAATATCTTTTATTTGTTTGCAATTTGCAATTAATTTTTAGAAATTCCAAATAAATGAGTTGTATTAATTTATTCCATGGTGTCCTCCTCTTAGCTTTTGAACTGTTTCTTCACCTCAGGTGTAAATTGGTAGAACGATGCATCATATATGATCATTACTTCTGAAATAGCTAAACACTTGCCTCCCAAATTCTTTTTTGTTCTTTTGTGATCGAACTTCACATTCACTTAACGCTTTTTAATATGAGTTGAATGGATTTTTTGAAATGCCTAATATTTGTGTTTTCATGAATAACTGCTTATGTCTAAAATGCTAAATTTTTTTGGAGACTCAAAAGATGCTGTATTTAAAACTATAGGCTCAGTAGGAAATGTTTCATAGCAATTTGGTTTAATATTTTTAAGCAGAGAAAGTATGGCCGTACAAACCAACACAAGTGGAACCAAATGCGCAAGTAGTTATAAGTCATTTAAACTGAAATATTACCAAAAAAAAAACTGATTTTCAGGGTCAATAACATAAGTCTTTATGTGAAAATAATGTGTATATTCACGTACTTAATTAGCAGTAAGGACTATTTAACTAAATATAGAAATAACATTGTTTTTAGTTAAAAAATCTGAAGTGATCGATATTTGTCAAACATTTTTTGTAAAGTGCAAGAAAGAGAATTTTAGACGGCACTCGTTTAATAATATTTTTTGTAACTTGCCCCATAAATCATTGTCATATTACGCTCAGCATTACAGCTCGTACGGTCTTCATTTCGCCAGAATAATGTGTTATATGCATAAACTTCTTTTTTAATATTTTAGGCATCTTTTACCAATATTTCTTAATTTAAACATTTGCATGAACTTTTTTGAACTTCTACTTGGCGAATTGTAGCTGACGTAGAGCTGATGGTGACTTTATTTCTCTTAAAGTTTATGTATGAAATATTTTTTATGAATTTATATGAAAATTATTAAATTTGCAAATTTTTCATGGGTTAATCGAAGAGTTCGAGTGCGAGTAGCAACTTTTCTATCGTTTAATAAAATAACATAAATGCGATTATACGAAAAACTTGCATGGGCGTGACAATTTCTGTAATTCTAATGTGAGTGGCGATATGTTCATCGCTGACTTTATTAATATTAATACGATTTTACATTTTTTAATCAAATAATTTGTATTTGAGTGATAGATTTTAATCGATTAATCGGATAAACTGAATGCAAGTCGAAATATTTTATCCCTTGATCGAATAATTTAAGTGCGAAGCACAATTTTTTATCAATTAATCGAATAATCTAAATGCAGGCGTAATTTTTTATATCGACTTATCGAATAATTTGCTCGCTAGTGAAAATTTTTTCATCGAATAATCCAATAATTGCGCAAACCTTTACTACTCTATTCCGCTTTTTTAAATAAAATTTTATTAAACTCAAAATAATCAAAAAATATTTACATAAAAATTGTTTTAAAAGAAATAAAAATCATCCAATAAAAATAACACTTCAACAAATTATCTTAAACCTGACTTAAAATATATTAAAAAATAAAAGTTTGCGCAAATTCGCACAAAAATAACAAAATAAAATAACAAAAAAGGAATTAAAAATTATCTCTCCTGGTCATATCAAAAAACTTTATGTTGTCTGATTTTTTTATTGTCTTTTAATTGTTAAATAATTACAAATAAAATTTTAGAATATATTTCCACAAAATATTATTTATTTATACAAAACAAAAAAACAAAGTTTTGGACTCGAGCATTTGAACATTGTTCCTTATATAATTTGGGATGTAATATGTAATTCAAGTCTGCACTTCATTTTGTTTTAATTGCTTAGATACTCAAAGCCGGTTGAACTTAAACTACACTTCATTTTTGACCACAAGAGCTTTTTCGTTTAAAGGCTTCTTTAGCAAGAGTCGACTTTAGTGTGTAACTATGTAAATATACGGGCCTATCTAAATATAATAATATAATTCAACATTAAATTATATGTGTAGTGTTATGCACTGAAACAACTTATCGACACATATCAAATTGAATTATCATATAACGTCACGCATCCAAATAAACATAAATATTGCTAAAGTAAAAATAAAAATATTATATATATGTACATAAATGCATGTTCTGCAAAACACAGGAAATAATAAAAATATTTATTTAAGTTTTTAGTACATATTTGAAGTGTGTAGATAGATCACTTTTGGATGTCCTCAATTTACATGTGCGTTATTTATTTTTTTATTTTAACGTAAACAGTGCGCAGTGTTCGATTTTGTCATTCGAGAGCGTCAAAAATTTAAATTTCTAAAAATAATGAAGCTAGACTTTGTGGATTTGGTACAACAGAACTATTTTAGTTTTTTATGCATATATAGCAGGGATATAAATGAAGGACATGACCCTAAGAAATCGGTATTCGTTAGACGCTAAATCCGTATCGATCATAATTGCAAGTGCTTCTGGCGTTTATAAACTTTTTATAGTTTCATTGACTGTTCTTCTTTTTTTAAATAAAGGCCCTCTAAGGTGAGGCATTAAAATGTTCACTTACAATTTTTGCAGTCTCTCTTACCTCTAGAACGCAAATTTATTTCTGATTCAAAATACAGCTTTTCAGTATGTACCGCATTCCAAAATATAGTTTGCTTTCCTCACTTTTACGAGTTTTCACCAAATTCTTTTTTTGGTCTTCCACCTTTAAACTTTTTTTTACAGATTTTTTAATATCAAGCAAATAAAATTTAACCTTGACTGCAAAGTCATGATGTATATATAATACTGATAAAAACAAATTAAAACATGCGGGGTCTTATTGTAGAGAACGGCCAGTTATACAATTACAACATTGATCTTATGCAGAGGAGTCGATCGAAACTTTCTAGGACCATGACTGAAGCGTCATGAATCATGGACACATAAAAAATTCAAATATTCATGGCGATCCAAAATTCTTAATGGTAAGAGTGAAAAGAAATGATAATCCGATTGATTATTTCCTAGAACTGAATCGCAGGCAATGCTTCAATTATACAGCGGATTTACCACCACCCTGTTGAGTTGAATACCATGTAATCTGCAAGTCATTCAATTTAGAGCAAATAGTTTTTTGTTTAAGGATTTGATTACTTAGTTACAAATACAGAAAACAAATAAAACGTGTTTAAATAAGGAATATATGTAACAAGAGTTCTTGACTTTGTAAGTAACGGTTTCTGATATATTGTTTACAGATTTCCCCAATTTAGGGCCATTATAACTTGCCTTTAAAGTTCGTGTTTGGTGGCAACGTGGCAACGTCTCAGTTTTATTTATTTGTTTACACGCAAAAAACCGTTGTGATTCTTTTATTTTTTAGGATGTTAATTTAAAACAAACGCAGCCTCTTTTCCATTTTTATTTTTGATTTGCAAACTGTTTTTTTTTTGTTGTTCACAATATGGCAACTCCAAATCCATAAACCTCACGTTAAAACTTAAAGGTAAGAACATCTTCACTTTAGCTTATCGGACAATTTTATCTTAAAGTGCACTTATAATAATGAAAAACGAATAATCTGTCTGATAACATCCTAGCTATCACTATCGGTAAGTTGTAATAATGGCCCTTAAAATGATACATTTTAGGAATGGCTTTAAGTGTTCGTATATCTAGGAAGTTAAAAAGGTAAAAGATAAAAGTAATGGTTGTTGGCATTGCTAAGTCTGGCACAAAAAAAAATTAAACGTAATTTTTTTAAAGTAAAGTAATTATTTTTCTTACCCACATTAAACGAATGTAGGAGTAAAAGCCAATTTCGACCAGTAGGCTAGTTCTAATAAAACTGATAAAATTTTTTTAGTTTACTCAATTTATGATATAAACCTTTCAAAAGCTTATAAAATTGTTTCAAATTTAAATTTACAGATTTATTAATAAATCTTTGTGGTTTAAATCGAATTATTATTTGTTCACCTCCATCAGGTCATCTGTTTTATTTATATTTTTGCTTCATTTGTTTGCGATTATTTTGCTTACGTTTTAAAAATATCAAATGACGGTTGTTCGGAAAATTCATTTTTTATTTTCATTTTCACTTGTAAATTCATTCGTACTTGAATGTTGTATTAAATTATTTTATTATTTATTATTAATTTTATTTTAGATATTTATCTATCTGTGTTATTTTCTAATTCTGTATTTATCGTATGCTTTCCATAATATTTGTATACGAAAGAGTATTTTTCCGATATGGAATGGCATATTGTTTCAGAGGCGGGGAACTGTAAATTGAAATAAATCAGGGCAATGTTTTTAGTAGCCATGAAAATTGGCTTTATTTAAAAGATAATTTTATGGCCTTTACGTTTGAATGTGATGGGCAATATGTGGCCGGTATATTTCGGGAAATTAATCGTTCGCTATATGTTTCATTTAATAAATTAATTAGATCGCTCATTGTGTAGCATATTGCGCCATCTTAAGAAAATCATATGGCTGCCACATTAATGCCTTCCTTTTGATTTTTTCGAACTGAAAAATATACCCAGACGTGAGTATATTCATGATTAATTGCGGATGGCATTCACGGGACGGCAGGTAAAAAATTTTTATAAGCATATTCTCCCATGTTTTCGCTTTTCAATAAATTGCGACATTTCTAGTGACACCGTGGTTCTATAAAATAAATTTGCGACTTCGTAATGAAATCGATATACATATGACGAAAAATTAATTTCATTTAACAAGGTTTTGTAAACCATTTTTTTTTCTTGGACTTTTGTCTTTTTTGCAGTTTTTTTTATTGTAAAATTATTAGTAGTGCCACTGTTTGGGGTTTTGTAAATTTTTTTTCTTAATTGCACTGTTTACCGTCATTAAATTAAAAATTAAGGAAAACATTTTGGGACGTAGTTAATATATATTAAGCAGTAAATGACAATTTACTCATGGAAAAAATGTGAATAGAACTTATTTGTTATTATTATCTCTCATTTTTTTTTTCAAAATTCTGAATTAATATTTGCTTTATAAAAAATTAAGTCCTCATGTTTCTCGTCCCTCACGTCCCAAAATGATGACTCTAGGTAGAAGGCAAATTTTTATTGGGACACTTTTCCGTAGTTGATTTAAATATCTTATAAATAGAATTTCTGAACCATTATATGAAAAAGTTATTGAACGAAAGCTGCATAGTTTGTCTTGATTTTCGAATTATACCTATTAACTCAGACACGCTCATGTCCCACCCTACTTCCTTTGTATTGGCAAAACTTAAGATAAAGGGTGTGTTATTATTAAATGTGAACACTTTAGTACTTATAAAAAATTAGTTGAATTTTAAGCAAAAATGGCTTAGAATATTCCGTTTGCGCCAATGAAATTGCCCATTGACCTTCTGTCGCAATAAAATGAGCCTGTTTTTAGGGTAAAACGTGCTGTGTTTGTCTTTTTCTGACATGTCTTAAAGCAGGTGTTTTTTGCCAATTTCATAAGTTAAACATTAAGGGTTGGAATTTCTTCAGGCATATTCTCACGCCAGCCAACCGTGTGAAATTATTACAAATATTACCGAATATGCGGCTTGAGTGTAAATACGCAGTGTGAATTTATTCATAAGGTCAGTCGTCATCAGGGCTGCAGTGCGCATGAAATTCGTCGCAGCGTGGAGCTTCAGCCACTGTACTGACGCAAGAATTAAAGCCGGATGTCCATATACATTGCTGTTGTCGCTAATTGGGCGTTGGAAATGTTGACCGGAGATCCGGGTTTTTGCCAAAAAATCCGTTTGCAGCACAGTCAATGAAGCTGAGGCGGCCATTTGAATGATATATTCTTCCATATATGTATATGACATATATGATGTTTTATTTAAATTTATTTTCCTATCGTTCTTATCGGGTCACCCTCTTTAATAATTTATATTTCAATTTTTATTTTAACATTTGTATTGGATTATGACGTTCAGTCATACAATTTTTGCATACGTTCTCTATTTTCTAAATTTACATATCAATTAACTATAATGCAATAAGTAAGTAAATCATGTATGTGTGTATGTATGTAGCTCTTACTTTATTCAATTCACTATTCAGTGATAACAAAGTATCACAAATTTATGCTTATTTTTATATATAAAATTAAAACAATATCTCTCGCAGGAAGTTGAGGCAACAACAATTTTTGTTCATATTCAAAGCTTTTGTATTTTTATTTAAATTTTTATTAACGATATAATATTGAAAATTAAAAAAAAAAAAAACTGTTAACCCTTTCCCTCTGGTTTAAGCAAAGAGTGGAATCGTTAGGCGCCATTGTTTAGCTTTCAAAATTATCGCTGGATAATTTCTCTATTATAATTTCCCTTTAACAAGTCTGTGAATTTTTAAGTCGTGTTTGAGGGTAAGAGTAGTGTATTTAAATCGCCATTGCAAACCAGAAAAGGATAAAAATCACTATACCGGATTTATTTGCATTTAAATTTAATTGAAAGTTATGAAGAGAAATTCGCTATTTTGTTTTATTATATGTCACATATACCTTTCGAATGTGCTTAACTAGTTTAATTTTCTGCAATATTTATTTAATTAAATTTTTATTATATTTTTTCTTTTCTTTGTAGGTAAGAAACTTGGGTGATTGTTATCAACATATACCACAGGTGCTTATGAAAGTTTTTTATATATTAAACACATATTTATCCGCTTTATCTTATCTAAGAAAATTGTTACTAAATTAATGCCGAGCGAAATTAAACTCCAAAGAGACAAAAATGCTGCATTGACAGCATTTTGAATAGGTCTTTAACAAAGTGAATGTATGGTTTTCATTTCTATTTATTTAACCCTCTTATTAAATTTAATGGCAAAGATTTTTTATTTATGTTAGTATCGGTAAAGGCATGTTCTTTATATAAGCACAGTCCCCACTGACGTTGTATAATTGTCCCAAGTTCTGATACTATTTATTTAATTAATGTGGGGCGACATCGAAGCAGATCGCTTACTTTATGGTTCCCTTTTTGACCCCAATATTACCACGAACTGATTACGGGCATACGCGTGCTAACACTAGCCTTTAATCTCGAACATTGTGATTTCAGACTGTTGACTGTTACTGACCTGCCCACCTTTTGCGAGGTTTTCTTGCCCATCTCAGAATTCCTCCATTAACTAATAAACACCGGAGTTCCTATCTCCACCTCTTGCAGTTTAACGCCTTCTCTTGGCTTCCTCCCTTGGCAGATTAAAACCGGACTTCCTTAAGAGAATTCACATAATTCTCACCAGTAATGGAGAGAAACATGTCCATCCACACAGAGCTCCACATGCACGGATAAGTCTGTATTAAAACTGGAGATCTACTGGTATCCAACGTTTACATACCAACGACCAAACACCCTCTTGGTCACGCATTCCTAGCGTATGCTGTTCCACTGAGAATTATGAATTTTTATCAAGGTTAACCGTACATCACATCTTAGTTTCTCTCAAAACAGAGGTTGGCAAACACATACAATTGTTACTAAATACTAAGAAAATAAATTAATTTATAAAGCAAAAATCAAATAATCAGTAGACCAATTTTGGTTCTAAAAATCGCCAACTGACGATAATAGCGTAATTACCGACAATCTCTGTCGATAGTGAGTTTACATATAGTTTGTATAAAACACAAAAACGTTTCCTTCTTTCCTTGACGGTCGTGGCACGCTGTATGCACTTCGAAAACTTGCATTTTTTTCCGGCTTGCAGGTACACAGAGTGTTAGCGATTGGTTTTTATTGAATTATAAGAAATAGAATATTAACCTGATTATACATTTTTTCTGCGGTAAATATTCACAATGTCCCTAAATTAATGCATAAAAATACGAAGTAGTAATCTCAGAAATGTTTCTTCTTTCAATTTTGGGGATGGTGCTTAATCGAGACTTTAATAATTTCATTGTATTAGCGGTATTCAACAAAATGTGTTCACACTATAATACTTTCTCATTTTATTTCAATTTCTTAACAAGTTGTTTTACTCAACCTAATAGTGTGAAAGAGGCTTAAGCGATCAACAAACATGTGGTATATTGGCACTTGGTGGCATAACAGATCCGTTTTCTTTTTCTATAGTAAGCAATAAAATAATAGAATTTTGCTTTTTCACCACCCTTATCTTTTTCCTAAAGGATTTTCCACAGGTGCACACTTAAGGCATGATATGATGTTAAAAAATAATACTGCAGGTAGCTTCTTTTTTTGTTGTAAAATTTGGACAAATAATAGAAATATGTCCGTTTTTTTCAAGCACGGAGTGTATAATTTTAAGAAGCAGCGTTGCCGTATCTTTAGAACAAAAGGTTAAATTGATTTTAGTCAAAATATAAATCGTCTCCCCTTTGTTGATGTCGTCGGTGCTACTAATTTCATTTAATTGGCCCGTAAATCGTTAAATCTAGCAAATAATTTTATTGAATCGTTGTTCAAGTGAAATTGAGCGGTGTTTTTATCGCACACATACAATTAAAACGCCGAAATGTATGGTGAAAGGCTTTGTCTATTATATCACCGATCTAAATTGTTCACCTAGAAAAGGTTTCAAAAAAAGAAAACTTCTTTCCATTCTTGATTTGATATTCCAACAGGGTGTTTTGATGTGGATTTGTTTCCAAACCAAACTTGACAAGGGATTACAAAAAAATTACAAAAAAATTTGATTTTTTCTCATTTAACTATAAATAACAAAAATATTTTTGTTAAAATATAAAATTTATTATATTGTTGCGGGTGGATAAGCTAGTCTCTATGCGTATTTCGCCGGTTGCTTCGGCCTGCTCATCAGAGAACCTTTACCCAGCTTTTTAGAAAAAACTTCAACGTCTTATGCCTGAACTTTCTTACACCAAATTATCCTAGAAAATCAAGACAAATATATTAAAGTTTTAACAAAAAGCCCCACTAACAAAAAACTTTTATTTAATTTTTCTTACTTCCCTTACTACGTTTAGTTGGTTGTTTACCAACTCTAAATGTAGCTGTAAGCTGTTAAAATAATAAAAAAAACAACACAGGCTATGATTTGCTTTAGGTAGAAAAGCAAAAATTGGAAGAGTTGCACAAGGTATTGCATATTTATTATAGTGTTTTTTTAGTTGTTATTTTGTTTAATTTAATAAAAACCAGTAATAAAATTAATAATAGATTAAATCGACTTTATGAAATTCAACTTCAATATATTTTCGTAATTTTGCAAAACTTCAGCGAACTGAAACAATGAAAGCGAAATTCTAAAATATCAAATAATTTTCTTCGAAAAGCCACACAAGAAAAATACTTTGTAGGAAAAAATATGCTTTCGAAATTTCTTTAAATAAATAGTACACACGCACATAAAATAGCAAGAATTCTATAATTAATGAAATTCTTTATAAACATTCATATTCTTTTCCTTTTTCTTATCAGCAAAACCATTTCAAATGATAAGTTATTTTAAAATTGCTAATAAACAATGGACATAGAAATATAAACGCATTTTTTAGCAAAGTAAATAAAAATAACAACTTAATGCGAGGCCTACATCAGCATGTTGTAAAAAAAAGGAAGCCGGCCCAGATATTTGAGAATGACCAGAACAACTGCACACTCGTATCAATAGAAAAAACTATATCGTCATCTTAAATTCAAAAAGCTGCTTGAAATGATTTTTCAATAAAATTGAATAGGAATAAAAATCGTATGCATGTCTGAGAGAATCACATTTTCTTGACTCTGATTGAAGTATTCGAATCGAAAGCACTCTTTATTAGACACTTATGTACACTGTTTTTGGTTCCTTTTAACATAAAACAATGTGCTGCACGAATAGAAAAAACATGATTGTGGCATGGTCACGATAACCATATTATGATCTGTATGATAATATTTTTGTGGCAAACATATAATATGGTTGTGTGAAATCATTTCAAACTTTCCTTAAGTAAATGATTCCCATCAAAAAAAGACTACAATATGGTTGAGTTGAACGAGAACATTTTTATCAAAGTTATAATTACGAACAAATCATTTTAACTCTAATCATAAAATGGTGTTGATAGACAAAATATATGATATTGGTATTGGTGTTTAATCAAAGTACGAAAGTGCTGTGACTCAAGTGGTTAGCGCGTTGACTATAAAGCATTCGCTAACTTTAGTCGCATGTATTCGTACCTTATCTGCTGATTTTCTATCATTCTAAGAGGACCATATTACAATTATCTACAATAATAATAATATGATTTGTTTACAACCATATAATTCAACCGTAATAATTTGCTCTTGGATTATGATTACCCCAACGTTGGGTTTAATTTGCGTGTGCAGAAGCTACATTTTAACTGGAAATCTCTAAACGATTAATGGTGACATTGTGACCATTTTCAAGTAAAAATATACAGTCTCTGGCGGCCCCTAAATCACACCGGATGCGACCATTTTACTTATGCTCATGCTTCCTAGAACGAGCTCCTCACTCAATATAATATTTAAGGAAAAAGAAATTGATCTTTATTAGGTATTCTGAAGGCTCGCTCAAGTAGCATATCACTCACTCTATGGATATGGGTGAGAGTATAAATATTCAATTGCTTATAATTGGCTTGAATTGTTTGCTTTGTAGATCGATTGTGAAGACTTTGAAATGTATGATGAGCATAAGTTTCAAGTGATTTCTTCGGAAACAGAAAGCAGCTGCTCAAAATTCTACACTCCGACTCAGTTTATAACTCCATCGATTCTAAAGAGCAAACGTTCTTGTATGATAAAGAAACTTGTGGGTTCTCTAATGCCAGCGAAAGAATTTCTAATTAATCGAGCCGTATTTTTTTTCAAAATTTCCCTTATTAAAGCTTTTTGCATTTCAGTTAACGATATGCGTACAGTATGAACAACAAATATATAGAATCTCTTGAGGTATTGACTGGGAAAATAGTCCATTTGATGGGGTTATTTTTTGTGTTATTGCTGCTGTTACAAAAACTATTAGATTTACAGCAGCCTATAAGTGGAATGATACTCGTTTACAAATGAATACAGTATTTAATAGAAAACTTTATAATTTTGTAATATTTGTTTTTTTTTCGAGTATGTCATAATAATGAAAATTAATATGCAAGTATGAATTGCACATATGTTTATTTATAATTCGAATTTCCAGTTATTAACAATAAGAAATTGAAAGTGGGATAAGATCATTATGACTTCTGCAAAATAATAATAATACGTTCAAACCTGTTTTTGTGTGATTCATGATTTGTGAAAATTTTTTCATGTCATTGTTTTCAAGCAATTTGTAAATTTAATACTTAATTAATTAAATACATTCATTATTAATTGAGGGGCTTCTTCAAAACTATTTTACCGATAGTTTCACCAAATCGATTAATCGATTAATGGAGCATTAAAATTTAATAAATCAAGGATCAATTTATTCCGGCTTTCTAAAAGAAGCTTTGAATAAAAAAAATCACAATTTGATCTTCATTATCAACCTTCATTTGTGAAGTAGGCATTCATTTTTTAATCGGTGGCAGGGCGGAGAATGGAATATCCTCCCTCCTATATTATTTTTAGTGGCAAATTCGTATGTAGTCTCTTCGAGAGACCCACTGGCTTAATTAATAGTTTTTTTTTTGCGGCATCTTGGTTACTAATTTGGAATGTGATCTTAGTATCGGACTAAATACCGATTGGACTTTACCCAATAAACTAAGTATTTTCCGAGCATTTCTAGGAAGACATACAGTTCCATCATTTAGATTTAATTTATATAAAGAACTGGGATATTATAATTTCCGTCCTACATCAAAATGGAAAAGTATTTTTCATCGATCGTCGGGGGGAGGACCCTTCATATACGGTTAACTATTGACCACCCAAAAATTTAGCGATCTTGTTTATGTAAATACAAAAGTTATGTGTACTGAGTTCTATCTTGAGAGAAATATAAGTATGCTGAGGTAAAGGTTTTTAACGAAGGTTAGTGCCGACTGTGAACCGATCTCCACAAATTTTTAAAACCGAAATTTTGTTAGCGTTGTTTCTGCGGTATCGAAAATTAAATTGATTTTCGAGGAGTGTTCATCAATTATTGGATAGAAAATAAGGAAAACAAGGTGAAGTATGAATATTTTTAAACAAAATATTTTCTCTTAATATCATGCAACCATCCCACATTGGATGTGGATTGCGAATATAGTTGGTATATTTAATAGCAGTTAAACTATATTCTTTGAAGCTTTGAGTGTAAACAAATTTGAACATATTCATAGTGCACGCTAAGGCGTAGCTGAACATGAATACGTTGCCTACTTTTCAGGTTTATAAAACAAAATGAGACCGTGTTTTTAGTCAATTTATTTAGCAATAAAACCTAATCTTCTAAATAATGTGTCTTGCAAATAAAGCATTGGTTGCGGGTATTTTTACAACCGCATCATTATGGGTTCGCTAAAACAAATATTATCACGATCAGTGTATTGCAAAAGAAAACGCAAGATTTTTATCCACATAATAAATTCCCAATTCAAAATCATTCTTCATCTAAAGACCTGTAAAACTGCCGGTATTATTATTATTATATTTTTATTTTCAATTTCCAGATTGCTTGCAATGCAAGTAGTGCTTCTTAGAGCAAGGGTCGATTGAATTCTCACTGATTCTTTGCCCCCTAAAAGTATGCTTAAGTGATACTTTTACCAAATTATCTGTCCATAGGTTTGCCCGGATATACATAGCTTGATTTTTTATATTCTATAATTTTTTGTATGGGAAAACGTTATTTTTAAATCGTTTCAGCGATTATGTTAATAAATAGCATAAGTCCACATATCTTGTGATTTATCTCAAAAATAGCTTCTCTGCCTTTTCCTGTCTAATCGCAAGGAATGCGAATAAAATTCAACAAAGAATTTTATCTTATTCTACTCGAAACTAAAAATAAACATTTTCAATTTAATTTTAAATTTAATTTATGAACCTACAAAAGCATTAAACAAATTTGCAGAAATAGTCTTTATTAAATTAAATTTTATTTAGATGAAATTTAAAAATTGCACAAAAACTGACACTTAATCATCATACTCATCATTTGCGTTGATAAATGCGTCTTAGACGCTGGCACTCGTCACAATAAATTTAGTTGTACATTTTACTTTGCAAATATTTTATTTTAAAGAAACCTGCAAATCATAAACAAATTTAAGCTGAAGCAACAATGTAATAAATTATTTTAATTTGCATTTAAATAAATTATCATCATTTTTAATATTTCTCTATTATATTATTTTTTTTTTTTTTTTGTTGGTACAAGTAGATTTTTTTGTCTATGCCATTGTTGTGACAATTGTCTGTCGCGGTATCGAAAGCAAAAATTCACATTCAAACATCTTGCTTTTGCTTTATTTTTACAGAAAACTTTTCCTATGAAATTCAATAGAAAACATTTCTGTTGTCTAAATTTCAAATCAACAAGTACGACCAGAATAAAAATATACCACTAAGAGTTTTTAGACTACACAAATACAGCTGATTCCTACGACTGTGAAGGCAATGTGCGAAATCTTATATTTTTATTAGTTTAAAACAAATAAACACAATTTCTTTTATACCATTTAAGTGTTTAAATTAGTTTACACTGGGCGTCATAATAAATAAAAAATTACTCACTCGTGGCACTTCAACTAATAGTTTGATAATGTCGTGATATCTGTCTAGTAATTTCATAACCGGGAACTTAATGTCATATGATGTCAAATGGCTGACTTTTGCCAAGAACAATAACAACATTAAGTGTTTCTTTTAATCTTGAAATACATTCGTGGTTGAATAATTAGCACATTTTATGGTATCGTGTTTTAGTAAGGGAATTTTTAATAAAAGCTAAGAAGTTTTTTAATTTATATTTTGAGCCGAAGTTAATTAATATTGCTGTCTAACGTTTATAAAGTGTGATTGATTTACATATTAACCCTCCTTTTTTATCCAAGTGTATATGGGACGATACTGAAAATCCCACAGGTTGCTTGTTCTCTTATGCAACAAAATATTAAAAATCTGAATCTATTAAGTTGTGTTCTTCATATAATTTATATAATCCGCAATTGTATAACGTACACGCCAAAAAAATGGACGCACCTCTAACTTTGATAACTTAAAGACGCTTTAAGTAAAACACTAGATGGTGATCGTAAAAAATCTACGTTCATTCACAAAAAATACAATTTCTGTTCATGCCATATTTTTATCCAACACTGACCCCTCATAGCTGGGAAAATTGCAAATATTTTCCCAATCCACCAAAGCACTATTACTGACAAGTTCTTCTTAACAAATTTGGTTGTTTTTATGAAATAGCAGGGTATCGATTCCCAGTATTCCTTTAATACAGGAGGTCAAGATAGTATTTATACCTAAACCCGGAAAATCAAGTTACGGGACTCCCAAAGCCTATCGGCCAATTAGCCTTACTTCATTCCTGCTTAAAAGCATGCGCGAATAGTAGACGACATGGTTAAAAGACGGATTTCAGATCAAAGACGTAAGTTTAGTAGATCAGTGAAACAGCTGCTCACGAAGTAGGAAGAATCTTTTGATAAGAAACAGTATGCACTCGTGGTCAGCATTGGCATTGAGGGCACATTCAATCACGTGAGGATCAACACTTATCCAATCAGTAGACCAGTTGGAGATTGGTCGGGCACTAAGGGACTGGATCAGTCATATGCTAGGGAATAGGTAAATTAGCGATTCCCACGAAATAATTATTAGAGACAGGGTGGATCACGTACTAAGGACCCTAACCAAGTAGAAGGTAGCGTTCTTCGAGGAACCACGTTTCCTAGATAGGACAAGTTAACCGATAATATTATATACTTAGAAGTAATCTTGGACCGGAAACTGAGATGGAAGCCCCTCATAGAGGAAATGTTAAGAAAAGTCCACATATGTTAATTGTTATGCAGGTGACCCTTTGCTCATAATGGAGTCTCATCCGAACATGTCACACTAGTTAGATCAATTAGACCTATGTTTTTGTGGTATGGTAGACGGCAGTGAAGAAAAAGTGTAGAATTCCAAATAAAATATTATGCAGCTCAAACAGAAGCACGCCTGTAGCCAATGGGTGAGATCAATCCAGATCACAAATAACGACATCAGAGAATATAGTATGTAATGGGCGGTTACACGCAAGGCGCGGAATTAGTGGATCGGTTACCTGAAACAAAAATTAAAATAAATTGTGAGACACTGAAGCAGCTGTTTTACAGACGGCTCCAAGCTTGGAGATAGGGAAAGTTTGGGAATCTATGTATATTCAGGAATGTATGAAAGGCCTCACGGGTACTGACAGGTACGTGAAGGCTAATATTTCTATTTGGCTTCTTGCCTGCCAACCATAAAATGAGTCAAGGCTGAGAAAAAAAATTTACCTTGCTCGGTTGTAAACCGTTGCCTAAAGAAACGTTGTATTTGATTTCCATAAATAAAACAAACTCAATTCAATAATTTGGTTTGCTTATTTCAAAGCCAATCTTTAGATACAATGAAAAATAACCGAAACGAAGTAATTCTTCTGATTCTCATTTGGTTTAGGAAGTTCTGACAAATGTCCCCGGCGCTAGGGATTTGGTCCATACCAAACCAGTACCTTTGACTAGTAATTTCACCATGTGCGTTTCCTTGCTAGACAGTAGTAAAAAAAACACCTAAGTGACTACCCTTTGCAATACGTAGGTACAATAAAGTAGTCATTAGAAATTGATTTAATTTCTGTACAAATTACAGCCAGCCAATTAAAGGGCAACTTGCCAACTTTACAACTGATGTCTGTTTCATTTCCTAATCAATATGTATGTAGATTCTTAGTGTTTAAACAGAACAATGCTATTGTGTGTGTGTGTGTGTGTGTGTGTGCGAGTGTGTAGGTAAGGTAAATTGGGGTACTTTCATTGTCAGCTCCATTAGTTGGTTGCACCGTAACAAACGAACAGCCTGTTCAGAATAATAAACTTCTCACACTTTTTAAAAGGTTTAGATTTTCGTTGAAGTTGAGTTATAAGTTGTGTGTTTTTGCTACTTTGTGGTAGCAACAAAACAAGTACGTAGTTGCAAAAGCATTTTTGTTTTTTTATTTTTTTAATGATGTCACATTTTGCCAGTGTTCCGATGTATCGCATGTTGGATAAAAGTTTTACGACAGCTTTTACACTCTCGCACTGAAGCATTGGGCTTAAAGTTTAATTACCACATGTGTATAGACAGACAGGGGCACACGTTCATTGACATGCCTATATCCCTGCAAACATTTTTATATTAAAGAATACTTGAAATTTTAAATAATTAAAAAAATTGTAGACAGCGAAGGGTGTAGAAATATTTAAGAAAATTACAAGAGCGATTAATACGATGAGCCATTTCGATTTGAGCCTAATGTTTCGAAATCGTGATTGCTTAAATGAATTCCTTAACTCGTTTGTTTGCTGGTATTTTCAAACAGAGCTCTCGTAAAACTATATGATTTGTGTCAAGTCGTTTAGTTGACATTTGCAGTTTTATTTTGTTGTCTCAGCTGTTGTTGTTGTAATTATTTTTACAGCCATTAGGTACAAGCAGTTTCGATAAAAACATTGGATACTTGAAAAAGAAAAAAACATTATTTATTTGCTAACTTTTCCTTTTTTGGATGTTTGGTTCTTTTAAAACTAAAGTTAATCTTTTTGTGGAAATTTAAAGCATTAAAAAATTTTGCGTTAAAAAAGTTTAGGAGAAATTTTTAAATTGTTTAATTTAATAATCAGTTATTAATCATAATTGACAGGTATTTCTGCACTCTTTTGAAAAGCAAAATAAATCAATCGTTGCGTCATAAAAATTGAAATAAGAAATTCAATTCTTTTAAGTTTTATTTTACATCATAACCGCACCTCAGGTATCATATTACCTTAAAAGCTTTTGAACTGCACAAGTGTTTTTAAAGAGGAGCGCGGGTGAACTAAACCCATTTTGGTTACTTTTAAAACCTGATTAGTATTAAATGGTTATTCATTGTAATAAAAGCACTTTACACGCCATGCTATCGAGCCCTATCCGCTAAAACAACGGAACCCTCAATAATCATCTTAACGCCCTATAGAAAATTGTTTGTCAGTTGTTTTAGGTTTATCAACTAGATTTCTGCCAGGTCACACTGAAATATGGCCGCAAAACTAACATAACCTACAGAAAACAAATTGTTCTGGAGAAGTTTTTTCTAATATCTTCTAAATAGTTTAATGAAAATTTACTTGTAGCCTAACAAAATCAATTAAAATTGCAAGACCAAATTGTCAATCTCATTTGAGGTCAAACTATAAATTACTCATCTAACCAAGCGTAGATTTTATAACGAAGAAATATCATACAACGCAAGCCTATAGTCCTGTGCGTAATTAATTATATTCATATCGCGAGCATGTATAATCGTGAGTAACTCAGCTCTAGATCGAAACAACTGATTGACAACTGTTGTACATGTACTACTGTGGGCAAAAAATAGTAAGACTTTTTTCATAATTTTGAATTTCTTTATTTATTCTGCCAAACTTATTTCGTCCCCCTCAAAGTAATCCCCCCTAGCCGCAATACACTTATGCCAACGTTTTTTCCAATCCTCGTAACAGCTGTTAAAGTCAATTTCCGAAATAGCCTTCAATGCGCTTAGCGATTCACGTTTAATGTTTTCAATTGACTCAAAACGGTTTCCTCGGAGCGGTCGCTTGAGTTTGCTGAACAGCCGGAAGTCACACGAAGCTAAATCAGGCGAATACGCGGGTTATGGAACGATATTAATTGAATTTTTGGCGAAACACTCACGAAGAATCAATGCGGTATGCGACGGTGCATTATCGTGGTGCAATAACCAAGAGTTGTCCCATAATTCCGGCCTCTTTTTACTAATAGCTTCGCGCAAACGACGCGTGACACTCAAATAGTATTCCTTGTTGACAGTTTGGCCGATCGGAAGGAATTCGGAGTGCACCACACCTCGATGATCGAAGAAAACTGTCAACAAGACCTTGATTTTTGACTTGCTTTGACGTGTTTTTTCGGCTTTGGCTCACCTTTGGCACGACATTCGGCCAGTTGATCCTCTGTTTCCGGGTCGTAAGCGTAGATCAAAGACTCGTCGCCAATTATAATACGTTTAATAATGATATCCTTGTAAAAAGAAAGAATTGTTTTACAGACGTCAACGCGACGCTGTTTTTCAAGAAAATTGAGTGGTTTTGGAAATGGTTTTCACTGATCTTTCCGGATATTCCAACGATATCTGTAAGTCTCTGACTGTTAATCGTCGATTCTCGAACACCAATTCTTTGATTTTATTGACGTGTTGATCATCAGTTGATGTTGATGGCCATCCTGGATGTTGTGTTATATTTGCGAAAACAAAATTTAATTAAGCAAAGACTGTATAAATCTTAGAGTTTTTGAAAAAACACCATTTTGAAAATGTTAACGGTAGCCTCTTAGGATTCAGCAGTGCTAATAACGATCATCTATTCAGCAGTTCATACACATTTGTGATTAACGAAAACATGTAAAAAGTTAAGAATGTCATCCATGAGGAATATTATGACAGCATCAAGGAAATAGTAGTGCTATGATTTGGAATTGAAACAAATTGAAGCTGATTTTGTTGCAACATCAGCATTGCATTAACGTAAGATCAAATAAGTAAAACCACAAATCCAACATGACATCAGAGATTGTCCCGTTTCTACAGAATAAGCAAAACAGGTGGCCTCAGCAACTCGCCTCAATATTTGTCTTTTGTGTACGCAGCTTTACAATGAGCCTGTTAAAAAAAAATATTTTATCCAAAAAACCTAAACTAGACCCTCCATTTATTTTATCGTCAATACATTTTTAGAGAATTTTCTTATTATCGAAAAAAAAAACTCTTTTATAATTCACCAAGGGTTCACCTGTTTCCACATTCTTATTTCCCATCGAAAATAAAGCAATAAAAATTTATTTCATAAAAAAATATTTAATAAATGTGCACGTACAATTTTGTTTAGTAATAATCATAAAACATCGTATCTTTTAAGTATCTAAATTTCAAAATTAAATTCTGAAAAATTCAAGATGTAAAACATCGAAATCCATAAATAACAGTCGAAAAAACACACAGCACTAAGTTGCTTCTTAGTTCACTTTATTTAACGTTCTTAATCGTTCGTGTTAATACCCGCCGCTACCAGAAATATTTGTTAATGGCAAGTTGCTCGTTTTGATTGAAAGACATCAAAATATCGTTCCTTATAAATTTGTAAGGCAATTAAGACATAATTGTGTCTCTGTTATATGAAAAGTTTCTAACTAGAGGATTTAACTTTACACTTTTAACTCTTATAGCACAAAAACTTTTACGTCAAATTACATTTATTTGTACTAGTACGGCTGTCAAATGAAAACCGATTGATTTCCATGGTGTTATTAACTTGTGTTTAACATGACAGACAATATGAACTCTATGTTGATATAAATTGTCCAAAATCGCTTCATACAGACGAAGTTATGAATGAAAATTTCCAAGAATTGTTGATGTAGTCAAGACTATTTTTAAAATTCTGTAGTTTTGAGGAAAACCCGCGAAAGGTATTAAACATATAGACGACATCAGGCTACCGACTTCAATCTGTCAAACGGAAAGGGAAATTTACCCCTCCCAGGGCAATAAAAATTAACATTTTCCCATTTAAACATCGAATGCAGTGTATGGGTAGGTCTTGGGGAATAAATAATCAGAAAAATCTGAAAATGGGCACTTTTTTCTAGGGAGGGAACTTCCACTACAGGTAGATGGCTAAAATTCGGTATAAAAGTAAGTCTTCGTGTACTTACCAATTCATTAAAAATTAACTTGGAAGAAAGGACTCAGATCCATTAACGCCAATGTCAAAATGAGGAGCAAGCTCTTGATATTCACAATACCATCTTATGTCCATGCAACTTTTTTCTCATAATTCTTTCACATATTTTAAAGTTAGAGAAATATTGCCAAACTAGTAGGTTGCCTAGAAATGAGATAGCACATATCAAGAAATTGTTCCCCATTTTGATCTCCGTAGTTTTAACGGCCAACATTTTTGAATAGGAATTTGGCCATATTTTCACATTTACTCGTATGTTTTTGGACGGATTTACATTTTCACGTGCTATTTGTATATTTTGAATAATGTTGTTTACTTTTGTGCGTTTATGGTAAGAATTTGATTATCATTTTTCCTGTTGCTATGAATTGTATTGTTATATTTCAGGTAATAATATTCTTCAGTCATTATTTTAGCAACACAAACATTAAGAAATTTAATATGTTTTCGATACATTTAACTTCAATATCTGCTGCTTACGAAGTTGCAGGCCAAGTAGTGTAGCCTGCTGTCATCGAAGTTTTTAGAGCTTAATTTTTTTTTGCAAATTTTTGAATTTTCCAAAAAAAAAAAGTTCTGTGGCTTTCACGAATAACCGCGTGTAGCGATAGGACTAAAAGAATTACACGAATACTGAATTGTTTGCAATAAGAAATGTAACCTTTTCATTTATTTAAAATTGTTTTCAGAATTAATAAAGTATGTCGACATACTTTTGGGGAAATTATGACACGCATTTTTATTTCTAAATAAAGTTGAAAATTATTTTTTCCTTAATTTTCACTTTAAAAAATTAAAACCTTCACGTGTGGCTTTTGAAATATATACATAAGTGTTTTTATCAACAAACAATTATAGTGTTCTTCACTAAGAAATTACTCCTTGGTATTTTTGCCTAACGTTTTTTTTTTTGTCACTTCAAATCTACATTTTGTTTCCGTTCTTAGCAAGGATGCTTAGAGGATTAATCGAGAAGCCTATTGGATCAATAGTCTATAGTTTATTTTACATACAAAATAAAATTAAAAATATTTAATTCTCTTATTAATATTGACATACTCGTACATCTGCATTAAATAATAAAACTTTTCTATCGTTGCTCTACTCTGCGATTATCAAATAACACAATTAATTAGAAGAAACAAATAATCCATCATTCGAATCAAAAGTTTGTTTGTTTTCCTTCATAGAGTGAATATATTATACAAACGATCGCTGTTCTACATAAACAAATTTATATATAAATTTTTATTTATTATCTATTATCTCCTTCTATTGTTGTTGTTTTTTCAACTTATGTTCACTTTCTCATGACACTTGATAAGTTCTTTTTACAACGCTTGTAGGCTCGTTGTATTAAGTTGTGTCTCGGTCGCAACGTTAATGAGGCTGTTGTACAACCTTATTCTCTTTTGCCTTTTTTATCGTACTGACCACATAGCAGTGATGAAAATTAAGATTTTAAAATGTCCTGTCTGTGTAGAATGCTTAATAAGTTTTTTATTTTATGGGGTAGAAAACTTAAAATGTTTTTTGCTCTATATTATTTTACGTTTTAGATTGGCAAAAAGTACTTTTAATGTCGTGGTAGTATTACGGTAATTCGCAAATCAAAAAGTATAGAAAATAACACTGAACCTTACATCACTGCCAAATAGGCAAAAAGCCCGTTGTACGAGTTTTATTTGCCATTTTCATTTAACAAGCCTTGTTTGTAAAGTGAAGTTATTAACGCCGTTGTATTACTCATTAGCCCAACTTGATTACCAATCGAGTTGTACCAACGGTCGCCACGTCTATGGCTTGGATAATAATAATCATTGAGCACGAGTAAAAGCTTAAGGAGAGAAATATAAGGGTTGTTGTTGTTGGATGCTTTTCGCATCAATTTTTGCACATTCTTTCAACCTAAATTTAATAACGTCGCACATGTTTCTAGTTTTATATTTATAAGAAAGCAAAAAAATAAATTCCCTTAAAAGTGAATCTCATATGTCTAATGCTGGGAAAATTACTAACTCTACCTCGTTTTGAAATCCGATATTGATTTCTGTGGCTTTATATTTGTTATTACTTTTTGTGTGTAGCTAAAGTTGTTTTGAAATTACGTGACAAAATGTCAAAAGTTATTTAATATTGCGAAAATTAAATTTATTTAGTGTTGAAAATTTATTTAAATAGCATTTGAAGTAGGAAAGAGTTTTATATAAAAAAATAAAATAAAAGATAGAAAAATATTTATATGCGTATTTATGCATAAACATAATTTTTTGACATCGTTCATCCCAAACGAAATTAAAAACTTTAAGAAATATCATTACAATATGAAAGGTCTAGCCTAGTAACAGCTTAAGCTACAGAATATAATTTAATTTGCAGTTATAAGAAGCATCGGTAAAAGTTTTAAGAGGTTATGATTTTCCTAACCCACTTAAGCCACTACACTATAAGGCTGTGTAAAACGACTTGCCCAAAACAAGAAAACTGTTGATTTTCTAGACATATTTTGCATTTTGTTGGAGGTATCATAGTGAAGTCATGTCACGTAATGAATATTTTTTTTATTAATTTTCTTT
The DNA here is from genome assembly GCA_963932375.1 of Phania funesta. Classification (NCBI taxonomy): domain Eukaryota; kingdom Metazoa; phylum Arthropoda; class Insecta; order Diptera; family Tachinidae; genus Phania; species Phania funesta. The sequence goes on from OZ010656.1 coordinate 73,209,412, forward strand.
TTATAAACTAATTATGACTTGATTTTACACTACCTAAAATCAAACGAAAATCTTAAATGAAGTAAAATAGTGTAAAGGCGGCTTTCGGAACATTCATGCTTAAGTTTAGTTTACATTTCAAAAACACTACAAACAAGCACGGTAAAGTCACCTTAAGCGAACTTTGTTTGAATAATTGCTACAAATTTCACCTTCATTTATGTTTACGATTGGAAAATATTTGTATCGTGAGAATTGAGAAACTTTTAATAGTCGGGTATTTTGTTGCAAAAATTTCTAGTTCGTTTAATAATTATTAGGGGATATATCTGGTTTTTCCAAGATAATCGAAAAGATACATAAACAATAAAGATAAATATGCTGCTAAGAAATGTTTCCCTGATATAATACTAATACATTTGGTGGCAAATCAATTGAAAGTAACCATTTTCAAAGAATTTGAAGGCAGGTTTAGGAATATAGGGCATTAATTTTAACGGGCAGCATCAATTCTACAAGACCCCAGACTTAAAAATTTACATTTTCAAGATCCGTTAGCGCTATATGTTTCTTTATACGACACATCTTCTATTTGTAATCAATTTGATTTATGGTCTCACCACAAGTTCTTGGCTCACAAGAGAAATAAAAAGGAGAATGACTCTACAAATCCTCAATATGAGCTAGGCTTCTTTTTCAAAGCTCCAGTCTTAAAAGGAGATGGGGTTAACGCTTGGAATGAAATGAAAACAGCGTACCTACCATAGGGTTTACCCACTTGTACAGAAATATTGTTTTCTGAATGAGCCTTTTATACCATCAGACCAGACCGCCTTTTCTTCCTAATCAGGCGCAACCGATCCGGGCAAAAGGAATATATTAACAAAAATGCTCCTTTCTAAACTCTTCTTTTGAAATTCTGTTTTAGGCAAGTCAGTTTTAAAAACCTCGTAAACTCAGGACCAAACAAAGAATTTTAATAATGGAAATATTTTGTATGTTATTTACGATAAATTTCAACCTTAGCCGATACTCATCGAATAATCGATTTTTTCCGATTAAGAACAGTGTCATTAAATTAGAAGGAAAACCTAATTTTTAATTGTGACTTCTTCGTTCACCTTTTTTTTTAAATAATATTCTTGTTTAGCAGGATTTCTTTAGGATGCTGTGAACGGACATCATTGAACAGTAAGTAGTTGGCACAATATCACCACACCATTGTTATGCCAGTTGGTCTGCTTGCATTAATCTTTCTTTTACGTATTTAAATATGCTGCTAGTATTTGTATATGTACGTGTTTACAAGTACACACATACATAGTTTCTAACATTTCAGTCATTATTAGTTCTGCCATATCTGTTTATATTTATGTATGTTATACTTCGGTGCGATACTAATAGAAACAATAGACAAACATTTTGTTTCGTGTGATACGTACTAGTTAGGGTGACCGCTAATACGAATTTTTCCAAAAAAAACCAGTTCTCAAATAATTTGAATATTTTGTATTGAAAAAAAACAACTACTCTCGATTTTAATACTTAAGAAGAGAACAGGTTTTTTAGCCCTTAATTTTTTTGGCACCTAATAATTCCCTACAACACGCAGAGAAAATATATGGTTGTGGTAATCATGATTGAATTATATGGTTGTAAAAAAGTTATATTATAGTTGTAGATAATAATAACATGATTCCTTTTAGATCCAAAGAATAGGATTCAACCTGGATCGACTGCCGGATTGTTTAAAACAGCTTTTTAGTCATACTTTTATTAAACACAAAAAAAACACTTTACACTTTTTATTTATTTTTATTTTTAATTTAATTTAATGATAAATGTAAACATTAACTTGGTAGCCATAATATGCTAGGCGTAACCGTATATTGTTGTAGAGAACATAATATTGTTATCTTAATCTTAGTAAACCTTCAAGCTTATATGGAAACCACGTAGTTTTTGCTAAATGTGTTTTGAAAGTCGAAATATAAATTTATAAATATTTTTATTGTATATTTTGGGTGAGGTAGCTTTATCGTATGCTAATACATGCCAGATCTATACGACATTAAAAAAAACATGAAATGTAAATTAGAAAAAAGCGATTTGCTAATCAGTTGAAAACCCGCGTCGGTCACTATAGTTGTAGTATTTTAACTTAATGTAAATGTATAATTGTTGAATGTTTAATAAATTATGAACTACAAGTCAGTCGAGACAAGCAGAAATATACCTGATTTTTATAGGGTTTCTTAAAAATGCGCACAAATATTTTTCTGCCTGTTTATTCTTAGAAATGTATCAATAATCTGTGACGAATTGGTGTGACATTTATTATATCACTTTTTATGTATTGTGTCAATTTGATCTGTGTGTGTGTGTGTGTGTGTGTGTGTGTGGTAATTCGTAATCTAAATTGCTTTGGGGATTTAACTACAAATTTCCCTGTAGTCTCCGAAATGGCGTTAAGGAAAAGATTAAAAATTCCTAGAAATCAATGTGATGACTTTTGCCCCACCCTTCATTAGGGATCTTGTTAGTGTAGGCGAGGTGGTGTTTTAGGTGGATTCACGCTTGTACTGTGTGTGGGATGTATTGTGACAGAAGATTTTTAAATGAATTGTAGGTGTTTGGAACAAATTTTCGGCATCTCTTGTGAAGTTTGGCTTAAAGATAAACCGGTATCTTCAATGAAGATGACGCAAACCAAGAATTTACATCAAATCATCCTGTCGGAATATCAAATCAAGAATCATTTTAATTAATTCTTTGAAGGAATAATAATTTATTCAAACTCAGGTTCATTATTGTATTCTTTCAACGTTTCCGTTTCTAAAATAAAATGTAGCCCTCGTGCGGAGTTCATGCTTAACACAGCCTTATTTTTTGGGATTTTATACAGACCGTAAAGGGCAATACCTTTATATTATTATTAAGGATAAGTTATTATATTATTAAGAATAAGAGAACACCATCTTTAGTGTGTTTAAAAATATTTATTGCCAGTATAACAAACGGGAAAACACTTTAAATTTTTCTAGAAATCACAAGACTTCACAAGAAAGAAAAATTGGTTTTATTGATAATAATAATTTTTCTTTTTTATAATACTAATAAGTTGATTTATTAGACTCTAGTAGAATGAAATTCGTTTTCAGTGTTGCTAAGCACGGCATCAGAGTTCTCTGTGGGTTTTTACTGGGTCTTTTGTAAATATCATCGATTTAACCCAACTAATGATGAAAATTGAATCCCAGAAGTCTTTTCAATATTTTATATTTTCGATTTTGATTCTGTTGAGTTAGAACGAAGTCTATCTCACTATAACTTTACTCGTTGCTACGGCAAAAGTGGAAAAAAGATATAGGAATGCACGGGCAAAGTTACAGTGTGGTCTTGCTTTATTTATTCATATGCTTTCTGCCTCTCCAGTAAAATTTATTAATATAAGATAAGAATTGCTACAGAACCATTCGTAAGGCATAAGTTGTACGTAATTAAAATTAAAAATAAAACGTAAGTTTTTTTCCAAATTGTATATTATATTCTAGATTTGCGTGTTGTCCAAAAAACTGTGCAAAAATAATTACTATAACAAGTCTATACTTTCTTGGAATAAAAAAAATCGAGCTGGCAGCAGTGTCTCTCGAAGTACATACATATTTTCTTAACATATCAACTTTAAAACATGTTTTATTTAATCGCGTGGCTGATATATAAGCAAAAAAGGCTACTTTTCGATGCCCTTAGATGTTCGTAATCAGTCTTCTTTATTTTGTTTTTTGCGTGCTTGATGTAACTTTTGTAAGACTTCGAAAAACAAAAATAACCCTCAAGTGGAATTAAAGTCAGTGTTAGTCTTACATAAGTTTCAAAACTTTAAGGCAAGCGGAAATCGAAGAAGTTTACTTTTGCTTTTGGTTTGGTTTTTGATTTAAGTTGTTACGGTCGAAATAGGTAACAGAATCTTTTAATCGTGTAAATGTAAAGTTCTCTATTGACCCTAAAAACCATCTTTGCTCTTCAAAGTTTTCTATTTGCAAAGTAGTTTGCTTCAAGAACTAAAATATCGTAGAATAATCTTAATAACTTTGAGTCACTATGCTGATACATTGTGATACTTTTAAAAATGTGCAGCTGCTGCTGCCATTATTTTAGTTACATCCGTTATTGCTATAATATTTAAAGAGATAATAAAGTTTTATGCAATCCAATAGAAACCCTACGTATTGCAAATGAAATTATGTTAAACATTTTCCGTGTAAATGTGTGTGACTAAAACACAAAATACCCGCCCGCATTTGGAACACAACAATTGAAACGTACACCAAAATACGTGAGCGTTAAATGTGAAACCACTTAAAAAGACATCCGCAATCAAAAGCTGCTGCCTACCTCCCCCAATTTTTGCAATTAATCGCAGCAATGGAAAATTTAAATTTTCAGTTGTAGTACTTTTTAGCTAACAATAAAGTACTTTTTGGAGATTAAAAGTACTGAACTATATTTGCATACATATGTATGTTTTTATTTTAATAAATAGTTTTTAGCAGGTTAAACATTTTCATTAAATATAGATCTGTGCTAATTTTTATATTCAGCAAAGTTTTTATGTTTAATTTGTTTTCATTTTGATTAAAAAATTTAATTAATTTAGCTAAAGGCACAGACCAAAGAAGCAAAAAATATGTTCTACCGTTTACATTTTGGGCTAATATCTTCTTGCAAAAAAAATATTAGCAATGAAATTCCCATCTCTGTTTATTTATATCATTTTTGTAATCTTTGTGTTATTATCTCTTTCACACTTATACAAACACAAGCATTTTACAGCAAGCAGTGCTTAGGGAAGAGCATTTAAAATTATGTATTTAATTTATAACACGCACAATAAATTGCTTACAACTTGAAAATTATTGGCCCGCTTGAAACGCAATATTTATGGTACCAAACCTGTCTGTTGTGTGAAAGGCTACTTGTTGATGTAATCACTAAATTCAGATTTCTCCCTGAGCTAAAAGGTATCAACTTTGTTAACTTCTTTTAAATCCTTTTCATTTGTGGTATTTATTGTAGCAACTCGTCTAGTTCAGCACCCAGCAAAACAGAATGGTAATCAAGTTGGGTGTGTTGCCCACAAACAATACAACTCGTTGTACAACTTTATTTTGCAAAGAAGTTTTGTAGAGTAAAGGTGGCAAAAAAAACACACATAACATGCGTTTTGCTATGTGACAGTGCTATTATACTATTTTCAATACTTTTTGACTGGCGTATTACCTCAGTACCCTCACAACATTGAAAGTATTTTCTTCCAATCTGAAACTTTAAATACTCGTAATATACTGCACAAAATTATTAATAAAATCATATACAAAACTGATTTAAATTTTCTACCTCATATAATAAAAAAAAAATCAAATAGCGTTCTAAACAGGCAGGACAATTTGTCGCCTTGAATTTTTAAAATTGATTCTCCATCACTGCTTTGTGGTCACAAAATAAAATTAGGTTGTACAACACCCTCATTAACGTGGCTACAATAACACAACCGAGACACAGCTTTATACAACGAGCCCGCAAGCGTTTCAACCTCCTCAAGTTGTATCAACGGTTGCATCGTCTATGGCGTACTGTACAACACGTTTTCATTTTAATTTGATTCCTCTGGCGTAGTTAACATTTCTGCAAAAAAGCTTCTCCATCTGTTGTGGTTGTGCTTCTTTTCATTTACATTGTTTTATATTTTCCCATTTAACTTTACTTCAGCTGTTTTTTCATATCATTTCTCTTCTCTCTTTATTTTCTTACAATTAGTACTTAAAAAAGTTTTTTAAGATGCGTATAAATGTCTGAACTTTAAACAAAATTAACTCATCTTTGGAAGTAAATTCATTTGTCATAAATGGCGCAAGAACTCCACCAAGTGAAATGGAGTTGTGTAAAACCCAGTTGACCATGTATTTAAAATATCCTAAACGACGAATACATTACAAGAGAACATCCTCGAATATGTCCACGTCTTTTGCAAACAACTTTCTCGAAAATTTCAGAAATTATAATAATTGCCACTCTTCTTCACTCTTAGGAGAAGTTGAATAAAATTTATTCTTGAAGAAAGACAAGTGTTTGTCACTAACTTTGGCGCTTGCGATAAATTCTCTTACGTTTTTGTCAAAGACAATTTGAGCGATAAGCGATAAATTTCAAAATACCACATACTCGTCTGAAACAATGTTGCTTACGACGATTTGGACAATTGGGTGTTCTTCTATTGAGCAGAGCTTTAATTGCATAGGTAGTTTAATTATGTTGTTAGCCAGGACTTCAAATGAATTAAGTCTTTGGAAAATACTACCACATTCTGTACTTTGAACACCTTTAGCTGCTGTTAGTGATGAGATTTTTTTTCAATTTAAGACATATAAAAACTTCATTTATTTATATTTTTATTTTAAAGGAATTGTAGAAGAAATAGTGGAGTAAAAAACAGCTTAATTTTTAAAAATTCTGTAATTACACTCCATGTGTGGTAGAGCAGTTTTACAACTCCTTTCTTATTAAGTAGACGCATTAATTAATTAGTTTACTTTGACAACTATGTCTGCAGATTAAGTACCGTACAGTGATATTGACGAAGAAGTACGCTGTAATATGAAAGTAATACTTATCACAAAAGAGAACGGAAGCCGATGAGAAGCGAAGCTAGTCTGTTAAAGCCATCATTCACGCCCTAACCACTACAAGTTGCAGCTATTTGTCTAAAACTTCAAAAAAATCCATGAGAGAATCAGTACCAGTAAACTCGGATTTTTTTCATAAAATAAAGAATCTTTTGTAAATCATTAAAGTGGATATCTAGATTCTAGATCTAGGACGAAACACTTGTCCACTGTTTTTTTTTTATCAGTTTTTCAACCTGCGTCGAAGTGGCAAAAATGCGTAGAAAATCGACCTCTCTTTAGGATAACATGAATTATAGGTTTTCAAAGAATTATTCAAATTAGCTACAAAAGATTTAACAGCCATTTTCCGACACTCGCATCTCGCACAAAATTTGCGATTGTGATTTCAACTCGCATGTGAGGTGTTCTGTAACTCGCATTCGCAAGAGTCTTGGCGAGTTCAAGTCGCAAGAGTATACTGAAGTGAACTGCTGTATTTAAACTAAACTAATTTTTAAAGAAACTACATAGTTAAGAATAAATTAAATTAATAGAGTTTCCTTTTTATTTTAGTTGTAACAAAGTGTTTCTAAAAACATTAAATTTAAAAACGTTCTTTGCTTCTGCAACTTTTGCCTCTGTATTTCTTCTTTTGCACTGGCGATTTCAATAAACAGCTGATACGAGCCATCTTCGAAAAATATACGCAGCTAGTGCTGTAATTAATTCAAATGAAATGCCCGGGTATTTTTTGTATTATTCTAGGTTCAGGTATTAGAAATATTAAAAATACAGAGTTTTCTTTTAAAACTTTTCAAATTATCTTTAATTATTTTTAATGACAGTATTGGAGATAAATATTTTGTAAAAGTAAGTTCATACAAAAACCAAAAAATATTTTTTGCACAAGTTAGAAAAAAAGCAAATCGCAAGTAAAACGCGTGAGTTGCAGAACATGCAGAAATAAGTTTGGCGATTTGCTACTCGCATGCGATTTGACACTCTTGCGAGTGTCAGAACATGCCTGTAAACATTTTAGCCCGCATTTCGCCTAAGCTCTCACACAAAATTGCTTTTCGAAAATCTTATGAAACCACACGTATCGTATACAGAACTTCATTATCTTTTCATCATAGAACAATCAATCGAATTTCAAAGAACGAATTTTTATTTTATGTCATGTAAATGACATAATTGTACGAAGCTGCGAATGTATCTGTGTGTAGTGTATTAATAGTAGTAAAGCGGTTTATTTAAAGTACTGCTTTATATATACAAAAAACGAATAAATAAATAAAAAATGTGCAGACATAAATATTCCCACTGCTTTCGTTAGTCTCAAGTGTATATTAAAAAAGAAAACAAAAATAAACTCAAAATCTTAGAGCATTTAAGTGTTTTTCATTTTGCATTTTTTCATGTGTAAGAAAAAAAACATAAAAGTACAATATGCGCTTGTATCTGACATGCTTTGAATTTTTAAATTATCAACATGAACATCAGAAACAGCAGCAGCATCATCATCATATTGCATTATCATCGTTATATTGCATTCCTTGCTTTGAAATTAGGTTTTGAAAATATTCATTTGTATTTCAGTGTAGCACCACTGTATTGTCATTAATACACACATGCAGATGAACGCACATAAATGAAAAAATAAAATAACACATGGAAATATCTTGTAATGACTAACACAATGAGTTTATTTATGTATATGAGTAGTATGCATGACCTTTTTAGGAGGAGGAATGTAATACGAAAAGTTGGGTCAAAAATATTTATAACTCGCAGTTTGAAAAGTGCTTGCCCAATCCCCACAGTGGTCACTTCTTTATGAGTAATTCAGTGGACTTATTTGTCCTAAGGCCACTATCATTACAGTATTAAAGCACACCGAATAAAGCTATAGAATTATTTAGAGCCATTCGTCCATTGAGCTTCTTAGAAGCTTCGCTCCTGGCCCAATTTAGCTAATCGCAAAGTGTTTATTAGCGTTCGCGCCACCAGAAATATAGATAAATTTAGTATAGATTTATAATATTCCTATAGTTTCATGGTAGAAAAAAAAGTCACAAAAAAGTTTTTTCATATTGATCTGTCCTACGCCAACAGTTTTACTACAACACAAGTCATTCTGATATAATTCACCCCTTCTTCTATTTGTCTTCTCCAGGTATTGGCGGAGTTTTCTCCTCTTTCATTTAATTGCTAGTCTAGCTATATCTCTGTTTGTCTTTCTCAAATAGTGGCTAGATTGGCGACTATCCCATTTGTTCCTTTAGTTCCTTGTTTGAGGTAACGTTTGGCCAAATATTTTTAGCTGGTTCCGTAACCATCGATTTATGAATACTTGTAGATACTGTATATCGTTAGCGATGTGTTCCACAACTCACATCCCTCTAATAACACGGAGCGCAAATTAGAGGAGAAAAACGGAGTTTGGTTTTTATGTGGAATTGTGATAATTTGCGCAACTTCTGTAGAACTCCAAAAGTACGGGTTATCTGTTTAATGCGATTTATATTATTATCGCCCGATCCACCAGTACGCTACACAAGTATAAATAAGATTGTACTATATATCCCCAAGCTCTATGTTGTTTAAATTAAACTTTAAAGTAATGGTTGTGTTACGACTAAACCCTTTCTTAATAAGTATTTGCAGGCCGGCATTATGTGTCTGACTGAATATTTAAATTGTGTGCTAAGAGACACACGTAGGTGAACAGCATAGCCTCTATCTTTTAGACGCTTATTCTAGCTCCATGTTATAACCCTTCTGATTGTGGTTTCCTACAGCATTAGTGCATTCAGTACTTTGTTGAATAACAGGGGAGATAGTACAGAACCATGTCGAACTCCTGTGTACAAAACTGTCATTGCCCGTTTTAGTATAAACAAATATGTCTATAAAAGCAAGCAAACCTTTGGGGTTAAATTATTCAAATTATTTCGCTTCAGTGCTCCCGTCTATAAAACTATAATATAAACGTAAAATAAGATTTCCTTAGAAATTATTATATGAAATTTACCTAAATCCCTACTAATTAAGACTAATCACGTGAATTTGGAGTTTTGGCTAAATGTAGCACGATCATAAATATTTTTTGTTGCCCTCAAATATCTGTTGCAACTATTTTAAATTCCAAATTTTATAAGAAATTTAAACGAGAAATTCATTTTTGAAAGGATCCCTGAACATACTTTAACAGAAATTTTAAATATTTGGGCATTTTATCGTTATCCGTTTATTTCCTACAAAATTAACCCGCATACAGTTTTGAAGTGTGTTAATTTTGTACATACAAATTAATTGGGGTGGTCCAACCAAAACTCACGATGTTAATTGTAAATAAAACAAAATGTTTTCAGAGAATTATATTAATATTTTTAATTATTATAAAAGGATCTATAAGAATTTTGTGAAGCAAAATATCGGCAAAATGCTCGCTCCGGCTTTGTTGGCATACCTCTTTCCAACGCTCGATATTTTCAATGACTCAAAGACATAACTGTGGTTCAGTGTCATTAATGTACCGAATTATCTCATCCTTTAGCTATTGAGTGGTTCTGGGCTTATTGACGTAGCCTTTTTCTTTTAAATATCCCCAAAGGAAGAGGTCCAACGGTATCAAATCACATGATTGTGACGGCCAATTAACATCGCCATGAGCTGAGATAAGACGGTCATTGAATACTCCAAACAAACAATCACCACGACAGTATTTAGGAATACATCGACTGCAGTAGTGTACAGAATAGCACATTATTTTTGTTGTAATATTGTGAATTTGAAAAGCAGGTAGTTTGATATTTACACATATTTATATTATATTGTCCTAATGCGAGCAAAGCTCCTACAACGGGTAGGAGAAGGGAGGCTACGACATGTGGACAGGCTAAAATGGTACCAGAAAGGCCAGTAAGGTGCTTAAATATAAACAAACGTTCCTTAAGCTGTATTACTGCGTTAGTGACAGGTCATGGAAACTTCAAGTATCATCTATCCGGCCAAGATAAAAATCGAAGAAGATGGTACCTGCAGACTGTGCCATGAAGAGACTTACACAGTTACGCGCATTATGTAAATGTCTAGCACTGACTAGCATAAGACTAATGACCAGACACTTCTTAAATGTGAATGGCATAAATTACGAAAAGGTTGCCTGAAATCAAATCGAGGAAATCAAATCGAGGAACGAAGAGCCCATAAAGTAGGCGGTCTGCTTCGATCTCCCTCATACATTAATAGTAATAATAATGATAATACCGATGATTCTAATGTAATAAAAACCAACACTAAGGTTTAGAAGCTGAAATTACTTCAAATATTTTTAATTTCTCTATTCTGTTTTTTATATTTGAATCTCAATTATTCATGGCAAATATTTATCTGCTATTTCAAAACATAAGAAATGAAAGGATTAATTTTCAAATTTCAATTTCACTACGTTTCTAGAACATGCCTGTATGTCTCAAAAAGGCTTCGTCAATAATAATGGATATTGTCGATTTCTAAAGGGGTATTTTTGTTTATTAAACAATAATTAGGAACTAGGAAATTTTTCCCATCTGATCTAAAGCGCTCCGGAAAACAACTGCAGAATTATTTATTAATTTTTATTTTAGTATATATCTTCATACATCTGTGGACTTTCATGAGATGAGTAAAATATTTAAAATTTAAAAAGTAAAGGTCCGTTTTTAGATATATTTAATTGCCGAATGGTAATTAAAAATATAGATTTCAAAAATTTTAAAGTAAATTTTAGGTATGCCCTCGTATATGTGTTTAATTTATGTGCATTTGTAGTATTAATATTTTTAAAGATGACATGTAGGCATCTATGCACGCACATTCCTGTAAATCTTCTTATGTGTACGAGTATATGAATGTATGCTTGACATAATAATCCATTTTGCGAATTCATTGACACAATATAGGCGTAGACAAGCACTTAATGCTGGAATGTATTATTTTATATTTGTTCACTTTAGTAATTTGTCCACAATTTTTTCTCATTTACTTCAGTTTTTTTGTTTTTGTTTCTTGTTTTCCTTGCTTTATAAATTGCCTACTAAATGTATTTTATTTTGTTGATGATGATGACGATGTGTGCGGAATTGAGTGACATGTTTGTAACATTAAACGCACATTTTGGAAATAATTTGAATATTTTCCTAATATATTTTCGAAACAGCAAAGAGATGGAAAACCTGGAACTTTTCACTAACGAAAAGCGTACTTATTTCCAGATTAAATATAGTGTGGTTTTTTCTATACGAGTTCTCGAATAGAGGCGAAGTGAATTCGAAAGCTCTTGGCGTTTACATTATTTTAATTTGTATTTATTTTTATATTTTAAATGAAAACAAATCACTATTGTTGCATTGTAAATTGCATGGGTCTGCCAATATGTTCTCAAAGGCAACACGAACTCGACCCGACCCCTCTTTCATATTGAACCCGATTTATGTGACAGAGTTATAAAAAAAAACACGACGTGTGGGGCGCTCCCCACCAAGCGAAAATTGTATGTAATGAGTTTCGAAATAATTCAAAATTGTGATATGCAATGGAAATGTGTTTAGATTATAAAACGAACCTTGTAGAAAATAGTTTGGAAAACATCTTCGTGCCAGGAATCAGTTTTGACCCTTATTGGGAATATTCCATTAAATTGGATTAAAGAATTTTTGTCCGAATTTTGCCAAGGAGGCCAGTAATTTTTCAAAATCGATATCAACATTTTATAAGTCATAAAACTCGCAGTGAACACAGAGATTACAAATTTAGCACTACATTTCGGAAAATGTATAATAATACTGAACTCTCCATCCCTGACAGGGATAACACAGTTACATATTTCATCCTTAAAGTGGCATATAAATTATTTATATTTGTTATGCATGTCAGCCAAAAGTATTTGAAAAGCAGGAGTAACATAAATTTGTATTTTGTATGACTAGAGATGCTTGGAATTGTTAATTTCTTTGTAGAGTTCTAATTTGTGCACGCATGAGTTGTTTTATTGGAATTAATTTCTTGCGTTTAAGCAATTTTTTAAAAATTATTTTTAATATTGGAATATGTAGTTATTTTGGGTATTAACGAGGGCATGCACAGTTTCTTAAACATTTATTATTTTAATTCTAAAGCTATTGAACCGTTAATAATATGAGCTGCTGAGCTGTCACGCCTTGAATTATTTTTCATTTTTTTATAGGGCCGTAGTTTGGTAGTGGCTTCTTGAAGGATACGTACACTTTCATAAATAAATGTAGAGAATATTCAGTAAATAGTACCTTCGATGGAATTATAGTATCAACATTTAAAATCAAACAATGTTAACGTTTAAGCTCGAATGAAGGCAGTACATTTTTTAGGTAATAAAGAGATTTTACTTTAATGTCTGCAACCCAAACTTAACAAGAGATGACGAAAATTCGTTGCAAAAATCTACATAAAATAACCCTGTCAGAATATTAAATCAAGGTATTTGCTTTATGTTGAAGACAATTGACGACATGATTCCATTATATGTTTGCGAAAGGTCATATTGTTATTGCTTACAATTATATCATGTACGGCGGCTAGATAAATTGATCTTAAATGTTGCCTATAGGAGTGTATGGTCAATTAACAAGTAAGGAAGACTAGTTTATTTAAAGGCTTACCATAAGGCTCCTTGGGACCTTTGCGATTTATCTCGCTTATGCTGATAACCCAAAGAAGATAACATTGCGAAAGTTGGCCATCACGAATGAATAAAAATCCGAGCAACCCACTAGATCCATATACCCTTAATAATATTCCAGTAAAAATGGTGAAATGCAGACAATTTTATTTCACTTGACTGTAATTTATTTAAGTTTAATACAAAATGTCCAAATCGCATGAAGTTTTAAAACCGCCATTTTCATTTGAAGGTGAGGTTAGGTTCCAAACAGAAACCCATGTCGCTGGAGATGTAATTAATCAAGTGGTTAAGATTGTGTGCTGGCCATTATAATTAATGTTGGCCCCAAGGACACAATGCTGCTAGCAATTGTTTTCGAAATAAGCTATCTTATAAAAATGGACGGCTCGTCAAACTTGAGTGTACAATTTAAATAATAAATAATAAAAATTACAACAGTGGAACATAAAATTAAAATCACAGAATTTAACATATTGCATCATCTTCTATATTTATTAATAACGAATTACATAAAATATGACACATTGCATTTAATTTGCACGAATTTGTTTTTGATTGTTGTTGGATATTTGTTTTAAAAGAAATACACAAGTTTACGTTGCCACCACAAACCTAAGTGCTTGCAATGACTAAATCTACTGTAATAGCAAATTCCAGCACATACATTTATTTCAAGACTTTAAATCGCAACAGCAAGTTTTATGAGGAATATGATTCTCAGCACATGGGCGAAAAATAATTTTATACCCCGTAAGCTACTGGCACAGGACGTCTGTGAAGTCGACGTCTTTTGCAATAAATTGATTCTTGATTTGATATTCCGATAGGGTGCTTTGATGTAGATTATTGGCACGAATTTCCGTCGTCCCTTGCCAAGTTTGGTTTGGAGACAAACCAGTTTCGGATATGTGGCATTATAAGTGTCATTTTTCGTTCTCAATTCTTTTGCAATATTTTGGAATTTGTTTATTAATTTTATATATTTTTCATGCTCTGTAACTGTTGTAAGTTTTATTTAAAAAAAATATTTTTTTTAATGATTATTTTTCAAGCTTTGCTCTAGCTTAAAAAATAATAGTTGTTTTGTGCGCTTTATTTTTTGCTTAGAAGAATGTACGAAATAAATCAGTTAATATTAGTTTTAAGGCAGACAATGATCTTTCTACAGTGACAGTGTTAACTGACGAAAACCAGACAACATTATTTTTATTTTACAAGCCAAATTTAAAGCTCTAAGCTAAAAATAAAAATTATTAAAAATATAACAATTATTTTACAAACGAAAAATAAAACATAAAAAGTAATAATTAATATTAATATTAAAAAAAAACTCAAGCAAATAGAAATTTGAAGAATAATAATAATTTTTTTAAAGATTCTTAATTTTAGATTTTATGTTTTCTAAAGACTAATAGCATTTTTTACCAAGTATCTTATGAAGTTAATAAAGTTGTTCAGTTTGGTTTTTTAATTTTTGTTATTAAAATAGTGTTTTAAAAATGTAGCATTTTACCTTGTGGTTAAGTCGGCTTGTTTTATCCTGATTTTGACTTCTTCTTTTTTGGGTATTTAAAAAAAACATTTAATTTCAAGATTTTTTTGCTTCTTGAGACCTTTTGCTTTTTTTGTGTTTTTTTTTTTTTTTTTTTTTTGAGAAAAATATATTATTAAAATGTTATATTCTAATTTTTATATTTCGACCAAAGCGATTTTCTGTAGTTTAGCCTACATTGAGTTTTTTTCAATAAAGGAATTTATTAACATATATATTTTTTGTCATAAAAAGATTTTACAGACCTTCTTTTGAGTGTTTTATTTCTAAAATTGAGCCCAGATTTCACTTGCGACCGTAGAATTCGCAAACAGACAGAGTAGGCAAAAGTCAGAAAGTTTGCTCTAGCGTTTCGCATTTTCCGGCTAATAGTGAATTCCGGAAAAGGAGAATGTTTTGAAGATATTTCCTGTATTTTACTAATTTCCTAATTAAAAAATTTTTTATTAAAAAAACAATTCTAATATTCATTTCTTTTCTCATTAAAACAAAATACTTAGACACTAATTTTTATATTTTTAAACTTGTTTGTTGTTTTTCATACACATTTTTGGGTTTTTGCAAAGGAAATCAGGCGCAAAGGGCCTCATGTTACAAAACGCAAGGCAATGCCAGAATTTATGTGGAAAACAAAAATAAATGTAAAACATACTTAAAAATGTTTATTGTTTTCCAAATAAATTCTGGTGTTGCCTTGCGTTTTGAAAAATGAAGCCCACTGTGCCTGATTTAGAACATATTTAGAATTTTTTATTATATTTCTGAAAAGTTATTGGTTTTTTGTAAAGGATTTCAACGCTTCATGTTTTATAGCATTGATATTCTTAAAAGTTTTTATGAAACTATGTGGAAATGTTTCAAAATGTTTGAACTTGGTTTTCTGACGTTGCCTTGCGTTTTATAAAATGAGGCCCCACAATTTTATGTTAAACGAAAACAAATTTTTTATTTTTTTTATTATTTAAATTCTGACGTTGCTTTGCGTTTTATAAAATTTGGGCCTTATTTAGTAACAGAACAAAACAAAAGGTTATTTATCATCAGACCTCTTGAAATGAGTCGTGCCCTAATTTTGCTGACAAAAAACCAGCAGTCGAAATTACTGTTTCACTTTTCGCCGAGGTTTAATGCAAGGGGGATCATTTACTTAGGAGCATTTTAAAATTCTAATTTTGACCCGCTTCAAATAAATTAAATTGTGTTAATAAAGTCTTACTTAAATATTTTGTGCCTCCGGTTTTTTTTTTTTTTGTTGTAGCTCATATTTATAGCACTTTTAAGCCTTTGCTTCAAAGCATTAGCTAAAGGCTGATAAGCTGCCTTTATTTTCAAGCTCTCTTTAATGACATTAACGGACACTAGGTGGCATAACAATACTTTAGATAGTTTAGTCATTTCAGATTTCGACAACATTCATATCTCGTCAACATAATGCTCCAGACGCTGATTTTTTTAGTTAGAACACGGATCTCAAAAAATAGTCTTGCCTATTAATTATATAGAGAACGGTTTTAAACAATACCGGGATTTCCCAGAAACTAAAAAGACCGGCACATAAACCCTAGTTCGCACTTCAGGATGGTTGCTTTGTTAACTTTCTCCATTTTAACAAATTCTTAATGTTAAGATTGAAATTTGCTAAGTTGAATCATTTAGATCCAAAATAAAGTTTCATAAGTTGTCTTTGGTTTTTGAAATATAAAGTTTAACAGGCAGACTGAGGTCTGTAAATCAAGTTCAATATAGATACAAAATATATACAACAAGATATTTTAACCATAGTGTCGTAAATGGTTGAAGCAATTTGAAAATCTCTTTATAATCCGTTTTATTACAAACATTTGCACACTTCTTATTAATTCCAGCAATCATATTTTTATCAAAGTTAAACTAATATTCCTGGGTTTTATTTTATTATTAAAATATACGTATTCCTAACTACTTATTATCTCCATCAAGTAGTCCTCTTTTTTCTCAACAAGTTTACTCTATATTTTATTATCAATGAACTGAATCTACTTAATACATTTTATCTGCAAATTCAGTCTCATCTTCACTCGTACAAGAATACAAAGAGAAAAGCCAGAAGAAAGAAATATAAAATTAAATACATGAGTTTGAAAAAATATCTGCCACTGAAAACACATGATATTTCAAAGTATGTAATATGCTGCAGCTTGCACTTAAAACCAGCGTTCGTGCCACAACTACCACCTGCAATTACACACTCATTTTGTAGTATTTTGTAGCACTTTGAAAGTGCTTTCGTGAACATAGTCATATTTTGTACCTGTTTAATTTCACATTCTTTTTTATCTACTTTTCTATGTAAAACTCTGTGAAACCCCTAAAGGGAAAAGTAAATTATAGAGGACCTGTGTGTATGTAACATGATTATAAAAATTTGATAATAAAAAAAAGACAAACTTAATAAAAAAAGATTTATACTCGTGTTTTAAACATTCTTCTCCTAACTACGAGTATGACCAGGAGGTTTTTAGATAAAAAGCTTAAACAATTTTGACTGCAAAAATTAAATATTTAAAGAGCTAAAAAAACAACGATTACATTTTAAAAGTTATATTTACTTAAATGGTATTTCCTTCTTTTGTCTATTTGCAGTACGGTCAACGTGTTCCAACCGCCACGTCACCAAGTAATACAAATTCAAGCAGCTCATCGAATACTGGATCCCAGAGTGGAACATTAAGCACTAGTCTAAGTAATACGAATACAAATACAACAATGGGTCCTAATAATGGTACAATGCAGAATCAACAAGGCGAACAATTGTCGAAAACAAATTTATACATTAGAGGGTTACAACAAGGCACAACCGATAAAGATTTAGTTACTATGTGTGCACAGTAAGTTCTCTCATTGCCTTCCTCTTTCTAATTCTCGGCTTCATTTGAAGATTTATTTTTTATTTTTTAATACCAAAAATTTTTTTTTTTTACAATTTATATAAAATTCACTGAATTTTTTTTATAATTGTATTATAAAAGAGTGTTTTTGAATCTGCAAATAATTTTTCAATTTTGAATTAAAAGAACTTAAGCATATGGTCCATTCTTTATTTCACTTGTCTTATGATGTCTGAACTAAATATATTGATAGTTATTATCTGTCGATCTATATATATATATATATATATATATAATTTTCTTCCGATCCTATGAGTATCATAGGCCCAAAATTATTTAGTATCCAATTCTAAAGTGGAGCCATCTCCAGACACCTAATTAGGGATATTTCGACGAGATCTTGCGTCTTATCGACAAGATAAACAGAGTGTGTTTGGCATTTGGTTATGATGGATTTGGGGGTTCGAAAAAAGTTGAGCCAAATATCTCTTAGGTTTAAAGATTGAAAACGATGTCAGAAAACAAATTTTACCACGCCTCTAGTTACCACCTTTTTGGTATTTAATATTCTGCGTCGTCATTTGCATTCCGATAATAAATTCCCCCATATCATTGTTCATGGCTTGAAATTAAATCTTAATTTCGTTCTTGGTGAGTTTTAAATCGGACATCGAATTCTAGATATGATCTTTGCTATCTGGAAACCTTCCCCCTCTAATAACCATTTTTTGGAAACCGTTGGATAGCGCTCTTAAAACTATGTAATCCTGGTCTTTAAAATATAAATTTTTTGCCAATCCCAAAATGCCGCCTTTATTGTTTGCAGAAGTATCTAAAATTATAGGTTCGATTTAAAAACTGCCAAAAAGGAAATTACAGTCGCTTTCAAACCAGGAATAAACGATTTGCGAAAACTGGCGTCTAAGCCTCTTTCACACTAATATACAAGTGCATGGTTTTTCGCGGAATTTTTGCAGACAGAAATCAAATGGTAATTGTTTCGCCCATAAAAAAAAAACAAAAGTAAATTTTCTTCTTATACAGTTTAACGTTACATCCATAACACCCATGTCCCGCAATCGATAATAAATCATTCGATAACATGGTGGCTCCAAAAAACAGAGCTAACAGAGGCAGAATCTGCTCTCAAACTTCTCTCATACTCAGCATATCGTGCATAACGTTCAGGGAAATTTTAGCCGTAGACTACTGATAACTTTTTCAGTGCCTCCGCATGTGCTATTTTGTCGAAACCCTAAAATTTCAAAAATCGCTGTGCGTTTCCCAATTCAAATCTTCGAGTTGAGGCTCGTCTTAGCCACCAGTCAAGTCAGTAGGAGTCTGAAAAATTCGTGTGTTCTTTTGTTATTTCTGAAACCGGAGACTTTACCACATCTACATACGAAAGTAAGTATTTCTTCAACTACACTATTTTATAATACAATAAAATATTTAATCAATGTGTGTACAATTAAATGTTACATGCATTTAAACAAAACAACTGTGTCACGATATAAATATGTTTCTTTTTACAATAATCACATTGTCTTGTTTTAGTATTTTAAACAAAAACTAAATATTAATTTTTTAATTGTCTCTCACTTTTTCTCTCTCTCCCTCTCTTTCTATTTTCCTCCATCTGTTTGTGTTTTCTCGTTTTTTGATTTATTTTCCTCTTTTTTTATTATACACAGATATGGAACTATTATATCCACCAAGGCTATCTTAGATAAAACAACAAATAAATGTAAAGGTATTTTTTGCTTTTCACCATTTTTTCATCAATTTTAGTTTTATACATTTTTTCCTTTTTATTGTACTTATTTGTAATTATATGTTTGTATGTGTGTCCGTCAATATGTGTGTGTGTCTGTGTCGTTGTATTGCTGTGTAGTTGTTTATGTGCGAGTGTGTATATTTGTATTTGTGTATTCTTAATTACCCTTCAGCTGAAATGACTGACTAAATTGTGGTTAAAAATATAGTACCAGCCTTTTACACCATACTAACGATTCTAACATTGAAATATCAGAGTAGCCCAACTAGTTCATTTATAATACAGTTACGTACTAGTTGATTTACTAGTTAATTGGTATCAGTGCGCTTGCCAATGTGTTATTCATAAGAGTTTTATGCTAATTGTATTCTCTATATAACACTTGCGGAATAGTTTCAACTGATTTTGTCATAAAAACTAGAAACTTTTGTGATACAATTGACATTTATTTAGTTCACAAACGCCTTGTATTACTGTATCGTGTATTAAAATAAACCTTTGGTATTTCTATTGTATTGTAGTATTATTCTATTGGTAATATTAAATTATTGTAGATGTCAAAACATACCTTAAAATTAAATCAGTCACGGGAACTTTAAATTACTAACATTTACACTTAAAAGTAACAATATGTCGCTGGCAAAAGAAATTTCGTAAATAATTTGGAGTTGTATAATTATATAAACGTCAAAATCTAGAATGTTCAACACAAATATGAACAAATATGAAAGCAATGTACAAAGTCAAGGGGATATTTTTGCCCGTGTACCATAGAAGCAAACAATGCCGTAAAAGGTTGTCTAAGAAACAAGGACTCAGATCGTTACATACGGGAACGTACAACTCAGCATGTAAAAATATAGTTTTCCTTATATGTAATACGTTACGTTACGATATACTGCACATTATAAAACTCGGTATATATGCCATTCGTTACAATATTGAGTTCGAGTAAAAAGAAAAGTTGTTCAAACTAAGTGGGACTAAAAACAACAAAGCATGAATAAACATCAAACCTAATTTTACAAACTATAACCTGGTAATTTTTAAGGAGGTAGTCATTTCCTGTTGAGCGCTGCCAACCAGCCGTTGTCAAAGAAGACAACGTTACTTCCAAATTGTTGAAGGGTTTATGGATTATTGTGCAAATGCAAAGTTTTAGAACTTACATTTTGCTCGACTGGGCCAATGGATTACTCCCCTCTCTCAGCTACCGCCACATTATATTTTCATCTTCCCAACTATCACTTAAACTTACGGAAAAATTAGTGCCGATAATTACATTTGTAAAATTGCATTATACTATTTCGACAATTCCACATCAATTGTGAATTAAATATACTTGCAATATTAAAGCTACTGTGGAAATAAAACAATTATTGTGAATAAAAAATATTACAGTTCCTTTGCAATCGTTATGTCGTGATGTCACTCAAATCACGTGTTTTTTTTCATACGATTGCCGATATGTTCACGGATGTGACGATTCAAGCCGAGTTATTTTTTTTAATTCTCCTTAGAAGAGAACATCTCTTACGCAAGCCATAGACGTTGCTATCGTTGGTGTAACTCGTTTGGAAATCAAGTTGGGTATTTTGCCCACAAACAATACAACTCGTTGTACAACTTAATTTTGCAAACAAGTCTCGTTGAGTAAAGATGGCTAATAAAACTCGCACAGCATCTTTTTTGATATGTGCCAGTGACGGAAAGTTCAGTGCTATTGTACTTTTTTCAATACTTTTTGATTTGCAGATTACCGTAGTACCCCGGCGACATTAAAGGTACTTTTTTCCAATCTCAAACGTTAGTATACGTTGTAATGTACAAAATAATAATAAAAACATTAGACATAAATTAAAACGATTCAAATTTTTATCCTATATAATAAAAAAAAAATGCAGAACGTATTCTACACAGACCGAACATGTTGTCTCTTTGAATTTTTAAAATGATACTTTTCATGTGGAAAAAATACTTTTTAAGTTAAATTTGTATGTGGTCCCTGCGGTAATATGCGAAAAAAAAAGTTGTACAACAGTCTCATTAAAGTGTTGACAAGGATAAAACTTGACAAACTTTTTGATTTTTCATACCACCGAGAAACAGATTATTACAACCTTCCCACAAACGTTGCAACCTCGCGTACAACCTTCTTACGTTGTACCAACGCATTGTATAACTCTTGCTTTATTAAACAGCGCGGTTGACCAAACCTCATTTTGCTAATTTGTGTCTATTTTCGACTAATAACAAACTGACACTTTTGCTACAGTCATGTTAAAACCAAACTATCTCTCTAACCGTAACTGCTTATCATTTTAGCTGCAGGGTATTTTACTGATTTATATCTACATGTGTTTGTGTTTTGTGTATCTAAAAAAACAAACTTTTTACTAATTAATTATTTCATTTGATGTGTGTAATTAATTTAACTATTTTTTCTAACACTATTGGCGTTTTTACATATAAATTTTTAATTATCCGGAATTTTTTAATGAAATTGAATAAACCATTTTTTTAAAGTTTCAATAGTTATTTGTTTAATTTTGTTTCCAATATTTTCTGTTATTTATTTTTGTTTGATTCAATCATACATTAATCATGAAGTGCACTTGGTATTTACGTTAAGCGTAATAGAAATAGTTTTTATTCTATATAATCATTAAGTTATAGGCACATTAAACAAATATTTGATCAAATGAGTTTAGGCAGTATTGTTGATCTTGCATTGTTTTTCAACACGAAAGAGTCATGCATTATAATTTTTAAGGGGACTTAAAAAATACATATTTAAAACAATTTTATACTTAATAAGTTTGGTATATTGATGTTAACTTCGACTGCATGCAGAACAATAGACAAATCTAAGTGAATGCTGAGGAAGTTGCCGGCATTCGGGGCTTGTAGAATTCACCAGTGATTGTCGGGCAATAAATGCACGTTCGGTATTTGGTCTGGGCTGGATATCGCTATATAATAGCAAAACTCAGATTTGCCTAAATCGGTTTCAACAAACTGCTATGACATGCCATACAGCTTATAAAACTGGTCGTTGCCTGTTGAGTGCTCTCTCGTTTCAGTTATCAGAATTGTCCCCGGAATCATTTAACATAACTCAATTTGATTTCTCTCTGTTTTTTTACATTCCACGCGTATTTCATCAAATATTTGCTTAGTGTCCCCATATCATACCTAAATGTATTAGTTGTATAGTTACATTTGATATACTTCTTCACATACACTTTTTATTGATCTTTGCCTGAGTAATAATTAGAAAGTTTAGCAGTAGTAAGTAATGTCTTGGCGAATAAAACGATTTGAAACATTTTAAGTTGGCACAAATATAAATTAAATTAAACTTTATCCAAAATAAGTTCTTTATTTTATAAATGTTTATTTCGTCCTTTTATTTGCAACAGATTTTGTAAGTTTTAAGAAAAATTCGTTAATTTGAGAAGTAACTGATAATAAAATTTTAAGCTTTTAAGTTTTTATACACACTCACGCCTCTCGTTAGTTGAGCAACAACGCAAATTGAAGCACTTCCTCCTTTATACATACATATGTTGCTTATTTTTGCTGATAAGTGCATGAAAATACATATGCACATTTTTGAATATTTTCTCCACAGTAGGGGGGACCCACCGTTTCAATGGCTGCCCATATATGTTTTTTTTTTTAAATAAGTTTCTCTTCAAAAATCATTGCGATTTGTCATAATATTATTCTTTACGATTTTCGTCTATATAATAGCCTTCATTTTGGACAAACCTTTGACGAGAAATTCCCTGCGTCCAGTCGAAGGCCAGCCGGTAATACAGAAAAGAGTTTTTAAGCGAAACCTTTTTCCGACTTAGACAAAAATTTAAACCTTTCGCACGGTTGAATGCCAGCAGTGCAGAGAAACTTTAGTAATCAAATCTCTTCTATTCGATGTTACTTTAAAGCTCACTAAGCAAGGTGAAAGGTTTCAGTCGATGTTGAAACGCCTTAAAAATGGGGACAAAAGTTTTACGATTACTCGCCAACTTTGGTGATTTAACATTTTTGAAAATGTAGACATTTGTTGCTCAAATTTTGGAAAATGTAAATCTTCGAAACAAATTATGGGTAATTTGATGTAGTGAATAACTGTCCAAAAATGTGGGCGATTGTAAATTTTTTTAGTTTGGGTAATTTGTTTTTTTAGTGTGTGTTCATGATGACAAGTCATCCTACCGTTTGGGGTGGTTGTTCAGTTTCGAGTTTTAGGCGATTTTCACTTTGCCGAAATATTATACTTTCGATGTATGGCGACTTTGCCTATTGTAAATCGCACAGGATGCTCTGGCGATTGTATAGGTTACATTCACTTTTAAAATGGAACTATTGGCGTTTTAACTGGCTGTGTTGATTTTTCTTTCTTGTCTCAACAACCAAAAATCCTTTGTCGCTATTAAAGAAACATATTTTATAAAAATGGTTTCTTTAAAAATCTTCTATATTTAATTTTTCCCAAAACGATTAAAAGTAAACATTTTGTCTATAGATTTTGAGAATAGGTTTTAAGCAAAGAAAGAGTATTGTCCTCTATTCAGTCCAATACGTCAAATATATGGAGTTATGGCCAAAACATTGCGTTTTAATAATTGAACTCTTCTATTGTAAAAAGTTTTTTGTATTAAAAACTTAGTTTAAACTTACACTTCATTGTGAAAGTAAACAATTCTATCCTGCTCAAATCAACGTACGCTTTGCGCTCAGTGTTGTATACGTTTTTTGGAATCTGCATTTTTACGGAAGATTGCCTTTTTATTCATCAAAAACAATTGTCTTCATTGCAATTGCGCCAGCGTCTTTTGTTTTCAAGTTTTCTAAATTATGAACTGAAGTATTCAGCTCCCTGTGCCACAAATTACGTTCAACCGTTAAGCAGAATCTCTGCAAATGTATTGGCACAGTTTCAGTTACCTGAAAATATCGGTTAATCCTTAGATATACCTCGTATATACATATCTAATGTTTATTTTTGCTTTGAAATTTATTTGACATTTAACGAAAGAAACTATAAAAATCTATGAATGGCATTTTCCAAAAAAAAAAACATTATCTAGAAGCTTTATTGTTCCTGCCATGAAGAGATTAATTAATTAATACATAAATTTTATTTTAATAGTATTTAAATAAATATAATTTTATTAGCAGTAAAAATACATAATTTGAAAATCGGATTAATTTTTTACTTTTGCTCCCTTTCAATTTTATTCATGTTATTACCCTAAATAAGCGTCACGACCACAGCTGCCAGATGTTGGGATTTTTCATCATTTTAACGATTAAGCGTTTTTTTTGTACTTGTCCAAAATATGTTATCAGACACGAAGCAAATAATTTTCGACCCTGACAATTCCCAACCTCATGTTGCTGCCCCAGTAAAAAACTATTTAGACAACAGCTGATGGTATGTTTTACCTCACCTGCCATATAACAGAAAGCTTGACCTGTCTCACTATTATTTGGTACAATTGAAGCAAAATAACGAGTCTGGAATTCGCTTTACTTCAGTTAGATGCCAGATATCTTTCGACGCGAGATCCATCTTTCACCAGATGTTCAATTAAGATATTTTTTGTTAAATTCTGCGTTAAATGTTTAAGAATTGTGAAATTGATCTTAATCGTACTGGTTAAATATTTACATAAATCTACTCGTATTAGATATAAACCGGGTTTTAAAATTTAATCTGTTATTCATTGGCCAAGCGATTTTTTAATACTAAAATGCCACTATTTTATTTTGTTATCGCTAAATTTGCGCTTTTTATGCTTGGATTTCATCTGGCAGCTCTGGTTACAACTGCAACCTTAACATTTCATTATGCGTTCACGTTGTTCGAATGTGTAGTTTTAGCAAGAGGTTTTTTCGATTTTGTATGACTCCATTGATGAAATAAAACTAAACTTCTTTATTGGACCATTGAATAATAAATGCTTGATCTGGCAAGAGTCATATAAGATCAAAAAAACTTCGTACAAGACCACAGCAATTTTGCCATGCACTTCGTAGACATACATATTTATGTGTGTGTGCGTAGATAAGCACGCTTTTGTTTGCATATAATTATGTTTGAATGTGTGTAGAGAGTTGTTAATTTTGTGCATGAGTTTGTTGAATTTTGAAGTGTTCAAATTTGTTACTCTTATACTTATTTTAATAATATTTAAATCCATATTTTATATCTCATTCTTTTTTCCTATTTCTCTTTTTTTCTCTCTCTCTCTTTCTCTCTTTATCTCGCTCTCTTTCTTTTATAAATTTTAGGTTATGGTTTTGTGGACTTTGAGTGTCCTGCATATGCTGAAGGAGCCGTTAAAGGACTACAAGCAAAGGGCGTTCAAGCTCAAATGGCCAAAGTGGGTGTTTGGGTACTACATAGGCCGGCCATTGTACGTTTGTTTGCATGCAAGTAATACTCACCCCACCCTCATCCCCTTTTATGTATTTCTTAGTTTTTTTTTCTCATTCATTTTTACTTTCGATTGTGGTTACTAACAAAATTATTTCGATTACTATCATTTTTCTTAGATTAGTTGATTTAATTGAAGTCGACTTTAATATTTTTATTTTTTATTTAATTTGTAATCATGATTTATAAGGTTTCTTTTGGTGGCATTTTCTAAATGCCCTTTAATTGGGTTCTCTAACTAGTACAGTTTTATAGGTAACCCGCCACACTTTATCCCCTAGATTGGCATTCTTTTTTTTCTACTTTCTAGTGGAAATGCACACAGAGAAAATAGTAATTAATTTCTTGATTACCTTTCTCTGATTCTTATTTTATTTAAATGTTCGTTTGTTTTCCGTTTGGCGTAACTGCAAATATAATTTTGTTACGATCGCTTACAGTTTGCAGGGAATATTAGTTTCCCTAACATCAGACTCATGCATTCGGTTGTGTAATTGAAACAGAAAGATTTTGTATGTTTGGCATTTTAATGTCTTGGAATTTAATTCGGAGTCTCAATAATAATGCGCTATTTAAATTTTTGTGAAACTGTTTCGATTAAGGATATTATGTTTCCTTTGCTTCGACATACCGATGAGTCTCTTAAAAACATTGTTGATTTAAACTTGAGTGTCGTACAAAATCTGAAAACATTAATTCGGCAGTGACTGTTAACGAAATAAACTCGAAATGAACCAGATAGTGGAATTCTTGTGGCATTGACTAGACATGGGCATAGTTTTGGTCGATAGATGTTTTCACAAAGTCGGCGCCATCTGTTGCACTGCACATGAAACAATCAATTTATTTCAGCAATGATTTCTGGACCAAATCATCTTACGAAATTCTGATGTGAACTCACCACAAAGCTTATGCGATTTATTTTTTGGGGGGTTTTATGAAATCCTGGGTCTAAGGGGAGAAAACTCAAATAATTCCTAAGCTTAATACCGATGTACAAGGCGTCATCAGTGAGTAACAGACATTTCTTTGTCAAATAATTATCAAAAATTTCATGAAATATGAATAGTTTGTTATCACAGCTGCGGCGGAGATTTTCAATAGGCCGCACATAGGCAATAAAAGTAAATCCCACTCGCCTTAAAAAAATTCATGTTTTATTTTGAAATGAAGTAATGCTCTCTTATTGAGAAATCCTTTACTTCATTTTGAGACTTTTAAAAAAGAGAACAAATTATTAGGCTTAAGATATTGCACAAATAGTATAAAAGAAAGTTTTCAATTAAAAGTTAAGATTACGAATTAAAAATCACTAGTACACGGGGCTATAGACATATGGTGATACTCTTTAAACCCGCTTTTCTTCACTTAATACGAGTAAAGTTTTGAAACTTTACAATCAATATTTT
The DNA here is from genome assembly GCA_963932375.1 of Phania funesta. Lineage (NCBI taxonomy): Eukaryota > Metazoa > Arthropoda > Insecta > Diptera > Tachinidae > Phania > Phania funesta. The sequence goes on from OZ010656.1 coordinate 73,236,815, forward strand.
GGAGAGAGGCGTCAGTGATTTGAGAACCGTCTATCTTTCTGCAGAAACATTGAGAGTCTGGCATAATTTCGAAGTTTAAACAATATTAGTCGCTGGAACGACAAGCAAAATATTCAGATTTGTGTTCAATAGACCAATTAGGCAAATCTTTGTCAAAATTTAAAATAAACAGGCTTAAGGGTTCTAAGCGTCTTTCGTACCCTAAATTTCACAATGAGATGTAAATGGATTTAAGGATTCAATTTTCCAGCGTACGGTTTTTGCAGACGTCATCGGTTAACTCGAATTTGAGCAATTGTCAATGGTAATTACTTACCTAAAAATATATCTGATGACTCTAAATATTTTTCTCTTTCATGCAGCTTTACGATATAAACACAACTGGGACGAACGACGACTTTTTTACACCAAATATTCGTGGTCAGAAATGAAACGAATGAAATGAATACATACGAAAATTTCAAATTGAATGCATCGGCCGAAATACGCCGCGCGTGAAAAAACTACGATAGGTTTATTTTATTCTTAAGCTGTCTTTACACAATCTGAGTTAATTAAACACTGTTGTATTAGGCATTTAAAATGTTGAAAGCAGACGACAACTCAAATAGTGTAAAGACCGCTTCACGCCGACAAAGAACGACCGATATAATTTTTTAAATTTTTTAGTAAATAAACGGACTTTTCACTTAAAGAATTGTTTTCTTATTAATTTATAGCATATAATTTAAAGAACCACTTTTTCTAATGCATCTAAAAAAATAAAATTCGCAAGTATTTACGTTAAACAAAAACGTCATCAATAGCATCCCGTTTGAAAAACCTTCGCAGTCTTTCTCAAATTAAGCTAGAAGAGCGCTAAGCTTTTTCAATGCCCTTCTGGTGTTGCTAGAAAGAAGTGTTCTTCATGTTTTAACTTTTTTTCTAGCAATATTTACCGGCCGTACCCGCCATGTGTTTAAATACTGCCGTACAAAACATAAAGCTTCTATCATCATGAACATGATGTTAATTAATGTAAATAATTTCATAATGACGTTTTTCCTTTCCTTATTGCCTCACAGCCGACGAATTTACGCAACGATTTTATCGTCGTTCGTTACAGTTGTGTTTATGAAAAAAAACCCCCTAAATACTATTGCAGGGACAGATATCGCTACTAGGAGGGTTAAATAGTAATCGAATTTGAAGCTGCTTGTTTGCTCAAAAGTTGAGTGAATGATTTCTCCAAGTAATTTTCGTATATATAGCTTTCTTTCTTATCGCTATCGGCCTTTACTAACCCTTTGATGGACAGCCCATTAATTTACTTTTCCGCATTAGTACCGCTCTACTAGCAGACTTGTGCTAAAGCTTCAGGGTCACTTATTAGCAATTGACGCTTTATTTGTAAATCCTGATGTAGTTCAGGCGCTAGTAAAGAAACAACTCGCCCGAAAACCGTCAGATAAAGAACTAATCGGGCAAGGAATTTGGACACAAAGTGAAAATGTTACCGGTACGTCTCTGCCTCTGTATAACTCGCATTAATGAGTTTTCATATTTGCAACGTGTAGAACACTAAAAAGTAATTTTCTTATTCCATTCCTGCGTGTATTTTATGATTTTGTTTAATTTGTTTCTTTTATCTTAAAATGAAACCTTGAGTTTCCTTATTTTGTGCTTTCAAACGCAACACTTAACTTTTTAACCAAGTCTGCTCTTTGAATCTTAATGGTTTCATTTATTTTCATATTTTTTTATCTCTGTCTTTATTATGATTGTGGCCTTTGTTTTTTCGTATTTCATGATATTTGTTTACAGTTTTTATACTGCTGAAAAAATATTTCAAAAAAAATGAAAATATGAATTTTATATATTTTCGCCAAACAAGTATATTTCCACTAACAAGATAAACGTGGCACTTGGGCCATGGCTACATACTTACTTACGCGCATAGGACGCTTGTGAGCATTTCGAACAAGGATTTTTAAGTTTGTGTTTTTCTATAAATTTATTTTTTTTACGCATTTATTTTACAAATATTTTTTATTCTTATTAAATATTTTATTTTTTTGTTGTATCTTTTGTTATTTTTATATTATTATTTTATTAAATATTTAAACTTGTGTTCGTAGTTTTATAGTTCATTAAATCTTCCTCCTATTTCCCCAGTATTTATTTGTGTATCGTAGTACAATATTCTTTGAAAATACAACAACATCATCATAAATATTAAAGTCATTATAATAGAAAGTTATTTAGTTACCAGACAGACCAGTAGCAATAATTAGCTTAACTTTAAACATCATAATCATTTAGTTCATCAGAACTTATTGCGAAGCAGTGACATAAATAATTTATTTAATAGTCTTAATGTCAGTATTAATATAAAAATTGAAACTTATCCGTAAGTTGTGACGTGAGAGTGATGTTTAAAAGTCATATTGTAAAGTTTTATTTAAATTTTATTTGTATTTTTTTTTTTAATAAATAATTTTACAAATAATTAAATTGCGGGAATAGGCGCTACCATTAAATTATTATCTTTTTGAATTTTAATTTGCACTAGAGTTGTTATATCGCTAATTATTCGATGTCTGAGGTTTAGCGTAAAGCAATGGGACAATGCCTGTCCAATGGATGTTATTCATTGTTGATGTTTATTCAACAGCTAGAAAAGAGCGCCCCATAATCGTCATATTTTGTTCTTGGCTTTATAACTCAAAAATGGTTGGTTTTACATAACAAATTATAAGGAAATCTTGCCAGCTTTAGTTGCAGCACTATTAGCAAAAAAACTAAAAAAATTTACCTCAAGGATGACCCCTCTCCCTCTGGCTCGCGCTTTAATTAGATTTTTTGAATTTATGTACAAACAACAAACTGTGCCAACTTTCAAGCCTCGGAAAAGGTTTCTTCGAATTCTTCTTTGTCTTATTTCACGAGCTTTGAACATTTTTTCTTAAACTTTGAACATTTTTGAGTTAAAAGAAATTAAACCAAGTGCCTAAAAACTCACTCGATAAAAACCGCTTTTCGAAGAGTTTCATACAGTTGCCTGTTAAACTTTCATGCAAAAATTGTTTACAGTAATTTTTGTTTAAAATTAGAAAAGGATTTGCAGTACAAGCAAGTCTGGACCACGTTTCGTTCTTCTTGCCTCTCTCTCTCTCTCTCTCTCTATTCGCGTAACGGAGAAATGCAACTTTGTGCGAAAATATCGTCATATGTGTATAAAAATAAAAGTTTAAAAACGTGAAATGGAAATTAAAAAATACAAAAATTTATTTCTAAACAGCAGCAGCAAAAGCAAAACATTTACGATAATACTTTTGCTGTTTAAAAGAAAATACCACAGCAATACCAAAAGCTTGTCATATTTTTGCTGTTGCTATTTGTTTATTTTGCCTTCCCATAAATTCTTTCCTTCTTCAATACTTGAAAAAGAAACTTGTTTAGTTTAGGCTGAAGGAAGGGAAAAATTTGACCCTTCCCCGACACCGGCAAAGGAAAATGAAAGGATAAACAAAATTTGCAATGGAATTCTCCATAACTAAAAAATCAAATTATTTGTATGTTAAAATTCTCTATAATTGCAAAGCACGCTTGCTGTACAATTTCGCAATGCTGTTAATGTTATTGCTGTCATATACCATATGATCTGGTGCTCTTTTTGCTACTTTTGTATTTTCCACACTACCAACATAGTCAAAGCTTAAATAAATAACCGACACTAAAAAATGTTGTTTTGTGAATGAGCTACTGGTTTCGATTCTTGCTATTGCTAGTCTGTATTTATTTTCATCAGCGCAGCAACAGCAAAATCACTAGTAATAAAACTTGTAAAATTAATAGCATAGTATAGCGATTGTCTATGCTATTGCTATTTCACAGCTAGCATTTTAAACAATGCAAAAAAAAACTACAAATAAATAACAACTCTAGTTTACGTATCTCTTGTTTCTTTTTTGTGTTATATAACTTTAGGATTCTTATTTTCTGGATTTATAAAATAATTATTCATTTATATAAAATGTATTTATAAAATATTTAGTTTTAAATTATAAATATGTAGATTTATTATATGTGTATGTGTACTTACATACACACGTTGTGTATAATCGTCTTAAAAATACCATGATTCGTAAGAGTCTAGTACCTATGTAGTCATTTATGGAATAATTTATAATCGCAATGGAAGAATTGTTTATTCTATTTAACATTTTTAGTTTATTAAACTGATAAAATTATATTTATTTATTTATTTATTTTTTATGAAACTCCTTTGGGGTTATTCAGAAGTCTCTGTAAGATAACTCTCTTAATTTATTACTGTTTGCTTTCTGTTAATATTTCCATTATGTCTTAATCGTATTGTAGAATTATCGTTGCAAAAGATCCCTAAAGGTAGTATTATTACTTTATATTACAAAGTAAACATACAAATGTACGTATGTATGTATATATGTATGTGTGAATGTAGTTTTCCTTATTAGACAAGACTTAATTTTATAGATATTTATACTTAAGTATTTATTATTTCATACCATTAGATTTGTACAAATGCGTAATTATGTAACTGACAGCAATGCGTTTGCCAAGTTTTAGAAAGATTTTCCGTTTTTTATTATTTATTATTAAGATGATATCGAGCCCTAACCGCCAAAATAACGTAACTGACAGATATTTTCGCAATGTGCTCAAAGAGCCCCTCGACAGGAAGGCCAGTAAGGTGTTTAGATATACTCGTAGTAGGCGCACCTTAGGCTGCATTACTGTGCTAGTGACAGATCATGAAAAGTTCAAGTATCATCTGACCAAGATGAAAATTGATAAAGATGATACTTGCAGACTGCCTGAAAGAGGCTGACACACTGGCCAGCAGAAGACTTAGGTCCGCGGGCAGACACTTATTAAGTGCCTTAATTAAATTATAGCAATTACAAAAGACTTCGTATTGAGGAAGATGATCGACAGTTACGAATCGGCAGTGTAAAATCACTAGAGTCAAGAGTAAATGCTAGTGGTAACACGAGACTTGAATCAAAGTAAGGTAATCGTAAATTACAAATCGGTTGCCTGAAATCTTCGAAATACGAGGAAAGAAGGGGTTCGAAAAGGGACCCATAATGTAAGCAGTCTGCTGCGATATCCTAGATCAATATATAATTATTGAAACTGACTTTTTGATGCAGAATTGTTCTACAGCCTCCTACTCGTAGTCTTTTAAAATACTACATCGAAAATAATAATAGTTACAGAAATACAATCCTTTCAGTGTTAACATAAATGTTCCGAGTGTTGAATTTAGTCCATTGTTTAATACAGGCGGCTATATTACAAAAATTATATTTCACTGAAAATGACCGGCAAATGTGCCTCCCAATAAAGCAAACTTTATTTAAATTTAAAAAATCCTTCAATGCTTATACTTCTCTATGTTTTATACTTTAAAAAACACTCCTTACCAGACTTATTTTCCAGAAAAAATACATTTCAATTGTTTTGTTTGAACTTCATAAAATGACCGAATCAAATCCTACAAATAATTTCCTTCCGTAGTTAATTTATTATAAATGTATTTGTATATTTAGTTTTATATTTATTAATTATGTTAGTAATAGTTTACCACGTTGTTGGTTTAGCTTAAATTTTATTTGATTTTAATATTTCCAATTTACATAAATATGTATTCATTTGAAGTAAGTGTCCAAAAGAAGCTCCCCTCCGCCTAACAATAGCGCTCATTTTGTGGTTTAGTGAAATATTTTTGAAACGTCTAGTTAAGCAGAAACATTTAGTTATTTCCACATGTAATGATAGTAATTAAAACCAATATTAATTTTAGACAATAGTAATTTATTGATTTATAACTGAGATAAGTTATTTATTGTATAGTCGCATTTACTGAAGTGCGCGTCACAATGATAAGGCTACTATTTGTTTTGTATTTACGGCTGCATTACTGTTGCCGTAACTATAAACAGTTGCAATTTGTATTGCTTTAGGGAGCTATTTTTATCTTGTTTGCGGCAGGCAGTACCCATATATTTTTCTTATAAATTCAGACCTCATCATCTTCCAGACTACGAGTATTCAGACATTATTGTTTAAACTCCAGAGTTTAATTTGAGTTTCATTATCAGCGATTTTTTCTTTAAAAAAACATAAGTTCCTTACAAACATCTCCAAAATTAAGGCTCACGGCACGCCTGTTTGGGCTGTTAAGTATTCAAGTATTCATCGTTTTCCCTCTTTGCGTATTAGGTTAGTTTTGAAGCTAGTATTTACCTCTCGAAAGGATTCTGGGCCTATGAAACAATCCCGGTCCTTTTTGGCCAGATAGTCTGCATTTTAATTGCCTACATGGCCCTTATGTCCTTGCACCTACATTAGAGTAACTGGATTCATCACTGCTATGATATCTAGAAGTTTGAGGCACTCCCAGACCAACTTTGGAAGGAATGAGTAGTTTCTTATTGATTTTAAAGACTGTCCGAGAGAATGCATGCTTTGGTGCTGCGAGTGAACCTGCCTAAACATTATGTAGCACAAAACCCTAAGGCCCGAACCTCCGTTTGCATTGTAACTGCATAGCCATACATTTCCCGCTCCAGCAATGTCATCTTCCATCTTGGACCCGTCTGCGTACCATAACTGAGAGTCCTGTTCTACTATAATCTCATTATTTCCCCAACTTGAGCATTGACTCACGATCACTTTAAAGTGCTTGAAAACATTTTGTGTTCTATTGATCTTAGCGGAGACAGAGAGACATGGAAAGTTTTAGACTGCGTCCAAATTCTTTGCATGCTCAATAAAATTATCCTCCTTAAGATGAGCCGTTTGGGTAGCTATAAGGCCGAACTAGCTGCTTTTCTTTTAACTGCGAGGTACAGGGAAGTGAGTGCACTGGTATGGGGCACGTTCTCATTGCTCCTAGTAGGAAACTAAGTTCCAATAACAACCAACTAATAAGAAAACAGAGCGAATGTTTAAAAAAAATGTGATTCGATTTACGGCGTTTCCTTAGCGTCGTCTTCGTACTGTGTTCAAAGCCATTCAAAACCGATCCGATTTTTTGGGCGATCCGAAAGTTTTCGCGATATTTCAAGAACTATGCACTGCGCCAAGCGAAGGAGCATTTCTATGCAATTTCGCGCATTTCGAATTGCCAGATATATCTCAGTGTAACCCTTTCCACTTTATTTCAGCTTAACATTGCTAAACCGAAATCTTCACACCAAGAAGGAAATGTTGATGACCTCATTAATTTGCCAATTTTCCATAAGTGATACTTATCATTCTAACGCGCACCATATTTATTTGTTAATATTTATTTAGTAGAGAAGCAGAAGCCGCTGTACTCATAGTGAGTGGCTCCATGTAAAACCTTTTTCTAGCTTCATAGCGATGTAAAAATTAAATTTTATATATTCCCTTTTTTGCTACTTCAAAATTTGTGACGTTTTCTCTCATTTAATAAAATTTGTAAATTTATTTTATTTGTACTTCCTGTTGGATAAAACTTAAAAGGTAGATAGTCTTCCATACATTAGTGTACTACTTACTACATACATATTCATTTAATGCAAAATAAATAACAATAACAATGTTTCTCTATATATTCTCTCTTAACGCTACTATTGAGCCGGCCTTTAAACAAACAAGCAAATGAATGATTATTTTTTTTTAAATGATATTTATATAAAACGTTAAATATAAGTTATTAATAAATACAAATATAATTTTAATATTGTTATTAATGGTAACTAATCCGTTGTAGAGGTATTAAGCAAAAGCTCATTTGAAACGCATTTCAATCACTTTATTAAATTATAATTAACACCCATGTTTATTTCAGACATTTCCTGATAATTCATTTAGAAACTTTAAGGGAATTTTTCTAATTATGGATGTAAATATATGAAATTATGTTGACTGGCTGATCGATCAACTTCGAACTACAGGGTATTTAAGCAACTTTTCACTTCGAATTTTATATAAAAGAGTTGTGTGTGGGTCCTTATATTTTAACTACCAGCCTCGTTTTTACAAGAACCTTTTAAGCATAAATTATTCCAATTTTTTACGTTAATCAGTTGGGTGGAGTCAGATTCATTTAACATTCAATTGCAACAGCTGTATTTTTTGGATATTTCAGATCGAAGAACTTAAAAGTATAGACAAACATTTTTAGACTCCTTTGGCCTATTTATCGAAAGAAGTTACACATTTACAAGAAATATAAATTTAAAAACACAATAATTCTGCAAATATTCAACTTATACCTTTAAGAAATGGGCCCTTGATATACTCATCTGAAGCAACAACGAACAAGAGCTTGCTCCGAATATAAATCAATAAATTTATACAACCTTCCTAACTTTGAATCACCTTCACTGCTTTCCTTATTTCTTTTTAAATCGTAACACAATAAAAAAGCGCCCCACTGTGATATTTTTATCTCTTTCATTCACAGTAAAATGATAGAAATATTTAAAGGTAAAACTGCAGCTTTTGGTGGTGTTTAAGGATAACATTTTAGGAACAAATTTCCGTCATCTCTTGTCAAATTTGGTTTGGTTTGTCTCCAAACCAAACTTGACAAGGTATGACGAAAATTCGTTCCAAAAATCTATATCCCCACAAATACTCCAACTGCTGTTTTGTTACACAAATATTCTATTAATTTGCAAGTGGTGCCCTTGAACTACTTCAAGTTCTAGTATCAGCACTAGTATTTTTCTATAAAAACTCTGGCTCCGTTTAGACCAGTGCTTGTGTTGTTAAGCTACTTGCTTTTATACAATTAAAGCTCAATCTTCCGCAAGGTAATTTCACAACTACTTTTAGCACGCATATGTAGAACCATTACTCAATATAGAATCATTTTTGTTTCCAGTTGTCACAGCCAGAACTTAACCTGCAAAACAGAGATTTGGCTTCCGTACTTTAGTATGGTATCGATTGAAAATTTTAACATTCTAAACTAGTTCCATGGATTGGTATAAAGTCATATCTCACTTTTATTATGATTTCAAATTGAAATCTGCCATCTTATTCTTATTGCTGTTTTAAATCAATGTCTTGGCCTATCGACAGTAGAGAACTAATTAATTGTATTCCCAGAGAACTACCACAGTGACAGCCCTTTGGTAGTGATATACTTAACCTTCATTGTTTAATAGAAAGAGTAATCGTTTTAAAATTGGAAATGTTGTACCAGTTTTTAGTTAGCGTGATTGATGGTTGATTATTTTATGGTTGTAATTGTTAATTTTAACTTAAAATTAAAACAACACGTCGAAAAGTGATTTTATATACATGTCTCGCAAATACAGAGAAATTTCTTGAATTTTATTTTTCTTATTCGCAAAGTAAATCTAAGAAAATCTGTTGAAGAATATCAGGAATAGTCTTTTGGACAGGTTATTTTACATTCATCGGCAAATTTTAAAAGAATATCTTGTCCTGTAAACGTAAATGAAATTTATTTAACACCTAACAATTGCTCTTGTATAATGCTATTGGAAGCTTCTGACTTGCTTTTCGACTCATAATATACAAAAATGTTATATAATAGGTCTGTTCCAGGTTCATAATAAAATAGTCCGTACTATTGAGAGTAAAAAAAATTACTCACTGAATGTGCCAAAGTTGTTCGGAATTTCTGGAACGCAAAAAACCACAAATGGTGTCTACTTTCTGAAATAAATTTTATTTTAGTAATTTTAATAATATTTTTAGAGCAAAACATTTGCATAATTGGCAGCAGCTATCCGTAACTTCTTAACTGATCGATAAAAGCATTTTTTTTTTTATTAAATAAAGTGTTAAATATGCACAAATAAGTATATGTACTTACAACTTCAAGTTTATTGGAAAAATTTTTCGTTTTGCTTTTTAATAAATTTAAAATAAAAACTTTTTTCTTTATTTAAAAATTTTTTGATTTTTAAATATAAACAAAAAACAGCTGATAATTTATTTCTAGTCCGAACTTACCCAAAGAAAAATTTCGGACGACTTTGTACAGGAAATGAAAAACTTTACTCACTCATTTTCTCTCAAAATGGCACAAAAATTGTTATCTGGAACGCGTTTGGACTAACTCGGACTAGTTCGGACTGTTTTGTTATGCACTTGGAACAGACCTAATATTTTACTCAACTTTGAATAAAATAATTTGTATATATTTTAAAATATGTTGAAACCAAAAAAAATTAAAACTTTTTATGTATTTTTTTTGGACTTCAAAGCCCGCTTAAAGACATAAGTTTTGAAAATTGTTTGAAAATTTTTACAAATAACCTGCAAGTGTTGAAGATTTTTCATTCAGAATTTAATAATTTTTGCACATTTTTACGTCTGGAAATTCCGACAACAGTGCCGGTTAGGTGTACGACGTACCGTCTAAACTAGTATTTAATGATAATAAAAACAATTTTGAGAGAGGCAAGACTTAGTTTACAAACTTAAATTTATGCAATAATTAAAATTTGTTGCATTCGAAACACAAATTTCTGCATCAACTGTAAAGTTGACACAAGATATTTTTAGTAAATTTACAACTTTCCCCAACTTTTGATCAGCCAGTAAGTTTGTTGCTAAAAATACAAATAATGAATTTTCTGTAATTATAAGCTAAACAACTTATTTTATTATTGTCACTAATAACTAAGTATACGTATTTTAGTGCATAAAAACAACTAAAGTTTTAAGTACTTTTGCAACTAATTAAAAAAAACTTGAAATTACGAGAGTAGTAAACAGTAATTTGAAATTTTTTTATTTGCTAATAAGATGTTTTTTCCGTATGCCATTTTGGCAAACAAAAGTTACATTCAAAAAAGACAGACAGATGGTTAGTGAGTACTTGAAATTTATGCAATTTGTTTTTATGTATTTTAACTGCAATTTAAGTATGTCTTTTGTAATTAAAAAGCACTTACAACTTACGCATACAAATATTTATACAAAAAGTAAAAATAAAACCAACTAATGCTAAGTTTTAGGTATTAAAATTTACTAACAACATGTGTTCATTATCTCATACAGTTACAAAAACTACTAATTTATAACACTTTTACTACCGCGTACATAAACTCATACATATGCACAGTGGCGGTCAAAATATTTTTCAAATAAAGTCCCATTTTCACTAAGTTTTTAATCAAACTTCTTTCTAATGAGAACATTTTGAGTTGGCATTTTTTAAAACTTAATTTTCAATTGTAGACTAACAGTAAAGGTTAAATATTGAAATTGCCTCATTTCATAAAACGCAAGGCAACCAAAAAAATCAAACATTTTTAAATTTGTTTTTCATACAAATTTGTTGGCTTTTGAAAAGGAAGCCAATGCTTCATATTTTGATTTCCATAGAAATTCTGGCATTTTGTAAAATGAGGCTAAATATTTCACAACTCTTCAAACGACAATAAACATGAGTTTTAATAATTTTTTTATTTTAAGCGAATATTCATAAAGCCCGTTGCTTTGTTCAAGGTTTTCTTCAAACAAGACTTTTACAAGTGGGTTTCAGAATCTGCGTAATGCTTTACGAATTTTCGTAAAAACTGTTTGATTTTATAATCTTTTCTATAGTTTCTACACTGAATCGTATTCTTTAAGACCATCTTTAATTCAAATTCAGAAAACTCCGTATGAAATTAAGAATTTCAATTGAAAACTCCAAATGAAATTGAAAAAATTCTAAACGAAATTGAGAAAACTTTTATTTAATTTAAAAAAATTAAATTTAAGTATTAAAAAATTAACATATAAAAATAGATGAAATACATTGTGTTATTCATCAACAGTCATCTCTTCCAGATTCAGAACAGGTTGGTAAAACGTTGTGATATGCTGCATAGCTCTACTGCAATCTACTTTGAAATAAGAGTTATGTACTTTTTTTGAAAAGGCAATTCTCTGCTCTTCTGCAGACTTTTCACATGACTTTTTTGCGAAATAAGCTCAATGGGTTAAGCATCGGTGAATAGGGGATCAATCGTAAGATTGGAGCTGTAAAATCGTCGAGTTAACGCTGTAGACGCCTGCAGAGAACATTGTACATTGTAATTATCAGTAATCAAATTCTCAATTTCATTTGAAATTTTCTGAATTTTAATGAAAAATTATGTAGAAACAATTGAAAAATTTTAAAATTTTTCTTTGAAAAAGTTGATCTTAAAAATTCTTTGTATTTCAATTTTAATATTCATTTATAATCACTCAACGAAATGAATTACTTGATTTCTTATAATTTATTTTTTACATGTCAATAAAGTTAAAAAAGCAAATAAAAATAGTTTAGTAAAAAAACGCCTTTGTCATCTAAGCTCCGAACGTTTCGACCACTACTGTGCATTTCCGAGTACGTGTGTATACATACATAAAAACACTAACACAAATACGCTTACAAACCTTAAATGTATAAACATAAAATAATGAAATGGAAAACAAACAAAATTAACTAAAATTCTACCACTTCTTTTTCTCTCTCTCTCTTTTCTTTCTTAAAAAAATAAATAAAATATAAAACAATAAAATGTAATTTACATAATGAACCTGTTTAAATTTCATTTTTGGCATCATCTGTTTCTATGTGTCTCCTTTTTTTATTTTGCAACACCGCTAACACTACACTGTACAATTACTTCTACCATTTCTACCACAAATAAATTATACTACAAACACACACGCACACACCTATACTCACACTCACTATGAAAATAAACAACAATGAACAAAAAACACCTGCATCTTAAAAACAAACACAAACACACACTCACTCATTTGCATTATGCTTTATTTGTTGTAACATGAAATAAATAATTAAACTACCAAAAACAATTCAATGCTTTTGTGTTGTTGTGTAAAACTGTTAAAATACTCGTATGTATGTGTGCGGCCAAAATAAAATCTAAAAACAAATTACAAATAACAAAAACGAAACATTTACTACAACAACTACATTTTCAACAACAAACACAACAGCAACAAGAACAGGATCCCACAAATTTGTACATTGCAAATTTGCCAGCAAATTTCAAAGAGACCGATTTGGAAGCCATGTTATCGAAATACGGACAAGTTGTGTCCACTAGAATTTTACGTGATGCTCAAATGAATTCAAAGGGTAATTAAAATAAATTATTGACTTAATTAACCATTAAACACATTTAACTGGTTGGAATTTAATTTGTAGGTGTTGGTTTTGCTCGCATGGAGAGTCGTGAAAAGTGCGAACACATTATTGCCATGTTTAATGGCTCAACTATACCGGGTGCCAAAGATGCTTTATTAGTTAAATTTGCCGATGGTGGCCCAAAAAAAAAGAATCTCTTTAAGGCTCCCGATCAGGGTGGCAGGACGTGGCGTGACGTTTCCGCCGAGGGCATACCAGTTACTTATGACCCTTCGGCTATGCAACAGAATGGTGTTAGTGTTAATGTTGGCACTCCCATTGGTGTGCCATATTCCCGTTTTGGTGCTCCTCAGGTGGGCGGTTATCCAATGGCTGGTTCACAATGGATTCCTGGCTATATGATGACACAACCGATCACTCAGGTAGATGATCAGGTGAGTCTAAAATTTGCTAATACTCCATTCAATAAAAATGTTATTTATAGGCGCATCAGCGTATGATTAATATTAATTAAAAATTGATATTAATCATGAAACATCGTAACGTATGATTAATATTAATTAATATGACTCGTACGTTTGAATGATACATTTTTATGAGGAGTGGGACAAAAAATATTCTTAAATGGTTATTATTGAATAATGAAAAAGATAATATGTACCTGCTAATAAAACATATTCTCCCAAATCGCTGAATTAAATCCAATAATTCGAAGTTGTAGTCTCAAGAGTGATTTCTTAAATTTTGGAAATAATACTTAGCAGTGAAGGCTCTTAATGGCGAAACAAAAGAATCCCCTTTTATTTTTCCAGATTTTTTCATAATAGTCAATCAAATATTCGAATACCGCTTCTTAACCTGTCGGCCCACCATTATCTCTTTGCTAAATGATTTACCTCAGGTGATCACTAGTGGCATCACATAATATGACAAAATTTCTTAAATTTTGTAAGAATAATAACAATTTTCTAGTGCGGATTTTTTATGGTATCCAAATGTAAATTCAGTGCTATTTCGTTGAACATGAATGTTTATTTAAACGTGTAAAATTAATGAAAATAGGTGAGAAAGTAATTGTTTTTTAGCGTTTTTAATTATTGCACACAATATATCTAAAATTGAATTATGTGATTTATTAGCTGGTGGTGGCTATCAAGACTTGTATATGGTTTTTTGAGATTCCAAAAGGCTCTAAAGAAAGAAATCTGGCAACACCAAAAATTCCCAGGATTTAATAATTAACTTGTGCAACACTTGTCGGTATCAGCCATCGTCGGCATCAAATAGTCACTTTAAAGACTTTCAGTTAATATAAATATTTTTTTGTTTACGCAACCGCTTAAATGGAAATGGGTTTTAGCGGTCTTTATATTTTTGGATACAAAATAGTTTTAATCTTGCATCAATTATAGTTGCAATTAGCACTACCACTACTGTTGGTAATATTTCTGACCAGATCTTCTCTTGCTTTCTCTGCTGCCATCTATTTAAAACTTTTAACAGAAAACATGGGAAAAATGATAAGAATCGAAAAAATTGTTAAGAGTAAAAGTTTTGACACATTTTTTCGTCGCCCAAATGGTATTAAATCTACCCTACTACTTTCGATTTATATTAATTAATAGTTGAATAAAAATCAGCAATAGAACACAACAGTGTTTAGTTTTGAGTCTTTAAAGATTGTTTTTTATTTTTCTCGAAATGTGAAACAATTGAACCTTGCTGCTTTTCCGCTGCTCATATTTCTGGCGGAATTTCAGGCAAAACATTTTCTTTACCGATTTTGCCTCAAATTATATATTGTATTCGACAATTGCTGTTTAGTTTCGAACTTTGCAGCATTTAAAAATACGTTTGATTAAGCTTAATTAAGTTTAATTTATCATACAAGAACTCAATTAATAAATTGAGTATTTAGCATGTAATTTCACCATACGTTCTGTCAAATTCCCCATGTAACTCTTGTGAAGTCTGTTTAGAGAAAAGAGAAAATTCCATACAACGAAAAAACTAAATCAAGTCATGAAAATGATAACCAGAATAAAGTAAATAGAAATGGAACAATTGTAATTAAATTTTTTAACGAAAGTATGTTTTAAATAATTTCTTTTCAAAATAATTAATTTTAATTAACAATTTCTTAGAGGTCGAATTTCTCCCAATTTTTTCAACTTAACAAATTACAGGTTCTTACGAACAAAATTAACACATTTTCAGCTGTCAAATGCTTATTGACTAAGCTAAATTACATGCACGTGAACAGAGAGTCAATAACTCAATTAAAAATGTAATTGCCTCAATTAAGATGCAGGTCTGAACATAACCGTCCGAGTTCTATATTCCGAGTGGAATTGTGAAAACACTGGAAATTTAATTATTCGGAAATTAACTGTTATATTTCCTTTTTAATTATTAGACACTGTTTATGAAAACACAAGTTGCCGCTTACATTAATGAGCAAGTGTCCTCATAAAAGTGTGCTCAGACGTCCATTAACATTTTAAAATTTATTGTGAAAAATGAATGAAAATTTAAAGAAAACTTTTAAAATTTCAATTGTCATTTTTATATTTAAATAAAATTTTGAATGCAGAAAACTTGTTGCTGATATATTCTACCCACCTTTTTTTAACAAAACGAAAGAACTTATTCGAAAATGGAATGCAAAACAGCTAAAACATTCGAAAATTTCCTTTTTCGAATAATTTATTGCGGATTCGGAATGCAGAACAGCACTGAGTATCACTTTTCTTGTTGCTCATAAACCGTTTTATACAGGATCGTTAATAATTCTTTTCTAAAAACTTTTCTATTAAACATTGTATCACAAATATTATTTGCTGAAGTAGATTTTCAATTTTTAATGGTTTACAAATTTTTAAGAAAAACTAACATTTTCTTGCTCTTTGAATTGAAACTTAAAAAAAAATGAAACCTCGAATACAAATTTGACCTTTTGATCTTTCAGTTTATAGGGTTCGCAAACAAAGCCGAAATATTAAAAATTTTTTTTTAATAAATTATTTCCTTTTGTTGTTTTTTCGGTTGTTTCAACTTTAGTTTCAAAACCGGTGACGGTGTATTGCTTCAATAACATTTTATTTATGTTTATTGAGTATTCTTAAACAATATATATGTATGTGTATGTGTATCTATGTATGTATGAATATTTTTACAGTATATGCAAATGGCGGCTGCACCACAGTTGAGTGTTGCTTCCTACAAACCAGAATCTGTCAACCAGGTGCAACCACGCGGTATATCAATGATGGTTAGCGGCGAAACAGGTGTGCCATACGGTACAATGATGCCACAGTTGGCAACATTGCAAATTGGCAATTCGGTAAGTTAAAAAAACAATAGTTCTTATTTTCCGTTTATTATTTTCTCTCACAAGTATCATCACTAACCTGCCTTTAACAAAATAACAAAGAATTTTAACTATTTCTCTTGTTAATTGTTAAATACTCACAATAAACCCCATTTTAATAAATAACACACAATATACTAATCATATGACAAATTAAACACGCACTCATACACACACAGATACTAGCGCCTTAATATTCCAACGAAACTCCATTAAATATTCTCATATTTATAAATTATTCTAGAGTTGTTGAATACATTTATATTATAAAACTTAAAGTTAATCTTCGTCTCCTGTTCATATGTCTTTATTTTTGTTTGTAATTTTCTTGTGGTATTTTGATTTGACTTGATTTTATTGTTTTTTTTTTTTTGTTTTTTTTTAGAATTTCTCTCCATCATTACAGTATATTAGTCCAACTTATCCATATTATGCACCACCTACAATTATACCAACAATGCCAATGACAGATTCCGAGCAGGCTAGCACAGCTGCATCACCCGATGAGGCATATACGCAGTATCCACATCCAGGCGCTCCCAAATAGGTTTTCGCGAGGTGAGTGCGTGAGCGTGTCTATTCATAATTTTTGGTTTTTTGCAAAATTTCGTTTAGCATTTTGGTTTTTTAAAATTATAATTATTGGCTGCTGACTTGTTTAGAGGACAAAAGTAGAAAACGGTGTGTTGTGTTTTTTATGTTTGCATGTAGTTTTCTTACCAATTAACATACGTACACTGTGGTACCAAAATACAAATTATGATGTCAAGAAATGGTACAGGGCTTTATATAAAATTGTTCCTTAAAAGTCGTTTTCGTAACCAAACACTTTTTATGGACCTTAGTTTATAACTTGATTTTTAATTGTACAAGAAGTAGCAGGTATCGGCAATTGTCAAAGAACCGTGAAATATTTATAAACAAACGTGATATGTTACCTTAACATTTAGCTTTCAAAAAATACCTTTGGAAAAAATCCCCTTTAGCTTTTATAGGTGCATTTTCATAAAGTAAATATTCAAAATATACCTTGGAGAAAAGTATGTTTAAAGAAAGTATAAAAGGTGGTCCAATCAAAACGCACGATGTTAATTGTAAATAAAACAAAAATTTTTCTTAATATTTTTTATTAATATTTAGAAGGGTCTATGACAACCACGGCTTCAGTGGCACACATGTATCCGATGGTCGATATTTTCAATGACTCTGAGACATAATTTAGGTTCAGTCCTTATCTCATCCTTTAGCTCTTGAATTGTTCTTGGCTTATTGACGTACCCTTTTTCTTCTAAACATCACCAAAGAAAGCAGTCTAACTGTGTCAAGTCAGCTGATCGTGACGGCCAATTAACATCACCACAACGCAAGTTAACACGGCCATTAAATTTCTCGTGCCAAATAGTCTTTGTTTCGTTGGCTCTGTGGCAAGTGGCACCATCCTCTGAAAACCACATATCGTTCAGGTCCATATCATAAATTTCTGGCTACAATAAGTCCGTTATCATCTGGACCTGGGTGGTTTATATTTGCGTGCTTTTAACAAAATATCTCTTTAGCAATTAACTTTTAAAAAAGCGCCTTTTAAAAAGGGTTGTGTGAAAAAGTACTACTTTTTTAAATAAAAGTATATAAAATCTATCACAATACAGAGGGTACTTTTAAAAGTACTTTATTAAAGAAGTATATTCAGAAACCCAGCCGCTAACATTCACCAATTAAAAAGATCTAGCAATTTATGTTAATATAATATTTTTGATACAAAATGTAAATTTTTTAAATATTTATCAATTAGTTACTCCTTCTTGAATGTATCACTTAAAAAACAATTTGATAAAGTACCTTTAATAAAATTTATCTTCCAAAATACGTTCAGGGCTGCCAGTTTTAGGATTCTAACCCAAAATTAGGGGATTTTGCATCACAAAAAGGATACAAATTTTTATTAACAAAATAAGTAGAGAATGTAAAACTGCGTTTTTTTTTTTTGTAATACGGTTTTTTTAAGCCGGCAACTTTTGGGATATTTTTATAGTTTGTGGGAGGATAAAAAAAAGTAACTGGCAGCCCTGAATATGTTTGTACACATATTAAAAATTAAACGTAGTTTTTTAAGGTCTCAAAAAAGTTTTTCAAACGAAGTACCTTTAGCCGACGGTATTTTTTAAAAGACATAAATATTTAATAAAAAGGAATATAAGTACAGTGTAACCTCGGTAATGCAACCAATAGAAATTCAGGTTGTTGCGAAAATTGGGTACAAAATTTGAATACCTATATTCGTCTTAAGACCGCTCTATAAACAAATTTATAGCTGCCACTTAATTTGAGAGTTTTTTAGCAAAAATTAAAAGCAACCTCTTAAAATTTTGAAACCAGCTGTTGCTGGCATTAAATTCTCCAGACTCGTTCGAGACTTTTCTATGCAACTAGCGCGCTTTAATTTTAAAATTTCAGCAGAGACTGGGTCGTTTCTAATTTTTCGTTTACAAAGCTACTTGTATAACATTTTCTCGACTTCGAGATATTCAGTGTATGCAATCGAAACGCGCTTACCCGCTTCGATTTCAGCATTTGAACCGAATTTCTTTAATGATTGTTCATTCCTTTTGTAAAGTTGCATTAATTGAGGTTTTGTTTTTTAAAAAGTTGCGTCAACAGAATCGCCAGTGTTAAGAATTTGGGTGTTGCAATTATTGAGGAATTGCGTTTATCGAAAGTTGCGTTAGCTGAGGTTACACTAGACCTATCAAACACCCTTTTATAAAAATAATTGGGAGCTCCGGTAGACTAGTTATTACTATGCTACTCTTTCAGTCTGGGGGTCGCCGGTGCGATTCCCACCAAAGACTCTCTGGTCTGTTTTACTACAGCGAGTGATGAGGTCTATATTTTTATACTGAGTAATTAAGTTAGAATTAAATTACATAATTCTTTCAAACAAAGTCTTGGAAAATTCTTCAAAAAATTATACTTTAAAAACACAATAACAGGTGTGTGATAGAAATCGAACGATTTTAAAACAAACCTTTTTGAAGGTGTGTAATGAATTTCGGTAGATTTTGGAATCATTTGAAAATTATTAGAATTAAAAATGTATATTAAGAGATAAAATTTATTTCAAATTAAGAGAATCTAATGAAAATCATTAAAAAACGCCTCTTAGTTTTCAAATTCGATTTGTATCACATACCTGTATATTTACTTCAACAATTCTGTTTTTTCCAAAGAACTTTTGTTTTTCAAACCGGACATGAATGACTTCTATAACGAGTATAGCTGTGAATTCAATTAATGAATAAATAAAAGAAATATATACATACATTTATGTATGTTTATTTATAGTTTAAAAAATTGTATACGAGAAAATAGAAAATAATTTCAACTTTAGTCCCACTGTGCCATATGTTTTTGTTAGTTAACGCTTTAATATTCTTTTCGTTTTTTGCTAATTTCTTTTTAATTTTACTTTAACTTTGATGTTGTATTTCAAAAAGGACAACGTTGTGTCTTTTAAGATTTTATGTCAATTTTGAATCACTGCTTATTCATCTAATTTTCTTTTTTTAACTCTCGTGCCATCTTCATTTTTGTGCTGCTTATCATCTGCCTGCTTTGCTTGCCTGTTTGCCTAAAAATCTGTTCATCTCACACAAACAAAAAAAGAAACACATCGCAAAATATTAAAATGAAGCAGTGTTTCTATCAACTCATTCATCATTTGTTAGACACTAAAAAAACAACAACCTAAAAAAGCGCTTATCATTTTATTAAAGCCTCGAATAGTTTTATTTTTTGTATACTTTGCAATGTTACTTATGTTGTGAATTATTATATGTACTTAGTTGTTTTTGGGCTTTTTTATTTAGAAAAAAATCATTGTTGTGTAAACACATTTAAAAACAATTTATCAAAATAATTTTCTTTTAACTTGCAGTTTAACTGACTTTTCAATAACTTTACAGGTAACTTTGCTTGTAAAGAGATACTTTGCTAGGCGGGATAGAGTGCCCCCTCAATTAATACATCTGCTCGATTATTGGACCAGGCAAATTTAGTACCTTTTGGAATTTTTATTCTATCTTTACAGAACAAAGTGGGAGGCAAGAAGTGCATAACAATTTTGCATGTCTGTATTCAGGTTAAACTGTACACTGTCAATCTCTTTTTACTTAGAAAGTTTTTCATTTAACGATTTTGAAACGCTAAATGCAGCGGCAAGTGTTTTGTTTCTAAATAAAGCCTTCTCGATAAAACGTAAATTAATCAAGTTTTCCTAAAAACATCATTGCGCTAGTATGTTCTTGAGCAAGCCTAAAATATTTGCCTTGGTCGAGTAAAGGTTTCAGTACTCTTAACTTTCTGTTACCGTTGGGTACCGTTACGGTCTGTTGCCTAATTCTTGAAGTTAGGTCAGCTGTAAAACGCAACAGCTGCTTTTAATAAACAACAAATTAAAGATTTCAATAAATAAAAAAATAAATAACAAATTATCGGTGATATCCACTGCGGAATACGATGCGGATGTTGATGGTATCTTTATTGCTGCGAGTTTCATAAGTTTATGCAAATGGTACCAAAAAGGAAAATCTAAAAAGGCTCCTCGTAAGGGAAGTTAGTATTCCTGACCTACCAACGGGGATACCATTAAAAAATTAACGACCTGGGCGATTAAAATGTCTTCCTACATACAAGAATCACAAAAAAATATTTTCTTAACACCAATTAAGAGCTCATTGAATAACAATGCAAATACCATATCGTTCCCTAAACTAGGCGACACTTCACCATTAACTTTCGACCTTTCGCTTTCAATATTTCTACAGAAACTGGTAGGTTTTGTTTCAAAAACCATAGGTTCAGCTTATTTTCCACTTTCTTAATATTCTTCCGGTATAATATTCTTGTGCATTGGACTAAACTAAGTTTACACAAACAAGCGTTCAACTTATATGCGTACTCACTTAATTTAACTGAAAACGGTGGTAAACTAATCTTTGATTCTATATAAAAAACAAGAAAAATGAGAACAAAAATTAAAATTTGCCATAACAGAGCCACAAAATTGTTGGAAGCTTGCTGTTCCAAAAGGCAAGGAGTTACGTGAATTGAGAGGTGCACAAAGCGAGGGCGTACTGTATGTAAAAATTTGTGTAAAAATCGATGTAGTCGTTTTTATGTTTATCACTTACCTTGCTTTTTATGTACAGTTACTCACAAAAATATTTTGCGTATATTTTGGCATAAATTTCATTTTTATTGGCTAATAAAATAGGAAGTATTACATATCCAGGAAGAATTATTTTCTCTATACATAAAACACACTATGCTGAACGACAATTACAAACCAAAAAAAACATTGTTTTTGCTTTTGCGCAATTTAAGGGTAACAAAATTATTTTGCCTCAGGGTAAATCAATAAAATAGATTTGTGCTACGAGTATTTTGACCGATGTCGGCAAACGATCTGTAGCGTTGTAAGAGTCAATAATATTAACGGCCGTGTGACAAGAAAGAAACCTTTTATTTCTGAAGTAAACAGACAAAAGCGGTTATTATACGCTGAGCTCCACAAAACTAAAATTTTCGGCTTTAGGAAAAACATAATATTTAGTGACGAAAGAAAATTTAATTTACTTGGATCGCATGGACGACGTATAGTGTGGCGCACTATAATGAATCTTTCAGTTTAAAAAATATAAAACCAACAGGTGGTGGTTCTCGAATGGTGTGTGGTTGCATATCGGCGTCTGGAGTGGGCAAATTGGTTCTTATTGAGAGCATTATGGATAAGCCTATGTATCTGTAAATTTTGAGATAGAATCTACATGATAGTCCGGCATTATTTCTAATATGACTTACAGCCCAGGACGTTGAACTGTGGCTCTTATATTAAACCAAACATCTGACAATACCTCCCCAGAGTCCTGTCATGAATCCCATTGAATATCTCATGACTTGTCTAGATGGAAAAATCCGAAAACACAACATTTCCTTTAAAGCTACTGTAAACGGGGAAAGAAGAGTGGCACAAAATCCCGCTAGAAAATTTTCGGAACCAATGCCGCGATGTCTTGAATTAGTTCTAGCAAGCTATGGATTCCATACAAAATATTAAAATTAAAAAGAACGAAAAATTACACTAATGATGGCCGAAACCAGTTTATCTTTAGAGCAAACTTAACAAGGGATGACAGAAATTCGTGCCAAAAATCTACATCAAAACACTCTGTCGGAATATCAAATCGAGAATATTAAAATTAACATTTTTATTCTTAAAGTAATAAAACGTATGGGAAAAATTAAGCGAAACACTTTTGTGACCTGAAAAATTGTCACTATCTCAAGCATTATAAATGTATTTTATTTACTTTTTTTCACATAAGCAAAATATTTATGTGAGTAACTGTATATAAAAATTTAGATAGATTTGCCACATCTCATTCCGAGAACATTTTTTACAAACTGCCAGATAGTACAAGCATTGCTGCATTATAAATACAGTGAACGAAAAAAGTCTACCCACGGCCACAATTCTTGACATATTACGAGTTCAAGGGCGTTAAATAAAAAACTAATGATGGAGTTTTGTTTAAAATCTAATTTTATTAATATAAAATAAAATACTATTAATATAAGATAAAATATCAATAATTATGGTCGTACGTAAACTTTTGTCCACCACTTTATATCATTCCATTTACTTCAATATTGCTTTATAGTTTTATGCAAGTTTGTTAATTTTTAAATTAGAAAAAATCCAGAGAAGCTTTATTATATTTGTCTTTGAACTTAAATGAAAACAATAAAAAATCAGAGAAAACATTTTTCACAAAAAAGTACTGTATAAATATATTTCAGATGTAATTTAATAATTCCGCAACATATGGCACTATAAAACTCGAGCTGATCTTAACCGATATAACAATGGCAGAATTTTCCAAAACAAACAACAGCAACAATTGAGAAGAAGTGAGAAAAACAACGGGAAAACAATATTCAAAACAAAAACATTACTTTACAAGCAACTTTACATCAACAACAGCAACAACAACAACAAAAAAACAAATACTTTGTAATCAAAAATAAATATATAAAAAATTTGAAATACCAACAACAACAACAACATAGAAGCAACAACACTTAACAACAACAGAATCTTAAAAGATGATAATTATTCAAAACGGTAAAGCAAAGACTAAAAACAAATAAAAAAAAAATATTTAATAATTATTGAACAAAATTAAAGAAACAACAAATTTTGCTTAAGAGTAAAATTTCTAATTTATTAACAAATAAAAAAAATCATCAAGGCTCATGCAACAAGTTGAACGCATAACATATGCAACTAACAACAAGTTATTTTTCAGGCCAGTTGTCCGTCTAATCCCGTATATAGAAAATTTGAAAATAATTTGATTTGCTTGTCATTTTTTATATGCGGAATTTGACGACAGACCCAGTGGATTATAAATAAAATGCAGCTGTTTTGATTATGCGTTCAGCTTGCTAAATCTCCCTTGACATTAGTGAAACTAAAAAGGAACTGAAATTTAAACGAAACCCTAAGAACCTAAAAAAATATTTAAGCAAATGACAGACGACAAACAAATTTGTGCTTAAAAAATATTTGATAATCATGACAACCAATGCACATTAATAGGGATGTACAATTGACATGAAGATACGTGAATTTGTACGGAATGGTTAGAATGACTTTAATTATTTTTGTTCAATATTTGAAATTAAGAAGTTACAGTGTAGGACAAAATAAAGTATAACTTTGAAATAAGCAAAAAAGAAAAAGAAAAAAGTATGTTCTAAATAAAAGTTTTTGTTATTTATAATATTATTAATTGTGAAATGTTAAAATAATTTTGTTATTCTAAATATTTATAATTTTAACTGTTTGTTTATTGGTTTTACATACAGACGTTTATATAAAAAGATTTTATGTGTGTGCGTATTAGTGAGTTTTACTGGTAAAGCACGCACTAGCAAGTACATATTTAATTTCATTTTATAAATGACATTTTAAAGAAAATATTAAGTTTTTATTGCTATTTTACCTCCTCTCTTTAGTAACATGAACGAACACATTAACCAGGTGTTAAGAAGAATGTAGAGATTTTAAATCTACATTTTTAATTTATTCGCTCCGATATACATTCTTACGACTGCTTCGATAGGCTAGTAGTTTGTAATGTGCTAAACTATCAATCAGGGGAATGTGGTTTCGATTTCCTCCAAAGACTCTGGTCTGTTGCACTACAACAGGTGAAAGTCTTTATTTCTATTCTTGTTAAATTAAGTTATAATATAAATTTAAACATTTAATATATAGTGTCTGCGACAAGACAAAATCCTGTGTTAACTCACAGACAAGTTCCAGGAGATAAACAAAAATTGTCAAAGGAAAATACTGGGTAGGCAGCAGTGCTGTAATTTTTGTAATTTTTAATACCCAATTATTCAATTTGAATGCCTTCTTGTATATCGTCAGCTGAAATGCAAAACTACGTAACTAACATTTTTATTATTTGTTGTTTTTTTTTGAGAAAGAAAGTTCGTTATAAAAGGAAATGCAATTTCGGGAATCGAATCACGTAGCCTGCACAGCTGTTAGAAGAGAGTTATGATTTTCATTTTGTAGTATATTTTAGAATTCGTTTCAATGACGTAACTGTTGTGTTCAACAGTTTCGTAGCCGTTGAGCTCAACAGTTACTTCTTAAGAACGTGACCAATTTGATGTTTAGGTTGTTTTGGTTTCTTTCAATAAACAAAATTTTGCTGCCATTGCGGTTGTGATAAATAATGGGGTATAAAATAATAATAATATTATGCCTAACTTCTGCAATTACTTTTAAAATGCTAAAATGCTTTGTTTTTTTAATTACACTTTTCCTCTTTTTTCTTCGGAAACAAAATTATTTGTGTAATCAAATGAAAGGAAACTGTCAAATTTTTCGAATTTATCATTCACTATTAATGGTTAACCCAGAGTTGCATTTCATACAAGCAAAATAGGGTTGTTTCGAAAAATTTCGACATGTTTTGGAGCAAATCAAGTCTTTTGAAGTGATTTGCTATATGAACAATTCATGGAAAATTAAGTAGCAATTTACTTGATTTGCGCAAATCAACTGTTTTTGATCCAATCACGTAAGTGGAAACGCACTTTAATACTTTTATTTTTTTTTTTAATTAGTTTTACTTTCGAAACTCATTTTTGCACTTTTATTGTTAAGTAAACAATATTTCAATTGAAAAAGTCGAAACCTAATCAGTTTTTTTTTAAGTTAAACTTTGTTGAATCTAAGTTGTTGAATAAATGCAAACGACATGCTCATACTCGTAGTTACGTTACGTTGATTTTCGCTGGTAAAATAAATAACTTTTATTACGGAAATCTAAAAATTTTTGGGAACATGTATTTTGCTGATATTTATCATGATCAATCTAAAAATCAATTTCGAAATTTTCGTTAGTTACGTGGTTTTGTATATCAGCTAACGATGGGCATGTTCAAAGAGATCTGAAGTAATTTTACACTAAGTCTTGACTAGCCAGAATTTCGATCGTACATTGAGAGAGTGTAGGCAGAATACATAACGGGAAAAAATGTTTATATGGTCTTCTGTGCGGAGAATATGTGCAGATGTTTTATATAATTTTGTCCCCCTCATCGAGATTGTTTTGATGCTCTCTGCATAGTTTTTGTACGGGTGTTTACACATTTTTTATTTTGCTAGAACAGCGTTGTGCGAACAACAGTTCGGTCAACTTTGTTTGAAGACGAGCAGAAAATCAACAGCGACAGCCTTCACAAACCAAATTCCTGTGAGAACTGCAAAATGTATGATGGCTTCACAGATTTAACCTTCGATATTTTTTCATTTAACACTTGTTAATTAATAAATTTACTATTTCAAAAATTCACAAATATTGCATATATTAATTTAAAAAAAATGTCCTTAACATCCTGTTTAAAGTGTTCGTTAAAAATATAGTTTTGCTTTAAGTCATACCATTTTATTATTTTATTATAAAAAAACAAGCCTTTTAAATTATTTGAGTTTTGAAATGAAACGTAAAACAATGAATAACTAATTTAATCATCATGAAACATATTGAAAACCATGCAATAAATTCAAGGGAAATTATATAAGTCAACAGTTACAAATAAACATTAAAATAGTAGATTTTTTATTAAAAAAAAAAAGATGACAACAGAAAAATGTAGACTTTAGAGAAGATATAAAAACTAAGAAAATAAATAGAAATAAAACATTGAGTAAAGATATATGTAGTATATTTAGAGAAAAGGTTTTTTGAAATGAAATTGCTTTGCAGAAATCTATGTACGAGGCATTTAAACACTAAAGGATATTTTTTGTTGCAGCTTGTTGAAAAGCGGCAAGTGCATGTTGTAAATGCTTAGCAAGAACGAAATATGTAACTAAATTTAAGGGAAATGTGAATGTGAAAATTGCTTAACAGTTTTATTGTGAGAGACTATAGGAAACATGACGTAAGCAACCAATATTTTTTTAACACACACTGTATGTATGTGTGTGTTTAATTTGTAAAAACTATTTTTGTTTATTTGAGTAGATAACACTAACACACACATACATATACTCGTCTCATGTTTTAAATATATGATTTTTTGTATAGCCTTTAAATTGTCTAAGAAGAGTTAGTAAAATCGGGAGTAACGTTTTGAAAGCAAAAAATTTGTTAAGATGCTAAAATTCAAGCCCATAAAGTCTGCAAGTAATAAAAAACACCAAAATAAAGTTTGAGATGTAAATCGTTTTTAATTTTAAATCGATTGAAAGACGTTGAAAGCTGCATTGCACACAATTTTTTCGACTTCATGTCGGTCTTCAAATCGAATTCAATTTCATGTTTCATTTTGTTCTATGGAAAGTTAGAAAAAGATGGAAGAGTAAATTTGTATTGTTTTTTTACGTTTTGAAAGCATAAAAACCTACATTCGATTTCCATCACATGTCTGTATATTCAGTTTTTAAAATATTTTTCTATGATTTCTTTTATACTCGTATGTATTTCTTACAATTATTTTCTGTTTGAAAACCTCTGTACGTAGTTCACTAGTTAGTATTGAGGAAATTATACGATTTTAGGGCGAAATTTGTAATGAAACGTTGTAATTCATATTTAACGCTACACCACTAAAAGTGGATAGTGCTTAAGCACAATATTAAATCAAACTGTTTGATTTGAAATTGTTTTAAAAACAGTCATGTCTCGTAAGATCTGAGTGTCATTTCTATTTGATTTTTTAATTAAATTCAACTACTTACAAGAATAGTATACACAGTATCTTGTAATTGCTAGCATTTGTCTGAAGCTGACTAGTATAAAAATCACAAATACTAGTTTCCACCCAACTGTAAGCTTTCCTCTCTTAATGTTCAATGTTCAAATTAGCAATTAGAGTGCTTGGACATACTAGCACACTTGGACCCGATGGGGTGCTTTAGAACCAGTTTATTACTAGTTCTTTTGTATAGAAAAATGTCCAACAAATACCGTTACACCAAAATGCTATCTATCTGCAAGTGGTGCCCTACTACTTCAAGTACGAGTACTAATCAGCATTGATGCCTAATAGTTCTATCAATTGTAGCAGTAGCTTTTAGACAATTAATGCCTAATCTCCTGCAGAGTTAATACATACTTACAAGTATATTAAAGGGCATAAAAGGCGTTTTCGTTTCTCAAATAAAGGGCAATGCCTTTGGGTATTATAAAGGGTAAAGTGAAAAAAATCACGACCATTTGTGAACGTAAATATATTTCGAGTATACCACAAATTTTAAATTTTTTCTAAAAACGAAAACACCACTCAATATCTGGTGCCCTAATGTTCGGCAATATTTTCAAACCTAGGGAGAACCGAATACGAAGACAATGCCTTCTTAAATTAATAAAAAAAATTATATTCGATTCCATTTCAAATTGCTTGTTATATTTTCTGAAACATTAAATGTGGCTTTAAAACACCCTAGTAAGGCGCCATTAATTTGTTGCCATTCATTCACCGAAGGGAAAACAATATTAGGTTTTTTCTTGCTTAGCAATTGCTCATGGAATACGATTGGTCGTCTTTATAATCTCAACATACGCTGTGAAAAATAAATTCAGATTAATTTCGACCGATACGACAAAACAATTTATTGACACATGACCGAATGTAATCGCCCTTCAACTATAAATCAATACAAAACTATCTAAATGGTTATGTCACTAGCTATAAAAGAATCTGTTATTTAAAAATATTCTAAACCTGAAAAAACTATTTTTGCAGAAGAAACACAAAAAAAAAATTACAGCAAACTTAAACTAGACAGCAATTTATAAAAAAGAAAACCAACTTGCATAGTTAAATTTCAGGCCAGACTTGAGCGCTACTAATTACATTTTGTAATTATTTACAGGAAGGAATGAGACTCCAACACAGCAATATTTGGCATGCGTAGTGTAGTCGTAGTTTTTAGGCTATAAAGTTTTCATTTTAATTTTTCTCGAAACGAGAAAAAATGGAATGTCACCATTAAAATATTATTTATTGTTGTTTTGCAGTAAAATAAAATTTTATTTAATTACCATTATACTTTTTTATTGTAATTACTTGCAATTACTTTACCAATTTCCAATCACGTATAGTTAGTAATTGACATTTACCAATTACTAATTATTTACTAATTAAAATACCATTTAATTTTATTTGGTAAATTCGATTTGCTAATTACAAAAAGGAACTGGATTTATAATTGGAAAATTCAATTAGAACTACGAATAATTGGTAATAGGTATTTTTGAATTACCCATTTTATGTAATGTAATTGGTAATTAAAAAGTAATTGCCAACGCCCACGTCTGCAATATCACATTTCCATTAATTAAAAACAAAAAATTGACGTTTTTTATTGTGACTTTTTTGAGGTGTGTTAAATGAAGAAAAAATTATTAATGGACCCGATAACATTTAGTAGTGGTCATTTAGTTTTTTATAAACTAAAAAATGTAACTAAGAAAACGACGACGATTTATATATTTAGGATGGCAAATAAAAAATGTAGTTTTATATGAAAAATTTAATTTAAAGGAAAACCAACCACAAACAACAACTTAGCTTGTAAGTTCAACAAAAAAAAAAACTTTTTACTGGATTTGCTGTCAAAAAACCAAACTTGTGCGTTTTATTTTAAAATTTATTATAACTGACTCTCAAATCCAGTACGAGTATACTAAAAATAAAAACATTTAGATTATTAAGATTTTCATTAGTAAAATGTTATATATAATTGATTTTTATCTTTTTGTTATTACTTTTACTATTGATTTAAATTTATTTGTATTTGTGATTATTTTCAAATAGATTTGCTTGACCGAAAAAACATTCCTAATTTAAATTACTGAGAAATACAAAAGAAAATTCATTTACTCTACTATGGCTACAAAGTTTGGAATTTATTTATTTAACAAAGGTAGTAGTCTTTAATTTGTAGCCTTTTGAAAGCTTAAAATATAGCGATTTGATTGTAATTGAGTGTTTTGTACTGTCTTATATTCTGTTTATAACTAACAATATTTACATTCACAACCTTTTGCTAGAAGACGTATTCGAGTTGTGCAAATGTTGTTGACAATGTTGTTGAATGAATCTGCAACAGTTTTCCCTATTTTTATTAAATGTTGAATATAGGCACCAGACAATTTAATATGATTGCATTTTTCCTCAAATATGGGCAAAAGAGATTAAATTTGAAATAATGTAATGAATTTTGTAATGATGAGTTGTTTAACATTTTTAATAAAACATATTCTGACAAAATAGATTTCAATGTCAACAACTTCGAACCGCATTACGAAAACCACTACACAATCGAGGTCCGAGATAGAAAAGAATATTGGCTTAAATCCTAAATTTTAAGTTTGAACTTCTCGAAACGATTTTAAACTGCATCAAGTATACTTCTTTTAACTAAATCTTTCAGTTGAAAAAAAAAAGTTATTTAGTGATCCTGGCTGTCTGCTTATTTTTTCGTTAAAGTTTACACTCTCCTAATAAACAACTTTTGAAATTTCGTTCATTATGAAAAAAAAACTTAATAGTTCGATTTAAATGATTTTTTGTTTATGTTAGTTTTTTTTTATTAATTTAAAAAAAAAACATATATTGAAAAAAAAGAGAAACAAAAGAAAGCCAAATGTCTTCCTAATTTTGACGTTCTTTAAAAATAATATTTAATAAAAAATAAAAAATAAATATATGAAATTATACATCTTTTTATATAGTTTTTAAGCTTAAAAACAAAAAAATATATATTTAACAAATCTTATTAAAAAATAATAAATGAAATAAAATCTTCAGAATAACACAAAACTAGACTGATTATAAAAGAAACAAAAAGAAAACGTGTATAAAATGCATTATTTATACAAAAACATAAAATAAAATTTAAAAACAAAAACTAATTTGAAAAGAAACATGAACAAAAAACATCTAGTTGCTGCATTAAATGCACATTCCAGACAAAAACATCATTCATGCTCGTACATAAAACATTTAAGCATAACAAAACTCCCACTTAGAAACAAAAGAAACCATATTTTTTTACCTGAAATTCAATCTTTGCAAAAGAAAATAATCACAAATACGAATCAGATATTTATTAATTATTAAATAATTTTTATAATTTAATTTGTCTTAATAATTCTTTGTTTTGGGCTTGTGTGAAGCGGTTAAGTATGAGGGCGACGTTAGAACTGTCTGGACTAGTAAGAAGTGGTATTTTTAATTATTTAATATGTAGATTTTGTATCGAATTTCTGTCGTCAAGTTGTCAGTGACATTATGAAAATGACACATTGCAGAAACACATTTGTTCCCAAACCAAACTTGACAAGGGATGCCGGAAATTCGTTCCAAAAATCTACATCAAAACACCCTGTCGGTGTATTTAGATCCATGAAACTCCTGCTATATAGACTTTTTCATTGTTGGAAGATCTTTTAATACTGAAAAGCAACAAATTTAACAACAGCAATGCTAAATCAAGCGGAAAGCTTGAAACATTAAATCATTGATGTTGGCCTTGGCTCTTCGAATAATACTGTTGCTAGCGGATTGTCCTTCTTTCTTGTAAATTATCGATAGAAATAATAATACTTTTACATCACTGGCGTCTTGAACTGCCTGCAATTTATCTTTGCAGTCCACTGTTTTGAATGTTTCCTTTGTCTCACTTATGAAGCCTGGTGGATGAATTGTCATAAAATCTGAGCTTTATTGCTGTGAAATATTTATAAATTCTCCATGAGAAAACTTTTGTTCCATCTGGTATCCATTTTTAACATGTCCCCACTTTGTCCTACTTGGTTAGCCAGGCGCTTAAAAATGTTACTACCATTTCACACAGTCCCATTGTGTGCAATTTTATACGTTCTTTTTTAGTTGCTTAGAAACAAAAACATTTGAAATATTTTAAAATATAAAGAAAATCTTGTTTAAGAAGCTAAAAGAAATGAAAATATAATTAAAATTAAGTGAAACATTTAATATTAATGAATAGTTTAGTTTTTAAGAAATGTTAAGTGAAAAAAATTAAGCAACAAATAAGTTTAAAGAAAACAAAAACCAACTGTAGTTTTTAAGAAAAACCAACAACAACAACAACAATATTTTTGTTAGATTTAAGTAAAATATAAAAACAAAACTTTAGAAAGAACCGAAGTAAATAATATTTTTAGCAGCCTTTGTTTAAAAATTAATTTAATTAAAAAATAAACAAAAAATACTTTAATAGAAAAACAACAATATTTATTTTTGGAAATAAAAGTATTACAGCTGCAAATTTAAAACCAACCCTATATAAAAAAATAAACAAGTAATTTAATAAATTCCCTTTAAAATGAGTCTTAGTTTTTAAGTAAAACATTTAATAAAATTGAGGAATAAATAATTTGTTTTAATTCATTCTTAAGACTTTTTGTAATAAAAGAAAAAAAAACGAAACTCCCATAAATCTAAAATGTAAGAACTTTTTGCTGTAATTTTAAGTAGTTAATTTAATAATTTTACTTTTATCAAATAATAAAAAAATTAAATGCTTTTTAAAAAAAAATCTATATTATTTTTAATTTTTATTGTTTAATTTTTTCAAGCACTTTTTAAAGAAGTTAAATAATTAAGTTAGTTTTTAAAATAATTTTAAATTTAAGAAAATGTTGATTTTAAAGTTAATTAGATTGTGTTTTTTTTTTTTTTAATTTTGTTAGAGTAATAAATTTATATTAATTTTTATTAATTAATTTTCAAGCTCTAGATGTTTAATAAAGTTTTTTTTAATTTTTATTGTTTAAATTTGTTTTCTTTTAATAAAATAAATATTTACAACAAAAATATTTAAGTTAAAACAGGCATATTTTGTAAATGAATATGAGTAATTTGAACAAGCTTTGTTAAAATGCATTTTAAAAAAGCAATTTAACGAAAGTGTTCCAAGTTTAAAGGATATAAAAGTTGTTGTTTAAATTGGTTTATCTCGCTAGACGATAATAAAATTAAATGTATAAAAATCGGCTCCCTGAACAAATGCAAAAATCATTCTGCCCCTTCTTAACGTTGCCTACTTTCGAGCAAAATCAAATAAGCTTTTAGAAAGCATAAAATAGAGCTTGCCTGAGCATTGGAAAACAAATAAAATATAGTAATAATTGCTGCAAGCGTTTAGCCGTCTTAAAAAGAAAAATTATTTGTCAATGTTGCCCGATTCAGTATAATTCTATTAAATGTAATAACACATTTATGCTATTGTCGAAAAAAAAAATACAAAAGCGCAATGCCTACGTTCGGCGGGTGGTGCCTTATTTTCGACATCAAAAATATATCAAATATTTCAAGTTTTTGAAACTTTAAGGCCCAGAAAAACGAAAACGAATATTTCAAAAAGTTCCTTAAGCATGTTGCTGAAATTGTGACTATAAACAATTCCCTATCATCATTATTATTCGATAAATCTCTTCCATTTTTTTACTGTACGCATTTTCAAAATAAAGTACAACATAGTAATTTAATCATTTTTTTATAAGACTAGCTTTTATAGCGAGTTTGCCTACACAGAATAATTATCAGCGTAACCATTTTAAGAACTCTTATGACGTTTTCCATTCAAAAAAAATGTTGCCTTGAAATAGTGCTTTTTTAGATTACAATACTTAAGTCATGCACTGTTTATCACTATAATTACAGTGAAAAAAAATAATTATATAGATTTTTGGAACGAATATCCGGCATCGCTATATCTATATCAAATAACTAACTCTGTCGGAATATCAAACCAATGTTTGATATTGTAAAAAAGAACTTTATGTTGAGTGTAAAAAATTGCCCATATTTGCCAGTTTTTATGCAACATCTTTAGAAAGGAACTTGCCATTTTTCGTGATTGTTGCATATTTTTTTAGAAAAGAACACAAACATGCAGAAATGTTAACATATGTACATATATAGATTGCCCCACTGTACAATGTTTTACAATAAATGGTATGTAAAAAAGAGTTGTATGGAATGTAAAGTATTTTAAGTCTGTTATAGGATATGGATGAGTTTTCCATTTCTTTCATGGGACTTATGATATTTTAGGCACAGACTCGTACGCATGTGTGCAAATATTAAAGATAGTTGCAGGATTTTATTTTATGGACAGAAACCAAACCAAAAACTAAACTGATTTATAAATTAAAAAAAGTTCAAAACGCCATGTGAAAAGTTACAACAAATGTCTGTTTTTCTCTTTTTTTATTTATAATTTTTAGGTTTGTTTGCAAAAATAATTCTAGCGCACAAAACTTCAATGATTTTCAAAAAGTTTTCAGAGTTAAATATTTTTAAAGTTAATCAAACAATCAATACTGTGTGTGTATCTTTATATGTAATAATAGAACTGAGCTGGC
Source organism: Phania funesta (assembly GCA_963932375.1). Taxonomy (NCBI): domain Eukaryota; kingdom Metazoa; phylum Arthropoda; class Insecta; order Diptera; family Tachinidae; genus Phania; species Phania funesta. The sequence goes on from OZ010656.1 coordinate 73,271,313, forward strand.
TTTAAACAGTTTTCTGCACTTCTCAGTTATTAGAATAAAATCTAGTATTATTTCTATAACTAAAGCAGAACATCGGTCATATGAAATATTGAATTAATATTGAGAGAATTTTTAAGCTAAAAAAAAATATTCAGACCTTCAAATAAAAAAGTTTAAACATGCTTGTTTAACATGGCACTTCCTGATTTAATTTTTTTTTTTTTGTTTTTATTTTCATTAAACGACTATTTATTTAAATTATACAATTTAAAAACGAAGAAAAGAATACTCCCTTAAGGAGGAACATTTTTTTTAACTTAAGAAAAAATAAGGAATAAATATATTTTTTTGAAAATTTTTGATGAGAAAAATAAAAAAATAGAAGCATAGAAATATGTTATTTAAGGAAACAGCTCATTATATAAAAAAAGAATAACTAATAATAAGAACAAAAACAACAATACTTGCTTCAAGTATACAACAATAAAAAACGAAAAAATATCAGCAAATAATTTAGGAAATATTTAATAAAAACTAATATTTATTAAAAAAAAAAAAAGCATATATAAATTTAAGTAAAAATAACTGCATTTTCTGCAAAACTCTTATGCTTAAGAAATAAAAATTTAAAAAAAAAAATCTTGTACATTTTGCTTGTTGCTCTTTATAAAAATTTTAAGTCTTAATTGAAAAAATAAATAAAAGATAATTTTATATTTTTAATTTAAATTATTAAAAAAGATTAAAAGTAATTCTAGGAACTATTTTCGATCATTAAAATTTTTTTTAAATACATAAAAATATAATTTTTTTGCATAAATAAACTTAGCTTTTTGAAAAAAGAAATTCTAAAATTTTTCTATACAAATTTCTACACTCTTCTTGAAAACATCCTTAAAATTAAACTCTTAAAAGCCAATGATTAGAATATGCAAAAAATTAGTACCAAAAAAACAACAAAATATTGATGAAAAATTAAAAAAAAAACAAAATAAAACAAATAGTTAAATAAGATTGCAAAGCTTTTTTGTGCTAATTTTTGCTTAGGTCTCCTAGTTAAAAAAAATAATTGATAAATTGCAAAGAAAATATTAAAAAGAAACAATTTCAAAGGCATAATACCAAATTTACAATGTTAAAATAGTGTTGAATTAAATCCAAATTAAAACTAAAAGACGCTACAAAAAATTATTTGTCAACCCAACAGCCAACTGTTAAATTTTGAAAAACAAATACATATTGAGAAACAAAATATACACGATGTACTTGAGACGAACGTTTTATTTAAAGTTCTCAATAATTCAACCTAGTTACATATGTATGTATGTAGTATTGTGAAAGTTTAGTCCTTGAATACAACAACAGAAATAATAGAATAAAACTCAAAGTATTATATTGAAAAACACGAATAAAGGCAAAAAAGAAATGAAGACATTAACAAAAAGAATTTTTTTCTGAATAAATAAAGAGGAAAACACTGATTTTCTGAAAGAAAACAAAAAAAATCATTAGTTTCATTGCAATCCAATTTTTTTTCAATTGGTAAGTATGAATACGAATCAGGGGTTGGTCTCCATTTCGCTAATTCTCAAAACAATCATTGACAAATTATTGAAAATTTTTTCGAATATTTTTGTCAAGTAAAGCGAAGTATAACTCTTACTATCAGAGAGTTGTCCCTGAATCCATTAGTTTGGTATATCCATTTATCTTTAGCATCTTATTTCATAGCTACATACGTCTAAAATGTATTGCTTTTTTAGCCAGAATTAAGTAGCTGAACTTTTGCTGAAAAGAAAATTTATATCGCACTTTTGATTTGTCTGTTGGTTTTATAGTTGCCTTGAATTTACAGTCCATTACTAAATTTTAATGTTATTGTTACGGTTTCCTTTTTTACTTTATTCCTAAGCATTTTTCAAAATTTTGCAACGTTATAAACAGAGCTAACTGTTGTAAGCAAAAAAATGCGTATTGAATACAATCACATTTTTGAAGCTAATTTTTGATGTTTAAAATAAGCAATTTAATTACAGAAAATATACACTTTTTTCAATATTTTATACAAAACGGTTTGGTTCTTTATTAAAATTAGTTTTTTTTTCAATTTTTTCGAATGAAACGTGCATACACATACATATATTTAATGATGTATTATTGGCGTTTTATATTTAAACTCCTTGCTTAACTTAATTAAATCGAAATATATAACGAATTCGAAGTTTCAATACACAATAAATTTAATATATAGACTAATGTGAAACATCATGTTATGGGGTACAAAATATAAATGGAAAAAAGGAAGAAATTTATAAAATGTATTCAATTCCCTTAACATAACAAAAGAAAAAATATAGCTAAATAATAACTAAACGAAAAAACAATCGTGGAAAGCAGGCGTTCCTACTTGCCATCAGAGACTTCATTTCCCACCAAAACCCATAAGATTCCCTAAACCGCCGAGACCACCAGCTGCACCTTGTTGTAATTGACGCATCATATTCTGAAGACCACCAACACCTCCCATTTGTTGTAACATGCGTGGATCAATCATTTTAGCCATTTGTTGATTTAATTTAGCCATTTGATTTGGATTTACATTTTTTGTCATATCACCCTGTTTGAAGAGGCCTTTAACACCTCCCATTTTCTTGACAACGGCAGCGAATTTTGTGTAGTGTGATACAAGCTCTTTAACTTCACGTTCTATGACACCCGAACCTTCCGCGACACGTACAATTCGTGATGGTTGCTTACTAAACAACTTGGCACCATCGCGATTATCTAGTTCACCATCAGACATACTATCCATCATGGTCATCATGCGCTTAATACGAGCCATTGATTCTTGTTCGCCACCTTTTGTCATAAAGTCTTGTGAAAAACCAGGGATCATACCCATGATCTGTGAGAAAGGACCCATTTTCATAATGTTTTGAAACTGTTCATACATGTCGCGTATGGTAAATTGTCCGTGTTTAATTTTCTCAAGAAGTTCTTCATTTGCGTCTAATTGCAATTCATTCACCTGTACAATAATAGTTAAAAATATATGGTTAAAAAGCATACCAAAAAATATGTAGTAAATAGTTGGGCTTTCCAAATACAGTGGAACATTAGGTAAGCCCACTTCATATGTGTTGTATTCAAAAGCGTATTTTTCCATTAATCAAAAAAATCTTAGGAAAGGTACATTGAGATTAATAACACATTTGACGCAATTAGTGTAACCACTACATAACATACATATATACTATATGTACACTCTGTTTTGCTTTAAACAAATATTCATTAGCTTAATTAAGTTTCTAATAACAACGGCGGTAAACATGCCAAGATTATTATACTATTCTAATTTTTTCCTACATGGCTTTCAATACATATATCGTAGAAATAATGGTTAGGCTTAAACTAATCTAACCGCACCTTAAGTTTTATAAATGCTTTATTTTAAAAATTTAAATAGAAAACAAAACGAGGGCTTCTATATTTAAATAGCCTTACCTGAAAATCAAAGAAAGTTTGTAAACAAACAATTAAGAGCATGCTAAATGAAAGAAATTTCCGTGGTTATATTTTGCAACATAAGCCCGATATATCAAGCAAGAACTTGAAGTCTCGTATTTTATTTGCCCGTGTGCATTTCGAAATCCTTTAAACCGAAACCCAAGACATGATACAAAATATCAAAGGAACGTTGCATGGCCCATGTAAACTGTATGCTCAGAAGAAGTGTAGTTATTAAAAATAAGGGGTTTTTTAAAGGTCTGCTAAATTACTGCCCAATCATTTTTTGTATTTTGTTGAAACCAAACGTATGACAACGAATAAAACTGAAGCATAATAGTATCACATGTTTTTCAGCCCGTAACATATTGGGATATGGGAATTATTAAAGTAATAAATATATAAAAAAATTGGTTTAGAGGAATGTACATACATATGTATATAAAATAATCAAAAAAAGTTTTGTTATAAAATGAATTACATTTCCATGTGAGTAGTACAATGTATATCTAAAATTTTTTTTGTTAAAATTACATTATTTCTATATTAAATGATGCAACATATTATAAATTCTAATCTTACTTAATTACCGAGCATAAAAGCAAGGACTTTCACTAACTAGCCTTTGTTAAGAATCGAAACCACAACTGCGAACCTAACACCCAGGTTATTCGTTAAAAAGAAAGTTTTGTAGGCTTATACAATGGTTTTAAAAATGTTATTTAGACTGAATTTTACATCGTAACTAACATTTACAATTTCCAGGAGTATTCCCTACAGCCGAAAGATCCTCACCATAAGTATTATTTTATTATATTATTAGGTATGTTCTAGAAATCACTTTTAGTCAAAGTGGTTTGAAATCACAAAAAACATATTCTGTTCACAAATTTTGTAATTTTAAGCCAATCTCCTACCATATTGACCGTTTCAAATTACTTTCTTGGTTTTGTGAGTATTCTATTGTAGATTTAACAATTAATTGCTTAAATAAATAGATTAATATTTTTTAATGATTTTTGTGGGAAAATACATTATTTCATATAAGAAAGCACTTACAAATAAATCATTTTTGAGACACCAAAAAACCGTGTGAATTACATAACAGGAAATCACACGTGATTTTAAAACCACAACTTATTTGAAATCGTGTGATTTTCAGAACAGACCAGATTTTCAGAACTTTCCAAAAATATCTCTTATAAATTAATGAGTTATGCTACATAAGTATTTCTGTACTCTATGGACTCCAACAAAGCAGCATTGCTATATAAGAACAATTTTGTATTTTTTTTAATTTTGTATCACTGTACAATGAGCCTAACACGAAGATTTAATAAATAATAGCATGATACTCAACAACACTAAATGTGTTATACTATATCTATGGTAGCTATGTGATTTATAATAACTTATTTTAGCTGAAAAATAATTAGTACTATCGTATAAATTAAATGGAGGTGGTTTCATATTAAATCACACAGTTCTCGTATTAGTATTGACATCTATTCGAAATTCACTGGTAATAAAACTTGAGCAGACAATTCGAAATCAACTATAGATCTGATTATAAAGATAACGTTAAAGATCTTAAATTAATTATGTTTTTATCAAGGTAAACTTCTTTATAAATGGCATATATTTAAATAAAATCCATACTAATAAATTCCGCGCCTATATTGCCTCTAAACTTAGCTGAAGTCAAAATTTAGCACAAAATTAAATCTATCCTTTTTGAATTTAGTTTATATTTAAAAAATAGTACTTATAAAAGGTCAACATGTCAAAAAAACTTAACTTTGCAATATAACGCTGCTAACATACATACATATATTTAAACATGCGGTAGATTTGCTTGCAAATTTGTGTAGAATAATAGTTTTCTTACTTATAATTATACAGAAATTTACCTTATCAATGAGTCCTTCAATATCACCCATTCCCAAAAGTTTGCTTACAAAAGGCTTAGTCTTAAATGGTTCCAAATCATCGATATGTTCGCCAGTGCCAATGAATATAATAGGTGAATTGGTGGCGGCGACAGCGGACAACGCACCACCGCCCTTAGCATGGCCGTCTAATTTTGTAATGATCACTGAACCAATGTCTACTTTTTCTTTAAAAGCTTTAGCCTGAGATTCACAAGCCTGACCAATTGTGGCATCCATGACGAAAATAATATTGTCTGGATTAATAGCATTCGCAACAGCCAACATCTCTTCGAACAAAGATTCCTCTTGCTTGTGTCGGCCCGAAGTATCGACAATAATCATTTCAAAACCTTCTTTTTTGAACATGTCAACACCTTCCTGAGCTATGACTACAGGATCAATTTCCGTATAACTTCCATAGAAAGGTATACGAGCTTTTGTGGCGTTTTGTTTTACTTGGTCGTAAGCACCAGCACGAAAGGTATCAGCACAGACTAAACAAGATTTCCAGTTACGTTTCTGATAGTGGTAAGCCAACTTGGTACATGTAGTTGTTTTACCCGAACCCTGTAGACCGACAAACATAATAACATTTGGTTTACCCTTAATGGGCTGATAAGGCTTCACACCAGGATCTACTAACTTAATGAGTTCCTTAAAAACTGCACTTTGTATCATCCGCCTTTTGTTGAGGCCACCAGCCATTTCGTCAAAATCAATTACTGACTTGACATTTTCTCGCAATTGTTTAACTAAACGTATATTTACATCAGCTTCCAAAAGGGCAGCGCATATTTCTTTTAACATAGAATTTAAGGCCTCTTCATTGATTACGGTGGCTTTGCTTAACGAGTGCAAGGCAGTGGTAATTTTTCTTCCCAAATCTGCTAAAACCATCTTTTAAACGTCTTTTTAATAACTTCAAGAATAAATATTTCCTTGTTTTTCGACTGATTTATTTACGTTTTTCTTTTACAATATTTCCAAAAGACAAGAAATAGAATTTTGTTTAACGTTGTGTTTTGACACGTCGATGTATCAATTAGACTCCTGTGTTCGTTAAAGTTTGGCCAATCAACGGCGTCGCATTGATGATCTTTAAAAACAAGAAAAAAAATAACAAAAAGATTTACAGAATGTGCAAAAACAAAACAACTGTAAAAGAAATTTAACACTGTTAATGAAATAAACTTAACAGGATTCAAATTTAATAATGTAATCGTATATATTTTCGTGGTAGGCAACGGCGTCATTTTTTTTAATTGACTGTGCATAAAACAAACAAATGTGGTATAACAGCTCTGTCTTAGTATTTTCAGTAACCGAACAAATGTCAAATAAAATAACATTAAACTGAATTTGCTTTGGTTACAGTAAAATATTTTCAAACCAGAGAATATTAATATTCGTCTATGTTCCAAACAGAAGCTGTCACGTGATTAATTTATTTAGTTTCTTTATATTTCTTTGTCGGATGCTGTTCTTTACTAATTTAATTTAAAGAAAATATTTATCATAGCCTTCCTTCTACAAAAAGCGGTTTGTGCCTGGAATATTTAACCTCTTCTTTCTCGTTACATTACTTACATGTTTGTATGTATGTAATAGTAATAGTAGTTGTATGTATTAGTAACAATTTATAATATTTTGTAAAAAAAAATGTAATCATTCGACCTAATTTTATGGTAAATAATAATTCCTGACAAATAAATGTAAAAATTATAATAAATAAAAAAATTAAATATAAAAATCGCGCAATTTTCTCATTTTATTATTATATATTAAATATGAATATACATATATATTTTAGTGCTGTATAACGTCTTTTAAAACAACATAAAACCGTAATAAAGATATTTGTAAGAATCACTCTATTAATAAAAACCACCCTGCCAGTTTTTCACGCACACTCACTTCTACAATTTCCAGATAGATAAAAGGCTGTCACTTTTCCTCCAGGTTCCTCATGATATTCTAGAAAAAGCCAAACAGTAAAATAATTTTACCTCTTCATTCGTATATACATACATGCATGCCAACGCATGCAAGAAATACTACATATAACGGTATTATAGAGCTTTTCACAGATGAAAATTGAAAACGAACTACAGTTGGAAAATTTTATTGTAAGTGTTAAGGAACTAAGGCAAATTAATTTAGCTGAGCGGAGCTCTAGCAAAATTTCAAAAAGAATACATATAATAAATAAATGTTAAAAATTAAAATAAAATTCACAATAAATTTTCAAAAAGCTGCCTAATAAATATATTAATTATTAAAGTGAAAAATATACCCTATATTGAAACAAGAATTATTAAAATAAGGGCAGCATATCGGTAGAAAGTTATGGAATTTTAACTCACACATACATATACTTTTCCCCTATGACGTTTAAGTGAAAAATTTCATTGATTTTTTATTTTTTGCTACTACTAGTGTATAAAATTTAAACATAAAAATATTATTATACATACGTAGAAAATTGTTTATTGAAGAAACAGAATAAAGACAACAGTTTTAAGAACAACATAAAATATTTAATAAAAAAAAATAGTTTTCATACATATTTAAAAGAATAAAACTTTAATTAAAATCATTTAGTACTTCTAATTCCAACTTATTAAAGTTGGTTTTTAAAAAAGTTGTCATTAAAAAAATTGCCGAATAATTTATAAAAAAAAATTATATAAAAATTCATAAACGTTTTTTATAACAATTTTTCTTTCAGCAGTATTCCAATATATAAAAATTACGGAGAATATAAGATAAAAATAAGAAAGCTTTTTGCTTTTACTGGTTAAAGGACTCTCACGCATGTGTTTGCGCTTTGGGTCTTACTAAAACAAAAACCACAAGCAAACGGAAAGACATTTGACTTTATTGAATGAAAATAATACAAGACCTAAAAGAAAAAAAAAATAGATAACGCAAACCCCAACAGCGAACGTCAACAAAATCCATAAGAGAACAATATTCAACATCGAAGTGTATAATACTCTTTCTCTCTCTTTTCTGCAACCGTAGTTAACCGTTACACTAACTGCTACTCAATACAAATTTAACCAATTATCAGTTAGTCACCAAACAAGTAGCAACTTGCCGTATTTGTCATTGACGTCGAAGTTCTTTTATAAAAAAAAATTACAACTTTAGCTAGAGGAACGGAATATAACATCAGCGGTTGCGATATCAGCAAGAAAAGGTATTGCCTGCAGGTCCAAGATTAATAGCCCTATCCTGCAAACACTCTCTTAAACACAACTTTAAAGAACAACAACAAATAATGTAAGTAAAAATATTGATTTTTCGTTTTCCTCTTCCTATATATTCAATTGAACTTATAAATCTGCACTCGTATAAAATTTTGGAATTCAGTTCAGTTATTTGATTTAAAATTTGTTCTTACATTTTATCAGATTTGTTTTGTTTTGGAGATATTTAAACAAAATTTTAATTGTTTTACTTTAACAAAAACATACACATATACATACATACATATTCATACATACATACCCATACATATACGAGTATAATTAACAAATTTCTTCCTTAATTTGTATTCCTGCAATTTATTGCGATAACCGTGATAAAAGCAATTTTCAAAGTCATTTCATTTATGGGGGTTGCCAAGTTAAATACTAAACATAATATGTTCTAGCAATTATTATTTTCGAAAACGAGAACTTTGTTTTAGAAAATATAGGTGTGTCGACACCACTGCGTTTAATAATAAGAAAAAATTCCCTTACACCAATCCAATGATAATTCATGTTTTAAGAATATTTATGCGAATATTTTGACAGCTTTATCGAGTAAATTATCAATCAACTGTTAGATAATTTGAATATGTGATTTCAATCAACAAAATGAAAAAAAATTAGTATACGCTCACTTAAATTACAAAAAAGAAAATCATTTAGTTAAAATATTAAGACATTCCTGCCAAAAATATTTATTGTATTCTTATCTAAATGAAAATAATATTTGCTACTCTTCTTTCAAGAACCACATTTATTGTTTGTTTTCATTGAACAGTTTCACTTGAACAGGCCTATTATTTGTCACTTCTGGAAAACGTAGCATAGTGTTGTTAAGTTTAAATAAGAAGTACACATTAAATCTATATACCTTAAGTTATAAATTTAATTTTTAAATTTTGTATATTTAAAAACAGAATTTTGGGTTTTCTTATTTAATAATTTGAACTACATAAATTTAATCTTATGATTCTTGAACCTATAAATTTGGTTAAAATATGAAAAATATCGGATTTTAGGCTTTCTGCTCGAAAATACATTATTTTAAGTAATATAAAATATATTTATATAAAGGTATAATATTTTGGGAAACCAAATACAAACAAATTTATATTTTTCCCCAAAGAAACTTTCTCTGAGACTCCATTACGGTAGTAACGCAAGACACGTTAAATATTTCTTTAGACAACTTTTAAGTTTTCCTCTTTCAAAGATTTTATTGGTTTTTATATAACATTATAATTATAGAAATCAATTTTATTTATTACTCCTTAAAATCAACATTTAAAAATGTTGCCAAAAGAATATTATCTACACAAAATATATATTAAGTTTTAGTTGGCAAAAAAACATATTTTGTATGAAATAAAAACAGCCATATGTACATACGAGTACACAAATACATATGTATATACGAGCACACACTTTATCATAAAAAACCCCACATGATATGCACACACATGCATACAAAAGTAACGTTATTTCCTTTTCTACTCATACACACACAAAAATCTTACAATATTATTTCACAATTTATCAAGTGCATAATTGAAATTAAAAATAGTAAATTGAAGATTTTAAAATATTTAATTTTTTTATTTATTTATTGATTATGGATAACATTGAGTATTGATAGAATATAAAGATCTATGTTGATTTTATGAAAATTTAAGAATTTTAGGGTTATATTGCGGATGGTGGTATGATACATGCGACGCGATTAGCTATTTAGAAAATTTTAAACAGTTCTAATTGATTGAGATTTTAACAATGTGCGTGTTTCGATTTTTTGTTTTGGGTAAAAACAAAGCTATCATAGCTGTAGCATATGAAATTCGAAATCATTCTCAATATGGTAAAAAAAAAGGATTTTTTACATAGGTATACTTTTTCCATCGATATTCAATATCTTCAATACCATGTTTTTACATGCATAGAAGAAACATGGTTGAGATAACCATAACCTAAGAGCAATATGTTATGATAGAACTATATGGTTGTAAACAAATCATATTACTATTGTAGATAATTATATGATCTGCTTAGAAGAACAGAGAAGCAAAAAAACTATGTTGCTGATTGACAGCAGCTGAATGCAAGCGACTAAAGCCATTAATTGCTGTTATTTTAATGTAGGGGGATATGGATCCCTTTTCGACACCCTTCTACCCTCGAATTGATTTTAGGCAACCACTAGCCTTTACTATCGGCTATAGTAGTTTTAGACTGTCGACTTTCTTCTTCAACACGGATTCTCTTGTAATTGCTAGCATTTGTTTAAGGCTTGGGTCCACCATGGCACTTACACTGAACAAGTGTTTGCTCGTAATCGTAAGTTTTATGCTAGCCAGGGCTGGACATTCACACACAGTGTATGCTACAGTCTCAGCCACTTCCTCAGGAGTATCCTTGAAAGCTGTCCCGTCCACCCATTGCGAGGGTTTCTCGTCCAACTCTTCAGAATTCTTCCATTGGCCAAGAAACACCAGAGTTCCTACAGAGATTAACTTCTCCACCTGTTGCGAGGCTTTATTGTCCATCCCTGTCGAAATCTCCCGGTTCAACGCTTTAGAAGTAGCTTGCAAGATTGACCCGTTCACGCTCTTGTAGATTCCTTCTTTCCCCAATAAAAACCGTAGTTTCTTCAGAGATTAAACTCTCCACCTCTTACGAGGCTTCCTGATTCATCCCTCTATTGGAGTAAAATATGTCCACCCACACAGAGTTCCATATGCACGGGTAAGTCTGTATTAAAATTGGAGATCGACTGGTATCAAGCACCCTTTTGGCTACGCATCCCTGGTGTATGCTGTTACCACCGTGGATTAGAGATTTGTTATACATAACTGTTAATTTCTCTCCGCTCGACTTATTTAGCCAGACTTCTTGCAGATACAGGACCCTGTTACCGGCCGCCGTGGAGGTATAATTCAGAATTTCTGACAGTGCACTCAGTTACGCTTATGCTCAAACTAATTATATACATTATATTTGTATAGTTAAAATACTTTGGTTGTGGTTAGAATTTTAATTAAACTTTTATTGTTCAATTCATCCGTGTTGCAATTTTTATGAATCAAAATTATGATTAAATGTAAACAATAACTTACCGCGAGTAAAGTATTGTTTTCATATAACCATTACATGTTTGCCACAACGATATATTGTTGTGGAGAACATAATATGGTTGGCATGAAGGTGCGTGTAGTGAGAACTATCAATAGACTATGGCCTATTGAAAGCTTTCGCAGGAAAAGCTTTCATATAAAAAGGAAATGAAATTAATATGAGGGTGTTTTGGCGAATGCAACCGCGCATGTGTCAACTAGTACACAGTATTATTGAAACAACGCTGCATTTTTATGTACAATGCGGGCATGCGCTGGCATACATATGCAACCGTTTACTCCTTTTTTATATGACTATAATATAAATAGTTTTGTCTAGAGTTATGAATAGGCACAAAAATAAATCGGTTTTATTATTAATATTTTCAATTATGGGTGAGGATCATATTCACAGCTTTTAAATTTTTTTGATCAGTAATTTATTGTTGTGAGCGAAGCCTACCGTAAATAAAAATCTACATGCAACAAACAAATTGTGAATGACAGACTCTACCTAGGCTAAACTTTAAAAAATTTCTTATGGAACCGGATCCAGCGCATTGGCAAATGGGGTTTTTGTTGTTTACTTTTTAATAAGTAAAGTAGATAAAGGAGCATATTTGTTAAATTTCGTCATGGAAGTTTTTTAAATCACAGAGGTATTTTAGATTGGCTGATATGGGTGGCTCCGATTGCAAATTTTTTTCTTACTTCGAAACCATCTCTTAGTAAAACAACACACATTGACTATTGATTTGTTTCACCAAGTGAGTTGAAACAATTGAAGTCCTTTAATTTCCTTAATTTTAAATAATAAAAAATGCTTAAGATTTATCATACCATCTCCAATTTTTTCTTTTAAAATTTATGGTTATATGTACTACAAAATCTAATTTTATTACAAATTAAAAGAACTAGAATAAAGCAAATTTCACAATATCTGGCAAATTCAATTGATTTAAATTCCGGCCAAAGAACATATCTATATGACTTCATTCGATTTAAATTAACACAGCCGTATATTCATGAAATTCTAAAAACACTTACTAAGGTGTTTCTTATATATCGTTCTAAATATATATATAGTATACCTACATATACATACATATTTCAATACAAATAATCAAGATTTCTGGGTTAAAAGTAGCCTTCTGGCCCTTTGCCGCGCTTAATACCTATTGTCCAAAAAAATGGAAGGTGAAGCCAAAGAAGGAAAGGAAAGTGAGCCTCAGTGAGTATCCAAACAACGAGTATCAATGACATTAACAACAATTAAATACGAAGTTTTTTCTCTTATAACTACATACATACTATACATACATATAACAAGCAATAAGAAGTTATTAGATACAAATATGTACATATAAAATATATTATAGAAAAGGAACACTCTTTTTGTTAAATATTTGCAACAGAGAGCGTGCTTCAATTAATTTTAAAAGTAATTGCCTAATTTCATAAACAAAAATATCAGCTATAAATTTTAATTTCGCCAAGATCGAATGTTTACAGCAGAATTATAGACTTTTTTTATCTTAATGCTTTGTTAATTAGCATTTTTAATTACTACAAATGGAATGTATTTAGTAATACATAGAAATATGTAACTGGAAATAATAAAAATGTAATTTTACTTAAATAAATAATATGTATTTTGCATGATAGTTTATTTTTATTTTCTTAGTAATTTTTTTTTATTATACTTATGTATCTGTATACATCGCGGTAAAAAACTAAATTTAATTCGCAAGCAAAACATCCCTAACTAGTTTTAAAAGTTATGCGAAGAGATTGTTTTCGGTCTAATACGAAATTGCTATCAATGAGCTTTCTTTGAAATTGAGTTCTAATTAACTCCGCGGAATCGTTAGAACGGATATGGAACGAACTAGTTCTTTAATCGGCACTCAAAACTGTTCTACTTTAATAATGTTTGTTTTTCTCCTAAACTAATTCTACGAAAGCATTATGATGTCACATAGGTTTGTAAAAACCGGTTTTCGAATTATTCGAAACCCGGTTTTTATCTATTTACCCGGGTTTTTAACCGGTTATTTAAAAGTGGATGTTTTCAGATTATTCTAGAAACATGAGCATCAACTTCCTCACTCTCGAATTATTTAAGTAATGTACATAAAGTAACAATTGAAGCCATATTACGTAAAGAAGGCAATAGATTTGTCAACTAGATGTTAAATTTCGTTGGAACTCGCGTTATAATGATATCCGCATTTTTTTAAATTAAATTTTGCATTAATCTTTATTGGACTTATATACATTTAGAAACATTTTTTAAATCGCAATTGTTATTATTACAAAAGTTCTCAACCGCATAAAAGTCGTTGTAAATTGCTTTAAAAAGTTGTCAAGTGATTAAGAAACACTTCAGAAAGAACATTTAAAACAACAATACTATTTTCCAACATTTATTATCATTACTACTGCAATTAGTATATTAGGTGGGACTCAGATAGTTTTCTATAACCGTGGAACACGTAATATATTTTTCGAGATATCAAGCTATTAATATATCGGACGTGTTGTATTATAACTTTCCCCTGACTGCCAACACACAGATATAAACGACAGTTCCGAGTCAGATTTGTTTTGTTTCGAACATGGCTTTAAATATTTAAAATAGAAGCTACAGCTCAGTTTACAAAAAAATTATTCAAATTAAAAGATAATGAATTAAAAAATGCAGACTTTGATTATTTAGATACATTTTCCAAAATATGTATATAAAGAATTTAATCAGCACTATTATTTGATGCGGGTTTTAAATAAAGTCCCCGATAACTTTCACAAAAATCGCGCTTTTAATCTATTTTAAAACCGTTTTTTTATTAATGTCGAAGGGTTAACAACTCTAATTTCACAGCCAAGTCCAGCAACCGTTTTGATAGACCTGAAATTTCCATGGACCTACTTGACGAACTTTTAAAGCTTGTTTTTCGTAACAATTTAAGAAATCAACTTAAATATGCACTAATACAAAAATAAATTACAGCACATTAATTTTTTTGAAATTGAATTGGTTTGAAAAATAATATGCTGCCATTTAAAATTTTTAATTTTTTACATATTCCAAAGTGGAGAAACATCTTATAAGTTTCTTTAAACTATGGGGAATTACAACTCTCCAAATTTTTGTCTGAAATAATTAGCCTACCCCACGATGTCGAACGTTAACGTTCTCTTTAATTCTAAGAGGGAAAACACTTACTTGCGTCTTTCTAAAGAACTGTTTTGTGAACGTTAACGTTTGTGATCCTGGGAGAGGCTGAATATATTTTTATATAAAAATCTTGCGTTCTAAAACAAAGAAGTTTAGCCTCTAAGCATACGTTTTATATAAAAAGAAATCTATTGAAAGTTTTACGTTTCTGTTTATTTATTTTATAAATTAATAATTTCTTATTTTTAATTTTATAGAATTATTTAAGAAAATTTATTTGACTTTTAAGAATGGGCAAGAAAGATAAAAAGAAGGAAGAGTAAGTTGAAAACTGTTTTTTTTAATTATTGTCAATTATAAATTAATTAAAATCAGCTTTGAAATATAAAAATTTTAAATTATTATTTTTTAGAAAGGCTAAATTAAATTAAGCAAATACAGCAAGCACAATCAACTATTATTGCTAACTAAACATACATACGAGTACATAAGTAAATGTAAAATATAACAAAACAACATAATAATATCAATACTATTTATTATACATAAAAATATAATTTATTTTTAACTAATTTTTTCTTATTCCTTTTTTTGTTATTGTAAAAACTTAGACAAACTTTCTGGCTCTTTAGTTGTATATTTTGAATTTATTTTATTTTGTAATGCACCTTGATAATAAGTATATATATTTTAAGTACATATAGTAATTTTGTCATAATATTAATATAGGGCGGATCAAGCACCAGCTGGGGATGCACCACCTGCAGAAGGTGCGCCAGCAGGAGAGGGTGGCGATGGTGAGATTGTTGGAGGACCACGCAACCCTCAACAAATAGCGGCACAAAAGCGTTTGCAACAAACCCAGGCACAAGTTGATGAGGTAAGTTTTATCTATTTTGTTTTTAAACTTTTTCTCTAATCAATCAGTATTGGTCGCATACCTAATTTGTTAATGAAACGTAAATGATGTAGACAGACTTTCTTCTATATTAGTTTTTTTTTTTCAAAGTAATCTTAATCGTCTGAAAACACTCCCTCCGAATATTGAAGTCAGTAATGCGGAACTTGCGTCAAGGTGAGCGTTGTTCTTGATGTGGAAGTTGCGACCGTTGATAAACGAGTTTGGTGTTTTGCCCACAAACAATACAATTTTTTGTACAACTTCATTTTGCAAACAAATCTTGTTGAGTACAACATGCTTTTTCTATGTGAGAGTGAGGGATAGTTTAGTGCCATTTTCTGATTTGCGGATTACGGTAGTACCCCCACAACATTAAAATCTGAAACACTAAATACGATACTTCACAAAATTATACTAGAATCACATACATTTACAAACACGGTTTAAATTTTTACCCCATATAATAAAAAAAAGTTAATTATCATAAAATAGAATGATGTAACGTTATGGCGTTGTCAGAATATTTTTTCGTACAACCGAGACACAACTTAACACAACAAGCCCACAAACGCTACAATCTTGTGTCGCAACATCAATAGCTTGTTTTATACATGAGCCGGTGCATTTTCGAGTGAAGAAACTGCGACTTTTTTTGTACAATTCTGTCCCCTTGCCACAAAAATGTTGTATCAAATCTTATAATGTGGATTGGGAGAAATGCGAAATGGATCACACCACGACAATCAAAGAAAACGGTCAAGAAAACCTTGATTTTCGAATGACTACGTCCTGCTTTCTCTGGTTAATACTTGTAAAGTTGCGTCAACGACTCGTCATAAGTAATAATGCCTTATTATCATTTTGATATTTCTTTTGCCACAGCAATTGATGTTGGCTCTGCAAAAAAACTCAGTATTATCACTCGCCATATCGTCCTCTATTTGAAACATTGTGTGTATCGCTCTCCACTACTGATGGTGAGAGTAATCGAAAAACGGTTAATAATCTACACCCCTCGTTCCTCTAATTAATTTTAGGCAACCGATTTCTAATTTACGACATTACTTTTATAGGGTCTCGTGCTAACACTAACCTTTATTCTTGATTCTAGTTATTTCACACTGTCGGCTGGTAACTGTCTGCTTTCTAAGCCGTAGATCCGCGTGGCATTCACATTTATCAAGTGTCGGCCCGTGGTCCTAAGCATTATGCCAAACATTCACACACAATATGCGCTACTGTGTTAGCCTCTTCCAGGCACAGTCTGCATGTATCATGGTCTTCGATCATCTTGGCGAGATGATACATGAAGTTTCTATGACCTGTTACTAACACAGTAATCCAGCTTGAGGTATCCCTATAATATCAAAGCGCCTTACTGATATGCCTGCTGAGGGGCTCTTCCCTCAGTGTAACTCTGGATCCTGGCACGTAGAAATTCACAGCAGATCCGCTTTTTGCTAGTTCGTTTACTGCTTTATTCCCAGCTGTGCCTATGTGACCTATAACCCACACCAAGGTAACCTCATTCATCGAGGCACATCTGTTTAGTTTTAGAACACAATCCAGCACTAGCTTGAAGTACAAGTTCACTTGCGTAATGCGTTTTATAACCTGTAGATTGTCAAGTGCAATGAGAACCTTTCTTCCGTGCAATCGACTTTCCAGACTTTCGTGTTTTTTAGCTAAATTAACCGGTTAATCGATTACTTTTTTCGATAAATTGTAATTAATCATTCGTCGGTTCGATTATACATATAATAAATTAAGATTTGAACAAAACGCCATTTGTTTACAAATTTACCCACTAGAATATATACAAACGAGATTTCAAAAATCCTATTCTTCTAGTTGGAGCTTTTATTCTTTTAACCGGTTTTTTTAAATATATTCTATTTTTTCAGGTTGTTGACATAATGCGAACAAATGTTGAGAAAGTACTCGAAAGAGATCAAAAACTTTCGGAATTGGATGATCGTGCTGACGCCTTACAACAAGGTGCCTCACAGTTTGAACAACAAGCTGGTAAATTGAAACGAAAATTCTGGTTGCAAAACTTAAAGGTATTTTAAAATGTTCCCTTCCTTTGCATTTAACAAACTCATTCAATCTCATATTCCAATTTATTGAATATTTTAGATGATGATTATTATGGGTATAATTGGTCTCGTTGTTGTGGCCATTATTGCAAGTAAGTAATTTTTCCAATTCCTTATCATGAAAATAATACAAGAAAGGTGTTCTTTCAAACAAATAATTTAATATGTTAAACACCAAACAACACCTATCCATACATATCAAATCATCAATACTCAAATACATTTTATAAATAAATAATTTATAATTTCGTTCATTTATTAAAGGCATTTCCATTACAAAAAATCAATGATTCATTCATAAGTAGTTCACAAACTTAAGTTTAATTTAATAAAACTATTTGTTTTATTACAACATTTGTATGTTTTATTGCATCATTATTACCCAGGAAATATTCTACGGCTGGTTCTACTACTCTATAGTTCTAGAATAAATGCATAGGCTCTCTAGCCGTCTCAAATGATGGTATTTTTAGAACTAGTTGAACACAATTCTTCTTCAAGCTCTTTGATCAATAACTTTTGCTTAATTTTTTTTTCTTAGAACTTTTCGAATTTGTTTTTAAAATATTTTTTTAATTGAATCGCGACCCATTATTAGCTGAGAAAGACTTCTAATAAGAGTTGATTGTTAAAATAAAAATAAAAATACACAAACCATTATCTTACTAATTTAGACCCAATTCACTTAATTAGAAAATTGCAATTAATCTTTATATCCTTTCTACATTTAAGAGGTTTTTTTACTACTTCTAGATGTAACAAAAGGGGTAAAAAAATAAAAACTTTAGGTAGAACAGCAAAAAGTAGGGAGAGATGTCGTAGTTTGCACGAGCAATTGCATGCTTCATAAAACTCTCATTAGGTTTAAAGAATTTTAAGAATCCCTGCTGGAGATCGAATTAGTGTCATATTTGTACTTTACTATATAAAAGTCTTCAGTAATAGTTAATGATCAACTTTTTTTTTAAAGGAAGTCAACACTCAGCCAATTATTTTTTGAATCATTGTGTTACTTTTTTTTAAAAAAAGGATAGAGTAGTAGAGTAGAACAGTGTTATACAGTGCCTCTGGCGTTATGTAGGCACATTACTTGAAGCTAGTATAACAATTTCATTGGTTAATTTACTTTGTCGATGATTTTTTGCTATGGAGTGATACCGACGAAGGAGTGCGCTGTGATATATACTAGTAGTATGAAAAGAAGCTAATACATATAATAAAAATATGTTATTGATTGGCAGCGACTAAGATACGAACCCAGGCGTATAAAGCCATCGATTGCTTAATAGTGAACGGCGCTAACTACTTAAGCCAAAGCAACCTCTAACCGTTACTCTTGGAAAAATTGGTGGCCTTGGACTACTGAAAGTTCTAGTACAAATCAGAATGTTTCTATAAAAATACTAACCCCGTTTGCACTAGTGATTGATGTTCTAGTAATTGTATTAGCAGTATAATTAACGCTTAATCTCCTACAGGGATAAGATACTTCTAGATTTTCTAAATTTTACGTTAATGTTTCATGATAAGCGATCACCAAATGCAATTTCATAATAAAAGTAATTAGAAAAAGGATTTTACAAAAATTTTTTTGTTATTAATTAATTTCACAGAACAAATGATTAAAAGTATGAATTATGTATTTTGAAACAATTTAAGGCTACAACTAATAATAAAATAAAATAAAAGCAACGCCTTGTTGCTTTTCACTTTAAAGCACAGCCACTATGTTATTTTCGGACTAGTTCGAAGCCGTAGGGCTTCATGTAACCTTAGAAAAAATTGTCTAGAGTTATAATATCGCACGCCCTTTCATTAGTCTTAAGCGTGACATACATTGTTCGCTTCATCGTAAAAAAAAAAATTGTGAAAATAAAACTGAACTTCGTTAAGACTTTCGAAGGCCCAATAATAAGAGATTTGACGCAGCGCCAGGCTGGCCGGCTTCAATTCTGAAAAAAAACCGTATGTTAAAAGCCTTAAAACTAACGTTCTCACATTTAAACTTCTACGAGGCCAAGTGCCACAATACCAATTGTTGCTAACGTCACATAAGAGTATCAACACTGGCTGCTCGAGCTCAATGATATGGATAGGCGGTCATTTATGGCCTTAACTCACAGAGTTTTAGCAATTAAATTTTATAATTTGTTAGCCTTGTTCTTCTATAACTAAAACCAGCTTGTATGTTGCTCAAAGGAAAGAGTTCTCAAAATGAAGTAGTACCAACTCTCTAAAAGAACTTAAAGATCCAAGTGGAACTAGTTTTGTCAGAACAAGTTTTAAAATGTTTCTGGGTAACTATATCATCATTAAATCCAATTCATATGTTGTATAAGTATGTGATAGACATCGATCGATTTGAAAACCAACTCTTTGATATGTAGTAATTAATTTCGCTTGCTTTCTAAAATCCGTTTTGAATTAATTTCGAATTATTGTAACTCAGAATGCATATCAGAAGATATTATAAAAAAATATGAAAGCAATTAGATAAAAAATATCAATAATTAATAAAAATGAAATATGGAAAATGAAATTTTCTTTTTCAACATCGATTTCTATCACTTACCTAGGGGCAAATTATGGCTTTCTATTTCGATCGAAATTTCAATCGATTTATAATGGAAATGTCAATCGATATCGAATGCCATAGCTTTTCTTGTCCCCTGATCATCAAACTTTTTTTTAAATTTTCATTATTATTATTCTATTTTCTTACGTATTTATTTCTTTTCAAATTATTTTTTTAGGTAATTTTATGTAGATTGCTAGTTAAAAAATTATTAATAAAATTTATTGATCAATATTATTTATTGATTAATTAATTTGGTTGCAAAGATAACAAATCAACGACTGCGTTTAATCATTTAATTCGAAACCATTATATTTAAAAAGTTACCACTCAAAATTCAACTGTTAGAGCTTTAATACCCTAAACGATTGGATTTATTCAGCTACATAAACTCCTATAACTGCTGTCAATCACCATTATGATCATCGCTTATAAAATTCAATTCGATTAAAATTGACAATTATTTCATTAAGCTAAACAAAAAATAGAGAGCACTTAAATCAAAGTTGTCCTCTACAAAGGTTTAGTATATAATGTATTTTTATTAATTAATTTACGTTTGTTTTTATTTGTTTCAATAGTTTGAAATTTGAGAAAAATAAAAATTCACAGACGTTATTTTCATTAATTTTTCGTTTGTGTTTGTGTTTGTCCAACTAAACCAACCATTTTTTGGTTTGATTCATTTTTACTTCGTTGTGTTTCCGTTACATGTTTATTAGTTTGAATTTGTGTTTGTTCAAAATGAAGACATAAATTAATTGGCGTTGAGTAATGAGTAAATTGTATTTGTTTTGTCCCCCTTTTTATTTTTCTTTGGTAATACATAGTATATATTAAACCAACATGTGTCGCTCCTTGCTCTTGCCATTACCTAACCCTGTTACATCTTTTGCAATTGCATAATTTAGTTTAAAGTTTTGTTGATATTAAAATAGTTGCAAATGCCGTCATATGTGTGTAGTTTGATGTTAGTGTATTTTTTATGGCCACATAAAAACATTAAGTTCCTCAAAACACCCCCCAACTACATATTTGCCAAAAAAAAAAAAAAATTAACTAACTGTGGCACATATAAAAACTGCAAGTGCAACATCACTCACTCATATTATACTTCTTGTATACATATTCAGCGTATTGATCAAAAAGACTGTGTGTGGCAAACATTTGAATTACTTCAAATTAAGAATTACCTGAACAAAATGAAAAATATTATGCGTATTACAAGCCAAAACATTTTTGTTGAAAAATAAAATTTATTATTTTTTAAGCTAATTATTTTTTACACCCAACTCCATTTTTATTATAAAATAATGCAATTTATAGCTGCGGGTGGATAAGCTATAATCTCTATGCGCATTTCGCTGGTTGTTAGGCCAGCTCATCAGGAAGCCTTTACCCAACTTTTTAGAAGAACTTAAAAGTCTTATGCCTGAACTTCCTTAGGTCAAATGAGAAATCCAAGAAAATCAAGATAAAAACATTAAAGTTTTAAAAAAAATTTTTATTTTATTTTTCTTACTTGTCTTACTACGTTTGGTTGGTTATTTGCCAACTCTAAATGTAGCTGTAAGCCGTTAAAAAAATAAAAAATAGGCTATGATTTGCTTTCGGTAGAAAAGCAAAAAAAAAGGTACGCCATATGTTTCGAGCAGGACCAAGTGTTACACACAAGTACCTAAATTGATATTCTGCATGAACGATATGAGGATTTGGTTACCTCTCGCGCAGGCCTATGCCAATCAGCCACAATCAAAGTCAATATAATGTAGTCTATTACAAAATTTCAGCCATATCTATAGGGCAGAGTAATTGGACCTCCCGGAGCCAAGTCAACGTGCAATGCTGCGGCCAACATTTTAACGATATCATATTCTATATAGAATATTATTGTATTATTGGTGAAGGTGCTGTGGCTTAAGTGGTTAGGGCCTTGGATTATTAAGCATTCGATGGCTGCAGACGCTTTAGATGATATGTACACGCTTCTATTCATAGTAGTACATATCACAGCGCCCTCCTTCATCGGTATCACTCTAAATAAATAATTAATAAAATGGCGCCTACATAACACCAGAGGAGCTGCAACACTCAAAATGAACAGCGCGCAATTGCAGAATCCCTTTCCAAAGAAAGTACCACAATTATTTAAAAAAAACAGTTAGTGTATGTAGTGCCTGGGGAGGTACTTTTCTTAAAAAAAGGGCGTAATTTTTGGACATTGCAAATAAGATAACACAGCTTGTGTTATTCCTTTTAGCATGACCAAGCCCCCGACATGATGTTCACATTAAAAAAACACAATTGACCAGCAAGCAACCCAAATTTCTGAATTTTTGAATATTTTAGTTAGAGCAGTCTTCGAATTTTTAAAGTCCGCTAATTTCTATTAGGGTTTAAAATATTGTCTACATCATTGAAGCCTTTAATTATCCAAATCAAAGGAGGCCTGCAAAAAGTTTTGAAGTTGTTTTATGATTGAAAGCCATTTTCTATTTGTTAAACCTGCTCTCTAAATTATACTGCGAATATTCAATAGGGGTTTCATTTCTCTGTTCATATAGTAACTCGTCCATCGTCCAATGTACTTTTCAGAAGGCACATTAATTAGAACAAAACAATACGTCAACTTTCCATAAATCGAAAGTGTTCCAAAATTTTCTTATAAAATTATGCATGATTCTTGAAGGAGGTTCATTTGACCAACTGACTGGATTAATTACAGATATATGGACAGATTAGAAAACTATTAATGTGAAAAAGTGGCCCAACTATATTGCAGGTGTACGGGTACTTTTACAAATGTTTTGGGACAAGTACTATTTTCCTCTTAAATTGCAAATTTCTCGTGTAAATATAAAACGCTAAATTGTATGAATGGCTTTCAGGCTCTATCTATAGTGATAGTAGAAGAAGACCTTTCAAATAAATGGCTGAGGAAGTTACAAGCGATAGCTGTAGGAAAAAATTTCTCTCCGCAGCTAAATCAAATATTTACTATTTGAGAAGCAAAAAATGAACGCTTTAAGCCTCAGTACAGCTAAACATGATAATGTCTTAGTTAAGACAAGCGCTAAAGCCTAGACTAATTTCTTACGCAAATCAAATCCTGCAACTTATTTGACTTTTTCAATATTATAATGAAGTTCAGTGCTTTAAATTTTCTTCAAGGTTGCTTGACTCAAATAAAATCTTGCTTGAACAGGCCCGAACCTAAATCAGCCTAACATTTTTCTCGCTATAGCGCTTCATCTATGTGCGTACCATCGTCGGTTTCTTAAGTTTTGCCAGCAGTATTTCTTCTTGACATCTGCACGAACTCATTTCCACAAACACGCTCTATAGCAGACATGGGAAACTGAAATTTTGAAATTTCAGGGTAAAAGGAACTTTTTTAAGTTAAAAAAATACTTAGTAATGTGTTTAACACAGAAGTAATATTTAACTAGCTCAACAACCAGGTTATAACGACACGATCGTCTGATTAGAAAAAACATATTTCATCTCTGATCTAAAAGTGTAGAGAGGGCAACAAACTTACTAGCGAGAATCTAAATTCACGATAAGTCATTTAAATTATTTAGAATTGAATCTATTTAGTATGACTAGTAGTACAACTCTTACCACTAACAACATCTAACAAACATCTAATTCTTAAGCTAAGGTCAGTCTGGGCAAATATTTGACAAATAGCTTTAATACCATAATTATTTTATTAGTCTGACCGTACCATCACATACATCAAAAAAGCTACGGTCTTATTTAACAAACATTGTAAAAATAATTTTTATTTATAATAAAATCATTCTGATCTTACGAAACATCTAACCTAAACTATATTATCTCACACATGTTCATAAAAAAAATATTAAAAATGATTTATACAAATTTCAAAATGGTGATTTTAAATAATCGTTACAGAAAAAGACGAGGATTAAGCCTAACAAACGAAAACGTTTTAAAATACTAATAAATATTAAGAACAAACAAATTTGATTTATAAATATTTACAAAATACTCTTATTTGAAAGGTAAAAAAATTTTTAGCAATTAAAGTTCTTATGAAAAGTATTGCTAAATTTCTTGACAACATGAATAATAGGAGCCAACATTGTAGGAGCACTTTTTTATAATTTATACTTTATTTAATTTTTTGCGTTTCTAACTTCTTTTTTTTACATACATGCATATGCAAGGCAAATTGAAATCAGCTAGACTCACGGGCGAATTGCGAGCAATTCCGGCATCTTTGCAAATGTCAAACTTCATATAAAAAACTACCGGCAACGCTGACAAATTGTTTATATTAGATTTGACATTTAATCAGTTTAAAAAAGTCATCAGCTGCTCTGTTGAGTTTACCTTTTTTATTTTGTCTTGTACATATGTATGTATGGATGTACAAGAATTTTAATTCACTCATTTTTGCAAGGAAAAATTTTATCAATCACACATTTTATACATTTCCAAACGAACAAAATTTTGTTTTATTTAGACTCTTGGTTTTCGAATGGCCATGAAACCAGTAGTGCACTACCACAACCATCATCATCACCACAACAGCCATCCATGAGTAATGTTATTGCCGATCATGGCAATGATCAGGTATTGGAATCGGTGCCGGCACCAAACGAACAAGAACATCATGAATTAACCGAACACACATTACAAAAAACACCTACTGCGAATGAATTACAGCCCGACACAAAATCAACCACTTCTGAATAAAAAAAAAACCAACTAACAAAACCAAAATTTAGTCAAATACTCGTAACATGATATTTTTTTAAACAAAAAAAGTATTTCACACAAAATTGTAAGCACGCTTTTAAATTGTCAATCTGAAAGTATTTTTTTGTTGTAATTAAGGGCATAAACCTGAGTACTTAAAAAAAAATAATTAATAAAAAATAATTTCATAATAAATATTTGAAATACTGCAACCCAGGAAAGGCAGTTCCAGAACTAGCTCTAGAGCCAGCAAACTAATTTGAAATTTTGACCAACGTATTTGATACTGACCCATTTCAAAAGAGTTCTGCGTAAGTGGTTTGAAGTCAAGCCATGTTACAGTACGATTCAGTAATTTTCATGTAATTTATGTAAGTGTTTTAATTGTTACTTGCGCATTTAATTTCACGAAATCGTTCGGAATGTGAAATAGAGTTGTGTCAGTCACGAACTAGTTCGATCAAGATCAATTGAGAGATTGTTTTAGAAAAGTACTAGCAACTTTACAACAATTACAAAGACAAAAATCAATTTTCAGTTCTTGTTTGTGACACACCGAAATAAATTGTGTGTCGTGTTTGTAATTGTTGAAAAATTGCTACCACCTTCCTTAAAGGATCTCTCAATTGAACGAACAAGTTCGTGGCAGATTTAATGATTTTTGTTTGTTTTCACAAAACTGTTGAAAATATTTCTTCTATTTTTTTTAACACAATTTTTTACATATGACACCCTCGTTAGGCCGCTTAACTTGCGCTTCCGACTGTCAATTGGACTTCAAGATGATGCAATTTAAAAACTAGACTATTTTCTGTGTCTAGGCCAATAAGTGAGATATAAGATCTCAAATGAACTAATTAAATTACATCTAAGTTAAAATTATCCTTTAACTGTTTGCAAATTTGAATCTTTTCATCAAAATATTTTTATAAAAAATTTAGATGAAAATGAAAAAATTCAATTAGTATCAGAAAGTTGTTTCAGACTCATACGCGGATCCAGGGAGAGGGAAAGTAGAAAATTTCTCTTCCCAAAAAGTTTCAAAACAAACCGTTTCCTAAAGGAAAACTGCAAAAATGTTCTCTTCATATAAAATTTCCCCAATCTAAAAGCTTAAGCTGGATCCACACCTGTTCACAACAAATAATGTGTCCTAAGGAATTAGTATAGTTAGAAGCTGTAACGACTTCTTTGAAATCTCTTGATATTTTTTCCCCGAAACGGCTTCTGAAATTGATTGCGGCACAAGCAATTAAAAATTAATTACACTGGGCCGCAATGAATCCCTTTTTTAATTCAAAATATACGGCCATGTTCCGACACTCGCATCTCGCATAAAATTTGCGATTGTGATTTCAACTCGCATGTGAGGTGTTCTGTAACTCGCATTCGCAAGAGTTTTGGCGTGTTCAAGTCGCAAGAGTATACTGAAGTGAACTGGCGTATTTAAACTAAACTAGTTTTTAAAGAAACTGCAAAGTTATGAATAAATTAAATTAATATTGTTTTCCTTTTATTTTAGTCAAAACTAATGACATTTTGTAACAAAGTTTTTCTAAAAACATGAAATTTAAAAACGTTCTTTGCTTCTGCAACTTTTGCCTCGGTATTTCCTCTTTTGCACTGGCGATTTCAATAAACAGCTGATACGAGTCATCTTCGAAAAATATACGCAGCTAGTGCTGTAATTAATTCAAATGAAATGCCCGGGTATTTTTTGTATTATTCTAGGTTCAGGTATTAGAAATATTAAAAATACAGAGTTTTTTTTAAACTTTTCAAAATATCTTTAATTATTTTTAATGACTGTATTGGAGATAAATATTTTGCAAAAGTAAGTTCATACAAAAACCAAAAAATATTTTTTGCACAAGTTAGAAAAAAAGCAAATCGCAAGTAAAACGCGTGAGTTGCAGAACATACAGAAATAAGTTAGCGATTTGCTACTCGCATGCGATTTGACACTCTTGCGAGTGTCAGAACATGCCCGATAATGAATTTGAATTATTTAAGGCGCTGAATAAAAATCAGTTTTTTGTTTGTTTCTATCACGTGCGGATTTTGTTTAATGGGCGCGGTTAATATGACCCTCTTAACATGGTGGTAACACCTGCGCATTTGGCGATAACTTGAAAACAGCTGACAAGACAGCAAAATATGCGTCATACACTTACCTTCAGGTTACCTGAACATTATTTTTATATGCTCAACATGTGACAAAGTTATTAAAATTATAAGGGTTCTAAAACTAGGGATTTTGGGCAACATTTAAAAAAAATTTCCTGGGTAGCAAGTTTCTTTTTTCGATAACGCCAAAATTAAAATTATTTTTTAACTTACATTTAATGCTAAAAATATCTACTCAGTTTTATGTCTAAAATATTTAAAATTTATTCGAATGCATGCTTTTTGTAATTAAAATCTAAATGTTTTAATTTAATTTTATGTTTCAAAATTTTATTTTTTTGCACAGCACTTGAAATAAATTGGACGAAAAACATTAAAATGAACGAATTTCTAGGGAAATCTTTAAGAGCACTGAAAAATTTACCAATGAATTTATGGACTAAAAACTTTCATCGTGTTCATATTTACATATGAATAAAAATAAGAAAAGTACAAATGAAACCATTCGGATAATCTAAAGAATTTGTGTGCAGGCATTAATATTTAGTTGGGCTGTTAATCGCATGATATTTATGGTTTATTTTTTTAACCGCTCCTTAAAGCCAATTGTAAATAGTAAATCGTCCATGGTACAAATCAAACATTAATTACTATTAGTATTTCTTTGCAATTTTGCCCTGTAAAGACGCGATAGTTGTGAAAGGTCTGTCATAATATAAGCTTTAACAACACGCCAAGAAAAAACATGGTTGAGATAACCATATTCTTACTGTTTGGCAGCGGCTGAGGGTGAACACAGTCAACTGATGCCATCGAATGATTAATAATCAACGCGCTAACCATTTAAGCTACATAACCCTCATACTTTGATTTAAATACCAGACGAGTTTTACATATTTTATCCTTTTAGAACATGTAATAGTTCGATTTAACATATTATTTTTGTATAAAAATACTTTATGTTTAAAATGTGTTTAAATAACCATTATATGTTTGCCACAACCATATATTGTTGTAGAGAGCATAATATGGTTGTCATTACCATGCCACAACCATGTTTTTTCCTTGCGTAAACTTAAATTTCTTATCGGGCTATGGCTTTAGGCTTTTAATTAAACAATTGCAAACGGTATTAGATGGAATGATTTGAACATAGGGCGCGTACCCGGCCCTTACTTTGAGGAAACATTTTTAAGAAAACAAGAATTATTTCAAAAGCTTAAAATTTCTTTCTATGGGAAAACGATAATTTTCAATCAGTTGGGGAAAGGAGCACGAGATTTTTAAAGCTTCTGCTTATTTTCTGATTCGATTTTTCGACCCTATTTTCAAGACTTTCTTAATTCATTAAATTGCTGTTAAGACAACGACGCTTCTCTCCTAAATCCGTATGCTCAATATTTATTGAAACGAGGAAACAAAATTAATAAAATGTGTTAGCGTTACATTACTTTACGCTGGTACTTTTTGACAATATTAAAAATTTGTAGATGAACATAAATATCCTTCGGAAAATGTTACGACAGATCATTAATATCTTTGCCATCCCAAAATCAATGCAAGAAACGTTATTATGATATAAGAGCAGTTCTCAATACATATTTTTCTTAATGTTCGACAACACATTTAGACTCAATAAAACTTCTTTTCAATACATCCTGGAACAAGTCCGTCCAAAACTAAAATGTTACATGCAAAAGTTTACAATTACGGCAGCATTAAAACTTGGGCACTGAGCCCTGCGGTTTTCTGCTCAAGCATCATTATCAACTAAGCGTTGGGAATGACTTCAATTTTGTCTTGGCTTCACCCATATTTTGGACGAGGTGAATACCACAATTTGCTATATTTGGGTTAAATTTCAAATGTCGAAAGATCAAACAATGGTGTACCACTGTAGACGTAGTGTGTAGACGGAACCCTTATTCAAATACTCGGTACCTGCAAGAGTTCTAAATATTTCTATTACACTAGAAAAAGTATTCTTTAGCATAAATGCAATACAACCTACGCAGTTCAAGAAATCATCGACATTTTGGGATTTTATGACCTTCCGAACCCCTTTGCCATATGCGGAATGGTATTGGCATATGCGGAATGGTATTGGAACAAATTTCCATCACTCTTTGTAAAATTTGATTTGGAGACAAACCGATATCAGCTGACTATATACCATCTTCAGTGTAATTTTTTTTATTTTAATTTTTTATTTATTTTCTTAAAGTCGTTTCAACTTCGATGCTCTCAATGAGGACGACAGAAAGCGAATGTTTCTTTATCGTTACTATCTTCGTTTCAAAATGGAGAATACGAATATATTTTCAATAAATATCATTCAAGCCAACGGTGCTGCCGTTATTTCGATTTCAAACGACAATGGCAGCGGGAACCGGATATGTAACTACTTTTAGAAAGGCAACAATGATTATTGAGAATTATTTAACATAAGAAACAAAGTCAACGAATTCTTAGATTATTTGTAGCCAATGGATTCTATTTTTTTATTGCTAGATTGTTTTATCGAAGAGAATAAAAATAAATGTGGTCAAGTAATGAATATAACCGTTTTCCTGGGGCTTGGTTACAGATTGAATCATAGATCTAATTTGTTGGATTCTTTCCTTTTTCTATCGCGCTTTAACGAATCAGTGCAAATTATAGATTTTGAACGACCGTTAGGGCTCAATCACAAAATACAGACTGACTGCTTTAATTTTATCACTTGCCTTAACTTCTGGACATCCCAGAAAAATACTTTAATGAAATTTAAACATCTCCTCAGACATAGCGGCTGCCAAGGATTTTCTACATGTAATTAAGAAATAATGTAAAACAGACTTCTGCTTTTATAATGTAAAACATTGTAGATATTGTAAAGCTTTTTGTATAATGAATAAACCAAGTAATTTAATATAATAATTGTCTATTGAGAATATATGTATGTTTTAAAATGTGTCAAATGTCAAAACACTAACACATACTTTCTACGTTTTCTTTTAAAACCACAGATAAACTTGGCTTAATAGGTGGCGAACAACAGCCCCAATATCCACCACCATATTATATGCCACCACCACCACCCCAACAGCAGCCACCACCACAAGCGGCAGCTTCTGGTGGCACATCATCATTGGTTGGAGACGATAAATCGCAAGGACATGGTGGCGCATAAGTAGTAAAATTTATATTTTCAAATAACAAAAACAGTGTTTAAATTGCTTAAAATAACAACAAAAACAACAACAAATATATTCGAATAAATCACTTTTTCTTTGGAAAATAAAATTTAAAAAAAACATCATAATATTTAAATAACTAACTATCACATACAACAAACATACTTAACATTTTATCAGAATACAGAAATCAATGGAAACCAGAAAAAAAACAGAATACATAACCTCAATTAACCAAGAAAGTAAGACATGAAGAAGACATCACAACAAAAGAAAAATACTTAACAAATAATGGAAAATAAAATATAAATTACAATGCAAATAATATAAATATAACACGAACTACATTGAATATAAAGTGCAAACAGAAAATAAATTATGTTGCATAAAAAAATAATAATAAATTAACTAAAAACAATTATAATATAAAATACTTAAACACTTTTAGAAAAACAAAAATAAAAAACAATTGTATTTCAATAAATTTACTGCAAATGAAGAAAATAAAACTTGATCCAAAGAAACAAAAATCCTTTAAATTTAATTTAAATAATAAAAATGAAAAAGAAATTTAAAAAAACACATTTAAACAAGATGGGAATTATTACTACATACAATATTATAAATATTATATACTTAATAACTCAAAAAACAAAATGGTGTATAAAAAAATTTAACAAAATGATGGATACAACAAAACCTAGATGATTATAAACAATTTATTTATGGTTGCATTATTTAATTTCAATATAAATTAAATTATTATTATTATTAAACGTAAATAAATTGAAAAAAAAACCTGAAAATTAATTTTCAAAATGTGTTTTTGCGTCAATAAGGGGTGGCAGGTAGCGTTTAGGCTGGAATGTAGTTTTCAAAGATATTCAGGGCATTCGAAATTTAAATAAATATTTCGATCGGCATCGAATGCCGTAATTTGCCCGCAGGCTTTTGTCGGGGTTTAGTGGAGCTTGTTGAAATGTCCAAAAAACTCGATAAAAAGTATAAAAAGTTAAAAGTATACGCCCATGTTCCGACACTCGCATCTCGCACAAAATTTGCGATTGTGATTTCAACTCGCATATGAGGTGTTCTGTAACTCGCATTCGCAAGAGTTTTGGCGAGTTCAAGTCGCAAGAGTATACTGAAGTGAAATGGTGTATTTAAACTAAACTAGTTTTTAAAGAAACTATAAAGTTATGAATAAATTAAATTAATAGTGTTTCCCTTTTATTTTAGTCAAAACTAATTACATTTTGTAACAAAGTGTTTCTAAAAACATGAAATTTAAAAACGTTCTCTTAGTGCACGTTTTTTATGCATTCACTTATTGATTGTAATCTTTTTAATGCATGAACACTGCTGGCATTTTCAATTAATATTTTATTCTGTTTGTTTTGCTTTTGTTTTGGTAAAACATATGTTTTTAGTTTTCGAACACAAGTTAGAAAAAAAGCAAATCGCAAGTAAAACGCGTAACTTGCAGAACATACAGAAATAAGTCTTGCGAGTGTCAAAACATGCCCGATAAATTCAAATTTCGGTTTCAATCTGGTAACGATGCGGCTTTTAGCAAATGGTGAGTTCTCTGTTGACAAAGCATCTAGTTACATTTTTAGAAGGGAACGGACTTGCGAATATAATTTTCTTAAATTTGAACACATTAACAGTTCTTAAAAGAATTCGCTACTATCGATAGTTTTCCAACAAACTATCGAAAATATTTATATACTTATATATAAAACAAATTTACTCCAACTCACACGATGTCCTGCTCGATGTTAAACCTCGTTCCATTGTAAGCGCAAAATATTAAATTTATTCAGAACTAAGTAGGGAATTAATGTTTAGGTTCTTTTATAAATTCGGACAAACCACGTCAAAATATAATGAAATCTGTAAAATGGCCTGCTTCAAAATAGAAAACCTTAAGTAGTAAATCTTAAAAAACCAATCTACAGAATTAATAATTTAGACGGTTTTTATAGCTAAGATTTATTGGATCGCCATGTTGCACCGTGGGGCCAATCACACAAATAATGGTAATAAACAATAATGTTCTACTAACCTTATGGAAAATTATATATGTGTGCATATGATTCGTAGAGGACTTTTTACAAAATTACCTTTTACAATACAGGGTGACAAGGCCGGTCATCTTGGATCCGCATTTTATAGATATATGCATTGATTGTAATAACAGTGTTCTGCGGCGAAATCTTCCTTTAAATAAAAATATGTAGAATTTGAAGTATTATAACTTCAGAACGAAACACCAAATGATGCGGTATAAAATTGCCTTCCAGTTTCATTAGTGCCGCGAAACACTTATTCCGTAAAACGCAAGTGCGTCAAATAACGATAAATAAATTACAAAATTTGCGCTACGGATTTTTTAATTATTTAAAAATTGATAATTTTAGCTGTTTTATATTTGTTATGAATTTTTTTACAGCAATGATAATTTGAATTTTGTATGAAAAAAAATTTTCGAATAATTCCGAAACTGTCTAGCATACAAAAAAAAAATTGAATTACGATAAGAAACTAATAATAACCGCATCTTTTGGTATTTTGTTAATGGAAATCGGACGAGACGCCCTCGAGTTAAAGTGCAATAAACTAGTGTAAGCGCCCTATTAAGGCGTTCATATTCGCCACACTCATTAACAAAATCTGACCCTGATAGAAAAAAATGAGAACAGATTTTTATTTAGCGTTCCAGTAGTAATCGAAACCGGACAAGTTTCTTTACGTATGTTCAGTGACCTGTTAAACAGTGTAAAAGCCCCAAAATAGACGAGCCATTTTTCCAATCCGGAAAGAATTTGGGAAATGCAATCGATATATAAAATAAAGTTCTTTTAAACAATTTTTAGAAACCAATAATATTTCCCTGGTTTGAACATTTTTACAGTAAAAAGAAAATTACTCTCTGAATGTGACAAAGTTGTCCGAAATTGCTGGAACGCAAAAAAACACAATTGAACATCTTTAAATATTAATGGTACCTACTTTCTCAAATAAATTTTAATTTAGTAATTTTATACGCTTAAAATGCATAATATTTTTAGAGCAAAACATTTGCATCATTGGCAGCAGCTGTCCATAACTTCTTAACTGATCGATAAAATCATTTTTTATTAAATAAAGTGATAAATATGCACAAATATATGTACTTACAACTTCAAGTTTATTGGAAAAATTGTCCGTTTTGCTTTTTAATAAATTTAAAATAAAAACTTTCTTCTTGTATTTAAATTTTTTTTGATTTTTAAATATAAACAAAAAACAGCTGATAATTTAATTCTAGTGCGAACTTACCCAAAGAAAAAGTTCCTATGACTTTGTACAGGAAATGAAAAATTTTACTCTCTCATTTTCTCTCAAAATTGCACAAAAATTGTTATCTGGAACGCGTTTGGACTAAATCGGACTAGCTCGGACTGTTTTGTTATGCACCTGGAACAGACCTAATATGAGAGACTACACAGTGTTAAGTATTTTTTTCCATACTGCTTCAATAAATACAGTTATTTTCCGCTTTAAAAAAATAATGCAACGAATACCAAAATAAATTTGTGTGTCAAAATCATCAAATGCCTCTGGCTCCTTGACATTGACAGCACCCATAAATCCAGTTGCATAGGGTTTTAATTTTAATTATTCCGTATTCACTTTCATTACTTTCTTTATGTTTCAGTATTCGTTTAAATTTTCTTCGGGTGTGTGTAAACATAAGGTTAATTTTTAAATGACAATTTGTTATATATCAATATAATTGTTAGTAATTTAGTGTTCCCATGCCTGATTCAAGTTGATGATATTCGATTATTTGATATACATACATAAGTATATATGTAAATTTTATTAAATGGAAACTTTATTAATAAACAAAGGACACGTGCAAATATTCCTTTTATGCAATTACAAATTGGTCCTTATTAAATTAAATAACAATAATTTAAAACTGCGCTCAACATATTTCTAGAATGAACACAAAAACAGGGGAGGATCATTACATTTTGTGTTTTCGTCGCCATATTAACATTCTGCCGTCTCTACGGATTATGTAAATTTCTTGCAATTTTTTTTTTATTAAAATTGCAAAACATCAATGGTAAAACCAGTAAAGGATGGTTAAGAAATTAACAATAATACAATTCATGGTAATAAATTAAAATATGACGGAGTATTTCTTTAGTTCAAAGAAAAATGTAAGAATCACATGGAAGTTATGATGAAATATGTGCCGTGCCCGCCTTCGTAATCACGTTAAGAGTAAAAAAAATTATCAACTGCCCACAGAACTTTAGGCGCAAAATTCTGGAAACGTTATCTGACAAATTGGTTTAGTTCACAAATTATCTGGAGTCTACGGAAAGGCAAAAATAAATTTTAAAAACCTACAAGGATTGCCTGGAAAATATTGAGGAACTTTGGTCGGGGCACCGGGTTTCTATAGATCTCAAAGGCCTTTACAAATATTGGTTCCTATCGGAGAGCGAACAACACTCCTAACCATTGGTTTAAGTGTATGTCCTTCTTTGAGGATTAAGAAAACGCCTTAACTCTCACTATATTCGCTATATCCGTCTCGAGCACGATTACATATGAACATACGTCGTTTGATGCACAACGCAAGTTAGTTGCATGGTCTTCTCAAAGAAAAATGTCTTAAAGGTTTTTGAAGAATTAAACTTTTCAAATTATTGTAACCAGAATCAAGGTCATCTTGCTTATATCCTTTCCGCGCTTGTCCTGGCGGTCTCATCATAATTCTGTAGCTGTTCAGAACTTATTGCAAAACCACAGTCGTTCCAAAACCAGATCTTTTCAATCTGTAGTGGCTTTTGGTCTTATTCTTCCAGTTTTTTTTTTCCTGTGCATTTGCGGAAGGATATTTGCGAAATTTTTTCTAATCGATTAACTTTCGTGCCAATATACAACTTTTTTGTTCAGCTCTAAGCACAGTTTCCGAAATTAAAAAATAATAACTTTTGACACTATTACTTCGATTTGTTTAGGGTAAAGACACCTTTTGTGACTCTTCATCGCAGAAAAATGTCTAGTCAGGGATATATTATATATTTTATTATTCTATAATAACGCGTGTGTGTGACTTTTATTTTTGGCACAGTGTGTGTATATTGTTTCAAATATAGTAGTCGTTCGACAGCTTTAGAAATTAAGGCCTTCTTTATTGCGACAACTTTCAACTACCTGTAATCAAGTGGCGCCTTTGCAACAATAAATGTTTACCATATAACTTAACTAAATAATACAAGTTTTTCAATATCAATAATTTTGTTGTAATAATAATTTATTATTAACCAGTGCATGTGTGAGTAAAATCAGCGTAGCGAACAGGGGTGGAAAATCAATAAGAAACAATAAGCAAACAAATTAAAACTTATACTTTTTAATCTACGCATAAAAATATTTGCAACGAGTTTCACAATGAAATATATGTATATAGATTTAAAGTATTAGCGTTGAAGAAATCAATTGAATTTGGTCTCTCTAATGCAACATATATGTTTCAGACTTATCAAGATTTTCGTTTGTAATTTTGAAACGCTTACAAATCATATTGGACGTTCCACAGTCCAAGACGGATTGCCAGAAATTTGTCCAAAATCACTTGTTGTGTTTTTGTGTTCCAAAATTGTGAACTTTTTAGTTTATAATCATACCAACTTTTCCAACCCTGATACAGGTGTTGAATTCCAGAAGGCAGACGACAGACATAGAAAATAAAAAGGATTTATGCAACTACCCATCCATAACATTTATTGAGAGGAAGAAAACCAAAGACAATGTGAGTATGAAAAACATGCAACAATAAAAACAAACACATTAACAATGATGTACTTTTATTTAAAAATGTAAGTAGGACAATATACTACATACTATATGTAAATATAATTAAAGGGTGTTACATTAGACGCCTATGCTTTAAAATTATGTAAAACAAAAATTATTTTTTTTTCTTTTTTTTGATGCAAAATTGTTCGACAGCCACCAACACGACAGGTAAACTATTGAATCGAAAATAATAGTTGTAAGATTACAAGATTTTCAATTTTAACGTAAACGACACCTTACATGTGACCGAAAAGACTAACGTAACTGACATTAACGAAATGTGAGAGTCGACGAAAATTTAGAAAATAAACAAATTAATTATTTATAAAGGGCAATCAATATTTACATATGTTCACGCAAAAAAAACCATTGTTGTTACATGGTGGGACAACCATATTATATTCTCTACAGCAATATATGGCTAATACAATCATATAATAGTTATTTAAAAACAATTTAAACATTACTTAGTTGCGATAAACAAGTTATTGTTTAAATTTTATAATTAAATGATTTCCTTCTATAAAAGTTGCAACAGTGTTGAGTTGTACAATACAATTTTTACTAAAATTCGAACCACAAAGTATTTTGACTATACAAAAATAACATAATTACTCTAACCATAAACATAATGTGTAAAATTCTTTTGGTATTTAATCAAAGTATAAATTTGATGTGGCTTAAGTGATTAGCATTCGATGGCTTTATTTGACTGTGTTCGTGTAGCTCAGCCGTTTCCAATAAATTATTTTGTTTTTCTATCGTTCCAAGGGGGACCATATTACTTACAATAATAATATGATTATTGTACAACCATTTAATTAAATCATAATATGTACGCTTACGCGTATATAATTTAAAATTAAGCAAGATCACAAAGACTCACGGTCACGAGATACTCAGGGGAAAAAATTAAATTAACGAAATCATTTCTATATTTTTTACTTTCAAAACTTAATATAGATATTTGGTATGAATTTCCGTCATCCCTTGTCGAGTTTGGTTTGGAGACAAACCAGTTTCGGCTAAGTGCCATCTTCAGTGTAATTTTTCGTTCTATGTATCCGTCCTTCTTATATCCAAATATTTTATACAAACTTGCTGCCAATAATGCACGGCTTTTTAAAAAAATACTAAACTCTACATAGCCTTAATAAACGAGGATCTCTGCCCAAAGCTTTGCTGTGTTCAGGTGAAAAAAATTTAATCAAATTAAAAGGATTTTAATACATTTATTAATTGCTAATTATTTTTTTTTAATTTAAATATTTAATTTCTTTTTCCCTGGCCTACCTTATTTTCAGTCTAACTTGTTCGAGATGTAGATGACAAAAATAACAGGGCGCTTCCATATCAACGCAGGGTATAAACCTGAACACCTCAGAAAGAAGTGTGAAGGTTGTCCTCATAGGGATTAAAAATTAACTATCTCAAACGGTTTCAAAATTACGACTATTTGAAGTTTCTTAAAATTCGGCAAAAAAAAACGTAACCGGCATATTTTGAAATCACCATAGCTTTTCTTCCAATTGAGATAGAGAGATAGGAGTGGTGGCACTTTACTCACATCATTGAACATCAAATTCAAAACTTTGATGTTGTCAAAAACTGAATTTTAGAACATTTATAAAAAATACCTATAAATAGTTAATATTTTCGGTAAGTGATTCCCAAAATTTCAAAGTGGAAGCTACTTCCGTTGCTTTTAATGTTTTAATTTATTATAAATTAACTTATTTATTTGTTTTGAGCGGCAATTTCTGGGATCCCGCGAAATTACCATTTATTACTATTTCACAAAATTGTATTAAGGACCCTAGCAGGCTTTAATATACAAGACCGGAAAAACAGGAAAAGTATTCTTTTGAAGAGGCAGTATGGGCCTACAATTCAAAAGTAAGTCTGCGAACAAATACTGGTAAAGATGTTTACACATACATATATTACACTAATAATATATTGATAAGAATTAAGAAAAAATCACCACTGTATATCTTTTGCTCCTTTAAAAAGACCAATGTATTCATGCATTTAAAAGAAATATCAATAGCTTATGGGCTGAGAAGGTACCTTTGCTATTTCGGTAATAAAAAGGGTGTTATATCGCAGTATCTGTGATACACCCACACATGTATGAATGCGAGTAATTACATATGCATGTGCTTTTACGGTGGACTTATGCATTGTTTCATATTAAACCGAAAAACAGCTGTGAAATTGCAAAACTTTAATAATGATGATGTCGTCCTGATTAATAAATTGTGTGCTTTTTGTTTTTGTGTTAAGAAAAAACTTTATTATATTCTGATTAGCTTTTTCACACATGCGCTGAAATGGGCTTGACTGTTTATTTCTATTTTTGTTCTTTAAAAAGGATTTTGCTACAGTAAAGGTATTTGTTGCCCACGTACTTAGAATACGTTAAAGTTTGTGTGTCTTTATAAATAGGCATCATTCAAGCGATAAGAGTTCAGTTGCAAAAAGTTGATTAGATTTATCAGGCTGAAGTATAAAAGTGCTTAAAGACTTGCCTTTTTAAGTCCGCAATTTTCGTTTTTTCGTATTCTATATCTCGTTTGATTTTATAAAAGCATTTAACTAAAAAAAAATTAAAAGAGAAACAAGACATCGGTAAGCAAGTGTAATAATGCTGTAAGGACGGAAAAATTATTCCTAAGATCAATCTTCATGGTTTTAAAGATTACTTATGGCAGAAGCAAAAAAAAAATTGTCTAACGATTTTTAGTTAATGTATATTTAATATATTTATTCAAAAATTTTCAAGAGTTTGAATAGAAAATTGACGTTGAATATTTACGAATAAATTTGTTCAAACATTAAAATAAGCACACAAGTTAATGACTTGTATTGTAATTGAGAATGGAATTGAAAACAAATGAAATCTGATTCAATGCTTTTGAATTATGCAGGATTTTTCATTCAAATATATTACGAAATCATATTATAAAACTATCTTAAGCGCGGCAATTAGATTAGATAAGGTTTATTACAGATTTTTTCCAACCCTTTTTCATTTATCAATTAATTAAAATAAAAATAAATTTGTTTATTCTTTAAATATTTTTATTAAAATTCGATATTTTGCTACGCCTGTGTGTAGCATAATAAGAAAATAAAATATTTAATAAAAACTTTTCAAATGAACACCTAAACAATTTTACATATTATTTCTATTAAGAAAATTTCATGGTTAGATATTATATTATTTTTGTATAGTTAAATACTTTGGTTGTGGTTCGAATTTTAGTAAAAATTTTATTGTTCAACAATGTTACATTTTTTAATGGATGAAAATCATGATGAAAGGTAAACAATAACTTGCTTATCGCAAGTAAAATAATGTTTTCAAAAAATCATTATATATTTGCCACAACAATATATTTTTATAGAGAACATAATATAGCTGTCGTGACCATGTTCTTATTATGCGTGTGGCCGAGGATGGCATCTATTAAGCAACGATGTTCGCTATTCTGCATCAGAAAACGTTCAATATGTCGAATTTTAGTGAACGAGTTCAATGTTCTCTTATAAATTGCAAATTGTGGTGCCTATTAACCGCTAAGCCTCAAAATCCTAATAAACGACGAAGGCTATTTCCACTTAAGTAGTTAGGAGCATTTCTGAGGGACGGGGAATCACAAATGAGCCATTAGATAGATTAAAATTATTTAATGGTTAAATGTAAACAATAACTTATTTATCGCAACTAAAGTAAAGTTTAAAACTTTTTTCAAACAACCATTATATGTTTGTCGCTACCATATCACAACCATGTTTTTTGCGCGTGTTTAAGCTGCAATTATTATTTCAATTAAGTCATTCAAGCTTAGAGACGCAAATCTTCAGTTAGTAGAAAACTTCTCGAAATTTGGAACTTATATCAAACACTCTAACGCGCTATTATTGAATGACTAGATGTTGACGAAATTAAATTAATATTCCGGACATATTTTGTACGAAGTTTGGGAAGTGTAACAAGTAAACTTTTAAAATTTTTAAAATCTTCTTCAATAATGAAAACATATTGTTCTCTAATTTTTACCCTCTTTTTGGGTTGCGCAATGTTCAAATCTTGCAGTTGTAAAAAGAAATGGCCTGAAGTAAGTGTACTACAAACAAGTCATTCCAACTAAATGTATCGAAAAGTGAACTGGTTTTATTAAACGATTTAATACTCCCAGCAAACATGCTGTCAAACGTTTGGAGCAAGATTTTTTTTAATAAAAACAATTCCTAAGGCTGTTTCAAAGCTGATATTGAAACTCGCCTCTCAATAGGTTCATGGTATAGTGGCTTGGTCAAACCACATATTAAACAAGTCCCATTTTCCCATTTCGGGCAAAAAAGTCGCATTGACTGTAACTTTGCAATTTTCATCGTTCTTGAAGAAGTACGGTTCAATGATGCCGCTGGCCCTCAAACCACACCAAACAGTGTATCTTTCAGGGTGCATTGGCAACTCTTGAACCGCCTTTGGCTGCTCTTCAAACCAAATTCGGCAATTCTGGCTGTTGACGTAGCCACTGAGCGAAAAATTAGCTTCGTCGCTGAAGACAATTTTCCGATAGAAACACTCACTCTCACACAGCACGAATTTTGGTAATAAAATTCAATGTTTTGCAAGCGTTGCTCGTTTGTTAGTCTATTCATGGGCCTATTCATGGTGAAATGATAAACCTCTCTGAGCATTTTTGGCATTGCCACATATCACGCATCTTTTTTTACACTGAAATACCAAATAGCAAATAATCACCTGATATATACTATATGTATTTGTAGGTTGGCAAACTCATTTGAATTTTTTATACACTAGAAAGTTAATAAAAGAAGAACGATATCAGAAATAGGCTAACGAACTCTCCTAATACCTTGCGGCAGCTCAAATTTTCAAATGGTTGAAATGGGATCTAAAGTTGAAAATTTCAACGTTTAATTAAATACATTATATGACTTTAGTTTTCAGTTGCAATTGGAACTATTGTATCGTTAGAATATGTAAAGTAGAATTAATTGACATTTGCGTTTTAACAGACAACTTTTTGCAAGTTTTGCATATAAAGAAGAATTCTTACGAAAATGTGTTGAATTTGTGTTAATCAGATCAAAGTTAAAACAAAAATATTTAGAAATGTTAACATTCTTGCATGGTGGAGGCTTAATTGGAAAATCTTTTTGATTACAGTATTTGTGATTGAGACCTTAAACATTGTCGTTATTTGTTGAACACGGTGTGTGTCACACTAATTTCGGTGACTTTAAATAGATAATTTTAAAAAATTAAACAAATAACTTTTTATGAAAAATTTACTAAGTGAGTTTAGAAAACAAAGTACTGTTTAATAAAATTAAAAAATACATCTATAGTACAGGGTGATCCAACCAGAACGCCCGATGTTATTTGTAAATAAAACAAAAAGTTTTCAAAGAATTATTTTAATATTTTTTATTATGATCGAAGGATCTGTGACAATTATGTGTTTTCAAATTTCCTACCGGTTTGCTAAAATTTGCGCACAATTCTCCTGATGCCGGACACATTTTGTCGATTATGCTGACCAAAAAAATCACGAAGTGCACGAAATGCATTTTGATTTGAACAATTTTAACGCGCTGCTCAATTGTTAAGGCGTGACTCACAATAAACATCGCGCATTATGGTTGGACCACCCTATAGACAAATAGTTTTAATCAATATTTATGTTGTTTTTAACCGAAAAAATTAGGATTAAGTTTAATATGTTCGCTGTGCATTGAAGGCGGCTGGCCATGTTTTGTACAGAGTCGGGCGAAAGGAATGTTAAAAAGCGGAATGTGTCATGATTTTTTTGCAAATGGAACACCTGCAAATTCGGAATTTTTTCATTAGTTGGTTGTTCCAATGTATCGTAAATACAGTTGCTGTTGTTTCCCTGGTTCAAAAGTATTCATAAGCAGGCGTTTGACTTTTGGTGAGCGAACTGGAGGGTTATTATAAAATTCGACTCGAAAAACCAACCATTTCGAAACAAATTTCCGATTCGAGAGTTAAATCCAATTTTCTAATTCGTTTGATTTTATTAAAGAGTTGTATGTAAAAATAATCAGGTAAACAGTAGTAATACCGGTAAGAACATCTTCCCTTTAGCTTATCGGGCAGTCTCCGCCCTAAGAGCAGTATATTTTTATTGTAACGAGTGATTTTTTTGAGGTTAGGATTTTCATGCATTAGTATTTGACAGATCACGTGGGATTTCAGACATGGTGTCAAAGAGAAAGATGCTCAGTATGCTTTGACATTTCATCATGAATAGACTTACTAACGAGCAACGCTTGCAAATCATTGAATTTTATTACCAAAATCAGTGTTCGGTTCGAAATGTGTTTCGCGGTTTACGTCCGATTTATGGTCTACATAATCGACCAAGTGAGCAAACAATTAATGCGATTGTGACCAAGTTTCGCACTCAGTTTACTTTATTGGACATTAAACCAACCACACGAATGCGTACAGTGCGTACAGAAGAGAATATTGCGTCTGTTTCTGAGAGTGTTGCTGAAGACCGTGAAATGTCGATTCGTCGCCGTTCGCAGCAATTGGGTTTGTGTTATTCGACCACATGGAAGATTTTACGCAAAGATCTTGGTGTAAAACCGTATAAAATACAGCTCGTGCAAGAACTGAAGCCAAACGATCTGCCACAACGTCGAATTTTCAGTGAATGGGCCCTAGAAAAGTTGGCAGAAAATCCGTTTTTTTATCGACAGATTTTGTTCAGCGATGAGGCTCATTTCTGGTTGAATGGCTACGTAAATAAACCAAATTGCCGCATTTGGAGTGAAGAGCAACCAGAAGCCGTTCAAGAACTGCCCATGCATCCCGAAAAATGCACTGTTTGGTGTGGTTTGTACGCTGGTGGAATCATTGGACCGTATTTTTTCAAAGATGCTGTTGGACGCAACGTTACGGTGAATGGCGATCGCTATCGTTCGATGCT
The DNA here is from genome assembly GCA_963932375.1 of Phania funesta. Taxonomy (NCBI): domain Eukaryota; kingdom Metazoa; phylum Arthropoda; class Insecta; order Diptera; family Tachinidae; genus Phania; species Phania funesta. The sequence goes on from OZ010656.1 coordinate 73,314,747, forward strand.
AACAAACTTTTTGTTGCCAAAAATGGAAGAACTGAACTTGGTTGACATGTGGTTTCAACAAGATGGCGCTACATGCCACACAGCTCGCGATTCTATGGCCATTTTGAGGGAAAACTTCGGAGAACCATTCATCTCAAGAAATGGACCGGTAAGTTGGCCACCAAGATCATGCGATTTGACGCCTTTAGACTATTTTTTGTGGGGCTACGTCAAGTCTAAAGTCTACAGAAATAAGCCAGCAACTATTCCAACTTTGGAAGACAACATTTCCGAAGAAATTCGGGCTATTCCGGCCGAAATGCTCGAAAAAGTTGCCCAAAATTGGACTTTCCGAATGGACCACCTAAGACGCAGCCGCGGTCAACATTTAAATGAAATTATCTTCAAAAAGTAAATGTCATGGACCAATCTAACGTTTCAAATAAAGAACCGATGAGATTTTGCAAATTTTATGCGTTTTTTTTTAAAAAAAAGTTATCAAGCTCTTCAAAAATCACCCATTAGATAACTCTAAGATTATGGTTACCTCAATCAAACTTTTAGGTCAATCAATTTCTTCAAAAGAAACATTGTTATATTTCTGCTAAGGATTTTCTTTTGCGAAACATTTTTAAAAGTCTAAAAAAGTAGCTGTAGTTTAAGAGCAATTCTGAGATCTGGACGACATTTTTTAAGTCCAATCAGACGGCGTTCTAACGGTCGCATTGATTAATGATCAAACTTTCACAAATTCGACATCGTTACGGTTTTTGTGGCATTCGTATTTAATTTCACATTACAATGAATTGATTTGGTGGAGACCGTATAAAACTCAAGCGAATTTCTAAATATGTGTCTTCGCCAGCGAAATAACATTTTTTAGTAATGAGTTAAAGTCGTCTTTAATGTTAATTTTAAAGTCGTCAAAAGTGAAAAACTTGTGTGTTTATTATTGATATATATACTTTAATATTATATAAATTATTTACTCTGTAAAATAAAATTTTGGTGTTTTCGTTTCTAGAAAAAATGTAACCGGTTTTGCCCTTTAGATATACTCGAAATATGTTACACCTACGGTAGTGTTTTTCTTTAAATCGTACCCGTAAGAATGCCGAAAGGCATTTTCATTGTGATCTGTATAAAATACCAAACAATACGGGGTTGTTAAACATGTACTCTTGAATAGGGCAACATTTTATTTAAGAAATGAAAACGTCATTAATATTTTACGAAAAAAGTTCTGGAAATTCATATTCACATTTAAAGATGCAGATTGTAATATTTATTAAATATCGAATACCGTTTTACTTTGAAGTTTCGATTTGTATTCGATCTTAAATGCATTTACCCGAAGACTTAAATTGTAACGTAATCAATCATAAATTTGTATAACCGAATAAACACTATTTTCTTTTAATATACCTTGTTGGAAAAGAAACAATTTTCAAATACATTAGTTTCACTATTTGGTTGAAACCAACCCATTGTGCGCCATTTGTTTAAAATTCTCACATAAATGGAAATTCAAATATTTTTTTTTAAATATTTAATACAATATTTAATATCACAAATTAATAAAACAATAATAACAAAAACTTTACTTTCTGTTATATAAACTAGATAAAATGTTACTTAACAACACTCACACAACCCTATTGCAACCCTCAAAATCATTTGTTTTGTTCCCCTTTTATCACTATTTATATGAATGTAACCCGCAAGAGAGTGCACCTTTAAGGGATAAATGATAAATATTCAAATAAAAGCAAGTCAAAGTCTCAATTTGATACTTTATTTTTCTATTTCTGATTTCATTCAATTATATAAAAAAGTTGCTGGAAATATTCAGCTACTGTTTATCGAAACCTTTTTGGTGGGGGTTAGAAAACAGTAAAAGGTAACTTTAGTTAAGACAAGTAACCGAATAGTAATAAATACACTTGCAACCCCCTCCCTTTGTAACAATTTATTGTTGTAGTGTCTAGAAAATTTGTTTTAATCGAAATTAATGCCAAATATAAAGAGAATAGAGAGAAATAAAAAAAATATATGTATATAATATACATATGTATATATGTAAGAAATAACCGCCTGTGTGAAAAAATACAGCAAATACTGGTTAAAATCGAAAGCCGAAGAAACGAGGTAAAAAAATCATTCATCTTTCCCTGACTTTAAATAATAATTAAGTTAACTCATGCTATATCCACTATGCACGTTTCGAAGTGTGAGATTTTAAAATACAGAATGGACCGGAAAATAAATTCGGCTATAAAAAAGATATAAATAAATATTACTTATTTAAATAACACTGAACAAAAGATTAAAAATCCCATAGGGTTTCATAGCGATTTTTAATGTTTTCAAACTCACTGAATCCGAATCTGAAGTGCGTTTTTACGCTAAAAATACATATGCTACACAATCAAGACGATAGCGGTTATTTTGCAACTTATTTAGGAGAAGTCTCAGATAAGCACTGTGAGAAGTTTCACTAGACAATATTCCAAACGGAAACTCGATATAAGGGCAAGAATTTATTCTTGATTTGATATTCCGATTTAGGAAGGATGTAGTAGCAATATTTGCAGAATATTGTTGTAGCTTGAAACCAGAGGATTTAGAAGAATCCTATGTCTGAAGAGACAGAAATAAGTCTTTTAAAGTTAATCCAGAAAATAGTTCTACCTTATTTTAGAATTTTTTTGGGAAAATATACGTTGTGTAAATTAAAATATAATATTCTTTAAGTATAATTTTGATAAATATATCAAAGTATATAGAATCTCGGAATATAGTCCGGCTACTCTTAGTAGAAATTGTTGGTCATACTCCATAATTCTGGCAAACAAATATACTTTCATATAACTATCACAATTGTACTTAAAAATGTAATAGAAATTTAAAAAAAAAACAAATTACTTAGAACACAAAATGGCACTGTTGATGGCGTATAGAAGAAACCAGTTTGCCTACAAAATAAACTTTACGTATGATGATCACCCTGTCGGAATATCAAATCAAGAGTCGGGCATATACACTAACCCTCTCCGTAACAGTAAGTAACAGTAGGGGGTTAGGACTTACACAAAAAAAAAACAGAGCCGGAAAAACTGACTTTAGATTTGGTTTCAGCGGCTTCGTAATCATTAGAAACTGTCACACGGAAATTCCATGTTAATGCAACAACTGTTTGTACAGATTATGATTAGATTTACATGAGCACCTGCCAACGTTAGCTCAATCTCACGGTGGTCCAACCACGGGTGTGACATTAAGCGGCCAGAGCAGCCATCTCATAGGTTGCAAATTAGGACAGGGGTTTGCCAGGCCCCTGGCGCCACCCCTTGCTGAGGGGTTCGAAGCTACCTAATCTCCTGCCGTCAACAAATAATATTGACAGCTTGCGTTGTAATGCAACGCCATTCGGTCCTGCAGTGAACCTCCCCGCTTTGGGTATAAACCACAGCCACCACGTGCACCACGTGCACCCCGAAGCATCGTCACCAACAACCAGTCTGGAACCTGAGTTCCAGGAGCTACTGGTTCCCGTGGTACGAGTTTATCTCGCTACTGGTCGTGCATTAAAGTCCTACCTTCTTCCAGTTTTAGGCTCCTGACAAGCCTGAAGAACTGGTGCCCCTCTTTTCCCCTAGGAACATTCCCATTTTTCGTCATGCCGTTGGGCTTGAAAATGTTTGTTTTTTATATTGTGCCACCATCTTACGTTCGATTACAACATAAAGCCAGCCTATCGTTATCTTTGGTGTTTTTAAATTGGGCTTTTAAATATAATATAAAGCCTCGCTATGCGACTCACTGTACTTGAAACCTACGAATGTGAAGCTAAAGAATGTGAGGGTTTATATATTTTAAAATTTCTCTCCAACATTGGAAAAATTTCGGAAACAAATTAATTTTGTATGACGCATAGCTCTAGAATTAAAAAATAATTTTGAGAGTACATATAGAGCAATTACCCCATCCGTACAAAAACATAAAAATGAAAATAAGTCCAAGTTGCTATCCAAAAATTCCGGCCGTAAAAAGTACTGAGATCAAAATGAAGACCAAGTTCTTCATATGTTTGTACAATACCATCCCATTTCTAGGCAACTTTGCTAGCTTGGTAATATGCTTCCCATAATCAGAAAGTTACAAAAAATTTTGCCAAGCTAGCGATTTGCCTAGAAATGGGATTGTATTGTACATACATATGAAGAACTTGGTCCTCATTTTGATCTCAATACTTTATGATTAAGGGAAGCAAAGTTATGAGGAGGGTAAAGCAGCGCGAATGTTTTCTTGTAATATACACACTATGTGCTTTAGGCTTGAGCTTGGCCTGGCACACTACCGTGCGCCTTAATATCTTTTAATCCGTCACTTACAATACGATAAGTACAATAAGATGAGTGAAATTTGTCTTAGCGAAACTGCACTGTAATGAACATTAAAAAAAGTAGTTACTAACTGAATCAATTTTATGCATAGTACATACATACACACATACATATAATATTTGATAAACTGAAAACAACCCCATAAACCGGATAGCCTGAATAATGTACATATGTTATGTACATTATACCAAAAAAAAAAAAGCGAATAACTAACTAACTTATATACTATGTAGTATTAAGGGTAGTTTTTCTGCTTTCGTCTGAATAACAGTTAGCGAGAGGTAATAGCCGGTTTAGAAGAAATGAGTTTACTACAGTTGAACAGCGGCATTCGGAGCGTACGGACCAAATAAATATAGTTTGGCGGAAGCGGCAAATATTTTCTTTAAATAATTTTAAAACAATTCTCCCTCACTTCTCACTTCATAACACCCTAAATTTAGACGTTTTGAAAAAAAAAATAGTTAAATTAAAAAAAAAAACACTTAAACTTCGTACATTGTGTATGTATCTATTGGCAATACGTACATACATTTTTTGTGTAATTATACTATACACACAATAAGTATTGTGTATGTGTGTGTTTAATCGTTTCTACCGAGAAAAAGAGGTGTTTTAATTTGAATACTACTACAGAGAAGAAAGAAAACTTAGTTTTTTCTTCGTCCAGCAATTGTTATTGGGTGTTAATTAATAATCTTTTTTGGAATTTCTTTACGTGGGCTTTACTCCTTTGTGAGTTGTAAAATCTTTAAAAGTGGAATCCCCAAAGGCAGAAAACTCTACGGACGCTCAAATAGCACTTCCAGTGGAATCACCGGTCGAGCCAGGAGCAGCCGCTAAGAGTGCAACTACTAAGACAACCAGCACAAATAAACGTGCCAAAATGGCTGACAATTGCGTCAAGTGCAAAAAGCCCATCAACTCCAAGGAGGCCATTATCAGCTGTAATTGCCAAAAGAAGTATCATCGCAGCTGTGTTAACATCGAAGACACCCTTTACGAGGCCATACAAAAAAATTCGATGATTTCGTTCAGCTGCGATGAGTGCCGCCAGCAGTCGCCGAAAGCCATGGCGGCCAAGATACAATCTCTGGAAGACAAACTTAACAAGGTTGTGAATGGCATCAATCAAATACAAGGGCGCATGTACCAGCAATACTTCCAATTTGGTAATGCCAACAATATCAACGAAGTCAAGAAACAAACCAACAGCTTAATAGTCGTCGGCAACAATTGCAATTCGGATCGGCTACAAGTTGTGTGTGATTATGGGCGCTGGGTGCAAGTCGGCAAATTTGCCACATCAACTTCTGAGGACGACATTATCGAACATTTGGCAGAGGAGTTGAAAATTAATAAGAATCTTGTAAAATGTACTAAATTGGTTAAGAACGATGCCAATTTGGCTGCTTTGTCGTATTGTAAATTCAAGATTTCCATACCGGACTATCGCTTCAACGAGCTGTTCAACGAGGCTATTTGGCCCAGTGGTGTAATGGTCTCACCATTTACACCTCGTTCCCAATTAAATCAAAATCGCATTTAAAGGGAAAACTGGATAAATATGTATGTACGCCACTCTAGTGAAAACAAAAAGAGCTTAAATTGATGAGAGCAACTACAATAGGTAACAACAAAATGAGAGAGCTTAGACCCTTATTAAATGCAGCACCGGGGTGTTTTCATTTTTTTTTTTTTTTTTTTATAAAAATAAACAATAAAAATTATATGCGGGTGTTTGCCAATAGCAGGTCTAGGAAAAATTAAAAGCGAATCGAAAAAAAAAAATACACAGAGAGCAAGCGAACAAATTCACGCAATATAGGGCCAGCTGCTGGGTATGAGTTTTCTCTTGCCACTTAAAGGGTACCGAAAATTCGTTTGGCAAATACCAATTTCATCAATTTTCGAGAACTTTTTGTTTTTCATTTTTAATTTTTGTTTTTCCATTCAGTTAATGGCGTTGTGAAACAAAAATTTTTTATAAGAATTATATGAAATCAAATGCATTTTTTAAACAATTCTCACAAAGTTTGCAATTGAAAAATGTAAAATTACATAAAACACATACATATGTTGAAAGAACAAAGAAATTTGCTTGAAAACCCAAGATATTTTCCAACACAATTTTAAAGCTTAAAATATTGAACATTGTAACACATTAAATATACTTACATACATATACTTTTGAAATATTTTAGACATTTATAAAACCAAACACAATTCTATTTAAAAATCCAAAAAAAAATCATGAAGTATTAGAAATTTGCATAATAATTGTATTTGTCGTAATTACCAGTAAAACAAACATAAATATTTAAACAATTAATATTATTAACCTTTCAACATAAGCAACAATTTAGAAAGTAAAACACAAAAAAGCATAGAAATATATATATTTGATGGTATATGTATTTTAAAATATTTCCAAAGATTAACTTTAAGTATATTCCCCTTTTTAAAAATGCATCTTTAATTACAAATTAATTACCCTTTTTTTTATAAAAAAAAACAACTTTAATTTATTCTACTTTAAATACAAACATATTTTCTCTCTTAAAATTGCAAAGACGTTCAATACTTTAAATGAAATTTAAAATTCCATTTATTTATAACGTAAAAATGTTTATTTATTCAATTAACTTTTATTAATAATTTTAAATTATTTCAAAACAACTCACAACAAATATTCTTCAAACTATTTAATTATGATAATGCAAACGATAAAAAGAAATATATTAGAACACAAACTAAATCATTTTTAAAAACTTATCCAAAATATGTATTAATGTAGTTTGACGCCAATTTCTTAAAAGCTTGTTGTAAACATTTTTAGAAATTTTCAATATTCATAAACAAATAAAAACTATTTAAATTTATTTAAAAAAAAACGAAAAACTGAATAAATTCAAGCCAACTGAAGGATTCACTTAGCCGAAAACAAAATTACAATAGCTTCAAAAGTAATAAATAAAAAAATTCTTTTTTATTTTCTAAATTTTGCGGTTATTGTAATAAAGTTTATCGCACGCAAGATGATAAAAAAATCTCTTGGAAATAAAATCTTAATATTTTTTTTTTTAATTAAAAAAAAACTATATGACTTACAACAACAATAAAACAACATTCACAAACAAATAACGTATTTAGTATACAACAAACAATATTATGCATGCATGTATTTATATCAAATTTTTAAACTGAGAAAATAAATTTGAAGAAAATCCTTGATGTTTTGAGTTTATTTCAATTTTTATTTACGACATAAAATCTAATATTATGCAAAAACATAGATATTCTACCCGAATTGAAAATTTGTATAAATACGATCGCAGTTCAAAAATTACTCGCCTTACACAAGCAGTTTCGGAAAATATCCCTTGTTTACTACACCTTAAGCTCCTACACAAGCTCGTCGTTGATCCAACGAAACTATTATCCGCTGATTAGAGTTTACAGTTCCCAAAAAAACACCAGAATGAGATATCTGCAGGGGTAGGTCAAATACGGTCGGGCTACCCCGTTTCTGTTCTTTCTCCTAACGATCCACAGGCTGCACAATGCGTAATAATGACTCCTATTATTGCTTTCGTTCTAGTTATAGCGGTATCTTGCCTTTCTATCATCATCAAAGTCTGCAATTGAGTTCATACACCAAATTCCTCACGTCCGAATCTTTATGTCAAACTCCTAACAAAGTCCTGTGCTTGTGCATGTCAGATATAACATGACCTACAGCAACAAACTGTAAATTAAACACGTAAAAACACCTTGCCCCTTAAAAGACAGTATATGAGGTTATCTAATACCATCGATTATTTGGCCTGTCCCTTCTAATTTTATTACAACCCTGAACTTCATGATCTATCGGATGTCGTCCTTCGGGCACATGTCGAACGGATCGGGAAAGTATATATACGCAACTGATAAAATCCCTACTAGTCTGGTAGAGTCCCTAATTCAGAGATAATGGTCGCTACTTCTTAGCAGACCACTTCCATCCAAAGATGTGAAGAGACGATCTGCCCAGTATTTCCTTAAATCTTTAAAATAGCCATAAATCGCTGATTCCATATCTTAAAGCTAGTTTCTACCATAAGAGGCACATTACATAAATATGTGTAAGATATTATCTTCAAGGATTTAGACTTGAAATTTGTTCAGACAACTTCCCTTTGTTCGTACGCAGCTAAAAAGTCAGCAAAAATCTTTACGTTTTTTATCTATCTGTTTGAGTAGAGACTTTCCCGTCAACTAACACAAAAATTAATAGAAATAAAAATAATTTTTCACAAAAATTTATATAATCGAGCACTACTTCCGAACAGGACAAAAGAAGCAAAGCTGCGCACCTAACAGAAATAAATCAATAAATCTGTGATCTGTGATTTTTGGCAAGCGATTACATATCGTTCTACAAACATATGTATGTATGTAAAGGGTATTTTTTATTAGATGTATAGAAATTTAAGTTAGAAGTACTGCTCAATAGGTGCGCTTTTTTCGGTAGATATTAGTTTGGTTTGCCATTTCATCCCGAATAGATTGACACCTGCAAACGAAAATCATGTTTCAGTTCAAGAATGTTACCAATTGTTTTATCGCAATAATCTGTTCAGTAATAAAGCTCAGTTTTGATTGTCAATAAGCAAAATGAATGCATTAGGAGTGAAAATAATCCACAAGCCATTGTCGAAATATCATGTCTTTCAGAGATTCACTGCTTGGAGTGCTTTTTGGGCCGGTAGACCCATTTGTTCGTATTTCTATTAATGTGGATGAGCTGTGTTTTTATCAATACTTTGCAACATCATTTATCAATACATACTTTGCTACACAGCGCATTTGACAATTGAGTTGACAGAAACGTTCGGAGCACGCATAATTTTGCCCAATGGATCGTATACCGCTGGATTATTTTTTGTAGGTCAATATGAAGTTTCTGGTCTACGCTGATAAGCCACAGAGTATTAAGACATTGACGCCACGTCATCACTGGCCTACGGCCTTCATTGCTGTAAAAACTGATCGAAAATTGGCTTTCTGGATTAGACTTCCTTGAAGCCAGCCGAAATTGTATTGATATCATATGACGGAAATTATATTAAAATAAAAATGTCAAAGGATTATCTTGGAAATAAAGCTAAAACCTATAAAACCTTTTTTAACTTATAGCTTACAGACGGTTGGGTTATATCAAATTTCAGCTCTCTACCTATAGTGGAAATACGCCATACAAAAGGCAACCCTAGTCCCCTAGATGAAAAGTGCCCATTTTCTCATTACTTAATGTCCAAGGCCTAGCTATATACCAAATTTCCGCTCTCTCGCTACAGTGGAAGTGCCCCATAATATTGATGAGTGAGTCCGTGAATATGTACTAAAATATGCACTTTTTACACCTTCATACATCGGAAAGCTTTGGCCTATGAGATTACCTATGCGTAGAGACCTTATGTTTCCAGTTTAATTATTTAATGATTAAAGGAAGCAAAGTTATGAGGGGGGTAAAAAAACAGCGTAAATGGTCTCGTGTAATATACACACTGTGTGCTTAGCCCTGAACTTGGCCTGAGCCATTAATATACAATATATCATAGTAAATAAAATACTACAATATATATTATTAAATCGTATTTTAAATACTATTTTTTTCGAAGGTATAGAAATGGTCGAGGCAAATAAACAAGAAATATGGACCAAAGAAACACCGTTAAAATCGTGTAGAAAGTCACAACAATCGACTAGATTTTCTAAAGTATTTAAACTATGCACTGATTATGATTTGCAAAACTTTACTAGTTTCAATAATTTTACAACCTGGCTACATCGTCCGGTGGATGCATCAGCTCTGGGAGTGTTTCGCATTTTATATGGTAATGAACAATATTCATAAATAAATATAAACAAATAACTTAATAAAAAGGACACAACATTGTACTGCTTTTTTAAGGAGTTGCTATGCTAATAGACATAGCAGAGGAGAGAGGTGGAAGTCAAATGGATGTACGATTTGGTGAAGCTAAACACTGCCACTTCCCCCTGTTTAATGTTATACAAACTTTTAGCTTTCCCATAATGGGATGTGTGTATTTGTGCATGTGGTTGGGAGCCATTGGCATAATGCTTGGATATCGTTTTCGTTTAAGTTGCTTAGCATTTATTGTACCCTATTGGTATATATTCTTATTAGATAAGCCCGCGTGGAATAATCACAGCTATTTATTTGGTTTAGTGGGTTCCATGTTGCTGATCACTCAAGCTAATCATTATTGGTATGTTACAATTTTTCCATATACAGTGCGAGATAAAACTGTGTAAGGATTGTTATATTTTTACTATTTTGGTTAAAATACTTAAGGTCTTATTCATAAAAAATAATTTTAAATTATAAAAGGTTCATCAAACTTTTATAAATCGAAAATATTTTTTATGTATTGCCTTTTGACACGTTATATAAATATAAATGTTTTAATATTTTGTACACCCGGTTTTTGCTTTCATGATAATTTCAACTCTGGAAGACATACCTTCAACAAGTTTTCGGCACTTTTCGGGAGTTACAGTTAGCTAGACTTTAAGGCAGCGCTGCCAGAGCTCTGTTGCATTCTTAAAGGCCTGTTGAATATTATATACACGACATTTAACAGTTGAAATTCGGCAACCGTAGGGGCCAACCGAGCAATTAAATTTTGTCAGTTTTAAAAAATTCAAGCGTCTTTTTGGCTTAATGTTTGACGTAGATGTCTTCCCGCATCACAATTTTCAAAACCTAGCAATCAAGACGAATTAATTATGTTAATATACAAATTAGCGTCCATGTTATTATTACTAGTAATTCCTTGAAGTGTTTTTACACCTTCTGCATAAAATCATCTCCAAAAACGCAATGTTCCTCCAAATGTTGTCCACGAAGTGCAGAAAGTTTAAATTTTGATGCGCCTGTCGGAACTATTTTTTTCCAACCAACAAAGGTTTATTTATTAATATAGGCGGGATAATGAAGCAGACCGCTAAATTTATGGGTCCCCTTCTCTCCGCGAATTGATTTCAGGCTACTGATTTGTAATCTATGATTACCTTGCTCTCATTCGAGTCTCGTGCTACCACTAGCCTCTTGAATGTAATGATTTCAGACTGGCGACTGGGTAATTGTCGGCATTCTTCCTCATCACAGTCTCTTGTAATTGCTAGCATTTGTCTGCGGCTGAGGTCCACCATGGCATACACATTTTACAAGTGTCTGCTCGTGGTTCTAAGCCTTATGCTAGCCAGTTCTGGACATTCACACAAAATGTGCGCTACCGTCTCAGCCTCTTCCAGAGGTTGTCTTGTCCATCTCTTCAAAATTCCTCCATTGACCAATAAAACTCCGGAGTTCTAACAGAGATTGCGAGGTTTCCTGATAAATCCCTGTAATAGAGAAAAATATGTCCCATCACACACACCTATTTAGCTAAACGCATTGCAGAGACAGGAAGCTGTTACCGGCCGCCACCACGAGGAGGTATAAGCCAGAACTTCTGGGCGGACGGCCCATCAAAGGTTTAGTTCTACAGATTTTTGTAAATGCTAGTCGCAGAGCCTTGAGTTTTGCATTAAAATGGAGCTACATACTTTATTCTTTTTCGCACCTGAAAACTGCTTGTATTAATTTCTGTAAGATCCGACTTTTTCACAATATTCCTAACAGTTTTAAAGTAAATATTAAATTCACAACTTTGTGTCTTACCTTTTTCAATTTCTTGATTTGATAATCCGACAGGTTGTTTTGAAGTAGATTTTTGGATTTTGGATTTTTCGAAAAATGACACTGAAAATGGCACATAGCCGAAACCGGTTTGTCTGCAAACCAAACTTGACAAGGGATAACGGAAATTCGTTCCGAAAATCTACATTTTTCAATTTCAATTTGTTTTAGCCTATTAAATATTTGTAGCACGTGCTTTAATTTAATGCTGACATGATTTTATAAATCGGCTTTTAATATGTTGGTCGCGTGGTGGCTAGACATATTACATGAACATTTGTGGATACATCATACTTAACTAATCTTAAGCAGACCATTTTCTCAAGGTTGTTCCCATATCGCTTAGACTTTAGTCGAAAGTAAAGATAATATAGATTTTAAAGAATTATTGACATATTTTTGTCTCGCACTGTAGGGAATCGCACACACATCCATATGTAACATATGTAAATAAATTCTATTTAAAATTTTCTTTTATTTTAGCTCTTTAGACAAATATTTAACACCCAACCTGCCCTCTACAGTACCATATTGGAATTATTTTCTAATAAAATTTCAATTTTTCTTACTCTACATGTATGCGGGCTTAAAAAAACTTACCGCTGAATGGTTGTCAGGCTATGCGATGTCTTCTTTAAGTCGTCATTGGGTGTTAAGTCCTTTTCGTTGGATTCTCACTGAAGAATTGACAGATTTGTTAATTGTTCATTGGTTTACTGCGATATTTGACTTTTCCATAGCCTTCTTGATGATTTGCAGTAAAACTCGAATATTCGCCACACCATTTATGATAAGTTTTCACATGATGAACTCACGCTTATTTGTAATCGGTAAGTTGAACTTTTACCAATAATTCTGAAAATGTTTTTCAATTGGTTTTTGTTTACAGGCATGTTTCCTTGGGTATGTTTAGCTCAGGTGCCAATGTTTTATGGTTGTGATTGGCCACGAAGCATATCTTTGGATAATATGAGGAAATTATGTAATGCTGCTAGCAAGCAAGAACAGAATGATAAAGTTGAAATTTTAGAAACTAAAATAAGAAGTGTATTCACTACCTCAACTGATGCAGAGAATATGTTATACTGCAACACCTGCAAAAAGTTTTTTAAATCATCTTGTAACAGTACATCTCTAGGAGATAAAGTTCGAGGCCTTATTTTATTATTCTACTGTGGCTTACAATTATTCCTGCCATATTCACACTTCATAACTCAAGGTTATAACAACTGGACAAATGGTTTGTATGGTTATTCCTGGGATATGATGGTGCATTCTTACGATACTGTTTTAACTACAATTAAAGTTGTCGATAATGGTAATGACAAAGTACACTATTTGGATCCTTATGCATTTACCGAATACGATCGTTGGACGAAATATGCCGACATGGCGCAGCAGTATGCTCGTTGCATATATAAAAACATTCAGCGGGAACATCGGCGTAACACAGCCCATAGTCCGTTAAGTTCTACAAATATTTCAATATACTTTGATATATGGTGTTCAATGAACGGTCGCTTTCAGCAAAGAGTATTTGATCCCCGAATAGATTTACTCAAAGCCGAATGGTCGCCCTTTAAGAAAACGTCTTGGTCCTTGCCCTTACTCAATGAATTAAATCATTTGAGGCCAAAACTTCGCACTATTGCCAATGATGTGTTGGCTTGGAATAATTATTCTGATGTGATTTTTGTAGCCGATTTTCCCGGTCTTACTTTGGACAATTATATATCATCCGATTTAGCAAATGTCTCTTTAACTATTCTTGAAGGAAATGTACGCTATTACAACGACATTGCCAATGATACTTTTCTCTTGACATCAGGTAACAGCATCAGTTTATCCAGCGATATTGTACATCACGTTACCACAATTGGTCGTAAGCCTTCATGTTATTTATTTACATATTCAAACAAGACTATGCAGGAAAAAAATATTATTATTGAGAACAGCATTGACGGCAAACAAATAAAGCCCTTAATGCCATTGTGGCAAGAGTTTGTAATGAGAATAAAGAATTATAAACGTTTTCTGCAGCACATTGGCAATTGCATATTGTATTTGTTGTACGGTGTTCCTATACCCAAAGAAGTTAGAGAGAGAAATTAAAACTTCAGTTATTAAAAATATGCAAACGGTTGAAGAAAATTTATTTTACGAAATGAAGAAGCTAAAATAAATGTGATTTGGTCAAGTATTTTGGAAACTAATTAAAATCGCTGAAATATTTTCACATATCCCTATTTTTTATCGTTTACCAACGTCAGTAACGCACTACGTTAAAGGTTTCATGATCATAAGGAAGTTTTATTTCACAAAATTTTAGTTCAGTCATGCAGGTCTTTTTTAACTATTGGTTCTTTATCTCGTTCGTATAGTTCTCCGCAGAAGAAATAAAATCGAAAAAGCCTCGGACAACATGGGAAAATATTGCAACCTGGTCCACAAGTAACCGCTATTTACCCAGATGCTACATTTATTGTTCGAATCAATCCAAGATATTAATTTTACACAAAGAGCTCAGATTATTTGCTTGCAAAGCAGTTAAGAGCAAATTTATTCAAATCATGTAATTGTTTAAAAGTAGATTGATGTGAAAGAACTTTTGGGTATTTAGTTTGTTAATTATAGATAGAGTTGTGCCGGCCACGAACTAGTTCGTTCAATTGAAAGAATAGTTCAGAAAGATGGTAGCAACTTTACAACAATAACAAAAACAACAACCAATTTTAAATTCTTGCTTTTGAAGGACCAATATAAATTGTGTGTTGTTTTTGTAATTGTTATAAAGTTTCTACCATCATTCTGAAATATTCTTTCAATTGAACGAACTATTTCGTAACCGGCACAACTTTAGTGATAGACGTTAGAAATGTTTACATTACGTGTACAAGTCATGTGCTGTCACATGTGTTATTTTTTTATTTCTAGCACGTTCTATTTTCATGTGAAAAACAGCTGCTTTCAGTGATCTTCAATTTTGTTCTCTGCACAGCGCTTTTTAAATTTATGATTAAAAAAATACACAAATATATTTTCTTCTAATTCTTCTTAATAATCCAATGATCACAGACTTATAACTATATCTTAAACAATATTAATAATTAATATTAATTATTATAAATAAATGAATAATTTAATTTATAATTAAATCCGTTAATATACATTTTTTTACTAAGAATGCAAGTAAACAAATTGATATTAACAATATATCTTGCGTTGAACACAAAGAAAGCTATTGATACCTTGCAGGTAATAAAAATTATTGTAATAAAAATTATTAACTAAGAACTAATTTCATTCTTAAAGCCTGGTACAGCAACTTGTAAGCAAAATTTTTCAGTGTGCGTTGCACTTGCTTGTTGTCCATAAAATTTTGCAAGCGATATAATCAAGGTTTCTCCACATATTTCATAAATATAATTATATGAGGCTAAAAATTGTTAAATATTTTTTACCCTATGTAAATATACGTAAAACTTTGAAATATGAGTTAAAATTTTGTAATAATCAAAAAGTGTATTTGATAAAAAAATTACCAAATAATAAACTATTATTGTAATTGATGTGATATTGAGCCAAAAAAAATTTAATATATGTATGTACGTAGGGTAGAGTGCTGTTTCCATTCCGCCAAAGTGAGATTATAGTCAGTAATTCTGTTGTAACGTTTAATAAATAAAATAATTAAAAAATTACAACTTTTATTAAAGTCAATGTTAATTTAATTTGATTTATCTACGTTTATTATTTATTTACAGAAACATTTTACAATTAAAATTGAACAATTTTTGACTTTTTACCTTAATAACTTGTTTAAACATATTTTTTAACAAAGACTCCACAGCTGGTTGAAAACAAATAACTTTAAGGGTTCTTACAATCTTACAAAAGCCACGTCGTTCGTTTTCGGCAGTTTTAACCATATGGGTAAAACTGTATGGGTTAAACTGTGGGAGTGTGTCTAAAAACCCTCCTATTTGTAGGCAATTTTGTAGTCAGGAATATTATTTATTTATTTACCAGTTGATTGAATAGTTTTGGTATTTTTTATTCATTTTGATTTAATATCAAAATTGTTGTGTTTGCGTTTCCCAAAGTCGCGCATATAAGCCATTTTTCTTCAATAATTCGGCATGTGTGCCTCGTTCGCCAACTCGTCCATTTTCAAGTACTAAAATCTCATCCGCATCCATAACGGTAGACAAACGATGAGCTATACAAATACTAGTACGCCCCTTTGTAGCTCTACCTAAAGCTTGTAAAATATTCTAAACGCATTTGCGTAACGAAATTGTTAAAATATGTGTGTACATATATTGAATATAAACAATAAGGGTACTCAGTTAAACGCTTAAACTGGCATTTGTACAATGTCGCAAGTTTACGAGACTTATTTCATGAAGCTCCTTTTGCAACTTTTGTACAACTTTGAACAATCAATGTCAATTTTATAGAAGATACAAATCAAGAAATAAATTAAAAACTTAAAACACAGAGAGCTGAGAAATTTTATCAAATTCACATGTAAAAATGTCTAAAAAAGAGGCAAAATAATAAATATTTAAGTTGTTTGAAGAAATTTTTAATCGAGAAGAGAAGCCAGTTATGCTTCATGCTAATAGGCATACACTTAATCAATTGATTCGAATTATAGTAACTTTAGCGTTTCGACGCGTTCCCTCCAGACGCTTTATTTTTTCTCAAGCTATTCGAACTATATGCGCCGGTAGACTTGAGTGCCGTGTCAGAAAACTTGCTATCTTACTACTTTCGGCCCTGTTCAGTTTAAACAGGATATTCGTTTTATCGGAGTTCGATTCACAGAAGATTCTAGTCACTATTCCCACCGTTTCGTTGTTCCACAGTCGTCGTTGTTCGCTCTTTTACAGACCTATAACGTCCCTGTTCTTACCCTCTCGGATTCATTTGTCCTGATTCTCAATTGGCTTTCAGTAAAGATATTGACTTCAGTTGGTCTTGTGGTCTCTCTGAGACATCTTATACACTCCGTGAATGCCGTATTTTTGTTGAAGGACCGTGTTATGGTCAGGAAGTCGGAAGTAGAAGATTTGCCGCTAGCGAAGAGTCGTACGTATAACAGTTGGTCTCCAAAGGTATCTGCACTAGGGTTTGACCAGGAGTCTCTGTTTGGTATCAGTCTTTTATAGCTACATGGTACCCGGCTGCTTGGAAGAACAACTAAGAAAATAAGCCAAGAAGAATCCTGCTTCCATAGTGTTAAAATTTGTCTTCGCTTTTCCTATTATTGGAAAGTTTTAGAATTAAATTAGAATAACTTCTTTAATAATTAAGTATTATAAATAACAATTGAAAGACCACCTTTCTTTATAAGGGCGGAGAAAAATGTAGAATTTTGGAACGAATTTCGTTCGAACAGAAAATGACACTGAAGATGGCATATAGCCGAAACCGGTTTGTCTCCAAACCAAACTTGACAAGGGATGGCGGAATTTCGTACCAAAAAAATCAAGCGGAGAAAAATATTTGCATAGTATTTTTATACTATGCAAGATTGAGATTCCTTTTAATTAATCAATATTCCTACTATTACTTTTTCATATCACTATTATATTTTTTTAAAATTAATAAACACAAAACAACTAACTCATAAAATGCGCAATTGACGTCGCAAATTTACATGCCTAATTTTTAAAAATTCAAACAATTTTTTGACAGTTCATTTACGAGAGTGTAAAAATGCACAGATTGCGAGGCTTTTAAGCGTTGTTATGAGTACCCTTAATGTTTATTTTTCTACTTACATGTTCTGTTATGGAATCTAAATTACTGGTGGCTTCGTCAAATATTAAAATAGGTGCATTTTTTAGAATAGCTCTGGCGATTGCGACACGTTGTTTTTCACCTCCAGATAATTTTAAACCCCTTTCGCCAACTTGTGTCTCATATTTCTTAGGCCAACTCATAATGTTATCATGCAAATCTGCCATTCGGGCAGAATTTTCTACATCCGCCTGGGTTTTGTTTAGATTTCCGTAATGTATATTATGCCTTATAGTATCATGAAACAGCACCGAATCCTAAGTTATTTTTAAAAAAATATATATTATTAATAGAGGATTTAGCTTCAGGCAAATAAACTAAATTTTTTTTTTTAATTTGGCACTACGCCTTTTGTTAAATATAAATTTTTGTAGATATATACATATTGTATATAATCCCAGTATGATTGCATGGGACTTCATTTGGGCATTTCCATATTACGACTAAGCCTGGAGTGAATACGTGTTCCCCTAAAAGTTTGTTATGTTAATTTGAAGCCTATTTGGCTTCGAATACTGACTCACTCATTTTTGACAGAAAACAGGAATGAATTTAATTGACTTTTGGGATGACCCCGTTCACTTTGTTTAATGCCTTTAAATGTTTATTCAGTAAACATTGGATCGCCTACAAGTTTAGTCGGTAAGACTTATAAAACAAAGCCATAATATATTATCTTAGTCTCGAAAAATAACCAACCGAGCAGAGTTTAAAACCAGACATTTTATATTCAGAAACTTGCATTAACCCTTTGTGTTAATACATTTCTTCATGTTAATACATATGTATATTAATAATATTTCGTAATATATTACTCACCTGAGGCACAACAGCAATCGCTTTCCTTAAACTATCAATATCAACTGCACTTATGTCCTGGCCACCAATTAAAATTTTACCCGAATTAGCTTCGAAGAAACGAAACAATAAACGAACCATTGACGATTTACCAGAACCAGAGCCTCCAACAAAGGCAATATTTTTACCAGCTGGTATTGTAAACGACAAATCTTTGAATATGGGCTTTCCATGTTCATATTCAAAATTCACATTTTGAAATTCAATTGAGGCATTATTTGAATCCAGAATTAATGGCGGGGCATTGGGTCGTGTCTGAACACGACTGTCGACATTCATAAGCGTGAACATAGACTGCATGTCCAACAAGGCCTGACGCACTTCACGATAAACGCTGCCCAAAAATCCCAGTGGGATACTCAACTGGAAAAGTAAACCATTTACCATCACCAAATCGCCTACAGTCATGTTACCTTTGGCAATTTCGTTGGCAGCCAAAACCATAATAATGCTTAAAGCACTGCTAAATATAGCATTTTGTCCGAAATTTAATAAAGCTAAACTGGAACTGGTCTTCAAACTTGCGGATTCATACTTTTTAAGCACTTCATTGTAACGGTCAGCTTCGAATTTTTCATTATTAAAGAATTTAACTGTTTCGTAGTTAATGAGAGAGTCAACAGCCTTGTTTCCAGCTTCGTTTTCGGCTTGATTCATGTAAACTCGAAACTTAGTGCGCCATTGCGTTACAGATAATGTGTAGATAGCATACACACCCACGCAACCCATTGAAACACTAGCAAAAGCTAAACCACACTGGAAACGGTAAAAGCAAATATATGGAGTGGTTTTCAATATGTAAAAGTAATTAATGCTTTACCTTCAAACCTAAAATGCTCGATACCAACGCCAGTTCAAATATGGTGGGAACAATATTAAAAACCATGGCAGATAAAACAAAATTTATGCCTCTAGAACCACGATCTATGGTCTATTGAAGTAAATATTTCACATTGAATAAAATTAAGAAGAAAATAAAAGATACCTTTGATAGAGCGCCAGTTTGTTTGTTTAGATGGAATGCTAAATCTAAGTTATGCAAATGTAGAAAAACATTTGTAGCTATTTTGCGTATGGAATGGTGAGCAACTTTTGCAAAAACAGCATTGCGCAATTCATTAAAGGCAGCAGCACTAGCACGAGCAACACCATCTAAAAGACCAATACATTTGTTATGCTATCAGTCGTTATCTAAATTTATTTATTAAACTTACAGCCAACTAACATGGCGGTGGATACGCTTAACACTGTATCAGCTGGTGTATCCATTGTCAAGGTACCTATAGTATCAACAGCTCCTTTAAATAAAAATGGCACACAAACGGTTAACATTTTGGAACCCGCCAAAAGTCCCAATGAAATGGCTACTCTAAAAAGAGACAGAAGTACCAGTAAAATTTTTTAGCGAATTCATATTATATAGTTAATTACCTTTTTCTAACCAATGGATCCTCTTTTGGCCAAATGTATGCCATCATTGCTCTAATCATATCCTGAGACGTTACTTCAGGAGCATCTAATTTACCCAAAGAACTACCCCCATTACCACCTCCTAGATGAATGTGACATTGTCGTATTGGTTGTGTTGGTTGTAGTACAATATGTTGTGGAAGCGTTTGCACAGTTTGGTCTGGACCTGCGGGGATTTACTAAATTCAACAAAGTAAGATCCCTACAGGGCCACACAACACACAAGCATATAAGTACTTAAAAATATATTTTACAAATAAATAAACTCATACATAACAAATGTTGCTTTGTTAATGTTTCATTTTAAACAAGCAAAAAATTATAAACAAATTATAAAAAGTGTTACAAAAGCTTAACCCTCTTATGTTGAACAATTTCATGGTTCTTAATTAGAAAATTAGTAACATTTCCAATATTTTTCAATAATTAAAATTTTTGCCTAATTCATAATCAAACAAGTATTGCAAATCTCATCAATAAAAAAAATATTCAAATTAAAATTAAGCTCGAAACAATAAGAGTGTTAAGAATTAACAAAAACATTCCATCATTTAAAACTTCAAGCAATCATTCGACGAAACCGAATTTCCAATATCCATCACCATAGCTTCCTTGTCTTTGATTTTATTTTGAACTTCGCTCCAAAATAAATTTAGTCATTATACGAGTATAAAGAAATTTTTTCGAACAGTCAAAATTCACATAAAAGATAATAAATAAATTGAATAAAGTTTTTCAGTGCTGTTCTGTATTCCGAATTCGCAATATTTTATTCTAAAGTGGGAATCTCGAAATGTTTTAGCTGTTCTGTATTCTACTTCCGATTGATTTCTTTCGTTTTATTTAGAATAAGAAAAGATTGGTTGAATAAATTAGAATCAGATTTTCTTCAATTAAAACTTTATTATTTTAAATGTTAACATGACCATTTTGCATTAAAATTTTACGTCTGAACAGACTTGTTAACTCTTGATCATTAACGTAATCGACAACATGTTTTTTTTTTTTAAACATTGTCTAATAATTTCGAAAATAGACAAAATTGAGGCATGCAGAACAGCTAGTTACCGCATTATTCGATTCCGAGTGTTTTTACAATTCCTCACGTTTTCTTTACACAATTTTTCCTTTTCTGATCGGGAAAAATAGTATTTTTATATATGATGATGGATAGTAAATAAAACATAAGTTATTTAAAAACTGAACAAATTGTAGTGAAATATTAATTAAATTCTTTTGGTATTTTTAATGCATGAAAATTTTTAAAATTAGTTTTATTTTGTTTTAAAATTAACATTGTAATAGACTACTTTTAGCTTGACATACAAACAAAAGTAGACTAGAAATGTTTCATTCTGCTCAGCCGAATCTTTATATCTGCCACCAACAAAACATATGTAAATCTGTTTGATACACACTGAAAAGGGAACGATGAATGTAATTGTACATAATGTTATTTTAAAAATGTATGTCCTATATACATTGCTCATGAAGTAATGTATTTTTTTTAAATTTGTAATTTATCCGATTTTTCTAATTTATAATAAAGATACCACATGATATGGGGTATGAAAGGCTTTTTTCTGTCTACCTGTGCTCAATGTATGGATTTTGTGCATATAAATATTTTTATAGGGAAATTTGGTTTGGTGGATATTTGGTCTAGTGTTTAAACAAAATCGATTTAAAGATTTTGCTATATCCTACCAAAGAAAAATATTGAGGACATTTTCTTCATTGCGGGTCACATATGTGCATATACCAAATATTTATGTTATGGTCTTTACTCGCTTTAAGCAAGCGAATTTTCCTTCAGAGTTTCACGAGATAAAAATGATTTTCAGAAGTACACCGATCATTGCACCATTTAGTACGTTTTTGTTTTTATTAGACTGCAATACTGAATTCCATAAGAATAGAATCATATTCATAGTATTGTTTATATCTTAAGTCCTTATACCGCACTCAATAATATTTTTAGTTAGAATAATAAAAACTTCTGCACCAAACTTTATTAAAATATGTACCTTAAGAATTTCTAACAGTATTTTGAAAATTCTCTGAAATATAGTTCCAAATTTCCGAGAAAATAGATTCGTAATTTTCGGTACAATTATGTTTTCCATCATCAGTATGAGCATAGGCGTTTCATATACTTCATCAGTTGTAACATCCTTCATAAATTAAAATTAAGTAAAAAAAAATTTCGTTAATTCGTCTGTGTTTATTCTTTGAAAAGTATCAATTCGTCATATGCGAGAGCCGGTAGCAAGTAAACAAGTTGTGGACAGGTAAAACACGTAGGTCGTGAGTTTTTTTTTTTAAGAGTTTTAATTTGGTTATTTTCCTGTGTTTTTATTGTTTCATTGCTCTCTGTTTAGTCTGAATTGATTTTTGGGGGTGTTAGGTAAGCCTTACAGATAGCTTATTTTTTAGTCTGTTTTTGAACGGGTGGGGAAGAAGTAAGTGGATATTAGATTATGTCTTGTTACTTTGAGTATCTTGTCAGTTATTTTTGTTGTGTGTTTTGCAGATTAATTTTAGAGATTCGAAAAGAAGATCTGGATTGGAGTTTGTTAATTTATGGATGTCTCCGTTATATGTATATTTTTTTTTTATATTTCCATATGTTTTTTTGATTTAATTGTATTGAAAACTGTATATCCCAATTAATCGTTTTTTTTTTTTTAATCGAAAAATAAAACAAATAAATTTTTTTTCTGTATGATACTATCATATCTAGTGGCAGGCAATTCAAATAAAAATAAGCATTTTGTGTTAGTTTGATCGCCGGTTTAAGAATATGGAATAACAATTTTACTGACAGCAGTCAAAAAAATCAATTTCGAAGATCGATTAGCTCTATTTGCAATTATGAGAGATGTATGATGCAAAATATTTAAAGATGATGGTAGATGACACTATTGAAAGAAGTGACACATGTTCTATTGATGTTATATTCGATTTGAGTTCTCACCACAAGCCTTTGGCGCACAAGCAAAAAAGAAGGAATAATGATACTACAAATCCTTAAGATTAACTAAGTTTCTTTCTCAACGCTACAGTTCTTGAATTAAAACGAGATGTAGTTAACACATGAGATGAAGGCAGTGCACCCTAAGCTTCGCACATTTGTTCAAAAATATCGATTCCTGGTGGTTGGAACTCCCGGTCCAGTGCAAGTACCTCAAAATTATAGCTTGCTTTTTTATGGGCCCTGCCCACTTTTCTAATCACGAAATTATATAGTTATGACAGTTTCATCGGTACCTCAAATTTATAACTCTTTTATGGGCGTAGCCCTGCCCACTTTTCTAATCTCGAAATTATATAGTCATGACAGCTCAACATGTGTGCAAAGTATCAGAAAATTCGATCTAGTGCAAGTAGCTAAAAATTATAACTTATTTTTTTTGGGCGTGGCACTGCCCGCTTTTCTAATCACGAAATTGTATAATCATGAGAGTTCAATGTGTGTGCAAAGTTTCAGAAAAATCGGTCCAGTGCAAGTAGCTGAAAAATTAATATTTATTTTGTATGGGCGTATTTCATTTTTATGTATATGTAGATGGGCGTAGCCCCGCCCACTTTTTTTAATTACCACCCATAAACACCCCCTGGAATATGTACAACAACTTGCCAAAGTTTGAGTCCGATCGGCTTTACGGTTTCGGAGTCTATAGCTAACACACACACAGACAGAGTTTCACGTTTATATATATAGATATATATATTCTAAAAATCGCCTTTTAAAACTATTATGTAAAAATTTTAGAATGTTTTTATATTTTTTTTTTTATACTATGTCTTGTGTAGCCACAAACAGAATAACGGGAAGAAATTTGACCGTGGTCTTTTGTGTGGAGAATACGTGATGTCCTGTTCAGTTTGAACATAATTTTTTGCCTCTCATCGAGATTGTTTTCATGCTCACATCAAGTACATACACACACATTTTTTATTTTGTCTGTATTTTACATGGCAACTTTGTTTAAACATGAACACACCATCAACAGTGACGGTCTTCACGAGCCATATTCCTTTGCGAACAGCAATCTGTACGTTGGCAAAACAGATCGATGGCTAGTCAAAACGGCATGTAATTTTAAACCTTAGGTTAATTAAACGAATACGAGTATTGTTCCGATTAATTTCACATAATAAATTTCACGGTTCGAGTATTCATATGATTTTTCGATTAATATTGTTTTTGTCATCACTACTTTCATGAGAACAAATAAGTACATTATGCGAGTCCTTTACAGTTAATACACAAATTTCTATATTGCATTGAGCTTTGTAAAGTCTGTAAAAAAGGTGATACAACTCAAGATTTTTCATTTTTCAGAGAATGCAAAAAACTGTGATTTAGTTAATAAAATATTATGACATTGCTAAATTAAACGTGTAAAATTTAAAAAGCTGATAGTATTCATCTCTGTATATAACTAAAAATTCATCGCTAAATATGTTGCTAAGCGCAAAACACGAGAACGACTGGACCAATTTAGCAAATTTTTTTAATATTCGTTGAATTCCGATGAGTTCAAAATTTTTGCTTCCTTTTTAACATACAAACTGTTCCCAGCTTTGAGTAAACAAATATTGGCGTCAAATACACGCAAACATCAATCAAATACAAATTGTGCGATCGAGAATCGTTTTTTTCATTCAGCATGAGCACGGTAACGTTTACGATTTGTCGTGACTAGAGAAGCAGTGATAAAAACATCGTTTGAAAAAATCGATTTGTATTAGCCTATCGATATCAACTATATACATCGATTAGGACACTAATATAGCTTTACTCGCAATAGTGTAATATGTGTATATAATATTTATGCTATATTTAATGCCTTGTAAGTCCTACAGCGCCTTCAACAAACGGAGAGCCATGTGAGCGACATTTTCTGCAGTTATTCTTTCGGTGTTTCACATTTCTGAATAAACAATTAAATGCACATGCATACAATATATACGCTACATCTTTTTGGTGATGGCTACACAAACTATAAAAACTTCACTTACAACGTTATTAGCAAAAATGTTAGCTTTCGCATTTACAAACCCATTTCGAAAATTTGAATGTATTACTCAGCATATAGAGATACTTGTAAATTTAAGAGAAAGAAAATGAAGACAAGTGAAACAACTAAATTACCTTGAGGCGTCTTCTTAACGAAAACTCCACCTAATATTTTGGTGCCTGGGGTAGGAGTAAAAGGAGTTTTCTTTGTTGATTTCGAAGAAGAGCCATCATCCACATTGGTAACGGTAGTTCGCGATGCAATAAGCTAGAAAAGCGAAAGATATAGATTTTAGAATAAAACGCAATTTTCATGCAATTAAAGAGCTAAAAACATGTAAGTTTTATTTTTCTTTTGCCTATATAGTACAATATTACCAAGATTCAAGGTTACTTAAACAATTATTAAGATATGCTAAACATTCTTGCAAATATAATTTACAAACTAAGCCCGACTTACTTAAATTTTGTTTAACATTCAGCGTTGCAAAAAAATTTTCATATTCCTTAATTTTGAACTTTAGTAATAAATTTACTTCCGAATTAACATTCAATAAATTATCCGCTGAACCGAAGGCCACTTGATTTAATATATTGGGATAGTGCCTTTCCTCCTTGAATAGTAAATGCAAAACCACATGAAGATTGTGCGAAACACCATCTTTCCTATGAATATACATTTGATCGTGCAGATTGTGTTCGCGTATAAATTTAAACTTATTTTTGTGAAAAATCAAACTTTTAAACGATTTTTCTTGTTGTAGAAAAGTTTCTATATCATTCAGTGAGATCTCAAAATAATCATTTTGATTTAAGGGTATTATAAAACCATACTCAACAAGTAGTTTTAAATTTGATAATGCACCGTAGCTTATGAGAATTTGCTGAAGAGGCAAAACATGCACAGATGGACAATTCTCCAAAGTCAAAATGAATTGAAATTCCTTAGTAATGTCATTATGTGCTAAAATAGCCTGAGTACTAAATTGATCTGAGTGATTGTATAAATCGAGGAACGGAGCTAAAGCTAAATTACAATCATCAGATATTAAGGGTTGAAAGAAAGACTTATCCGATTTGATTTGCTGGGAAGAGATATAGATACTGCGTGTATTAACCACGAAATAAGACCAACGGAAATCGTTTAAAGTATATTTTAATTCAAAATCTGAAAGTTTATAAAGTAGTTTTAAGATTTGATAGGATTCTTTTATCTTGCGATTCTGCTCCGCTGTACGCGCTAAAATTAAATCGGGTAAACATTGTAATTCAGCGACTGGACAAAAATAGGGTGTAGTAAAATAAGAGGGCAAAGATTTGATATAAGATTTGAATTTGGATTTTAACATAAGCAATTTATGATGCTGAACATAGAAAGCCATTAAAGTTTGAAATGGTATCTGGTGATCTTTATCAAATCTTTCTAAATTAAAAATATTTTTAAAGTTCTCATCATTCTCAATAGTGTTTATCGTTAACAAAGACTCCACTGGCAAACGTATGATATTATCTTCCTTTTCAATAACTACCGATTTAGAGCACAAACCTCTGCCAGTCACGGGGAAATTTCGTACGGTTAGTTTGGTCTCATTTTCCCAACCTAAAGAAGTTAGATATTTATATAAATCCTTTGAAAAGCATTCATCTTTTGTTTGCCCTTGCTCAAGAGCTAAACGTTTTCGTTCTTTGCGTATGCGTTTAGTACGTCCCATTCTGGTTCAATTAATTTTTAATAACTAAGCGATCAGGTGGCTCCCCTGTTTGAGTATATAAGTTTGTATGTTTGTTATAAACTCTTCGTTTTGTTGTAAATGCAGAAGTACATACAGATATAGATAGGTACATATATAAAACAAATTTTACAGATTCTGCAAAGACAATAAAAGGACCAGAATTTGTATTAGATCAATTTTGATATATTAAATATTTGGCGAAATTATAATTTTCTTTATTAATTTGTTTCTTTAATAAAGTTCTTGAACTATAAAGAGGTATAAATAGAAGTTCTTTAGACACACAATTTGTAGATAAGACACGAAGAATGTTGATAACGTGTGTAGCGACATAGAAAATGCATTCCAAGCTAGATGTCTAATAAAATTAAAACTTTTACTGTTTTCAAAGGTTATCCATATTAAATAAATAATTCTCTTTCTGAATAGAAAGAAAAACGAACTCATGCCTAAAGAATTAGAATTACTTGATAATTACTTATTTTTTTTTTATAAATAGTGTTGCTAACAAGTGTAAAATATAGCTGCTAAAAATAGTTCGCTATATGGAGACAAAAACACACGTAAAATTTATTTTTGTTTCCAAAATTTTGTTCATTGTAAAGAAAAATTCACTGTATGGAAATTCATTATAAGGAGATCAAAATACTTCGAAAGTGGAACGATAAAGCTGTGTTCTTGATTTTAGTTCATAACAAGGAGAACTTCATTGTATAGACGTTCACTATAAGGAAGTTAGACTTTTACTTTATTCAGTTATCATATCAAAAACAAATTTCTTTCTGAATAGAAAGAATAAAGAAAGCGAACTTAAGTCTAAAAACTAAATTACTAGTTATTATAATCAAATGTTTTTAAAAAACACACTCATGAAATAAGCTGGGGGAAACCGACATACGATGGCAAACATCGATGTGCGAACAAATGTACTGAAAAGGTAGTATGTAGAAGACATATGGGGATAAGAGCGTTCTGGACGAGGCAAGTTCACTACGTTGAGAAGATGCTAAGTTTTATGACAAAAATGTTCTAGAAATCTCCATTTAAACTAACATTTACTTTTACATACAAAAATAATCTAAAATAATTTTGTTTAACATCCGATTCGATTAAAATTACTAATCAGACAACGTACTCTGTGCCCCTTGCTCTGCCTCCCATAAACTTTTAATGTGTGCCATAAATAATGAAGGCGCGTACAAGAATTTGCTCGTTGTCAAAACATATCAATGGTTCCATAATAGGGTGTAGAATTTGCATATACCATAAAGGAATTTTATGGGTTCTCAATTGTATACGCTAAATATCACAATCAGCATAAACTTATATACACCTTAATACTTCCAGTATATTAAAATCACATTGTCCCTTGAAATGAAATGTAATTCTTACCAAATGAATGAAATATCAACCGAATAGCACAATTGTTTTAGGAGGAGCACACCACGAAATAAAAACCAATTACTCAAAATTGAAGTCCAAGCCGAAAATTATATATGTATGGATATGTAAATAGGTAAATTTGTGATTTCTTTCAAATGAATTCCCCCAAAATATATGTACTACACGTGTGCATAAACGTACGTAAGCGACACTTCATAATTCTCTTAAATGAATATCCAAACATTACGAAATATTTCCTAGGCTCAACAAATTTTGTCGAGGAAAATTCTTAACAACACAACCACATACTTACCAAATGTACTGCTACACGTTGACCAGAAGCATTGAATTTGCAGTTTGTATAACGCGTTAATGTACTGTAGGCTTTTCGGTTATTATTTGTGGGTTGTCTACTGCAAAATCTAGCCAAGTGGACCAGTCCAGCCATAATTTGTCAAGAAAATTTTTTAGCCTATTCTGTTTTGTTGTATGCGTGTGAATGTACAGATGTTTTCTTATAATGAATAATACACAGTTGTATATAATCAAGGTTGTAATTATAGTATTGTAAAATCTAGTGAAAATTAATCCGTTGGGGCAAAAATTGTTCAAAAACTGAATTCAGTTTTAGAATTTAAGCCAATTAAGAACAAATTTTGAAATATAAGCTTCATTATGTGAGAAATGTTTTAAATTTTCGATTGAAAATAAATAAGTCTACAGCTGAAGCTCATCGATTGATTTTCAATACTAAAATAGAACGTTTTCAGAAAAACAAGTTACCGTGAATAGAACAATGCTTCATGATCTTTAATCTCTATTGCAGAATATCATTGGATCTCACCGAAATATGTATGTGCAATCGTTTTGAAACCTCGAACTCGATTTACGTAATATACAGAAACAAGGAAAATTATAGAGATGAAGAAATAGTTAACGCAATACTTTTACTCAAATTTCGACAGTAATAAAGAATAAACATATTCTATAAGAAAAAAATTGCGTACGCACATGTGTACTTCTTATTTTTGGTAAAAAAAATAAATAATATTGAACAATGATTCCAACACACTCAATGTACGGGACTTCGAAAATTGTGACGAATTTGTAACCTTTTGTGTGTGAGCGTTATTATTCTTTTTCTCTATGCAAAATGTACATTTTTTCTAATATCCATGGCTCACCTAAGAAACTTGTATTTCACCCTACTGTTGGACTTAGAATTGTTTTAGAGAAATATTACCTATGGATTTTTTTGTTTGTAGTGTACAAGTTAGCTATTTGCATAAGTCGTTGATTTTTATTTACATAAGACTTAGTAATTATATGCATAATATTAGTAGGAATAATTTCTATTTGTTCCAGCATTTCCTTCAACTGGCAAAAAAGGTTTGTAGTTTATTTTTTATTGTTCTTTGTATGCTAATTAAATATTTCATTTCCAGTAGTAAGCTTTTAGCCATTTTTAAATTATTTTCTGCAAAGTATTTTGTCAAAGATTCTACTTTCTCTTTTAGTTCTTGTGCTAAACGCTCATTTATTCCCTGTAGTTCATTTCTAGTTGATGCGTCTTCAACTTCCTCATTGCGCTCCATTATTTTCATTAGAAACTCCTTATTAAGTGCACTATTGTCTTGTTGCAGTGGCAATCCATTCAACTCTAATAAATATTGACCACGTTCTAAGGGCGACGACAAAGTTTTGTAAGCTTTATTAATAAGCGAGCTCCAATGAGTTGAATTTGATTGCTCACGAGAAGTTCTAAGGTAGAGATTAAGAAATTATTATATGTATATTGCGCACGATTCATATATGTAGGTATATTTAAAACTAACTTATTGGTGAATTTGTCCGGGTGCACCACAGTTTGTAATTGTCTAAAACGTTTTGTTAACGCTCGGGCATCTATATCAAACATTTGCGGAAACCCTAATAGATCGAAGTAATTCTATATTAAGAGAATTTTATACATACATATATATTAATTATATTAATTATTAACAATCTGTTCTTACAACATCCGATTTTACGTCTTGTAAAAAACCACAATGTTCACACTGTACTAAGGATTCTATAATATTTTCTTTTCTACAATTCCAGCATTCCCCATGTTTAGTTGGTCTTTCCGGAGCATAGCCACGTATTTGTTGACTATAGCGCATATTATTGAGAATAGCTTCCCTTGTTGTATCCCATTCGAATTGTAAACATTGTATTGTTTGCACTGAATTTGTGTATATTGAACTATTTTGGTTAATATTCTTTACCTTAAGACTTTTTAGGAAACCGTAACTAAATCTGGCAAATCTTTTCATTTTATTTTTAATATGATTGATAAGAACTAGTTATCTAATTTGATTCTAAATTAAACAATATCAAAACAAAAAACATATTGTGTTTTGTACTAGTGTTGCTAACATCAATATAAGCGCTACTTTTCAGTTTAGAAAGTATTCTCATTAGTTTACATACCGTATTGACTACCCATCACACATTATCCTGTTCGCACATGGATTTGGCTAGTGAAGACCGTCGCTGTTGAAACTCAGTTGTCCGAGCAGTTGTTCGTACAACGTTGTTCTGCCATCCACAAACCAAATACACATAGGCAAAATAAAAAATATGTCTGTGTGCGCTCGTAAACACCCGTGCATAATCTATGATGAGAACCTTGAAAAATAGAAGACGCTCTCTCCATGTGCTAAGAGATTTTTGTAAGTCAAGACAGTATGTAATATATGATGAACTTGGGACGAAGAATTGCTGCAACTGTCAAAGCAGATATATAATATCAAGGCCAATTAAAACATTTGTTTTTTAGTTTTTAAAATCAATTTTAAATTCCACATTAAAAAATTTTCTTAATTTCCGTTATATTCGCTCGTAAGTCTGCCTGTTATCAATTTGCCTTGTATAATATTTTTTTTAACTTTAATAATATTTTATCGAATCTTTCTATTAAAAGAAATTTACAATAAGTATTCAAGCCTTATCTCTAAAATATTGATTAATTTTATTTCAATAATTCGTAAGCACTAGGTCTTTTTATAAAAGTCTTTTAACAGAACAATTTTATTTATTAACTTTAATTTTTCGCTACGCATTTGTGTGGCATAATCAGAAAAAAATACATTTAAAAAACGTTTAACTTCCCCATATAGCTAAGAAAAAGGTTTTATATTTCATAACCAAATACATATACCTATAACATTACATATACAAACTGAAAATAATTTTACATCTGAAAAAAGTTTCAAAATAACTGAAAATAATTTTATGAATTAAATTATATATATATATATATATATATATATATATATATATATATATATATATATATATATATATATATATATCCGTATTGGCTTCATAATTCTGTGTAATATTGGCGTTTTACAAATTTGTAACATATCTATATATAACGTCGCTTATAATTCTTCTCAATAGTTAAAACCGAAGCACTTCCAAGGGAAGACAGACCTGTTTTATGTAAATATCTACATAAGTGGTCCGACTTATGTCCGGCTATTCTAGTTGTTAGCATATTTTTAGTTGTAACCACATACACAGAATTTTATAAACAACATTTGACAATTCGAATTTCTTAATTATATATTTAATTTTGCCAAAAAATCCATTTAATATGTTGTTAAATTTGTGAGCAGTTCTGTATTAATCATTATTACGGATTTTTTTTATTTCTAGTCGCTCTGATATTCCTGGTAAATAAGTTAACGACTTATAAATCCTGAGCTCTATTACGCTTCTAAAGAGCCTAGCAGGTAAACTCAAGGGCGAATTCAAACCATTACCGGCTAAGTTGCGTATCTTAAACTGCCAATGTGCTTAAAAAGTCCTCAGTCGATTTTAATTCTCCATGTTAAAAACTGTATTAAGGCGTATTTACGAGTCTGGCGAGTTTGTTTTAATTCGCCTTGGTACAAATAACAATTCATATTAATTGTTAATATGGCAACCTACTAAAAAGAAGAGCGCCTTTAATTAAAAAAGCTTACAAATATAAATAATAAAATGGGTATGTTCCTTTATTTATTGATTGGTGGAGACCATAAAACTCTAGAAGTGTAATTCAGAAGTTCCTACTTCCTATACGAAAGTGTAGGTCGGCTGGAAGTTCTTGAAGACTGCTTTTACTTGTGTTATAATAATAATATTATATTTACTATAATTGCAGATTCCTTACTGTTATCTGAAGAAATCAAACAACTCAAAAGATTAAGTAAGTTTATATTAATATATTTGAGTAATCGTCTATTCAATTAATTTGCGTAGGAGAATTTTATGAAGATCAATTGAAATCAGTGGGCATAGAAATGTGTGATTTGGGTGATGAAGTCCACAATTTACTTGATGAATGTGTAGAGCTCCAACGTGTTACCAATTTACAAGACATGCGCCAATCAAATCTTCAAACGTTTTACTTTAAAAAGAAAAAGGAGCATTTGGAGAACCATGCCATTATTGCTAAGCTCAAACAGGAAATTAATAAACAGCAACAGGAGTTGGAAAAAGAACAGGCTGAATGTAGCTTATTAGAAAAGTACGTTCCGGAAATACATATATAAAAAAACAAATATTTATAAAAGTATTTTATAAACTTCCCATTTAGATTTACAACGTCAATTAATAAACGCTTAGTGTCCATTCCACAAATGCAAAGTGCGAAACTGGAAATAGAAGCGAACATGAAGAGTTTACAAGATCACTTGGTAAGAGGTTTAGGGCTAACAGTGTAGTTTAATTTTTACAGCCATGTCACAGAGCTAAATTCCGTTCGGAATCAATTCCACGATTCCGTATTTTGCTTCTATAGAAAACGTAAAACGAAAAAATTTTCCGGAATGAAACCACTTTGAATTTCCTATGTGGAATTGATATTATAAGCATTTTCTAGGTGTATAAATTACATAGAACATCTTTTAATTACTAAAGGATGGTTTTATTATTTTATCTGTCTAAAATAAGTTTACTTTGATATAACTTTGATAAAAGATTTACATTTTTCAAAATGCTTTATAAAAAAGAAAAAAATTAAACGGAATTTGTTATTTTAGTATTTTGATTTTTGGCACTTCCACACAAATATTTTTAAAAATTTTGTTGACTTTAAAATTAGCTGTTTTTTTGCTTTGCTACATTCGTCGATATATTGCCAGATTTAATATATAAAAAGTGATTTTGTATTTTTTCGGTTTAATGAATCCGAACGAAATCTATAGAAGCTAAAACCATTCCGAACGGAATGGTAACTAGGAATCATTTCAATTCCGAACCGACTTTGTGACATACCTGTTAATTTCTAATTTACTATTAAAAATTGGATTTATATATTAAACTCCACTTTGTGCCTGTTTATGTATATCGAACAAAATCGTATAGAAATTACTCAAAAATTGTTAACAGAGTGAAAAAAGAAACAAAATAGATTTTTTTTAAATAAATACTAGAATATAAAACTTTTTGCAGTGGCATATAAGTAATTTTAATCTTTTAGATCTTTATTTAAATTTTCTGAAATAACGTACTATTAATCAGATGTTTCATATTTTTTCTTATAGGACACTTTGGAGATACCAGACGACTTTAATATAGATGAATTGATCAGAAAAGTCGAGTTATTAAAAAATGAAAAGTCTAAAGAAAAAAAGTAATTTTGGATATTCTTATTTATATATTTTGTTTTAATAAAGATATTCACTACAAACTTTTAACTTCTATTCCGAACGATTCATTTGTAGAAAATAAAAACCCAAAAATTTGTTTAATATTTTTGAGCAATTTCTATATAAATTTTCTACAAGATTGCTTTCTTAAAAAAACCGCAACTTCAACTAAGTGAAGCAACTTCAAAGGTAGTCTGCGTAACAAGGATTACGATGGTGTACTTCTAACATTTCTCTTTCATCTTTTTTGCTTAGTTTGAAAAACTTTGATAATTTGCCTTTTATGCCTTTAATATTGATAAAAGGCAACAAGGTACAGTTGGTAGTTTTAAGCTTTTTTTTTCTTTTCTACACCATTTAAAAAATTGTTGGTAGGAATAAACTTTTTAAAAATAAAGCAAACAACCTTATATTTTCAATATTAATTACATCGTGTATTTTCCTTGAAGTTTTTTTTAATGACAAAATACATATATAAATATATATTTATGAAATATTTATAATTTTCCTTAATACAAAAAAAGTTTATCAAACATCATAATCTAAAAAATAGAAAAAAAAAAATATATATGTATCTATATATAAAGGGAACGAAAAGCGAAAATGTTTCTTGTTGTTTACGAGGGGAAAAATACAATTAACAAGTACTTGAAAGCAAAATATATAATATTGTTGAAAGCAAAATTTAAAAATAATGTATTTAGTTTTAGTCGTTCGTTATAATTAAGTAATAGTTAACTCGAAGAAAGCGGTATGTATATATATTGTATACGTATATTTGAATATATTTTGTTGATAGTTTGAAAAATGAGTTTCTTGTAATTGATTAATTAAATCGATCTACACACATCCGAATACATTAATTTGTTCAAGTTTGTTTTTCATGTATAAAAAGAATTTTTCGCTTTGAATTTGTTGATTGATTGCTGAGTTGCTGTTTTGTGTTGTTGGTGTTTTTCAGAAATTTATTTGTTGATTTACTTATTTTACTGGAAGCTTGAAACACGATTTTTTTTATTATTTTGTTATTCTTGTATATAAACCTCTACCATAAGTTATTTCTTTTTTTAAAGGGAATATGTTTTTTCATTCAAGTTATATGTCGTTTTTGTTGTAGATGTTGTTGTTTTAAAGGGCGGGTATGTGGCAGACAAACATTCAACTGTTGCTAAATGCGCACAAAAAATACGTTTCTAGCGACTGAATTCCGGTGCATCGTCTTGTGTAATATCACCATATTTCCAAATGGCTAAATGAGCATTTAAGGCAGCTAGTTGGGCAACGTTATATTGATCAATCAATTCTTTAAGCTTGCGTTCTCCACGTTTTTCAACCAACACTAGACCATCAGCCACCAATTGTTTTCCAATATCGATATTGGTAGAAGGGTCATGAATGGTAGCAAGAGCAGGTCCGGTGCTAGACTTTAATTCGATATTGATTTGAACCTTGCGGTTGAGTACATCCTCGGCAAAAGCACGCAAAGCTTCTTCTTTATCTTCGTTGTCCGTGGGTAGTTGCACTAAAGCTAAAGCATATTCAGTTGCAAATGGCTTCTCACTAGTAAAGCCTGCTGGTAAAGCAGCCAAACGTGTGAATGGTACTACCTAAAATAGTGAACAATTAAATGTATGTAATGTAATATCAATAAACATTTATTTTGTAAATAACTAACTTCATCTTATTAGTAAAATTTTATTTTGTAGGTCTTGATCATCCTAAAACAAAAATTAGATTGACCCTTATATATCGATTGCCTTCAAAGCTAATCAAATTTCTTTTAGAAAGTTTCCAATAGACAACTTTAAAAATATATTAAAGTAAATTGACCACTCTCAGCAAGGCCTTTGATTACATTGCCTTTAACAACAATCATAGTGACATTTAAGTTAAAGTTCATAACAAACTTAAGTCAAACGTTAATGTTTTAATAATAATTAAATGAATAAAACCTTTTACTTAATTTAGCAAACTTATGACTCATACGTTTCACTTTTAGACGGAAACAGATCTAAGGAGTTTGCATAAAATGTACTAATATCTTAACTGTTTCCTTACCTCCTTGTTACCGTAGTCGATGTACAAAACATTAGCGTGCCCATCTTGAACACGTTCGACTTTAGCGCGGTACCATTGATTGTCGGCAGAGAATTGAGCGGCACACAATTCACCGCGTTTGGGAGTATAAGCTCCGGCAATGGGTGGATTTGCTTGAAAATCAGCATGCAATTTGGCCATTAAAGTATCTAATTTGGAACCGCTGGCACATGATTGAGCATAGAAGGACAATGTTTCGGTTATTTCAGTAACAATTACATCTTCCAAGTTGACTTTACGTTCAGTTGGTAGCTTCTCTTCCTTTTCCTCAACAACGGGTTGTTCTTCAACTACTTGTTCAACATAATTAGCCCATATATTTTTCTTAGAAGCCTTGGCACGGTCTTCAGCCGACTTGAGTTGCCGGTAGTATTCGGACTTTTCGGCACTAAAGTGAACTTCAGCAAGTCCTTCCTCAACCAAAGCAACCGACAAGTTGATATTAGTGTCGGTCCACAACCATCCAATTACAGATGTTCCGTTTTTGTCTGTAGTGTCGATGTGTACGGAAACATCACGTTGCAATACGCGATCGCGGGTAAATGTCAAGGCTTCATCACCGTAGGGCTCTCCGTCTTGAGCTGGCACACCATTCAAGGCTGGACGAGATGATCGAGGACAGGAGATACCAGCTAATAAGAATGTTACTAAGCAGCTATCCTTGGGAATGAAAAGTCGCAGGCGGGAACCGCTGGCAACGAATTCAACAATACCCTCAGTACGCAAAGCACGCTGCCAGGAAGGTAAATATTGAACCTTAATGCGGGAATGGTCGACAGTAAGGTCGTTTACACGCATGGTGGCATTATCTTTTTTACCATTCATGCCTTTTTGGCCCTTAATGGCTTGGTTTTCAGCTGCAAACAATTGATCATAGCAAGAAGAACGTTGATCATCATCCTGACGATAACGCACAACAGACGCTAAGCCCTTAGCAACCATGGCTTCAGCAACATTTTGTCCCCCAATAAGTACGGTATAGCAGTACTTCTCGGGAAAGTTATCGCGGGCAGGCGAGACATAGTCCAATATGCATTGGACTTTCTTATTGATCAATTTCTTGCGCAAAAATTCGCGTGCTTCAAACATGAAGGGGATTTCATAAAGAGGTCTAAAGCTTTTGGAACGGGGAGGAGCTTTGATAACTTCTTCACCATCATTGCCAAAAACTGCGCGATTATCACGTGGCGGGCGAATGGAGGAGAAAAATACTTTTTTTATTTGACCATTCGGTAGTTTGACATTAATCGCATCCCCATTAAACACTTCAACAACGGTCCCAACGAAATCTTTTTCTTTCGAATTAAATGTAGGAGCATTCGACTTATAATCTTGCCATAAACGTAAACGTTTTTCCTTGGCGACTCGTTCAGCTGCACGAAGTTTTTCGGCGCCTGCAAATGTCATAGGAGAACTAAGTAATCCAAAAAAACAATCTTTTAAATTAACAATTATATTAAGACTTTTACCATTGTCGCCGGGGTGAAATGATTAAAAAGGCTGTAAAAGCGCTTTAAAATCTTGGAATCCGTCATTTTATTATAGCATGTTTTAGTTTTAACTTAAGCCTTTCTAAGATTTTAACTCAAATAACTTGAAGTAAAACCAAAAAATGCAAATACATAATTTCTAACATAAATAAATAAAATATGCAAACATATGCACATACTACATAGTACATATTCGAATATTACAAAAATGTAGACAAGTTAACTAATGTAAATGCTGTAAATGTAGCAATAACATCTTGAAACTGACATACACAATTGTTTAATTTTGCATCACGGTTTCCAACATTAAGAATGGTAAACAAATCTTAACATTGAGATCAAGATGCATCTTCATTATTAATTACATTATTAAGATTACTTACCACCTTTCATTAAAGCCATTGACCAGTCAACACATCTAGCCAAACCTTCACGCAAAAGAGACTCAGCAATATTTCCCTTGGGATGGATTATAGTGCCAATGAAATTGGCATTATTTACAGATTCTAAACGAATTTCAACTTCCCGTTGCAACAAACGTGTCTCAACATAATAGCGGGCTTCGTCGACATATGGCACCTTGATTTTCAAATCAGGTTTACCCTCCGAGTCCAGTTTAACACCTGGACAACGTATGCCAGAAATCATTAAAGTGATGTAATAGAAGTCAGGCAATAAAAATGCCCGTACTGTGGAACCATCACGTACATGTTCAATTATTGCTTTAACAGGTTTGCCACCAAACATTTCGACTATTTGCGAGGGATTATCTTGAGTCCACTTGATGTGACGCACGTGATCACCAGGGTTATTAGACCACTTGCCACGTCCAGCACTTTTAGCTTGATCTTCCAGATCAATCAGTTTTTGCAATTCTTCTTGCTTGTAAGGCTCTGTTGGACGGCTATCACGACGCACAGTTACCCACCCTTCTTTCACCATCGTTTGTACGACATTTTCTCCGTTTTCATCGCCCAACCACACAAAACCGTATTCTCGATTTGAGTTTGGCGGTTTCTCAAAACTGAAAGTAACTTCATGACCGATTAATTTTTGGCGTAAATATTCGCGTGATTCCCAAGCATAAGGTTCATCCTTGGTTTCATCTCCACCGGCACCAGGACGGCGGGCGAGCTTGGGAGCAAGAACATATGAGAAAGTGATTTGTTTCTCGGGTGGTGGTGCACCTTTAAGGGCGCGTATGACAACGGTATCACCAGATAAGACCTGTAAAGCAACATTACAATTTTATGTTATAAATTTCGAAATTTATAAATTTTTCAGAACTATATACAATTTTCGAGTAAAACTTTGATAAAGGTAACAGCTGTAACACAAAGTAGAGTGTACCCGTGAATACTTTGTTTGAGATTCTAATTACAAACCATCAAACTTTTTATAATTAGTATTTTGCTAGGGTATCACACAAGAACAGCTTCCTTCATCAACTACCGACCAATCTATACCTTCATATAGAAATCCGCTCCTGAGTTGAATGGTCTCCACCAAACAATAATTCAAAAAAGGTTTAAAAAATTGTGAGGTTTAAACCGTCCAAATGCTTAAATCTTCCCATTGTATATTCAACAAACCGTTGTGTTATTCTGATACTGCACCAGGTGCCGTTAGCAATAAAACAAATGCATGTGCTCAATGGAAAAACCACAACAGCTGCAACTCAGTACAATTAGCCGAAATCTAACCACTAACCAATTCAACTGCGAGGTGCTAAACCCCTGTTATGCGGAACAACATTAACTGTGTATCTCGGGTCAATCATTGTTATTTGTATATTGGCGGTATTCAGGGTTTGGTGCATATGGTGTTGCAAAAGGGCAAAATGCAAAATATCGCAACTTACTTAAAATAAGCCACTTACAATTACACAAAATATCTGTTGAATTTCATTAAAAGCCACGACATTTGGTAATTACTTTTCTGCAAGACCATTTGCAACAAAAACTGAATAGCTCCATTGTTTTGAAAATGGTTTCTTTAGCGTTGAAATACACAATATACCTTAAGGCCGCAGGTCTTATGTTTATGGAAGAAAGTGACAAGAAGATTAGCAAGAGACAGAGACTTGCTTGGTACGGCTGCATGTGAAATCGTCGAAAACGAAATCGCTCAAAAATTTTTACGAAAAATGGCCCAAACAAATTTACTTTCAAAATTGGGAAATATTTCATATGAAAAAAAAGCACAACATTTTGGGACAATTTTCGAAGTTTCTGGGTTGTTTATTTTTAGCATTATCAAATCTAATCACTCAAGTATATTTATAACTTTTCAAGGTTCTTCAATTGAAGTGTAAAAGTAGCCGTATACACACGTTGTAAGAACTGATACTTTATTGCGATTCTTGTTCCGAGTCATTCA
Organism: Phania funesta; assembly: GCA_963932375.1. Taxonomy (NCBI): domain Eukaryota; kingdom Metazoa; phylum Arthropoda; class Insecta; order Diptera; family Tachinidae; genus Phania; species Phania funesta. The sequence goes on from OZ010656.1 coordinate 73,354,813, forward strand.
GAACGAAAATTAACAAGAACTATGACGGAAATTCGTTCCAAATATCTATATATTATAGTTTTATGTATGATATGTGTATACATGTGTGCGTTTTTGACATTACGAATGCAAAGTTTCCTGAATTTAGTGGCATGAAATTTTGTTGTTGATAAGATGCGTAGAGAGGCACTTACCTCTGTAATATAGTAGGTATGCAAGCGTACAGTTACTTATTTGGCGCCATCAACGACAATATATTAAATTTAGAAGTAAAAAGCTTTCAAAAAGGTTTTGAAGTAGCATTTTATTTTCCAGCGAACTATATCAAAAAAGTTTAAAACACTCGCTGAATACATATATAAAAATTATTAAAAGTCAAATGAAATCATAAAAGTGTATGCTTACCAACGAAAACAACAGCTGTGGCTATTTTACTTATAAAGAAGGAAATACTCTCTTTCGATGAGACTATTGAAGTATACGCATTAATATTTAAGTTTTGACACAATCTGTACATATGTATGTGAAAATTTATACATTTTTATACGTTTTCATAAATCCAAAAACACCGAAGATTTTTATTTATTTTTTATTCTCTACCATTTACATTTTTTCTAATGTAAGTTCTCTTTAATTATCAATTCCTCTTTGCTATTTTGAAGTGATAGAAAAACGGAAACTTTTTACGTTTTCCAGAAAAGCGAATTTGATTTCTGTGACATACACGTTTGTTCAAAATTTGTGTATGTACATAATAGGTTCATTCGAGTACTTTTTTAGTAGAGTTTAGTAACTGAGTAAATTTTTCAATTTACTCTCCCAAAATAAATTTTGTCCAAAAAGTACGCGAATGGAAATTTAGTAAAATTTATCCAACAGCTGATTGAAAATGAATGCAGTGTTGTAAAAAATGTATTCCTTTGACTACTCGACTCTTTTTGTTGTTCGTACTCGGTACAGCACAATTTATTGTCTACAATTCTTACGAAAAAAAACGTAACTTGTGTTACTTTATAAGTTTTTCCTGATTAAATTTGTGAAATAGTTCATTATTACTCGTTTTTGTTATTTATTAGTATGAGTATCCAATTACTATATTCCGAAGTATTCATCACTTCTACAACACTAAAGATGTAAATAAACAATGAAACAAAATATTTTTTTTTCTAAATCCTAATTAAACTGCTGTGGAAAGGGTAACTTAGGCAAAAAACACTTATTCTTGTATGCAAACGTAAATTAGTACACTTTACTGTTTTCAAATCCCTATTTACTTGTGTTTGCTTTAGTTTTCCTTATTTTCACAAAAATTTTAACAACTCCGTAAAATTTTTTTGTTTGTTTACATTTTAAAACATATGTTTTCTTCAGCCGACTAAATTCTACTAACAAAAATGTCTTTAGCAGATTTTGCAATTGCTCAGTCATCGAACTGTCATTTTACGCTCTCAAACTGTGTTCTCATCTACTAAACTTTGTGTACTCGAACGCAGTTTAGTAAAGTTTAGGCATAATTATTGATAATTATTGGGTTCTCGAACGAAGCTAATATGTACATATGTATGTTGTACAATTGAAAAACACAATGAAAATAACACTAAAAATTTTAGAATTTTCATTAATTTCTGTGCTTTTTTTCTCATAATTTTTTGTTTTTGAGGGTATTTTTATTTCAATTTTTTTTTTTTGCCGATTTTTGTAAACATTTTTGACCGACTTTATTTTGAGTGATTTTTCAGTTTTACCTACAGTTTATTTTGTATACAAAAACGTAATTTTAGACAAAAAGAAATTGCATGCAAACAAGAACAATTACAGAAAATAATATTTGTGTTATCGGAAGTTTATAAAAGTCCCCATTTACATTATGCAAGTCTTTTAAACTTGCCTATGGTATAAGCATTTCCATAAACGTGGCAACAAATTGTCATAGCTTGAAATATACAATAAGTTCAACAATGTTTTTGATAATCCAATGGCCAGATCATCAATTCACATAATTTTAAATCAATTATGCATTGCAATGATAATGAAACGAAAAAGCACGACAATCTAAATACTATACACCACAACTGATAGAAAGCTGTTATCAATCGTATTTATGTATACATATACGAACTACTACAAAGTTTCATTGCTAGCATATCAGTTTTAAGCGAACCATCATCAACATAAGGTGTCTGTATAAGTTGTTTGACCGCTTAAATTGTACTTGTATTTTATTTGATAATACAGCAATCATAATGTAAATAATACTACAGGTTGGACGAACGAAATGAATAAATAAGTCGTTTTACATGTCAATGACTTGCTTATATTTGAATATGTAATAAGAACATTCAATATATTTTTATTTAAATCAAACTTTATAACAATGCGTTTGTAAAATTAAAAATTTACTTTAGAATATAATACGAAAATATTTTATGCCATTCATTTCAAGACTTCAATATTTGATAATTTACCGACCTATGAAACAAATTTATATATTTTAACGCTTAAGCATACATTTTTATTTATTTATTTTATTTATAGTAAAATAATAAAACGCCACTTTTGGCCAATTACAAAGCACTTAAGTAAATAAACTATAAGTACATTCGAGATACAGCATATTAATAGTAAGTATACAGTGCCAGTTAAACAAATAGCACCAATAGGATTTATTTCCTTACAATTAGAAAAAAATTAAATTCAAGACGGTATTTTGTTAACATATTTTGTGTTCGGTTTTATGTTACAAGATTTTATTACTGTCTGCGAGTTACACTGATCTCTTCTTATCAACGTATCAAATTTTGTACAGTCAATAATATAATAGCACCAGCTAGCTTGATCTTAATTTCTTCCGTTGCATTACCAATAATAATTAAAAAGCGAAAGGTCTATTTTTCAATTATTAGTTATTACATTTTTTATTTTTCATTAAATAGCTAGTCGATGCGGAAAACATTGCACCCCGGATAAAGAAGATTTAATTAAAAATCTCATACATCACAGCAAGTCGTATTCTGAAATAAAATAATTCAAGTATATTATAAATGGCCGAAAGGGAATTTTGTCACCTCTAATGGTAAAACATTTGGTTCGAAAATGCATCAAGGATCCTTTTTAGCTAGCTACCGTGTGGAAAAAGGCATAGAATGTGCCCACAAGAGTTGATATTATTCGCCAACACTACGAGAGATGATTGGATAGGAAAAGATTGGATTTGGCAAAAGCAATTTAGTTGACCACCGGAAAAATGGAGGAATGTGCTATGGACTGATGAGTAAAAAATTGCTCCTTTTGATGCAAAGGGCTCAAGATTTTATGTCCGAAGTTCACATAACAGTGGATTTAAACCGAAATTTGCTGTAAAAACCATATCACATGATCAAAATAAAAATAAAAAACGATGAATATAGGACTACATTCATATGAAAATCTTTGAATTCGTAGTGCTCCCGTATGCCTCTGATTAAATGCCGCTGGTGTGGGTCTTTCAACAAGATAATGAGCCTAAACACACCAGCGAAATGGCAAAATGTTATCGCTCGTACTAAACCCAATAGAAAACCTGTAGACGGATGTAAAAAAAGGAGTGTATGTGCTGAAGACCACACGTGTAGTACAAGGTCTTAGGAGCGCTAATGGAAGTCTGGCATTCCATTAAATACCTATGTGTGTGTATATTCTATTTTAAGTTTGTTTATCTTAGTTACATAATAAAAATTTATTTTTTATAGAAATGAATTAGTGATATTATTTCGGCTGTATAATTTTATAAGTTTTTCAATAAACTAATGAAATATTTTCTGGCTGTTGCAAGAAAGTAATATTTTTTGAAATTGTTATAAACTCAATAATATATCAAGGAATTTGTTCATTGGTTTTGAAACAAATCACATCAAACTTTTGAAATATAAATGAACTTAGTAAAATGCTTCAGCGTGTGCTATTATATTGACTGCAGTTGTACACATATTTATAATCGTTTTATAATTCATGTAATATAATAATTTATTTTTCTTACAATTTAGAACTCTTAATTATTAAAATTGTAATCTTTAGCTTCCCAGTCGTAATAAAACATAGTAAGTAAAAATGGGGAGTGATCTAAAAAGCGTTTGGTTTTAAAATCGCCATATTTTTAAAATAAAATAATAACGAAGTGTTCTGTCTAAAGTATAAAAACTAAATAACAGCGATAAGTCAGCTTTTTAATTCAATTCTTTCATGAAATTTGGTTATCTATCATTAATTATATTCCAAAACTCAAAAGTAATTTTATCTGTTTTAGTTTAAAATCATTAAACATTGGGGAAAATATGTAAGTGATAAGGTAAAATATTCCACCATCTCGCAATGCGAACTAAAAAGAATTTTCCAAATAAATAACATGATAATCCAGGAATTTAAATATGAGTGTCTGTCAAGGATTTTTGAAAACGTGAAGTATACAATTACAACTGGCTGACAAACTCTAATAACCCTCTAAAACAAAACAACGATTAGATTTAATAAAGTCGTGAAAATTATACACAAGAAAACGTCGAACGTAAAGCTATATTTGCTCTCATCGTCGGATGTTATACACAAAGCGTACCAGGACATTAATAAAAAGCCCCATTATATGTATAAGTAAATTGCCAGAAGGCCATACAAGAACCCGACACAAGCAAAAATTGTGCAAAAAGTGTCAACACAACAAGGAAAACTGTTGATATAGACAAACTAACAAAAGAGGTTCTAAGTCTTATCCCTGAGGCACATCAGATGTAAGAAAACGTATGCCACAACAAACTCTATTTAACTGAACAAATTCAAGCCTTCCTACCAAATATATATACTAAATAGGCCTACACGCAGATTTGGAGATATTAAACTCATACCTAAGTTTACAAGGATAAGAAGAGACGTTGTATTATATACGTTACGAAATTCATTTGCTTGCCATAAATACTATGTTACTGATTGAAGAATCTGATGAAAGTAGAAGTTGTCAAGAAGTAGAGAAATTATTTTAACAAAACGAATATAAATATTATCAACTCCATCAGCCTTAGACTTGACTATGTTTAAAGCTTCAATTATTTCAATGTCGCCAACACAATGCCATGAAAAAGCAATATTGGTATTATCTAGGATCCCAACGTCCAAATTATTACACGAGTGTGTATTACCACCAGTATAGCAAAAAAGTTATTTAATTCATAAATGTAACCTTCATATATCTCTGAATCAGCACTAAGATATCCAGCACCTCTAAGAAACTTCCACGGATTTGAGGAAATAATTAATTCATAGTGAGATATCTAAGGACAACATATCTGATCAGAAAGACACCATTAAAATGTTACTTACCAGACATGCACCTTAATAGCGCAATAACGAAGTTTTCGCACTTAACGCTTTAATTGAGCTCAGTTTTCCATACAAGCTCTTAATAAATTGAACAATTAAAACTTAACTGCGCCAGAAATTATAACAAACAGCCCATGCAACCCTAGTGAAGTCTGTTAATGAGTAGAAAATTCTGTAAAATGAACACATGATATGTAATAGACCACAATAGACATAAAAGGGATAAAAAACCAATTTAGTCATGTCTTTTATATTATGGTGGTTATTGTACTTAAAAACGCATAACACATACTTACATTTTCAACTATCAAATGCTATTTAAGTAAGCTAAATTGTTTTATAACTCAATTTAAAATTTAATTAAGGTTCATGTCTGAACGTACTATTAGAGAAGTTATTTCGTTCATTCATGTTTTCTAGGAATATAATCGATCAGCTATACACGTGAACACGTCTATTCAGGCATAGCGTTAGCAGAGTTATTTCATATTATTATTATTATTATTATTATTACTATTACTATTATTAGGCATATGCTATAATAGAAATGCGACCTGACTTCCTATAAATATTGTAATCATTGTGGGCTATGTTTTAACTAGGTAGCCTGGAACTAGTATCCTTCTAGCTAGGTAGTTAAGACTGCGTCTTGCCACCGGAAACCAACCACATAAAACATGATCTGATGTTTCTTGTACCTCTCTCATTTCACTTTCTACCACACCTATCTTATTCATGTGATAGTTAAGTGTACAGTGCCGTGTTAACAGTTCATTGTAGTTTAATATAATTTCTGCTGAGATTTAGAATAGCTTCTACATAAATACTTTCGGGGCCAATAAGTCTTTTCTACTGCCGCTTGCCTGTCTAGCTCTCCTCTTCGCGTATTAGGTTATTTGTGAACTATTGTTTATTCACAGGCGAGTTCTGGACCTATTAAAGGAGTGTCCGCCTTTTTTGGCCTCTCATGTCCCGATACCGACATTAGAATCACTAAGTTCCTCGACGCTAAGGTATCTAGAGGTTGATAGCACTCACAGACCAACTTTGGTGGAAATGAGTAGTTTGCTAATGATTTTAAAGCCCGTTAGCTGTCCGAGATAATGTATATTTTTGAACCCCTCTAGGGCGTAGACCTCCGCCTCAGCTCTGCCTTCTTCCATCTTGGACCCATCCGTTTACCACTACTGTAAGTCCTATTCTACTATTTTCTCATTATTTCCCCAAGCTGCTCAATTTAAACTGCTTGGAAAAATTTTGTGTTTTATTTATCTTTAAAACTACTAAAGTACTAATATCTTTATAAATCCGTAAATAGATGTAAGAAAAGCTGCGAAAAAAAACACCTGAAGTTTTTTTTATACCGAATCTTAACTTCACGTGCCTTTATAAACATTCTAATTTTTAAACGAAACTAGGATATGAAAAAAATATTTTTTTATTTTTTTTTCCTTAAAACGATTAGCGCCATTAACAGATTCTGACTGGCTGAATTCTTTCTGAAAATCATATATTGTTGTGTTTGTAAAAATAAAACTGTAATGCCAGGTTAAGTTATATCAGTAGGTGTTGCTAGATAATAATGTTCTTTAGCCTTCTAAAACCTTTATGGTTTTGTGGGTACTCAGTCAAAACCACTTATTATCTATTCTGCATATACCACTCTGCGTATGGCAGTTGTCATTATTAGCACATAAACGCGCTGATCAATAAACCCTTTTATTTGGTGAATTTAAAAGGCGCCCGTATATATAGTCTAATGCGGTGCCATCAAACAAAACTATTTTAAAATAATGCGACTTTCAGCTTGTGGCCGTCTAATTCGTTTATCAACAATGGCAGTTTTCTTATATCCCTTGTTAATAAATGATAAACGAATTAAAAAAGCTCTAATTAGAAATTTTTTGATGTCGTCGCGTTTGTACCAATCTACTATACGACTATCATCCAGACTCGTAAGTCTTACACTTAGGCAAATCTGGAGGCGAGTGTGACCATTTGATCGATGTGAACATAATTTTTTGATGTCGCTATAAGTTCTTCCTTGAATTCGAAGATGTAAAACTAAATTCTTTTCCAACAGTTTTCTTATTATCCCAATTAAAAAAAGATTTTATTCCGATAACTCTTTTAAACTTCTCAATTTTTCCTGTAAAATTTTCCTCTTTGTAAAACTTAAAACTATCATTCACATTTTCTCTGATAATGCTGCTTGCTCGCTTTTGCCTTAATGCAGATAAATTCTACGAAGGCTGTTCACACACATTACCATGCTTGTTGCAGCCAGTTTTTTTTTTATTTTAACCTGTTTAACCTTTCTATACACGCGCATTGGTCTGTGCGAGAGATTATCTATATTTTCGTTTTTTGAACGATGTCATGGTATTGAGATAGCTGTCAGGTTTATAATTATGTACTACTATTTTGTTTCAATGAGATATCAAAATTAGTGCGAAAAGCACGACTTTTATTTATTATTGAATACCATTTCACATCACAAAATGATTTGTATTATTACTTTATTGAAATAAGTACATAAATTAATAATAAAATCAATAAAATATGCAGGTAGGTTTTATTACTGCAACTTCTATGAATTCAACGTTAGGAATACGCCGTTGTAGTATGCCCTGAATCCTGTTGTAAGTCGTTTAAACAAATTATATATTCTGGTTCCTTTATTTACTTTAAAATTACGTAATTAATTTTGTTTGCTTTAAGAAATATATAAATGTTTGTAGCACGTCAGAATTTGTATATTTTGCAAGTCATAACTAAAGCTTACAATGTTCAACAAAGCTTGGATGGTTTACATTTCTTTTAAATCCTTCTTCTATATATACCTACAATAATTAAATGTTCTTTTAAGGTTGCAAACCCCGTAACCACTAAAGCTATGAAGTTAAAATATTTACAATAGATTCTCGTAGATCTGTTAGGTTTTTTTTATATTGCATTCGTAGTTCGATTTTACCTCGGTAGAGGGCGATATTCTTATAACAATACTGCAAATCAATATTATGCTTATTTATTCAGGTATTGCCATGGTAATGTAGTAAAATGTATCATTAAATGGTAATGCACTGAATTCGTAAAACGCGTATATATAACAAAACATCTACATACAAGCAAAAATTATGAACATATATACATATATTGTAGTTTTTCTTGAAGCCTTTATAAAACAATATACCGGTAGACAGCTTCAGAATTCAAAGATAATTGTGAAATTTAGCGGGAAGTCAAAACACGATGTGGGGTTCCAGATAAAAGTATATATGACTTTACTAATGTTGTACTAAATTATATTACGTATGCATGCTCTACAATTTTCGACCCCACACATTCTGTGCGGGCGGGGGTATTTATTTATTTAATTATTAGATTCAAGTTATATGAAAGCCTTAATAGGCTAATACAAATTTAGTTTAGAAAAGTAGCCCCCAAAATATATTTATATAGAGGTATATAAATTCTTATACATAACATATAATAAACTACTTAAAAATGTGGTATGTGCTATACATTAATTATTATGAATATTTACCTAGTTAGCCATTATTAAAATTACAATATTTTGTTAAATGGTATTCGATTTGCATCACAAACAAATGGAACTACAAATGGCTTCTCAGCCTAAAAAGTATAAAATATACAAAAAATTACAAACTTTACGTCACAAAGCAGTAGCATCTCTGCAATGTAAAGTCCTGCCGAATGCGACAAGCCAAAAAGCACTGCTTGGTTGGCAGCACATATATTGCCATGCTGGCGCTTTATTTTAAGTTTGCATTGCTCGCTATGAGTGAGGCTGAGGAAGGACGCCCATTTTGAGACACCACAGTTTATTAGATCGACCAATTACCTTTAAAGACTCTACGATCGCAAGATGTCAGCAAGAGCTTTTAGGATCGTCTTCCTCAATTTTCCTTTTTTGTTTATTTACGGGAGAAGAGGAGGAGGTTGTCGAAGACTATCTTTAGGATTTTTGAGTTTGGCACTGCCTGCCTTAGACTGAGATAATTAACACCAGTCTTCCACTTTAGACTTGTCACTGATGTTCACACCTGATGAATAAAAGATGGAATCATCTGCAAACGACACCATCGAAATTCCTGGTGGGAACGCAAGTTTTGCAAGATACATAAATATATATGTAAATACATATTGTATGTGTGTATTAACGATATTGCTCCCCATGTGATACTCCCAGTTTATCTTGCGATAACTTTATTTCTGGTCTCTAAATTAAACAAACACTTGTCTAGCAAAAAGATAATTGGAAATCCAGCGTTTGTCAATAAGGGGAAGAGTGGAGTTCGTGATATCATTTATAAGTATAGAGTGATCAATCGTGTCAAGTGCTTTGCCACGGCCTCTGTTGATTAAGACTATTTGCTGTGTTGTAACCAGATTCAAAGGTACGGATGTGCTGCGCGATTCGCCGAAGCCATGTCAGATTAGTAGGCAGCCACACCTACATTCGCGTGAGGTAAGACATTTTTTTTGAGATTTGTATCGAAATGTTCTTATTACGATTTAAGTCAAAATGGTCCGATCATAATTAAGAAAAAAAGGTAAAAGCGAAGTAATCAAGAACTCTTTCTTCTTATTTGGCCTATACTTAATTTATCTCCTAGAGAATTACAAATGCACTATATCTTTCATCATACAGAAAATCTCTTCAATAACTTACAATATATATAGAAAGCAAAAAAAATCGATATACATTTCAACGAATTTACTGTAATATATTTAGAAGTATTATGCCACGAATAAATTTGCATCTAAGTATATTTTTGAGAAAAGGAGTTATACATACCTACAATTAAACAAACGCTAATGCTATGATAATGTTCGCCCTTTCAAATAAACAATCATTATAAACAATTAAAAAGTGAAAGTATGCTACAATATAATTGTAATAAATATTGCAAAGAATTGACTTAATTTAAAAAATATTAAACAAACAAAATGCTTTTTTGTGCGCTGTACTCATCTAATTTAATGTTAGTTTTCGTGGCAAACAATGACAATTTAGTTATTTCTTTTTGTAAAGACATCGCATACATGTACAAAAATAAGTGAGGTTAAATTCTATACACAGCAGATAACCCGGCAAACGATATTTTTTACTAAAAAAATCTGCCAGGTTGGCACTGGGCTAAACGATTTTTTTCTTTCATTTATATGGTCATACGTATGCGTTTTCATTTACATATAGAAAATTTATGAAATTGTCAGATTAGTAATGTGTTGGAATTTTCCCGTTCGATTATCAATCACATTTCATAATTAATTAATTAACTAACCTGCTTAACAACACCCTTAAGTTTGGCTGCAGGAGCAGATGTTTGTGTGGCTGGAGCAGCTGCCGCATTTGTTGTACTCATTTTAGCTTTTTAAATCGGCGAATAAATACAGAAACTTCCAATTATCGTTTACTGACAAAGCGGGGTGTGCACTTTAGCAGCAGTAGTTTTTCTAAATTATTTTAAACGTGTTAATATGTATTGCTTCATCAAGCAATAATTTAAGCACTCTTGTTAACAGAGACCTGCGCCTACTATTTTCGCGACGTCTGGGTTGCATAGCATTGACGGCGGCTTAAAATCTTCCTTACCCGGCTGAAAACAAAGGGTGTCCAACCTTTATTGCAAGATTGCAATTAGTCGCCATTTGTGCAGTGAAGTTCTGGCAACCTTAAAAAAATTATGGGCAACCGCCAGTCTAGGGTTAGTAAAACTGGAGCGTTACACAATGGAATCACGTATTATCATTATTGTACAATATCTCTACAATATTTTTAACAATTCAGTACCACGGGCCATACTGCCCATGACACAATTCAGTTATTGCATGAGAAATTTCGTGGTCATGTACTCCCTCGTTTCGATTATTAAAATTAGTCTCCTATATTATATAATAAAAAAGCATAATATCTCTTTTATGGGGTTACCTGAAGTCGAAGATCTATGTCAACAAGCCCGCAAGCACACATGCATTATATGAAAAAAATGTTAACAATATAAAACCCTATTAAACATATAATAATGTCAAATTGTGCATAATAACATACTATAATTTAAGAAAGAATATTGTTTTACAAAAACAGCATTCTATCCATATATGGTACTTAATTTAGTGCAAAAAGAAAGTAATAAACTGTTTTAGTTTTTTTACGTACATATAGACTATACCACATTTGAGAACCAAGTAGAAAAACAAAAAACAGCTAATGACAAACCTATTGAATATAAATTTTGCATATTTCTTCCTTTTATTTTTGTAAATCATCTCACTTTATCCAAAAATTTCCAACCAACCTTTTATAAAACGATCTCTGACAATACGACGATTTTCGATCTATTTCGTCTGGCAACTGTTCAAGTTTGTACATAAAATAACAAAATATGTAATCGGCGGCTTCCAAATTTCATCGAAGGCTGGGCTTAGCCGGCTTTAATCTGTTCTGGCGCAGGTCTCTACTGGTTACATGGCGTCTTGACTGCCACCGTGCATTTTGCTACAGATTTTCGACTAGTCAAGAACGTCGGTGTTGATGGTCACTTCGTGTTCAAACAGAGTTGTCCGAACAATTGTTCGCACAACTCTGTTATACCATTACACAAACAAAATACACAGGCAAAATAAAAAGTATGTGTTTGTGCGTTCGGCTATTAACACCCATGCATAAACTATGCTAAAAGCATCCATATAATCTCGATGAGAGACAAAAAATTATGATCGAACTGAACAGGAACATTTACACGTATTCTTCAAACAGAAGACCACAAATAGATTTTCTCTCGTTATTTTGCAGACGCTCTCTCAATGTGCGAACAAATTTTTGGTTAGTCAAGACGTAGTGGATAGAAAAATTCGAGTTATACTACGTCTTGACTAGACATAAATTTGTTTGCATGATATGTCGTAAAATTCTAGACTGCCTTCTTTGTAACTTCTGAATGTTTAAAGCGATAGCAGTACCTCACAGCTGAATGCCATATTACCCTATTGGCCTTATAACAGATTTTTACAAAATGACTGTATTCCAAAGCCAATATTGAGCTAGGACTTATTAATCGTTATTTTTGGTTTAATATAGAGGGTCCAAGTTAAGCGTCGATCTAGGTGGGTACCCAAAGATTTTACGTCAGTTTACACTGTAATTTTTCCTTCCGACGGAAAACGTTGCCTTAGAATATTTCAATTCATTTACCTGTATTCTCCACTTTTTTAACCAATCTTCTAGCTCATTAATATGATATTGAAGTTGCTTGAATGTAACTTTCCTGTTGTGGTTAACACTTATAAGTGCAGTTTCATCTGCAAACGGCGACGTATATCTATTAACAATACTACCAATTTCGCGTAGAGTTTTGCCTTCGTTTCGAAGTTTTAAGACTAATTCTCTTACATCACTGGAAGTTTGTTTACCCATTTTAAATAAATACTCAACTTATTCAGCTTCTTAGCTTTGAGACGCAATTACTTTAAATAAAACATTAGAAATAATCCAATAGAATGACAAAAGGAAGATATAATCAAAAATAACGGTATACTTTTACAGAATGGCATTGTAAACAAGAGACAGAAGTGCGCTGTACACTTTATTTTGACGCGTTAAATATGCAGTATATTTTGTTTTTGTTTTATAACTTTTGTTGTTGTAAAGAAATGTTTTTGTTTTTTTAGACTTAGGTAAGAACTTGAATACTGATTTCAAAAAATATAAAATAATCAACTTACTCGTATTTTTAAAGACTGAAATAAAAGTATATTATGAAAAAACGCTTTTGTACACTTTATTTTGACGCTCACAGTACGTATTTGGGCTTGTTGGCTGTATATATAATAGCGGCCCTAGTATGCTACCTGAGGATCTCCTGCAAAGATGTTCCCATTTTTAGAAAATCGATCTTTTAACATTACTTTAAATTTTATATCTGTTAGAAAGCTCTTCAGCTTGTGAGAGTTTCCAGGTAGAACTCAAGTTGTTTTCGTAAGTAGACCATTATGCCAGACTTTATGAAACGCCTGCAGATCTATAATGCAGATCTAATAACGATGACAATTCTGTGGACTTCTTAAATTGTACTATGGCTTGCTCGAAAACAAACTGATGGTCCGAGATGGTGTTTTGTTCACTAAGGTAAGGTTTTAAAGATGAAAGAATGACGTAATCTGATTTAAGTCCTTCACTGGTTTATGGATCAGCAGTGTCAAACATCTTCCAAGACCATAGGAAGAAGACAACACGTAACATAGCATTAAATGGGTATTATAAAATTCTAACAGCATAATTAGGAAAGTATCTTAAGATTGATTCTGGAATACGATCAGGTTCGGGTGATTTTCTCATATCTGTTAGAAATGAATTATCGGCTTCAAATTATGTAACCGTTTGTAGCTTAGTAGTCTTGTATATGTGTTCGTGTGTATCTTTTGTTTATTTTTTCTTTCTGTAGAAGTTGTTTTTGTTTCTACTTTGAATCGCGGTTCGGGGAATTTCCGCTACGCAATTGTTTATGCTTTATCTTTATAACATTGCGTATTTGTACAATACAATCTTCGATTATTACTTCGTAACACTGCCGCCCACTTAAGCCTTTCGTCCCGAACAGCATCCATATCACCTTTTCCATATTTGGCTAGTCGTACAAGGTGAACCACCTTCATTTTGGACCTCGGGCTATGGTACCTCTGTATCCTGTAAACTACTTCATTCAGTCTATACGTTGTATAGTCTCTCCCAGTGTGCTTGCAATTTAGGGGATAATCCTTTCTTGCGTTGTGGATTAAACAGTTGTCCCTCGGTAAATCCCTCCGTGTTTGCTGCTCGATCATACCTATATGGGTCAGCTGCACGTCAATAACACATTCATTTTTCTCGACATTTGTGCAGTGCTTGCATTCTACGTTACATGGCCATCTTGAAAGGGCATCACCATTATTGTATTTCCCTCATTTTCGGTGCTCAATACTAAAGTCATAGCTTTGCCGACGTTCAATCCACCGTGCCAGCTGCCCTTCGGTGTTCTTAAATTGCAGCAGCCAATGTAATGCGGAGTGGTCTGTCATTAAGATGAAGTGTTGGTCATATAAGTAATTGTGATAATGTTTGACGCACTCCAGCACTGCCAAAAGCTCCCGTCGTATAACACGGTAATTTCGTTCAGGATTGGACAATACTCTGCTGTAGTAGCCAATGACTTTTTCCGCCCCATTAACCACCTGGGAGAGCACCCCTCCTATTCCATAGCCGCTCATATCCGTGTCTTATATGAATTTCTGCCCAGGGATTGGATAGGCAAGGACTGGTGCTGTACACAAAAGTACCTTGAGCATCTGGAATGCTTCTTCCGCTGCCTCACTCCAGTGGTATGGTCGCGTCTTTCTGGTCAACTCATCCAAGCTAGCAGCCACTTAAGCAAAGTTCGGCACAAATCTACTGTAGTATGTGCAAAGCCCCAGGAAACTACGAAGCTCATGAAGATTATGTGAGCGAGGCCAGTCCTTTACTGCCAGTATTTTGTCTTCATCAGTGGATATACCCTCTGATGTTACACGATGCCCCAAATATTTAACCTCCTTTTGAAACAAAGCACGTTTCTTAACGCTTAGTTTTAGTCCTGCAGCTGTCATACGCTTAAATACTTCATCCCGGTTTTTCAGATGTTCGTCAAAAGTCTTCCCCATCATGATTATGTCATCCAGATACACCAAATACGTTTTCAAATTGAGATCTTTAAGCACACGTTCCATTAAACGCTCAAAAGTAGCTAGAGCATTGCAGAGCCCAAATGGCATCACCTTGAACTGCCATAGACCATCGGTCGCGCTAAAGGCAGTTTTCTCCTTGTCCTTATCGGCTATATATACCTGTCAATAGCCGCTCTGCAAGTCCTAGGTAGAGAACCATTTCGTTCCGGTCAACGTGTCTAAGGTATCGTCAATTCTGGGCAGTGGACAACTGTCTTTCTTTGTGACGCCATTAAATTTCTGGTGATGCCGTTTTTCTTCTTCACCAAAACTATTGGCGAGCTCCACGGACTGGAAGATGGCTCAATGACTCCACTTCGTTGGCAAGTTCTTTGACCTCGTTTCGCTTTGCTACGGGAACACTCCTGGGTGCTTGTTTTATAGGCCTCGCTTCGCTGGTGTTGATTTCGTGTTTCACAACTGCGGTTCTACCTTGGCTTTTATTATTCAGGCCAAAGACAGGGGCATATTTTCTTAGCAACTGCTTAGCTTTGTTCCTGTCAGGAGATGTCAGTCCTGCTACCCATTTTTCCACCTGTTCTGCCAGTAAATCTCGTTCTTTGGCTGTTATTTTGTGGCTTCTGAATTCGCCGTACAATTAATTTTGGCTTCTTCCGGCTCACATTGACCGATTTCAAAATTTCTGTCAATGGTCTTTACGCTGTTGGACAGATAAAGTACTCTTACAGGAACTCGTCCATTGTCCCAGGCTCTCACAAGAGCTCTAGCTGGTATGATTTCGCCTTTTAGTTCTTTTTGCGCTACAACTCACAAACGGTTATCCACACAATCCTTCTCCACACGTGCCCATACTATAGTTTCTGCCTGATGTGGTAATTTCTGGCGTTCAACGGGAAACAGCTTCCTGGAAGTCGCCGACCGTACCACAGTTAAAGCATTTGGCGCGAGATTTGCCTGTTTCCTCCAGTATTTACTTGTTCATCTCTTCTATCTCGCTCCTTTTTCTCCGCAAATTGACGTATCAGCCTCAAGTCGCCGCACCTTATAGACTTTTGGCTTCGACATCACTTTTGCGGTCTCCTGGGCCAGCGCGTACGAAATGGTTTCTACAAAGGACGACTTCTCCATAGAGCTAACTGCATATTTAATATTTGGATACCGTATGCCACTTACAAATGCTTCTATCTTGAACTGGTCTAGGAATGGATGGTTCTCACCTAGGTAAGTCAGTTGAACCAAGCCTTCAATTTCCATTGCGAAATCTTGCAACGTTTCATTCGGCTTTTGCACTCTGCCCCACAGTTCTATCCTGTACAGTTCTCCCTTATGTTCGCTACCGTACTTACGTTGCAAAGCCACCATTATGTCGTTGTAGTCATTTCTGCAGCCAGGTGGTAAGCCTTCAAGGATTGCTGCTGCTGTTCCCTTCAACGCCAGGTTTAGTTCTATTGCTTTTTCTTCATTGTCTTATTCGTTTTTGCTAGCCACCGTTTCCAACTGGAACTTGAAGACATTAAAATGTGCGCTACCATAAAAGCTCGGGTTCTTTATCTTGCTGGCGTGCTCAGAGATAATTCTCACCAGTCCTTTTCGGAGTGTTTCGTTTGTTGGCTCTGACCTCAGCTAAGAGTCTTTCGCTGTTAACCTTAGAAGCTTCTTGAAATTTTTCTTCTACCTCAGCTAAAAGCTTTTTTGCTGTGAATCTTAGAAGCTTCTTGAAATTTATCCTCTAGTCTCTTGTTGTATAATCCTCTTAAAATGTTTCCTCTTGTCTCGCCGTTGGCAGATCAAACTTGCTCAGCTCTTTTTTTAGCTGATCTACTTTCAGCTCGTCAAACTTAATCTTTTTTACTTACTTCTTATTTTTACAATTCTACTTCTGACACCAGTTGTTACGTTTATTACCACAATAAACGTTAATTTGTAGGGTTCGTTTAGTTGCAAGAATCAAAATACATAGTCCTTAATGATTTTATCAGTACACAACTTTATTCTGCAATTAAGACTCTATTTACAACTCTTCAGTACTAATTTACACTGTACACTTAATATTCTTTTATACACACAGATATTCACTCTATGAAATCTGCAAAACAACTACATATATCCTCTGCGGTGGACGGCACCTTTATATAGAGATCACGGCCGCTTCTTGAAATGTCTCGAACATACGTGAATTTTCTGGCTTAGTAGTCTTGTATATGTGTGTGCATGTATCTTTTTTTTGCTTTCTGTAAAAGTGGTTTTTGTTTCTACTTTGAATCGCTGTTCGGGGAATTTCCGCTACGCAATTGTTTTTGCTTTATGTTTATAACATTGCGTATTTGTACAATAGGACGTTTCACACATTTTCGATTATTACTTCGTAACAATACATATATAAGTATGTACATAACATGTGTGTATTCTGTTTGCTATTGAACATGGCTGATACATGGTTTTTTGTCACAAAGCTAAATCGTGGTAACTATTAGTGGTGAAGGTTCAAAATCCGATTGCTGCCGAAAAGATAAAATGTTTAGGACAACATTGAAGATCAAACTCCTGCAAACCCTGATGGAAAGTTGAGAGAGCGTGATACCGAAGCGTGCATTTTAATTGGCTTGGTTGTGAAAGAGTCAGGGATTTTCTGCATTAGAAATAGTAATAATACTAAAGATGCTTGTAATGTTTTAAAGGCGTACCAATTTACGGATTGAAATTGTAGTCGGGTGGCGATATGGACAAACAATCGCTTGGAGAAAAGGTTTCCGACTCTTGGATTAGTTTCAATGTGAACGTACACTCATTCACTGACTATCAGCAGGATTTTTAAACCGGCTTAAATTATTATTATTCACTATTTGTTATTGTTCACAACGCACAATATAATATGTTGTTGTTTATTTTTGTTTTTATTTATTTCTTTGGTTTTGAATTGAATTTTCTAATAAAAAAAACTTCAAGCATTAAGTGTATTAATTATACCCTAGTACGTCTGTACTTAACCACGTTCACAGCTGATAACGAAGCCAGAGACCGTTATATTTATATTTTGGCATGTCAAATATAATTTCCTTTAATGTCAGCTCAGATGATTTGTACCGTTAATTTGCATAAATTTAACACTCACCCGCAACGCGTATAACGAATGTGTAATATTGTTGAATTAAGTGTTTTATTTATTTTATAATATAAAATTTCCAATTGAAATTTTTTGAAGAGATCCTTGCATATATCAAGGTTGTCAAGTTTCAAATTGAGTGAAATGCTAAGTATTCTTCCATTTAAAGAGATGGGTATGGAAGTTTAGGCCATCCTAACCCTATGGTCTATGTTTGGGCAGTGGAAAAAGATAGTCAATTGTTTGAGACTCCCGACAAAAACACTTCGTTGTCTTTATCTCCGATTTAGTATCATCACACCTTATGTGATTTATCAGAAGTCTATTTATGAACACAATAAATGGCTTGCTTGAATGTTTCCTACTAAGCCATGAGGGTGTATTGACATGTAGTGACACATTATGGAGACTGAATCCGCATTCAAGATAGATTCATGGCTGGATGCTACAGAATCTCTAATCTTGTCTTCTGTAAGGCCAATGTGCTCTGGAATCCACAGAGAATTAACTATATTGCTCCGCATTTAATAATGTCATAGAATTTTGGGTAATTGAAAAATATGAATTCTACTTTTTGGATGTGCAATCAGAACCTAAAGAACTGATTTACTGTCTGAAACAATTAAAATGCTAGTATAATCTTGTAGTAGTACTAGTTTGCCCCTTTAATTCTGCCAGAGGGCTTTAGCGGCATAGATGGATGCATCAATATTGAGGGGATAGTTAGGTTAAATATTTAGGCTAGGAAACTACCCCTCAGAACCTAAGAAGTACTCTGTTTTTGGAGCCATATGCATAAATTGGGGCAAAACTTGTCCAAAGTAATTTTAGAAAATTGTGGATGGCAAAGTCTTAATGAAATAGCTTATCTTTGAATCTTGGATCTTAGTATTGTTATAAATGGGTGGGAGAAAGAATTATAAGGCTATTATGTTATTACTCAGACATGAGCTGCATGCGTTCATGTAGATGCATACATTCATACGTAGCGCCTTCCACTGAATCCTTTCCACTCTTATAAACTAAAATGCCGAGCAGGCCAATAAAAGTGGAAAATGTATTCTAATTTGGGTCTTACGACAACTGTCGCGCTTTGAACTACGGATCGGACAAGGGAAACAATAATCAGCGCCATATATTACAATGTCGTCTGCATAGACCAAAATGTGGATATAACTAGACACGTTTAAAGACATCAGTACATAAGTGAAAACAAAGTGGACTGAGAACGCAACCATGTGATGCTCCTGTATACAAGTGCCGATTGATAAAGTCTTCTTTATAGAATATATAGGGACCTTTAAACTGAAAGAGATAGTGTATGATTCGTGCAAAATTCGAGGGAATGTTAAGTGCGAAAAGCCTAAGATATAACAACTCTACGCAACTCTACAGTTATCCTGGAGCCTATAGAGATTTCTAAAATATTCTTGATTTGATATGCCGACAGGATGATTTTATATAGATATTTAGAACGAGTTTCCGTCATCCATCGTAAAGTTTGGTTTGGATACAATCCGATTTCGTCTATGTGCCATCTTCAGTGTCATTTTTCGTTCCGAGCTACGCAATTTAGTTTACTTAATTATCGTTAAAAACTAGTGTTGGTGAATTTTAAAAACCGGAGAGAAATTCGGCTTTAAAAGAAATTTTGTAAAGAAATGATTAACTTTTAAAAGATCTTAACTATTTAAAACGTAATTTCGCTAAAAAAAAAGACTTACTAACCGTCAATTTTCTTCCTTTTGTTTTCAGTTTTTATATAGCTGTTATATTTATTATAGCTGTATTGGTGATGTAGTCGCGTTTCTGAATACGCCTTCATTTTGACATTGTACAGTTTTTCTCACTGAGCTGATTTCACAAGAGCGTCATTAGGATTGACTGCGTCTATAACTCTACGTCTTAACTAGCCATAAATATGTTCTCAGATTAGAGAGCGTCTTCAAAATAACGAGAGAAAATGTTTTCATGATCTTCTGTTTGAAGAGTACGTGTAGACGATCCTGTTCAGTTTGATCATAATTTTTTGACTACCATCGAGATTGTATGGATACTTTTAGTATAGTTTATGTACGGGTGTTTACAGGCGAGCGCATTCACACACAGTTTTTATTTTGCCTGTGTATTTTGTTTATGAAATGCCATAGCAGAGTTGTGCGAACAATTGTACGGACAACTCTGTTTGAACATGAAGCGTCCATTAACAGCGACGGTCTTGACTGCACAAATTTCTGTGCGAACAGCCAGTGCCAGGCAGTATTTTTATCCAATTGAAGGAAAAATAGATTGGAATTTCGGCAAGGTCTTCATATATTACCAAGCATCTCGCCAATCACATTTCTAAAATTTTCATTACTAAAAAGGATCTATTATCGCCACGTTTGGCGAGAAATCGCCATACCTGACAACACTCCTTACAGTTTTTAAAACATTTAAACATTTAAACAGAGAGAAAGCAAAATTAACAATAATACAAAGAAGGTACTTACATATCTTATCACAGTGTTAATTATATTTTGTGGTAAGTACGAACTAGAATGCAATAATATTTTTTCAACCATTTTTGTAATTGGTGATTATTTCACTAGGTCACCACTCAGATTAAATATGTCCAGCTCACAGGAAGAAGACAGTTCATCCGAGGAGGTATGTATAAAGGTTTTTAATGAGTTATAGGTGAATTAATGATGTGATCACATCAAATATGTACTAGATGCAGTTTGTCAAGAAACTGTTTTTACAATGGTGATACTCGGTGTAGAATACCGCCAATGTAAAAAAAAAGATTTTTTACTTACACTTTTTTTTTATATTTTTGCAAATATTTTCCATTGAGTTCTATAATATACATATAGGTACCTTTTTTAACTAGATTTGCCGAAAAAAGCTGTTAGTAATTACGAACATACAACAACAAAATAAACATACAGTGGGGAGCAGAGGTGCGTACACGTTTGTATTTTCTTAATTTTAAAGCGGATAAAAATAGTAGCAATGAAGCGATTTAATATTTTGTTTATTTTTTTATTATTATTTATGTAAAACAAGAAACTACATATTCAAAGAAAAAACTAAATAAAATAAAAATAACTCGAATGTACTCAATTATGCACTTTCCGACAACTGTTAAAATATATTGTAATTTTAGTACTTGGTACATAGCCCTTTATTTTGTAATATACTATTTATGCGTTTGGACATACTTTTTATTTTTGGAAAATTTCATCTGGAGTTTTCTGCTACTCAAGCTACACACGTTGCCACGACTCGATTAAGTTATATGGAGCTGTTCGATATTGTCTCAACCGTATTTTCACAATTGACCACAAATTTTCCTTAACGAATCTCGAGGTGTGTTTCGGGCCTTTATTCTGTTGAAACATAACATTCCCTTCAGGATATACGCTCATATATACAAAATCTAGAAAATAGGCCTGCAATATGTTCAAATAGTCTTGCTTTTTCAAGATGCCATCAATTTTTTGCAATGGATTAACATGTAAATCAATCCCACACCATCACGTTGCATCAGCCGTGCTTGACCGTTTGTTTAAAATGGTTTGTTAATATGGTCTGATTATATGATGCACTTTCAGTCAACAACAGTCCAATCTTTCTATGGCTTTGAGAATTTTAGACGTGCCGAAACATTTTTATACGAAACATTTTATGTATAGCCTGCCCTTGCAGAGCTACATTTCGCCGTTTTAGCATTCTAATGACCACTGATTGGCTTGAATTAACATAAGTTATTTAGCTATCATACGTGATGAAGAGTCATCATCAATTGTCATATTTACAATAGAATTTTCCACGGTACGCGATAGTGTTCGTGTATTAATTGCTTTAAAAATATGTATGTATGTATGTATATTAATTTTTTGTTGTACATTAAAAAACACCACTTTTTGGTATACGAAGTGTTTAATAACAAAGATCAAGATTACAGCAACCATTTCGAAAACTGAATTTAAAATAACAGTAGCTTTAAAATTTGTCTACTAATTTAGTTGAGAACAAGTATGAGCAAGACTGAGTACATACAAGTTATTTTGTTTTTATTAAATTTTCTCTCATTGCTAGTGTTGTCAAGATTACAAAAAAGAAATTTGAAAGTCGCTTGCTTCATTATTATTTTTTTTATGCAACTGGCAATAGAAAAAAATACAAACATGTACTCACCTGTGCTCCCCACAGTATCTCGAGAAATTGAATTCTATACATTTGCGCTTGCTGTTGCTCTTCAAACTATTCTTGGATTTTTTAAATGGATTTACTGTTTTTTTCATCAATATGATGCTGGTATTAGCATAGCACAAAATTACGCATTTTGCTTTGAAAGTATATACATATAAACATATATCTTCAGCTTCACTTCCTACATATTAAAGATGCATGGTAAAAAAATTTCAAAGGATGTGATCCAATTTGTTGATTAGAACCACCATATGTGTAAAAGTTTACAAGAAATTCCAGAAATGTTTGCGTTGCAAAGGTAAACAGTTTACAACGTAATAAATCCTGCTCAAAACAAAAGGTTATAGCTAAGATCGTCAACGTTAAATATCAGAAACAGCTGAACGTATAATAGAAAAGTTTTCGAAAATCAGCATATGTATATCAACTAGGACTATTACTAACAAGCTTCAGGAAGAATGTGCTATTATTGTTTCCAACGCAACGATAAGATACATATGTATGTAGGTCCTGAATAAACAAATACACATCAGTGGTTGTGAGAAAGAAGAAAACACTCCTTTCGATGCGACACGATGATTGCCTTTAGCCATGATGCAAGCCGATAAGTCCAAACAATACTGGGACGACGTTATACATATATTGAGAAGAGAATAAATTATGTTGTATTATAATATTGTCTAAGCAGAGTATGGCGGCAACTTTTGAAACCTTAGAAAATCGCAACATTATTCCAACCATCAACCATAATCGAGTAAAGCAGTTGAAGATTTAGTTTTTGTGGAAAATACAAAGGATGCAAAATAATATACACATAAATATTTTGAAAGAGCATTTTATGCAAAGTGCAAATAAATTTTACCAGAAGAATGGGGCTATTGTATAATTGCGAAAAGGAATTCGATACTCCTGCACAGAGTTCAACCTTGAACACCAATGAAAATGTATAGGCGACAAAAAGCATAAAAAAACTATATACTAAAACTTTTCATGGTACAGTAATGGAATAAAATTTCAAATGAAGTTGACTGCAGACAGTAATACACACTAGAAGGTGTCAGTCATACTAAATAATAAGTCGCCCAAAATTGAAAATTTAATATGTAGCTTTTTTTTATTAATGCAACAATTTCTTGTCACATAAAAATTTAAGTATGTTTTGTTTTTGTAATTTTTTTGCTGTTTAAATGGGTATATTCTATTTTTTCTCTTGCTAATATTAATTAAAAAAAAATTTTTTTTAAATAGATATTTGTTTTTAGTAAAGATGGATATATTTAAATGCACACATAAAAAAATCTTTTCTTTTATTGTGAAGACAATTCTTGACAAACTATATGTGTATTATACGAGATTTATTCAACAAATATAATTAATTTTTCTCGAAAAATATTTGTTTAATAAAACAAGTCAACAAATTCCGGTCATCTTTTTGTTATTCCACAACATAGTGTTTCCTATTGTCTGGGGCGTTGAATTCACTCTTTGTCATTTTCATTGAGATTGGTATAGAAGTTTTGATTTTATTCGCAATTAAGTTACGGTACCTAATTTAGAAAAATACGTTTTTATACACACTTAGAATACGATACTTTTAAAACAGTGCGCATATAAAATTTGTTTTTAAGAATTATTATGTTAACTACAGCCACTTAATCACGAATAAAATCAAAACTTCTGTTCCAATTTCAATTGAGAAAGGGCTTATTATGTTTGAAATATATTTAACTGTATGTATCTGAACATTAAATGGTATCTTGGTTTTATTTTTATTAACTATGAATTTTTAAAAACTAAATATAGTTACTATTCTACGATACCTTTGAAACTACTGGGTAAATTTAAAAATAATGTTAGCATACCTTAAATGTAATTTCATTGAATTTTTCATATAACCAAATATAATGAAGGGTTTCCAGTTATGCTGTAACATATATCGTGCAACTAACTTCATCGAAAACTATAACGACCAGAAGAAAGCTGATAACATTTGTATTCAACGGCCCTGATTACTTAAGAAGCAATTAAGTTGCAGAACAACAAAAAATGTGTTCCCCTGTGTAATCAATATCTAAGAGATACAGCCATGGTTATAATAAATAGGACACTTTATAAAAATACTTTGCATTTCTCCTCATTAAATACTAAAATTTTTAATTTGCTTTTTATTAACAGTAACTTATAATCGAGTACTCTATGACAATATAAAAATAGTTGCTATACATAAAATTCCTCATTATTTATAGCAGAATTTTTGAATTTTGCCTATGTAAGAAGACTTAGACATATCAACAAGACACCATAAAAGACTGTCGAATTTTAATTCAGTGCTATTAATATTATTAGTAAATCGCTGATTTTGGTTTGTTTTATCTTCTTTCGTCTACAAACAACAACATGGAACGTGGAAAGCACTGCAATCCTGAAAAAAGGAAGCTTATATACGAACTATAAGAATAATAATCTTACTATAATTGCTATTTTAAAATGTTCGCGAAATATTGCATACAATGCTCTTCGTAGAAGTATCAAATAAGCTTATCAAAAGAAGATTGAAAGAAGCAAATTTATTTGGAAGAATTAGTCGCAAAAAGCTACTACTCTCAAAAAGGAATATCAAAAATCGTCTTGCCTTCGTAAAAATATTCTGTTAAACGACGAAACCAACGTAAATCGCATTGGGCTCGATGAAAAAACTGTTTTTCATTGCAAACCAGGCATTGAATTTAAGGTACACACAAAATACAGTAAAGCATAGTAAAGGAAGTATTATGCTGCTCGGTGCTTTTCTTGGCATGATATGAGCTCTCTCTTTAAAATTAAAGTGAAAATCGACCGGCTCAAATATTAAAATGTCTTTAAAACGGGATGGAGCCTTTTGCTCTTGAAAACATGCCATTAGCATGATAATGAATCAAAGCACTCTGCTAAGATATATAAATAAAATAGTATTTTTTGAAGGAAATAATTAAGGTTTTATACTTGCCGGATCCATTAATTCAATAGAAAACTTTTGGAATGACGTTAAGAATGCAATTGGTCGCAATTCAAGAAGCCTGGTATTCGCCCCCAAAGCACGATGACAAAGATTGGTTAAAAGTATGAGCCAATGATACAATATAAGCAATAACAAAGCAAGTACAAAATAACGTTTTAAATAACTTTTACCTTTGATTTTTAAATATTTTTATAAATTGTAAGCTAGTGTCCTATTAACATGTTCAAGTCAAGGAATCAAAAGTTGTATGTATTACAAACTTTTTTATGTTATCAAAGAAAGAGGAACAATTAAAAATAATAAAAATATTTATCAATTAATTACATACGTTTTAAGGTCTTAAATACAAAAATGTTTTTTAAATAAAAATTTTTGCATTTGTGTAATTAATTGATAAATTAAAAAAAAGTCGAAAAATATCTACTTATAATAAACTAATAATAAAAATATGTATGAAATGTCCTATTTTCATAACCATGCCTGTATAGTTGCAACTATTAACTTATATTCGTCGTGAGTGTTCCTACATAAGATAAAAAATTGACTGCAAGTATCCATAACCTTCAGTCTCTTGACTTTTTGAACATAGCACAAAATATGTAGTAAAATTACTAATAATAAGAGAACTTGATAGACATTGGATGCAGTTAATGGTTCCCGCAAAACCATCGCTGCCCAAAGGAAAACAACAAAAAAATTTGCATGGTTGGGAGATCTTGTCACGCACCACATGGAGCAGATAAGTCCCGAAGACCAAGATGATGCAGCCTGGCGAGTGCAGTGTCTTATGCGAAGACTTACGAAACAACATTCACAACAAAAACATGATTCCAGTACTGCGTCTCCTGACTATCTTGAGGACTCTATGGAGGCAGTATCTGATGAAGACTAAAAAATATTTTAAAACAGGTAACAATATAACAATGTAATATATATATATATATATATATATATATATATATATATATTTACACATGTCCTTTAATTAAAATTTTTTTCTCTGTAGTTACAGAAACAATTCGGTAAAAAACTTTTGTTTACTGAATGTGAACATACTATATATAACGGTGTATCATCATATTTCCAATAAAACTTTTTATGTTTACTCTGAAGTGGTAAAAAATTACAATAAAAACGTCATTGCTAAAACAAGTTTGTCAAATACGAACTAGATTTGATTTTTTCGTTTGTAATTAGTTTTTTGTTTTTACAAATATTTATATTTGACATAGTTACAATAATTATTGTTTTGACTGAAAAGGTGGGCTGCGCAAAAACATTTTTGAAACTTCGTCATTTCAAACCGACCAGCCTCTCGATTTCAAATCACTGTGCATTTTTTTCGCCATTTTGATTTGAACTGGGAAATGATATGATTACATACTCTTAATGTTATGTTTTTGTTTTTCAAAATAAAATTAATTATTTTGTTAAGTTCAATACGTTGGAAACCTCTAAGGCCTCTTATTATATTTAAAGAGAAAACCCTAAAATTTACTAAGATGCTGCATTTTTTGTACAACCTTTTTAGTGTTACTTTTTTCGTAACTCACGCGGAATTTTTGTTTTATTGGGCTGATTACACTTGTCATTGCTTCATTTTGTTATATTTTTCTGAGAACTTAAATATATTATAATTGCTTACAAGCAATTCAGCGGTTAGTCCGTTATTGAGAACAACGAAAATCCCGACTAAATATCAACTAGGAATTTTCAGAACAAAACAATTTCTTTTGGTTTTTAAATCGTTCGTATAATCAGTTTCTCAATGATCGTTTTTTTATTTTATCAAATTCATGTTTTTATCTGAGCAATTTCAACCACGTGCCGTTTTAAAATCACTTTTTAAATTATTGCGAGTCCGCTGATTTCTTTGTTTTGCTTGGTTTGATGTAATAAACTAAAAAAATAAATTAAGGCCAAGTAAATTTAAATGCCTGGGGCCAAATTATTCCGCTAAATATATTAAAAACTTCATGGAAAACAAACTTTTAGAAATTCAAAATAAATTGTAATTTTTAAATATAAAAGCTTATATAGACGAGAGATATGCGTCGTTTTCGAATACATTTTGTTTTACAACAAAATATTTATTCAGAAGCCTAAATAAACCACAATACATAGTAAATAATTTCCCAATAGTCCATACATACATATGTATATAATTTACAAATATTTGTACTTTTAAAGTTTTCTAAAAACTAAAGAGGTAACTACGCTACCGACTTTGCCTCCAAATTTAAAAGTAGGCGTTGGTATCGTACATATTTTCTCAAATCTACCCTGAAAACTATCGATTAGTTCATCTCCAGTCCAGTTACAAGACGTGATGATAAAAATGCCTTTCTCTTCCATAATTGTTCTTACTGATTCCATATACAACTCCCTCTTTTCTTTTGGATTATCAGGACATAAACTTATAGCGTCATATGTACCTTTATCATGTACTATTCCAAATTTACCCAAATCCTTACAGGCATCAACATTCATTAAATCAGCTTTTTTATAAACAATTTTCAAATCTTGGTCTTTAGCTATATTTTGAGCTAACTCAACTGCTTTTTTAGAGTAATCTATACCCAACAAATTAGTAAAACCTTCTCGTCCCAGTTCAACAAGAAACATTCCGTTTCCACAGCCTATGTCAATGATGGGTACACCGTCTTCTATACCATCCTGTTTTATTATCCAATTGATAATTCGTATTTGGGAATCTTCATCAAACCAAATCTCGCCAACATCTCCATGATTTATATAATTTTTGACTTCACGTTCGTATTCCTGCTCCCAGTACTCCTTTGTGCCCAACTCTGAGCCATTCAATTCTCCTCCAGACATTGTTAAATTAGTTTCACGGCCTTAGTTAGTTTTGAATAAACAGCTGAATAAGAAGTTGCCACATCAATTTTAAAATAATATGTTCTCACACTGATATCTAATTGTCGGTACCGATTCGAACTATTTCGCCGTAAAGCGCTTTTAAAACTTGCTTTATTGCGTATTTTTAATATTCTGGAACAATGGTGTAAGGGCTTCAGGTGTCACCTTGTAACAGTAAGATACGTGTTGATTAATCACGACTCTCGCCGTCACCGTACCAACTATCATTATTACTGTAATGTGGTGAACGTGGCATTCATGTTTTTCCATATTCCATACAATCTGGCAGGACATTTAATTGATTCCCACAATGCAATGCTTTAGTTTATAGATCTGAATTTTTCCGTACACTTCCTCAGTAATGTCAAATATTTATATATTTTTTTAATACACTTGATTTGACGATTTTGCAAAAGCATTTGAACTTTTTTTGTTTAAAACGGAACAAAACATTTCTATTGAGTCAAAAAAATCAATTAATTGATTTATATCCTTTGTAGCGGTGCTACAAGTAAAATAGAGTAAGTTTTGGAAGAAATGACACCGCCACGAAGCGGAAATCATAATTCAAGAGGAAGAGGCGGTCGTCCCGATAATTTTCGAGGTCGTGGGGGTGGATTCTCTGGAAGTAACAGGGGCCATGTACGAAGTGGTCGCATTGAAAAGAATAGTCGTCCTTCAGGTAGTGGTCACTCTAGAGGTGGCTTTACCAGGGATAATCGTTTAAGGTTTGGTGGTGGTAAAGGAATAAACAACAATAACAATTCTGATGACTTTGCAAGTACGTAATAAATTTGCTTACAAATTTCATGTTAAGAGTAAAATAATGGTTCTTAAGATCTCCGAGAATTAAATTGGGCGCAGTTACAATTGCCTCCATTTCAAAAAGACTTTTATAAGGAGCATCCCAAAACCAGAAATAGACCTATGCATGACGTTGAACGTTATAGAGCAGATAATGAAATAACCGTGCGTGGGCCCGCTCCAAAGCCTATTATATACTTTGATGAAGCCTGCTTTCCTGATTACTGCATGAATGAGATACGACGGCAGGGCTATAATGAACCCACACCGATACAAGCTCAGTCGTGGCCCATAGCTATGAGTGGTAAAAATCTGGTCGGTATTGCTATGACAGGTTCGGGAAAAACTCTAGCTTTTATTTTGCCTGCCATTGTTCATATAAATCATCAGCCGCCTTTAGCAAACGGCGATGGTCCAATCGCTTTGGTCTTGGCACCTACGAGAGAATTAGCTCAACAAATTAAAAAAGTGGCTGATGATTTTGGTTCACATGTGTATGTTCGCAATACCTGTATCTTTGGAGGCACACCTAAAACCAAACAATCGAATGATCTAGAAAGTGGAGTTGAACTTGTTATTGCAACACCCGGCCGTTTGCTCGACTTTTTAGCTAGTGGAGTTACAAATATGAGACGTTGTACATATTTGGTACTCGATGAAGCCGATCGTATGTTAGATATGGGGTTTGAGCCACAAATTCGTAAGATATTAAGTCAAATTAGACCAGATCGACAAATTTTAATGTGGAGTGCCACTTGGCCCAAAGAAGTGCGTCAACTGGCTGAAGACTTCTTAGCAAATAATTACATACAGGTAACGTATAATAAATCTACAAAAATCTAAAGAACGAATTTTATTTTTTACATTTTATCTTTCAAAGATAAATATTGGTTCTCTTGAACTATCGGCCAACCACAACATACGTCAATATGTTGATGTTTGTCATGAGGCTGACAAGGGCTCAAAACTAAAGAGTTTGCTATCCAACATTTACGATCAACCTCAGCCAGGTAAAATTATAATTTTTGTTGCAACAAAAAAGAAAGTGGATGAATTGGCCCGTTTTATAAATGGTTTCGGTGTGCAAGTTGGTTCAATACATGGGGATAAGTCGCAGTCAGATCGTGATAATGTTTTATCTGACTTCCGAATTGGCCGATCCAATATTTTGGTGGCAACGGATGTGGCTGCACGCGGTCTAGATGTGGAGGGCATAAAATATGTTATAAATTTCGATTTTCCTCAATCTTCAGAAGATTATATACATCGAATAGGACGAACTGGCCGAAAGCATTCAACTGGAACATCGTATGCATTCTTTACAACCAAAAATGCAAAATGCGCAAAAGCTTTGGTGGATATTTTACGTGAGGCGAACCAAAATGTAAATCCAGATTTAGAGTATATGGCTCTTAATGCCGCATCTATATTAAGTAAAGAGAAGAACAATAATCGGGCTAACATGAACGGTTTCAATAATAGAGGTGGTAACAGAGGTGGCGGTCCTAGATTTGGAAACGCAGGTCGAAACTACGGGAACAACAGAGGTGGTGGCGGTGGTAATGGGGTTAACAGATCTCGGAATTTTTAAAATACCAGAAATACATGTTTCTGATTTACTTTTTCTTAATCTAAAAGCTCTGCCACGTTTTTTTTAATTTCAATACATACATTATTGATTAAAATTACTTGCAATATTATTTCTTCAATAATGATTTAAAAAATTTTTGTTTTACTAAAATAAATACATAAGTATGTATAGTTTTTAATATTCCATATAAGTTTTTAACACTTTAAAGGTATTCAAATAACTAGTGTGTATCAAATACATACCTAATTAAAGAAATATTTGCTAAAAAATAATCTGACTGCAGAGGTCATTACAATTATAATTCAAATGCATTTTGTAGTTTCTTAATACGAGTGTATTGTAAAAATTATTGACAATTTATTTTTGTTCCCAATTAAAAGTGTTATTTTTAATTTTTGTGTGAAAATATATCTTTTTTTATATTCGAGACTCGCAAGCAAGCGAATGCATAAGCACATATAGGGCTGACTTCCTGAACGCATGTTACTTTGAGATAATACATTGCAACCTATTCGTAAATGCAACCCGTAAGGCTCAATTATGCGAACGTAACCTTAAGCTAACGTTCCTACGTTCGTTTTTGAGTATACCAAAACAATGCAAACGCTTACTAAAATTAACTGTCACGTTGTTGCCGGAACGTATTTTTACGGTGCCGTTAAGTGGCATTCGTAAGCCAGTGATGGCACTCATATGAATAAAATACCATTGCTGCACATTTGCCCATTTTCGGTACATTGAAATTTATACCATTTTGGTTCATAAAAGTACGTATTAAATAATAATAATTGATTAATAATAATAATATTAATAAGAAAAATAATAACAATAATAATTTTAATAATAGAAAAAAATAGTTACAATAATAACAACAAAAAACAATAGTAATAATAATTATTACAATAATAATAGCAAAAACAATTATAATAGTTTTAATAATAAAATTATTAATATACTAAAAATATTGATTATAATAATAACAATAATAAATATGATAATAATAAATATAATAATAATGGTAATTATAAAATATGAATAACATTAATAATAACGACAAAAATAATGATAATAAAAATAATAACAACAACGATAGCAATAATTTTAATAATAAAAATAGTAATTACAACAAATAATGAAAACAATAATAATAAATAAATATAATGTATAAATTACAATGTAAAAGACTTTATATCCCTCGAAGCCAATTTAGTACTTTTTCCAATTGCACATATACGAAAATAATTTAACATTGCCCATCACTATGCCGAAAAGCTCAACACTGTTCTGAACAGCTGACAATATTTATAATTGTTTAATTTCTTGGGTTTTTTTTAATCTAATTTAAATTGAAGTTTATTTATTAAATAAAAACAAATGGATGACGAAAAACTAATTTTGCTTGTGCAGGCAAATGAGTGCCTGTATAATAAAAACTGCATTGGATTTAAGTTGGCAAAAAAGAGGTGTTATTCTGCACAATGTTTTGTTTTTGTTTATTTTATTGACGTATGTTACGTTTGTAAAGTTTCTATAACTACACATACGACCGTACTCCCATGAACTTTAATTACGGAATTACGAAGTTTTCGCAATCAAGGGCTTTATAGAAGAGCTCAATTTATCATACCCGAGCACAATTAAAAATTGCACCATAAATTGGAATCAGCCTACTAATTCAGATGACGATTTACAGTGTTGTGCAAAACAAACTCCCCAAAAATTAAAATAATTAATTTTTTTTATACCATTCATTTGCAAAAAAAATATGTTTCTATAAATAAATTAAATAAAAATCAACTTAAGTTAACTGTTTTCTTAAAATTAGACTTAAACAATTCTTTATGGGTTGTTCGATTTGATTTTAGGCAAACGATCTGAAATATTCGACTACTCTATTTTCTTCGAGTCTCATGCTAGCAATAGTCTTTACATTTGAATGTAGTGATTTCAGATGGTCGGTCTTCTTCCTGATCACGGAGACTCTTGTAATTACTAGTATATGTCTAAGGCTTAGGTCCCCATGGCATTCAAATTCCTGGCCTTCTTGCCGAGAGGCTCTTTGAGCACCATTCGAGCCTGTCTTGCGACAGTCCCCTGGTATTATTTTGAAGAATCCTGTAACAAGGCTATATGCTGCTGATGCTCGTCAAAGCATCGCATGTTCACTGACCAGTCCTGTTAAAACTTACGACGGCCTGGTCAAGGTCGCGGTTGACTTTCCCCCCTGCTTTCTTGATGGCCTCGGCATCCTACTTTGAACACCAGACCGTTAGCACTATACCCTCTATATCTGTATTAGCAAATTTGTCTACGCGAGTAACTCTCCATTTCGAAGTGTCCATCACGCATCCAAATTGTCTTTGCAGCATTCTCAGGGTAGAAACCTGATCAACGATCGTCGTCCTCACTTCTTTTCGTAGCGCCTGAAGGCCATCAACTCTTAGCTTAGCCTCTTCCCAAAGATTGGTCAGGGATTTCGCTATTTCGATCACTGTACTGTATTCAAATAAATTCTCTTTCTGAATAGAAAAAATAAAGAAAACGAACTTATGCCTAAATATTAAATTAGTTAATAATACTTGTATTAAATAATGATGAAATAAGTTTTTAGGTAAAATTAGTTTAATGGGTATAACCAAATAAAGAAATAAAAGCTTTGGTTAATTTGTCGCAATAATTGAGGTAAAAATACTGTTGCATTTCATTTCCACAAAATTATATGCTTTTGAGCTCTACGACATGTGCTCTCCGCTGTAATAAAATGTTTGTTCGTAATATATAAGTAACAAAAATTATGTGCATCTAATCAATTGAACTGGAGTGTAATATATGTATGCATCCTGACTGATTCTGATACTCTGAAGTTCTCCATAAAAAGTTGGCAGTATACAAAAAATATTTTCAATTAAAACAAGGGTACATTAATTAAAAAAATTTTATAATATTTATTAAAAAATTACGATATTTATTTTTTGATTTATCATATTTGTAAAAGAATACAATTACATTAAGATTTTTATTAAACTAAAATATATGTACATACATATATGTAATAAATGTGCAGTACATACTTATGTACATACATACATATGTATGTATATTCGATTGTATCTGATTGAAAATAAATACATTGTACATAATAAAAATGTATGCAATCATACATATGTATGTATATTCGATTTATTAAAATATACAGCTTTACTTGCTGATTAAACGGTAAAAAAACTATAATTTGTAATTTGTTGTTGGGATGCTTGCATGTGTGTATGTATGTAAGTGTTACGATATTAATTCGAATTATGAAAATTTATACTTTATCATGAGAGAAGTATGTTTGTTTAAATTTATGGTGTATTTGTACTCGTATGTACATACATATGTATATGATTTTTTTCTTTTGATTTAGATTTCATTAAAGTTACTGTGTTTTGTAAAATGTTCTTAAATATAAAAAGATTTGTTATTTCGTGGCTTTTAGATTTTAACAGCACGACGCGAGCCTGAAACGAGAAAATAATAAGTTAAATATGTATACTTATGTATGTATGTATGTAGCAGTATATATTAAGCTAATTGTTTGAAAATTTCCAAGTGTTACCTTTTTCTTTATTTTTGCGCTCTTTCTTGCCGCTTCCACCACCGCCGCTGCCAATAGCCTGTTTGTTGGCAGCATTATTGGGATTACATTTCTTGTTAATACTGCGCACTGCCTCGCAGTTGGACTCAACACCACCTGTTGTTTTTAATTTATCCTCGCGCGTCATTTCTCCATTAGTACATTCCGACCAGGTACCCTTTTCATAACGACAAGCTGTTGTATAAAGAAAAGTACAATTATAATTTTTTTAAACATAAAATTTCATCTATATATTGTACATAGATATTATCAGTAAGAAAACGAAGTAACACTCTTAACATAAAATATTTTCTTAACAAATGCGATTGAAAATCATAAAAAAATTTGATCAGTAAATAATTTAACTGAAATTTATTATTTTAAAAATTATAGAAAAACAATATTTCGATAAATTATTTGTCTGCCATTTATTAAATGTTAAAATGAAATCAATCAGTGAAATAATAGAAAATTAATGCACTTTAATTTGCTTAAAATTAATCTCTATTGACTGGGTGGTCAGATGGCACACACAATGGTATGGCTTGCCGTAACTGCGTGCACCGTCACGTTTGGGCCTGATCAGCTTTACTCTAAGCTTCCTACAGCGACACATATTGTAAATGCTTGTTTTGCTCTACATAATGTGTTAATCAAATACCCAAAATAAAAGCAAGCTTTTTACAAATCAAATTAAGACTTTTAATGTTTGGATTTGTTTTAGTTTCATAAAATTTTCAACATTAAACAAAAACCACAAAAAAAATAGAATATAGAAAATCTATGTGCAATCACTGTTTGAAATTTCTTTGTGTTTATTATTTAATATTTTTTTTATCCTCATTGCTTGCAACGAAATATTTTTGTTCAAGGCGTTGTTGAAAAATATGTCGACAGCAACAGAGTCACATAAACCCTACGGCAGCTTCGGATCGCCTTAGAAAATTCCAAATAGTTGTCAATAGTTATCGATTGTTCTTAACATTGACTATGGTAATGCCATTCTGCCGACGACGTCACTTGTATCTGTGGATAACGGTTTACTTATATTTGTTTTATGTATGGCAGTCAAGGTTTCTGTTGCAATGACTGTCAAACACTGTCAAACATTATGTAAAAATGAACGAAGATTTTCTTTATCGATCATAGTGGTTATACAACATCTATTTTTCGGATTCAAATGTGAAGTTAAATAAAACACATACAGATATGATTTTGATGAAACTTTTATTATACTATAATGTTAGAACGACCTTGCCATTACGTGCGAAATAAACTGTCATTCAAATGATCGCATCTAGATTGCTTGCAGCAGTCGATCCTTTTGCGGTAGTTTGCGAACATATCGGCGATAACGTGACGAATGTTGGTTTTCAAATGCTTCAATGTAGGGGATTATCCATGTAGACACGGATAAATTACGCATGTTGGAAACTTTCCATGCAATAAAAGTAAAATCGAGCGTGTTGTGTGGCTTGTGGTACCGTTTTGATTCAACCACATATCGCCCAGTTCAAAATCTTCAAATGCAAGGAAATAACTCGATTGATATACGGCCATAGCGCTCTGAATTTACGGTAACGGGTTTTCCAGCGTGATTTTTGAAAAAAATACCGCCTAATGACACCTACAGACCATAATGCGCACCAAACAGTCGCCGACGAAAATTTTGTTTGAAAAACCAACATTGAATGTCTGTTGCTTTAGCACTTAATATCTATGGCGTGGTGAATGGTGAGCGGCCCACTTACTTAGAACACCATACAATCGACAAAATCGTATTAACCGCTCATTGCGATGATGCATAGACCTGACCACATCTGTAACGCTTCCAGTGTCTTAAAATTTTTTATAATCTTGTAAATTCCTTGCACAGTAGGTCGATTAGGCCAACTATAATCACCCCGTGTCCACGTTTTAAATACCACTTTTATAGTAAGTTTTGATTATTTTTATTATTTTTATGGGTCTGTTGTTAAACGAATCATATTCGTAAATGGTAAAGCTTTCACTAAATAAATAACACTCCAGATAACTGATATTTAACAGCTGCCAGCCTTGCCACACCGGCGGTTTTGAAACCAGTAAATGAATAACTCGTTACCTTATTAAACTTTCTCTATTTTTATTTTTTGCTTGCTGCTTATCTACCTTTACTTTAGCCAGATCTTATGGCGGTTTGCTCGTGGATAAATTAATCTAAAAGTTAAAAAAAAATACGGGGTTCAAGATTTAAGGTTATAATTTTTGCTGTTGTATCGAATTCAATCAAAGCAAACCACCTATAAGTTTCTATTTCCTTACGTGGTTAACTGTGGCTAGGCTAAATAATAAAATGCTCGAAGATTTTGCATCTGGCAATGCCGGGGCCTTAGCATTTACTAAGTTTATTTTAGGACTTTACGTTTTGTTGCGCTTTCAGTATTTCGTGTTTTATTTACTGCCGGTTGTGTTTGGATTTATTGATAAAATTTTATTCTATTGTGTTTGTTGAAATTTTTATGTGATATCAATAACGTTTGTATTGAACAATAGTTGTGTTTCATGAAGTAAAAGTAACCATGGACGAAAATTCTTTCTCAAAAAAATTATTGAAGTTTATTACTCTTGTTTTTTTGTTTAATGAAAATATGTTTATCTATAAATGAGTTTATATGTAAATATTTGTTTAAGAACATTTTCATACATACATATGTTGGAGTAATCAAATAGTGTATTAAAGTTTAAATGGCTACAATTTTATTGCAGAAAGGGTTATAAAGAAAATGGAGACGAAATTCGATGAATTTATGGTTGCCAGGTGAGTTGTTGAATTTTGCTAGCAGGCGTTTAGTGTTTCAGGATTTTAAATGCGAATGTTATTAAAAACATAACAGCGGAAAATCAAAGCTGAATTAATTAAGATAATGCAAAAAAAGAAAAAATAACTCATTTATAAAAATTTGTATTTTATGACTTTTTTGGGTGACTTGCTGGTTTTTGTAAATATAACAAATTCTTGAACTAATGTAGGAGCACTCGAAGACCGTAGATCAAAAATAAGCCTCGGGTCTAATTATCGCTTACGATATCGTGTTACGACATTCGATAGCGAATAAAAATAAATAAAGTTTAAGATGATAGCTTTCGATAGCGAGTCATTCATTAAGGGCTATGTTTGCAAACATTGTTCGATACCAAAATGTCAATCGTAAAACAAACAAATGGTTTTATTCAATATAAATTCAAATACAAAAAGAAATATTGGCGTAATTTATGTCCGAACATCCCACTTTAGCAAGTTGCCCAGATTTTTGTTTAGGAACTTGTCCTTATATTCACATTTACGTTTTTGTGCGGATCTGAACCCTTGTTCCCAAGTTATTTTTTTGTTGTATGTGCATATGTATAAAATTTCTTGTAACTTAAAGCTCACATACGGTTGGTTATATGAAATTTCAGCTCTCTACCTATAGTGAAATGCTCCATAGAAATAAGAAGGTACCCTAGTCTCCTCAGATAAAAAGTGCCCGTTTTCAGATTTGTCTGTTTACTTTTTCTCCCAGACCTACCAGTATACCAAATTTTATACCTCTAGCTATAGTGAAAGTGTCTAATACAAATCAAGGGAACCCTAGCCTCCTAGGTATACAGACGTATCTGTATGCCATTTCAGCTCTAACTATAGTGGAAGCGCCCTATAATATTGATGTAGAGTCCTTATATTTCAAGTTTCAATATTTAATGATTATAGCAAAGTTATGAGGTTCCGTGTAAATATACATAATGCTTGGATTAGGCTTGAACTTGGCCTGGCGCATGACGATACATTGCATACGTCATCGAATGTCATAATGCCATAATAAAAAATATCGATACATTTTGCTCCATATCGTATTCAGCGATTAGACCCCTTCACATAGTTCGATTCCTTAACTTTTAGTAATTCGACCGTAACAAATTTTTATTGTTTGCAGTAGCGATTGTGTGATTCACGAACTTCTCGCAAACGATTGTAGACTTTGCACAGTTGCTCATTTTGCTAAAACCCATGGCAAAACAAAAATTCGACAAAAAAATTTTGAGAAACAAGATAAACCATATTGCAGAGGATATTTTACTGATCAAAAACCAAAAAGCTGTTCTTATATAGTAAGAAAGTTATGGGTGTTGTGGCCGCTAAAAGTTGGTAATTTTTTGGAGTGTAAAAAAAGTAAATTTTCGACAAAATCTTTTGGGCTTCAATTTCAGGTTAGTTTTTTATTTAAATTCGTGCTAAGAAATTTTTAGGCGAAGTTCTTCAAACGCCTTACATTTGAATTAAGTAGAGTAGAACTAAACTCACAAAGTTCTGGGAAGTATAGTCATGCACACCTTGTCCGTTTTGTACACTAACTATGCTAAAAAATTTGGGTGCCCGATCCTGCCCGTTCGCACAAAAAATAAAAAAACTCGTTATTAAAGCCCAAAATACATTGTGTAATGGATGCATCGTTAGTTTTCTCTTTATTCAGATTAATATCAAGTGGCACCTCTGTGCAAAAAAATAAATAAGCGAAAAGCACAAAGAAGAAAAAACAAAGATTTAATGGGGAACATTTTTTGTGCGTTTAACTATTTTTGCAAAAGGTAAGTGAAAAACATGCGAGGCTTTTCCCAAATTTATTATATACTATACATATGTATGTATGTACATATACTTACCTCCTTGTTCATAAAAAATACTGTTTATAAATCAGTTATAGACCAATTAACACTGCCCCCAAAAGATGCCATGAATTTTAGTTTGTCGAATAAATAAACAACATAAAAATATTTGCCGTTTAGTTTTCCCCACAACCGTTTAGATAACAATAACAGCTGACTTAACGATATCGAATATTGTTTAAACAAGTTTTCTCAATAGCTACGTCGCGACGTTATTAATGTCGATTATCGTTAAAAAAGATATGGTGAATCGTACTACTGGTTCTTTTTCACTACTTCTCTTATAACTTTTGTGTTGTCTGCTCTAAGCTCTCTACTTGGATTTAAAATATTAAACTAAATTAATTTTAAACTTATTGTTTGAAGACTAAATTAAAAATATTGCACTTGTAATGAAATGTAATCATGTCAGTATAATAAGGATGTTGATAGAGTTTATTATCTTATGACGTTCTGGGGTTTGACCTACATACATAAGTATTTAATGTAACAACATTTTTTGTTGCTTTGTTTTTGTGTACTCAAAAATTTTTCCTGACAATAATGTTTAATATTTATTTATTTAAAATTTTAATATTTGTTTATATTTTTGCATTTTAAAATAAGATTAAATGTGCAAATGTTTCTCAATGTTATTTACTCACTTAAAGCACTTTCATTTTCCGTTCCATTTTTTCCTCTGTGTTGTATATTTTTTGTGCTAAATGGTTTTAGAAAATAATTTTTTCCACGTTCCTTTTTTGCAGAAACAGAAATGCTTAATTGCTTTTATATAATTTTACACTTGCAACTGCACTCACACTCGCTCCAGCTTTCGTTTTATAAAACTTAAAACACTATTCGTAATTTAAACATTTTTTAATTACATATAATCTGCCTTCGTGAAAAACAATGGAACAATTATAACTAGTTAGCATCCTGGAAAGCAATTGCTAAAGAAGAAAAAAAAATTTTTTTTGAAACAGAAACCAAACGAGTTAAAAGTTACTGCATTTCTGTTTTTTTCGGTTTTAATACTGCGCGCAACAAAATCTAACGCTCATTAAAATATTCATAAAAGAAAATAATGATTTTATAACAAAAGGTGTAACCCTTTACAATTTCACTAGAGCATCTCCTGCTACAGCATCGTGACTACTATGCAGTAGCAAAACCCACGTCTACAGTAAGGTGGTACCTAAAACTCATTAATATTTTGCTATAACTTGCGTATGAAACGAAATGAATGATGAAGCAAAGTATCTATGTATGTGTTTAGCCGGCTTAATCCTAACATCGGAGTCAGCCAAAATTATTTCATTTGCGTACAAGAATTTTTAAGGTAACAGCTAAAACGTTTTTCTAGAGTTCTGTCGGTCACGAACTAGTTCGTTCAATTTCAAAATGGGTTCCAATTGTCGAGTTTCGAGATTCTATAGTGAATTGATATCATTCTAGCTAGAGTTGTGTTTGTCACGAAATAGTTCGTTCAACTGAAATGTTATTTCAGAAAAAAGCGGCAACTTTACAACAATTACAAAAGCATCAATTAATTACTTGTGTACTACACACCAAAATAAATTGCGTGTTGTTTTCGTTACGGTTGCAAAATTGCTACAACCTTTTTGAAACGATCACCCAATTGAATGACGTGGACGACATGTGGTTTTACCAAAATAGTGTGATATGTCATACAATTGGGAAAAGACTCGATTACAGCACGATACATTGTCTGGTCGTTTCAAAGGTTTTTATTCAAGTCAAATGTGTCTCTGAACCACCCGTGCATTAAAAAAGGAGATTAAACGCTGAACTACATTTCACAAACATAGTCAATATATTTCAATAAAAAATATAGTGTGGTTTCTTGACATTCTAAGGCAGCTTGTTAATTATCAGCTGTGTTTCTAATTCTTTCTTATTAAAACTCTGTCCTAACTGACAACAACATCTTAATAAAATCGTTCATAATTAGCTTGAGTTTTAGAAATATAAATTTCGGATACATTAATGATGTTTTCTTTTTTAGAAAAAATGTAACATTTTTTTCTCTTTTGTTACACTCGAAATATATTTACCCCCACAAAAGGTGGTGTTTTTCTTAGATTTTACCCTTAATATTGGCGAAAGGCATTGCTGTTTATTATCTTTATTAAATCCCAATTAATAAGGATATTAAGCATGTACCCTTTAACAAGGCAACATTTTATTTAAGAAACAAAAACGCCATAATTGGTTAAATCAATACCTGACGAAATTTTTAACGAACTGTACTGCAAGTCACAGCATTTAACCTAAAAGACAAAAAAAAAACCATTGTGAAAAGTTAATAAAATCTTGTACACCCTTAATAAATTTGCAATGCAATAAAATATATTTTATGTGGAAAAATGTTTTTTTTCGAATATGTGTCACGTGAAAAGCAATAGAAAAAACAAACAAATTGGTGAAGGGAAATTATGAAAACGCTGAAATGGTCTCATAAATTCAAGAGGTTTTCAATTTTTAACGTAATTGGGGCAAAAAATGTTTGGTGCAAAAAAAAAAACAGTCAACTACGGCATATGAAAAGGTTTTAGAAAAAGTAAAATTATTAAACAGCTTTAATTAATTTTTTTTATTTATTTACTGAAAGTACATTTGTAAAAATATAGTGAAATGAGGTTTACACCTATTATAAAGGTTTAATTATTGGCTTCAAGTCACATATATTTATATAATAAAGAAAAGAGATGAATACACATGATTTGTCTAGAGGTAAACTCTCATGAAATCGCCTGAAGGTGTATTGAATTTCCCATATTTTATAGTGAAGAAAACAAACATTGCCGGCTTTCCATTTCGTTATTTCTCATCAAAAGAAACTTCTAAAGTATGAGGTACACGTAAACTGGTCTGAACCTTATGCTCGAACCATTTTTATAACTTTCACCCAAGGTCGAAATTCTATATAGAAGTTAGTAATTGCTTATAAAGTCTTCACATTTTTAAGGAAATTAAGATGTCCGTCTGTCAACTTGACGGAAATTTACAAGGGCGGTAAACTTAAGTTGCGAAGGAGAGAGAGAGTCGATTTAACGCTATCCATTTGGCTGAAAATAACTTAAAAATCTTTATGTTGGTCCAAACCGCCAGACACACTTTAGGAAGTTTTTTTATTGAAAATCCCCCACATCGTTTTAAATGACCAAATAATCATTTGCGACCCTAAAAAGTACCTGGAATTAAACTTTTCACCTTGACTGCGTCTGACATTGAGCTATCAATTTTTACCTTTTAGAATCTTATTATATGGATCTTTAGCGACAGCCAAACATGATAAATTTCTATTTTACAATGAATCTGGTGCAAAAATACTCATATCCTTGAACCGGATGGCGAGACATTTCTTCTGCTATAAATATTTTACTCGTTACCAAAACCAATTTCGAGATTTTGGAACTCTTGTATTTTTAATTCAATAATTCTCTTCTCTTTTCTTTTTTTTTTCTTATTTTTCTCTGCTTGTGGAATTCATAAATTTAAAGATTTATCATGTTGATTTGATATTCCGACATTTTGATGTAGATTTTAGGAACGAATTTCCGTCATCCCTTGTCAAATTTGGTTTGGAGACAAACCGGTTTCGGCTATGTGCCATCTTCATTTTACGAAGTGGCATTTTTGTCAACCTTGTCTGTTTACCTGTATTATTACAGTAAGACAACATAAAGAATCAAAAGAATCTACATATGTATATTGAATGACAAAAGTATATATTTTATATATTTTTCATGGTTTTTGTGTATAGAATACCTTTAGAGCTGCTATTTAATATACTTGGACGAACGACGAATATTTCGCCGCGAAAATTCGACGCCAAAAATAGAACACATTTGTGTATACCAAAATGCACACAATTATGACGTTGGTCGAAATTCGTCATACGTGGCGAAATTTGAATTAGATTTATTTCTATTTCTTTCGCCGGCGTACGACGAACAGAACAGTACAATGTGGCCATGTTTGGTTTTAGTTTCCAAGTATTTTATAAAGTTTTTTTTAACAATAAATAATTTAATTTTGTTTTATAGTATTTAAAATAAGTTTATAAAATAGTAGTTAACTATAAAATTATTTTTTGACTGTGTTTTTGTTAGAGTTTATTTTTTAACTGTTATTTTGTATATGGTCACATATATATATTATATAGATAACAGCTGTTATTTTTGTCGTTATTGTGCTTCATACGACGAATTTACACAGCGAATTTTTACCGACGTATACGTCGTGTTGGACGAAATTCGTCGTTCGTCCCAGCATTAATGTGTAATACTAAAATTCAGGTTTCTTTCCGAAAAACACTTAAAAATTTACTACGTGCGACAAGATACAAAATGTAATAAAACGGGACTTTTTACAGATTGCCGGCGATGACTTAAGTTCCAACCGCTTTCAATACCAAAATTTCACAAGTTTCCAAAAATTCATTGCAATGGTAGCTTTACATTAATACTTCTTCGTCACACTACAGAATGCGCAATGCTATTTTTAAAGTGATCATAATAGAGAATCGCGATTAGCATGAGTAACCGATTCATAAACCACAACAAAGTAAACGAAATTCAAAGTGTCAAGAAACTCAATGCACTTGACTAACCGTATCGTTACCGTTTCAGTCACGGTTATTGAATCATTCAACAGAACTCATTTTTAATTATTTTAAGCCAATAAAAGTAATGGGCCGATCTTAACCATTTTAGCAATCTGTGCGTGACTTGTTAATTTTTTCAAAAAGTAAAATCTTGGCAGCATGGCGAAAGTTTAGTGAGGAGCCCCTAAATGCTTGCCGCTATGACCCCAAAACTGGCATGTATGCTACAGTCTTTAGAGCAAACAAGTTAAGAATTAAAAAAATCGTATTTAGTAATTACAATCATACTTCAAGCTTTAATTGATTCTTTAATATTCCGACTGGGTGTTTGATGTGGATTTTTGTAAATTTTTTCCATCATCCCTTGTCAGTTTGGTCTTCTTAATTATTATTTTTCTTCTTCTCTGTACATAAATATACTTACATTTTTTACATTT
Organism: Phania funesta; assembly: GCA_963932375.1. Classification (NCBI taxonomy): domain Eukaryota; kingdom Metazoa; phylum Arthropoda; class Insecta; order Diptera; family Tachinidae; genus Phania; species Phania funesta. Next base: position 73,398,791 of record OZ010656.1, read on the forward strand.
CTTTTGCATAGTTCTCGTTTCCAGACAATTTGGTTCGCCCTTTTTTAGGGTTAAGGTGCGGGAACGCATATTGGTTTTTGCATCACATTCCGACCAAGCACTTTTGGCATAACGGCAAGTGGTGGCTATGAAAAGAGTTCAATTTAAATTAAATCTTTAATATATAAAATTTTTTTTATTTTCATTATAAACTTGTTAGTTTTCTGCTAAATGTTTCTGTTCTATTCTTTCATTATCCTTTTAAATTATATAAATCATAGTTTATAATTTCATGTTAAATAAAAAAAAAAACAAAGTTGAAAGAAGGCGAAACGAACAAAAGTAAAAAGAAAACTATTATAATTAATGTGGACGACTCTGATGATGACAACTAGGATAACAATGCTCTGGCCATGGTTAACAGGAAAAAAGTTTCCAACGCAAAAAAAAAAATTTTTTTTTCTTGTGTCAGTAATTTTCTCTAGGTTTTATACCTTTTGATATCTATTTCATTATCCCTTAATATATGCTTCGTTTTTTTTTGTTTTTTTGTTTATGTGTTTGTGATCTGCCTCCCATAAAGAGGTGAACTGTTCTGCTGCGATAATGGGATGCTTCATTTAAAATAAAATCTTTCACTTTACTTTTTATGTAAAAATGTCTACATTATATTTACATATTTTTTAAGTTAAGAATATTTTAAAATGTTAGTTGCCGAATAGCAACAGCACCGAAAAAATACTGTACTCTGCTATAACTTTTACAAGTTTTATTAACATTCATTTTGCTGTTGAAAATAAACACAGTCCAGCAATTGCAAAACCAAAAGCATTTGCTATCAAAAAACTGAACTTCATTCTCAATATTTTATTTATGCTATTGCTATGCCCGTACTGTTAAAAATCACAAATGCGACAGCAACCACATTGAAAACAGTGTAAAATGGTATAGAAACCTTGCTTTGCAATATTAGAATATATTCAAATACACATTATTTAATTTATTAACTTTTAAGCACCGTAGTTTTCTCTTCTAAGTATTCAAATGTTTTAAGTAATCAAATCTTATCTTCTAATATTTATGAAAGGACAATAAGAGCTAAAAGCTACAGCAAGAAAAGTGACAGCAAGCAAATGCTGTTTTCATTTTCAAAAGCACAATCACAGCAAAAGCTATATCTAAAATATTTTGCCTTTGCAACTGCTCTTGAGAAATAAATTTAAATATTTTTTAATTTGCTTTTAATATGCTGTTACAGAATTACAGAAACAGAAAACAGCGTAGTATTTGCTACCATATTTGAACTGTTGCTATTGCTGTTGAATTTTTAATACACTCCTCATAACAACAATAAAAGAAATAATAAAAAAAAGCTTTCTAAAATACAGCATTCAATTTTCGTTTCAACCGACTCCGGCTTTTTTGCTCACTCCCTTCCATTTAATTCTAATTAAGTCAAAGCATTTTTTTATTTTTTCTTTTGTAACAGACATGATTATCATAATTTTTGTGTGATATTTTCGTTCATTTGTTCTCATTAATTTTCATACAAATTTTCGTTGAACGAAATATATTTGTTAAAGTAGCTGCCCAATTACTTACAGGCGAATGCAAAAAAGAACTTAACAAAGCTTTATAAATCATGGTTAAGCAAAATTGTATTCAAAAGTAGGTAGGCACTTACAGTAAACTTACTTTAAATTGCCATTCTTAATTCTTTGGAAAAAAAATATTATTTTTGAAGCAATATTTTTCCCGAAACACAAGATTACCGGGTACAAATATTCCCTCTATCTACTCCGTTCCAATATTAAAATCTTTCTATTGTAAAACCGTTCGCTTCATTCCTCGTTTTATTTTTTTTTTATTGCCTTGGCTTGTCAAAATTCATAAAGATAATTTTAGTGATGTACTTACAATCAAAACGAGTAAAAAAGGCACGTTATACGAATACAAAAGTATGCTGAGTGAATTGTTATTTATTAATTTCATTTTGTTAATTTCGCTTCATATAATAACTGATATGATTTGCTATATAGCTACCACAGCATATATAAATTTTTAAGTTTTGTATCACTGTGTTATTTTATGTTTTTATGATATTTGTTTTTCAAAATTTTGAAACGGATTCATTTATTATTATTTGATTGTTAATTGAAGTTTTTATAATATAGTTCATTATAAGAATAAGCGGCAGCAAGCAGCTACTGTGAGGCCATGCAAGAAGACTGCTTATGAAAATTGACTTTAATTTTCAAAAGAAATTGTGTTTTTGCGCCAGGTTGTACCACAGGAAGGTCGAACGGTTAGCACTTTATACGGGAACATCTTCAGTTCAGCAAAATTCGGCGCCTAAATGCATCATTATCTCGATAATTTTATACATAGATACAGTCGAACAGTCTGGGGTACAGAGATATTCTCAACCAAAGGCATACTACTGTGATTTAAGGCATATCTCTACCGAATACCGTTTGCACAAGCCATTCAGCCAACAACTTAATTTTCTGCACACATTGTGCGAGACGATCGGGAGAGGCAATTATGTGCTTCGCATTGCGGTAATACAACACGAAAATAAGTAAAATAAGCAGTGAAAATAATTTCCCAATTTTCAGTTGTGTGTACATCGCCCTATTGCTTATTGCCACCTAATTCTCATTTACGTTATGACATTCATTTTGCCTCACATTGTATATGCATGTACATGGATGTCCTTGTGTTAACGTATTATGAAGTGAAAAATTGGTATTTTTCACTAACACACATTACTTGCGAAGCGGACTTTCTTATTATGACACAAAAGATATTAACTACATTAAGAAATATTTAATTTCATAAAAAAATACATACAAATGAAGTTATGATATGCTTGATTAATTATGAAAGGACATGAAAGCAAAACACAATTCGAATTTAATCTAATGAACGAAAAACACAAAAAAAAGCACTAATAAAATAACAACCAAAAACATCTTCCTAAGTAAAAATTACTATTTTAGCCTCATACTCCGAAAATACTGTTTAAAGCCCTTTTTTTACCATAATATGTAAATAATAGAAAATAGACAGAAGAGGGTATATTTTATTCACACTTTTTCGTTAAAGGATAAATACCTAAAGCAAATTTCATTTACGATTATGTTTGAAACGTAACCTGAGGCATTGTTTAAGCAAATTTTTATTGAAACTAAATAAATTCAAATAAACCCTAATGAAACATAACTTCTTGTGTAACTGAGGCTCTGGGGAAGAACGCTGAGAAATTTTTAAGTTAAATCCAACGAACGATTTGTCTTCCATATGGAGAGTAGCATTGGTACTTCTTTTGTTGAATGAATATAGCAGCAGTATTAATTAAGTTTATATTATTAAGTTAATTTCAAAGACTTTTGAAACGATAGCGGACAGGTCCGTAAGTTAACTGGGCAAATTGTAGGCCAAGCAGATCACATATCGAAACTAGCAGACAGCAACAAATAATGGCTTGTTTGGAAAGCAATCGCGCATAAACTCACGATAGATATCGCTCGATTAGTAATATAATTTATATTTATTAATAGTAAATAGGCTTTACAAATAAATATATGAGTTCCAGGAACTGGCTGCAGTGGTCTTAGCCTTAACAACAGTAAAATAAAATATAAATTTTTAAATATAAAACCGTTCTTATTAGAAAATCCCGCAATTTCGGGTAATCTTTATTGTTGTTAGCAGCGGCATTCATATGAAACTAGTCGGGACCTGTCATGGAAACCAAGTTCGTTTCTAGTCGCAATTACAAACCAATACTGATTTATTTGGTGGCATGAACTGGTTTAGTACTTCATCAAATATACTAAATGAATGCTGTTATGCATATGAATTTTATTTAGTACTAAAATTCAAACGATATGTGTATAAATTTGACAGCAATCTGACTATTGATTCGTGAGTTATAGCATTTCGTGTGAAGCAAAAAGTGGAAAAAAGTGAATTTCGAGTTTTGATAAAACATTGCTTTTTGATGCAAAAAAAAAAAAAAAAAAATAACGTGGAAACCAAACAATAGCTTCATAAACATTTTCCGAACTCTGCTCCTTCAAGACAAATGGTAGAGAAGTGGATTAAGTCTAATGATGAAACTGAGGCCTATTTTGACGAGAAAGGGAAATCGTACTATGAAAGTGGTATCGAAAATTTGGAAAATCGCTATACACGTTGTATCGTCTTCGAAGACAACTACGTTGAATAGTAAAATCGAGTTTTGTCAAAACGTTGTTCTCTTCATACTTATCATATGGACTTATTGAATGAACTGTTACAAATCTTTCATATGCAATTTTTTATCTTTAAATATCTATTACAAATTTCAACTAACAAAACTTATATTCTCATTCTAAAGAGAATTAAAGGTAGGTATTAAATTCGATGCACAAAATTTTATTTACAATTTATTGGCGGTACCTTATTTAGACCATCAATTATATGACATATAACGTTGCCACACTTGAATTTTATGGCACTTGTATTGGTAAGTTTGTACACAAAGAGATAAAAAACACAAGAACAAAAAGTTTCCCTAATTAATTTTGCCTCTAGTTGCCACTTTTTAAACGATTTTCATAAATGCAACCTTTCTCGAAAGGTCGTAAACCAAAGAATCATGTTCTACAATAAAAAAATGCTTTGTTGCAAAAAGTCGATTTTAACAAGGTGTTTAACCCAAAAGGTGTTAAACGCATGACAACAGAAGTGCTCTAATGGCCAATTGTGCCTAAGATTTACATACTCGTACATATGTATTGTAAACAAGGAAATTTTCATATGGATCACATGGAATGTGTGTGCTACATATTTACCATTATATACGAAACACATATCGTGTAAATGTCGCCTTATTAACTATATTACCTAGCTAACAATTTAGTGCTGTAGCGTAACATAGGCGCTGTTATAACTAAATCTTAATATAAGTAGAAACTAATACATTGGAAGGGGCTGAGGTACGAAGCCAGGATATTAAAGCCATCGCATAGTATTTAGTCAACGCCCCAACGACTGCACCCTCACTACTAGTACCCGTACACTAAACTAAAAATTTACATTAATACTGCAAAATGGGGTGTGAAATTTAAGAAAAGCAGGCTATTATACAACTAACAAACTCGTTATTCAAATCTACGAACACTTTTCGTTAAAAAATAATGTTAGTGAAAAGTCATATAGAAAAAATGGCCTAAAATTTACCGCTTCTTTTTCGTTGTTTATATAGGGAAATTTTTAGTTTAATTGAGTAAGAAATTCGTTAAGTTAATTAATAGTTTTAATTATGTTTAATTAATTAATATTGAATAAATTTTATTCATATTAACAAATAAATTCAAAATTTAGCACTTCGCTACAATACTTAGTATGTATTTATGTATGTTTTTGCGGGTACAGTTACCGACGTACTGAAAACGAACTTCACAAATAATTTTTTCATATATTCAGAAATATGCATTTTCGTGGAAAAATTCAGAGGAAAAATTATTTAAATTTTTTTTTAGATTTTTGAAGATTTATTCTTATTTAATTAACAACGAGGTCTTCAGTAAAATTTTTCCACACAATTTTGTTATTTATAGTCGATATTTCGTCTTCTTTTTTTGTTTCCTACAGCGAAATATTGAGTATAAATAATAAAATTGTGTTGGAAAATTTAATTAAAGTCCTCGTTGTGAATAAATTAATTAAATAAGAAAATATTATTTTTAATATTTTATATTTGTTCAAAAAACTTCAAAGTGTTTTGAACCATACATAGGTCTGTTCAAGGTGCATAACAGAACAGTCTGGATTATTGAGAGTAAAAAGAAAGTTAATGTCTGAATGTGAAAAATTTGTCCAAAATTGCTGAAACGCTAAAAACCACAATTAAACATCTTGAAATACTAATCCTGCTTACTTTCCCAAATAAATTTTATTTTAGTGATTTTAGACGCTTAAAATGCATAATGTTTAAAAGCACAACATTTTCATCACTGGCAACAGCTGCCCATAACTTCTTTACTGATCTATAAAAGCATTTTCCTATTAAAGAAAGTGATAAATATGTACAAATAAATGCGCTTACAAGTGTAAGTTTATTTGAAAAATAGTCCATTTTGTTTTTTTAATAAATTTTAAACAAAAACTTTCTTTCTCTATTTAAAAATTTTTAGATTTTTAAATGTAAACAAAAAACAGCTGATAATTTAACTCCAGTTTGAACTTACCGAAAGAAAAAGTTCGTGCAACTTTGTAAAGGAAATGACAAATTTTACTCTCTCATTTTCTGTCAAAATTGCACAAAAATTGTTATCTGGAATGCTTTTGGATTAATTCCAAGCAGTTCCAACTGCTTTGCACCTTGAACAGACCTAATATATCTGTTTGTGACAAAAAATATGGAAATTTTTTTTACTTTTGCAGTGGTTTGTTCAATTTTACATAATTTTTAGTTATTTAATTTTCAGAAAATTTCTTTAATACTACATGTTTTTACTTAAGTTAAAAAATACTTCATAAAAAATATTTTGAAAAAAACTCCTTAAATCTAGTAGTTTTTTTTAAATTTTATTAACAATTTCTTCTTCTTCTTCTTTTTCCGATTGAAATTTTAACGAATTTTTATTTAAAACAACACTTTTCACTTGGAGTTATTTTTCTTGCTCCCCACTTCGCGAGAACAATTTAACAAACAAAGGAATTACTTTATTTCTGTTTTTGTATACTCGTATTTAACAGATTTTCAGCTATAACTTTGGCTAATTTTTAATTGAATCAAGAGATCCTGTTAAACTTTTTAACAAAATCTATTATGTAGATTTGAAGTAATTTTAGTTGTTTTAAGGGTTCATTACAATTTTTCTTTAACATTACCTACAAAATTTGGTTCAGTGTATTCAGCTATGGTTCCTCAAATTATTTTTTTTATTTTATTTTCGTTGTCGGTGACGAAGATTGTAACATTACCAACTTTTTTTAGTCGTTTTGCTATTTTAGGATTACTGTAGGCTTAGATAAGTAGTCCTTTTTTTCTGTTTTCGTTTACTGCTTTGATTCGTAAACTATGCAGTGTGTGATAGTTAGAAGAAATAGCAATACAAATGTACGTTAAGGATTTAGGCTATAAATTACATGATAATTTTGTAAGATTGACATGCAAACAAAATTAAATTTTGTATTTATGTATTATAAAAAACTAAAACAAAAATTGATTCGATCTTTCAAAGTCCTTTTCATATGTTAGCATAGTAAGTAAACATTGGAATATATGCGACTATAAATGTAAATACTTAAGCCTTGTTGAAACAGTGGATGTGTTTAAAACGAAATTGTGGAATTCACAAACCTCCTGATAGTTTTGTTATGATTTTATTTCACTGGATTAGAATTGTGTAAACTTGTTGTTATTCAGTTAATACACGTTTACACTTTCCTTTGACATGTTTTAAATGTTTTGTTTTTAATTTCATGCCATCAGTCTAATATGAGTGCTAATTTCCTAATGAAAAGCGACTAGCAATTGGAATTTATTAAAAGTTAAGGTTAAGTTTATTTTATTTATATACAACTAGAAAATTAAGACCAAAGAAAACTTAAGCTGGATTCACCCATGATGTCCGAACAAAAATGTTGTGCGGACAAAAGTTATTTAAGTGAGAGTTTTCTGAAACACCATTCACACATTTCGAACATTTTGTCTGGACAATCAATGCTGTTGCTCATATCATACATACACTCCCTTTTAGGCTTCTTCATTTCCTCGATAAGCTTTTGAGCAATTAAATTATTATTTTCCATTTTGCATACACTTTGAATTGGAATACGAAACAAAATTGTTAAAATTTTATGTAAGTGGGCAACTAAATTCAGCTTTGAGATGACAAATTTTACTTAATGGCAACTCAGTTCAAGTTTGTCTGGACAAAATATAAAATTAAACCAATTCATGCTGAGAGCTGTACGCACAAAATATTTTCTCTCTCTCTTGAAGAGAGTCGTCAAACTTCATATAAAAAAAATGTTGTGCGGACAAAAATTTTGTTCGGACATCATGGGTGAATCCAGCTTTAGGACTAAAAGGTATTATTCTAACTAATTTATTTTAGAGAACAGTAGCCTACTTACAATACTCTGCTAACACTAATTAGTTAGCCGTTGCTCCCTAGCTTTAACGGTTATTAAAGAACAAAAAGGAAAAAATCAAAATGAAAAAAAAAATACTTTAATTACATTTGCAACCGCTGTCGACAACCTCATCAATAGGTGGAACCACGAATTATAATGAAGCAAATATCGACAGTATCCTATAGCGACTACACACGAGGAAACATTAGAGGAAACCTGTTTTAGACAACTTGTTTTAGTGCTGTCTAAATATCACACACATTATTAAACAAACATACGCGTTAGAAAAGCAAACGATGTTAATAATTTTTGCAAATGATCAGCACAGTACGACCGCTTTCAACGTACTAAGCCATCAAAAATGGTAAAGATCGATACAGACGAAGGAACAGTTTATTAAGAAACACAAAATATCGAAAAATTTTGATATTTTGGGAACCAAAACACGAACATGAGTTTCAACAAGCAACAAGTATACAGACGAAGGAACGTCAAATGGAACATGCCAATGTTGTCTGCTATAATCCGTTTGAAACCTACACAGGTAGCTTTCGTTTTTTTTTATTCAAAATGGCAATTATTTTCATTAGAATCTAGATACGATACAAAACGTAAAATGTGGTTTTGAATATATTGTTACGATGGTAAGAGCGAACAAGTATTCTTACCTGTAAGAATTGAGTGGTATGAATACTTGTGGCACTCAATGCGCAGAAAGTTCTAGAAATAAAGAGTGCGATAAGATTTGTCATTCACTGTACAGACAGCGCTTTAACAACAACAAGACACACCACCTATAAGTTCAGTCACGTTTCCAAGAAAGTAAATACTTACAGAGCAACAACAAAAATATAACATGAACACGTAAAGACGAATTTCAGGAATTGAGTAGTATGAATAAACAAAAAGAACGCCATAAGAAACAAAGCAGACAGTGGTTACAAAAACAAACATCATAATGGAAAAACAGCAGAAAGGAAGTTTATCGCTTAAGAAGTATCTATTGGATTTTTGCGTATTTTACAAGTTTCTGAAGACTAACGCCTACTATAAAAAGACTTGGATGGTGGAGCTAACAGTTAGTATCGAGTAAGACGTTAAGTGTGAACAGCGATTATAAAGAACTGTTGACTTAACGTAAATAAAGTAACACTGTGTAGAAATAAAATTCTGTCGTGTAAATTATTGATATAGACTTTTCAATTAAAAGAACCAACGAATAAATAAACACGTTTCAAAAAGATTAAAACGTATCAATATGATTCAAATTACGACACCGGCTGTGAATTGTCCAAAAGTGCGAAATCACAGTTTGTAGCTTGTGGTGATGTTTAAAGCTGAATTAAAAAAATAAAACTTGAAACGCAATAAAACTTTTAGACATTATAATTACGTATTTTATATTTGGTGAACAATTAGAATCTCAAATTTCTTCTTTGATTCTAATTTTGGTCAACTATTTTTCTCCAAACTAAATAAATTTTATTTCTTATTTATCTTTCATAAAGCAAAATGAACTTACTATCGCAAAGAAAACTTTTTAATGAATGAACAAAATAAGAAGCTGCAAGTCGAGGTATATAGCGAAGCCCTGATTTTAAATGAACAGCTTTGTGTGTTGCCTAATTCTTATTTATATGACGAGAGGGTTAATCAATGAGTTAGGAGATTTTTTTTTTAAACTTACATGGCTTTTCACTTTCACTTTGGGTTTTCTCAATATTTTCCTTGTTTGTTTTGCCACCCGAACGTTTATTTTGATGATTTTGCGATTTAAGCATTTGACGTTGTTTGTTGTTTCCCTTGTTAACATTTGAATGCTGCTGTTTTGGTAGGTGCTCTGGTTGATTATTAATACCCGATGCTGCAGAAAATTTCTTTTCTAAATGTTTGCGTCTATGGGAGGGAGCTGTTATGGTTGAAGAGATTGATGACGATGATGCATTCGATGCTCCTTGAGTGCTCTCTTCAGAAGCCAAATTTTTGTTTAATTTTTTATTCGTATTTTTTTGACGTTTACCATCATTGTTTCCGTTGGTTGGGGAAAGATTTTGATTTTGATCTGTGACAGCACCTCTGGCGGCACGCACCAAAACATCACCCGATTCCAGGGACATGACTAATTTGGCAGCCGATGGAGACAATGCGGGTGAATACAAAGAATCAGTTGAGTGTCGTTTTCCGTATTTAGGGGATCTTATATTGCGATTGTTTTTAGTTAAACGACCGCTACTGTAGCTGATGCTGCCACCGCCAGTTCTAGCGGATGCCAAGTTTTTTGCGCCATAAATCAATGTCGGTTGAAATGCCAACATGGCTAACAAAAGCACGGATGCCATTAAGAGATTCATTTTGAAAATGACTTAAATTTTCTCTCACACAGCACACAAACACGCGCTTTCTTTCTTTCTTTCTCGCACACAAAGGTCGCACAAACAAACAATGTGAGACAGTAAATTGTGGGTAAAAAGCACTTTGTTGTTGCTGTTGTGCTTTATTTGTTGGTCCTGTCGTCGTCTTTGTTGTTGTTCAGGATGTTTTTGTTTGTGGTTTACAAAAAAGAAGTGGGTTGTTGGTTGTTGTATCACTAGCACTCCTCCTGATGCTCTTTGTAGTTGTTGTTGTTGTTGTTGTTGCCGTCGTTATAAGAGTTTATAACTAGTTTTGTGGTTCTTGCCAGAATCTGCAAAAATTAGAAAAATAAAATAATGGTTTAAAAAAATGAAGAACTGCGTTACACAAAAAAGCCACCATCATTTACGTTCTTATCTTTTGCGCCAAAGTTTTAACAAAAACAAGAAATTTTTATGCTGCTACTAAAGCAAAAATCAACTGTGTAAGAGACATTAAAAATAAAATTCTGCTTAAGTAATATTTTAGTAAAACTAGTTACAATTTAATTATTTTAAATTGCTGAAATACTGCTTTTGCCAAAAAATTCTTTGCAACAGCATGAATGCATTTAAACTAAATCCAGTAATAGGGATTTAAATGCAAACACTTCGTTGCACAAACAAACATATGGTGGCTTAACTTTTTGGCTTTTAAAAGGGAAATTTTACCCCAAGCTTAAGAAACAACAACAACAATGAATGGGAGAGAAGTAATTGTTTTGGCAGGGAAAATTAAGCTTATTAATAAAATTTAATTAATATTTTTGCAAAAAGCCATTAGGAATTAATAGTTATGGCAAATAAAAAAGGAGGGTTTGCATTAAACACCATAGGGCTGACACTTAAAGGGATAAGAACCAGCCAGGTCAGTGCTGCATTCATGAATCGAATATAGAGATCGATTGATTTCGTATAGATTTCGAAGCCAAATTGGTTCTCCTTCACCTTAAGTGCATATTGATTTGTTCTAGCCGACCTGGCTGTCTATTTGAGACACCAGTTAGAGCTAAAAATAACATCTCACGAGCTTGCGTAACAGAACATATGACTAAAATTGTTACACAACTTTACAAAAAAGGACGACATTTACGTTTGACAACCCCTCAAATTATACGAAGCTACACTTTGGAACCCTCTACAGAGTAGGAACAATATCCTAATGGAAGGATTTACTGAAAAAGTGCCATTACAAAAACAATTACATCGTTTAAACTTTTGCAAGATGACGCTCTTATACAGGAAAACGACTTTCTCGAAAGGCCGTCAGCTGGCAGGCACAGAGATATGGCTTATGACTTATACTTCCTCCTGATAGCGTCCCGTTACAGGTTCCTATCTCTTCTAGAAGTTTGGCTAAATAAGTCGGATGGAGAGAACTTAAGACTCTCTTCTAAAAATCTATAATCGACGGTGGAATAGCATACGCCAGGGATGCGTAGCCGAAAAGGGTGCTTGATCCCTGCTATGCGAACTCTTTATTTGTACCAGCTTATGGAGCTTTGTGCAGTTGGACATCTTTTTCTCCATTACAGGAAAGATTCACGAAGCTTCGGAAGATGCGGAGAGGTTAATCTAAAATAAACTTTGGTTGTAGTTCGCCAAGGGCGTAATCCGGAACAGATGGACAAGAATGCCTCGTGTGCGGTGGATGGGTTAATCGTTAAAAGTACTTCTAAGCCCGCGAGTACCGCGAGATTCGAATAGGTATGTATATTCAATAAGGCATAGAAAGAGGTGTAGCGGTTAATCCATGTAGGATTTCCGTTGTTTAATGGCCAATAGAGGAATTTTGAAGAGATGGACAAAAAACCTCGCAAGAGGTAGACGGGCCAGTCTTCACATTGTGTATAAATATCTACTGGCTACCATAAGGTTAAATTTTAATCCCATGGTGGACCTAAGCCTTAGACAAATGCTAGCAATTACAAGAGACTCTGTGGTGAGGAAGAAGTCTGACATTAACCAGTCGACAGCATGACATCACTACAGTCAAGAATAAAGGCTAGTGGTAGCATGAGACTCGAATGAGAGTAAGGTAGTCGTAAATTTGAAATTGGTTGCTTGAAATCAATATAAAGAAAAAAGGGCACCGAAAAGGGACGCATAACGTCAGCGGTCTGCTTCGATATCCCCCTACATTATTTAAAAAATTCTCGAAAGCTGTAGTCAATTCGAGAGTCTTTACAATGTAAGTTGAAGTATTACCAGATGTCGCCAGCGGCAAATTCAACAACCATTTGCAACTCAAGGGGGAGTTACTATCGCGGACTTTATAGTGGGAAGTTTATAGTAGTACTTATTTTGAAAACAAAATGTGTGCAAAACGTGAAGGTTTAAAAAATAATCGAGCATATTTAGAAATGCATCAATGTGGGGCATCCGCTGCATAGTGCGTTCGTAAAACCAATACGGAATCAGGTGCTGAGTTAGCAAATGTCAAGAATAATCATCCATGCGCATTTATGCGCATTGTTCTCAGATTTACCCGAATAGCGGAAAAATCTTGGTCGCATTTTAACACACCCGATACTAAAATCACCGTCGAATTCTGTTGTAAGATTGATGCCGACGCAAATAATTATGGCATATCCCTCAACATGACCAAATTCCGTAATGTCTTGAGTTGTGCCTATTCCCTAAAGGATGGTACTTACAAGCAGACCAAAGATAGATTTTTCGAGTAACTACAGCTGGTTGATAACTGAGATTACTTCAATGTGCTTAAAATTCTCCTCCACAGTTTTCGGCCCAAATAAATATTTGGCTCCAAGGTTAGGCTTTTACGGCGAATCACCCATTAAATAAATCTCTGGTTGGCCCAAAAAGTCACTTGTTTAAGTCGATGTGTTAGAGTTTGCCTTGTCATTCAATTTATTGATTGGAATTTTCTCGTTTCGTGTAATTGTGTACGAGTCCAAATATACTGTTCTGTGTTATTCTAAAACCATTATGATCGCAATATTCGATTTTACTGAAAAAATACTTTGCTGCACCGATCTACATATATTCGAACACTTGTAGCGGTATTATACACATCCTTTTTTTAGATACTAATTGTGATGAAATATGATGAGTACTAAAGCTCATGAAATCTGTTTGTATGCTGGGTGGCTTTAATGCATAAGGTAGCCTCAATATTATAAAGTCACATGACGAACCTAATTGATCAGTTTTTGCTGAGCAGTTATCTGATAATACAACTGATTTGAACGGACCTTCTAGAAACATTTTCAACTCTCAAGTACACACAAAGAAAAAACTTGGTTGTACGAATGTCCCGGCTACCATATTATGTTCTCTGAAACATTGCGGCCAACATACAATGCAACATTGTTGAGTTGAACAATACAATTTTTACTACGATTCTATAACAACTCCAAACATAAAATGTTCTCAATTGACATAAGGTGTAAAATTCTTTTGGGATGACAGTTCAGCGACTTAAGTGGTTGGCGCGTTGACTACTATGCATTGGAATGCTTTAGTCGGATGTGTTCATACCTCACAGTAACATAAATGTTTGATTTTTCTATCATTCTAAAAGGATTGTATCTGCAATAATATGGTTCTTTTACAACCATTTTATTCAATCAGCTTACGGTTACAGTAAACATGTTTTTCTTTGCATGTATTTAATATCAGCTGCCAACTAACAAGTGCCCTAGAGTGCCACCCTCTATCAGTCAAAAATTTAACTGACAAGTAATCGTTTTGATAATAATTTGCATAAAGATGCATCAAGAAGAGTACACAAATGCATTAGATAAATATTAAACTAATAAATACTCTACATCGTTTTAACACCAATGCCCTCAAATTCATCTTGTTAAAAGAAGTGCAACACAATATTCTCTTGTTATTTCAAGGGTATTTTTAGGTGAATGTGTGCTAGGTTATGAAGTTAATTTTAAGCAGTAGATATGTATGTGTGTAGCATTAGATCTGGGGTAGATAAATGCACACAGGTATTTATCATATGCTTCTTTTGCATACCCTGGTCTGTAGTTATAGTTTTAACGCATTTAAACCGCCATTATGGTCTTAACTGCGCATTAACATAATTATGCATTTATTGATTTCATTTTAAATGTTTATTTAAACGCGATTAATGCAAAATACATGTAAAGCCACACAATAGTATTTGCGGCATATTCTATCAAAGCTGGCTGATTAAATGAGATTAATAATTGCATGCGGGACCCTTAAGGCTTAAAATAAACTCGATACTATGAAATAATACCCAGCAAAAACTTAAATAACTTCCAATTATATCACATACAAATCGGAAGTTATTTCATTATCAAACTGGGAGTTAATTTTATCAGGAATATAAAACCTCTATGCGTTGGATGGTACTTTTAAATTTTCCATTGGGAACAGGCGTGGATCTAGCTTGAACTTCTGGTGGCGGAAATTTTAAAGAAAACAACATATTCGAGTTTTTCTTTTGGAAAAATGTGTTTATTCGTTTTAGGGGAGAGGGGGGCATTAGAGGGTTACCCATTTTCGGTTTTAAAATTAAAGTTAAATAAATAAAACACACATAAAGCTATGGCGTACATAATACAATGTCATTTAAATTACCGCCTCTAGATTGGACGCAGCAGTCGATCTTTTTGAGGTAGTTTTCGACAACATTCGATGAATGTTGTTTTTCAAACGCTCCAACATTAGAAGATTATCCGCGTAGATACTGTCCTTTGACGTAGCCTTACAAAAAAGGTCTCACGGTGGCAAATCGCACGATCTTGGTGGCCAATGGAAGGCCAAAATCGGCCGTGTTGTGTGGCTCAAGGCACTGTATTATTGAAACCACATACATATATGTTGAGGGATATGCAATTGAAGACAGGTTTTTTCAGCGTCATTTACGAAAAAAAACGGTCCGATGACATCTGCAAACCATAATGCGCACCAAGCAGTCACTTTTTCTGTATGCAATGGCTCTTTCACAATCACTTTACACCTTCATATCTTGGGAAGCTTTTATGTAAAACTTTCAAACTATGAGGCCTATGTGGTTACTTTGGCCTGGCGAACTAGCGTGCACCTTAATAGCATAGTACAATACCTTTTCTGTGTTATTGCTATTTCGAAGCTAGCATTTTAAACACTGGCAAAGGGGAAACAAATAAAGAACTCCCTGAACTTTTCCTTTACAAAAGATAACGCATTTATTAATTTAAATAAATTATTTATAATATTTAAAATTGTTTCAAATTATGGTAGCTTGTTGGTTTCATTTTGCTTCCAAATTCGAATTTATTGTTAAAATTTTCTAAATTTTGAGGGCCAAATACTGCGACGCAGTTTTTAGTGTTTTCTTTTTAATTAAAAAATTTTAACGTTTTAGAAATACTTTAATAAAGACCAGGAATTACCCTTGTGCTTTTTATATTTTAGCCTTCACATTCCCACAAATTCCTTAAAATGTCATTAACATTTCAACAAATCAAACAATGAATTTGCTCTTAACGAAGAAAAATAAATTATTATTTTCATAATTATTGATTATAATAATAGTGTAACTTAATTAAGTTAGTTGGAGGACATAAAATAAATTTTATATTTCTATTAAAGTTTTTTAAAAGACAAAAGTTTAGAAGAAAAGTTTCCGATGGAAATGCGTATTGAGTTAAGTTTTCCTTTCCTCCTGTTCTAAGTTGTTTAATTTGGCCAACTCCCTCAGCTTCAAATCATAAATTCTTCTCTCTGATTAATGCAAACATTTTTATTATATTTTCTTGCGTTATTTTTTTTCTAAAATTCTTTTGCAATGTTTGCTTCTATTTAGTTTTTTATGTATTTATTTTAATTAGTCTTCTTATCTTTATTATGCACCAGACGATTGCGAACTTTCTTTCATTTTCATTTTTTGTCCCTGGTAGTTGTTGTTCATTTCGTCGGTGAACGTTTGATATTAATTGCTTTTGTTAAGTTTTGGGCGTTAACAATTTAAATTGCCGGGGAAAGTGCATGTCGTATTTAGAAGGGGCTACAAGACGGCGAGGAATTGGCCAAAATGAACAAATAAATATTTACACAAATAAGGGAATATTTGTTGTTTAAAGAAAATGGTTTTGCTTTAAAATATTTTAATGTTAAACTGTAATTAGAAATATATTCCCCTTTGGCCAGAGTGAGTAACTAAAACCTTAAATGAAAGGGTATATAGTAACAAAAACCTTATAGAACCTTCTTATTTATTATCATATGAAGAATTCTACTAAGAGTTTCCTCAGTCATAAGGGACTTGAGTGTTCATCATAATTAAATTTTTGACCAATAATTCGCTATTACTGGCGCTAAATGCCTTAAAAACTTTTTTCTTTGGGCAAAATAACAGTGTTGAAGGCAGCGTTACTGTGCAGGGGTGTGGCTTTTGAACATATTTTAATATACCATTTATCAGTTGTCGCGTGTTCACATATCAGAGCAATAACAACGATAATTTTTCTCTAGTAACGCAAATTGAAATAACTACTTCATAGTAACTAATGATCTCGTTCTGACTGACAATCAAATCAAAAGTAAGATATTCTCATTATAATGTGCATCTATACTATTATTTAATGTAAGGGGATATCGAGGCAGACCGCTTATTTTATGGGTCCCTTTCGAACACCTTCTTTCTTTGAATTGATTTCAGGAAACCGATTTGTAATTTACGACTGCCTTACTTTCATTGAGTCTCGTCGTAACACTAGCCTTTTCTCTTGACTGTAGTGATTTTAGACTGTCAGTTAAGAAATGTCGGCCTTCTTCCTCATCATAAAGTATCTTGTAATTGCTAAAATTGTCTAAGGCTTAGGTCCCCATGGCATTCACATTCTACCCTGCCCGTGGCCTTATACTAGCCAGTGTTGGAAATTCCCTATGGCATTAACATTCAGCAAGTGTCTGCCCGTGATCCTAAGCCTCATACTAGCCAGTGTTGGAAATCCCCATACAGTATGCGTTACCGTCTCAACCTCTACCCCAGGAGTATCTACGGAGACTGACCTATCCACCTTTTAGAGGCTACATTATCAATTTCTATCAGAATCTCAGGGTACAACGCCTTAGGAGTACCTTTAGATATTGACCTGGCCACTCCTTGCGTGGCTCTCGAGAATTTCCGGCGGCTCAAAGTTTTGATAGATTTTGTTGAAAAAAGTAGTAAAAGGAAGTGGTAAAATATACAATAATTTTCAGCACTAGGGTGAACGAAATACATTGATAACGCATAATCATAGTGGCCGTTTTGGTTCCGGCGCAAGATGAAGAAAAAATATAAGCCGCAGAGCGCTGTCGGCGGCAAACCAGTAGACTTCTTTATTTGTTCAACAGCTGCTTTTAGTATTTTCTTCGCTAGCTACTGTAACAATAAAGTACTAATAAAATGAAGAATATGTTATGTTATTATTCGGGTTATTTTGGACATGCACTCATACATTTGCCACGAAAGATCCAAAAATCCAGTGGCAGCCTTTTTAACGTAACTTTCCTGAAAATCTTAAATCGTATTTTAAGCAAAAAATGAAATTTATCCCAACTTTTTTACACAGTTACAACTTTGCAAAATAATTTCACTTAATATTTAATTAATTCAAGATCAATTATTTTTATTTTTATTAGAAACAATTTGTCACTTTTGATAAGTCATTTATTTTGGCCAATACATAAGAAGCAACAAAGCGCAAAGTGCTGTTAAAAAGAAATGCAACTAAAAAAACAAAAATGGCTGCAATTGAACTAAATCTCTTATCTCACCACGAAAAAAATAACTGACTTAAATCATTTGGCAATTTATCACATCTCACTTAAACATAAACACACTGAATGAAAATAGTATTTACTGACAAACACACGGTTTCCCACACACACCCAAACCCATTTGGCATACCCAACAGTTTTAATCTGCTTGTGTTCGTGGATCTGCCTGGTTAATCCGATAAAATTTATTTTGTTTTTGAGACTTTTTAACCGGCTGTCTGTTTGTGATTGCAGGTATAGTCAATTATATAGATGACCGAGTGAACAGGTAATAGCCACCTACCAAGCCTTGCGATCGCAATCTGTGTTTAAATAGTCAATTACTTTTTTTCTATGGAATGCTAAAGAATAGAGTTGAAAAAACTAGTCACTTATTTAGCGGTTCGTGGAATCAGTAGGTCAAAAGCTGTTCCTAGAACTGAAGGGTAGTAATTGCATATGCCTCCCCATCCATGCGTTACTTCTTTTCATACTTTTAGTTGTTGTAATCGTGCTCTAGTTTTTTACTGTTGAATACAGCAGTGCACCACAGTGCACCGCAGTTCCCGTGAATGTGTTTGTGCTTGCAAGTGTTTACAACTGATGGCAGTAGTAGTAGTCAATGCTTCAGTTAAAAAACTCTATGGCAGCTGTCATTTAAAATGCTGGTTAAAACTTCATTAATGTTACACACACACTCACGTTACGTTTCTCATGTGTGAGTGTTAGTACACTGGCTAAAGCAGAACTATCAATGCAAGTGCAATCTGCCAGCCGAGGTGTGTTAAAAAATGGCAAGCATTTTTGTTCTGGTACGTTTTTTTCTATAATTTGTACAAAGTGTATTTGAAGTGTTCAGAATGTTAGAAGAACGATATTTGGAACACATTTTTTACATTGCGCACAAATTAAAATGAAGCAGATTTATGAATTACAAAAAAATCATCTATCAATTTGAAGAGTATGTATGTGTGTATGTATCTTGAATTATGTTTTCACTAAAAATCAGTCGCTCATTTACATATATGAAAAAATTACAGGGAGAAATAATTTATGTTAGACTACTAATCCGCACAAAGTTCCCTCCTATTATTATACCAGCAGCGTTGCCGGAAAACTAATCTGACAGAATGTTAAATGGGGAAAAATCAAATGCTAAAACGTTCTACAGACGGAAACAATAATGCTAAATAAAAACTTCGTATATATCCCAGTGAAATAAGACATAAAAATACCAATCGAGGGAAATAATTTTCAGAGTTTTAAAAATTGGCGCAGTTGGGCCGTGGCACATCTATTTAAGGAAACTATACAGTTAGAGGGAAGCTATCTGAAAGTGATTTTTTGTAGTATTTTGCTAATAGGTCTAAAACTGTAACTTTTAACAGATTTGGCTTCATATAAAAGTTATAGCTGACACAATTTGCTACAAGAATCTTTTTTTAATTGTTTATGTACCACCAACGATATTGAATTTAGAAAACCAAGAAAGTTAAAAATAAGATACTTTGTATATTAACTTAATTTTTAAACCTTATATTTTCCATTTTCAATATATACTCTTTTAGGGGAATCTTTGGCTGTCTTTAACTCTCAAAAGAGCTGCAAATTATTACATTGAAAGAAATAAAAACATCTTTCTACAACCGAATTATGCTTAAAAAGGATTTAGCATATTTTGTACAAATTTTAATTATTTAAATTATTTGTTTAGATTTCCGTTGGACTTTTGCAAATAAAAATCTAATGATAGCAGGAGAGGCCGACACGATTTTGGTGATCCAAAACTACAAGCTGTTTCTTAGATTATCCGGGACGGTTAAAAAACGAAAACGATGTCTTCAATTCCATGAAAACTTAAAACAGCCTTTAAGCCATGCATATATTGCTTTCAATACTGCTTAATAGTTTCGGAAATATTGGGGAGGTTCTGCGTCATACAAAACTTAAATCGAAAGTAAAGTATCCTCATTAACCTGTCTACACTATCGTACTTCTGTAAAAATGCAACCCTATTAAAATGAAAAGTCTACCCTTTTAGAAACTTAAAAAAACAATTGTGAGATTCTTACGACTGTAAAATTTTCATGTTTATCAAATTCATAACATATGGCTTTCGCACAAAGTTTTTAATGGTTTGAATCACTAAAAAATAGTCGCTTGAATCGTAAAAAAATGTGCAATTTAACGAAAAATATAAAAAAAGTAGATTTCTGCGCAATAGTAACTTATATCACTCTAATCAATTCTCTTATAAGAAAAATTCTACATCCCAATCGTCCAATCAAATTATAATATGTATAAATTAAATATACAAATTTTAAAACAAACATTAATAACTAAATCTGATATGTACAATAATATCACATAACCGCGTTTACAAAAGACACTTGTAAACAGGCGCCGATGAGAGGAAAAATTTCAAAAATTTATATTTGATGTTATTAAAATTCTCTACAATAATACAACAAAAAGTTATTATTAAATCCTCTATTTGGGAATCTCCATTTATTATAGAATGGCAACATCAATTCTTGCAATTCTTTGCTTTCTTTTATATTTCTTTTGCTTTACACTTGTACATACATACGTGCATGCAGACATAATTAGTTTGGTTTTTAATCTTCGCGAGTGGGTTAACAAACGGTATTGTGCTGATAAATTTGTAATATATTTGGCAATTAGCAAATATTAAAGAAACAATTTAATTAAATTATTGAAAATATTCATTTATTACACAAATATAATCAAAGAGCACAAAGAGCTGCCATAAGCACGACCTCATTGCAGTCTTATCGAACTTATTACTTTCTTGTAAAGATAATTTAAGTAAATCACTGTGTTTTTAATACCTTTTTTAAAATAATTTTTTGTTAAAAAAGTGAAGTGTAAAGTTTATAATTACTTAGTGCATCTTAAATGGTAATGAAATCTTGACATGCTTTTATTCTCTAGCGTTGAAGTTTTGTTAGTATTGTGTTTTTTCTCTTGTATGTTTTGTTATTGTTGTATTAAGTGATGCGATGATTGCGTTTGCAAAAGCAGGCTAAATCAAAGTGTTTTGTTTATGAAAATCAGTTAAAGTAATAATATGTAATGAAAATAAAAAAGTAATAACTGAAACAAGGAAAATAATATTGAAAGACTAGGTAAGACATTTTACTATTATTATTTAATATGTACATGCATACATAACTACTAGTTGAAAGTAAATTTGCCTTTATGAATCCTATCACCTGCTGGTGAAATTCTAAAGGGTGTTCCACACTATTTATCAAGTGTTAGGATGTTCGTTGCATTTTTGCAAAAAGAATTCTTAAATAGCCATAGATCTGTTCTGCCAATGTACAAAATGCTGTTCGCACAGGAATTTTGCTCGTGAAGACCGTTGCTGTTACTAGTATGTTCGTGTTTAAACAACGATGTCCAAACAGTTGTTCGCACAATGCCATTCTGCCATCACACAAACAAAGTACTCACAGGCATAATAAAAAATATATATGTTGCTCTCCTCTGTAAACACCCGTCCATAAACTATGCTGAGAACATAGAACACATCTTGATGAGAGACAACAAATTATGCTCAAACTTAATAGCAACACATAAACGTATCTCCAAACAGAAGACCACAAACACATTTTTTCCCGTTATTCTGCCACCGCTCTTTTCGAGTAGGTATCGGTGGCGTTGGCTCTTGAAAATTTCAGCGGCTCAAGTTTTAAATAAATTTATTTTTGTAAAAATAGAGCAAAAATAAGTGCTTTTAGCCCAAACATTTGCAGTACTGGAGTGAACAAAATCAGGGACTGAAAGCAAAAAAGAAGGCACAAAAAGTAGTCGGAGAACCATCTCAAGCTCTTGCTGTTTTACCGTTAGGTATTTTTTTAGAGAATGTTACCTTTCCTCCGCTAGGTTTATTTAGCCATTCTCCTTGCAGAGACAGGAACCTGTTACCGACCGCCACCACGAGGAGGAATAAGTCAGAACTTCCGACAATGCCAGCTGCCGGCCTACATAATGGTGCTCCATATTTTATGATGAGGCCCTTTATCATCTTTTATCAAACATGCAACATGCACTTTTTATCTTATTTTTACTTAAATTTTTATTAAGTAGCGCGTTTGCTTTTCCTAATCGTAAATATATCACACGGAAAGAAACAAAGTTTTGTTAATACATTTTCATTTATAATCTATTTACTTCAAATAAATTACCCAGCCAGTTATTTGGCTTTCTTTATAAAATTGTTATAAATCCCTTTCAAGCCCTCTAAAACTCTTGCAAGTACACTGTCAAATTACATTTACATGAATAGTCTATAGAAAAAAAAAGTCTCATTCGTTTTTTACTTTAAGATGGACATTCTTGAAAACTTTTTTGTTCTTTCATTTCTTCTTGTTCGTCTTTCGCTTAAGGAAATACAAATTCTTAGTTTAAAATTCTTGTTAGTTGCAGTATTTTTTGCCGCTGCGGTCAAACATGGTCGCTCATTATATTTAACTACGAGTGAAGGTAGTGTTTTTGTCGTTTATCTTTTTTTTGCACTTATACTAGTAGTTATTTTTTGCTTTTACCTACATTTTTTTTTTTATTATTTTATCTTATAAAATTATGTAAACCGCTTGAAGTTTATGTTGTCCGTCTTTGTTATTGTTGTTATTTGTATTTTAGTAGGATGTATTTGTAAATGGATGAAACGAATGACTTTAGTTTAGATTTATTGTTGAATTACTGAGTTTTTTTTTATGACTGACATAAATATTTTTTGGGCTCAGAAGTACTCGATAGTGGCCTTACCAACCGATGACCTAATGCATATACTACAAGTGCCAGCACACGCAGAGAAAGAATATGGTTTAACATAGGTGCGACAACTATATCATGCAAACATACGGCTATTTGAAAATATTTAATACATTAATTTAGTTGCAATGAACAAATTATTGTTTACATATAATGACAAAATGATTTCTATCTTTACAAATTGCAACATGGTTGGGTAGAATAAGAAAATTTGTACAAAATTTCTAATCATAATAAATTATTTTATCTATACAACAATAATCTAACATAATATGTTTAATTATTTTGGTGTTTAATCAAAGTATGAGGGTGCGGTGGCTGAAGTGGTTAGTGCGTCGACCACTAAGCATTTGATGGCTTCAGTCTATAGTATTCGTATCTCAGCCGCTACCAATCAGTCACATTAATTTATTGATTTTCTATCGTTCTAAAAGGACCATAATATTATATAGAACAATAACCATACAACCATATAATTTAATAATATTATAGTGCCATCTATTTTCTTTAATGTATATGTTTGCGGAAAATCAAAACTTATACCGGGAGGTTTAAATTCCCGTCAATACTAACCGGTTTGATACTGGCCGAATCTTGCTTCTTATTCAATTTCGATCTTTATATGGGTTTTGAGATCTGGTTCTTGCATATCTCCTGGATATCCGTGCATCAATGTTTTATGCGGGCCGAAAAATTTGAAATATGCTATTGTTTTTGACCGCAAACCAAAAACACACTCCTAACGCTTTGAGGTAAAGGTCTAAGTACGTATTAATAAGAGTTGCGCGATGTACTGCTTTTCATCGAATTCTACCGCATGTAGCACTAGACTCGGAATTTCTATTTCTTCATACTTCATTTGGAACGTTTTTAATTTAGTATCTACTACTTTCTAACGAATAATATGATAATATTAATTAGTTTTATTATCTTCACACTAAATTTATGAGAATTGTAGCAGTGATTTATTTGTTTCATTTATATTCAAATCTACCTTCAAATGCAACTAAATTTATTTTTCCTTTTTGTCCCGGGAAAGCTGCAAAAATATCGCGCTTTTTCACATTTGTTAATGTTTGTCTCGCTTTTTGAAAAATAAAACTGGCAACCGTAAAATAAGTTAAGCAAATGTTCGTATGATCTTTATGTACAAACATCCTTCTTAATTGAGGCAATTAAATTTTAAATTGAGTTATAAAATTTGGTGGTTAGACATATGCAATTTAGCTTACTTAATTAACATTTGATAGGTGAACGTGTTTTTATGACCCGACAATGATGTTTGAAAAAGCTTGTAATCATGTGTTATGCGTTTTTACGCCCAAAGTTTTCAATTACAACCATAATATGAAAGAGATAGCCTAAATTGGTAACAATCCATGTTGTCGAGTCTACTTAATAGTCTATTAAATTTAATGCGTTCATTTAACAAAATTTGCTGCTTATTAAACACGCTTCACCAGAGTTGCTTTTTGAATTTTATTATATTTATAGTGCAATTAAGTACTCATTGCAGGATTTAATAATTGAATTCGTGTATGGTAAATTGAGCTTATTTAAGGCCTTAATGGCGTAAATCTTCTAATTGCGCAATTAAGGCGCATGTGTGAACATATTATTATTGTGATTAAAATTAAAGTTTGGTTGACCAAAAAGAAATTGTGTACATAGCTGGATTAAGATCTCTGAGTCTGTATCTTTCGGTTAAAGAAGAAACAAAACAGAAGGTAGAACTGATTCTACCAAGGTCAATTGCTCATCATAGTGATTTCTAACGTGACATAAAAGCCCAGGTTTTGAAACTTTTTTAAATATTCTGTAAACACGGATAAATTGGACACTTTATTAAGAAAATTGTTGCTGTTTATTTTATTCAGTTACTATTTTTGCAGTTTACTTTTTCACGTTTATATTTTCATTTATACGTAGCACTTAACTTTTGGTTTATTTTCTCTACTTTGTTTTCTACTTTTAATATTGTTTTTGTCTTTGATATATTTTTTCTCCTCCTTAACAACCATAAACTGCAGTCTTTTTCTACCTTAATGTTTCTCTCTTCCTGATTTTCTTTTGTGTTACATTTTAGGACGAGAGAATTATGCAGGAAGTCTGTAAATATTCTTGTAAAAAAAAATCTTGTTGTAAATAACTTTAATTTTAATTGTTCTCAAGTGAGTTGTTGGTTGCTTACGGGCAGTCATCTATCCAACTTATTGTAGTTTTGTTTAAGTTCAGATCACACAATCCTCATCTGCTGGCTGGTTGGCTATATTTTCTACCCCTCTTCTCCTTCCTGTGCACAAGATGCTTCAAAATTCTTGCTGTATGTTTTTAAAGTGACTCTCGAGTTGTGTGGCCAGTTAGTTGCAAGTACAAACAGGATACAGTTTTTGTAATTCTTACTACTCAAAAACTTTGGAAAAGGGATGTAAAAACAATACAATTTCTACTTTAATTTCTCAAGATTTTTTATGGGTTTTACAAACAATGTAGCATAAGTAAATAGAAAAAAAAAATAGTACAACAAATTTTTAATGAATTTAAATTTTCTTAAATGTGTTGTTGTTGTTTTGTTGTAACAAAGTTATTTTGTATGCTTTTGTTACATTTTCAAAAGTCATCTTATCTTGATGGCTGGTTGTTTTAAGTTTTTAATCCGTTTGCAAGCTATTAAGCAGATTTCAATAGTGCTTACAATCCATGATAGTTTGTGGAGTTTGAAATTCTTTAGTTTTTGGTTGTTATTAAAAACAAAAGAATAGAGAAATATTTGGATTTTACAAAAACAAGTATTTCTGACAAGTAAGTGCTTTATCCAAAGCATCAAAAGAGCTCACATTAAAAAGTAACACAGTGACTTGGGCGCATAAATGATGGGATAGTAAAAAAGCTAATTGTCTTCCTGATAGATTTGTCTAAATCTTTAATTTTAATCAAGGATCGGGGACACACCCTCCACTCATATGTTCTATATAAACGGTTATATTCTCATTACTCCTGAAGCTGTTAAGCGTATGCTATTTTTCATTGTAATTGTCTGTAGGTCCTTTATGTTATGAGCGCTTTGATAATTACAAAAACAACCACATTATAATGAAACTTTGTTGTTTAATAGGGTGATCGATTATTCTACATATCCTAAAAACCGCCTTCAAACAACCAGATGCGCTTTTGAAAATTAGAAAAAAAATTAGTAACGAGGTTTTTGACGAACATTTTTTTTTAACTCGTCTGCTAAAATAGTCAACTCTATTTAGCAACTGTGTTGTCATTTAATATTTAAAGTTAGGGATTCATTTAGACTATTAATTTTAGTAAGAAATAGTGAACCTTAAAGTTTAAATAGAAGCTTTTTCAATTATTGGCAGCACGGTTCCTTGTAAAAATTCTTAAAATATTAAAACCACGTGGTGTAATATTGAGCCGTTTATAGCATTAATCGATTAACTCAATAAAAGATAATGAAATAATGTACATTGCTTTTTGAAATTCCATTTAAAATCTAAATTTAGACTAAGAAGAATACAATGCGTAAAAAGTAACCGTGGCGCAAACTTCGTTCTAACCCAACAGAAAAATTATCGGAAAATATTAAAATTATGAGAAAGTTCTCGTATTAAATTTTTCACCAATAGGTATGTTAAATAGATGATGTTTGCAACAGATACTTAGCAGTAGAAAGACACAGAAAATACATGTATTCTGTTCTGTTAGTGTTCCAAACTTAGCTTTTTCAGTATTCTATTTTTTTTTTCTAATTTTGTTCTTTCTTAATTGAAAGAATAGAAAAAAAAAACGAACTAAAACCTGCAAATAATGAATTAATTAATAAGAATTATTAAATAATTTTCAATATAAAAAAATTAAATAGTTTCTTGGTTTTTTTGGAATCTTGGTGGAAAGATAATGACTAAAATATGAGTTAAACACTAAAGCTTGTTGTTTTTAACCAAATATTTAAGACTATACACAAATTTGCTTAATTTGTTTTTTATTTAGATTGCTGCACATTTATAGTTAGTTTATATTTTTGCCAGTGTTCCATTTGCAGACAAATTTATTATCTCTGCAAAATGTTAGATAAACTTTTGTTTTTACACTTTTACTTGCTGCTATATTTAACTGTTCTCTGGATAAAACGTATTTTCTATTTCAAGACTCATATTTTACAAAACATTAGTAAACTAATAATCCAAACATATGACTATAAATCTTCAAAAAGCTTTTTTACCCAATAGAAAAATGTCATTATTTAGTTTCAGTTGCTAGTACATTTTCTGGGAAAATATAGTTTTTCCAAAAAAAAAAATAAAAAATCTCGAGTTTAAAGCAAAAGCCATAAAAATTTGCAACTGGCATCATATTTCTTTCATATTTTTTGAATATGCAGTTTTAAAAATAAATTAAAAAATGCATGATACGATTTAAAAGAGAAGTATGGTGTGTGCATAGCTTTTTCTACCACTGAAAGTGGCCGGAGAAGTGTAACCACAAAACAACAAAATTAAACAAAAAATTAGCTAAAAATAATTAATTTAATTTTTTTAACAAAGGAAAAAATTCCGAAAACTCGACTTACAATATTGTTATGCTTATTACCGCAATAAACGTTCATTTGTAGGGTTCGTTTAATTGCAAAAATTAAAATACACAGTCCTTAATGATTTTATCAGTATACAACTTTATTCGGCAATTAAAACTCTATTTAGAACTAATTTACATTATACACTTAACACGCTTATTCAGCTGTTCACTCTATGAAATCTCAGTCAACTATCTTCTGTGCGGTGGACGGCGCCTTTATATAGAGATCACAGCCGCGTCTTGAAACGTCCCGAATATACATGAAATTGCGCATTATTTATTTCATTAGCTGGCTTAGTGGTCTTGTATATGTGTTCGTGTGTGTGTATCTTTTGTTTACTTTTTCTTTCTGTAGAAGTTGTTTTTGATTCTACATTGAATCGCGGTTCGGGGAATTTCTGCTACGGAATTTGATTTTGCTTTTCTAACTAAAGCAAATTATAGCGTGTTTTTTTAATGGCTTTATAGCTACATTTGGATTTTGCAAACTCTCATTAGGTCCAAGGAATTCCGGGCATAAGACGCTTAAGTTTTTCTAAAAAGTTGCGTAAATGTTTCGTGATGAGCTGGCCATAATTTCTAGTAATACAAAGATATACTTGTACAATATAGCTCTCAAATCTTACTTGTACCAACTTTTTTTTAAAACATTTTTCCTCTCTAAAGCAAACTACACATTTATAGGAAATTCTTTGAATTGTAATTTAATTAGCTTCATACTCGTACATATTCATATACATATATGTGCATACATAAATGCATTAATTCACACACATTTACATTTCAAAGCGTACAATTTTACTACACACATTCTATCTTTATAAACTCAATTCAATGCGACACTTAAATTCTTTTTTAAAATCCTTTAACTATGACTAGGGCTACTGAAATTCATACGACTGTAAAGTAGTAAACGTGCCATTTAACTATACAAAAATAGAAAAAAAATATTGTTTGAATGAATGAATGAATAACTCAAATGAAGCAAAGGACTGAACAAGAAGAATGACTGTATTACAAAAAGGATGAATAACGGGATGTATAGAGGTTCGGCATGAACAAATGAATTTTTTAACAAAAAAGGCCAATAGAAGTTAGTCATACATCTAAGACGTAGTTGGCTTTGTGCTGTTCAGTTGTTGGAATAGGTAAAACATTTGAAAATGTATTAATGCTAAACCTACTTGCAAGAAAAACCATTTTATATTCCCTTTATGTTGAAATTGCAATAATAAATGAAGTCGTCTCTGCAACTGCTTAATTAAAAATAAAAAATACATTTTTTCCTAGCAGTTGTGCACGTTGTTCGGAGTTTTCCGAACCAAAAATCGTAAATAGTACCTTAACCAGTTTGACGCTTTTTAGTCTTCATTCCTAGCAGGGACCAACGGTCGACGCAATCTGGGTGGCACATAAATGCCGATGAAGTATGGTTCGCTAACGGTGCCAAACTGAAAAACAGAGACACTGGACACTTGGTCCAACTACCAAAAATTTCAAGCTGAAATTCACGCTATTCTCATTTGTACTAGGTAATACCTGCGCTCAAGAATAAGAGGTATAAAAATCTTCATAATGCGGACAGCCAGGTATACTCAAGGTCTTATTATCGTATGGAGTAAGGTCAGCGGTTGTCATGGGCTGTATTAAGTATCTAAATGAGCATGGTACCCGAAGTAAAGTAACATTATGCTGGGTACTTAGCCACGAGGGCAGTGCTAGGCTGATTCCTTAGTAAACAAAGGAACCCAAGGTATCTTTATAGGACTGGAATCTCTGTTTGGCGTAAATAGTAGCTCGCCGTACTGTCGAGAAAACCAGTTTCTGGTTTGGAGAGCTGTAGCCCGACTCAAGCAATCAAAACTGTTCATTACACTGAATGTGGGGAAATCCCAAATGATGGTAGATAAGAATGAGCTGTAGGTAACTACGGAATGGTTTACGGACCTTAGCCTAAAATACCACTAATTTAAGATAGAATCAGAGACTATCAAACGCAGAGCATGTGCTCGGCGATTTTGTAGTTCCCGATTCTCGTAGAATGCATAAGAATTTGGCACGTCCTCTCTAACTCCCAGTGAACAAAACAATTGGCTTTATTCGTAGCTTAAATCTGTTACAGGTCGCTAGGCACTCACTAGGTGCGCAGGGGCTTTAGGTACAGTCGAGAGAATCAGCTCTCCAATTAATGGATCATAAGCCGTTTTCTTGGCGTTGATTAGTCTGAATTCCTAACTCTACTGCTATGCTTTTGTTACTTTCGCCTTTAATAAGTACAGTTTTTCCTACTTTAATTTAACCTTTACCTATTTAATATTTATGCCTTTTATCAAACACTCATTTCACAAATAATCATAAATATGTATGTATGATTTTACACACGTATGTAATTTTTTTATGCTCGTTTGTGGACTTTGAAATGAGTTCTTTACACTTTTATACTTGTTTGAATAATAAAAAAAATAGCCAGACTTTCTCATACTTGCACTTGGAATAAATTAAGGATTTGTCCTGTAAGTTTCCATATACAATTAGATGTAGCAAGGTTTTTGTGTATGTGTGTCTACGCTGCATGCACTCGCATGTACGTGTTCTCTTTTGTATTTGCCAAATTGTATTAAATTTCGTAGCCTTGGGAAATCTGTTGGTTTCCTTTACATATAATTTGTGGATATTTGTGAACATAAAAGTATTTTATATATTTCGCAGGCAAAGTATATTTATTTCCCATAACTGTGAGTCATTTGATTAAGGTGAATATTTAGCAAAGAGTATTTTTAGATTGCTAGACTTCAAGACTACACACTTTTACTTTTCTTGGTTGGTAGTGGAAAATAAAACTTTTTTAAATACGAACATTAACCTGTACTTATTTAATTGTTTGAGAGTGTGCCTAATAGCAACCATAAATCACATCAAACCGTAGTTAAAACATATGTTGGGACTTTGATTTTTCTTTTAGTTTCTCCTTGTTATTTTGTTTTCTTTTTTCCGTTTCCCCACTCTTAACGTTGTGGTTACTGGCTGTATTGTAAAACCTTGCATACATTCCAACGTATGTCGTTAGTGTCGTTTATGATACCTATTTGTATGTGTATAAGAGGGATACGCAGTCCCATTTCACAAATAGCTTTTCATTTAATTGGTTTTTATATACTGGAAGCCATAATTATTCTATAGGTTTTTCTTATTTTTTCATTTACTCAATGTTGCTGCTGCTGTTGTTGTGGGAAATTGCGTATGCAAAACATGTTCAGAGTACAAATGAATCTGGTGCTGTTGTTTCTGTT
Organism: Phania funesta; assembly: GCA_963932375.1. Classification (NCBI taxonomy): domain Eukaryota; kingdom Metazoa; phylum Arthropoda; class Insecta; order Diptera; family Tachinidae; genus Phania; species Phania funesta. The sequence goes on from OZ010656.1 coordinate 73,429,710, forward strand.
ATTAAGCTTTAGGTATTTATTGTATAAACATAAATTAATATTTATATAAATGTGTACACACCATACAAACACCTTTCTATGCATAAGTACAATATGCTCTGTGTACTTGTTTATAGAGAGTTGCATAAATATTTATATGGATTGCTTAGTGCTTTCTGTACAGATATGAGATTAATCCGAATTGGCCTTTAAAGACTAGCAAGTTCATAAATAATCTGTTGGAATTATTCAACGCCACGGCAGGCAGCTAGTTATTAGCTTGCATATCTATCAGCTGGATGGTTTTAATGTTAGTAGAGTTTGTGGTCTATATCACTTTATCGGGTTCATCGTCTCGTTAAATTAAATGGCACAATAATTTATTTTAAATTCTTTGGTTAATAATTTAAATATAATACTTATTTGTTTCTAATTATAACGTACCATCTCTGAGTAGAATCTTCTATAGAGACGGAGATCTCCTATAATTCTAGAGGTCCCGTCAAACCTTTGCAATCCTTGGACATCGTGGGAACTATGAGCTAAAGAATAGCTTCTCTTAAAATTTCTACAAACTAAATTAAATTGAATAATAAAGCGACAAAAACTTTTAAAGTCTGACCTGCAATATGCATAATTGAGAATTCGGCGTAACCGTAGCTTCTGAATTAACCTGCTTTCAAAAAGACAGATTAAAAATAACCAAAGGTCTTAAGTCGGTTAACCGTTGGCTGGATTTGGTCGCCCCAGGAGCAGGTCTTCTGAGTGATCCCGCTATCTTGATGTATTGCTATTCTGAGGGTATGGGATAAGCCGTCTACTCGGCGTGTTAAAGGCGTGAGCAATAACTAACCAACTGGCACCACTAGCACCGAAATCCCCTAAGATTGATTTTTGAAGAAGCTCCTTCGGAGTATTACACTTCACTACCTGTGTTTTCTTGTCAATCCCTTTCTAAAGCAACACAACACAACAATTAATTAATTCAATTAATGGCCTGTGTGGTAATGCACAGATGCAATGCAACAAAAGCTTTTAATGAAATAGAGAGCTCTAAACTACTAAATAAAGTGTGAATCTATACTTTAGAGAAGTTCACCCAGTGGCAAAACCACCACCAGAAAAGAACATTATGGCAGTAAATCTTTTACAAAATTTTTTTTTGTTAAATTAAATTCTTCCAATCTGGAAATCGCCCTAAACAATTTACCATTTCCCCAAATTCAATATTTTCGGAATACAAAGCTACTACGCTTGAAGCAAAACTTTTAACTGTGCGGCAAGCTCCATGTGACTGAAAGGTAGCCATTATTTTCATACGGTATTTTAGATATCTTAAGGCCCTATGGTTCGATAGGAATTAAAAGGACTGAAAAAGTGAAGCTGAAAAGGGACTCCGCAAAATTCTGTTTACTTAAAAAACTAGGATTTTTTTTTATTTTTAAGTGATTCTTCAGACGTACCTCGTGCTTAAGAGCTTAACTGCGTATACATCATGTTGGCAAGCTCGTATTACCAAGTTAAATATCATGCATACATACATACATATGTGTATTTGTTTACAAATTAGTACCGAGAGTTATTTCAAAGAGTTTTGCGGAAATACCAAATTGTGTGGTTAAAGAAAAATTCACAATTCAAAGTTTTAAATGTTGTTATTCACTTTTTTATGTTGCCTTTTCTTTTCTAGATTTATGAATGCAATTTATTTATTAATTTTTTTTTTATTTATTTACGTTGTTATTCGTATTGAAAAAATGTATGGTGAAATGGTAGACATTTTTATTTATATGGCTATAAAATAATTATAATTTTGCAATTGGTAATTTTACAATTTAGCTGGTAATAAATGTTATATCTATTTATTAAAATTTAAGTACTTAAATATTCAATAAAGCCATATATATTAAATGCTAAATTCTTTAGTACAATAGGTTATATTTTATTATAATGGGTTATCCGTTTCGAGGTCTTAAAACCTCCGGTCTGACAAGGCTGTCAGTTGTTAAATATCTGTCATTTGAAGTATTATTTATTTAGCGAAAGGCATGCCATTTGCAAATATGGATCGTTTAACAACTGAAGAACGCGTAAAAATAACTACAACTTTCCACAAAACGTGGTCACTTTTCGAGCATTATGGAGTGATTATGGTCGGCATAATCGACCTACCGTGCAAGGAATTGGCAAGATTATAAAGTAATTTGAAACGCCTGGCATTGTGCGCACTGCCAAAATATCGCGTCTATTAGTGAAAGTGTAGAGAATTATCCAAATTTTTCGATTCCAAATCGTGCCCAGCAGTTGGGCCAATCTTAAGGCTCATTATGGCGTATTTTGCATTTGCCTGTGCACCTCCATCCACATAAAGTCCAACTCAGGCAACAAATAAAGCCAGCTGTAGATATGCAGATTGGATGCTGAGAGCAACAGACTTTTAATGCTGATTTTTCGAACAAAACTTTCTTTATCGAGGAAGTTCATTGATCACTCATAGGTTACGTCAGCAAGCGAAATTGTCACATATAGGGCTCGGTGAACCCTGAAATGAGTGTGAATAAAAAAGTGACTGTTTGGTGCGTAATTTTTCGAAAATGACGTTGGAACAACCGTTACCGTTACTCATTTTTTTGACCTGCAATTTAAGATAATGAACGGGAAGACATGTATGCCGTTTGAATAAGATGGTACCACTAGCCGCACAACACGATAAATTTTTGCTTTATTGCATGGGATGTTTCCAGAACGCGAATTTTCATGTTTTGGCGACGTGAATTGGCCACTAAGATCATGCGATATGACACCTTTAGAATTTTTTTGTGAAGTTACCGTTAAGACTGTGTCTACACGGATAATCCCTTCTCGTTGCATCATTTGAAAACCAACGTTCATCAAGTTATAGTCGAGATACCGACCGATATGTGCGGGAAAAAGGTCGAAAACTACCTCAAAAGGATCGACTGCTGCAACCAATCTAGAGGCGGTCACTTACATTGTATTTTATATGTAATGGCAAGATCCAAACATTATAATGAAATAAAAGTTTTATCGAAATCATAGCTTTTTGTATGTTTTATTTAACTTTAACCGAAAATATGAGCATAACCCTGTATGTAGCAAAGAAAGCTAGAAAAAACCTGGCTAAAATGTTACTCTTACGTAAATGTTGCGGGTACGTAAATTTTACGCCAGCTTCGACGTTTGTTAGTTACTCATAAACTGAAATGTATCATATGTTTTTTGTTTACGTTTCAAATATTTGTAATTTCTTTAAGTAAACAACTGGTTAAAACGATGCTGCTTACTTCATAATTTTGAAATACAAATTAATGCTAAAAAAACGCTAATATAAAAAAAAAACATGAAAGTCTAGCTTGTTGGAAATAAAACAATTTTTGGTGCCAATAAGCAGATCTGATAACAAAATATGGCTATTGGATGTCAAAAAGTCAAAATTTGCAATATCGGTACATATATGGCCGGGACATAAACAAACTGATTTTTTCGTATACAAGCAAACGAAAACTACTTTTGCCATAAAAAATGGATATTGGGGTCAAATAAATGAAAATTTGCTATATCGGGGTATATATAGTCGGGATATAGCATAAACCGATTTTTTAACAATTATGCGAACTAAAACAATTTTTGGTACCAAAATGTTGCTCGGATAACAAAGTTAGGTTATTAAGGGCCAAATAGTAAAATTTGTATGTACAGCAGAGATATAGTACAAACTGATTTGTAGATAAACATACCTTTGAGGCGAAGTAAAAAATTTTTGGTGCTAAAAAGCAGTTCTAGTAATAAAAGAAAGTTATCGGGCAAATAGCATGCGAGTAGCAAATCGCCAAACTTATTTCTGCTTGTTCTGCAACTCACGCGTTTTACTTCGGATTTGCTTTTTTTCTAACTTATGTTTGAAAACTAAAAACATATGTTTTACCAAACCAAAAGCAAAACAAACAGAATTAAATAGTAATTTCTTATTTAGCGCGTTAGCATTAAAAAGATTACAATCAATAAGTGAATGCATAAAAAACGTGCACTTAGAAAGAAGAAATACAGAGGCAAAAGTCGCAGAAGCAAAGAACGTTTTTAAATTCATGTTTTTAGAAAAAAATTGTTACAAAATGTCACAAGTTTCGACTAAAATAAAAAGAAAACACTATTAATTTAATTTATTCATAACTTTGTAGTTTCTTTAAAAACTAGTTTAGTTTAAATACAGCAGTTGACTTGACCTCGCAAAAACTCTTGCTAATGCGAGTTACAGAACACCTCACAAATTTTGTGCGAGATGCGAGTGTCGGAACATGGCCGTATTGAAATGTCAAAAATTAATAAAGCCTTTTTAACATATACTTAATACGGACGTGACTATTTTGAAGGGTAGTTAAGACTCAGTCCAGCCGAGTATAGCACTCTTACAGCCATACCTAAATAAGAGCGTTGAGCGTTGTGTTAGTAGCAGGGTACGAAGTCACAGTACATTTGAAGTAAATTGTATGTCTTTTAAAGAACAGTAGCTACATAACCTGCTGCTAACGCAACGCTCAACGCTCTTATTTAGGTATGGCCGTTGCTTGTTTATTCACAGTTTTAACCTTAATTTAGTTAATTGTTTGGCAGTCTAGACGGACTTTGCAAATTATGTCAACAAATCTAAGTATTTAAACAAACAAAAAATCGTTAACAAATTTAGCTTAGAAAAGTCTGTTGGCAACATTGTATAAAAGCAACATTGAAAATTTACAACAGATGATACGTAAATACGGATAGAAATTATAAATTTCTCAGGTTCGTCCGCAACGTTACGCAAAATTTACGAAAGAGTACGCATTTGCATACAAGCTCCATAAGCAAAATCGATCAGCTGATTCGCAACGTACACGTTTACGTATGAGTAATGAGGCCTTTAGTTTTGTTTTTATTCTATTTAGATAAGCAACTTTACGCCCTGCAGCAGCTGAACGAACTGTATGAAAGGGATAATAAATTAAAAATAAGTGACAAGCATGTGTTTAATTTCGGATCGATGTATTTTCGTTAGTCTTTCATTAATGCACTTTAAATAGGAATTGGATTCCAATTCGGTTTCCAATCCAATCCATGTAGGATTTCATGAACAGGCTGATTGACTATTCGGCAAGTGTTGGTTTATTAATAACATTCTATGAAAGTATAAAATTAATTGAAAAAATTAAGAAAGAACTTTTATTTCATAATAAAATATTTTACACATTTATTTCATTATGAATATCGGCATACATTCTTTTTTTTTGAAATTGTTGCTCTGATTTACAAAAAAACACTGTATTTGCTTGATACTTTATCTTTTAAAATGCCATGAAGTTGTTTTTCTTCAAATTCCAAGTGCAACACATGCAGCCAATTATGTTTTTTTCCTTCATCTGCCTCATCTTTGTGTTTCTGCCACAGTTTATTTTAATTGGTTTCAGTTTTCTTGTTTTATTAGAGACACCAGGAAATAATATTCGTTACATATTTATTGTCGTGCTTTTGCTTCTTTTTCATCATTTATTTTCTTCCTTTCTATTTTTATTTTCTGACTGATTGTTTTGAAGCCTTTGAAGTTTTCTTAGAGAAGATAAGAAATGTTTTATAAGCAGAGTTTTTTTTTCCTTTAAATTAGGGTGTTGCCAAGTTTCATTTGCAATTTGAAAGTGATCCGATATAATCAAGATGTTTCACCACAAACGCATATTCTTATCTAAAGTTTATTTATAGTCTTTCGATATGACGTTTGGAAGTGACACCTATCATTACGTTATTGTTTGTTCAGTACGGCATAAAAATAAACCTGCTCTGCCTATTTCATTGCAATACATTCGCAATTTGTTTTAAAGACAGATGGATAAATTAAACTATTAGTGTAACTGAATTTTTGAGGTTTTAGAAACCGGATACCTATAAAGTCTGAAAACGTCTTTCGACCGATATATGCATCAATAATGAATCAATTAAAGCAACTATAAGTCATGTAATACGGAACACAATTTTATTACATATCCTTAATTATGGCAGTTTCAAATAAATGGCTTTAAAGTTTAGAGATTAACATCGGTTCATTCTGGTGCCGTCAAACAGTGACTTTACTAGCGAGTGGTAGCGCACAAGGTTGCGATCGAGGCCCTTAAAGAGCAACACAGTTAAACGGAAATATACATTTGGCAGCTTGCAAACAATTACAATCCTTTAACTCCGCAGTCTTAAGGACCCTCCTAATGAATCATGTTGTATCATCTGTAAGGAAAGTTCACTATGGTCATCAAGAGTTAATATTGTCTTGTGTTATTATGAAATGTTATAAATACTTGTTACGTTATTAAAACAGATGTTTAAATGAGTTCATTGTTTTAAAATAACATTCTAAGTTAAATTTTTGCATGTGACGCCAGCATTTATCATTCGTCTTCATGTTGCAACGATTTATAAAAGGAGCTTTGTGCACAGGACGAATTTAAATACTCGTATTTTGTTTCTAAATAAAAACGGTACAAATCATGTTGTTAAAAACGATGTAGCTGTAAGGAGTCTCAATATGAATATTTTTCGAAAGCCACGCAGGATATACTTCAAGGCACAACAGGAAAATACTTCAATGACTATGAAAAGTTTTGAACTCTAAAATAAATACTTTTTAAATAAAAAATGTTATCAAATGTTTTTATTAGCAGCTCACAATCCTGGTCGCAGGACCAAAATGTTTTTCTATTTTGATAAATTATGTATTGTGATATGTTACAAGTATGTTAGTAAGTTGCGGTCGACATGCACTTCGAAGGACCAAATTTTATTAATTGTTTTTGACTACATTGGTTAAGAATTTACCAAAGCATTGGCAGCTTTGAAAAAGATTAAGTTTATTTATTAATTTATTATTATTTACAATAATAATAAAGATTAGTTTTATAAATAAATAAATACTTCAGCCTATATTTATATTAAAAGTTTTAATTATACTTTAAAAATGTATTTTTGGAAGACTTGTGCCAGGTTTATTTGTTTAATACGCACTTTATACCTCTTATTTATTTAATTCTTTTACTTCCGATGTGTACTTACATAAATATATGTATCTCCATCGCAAGTACACTTGTGTCAGGTTGCCGTATCCATGAAAACATATGAAGTCTTTTTGACTTTACATTCTAGAGACCTGCTACAATATACCCTGCAGTGCTGGTAACGAACACAACATTTTTCATATTACTATTTAGTTCCACTGCTAACATATAAAAAAGACAAGAACTTTTCCTAGACCACAAAATGCCAGTTCAGTAACCGGTTAGAAATAGCCAACCGGATATTTACTGTAAACCAATGCAATAAATTTAATCACCATATAAAAAACGGAATCTGCTGGGTATTTTTACACACCCGTATCTTTTCTTGGTCGCTTGTGTAACGGAGTTGTACTTGAAGATCTTAACGATAAACGAACAGAAAAACAAACAAATATACATACATCGTCTCTACTAGTACGTGGAAGTCAAATTGTTGTGCAGCATGCAAGTTGCACGAACGACAGTCAGGTCACATGTCACATTACGTGGCTGTTAAGGAAACAATTGTACTATACATACATTGTAAGGCTTGACAGAGGCTGTTTGGTTTGTTGTATGCTCGCTTGCTTATATCTAAACTACGAGTACAAGTAGCAAGGAAGGAAATACAAGTGTAGAACACATATTTATTAGGCTTTGGAGTTACATAACAACATGTACATATGTATATTCTTACGAGTACAAGTTAAAGGTTCAAGTGGTATTGAATATATGTTTGAAAAAAAAATATAACTCAACTAGACCTTCAATATAAATGGTACTACGAGTTTAAAAATGCTTATGATAAGTTAATTCTAGATTTGATATTTCGACAGGTTGATTTGATATAGATAGCCAAACCAAACTTGACAAGGGAAAATGGAAATTCGTTTCAAATATCAAATGACAGCACGGCTTGACTAGTTGCGCAAAATGTCTTTATCTTGCCTCACACTGTTTGAGTATTGCCACCTTTTTAATTTGCATGCTTAGTTGTATGCATATAGTGCTCTCGATATCGTTTGCCTTACGATCGTTTAATCATGTAATGAGCATGTCCTGGAAGCTACTAATATTCGATGTGGAAACCCAACGTAAATCTCCCGTCTGAAGGTTATGCAAGAATAGTTTCTACATCCGTTTTGAAGCCTTTGAAAACAAATTCCGTTCAACGTTTAATGGCTTCAGTCCATACGGAATCTTATTTCTGCTCGACTTTGGCACGAAGCCTTATAGAGTAATTTCTTCAGTTGTGTATAACGCATTTTTATCAAGCGTTGCAATCATTTTCGTCACAGCAGTCTCAACCCAAAGTATAGGAAATCATAAAACGCTGAAGCACAGAATTCTTTTAATTATTGCCCCTCGAAAAAGACGAATCGAATAACAACATAATGCAGAGAAAATATTATTATGAGGGGAAATTGCCAGATTTTCATTGCTTGACACTTGTGTGTTTTTGTTTATATGACATTTGATATTATGTACAATTTGTATGCAAAAATCTCGTAACAATTAGATACTAGCGGAAAAATAATGCTTTACGGAAATCAAAATTGTATGCAACTAAAACAACTTATGTCAATATAGGTAGTTATCTTCAAACAAGAATAGAAGTAATGCAAACAGCTGTGCAGATTTAAAAACTAACAGAAGCAATGTGAATTTCCTATAAAGTGAAAAAGATTAAATAATAAATTATCAAAAATATATCTTCAGACATAATGACGTATGTGATTAACAACAACCAAATACATGACGACATACTTCGCTAGTGCTGACAATTCCTTCAGTAAATATAAAAGCTACATAAAGAGCTTTGTTGTTAAAAAAAAATCGCAATTGTCGCTTATTTTTCCAATTAGTTTTAGATCCCTGCTTTCTTCATGCTGGGGGAATTATAAATTTTCAGTATATTTTTTTTTCATTTTGACACTGAAGTAAACATTTATGTTAGTTTCGGTTTTAGTTTTGCATTCTCTTCTTTGTCTCTGGCTTTGTTTCTGTTTATTTTCTTGTTATTGATTGTACCCCAGTGGACATTTTTAATCTTGTCGAATATATGACACCCTTCAGTACAGTAGTGATGGCAAAAAAAAAAATAATAAACTGAAACAAAACTGAGACTAAAATGAATCATTCCAAAATTGCAAAAGATTAAAAATAGTGCAAAAATATCCCAAATGAAAAGTGGTTGGTTTTAGTAAAATTTTTTTAAACGTAACAATTTCAAATTGTGTGACAAAAAAAGGGGGAAAGCGGCAGAAACGAACAAACAAAAAAATAATTCTTAATGAATATGAACCACTTTATTTTATAATATGTAACGTATAAACAGTGCTCGGGTAAAATTAAATTTTTTATTAATATTAAAAACTATACATAAAGATACACTGAGGAGCATAAACGTAACAGGAAGAACGAATATATGCAAATTGTTTTCACTTAAGTTATTATTACACTCTTGTTGAAATAAAATAAGAAACAAATTATTTATCAGTAAAATAATTGAACAAACACACTCCATCTTTCATAGTAAAAGAAATATTACACTTTTGCAACCTCTGTTTTTAAACTCTTAAATGTCAAAATAAAAAATCAAAAAAACAAACCAGACTTGAATTTACCGTTGTTTATTAGAAAATTGAAATTTTTTTTAATAAGCCATATCCAAAGATTAAAAACAAAATATTATAGTAAAACTTTAGCACCTCGCTTTGGATGGCCAAGAATGATTGATGACCAAACTGGTTGCCGCCGTGCAAAAATAGAGATAACAATACGATTACCCCAACTGCTACTCATAAAATAATAAAATTTGATGCAAGCGGGAAGAGTGTTTACCGCTGTCTCGACAGCCGTAGAAAAGAGAAGAATCTTTTTTGTCATCAAAAAATATCAGTCTTCGCAAAGACTTTATTCAAGACCACGTAAACTGGACTGAAGCGACTGGAGCAGAGTAAATGAAATATTATGCTTTTTAAAGACGCCAACTGAAAAGTAAAATGTTTCTATTCTTAGCTTCTACAGTCTGATCTTATGAAAATCAATCGAGTCTGACGCTCGAACTTGCCACTGGTCACAAAGACCCAAAAACTCTTAAGTCGTCAAGTGCTTCTCAAACAGTGAAACACGGCATAGATTCATTTATGGTATGGGGTAGTGCTACTAAAAATGGAGAAGGTCCATTAGTAAGAATTGATAAAATTATGTAAAAGGAGTGAAACATAAAAATTTTGCAAATTACTTCACCAGCTGCAATGTAAAAAACTGTTCTTGGCACTGAAAGCGTTGTCTTTCAGCATGACAATGACACGAAACACACATTCAAAATCGTCAAAAGTTGGTTGAATAATTATTCATTTCACAAAATCGCTAATTATAAATTTTTTTAGTAACACTAAATCACAATAAAAAGTTCCCCGAAGCTCCGAGTGGCGTTAACGGAGGTTGGGAAAGAGTAAAAGGTATTTGAGGGGCGATTCCGACTGCAATAGTGTGCCTTAGCATGTAGAAGCTCCTAAAAAAGCCCATGTTATTGGACTAAATGTATAAAAAAACTTTGAGTAGGGTACAAAAGTGTAACATTTGTGCCCTTTAAAAAGTTACTTAATTTTTTTTTATCATTTACTCTAATGCATAGATCTCTTTACTTTTTATACCTAAGAACACAATAAATAACTCATATTATTATCCAGTAGGGAGATTTATTAAAATATCAGTTTCAGCTGTTGCATTTATGCTCCTCAGTGTATTTCGATTGCAGCACTGACTATTCTACTATTGCTAACCATTGTGAGCTTCCCTAATGCTTTTGCAAGAGGTCCGTTCATCAACAAATTACGCATTGCTTTTGAAGTTTGCTAATATAAATAAGTTCATTGATAATATTTATGGTGTTAGAACATTTTAATGCTTAAACTCTGATAATTTTAACCTTTTTTTGTTGCAACTTTCCCTAATAAAAAAATTTAATTCGTTTTCAAAAGTTAAACAATTTTATACATCTTTGTTCCAAAAAGCTGTAGAATAAAAATAAACAAATTCCATCAAATTTACACAAAATACCAAAACAAAAGGAAGGCAGGCTGTCACTCACATAACATTGAATTAAAAATTTATAAAACAAAATAAAAAAATACAATAGCAGAAAACGAAATTGAAAAAATATAATTGCACCAAAAACCTAGTTTTCAAATTGGAAATTGATTGGCGGCTGCCTTTAGGTGTTCACGGAAAATGATAACAAGCAAAAAGCGCACTCGTATTCAGAAATCTGTTTACACAAAAAATAGATATTCTACAATATATTTATATATTTTTTTAAACTATTAAAGGCATCCATGCATCCGCAAATGTTCAACACATGTGATGAACTACAGTTTTCTCACAAAATTTGTATTTTTATTTATTTTTTGCATGTGTGAAAACAAGTTTTTTTTTTTGCGAAAATGATAATTATTTTTCCATTACAACAAGACCTTAAACTACATTAAAATACTTTGCAACATCAATTTCAACATAATTATGTTGGACATTTTTGTTTCTTGTCGGCAACGTTGTTGTTATGTTTCTATGCAAATTTAATAATTTAAAATGTTTTATGTTTGTGGTAGCATGTAAAACTCTGTGTGTACTTGTATGTATTTGCAGATTTGTTGGTAGCCTTGCTTGTTTTTGTAATACATTAATGTGTCGATGGAATTGTAAGAGTTATAACTAAATAATACTGTTTTATACAGGGTGTATTTTGCGACTTTTATTCGAACACAATTTACAAATTTGTAAGTGAAGTCCGCGGTTGGGCGATAATTGTCACAGTGTTTTACGTTGGCCATATTCAACTATCTTCTTACCACCAGTTGAAAATAATGCTTTTACCACTGCCCCTATACATCGTAAATGTAGTAATTATAGGGCAATAGCTGTTTCGACCATGAAGTTACCCCTTGGTGCGGAGTTTGGAGCAACCTATTTATTGATATCGATAGCTTTTTCATTGACGGCTTGCATTGCAATGCAAAGCCATATTTATACACCACAATAGAGTAACATAATTTCTCGCTGGTCTTCGTATAGGGACTTGCTTATCCACCCTCAACAATAAATTGCATTATTTATAAATAAAATGAGTTGGTGTGAAAAAATTTGCTAAAAATAATCTTTCAAAACTGTTGTGATTTTCGTCAAACTAACATCAGTCCTTACGTCTGAATTTTATTTTTACTAACACATGGCCATGTTCCGACACTCGCATCTCGCACAAAATTTGCGATTGTGATTTCAACTCGCCTGTGAGGTGTTCTGTAACTCGCATTCGCAAGAGTTTTGGCGAGTTCAAGTCGCAAGAGTATACTGAAGTGAACTGGTGTATTTAAACTAAACTAGTTTTTAAAGAAACTACAAAGTTATGAATAAATTAAATTAATAGCGTTTTCCTTTTATTTTAGTCAAAACTAATGACATTTTGTAACAAATGTTTTCTAAAAACATGAAGTTTAAAAACGTTCTTTGCTTTTGCAACTTTTGCCTCTGTATTTCTTCTGTTTGTTTTGCTTTTGTTTTGGTAAAGACAAGTTAGAAAAAAAGCAAATCGCAAGTAAAACGCGTGAGTTGCAGAACATGCAAAAATAAGTTTGGCGATTTGCTACTCGCATGCGATTTGACACTCTTGCGAGTGTCAGAACATGCCCCACAATCATACAATCATAAAAAATAGTTGCCCCATCTGACCATAACTTGAGATTTTTTTTTGAAATTAAACCACTTTCCTCATGTCATGTCGTAATTTTATTGTCATAAAAACGAAGTTGTGAATTACTTTTGTTTTTTATTTCTTTCTTCTTATGAACTGCCATATTCTAACTGGAACTCCCACCAAAAATATCGAAATCGCTGTCAAAAGAAGCGAGAATTACTCTTAAGTTTAAAATTAGTGCAGATCTTCTGCAAAGATAAAAAATGCTTTTGATTGAAGAAAATTGTCTTGACTACTCCAATGCTGTGGCCTCTTTTTATAGATTGACATTTATTACAATGATTTTAACTGAGGGAAATTGTGTGAGTGCCAGCATAATATTGACTAATCTTCTTAATAATTCTGTAGTTATATCTTTAACTTGACATTAATAACTATGACAATAATAAACAAGAACTTTTGTTGGTAAATATCTTAATCAAGATTAATGTTCGTTAATTTAACAAAATGGTCGAACGTACTTAACAACAACACACACACACACACGCACGGAAACACACAAGCCAAACTCGTATAAAATATTCAAGTACTGTCACAATGGATGTGTTCAGTTTGAGGTTTTTCTTCTCAACGAAAAATAATTAAAGGATATCGGAACGCAAAATGTTAAATTATTTTGAAATAAAATTTAAGAAAAGAATAAGAACTAAAAACGTTTGTGTTTTTTTTCGGATCAAAGGCTGGGTGGCGCTGATCAAAATCTGTCTCTAAGACACAGTCATTATGTGAAAATGTATTAAGTAATATCTGCGCCAGTACTCCGGAACTAATAGGTGCTTGTATTTTAACAATCTTCGAATTTAATTCCTGATATTGTAAATGAGAGCTTTTGGGCAGTGAACCCTTTAATTTTTTCTTTTGTTTTTATCAGAACCCATTTTCGTCTCTATCATTAATATTTATTACACTCCCAAACTTATATTTTACTGTTTGTATTTCAAATTAAACTCAAATGTCTAAATTCATCATGAGTTATCGCACAACTTAAGCACTAAGTACACTGGATTTCTTTATTAAGAGACTTATGTAGAATTTATGAGTTGGTGTTATATACCTAAATATCTGCCATTAATTATGTAAAAGCTTTACAAGCTGTCAGTTGTTATTCCTGTAAGAAAAGAAAAAAAAATAATTTATTACAATAATTTTTAATAGAGCTGGTAAGTAGTCAGAGGACCGATGAAAAGATGAAATAAAATATTCTAATATGACAGTTTTAAAAAAAAATAAACACAAAGAATTTGCAAAAAGCCCTTTATTTGCTTCAACTTTGTGCAATGACTTCAATAGCAAATTTATAGTAAGAAACAACAAAATTTTTAAAACTATCATGCACTGGATATGAGACAACTTTGTTGTCGGATAAACCTTTAACATCAAACCAATATTTAAAGTTTACAAGGAATAAAATTTACGAATTGGCGAATTACACTGTGCAATAATTTTTAACTCAAGTTAGTTTTCTTGGGTCACGTCAGGTTTTGGGGACAAGTCATAACCCCCTACTGTTAACTAAGTTAATATTTCCCATTTTAGGAAGAGTCGAAGAGAGTAAACATTATATATGTATATACAACATATTTTGGGGACCTATCACCTCCGGGGGTTCTCATATACATTTCATGATTTTTGTCTAACTTTATAGAACTAAATATTTTTTTTAGTTAAAATTTTTTGTTTGACGTGCTTGTTTCTTTCTCTACACATCTTGTCACCAACTTATTAATTTTTTTATTTTTTTATGGTAGGACCAGCACTCAGGGGATGACCCCTATTCATGCAATGCATTGTGCTAGAACTAGGAAAAGAGGTTATGAGAAGGAGGATAGAGGGAGTAGTGTTTATTAACATTTGACTTGAACTTTTCCACAGAGAAAGTGGGAGGAAAGACCTCTGCTGGAAGCTTATTCCACATACGAATGATCCGGCTAAAGAACGAATTCTGTCTGTAGTGCGTTGTGCGATCCACTGGCCATTCGACCACAAAAGGATGTGCTTTTGATGAAGTACGTGTGGTGCGTATGAATGAGCGGGTTTCGGGTATAATATCCCTAATTTCATCAGAGCACAATCCATTGTAGTAGAGATAGAACAGCGAAACTCACCCCACATTGCGACGATGCTCGAGAGAGTCAATAGAGTTGGATACCCTACTGTCACCGATGAGCACCTTCGCCCTCTCCTGTACGCGGTCGAGTAACTCAAAATAGACTTCGAAGCACCGGCCCATACATGAGAGTTGTATTCCATTTTACGGTCGGATATAAGTGGTATAGATAGTTAGGAGATCGGATGGGGTGAAGTAATTATTACTCCGTTTGAGGAAGCCTAGGCACTTGAATGCTTCTTTCGACACTTGAAAGATGTGTTGAGTCCATCGGACATCACATTGAATCTTCATGCCAAGAACATCAAGAGCTTCTGATTCCTCAATATCTATACCACCCATAACTACAGATGGAGCAGCAAAGTCCGTCGTGCGTCTGGGTGTTAGGGTCTTATTGGGGTTAAAGTTGACCCTATTCGCACGACCCCATTCTGTGATCGTCACAAGATCACTATTTAATGACTCATTCTTGCGGTGCCTCATGGCCCCAATCTCGAAGAGGCTTGGTCTGTTGATGAATGAGTAAGAATGGCATATGCTGCTGTCATCTGCAAAAGAATAAATAGGGTTGGAAGTTTGACGAAGAAGGTCATGTAGGAAGATAAGAAATAGAGTAGGAGAAAGAACGGAGCCCTGTGGTACCCCTGAATTGATCTTGAACTCGTCTGATGAGATCCCATCTACAACAACTCGTATAGTGCGATCTCTGAGAAAGCTCGATATAAATCGAGAGAAATGATTACCGACACCAAAAAATCATTAAAAAATGTCATCATTCAACTGCAGTCTTTCAAAAAACTGTTCTGTTATTTTTTTTTTTGCTACAATTTGAAAGGGTTTCTTTAAATTATCAGTTATTTTCAAAATTTTAAAATGCATAACTGGACGTCTGAAGTCGGAATGCAGTACAGTTCTTATTTACGAAATGTATATTTTCCAAAAAATAAAGTAATAGAATTTTTAGATTAACTTTAAAAACTTATTTCGGACTCCTTCATTTTAGAGCATTTTCTGGTGAAAATTCACACCGTATTCATCTCTGACTTCTTCTAAATTATCTGCAAAGTAACTACTATCGATATGATTGTGTAGCATATGACATTAGTACTTTTAAGTCTGTAAAAGCTGCTATCATATCCCTGACAATTTCATTAGAATTGTCGGCCTTGTGAACTTCTAAAACTCTTGCTGCATTTCTTAAGCTTTTATTTCCTCCTCTGATGTAAGCGCCTCGGTGCCGCCAACAAAAATTCTACAGACCACACTGTCTTTCAATACTTAACACAGATTTTTCCTGGATTAGTGAGCCAAAATTTAAAGAAGTTTTAATTGAAAATGTTTCATTATAGTAAAAAATTTCATTTATTTAACATGAATTAATGTGCACAGTTCGCTAAAAAAATATATATTTTAGAGCAACTCTACATCAAACACCCTGTCGGAATATCAAATCAAGAACAAACATTTTTTTTCGAGAAGGCCACACAAGTTTTAAGATAGAGAACTAGAGGCAAACAAAAATTCATTCGTTTGCAGTGACCAATCCACCTCTAAAATATTCTTCCACATTCTAAGTAAAAACATGGTTGAGGTAATCATAATCCAAGTCATAACATTACTAGAAACGATATTAAAGCAAAAATGTACATATATTACTGAATGGCAACTGCTGAGGTACAACAAACTAACCTCTTAAGCCATAGCAGCCTCATACTTTAATTAGCCCTAAAACAATTTTACATAGTACGTGTGTTAAGCTCATTTCACTGCTAGAGTTATTATATTTTTATTGTATGGTTAAAATATTTTGTTGGCGATTAGAATTTTTGTGGATGGATATCATTTAATGATTGAATGTAAACAAATAATTGTTTAGCGGAATTAAACTAATGTTTCTAATGTTTTCAACTAATCATAATATGTTTGCCACAATATTATATTGTTTCATGGAACATAATATGGTTGTCGTGACCATGCCACAAACATGTCTCGGCCTGCAGACACAAAGCTTTAATTTTCCATCACGACAATGCTTATCGTCAGTAAAAAACTATTTGCGAAATATTAGATGGCAAGTTTTTCCTCGCCCGCCTAACTGCGCAGACCTTACCAAATCTAACTACTATTCGATATTTTTTATAATAATTTTCAATTTTTAATAGACCCACAATAGCAGCAAATTTTTCTATTTAATCTAATAAAACTTTTTGTGGGCTGTTGAAGGTCATTTTATGTTTCAACTCATCCTTATTATATAACAAATTTATTTCTTATTTCCAAACAGCTTTTTGGTAAAAACGCAAATATTAAAGACAAACTATTCACTTCTTAAATAAATATTTGACAAACAGTTTGATATTATTTACTTTTAGTTTAAATTGTTATTTACAAACCGATGCTGTCGAATATCAAACAGAACAGTTGAGAAGTAGAAACAATTGACGTGTTTATAAAAGAATTTTTTAGAAATGCAAACAAATTTCTGTTTGAGGAAATATTATACAACCACGACATGCTTGTATTTAAATCCATGTTTAAATTGTGTGGTTTTTACGCGTGTGAAGGAATAGAGTCAACATATTTTTGGCCAATAAATAGGCGAGTTAGCGCAAGTTGAATTCAGTAGTTGATTAGATACAGTGGAAATCAACTAGAAAGATTGAGAACGAGAAATGAAACTTGCCATATATTTTGTACTTTGTCTCGTAGTGGCTTTAACATTTGCCCAAGATACAACTACTCCAAATGGCGAAACTCCGGAAGACACAACTTTGGATGCCACGACTCCCGATGACACAACTCCAGCCGACGACACCCCAAAGAACAGTAAAAAATCCGATAAAAAAACAGATCCTGAAAAAAAACCTGCTGGCGGTAAAAAACCAGCTCCCGGTGGAAAGCCAGCTCCTGGTGAAAAACCAACTCCCGGTGAAAAGCCAGCTCCTGATGAAAAACCAACTCCCGGTGAAAAGCCAGCTCCTGGTGAAAAACCAACTCCCGGTGAAAAGCCAGCTCCTGATGAATCACCAGCACCCGGTGAATCACCAGCACCCGGTGAATCACCAGCACCCGGTGAACAACCAGCTTCCGGTGAAAACCCAGCTCCCAGTGGAAAACCAGCTTCCGGTGGAAAACCAGCTCCCGGTGGAAAACCAGCTCCCGGTGGAAAACCAGCTCCCGGGGGAAAACCAGCTCCCGGGGGAAAACCAGCTCCCGGTGGAAAACCAGCTCCCGGTGGAAAACCAGCTCCCGGTCAAAAGCCAGGCCCTGGTAAAAAGCCAGCTCCCGGTAAAAAACCAGCCCCCGGTAAAAAGCCAGCTCCCGGCAAAAAGCCAGCCCCGGGAAAAAATCCAGCTCCCGGTAAAAAGCCAGCTCCTGGTACGAACCCAGGTCTCAACAAAGCGAGACAACAACAATTGGCTAATTTGGAAAGACAACAAAAAACAATGAAAAACCAAAAACGAGTGATGAATCAGCAACAGCTTACTGCCACAAATCAAAAGGAAACACTTGAAGAACTGGAAAAAGAGAATAAAAGACTGAATAAAGTCATAGAAGGTCAGGAGAAGACGTTAAAGACGCAACAGGAAAAAATTAATGAACTAAAATCCAAATTAAATTCTCAAAAGCAAATGCCTTTGGGCGCTTAAGCTAAATAGAAAGCGCTATTATATTTTTTCTTTTTTGTGAATAAGACAGAGAATGTCAAAATTTTAGTTACTAAGAATATAAATTTCTCAATTTTTGCAAACTTTAAACACAAAGAAGTAAGAAGAGTTCTTTATTCGTCGTGATAATTTTTGAAGAAACATGCATTCTTTTAGTTTTATGTACAGTTGTGTCAGTCACGAACTAGTTCTTTCAATTGAGAGTTTATTTCAAAAAGGTGATAGCAACAATTAACAACGTTCAACTCTGGTGCGTGACACAAAAGAAATTGTGCGTCCTTTTCATAACTCTTGTAAAATTGCTACTACCTTTCCGAAATAATCCCTCAATTGCACGAACTAGTTCGTGAACGACACAACTCTAGTTATAAGGTGATTGCAGAAATTTCTTTACTGTAAGATGAAATAGCAAAATTATGTCAGTGTGACGGGCTTAAAACTTGTTCTTTTTTAAGTTTTGCTGTTCAAATTTCCGCTATTATAACTCATGTGCTGATGCACTCTTTTTCTAGTACGGCAGCCTATTTTACGGAAATCACTGTACTAAATATTGTGAGTATCACGTTAAATTCTCAAGAGTTCTAACTTAAACTTTTTTTAACTGACACCTAACACTGAAAGTTGCTGTCTGACAACCTTTTTATTTGGTGGGATGAATTCAATTCAAATTTTAAAATTCAGGTTACAAAGTAGAAGAGTTAAAAAAATTATATTCCAAAAATAAAACTTAGAACTATTTTACATGCTTGATTATAGAGGACGGAATCGGTTTCCCAAATAAGATTAACATTACAATTATATTGGTCAAACGTATAAAAAAAAACAGTTAAAACTACGACTAATACTTAAGTTAAATAAATTCCGGGGGCCTGTAGTATATTACTTCCAACCAAGAATTAATATCTTGCTGTATAATTCTCACTGGGGAGTAAGTAATACGAGCTGTTTAAGCAATAAAACTCAGACTGGGAATGAAAAATATTTCTCATTTGTCTGTTCTCGTGGTACCCAAGGCGCTTTGCAAACTTATCAAGAAGAATAAGTGCAAAAACCGAAGACGTTTAATGTTGGGCTTCCTGTAGATAAAAGTATTGGAATATCTTTTAGTAGCGTTCTCATTGTGATAGTAGGAGAAAGCGAAAACCGTACAGGAAAGCCCTACAATATTGCCGAACGAATGCGTACTTTAGAAATCTATAGCTTGGTTTGCAGACTCAAGTGTCTGTTCGAAAATAATCCCGATAGCATGTCTCTAATGCGCCCACCCTTAGTTCTAGCAATTCTTCCGTGCTGATTATATTGAAATAGTTTATTTATATGATTCCAGAATGGGATTTCCAGACCACCCAAAGAGAGATTCGAGGACTTGCTATGTTTTACCACGCCGCTGGGACTTTTACCCAAAGCATTACGATAGCAAATTGTTTCTGATTTCGAGGTGTTAATTTGAATTCCACAGTTTCTAAGAAACTCGCTATGTCTGAAAGGTGATTTTGAACATTTAACTAAAGGAGTTCCAGCGCATGTATCATATGCGTAAATTATAGATTTATCCGCGTATACTGTTTGATCCATTAAAAAATGGGGGCAGTCATATACAAGAATATTAAATAGTAAAAAAGATAATTTAGCTTCCTGGGGAACCCCACATAAAATATCTCACAAGGCAGATTTCTTGCTGTTCATTTCCACAAAAAATTTGCTGTCTTCGAAATAGCTCCTCAATAAATTCACAATAAAAGGGTCATATTCTAAGACAATAAGAAGTTGATACCCAAATGATGCACTCTATCAGCTGAAGCAGTTCCCTCGTGTCGCCAGATATTACAAAACGAATATTTCTCAAAAAAAAAAATCCTTACAATAAAACTTGTCCTACATTCAGGTTAACCACTTTCCATACCCTACTTCGAACTCTAGCTGTGATAGAAAAGAAGCGTTTAAACTAGTTCACCGCTTTAATTTTCGAATTAGTTCACTTGTTCACTCATGAACCATTCATTTCCCATTGGGGTCATACAATTAATGTACTTGCATACAAAAACGCAATATAGGAAGTTTAATACTTGTACAGGGAGTATTATTATGATTGATGTTAATGTATAATACCCATCCACTCACACACACTCGCTCCCACACATACACACACACACATTACTCAAACGCGCAGTATTAATGAATGCAAATGTATTCGGTGGAGCTGTGGCATGGATTGTATTCAAAGCCACGTAAATTGTGTGTGAAAAACGAGCGCTATTATAAATAAAATTCAATATTCCAATTAAAACGCAAAAAATAGCAGAGGAAAATGCGAAAAGTACACAAACAAATAAGAACCACTTAAGGCAGGCTGTATGCCTGCAGCATTCTACAATAATAAAGAAGTTAAAACAATACTAAATTTATGGCTTAAAGGCGGAGTCCAACTTAAATTATAATTAGTGTGAGTATATTTCTGGCGTATTGGCGACGTCTGTGAAATGTTTAATTTATGTTTCAGTCACTTATTACAAATCACCATGGCAAAATGACGGTTTGTTAGTGCAAACAGCGAGGGTAATTTTTCAATGAATGACTGTATTAACAAGCAAAGTAGTCATCTCTCGCAGATAAGATTGACCGGCTAGCAAAGCATCCATTCCAAAAGTCACAATTCTTAGCTCCTTAGGCCTGTCATTGTTTAACCCGCAATATTTTTAAAACTAAAATATAACAAAACCTGTCTTTTTTAACTTCGCCGTCACACACAGGAGCCGATTTAAACAAAGAAGTTTGAAAACGGATGGTTAAAATGAAGCTGCACCAGATATTTTTAAACGTCGTCAAGAAGGATGGTTTTTAGCCACACACCGACAGTTTTACCCGTGCAGTAAAACTGCCAATACAGAACGACATGTATGCCACCATTTTCTACGAACCTCTAAGACCGGCATTGACCCACCACACTGTTTTCATAACGACGTCGTTGGTGCTGCATTTCAATGCTAACTAATTTCTTTTTGATGACATGTGACTTCAGCAAGATGGATATTCTGCATGTACGAGGGTATGATTATATCTGAAGCAAGTGGCGTGAATTAGTCACCAAGATCGTGCAACTTGATGCCGTTGGACGATTTTCTGGCAAGATTTTCTAAAGCCTGAGGTCTTTGCTAATAAGCGGCAGCCGTCCTATGGCTTTAACATAACTCTGGCAATCGCATGAACGATTTAAGGGTACGGCTATCTCTGGCGGAGGTGACATGAATCGGCCACGAAATTTGTGCGATTTTTAACGCAGCAGGATTTTTTCGAATGGATTTTGCTCATGCAATATGTCTCTGCCTAAAGCGATTACATGAACAAATTCGCAGCAAACATCCAAGGCAAATTCATATCAGATATCCTCACGGGCGAATTCCAGGCATATCCGGCTCTTTGCGGATGTCAAACTCCATATAAAATCAGTTAAAAAAGTCATCAGCTGCGCTGGTGAGTTTACCTGTTTAGTCTACCCTGCAAATATCATGCGAGTTGACCCCACTAGACTTGTACTGGTAAAGTTTCCTGAAGTATCATCTCTTTGCCAATAAGCGGCCTTAGAATTGGGCCTCTCAAATTCGTGCCAATTTGGGAAGCCCCCTAGGACATATTAGTTTTCATTTTATTTTATGTTATTTCCAAAATGTTTTCTTTATTTTATTTCAAATTATTTAATTTTTACTAATTTTTATTCATGATTTCTATGATTTCTTTTTTAAATTTAAATTCGAGATCACCTCTATCCCTTAATAAAATGCTGGCACACGGCAAACTTAAGATTTTTGAGAAAAATGATTAATTTTGTACTTTAATAACATGCACACACACGTAAAGATTAGCACAGCTATTTACGCACACACACATTCACATACGTATTTAAAAACATAAATATGAACACAAACGCATACACATGTTTGCTTTAAACAAGCACAATTTTTTTTAAGATTTTTATACCAGATATTCAATAGAATGTCTTCATTTTAAACTTTAATTTCAAAATAATATGATAAACCTACATCTGCATTTTCTAGTGTATATTCCACCAGGAAACCAGAAGTGACAGTTTTGACACATAAGAAAATAAAAAAATCAGGTTATACTCTGGGTTCTGTTAGAAAGCGACAAATAGAGGATTTTGTGACGAAATACAGGAAAATCAAAGAAACAAAAATCTAATGTTGTGCTAAATAAAATTATTGCTACCAAGTTTTCTTATTTGTTTTAATAAAAAAAAAATTAGTAAACTAAATTTAAATATGTTTAAGTGCAAGTGCTTTGTTATACAGCTACAGAATAATATAAATGATTTTAATAAAAAAGTGATGAAAATTTTATAAAATTTAATTCAAATATGCAAACAAAACAATAAATACGCTTATTTAAAGTTGTGGCAAAAATATAAATGCAAGTTACTCTGTTTTGTATGTGGGAACGAGACGGATAGAAAACAGCCAATATCACCCTTCTCGTGACACCTCTGGTTACCTTGTGTTATATTCTCTGAGGAAATTCAATAGTAACGTTTAACTCCGACTAACTACACTGCTGTCCACCAGAAATCAAAAATTTTTCCTTTGTAGAAAATTCCAAAAATTAAATTATAAAAAAAATAAATAAAATAAAAAACAAAAATTAAAAATTATTTAATACAAATTGCAATTTTCTTGGCAATTTATGCATATAAAAATTGAAAATAAAAAGAAATGGCAAGTGAAATTGACAGTTAGAAAATTTCATGCAATTTTTAACGAAAATACTTTTTAAATAATTAATTTCTTTAAAAAATGTCTTTTAAAGACAAATTTTAACCATTTTTCCAAACTTACAAATACCAAATTCTATAACTCAATTTAAAATTTAATTGCCTCAATTAAATTGCATGTCGGAACATAGAATTAGTTTAATTTTCAACGCAGCAACATTTTAATCTTTTAAATTTGTCATTCTATCATGTTTAAAAATGAAAACAAGAAAAAGTTATTTGAAGCTTGTAGCTGCTGCTGATAAATCATGATACTCGTGTGTACCATTAAAAACTTGACACAATACGACTGTTATTTAACACATTTCCCTCCCTCCCTCCCTCCTTCCCTCTTTCCACGTTCATGTGGCATAAATAAATAAAAAACAACCAGCAACATACAATCAAATTATAAGCAGTTGCTGTAGCAGCAGCAACGTCAAAAGCAGTTGCTGTAGTAAAGCAAAGTGCGGCTGCAGGCATTGCAATTAATGCTTTACTTGGCTTATAATTTCAATTAACCATAATAAATGCTTGGTTTTCTTTTATTTATTTTCAGTTAAATACCTTTCGTATATATATTTGTGTTTTAAAACATAAATATTGTTTTGGTTGTTTTTTCTATTTATCATGATATTTGTTTGCGTGGCATGAAACGCATGCAGGACTTTAATAATTTGTCGCATATTTGCTAAATTTATTAAGAAAATGAATTTTAGGTTTCCAATATTACACCTCCAATACTACTAAATTGATATTAAACGTTACAAAATAATTTAAAAAAAAATTGTATTCTTGTAAAATCCAGCAGTATTTTTTTAGAATTAACGTTTGATTTTCATCATAGCGCTCCTAGTTATAGCCTGTTTTTCCCCTTATCTTTTTTTAGCATACAATTTTTATCATTCGTGACACCTGGCAGATTTAGTTATTCTTCGTTAGAGTTGCCATTAGATTGTGCAAATATAAATTCTGTTCATTAACCAATGAATTTTAGTGTCAAATATATTTTGAAAAAAAAAAAAAATATTTCTTTTTGCACTTAGAGGATTTTATAAGCGTCATAATGCAAGTACCATTCTACCATTGGAAGGTAATTCTGAGCCGAATTATTACGGCGCAGGCGGTGATTCAAGTAAAAGGAATAGTTACATAATATAAAGCGTGTATTTTGCACTCAAGTGTGTTGTAACGACGCGTTTACACTGGTTGCTGAGGTAGGCTCAGCGGCGGCCAGTGTCGTTCAAATATTTAATATCCCTGTCTCTCTTCAATAAAAGACTCGAAATGCTTGTTACAAAACGTGTAACTTTATTTATACAATTTGCCAGACTAGTCTGGTGCCAGCAGGTTGCGGTGGGAGCAAGAGTGAGAGTATAGGAGAGCGAGCGTATGGGGAGAGCGAAACGAGGTAACGTTACTCTCAAAGCTACAATAGCCGTTCCCCATAAGTGTACCCCAGTTTGAGACTGCTAGGCTCTAGTGTTGTACAGTAGTCCCAGCCGTCCGTAATACTAATAGAGCTGGGAAGAGGTTTAACCCCTGTTAGGTACTATTAATCACAATATGACCGCGGCAATCATAGCAATTAAAAATTACGTTCAATATCAAAATATTAATCCCGCTTATTTTTAATATTTGAGTTTTGTGTTCAGTAGAATTAAGGCGCACGGAAACAAAAAAAAAATCTGAAAAAGGCCACTTTTTATCTGGGGGGGCTAGATTTCCTACTTATTTGTAAGGGGCATTTCCACAGAAGCTAGCGAGCTAAAATTTAGTATACAGGTAGGCCTTGAAGAATAAGTAATGACAAAAATGGACACATTTCATCTAGGTTCCCTCTTATTTGTATGGAGCATTTTCATTGTAGGTAGAGAGCCGAAATGTAATATAACCCAACCGTCTTTAAGCTTTAAGTTAAAAGAGGTTTTATATACTATAGATTAGAAAGTTAAAAAAAAATTTGCCAAGCTAGCAAGTTGCCTAGAAATGGGTTGTTATTGTACATATGAAGAACTTGCTCCTCATTTTGATCTCAGAACTTTTTACGGCCGAAATTTTTCGATAAGAACTTGGCCTTCTTTTCACATTTATGTTTTTGTGCGGAATGCTTTTAGACTAATATGATAGAATAAGCATATTAAATTTAAATATATTTTTATTCTCTTAAAAAACACTTAATATCTTAGTTTGAAATTACACTGTAATTTATGTGAACGTTGCCATATGTTTATGGAAATTTATAAAAATGGTTAAGAAAGCAGGTGATCCAACCTTGGGGTAAAATCTGAACAAATGAAAATGGAAAGCTGCCAAGTATTCGAAAAATCCTAAGTAAAGCAAATAAAAAAAATTTAGAATGATATATTTATCGATAACTTTGAAACTAGCCTTGATAAAAGTTCTATACATTAAAGTATATTAAAAAGTTTTGTTATATATTTTACAAATTTATTATCTTTTTTAATAGCAAATATTTGTGAGAACTACCAAATATTTATGCTCCTTTTAATTTTTTTTACAAATAGTATTTGAAACATATTCATGCAATGCACTGATACATTTAGAGACACATGCGAAAGTCCAATATATTTAACCCAACAAACATTCAGGTTTAAAATTTTTGTTAATTTTTCTTGAATTTTGTAAATATTTTATAAACAGATAATACTAGGTTCAATTAAGTATCTTAATTGAGCAATTAGTAAAATTTACGCAAACAAAACATTAATTATGCTTAATTATACAAGTACTCAATAACTTGAGCAATTATTACTTAATTGAACCTGAACTCATGTCCACTTCTCCTTGTAATTCTGGTGAAGTCTATTCAGTGAGCAAAAAAAAAAATCTGTACAATGACAAAAAATTATATGTCTCGAAAACGAAAAAAGGGCAAGTGAAATTGACAATTAATAAATTTAATTAAACTTTTACCGAAAACACAATGCGAATAGCAAAATTTCTTTTAAAGCTATGTTTCTATTAATTTTTCCTAATTAACAAACACAAGTTTTCACAAACAAAATGGAACCGTTTTTAGCTATCAAACGCTAATTGAGTATGCTTAATTGAATATAAGTATGAACACCAAAGTCGTTTACTCGATTTAAAATTTCATTCTCTCATTCTATTTTCTAATTTAAATGACTGTTTCAATTAATTCGAAATTTTCCTATTAATTTTACAGTTTGCTAAAGTATTCATACAAAAGCAAAGAAAACAGTACCGGAACAATATATGCGAGGTGTGTTCTAAAAGTAATTAGTTTTTTTTATTAATTTACGTGACGACAACTCGACGAATGTAATTTGTTTCCGTTCTTGTATGAAGATAAATATCTCTGTAAAGTATTTATACACTTGGTGCCAAAAATGCTGTGCAGAAATGTTTTGGAAATGTTAGGTTTGATAAAACTGACATAAGTAAAATTAGGATTTAAGACGGACCCAAGCGTTTCCAAAAAGAAAAGATGCTGAACTATGGAAAAGTATCTTGATGGCTTGAAAAATTTAAGCTTAGAGTTATGATATCAGTTGACCTAGCGAGGGCATACAGGACCTTCAAGAACGTGCTTTTACGGTCTAAACTGTGAGTGGCTAGCAGCTCGATCTTTAAAGGTTCTTATCTCATGTATTACAAATTCACGGCATAATGCACTACTGGTTGTCGCCAAAAGATCTAACGATTAATAGGGAATATTGTCTACTACTTCAACGCCGCTTGCTAAATCAACTTCTCAGTTTTGAATGAATATCTCTTATATCGGGTTACATTTGACGGGAAGCAATAACTATAATGGGTGATCCATTTAGAGGTTTCTCTTTCAGATCACGCGAGGCTGCTGTCATCTTATTATTATGCAGTATTGTTTAATAATTCATCATGGAAAAACTCACACCACAGCAGCGTCTGCAAAGTATTCAGCTGTATTACGAAAATCAGTGTACAGAGACAAAGGCTTTTTCTACACTTCGAGCAACATTTGGTGTGCCACATCGGCCTTTCGAGCCCAATATTGCCAATACCATCCGCAAATTTAAGTTTCAATGCACATTACTTAGTGATACGATATATATGTATAGACAAAATTGCGGCTGTAGCGGAAAGTGTGCGTGAAACCCTGACCAATCGATTTTACGTCATGCACAGCTAACGGACTTCTTGTTTCCTGAAATTTAAACCCGTGATTACGACGACATATGGTTTCATCAAGATGGATCTGTGCCATACACAGCTTGCCACACAAAAGCTTTACTGGGAAATGATTTTAGTAAGCAGATAATTCTGCGTTATGGACCAATCAACTGGATGTGTGAAGTCAAACATCTTCGTCGATAAGGCAACTACGGTTCAACATTTGAGAAGCAACATTACTTGCGTATGTTGATTCGTGAGATATTGGTAGCAATGATAGAAAGAGACCTTCCGAATGGGCCGCCTACAGCGTAGTCGCGGCCAATGTTGGTATGGAATTATCTTATCATTACAAAGATACATCCAATTGTATTTTAAGTATTATATATTTAAAATTAAAAAAGGTCTAAATATATATTATATCGATTCTTCACCATAATGTTTGCTGGGTTATCCATAG
Organism: Phania funesta; assembly: GCA_963932375.1. Lineage (NCBI taxonomy): Eukaryota > Metazoa > Arthropoda > Insecta > Diptera > Tachinidae > Phania > Phania funesta. Next base: position 73,457,651 of record OZ010656.1, read on the forward strand.
CCCTTTCCGTGTGCAAGTGTTTTGTGTTCTAACTTCCATTTCAATAAATCACTACAAAGCGACAGTTTGTTGACTGTTATTGCCTCGAAATGAAAATATTATGTTGCATATTCGTACTTACAACATACAACAATGCTAATGTGCACATGAGCTTGTGTGTGTAAACTTACGATGGCAGCATCCTGTGACACGACTGGAGGAGCTGTTGCACAAGTAGCTTTAAAGTAATTGCACATGCAAGAATATTCACATTTGTTTGCTTGTGCCAGCACAAGTTGATACTTTCTCCCGACTCTTTGCAAAGGATCTAGAACCAAAAATACATTTATTATTAAACTGTTAACATTTTTCTCCCCTATTTTCTCTGGCTTGCTTTTTTTTATTTTTAGCAGTGTTTCCTTTTTTTTGTGTATTTATTTTAAGAAATACCCTACAGGAATATGTGATGAACTTTAACCAGGTGCTAATTTAAATACAAATCTTACAAACAACTTTGTAAATTAGTTCAGCAACTTTCCCAGTGGTTTGTAGCTTTGGGAATCCATCAGTTTGTGAGCGGAAAAGTTTCAATTTTTGGAAACTTATTTATTTTATTTTAGCTCAAAAACTTATTCGTTTTCTATTGCCTTGTTTAATGTTTATGCTTTATTTTTACCCAAGTAGTTTTCTTAGCGTTGTTCTCGCACTCTGCTTTGCTATTAGTGCATTCATTATTTATACCATCATTTTTTCACCTAAAACTTTTATCATTTGACATGTCACATTATTTATCATATGATCATATGACAGGTGGGTGGATGTCAGAATCACTTACCATGACGAAGAACAATGGTTATTTCTAAAAAAAATATAAAACGAAAATCAACTCACCATGACAGTTTAAAACAAAGAGTGGATTTTAAAATTGACACAACGTTAATAAGTACATGGCAAGAAATATTATTCAGAGAAACAAGGAGTTAAGAAAAAACATGCTTGTGGTATCCATATTCTAAGAGCAACATATTACCATTGAATTTTGGGCTCTGTGAACAGTCATGTTGAAACTTTCATGTTTTTGTTATGAAGATTTAAACTTTCTCATTTGGTTTGAAGAATTTTAAGCATAAGAAATTTCTAGTTTTTCTAAAAGTCTAGGTAAAGGTATCCGGATGAGCTGGCGTACGCAACCAGCTTACTGTGCATAGAGACTGGCTTATCGCCCTTTAACAAATAAATTGCATTTTTATAATTAAATGGAGCCCTGTGAGGGTGGACTCCTTTTTCTCCATTATCCGTGGAAATTATATTAATTCTGTAAAGGACCCGCGGGCTTAATTGGCCGAGGGAAGAAACCGAAAGAGAAGGAGAGGAGTGCCTCGTGAGGGATGGCCTCAATCTCTAAAGATACTCCTTAGGCGTTATACCGTGACTTGCTATAGGAATGGACATTGAAGCCTCGCAAGCGGATGGGGCGGTTAATCTTTGTAGGAATTCCGGTGACTTTTGGCTAATGGAGAAATTCTAAAGAGATGAAGAAGGAAATTTCGCAAGGCGTGAACGGCTTAGTCTCCAAAGCTAATCGAGAGGAAAAGTCTGACACCGTAGCGCACAATATGTGTGAATGTCCAGCATTGGCTAGCGTAATGCTTAGGGCAGACATTTGTTAAATATCAAAGCCATAGGGGATCTAAGCCTTAGACAATTACTAGCAATTAAAAAAGACTTTGTGATGTCGAAGACGGTCGACATTTAACAGGCTCGACAGTCTGAAATCGCTACAGTCAAGAGTTAAGACGAGACTCGATGAAAGTAAAGTAGTCGTAAATTATAAATCGGGAGATATTAGAAACAGATTATTATGAATAGCAGCTAGTACATATCAGAAAAGGTGGTGTAGCCACTTAACAAACATGTATAAGACATAATATGGCTGTCGTGATCATGTCGCAATCATGTTTTTTCTTTGCACGGGTATATGACAATAGATAGTTATCACACTATATTAAAAGATGTAACTTGATCTTGATGAATGTGTGTTGAGTTTGATGTTATGTAATAATACGTTCAAGCAATGTACTTCTACATTGAGTCGAAGGAACTATAAACTGTAACTGTATTCGTAGCTGTGAAAGAAAAGAGTCTTTTTATGATGCGACAGAGTATAATCTTCGGCCACAGTGATATGCAAAAATGTTGGTACCCTGCATACAAGCATTTTTATGTAACGATCGTTTTTTTCAGACTTGCTTAACTTAAAATGCATAGGTACTTTTCAAAATTGGATATAGTTGCAATCTTATTTAAATAATAAAACAGCCAAAAATTCTTAATGATCTGGGATTGTTACACGAACCGGGGAAACAAGTAAACAGAGATGATGATTCATATCATCATTATGAAGTTATCCATCTTTATTGCAGTAACGGATGTGTGCATGAATTTCGTGGGCCGACGAAACCAGACACGCTATTCCCAAAAATATGGGCTTTAGGTTTTGATTTGCTGAAAGCAATTAGCGCCAAAATTATCCTTCCTTATTTACAAAAAAATCGTAATTTTAATTACTAAATTCTCGTCCTGCTGCAAAATGACCAGCATCGCCACCCACTTCTATATCCCTGACTTATAAAGGCATCGTTAAATGTCTGCTTATTTTCATGCATGGCATTTCCTTGAGGGCATTCAAGTTAATGTTCAAAGAAAGTAAATTTATATATTTACTCTCTTTACAAATTGTAAAAAGTCGCTTTTAATTTAATTTTTGTTATAATAAAGAACGACCGAAAAACAAACTGCTAACTTATATAGCATACCTTAAGGCTAATAACAGCCAAACGGCCAGCAATAAACTTAAAACAAGTAATTCTGCACACTACCCTGCGAGTTTCATGTGTTCGCTTACTAAAGAAGTATAAGGAAAAGTAGGCAAATGACCATCTATTCGAGCTGGAGAATGACTAAAGTAGCTGAAAACTTCAGCTGCAGTTATTAATAAAGGCAGATTCAATATCTGTATTGCTTTAGGCAATACGATTATTAAAAATATAATAAAGATACACATAATGGTAAATATAATGGAATAAGAAAACCTACTTATGTCGGGACATGACAAATTTCTTTACATTTATACTTTAATGTTGACTGTAACTTTTGCAAATGTGGCTTCTGTTAATTCTTTTCGAAATATTTGTAAATTGAACAGCTACAGAATGAACGGAAACAAGCACGTGGCAACTGTTTCAAACACTTCCCCCGGGAGCACATCCCCTTGTTTATCTCACTATCTTGATATATTGTTCTCCAAGGGATGTGTCTTCAGGAATTTTTCACTTGGTACCACAGAAAACATATGCACCTGGGCGACAAGTTCCGTACTGGTTGGTGCTGAGGCCCTCTTTGTGGGAGCCATGTGGTGGTTGTGCTTTAAACCTAAATTGCAGGAGGATTGTGATGCACCACCGATATGGCTTTCCATTACAAGAAAAGCCGGTAAAGGTATGACGGGGGAAGGGGTAGCTCCTAACTCCCCAGAAGTAAGCTTATGGCCCAGATATCCAAAATGCTAAAACTCCAGCTATGCGCAAAGTATAGATATGAACGGTGGTGGAAGTATTGTTTACCTGTTTATAAGACCACCGTTGGATAAGCCAGATGTCGCATATCGTTTAAAACTCTAAACGCTTAGCTGCTCGCCGTGAAGAGATTGGAAAAACAACTGGCAGAAGAGGCGCCGGAAGATCTTATATTGTTCGTTTCGACTAAAATAACGCCGGTGAGGCTGAAGATGTCGTGGTAAATGACAGTACAACGCAACGATAATTGATAAATTGGTGGTGAAGAGCATATATTTCCAACAGGACAATGTACGCGTGCATTGTGTTGTTGGAAATAAATATACATCGTTTTTGATCTTTTAAGACTTAAAATAATCTCCTGATGTTTGGTGATCAAATTCGAAACATCCAATATCGTAAACAAACATCCAATCCCCGTATGTAACGGGATCACCAAAACAGCAGAGAATATCAGTGCTGTCCGTTAAAGTATGCAGAAGAACCCGTAGAGTTTAAATCTTCGCCGCGCACAAGGGTTCTTAAATTTCCCAGACGTCTAATTGGTGAATTTTGTACCGACCCATGACCTTTAAGTTTTATTCCATAGTCAGTACCGTTTGTGCGTTGACTGGGCTTCGAAGCGTTTGCGAGTGCACTCTAATGTCAGTAGTAAAATCATCTCTAACAAACCAAATTGCCGTGTACAAACAAGGGATTTATTAACTAGTTATGCATTTACAAAATAGCAACTCTTTAGTGCAGGTTTTAGGCAGGTGGCATCAGCGGTCCGCCTTCAATGGACCGCTCAAAGGACTCTCAATTTCGTTTTCTGAAATCATAGCAGATATCTGGTTCGAACCCTATCTAACCTTGGCCAGATAACCCTAGGGCTGCTGAATATGGATTCTTCGCATCATCTGGATTGAGCCATATTATATAAAGTATTGTTAATTATAAAGCTATTTGCTGGCCGAGAGAGAAATGCCACAGAACTGTTTAAAGTGCCAGTTCAGTGACATTGATCCTCTAACTGTCATATTGTTCATGCAAGGGCTTATTTTAGTCCCATGTCCAAGCGCCCATTTTCAGATGATTGTCCAATGTCCTGCCATTCGGTATAAGGATGTTTACCATTCCTGGACAGATTAATTCTATGCAGTTTTCCAAAATCGGAGTTCTGTGGCAATAAGCCATGATCAATGACCTCAAAGTCAACATCATCCAGGCCATCGCTTCGAAACTAAATGGTAGTGTCATTGACCGCTGACATATCCTATATAAACATCGAAGTTCATGAGCATTTCCAACAAGGAAAAAGGAATTTCATTTTTCAACTTCGTGCCGCCCAAACACGGATCCAGCTGGGACTTTAGAAGAATGAAATTATAAAGGAAACGAAAACTTTTTTACATTTTCATAGTTTTTGTTTTGGGAAAACGTTTGTATTTCTTCGTTTTAGGGGGTAATATCCCATTTTCTCTCTGGAGTCGCTTCTGGAAAAACCTTTAGTTATTGCTGGCTTTTCGTTTCGTTTTTATATAAAATTTTTCTAATGAATCTGTTACATTATTCTAAATAAAAACATTAAGGCCAATAAAGAAACACATACTAAAGCAAAACAAATTTATGCTTTACATCACCCGCGTTAAAATTGTATTTTACACTTCTGGATGGATGGATAGACAAAAGACCAAAATTTTAGCACTGAAGATTAAACAGGCTTCGGTGCTTTTTATTTAATTCTCTCGAAATAAAGTTTTTCAAGTGTAATAAATCTATATTAACATGTTGTGAGTTGTATTGTCAATCCTATAATTCTAAGTACTTGTATTTGCATGTGTTGTGTTTTGTATCTGTGTATTTGTGTATCTTTAACACTATTTTGTATAGCAAACAATATAATTGTGTTGGATTATTCTAGAAAAAATTCACTGAACAGTAGAGATTTGATTTATCATAAATTTTAATGCAAACAAAAGTTTAAGCACATTTACAAATGAATACGCACGCACACACACGAACCCAATTATTTCGGTGTATTTCAAGAATTTTCTATTTTAATTGAAAATAACACTATTCATTCTCATTTATTCTTTTGTTAAGTCAATACAAAAGCGAGAATTTTAAAACATTAAAATAAAAAGAGCGGGCGCACAGTGGGAGGAAGGGGTTTGAAAGTGTGTACGTTTTACGATAGGAGCTTTTGGATAGCCGAAACTTTAGGCCTAAATTTAGTAGTTAAATTATGTCCATGGGGAAGTTGAAAAACAAATATTAACCCCTTATTCTGTTTATTAAAGTAGAATCCCTGTCCGTCTAGCCAATGATAAGATGGGGTTTATGTCGGTAAAGTGTTTACCGTGAAGTACCTTGTTGTAGCTTTTTGAAACGAATTTTTTCGTTCTGGATAACGAAAAATGACACTGAAGATGGCACAGAGCCAAAACCGGTTTGTCTCCAAATCAAACTCGATAGACATGACGGAAATTTGTTCCGAATTTAACATCAAAACACCCTGTCGGAATATCAAACCAAGAATTAAATAATTTCTTCCTCCTTTGGTGAAACCTGGCAATTCACTGTATTAAAATGCGACCAATAACGCCTCTATGCGCACTCGTGTAGGTAGAAATTGAAGACCATGGCTGCCTGGACCCACCTTTTTCTGAACGGTTTGTAGCTACTCATTCTACTTCTGTCAATAGCTATTGTATTGACAGCCTGCAATGCAACACCAAATTGAACCAGAGCACGCCAGAAGGAGCCTTACCAACAACCAGTTTGACACTTGCTTTGCAGGGGCAACTGGTTCCCCTGGTACCATTGTGTATAGTGCTACTGTCCAAACTTAGTTTCAGGCCACGACAAGCCGCTAGGACTGGACATCCCCATAGCTCCCGGTAAGAATACATCAAAATGGCGGGGTCACCAAAAATTCATGCCTCTGGGAGTACCGAAAACTGTGCAATGCCATCGAAAATTTTCCTTCGATGCGAAGCATATAATCATGCGTATTCCATCCTAATACCTGGCATTTTGCCTTGGTTCAGTTTTAGCAGGCTCTTTGTTTTATCAACGTTTGAGTTGCCCCATTTTTGTTAGGTTTACCAGCGGTTTGTAGGCCCCACAGAATGATATTCTGGCAACCTCAAAAGATTTCGGGATTTACGGTTTCGGGATTTCTAAACATTTAGCTTGTATTTCTTTGGTTCTTTAATTGCGAGATCATATACTGGTTAATTGGTGAGCCAGTCTACCAAATGTCGAGTAAATATTTACTGCTAACGCCCCTGATCTTACTCTTTTATACTATATTGCCTTGATAGTCACTTGGATATCACAAAAGATGATAATCGGTTGTCAGTCTATGGTTCTCGTACAAAGAGGCCCAGTTCGGTTTTCTCACATAGAGCAAGCCATGTAGCAGCTAGTCATCGCTCGCATATATACTTTGGTTCCGTTTAATCAGGAGTATCTGTCAAACTGCTCGTACCATTTCGCAAATCAGCACAGTGTATAATTTCACAGTGTGTTTGAATACACGTATGAGTGCACGAATTTGTACAGTTGTGTGCCCACTAATAACATACAATGTCAATGTTTCCCTTTCAATGATTCTTTACAGTCGTATTGTTCAAGTGTATTATTCTATTGTTGGTTCTAGATATTTCTATTTTCCATATTTTGTTCCCTGTTGCCAGTTTAACAAATCATTTACTTTCAACGCAAATATGTTTAGAAATAAGTGCGAATTATAGTCTCAGTTTGTGTGTGTTAAGTTTCTTTGTTTCCTTTTGAATGCAATTGATAGTGTGCGTGCTTGTTTATTTTTGTGTCTGAATTAATGTCACTGGCATCATCTCAACCAAATGCCGAACATGAATTCAGGCTTTTTTCAGCAATTGAAGTTGTCATTAAATGAAAATTTAAGATTTCTTTTTGCAGCTTTCTGCTGCAAGTTTTTTTCCAAATTCTATTTTGCTTTTTGTTAAATTATTTTTTCAGGTCAGACCAGATGGATTTTTTCAAGACCTTAAAGAAAATAACTAGAAAATTATTTTTGTAGCGATTTTAGGAATTAAAAATATTGTTACGTTTATTACCACAATAAACGTTGATTTGTAGGGTTCGTTTAATTGCAAAAATTAAAATACACAGTCCTTAATGATTTTATCAGTATACAACTTTATTCGGCAATTAAAACTCTATTTAGAACTAATTTACACTGTACACTTAACACGCTTATGTACACACAGCTGTTCACTCTATGAAATCTCGAAGTCAACTATCTCTTCTACGATGAACGGCGCCTTTATATACAGATCACGGCCGCTTGTTGAAATGTCCGGAACATACGCGAAATTTTATTTGATTTGCTGGCTTAGTAGTCTTGTATATGGATGTGTTTGTGTGGGTGTGTGTATCTACGTTGAATCGCAGTTAATTCATGTACAAGTGCTTTATATCGGGCGATTTTTGAACCGTTTGGGATTTGAAAATTAAAAAACGCACAGAAAATTTACAAAAGTGAATGAAATATTTCTTGTAAATTCTGTTCGCAGCTACGCCGTAGGTGGTTCATCCGCGAGCTCTAACCTTGTCCAGCATTTCGGCCGGTATTTCGCCAATGTCAGATATTATGTTGTCTTCCAGGACTGGAATTGTGGCTGGCGTGTCCCTATACCACGTATTCCCACAAAAAATTATCTAGTGGGGTGGAAGCGTATGATCTTGGCGGCTAATGGACTGCTCCACAACGTGAGATGAATTGCTCTCAAAAGGTTAGTGGTATCGTCAGCCGTATGGTATGTGGCACCATCTTGTCGAAAGAACATGTCAACCAAGTCCAATTCTTTAATTTTGGGCAAAAATATTCGGTAATTATTTTTGGGATTTTCATTGCTTTTGAAGAAGTAGGGTCCAATGATGCCGCCGGCTTACAAAACGCGTCAAACAGTGCATCTTTCAGGGTGTATTGGCAGTTTTTGAACTGCCTCTGGCTGCTCTTTACACCAAAGTTTGTCAATTCTCTTTGTTGACGTAACCAATGAGCCAAAAATTAGCTCCGTCGCTGAAGATAGTTTTTCGATAGAAAACACATTTCTCACACAGAACGAAATTTAATTACAAAATTCAATGATTTGCAAGCGTTGTTCGTTTGTTAGTCTATTCATGGGTCTATTCATGGTGAAATGTCAAACCTTACTGAGCATTTTTGACATTGCCACATGTTACGAATCTTTTTTTACAAAAACAAGCCCGATAAAAACAGCAAATTTCACTGAGATACATAAATTAATCTGTATTTGGGTGTATTGTTACTTACTATCCCTTTGTACTACAGAAAGTTGTCTTTCAAAACCATAAAAATGCAAATAATTTGTTCATCCTTAGACCCATGTGAAGCAGCATTAATAACACAAAATTGCCTAAAATATATTTAGGTGGTTATGCTCGAAAGCCTTAAAACTCTAGGCTTTCAATTAAAAGTTCTACACTGCACTTGTTAGAGAGAAGGTTTTAAATAAAATTCAAAAATTATATTAAAAACAGCATAAAGGTGCATCATGTAGTTGCTATTTGTTTTATTTGTTTCCCTTTGATGTGCGCAGATGAAAGCAAATTGTTACTGTGGCGATTGTAGCAGCAAGCCACAAGTAGTTGCAAGTGCACAGATCAAAGGTGATAGTAGCACTCCACCATATGTATGGAAATACATTCACACTAAGGCAAAAGGCTATTAGTGCGGGAATTTGTATTATTTTAACAAAAACCTGCACAGTGGGTTGGCAAATATATAAAAGTGTTGAATTGCGAAAACTGCATGGGAAGGGCGAAAACTGGATGGGAACACAAGACTCGTAAGCCGAGTTCAATTAAAATTTTCTCTCAGATAAAGAATTTTTTTGTTGCCTAACGCTTTATTTAAAATCTAAGACTTTTCCATGTTTAAAGCGTAAAATAGCAAAGAGTTAAAAAAAAAACAATTTTATTTGTTATTATTTTCTATATTTAGTTATTGTGAATTTTGTGCTGCGTAAAATAAAGTTTATTGTTTTTATTACACACAAAAGTACAGGAAACACAAATATTATTGAAGAGGAAATACAATATAAACAAAAATATTTTGCTAAAGGGGGTTTTCTTTAGATACACTTCGGAATGATTTAAAAATTAAAAATTAACATTTTTCTTATTTTTATAATTTTTGACATAAGAAAGAATATCTATGCCAGGGCTGCAGTTTCGATCACTTTGTAACCGTATTTTGGGCAGCTACATGCGTTCGATCACCTGCTAGAAAATCGGGTGCATGAAAGAAAGGTTCGCACTGAACTTGACAATCAGTTGGTTATAAAGGGCATGAGGCAAATAAACGTGTACTCTAAACTAGTGCTGAAATATGTTCTAAAACTGAACGGTTGTGTCTCGGCGATTGAGGTAACATTGATATGGGGCAGAGGACACATAGACACCGATGGGAATGAATAAGCAGACAACCTAGCGAAAAGGGTGCTAGATTTGAATTTCTATGGACCAGAACCCAGAATTGCACTGGGGAATGGCCTAGTGCGAGCAGAAGCTGGTTCGAAGCTACCAATTTTAGACAGGCTCGAATTGTGCTCAAAAAGTACTGTAACCTGGATTACTGCGTTAGTGACAGGTCATGGAAACTTCAAGTATCTTCTGGCCAGGATGAAAATCGTAGAAGAAGATAATTGCAGTCTGTACCTAGAAGAGGCAGCGATGGTGGTGCTTATTGTGTGCGAATGTCAAGCATTAACTAGCATAAGGCTATGAAGTCACTGCAGTCAAGAGTAAAAGCTAATATTAGCACAAGACTCAACGAAAGGAAGATAGTCGTGAATTACTAAATGGTTGCCAGAAATCAATTCCAGGAACGAAAGGGATCAAAAAGGGACATTAATAACATTTCTAAGTTTAGCTTGCCAACAATTGAAAATATAACTACTGCTACGTGTGCAGACGATACTGCTTTTTTAGCCTCAAATGAATCACCGTTAATAACTTCTGAGATGCTACAAAATCAATTGAATCTTCTTCAAGATTGGCTTCAAAAATGGAATATTAAAGTTAATAACACAAAGTCTGTTCATGTTACATTTAAGCTAAAAAAAAATTATTGATCGCCTGTTTATTTACATGGCACAGCTATACCAAGCTGGAACACTGTAAAATATTTAGGCCTTCATCTTGATCGAAGTCTTACTTGGAAAGAGCATGTCAAAAAGAAACGTGAGCAACTTAAATTAAAAATATGAAAAATGTTTTGGTTATTGGGCCCAAGATCAAGCTTAAGCTTAGAAAACAAGGTTCTGTTATACAAAACAATACTAAAACCGATATGGACATACGGCATTCACCTTTGGGGAACTACAAGTAATTCCAACGTTGAGATACTACAGAGATACCAGTCAAAAACGCTCAGACTTTTAACAAATGCGCCGTGGTTTATCAGCAACAAAAACATACACAGAGATCTTCAAATTTTAATGGTAAAAGATCAGATCAATAACTTCAGTGAAAGATACCTTAATAGACTAAGTAATCATTCCAATATTTTAGCAATAAACCTGTTAGATGATAGCAATGAAATACAGAGACTTAAAAGGTTTCATGTACTTGACCTTCCCTTCCGAAAATAGAAAATTTTAATTTGTCGAATCATATTTAAATTACAAAAGTAAAATTTGAATTGAATTTACTTTATTTTTTTTAGTTTTAAGGAAAACTCAATATATGTTATTTAAAAGTCATAAAATTTGCTTATTATTTTGATTGTAAAATAGATTGCAAATAAAACAATAATATAAAAAAAAATTTAGCTTCATTTCGGATTTAGTTGCGTAAATTTCCCATTTACGAAATTTGGGTGCATGTCAGCTAAAAAAGCACCGTCTTTAGCTAGCGCAGACGCACTTTTTTTTATAACATGATGAATATTGTAGTTGTTGCTTTTTGACATATTAATTTTATATATACTAAATAAATATATATGTATGAATTCGTTTTGTTATATATGAAAATGTGTTTATAAATACTTTTCCATAATTTTATACGAATTCATTTAAAATGCCAACCAATATCCTTGAAAGCGACATAAGTTAAATTTTGGTAAAAATCAGAAAATATTAATTTTATTTTAACTTTAAAAAATTTGCATCGAAAAACTTTTTTACATATTTTTTTTAATTGTCCAACATTTTGCATAAAACATAGTAAATGAGTCGACTATAAGAGAAAAACCTTTTGGTTTCAGTCGGTGGTAAGGCTTTTATTATAATGTTAGTAATTCCCCTGAGTTCCTTTATATTTTTTTTAAATTTGATCATCATTTTAGTAATTCAAATGTGTTATTGTTCATAAAATAGATGATTTGCTAGTTGAATTCGTATGCCAAAATTTATATGAACTAAATGAAAGTTACAATCAATTTACAAGCTTCATTGCATTAAGAAGGCCATGGTGTTTTATAATGGAAACATTCACACTTAATTACTGATTATGTCAGCACATTTCTTATTGCTGCGAAAATGCTGAGTAACTGGTCAGCTCAGCATGCACATCTTTCCATAGCTATGTATTTGTCGCCGAAGCAAAAACGTCATTCCATTTGTTGAATTTTGTTTATTAGAGATTAAAATCGAATAAGTCTATCAGAAGCAATTTAAATAGTGCCAAATTTTCTGTTAAAAATCTTTATTTTGCAGTACTCGCAAATAAAAAGCATACATGCGGTATGGTCACGACAACCATATTATTATCGATACAACAATATAATGTTCTAAAAAATATATAATGGATATTTGAAAATATTTTAAATATTACCTTAGCTGCGTTAAATAAATTATTGTTTACATTTAGTCATTAAATGATTTTCATTCTTAAAAATTGCAACATCGTTGATTTGAACAATACAATTTTTACAAAAATTCTAAACAAAAGGTATTTTAATTATAAAAAAAAATAATATAATAACTCTAACATTAAAATGGATTAGACAAAATACTAAAAATTTATTTGGTGTTTAATCAAAGTACGAGGAAGGGTGCTGTGGCTGAATTGAATTAAGGCGCTGACTACTACGCATTTAAGACTGAATTAGGCTGCCAACCAGTAACATTAATTTTTTGCTTTTCCATTATTTTTTTTAAGAGGACCACATTTATACTATCTTCAATACTAATACGATTTGTTTACAACCATATAATTCAATCATAATATGTTGTACATAAATGATGCAAAACTTATTCTCTATCGATTAATTCAGAATAGGATTCATCCAGGCTGTATGCAGGTACATGCTAAATAATTCCTTCAGTTTTTTTATTGTACTTTCTTTTCCAGAAAACTTCGAAATATGAAAAGCAACATTTTCTTAACTCTTGTACGTTCGAAAATTCGAACTTAATTTAAAATTTAATTAGAAGATAAATTTAAAAATAACTTGAAGTCTTATTGTATTAAAAATTGACGTTGATGAGTGACTAGAAGTTCGAAAAAAAAATTTTAACATTACTATAACTTTTATTGCTTCATTAATTTATGGGTTTCTTAAAATTAGTGCGGAAGTGCTTTAGTTTTGATGTTCTTAGCATAATTCAAAATTGTTGTGAGAAATATGGACCCATTTAGATCTCTTTCTAACTTAAAAGCAGTGTTATTTCTCGAAAAATTACAACAAACATTTGCTTGTTTATGAATTATTTTCGTCTACACAAGCACATACGTTGTTATCACTGCACATATTTTAAAAGTACTCAGGGTTTAAAAAATGTAAGATTAAAATTGCTAGTACTGTTGCTGTGATGCTTGTATTAAAAATAAAACAGCAATAGCATCAGTTTAAATATGACAACAAGCACTGCGCTATTCTATGCTGCAGGCATTTTTTAACTGCAGCAAATAAAGACAAATATCAAAAATATGTGTTTAAACAGCATTAGCAAAAGCAAAATTATTACGAGCTTGCTTTTGCTGTTGAAAAAATAAAACAGCACATCAATACTGAATGTTTGCTGTCGCCTGTTTTGCTCTTGCTATTTGTTAATTTTGTCTTGTCATAAATTCTTATAATTTTATTTTTGGTACTTAAAAATTATTAAATCAAATAATGTATGTGCAAAGCACTGTTGCTGTAGTTGCAACAGTACCAGAATATCAAAAAGTGAGAAAGAAGTCTTTTGATTTTTGCTATTGCTAGACTGTAATTATTTTCAAAACCACGGTAACAGCAAAATCTTTGATATAAAAGCATGTAGAAGTTATAGCACAGTACAGTATTTCTTTCTTTGTGCTACTGCTATTTCTCAGCTAGAATTTTAAACACTGCTTTTGCTCTATTTATCGCGCAAGAATTCATAATTATTTTTATTTCAAATTTGTATAGATGCTTGCATTAGTATTATTATTCTTCAACGAAACTGAGCTGTAAGGACATATGTTGTTTTATCTGCACCTATTTAAAGTGTGAATAAAAGCTGATTTTTTCTTGTTCCTTACTAGAATCTCACTTCTATGTGGTTGAGACATTTTTATAAAAGTTTTTTGGTTTCTCGCGAAAACTTGCACATACGATATTTCTTGCACAAGGATATTTATAATATGTTTGTTATATTCTATTATTTTAGTTAATAACTATCCACGTTTATTTATTACTGCTAAATAAATTTACTTACTTTCTGGTTAAATTGTTTTTCAACTGAAATTAGTGCGGCTCAACAGCTAAACTCAAAATCAATACACTTGACCTTTATCCAAAAAAGCTCCAGCTAGCACAATCAACAAACAACCATCGAAACAAACAAATAAACAATAACGGAAAATGTTCCAAGACAATGGTTTTACGATAGATTTTTAGTGAAAACCACTTGAAATTGAGTTGAAAAGGAAAATAAAAAAAATCAAACAACAAATACTTGTCACAGAAAACTAAAGCAAACAAAAATCATAGAAAACTCTTCAAAGCTTTTAGAAACAGAAAAAAAAAACGTTAAACAAGACAATACTTTTTTGCTGAAAATATTCAAGTGGAAAGAAAACTGTGCGATATTAAAAATTTATGTAACAAAGTGTAATAATAAATATTCGCACATTGTTCCATAATTCCAGTTAAAAATGTATAAGGAACAATTTTATATTTTTTATTTGCATAAAAAATGTTGAGGCAAAAATAAAGTAAAAATGTGTAGGTGTGTGTTTGGGTGTGTGTATGTGTATAATCGTATATTTGAAAATATCTATGATGTGAATGAAGCCTCTGAAAAAATATTAATCAAAATATACGAAATAACAATGTATTGCAGCAATGTGTGACAATATAAAAATATTATATGACACAGTGGGGTTTACAAAGTCGCAATAAACCGAAGAGAAGCAAAACAATAGGCAGCGAAGAGTTCAGTATTGCACAGAAAAACAACCAACCACAACCATCTCACTGTGTTGTCTGTTCAAACAAAGAAAACACATGGTAGAAGCATAGTCACGACGATCACATTATGTTCTCTATAATAATATATTGTTGTGGCAAACATATAATGGTTATTTGAAAATATTTAAAGCATTAATTTAGTTGCCATACACAAGCTATTGTTTACACTTAATTATTAAATGATTTACATCTATAAAAACAGCAACAATTAAATTTTTTCTAAAATTATAACCACAAACTACGTGTTTTGACTATACAAAAATAATATAATATTTATAATCATAAAATGTACTTAATAGACATATTATCTGCAAGTATGAGGGTGCTGTGGCTTAATTGGTTAGCCAATCTGCCAATCAGTAACATAATTTTTTTGTTTTCGATTGTTCTTGGAGGACCATATTGTTATTATCTACAATCATAATATGATTTGTGTACAGCCATATAATTTTATTATAATATTTTTCTTATATGTTTTTTCTTTGTGCTTCAGATTCACTAATATTTGGCTTTCTAGTACAAAGCACAAGTTGACTCGTATGCCTGTTTAGGTCAAGCTACCTTGTATTAAGCAATATCAATGTACGAAGGTACAATTTCCCAATCACGAATCGTTGAACACATCCTCCGACATTGCCACTATCTTTCCTTGAAATACCAGCTGCATGTGATTCTCGAATGTCTCAACATTTTACTTAAGGATGTTCCTGGTCCAAACTTTCTTAAGAAAATACTCAGGTTATTAATTTCAGCAAATTATTTTTTTGAATAATATAGAGGCAAT
This sequence comes from Phania funesta, assembly GCA_963932375.1. Classification (NCBI taxonomy): domain Eukaryota; kingdom Metazoa; phylum Arthropoda; class Insecta; order Diptera; family Tachinidae; genus Phania; species Phania funesta. Next base: position 73,473,426 of record OZ010656.1, read on the forward strand.
AGAAAAGCTTTAATGTTTAATAACTATGCAAATTGCGCGTTGCGTTGATTTTTAGAACAGTGGTGCAGCGCCTCTGGTGTTATATAGGGTCATTACTTGAAGCTAGTATAGCTATTTTATTAGTTGTTTAACTTTGCCGACGATTTAGTGGTATAGAGTGATACTGACGAAGGCTGGCCCTATCGAGGGCTTAAGGATCAACGCGCTAACTACTTAAGCCACAGTACCCTCAAACGAGACTTAATATGGGCTACACATTTTTCATCGCTTTTTTGCTTCTAAAGGCTGCAGCCACCTTGTCTGCAGCAATGGAGGCCGTATACCAATTAGAGCGTGGCGAGTGTTGTCTTCCAATGCATCAATTGTCTGTGGCTTATCGGCTTAGAGCATATACTTCATATAGCCCTTCAAAAAATAATCCATCAATGTTGAACAACAAGGTCTTGAAGGCAAATTTATGGGTGCATTGTGCGAAATTATTCGTTCACCGATCGTTTCTTTCATTAAATCAATTGTGGCTTGTTGCACCATCTTGTTTAAACCACAACTTCTCCATATTAGGGCAATTAATTGTGGTAGAACAAGTCAGTGATCTTGGCCCAGTAGCGGTACCGTAACGTTCTGGCCGCCATTGATTCCACCAGCCCATAAAGCACACTAAACCGTGATTCTTTCTGAATGTAATGGTTGTCGGTAATGGCTTTTGGATTATCTTCACTCAAATGCGACAATTTTGCTTATTCACGTCATCTTTCAACCAAAAATTTGCTTTATCGCCGAACAATATTTTCTTTTAAAATTTGGGATACGTTTTTCGAAGTGTGCTTTGTTCAAGTGTCACTCTGTTCGTGATGAAATGGCAAACCAAGCTAGACAAAAAACAAAAACAAAAAAAAATGGCGTACATATCAAGCAATGTTGCCACCTAAAATTTCTGTACCTCGTAATAATAATAACGTTAACTTAAGAAGGGCTTTAGTCATTCGGGGCTTTAGGAAACCTTAAAATATTAACTTTCTTCTTATTTACTTTTGGAATAGGTACTAGTGTATTTAAAGTACTGAAAGCTTCTCAAGAGGGCTCAAGAAATAAAACAAATAATTTTCATTACCTCTAAGTTGTTAACTTTTGTACACCGCTATTGGCCCACTGTGTTTTTACATGCAATACCATTTCTTTGAAAATATTCTATTGTCACCAAACAATAACAAAATAACACGAGTAAAAACAATTTTCCCTCACATAGTTTTACTGTTTTATTGGTGTTGAAAAATTGTTTTTGTGGATATGGGTCTGTAAAAATAAACGTTGCACAGTTTTTGTGTTTAAATTTTGATTTTAGACAACGCTTAAGATCGGGTTGTACAATGTTGTACAACATATTCACACATACATATTTACTCAAACTCATGTTGTATTCCATAGTCTTCAGCGAATTTTTGATAGAGATGATCCCATAAGAAGCACTGAACAGTCAGTCATTAAATATATAATATGACACCTAACAAAACACCTTTAACTAATGTAACTGTCAGTGCTAAAAATCGTTTGGCACTTTAATACAGCTCGCCTCTCCCCCTCCTCTTTCCACTGTTTATGACAAGCTTAAAATGAAACAAAGAGAAAACTTAACACTGTTATTTAATTTTTTTCTTATTTTTTCAGACCCTTTACATTTTTTTATTTGAAATAAAAATTTTAACATCTTAAAAAGCCCCTTAAGATGTTTTATTTATCGTGTATAAAGTTAGTGCAAACATTTTTATATTCCTCCACAGCAGCGACATTATTTGTTTTCAACTTGATGTATAAAATGTTTTAAAAATATGTAAGATAATACTGCCAGGTGAGCTATATAACAAAGTTTTTTTTTACAATTTCGCCGCAGGATAATAAGCCGTGAGTTAAAAACGCATAGGAAACGGTCAAATCACTTAAAATTGCACCATACATGGCATTGTGCTTGTTGGGATGAGAATTAAGGAGGAGGAATTCCTACTTGGCAGCGTTGCATTTTGAAAAATAATTTTGATATTAGCGATTTTTAGGTCTATGGCTTACAGGGTCCTACTTCCTTCTCAGGAGTATCGGTAATAGCAGTACAAGAAGCAAGACATAATTAGTTTCATGAAAACATTATTAAAAACATGTTGTAAATAAGAAGTGAAATCTATGAAACTTTTATTCACCTTGAAGTGAAAATTTTTATCATGAATTTTCTTTATTTTTTTCGTTTCTTTCATTGAACTGCTGATCGAAATAAAGGAAGCTATCAGTGCACTAAATAAGAAAATTATACTCTGTGTAAACATTTTCCAAACTCGGCTTTGCCGAATCTCTACTAAAAATATTCTACAGATTTTCCCCAGTGAAAAGGATTGTTTAAGATATTTAATTTTGGCGTCCGGTTTTAATCGTCTTATTTTACATTTGAACTCTCCTTGCATCTTAATATAAGCACTCTCGATCGGTTTGTTTTTCTTTTCTCTTAACGCTTACCAATTTTTGATAAATACTAGATTTTTTTTTGGTGAATTGTAGATAGTAGCGGAATCGGGTATATAGTGAAATATTTAGTATTTAATAAAATTTAGAGTTTTGATAAAATGTAGAGTTTTGGATAAATTTTTTCGTTAAATTTCATAATATGGTGAAGGTTGTTTTTGGTTAATTCTAGTCTAGTCTAGTCTAGTCTAGTCTAGTCTAGTCTAGTCTAGTCTAGTCTAGTCTAGTCTAGTCTAGTCTAGTCTAGTCTAGTCTAGTCTAGTCTAGTCTAGTCTAGTCTAGTCTAGTCTAGTCTAGTCTAGTCTAGTCTAGTCTAGTCTAGTCTAGTCTAGTCTAGTCTAGTCTAGTCTAGTCTAGTCTAGTCTAGTCTAGTCTAGTCTAGTCTAGTCTAGTCTAGTCTAGTCTAGTCTAGTCTAGTCTAGTCTAGTCTAGTCTAGTCTAGTCTAGTCTAGTCTAGTCTAGTCTAGTCTAGTCTAGTCTAGTCTAGTCTAGTCTAGTCTAGTCTAGTCTAGTCTAGTCTAGTGAAACTGCAAAATTTTGGTGAAATTAAAATTTAGTTTTGCAGTTTTAAAATCGTATGAATTATGCGTTTTGTGGTATTTTGCGATTTTTTTTGTGTTGAATTTTCGAAGTTTTGGTGAATATAATAGTTTTTTTGAAAATTTTGTTATTTCGGTAGTTTAAACATTTTGGTTTTGTGAAGAATTTTAAAAGTTTAGTGAATTCCTATATTGCGTTGAAATATTAATTTATTAATTTTTTTTATTTTTGAAATTTTTAATTTTTTAGTGAATGATAAAATTTTACCGATTTGTGGTGAAATTAGAGATGTTTTTATATAATTGTGTAATTTATATTCTATTTTAAAGCTTTCATAATATGCTATTTTTTTTTCTTAATTTTCGTCATTTTGGTGAATTTGGCTAATTTTGGTTAAGGTAAAGTTTTTGTGATGAATTACAAAACTTGGCAATTTTGTTTTTCGATTTATTATGGTATATTTTTGAATTTTTGAAGAATTTAATAATTTTGCAGTTTCGTAATTTTTTGGTGCAATTTTTGTAAATTTAAATTTGTTGAAAAATTTTATTGGTTTTGTTATTTAAATTTTTTAGTCTACAGTTTGGATTTGTGGTAAATTTTTTAAATTTTGATAAATTTCCAAATTGTGGTGATTATCTTTGGTTATATAATTTTTAGGATATTTTTTGGAGAATTTTTAAAATTTTTACAGAATTCCCACTTTGAGATGAAATTTTCGGTGAAATTTTAATATTTAGAGAGTCTGTTTTTTCCGTATTTTTGTAAATAAAATTTCGGTTTTTTATTCAATATTGATTTTTTAGCAAATAAATTCTTTATTTCAGTTTTTTTTAGCGAATTTTCAGCAGAAATCATTTTTTAACTATTGATAACTACTAGCAACATTATTGGAGATTAGTGTTGCAATACTGTAATTTTTTTGCAATGTGGAGACTTAGACTGCTGTATTAAATTTTTTTAACTTTTTTGACAATCAAAAATATGTAGAATTTTGGAACGAATTTCCGTCATCCCTTGTCAAGTTTGGTTTGGAGACAAACCGGTTTCGGCTATGTGTCGTTCTCAGAACGAAAAATGACACTGAAGATGGCACATAGCCGAAACCGGTTTGTCTCCAAACCAAACTTGACAAGGGATGACGGAAATTCGTTCCAAAATTCTACATCAAAACACCCTGTCGGAATATCAAATCAAGAATCAATCAAAAATATATTTAGTGTTTGTAAAACTGGGACAAAGTGATCAATTCTGGACTACCGGAGAATGCATTCATGTTTTATTTGACGGCATTTTCGCAATGAAAAAAATTACTTTTGTTTTTAAAAGCTAAATATTGGAAAATTTTGTTAGGTTTCGGTAAGATTCTTTTTTAGGTTTCGGTAAAATGTTTGTCCATGGCAATACCGCTAGAGATCAGTTATAGAATTAAGTTTCTGTGTTGCTTGGTGCTGTGTGATATGGCAACATTAAAGAAGTACGTACATAGTCGATGACAGGATAAAGACACAAACGAATTACCGCCTTTACTCCTCAACATAACCTAATATTTTAAAACAAGAAACAAATAGTATTTCTCTTTCTATATTTAGCTATAAATTTAATCTTTTAATTAAAAGGTTTAACAAAGAAAGTGAGGCATTCTTCAGATCAGTCCAGAAGTAGTTGAAACCTAATTTCAATTAGTGTTGCATATTTAAAAGCTGTGATATTAATATCGGTGCTATTCGGTTCGGCAGGTTGGCGTATTGTCAGCAGAACTCATTTACAAATCAAATTTGGCATGCTTTAACTTCGTTAATTTGGTTCTAAACTGTCAAAGAGGTGTCGACAAGCCGGTATGGATTTGTTATTCGAACTCGATTTATAGCAAAGCAAGCCGTGGAAGCATATTTGATATATTCTATAATAAACGATGCGAATATATGGTTTTTTGACTGCAGTGCAGAATAATTTTAATTTCCTAGAATTAAATAAATTGAATTGTAAGTCAGCGTTTTACTTCTCACATTGTTCCTCTTAAAATTATTAATCTTTTCAAAATGTGTGCGTGTGTGTTATTCCTATTATTGTGTTGAAAGTTCTCAGCTTGCAATAACATTTTCAAATATCAACTACATAATTGTAAAAATTAAATAAATTGACACAAAAAACATTAGAATACTCAGAAACGAACTCAATAATGTATCGTCTCGAATACTAATTAAGAACACACAGCAGGGCTTTTTAAAGCAAATTATTGTGTAATGCTGAAATATATTTAGAATGAAATGAGTTTGAGACATATGTACGCTACATTTCTTGAATATACGATTTCCTTTTATATTATTATTCCTTTTATTATTTACTTCTGGTTCACTGGAATGCAACAAATTAAGATTAAATTAATTTTTAATCAAATTGCATGCAATTTTTACTTTGTAATTGCTTCAAATAATTGTTTAATTGAAAAGTTTTTGTTAGCTTTTTTCTATAAGCATTCAATTAATTCAATTATTTATATTATTAAGAAATAAAATACAAAAACAATGTTTAATCAAATAAATAATTGAATCAATTAAAATCTTAATAGCATATTAAGTTCAAATCAAACAACACAGTTATTGGTTGCAATATTTTTCTTTTTTGTGTATGACACAGAGAACTGTTCTAATTAAAGGTTGTGCCTAGTGGAAACAAAGAATCTTTATCTAATGAGGATAGCTGAGCACAAGAAACTTGCCAGTAAATTTTGTCAAGTGGTGAAGGACAATTATTTTTAATCGATCTGATTTAAGGAAAAATATTAAAAGAGTCATTTTAGGTATTACGTCCTAAAGGCTTAAACGTTAAACTCTTAGTTTTCGCACAATGAGAGTTTTCTAATGAAAGCGTTAATTCAGATAGACCAGACCACTGCATCATTTATTTCCACAGGTTCTGAAAGAATAAGATCTATTTCCCACATTCACAGACTGCAGAATGTGGCATCACTGCATTGGCCGCCATACTCCCTCCTCCTCCAGAGAATACATTCCTTCTTAAGGAGCACCAACTGGCTTGGGAATCACACCACATCGGCTGACTAAATCCTTCCTCCCTATACTAAACTTCTCCGCTTTTCAGTTTTTGATTTTATTTCCGTCATTTCGTCTCTTCTTCTTTAGGTGCCGGATAGAAAAGAGTCGATATTTGAATTTTAATATTTTATATGCTACTAACTTCGCTACCCTTATCGTCAGTTAAGGATTGGTATAGTAGACAATCCTTACCACCGGTCGCAATAAATCCCAATTATTCGAAAAGTTTTCAGTAAAGGAGGAAACCCTTGTGATCTGCCGAAGGCCTGGTGCAACGCGAAAAACCATCAAAAATCTAAGACAGCGGTCACACCCGCATCGAAAGGTTCTCACTGTTGTAGTTCTTTAGATATAGCAGAATTATTAGTTACTTTTTATGATGAGTATTCCTTTGGCAGCTCAGGATAAAGGGAAATTAATATTTACTTTGTATGGCAGGTACCCCTCTACTCGCTTCTATGTCTTGAGAATTTTAACCAAGCACGCTCTTCGCGTTAAAACTAGCGCATTACCAATTGCGATAACTATCACTTTTGCAGTTTCTCAGGTTTTAAAAAAATTGCATTTTCTCTATATGGCGGTAACACCTCTGCCCGCTTTTATATCGTCACGAATTTTTCTGACTACGGAGTATTCAAGTTTTATGCCGCTGCGGTTTCAGAAACATCTAATACTTTCTACAAATATAGAGCAAAAATTGTAAGCTCTACTGTAGGAGACAACTAAGTCGCTGTTGGCAACTTTTTAAATTTCTTATTGAGTTTTGTAAGTTTTTGTTATAATTACGTGTGAATTAAATTGAATGCCTAAACTTTGTTACAACAACATACTGCATACAAAAGCAAACGCATAAACTTATGTGCCACTGCACTGATGCAGTGCTAGTGTTGATGCTACAATTCGTAGTTATGCTGGTGATGATGCTGCAGCTGAAGTTTTAAAAACTCACATAAATTTAACTTAAACTTTTAATATTGTTGCTGCATTTTTATAATGTGTTTGAAGACAACAAACTAAATAAAACGACACACGACAGACACAACATGCTGTATAGCATCAGTCGCAACAAAAAGTTGCTGTGAACTTTATTTTTCAACATGTAGCAATTCTTCTCTATTATTTTTATGTATTTTATTTTTAAATTTTTTGTTTGAAAAACAATTTTATTGTTTTATAACTTAAACATTACATTGCAAGAAGTATTGCGTTGGGTATGTGCAATGTTTAAATGTGCAACATACATTTTTTATGGGAATGAGAATGTTTGAAAGTTTTGTTATTTGACTTTTTTTGTTGTTTTCATAAAATTGTTAGTGTATTTTGTTCCAAAATATTTGTGTGTTAGTTTAGCACCCTGAAGAGGAGTTCAGAAATTAATTGACCAACATCATGTATAAAATAAGAAAGTATGAAAGCTAATTCACCTAATTGTCGAAGATTATGATCTATTGATGATTAAAGGGTCACCCTTGAAGACCTCATTCAAGGAAATTCAAGAGATATATTGAATACTACTGCCTCGAACACACACTGACTCTAATAGACGGCAATTTTCCTGGCACTTTTTCTTTCATTTGATAAACGTATCATGAGGTTGCACAAACAAATTAAAAAAATCTTGGGGTACCCGCCATAGAGTTGCATTGACAATTAAGTGATCCGTCATCGTTTAACGCCGTTATCTACCGGGAGACATTATAAATCTAAACCATTGATGGACCTACTTAATAACACACACACACGTTTCATTTAACACGGTCCAGCCGTTTAAGAGATGTTCCATTTCATACACACGTACAAAAGAATTATATATATGAAGATATTCCACCGATATATATCATTATGGAAGAATTCTGTTCTTGCAGTTTGTTCCACATACGAACGGTCGGTTACGGCTGAAGAAAAGTTTACTATGTAGTGTGATGTATGGGCCACCGCCCAAGTGAATGCATGAAAAAGGTTCGGGAGGGAGCTGGTTTCATAATTGTATTAGAACTCATGCGGTTAGTCCGAAAGGTATAGAAAATATAGATCGTGAAGGAGCTGAAGCTAGGCGGCTTGGACCATTGTATAATTTTGGATTTTGGTAGAAAAAGTTGAGCTGCCCAACTTGAGGCATTTACATACCAAGGCATCCAGTAAAATGCATTAACTCGTGATGTGTAATAGCCGGCATTGCCATGGATCCGTATATCTCTAAAGTGGACTACGTTACCGTCAATGGCGTCGGCTATTTTTTAACCGATTTTTTTCTAAATAATAAAGGACTAAGTTGGTGGCCCAATTTATAGACTTTTGCCAAGACGATTACATACGTGTGCGCCGGTGTTGACTCTTTGGCATATTTATTTTTGAATTTGTTTAACAGCTGCGCAAATTATTATACACTTTTAAAGGTATTTGATGCAATTGACACCACATGCATCCCAAAAAACTGTCGCCATGACCTTATTGGCCGACAGATCCACCATGGCTTTCATGTTCACCCAGACGTTGACTATTCTTTGGTCTTTCACTTAAAATGTGCCCACAGTTGCGATTGGGGGTTGAGTGTGAATAATCTCGGCATTCATTGTGCGGATAGCTTTTTCATGTTCAAATATTCATGTAAACTCTGGCGTAGTTACTCTGTTAAGATGCCAAAAGCTTTAGCCTCCACACGCACTTTCATTCTCCGATCGTCCATTATCATTCTTATGCACTTTGTTGATTATTTCTGACGTAACAACCTCTTTTGGGCAGCCTAAACGTTCGCCGTCACGAATGGTGGTCGTACCAGAAATGAATTCAATAATCCACTTCTTAACATTGTATTTGATGGTGCAGGGTCTCCAGAGTATTAATTACGCCTTTTTCGGATGATTAGCAAATTAAATTCACTACATGTTCATCGCAATTCACGACGTTGTCTGCTTTAAACTGCCATCAAACACAAATTGAAAAACCGGTTTATCTAAAATTTTGCAGTAATCTATTGACGGCTGATAGATGGTAAAAGCACTGTTGATTTTTTATTTAATTACGAGGATAGTCCTAAAAGTCACTCAGCTTTCAAACTACCCTCGTATATAAAGCGTGGTCTTATTAGTGCATACCAGCTGTTGTGTCCACAAAGGAGGTTTAAAATTAGATCTCCATCAAAAATTCCTGACGTCATGGTCATGGTTCCATCCATCTTTGGTAAAGTCGCTAATGGATGGCATGTTTTATATTTTGACTTGTCAAATTTCCTCCTGCAAAATAAGTCCATATCCTGAATAATTTTAAAATCTTGCTTCTGTAAAATTCGTGTGCAAAGTCATCTGACAAAATTAATCAATTAGAATGTGTTGTATTTTGATGTGAAAAAGCATCTGGTCAGATTTAATAGACATGACGCCTATTGGGGGCTTGATTAAATGGCAACCGATTTATGTAAATAAAAAGTTATTGAACCCTTCAAAATTTAAAAATTTTAAATTTAAAAACTTAATGAGTGTTTGACACTCAAGCGAATTTTATTTTTATATTATTTTCCAAGCCAGCATATTTTTAAAATTCTTTCAGAGAGATCCCCAAACTATAAAAAACGCCACACAGTTCAAAAATATTTGCTTTAAGTTCGAAAAAAACCGAATTTTAAAATTTTAATTTAATTCTACAACATTTTTGTACCAAAATCCTGGCATAAATTTCAATGCCAGCGAGTTATAAAACTTAAACAAAATTAATTTTATTCTGATTTTTGTTTTTATTTTTGTGATTCGTCGTGGCAAGCTGCAACAAGTTAACACTTTTAAAATTTTTGCAGTTTGTAAAAAAAACCTGCAAAAGACAACTCAAAAGAAAAATCAAATATTTAAAACATTTGCTTAGAATGTGTTTCCTCTCTTCTCCCCTCTCAATTATAAAAACTGGTATTATTTTTTCAACATGCCAGCAGAAACTTCAATGAATCAATACTTCTTCTTTCTCCGTAAGAGATAAATTTTTTAACTCAATTTGCAAAGGTGATATGGAAATTTAAAAGTTTTAATATGAAAAGGCCTGGCATAGATCGATCGAAAATATTCGGATACGGAATCAGAATCTCTAATGGGTTGCGTTTTTTGAAAGTAGAGTCCACTAAATCCCATGGTTATACTATATTCAGACATAAACTTTAGTTATGGCAAATAAATTTTAAATTGAGTCGTCGTTGGTGCATACACGCTTATGCAATTTAGCTTACTCAATTAGATTTTAACAGCTGAAAATGTTTTGTTTGTAAAATTGGAAAGAAATTCGGATTTAGAAGAAATTGATTATTTTTAAAAGAAATTAATAATTCAAAAAATTTTTCGTTAATTATTTCATGAAATTTACGAACAGTAAATTTTACATGCTACTTATTTTCTACTTTTGTTGTAATTTTTTCTATATAGAGTTTGACCAGTCACCTTGTTGAATGTAGCTTCCTTTAGTCAATATGCAGATATTTTGTATCTCACTGAACAGACGTCACCAGAGTTGCACGGGCAATTGGACAAATTTATTTGGCACTTAACTACTAATTTCTGAAATAATTAGTTGAGTTCTTGTATGGTAAATTGATCTCAATTAAGGCCTTAACCTGTCTTAATGTCTGAATATAGTATTAGTTCATTATTATTATGACGGAGTTGGACAGTAGATGTAGTGCCAATTGCAATTAGGCTGTTAAACAATTGTTTGCTTGGTTCAATCATTTTATTGATTAAAACCCTGTTTTTTTTTGTTGGTCATTTGACAAACAAAGGTGTTTTAATTTATTCTGACAACAATGAGATTTGTTTTAATTATTTTGAATCTTTTGATTTTCTGTTTTGTTTTGAGAGTCAAGAATCTGTAATTTTTCTTAAGTTCTTTAGATGGATGCTGGGGTTGTTGCCTCATGTGTAAGCTTTTTTTTACTCTTTGCTTTTCTGTCTTTCTATCGGTATGCCAGTCATGTTAGTATGTTTACTTATTGTAGAGTTGTAGGTTTGTTCGTTTCGCAAGTATGGCATAAAATATGTGACAAGCGGGAATTTTTTTAAACCAGTTTCCTATCAAGTTTACACAGCATCAAACAACATTCAACCAACGAGGCGCGTGTGTGGGTCTAAAGACAACGCCAACAACGATGCACTCACTCATACATATGAATATATAGTTGGTTAAACATATAAACTCGTATGTGAACTAACATTCACTCACACGCACAGCACAAGTATTTGCAATGTTGCATGTTTGTTTGTTTAGTAGTTCGTTTCGTTTCTTTTTTTCTCTTTTTTAAGTTCTTGTTATTTTTTCCCCCAGTTTTTTTCTCTACTGAATTTAAGTTAATACGCTGGGGCTATTCTTGTTGTTGATTCTATTTTTTCTTCGCTTGGTTCATTTTTTAGAAGTTTGTTTTTGTTGTTGGCACAACTTTTGGCCATAAGCTTCAGTTTAACGTGAGTAAGCTAAAGGTTTCAAATGTTTGTTTTGGATTTCTTTTGGTTGTTAGTTGAGTCGCACCAAAAACAAATGTTTGTTAAAAATTTAAAGACTGTCTACAGGAAAAATATTATTTTTTAAATTATTTGCGAATCAAACTTCATTGTAGAATTCTAAACTCACATGCATGCAGTATTTAATTTACTTTTTTTTATAAAATTGTTTATTATTAAATTATATTTCTTTTCACACTCAGTTTTATCCTCCCTCTGTTGGTGCAGTTTCTGAACACTGTGCGTTTTTAAAAAATGTTGTACCTTTTCATAGATAAAGAAATTTAGTGCTCTTATTCTTTTAAACTATTTTCAATTGTCAAACCTGACTACGTTTAACTTGTTCTAGAACACATTATCCGTTTGTAATTTAAATAAAACTTTAATTTAATAAAATTTTTCATTACAGGAAAAACAAAATTCACTATTAAAGTTTTGTGTCACTTCAAAGGTAAGCAAAAAAATTTTATTTGTAATTTACAATTAAACTTGAGCCTTTGCCAAAAGGAGCGCTTCAAATGTTTTAAGACATGAAAGTTTGGGAAAACACACGTCATGAAAATTCGTTTAGAAGAAGCTCAGTTTCATTTCAAACAGATGGCAAAGAATTTATACAAATGGGGAATTATTTTTTACAAACTAGGAATTCGTACAAATACAAGTTTCCAATCAACAAAAGTACATTGTTTACTAATTGCGAAATATTAACGAAAGAAATTTCCATGAATTATAATTCAAAAAATTATTTTACAATTTTTACTATCGAGTTTTCGAGGCAAAATTAATCTACAACATCCAGTGGTGGATATGACTTATAGAGAGGGAACTATTATTAAGCCACAAAAATTCCAAACTTTTTAGAAAGGATATTTCTTTTTACTTCCGCCAGTGAACCTCTAGTCTAATACCACTAGGATAATGGAAGTAAAGAGAGATTTTTATATATTAAAACGTTGACACAGCTTTTCTCCGCAGTGATTAGCGCACTTGCCCCACCAATGCCCGGGATGCTATTTACCTGCAGGTTACCGGGCTTTTCTCGCATTAAAGTTAGGGATAGGTTAAAGAACGACGAGTTGCATCAGGTTACCTCCAATAGCCGGACCTGGCTGGGTGGCACTTAAATGCCGAACAGGTTTCGTTAACTGACGACTCCAAACTGGAATATAAAAACACTTGGGACTGGAGTTTCGCCTTAAGTTCCAAAGCAAAATTCCCATGATAACCAAGTATGTAGTAGGCAAAAATTTATGCTGTTTTAATTTTTGTGAGAGGGAATGTTTCAGAAGAAGGTTATCGGGTATGAATATCTATCTGATGTCGGGTCGCAAGGCAGTGCTCGAGACCCTCTTATTTGATTGAGGTGGGGTCTCTAAACGAACTTGATGCCCATAACAAATTGTCATCTTGTTGTGCACCTGGTCAAAAGAGCCATGTTGGAAACGAATAAGCTGACTGTTTAGCAAACAAGAGAGCCTGACGTATTTTCACAGGATCGGATCTTTTTTGGGTATTAATATTGGTTACATTTTTAGGTTGCGTCGAAATTGGGTGATTACTAAAGAACTCAGTTACTTTAGTAAGTGAAGCTGATAATTACGATGTCTCTAGGAAAATCACAAAGGGTGTTGATGCACACCAAAATGATGCACAGTGTAATCACATGATGGTTTACCGAGCGTTATGATCTCAGATACCACAACTTTATTATAGCGAATTGTGCAATCAAAAAATCTCTTGTAGGGACTCTGGGATTACGAGAAGAGAACACATATACTCCCCGTCCGCATTTTACTCATACCCACAGAAGTGCTGCTAAATATATCAGCCCTGCAAACAAGCAAACACAAATTCGAGTAGAATCGGTACTACGGAATTAAAAGTGTTTCGATCAGAATGTGTGGCAGGCCTGATAGCCATTAATATGCCAGGACATTCGAAACGAAAAACCCACTGTCGAGACTCTACATATCTTCGCCACAGCTGAAAGAATGGAAATTGAGAAGCTACACACTCGTCGGAACACATAAAAAATAAGTTTACATTATTTTCCAAAAATATGCAAAGAAAGCTCAAATGAGAATTTCATTTATTTACTTACAAATTTCCATTGAAATTAAAATACATGTTGAGTTTGAGTAAGAAACTGGTCAAATGTAGAAAAAAATTAGGGAACATAAAATCTCAATTCATTGGTTTCGTTTTACAAATTTAATAAAAATGTAAATAAAGACTAGATGATCCTCCGATCTACATATCATTCGTTTTTTGCACATTATATTGAAGATGCGAGTTGCAAAGGAGTTTCCAATAAGGCCGATTAACACTCTGTCTCACTTATTGTGGGGATTCTTAAGTCGAAGTCTGTGCAGCGAGTTCATATCGTAAGACTTTCCTGGAGATGATCTGTGACGTTTGGATCACTATCCGAAATGACCATAAGAAATTGAATTCATTGAAATTTATTCAAATAAAGCTGGCAGAAATTATATTTTATTTTAAAAATTTTTGCTTAGGAAAACATCTACATTTTGTTGTTTTGGTGGAGAATATCCTTTTCTTTTCCCCCCTTGTATTCGCGCCTGATATAGCTGAACAATTTCATGAAACTATAAAATAATTTATTTTGAACAATTTTCTTTATCTTAAAGTTATTTACTTGTGGTTTTGCAAAATTTATTTATTACATTTTTATAACGTACAACAAAAGCAGCCAAACCAAATGACTTGTAAAAGGAAACGTAATCAACTTAAAAAAATTACAAAAATTTTATCATCATCATCATCTGCCCCTCCACAACAACAACAGCATTTGAACACAGATACAAAATCAATAAAACAACATCAAATATTGAAAATACTTTGAGGAAAAAAAGTTTACCAAAAATTTATAAATTATCTATCAACAAACAAGTAGAGAATTGCAAACGAAGGAAAACTAAACCATTTGTATGTAAATGGCTAGAGAGATCTACTGCCCCACACTTGTATACTCCTCGTACGTGTGCAGAAATAGAAGATACAATTGACTGGTTGGTTGTTGTATTTTTAAAAAACGTATTATGTTGCATAAGCATTTTTGTTGTACGTATATTATTCGATAATCAAATTGTTTTTAATTGTTAAGTAATTTCAAATTGTTTTTAGTTGTAAATATTGGTCTGTTGCTGTAATTTTGCCAATTAGGCAAAATTGTGTAATTAAATAATGATTTTTATTTACACTGTTTTTACCAGGAGAGTTTTAAAATCGTATTAAAATATCTATGCCAGTGTATAAAAATTTCTTTAGGAAAACATTAAACAAGTTTTATATATCTAAACCATAAGAAGAAATTAAACATTTTTTTAATTTTATTTAAAATTAAATTCAAACAATTTGTTTAATTAACGCAATTAAATAGTTCATTGTTTCCAAAAATATAAAAAGAGACTTTTCAATGAGAAGAATGAAATAAACGAGAAAATCTTTGGTGAACTTTAAACGAATTTAAGACAAGAATGAAGACAATATTATAATGTAACAAGGCTGCTTCGAACTTGGCTTGTGGAAATCGTTTTGATTAAAATAGCTATTGAATTAATTGGCACAGTACTACATTCACACACTATTTCGATTCTCGTCTTTTGATGAAAACTTTGTTAAAGTTTAGTATTGGGTATAAATAATATTTTTAATTAAGTCAATTAAATGTTTAGGTTGGTCTGTTTCCAAAAATTGCTCTGAATATTTCACAATAACAGCTGAAGGGTTAAACATCATCAACAATTTTTAACAAAACAAAATAGTGTGACTACAAGGCTGCAATAAAACATGGAAAGAGTAGAAGCCAAAAAAAATTTGAAAGCAACGAATCTGAGACGTTATTTAATACGTTGACTGCCATGCGCGTTTATAGTAAAATCTCCTTCAGGCCACGCGCACCGCTGTCGAATCGTAATCTTCTAGGTATTCTCACTGATATTTTATAAATCTATTATACATTTAAGTTTATAGTAATAAATATAGTTTATATTAATTAATATTCATTAGTTTTGTTAGTTCTACCTCAGCGAAATATATTTTTAAACACATGCGTAGGATATCGCAAGTGTAAAATAAGCGTCACCCTAATACCCGTATATGGGTGACGTGGCAGTCAACGTGTTAATAAAGGTCTGAGTCAAACTTGCAGAATTAATGCGAGGAGTGTATGTAACAAGTACTTTCCGCATGAATAAGATCCGGGGGAATGGTTCACATGCAAGGCACTTGGATCCCATATGAAAATAGAGCGACGATGAAAATTGTTTTCCCTTGCGAGAGGCGAAAGTTTCGTTAACAATCTTTGCCGCATTGATGTTTTCTGGTTTTTACAGCAACAATGTTCGCAGGAGACCAACCTGTACGTACACGCGCAAAGGAGACTTACTATCCATATCCGATCCAGTTTTTACACTACTCCTCGAATTGTTGGCACATTACGTACACTTTATCGACCGGAAATTCCGCGAAGCTTGTGAGCGGTTTCAGCGTAATGGGTTTGCACAAGAATAATACGTTATTTTTTTTGTGTAGCTCTCCAAGTTCTATAATCAGAATAATCATAGGTGACAGCTGTTAAATATTAGAGTTTCCACTTGCACGAAAAAAAATGCCCGAAGCAGCAACAAAGATAAAGGTTTTTACATTATATTGTGGCTGCGAATGAGACACAAAGAAGTTGAAACTTACTTACAACGGAAGCAAAAAATATTCAAATGGCAAAATGTTAATTTTTAATCGCGTTAGGGTCGGAGGAAATATCCTATTTTCCTCTCTCTAAAACTTTTACCACTTTCGTTGAACATTTCTCTACCGATTACTGGCTGTTGTCGTGCAGTACGGGTTTAAGGCTTTTCTTCAAAAGGCCAAACATTTTTATCAAAATGGAATTCGCAAACATCTTGATGTCGAGTCTTCTCATTTATTTTGGTCAAAAAAACAATAAAATATTTCAACCACAAAGAAGTGCCGTACAGGGGTAAAAATCGCGGTCTTTCAATATTTAATTAATTTGCAACAATTCAGTGACTGATATAATAATTTACGTGATAAGTAGTTAATTGGTAATTTAAATGAATTTAATTTTTTTACTAAGTGACTTTGTCGAGCCAGAAGTGAGTGAGCCTTTTGGCTTAATGTCGAAGCATGCTCTTCCTCACGGGCAAATGCACCCTTTGGTGGTTCTCCTGACAGGCAGCTTGAAAGTTAAATTAGTAGTTATAAAGAGGAGGAGAGAGAGAGGCATGTGGAATGCCATCTCTGGAGATATGCAGCCGTCCGTATAGGACAGTTCGCCATTGACGAGGACTTTTCGGACTGCAATATTAAAACTATAAATTTTTCCATAAACGCGATACTTCAATGCGTTAAATTTTCTAACTGTATAACCCACAACAAATGGCATTGAAATTTTCAGCAGATCGGAAAAATTATAATTCTTTGTAAAATATTTTCGTGTATTTCTTAAGGACAGTGACAGATCTGTGGAAACCCGCAGAGCACATTTGAGGGTGTTGAAATTCTTGTAAAACTTTTTGCAACTTTCTATCTAAGCAAAGAAAGTATTTCCAACTCTAAAAAGGTAAAGCACAGAAGAACAACTGAAATGATTGACAAGCATATATCCTTCTGCAATGCAGTACGTTCATCAGCAATTAACTTTGGTAAATGTTTTTTGACATTTTAAATTTCTTCCTTAAACAAGAATGATGACGATGTTTGTGACAATTGCACTGGTGATGGTTGTTTTATTTTTCACTTAATTTCTAATGAAATGTATACATTTCTACAATATTTTTAACTTCTTCTTTAAAAAAAAAAAAAAAAAAAAATTGTCAAAAACTTTCAAACACAGACAAACTCTTGACAAAATTATGAACTTCATTACAGACGTTTTGTAGTCACCTACGACTGTTTTGGCACAGTAGTATTTTATTTTTTACTTTTTGGTACTTGAAAGCCGTTATAAAATGGTCTCACAGTTTTCGTTAAGGGAGTTCATGCCAGCAAACGAAGGTTGAGATGGGGGTTTTACTGCCAGCACAACCTGCCGGCATGTGCGTACTTCTGGTAAAATTACGAGATATCAGTTCCAAATTAGTTGTAGTGCTAGAAAATAAGTTTGGCTGCTTGAAAAGGGATAATTCAGTGTCCTGATGATGTTGCACCGGCATTCGTAAACTATGCAATTGAAATTTTTGCTAGAAAGTGCACTCATGTTAATTTGTGCAGAGAAATACCCAAGAAAGTCGGATATAAGATTGTTACAGGTGATCAGTAATGCATCTCTGTCTATTATTCTGGAACGGACTGGCAGTGTGAATATATCTTGATCAAGCAATATTCAGGGAATTCGTTGTTTCTAAAAATTTAATCATGTGGCAACATAACCCCATGAACATCGTCACAAAAGAGTCAATTTGGAATGCCACCGCAGGTTTTGGGTATCAGAAGGGTTTGAAAAAATAACAGAAACGAGCTCCAAAACAAACGGCAAGTGTTAATTTTTCGCCAAGATGAGGCCGTCCCTCACACCAAAAGCATCTAATTAATCGACCATTGCGAAACCGGGTTTCAGAGTAGTTTGAACGCAAGCAAAAGTAATAGCATTATGACCTGAAGATACCCGCAAATTGTCATTTAATAATCACGCACCAGAGTTTTTATTAGTAGCTTTGTTAGCAATTTCGCTTTGGAGGCATTATTCCAACTGATACATTTCAGAAGCTGTTAAAGTTACCGATGCCAGCTACCTGCCGAAATGTTCATGCAGGAAGGTTTGCCAATTTATCGTGCACCATTTGTGAATACGCAACGTGCATTTGGTCGTAAGGTCGGTCGTCATCATGGCTGCAGCGGGGAGGCCATTCGTTGCAAGATCGGTACATGGCCGCCGTGGTGCTGATCAGTTGAATTCGGCATTGCCATAGACTCCACCTGGCTTAACTTGAGGTTGGATTTAGGCTTACGTCCGTATAAGATAGTGACGACCAGAATGAAAGCACTGCTAGTCAAGCCGAGGCAGCCATTCGCCCTACATAATGGCATAAATTTAACTTTCAAATAAATGCCGAAACAATTTCATATCTTGCAGCATTGTTGTTATTCTTTTATTTAAATTTCTTATCCTATCCTTCTTATCTAGTCCTCCTGTTTTATGTTCCCTTAACTTAAAATGAAAATATAGAAACCGTAATGAAAATTCGACGAAGTCACTAAATGCTATTCCGATTTCGGCTTGTAAATAGCAGGACTGGTTGAAAATACGTACTGAAATTGAAAAAGAAAACTTAGTTTTTCTAACTACTTTGTACTTGTGATGAAGCCCTATAAATCTGAATAATACTGCTGCAAAGCAATAATAATTTGTTATTTCTCAAAGTCTGCCTCCCACTTAAAAGTTCGCAGTTTAGAATGATAACCATTCTAATTCGCTTTAAATGTATGTGAAATTAAAAATGCTTTTAATTATTACGTTCATCTGGCTAATTCTTTATTAGACCCTTCTCCACCACCATGTTTCGTTTGCATAAAGAACTTGCAAGTGTTTTGAATCTATTTATAATTGTTTCAACTTTTAAATTATTATTGTTTTTCATTCTTATCACGAATTTTTATTAAATACATTTTGTTTTTATTATAAATAATTGTTATATGAGCAAGTTATGGTAGCAGCGGCATCATGCTTATCAAAATTGTGTTGCAGCGCACAAAAGTTCTGCTAAAGGTCATTTAATGATGCTCATTATTTTTGTAGAAGTGGGTCCCATTTGTGGGAAATGCATTTTGGATAGTTTTAGCCTATAAGAATCAGTAAAGAGTAGGGCAAATTAAATGTTGATAAAAATGTGTCGTTTTCATGAAAAACCGTGTAAGTCCATTTTTTACAATTTTGATGGGCCTAAAAATGTTCCTCGAATATAGACCATTCGCGATTATTTAAACTTTAATCGGTCTTATTTAAATAGTTTTCTGGACTAACATTGGCTAGCTGACGAATTGTTTTCGTATTGTAAATACACAAGCACATACGTTGTTATTGCTGAACACTTTTAAAAATTAATTGTAATTTTTTTACAGCTTACAAGAACTTCGTATTAGTTGTGTTTGTTTTTAAATCAGCACGTGTAGTCGCAATAGTGGCTGTTTCGTTCTATCTATGTTGACATAAGTTGTTTCTGCACACACTTTTCCTGTTCGTGTTACTTGCTTTATTTTATTTCTGGCTAAGATTTCTTTATTACCACATTTAGCAAGTTTGAAATTGAATCCAATTTTTTCTTTTCAAAAATTTGATTTTCATATTTTGTTCTTTTTTTTTACTTCGAAATTTATTGGATATTTTAGTTAGACAACGCCTTAATCCTGTGACGAAGCAATAGTTTAATATTTTACTCAGAGCTGCCCCTAGACTTCTTCATTATCGAGCAACGTCGGAAATTGATTTAATGGTGTCCACTTTAGGCCTGCTTACTCTCAAAAAGGCTTGTATGTTTATGTGGTTGTGACGCGCAATACTGGAAATACTCGTATAGCAGTCGTGCGTACTTCAGCTATAAATTATCTTAATCCGTAAAACCTACGCCGCTCACAGGTATTGAAATTCCCTCAAACCATATTGTAGCGAAGTTTGTATAAATATCTGTGCAGGTCAACACAACCTGCAAAATTAGATTATCGAAACTTCTCTAAATCCGTTTTTATCGGCCATGTTTCGACACTCGCATCTCACACAAAATTTGCGATTGTGAGTTCAACTCGCATGTGAGATGTTCTGTAACTCGCATTCGCAAGAGTTTTGGCGAGTTCAAGTCGCAAGAGTTTTGGCGAGTTCAAGTCGCAAGAGTATACTGAAGTGAACTGCTGAACTAAACTAGTTTTTAAAGAAACTTTTTATTTTAGTAAAAACTAATGACATTTTGTAACAAATGTTTTCTAAAAACATGAAATTTAAAAACGTTCTTTGCGTCTGCAACTTTTGCCTCCGTATTTCTTCTTTTGCACTGGCGATTTCAATAAACAGGTAATACGAGTCATCTTTGAAAAATATACGCAGCTAGTGCTGTAATTAATTCAAATGAAATGCTCGGGTATTTTTTGTAATATTCTAGGTTCAGGTATTAGAAATATTAAAACTAGAGAGTTTTCTTTTAAAACTTTTCAAAAGCAAATCGCGAGTAAAACGCGTGAGTTGCAGAACATGCAGAAATAAGTTTGGCGATTTGCTACTCGCATGCGATTTGACACTCTTGCGAGTGTCAGAACATGCCCGTATGTCGCTATTAAATATTTATGTATGACAGCTATCAGATCGATGGCATAAGATTTTACAAATCGATTTGGTTTTGAAAAAAGTTAAAATGCTTTGCAACACTGTGGCACATCTTTTATTAAAACCCTTTATCGGTCCGAGAGAAGGAGCCTTTGACGCCGACTTAAGTCCCCTTTAAAGGGCTTATTTTTAGACCATGCAGACAGGCAGTCCTTAGAAACCTGTTCCAAAATATTTCAACATTTCTGAATTTCCAAATAATTTTTAGCTTTAATATTTTCTTCCAATCATAAAACGATTTCTTTATTTTAATTATTCCCTGATTTCAATTCTCCCTTCTTTTTTTCTAGTTTAACTCTCCTCTAATTTAGGAAAAATTCCATTTTATAAAAATTTTTTCTCTTACAACTTGTCTATAATTTAATAATTATTTAAATTCGTCCAATATTAAAAAAAGTTAATACTCACTTTAGTGGAAATTGCGCATGAATCCTTATTTTGGGAGAGGTTTTCAAGGATACAAACAATTTTTAAATAACAGAGAAATTCTACACACAGCAAACTCTACACAAACACTTGAAATTTTTGCTCTTCAAGGAAGCTGTTTACAAACAATATGGCAGGTATTTTGTTTTATACTTTTCCAATATCTTTTCTTTTTTCAAAATAATTTTAGCAAATTTTTGTAACACAAACACTTGTTTTTTTAAGGGATTTAATTTTTATTTTTCGGTTTAATAATTTTCCTTTTTATTGAAAATGTTAAGTACAATCGATCTCGATAAACAGACAATTAGTCATGTGGCATGCTGAAGTTAAACTAAAATCTTTTTCTTTTTGTCTGCCTTGTGTTGTTGATTATCTCCAAAAAAAACAAATCTCAAACTGAAAAATACATACAAAACAAAAGAAGAAAAATTGTATAAAGTATTACAGGAAGAAATTGAAGCGCAACCAAACACAGTACACACACCCAAAAACACATCAGCATTAGCTGCATACACTGTTGCCAGATCTGGGGATTTATCTGCATTTTGGAATTTTATTTCTCCCAAAATATTAAAATGCAGAATTGAAGATTTTTCACTGTTAAATGCAGATTGATAACTTGTTTGATCTTAGCACTTATTTTGGTACTATTATTACCCTTTCCCTTTTCGGTTTCATATTTAATTTTAAAACGAAAAGTATTACTTAATAGCAATTGAAAACTTAAAACAAGAATAGAAAAAAGCATCAAGGGGTTTTTTAAGTGTTGATATTTCCAGTCATCTCTACATAGTACCAAAAACAATAAACATTTTTTTTCAAAGAAGCATGAACGCAATTTATTTCTAATTGAAATATGTATCTGCACTCAAACGTGATGACTTTGGTTATGCTTTTTGAAGTATGTAAGTTCATTAAAATATTATGGGCGTTCTTTCATAAAACGCCAGAATTTATATGAAAAAAATCAAATTTCAAAAATTTTAAAACATTTTTGCTGTTTCTTA
Organism: Phania funesta; assembly: GCA_963932375.1. Classification (NCBI taxonomy): domain Eukaryota; kingdom Metazoa; phylum Arthropoda; class Insecta; order Diptera; family Tachinidae; genus Phania; species Phania funesta. Next base: position 73,495,792 of record OZ010656.1, read on the forward strand.
TGCAAATTTTTGTGCCTATCTACGCCATAAAATATGAACCGTTAATTTCAATAATTAAAACCCCAAAAATTTTTATGAAAAACAATACAAAATATTAAAAATGTTTGCAAATTGGTTTTATTTTCCATATAAATGATTGTGTTTTATAATAGAAGTACTATGATTTTATAAAACCCATCGGCAAATGTCATAGAAATATATAGTCACGTAAAGGTCTATAAAATAAAAACTGGAAAGGGTTTGTAAAATGATTATTAAGCGCAGGGTTTTTCATAAAAACCTTTTTTAAACATTATTAATATATGATTAAAGTAACACCACAATTTCATGTTTTTCACTTGACTGAACATGAATTATAGATTTTTGGAACGAATTTCCGTCATGCCTTTTGTTTAAACGAAAAATGGCACTGAAGATGGCACATAGCCGAAATCGGTTTGTCTGCAAACCAAACTTGACAAGGCATGACGGCAATTCGTTCCAAAAATCTATATCATAACACCCTGTCTGAATATTAAATTAAGAATGAAACTTGAATTAATTATTTTTAATATATATTTTTTAAATTATAAAAATAACGGACACCGGACAAAACTAAACACAATCTAACTTTCCTATATTGCGTCTGTATGGAAACAGAAAATCGCTTTATTTTATAGGCATGTCATTATTCAGAAACTATATATTTTCACTTGTATTTTAAATAAATATTATCTTAGTAAGTATTATAGTCTGTCATTTTCTTCCTCAAGAAAATCTCTTAATGTATTTAGAGATTCATAGGCATTAGTGGGCTCGTTATTGCTCATCTCCACAAGGTTCGAAGTACGTCAATTGACAAAGAAGTTAGTTCGTGCAACTTTACTAATCATTTGTTCTCAAAAGCAATGCTACTTCGTTGCGCGTTTCTTGTTGATTGACCGCATGCCACTGTTGGCAATATTGTTCTTATTTTCAAATTGTTAGAATCTCCTTCCTTCGTAGTATTATAAAGAAAAGTTCATTGCATGGAAGTTCATTATAAGGAGATGAAAATACTTACTAACGCTAAATCTAACTTAAAGGTTCAAAAACGAACTTTATATGCAAATAAACATTAGTTTTATTCTTTCTTAAATTTTAAATATGCAGATTTAAAAGAATTTTATTTAAAAAATTCATGATTTTCTCAGATTTTGCTCTTAAAAGTTCTGGCAACACTGCTTGCGTATAAAAATGTCGGGTGGTTATTTTTGTTGTTGTTGTTTGCTTTATATGTATGACCGGTATTTTATACAAAAACAAATTCCTGCTTGCGTGCGGATGTGTGCAAGAGTAAATGAGCGTAGAGTTTTTGTTTATATTTGATTAACTCACTCAATCCTTGTACTCGTTTCTCACTCAATCAGATATTTGTTTTTGCCGTAATTTGAGTTAGATTTTATTTAACTGAAAAATAACACTGTATTTATATTGCAGCATAAATTGTTGTTGCTCCATTTGCAACAAAATAAACAATTAAAGTTTCTAATATCACCTCCTCTCGAAGCCCGCCTACTAATTCTTATCTCATTTTCAGTTTTACGGTATCATTTTTTTCGTGAAAACAAAAATAATACAAACAACTGAAAAACTATTCATCAAATATTGATTGATGACTTGAGGTTTACAGAAAATAAAAATACAGCAGAAGGGCAATCATATCCATAAGCACATTGGGACTAATTCCTTATAAATTTGAAACGAGTAAAAGGTGATTTTTTAATGGTTTTTGTTAGTTTCTTCAAAATGACCATAACTGTCACTCGTTTACTGTAAAGTTTAATTTTATTAGCAATATTCCTGCACTGTGCGAAATGCTGTACAATCATGTGGTTTATAATACTGGAGTCGCCATAGTGCTGTAACAAGACTTCCTACCAAATTTAGCCTTTGGAATATAAGTTGCCAGTTACCCAGCAGAAAATAAGCTGTGTTGATTAGGTCAGCTTCTACACAGTTGGTTTCAAAATCATACTACCTGCAAGAAGGTTCAATTGTCACTTAACTCGCTTTAAGAAAACTTGAATTAAATCCATTTTGTGTTTTTATTAAAAAGATTAATTTCTTGTTGACTGGACACATTAGTCTAACAAATAGCTTTATATGCGCCTCATAAAGAAATAAAGTTAATAGACTTCGCCAATGCATTCAAGAAAATGTGCTGGTTGCTGGCGCGCAAATAAATAATTTCGATTTTTTTCTTTATAAGTACAATATATAATTCAGTTGTCTATGTGGATTCAGAATCTTCCCTAAATACAATCTAGCACGTAAAAGAATAACCCACTTAAGGATCTGAGTTCGAAGAGAAATCTTCTCACTCCGAGGATATAACGTTACATCCACTCATCTTGTCGCACAACCAGCCTTGGAAAACAAATAGACCCGAAAAAGTATAAGTTAAAGTGTTTACATTGTATACCAACTAAGAATCGTGGACTAGGTCGATCATATTCCAACAAAGTCGTCTAAACTCTGGAAAACAGTTGTCACAAAACCAAAATTGTGATATTAACGATCAATGCAAATTTAATCAATGTGAAAGATTTGTTCGAAATTTTATACTGAAAACCAAACAGGGAAAAAGTTTCCCGTTAGACATGGAAAGGGTCGGAAATGAACGAGCCAACGATATGGCAATTCAGGGTAGAGAGCTTCAGGAGGTGGATTTATGTAGCGTAAAATAGCTTGGGGCCACGAAAATTCAGCTGAAAGGTTGCCAAATACAATGCTGTGGAAAAAATAGCTTATGGGGGTGTCCCAAATAGAGATAAAACAAATTGTTGCTTAGATTAGGTAACTTTGAAATCAGTTGGATGGTGCGTGTACTCAGGCTTGCGGGCACATCTACACCGTATAGCGTGTGCATGGAGGACATCGAAATGATGGATCACTTACTACGCCACTGCTCGTTTTTCGCAAAACTAAGAACCAGATATTTCGCTGCCGACACTTTACAGGACATTTGAGATGCATTGACTGGCAACTACTCAGTAGCTTTGTTCAGAGAACATAATTCCTATAAGGGAGGAGACATTTTCAGAATGGCCAATGCACAAGGAGCTGAAATACTAGCCTAGCTATATGCGTATGGGCATGAGACGAATGTCCGCTCCCCACAGCCTAATAACCTAATGATTGATTTTTTGCGCTCAACGGCGTATAGACTTCTGTCAATAATGTTGAAGTGGAGTGTGTTCATGGACCATGTTACGTAAAAAAGTTACGTGTCAGACGCAAAAAGTCGACCAACTTTCAGCTTCTCGCGCGATATATATAAAAGTTGGCGGGAGTGCCTTAAATTTTCTTTCAAAGTCAAAAAATACAATATAATCTTGAAGAAAACTCATTTCGTTAATCGTTTTCAGAACAAAGTTTAAAAAGAAAAAAGGGGCTAACGCATGGGGTGTAATTTGCCGCGTTGAAACTTGTTGACAAGTAGCATGTACCTTCAACTTTAGGATTCTTATTCGTCTTTATATTCAACGATACGGGGAAGAACCGTAGAATAGTGCCTGATATCAGAAGTTAACATCATATCGAAGCACAATTTTAGCAACTAAGAATTACAGCCCAATTATAAACAACAATTCCCTGGGAAATTTTCCCTATTCCCATTTCTTCTTTTACTAGTTAATATTTCCCTAGGATGCTTTCCCCTTTTTCCTTCCTAACATCCTCAATACTGTTTAACAAAGGAACAAATTAGCCTGTGTATTCCCTGGGCTGCTCGAATAGAAGCTTTTTCCCCGGGAACATGTAATGGGAAAAGGGAAAATTTTAGCTGACAAGTTTCCGACAAGTGTTTTGAAAATATTAAGTTTTTTTTAAGGAAACTTTGGCTACATTCCTTCAAATAATTTCTTTTCAATATGACCTTGGCATAGATGGTACATGTACTAAGTAGTCCATCCAGCCAATCACTGTGGCATTTTCTTTGCTTGGCTTGATGATGATACATTTTTTCAATTCCCTTCCACTCAAAATATTTTGTTCTTGTCACTGTCAATTTCAATTGATTCGCTTCAGTTTCGTTTTGCTGTCATCAATATTGATGAGAGAAGTGGAATGTATGTTATTGACGTGTTCGTACAAACAAACGCTTGGACAATTGATAAGGCTACATACTTTCATTACGTTTTGACTTACTGCCCGCCACAAATCTTATGTTATTTAGTTGCGCGCTATTTAAGAACTCTCTTAAGTAGCACGAAATTTAAATCTGTTATCTTTTTTTGGATTTTTGTTTTTTAATTAGTGCCGTTGTTTACAAGTCTTTAGAAGAGCCAACTGATAAGGCCTTTAGTCACTGACTGGCTCTCATGTTAGTTGCGCGGTTTTTTGAGAGTATTAATAAATATTTGAGTTGCTGTTATCAAACTTGTGTTGATTTAAAGTTTTATCATATAAATTTAAAGTATCGTCGTTGCGCTTGCAAAAAGAATACGTGCCGGTTTTTATGGGTATCTTGAGAACACTCGACATATAGTTTATTTTTTATATGAAAGTTATACAAAATTACACCATCCTCCTTTCGGTAATCTTGTTAACAAAATGAGCGATCAGGATGACTTTAAAGCAATAACTTTTTCATACAGCTGCAGCTACGATATGATAGCATATGCATTTGTTTATATTCTTGTTCACGCTTATTTATTTGCGGTATTGGCCGGTTCAATCAATATTTTCATTTTCGTTTGTATTTGGTTTGTTTCAATGAGATTTATTATATATATTTTATTTTCGTTTACGCTCGTATCATACGACAGAGGCAAGTTTTTCTGTTTCTGGTATTTAATTGAAAAATAAAGTGATTTATTGTGAAATTTTGCTGCACATATTCTAGTATAAGGAGGCTGATCTAAGTGGTCGCAACATAATTTCTCACTTGAAGCTTCCTTTGCAAGCTCTATTTTATACAACCCCTTATTTTTCTTGTTATTTAAAACAAAATTAGGCGCTTAGACTACCTCCTGCTAATGGGAGTAGCATTTGCCTTTAAACTCTGTTCAACAAACTATAAGTCAAAGACAAAAATGTATGCCCTCCAACTGTTTTTAGTGCAATAAAATTGTGTCAAAAATTTCTAAGAACTACAATCGTAATAATGCTAGCGTTAAAAGGTACCGTCAATGCAATAGAAAGTTTACAATCCCCTCTAATTTTCGCACTAACTATATTAAATGAGACTAAGTAGTATCAATCTAACAAAAAAAAAGCCCCAATTAAGAAAGCAAAAATTGCCCTCAAATTGTTTCTATGAAAAACTGGCCAACAAAAAGGATCAAAGCTATAAGAAGTTGTTAGTGTATCAGAGATTTGCTCTTAAACTATTTTTACTGCAGCCAAGCAATTCTAGTCTAACAATATGTTCAGACCATCAGTTAGGCAATTTAGCTCAATTTACCGTACAAGACTGCAATTGATTAATTGATCAATTAGTACTTGATTTCACTACAAATTGAGTCAAATACAAATTTACAATTACGACTGTAATATGAAAACGATAACTAAATTGGTAACAGTACGATTTGTTGTCCCTCTTATGTATTCGCGGTAATGCTGTAAGTTGTCGGTCCCAGTTAGTGGTTTACTACATTTAATGTGTTCATTTTACAGAATTTTCGTCTCACTAAACACACTTCGCCTGAGTTGAATTGTCAATTTGAATCAGTTCATGGTGTTATTAAGTACAGGATGCTCAATTTATTAAAAGATTTCTTGTAAGTTGAGCTTAATTAAGGCCTTAATTAAAATAAATTTCCTAATTGCGCAATTAAGGCGCATGTGTAAACTTCCTACAAAATTGGATATCTCTGAACACCAAAATGTATAACTCAATTTAAAATTAATTACCTCAATTAACAAGCATGCCTGAACATAGTAACGTCGAAACTAAAAATAAATCTGCCTTTGAGCTAAGTAACTCTAGAGTAAGAAAAAATTGCCACTTCAACTTAATTAATCAATGTCAGTACTGCAAAATATGAGCTAAATAAGTCAAAATAATCTTAAGCTAATACAAAATTGGTAATGTTGGCTCCCAATATCGTAGCAATTAATCAATCCATTTTTCTGGTTGAGTTGGCTGAATTCAGGTACATGCCAATAAGCTGCAATAGAACGGAGCCCTTAGAGTCAACATAACTCATGGCACGGATCAAATTTAGCCCGATCTATGCGGCAAGGAAATCGAATAATACATCTTTAGGATCCTTGCCATAGCTGTGTTTTGAACATCGACCCGCGCCGTTATGGGAGACGCATTTATTTTTTAAATTCACGATGAAAAAAGGGCCTAAAAACAGAGCCTTTTACAGGTTTGTAAGAACAATGAATTGTCAGATTTTTGGCAGACATCACTAAAAGTTGTTAGAACTCGATAATCGAAAAAAAAGATATGATATTTCAAAACAAGTTCCTGTGGCAAGTAACATGTAGACTCCAAAGCAACTACTTGGCAGCATAATAAAAAAAGTTATTTGCCAACAAGTTTTCTTCCAAAGCCATCACATGTGCTAATTTACTTTTTGCTTGAAATAGCAACTGTTTTGTCGTTATTATAAAATTTTTTCTGCGAACTATGTATGTACAAATTTTCCATTCAGAAAGAAGGTTCCAAAAATGCTTCCAATTTATTAAAATGTTTCAATGGCAAGTAAAAGCGGTGATGGGTATTGTGTCTGGGGGCATATTACGCCACTGTATATGGATAAATTTTATTGAAGTTTCGGTCGATATTGAATACCGCAATGCACCACGTGATCAATTCATCGAAATCTTTTCAATAAACTGAAACTTTTCAAAGCGCTTTCACCGAGAGTAGAAAAAGCACACAAGGCGAAGAACCAATTTGCGGAATGGTATGAATATTATTTTTGTACCAGTAATCGCATACTAGATGTTCTGTGTAAGCCGTGTTAAAATACGCATGTTGTGTTTCGAGAGGTTTTCGGCCCGTTGCGACCAGCGTTCTCTCTCTAACGCTTTAATATCCGCTGGCAATGCGTCTTATATATTAACTGGCCTTTGGGAAAATGTTTAAAGTGTTGGTTTGTGGGTTGCTTCGTCTGCGAAGATTCACGGGCTCACGGGTTTTCTTTATAAATAAAGTTTAAGGGCGTTAGGATTTTTTACACCACACTCCCTTACGTGCGATTTCGTATTTGTTTACCATGTCCTTTTGATTGTGTGTGCTGGCGAATTTTTAAAATTTGATTTAACGTTATGATATTCTGTGAATGTTAATCATTTTTCATATGATAAAAACTCGAGTGATTTAAATTCTAGTTTTCTAGACCCTAAATAATATAATTTTGGAAGAAAACTACGTTTTCGCCATTAACTGTAGCAAAAACAAAATTAAAAAATACAAAAGTGTTGCTAAACGCAAATATCGAGAAAGCTGGACCGAAGAAGGTTCTTAGGAAGAGAAACATGTAAAAATTTTTCCGGAAAAACGTAAAAATCTTTCGTTTTCTCAAACAAGCCATTCCTGGCCGCCCAATTTTGATAAAATATTTTTTGTTTGATACAAAAACGACAAGTAGTCTGGTGAAATATTTTAAGACTCTCAAGAAATTTCGTTTGCTACATTTTACCCCGCCGCTGTATTTTTCTTAAACCACGCAACAAAAAGAATGATCTCATAAATAAAACCAAGTCAAGAGAATTGAACTCAATAAATTTGAAATAATGGAAGTAAATATTTCTAAAAGATAAATATAAAACACAGCAGGACCACATGCTGAAAGTGGTGCAACAATCAAAATGAGATTTGAGTCTATCGAGAACGAAAATTTCAAATAACATTAAACAAGTACCAAAAATGAATTCCCAAATGAAATAAATTAAAAAAAAATACAGCAGGTTCTCAATGCTTTGTATCGCATCCCCATGGCCTCTATTGAGAGGGATATTCACAGTTTTTAAACGATTCTGGCTGAATTTAAGAAATTCAAAAGCATTAATTTTTCCCTCACTTTCTCCTTCTCAGTCACTGCTTTAATTCTTGTAATTTTCATTGGCAGCTTTGAGCTGTAAATTCCAGAAGGAAAACCAGTCTTCCAAAAACTATATTTATTTTTCATTTCCTCAAAAACTTAAGTCAAAAGTATAAATAATTAATGGTAAACACATCTAAAGAAAGAACAACTAAACGATTTACTCAAAGTTTTGTTCGCAAACAAAAGGGGAAAACCACTCAAATACTGGTGTGTGCGACCACAAAAGAAGTTATTTAGCACTTGAGCTCAATTTGCACTTGCCAACAAGGTTTTACAAAAAATAAAAGAAAAATATTCTTTGGTAAAATTTTCAACACTTATTTTAATTGTTTTAAGTAAAATTACGGTTTGGCACTAGTTTTGTCATTTGTACAAGATCCCGTCATGACAACCACTGAACTAGGGAGCGGCAAGTTCAACAGAGGCATAAAAAATTCGTTTAAACATCAATTCATGTAAGTCTTTCTGCTCTAAATGGGTTACTCGCTTATGTCTCCGAATCAGGCCCTCAACTTGTACATATATTTCTTCAGATGTATGGCTAGAAGTGATCCTGAACAAGGAGATTTGACATATTAAAACGCACGGTACTACGCCAGGTCAAGTTCATACCTAATGCACACATTGTGTATATTACTTTGCTTTATTTGATAGCATGCTATCCTGGAAACTCAATGTTGGGGGCAGAACTACCAAGGCGATATCAGCTATCAGCCCCATCAACGTGAACTGGCTATTTGAAGCGGTAATTAAACCGGTCCTATTTTATGGAGTCGAAGTCTGGTGGAAAGCTATGGACAAGGCTTCTAATCAGTCTCTTTTTAAGAAAGTACGGCGTTGTATGGCAATACTGACTACAATAGCCATGCGCACAAGGCCTCTTTGGGCCCATTCCAGCATCATTGGGACTTTGAATCCTCCTGATCCCTTAGATCACACCACCCCGATTCCGTGCTTCTCGAGAGGGTTCGGCTTGCTCTTGGAAAATTCGGGTTCTTCCGAGGGCACAGGATCTCAAGTGGACTATTTGGAAATATACACAGATGGCTTCAAGTGGGATAAAAGCGTAGGCGTCTTCATAGAGGAACTAGAAATCAAAATGTCCTTCAGAATTCCCAATGAATACAGCGTCTTTCAGGCTGAGACATCAGCGATTCTAAGTGCGGCAAATTGGCTGTGATATTAAACCGATCCTATTTTATGGAGTCGTAGTCTGGTGGAAAGCTATAGACAAGGCTTTTAATCAGTCTCTTTTTAAGAAAGTACGGCGTTGTATGGCAATACTGATTAAAAGAGCCATGCGCACAAGGCCGGTTTGGGGCCATTCTAGCATCATAGGAACTTGGAATCCTCCTGATCTCATAGATCACACCACCCCGATTCCGAGTTTCTCGAGGGGGTTCGGCATGCTCTTGGAAAGTTCTGGTTCTTCCGAGGGCACAGGATCTCAAGTGGACTATTTGGAAATATACACAGATGGCTTCAAGTGGGATAAAGGCGTAGGCGTCTTCATAGAGGAACTGGAAAAAAATGTCCTTCAGAATTCCCAATGAATACAGCGTCTTTCAGGCTGAGACATCAGCGATTCTAAGTGCGGCAAATTGGCTGTGATATTAACAAATATATGATAGAGATATTCGAATCTTTACCGACAGACAGGTTTCAATTAGGTCCCTAACAAATGTTTATAAAACATCCAAACTGGTCCATGGATGCCGTGAGGCCGACAAACTGGTAAAGGGAGGAGGTAGGCTGCAGGATTCACACGTTAATAAATTATATGGCATACCCCTATCAGCCAGCAAGAGGAATATCCATAATGCGATATGTAATATCGCTAAGGCTAGATGGTTGGAAGAACCCACATGGCGTATCACTAGGTTAACCTGACCATGTTCGAACAAGGACACAATTAAGGGATATCGTTCCACCGATTACTGGACATTGAAAATTTGGCAGACATACGAAAAGAATGAGGTTGCCTTCAAATGACTTCTGTAGAAGTTGTCAAAATAAAGAGGAAACGATGTCTCATCTGTGGCTTTGTCCTGCGGTGGAGGAGAAACGCCTGTCTCATCTCCGACGCAGGTCCTTGGCAGCCTCTGCGAAATATCGGAGGTGTGACTGCGGGCAATCAATTCCTTCGTTAGGAGCAATCGCTGGTTTAGCCGTGACTACATACCGGAACAATCTTAGTGCCCCTTCTTCGATTTTCCAGAATTCTTTCACTCTCGTCTACTCTTCTATCTCTTCAGGTAACACAAAGGGATCGAATTTGCGGACCCACGTGGACCTGCGGTGCAGGTGGCCTGATTATCTACCCACCTTGCTTCATTTAATCGTAAAATAATGAAACTTGAAACATAAGGACTTTGCATATAGGTAACAGGTCAAGTTTGCATTTTTTACCATAAAAGCTTCCCGAGATATGGAGGTGTATAAAGTACATAATTTAGCACCTATTCACTGACTTACTCATCAATATTATGGGCCACTTTCACTATAGCTAGAGAGCTGACATTTAGTATACAGGTAGGGGAATAAATAATCAAAAACAATCTGAAAGCGGACACTTTTCCTCTGGGGTGACTAGGGTGCTATAGCCAAACCGTCTGTAAACTTTGAGTCAAAAGAAGTTTTATACACACAAACAAATATGTACATATATATACATATGCATTTTCTAAAAAAATATAACTTGGAAAAAAGGATTTAGATCCGCACAAATACTTAAATGTCAAGTTTCTGTTCACAAATTTTGCCTATTAAAAGTACTGAGATTTAAATTAGGAGCAAGTTCTTGATATATACAACTCCACGTCATTTCTAGGCAACTTGCTAGCTTGCCAACGTTTTTTTAATAGGTTGCCTAGAAATGAGATGGTATTGTATACATATATCAAAAACTTGGTCCTAATTTTGATCTCAGTACATTTCAAGTGCGAAATTTTTGGATAGGAACTTAGGAAAAATCTATTAGTTTTTTAATGAAAAACTTGAGATTTTATGCAAGTGATTCACCACCTCCCGAGCCCTTAAACTGTGGCGATTAAGGTCCTTGCAGAACCTGAGATAAAGCTACAATAGCAAAGCGTCAAAACTTTTTGAGATTCGTCTATAAAGTATTTTTGATAGCGCAAATTTTTAATAGATTTTTTTTTAAAGCCACAGTACTCCTCATTCGTTTTCGAACAAACAATGAAACTGAAGATGGCACATGGCCATAATCGGTTTGTCTCCAAAACAAACTTGACAAGGGATGACCGAAATTCGATTCAAAAATCTACAAATTCTTTATTGGTATATTGGATTCCAACAATGATTTACAAAGATTTTGAAATGTTAGGGCAGTTGAAGTCACTGGATATTCCGTGATTAGATTCTGGTGTTTCCCTCATCTTATATGTTGTTTCACATTGGACTTTTTCGAACTATTTATTTTGCAGCATCGTATATTGCAAAAGAGCCAGTTTTCTTCAAAGAAGACTTATTTTTAGGGGTTTACGATTTTTAATAATATTTTTCTATAACTTTTTTCTCTTTCAGCATTTTTTAACTATTTTTATTTCTATTTGTAACAGCCTGCGTTGATTTGAGTTGAGTATTTTTAAAGAGAAAACAGATTTGCAAAAAAGGCAGTAACAAACAAGTGTGTGCTCATATTTTTTTTTATGAATTTAAAGCCCCCAAAATAGAAAAAAAGCACCAACATCGAAAAAGAAGCAAAAAACAGCAAATAAAGCATTTTACTCTTCTCTGGTAATGCCGAATAAAAAATGGCTTTAACAATTTAGTTCGAATAAAAAAGAAGTATTTAACACTTATTTTTTTAATAAGATTAAGATTTTTAAGAAAATTAGCGGGCATTTTTTTTTTTTGTTCATGAGTCCTCACAAGTCAAAACTTTGCGGGTCTTGTAAATCACTCTTCCACATTGTAAAATCTATGACAAACAGTGTACCATCTACCAATAGATGATGTTTGTGTTTTTCTGAATTGAATTGTAAAGAAAACTTTGAATGAATATGGAGTGTGGAAATTAAAATAAAAAAGGCCTTAATATTAATAAAACAACAACTACACGAACAATAGGTATTACAACAAAATATACAATTCTATAGAGTTAGAGTACAGTGTATTTTTTGTTTTTTTAGTGGCACCAGCCCCATCATCGTCTTCATAATAAACACCAGAGATGGAAGTTCGAAACTGGTTATTTTATCAACTACACTAGAACTTTTTTGAGATTACAGTAACTGAATTTAATATTTTTTTTAATTTAAATTTTATTTTACTGAATCTTTCGAAATGAAATTTACAATAAGTATTCAAATCTTAGCTCTAGACAATTGGGATGGACGAGTAGTTTGCTTATATACTCGAATTTTTCAATAGTGGGAACTGCTCGACCTCTATTTACATATATATTTTTATTTCTTACATATCACAACTGAAGCGATAAAAGTTTTTCGTTACCAAAAATATATTTTGTTCCCGTAATTCCTTTGTGGGATCTAGACCAAAAAAAAATTTACACTTTAGATTAACCGCGGATAACACGATATCATCCATTTTTATTCGCTTTGTATTTAAAAAGAGAAACAGCTTATTTGAGCCCCAGTAACACGAGAAGTCGAGCTTCGCTAATTGCATTAGTAACAATACAAAATAAAACTAGGCTCACGAGCGCAATTTTGCATTTGAAAAATTTATTAGAAACGGTGTATTTAAAATCTGACTGAATTTATGCGAATTACTCCAATTTGTATACATTTGCCGAACTATTTAAATCTACACGTGGGTGTTAGAGAACAGATGGCTACACATAATTAGGCAACACTTATTAAAGCTTATCTACATTTCTAGATCACAATAGAATAAAAATAGAATACAAAAACTGCTTAGTAATTAATCTGCGAGTATAAAGATAACAAACACTACACCAGCTACAATAATTAAATTCCTTTCTTTTAAAAGCCAAATGATTAAATGAGCAGTTAGAAAAGTGTTTAGTGAAGTGTACAGTGGAAAACATGTCACTTATTTCATACATTCTCGTACAGCATATCTCGCAAAGAACAAATTTGAGAATATCTTTGGAAAGGCACCAGATACATGAAACATTTTGTCAAACAAACTGGATTAATATCAAAAAACCATTGGTACCAATTCAAAATTTCCATTATCCAGGCCTGCTCTTTATTGTCATATTCTTGTTCTTTATTGTTTTACTTTTGTAGTAAATGCTGTTTTTATTGTGTGTATACGAAAAGAATGGAGTCGCTTCTTATTGATAACGACTAGAGGAGCAATGAGTGTGTTGTTTTAAGCTGTTCGTCCGACTGGCGGTGTAAGTAAATGAAGTCATTATTATTGCAAGCCAGAAAAAAGTGCGTTTCTTTTATGGCCAGTACTCCAGTACGAACAATATGGTTTTAATTTCTGTAATTATTTTCAAACTTGTTATATTTATTGCAGTGAGTGTTTGAGTAGAAGGAGGCTGAAGTTTGATCCCATCCAGTTAAGGCGCTTAACTCGTTTTTGAGAAACCCAGCTGATATTCAAGAAGTTGTGGACTATTTCACAAACAACGTGACTGCAGCAGCTAGAATTTAACACTAACAAAATCAACAGTTAAAAGAAATTCGTAGCAATCATCAGCTGATATACAACTTCTTGGAAAAGAAAAGCCAATTACAGAACAGACAGAAGTCTTTTTCTAGACATAAATAAGTATGTAAACTAATATATGCCAGAGAATGTTACGTCATAAACAGAGGCAGAAACACGAGTCCACTATCGAGAGTTATTTAAAAAACTTAGATCTAAAAAAACACGGATTATAGACTGTGGAAAGCTGTAAGGCGCTTAAAACGTCCTACTGCGTATGCATCTCAACTAAGCCTTGAAAATTGCCCCTCGGCCTAAAACTCGTTTAGCATTCGCTAATTACTTATAGAAGGTTTTCACACTACATGACATAATTAGTTTCACTTTTCCAAATATCAGTGACACTGTCATTAATGCTATAAAATGTTGGCTATCGCGACAATTAGAAATATAAATATGGAAAAACCCCCCGGACCTGATCGTATTACAGGGTCAATGATAAAAAACTTACCTAATTGAGCTATGAAAATTTTACTTTTCATATTTAATGCCATGTTGCGCGCGAGCTGCTTCTCAAGCTCTTGGAAGTTTTCTCATAGCACTCTAGCCAGATTAAGTCAGAAATGCTCAATTTGTCAAAAATATTTGAAAAATTATACGCCACGTTTGTACCTTTTTATCTGAATGAACAACCCATTATCCCACCAGTTTGGTTTTCGTGCGAGGCATAGTAGTATTGAGCAAGTCCACAGTATCGTTACCGCTATTAGATCGTCATTTAAAACCAAGCAATACTCTTCAACCTTATTTATTAACATATCCCAGGCGTCCTATAAAGTCTGGCATGATGGGCTATTCACGATAATAACTCAGATTCTTCCTGCAAACTCCTACAAGCTTCGTAAGAGCTATTTGACAGATATAACATTTTCGGTAAGTTTAAAGCATCCGTTTTCTCAATGTAGTAAAACCTCTACAGTTGGCCCCCAAGTATAAATCTGGAGCATCTATAATACATACTCTATACAGCGGACAATTCAACAAGCCCGCATACATACTCCTCAACGTTTGCAGGCGGCACTGCATTTATAAATGTTCAGCCCCATATTAATGAGCTAGAGGACGGGCTAAAAAGAAGAGAAGTAAATCCTTAGAAATGTGCTCACGTAACATTTTTCCTCAAAAGGCAAAATTGTCCGTCATTAACAATAACAAACACAACTGTTCCCACCTAGATAGACGTCTCACTTGGCCACGCCATATTTAGGGAAAAAAATAAACTATCCAGGAAGAAGCAATAACTAAAGCAATAGATAAAACGAACTGACACATTGAGCCTGTCGAGGCAGCCCTCTCTACTCAATAGTAGACAGTCTATTAAGATCTGAATACAAGAATTTAGTTAATACTATATTATTAGGTAAATACTATTACAGAAATTTAATTTTTTTAATCCAATATATTGGATCTTTCGCCATTAATAACCAATTATTTGCAATCCATCGTACAGCCCTCGATATCAATCTGCTAGCCATCTGTCCTAATATAAAATTTTTTAAATGAAAGAAATGGCAAAGAAATTAAAAACAATTCTGGAGTCGTCTTTAAGTATTCTTTAATTACATGGGTTGACTAGATCAAATTTTTTTTGAATCATCCTGAGTAACTACACTCATTTTTGAATTGAAAAATTGTATAAAAAAATATTTTAAAAAATAATCTTCTCTGCAAGTAATATTTCTATTCCTACCCTACTCTTTGCGTTAGCCGATTTGCTATCAATTTCAGCTTCTAAAAACCTGTCCCCAGACGTTTGCCCAGAAACTGTAACTTTAGTTGATTTTGGTCAAGTAGTGTCGCATATGATGAGATGTGTATCCGGTGCTTTGTCTGCCTCTTCCAAGGAAATAAAATGATTCCATTATACATAAATACGCAAAACGTAATGACATATTTTAAAGAAACGAAGTTCATTGTGCATATAATTTTTTCGTTCCAAAGCTGCGTATGTATAAGGTAAAGCAAAAGACATCACCCTATCGCAAGAGGTTATAGTATTTGCAAATCGCAGCATGGGATACTAGCTCGCACTGATGCAACATGAGATGCTAGCAGGTCTGGTCTGCCCCGGAGAAGCCGTTCGGCTGAGATTAATTCGGTTGTGATTCAAGATGCCACAGAAAACCCCGGAGTATTGACCGGACGACGAGCCTCTCATGTTGGTATCAATCGGCGGTCTTTACAGAGAATTTGGTAAGATACTTGAAGATGTTCCCTTACAAAGTGCAAAAACTTTATCGGTTGCAAGCTGTTGACCGTCTGTAAGTTGCGTTTAAGCAATCCTGAATCTCGGCCAAGAAGAAAATAAGTTTTCATCGACAATTATCAGGAGCGATGAGGTCCATATCATTGATAGTGAGTATGTGAATAATCAGACTTATCACTTCTGGGGCACCGTATTTCCAATCAAGAGCTACTACACTCACTTAAATTTACTGAATGATGTGCTGGAGGCATCACCTTACTTTTTCGAAAACGCCGTAAGTCAAACGACTATTGTGAATTGTGCATACAGCATAAGCCATAAACGGAATTTTAAATGTTACACTTCCGGATACCCTTAGCAATCGTGTAGCGATTTGTATTAGATAACAAGATCGACAGATTTAAAGGTTCCAGACTGCAGCTTCTGATGTTTTCTTGAAGACCAGAGTCAGTGTCAACAAACCTCAGACTCTTGAAGGTCTCTAAGAGAATATCGTCGGAACTTTTGTCAAGAGTGATGGAGGTTTTTCAACTGCCGCATGTTTGGTATTCGAGTAGACCTAATTTTTTCCATACCATAACCTCTGTTGTCACCATTTCAGGCGGCAGCCACTTGCCGATATTATTTTCTCGGCTTAATTAACAAATTTAAAACAACAAATAAACATAATGCATCAGTGGAACAAGAGTTTTTTATTAAAAAAATTACAGCCAAGGAACATCGAGTGACAACTTTTGCACCCGCTTGTATAACCGTGGGCTTGCAGCTTTTTCAACACTTCCAATATTGTCGATAATAATTCACACAGTGAATGAAAGAATTGGCCTTATAGTAGAAGCAAGCTATTATTGGTGCGCAAAATCCACATATCCACCACTACTCGCAGGTATAAGTCGCAGAACCGTTATTATGTATCCGGCTTACTAAACATTCTATTACTATTTTGTCTAAATTTCATTTGTATCTTACGAACTGTAATTGAAATACATTTTTACATTACCAATATTTGTACCTACCTACACGTGGAGCAAAAACATCAACTAACAATTGTGTTGTACGTTACGTACTCAGATAGTGCAACATTTTCTCGTTACCAATATACCTGTATTGATTTGTATGCAAATCTACTCTAAACATTGTATTTTATGTAAGTAGCAGACACAATTGTATGCAGGTATTCATTTTATATTTATTTACTTAAATACACGATTGAATGAATCCGATCATTCACGATATAAAATGTTATCATCAGTGCAATTTTCATGTAATAAATAAATTGGCAAATGTAGGTACTGGTACAGTATTGTTGATGATGTTGCAACTTGCCATTCTGCTCGTTTCTTCAATCAGATGAAGAAAATAAATTGCAATTTCGTAACTGAAAGATTTATGTCATCTCCTGTTGTAAACTCCGTTACAACAAGTGGTGAATGGGAGTTTATGTAAATTGCTGCTTCCGTATGTTGCATTTAAAAATAAACATTTGAGACGCCACAAAGTTTGTGCAGAGTTTATGCCTTCATTCTTACGAATAAGAAGACTAAAATTAATTTAAGTTAATCAGTTTTATTTTTGTTCGAAATTATTACTTTCGTGGCTAGAAATTACCTGTGTTTTTTTAGATTACTGAGGCCTAGAAGTTGCTAGTGAACTTTTATTACTCCTTCATCGGATTTTAGTACCTTAAAACTCGATCCACGCCTGAAAGCGATGAGTTTAAAATTTAAAAAAGAACCTTTAACTGCTTCCCCGAAAATGTTTTCCAACTTGTTTCTGATATGGAGTCTATATTAGATAACCATGTGTGACGATGTGTGAGTGAATCAACCGCGATTTAAAATCACGACATATACAAATATGGAAGATAAGGGGCGGTTCCAGTCAAGGTACGTTTTTAACGGACCGGATACCTGAAATCAAGCTTATAGCAGATTGCAAGACACTTAGACCAGACAGATGAACCTGATCAAACAGAATCCTAACAGTGAATCAGCTGATTCACAGACTGCTCTAAGCTAGGGGATAGAAGGGGTTTAGGGATATGTATTTAGGAACCAGTAGCCAAAACGTTCTTCCGACTCCAAGCGGAAGTTTGTGTGATCACGGAAAAGCTGGATGGGCTCAGGACTATACAATCTGATAGGGTTACATCCAGAACGGTTCTGGAATGCAATAAGCGATAAATGGCTACTAAACGCATGATGGTCTGCCCTGTATTAGGGTGGCGGGTCACTAGAAATTGACGAGCCGATGTTCTGGTAATTAGTAGCAGGGAGCTCCACTAGGTGAGCATGGATAGGATAGAACATGCCATTGCTCGGCTTTGCATCCACGGAGGAACCGGTATTTCGCGGGCCACGCTTTACAAGACGTGTTTCAATTGACAGACAGTGACTGGCAACTTCTTCGGAATTTTTTTCAGGGAACAGAGTTCCCATACGCGCGGAGACTTTTGAGAATAAAGAGGGCACAACGGGCCGAAGTACTGGCCTAGGCGAATTTCTACGATCAAGAGACGAATGTCCGATCCATACAATCTAACCTAACCCATTCTTGACATTAAAATTCAGCGCCAAAGAACAACTTTCTTGCGAACTCAATAAAAATAATGTGGAAATAAAGAAACCGCCCATATCATTTACCCGGAGAGCTGACACAAAACCGGAGCATATCATTTCAAGCTTGAGTTGATTCGACGGCAGAGTTCCCTAATAGCACCCGATTTTATAAAACTCACAAATAGAAAAAACTTTTCAATATTCTTTTTTTAATATTTTGGGAATTCAAAAAGACCTTGCACTTCATAAATATTTCAAATATTTTTTGCTCAGCTATAAAACAACGACTTCTTTTAATAAATGAAAGCAAAAAACAGAAAAGTATAGCAATGTATCGTTTACATTTAATGTAGCAAGAAGCAGCGGAAAAAGAAGAATACTGCAATTTTTCTTTATGCACACATAAGAAAGTTCTTCTTCCCTTGCAACGATACATATGAGGATGCAGAGACATATCTACTTTTGCAAGCAGTGTATGTATGTGTGCGTGAAAGAGAAAAAACTGTAGAAAAAATTGAAATTAAATTGCAAACGTTTGTTTGAACGTTAGAAACGTAACATTTGTTATTGAATTTCAATTGAATTGATGATTGTTTTTCTATTGTTCCTTCAACAATTTGTTCGTCTTTTCTAGAAAAAATTGTTGTGTTTCCTAAACGACAACATCATTTTAAGTTGAGTAAGAAATATTATTTTTCCTACGAATTTTATATTTTTTCCCTAACTATTTTCTTTCAATCAAACTCCTGGCAACGCCTGTGCTAACTGACAAACAATTTGCAAGGATTCCACATATGGAGATGTAAATAACAACAGTAATGTATTCGTTGCATGAAATGTAAAAAAGGATATTGTGTTTGTTTGAAAGCCTAGACAAGGAGCAATGATTTTAATATTTTAGCAGAACATGACACTTCATCGCTAAGTTATGAAATTAGAGTCTCTCAATTTTGTACAATCGAGTTGTAATAGATACTCCATTTAAAATTAGGCTAAGAAAATTGTTGCTGAGACAGAATGGGTTGGAGTGGCGCTTCTTATATAAAGTAAATACAAATCATTAGAAGAGGGTGTTCAGTAAGGACGGATCGATGTTGATGGTCTGTAGCGACCACGTAAATATAACAAAACTACTGTTTTTTATTCAATAACTGCAATCGCGGACCCGTCCTCCTTTTTTTTGACATTTTACAAAACAATTTGTGAAATTTCTGTTCGGGAAATTTCAAATCGTTTTGGGTAAGTGACATCCGCTCCTGAGTCACTGATGCTAAATCGTCATTGCAAGTTATATAATCGAGCAGTTCTTTGATGTAGTCAATATCTATCAGGATGAATGTTCGGTAGTGCAACCATCGCCCACTTTACAGCAGACCCGTTGGTTCTTTAACGCCAACTCTTCAACGTTTGGAAACGAAATTTGACACGACGAATTTCGCAGACTACAACTCAGCGAATTTCGCGGAGAAATTGATTCCGTGGCAGAACTAAGTGAATTGAAGTTAGTGACCATAACCAACGTCGTTTGTTCACTGGGCATCGGAGGGTTTGGAGTGAGATCCCAATTTTGGGCGACGAAACTTTTTTTTTAGATGAGTGACTATGTTAACAAGAACAATTGCCGTATTTTGGACAACGTCAATCCAAATGACAAAGCATTTACAAAAAGTTACTAATTGGTGCGGAATTTGGATCGAAAACATCATTGATTCGCATTTCTTCGGTAATCAATTTCGTTTATGCGAATTCAACGATGTGAATGACCTGACGACATGTGATTCCAGGAGAACGACAATAGACATTGCGCATAACCGATTTCAGAGTATGGTTCTCTTGCTGAACTGACGTGAATTGGCTAGCAAGATCATGCAATTTGACATTGCTAGACTTTTTCATTGAAATGTCTTTTAATGGTTTTGATATATTGGCATGCGACAAAGTCATTTCTGGCAAAATGCTTCAAACGCGTGCGGTTATTGGAATATCCTGTTATATGAATACGATACGTATAGACACAATTATGAGAAATGCTGCTTAAAATAAATTTATTAACTACATTATTATTAGGTCTGTCTGGATTATAATTTGCTGTTTTTTCCTTTCAATGCAATTTGTGTTGTGGTTTGGTATCCTTAGTTCATTTCTAACTTTAAGAAAACGACTTAACTAACGCAGCTAAATTTTTAATTAAGTATTGTCATTTGGCCCTTGGAAAATGTCTCTCTATCTCGCTGTCTTTCGCACTCTAAGGTGTAGGTGTTGAATTCTCTCACACTGAGAGCAGGTGTACTTAGAGACCACTAAGCAGCTTGTAATGCATCTTAGTAAATGAGTTCAAGCTAGAACTATATTTATGTTATGTTTTACGGGCCTTCTGCAAAACATGCTCACATGGGTCATCTGATCAGGTCCCTTTGTATTACCTGTGTGAGAGAAGATTAAAGAAGCAAAAAAAGGTACGTAGAGAATAGTAAAGATTATGAGAAGAAATGAAAAGTAGAGGTAAGAAGATATGTAGATTACTATAGAGAATTAGGGCTGGGGGTCACAATACCGATATGGAGCCCTCTTTAAACCAGTGGCTGCTGCGAACTATCGGCTGAAGAGGGACTTCCTGCCGAGAGGCGTAAGTTCTCTAGGGCAAGACAGAGCAGCAGCAGAAGGAATACTGTCTCCTCTTTCTCTATATTATGATAACTTCTACAGACGTCATTTGTAAGCATCTCGTTCTCTTCGCGTGTTTGCCCAATCTGTAATTCACGGTAGTTGTTGCTATAATAGCACTTAACTGCGTCATAAAAAATCCTATCAGATTCTTAGTTCGAACACTATCTAAAAGAATGTTTGGGATTCGAAGATTTTTCCTCCATTTGATGACAGTTTGCTATGAAAATGAATTTTACAAATTTTAAAATTTTGCTATTGGTTTCCGTAATTTGTGCTTAGTTTCGTAGTCTCTATCGATCGTTCTTTTTGGCTCTGAAGCTTTAGAATTTGCTATAATTTTTTACTCTTCTCAAATTCTTCGCCACTAAGTCCTCTTTTAGACGAAGTTCCTAAAAACAGGTTAAAGTTTAAGTAAATCTCTTCGCTCCAACAAACTCAAAGAACTTTGGAACTGAAAGTGCAAACAAGTGCAATGAAATTCACTTAAAATATTTAAAAATTGCATCTTTTCGTTTTCCTTAAGCAAATTAATCCAGCAATTAGTGGCGTGTGCGCGTGTTCCTTACTAGTCGCTTTGTTCGCTTAATGTTTTAATTTCTTTACTTCGTTTTCAGTGTAACTACGTTTTGGCTAAAGATTCATACTATTGGCACTGGCATGCATGAAAAAGCATGTTGCTTGATGTTTTCTTTTCTTCTTATTTCCTCTATTTGTTGCAACAGCAATTACCGCAACTTATTCTTCATCTTTTTTTTTGTAAATCACGTTTTCAAGTGCAACAAAAAAGAGCATTTTTCACGGACGTGCACCTGCCAAAATATAAACGTAAAAAAAGAAGTGCATTTAAAGGTTAATGTTGCATAAAAATATAATAATACGAGCACTAACATACGCGAAACACCTTGCGTGTTGTTGTATCATGGAAACGTGCTACTGTGCAGTTGTAATCGTTTGCATTTAAGCGAAAAAAAAGCTGCGTTCCTGCATTTGTAGCGTGAGTGCAAGTGTGAGTATCATGCATTAAAAAACGTTTTAATTTCATAAACAAAAAAAAAATCATTGAAATTCTGTTTTTAATTTAATGAACTTTATAAGCGAAAAACAAAAAAAAATTAACAAATTGCAGTACAAACAACTATTAATTCATCCTTTTTTTTTATGTGTTTTCAATAAATTGTAGTTGCTTTTTATTCATTTATTTAGTAGCGAACATTAAGAGTTTAATTGGAAATGGAAAAGAAAATGCGGTGATTAATTCAATCATTAAATGAAATTAATCCATTTGGAGTTTGCATACAATTTTAATTATAATTTATTATAATAGAAGTTTCTAGGGATAATAGAAATTTCTAAGGATTTTAAATAAAATTGTATTAAGTTCAAGACAGACAATTCAAAATGCGAAACCGCCACAGCAGTGCCAAATAAAATAAGAATTATTTTTTGTCTCACAATATATCTCCGGAGGCGATCACACCATGCAACTGCTTGTACAACTTGACCAAGTAACGTCTGAAGTGAAAGGTTGGTGATCGGTCGGATAAGACGAAATAGTAGACGCGAATTCAATTTTATGTACCATCGTTCTTCATTTGAACTTTTGCTTTCAGCGCGCAATAGGCGGCGGAGAGTTATA
The DNA here is from genome assembly GCA_963932375.1 of Phania funesta. Taxonomy (NCBI): domain Eukaryota; kingdom Metazoa; phylum Arthropoda; class Insecta; order Diptera; family Tachinidae; genus Phania; species Phania funesta. The sequence continues at coordinate 73,518,556 of OZ010656.1, forward strand.
GGATTTAATTTGGTTATTTTGCCATTTCTTGGGTGACTCTTTTGTCAATTAAGATATTTTTCCGTCAACACAAAGAGGCTGCATGACGTTTACGTTAAAATTGAAGGCTTATGTTTCTGTAACTATTATTATTTTCGATTTTTACAAAAGGACTTGTTCGAGGCAGAAAAACAATTATGGATCGAAGAGTCAATTTCGAAAAATGTTATTTGCGCTGTTAGGTTGCGATATGATTTATGGCTGTTTTTTGCAGTGTAAAATATGGGCTTCGCAAGAGAGTCATAATTATCGAAGCATTTTTTAAATCGTTTCCTAAAGGCATTAATCATTAGTATTATTTTTCTTTTGGCTTTATTACCGTATTCCTTTATGCAAAAATAGAAAATAAAAAACAATTGCAATTGAATTCTAATTGCAAAATAAATATTAATAAAAAAGTTTTATGTAAATTTTCATTAAAATAATTATCTCGTTAAAAAATAAAAAACGAAATGAAATAAAGTAGTAATTGTGATTTCTAATTAGTTGAATAAGTTTTTTAAACTCTACACCAAAGCCGAGGTTAGATTTTTGATGATCTTTGTGACATGTGAATATATTGAGCGAACTATAATTAGCTTAGGCGACTGTAGTTTGATTAAGAGCTAGAAAATGTGATTTCAATAATCACCGTCAACATCTAATTTGAGAGCGGAATTGTCATTGTGATCATAAAATCTTCATTAATGGCGACTAAAATTCCCCATGACTGCCGCTTATGTCAGGTTCGTTCGGAAGAAGAGACCAATACAAGATGGGCACCTAGAGATGAACGATGAACTGACTGGCCTCATCTGGATATTCCTGCTCACTGGTGACGATCAGAAGGGACATCTCAGTAATATAGTTTGTATTGATTACATACTGCGTCATGGTTGTAAGCACACAGCGGTTCGGAATTAAATAAAGCAATTTTTGATTAGCAAGAAATATGGGTTCTTCCGCCGTTTGAGCCATTAAACTGAAATGCATTATAAACTTTATAAATAGCTTACAGATTAGGGACACGACGCGAAGATAGTCTTATGATATCTAGGCTCAGATTTTGGTGTAGGGAAACGTTTTTTGGTATATGTCCAGGCATGGTTAATCTAAATTGACTGTTCTTTAAAATCTTAAATTAAAAAAAACCTAACAATTTTAAAAACTACAAAGAAAACTGAATTTCTGTAAAAAACCGAAATTTCATTTCATTAAGAAAAAATTGCAAAAACTTCAAAATTTTTCCAGAATTCTAAATTCACCACAAATGCAAAAACTCAACATAAAATCGAAAGTCTGGAATAAAAAAATGTTTTTCACCAACATTTTGTAATGTCTCCAAAAAGCCGAAAAATTACAAAAAACAATATTTTATAAAGAACGTCGAAATTTTAGCAAAATCGATAAACAAAATAAAATAAATGTTACCAGGAATTCAGTACAAAAATGCAAATATAAAAATTATAAATTTTATCAAAAATATAAAATAATCTGAAAATAAAAAAAAAATACAAAAAATTTTGAATTACGAAAAATAACAACATTTAAAAAAAAATAAAATTTTTATAAAACAATTACGAAAAATACAAAATTAGGCTAAAGTTTGTCAAAATTCAAAATTCACCATAAATCGAAAAACTGGAATACAGAAATTGTAATTGCTAAAAAATCAATATTTATTAAAACGGGTTATTTTAGCCAGAAAATATTGCAAAAACCATATTTTAAAATTTCGCGATAAAAACTTTATTTTAAGCAAAATTTTCAAATTCACCAAAAACCCGAAAATTAAAAACAAAATTATGGAAACGTGAAAACATAACATATATTGCCCAATTATATAAAAAATCTCAAATTTTACCACAAATCGGGAATTCACCAAGAAAATTAAAAATTCTAAACACTATTCAATCTTATAAATCGAAATTACACCAAACAATTGGGAAAATTTGCCAAAATTTTATATTCACCAAAATTCATTATAAAATCGAGAAACTTTAATAAAACAAAATAATTCCAAAAATACAAGTATCACAAAAATCAAATTTCACCAAATTTTAAAATTTCAAAATTCATTTTTATTTTGACGCAATTTTTTAGTCTTACCAAATATAAGTAAAAATTCAATATTTTATGAAAATTGCCGCAGTTTTTACGAAATCGATGTTACTCGAGGTCCAAACGAGCTACATCCTACAAAAGCCACAATTTTCACAAACAAGTAACCCAAAGGCTGAAATTGCATCAAAAACTTTCGATTTTATTAAATATTAGACATTTTACAAAAAGCCAGCTCCGCTATTTCAATTCACCTAAAAATCACGAATTTATCAAAAATGTATAAGCTCTCAGAGAAAAGAAAAACAACCGATCTAGAGTGCTTATATTAAAACGAAAGGAGAGTTCAAATGTAAAATAAGACGACTAAAACTGGATGCTGAAGCAATTCTTTGCACCGTGAAAAATAGTTCATACTTTTGTGAAGGGTACATAAGATTCGGCACAGCCGAATAAAGCTCTCTTACTTGTTTATTAATATAAATTATGGCTGGTAATAATGAATAAATAATAAAACACAACGATTTTTTTTTACTATTTTAATAATAATCTACATAAAGTTTTGTACACACACCGAACAGAAATAAAATTTGCAATCAATACTCATGTACAGTACATGTTTGTGCTATAAAATTCATAAAGGGTGCTGACGAAAAACGTTTTACATTATTTTCTAGCTATTCAAGAATATAATGTAGAGCATTTTAAAGTTTTCCGCTATTAAAATCAGCGCTTTAGTCATTTGTTTGTAGGTGTTGCCACCAAAAGGAGACGATTAGCCAATTGCATTAGCAGCGATGATTTATGCAATGCATTGTGCTGGAACTAAGAAAAATGTTTATGAAAAAAAAGAGTAGTGCTTGTATAAGATACATTCGATTTCAAAAATTGGCAGGAAAGGCTGCAGCAGAGAGTTTATTCCACTTACGACAGCACGTCTCAATAATTAATTTTCCCTGAAGTTTATTGTGCTGTTCGTTAGTCACTCTACCACGAACGGATGAGTCCTTAACGAAAAAGGTGTTATAACTACATTTAGGCATCAGGAACAAGTGCTCTAATATTATTGAAGCAAATTCTGTTTTAGTAGCAATAAAGCAATGATACGCAACTCACATTCCGTAGACGTACCTGCGAGTCAATGGAGATGGATATTCTACTATCGGTGATATGCAGCTTCGGCCAAAATTTACTTCAATGCCTTGTCCTACACATTAGAGTTGTATTCCATTTTCGGTCGAATGTAGGTGGTACAAATAGCAAAGAGATCAGACGAAGTGAAGCACCTCTTACGATGTTTAAAAAAAACTGAGGCATTTAATTGCTTCTTTTGCGTTCTGAAAAATGTGCTTAGTCCTTCGAACAGCATACAGGATTTCCATGCGAAGACCATCAAAAGCTTTTGATTCCTTAATATTCGCATAACGCATAATTACGGCTAGAGCAACGTAAGCTGCAGTGTGTCACATAAAATTGGGTTTCTCGTACATTCAAATCGACCCTGTTCGCTCAACCCTTCAATATCAAAGATCAGAAGTTCTCAAGTAAGTGTAACATTAATATTTTCTATAAAAAAACATGACTTGATAACTTTACCGGATCCAGAAGCGCGATCAACATTGCATTATATTCAATGTTTTATGATTTCTTACATTGCGTCATGTTGTTTGCCAGAATAAAACAATTAATACTGTCTGCAAACTAAACTTGAGAAGGGATAACAGAAATTCGCTCCAAAAATCTACATCAATATCAATACATGAAACAATTTACAATAATTCTAACGGAAGGCGGCCAACTGGCAGGCTCAAAGATATGGCTTGGCGCAACTGAGTGCACTGTCAGCAGTTCTGGGTCAATCCTTAAAGTTACTTCTAAGGCGCTGGACCGTGATATTCCGATGAGGATGGATAATGAAGCCTTGGAGGAATTCCGAAGAGATGGCCAAAAATCCTTGCAAGAGGTGGACGGGTCTGTCTCGGAAGATACTCCTGCGGCAGATGCTTAGACGGTAGTGCACATTTTAAGTCTGGTTACCATAAGGCTTGGTGGACCTAACTAAGCCTTAGTTAGACAAATGGTAGGACTTAACAACAGACTCTGTGATGTGGAAGAAGGTCGACAGTCACCAGTCTAAGAACTCTACAGTCGAGACTAATGGTTAATGGTAGTACAAAACTTGAATGAGAATAGGAATGTCGTAAATTACAAATCTGTTGCATAAAATCAATTCCTTTAAAGAAGGGAATCCCCCCTACAACATAATAAAATTTCAAAGGAAACATTTTTTAAAAAGAACTATTTTATTGGTACTTCTTTAGACTCAGTCACTTAAAACTTTTTGCAGGTTTCCCAGCTTTAGTTTATAAACGATATGTATTCTACAGGCTTGAACCAATGCTGTTCGCTAAATCTTTCACTTGGTCGACTAACATAAAGCTCCCTGTGAATGGGGGCAGCTATTTTTCGAATAGTTAAGCTGAACAACACTGGTAGCTTATTTTCTAATGATATCTAATAGCGTAAAAGCAGTGCCAATACTTTGTAACTGCGGCTTTAATTGCTGGTTCGGCAATATGCAAGCAATAAACATAGAAACTGCGTAAGATTACCTATATGCCACCTCACAGCGGCCCAGACCTACATTGGCGACACCGGAACGATGGAATATAATATTTTCTATGGCACTGCCTAGCTGTTGTAAGAACAAAGTATTTCACCGGCACTTCTTTATTAGATATAACAGAATGCACGGTGGTCTTATTGTTCTTAAATGCCTTTTTTAATATGGATTCATAAAACGCTCCGTAATGTTACTACTGAAAAAATTGTATGTCCACTGCCAAAAGATTCTTCAAATTGCTTCTCTTCTGAAGGCTACCTAACCTAAAATGGTTAAAGTGCACGAAAATTACATCAAACACCTCATAAATTTTGAAAGGAGGTGCAGAAATTTGTGGGCGTTTTTTGGTTGAAAATCGTTGCTGGATAAAATTGCTCAAACGAGGGCTTTTCTTGAAGTTTTCTAATAGAATAACTGAGTTTAATTTCACTTTCGGAGAATTTATGGCAAACTTTGCATTAAAATGTCAGTTTCGGGAATACCAATACCAATTTAAATGATATCAAATACAAATCATATTTGTTTAAGATTACTCAGAAAAGCATACATTTGTTCAGCTCAGTTTCATCAGATATTTGACGCTATGAAAATTGGAAAAACCATCAAAACTTTACTAAGACGTTTTTACAAAACCACTTCAATATAGATTAATTTAAATTTTTTTCTACGACAAATTCAGAATCACTGCGGTATCTCGGTAATATTATATGAAAGTTTTTTAAGACGTAAAAACATTCCTGGTGCCAGGCTTTATTTTATTTTTAACTTACGTGTTTAATATTGTTGGAAAATACGATAGGGATATTCAATTATTATATTCCAATCATGTTTTATTAGATGAATTTAAACTATTTGCAAAAGAAGAAAAATTAAAGTTTAAAAACGAAAAGTGGTGATAAATGAAGAAGTGAACATCTATGGTTTGTTATAGCAAATAGGAAGTTATTTGAACACCGTGGCTACTTGAAACACGAACTTCTCTCTTGCTGGTGAGTTGCAATCTTCTTAAACTCCTGTTGTAATATGTGGATCGCTTGTAGTGCAATGCTTAAAATCTTCTTGCGATTTTGTTAAATACAACAAAATAAATACTTTTGTATCGAAAAATCTCTTTTTCGTGGTTTAGGCTCAGAAAAGGCCCGTCGGATGATTTTCCATAACATTCGTAATCACACGTAATAAGAAACACACATTGATAATATCAACACTAACGTCATTAATTGCTATGAAGGTCTATCCTTTCCGTGATTATAATTTATCCATTGACACTCCTACGTCTTTTAACTCCCTAGGTAGCACTTCTACCACTATGGCTACCTGTACCGTAAAATTACTACTTGTTGGAAAGTGAAGGAAATTCGATATATCTGCCATAAGCAAACACTTGTCTGTGATTGGCGTTTAAGTCCCAGACATCAAGTTACTTCTCCAGAGAAGCTTTACTAACAATTAAACTTTGACTTGTGTCCCCTGGGCCGCTGGTTCCCTTGGAAAGGTTTAACTAGTTACTTGGAATGTCAGCTATCTTCAGTTGCTAATCGCACGCATGTCTTCCGCCTTATCCTACCGAGACAATTGTTTTTGAATATTATGAAGAAACAATGGCACCCAGGGAAAAGTTACACCTCAATTTGTTTTATTATTATTCCTCAATAGTTATTACGACATATACCCCTTCTAACTAATTGAACGTTTAAAATGTGTTGGTTAGATCGAAATGGTTTTTTGAAACCACCCTAATGAATTTGGTGCGTATTTGCAGGAAGTTATGTTTTTGTATTTCTTTCACACATTTACTTTTAGTACGGTTTTATTAACACACGCTATTTTTATTGCAATAGTTTCGTTTAGTTGTAATTTTAAAACTGTAAAAATTTTAAATTTTAAAAAATTTCTGTTTCTAGCTCTTAATAATTTCAATGTCTTCGAAATTTTCAACGGCTTCGAAATTTTCGACGGCTTCGTCATTTTTAACGGAATGTTTAAGCTCTTAATGTTCGTGCAAGTGCAATATGCACGATAACATACATATTTTATGCATTTTTATATTGCGAAAATATCATTATTTTTATTATCACGACAATGGTTTTTAAGTAACTATAAAAATAAGTGAGAACCATTTACGTCATATTAATAAGCTAAAGGGTGTTTTCCAATTAGGTCGGATCGATGTTAACAGTCTGTGGCGGCCATTTTGTTTGCGCAGTGTCTGTCCAATCTGTTGCTTATTCAGTTACTAACACTGATGCCAAAGCACTATTGCCAGTCATACGATTAAGCATATGGAAGAGCATCCTAATTTCACGGAAAAATCATCTTTTTGACGTAGACGAAATGTGGATCCAGCACGACTGCGCTGCGTGCCACATGGCGAACTTCACAATGTGCATTCTGCATGATCACTTTGAGAATATGGTCATCTCTCGCAAATATGACGGGATTTGATCATCAAGACCGTGGGCAAGCAGTAGTCTCTACAAAAATGGGCTTCTTAGATCTCTTCTCGTATTTTCGACATTTGTCAAATACTTTTCTTTATCCAGAGGCTACGACACAAGCCTTTTTAAAAATTAATCCATAATACATCACCTACAATCTCCATAATATAAAGCAATATATCTGTGCGTATGTACGTGTGTTGAGAAATATATAATCTTGTTTATTGTATGTGGACAAAGCTTTGAAAAATTAATAAATAAAAGTAACAATGACAAGAAAGAACTGAAATAACTCAACTGCAAATCTTCAAAAGAAACTTTAACAAACAATATCTTCCATAGCCAAGAACTGTAACGGCCAATGTCCAAGTGTGTAATTGTACGAGTAGTGAAAAGGAAATACCAAGTTTATTTCAAATTTTGTTGGCACGTTCGAAGGACAATGCATATGTAGGATGGAAGTATAATCAAGTACGTGTTGTGTACGTGCGGAGAGTTTGATTAAGTTTATTAGTTTTGTTTTTCTTTTACAAAAGGCCATAATTCATGAAAACTAAACTTCCAAATATCAACATACTGGAAAGAGTTTCTAAGCATATTTGAATTTTTGTAGAAATGTTTGTAAATTATAATGTATGCGTGTGTGTGCGTTTCTGGCTCTGTAGACAGATAAGTTGGCTTTTTATTCTTTATCCTCCATTATATTTTATAGTGATGTATTGTAATATGTAGCGTTGGATTAATTGCTTGTATTGAATTCCATAAGAAACACACAAAAGGTGCCAAAGCCAAATACACACTTAAGCACTTATTATCCTTATCTGCTTTACAGGGAACAGTGGAACGCTTGCACATAATATTTGGCCACAAATATTACAAGATTTTTTTATATAACAAACTCCGTTAATTGTTAATTGTTTTTCCCACAAAATGTAAGAACTATTTTTAAACGAAATATTTTTAACAAAAACATTTGTTCAAGATTTTTTTTTATCATAAAATTTAACACAGCTACATTTTATTCTCATATTTATTTGACATAAGAAATTTTCAAGCAAAACCAAAGACATGAAAAAAGACCATAGTATTATTAATATTATGCACCGCGACCCACAGGATCTTTTGTGCGGAATTATTATTTAACTGGCTGTGCATAAAGCCAATCAGTTACATCCCTTGGTGTCAAAGGACATGCCAAATATCCTTATTCTGGAAGAATCGAGAGCTATACAACTGCAGAGCGCACGCTCAAAAATTCCATTACTCTGGTCGCCGAATTCTACAACCCTATCTTATGTTGGTGGAATGTTGTACCAAGTGTGTGGTAAACCATATCGTGATTATTTCGAGCCCATTCTTATCTAGCGTTAGAAGCCTTTGTGATTTTCTAGAAGACAGCGTAATGACAGACTTTGATTGCTTCAGTCCGGCTATAAGCTTAAAGTAATTTTATTTGGGGTATTAAGTCTATTAAAGCCTTATTGCATTCAACGAACAACTTCTAATCTCATTTCGTAGGACACAGCTGCCCGTCATTATGAAGACTTTTATATTTCTTATTCTTCTCCTTAGACATTCAGCTTAAACACTTTTTTAATTAGTATTCCATTGGTATCACCTTTTGGCCATTTGGTATCTTTTTTAAGTAGAGCAAGTTTACTACATTTCTCCTTTGCCAGAAATTTTACAACAAGCAACTGAATCTACGAGTATTTGGTTGCTGATAGGTAATACGAAATATACTTTTTTTGGTAGAATTTTGTTCCGTTTTGAACTCCTTCACCCACTGTAAATATTCGCCTACACACACATACGCAACTTACTTTACCGAATATTCAAAAATTATTTTGTCATTGTATTAAGATCACATTTTGGTGTTGTTGTTGTTCTCTAAATCTCATATTGTTGCCCAGCAAAAAGTAACTTTTCCATAGGAACAAAACAAAAAAAAAGAAGAAAAATCTACAATTATTGAGTTTTACCATGAGATAGAGGTAACGACCTGAATTTTATATTATTTTTATTTTCTAGTGATCGTATCGAACTTCTGAAAAAAAATTTCAATGCATATAGTTTGTTAAGGACCTGTTTTTTAAATCAGAATATGACTGCTGTTCCCGGTTTATAATGAAACCTAATAAATAAAAATTCCAAGTACTAGTTTTGTTACTTGGTCCACCAATCGCTTTACCGAAGCTCCTGTAAGAGTGGGTAGGTGGTGTCATCATTCGATTAATGGGTACTAGGTTATTCTTAATGGACAGAAATATTGCAAGGGCCATAGAAATGGTAACTATGGACAAAGGTTTTGGAGAATTCCGCACTATCTTTAACTTAGCTGTGTTGCAATATGAGCCTTGCTCTCCATGATAGTCAGTTAATAAAACTCTAAATCAGTTTTTCCATGAGTATACAAGAAAGTCTAATGTGTGCGATGTCAGGGTTATTATGCGGCGGATAACTCGTTAATTTTTTTTCTTGCAACTGCTAAGACAAGCAGTTTTTGGAGCTGATCTATTAGAGCTAGCTTTATCATGGTGGCGTATGATGATCAGTGTTCGCCGACTGTTTTTTCTTATTTCTTCGAACACTGTTGTCAAACAAATGGTTGTGTATCTTTTCTTCTACCATTAATACTCTAACGGTCAGGAACTACATGCCCGGTGTTTCTAAACAAATTGGCAACAATTTGCTTTGATTCTTCATTTGATATTCCGACAGGGTGTTTTGATGAACATAGATTTTAAACGAATTTCCGTCATCCCTTGTCAAGTTTGATTTTGAGACAGACCGGTTTCTACCATGTGTCATATTCAGTGTAATTTTTCGTTCTCTTCGGGTTGTAGTGATATGAACTTGCACAACGTTTGTAGGATTTCATCACGCTATATGGCATCCAACGCGTAAAAACCTTCTTAACACCCAATTGTCCGATTAATATTGATGGAACTAATTACCAAGGATGACTTAATTCCACGCTACGTCATATCCCGGTCTTGCATTATGAGTTCACCCAGATCGTTATTATTATCTGGCAAAACAGTCGCTTTTGATGAGCTTCGCGGAATTCGTCCTGGAGCCCTACGCTGTTTTATTTTTAAAAGTGGATATAAGTTGACTAGCTCATTGTTGATGTAATATTTGACGTATGTTTTTCGGTGTTGTCATTTCGCGAAATATAAAGAACTGAACTTTTAAATATGACACGGCAGCTTCTTCGGCTCTTCGTACAGGCGACCTTTTACGCATCAAGTTTCAGCATAAGATGCCTAAATTCAGCAGCGTATTTGTACTATGCGTAGTCAAAAAAATGTTTAACGAAATATAAAGCAATTTCCGTCTTGACAATAGAAATTTGTGGCATGCTCACCGATATGATTCCACCCGCATAACCAAAAAATAGTAAAGATCGTCGATATAGCCAGATGAATGGCAACCAAATTTCTTCAAATAGTTCATCAATTTTACTTTATAATACAGTATTAAGCATCCATTACTAGGAACACCTTGGCCTTTCGGTCGCTTCGTAGGACACGTTGTCCACGGTAAAAAGTAGCAAAAACACTTTCAGTGCACAGCAAAAGTTCGAAAGTATTTTGTTTGCTGGGTTACTACTATTTAGGCAACTCTGCTTAACAATTTTTATCCTGTTTTTTATTGTAGGCTATTCTCTTGTATTGTAATAAGGTCGACAGATAGACAGAGAAAGAGAGAGAGAGTTTATTTACTATCCACAATAGTTCTCTGCTACTTTTTGCTTTTGCAAATATTTTATACAGTGTCTTTGCATGAACGAACACACACATATTAGTAAATTGCACTAGACTTGTGTGTCAAGTTATTTAAGAGTTATGAGGGCAACATGTGGCTGTTTTATTTTCCACAAACTATTTCCCAACTTAAAAAAGTCTTTACTGTATTGTTGGCTGTTATTAAATTAACAATATTTAGTTTAGATAATTTTTTTCTTTTTACTTTCCCATGGGGCTAAACGATGGAGGCCGAGCGTTTGAGTGAATGTGTGTTAGTTCAAGTACATACTTGTAATACAATGAAAACTTGTTGAAATCCAGGCTATAAAATTGGATGTCAAATATACTTTCAATTAGTAAATATGGGTTTGAAAAGAAGTAAAGTTGCAGGTTATTTATGTGTAAGAGGCACTGAAAATGTCCTTTGGTTATCATAAATTGTTAGAATTTATTTAATAAACACAAGAGTGCGAATAGTCAGGTCAATTGTTAAATAAATGTGTTGGCACTATGGCTTGAAAAATATATACATATGTATGTATATGAAACTGATATTTGATGTAAAAACTAAAAAAAAAAGTTCCGGAAATAGAAATTTTTCAAAATATAAGTTACAGGACCACAAATCCAATGGCAATAGTTAATTGCTTGTTGATTTCTTTTTCCGACAGTGTGCTCTGATATATATGTTTGGAACGATTTTCCTTCATCCCTTGTCACTTTTGGTTTGGAGCCATCTTCATTGTCATTTTTATCGTTTACCTATTATTAAAAACTGATATTTTCCAAAAGTTACTTTTACAAGAAAGATAACATCTAAAAAGTTATTACAACAAAAAGCTATTTTTTATTGAAAAAATAATAGTTATTAAAAAGTATCCTTTATATAAAAGTACCAATCATTCAACAAGTTTTCTAAAAATAATACCAATTAATAAGTTTTCGCAAAAAGTACTTTTTTAAAAAAAAGTATTTTGTATAAAAAATTACAATTTTTAATGGGAGGGTTCTTGTATAAAGCAAACTCTTTTGTAAACCAATAATATTTATATAATTTATTTTAACAACCAACTTTTAAATAAAAGTACCTTTACATATTAAGACCTTGTATACAAAATTTTGTTTTATGAAGAAGTAAGTAGCTTTTACAAGGAAAATATTTTATTAAAAATTTATTTCGGCAATAATTTTTTTTTATTAAAAAGTACCATTTTTTAAAAAGTACCATACTAATATGATACCGTTAAAGAAAAACTACCTTTTACAATAAAGATAATTTTATAAAAAGTTACTTTGTCGACAAACTATGTTTTTTTAATTAAAAAGTACCATTTGTTAAAAAAGCTTCAAAATATTGCACCAATTAATAAGTTTTAGCATCCAAAAACAAATATACAGCCATGTCACAGAGCTAAATTCCGTTCGGAAGTGGAATTGATTGCGTATTTTGCTTCTATAGAAAACGTAAAACGAAAAAATTTTCCGGAATGAAACCACTTTGAATTTCCTATGTGGAATTGATATTATAAGCATTTTCTAGGTGTATAAATTACATAGAACATCTTTTAATTACTAAAGGATATTGTTTTATTCCTTTATCTGTCGAAAATAAATTTCCTTTTATATAACTTTTATAAAAGATTTACATTTTTCTAAATGCTTTATAAAAAAGAAAAATTAAACGGAATTTGTTATTTTAGTATTTCGATTTTTTGGCACTTCCGCACAAATATTTTTAAAATTTTTGTTGACTTTAAAATCAGCTGTTTTTTGTGTTGCTACCTACGTCGATATATTGCCATATTTAATACATAAAAAGTGATTTTGTATTTTTTCGGTTTAATGAATCCGAACGAAATCTATAGAAGCTAAAACCATTCCGAACGGAATGGTAACTACGGAATCATTTCAATTCCGAACGGACTTTGTGACATGCCTGATAGTTTCAGTCATTCGAAATATAATTTTTGTGAAAAGTACTTTTCTTAAATATGTATCTTCTATAAAAAATGATCTCTTAAACAAGAACCAAAAAGTGGCTTTTATAAATAACTGACTTGCAAAAAAGTGAAGTTGATCGATAATTATCTTTAATGATTTGTTATATAGCCGTTACATTAAATTCTACATACTTCGTTTAAAATTATTTCTTATTATAAGATACGAATTTTAAGAAGCTCAATTTATTACACGAGTTTTCTAAAAAAAAAATGAGCCTGTTTATTCTTCCAAAAACACGTATTCAGTCAAACACCTTTTGTAAAAAAACACAAGTTTCTAATAAGAAGGTCCTAGTATAAAACAGTCGCTTTTCTAAGCTAATGTTTCTTACAAAAACATTTTATAAAAAATTACTATTTTTTAATAACCAACTTTCTTAAAAGAGTACATCTTCTGCATAGCGCAATTTGTATAAAAAGTACTTTTTATAATTAATAAAGTGCCTAGATTTTACAAGGAAGTTATTGTTATAGAAAGTTATATAATTTGATAAAAACTGCTTATTCTTAATAAGTGCCAATTATTAATAAGTCCATATATTGAAAAGTACCTTGTGGTACATTTGTACAGAAGTACCTTTTATTTAGAAGTAAGCTATAAAGTCTCGTTTAAGAAAATTGACATTGACAAATAAGTAATCTTAAAACAAGGTACTACGAAATATAGTATTACTAAGAAGTTCCAATTATAGAAAAGTACCTTTTATTGTATTATTTGTTTTTTAGTTTTCATCTTAAGTGCTCCTTTATTCGTTGTAATAAAAAGCCTTTGACCAAAATCCCACCTTAAGTTCTAATTTGATTCACATTTTTATTTGTTTTAGCTAAACAATGGCGCTGTGATGAATAGCAAACGCATTGTTATGGGAAATGTTCGCTTTTTTGCAGTTTATAGAAGACCTGTTAAGAGGTTGTTTGTAGTGTTTTTGTTTTTCGTTTACAAAGTGGCCTTTTGTGCTCTGCCAAATTGGAGCCAAACATAACTCACAAGTATGTTAAAACAATTAAAACAACCACTAGAGTGCAGAAAAAGGGCGAAATAAAATATTTAGAAAATCCTAGAAAGTAAAAGTTTTTGCAAAAAGCTTATTTCCTTAAACGATATTGAATAGGATTCGAAGGGCCCTGCAAAGGGGGCATACACAGTTATTTTTTGCCTCACATTTTAATTATATTTTGCTTTAAAATTGAAATAAAACTCAAAAGCAACAGAATATGTTGCATATCATTAGGCTGAAATAGAAAATAAATTTTGCTTTTGCATATGTGTTTGTGTATTTTAATAGTTACTTTAAATATTATTTCTGAAATAAACTGTAACCATACAAATAATTTAAAGTTGCCGTTGTAAAAATGATAACATCGTTCGAAGAACACAAATGACTGTTTCTACAATGTATTAAGTTCGCTGTGCGATAAACGTTGTTCGATAACGTATCCCTAGCACCAACCAGCACAATTAGTTTGCTTTCACACATACACATACACTAACTCATTTAGTGATTTCTAACCTGAATGTATGCTTCGATATTCTGTATTTAAGCTTTGACCAGCTGCAATAACACTGTACAACAACTTCTTCATGGCGGTTTCTAATGATTTTGAAATCCCTGAATCGAAAACATAAAAAATAATGTTTCCTGTAATTAGAGAGAAGGTATAATGAAAATATTTCATTATAGGAAAAATAAATTGTGTCTCCGAAAACCCGAGAACAGCAGTGAAGGTGAACGACATTTGTTCTCGGAACAAAATTCTTGTGGACGGGATGGTTTTGAATGACGACATGTGTTTTAACCAGGTCGGCAACGCCAGCCACATGGCGCAAAAAACAATAGATATATTGCTGCAATAATTCCTGTTGTGCACTCTCATTGAGACACCCTATAAAAAGCCAGTTTGCTTTAGTCAACTATTTATGTAAATAACTTTGTGGTTTTAGTTGTGTTTCTTGATTCTTGGTTATTCTTAAACATCATAATGTTTAATGATACATACTTCCATGTCTTCATAGAATTCAATTCCAGTATCATATGAGAGTTAATTTCTTTTTTAAATAATTTTGGTGCTTTAAAAGAAATTGATTGTGCTGAAATAAGTGCTGAGCTAAACCGAAAATAATTTCCTGTTTCATCTGCTTTCGAAAATGTTGAAAATTTAAGCATAAATTTATACGTTTGTGGGGGGGAAATACATTCGCTGGTTGGCGTCTATTTGAGCATAAAAACAGAAGTTTCTAATTTTCTCCTAGAAAAAAGCTGCAATTTTATCGAATTTTTTCTACTTCGCTAGAGAAAAAAACGTAAACGCGCAGTTTTAGCAGCACTTGTGTTAAATAGGATGTGAAAATGTGTGTTAGGGAGTGTGATTGTAGATACAAGAAATCTAAATTTCTGTTAAAACGAGAGCAATTTTATTTTGTTCCATTTATTTTGCTGTAGTTGTTTACAAACATTCAGCAGATTAAACCAGTCTTAAGTGCTCTAACTTTGTATTAAATTGTGTTATGCATGCTTTTTATGTATAAAATTGTTAGCAATGCAGAGGCAGCTAGATCCCACATAAGACGCCTTGTTCCTGGTTTCTATTTCTTTAATTAATAAAAACGAAACTAAACAAAATAAAATAAAAGTAAATAGAAAATTAAATCGAGGGTACGCTACACCTTTGGATTCCACAGCAGCTACTAGCTCTAATTGCATTGATAATACAGTTTAGTGTAGCTCTGAAGAAATTGATTAACACGATTTTTCATGCTTGAATTTTTAGCGCTTCATATGATCACATAATAGTTTAAATCTATTAAAACCAAGTGATTAAGGAAAATGTACCAATTTGGATGTCATATTACGCAACATGATTGTGGCATGGTCACGACAACCATATAATATCGTATACATCAATACACATATTTGTTGTGGTAAACATATTAATAATTTCAAAATAGTTTAAACATTACCTTAGTTGCGTTAAATAAATTATTGTTTCATTTTGGGTATTAAATCATGGAAGCCAGAACCAATTTGTTGTGCAGATTTGAATTCAGCGCCTCAAATTACATCAGACACAAGTCTAAGTTGCTCTAGTCCAGAATCCTGTATACTTGTGTAATCACTATCTAATAATCCAATTACTACCAAATAATCAAAAGGAATTAAAGCGACCAAAAAATATTGACTGCCCTTAAAAATTACCTTTTATTCTTTTTGATTATTTTCGATAAAAATTTAATAATAATTCTTTCAGTTAATATTTCTAATAGAAATCAATGTAGTCAATGGAAGTCCGCGTAAAAAGGATTTCATTGGTGTACTTCTTAATCTTGTAGTAGCATTTCTCATTCATTATGATTTTTTTGAAATTTTAAACATTATGGCTATTTGCGCGGTGCCTGGTATATTCTCGTTTTTAGGTTAAAGAATTCATCAAGTTTTGATTCCACTAGTATTCTGATAAGTCATCCTTCTACTGAAGTTCACAGTTCTACCGAAATAATCGTTGAGCGGCAAAGTAACATAATTTTTTTGTGTTGTAGCTATGTAACCAGCTGCTAACTCTACGCTGAACGATTTAGCATTGGCTGTTATACTCCTGAAAGACATGTGGGTTCTATAGGGTAACAAACATTTACGGCCGTATGAAAAAAACTTTGTTAAGCTGTATAAATCATTGTAATGCAAAATTGTATTCAAAGTTTATTGTACGTTTAAAGTCCCCCCGGGGGCATATATCATCATGGTGAATCCTGCCACCTTGATGGATTGCTGCTTGGGGCAAAGAGGGGCACCAGTTCTTCAGGCTTGTCAGGAGCCTAAAACTGGAAGAAGGTAGGACTTCAATGCACGACCAGTAGCGAGATAAACTCGTACCACGGGAACCAGTAGCTCCTGGAACTCAGGTTCCAGATTGGTTGTTGGTGAGGCTCCTTCGGGGGTGCACGTGGTGGTTGTGGTTTATACCCAAAGCGGTGAGGTTCACTGCAGGACCAATGTGGCGTTGCATAGCAACGCAAGCTCTCAATATTATTTGTTGACAGCAGGAGATTAGGTAGCTCCAATCCCCTCCGCAAGGGGTAGGGCCGGGGGCCTGGCAAACCCCTGTCCTAATTTGCAAGCTATGGGATGGCATAAGTGCTATTCCGGTGGTGCCTATGTGGTCGCATAGTGGCGCTGGTCTGGCCGCTTAATGTCACATCCGTGGTTGGACCACCGTGGGATTGAGCCAACGTTGGCAGGTGCTCACGTAAATTTAATCATAATCTGTACGTTTAAAGTAGGTAGACAATTACAGTAAACCTACTTTAATTTGACATTTTTATATTTTTTGGAAAAAATTGCTTTGGGAATAAAACTTTTCCCAAAACTAACAAGATTAGCCAGTGCATATATTTCCTCTATCACTGTGTTGGAATTTTTACATCTTTCTATTGTAAACTCGTTCTTTTCATTTATGCTTTTAATTTCATTTATTAACAAATGCCACCTTATATTAAAACAATAAAACCCTATTTATTGGTTCGACTATCCGAATTTGGGACACTTATGTGTATAACTCGCTGTATTTTATGATGGTGTGTGTTACTAGCAGAAAGTCATTAACATAAATGAGTTAAAGTACTTTTTGGAATATGTTTTCTTAACAAAGGTTTGTTAAGCTGAAAGTCTTTATTAACTAATGTGTACTTTAAACCTAAAATAACATAATTTTTGTTTGCATACGGGCGTTAGTATCTCTAATAATGGTTTGTGTTTTTAATAATAAAATTGGAGACTTTATACGGAAAACGAAAATGTGTCTTGCGTACTAACAAATCAATAAAAAAAATTAAAAAGTTTTTAAGTTGAAATAATAGAAAGCCTTAACGTATGCTACAAAAGCTGTGTTTAGTGACTTACTACGTTTGTACTACGTAAATTTTCATAGTTTACTAATCACGTATAAACCACCTTGCTTGATGGTTTAATTTGTAGTTTAGGGTGACACACATGTAGTACACCACGCTATTGAAGTGTAAAAATGCTATGTCTGTCTGTGGAGTATAAATAGTCAAATATTAGTCGAGTAACATGGTTTTCATCGATGATTCGAATAATTCGAAAGTCAACTTTTATAATGATTCGAAGCATATTTCTTGTAAGAAGCCTCTGCAAGACTTTTAATCATTTTGCTCGCTTCCGTTAAAGTTTTTGCGAGTAAAATATTGTTATAGAAAACCAACCAGTAATTCATGGATTTTAATTCTCCTACATGTAAATAAGTTTTACCTAAATTAAAAATAGTTCATATTTTCAGCTGTTCTCTTGTGGTCTTATTCAACAAATTTATAAAATCTTACGAGCTTTAAATATTATCTATAGAGATGAAAAATTGTTTGTTTTAATTTTTTCGGGAGTTTTCGGTTGCATAGTTTTGGTAGGGCGTTTTGGATTTTGGAAAATTATGATAAAATATTTTTTCTTGTTATAAATTTTGGCTGCAAAAATCTGTTATTGCTCTCAACCTGAATAATGAATTTATAAAAATTTAAATCCTGATGCTTTTCTATAACAAAAGGCTGTGTACCCTGTAGCGTTTTAAGGCAGAAATTCATTTATGGTTCGTGTGTGTTTAATTTAGGAACGTGTGGTCTGTACGTGTGAAAGATATAAAGGATAATACTAGCGTTCGCGTGCTGAATTCATTTAATTTGTATGGTTTGTTTGAAACTAAATTATTTTAAAGGGTGTTTTTAAAGAAGCAGTTTTATTGACAAACATCATCACTAACATATTTGGTAGAATAAACGTTAGGGGGTTAACTGTGATTGAGTAGAAAATAAAGCTTAAAAATGTGAATTAACATATATGTCTGTTACCTCAACCCCTAAATTTGGCAGAATAAAATTTCGAATGTTGTCTTTCCAGTCGTAAAGCCTTTCTGGCTTATTGTCGCAGATCGCAAATTTCACTTCAGCTCAGAAAATAACCCCGTGATAATAAATTTCGTGGATGGAAATTCACATTCAATCTAAATCGACAATTTAACTTGAGAGCTTAAAAGTCATGGGTTATTACTTTACAACGATTCTCAACAGTTGTAGATTTATCCCGGATTTCGCACCTTAATTAAAAATTCATGCAATTAAGATCTTAATTGAGCTCAATTCACCATACAAAACATCAATTAATAAATTGAGCACTTAATACATAACGACACCGTTAACTGGGTAAAATTTTGAATACATCTCTAGTGAAGTCTGTGAGGAAAAAAATCTCTGTTTATTGACAAAAGTCATGGCACATTCAAGAAGGTTACTGCATCGCCAATACAACAATATTTTATTCCTCATGTCAGTTGTTATATAAATGTTAGGTAAAATTACCTGTTAGTAAATTTTATGAAATTTTCACCAAAACTAATTAATTTCTTTGAAAAAAATTGGTCAAAGCATCATTTTCTCGATTTTTTCCGAAGTCATAAACACAAGTTTTCAGGAAGAAAACGAAAGCATTTTCAGTTGTAAGCTAAATTGCAGCACGTCAGCTCGCAGGCACAAAGGTATGGCTTGCCGTGACTGAGTTCTGAGTTATACCTCCTCGTGGTGGCGGGTAGTAACAGGTTCAGATCTATGCTAAAAGTTTGGCTAAATAAGTCGAGCGGAGAGAAGTTAAAATTCTCTTATAAAAATCCCTAATCCACGGCGGAACGGCATACCGAAGCTGCTTGGTCTCTAGTATGCGAACTCTTGATACCAGTCGATTTTCAGTTCTAATACATACTAACCAGGGCATATGGAGCTCTGTGTGGGTGGACATCCTTTTCTTCATTACACGTAGGAATTATATGAATTCTATAAAGTAACTCCGGTTTTTATTGGCCAATGAGGAATCCGGAAGAATATGACAAGAATGCCTTGCGTGGGATAGACGTTCGACCTTATGTTACGATAGGGATAGATAATGAAGTCTCACAAGAGGGGGAGAGGTTAATCTCTGTAGGCTAGATGCCTGTGTTTGTTGATCAATGACGACATTTTAAAGAGATGGACAAGAAAACCTCGCAAGGAATTGAAGGTTCAGTCTTCGAAGATATTCCTGAGGATTAGGCTGAGACGGTACGCCACATTATGTGTGAATGTCGAGCACTGGCTAGCATAAGCCTTAGGACCACGAGCAGACATTTGCTAAATGTGAATGCCATACGGGATATAAACAAATGCTAGCATTTACCAGAGTCTTTGTAATGTGGAAGAAGGCCGATATTTACAAGTCGACAGTCTGAAACCACTACAGTTAAAATTAAAGACTAGTGTTAGCACGAGACTAAAATGAGAGCATGGTAAACTACAAATCGGTTGCTTAAAATCAATTAGAGGAAAAAAGGAGATCAAACACCAAAGTCTATAACTCAATTAAAAATTTAATTGCCTCAATTAGGGTGCATTTCTAAACATAGTTAAAAATGGCAAGCCAATCAAAAAATTTATAGTTGACACTAAAAGAAGTGTCGCCAGTTTAACTTTTTAAACATTTAAAAAAAGTAATCTGAGCCAGTAGGATTTTACTGTCTGCGTTTTCAAATCATTGATCAATTGAGGGACACAAGTTTGCAGTACGATATTTTAGAATAGATAAACAGCTGATATTTGAGAACGAAATTTCCAAAATTGATTGAAAAGACTTATTTAAAATAGAGAAATTGTAATTATTTTTAATATAACTTTTTTCTTTTAAACTTACAGAAAGTTTAAGGCATCTGGATTTCATTTAAAAATCCTTTCAAATTCTTATCATGACAAAACTTTATGGAACATTTTTTGTCTTCTTTCCTTGTGAATCACTGCGTTAATGTTCTTGTGTTTGGATTTCATCGCGCTCTCTGTTTATTTGTTTTCTTAATTTCGATGATTGAAATACAAAATTTTATTTTCGTCTACATAACACTACCAGCAGTAGCAGCAGCAGCGAAAAACAGTGAATAAAATTGTTCTAAACTTTCGAAATTTCGAACTTTCTCCATGTAAACATCTTTTGTAAGAGCGAGGTCGTGCATAAACGCGAATGTTTTTTAAACGTTCATGTGTGTGTACATGTATGTGTGTGCAACTAATACAATAATTTAATAACTTTTTAATTTAATGAATCTTTTTTTTCCAATTGGTCTCCCCAAACACCGGAATAAAATGTTATTTTGTGCAAACAATTTTTAATTTATTTGGTGGGGAAAAAAAGAGTTTTGCTTAATTGAAAATCAATAGTTTAATAATAAAATGAAACGAGTTTTCCACTTTGGAAGGATTAGAACATTTTGAAATATTGAAACTGCTCTTAATTCTATAAGTTTTAAATTGGTTTTATGCGCAACGAGATTTGGAAATTCGTTGAAAGAATACATGAATTCTAATATTAAATAATTTAATTTTTGAGGCAAAAGTTCGTTTTCTTTATTCTTTCTATTCCGTAAGAGAATTTATTTGATATGATAACTTTGAATACAGTAAAACTTTAAATTTTATTAGATAACTAGCAGAATGGAATAGATTTTCTGCGCTGCTTCACACGTTTTTAACATTCGTCGTGTCTTTTCAGCTAATTTTGTGTCAACTGTAAACATCATCTATTTAACGCAACACTAAGGTCTATGTTATCATATGCAATTTGGTTTGAGCCAAACAATTGAAGTGAAATTATTCACAATAAGTCGAATATTTTTGGCTTGAACATTTTTCGGAACTGTAGAAAAAGGGGAAAAATAGGGTCACAATGAATATTAATTTAAGTCGTTTTGTTTGCATGAAATGCAACGCAGATTTTGAAGCCTTTTCATTCAAAAATTCACGATTTTGCTGATTTTACTTAAAAATTTTCTGCCAAAACTGCAGGCAACAAAGAAAGGGCCCAGTACTATAATGAACCCGTTTGGAAACGCTCAAGTGGCATAATTTACCACACATGCCTTACGCCATATCTACGGGTGTAGCACGATTGGTCTGTTTATTGGGATCACCTAAAAAGAACGAAACACTTTGTAATATTGGACAATCAAACGGAACTAATTATTTTATACTCCTAAAAATATTAGACTGGTCCGTAATATTTCATAGATCTTCGTGTTTATTTTTGTGGTTAGAGCGAATTTTTATGAGATGTAAATCAAGTTTTTTGAAATTTTAGTTTATTTAACAAAATCGACGGTTAAACGGTTTCACAAATTAATGTTCTTGGATTCATTGAGCTTAAAGTTGACTATTATCAAATAAAAAATAAATCGTTTAATTTCTGTCGGCTAACGTTAAAACGAAAAATCGTTGCCTGTGGCGGCTATATTGTTTTGGCGGAGTCTGTCAAATCCTTTGTTTACTTTTAAGTTTTTGACGACATGTCACCTTGACAAGTTACACGATTAAGTAACACGTCTAATTATTAGGCATTTGGACTGACAAACCAACTTTAGCGAGGAAGGGCATTTTAACGTATATAGGACGCTGCCGTACGAAATTAACTGCATAAAGTTAATGGTCCTTACTGCGCTTCTTGGGCTGGTAATATTATTGCTTGTTCTATGCCATTTTAGCGTCGGCGCAACCTTATTGAAACCCCTTTTATATAATATGTTCGATTTTATTTTACAACAGTTAAAAAGTTTTGGAAATTTTCCTGGTTCGTTTCGCAAGCAATGGCAGGTTTTTTATTTATTTGTTTTCAAAAAGTTTAATAACTTTTTTAAAAAATTTTTTATTTCTCGTTTCAAATATTTGAAAAGTTATTTACTCCTACCCTAAAACATGATTCTATTGTTTTAGTTACCTCTAGCTTGCACACCCAGTGGCTGGATATAAACATTTTTGGAAACTTTTGTTACCTTTGAATTTCCGTTACACTCGGATAATATGTTTCCTTCCTGTTAAAGCTTGTTAGTTGTATGCTGAGGTCTAAAGGAACAAAAAATAACCCAAGTAACAGAAAGAAAATACAGAAAAATATATAAAATTAATTGCATAAAGCTTTACATGCTGGAATTTATTTTATTAAAGTCATTTTTATTTCTTCATTTCCCATGTGTTGCGGTGTTTTTTTTATTATTATTATGACAATTTTAAAAAACCAAAAACTAAATTATCTCATTTCAAACAAACTCTTTGAGGAAATAACATTTTTTTATTCGTGGCAAACGGAAGAGACTTATTATCAAAAGTTTTCCATTTTATTTTCTTGGCCACCATAATGAGGCAATACAAAACACGCGAAAAGCACACATACATAAACAACAATACACTTCAAATGTTTTGGTGATTTTATTGCAAAAATTTAAAATAAGAATAAAAAACTTAGAACTATTAGAATTTTTTTGGACAAAACACAGAAACAACAAACAAAAATGTTAATTTGTAATAAATACTCGAAATATGTTGGCGTACAGACTCTTAATATGAAATTTAATTCATATTTACTTTATTTGAAAGTTATTTTCCAGCCCATTGTCAAGTGGCTCGATGACATTTCAAATTAATTTGAAAATATTTTTGCACCATTTTGAACAGTGACATTGTCCTATGAAATTTCGGTCATGTTTACTAAAAGCTCCTAATAAAATTCTTCAGGTGTAAAGATTGGACCGACCTGATCGTGTTACAGGATCAATGATAAGAAACTTAACTAATTCTGCTGTTAGAACTTTATCGATAATACTGCAACGAATGATGTCTTCCCAGTCGAGCGCTGTATCTGGCTTAACAATGTAGTTAAGAGATATAATACCGCTATATACGGCCACAGAAAATATTCTATGCGCAAAGAATCGGAAGTGCTGGCGAATTCGTAAGTCAAAAATGCAAAATGTTATGTTTACCAATCATTTGTGCCAAAAAAAAAAAATTAGAAAATTAAGTTTGAAATTAAAAAAAATTACTTAAAATTTTGCATGTCATTTGATTGTTTGATTTACTTAAATATTGGTACTTGTGTGCAATTTGTACCTTTTACAAAAAGTACTCTTGATAAAAAGTACCTGTTAGAAAAAGTGCCCATTACATAAAAAACCTTTTACAAAAAATTATTTTTTGCAAATAGTACCTATTATAATAGGTACCATTAGGAAAAAATGCCCTTTTCTTTAAAGTACTCTATGTAAAAAGTACGTTTTCTACAACGTTTACTTTATAAAAAGAGTCTCTTACACTATGGGTTTTATAAAAATGTCGCTTTAAAATAAGTACCTTTTACTTTAGTTCCTTTTCCAAAAAAAAGTACCATTTCTAAAAAATATTGTCCGTAAGCATTTAGTAAAGATTTGAATATAAACAAATTTGCAGAAACTTTTGAATATTGCCAATTAGTAACAAAAAAAAAAAAATTTGGGGCCAAATTAGGGTATTTAATATTTGAAATTTAATAGTCGACGTAACCCAGGGATATGCATTTATACTCGTATGTACATTTTAAATATTGTTTTAAAAATCTTTTAAATTTGAATCAACACTTATTATTTTCAAACAATATAACAAATACACCAAATCACCTTAAATTTGTGTACAGAAAACTTTATAGGACTTCATATTTGAATGTACGTATGTATGTGTAGATTAAAAATCTTCAACCGAAAACAATAATTAAAGGACACATACCGAATTTCACAAGCTTACTTAATCATAATTAAATTAACGTGTCGAAGGAAAATTAAATCCCACACAGCCATAAAGAGGAAACCAGCTAACAACGAAACACGCTTCCACTTTCCCATAAAAAGCCACATGTATAAGCTTGTACTACATATGTGCATACGTATGTATGTGTATTTAAACAAGCACCGACTATGTGCGTGAATATTTTTGTGTTGAAACGATTTTCACACCTGCATGTATAAGTAGGAAAGAACCTTATGTGTGTTCTCTGGCCATGTTGTTTGTCGCAAAAGGAATCATTAAAAATAAGAACGAACAAATTATATACATACACATACATACACACATGTATTAAGTTTTTTACACTTCAACATGTTGAAATAACAATCAGTACAACAACACAAATTGTAAAAAAGGAATATTTAATTTCTGTGCAGGGCTTAACATTCATACGAACACCTTTGGCACTTATGTTATCAATAAAACTTTCGACACGTTTAGGTGCCTTGTTGAATGCGTCTTGTATTAAATTAAAATGTAACAGTCCTACATAAGGCTACATACTCTAAGCTTATAATATTTTAATTTTACCACGGTACATTCAAAGAGTTGTGAATATGCTTTGCGATTTGTGGCAGACTATACATATTCCAGTTGTGAGTAACACTTCAATTTGAAAAATGTTAGTTCAAGTGTGTGTATTGTTTCACACACACGCACTTTAGAAATCCGCATATTGTTAAAACTAATAAACAGAGGTTAAAATATTAGAAATAAAAATTCACATTTCAAGAGAATCATCAGAGATACCAGAAGTGCGGCATTAGGGATTACATAGTTTTAAGAGAGCCATGGATATGCTTGAAAAAAATTTCTTATTAATGGTGAAAAATCAGAGATATCAGAGGTTGTGTCTAGAAATAGATGTCCGATTGAAAAACCACCCAGCATGAAATGGAAACTGGTTTCAAACCATTAACAACAATATGTTAGATGTTGTAATCTGATTTCAAATGGCGACACAATAAACAAGAAACTAAATATTTATAGGCGTGGCCGTTTTAGAATTCTCATGTCTTTCATTCAATAGGGGGTGACTGGAGCAACTTTTTTTGCATGGGATTCGACCCGGTCCAATGTAAATATGTATGTGCATAAAATTTCTGATATATGTTCCATATCGCCAAAATATCAATCGCATTTCGCAGGAAATGGAGCGGTATATGAGCAAAAACCCGAATAATGTTGCCGTCAAAGTCGCTTACCGTCATAGACGTACGATTTCACATTTACCGGCAGAAAATAATCCAGCGGTATTATCACGCATCCTCTCACGTCACAAAACGTTTCTTTAAAAAAAACCAATTTGGCTAAACCAGCGCCGCCATATGCCCGAAATTATAGTGTAATAAAAAAAAAACAGCAACTTGACCAATTAAAGTGGATTCCCGCATTTGGTCCGTTTGTGGTACATTTGTATCAAGTTTAAATAATTGATTGAAGTATCAAGTAAGGAATTTTAATACTTTTATGCAGATACAAGGATTTCTCTTTGATACTCGTATAAGAAGTAGACTTGTTAAAGGTATACATAAAATATGAATGAGAAAATATCACATTTTAAAGAGTTAGTACTTTTTTCAGATTGCCCAAATCCTCACAAAGTGATGCAGCACTTTCTACGATCAAAAATGGAACAAAAATAATTAAATCAAAATTTTAACACGGAAATAAGCAGATGAAATTAAATAAACAATGTAGTTAATACAGTGGTAAAAAGGGGTAGTAAGTATTTCACACTGAACTTTAAATCGTTTCGGACACACACACATCAAATTGCTTCATCAAACTGCTGCATCAAACTCTGATTCTTTGTGATTGTGTTAATAAAAACTCACAGGCATTGGTTTGATGTGAGTTTGAGTAAAATCAAAATACTTTTGATTTTCGCGTCCTACGCTGCAGCAGTTTGAAGCTGGTTTGATGTGTGTGCATAACTTTCTGAAAATTAATTTTTCGTTTAGTCTTTGAAGAGACAAAATTATTTTAGATCAATGAGTCGATTTTCTTGCGTAAATTCATGCTTTTTTTTAACCAGGGGCTGAAAATATATGTTGTTTGTTTATTACAGATTTTTTCCCTTTTCTTTAAATATTCATTTGATTTTTATGTAAAAATAATTATTTTGAATTTTCAAAGAAAAGAAAGCAGCCACAAAAAATATAGGAGGTTTTTAAATTTCTCTCGTTTATTTTGAATTTTTTGTTCAGAAATAATTATTTTCTGGCAGAAATAGGTGCTATTTTCTCCAAAATCAAAGCTTTGAGAAAGCTACATTCAATTAAATCAACAATTAATCTTTACTACTCCCAATAAGAAAAAAGTCAAGAAATAACCATTACATTTTGACATTTATTAAAAAAAAGTACAATTCTTGTTTTGAACTATTCTTTCACCCAAAGGCGCTTTTTTTGGTTTGTTTTTTTATTGCGTGCGCCAGAGCAACAGCTACGTTACAGTCATCTATTTCAGTCATGTTCAAAATTTCCTCTATTTTCACCAAAGGCCAAAAAAAAAAAAAAAAAAATGTTTTCAAATGATGAAAAACTTTGTGACCAACAAATCATCTTTCAGAACAACTTTCAAATAAGGTCTGATGAAATGAGTTTGATGTGTCGCTGTGCAAAATTTTACCAACACATGCATGACATTTTATAAGGCGGTTTGATGTGTGGCCGAATTGCTTTATATATTCGCTACTTTTTTGCGCAACATATTTAGAAACACAAAGTAGTAAACAGAGGTGAAAAGACAGTATAGTGATCTTTTTCTCTATCCGTCTCGTTCCCTCAGAGCCTTAGTTTTGTTTTTAGATTTTTGTTTTTATTTCGATTTTCTTGCCGTGTTTTCCTGTATTTTTTCCTCTATTTCGTCACAAAATGCTATATTTGTCTCTTTCTAACAGAGCCCATAGTAAAAAAACTGTGTCAAAGTCTTCACCTCTGGCTACCCTGTGTTTAGAAAGCAACGTGCTGTTTTTCGTAAATGTTGCATATTTTTTTTAGAAACGAACACAAGCATGCCGAAATGGCAACATGTATGCAACATTTTTGCCAGAGAGGAAAGCGCAATAATTGTAATAGGTAAAGAACTCCGCTGAGAAATATCACTTAAGGCAAGCAAATGAAAGCTTCTACTCCGGATAAGCTGCTCCAAATCTTGAGTCCATTTAAGGATACATAATACGGAAGTACACTTTGCACTGTGAAGGTTTGATGGAAAAGTTTTGCACATCTCCATATATCAGTAACAGCCATACCTAAATAAGAGCGTTGAGCGTTGCGTTAGCGTTCTTGCAAAGACATACATTTTACTTCAAATGTACTGTGACTTCGTAACCTGCTGCTAACGCAACGTTCAACGCTCTTATTTAGGTATGGCTGTAACTTAATTAAAATTCTTCGGAGAGCTCTGATTACTATTATAAGTAACTATAAGAGCTATAAAGCTAAAAAGTTTACAATAAGCTAATGTCGATCAATGATAGTTCCGATAGGAGGTGGACTGTGTTATTTCGAAGAAGAGCCCATTTATAGTTCGGCTTTACACCGCTTGATGACGAGGAAGTTCGAACAATACTGTAAATTTGCCTACTGTAAAAATGCCTACCAAGTTCAGTTCCGTTGATATTTTTAACGTGCGAATATTATTTACTTCACTGCCACGTTATTTTTATAAAATGTATTATTCTTGGAATTCTGTGATGCTCTGTAGCTAATTTTGGCATTGAATATAAAACTTTTTTGTTGATTTAAATTCGTAATAAATGTGAGTACTTACGTGCTTCATAAAATCAAATTAAAAACTATTTCTTCAATGTTGTATTTGTAAATTAGCCATCCCCTTTTAAGGGATCGAAACAACCTTTTTTCAGTTTTTCCTATTTTCATAGTTTAAAACTAAAAGTTTTCAAGTGTGTGTAGCTGTGCTATGTATCACATACATACATATGTGGTTCTAAAAAACCCTAACCCTTTCTCCAACACCTCTTCTTTTAGTTCACTTTTACCTACGTACGTATTCTGGCCAAAATTTTTCTGTTAATTGAATACTTTGAATAATATTGTCGTACTTTGGGGAAACATTTTTGCATTTTTAGTTCTCAACTGAATTTTAAGCAGATTGTTTAGAAATCATGAAAAGAAGGAAAATTTAGCAGAAATGACACACACGTTGGTATTTATTAACTCAGTAGAATTCTTAGTCTTCACAACTGCTACGACTAAAAAGTTGAAAACTACAATGGAACCGCCCCTTTTGAGGTACGTTTGCAGTTTTTTTTTCAACATAAAATGTATTTTTTGTTGATTTGTGACATTAAAATCTATTAAAAACCATAAAAATCTAAAAAAATATTGTGAAATTTTTTTGAAAATCTACTTTTGAAATGTAACAAAATATCACTATGATATTACAATAATTGTATACGGCAAATTAGAACGACTACTAAACAGCTTCAGTAAATGGTTGCTGTATGGACATAACTTTAAAAACGCCCCAGGTACAATGTGTTTCAGCTCTCAATATTCCTGAAGATAAATAACTTTCAAAACTAATATATAAAAATTAGTATTAAATTTATTAATTGTAAGTTTTTTAAGTTCTAGATATAAATCGTCAAATTATAATTTTTCGATCTTATGGTGTTTTCGTTTCTGAAAAATGCTACATTTTTGCCCTTCTTTTATACTCAGAAAAGGTGGGGTTTTTTTAGAATACACTATTGATAATTCCTTATGAAATGTATAAAATACCAGATAATCAGGGTGTGTTAAGCATGTACTCAGACCTCCAGCTGGCAGGCACACATATATGGCTTGCCGTAAATGACGGTACTGTCAGAAGTTCTGACTTATACCTGTACTCGGTGGCGTCTGGTAAGAAGTCTCTGCATGGAGTCTGACTAAATAAGTCGACGGAGAGAAGTTAACATTTTCTTATAAAAAATCCCTAATCCATGGTGGAACAGCATACACCAGGGATGCGAAGACAAGTGGGTGCTTGGTTTCTAGCATGCGAACTCTGGTTACCAGTCGATCTCCAGTTCTAATACAGACTAACCCGTATATATGGAACTCTGTGTGAGTCAGGAAGCTTCGCAAGAGGCGGAGAAGTTAATCTCTGAAGAAACTACGTATTTGATTGATCAAGGGAGGCACCCGGAAGGAAAGGTACTTCTAACCCTCGTAAGAGGTGGAGAGATTAATATCTGTAGGAACTCCGGTGTTTATTGGTCAACGAAGAATTTCCGAAGAGAAATACATGAAAACGTCGCAAGGGGTACACGAGTCAGTCTCCAAAGATGCTCCTGCGGAAGAGGACTCGACGGTAACGCACATTGTGTGTGAATGTCCAGCAATGGCTAGCATAAAGCCTAGGACCACATGCACACACTTGTTAAATTCCATAGTGTACCTAGGCGTTAGACAAATGCTAACAATTAACAAGAGACATAATGAGAAAGTCACCAGTCGACAGCCTGAAATCACTACAGTCGAGAGTAAAGGCCAGTGCCACTAGCTAGCACGAAACTTGAATCAAAATAAGGTAGTCGTAAATTACAAATCGGTTGCCTTAAATCAATTCGAGTAAAGAAGGGGGTCGAAAAAGGAACCATAAATTTAGCAATCTGCTTCGATATCCCACCTACATTAAAAGAAAAGCTTGTACTCTTTAACAGGGCAACATATTATTTATGAAACGAAAACGCTATTAATTTCGTCAAATCAAATTTGTAAGAGTGACCATAAAGTGAATGATAATTTTGTATTTTTAAACTCGCTCACCACGTGTGTGTAGTGTTGTCAAATTATTCAAGTTAAAAACTTACTAATTTTTTTCTGTTCGAACAAAAGAATAACGTTTATATAATAACATATATAATAATCAAAAACTCATTGCAATATTAACAACCTATAACTATCTTCCGCTGAAGTAACGCGTGTGCCGAATATGCTGCATTCCATTCAACTAGTCGAAGAATCGTAATAAAAATGAACAAAAAAAAAAAATTGTAATAAAAATGAACAAAAAAAAAATGAACAGACGTATTTAGTTCGACAAATACAACTAACATCATTATTATTAAACACGATATAAAAAGTTTTGCTGAATTTCAATTAATTTCGGGAGTCATTTCTTAAGCAGCATTAGATTTTTTGAAATAAAAGTGCTGACCAAAAGATAAGATTCAAATAATATAAAAGAATTTGGGCTAAAGAAATTATTAGATATTTATGAAAATATAAGGGATATTTAAAGTTTTCCATTATTTCGGTATCGGCGATATTTTCATTGCCGATAACGATATACGTGTATTAATATACATACGAGGGCGGTTCGGAAACTTCTTAGCCTAGCACAAAAAGCGCGGTATAAACAGAAAAAAGTTAAGTGTTTTGGAAACTTCCATCTCTGTTATGAACACATGTTAAATTTTGTTTCGATCTGGTAACTCCTTCATATAGAAACAGGTGTTCAAAAAAGACGCATCCGCGATTTTTTACAATGGAAAAATTAGAAATGCGTGCTGTCATTAAATATTTACATAAAAAAGGTTTATCGGGACAAGAAATTCATAATGATATGGTGAATGTGTTAGGTGAAAGTGCTCCTTCATATGCAACAGTAAAAATTGGGTTGCTGAATTTAAACGTGGTCGTATAAGCATTGAAGATGAACCACGTAGTGGACGTCCAAAAACAGCAACAACAGAAATTGTAGTTAAAGTGCATGATATGGTATTAAATGATCGACGAATAAAAATACGTGAAATTGTTAACATCATGGGCATCTCAAATGATCGAGTCCATTTAATTTTGCATGAAGAACTACAGACGAAAAAGCTTTCTGCAAGATGGGTGCCGCATTTGTTAACAGTCGACCAAAAACGCATAAGAATGAACATTTCTCAAGCTTGTTTGGATCGTTTTAAGCGAAATAAAATGGATTTTAAGCGTCATTTCTTAACTGTTGATGATATATGGATCCACCACTATACTCCAGAGACAAAAGATCAATCCAACCAATGGACTGAAGCTGGAGGAAGAAGGCAAAAACATTTCAATCGGCTGGTAAGGTTATGGCAACGGTTTTTTGGGACTTCAAAGGTATTTTATTGATTGACTATCTGTAAAAGGGTAAAACAATAAATTCAGAGTACTATCGCAACCTTTTGGATCAATTAAATGTACAAATTCGAGAAAAACGTCCTGGCTTACAACACAAAAAAATAATTTTTCATCAAGACAACGCACCAGCACACAAGAGTGTTTTAACAATGGCTAAAATCAACGAATTAAAGTACGAGTTGCTTGACCACCCACTTTATTCTCCTGATTTAGCTCCCAGTGACTTTTACCTGTTCCCAAATCTAAAAAAATTCCTTGCTGGCAAGCGTTTTACCTCAAATGAAGATGCAATTACAGTTGTAAACCACTATTTTGAAAAAAAAACTATTTTAATCAAGGGATAGAATTCGTAGAAAACCGTTGGACTATGTAAGTGTATTGAAGTTTCAAGAGATTATATTGAACAATAAAAATATGTTTGAAAAACTAACTATTCTCTTTCATTGATAGGCTAAGAAGTTTCCGAACCGCCCTCGTACGTATCGAATGCATAATGATTACTGTTTTCAATTAAGTGTGCGATGTGCACATCGCACATTATAAATTTAATTTACTTTAAGTTGTAATACACTATCATATCGGTATCGCCGATATTTTTGTTTAAGTATCGATATCGTATCGGTAAAAAAGGAGTATCGAGGCAAGGAGAACATCACAACCATTTTCGGTTTTCAATCGGTTCACTTTCAATATCGATTTCCATCATTAATTTACCTGATTCGTTTTTTATTTAATTTAATATAATTTATTAATATTATTTACTGTCACGGACAATCTTATAATTACTGTGTGGTTGACTTCATTTGGTGTTTTGTAGTTGCTATTGTATAAAACAATTTTTACTGTCTTCGAGTCCATTTCTTATTTAAAATAATACATTCAAACACAAATTTTACAGTAATTTTTATGTTTTACGCATAAAATCACTTTGAAAATCAGCTGGGCTTTTGCTTTTGTTTTCGCCTACGCGAGGTTACGTCATGTGTACGAAACATACGTACGTCTGAACATCAAAATTATAGACCGTAGGTAAAACGCTAGTTTTGATATACACATAAAATTCCATATGTATAGAAATTTTGACATTCCATGTGACTTGTACACGTAGTGTAAACACAGCTTAGTATTACTTTAAGTTGTTCATTGCGAAGTTTTTGTTCCAAAACGCTGAAGTTAACATTTTTCTTTGAATTTTTTTCTCAGTTTGTAAACTCTTTTTATCTTCGTTTTATGTAAAATCCTTTTTTATCCACTCTCTATTTAACTTGCACTGATTTCATTTTGCAAGTTCAGTTTTTTATAATTTGTTTTTTGTTTGCGTTTGCCAACGATTTTCTGCGTTTGTTTTAACTACGTAGTTTGCGTGTCTTAATCAAGTTAACGTGTACGTGCTGGTATTGTCAGAGCACAGATTTGCAATAAAGAAAACAATTTATTCTTTTCTCTAGCTTCCTTTTTTCTTTAAGGGGTATGAGAGGAGGGATAACAAGTCACAGCATAATGTTTTTAATTTCATAGGACCCACATAAATGGGTAATACTTCTGTATTTTAATGATTTTTTTTAAGCTGTCACTTAGAAAAAAAAGCGAAGAATTGCTTTTCATTTATTTTAATTTTTAAATAATGTGCTTCTTTTGTCATTTTCAAAAGCTCCGCCCACTGCAGGTTCCATTTTAAAAGTATTTATTAAACGACTACGAAGGGATTTTATTTTAGCCTAAGCCAAACATATATTAAATTGTTTAAGGAGATTTTGTTTAACAAAACCTTTGATATCAAACCCTGCACTTAGGCGCATACTAATATGCCTTTGAAGCCCTCGGGTATACTTTGGAAAAAAGGTCCATTTTGCCTTTAAGATACATAAAGCAAATCTTAAAAAAGATCTCGCATGCTGTGATGTCAGATTTACAACATTATCATTTTGACGATTTTTCCCTTTAAAAACGAACTTCTGACGATCTTAGACTCAAATTTCACGATTTTTTTTTAAAGATAAATTTATTACTAATATTTTCATCAATACAGCCAGGACTTTAATTATATTGTTTGTCATTATAGTTGACCCTTTTAGGTTTATAAAGAAATTTAACAAAGGAAAACTTTTCAAAATATTGGCCAACTAATGAAAGTTCTAGGGAAGAGGAAATCTTTGATTTACATTTATAGGAAATAAATAGATTTTAGTGTAACTGAGATCACATAATTAAGTGCAGAAAGAAGGGCACGAAATAATATAATTGTTAAAAGTTTCTATTTAAACTTTTTTAAAAATCGTGATATTATGGACATTTTGCTAGTTGTTAAGGCTAGCGCATCACGAAACTTTTCAGAAACACTTAAACGTTCTATACTTGATATTCTTTATATCAAATTAGAAATCCAAAGGAATTCAAGACAAAAACATTAAAATTTGTAACAAAACGCCGCACAACAACAAAAAATTTAATTGAATTTTTCATACTTGCCTATGGCTATGATTTGCTTTAGATAGAAAAGCAAAGAAAAGCAAGTGTTGCCAACTTTTGCACCAGCTATTGCATATTTATTAGAAGAACTGTTTTTTTGGAACTTATTTTTCCTATTTAAAAAATCTCATCTGGCAACTATGCTCGCATACTTTAATTGAACTTTATTATTTCATTTTTATTCTCTTTTAATATAATACGTTAATAGTGGAAGTATATAACGGCTGTCCTAGAAGTACATTTGTTTTATACTTTTCTACACAAAGAAATGTTGTGATATTTGCAGGTTTTGATTGGCACTGCTGCAAGATTTAGCAGTAAATTCAATATCAAATTAAATAATTTGGCAGTTAAATACGAGCTCCCTTAGTCAAACCCCACACTTAGCGTATTTCCACCAATAGGAAACATTATTTATAGTTAAGTTCTTGTGGCAAAAGTGTTTAAAATAACTATTGCTGTTGCTATGAAGCTGGTACTAAAAATACAACCGCAATAGCAACAGTACAAATATGATGGCAACCGAAGCTGCAATCATTTTTACATAACACAAAAAGCAAATTAAAAATGATCAATATTTATTTCTAAACAGTAGCAGCAAAAGCACAACAATTAACGATATTGCTTTTTCAGTCTTTGTGCTCTTGAAGAAACAAAACAGCATAACAATACTAAGTGTTTTCTGTTACCTTTCTTGCTCATGCTGCTAGCTAGATTTTAAAGTAAATAATGGAAAACTTTAGGCCAATCCAGTGCATTTTTCTTGCCATAAATTCTTATATGAAGGTATTTCTTTTGTACCAACTTGAATGTTTGAGCGCCTGCTACACACAGCAAATTTTTAATTTCAATATTTGCGTTTGTGTCACTAATAATGCATATATAAGCTAGTGACAAACTATATCTATGTAACTCTTCATTATTAATTTTTTGTGATTATCATGACACAACACATAAAATATCCCGTCGGCAAAACACTTTTCTTATGTTAATTATCCAATCTAAAATAATGGGATGGCTAATAAAAAGCATTGTATTGCTATTGCATTAGAAACTAAATAAAAAATAAAAGAAAAACAAATATGGATGAAAGGCTGGTAGAAAATAGTTTATGCATGATAAATGCTAAACGAGCTCAGGTGGACATCTGCTAATAATTTTCGTAATTTTGTTCGAGTGAATGAAAATGTCTTCGGCGTCATATCATATATTGTGCGTTTTGCATATATTTATCACTATATGCCCTGCTTTTTACAACATGTTACCGCAGATATCTAGCGTTTGTGCTAAAACGAGCAATTTAATTCTATTATTTGTCTTATAAAATTGCTGTAATATTAAAATTTTAAATAAAATTTTGTTAGTATTGTATTTATGTTGAAAATTTCCGTTCACTTGAACTATATACAACAACAAAATAAAATTGTCAATATCAGTGATATACTACGCCAAACTACTTCAATATTAAATAAGAATCAAACTCAAATTGAATATATTGAAATTGAATATTGATTCGTCTGACAGCTACTTTAGAAATAAAAACTAAAAAGTAAACACAATTTACAATGGAATTCTCGGTACTTAAAAACGAATAAATAAAATTATTTGTATTTAAAAATTCCCTATTAGTCAGCAGCATAGTTTCCGTAGCATTTTGCAGTGCTGTCAATAAGATTGCAGTCGTATTTGTACGACTATAGCAATTGCCTGAAATAATAACGAAAAAGTTGTGGTGTTTTGTGACGGCAAAAGCTATTTTCTTTGCTTGTGATATTGCTGAACTGTATGTATTTGTAACTCCGTAACAGCATAAACATTGCTCATAATACTCGTGGATATATTAACATAGTACAAAGTTTTTCTTGTGCTATTGCTATAACGCATGTAGCACTGTAAACTCAGATTTCAGGCGAACAACTGTAAAATCCAAGCTTAACTCTATGCTACGGAATACTGCTCTTTCGTTTACAACAATAAAAAAGCAAGTTTTCAGATTTCAAAAGAAACAATTGGCCCTGAAAGGTTGAGTAATTGACCATTTCTGGTGATCACTGTAAAAGTAATGAAGAATCGCAAACAAAATTACTGTAGGACTCCAAGAACCCTTTTATATTTCACTGAAATAAAATCGACTTATCGTGCTGATGCATGACTTTACATAGAACCGTCTCGATTCTGTCATTAATAGAAGAAAGTCGTGCCCATAGAGGAGGAAGACAATTTTATCTGCAAGGTCAGTATTTTCGGTTGTATACAGAGTGTTTTTTATTTTTTATATTAAGAAAGGATATTATGTGAATCGCAAAGAAGGTACTATGGTGCCGCACGTTCCAGCACCCGATATTGCGGAATATTGGATTTATGAAATTTTTTAAGAGCATGACAGTCGTAACTCTTAAAGTTTGGTGGATGAAGTATATTCAGACTAAAGCAGACCAGGTTGAAAAATAAGAATTTTTGTTTTAGTTTATTTTAAATAAAATAAATATTTTAATTTTTTTGGTTTTGCATCTTTTGTATTCATATAAGTGAAAATGATTAAAGCTAAACTTAGATACATATATTATTTGTGGCTGCGAAAATTTCCTTTCAGTTAAGTTCATCTTTTGTGCATTATTACGTCCAATGATCGAGATACATGTCCAGGTAATCCGGGGAGAAAGACAGGTTTCTTTAGCTTTAAATCAATATAACTTTTTTCTATTCTATCACTTTGTGTAGATTTTATTGTATTGATCTTATTTGAAACTTGTATGTTTCTTTTTTTTGTTGTCTATAAATAGATTTGGTACATTCAGATATTTCATTCTTCATAACATTATACAATCACCATCACTTGTGCAACTTATTTTTTTGCACGGTAAAGGAAATAATATTGCCAGTAATATTTACATTTTTACCCACGTTGACAGTGCGTGAAAATAAAATGGAACTTTATATACAAATCTTTTTTTATTTAAGCCCACTGTAATTTAGAGATATTTTTTTTAACCCTAGGCGCCAGGCCCACTCTTGCCATTCAACCTGCAGTTGAGCTGACTTTACTAAAACAAAACTAAAACATTTTCACTTTGCATGAGACGTGTCACGCCCTCTTTGCCAATCGCGCCCATTTTTTTTTTGTTTGACAACGCTTCCACTTGGTAATTGCAATCTTAACTGTATTATATCGTATTGTTACTTACTGCTCAAGTATTGAAATATTTTCTACATATTTCATTTGTTTCTCCAACTCATATATTTTCCCCCATCGATGGGAATAAATTCACGAATGCTGCAGATTGTTTGAGTAAAAGTGTTAGTTTCAATATAAAGTTGATTTCCTTTATTAAAGTTTGGTTTTTTGTTGTTGTTGTTAATGTAAAATATATTTATTTTTTTATTGTTAGGGAAATGCTACTTTTTTTGTATTGTATCCATACTCACACAAAGAAGCACCCCTCAGTTCAAAGAGATATTCGCAAATGCTTCATGTGTCACCCGCTACTCTGCACAATAGTGGGAGTAAACGTTCATTTTCAGAGCTACTGGGTAGGTGCAAAGTCTAATGCTTTGGTTGGTTGGATGTGTAAGAAATTTATATAAATTTATTCAACATACGACATTTCAGTTTTATTTTTATATTTTTCAATTTCTAATTTTTTTCTTCTTTTTTTTTTATTTACAGTTGACACCATGGGGAGCTTTGTGTAGAGGTACGTAATGTATGTATGTATGTATGCAATGTTAGATATATCATTTTATAAAAGTTGATGTGCGTACATATGTCCAAAGCAATTTCGATAAAATACAAATGTATCTTTTGACATAAGGACTGAGACCAAATAACAGCGAAATTGAAAAAAAATTTGGATCTTGTATCAAGACGTGTTTAACTTTTAAAAATCAGATGTTAAAATTCGGACAATATCTAAATCGTGAGTAATCCGGTTTTGCGTTATAGGTAGCTACTGTAGATCATGGCTGCCAGGACCCTGATCCCACATCTTGCTGAGGTGTTCGGAGCTACCGATTATACTGCCGTCAATTCTATTGGAAGTCTGCGTTGAAATGCAACGCAACATTACTTTTGGTTAAGAGCGACGTGCACTCCCGAAGAAGCCTTGCCAATAACCAGTCCTACCTTCCTCCTTGTTATTCAAGATGGCGAATCACCAAGAAGACATGCATCCAACCACAAATTAAAAAAACAGATTGTGTTTTTTGATTGAGTGCGCGGCGCTACGTATGTTAATATATCGTTGTAATTCCAATAAAACTATCGCCGGTACCGATGGAGGAAGATTTTAAGTTATTTTTAGTGGAGGAATTCTAAACAAACTGGCCAATTTA
Organism: Phania funesta; assembly: GCA_963932375.1. NCBI lineage: Eukaryota > Metazoa > Arthropoda > Insecta > Diptera > Tachinidae > Phania > Phania funesta. The sequence continues at coordinate 73,557,038 of OZ010656.1, forward strand.
TCCAATTAACTAAAAAAATTACGCTACGAATTATTCTTCTACTTTACAACGCAGGTATAGCCAGCACACCGCGGGCTTTGATTACCATCATGATATTATATCATTTTAAACTTTAGTTTTATTTGATTAAGTAGAGAGAGCCGTCGAGGGAAGCCCAATTTGTCTGTTTTTTTTTCAGTCTCTGGTGCCTTTGGAATTGATGTAAATTGCGCGTTAGAGTGTTGGGATGGCCCACTAGTTTGTTTACGTATCTGCAGGAGTAGGTTTATACTTCTTCCTGGTATAGTGGGAACTTTTCTTAATAATTCTTATATATCAGGGGCGCATACGATAAGACGTAAAATCCTAGACCTTCTTCTTTGTAACTTCCGCATGTTCATATTGGCTTTATACCGGCTTTGTATAAAATAACTTTGTATTCCAAAGGCAAGGTGAAGTTACGACTTAGTAATTGCTCTAGTTGATTTCTTCTAAGTTTAATGGCCGTCTTTTTGCTTCAATATGGAGGATCAAGTAGGTAGAAACCCAAATATTCCACGCGGGTTTCTGCTGGAAGAGTGATATCGGGTGTTTTTTTAGCAGCATGAAAACTATCGATAACTGGGGTTTGACAGCTGAGAACGTCAAACTGTGTTGGCATTTCTGTTCCGTAAGGTTTGGCAAGTCATCATGAATCGTTTAGCGGGTGAACAACACTTCAGAGAACACGTCGCCCATTTTAGGGTCAACAGAATCCGACTAGTGAGCAAACAAAATCATCAACAAGACAAAAACAGTCGCTTGCCGGTAGAGAATATTACTGCTGTAGCGTGAAGTATTGAAGAAGACGGCGAAACTTGTTGGTCTTTGTCCTTTGACTACGACCATCGTTTGCGTCGCGTTTTTGCTGATTGAAACTGGCCGAAGATGAGCATATTTATTGAAGAATTGTGTTTAGTGATGAAGTTCATTTCTGGTTAAATGACAAGTTTATTTCTGGAAGTAGTGCTGTTCATTGGCCCCTTCGTTCATGCGAATTAACGCCTCTGGATTAGTTTTTTTGGGGCGTTAATAAGTACTTGGTTTGTGCAGACAAACCAGCAACTCTTGAAGCTTTGAAAGCCGATATTCAAGCTACCATTGACACCATACGGCCAGATTTATTAGAAAAAGTACTCAAAAATTGGACTGATCGATGATGAATCATTTAACTGGTAGCTGCGGCAGACATATGTCGAAAATCATATTTCAAAATAAATGTCATGAAATTATCTACGAGATTATAATAAAGAAATTTCATTCCAATAATATTTTTATCTTGTATTATCATTTTACGTTATCATGCAGCTAAGAAAAGTGTTTTTGGTGGACAGTTTTGCCTTCCGATGATAGTATGTTTACTAAAATTCTATTTAGGGAAAAGAACACCTAGATCCAGAAACTCCATAACTAATTCAAGTTGGGAACCACTTACCAAACTACAAAAATCCATCTGCATTCAAATCCATCCGCATATTTGGTTTTCAAAAAATTTGCAGTCTTTACGGTTCAGGTAAGGTTCAAAATATGGGTCCCATCATGTGACTTCTTCGAAGCATTCTAGATTTCGCATGATTATATTTTTAAATTATATTATTGAAAAGAATACGCTGTTATCTACTTGTAAAATATGACGTTATTGAGTTCAGAGTGAAAGCCAGCATATTACGAAGTTTCAATCATAGTAAAACATTGTTGTCTTTACCAAGAGCTTGGTTAAAATCGGTGTAAATAGTATCAGTTTGTTGTATGTTATTGAAACCGTTATTAGATAAATTCGTTAGTTCCTATAAATTAGTTTTTGTTAAGCAGTATTTCAGTACCAACGTGAAACGGTGTACTCCCAATTTTAAGTAAAATTGGAGGAGCCTTCGATTGCTGGCTGTGCTGGCATCTTCTGCCGACATATCCAGCGTTCGTTGACTAAATCATGAAGTTGTCTATGTTCGTATGGCTGCAACTCTCGCTCCAGCACAATATTATGCAGTTATAGGCCGAAGTCCAACCGCAAAACAAGACTAGCTGACTGTCGGGTGATGCCTAGGTTTTATTAAATACTGGACACCACGGCGGCTAGGGTTTCTTTACTTTGCACCGATATCTGTCTTGTTGGTGGCTTAAAATCCAAACTTATACACGGTGCAATGAATTGCATGGTCACTGAAGCTATGATGACGATGAACCTCACGACGAAATTCAATTTGCGTATTCACAACTGAGGCGAAATTTCGATAATATTTTAGAATTCTTTCCACACTTTCGGCAGGCATGAATCGACGGGTGTTAATAACAGCAAACCTTACTGAATATTTTGACAGCTGAATGACATTTATTACTTTGACAGTTTCTGAAATATAACAAGTGGAAAAACTGTTATTATATTATCTGCTCAGCCTATACTGCCTTGCCTGAAGTCAGTCCTTAAATGTATAGTACGATTTTAATATATTAAATATAAATTTAAGCTCTATGTGAATTATATTTATCTTATTTCCATGTTATCCGAGTAATATACACAAATTTGATATTTTATTATTTTTTTTTATGGATCGTCCATGTGTTCGGAGAATAAACAATTTCATTTGCAGTTGGGAAATAGTTTTCATATTATTATTGTATTTTATTCTTCATGTGCTTATGTGTGTATAGTTTCCTGTAGTTTCACATTTGTATACATTTCCATTTCCTTTCCAATTTTCTCATGCGATTTTCATGCATACGTTTTTATGTTGTTGTTTTTGTTGTTGCTGTTATCTGTATCGCTCAGTATCACTTTCATTATTTGGTTTATAAATCTTTTATAACTACACTTTTGTGCTTAAGTAGACAAACGTACATTATTGGTTTTTGTCAGTGACACTTGCAACAATTTCGTCAGTGTGTTTAAATTGCATTTTAGGCAATGAGAAATTTCTGAAGCCTTTTCGACTTAAGTGCAGTATTTTTTCGATATTAGTTTTTTCTAATACCTTTTCGCTGTTCCTTTCATTTTACTTTTGATTGTAGAATTAACACAGTCCCTAGACCTATACTATGGCCCGTTGTGCGCTATCTGTTCTGTATAACTCCACCCTCTGAATTAACCTCCTAAGTAGTTGGTAGTCAAAACCGCTCAAATTAAACGCGGCCCCTAAATTTTGCATACTTTGTTGTGCGAAAGCCTGACAGTGGCATAGGAAGTGTTTCATCGTGTCCACGTCCTTCCTGCACTCATCACTCATCGCTATCCGCACGCCACATCCAGGAGTCCTAATTGCCAAATACTTGCCTTGTTCATTGCCAAGCTGTCTATAGAGACCCGGCACCCAAATGATACGCAGTACACTATGCTTTGTGTAATAGTTTCGTTGGCTGTCAGTGAAGATGTCAACCCCCACGTGACCTACAGTTCCACTAAGCCAGTTTGAAAACTCTGCGATCGCACAGATTTCCGCTAGGAGAAACGTATTGTGATCCAGAAGTCAAAAGTATGATTGGGTCACCTAGCTGATTTCCATCGCATGCCAGGAGCTTCTGTCTGCTATCAGTATCGTACAATTCGCTATCTTCTTTGTTTTAGGTTTTCGGTCTGATAATTCAACATATAACCCGCCATTACATCCCATATTTTTCTGAATATTGTGATTTACAAATTTGATTGAGCCAGTCACTCAACGCCTGCAGGCATGGCGGTCTTGGACTTCTATTGGTTTGATGTCTAATATAGTCTCCAACGATGTTGTTGGTGTGGTTCTAATTCCAAGCCAGGACATTCGTTGAGCCTTCTGTAGATTTACTATGTTACACCTCCTCTCTACGGACGTCCTCCATACCATGGAGGCATAAGCCAGAATTGGCCTAATCACGCTTCTAAAGAGCCAGTGTTATATGTTCAAATTGAGGACCCATTTTGAACCCTTTTGAGCGACCAGCATGTGTGAGCCTTTCATATGCTTTCTTCTATGTGGTTAGTCTATCTCAGTTCCCAGTCTATGATTATTACTTACAGAGACATATTTCTGTCTTATTCAATCCATTGTGCGCCGCATAAGCTGAAGCAAGCTTTTACCTCGATTATACTGATTTGGAGAGCATTAGCCGATTGCCAAACGTCTAGCGTGATCAATTGTCAATTCACGTCATATTCGCGATAAATACCCATATCATCACATCTTTCATGAATAATTTCTATTGTGGCGTTAGCTGTAGTACACGTTGCGTTGTTCTGCTGGCACTGCATGCCATTCATATCCATATCGTTCCCTTCGTGGCCTCATTGACGTTGTTTTTGATGTCGTCGGCTCAAAATCCCTATCCAACTGTAACCGTAAACTTCATGTGAGTGGACGTCACATATTTAGGGCAATGATGCTTTATAACATAACAAAATGGCTCCTGATTTAAGTCCTGGGTAAGTTGCTGCAGAACCCAAGTCCCGGCGCAAATTTTACCAAACTAAAGCCAGTCCTGAGTTGGTCTTGCAAATTCTCACGAACAACAGCGTTGTTCTTGGGCGATCTGGCGTTCGTTAGACGGTACGATTGTGGGCTGATTGTTTATTAACCCGGTCGTCTCTGATTTGATCACAAGACGTTGGCTAGACGACATTGCCACGTTTGCTCTAACGAACATTCATTTTCAAAATAAACCTAAATTACTTGTGGGGCTTGCCATGTAGTACTCGTATGTATATTTGGCACAAGTGATAAAAATATCTTTGACACACGCTGCCAAAACAACATGGCCGTTAGCATCGACCTCTCTTATTTGAAAACCCTTTAGATGCAATTTACAATGTCATATTAAAAGTTATAAAAAGATTACTTTTTCCTTTTGGAAATGACTGTAATGTAGTGTGAAAGTAATGTCTTTCATTAGATGTCCCTGTGTATGTATTGTATATGCTGTAGGTGTGCGTGTATGCATGTGTATGAATGCATGTGTTCATGTATGGTAAATATGCTTATGTACTTTATGATCAGCGATAAAACACGTTCTCAATTACTTAATGTTCTTTATTATTGCTGTTGGTGTTCTAGCTCGACTACGTGTTGGTGTTGTTGTTGCTGTTGTTGCTGTTGGTGTTAATGGCTATAAAAATGTTTATATTTGAACACATTCTCGAGCAGATTAAGTTCATGAAAGTCATTAAGAAAATAAATTGAAAATGTTTATTTAAGTTGTCCTCTATAAAGAAATTTTATAAAAATAAACAATAGATAAAACTGGTGTGAACGATAGTGTTAATATTGGCAAGATAATTCTTGCTTCTGCACAAATTTTTTGATGTTTTTATTTAGGTTTTCTTTCTTTAACCAGTTGCTGTTGTGAAAGGATTTTTGTTTAAATTTGAAATCTCTCATTTTGTGTATAGCTGCTGCTTTTACAAACAATAGTCAATTTTAGCAATTTATTTTCGTACCGGTTTTTCGAATCATTGTAAATTTCCAAATGTTAAAAAGTGAAAATGGAAAAATTTAAATTAGGTACTTTTTTGTCCTCCTGATTTCTTAACGCTCGCGAGAATGTTCATTCTTTAGTTAAATTAATTTATTAACGATAGTTTTTTATTATTCGCTATTTGATTTCGAATTATTATCACTCCCGAAAAATCTGTAGAATGGAATAATGCCACCAGCTCTGCAACAACTTCGAACGTTTTCAAAATTCTTTGCTAAAGAAAGTTGGGAATCTGTTCCTCCACTATGCGTTTATTAAATTAAAGATTTAATTATCTGCTGTTGCTGAAATGTATGATGGGTGCGTCCATCTTTTATGTCGGTGTGTGAATATGTAAAAATAAAACAATCGATTTCCATATACTACTGTGGGCAAAAAATAGTAAGACTTTTTAATTTAAATTTCGCGCGGAAATCTATTCGTCGAAAATTTTTTTCTACGTTGGTATGACTGTCAGTGACATCTGTGCCAAATATCACATCAAAGTAATCATTAGTGTTTAGCACACGCTTGTCTTTCTTAAGTACAACGAGTGCATTCGGCGATTTTTACAATGAGTGAAATTATTCAACAAAGAAAGTCCATTAAATTTTGTGTGCGGAATGAAATTTCTGGTGCCGAAACGTTCAGAATATTGAAAAAGGCTTTCGGTGATAATTGTATGTCGCGAGTAAGTGTTTTTGATTGGTACAAATTATTTAAAGAGGTTCGAGAACGCGTTGACGACGAACCACGTCCAGGACGGCCATCAACATTAACTGATGATCAACACGTCAATAAAATCAAGAAATTGATATTCGAGAATCGACGATTAACAGTCAGAGACCTTACTGATATCGTTGGAATATCGGAGGGATCAGTGAAAACCATTTTATGGGCCGACAAATCTTGGTTTTTGCACCACGATAATGCACCGTCGCATACCGCATTGATTCTTCGTGAGTTTTTGGCCAAAAATCATGCAATAATATTTACCGAATCTCCCTAAATGTGGCAATTGCAATTAACTGTCGAAAACCAGGTTTAGTCTCAACCAAACAAGTGACTGCTTGAGGGTATTGCAATTGAAGTGGCAGTAGGGGTGGCAACATTCTTTGACTCAATTGCACTTTATGCTCTTTTAAGTCAAAGACTTGTGGTGAGACCATGAATAAAATATAAGATCAATAGAAGACGTGTGCTTGAACTTACAATAATATCGGCAAACGTATATTTTTAACCATTTCGCTTCTTACGTTTCCCATAACCACAGATAGCGGAAATGGGTCTTGAAAATTAAATTAGCATAACAAATTTACGAATGCCGTTTGATGGCCGATATTATCGTTCGACAAGAAGGATCTAGAGAAGTTAAATTGTTGTTGTATTGAATGTTAAATTAAGTTGTTCGCTGTCTGCTTAAAAGGTACCTACCAAACCACTGCAGATTGCTATTTGGTAGACTTGTGGCAGTCACGAACTAGATTGTGCAATCAAGAAATTAATTTAGAAATAATTTCTTAATTGAAAGAACTAGTTCGTGATCAACGAAACTTTACTATTTGGTTTAAGCATCTTTATTAAAAAGGTATTAAATTACTTCTCACAATACAGCTCCCTAAAGCTTTAATTTATTGGTTTAATATTTAATGTTGCTCTGGGTTATTTTAACATATTCTAACTTAATTCCATTTACCCACACATATGCAATCACATGTAGTAAAAGTTAATATTATTTAAAATGAATTAATTTTAATTCAAACAATATTTAATAATTAAATTTATTATCTAGGCAAATGTTTGCCATAATAAATTATCAAGAATTTGAAAATAAAACAATATTAAAATATTTAACAAATATAAATTTAATTTAAGTACACACGTGCAATTATTGTTTTAAAAAAGAACGAAAAAAAACGCGCACATTCACGCGCTCACTAATACTTTCAAATGCTTTCGTTTTAGTTTCAATTGAAAAAAATTAAAAATTCATAATCATTATCATCACATTAATTTTACGCATGAAAAAAAAAAAGAAAAAAAAACAACAACTAAAAAGGATTAAAATAATACAAGGACAAAAAAAGTAGACAATGTCATGTGTTTAAGTTGTGACTGCATGAATTATTATCATACAAATTTATCATAAATAATTAATTAACTTTATTTAAAGCTCTTAAAAAAGCAAACAATTATTTTGATATGATTTATGATAAATTATAATTTGTGTTTTATCATTTTAAAAACTTTAATAATTTTTTAAAGTTTAATTTTTATTAGCGGTTTGCTCTTTGTTTCCCTTGTCAAAAGAAGAATAAATAAAACTCGAATATATTTAAGGGCTCGACTGATGTCACAGTATTCAAAAATACTGTGTATCCTTCCTCTAAAAATTTTAATAATTTCTGAACCACAAACTTCGAAGTAGTGGTTCGAAGTATACACCTCGATTTATTTGAATAGGGAATAAAGTGTTTCTAAAGTTTAAACCAGTTCCTTTCAAGTCCACTCATAAAACACGTCCAAGCATGAGATATTTTTATTTTTCTAAAAAGTTGAATAAAGGTTTCCTGATGAGTTCGCTTAAACAACCAGCAAATTGCACATGGGCACTAAATCAAGTTGGATTAGCATTAGCTAGGGAATGTCGGCATCGATAAATATCATAAACAGCCCTACCGAGCATTAAAAATGCAAATTGCAGCTTCAATGAAAAGTGTCAGTCCGTTATTAATGAAAATTGTTATTGTAAAATTTACACGGAAGTTGCTTTCCTTACGAATTTTTAATTCGAATAAATTGAAATTTTTCTTCATTCGAAAATGCAGAGATCGATTTAATTTCTGTGTTAGACTTGCTGGACGCGCAGAACCTTGGTACGCCACCTAGAGTGAAATCATTCGGAATCAACTGCATGTTTATGCCCCTTTACAAAGGAAAGAGGTTACAACGCCAATATATCTGCAGGAAAAGAGGGATATTTTTATTTCTTTTTTTATAATTTATTGTTAAATTAAAATTTGTTGTGGACCTAAGCGAATGTATTTGCAATTATAAAAATTACAATTGTTCTTAAAACTTCATAAAGCATGTGCCTGAAACAGGTACTTGTTACATTTCAAAGGTTTTGAATTTATGCCAATTGTTAATATCGCAATGATTAATTAAGTAAACAAATCCTGCTTCCCATTTAGGCCTTTGCGTTACGAGTATATTGAAATAACATAAAATATAGACTTCGCTATGTTCCGAAATGAATGGTTAAACGAAATAAATTGGATAGGGGAAAAAGCAAAATTCTGTTGCGTTTGAAAATTTTATTTAAACTTCGCAAATTTTTGTTGTTTAAAATTTGCCTGTGCAGAAAATAATAACAACGAAATATTTATATTTAAACAACGATATGGCGAGCTAATGAAAATGCTTAAAATCCGTACAAACTGTGCAATTTTATATTCTAGCAAATGAAGTGGCGACAATTGTTGAAATTTCATTGGCACAGAACTCATGCTGTTCAATTGCACATTTCATGAACTAACTGTTTTTTTATTTACTATTGTTAGAAAAATAAAATAATAATATATAAAAGTAATAGAATAGTAATAGGGGGAGGTGAATATTAATTAATTATTAAAGAAGTTATTCTAATTTAGTTCTAACACTTTTCAACAGTTGCGCACTCTTAAGTCTGGGGAGAGCGAAGAAAATTTTAACGTAAATATTCTCTATGGAAGCAGGATTGTTCTTGATTTATTTATATGTTGTTGTTGCTACCAACAGCCAGGTTGCATCTAGCCATAATACCAACTGATACCAAACGGGGACTTCCGGTCAAACCCTAGCGCAGATATCTGTTGAGACCAGCTGCTACAGGAACGACTATACGCCATGGTAAAAATAGAACTAGAGACTAGAGACCACAACACGGTTCTTCAGGCAGAAGTATGGTAATCACGGAGCCTATAAAATGACTCAGTGAGACCACAAGGTCAACAGAAGTCAACAACTTCACTTATAGCGAAGTGACTATCAATACAATTGAAGCCGAACGAGTAAGGACATTATTGTTTAGCAAAAGCGCGATCAACGACTGGAGACTGCGCATCATCTAAGTGCCAAGCCACCCACGAATAATAGGTAATGTGGGAAGCAAACCACACGATTGCTGAAAATGAACTTTATAGCCTTTTGAGAAAACTAGGACTGAATTAAAAAATTGACAAAGATGTCCTATATCGCACTCTAGAACAACCAAGCGGTGGGAGATAGAATTTGGTGGGTTGACCCAAATCCCGTTAAAAGCAAGAGCCTGCTGACACTAAACAGGACCGAAATTAGCAAGACTGTAAGTATACGAAATGGGCATTTAAGCTTACAAGCGCATATGCTTCGAATAGCTAAAGCAGGTAATAACGCCTGCAAGGTGAAACAATGCCTGTGCTATTGCCAAGCTTTCTCACAAATAAGAACCCAGCAATTTACGGTTGACACCTCACTAGACTGGAGACTTCTAAAAAATAAACATGGGCCTTTTTTCGGTTTTTGAGGGGAGAGCGCACAGCAATCCTTACCAAGGGATGGAGTGTATGTCTATAGGAATACATCCAATAACTGGCCCCTCTTCTCGATCGCATCTAGCTTACCAACAACGATTTCTGGCAACAACATTTATAACTCAAAACTTGTTTATTCCAACTAAAGTATTTTTTAAAATGTTTTCAAATAACCAGTATATAGTTGCCGTCACAATATATTGTTGTAGAGAACATAATATGGTTTTCATAACTATGCCACAACCATGACTTCTCTTTGCGTCTATGATTTAGTTTACTTTTCCTAGCACTCATTATCATGGAATATAACACCAGTGGATGCTGGCAGAAATCAAACAATAAATGATTCATATATAGCCGGAAGGCATGTCAGCATCTGCCGGTCCAGCTGGCAGTTACATATATAACGAACAATCTTTAAAATTCGACACCATGTTGGTTTGCACTAAATTTTCTTTATGAATTTTTAAATCTATTGAAAGTCTGAGCATCTCATGTAAATTGTTTGCAATCTAATAGCTCATAATATTTATGAGAAATGTCTTTTTAACACTACTCAACATCGAACCATCACTAGACACATACAAACAAGGCATTTTGATGCAATATAAACCAGACATGTAAATTGGCGTTAACAATAATGAACCCAATTCTGAATTTTTACGATCATAACTTTTTTTTCACTTCTCTTCATTCATACACTTTATTGTTAAAAAGAATTAAAAAAAAATCAAAGGAAAAAGTTTTCCATGAAATAAAATTCATATTATGGCGTAACAGAATCAAAACTACAACGAAACAAAAACAAATACGCTCGCTCCTGTTGTATAAACGGAAACAGCCTTAACAGTTTTTTTCTCTCCTTTTTTCGGTTTGTTGTTCATGTTTTATACTTTTAGTTCACAGTTTCTATTGTTGCTTAAAAGAGCCGTTACAGCTACAGCAGCTTAAACAACAACTCCATGCAACAAAGAAAAATAAATAAAAATGGAAATAAAAAAGGAGCGACCCAAACAGACCACAGGCAGTGCCGGGTTCGTTGAAGTTTTTAACAGTTTTTATGCTTTTGGTTGGATGGGTGAGTGTGTCCAAAATCCTTTGGTTGGATTTTTATATATTTATGCATGTATTTGAATGTGTTGATACAATACCGAACTGGACTATGGTTTTGAGGCATAAATATAAAACGCCAGCAACAGCAACAACAAGAACAACATTTGCAATATAAACAAAACATACAATGTATGGAATACAATAAAAGTCACTTTGTTTTGAGGCATCAACAGTGTATAAAACGACTGACTATAAATTTGATTTCTGCATATGCATGCATGTGTGTGTCTGTGTGGGTTTGCAAGAGGTGTGTTTTTTAAAGGCACCATTTTTCGACAGGGATTAGAGCCTGTTTCTGTAATCAATGTGAGCGACTCATGTAGAAAATTTGTACAGAAATCAACAACCAAATATGCGTGTTTTTCATGGAAAATTTGTGGACGAGTTGCTTGCTGGCTTGTGTTAGAGATTATCATACGTTTGTTAGATCTGGCAACTGCTATATTATCACTTGCGTTCAGTTTCGTCAGTCATTTCATTACAATTAGATTAGCGCCAGAACAACGCTAGGAAATTATGCAAATTTATTTTGAACATCGAGCTTCATTTCGGAGGCCAAGTGATACTGTTTTGCACCACATATAATCTAAATAATAACACGTATTTCGCAAAGATGTCGTATAGCGGGCACCGATAAACCAATTGCTGCCGTAGAGCGTGTTATTAAAGATGGCCCAACGAGAACTTTACCGTCAACAGCGAGCAGCTAAGAGGCATGATTGTAAATTATTTGGAGCCCCAATTGGATAGGATCTTTAATGGCAACATGATTTTCCAACAGGACGGTCTCAAACAAGCAATTTACTAAAGGAAACATTTTAAGAACGCCTTATTTCACGAAGTGTTGAATTGGCCACCAAGATCGTGTTATTTAAAGTCTCTGGGGCTACCTAAAGTGGACAAATTGGAATACAACATAACCTTTCGCCGAAATACGGCCCCAAATTCTTACAAAAGTGTGAGAAAACTCGACTTCCAGAATGAGCTACATCTGAGCCAGCCGCGGCTGAAATCATATTTAAAAAACTTTTGCCATAAAGTTATCCTTCTAATAAAGCAATAATTTTATTTAAATTAAAAGTTGTAAAGGCTGTAAAAAAACACCCTTTAATCGTAAAACTGCATAAAGCATAAGCAAAAAATACTCACACACATTTTTATTTTTATTTAAAGTCCGAAACAATAACAGAAAAATATTTCGAAAAGTAACAGGGCATAACAGGTTCTAATAAAAATATTTATTTTATTCCAGAAAAGAAAAACTTGTAGTTAGTATGAAAGGTAGGGTCATATTAGACAAATGTATTTGATACAAATACATGAAAAGAAAGAACGTGGTTGTAGTATGGTCACGACAGCCATATTATGCTCTCCACACTAATATATTGTTGCGGCAAATATATAATGGTTACTTAATAGCATTTCAAGCATTACTTTAGTTGCGATAAACAAGTTACTGTTTACATTTAATCATTAAATGATTTTCATGCATAAACATCTAGCAAAGATACTAAGATTCCAACCACCAACAAAGTATTTTAGCAAAAGTAATATAATAAATCTATATAAAATATTCTTAATAGATATAATATGTAAAATCCGTTTGGTGTTTAATGAAATTATGATGGTGCTGTGCCTTAAGTGGTAAGCGCGTTGACCGGATTAAATCTTAGATAGCTTTAGTCGACTGTGTTCGTACCACAGCTCCTGCCAATTAGTAAAATAAATTGTTGCTTTTCTAACGTTCTAAGAAGACCATATTATTACTATCTACGCTAAAAATATGATTTGTTTGCAACCTTGTAGTTCAATTATAAAATGTTGCTCTGCTCGTTGATTGTAATTCCCTATATCGTGTCTTTTCTTTGCGTGTGTTTTAGCCTGCATTCGCCCAAATTTACTACAGAGACATACAGAGTTGATATTGTTATTTTTGTTTGTTTGCTCAAATGGACATTAAATAACATCAAACATATGGATCGGAAAACATGTTTGCCCTACTGTCACACTTGAACAAATATTTGCCATGAAAAAATATTTGATCAAACAGTGAAATGAACTTCTTTTTGGTTTATTTTGTAAATCAATCTCTATGCCTTGAAGAGGAGAAAAGCAAAACTTGAAGGAAATGAGAAAGGCACAAGGTTCGGAAGGGCTTAGAAATGCGCATGACGATGCATGTTAGGAACACTCAATTTACCATTTATTGTTTTTTCAAAAATATCAATAATAATAATCAATAATATTAAATTAACTGCTGCATAATTTCGCATTTTTTTTTTAAATTTTCGTTTCTTTCAAGTGCGAATTTTTCAGAAAATTTTGTTATTTTAGTTTTGAACAATAGTTGGCTTTTTGTGAATTTTTGAATTCTGGTTACTTCCGAAATTATAGTAAAATTTTGTTTATTTTTATTTTGTAATTTTTTATAATTTTTAAGTAATTTAGTAAATTTTTCTGTAAATTTTTAAATCTTTGTTGTATTGGCCATTTGGGAGTTTGTTAAAATTTCGACTTTTTTCATAAAATATTGATTTTTTGGTAAAATTCAAAATTTTTGGTGCCATAACATTTTTAAGTGAAATTTCAAGATTTCGGTTTTTTTTTTGCTGAATTTCGATATTTAGTTTTATTTTCTTTTTTCCTTCTTACGCGACATTAATTTCTTTAATTTATTTGTAACAAATTTGTATTAAAAACTCATAAAAAGAAACCCCCCTTTTAATTACCATTATTAAAATAAAACAAAATATTTTTCAATTCACTCATATCTCTAACGTTTGGAAAAGTGACACTTTTACGGCCAACCTTCTTTACCAACTGATTTTCTTCACATATGTAGCCCAATTTATTGGTGCAGGGGTAGTCATGCCATTGAAAGTCCGTCCACATTAATATACAATGCTCATTTTTGGTCGTATCAGCCGGTTGACCTGATCCCCAGTTTGTGAATGTAAACGTTTCACCCGTAGAAGCCCATTCAAAACGTAAGTGAACTGCATTATCATGACCAGAAATCCAAACTGGTGGATTCGAGGCTACAAAAATGGGATTAATTGTTTTCACAAATAAAAATATTTCACTTACTGTATAACCTTTTCAATAAATCGTCAATTTGTTGGTGTTTGCTATACGTATCAATGGCAATCAAAGACATATTTTTACGCGCACAATCACCCCAGGCTTCAAACCAATTGTACTAACAAAATTAATAACTTTAACTTTATTTGTTTCTGGATTTTTGTCGATAACTTAACATGATATTTCTAGTGATGTGCCTTACCTTCATTTCGGGTTCTATATAGAATTTGCTACCATCCTCACTTTCACGCCATTTCTGTTGGGGCACACCTAATGCCAAATTTATTGAAAATAAAATACAAACTACACGCTTCATTGTAGAGTTTGCAAATAAAAAAATTAATTTGTTTCTGGGTTTTATATCGTTTTTTGGAAATCGCCTGGCCTTATCTGTTTTCGCATTTTTTTTTTATAATTTTATAAATAATTAAACCCAAACATTTTGTAAAATAAAAGAAAATTCTTCAGTAATTTGAGGTTGGCAAAAATAATAAGGTTATTCGTGAAACCCTGCAATCTTAAATTTAAAATTTAATACAAATTTAGAGGTTCTGCCTGTTGCAATAACAAATTTTTTAAATTATGTTTGTAAAAAAAAAATTAAAAAAGTTTTTCTGACCCAATGTTTTTATACCGTCAATATGACTTTAGAACAGGAACAGAGATTGTCAGCTCTCTGCTAGAAAATGTTTTCGTAGGAGCGGTAACAAAATACGCACGGTACCTAAATATGCATTCTCTCGGACAGCTGGGCAGATTTAAAATTATTAGCAATATCATTAGTCCAAGTTGGTCTGCGTATGCCTTAAACTTATAGATACTAGCGAGGCATACAGTTACTCAAATGTCAAAATTAGTGTGGTAGCGAGTGATTCCTGCAGACTCTGTCAAAATGTACAGGAAACGGAAGAATATGTTTTATCCGATTGCCCGATTGGTGTTAAGACGCGGGCTTAACTTCATAGACATTAGGTTACTAGTCCCAGTTAATCCATGTGAAATAAAGCCCACAATGATTATGAGATTTATAAAAAGTCTAGAATTGTTGTAGTTGGGCTCGAAGCTGCTTATAGCATATAACTAATAATAATAAGCAAGTTTAAATTAAAGTTTTTAATAACAATAATGTGCAACTGAAAGAGAAAACAACACTTTCATCACGAGATACTCGTATTGTATGAAAATTGGTGAATGCCCCTAATGTTTTAAAAAAGAGTGGTTTTTTGGTATTAAAATGAAATAAAACAGGGGTATTTTGCTTGACTATTATATTTCCGTAATTTACATTTTTGGCATTTTTTCTATAGTAATGGATTCTCTAATAGGGTTGAGTAGGCTTTGGCAAGTCTTGGAAGGGAAATATCATAATGTTTTATCTTAAATGAAGATAAGTTAGCTTGTAAATTTTCAGTTGACCACTGAGGTTTCTTTAAGTTGTAGATGTATGCTAATCACCCACAAATTGCCTGTGCCCAGAAGTGGCTACAAACCGTGTCATCTACTAGTTGCCATAGGAGCTGATCCGAAATGGTACGAAACATAAAACAAAGCATTCAAGTATTTCGGGTGATGCGGGATGTATGGGAGCTGTGGTTTTGACAAGACAGCGCAACGTGTCAGATATCGCTTGCTACTATAAATTTAGTATTTGACATAATTCCATATTTTTCATAAGTTAATTGGCTTTTAAATTTGTGCGATTTAACACCTCTGGATTAGTTTCCGTGCGGTATGTGAAGTCGCTAATCTATACCGATAACGATTGGTGATTTGCAAGGCAAAATTTTCGTTGCGTTACTACCGATATACGAGTACATAAGACACCAGTCGTTGCAAAAGTAGTGTAGAGTACAACGTCCCAACTACAGCACAGTCATACGAGCAGGCCCAAAAGAAATAAAATAAAAATAATTTTGTTTTTTTTTTAAATAAAAAGTCACCTTGTTTGTTAAAGGGTACATGTTAAAAAACTTTAACGCACCCTGCGATTTTATAAGGGCAATTGAGGGTGAGATTTTTTTTTGAAAATATTACACCATCACCAAATCGTCTGTTTCGCTTTAGAAGTGAAAAGAATTTGTTATCCCACAAAAATTTACTCTATAAAAGTAATGTTTTTTTATGCGGTTTTTTGTGCATATTTGGTCTATTTCACCACAAAATGCGATAAATATTGGGGTTTGTTGAAAACAAGAACATAAATTATTGAAACTTTTTTTTATCAAAAACTAATATTTTTTAAACGAAAAGTTTTAACCTTTACAATCTTATGCTACTTCCTTCAATTAAAACATTTTATCTTCAATTTAAAAACAGAGCTGAATTGGTAATGTGAATTTTTGTCTGTCTGTTGTTTGTTTGATCCGGAGAAGACTTTAAATCCTATCCACACGGCTGAAGGTAATATTTTCTAATAAGTTGAATTCATATTTTTTAATAAACAAAAACAAAGTAAAAACATTCAACTCTTTAAAATACCTACAGCGTATAATCCTTTGTAATATTTAATTTCATATTCGCTTTGTGCAACAAATTTATGCAACCGATAAGTCCAATTAAATTCTTATTTCGATGGAATTCAATTGTCTATATACAAATATTTTGGCTCAATATTATTAAGGCACCGCATTGTTATGACCTATTTTGTCCAACTATCCACCAAGTAGTTCAGAATAGACTGCGCATTATTCTGCAACCAGTTTTCTTTGGAATTGTTTAAGAAAACAAGTTAACGAAAGCTTTTAAACAGATAAATAGAATAAATCATAAAGCTAATGTAAATTGTGTTTTTGGTAAAACTTCATGCATAAAATTTACTCTTGTCTTATTGATGATAAATTGCTTTATTTTACTCGCTCCTCAATGTTTATATAGCTTAGCAAGTAGGCCAAACAGTATCAGGTTGCACTGCTATTTGTTTCGACACACAATTGCTAGAAGTAGATGACATAGCTTGCCCCTTATAAGGAGTGCCAAGTCTATGTGTCTCTAAAAAATTTGAATGTGCAATTTAGTAACCCTGCAATAAAAATAGCGGTGTCTGCTGGAAAATATTAATCAATAGGTACACAGTTCGCGTGACGACATTTGTGCTACATGAACTGAATTTTTAATTTTTCTGAGCGTGATGGCGTTGTCTTGTATTTATATCCTTCTTGTTTGGACATACGTTGCTTTATTCTCTAGGAATATTTTTCATATGTATATCGCACTCTAAATACAAAAGGGTCACAACTCAAAATACTAAAATTTTCAGGAGAGACAAAAGACTGTTTAAGTAAAAATGATTATAATATTTAAAGAAAATATTGTTCCATTATATTGAAGAAGGTCCTGCTATACTTTTTTCAATTTTATATTATGTTTGCGAATATAAAATAAAATTTTGATTTATGACTCAAAATAATTCTCTTTAGTTCATCGTGCAGAAGCAACACACTTAACATAAAAATAGATATAATTGTATTTTTCCAGTTAAATAAGATAGTGATGTGAAAGAAATTATTGCAGTAGTTAGATATATGTACTCTGAATTAATTTTTGGAAAAAGTAATTTTTGGAAAATTTTGCGTTGTGACCCTTTTGTATTTAGGGTGCGATATGTAGTTTCCAATATAATGTTTTTGACTTTCATGACTAACTTTGTTGTGAAACCTATAGAAATGTGTTTTGAAGTACCGTTCTTTAAGATTTGAGTTCATAATCCAAAATCCTACGTCTCAAGTCACAAAAAGGAAATCTCATTTAAAAAAGTTCCAAACTTTCTAAAAACAAAAAGAAAAATGCAAAAAAAATTTATTTAATTAAAAAAAACCGATAGCAATTATGTAATAAAGTCGTTATTAAAAAAAAATTAATTTAATAAAAATATTTTTTGAAATTATTTATTGCTGTAATGGAATCAATTTTAATCGGACTAATTATTTTTTTTTTACGTTTTGTTTCTATTTTTTCCATTTCTAAGCAAACTAGCAAGTTGCCTAGAAATAGAATGGTATTGTACATATGAAGAACTTGATTCTCATGTTAATGTCAGTACTTTTAACCGCCGATATTTTTGGATAGGAGCTTGGCCTTATTTTCACATTTCTGTTCTTGTGCGGATATTATTATCATAAATATTTCTATTAGTGCTTAAGGTCAACCACCTTGTTAGACACAATTCATTTTGTTATGGTCAGCCTGAAGACAGGCTCCACAGAAATAACGTAATATTTGAATTTAACAGCTTAGTCGCCACCTAGGAGCAATTTGAAGAACTAATTATTCACACATACGTCTTTTATGCACCCATGATGGCAGTTACGAAAATTTGCAACTAAGCTTGCTAGTCAGAAAATGCGTAGAAATTGGCGTGCTGTGATACACTTTACTCAGTCCTGGTACGACTGCGGTCAAGGCACAAAGTAGTAAACAGAGGTGAAACGACAGTATAGTGATCTTTTTCTCTATCGGTCTCGTTCCTTCAGAGCCTTAGTTTTGTTTTTAGATTTTCGTTTTTATTTTAATTTTCTTGCCGTGTTTGCCTGTAGTTTTTCCTGTATTTCGTCACATAATGCTATATTTGTCTCTTTCTAACAGAGCCCATAGTAAAATAAACTGATTTTTTTATTTTTTATGTGTCAAAGTCTTGACCTCTGGTTACCCTGTGGTCAAGGTAAGAACATTGCTACTACTGACAACAGCTTTAGAAATACATTACCGCGACTACTACGATTTCGAAGGCAAGGAATTTGGTGACAACGACAGGAGTATTGCACCAGTGGCAAATATTGATGTAGGTCTGTCACTCACCACGTAGAGGGATCGAACCAGTGGCAACCGGTGGCCAGATACTTTCAGCGGTAGGTGAGTGGTTCTTTGTCATCACTACGACGTATACGAAGCGTCGTGAAAATATTGCGCTTTCATCACTGCAATACGGTTTGGTGGCAACCGCCGTTCACATACCCTGTGGTGTTTATCTCTACGTGGAGGTATCGCATCACTGACAACCGCTGACGAGTTACACAAAGCATTCATAGAGTGTTTCTCTGTCCCCACTGCGGTAT
This sequence comes from Phania funesta, assembly GCA_963932375.1. Lineage (NCBI taxonomy): Eukaryota > Metazoa > Arthropoda > Insecta > Diptera > Tachinidae > Phania > Phania funesta. Next base: position 73,576,272 of record OZ010656.1, read on the forward strand.
GGAGTATTATTCTGGTGGTCTCATACCCTGCGCTGTCAATCTGCGGATGTATCGCGTCAGGTTCAACCGCTGTATCTATTCCGTAACTTATGAGCAGTCAGGCCAAGTGGTCTCCTATAAAAGTGTGAGCGAGAAATTGTTGTAGAAAGTAGCTGCGTTGTGTCAGCAGAGCGCAGTATTGCTAGCTTGTTACTACAGATAGCTACGCTTGTATTAAGTAATGAATAAACCTGTTATAGCGTTACTAGTATGTTTCCTTTGTAAAGGGTCTATAACAACAAATATTTCTGTGACAAACCCTTCTGAAGGCGCCAAGTGATACCCCAGCTGAGAAACATCGTTACAAAATATGTATAAGAATTCGCGTAATACTCAATAGCGGAATTATTTCAAAGCCTATTTCTTTTCTAATTTTAATTTTCTTTTCTCCCTAAACGGAGGTTTTATAGAAATGCAAATTTTTTTATTTTAAATTTTTATAAAAAAAAACTACTTTGGACGTTTCGTTTAAGTAAAAAAAAATATTAAATCTGAAGTGATCTTTCTCCTAAAGGAAACAAAAAGTGATATAAAAAGGGCACTTTAGAACATAGTCCGACAAGTTATCAGAAGGAAAAATGGCTGCCTTAATCGCCTAACGGTAACGATGTTCATCTTTTCGTCCTGGTGTTCCTTTCTTTACTTACTTTTCAATTAAATACACAATTCCTGAAAAATAAAATTTTAAAGCACAACAAATTGTTTTTAACTTTTTATTTTTTATTGATCAGTTTAGGGATACAACTAATAATAATCATATAATTGTTTTGTTTTTGTAAGTTTTAATTTTGTTTTTATTTTACTTTATTTGTTAATACCTTAAAACATATAAATTTATAAGAAAATGTTTTCGTCTTTTATGTTTTATTTTCTTTTTAAAATTTTTTATTTTATTTATTTGGGATTTTTTTTTAAATAAATCAATATTTTAAGTTGTCTTTCGATCGTGTCATGTATATTTTTCCAATCATACTGATTTTACTGAATGATTTTTGTTGAGTTTTGAATGTATAAGAAGGAGAAAGTAATAAATTACTTCGTATGTTAATATAATAAAATGAGTCATATTGATATAGAATAAAAATCCCGATTCTGGTGAGAGAAGTATTGTAGAATTATTGAAGTTGAAAATAACATTTCGAAAAGGTTTCAAGTGAAATGTTAAAACGATATTACACATTGCTGTCGTCTCTTTCCCATAAATGCTTAAAGGGGTAAGAAAAAGTGAGAATAAATTGATCATAGACGTCATCTTGCGTTTCTGCCAACGTAACTACGTCACGGGGCAAATTATTTTTGCATTTAGTTAAATATTTGTGGACCAATTTTGTCAGGATTTTATTATCTTTTTTGCCGTTTGGGCTCAAAATTAATTTGTGAGCGGTTTCAATATTTCAGTAACGTTGGATATACGTTCCTGTTACGTTGAAAAAATAACCAAGAAAGTAGCTTTGTAGTTGGCTCGGTGCACTGTGCCTTGTGAATACTGAATGAACGTACTCGAGCATTAACAAACAAATGGCTGAATTTTAACCAGCGGTAGGATTACGTGATTCTAGGCCAATAACAAAGCTCGACATGTCACTGCATATCACATATACTGCAAATAAATTTTGTAGAAGTTGTCAGGATAAAAAGAAAGAGGAGGCGTTATTTTATCTGCTGTGCCTCTGTCCGGCCTAGCCTTTCCGAAATATCGAAGATTGGACTATGGAAGGTTTTTGCCGTCATAAGGAGCTGCAACTGGTTTGGCGTTCTGGCTCCACATCGGCACATATAGTGACCCTTAAACGCATCGCTGTTCTTAACTTTTCTATCTCTCTCTCTCTCTCTCTGTCTTTCACTCTCCTTGTTGAGGCAACACAAACGGACCGAATATGTGGACCCAAGTGGGCCACATGCGCTGCAGGCGGGCTGTTAACTTAACCTAACCTGCCTCTTTTTTTCCCCCAGTATCAGGCTGTTCATTTAGGCTTTATAAAATGTCAATTCATATGAAACATGTATGATGTAGGGAGGGGGGTTTATTTGAAATGATTCTTTATTTTTTTTTTTGCTTCTCGTTACTCAATTTTTTTCTTTAACTCAACTTTGCCTCAATTTATAGCAACTTTTAATGTTTATAATATTAAAATTGTTTGTTTTAATTATTTCATATAACTAAGTATGTTTGTGTATATTTTATGTATTTTTTTTAAGTTTTCTTTTTGTTCTTCTTCAATTGTTTGTTTTATTAGTAGTAGTATCGTATTGTTGTTGTTGTTTTTTATCTTCAACTCTTGACTAGAAAAAGGAAAGGAAAAACGGAAAACATTTAGTGTTTGAAATTATTTGGGAGCTGGGATCTCTAGAGGAAACTACTGGTGTGAGTGGGTGTTACAGCGGGAGTGGGAGGCAGAGGAAAATGGTTTTATTAATTTTTTTTTTTTTTTGTTATTGAGGATAAGTAGAAATATATTTTTAATTGTTATTAATTTTTAGGTTAAATGTAAATTTATTAAAACTTTTATTTTAGTTTGTCGGAGAAGGGGGCATGGAAGGGGGGTTGGGGTTTGTTTTCTTTGTATTTTAATTTTTAAATTTGAGTAATAATTATTACATGAACTATTTGTAATTTAAAATTTTATAAGTTCTTGTTTTTCTTGTATAAGTTGCCGTTTGGTTTTACTTAATTTTACTTAATAAATGTTTTTTTGTCTCATTTTATCAATACTTTTGTTGTAACTTATAATTTTAAGGTTGCTTGGTTTATTTATTCTTCATATTGATCGTTTGTTTTACTTTAAAGTTTTAATTTTATTTTTTTAAAAACAGAAATATGTCGCTGGGTGTCTCTTAGTGAAGACTTAATAAGAAATTTAGGCACGACCTTTGCGAGCACCTGAAATTAGAAGAATGTTGAAGAAAGAAATCAGTGAACTGTAAAATTTATTTAATAATTAGTGTAAACAATTATCAGTGTATTAAGAAAAATAATTTAAAATAAAGCTTATTGTTGTAACTTTAATTCCTAATGGAAACTGGGGGCCTCCTAGTTTTTCCTACATGTGAAATGAATTAAAAACAAATTTACAAATTCAAGTTTCTTCAAAGTGATACTAGTTGTTGAGATATACCGTTATGTCAAAAAGCAAGCAATTGCATGACAAATATTAACATAACGGGACAAGGGTTTGTCCTATTCAGTTAAATAAAAAACCCGAAATTCGACACCAATATTATCTTTAAGCCGTGCCAAAATTGTCTTTTAATCTACTTTGTAGTTTCAGACATATCATGGAACTTGTGACAAGCAAATTATTTTAGTAAAAAGGTTTGGTATTCTTTTTAATTTTCATACAGTGTGTCCGCCGGGATGGTATACTACTTTGTTCTGCCGCCATTTGGTAAACATTAGTCTTGACAGTTCATATTTATTATGGAAAAATATTCGGTAAACCAACGTGTTTTAATCGTTACGTGAAATTTTTGGGAGAAACAACGTGCCAACAAGACGCATTATTTATCGTGTAGTGAATGATAGCTGATAGGCCCAAGCATGGACCACAACGTACAGCAAGATCAGCTGAAAACATTACTGCTGTTCAAGAAAGTGTTCAAAACAATCCATCAACCTCAAATCGTCACCGTGCTCAGGAGCTTGGTGTTCAAAGAACAACTTTGGCCACAATTTTGTACAAAGATTGCATTTGTTTCGATTGAAGATTCAGTTGACACAAGAGCTTCTTCCAGAAGACCATTTAGCACATTTTCATTTGAATGGATATGTCAATAAACAGAATAGTCGGTTCTGGGCAATGGAAAACCCTCAAACTATTCATCAGTCACCTTTGCATCCATTAAAAGTGACAGTCTGGTGTGCAATTTGGTCAGGAGGAATCATTGGATCTTATTTTTTTTAAACAGAAAACGACGTAACGGTAACTGTCAATGGGGAGCGATATCGTGATATGATTGAACACTTTTTAACGCCACAACTGCATGCTTTGGGCTTGACTAACATGTGGTTTCACCAAGACGGGGCCACATCGCATACAGCCAGGATTACAGTGGAATTACTGCGAGACCTCTTTCCACAAAAAGTTATTTCAAGGAATGGTGATGTTGATTGGCCTCCACGGTCGCCTGATTTGACGGCTCCGGACTTCTTTTTGTAGGGATATCTGAAAAGCAAGGTTTATGCAAAGAAACCAGAAACGCTGGAGCAACTCAAGCAAAATATTCGTGATGAACTTAATGAAATACCGCGTGAAATGTGTGAGAATGTAATGAAAAATGTGTTCAAAAGCTCTCGCATTTGCGAGGCTAACAGAGGCGGACATTTATCTGATATTGTATTCCGACATTAAATAGAACATTTATCAATATACGATCCATTCTCTTTCATTTAATCAAAAATTATGAACAAACCCTGTACAAAATAAAAAATTTTTTTTTCTATTTTTATATAATTTTTATTTATTCTAAAATATTTAAATTTTGCTTAAAAAATATTTTTTTTTCGCTAAAACTTTCTCAATATCTCTGAAACTACTGACCAGGTTTAAAGACAATAACAGTATAACATAAAGATGATTTTAGTGCGGATATTATAATTTTGAACTCTACCAAATAGAACAAACCATTTTTAAGTTCTACTAATATAATCGTATATCGGCCATGTTCCTACACTCGCAATTTGCGATTGTGATTTCAACTCGCATATGAGGTGTTCTGTAACTCGTATTCGCAAGAGTTTTGGCGAGTTCAAGTCGCAAGAGTATACTGAAGCGAACTGCTGTATATAAACTTCAGTGTACTCTTGCGACTTGAACTCGCCAAAACTCTTGCGAATGCGAGTTACAGAACACCTAACATACGAGTTGAAATCACAATCGCAAATTGCGAGTGTAGGAACATGGCCGTATGCTTCCACTGTTGAGGTAACGGAAACCAGAAGCTATTTAAGACGAATCTTATATACCCTTCACAAAAGTTCGAACTATTAAAAATGTACTAGAGATTTTTCTCGGTGTAAAGTTATGTTTGAGGTATTTAATTTTAGTCCCCGCTTTTGGTCGTCGCTTTAAATTTTAACTCTCCTTTCGTTCGATTTGTTATTCATTTTTCTGAATGCTTATCAAATTTTGTATTTGTATTGCAGCAGAATTGGTGTTTGCAAATGTCAGGTAAACGTTAGAGGCAATGTTTATTTATTTCTTTTTAATTTTTTATAGAGTTTTTTGTTGTACTAATTCAAACCTATAAAAAGACCTTTCCATTAATGCATCAACCTCTTCGAAGTTTGGACCCAAAATAGGTTAATTAGAGATGAAAAGAATTTTGTTCACGAATTTTTTCAATTTAACTGAATTATCGAGATTTTGGTGCTCCGCTTGGTCGAATGTAGGAGTGGCCGACAACCAATACTATCAATTTTGTAATTTGTGTTGAAGTATTTTTTAATGCTGGACCTAAATGAGACTAAAGGCGGAAGACATACATGATTCCAGACATGTACATAAACATCACTCAATCATATAAAAATACAATTGCTTATTTTTTAAAACCTCTTGAATTTCGCAACTTTCTTTTTTATTTAACAATAAAAGATAATTCTAAGCACTAATTTGCTGAGCATATTTTATTCTCTTGTCAACATTAAAATTTTTTTATTGTCGCCAGCAAAAATAGAAATTAATTTAATTTGACTACAACGGCAAAAGCAGCAGGGACAACAACCTGCAGCCGTGTTGCCTTGTTGTCGTCTAAATAATCGTTCTCATATAAACACGTGTATTTATTTTCGACAGATTTTAGTCGGTAGCCTGCTGTCTGTCATTACTAAAAAAATACATGAATTCTTTCAGGAATCATTTGCTATAGCCCGCAAACTACCTTACAGTGTGAATAAATAAAACTATTTGGACGCTTAAAATCGTGCCAGGACTGCTATAGTTGTGAGAACTGTTATACCTTACTAATACCGCCGGAAATATGATCCAAGGAAGTCTTGGTTAAAAACTCGAATTAAAGAAGAGTTTATAAAGAAAAAAATAAAATATTTATTAGTTGAATAAGAATAGAAAATATGCTGCGTAATTATTAATCCAACGTGCTGCAACCATTTTTTCTTTAGAAGTAGAAGTCCTTCGGAGCTTTTATTTCAGAATTCAACTATGAATGTAATTGTACTTTTCTAATTTTTTTATGACATCAAAATTGTTATTTCTTTCATTTCATCCTGATTACTTTTCTTTCATTTATGAAAATTAAGTTTAAACTTTTAGACGCCATTGAACTTTTTGGCAAGTCTATAAGTTTATTTAGAAGAAAAGTTTATTTCTCAACAAATTGCATTGCCAGCTAATTTTTGTTTTAGAAATACAAAAGTGCTGCTTTATTCCATGAACAAAAAACGAAAACTTTTCATCTCGAGTTTTCTTTAGTCCTCGAAACTCCTTTTCATAAGAAATACTTAATCAGTTGACAACAAGTAAGAATCTACAATCTGTTGTGTATGTTTTTTTTAGCAACTTTTTTATTTATCAAAGAGTTCATTGAAAAAAGTTTAAGCTCTGCAGCAACCTTCATGCCCCACCATGCCCCAACAAACTAATTAAAGTTGCTAGTTGGTTCTACAACAAAATTTCTAAAAAAAAACTTATTTTAACATTACAATACATTTTAAATTAAATAACTTCCTTTTGAAAATGGACAAGAAAGTAAACAAACACACCCAGAAGGGATAGAAATCCTTTGTGTTGTAGGCGAAACAACCATAAAGTTTAAGAGCAAATGTTATTTAAGGAACAACTTGTGTTGGTTTTTAATTTTAACAACGGACCACTACACGGCACAGTGGTCGGGTCTTAAAATGAAATAATAATATTAATTGGCAGTTTTTAATAGTCATAAAAATTTAGAGGAGAAGCAGTAGAGGAAGAGCTTAGCTGTTAGAATTATATCTACAGGCATGTAAATTTTAAACACAGCGGCTTGAGCTATGGTTTTTACAATTACGGTTTTCCATATTCTTCTTGCTCTAAATCAGGGTTAAAAAAGTTGCTTTTACTGTTGCTACGACTACTTGTATTAAAAATAACACAGCAACAGTTCTAATATGATAGCAAACACTGATCTGTTCTATGCTGTAATCATTTTTGAACAGCATGTTAAAAACAAATTAAAAAAATATTTTTAAACAGCAGCAGTAAAAGCAAACTATTAAGAATATTGCTTATGCTGTTTTTGTAGGGTTGAAAAAGAAAACAGCACAGCAATAGCAAATTTTTTCTGTAATAGTTTTTTCTGTTGCAACTTGTTCATTTAAAAGCCTATAATGGAAAATCTTAAACGATTTTCTTCTGTATAAAATACCTTTTTACGTACTTGAATACTTAGAAAAGAAATTGCTATTTCGGAGCTAGCATTTTAAACACTGTTTTAAACATAGCATCTGGGGTATTCCGGTAGGCTAGTTAGTAGTTTGCTAGTCTATCACGGCTTGGATTCCTACTAAAGATTTTTTTCTGTTTCTGTTTTTGTTTCTCTTGGTAATTTAATTCCAAACTAGAGACGTCGAAATGACTACACCCCTGTGTGAGAAAGAAGGGCAATATATTAGCTACAACTGTTACCACAAGTGTTGCCATATTATTTTTATATTTACGTATGCATACGTTTGTAAATGAGCAAAGTTCTTGTAGAAAATTAATGTTCATTATATTTCTGCTATACCTTTGGTAAAAAACTGGCTGCAGATTGTTAATGCGCTCGAGCTTTCCCAACTGCTTCGTTATTTTTTTTTTCATTAATATCACTAAAGTTATGTATGTTTTTCGTTGCGTCAAACTTCAAGAACAACCTATTTATGTAAAATAGCATTAAATTTAAGGAAGATATGGCAACATTATTGAGAGAGTGAGTGTCTCAGCAATGAAATAAGATCTATCAAATGTTGTCAGGTATGGCGTTTTATCGCCAAAAGTAGTGCTTAAAAAATACGTTTTGAAAATCTTACAATCGCCGTTGGCAGAATACAGGGAGGTATTTTATATTTGCCATTTGTTGTGTCAAATTTTTATTACTTCCCCTTCGGTAGAATTTTGTTAAGAAGTTTATGATTTTTTGTCGCACCGTTTAAGCTTAATATGACATAATCATAATTCCTTGAAACTTGAAAAAATTTACTGTCTGAGAGCTCTATTACATGTGATAAAGATTGATTAGCAAAGCATAATAAATTAGAAATATTAAAAGGAGAAATCGTAAATTTACGCCTCCGGTTCAGATGTCAAATTCCATATATAAGGTACCTATAAATACATCGGTGAATTAAAACAACTTCGCCTTGACTGCCATATTACTGCGTATCTTATTAGGATCATTTGCGTATACAAATAAATATTAAATCGTAAATAAAATAAAGAAGAAAGGCAGGTTTTGGAGTGAAAAACGTTGAAATCTCTAAAAAAATACATTATAATTGTTAAAATTAAAAAAGGATCATCGAAAAATGGCAACGAAAACAAAGCTGATGAAAATTCATCATTGCCATAAGACCGAGTACGATAAAGAATTATGGCCAAGAGGTAAAAATTTTTCAACAGTCTTTAAAAATTTGGAAATACAAATATTTTCTATAACTTAAGCTGCTCAGTTTTATAATGGCGATATTTGGGGTATTTTGGCAATATTTGACAAGCCATTTGGCGGAGAAGCTAAAAAATCTGACAACACTGATTTTAACCACAGATTTTGCCTTTGCCTCGGTTTTGTTTCATCATTTATGCTTTAAATTGTTAAACCCAAATGAGATGTGCTCTAAAATATTTTAGTTGTAAATATAACATTTAAAGTTAATATTTCTTTGTTCCTTCAGTTTGCCTAATAGACATTTTTTTGACATTCGTTAGTGATAAGAAATATTTAGTGAGTGGATGTGCTGTTGGTCGAGTTGGCCGAAGAAGAACGATAGTGCAGAAGTCGAAGGGATTCCTGTGCAATCATTTGTCCAGTTAATCGGCGCAATGTCACTGCTATGCGCTGTTGTTGTATTTGTTGAGTGGCGCGCTTTGTATAAGGAACCAGGGGCTAACAGGTTTAAACTGTTCAGGCACTCAATTAAGAGCCGTTTCGACTAATAGGTGTGCACGGGGAGTTAAGTATGGTACCACGGGAGTTTCAGGAACTTCGATTAGGGACAGACTTCAGGCGTGCCATTTAGAGACCACTGTTTTTGTCGCTTAGACGCGAATGTCAGAACTCATAACTCGTTACACGTGAAAATACTGGCGCATTGTATCCTCACAGCGTTGAGTGTTGAGCGCATTGAGAGTTTAGAACGGTAGTCTAGAACAAAAGTGGACAATGGAATGTGATTTAACACACAGAGAGCAGATTTGCATAGCCTAGTGAGTGTGTCTGGAAATTGGCCCGTAAGCCCACATTTAGGTCAGCATCCGAGCCGTCATGATACGGAGCGTCACACACCATGCTCATTATAAAACCTTGAAATAAGTTCTCTACATAATTTTATTTGAGATTTCAACATGAAAGTTAAAAAAAAAATTAATCCCACTTAAAGCTGCCTACTGTAAAAATGTTTATTTCTACAACTCAAAGAGCAGAGATGGAAGCTAGCATGACTAGGAAATATAAAACAATTATCAGCTGTGTTACATTTAATAGAAAATCTAAATTAATATTTTTCTTAATCAACTAACGACAACTAAACTAAATTGACTGAATGACGACGGCTACAAACTTCACTCACTCACTTTTCCTAAAAAATGTTATTGTCGCATTTTCTTTCGTGTCTGGTCTTTGTGTGTGAGTTTTGCACACAATTAAAAGATTGTCCTTAAGCCAGTATAATTTTACCAACGGCACCTTTAGCACCAGCATCATCATCACCATGAACAGTGTGCTCTTTGGTAATTAGTTAAATTCCAATTAATTACCCTAGACCAGTTTATTGGGCAAACTGGCAACATCTTATTTGCCCATTCAGTCAGTCACTCACTCACCTTTATCTTTATTTTTGCGTTGTTCCTTGGCAGTTTTGTCCTTGGATTTGCCTGGTTTGCAGTTTTTCTTAATGACACGTGTTGCTTCACACGATGGATCGCTAGTTGCCTTCAACTTATCAGCCCGTGTCATTTGGCCAGTAGCACATTCAGACCAGGAGCCTTTTTCATAGCGGCATGCTGAAATTAAATGAAAAAAAAAAAAACAACATGAATATAATAAAGTTTACCTTCATATTGAAGCAATTGAAATTAATAATGTCCTTGTTAAGGGCGAAGCAAATTAAATGGATTTGTAAATTGTTTTTGATTTCATAGTTGTAGCAATTTCATAATTATGTAAAGGAAAGAGGGGAGAAAGACAAATTATGGTTCTTTATTTACAAAAGGATATTGTTTAGAGAAAAAAAATAGATTATTAAAAAGTATTTAAAGTTGGTGAAGAAATATAATTTTTTATTTATTAAAAATTACAATACACGTGTATTTTTTTACAGCTCAGTGTTAACTTAAACATAGGTGTAGGGTGCATAAAGTGTAATATATTGCTGCTATAGCAAATGGAAACATTTTACACAAGAATATATAATATATTTTTCGCTGCCTTAAAACATCTCGAGTAACTTAACATTAACTTGTTTAGCCGGGATAAAGCCGCTAAACAGCTGATTTATCATCATTGTAAGCAATACGTCTTGACCAACCATAAATTTGTTTGCACATTGAGAGAGCATCGGAAAAATAATGAGATAAAAATTTTTCGTCATCTTCTGTATGGAGAATATGTGTAGCTGTTTCTGCTCAATTTGAGCATAATTTTTTGTCTCTCATCGGGATTGTTCCCATGCTCTCAGAATAGTTTTTGTACGAGCCTTTACAGAAAAGCCCATACATATATAATTTTTATTTTGCCTGTGTGTATTTTGTTTGTGTGATGGCAGAACGGTGTTTGGCGAACAACTGTGTTTGAACAAGAACATACCATCAAGAGCGACTGTCTTCATCAGCAAATTTGTCCGATGACTGAACAGATTTATGGCTAGTCAAGACGCCATGTAGAGCACCGGAAATGATGATAGTCATACTGTACAAAATAAAACTTTTGAGGAGGTTTTTAAAAAAGGCAGTAAATAATACTGATGAAACTATTAAAAAAACTCCTTTAACCGGTAAAAAAAACAAAAAGTCCAAAAAACGTGTTTGGGGTTTTCTAAGATGAGAAAGAAATTTTCGTGTACCTGCCGCAAACTTATAATTGGTTTTAAGAAGTGTGTTTTTCTTTTTAATAGATCTCATAAAAGGTAATGTTTAAAAAAAGGAATTTATTAATTTGCAAAAATATACACTATTTTTGTTTATTTGTTCGGACCGGAAATTACCAGAATCCCGGGAAATTTCAATTTATTTCTCTATTTCACGGGAAATGAAATAATCCGAGGAAAGAAAAACTCTAGTGGTTATTCATTAAAATCAAATATTTCGGGTTTATAAGCAGAACGAGGCAAAGTAAAGACATGTCACTGCGGCATCTTACACTTCTTATTTTGTATGTGACTGTTTGCCCAAAAATAATGTTTACGTCATTTCGCTAGCTCCGCATTAAGCTGGTGTGAATAAGAGCAACTTTGTGCTGTATCCAGGACTCAAGTTACCAGATTTGGAAAATCGTTTGGAGAGGACTGATCACACCAAAGAGATATTGCAAATGATACTGAAAACCATTGCAAATTTAGTTGAAGTATTTTAAAGATTTTAATTTTGAAGCAATAAGGTAGAAAAAGGGCTCTTTATGAAGGAATATAATCCCTATATTCGGACCTCCGATATCTTGGAGAGACTAGGAAAGGTCCTCTGCCCGAGATGAGTTTGACGTAGCCCCGGTAAGGTAGGACAGAGTCATAAGTAATGAACTACTGTTTTCTTTTTCTCATCGTTGTTACGACTTCTATAGTAGTCCTGCAGCCTTGCCCCTTGCCAGCTTATCGGCCGTACAACACGCAGTCAATTCCAGGTGATTCTTGAATTTTTTGCCATCCAATTTAAGGATGTCTGGCATTCTTGGACCTGTTTTAATGTATATGGTACCTCAGCCAGTTCGTGGCCTTTAAGGCGCTACATTTATTTGGGATTCCCCATATGTAGGGGCTGGCTACTGCGTCATCCTATTTGGTTCCATTCATGAAGATGGTCTGAATTTAGTTCTGTGCCCTCTGATGATCCTGGATTTTCCGAAATTAAGAAATCAAAGCCCCTCGGGAAGCAATGGTTCAGAGTGGTGTGGTCTATGAGGCCGTAGAGATTTAATCCGGTGTCAACAATATTGAAATGTCTCAGCGGTGTGTTTTGAGTTATTATATTGCTAAAATCCCAATTTTTTTTGCACTGTGCGAAAATCTTCCTTTTAAAACCTTGTCTCTTACCCATCGTTGTTTCAATAAATTGCAACAGACCAACTCCTTTTGCCGCCGTAGACACAGTATACTTCACAGTACCAAACAAGTGCTGTTTATTGAGAGGGATAGCATTGGTTTTCCAAACTTTTTGTCTTCCTATAATTTCGAAAGTGTAAAACTTGCTCTCATCTAAAAAAACATTTTCCGAGAATATTGGAGGCTTGTCTTTATGTTCTTTGATAAACGCTAGCCTCTTTTGTCGGTTAAGTCCAATCAAAGGCTGTTCCAGTAAAAAGATATCAGCTGAAGTACCACAAGGAAGCATCCTGTGGCCATTTTTATATATATTGTTGACCGCTGATATGTCCACATGTGAAACGATTCACACGTGTACTTTTGCGCACGATACAGCATTGGCGAGCATTGACAACAACCCTGTGGTTACGTCTGGCAGGCTCCAGTCGCACGAGTTACAAAAGTGGCTACACAAGTTAAGGATAAAAGTTAATGCTTCAAAGTGAGTACATATAACGTTTACCTTGAGAAGGGACAGTTGACTGCTTATTAATATTAATGGTTACAAATTCCAGAACATATCCAAGTAAAATACCTTGGTACACACCTAAATCGGCGTCCAGATTTACTGGCTTATTTGATCAAAGTCGGTGCTAGACTAAGACTTCAAGTTACCATTGTACAAGACTGTTATAAAGCCAAATTGGTCATATAAGTTCCAGTATCACGACTAATGACTTTTTGAGAGGTAATTTGGTATCTTTTTCACCCTTTGAGGCTGTCACCTTGTGGTAACTGTTCTCCCGTTCTGCAAGCTTGGAAGGGCTACCAAATCGCGACCAATAGACATAATCTCTGGTTTCTTTTATGTGTTGACTATCCTTTGGATAGAAGAATGATCTTTTTACACTGCACCGCCGATATTTCTTGAATTTTCCGCCTTTTTTTCATAAATTAGTGATGATTTTGATTCATTATAGTCAATTAATCAAAACTTTTTATATAAAAAAAAAAACACATAAGATCACCTCACCACTTTGAACAAAATCACACCTTTTCCTCGCTAGTGTTGGAAGATTTTCTAATTTTATTTATTTAATCTACAAAATTAATGATATCGATATTTTTGAATAAGAAGCATCCGAAGTTGGGTATTTTTTGTAATAGATATTCATTTTAAACGAATAAAATTCAATTAAAGTTTTAGTCTTAAAGCAATCTAAAATTATTTTTATGTTCTGATTTTATTTTAGCTCTTAAAACATTTTTTTTCTGTAAACAAATTTCCATTCTAAACTATAATAAATCATTACTTGTTCTTTTAGTGCCTAAAAGCGGAAACAAGAAAAATTCCACCCAAATTTTAACAATATTAAGATGACATCTGGAATCTGTGTATTATGGAGATATTTTTTGTTTGTTTTTCTTAAAATTCTTTCCAATAAATTCGTTTAAGTCAATTTACATTTAACAACACTTTCAAAAACTTATCAAAATTTTTAATATCCCTGAGTGTAAACATTAAAAAGGATAAACTTATCCTTTCTGCTTATTTTTCGAAACAAACCAACCAGGCGACTGTCATTCCATTACAACAGCAAACAAATAAACACATGCATTTAAAGTCGCACATTGCTAAATGCCATAACAGACAGACAGACAGACAGACAGACACATGAGAATAATAATATTTTATCAGATTTTTTCGTTCTCTTTCTTTTGCTCTCCCTATCATGTCATACTCAGTTGCACAGCCTTTCCGAGGCAGAAGAAAAGGCAAAATAAAAAATTCTGTCAAAAGTCATACTAAATGCTTTTGATATAAATTGTTATGTTAATGTATTCAGACGCGATAAGCGAGCTTTGGAACAACCTCCAATAAAATGTAAAAAAAAAAAATCCGATTTCTGCGACACACAAAAAGCAAAATCCATTACATTTGTTTGGAATGCAAAGTTTTATTTGTAATCTGACCGACCATTATCTTTGTGTAAAGTCAGCCAGCCATAGAATTTAACGGCTGTGTTCTTTACCATCTCTCTGGTTTCGTTCGTTTCCATATTTGCATTTTCAAAATGCTGCCTGCCATTAGTTTGTTGCCACATAGTTTTGAATTTTAAAATCGTTTGGTTGGTTTTGTTTTGCTGAAGCACTCGTACTTTTGCTATTACATTAGCATATGCGTTCCGAAAATATATTCGTATTTTATTGCTATTTGAATACAGGGCTGTTGTCGAATACTTATTTGCCCTCGCCAACTTTGGCAAAAGATTTTACAACTTTGCGGCACTTATAAAAATTAATTCTACAACACATACATGTATATATATGTATGGATATGTGTATGTTTGAATATGTGTGTGTATGTACCAGTGCCTATTTTATATTTGCACTCTGAGTTGCCAGATGAAATTGGTCGAAAATCGTCCAAGTCGGTTAGAAGACTTTAGGATTGGTGAAAAAAAACGACAAAACCAATCTAATTTTTAGCAACCTTGGTATATGATATTCTCCTTAAACCCTCGTTTCCACAATCAAGCGCAAGAGCGTAAAACTCATACACTCACACTTTGTTACTAACACAGCAACACTTAGACTGAGCTTACAATGAAATATCGGAGCAAGTGGATTTTTCACAATTGTTGCAAGTAAACCGACAAAATGAAAAACAGCGCCACGCTGCAAATACTACTGGTAACAGTATTTGTTGCAATAAGAGTTAAGCTGGGATCAGACTATCGGCGCAGGAATCACAATTTATGGCAACTTCCCAGGCTTCATGCTTGTTATAATTGCTAATACATAATACAGTGCACTGGGTAGGAAAGTGTATGGTAAACGCAAATCCATCGAAACGTGCCCATGTAATGTTTTCCCTCAGAAGAAAAAATTGTCCACCTATAAACATAACAAACACAACTGTTGCAGTCGAAACACACGTGAAAAATTTTGATACCCATCTAGATTGACCCCTAACTTAGTCCTGCCATATTGAGGCAAACATAACGCCCATCTACTGGTTAATAGGCCTACCCTCGCTTTGGAATACAATGTCCTTTTATACAAATCCGTTATAAAGCCAATATGGTCATATGACATTCAACTGTGGGGTACTTGCTTGTGCATCAGACATTCAAAAGTTACCAAAAAGGCAGCATAGCATTTTATTTAATTCCATTTTATAAAAAAGTTGAAGCGTTTGTTAGGGCGAACGTTAAAATTTAAATATAAAGTAAATAGCAAGCATTGTGTTAGAAGTTAGGAACCGTGTTCAAATCGCTATTGACCGCCAAACTACATAACAAATTAGAAGCTCTCTGTCTATTCATGAACTTACATTACATGATATGCCGTAGTAGTTACTAAAATAAATTAAGTCAAATATCGTTCTTGGTAGTAATCGCGCTGATATTGATATTGCTGAAAATTCTACAAGTTTTATTTACGATGATTTTGCTAATATCGTGCTGTTGAAAATGCAGTTCAGCAATAGCAAGTCCCATATGCAGCACTTCTTACTCATTAATTTACTTAAGATATTGCTAAGCTTAAGTACCGTTGTAAATACGATCTATAAGTCCGTGACTTTTTGAATGAAACACAGTTTTTTTGCAAAAGAAAAATTTATTTTTTACACTTAGTCCAACGTTTTTCAAGTTTTTGTATCCCTTCCAAAAAATAGGCTTTTCAAGGTGCTTAAAATAGGCATTTGTTTGGTCAATAATTTCATCGTTGGAACTAAATCTCTTTCCACCGAGCCATTTCTTTAGGTTTGGAAATAGGAAGTAGTCACTAGGGACTAAAGCCGGAGAATATGGCGGATGAGATACCGATTCGTAGCCCAATTCATAGAATTTTGCCATTGAGACTGCACACGTGTGCACCCGTGCATTATCTTGATGAAAAAGAATTTTTTCTTTGCCATATGGGGTCATTTTCTTTTTACACAAATCCTCATTAAATCGGTGTAATAAGTTGGCATAATATTCGCCGTTTATTGTTTTTCCCTTTTGAAGGTAATCGATATGAATTATACCGCGTGCATCCAAAAAACTGTTGCCACCTTATTGGCCGACAAACTTACCTTGGCCTTCTTCGGAGTAGGTTCGCCCAGAGAACCCCATTGTATGGACAGCTGCTTGGTCTCCGGAGTACAGTAATGGATTAATGTTTCATCCACAGTTACAAAACGCCACAAAAACTCATTCGGATTACGGTTAAACAACTCCAAACAATCCTTTGAAGTTGTCACATGTTTACTTTTATGTTCAATTGAGAGCAAACGCGGCACCCATCTTAAACCCAGCTAATCATTTAAAATCGAAACCACACTGCCATATGAAATGCCTACGGCATCAACAATATCACGCACTTTTACTTTTCGATCGACCAACACCATATCGCGGATTTTTTCTACATTTTCGGGTGTACGTTCAGCGTCATGTGTACTTGTGCGACCACAACGAAAGTCAGTAGACCACTTTTACTTTTTTGTTTATCCTTTAGTTTTCTATCCTAAGTATTAAAGGGAAAAAATCAATATATATTTGGAAGATTTTATAACAGGTGTACGGGATTTGCACCAGATTTTCAAATATTGTCTTTAGAAATGAACAAATAACAAGATCCAGAAAGGTGGCAGCAAACATTTGGTATTGCTATGCTATTTGGTCATTGGAACAGCACAAAAACAGCAAACGCAATAACGAAAATATTTTGCTTTTGCAGCTGCTGTTAACAATTTTTTTTATATATTCTAATTTGTTTTTAGCGCGCTGTTAAAAAGTGATTGCAGCATAGAACAGCGCAGTGTTTGATGTCATATGTGACTATTGCTCTTATTATTGTGTTTTTAATACAAGCTTCATAGCAATATTATAGCAAATTTAATCTAGTATTTTTGAAACCTTCGCCTAAGCTTAAGATACTTTAAGCGTATGCGCACTTACGTTCCCCAGCTGACGTTGTTTAAATTCACTCTAGTGAAAAAAGGCGCTCTGGGCATTTTGACAATTTTTATCCAAAAAAAAATAATAATTTTTGTACAAAATAAAAACAACAACACTTGTCACGAAACCCCTCTGCAAAAAATTTTTGCTAAAAATTTCGTCAAAAAATGATTATTTAAGAAAAATATTTTACTAATACATTTTGTTCATAAATTCAAGATTCGAATATTTATTTATCAATTTAACTTCCTTTCATTTAAAAATTAACTTAAGTTATTCTTCTCTCTTTAAATGGGAAACTCTATGTTGAACCTTTGTGTAATAGACAGACATTACTTAGTTAAGTTTTCAACGGTTTGCAAGTGCAATCAAAACACACGTACTAATTGCATTTGTGGCAGAAGCAGCATGGAAATGCACCACATATTTTCTTTTATTCCAAAATATTTCTTTTATTGCGAATTGTGTAATTTGAGTTTGAAAATGTTCTGGTTTGAATTGTATTTTAGTTCTTTGAATTGTAGTCACGACTGCAATACAATTTTACAGAAAACATTTTATAGAAATAGAAACTTAAGTGAATAATTAAATTTTATTATTTGGAGTTTATAATTTTATATAAAATTGTTACAGGAAAAGAGATAAACTTTGACATTCAAAAGGTTTTTAACAAAAACGTCATAAAGAAAGAATTTAAATGTGACTGCACTTAAATGCAAAAATATGCCTGGCAGCGATTCAAAACAATTATCTTGAATATTATTTTGCATAATTATGTCTTTTGCAACAGCAGTTGCATGGACAAAAGATTCATAATTTGTAAAGCGTGCATAAACCAGTCAACTGTCAACTAGTACGCATTATGTTTTACTAAATTTTGTGGCAGACACATACTATATATATCACATGTCTTTTGATGCTAAATTTCAGTTCACAAATAAATCAGAAAGGATGTGTGATCCTAGTTTAAATTAAAATTAATTGAGAAAATACCCTACAACAACCCTATAGATAAAACGCCGCCTGATGCGTAGTATCCATTTCTATGAAATTCTTCTGATCAGGTTCCCACCAAAATTTTTTCTTTAATATGTCATTTCGCAAGGAGAACGAACGCTCAGGAAAACTGATCAAAGACCAAAGATCTTCGTACAAAAAAGTCTACAAAATGTAGCAGCGCATTCTGTGACCCAATCACAGTTAAAAACGGAGAATGCTGCTGTGTTTATATCCCAAGCCCAACTTTGAATGCGCATGATGTGAGAGGCCCTTATAATCTGGCTATAAATTATTCGGCAACCGCTATTCTTCTTTACAGCTCTTCAGTACTAATTTAGACTGTAAACTTAAAACTCTTATGTACACACAGATATTCACTATATGAAATCTCAAAGTCAACTATATCCTCTGCGGTGGACGTCGCCTTTATTTAGAGATCACGGCCGGTTCTTGAAATGTCCCGAACATACGTGATATTGCGCATAATTTATTTCATTTGCTGGATTAGTAGTCTTGTATATGTATATGTGTTCGTGTGTGTGTATCTTCTGTTTACTTTTTCGTTCTGTGTTAGTTGTTTTTGTTTCTACTTTAAATCGCGGTTCGGGGAGTTTTACTCTAGATTGTTGGTTTTGCTTTTAGTTTATTACATTGCTTATTTCTACAATAGGTCAATTCACACCAATTCCCTGCTGACAATTATTTTTTTATGATTTTATAGACCATTTTAGATTATGACTTCGTAACAACACAATTTAAGACGAATCGTAGTGATTATATAGTTCAAGGGTAAGAACATTTTGAATACTAAGTGATTATAATAACAAATAATCTAAACAACAATCCTCATTACTTGTGATTACTATCAAATAGTAAAAACGGGTCAAAAGTAATCATAAAAGTAATTCGACTACTTTGAAATATTACTTTTAATTATTTTTGATTATTATTCAAGTAGTCGAATTACTTTGTTGATAACGGTTGATTATTTTCAATAATTTAGTAGTAATATAAAGTAATCCTAATTATTTTTAGATTACTTGTAATCGTTATTAATTAGTAATCATGCGAAACTTGAAATAATCTTAACCCAATCAATTACTTTTAAATTAAAATAATTAAATTATTTATTATTACGATTACTAATTATTACTTAATAGCTTTGAATAAGACCGAGTTTCTACATGAAATATTTCTTGAAAGTTTTGTTGGTGGAATACTTTTTACCCCAAACATAAACTGTATTTCCAAGGGAAAGTATCCAGAGATGGGAATGTGGTCATTATAAAATATAAAGATAGAATCATAGTATCCCTGCTACAGAAATGTCAATGTTTACATTGTATATTTGGAAAACTATAATGACACACTGGGTTCCATTGCCTCCAATGAATGAATGATTTTTTTTTTTTTTAACGAAGTATCGGGTAAAAATAGTAATATTGTTGCAAAAAGTGGAAAAAAAAAATTTTTTTTAATTAAAGTTAAAAATATATTTCTCAAAAGCTTGAAAGCTCCAATTCTATAATGAAACCGTCATCTTCGGGTAATTTAGCCCACAGTGAAAAATTTTGTAAATTGATTTCATTGTTGTAAAATTGTTACTGTTGTTGTTGTTTTAAAATATTCTGAAATCAGAGTATTTTAAATATTTGGTGGAATATAACTTTAATGTAACGATCTCGTTTGCTTTGTAACTTTGTGATAACATAGTGCGATATGTTAGCTTTCATTTAAGGAAAGAAAAAAACTTGCGCGTTTTATTACGATTTTTTTTTAGTTACGATCAGCCACGTGTCCGGCTGATATGAAGGCACCCTTAACATTAAAAACAATTCGTAAGTCACATTCGTGGGATTTTTTTTTGGCAAGTACTATACATCTTGTTTATGCACGAATAATTAATGTGTGTATGAAATAGAATTAGCTTTCTCAGGATATTAAAAATTGTTATTATTTTATTAATCAAAGCACAAACTTTAAGGAAAGTTCTAACAATATTCCCTGAGTTAAATAAGCGCCATTTTGAAGATGATTCAGCCCAGTGTGCAGCTCCTTTAATTTCGTTGCTTACTTGTAACATTTGTAATTTAAAATATTCTTCAGACTTATACGAAAATAAAAATACTCACCTTTCTTGCATTTCTTCTGAATGGTTCGTGTTTGATCGCAGGCTGGATCACCCTTTTTAAGTGTCAACGTTCTTGAGCGAGTGTTAGTTTTGATGTCACATTCAGTCCATGGATTTTTGCCATAACGGCATGAGAGGCCTATAAAGAAGTTAAGACAAATAGAAGATTTATAATATTTTTATTATGGGCTTCAACATTTGCTGATCTTAAACTCGCTTCAAATTTCAAATAATAAATTGCACGAAACCTCCACAATTCACTGTAAATTGTTCATATTATCCTGCTATTTTTTATATCCTTGCGGCAACTATAAATTTAGAAACACATTTAGACTTTAAGATACAATAGTTAGTCTCTTATTTCTGTGTTGGCCATTTCCTCTTTCCGCTGAACACAAGTTTTGTTGTCGTTGTTGTTGTCTGAGATTTTCTTTATTTTTTTATTTTGTAGCTTTTCTACGACAGTTTTATAGCGGAGCTCAATTTAAACTTTTTATGTTGTGTGTGTGTTTTTTTGCAAATCTGTCCTTTGAACATGACATTCATTAAATTGGCAGTTAGTTAGTTGATGCCATGGCCGACAGACAGTGTTGTGTCGAGTAGCCACACACATTCAATGATAAAATATCTATTTCTAATGTGGCCAAGAAAATAATAAAGCCACATGCCTGTTTATTACATTGAGAGATAAGTTTGTTTTATGTCATATAAATTAGAAATTGAAGATAGATAAATAAAGTAAATAAATCTTTTTTTCTTGTTGTGTTTTTTAGTTTTGATGCTGTTGGAGAAAATAATGGGGCATTTCAAAGTCCGCAAAAGCAACCAGGTGAGAGTTTATATTTTTGGCCTATCATGTCCATAAAAGAAACAAATTTTGCAGTGTTTTATTATTAGGCTCCTCAAGTAAACGCTTAAATGCCTCGAAAATCGTGCTCAAATAAACTGTCTAAAATCGTTTGAAAATACCTTGCAGTCGTGAAACAAGTGGCTCTAATTCGCCCAATAGCGTAAATACAATTTTGAAAGGGGTGACTGAGACTGAGAGCCCATCGTCTCAAATATTTGAGTTTGTTTTCACAAAAATTTCCTAGGCGATTGTAACGTTCGGAATACAGAAAGTTTCACGTATTCGCCGTGATGTAAAACAAAAACAAATTTTTAAAAAATGTTACAAAGTTTATTTAAAAAATAAGGCCCTTGCGTTATAAACATTTCAAGTGGACATGACATTGACATATTGACATATTAAGTTCTTGCTGAGAACCATTCGCAAGTGGCCATGGATATTCTTTAATATCATGAAAATACCAAACCTATAAACTATTCAGCTTCTTTTGACATAATACCTTGTTAATTGCGCAATTAAGTCCTTAACTAAGCTGAATTTATCATAGAAGAACTTAATTAATAAAAAGAGCAATAAGTACTTAATTGAACCATTAATTGAGTCAAATTCCCGAATGCTACTCTGGTGAAGTGTGTTTAGTCTGTTCAATGGCAAAATCATACTACCCACCAATACAACTGCATTTTATTTTTCATGGCAATTTTCAAACTATATTTGTAATAAATGAAAATAAAAAGAAGTGGCAGGTGTACTTCACGGTTAGTCATCTTCATGAAATATTTAACGAAGAAAGGTTTTAAATAATAAATTTCGTTAAAAAATGTATTTTAAATTCGAAGTTCTCTTAATTTTTCCAAATTCACAAACACAAGTTTCTGTAAAATGCTAATTGAGTAAGCTAAATTCCATATGTGTAAACCCTAAAGTCTGTAACACAATTTAAAATGTTAGCACCACATAGAGGAGATTATAAGAAAGGCTCTAATATGTTTGTTGCTATGCAGGGGAGCCATGTGCTCAAAATGGGGCTTCATTTCTAACATATCACACTGGGTCTATAGAAGCGCGATTAGCGCAATTCTGATCTACACCTGCATAGGATGGTAGACGACAGAGGATAAGAGGTGTTAACATAGTTAACTTACAGAAGGTTCAACGAACATGCTGCCTTGGCATAAGCGGTCCAATCAGAACCACATCAACAAGGCCGCTGAAGGCTATACTGAACATCCAACCAATAGAGTGGACCATACATCAAGACATCAGAAAATGTGGTAGGTAATGGTCGGTTATACGCATGGCGCGGAATTAGCGGACCGGCTACCTGAAACAAAGTTTATATTAAATTGTGAGACGCTGATACCAGACAGACGCTTTTGATCAAACGGAACCCCAGCGCAGATGCCCACGGGAATGAGATGGCTTTAAGCTAAGGGATTAGACGAGATTGGGTAGTTAATTGAGGAACCAGTGACCAAAATATACTTCCAGATCATAACACGATCCTTCAAGCGATTAGGGAGTGTCTGAACGGCCTAAGGGGTACTAGCAGGACTAGGGAGGCCTTCATTTTTCTGTATCTATTATTTATTATTAGTTTTAGGCTATAATAACACCGCAACTTGATTGTGCTTCGCTTTAACCATTTTAGGCTATTTATAAATCTCGTAATCATTATGGGCTTTATTTTGACTAGGTTGTCTGGAACTAATATTCCACTGCCTGGGGAGTTAAAACCTCGTCTTGCCACTCCAGTGCAATAGATCACGTCCTGCCCTTCCTCTGCACACCTCCTTCATTCATGTGATAGCTACATACGTCTAGACTGTCCTGTTAAGAATTTTGTGTGGAGTTTAATATAATTTGTGTTGAGATTTAATTCTTTCGGAGTCAATGAGTCTTTCTCCTTTTACGTATTAGGGTATCTGGACCTATAAAATTAGAGTCAGGGCCGTTTTGGGTCAGATAGTCTGCCATTTTACTGAAATCCTCGCTGGTATCTAAGAGTTCAAAGCACTACCACCCTAACTTTGATTAGAATGATTAGGTTGCTAATGAATTAAACGCTGCCTGGCTATTCAAGAAATTGCATATTTTAGTACCGAGACTGTTCCTACATAAAAATTTTCCATTCCAACAGACATTGCCATCGTCCATCTTGGACGCATACGTAGTAGCTCGTTGAGCTGAGGATAATACATTTTGCCAAATAATTTTCCACTTTTAACGAAATATTTTTCCTAATTAAAATTATTTCTTTTGAAGAAAAACAGCGAAGAAAATAGAAAAACTTAAAAGTGGTCCTTTCCATTTGTGAATATTTTAGTTAATGTCTGCATAAAATATGTTTTAAATTTTTGCGATAAGAGAGAAGTGTTTTTCCAAGACTTGTATAAATTTACATTCATCCTCAAATAGTTTGTGTACTGCTTAAACCTTAAAGAGAAATCTTACACAGACATTTGCTTCCGCTCGTGCTTTGGGAAAACAAGAGGACTTCTGGAGCCAGTATTTTTTGTGCTGGTGCAAATACACACACAAAGTTTTTATTATTTATTCACTCGATTACTTAAGTTGACTACAAACGTTCATTCAGCAGTTGAGCACTACTTACCATCATTCTTTGTGCCACGTTCATTGCGTATTAAAATCTCGTGATCATCTTCTTCCCAGATTTCACCCTGTGATGCTGTCGTTGGCTGTGTTTGTTCACCAACTGGCAGAGCTAATGGTGTCTCTTGTACTTCTGTTGTGCCGCATGCTAAATGTGGCAACATTGACAATGAGGCCAATGCCACCAATATAAATGTACATAGTGATGTTGCAAGTTGATTATGGTGGCGATAATGTTTCATTTTGTCTCTACTCTGAACTTTTTTTCGCTGTCCTTGCTGGTGGTATCTATTGGGGGTGGTAAATCTGTATCTGTGTAGCTGTATTTGTTGAGTTGATAATAGGGTTGTGGCAGTTGTTGTGGCTTCTAGTGAATTCAATTTTGGCGTCGAGTGTGGTGCCGTTGCTGATACTTATGATGGTGTCGGTGAGAGTGCTACTGCAGCTGAAAATGACGATGCTTGTGGTGGTGATGTTGGTCTTGGTGTTGGTGACGGCAAAGCTTTCGTTACGCAATTGTGAGCAGTAAGCAAACTTTATTTGTTTGTAACACTGTGTCAATGCTAAAGAGATTGCGGTGTGCTTGTGTCGGTGTTAATATTTTTACCCTATTTTATTCTTCAAAAACTGATGGTATTTCAATCAAGTGAACCCTGCAATCATAAAAGATATAAAAGCAAAAAATGTGTGAATAAAACACGAAATACAGTACACAATTATTTATAATGAAATTCAAATTATTAACAAGAAAAATGCGTTACGGAAAGATAGACAAATAAAACGGAACTATATCAATACAATACAAAGAAATTAAGATTTTCTTACGTCATCTCATGTCTTTGCAGGGATTGTTATGTCAATAATTGCTAAAAGGAATAATAATAAAGAAATAAATCTACGGCAAATAAATCGCTTTGTATTGTAATTGAAACTTCAAATTATAACGCAAATACCCCACTGATAACACTGTGCAACGCAAAAAAAATTAAAAAAAGTTCTGACAAAGAATTCGGTCAGGGGGTTGGTGGGGGGAAGGGGGTGAATATACGGGTATCGGCGTTTTTAAAGTTAACATCTGGCTTTCATTTTGTGGGGGGTGGTGGTTAAAGTTCCCCACTTTTGCACATTGTTATAGTAAATCGTCATACGAAATCTTGTGAGTTTATGTATAATAAAGTGTGCTCAGCATGTACAGCAGTATGTACAGCACTACGGGGAACGTTTTTGTATAACATTTCACACCTCTAACTTTTACCTGCATGAGTCTCTTTTGTTCTCTTCTTAAAAAAGGGCAAAAAATTTCCCCTTGACTTGTCAGCGAATCCTCAGTATTTGAAGCAATAATTTGGAATAATTGGAGCATCAGTTATGAAGAGAATCTTATGAAATGGTAAATAATTTTATCAGATATATGCACCTATTGAAGATCACCAGAGAGGCGAGATTATCCACTCTCTGGAAGCCGAAATATGCTGATAAATATTTAACCTACCGCTTTCTCTTGCGTGGTGATTTATAGAGAGATTTTATTCAAGACATATTTTTATTACAAAATAGGGTTATCAAATCAGCTTTTGTGCGATATTTTAACACTAATTTTGAGTAAGTACGCAATTAACCCTTAAACACATTTTAAGTTTTGAATTATTACTGACGTTCAAGTTAAATTTTGAAAGCAGAGGTTTATGGGAAATATATATGTAGGACATTTCAGACCCCTATATTGCTTTTTAAGGGAACTTTTTTGTCCTTGCGAAGAGTTAGAGGGTTAAAATGTTCCATAAGAATGTTCCGCGTAGCGTTTTACATAACATTTCTAAACATACTTCAAATGCAACGATTACAAGATTTCCTATGCCGACTCACTATAATAAATACTGACGATATTTTTAACATATAATTTGCTTTCGTTGTACAGTGTAATTATATTTGTTGGTAGAATAAACAAGAACATTTTAAATTCTTCCACACTTTTTTCGCTTAAGATTTTAAATATAATGTTTAATTTTTTATTAGAGGGCTGAACAAATTGTAAGCAAAACTGTTCGCTTAAGCAGACCACTCTATCCAGTTTCTCTTATTTCATTATTTAGTTTACTAAGAATACAAAACGTTTGTTGCCCAATTGCTGACAAAATCTCTCGATTGAACCATTTAGTGCACGAGCGTAGTAGCAAGGCTACTGCGTAGATTTTTGTCAATAAAGCAGGCAATTTTATAAAGACGGATTGGAATGTTGTGTAAAATCAGCTTTTCGCAGACTCATATGTGTCACATGCTTCCTTAAGGCCATGATCAGATTTACTTGCACAACAAGACTAAAGGCTCAACTATAATATACATAAGCTGGCTTAAGCAACTGTGCAATTACATATAAATCATATGTGGCAAACTTTAATGTACTTAACAACACTTTTCGTTAAGTTCCGTCAACTGTCATTTGCTTAAGCAAAGTACGAAACTGATCGCACATTCCGTACGAAAACAGCTGATTGTGTTATAGATACATACATTAACAAACAAGCTGCAATGGAGGACGAAAGTGAAAATTTTTTTTTTTTCTAAATTTAATAGATAAAAAAAATTGTTTGTATCAAAAAAGAGACGCATTTTATTATAATCGCAACTCAACGAGCATGGAAAAAGTAGCACAAAAATTAAAAAAACATTTTATTGTTTATAAGTTGAGTGATGCCCACCGCTGCAGTTCTTAGTACTTTTGGCCAAAATTACACAAGCACCAAAAATTTTGTATTTTTTGTTCGAAAATTTCTTAAAACTAATAAAAATAATTTTTAATTTGTATATGAATGTTATTAAATATATAAAATATATCTATTCAACACCTTTTTGTTAACGAATTTTATTTATTCTGAAATAAAGTATGTTTTTGCAAAAGTACGAATAAAACAAATGTGCAACTGTGGCACTATAGTTTCTAGGCTCATGTAAGTACATTGTAGCCACCTAAAAGTCTCCAATAATTTGCTTAAGCATTTGACAGGCTTTTCGTTCAAGTTTTGACATTAGCTTAAGCTACCTTAAGCATATTATAGTTGGGCCTTAGCTCTATTAATTACATACATTTTGCCTAGAAGAGTAAGCTGTTAGATCTGTCAAATATCGTATGTACTCTCTAAAAATATTACGGTGATGATTAAAAGTAAATGTGTTATGCGGAGTTTTTGACAGGTCTAATCAATTTGTTAATTAAATACATTTCAAGCGATCTGAGTAGCACTTCATTATCGCATCTTTTTTATGACATCGAAAAATAAAAAAAATAACCATTATTCCATTCCCAAACGTCTTGTGTCATTATATCGTATATAAAAATAAGCGTCTGGTTTATTTGTTTGTAAATAGTTCTAGTTTTTGAAATTGTTTTTTATTTAAATTACTCGTATGTTAAGATCACAATTTCGTTATAAAACTTTGACAGTACTGGTTTATTAAATTGTTAAGTATAAACCAAAAACAATATGTTATTTCTATAGTTCTTGTACACTGAAATTATCCCCAATTTTTGGGTACATGCAAACTAAGCCGGGAGTAACACCAAACAATACCTTTTTGAAATGTGCTAGTTAAGTGCTTTTATTTGATACCCCACACAGCGTCATGGCTATTTCTTCAATAGGCTCCATAGCGTAGAATCAAGATCTAGCCGCTTCTACCTCATTTGTCTAGTTATTATTAGTAGTAGGGATTTTATCTCTCATTTTTCTTTTTTCAAGTAACACAAAGGGACCAGATTTGCGGACTTTCGTGCGCCTGGACTTGAAGGCGGCTGAACCTAACCGAAGTTATGAGGGAAAAGATGAACATATATACATACCCACATATATGCCGGTTAAACACACATGCAGCTTTATGTTTTGTCGTAGTCCTGAAAAAGGAAGATCTTGTTGCAAATTTATGACCTTTCGAGACGAAATTTTGAGTCAATTATGAAGCAACCGGGAAACTCGTATTTTGAAATTGTGCTGATTTTAATTGTTTACAGAAATAATTCGTGAATACAAATTACTTTCCCCAGAAGGTTTTATAAAAGTTGTTTAAGACGGATTTTGCTACAGTTATGTAAACGTTTGTCCAGCTCTGTTTAAAGTCATTTCTAATAATAATTAAATACTCAATAATTTTGAACTTGTCTTGATTTTAATCAGTTCGATTGATTGGGATCTCTTGATATAAAACGCATGTTGTTTTGCCGTAAAAAACTTTTTCCATAGAAGAAGGAACAAACAACTCTAAAATTTAACAATAACTTAAAGTTAAAATATTTTATTTATCTTAAAATTAGCGCAAAGCTTACGACTTGAAAACCATACAGCATTCGTAACAAACACTTCCATATCAGTACATTTTAAGTTCTTGTTGCAGACACCATATTCTTATTCATACCTGCTCCCATATTTATAACCACGTCGAGGAGAGAGATCGTGCAAATCATTGTTAACATGAGTTTCAAGAAAAGTAAAAGCTCTTCAATTTTACTTTTTTAATTAATCGATTTTAAATTGAAGCTTTTGTGAAAAGTTTTTATTTTATGTCTGAACTGCAATAAAGCATTTCTAGCGTCTGATGAGACTTTTCGGCAGACTATCTCTATATTTTGGAATATATCTTCTTTGTTCTCGTTTTCTAATTTTACAAGGAACTTTGTTTCCCAGTTTTCTCTAAGTTATTTTTCTCTGAGTAGCAATATAACCCTTTCATTTGATTACCTTTCAAAAGGTCCAAAGTATACCAAATGCAATTGAATACATCGAACGGCCATCTCCCTTGGTGCCAGACGTTTACGTAGATAAATCTTCATTCGCCGAAAAAAGTCGTTAAATTTTATTTTTAATTTTTATTATGGGGAATTTAAAAATTATCTGTGTTTGTTAATAATAACTCAGCTGTTCAATACACTGGGAGAAACTGTGTCATGACAGCGACTCTACCAAATAAGTCGTCTACGATGCGCCAAAATCGTAGTAGGACTCTTTTGTTCATACTTTAAACAAGCCTTAAAATCAAGGCAAATTGATAAATGGTCGATTCAAGGGTGGATTTAAGGTCTTTCCGGCTCTGTTGTGGATGTCAAACTACATATAAAAAGGCCAGAAATGGCGAAATGAGTTTATCTGTTTTTAATGGCCTTACGTCGGAAAGAAGCACGGAAGTGTCTTGAAACGATTGCTGAAAGCAGTGTCAAGTAATCCTAAAATGCTTAAAACTTGAGACGAAATAGCTAAGATATTTTAGTGCTTTACATTTTTATATATGTTTTTTTAGGTTCGGCTTTGAATGACAGACATGTTTAAAAAATAAAAAATTTTGATGCTTGAAGAGATTGTCATAAAAAGTACTTATTTTTTATAATTTGCGTTATATTGAATTCCTTAATACTGGGCTTATTATTAGTTCTACGCCAGCTCAATTTTGCCGTCACGTCATTGCTCAGGAATTTGTTTATGGCTTTAATATACACATTTATACTATGTACGTATGTTTTTCTTAATTTTGAAACTTTTTTGAAATGCAGAAAATAATTGTCAGTTTTTATATTTAATTTTACAAATTTTGAAACTTGTGCAACAATCATCAAAAGGGCTTACAAAAATATCATGTGTAGGAGTCAAATACGATCATAGACTACTAACAATCTTCTAATGCTTGTCAAAATGCGTAAACAACGCAAAATCGTCATATCGAGGAGCAAAACAAAATTCGACACCAATCGTATGTGGGTAACCAAAAATAGAGTCGTGAAGTAATTTTGTGTGGCAAACAACCTTCAAATACCAGCTGATTAGTGCCTTTCTGTCAACGTGAGAGTGTAAATCGTTTCTTTTCCAACAACAACGGATGGTTTCGAGAATAGCACTGACCGCAGTGTATTCCAATTTTTATTTCGATAATTTGGTAATTTTCTAATTATCATCCGTTCAGTGTGCTTGTCGAACTTTCTTTGGAAAACCACATTTGGGCACACTAGCATATGTTCCGGTGGCATAATTTCTAATTTTAGCATCAAATGTAGACTTGGCAAAATATAACATATTTCAAAGTTCGGACAAGGATTTGCCTTCGCGTTTAAGTTTAACCTATATTTTTTGCACATCTTCACTTATTTGGCATATTTTATATATTTGAATGCAGTTATTACTACAGCTTGATTTGGGGAAAAAGACCTTTAAGTCTTATTTTGATCAAAACATTTTCATTCTGGCATCGCTGGGCCACTTGATTAAAAGGCGATTTTTTTACAAACCCTCCCTAGTTTAAGTCTTGAAGAAATAAATTAAAATAATTAACGTGCATGTGATGAGACCATGCTTGCAAACAAAATTTTATGTAAAACTCTCTGTGTGTTAATATTATTTCGATCTGACTCCTTGTGCTCAACAACTGAAACTCGTTGAGACATGCACTCCTAAATAAAAGAAAATACGCAGTTTTTTTGTTGCAAATAGCTTCGTTTGTATTAGTAGCTTTAATTTTTGTTTGTGTTTAAGTTTTTCATCGTTTTGTGTTTACATAACTTTTACCGAAAGGCAAAAGAGATACGATTACTCGTATTACAAAAAGTGATTTGAATTGAGTTTCCACATAACAGTGTGAAATATTTTCCAAATATTAAAGTGTGCATAACTAACAAAATTAAATTAATGTAGAATATTAATTTAATTTTGGAGGTTTACAAAGTTGTAGAATTTTTGGAATGGATTTCCGTCATCTCTGGCCAAGTTGGGTTTGGGGACAAACCGATTTCGGCTATGTGCTATCTTCACCTAACAAAACATCAATAAAAGAGCTGTCTTTAAACAATTAAAAAATTAAAATAGTTTTGGTTTTAATATTTTCAAAACTAATGGAAATAATTAATTCATTATCCGCCTCATGCCGTAGAAGGAATAAGTTCATCATTTCGAAAATTTTTATAAATTTTTAATTTTTAATGTCCTTAACAAAAACTATGTTTTTTTATTGATTGGGTTGGAGTCGGTTAGTTTTGCGTAACCTTTGTTAAATTCCCTTTTGAACTTCTAACACATGATTGCAAAGGCCTTGTCTTTGCCTAAAATTACGAATGAAAAGAAACTATTTTAGAGTAGAGTAAATATTTTTGATGCAAAACTAGTTTCCGTTAAACCGAAACCAAAGAGGGGAATTTTCGGGAGATCGAACTAATCCACTTTTAAAGTAAATTTTTTTCTAATAATTATTTTGTTCTTTGGCAGACAGTGTTTTAGTTCGAACCAGTACTCCCTCTACTCGGCCATTAAATTTTTAGAACTGCAAATATATGCGTGCCTCAAATTATTTATTTACATAAATTTTGTTGCAAAAGCATTTCCTGCAAAAATAAATGAATGTCTATTTACTGTGTGTTTAGTTGTTCGGTTGTTCGTACAAGAGAAGAAACTAAACAAAACTTTTTAATGCCTGTGTGTGCATTTCCCTTGTGGTAAATTGCAAATGTATGCAATATGCAAAAAGTGTAAACAAGTTTGTTGTCATAAGTGTGTGTGTGTGTGCGTGTGTATGTGTGTATATGTTCATGCACAAGCTTCAAAATTGCTGAAAGCAATAAACAACATATTTTTACCGAGTTTTGTGAATATTTCAAGCAAAACTTTTATCTTCCTTTTATTTCTCTGGATGCAGAAGTTGTGTGTTTGGTTTTACGCTCCTTCTCGGAAAAAAATTACTTGTGTGTTGGGTGCTGTCTCACGTAAAAACTTACAGGCCTGTTGGAAGTAGTTTTTGTGTTTGTTTTTCTTGTTGGTTTTGTTTTCATCAAACACACATTGAACGTTTGTTTTATTTTGTCTTGTAGTTGTAAGTTTTATGTTTAGCGTTTATATTTGTTGTCGTTCTTTTCTTGTTGTTTGTGTTTTAGAGGCTGTTGACTTTTGTTGCATACTTTTAGGATTTTATTTTCGCTTTTTAATATTTATTTGTATTCGCTCGTGTGAAACTTAAATTATTGTCAACGTAACAACATACTTCGCTTCACCGTATTTCAATCGTTTGTTTTATGTAAATGTTTAATAATTACTCCTTTACATACGGCACGGCACATGCACGCAAACAAAATAGAACGAGGAAATTTAAAAGAAGTGCAACAACGTGTTAGGAAGTATTGGTCTAATAAATGCGATTTTTTAAGTCATGTCATTATTAAATAAAGCATGTACTTAAACCTATGTACATTTTTTAAAACCTTTTAAAGTTCTTTGACGAAATTGGAACTGGGAAATATGCTGTTGGGCAAATATTTGCAATCCCGGAATTCACAGGAAGTTTGCGGCGCACAGCGGTGTTTAAGGAGAGCGGCGGTTTCAGGACAATTTATTTTTGAAATCAGATTTCAGTAAACCAATTAGCAGGTACTATGTCTCTATATCTGCTGGGCTATAAGGAATTGATCATCACCATTTAGAAGCTCATTTACACTTCAAGGTACAGGGTTATCCATTTTTCGGTTTCAAGAGTATAGTTCAATAAAACGCTCATAAAGCTATCACATGGATGAAACTTTTATTTCATTATATTGCTTGGACCTTGTCATTACGTAGGACATACAATGTCGATCTTTTTGAGATAGTTTTCAACCACTTTTTTGTACACTTAGGGCGGTATCTCGGCGATAACTGAACGATTGTGGGTTTTCATATGCTCCAACGTTAGAGGATTATCCGCTTAGACACGGTGTTTGAGGTAGCTGCGCAAAAAAAACTCTAACGATGTAAAATCGCATGATCCAAGTGGCCAATTGACATCGCCAAAACTTGCAATTACGCCTTCTGGGAACTTCCCATTCCTTAAAGACAAAATAGGTCATGTTGTGTGGCTCGTGGTATCGACTTGTTCAAACCACATATCGTCCAGTTTGTAATCTTTAAATGCAGGCCAAAACAAGTCGGCAATAACGATATGAACTGCCGATGATGGTTTCTTCCAGCGTCATTTTCAAATAAGCCCCAATGACACCTCCAGACCATAATGCGCACCGAAAAGTAATTTTGTTAGCACCCCATATGTGACAATTTTGCTTGTTGACGTAGCCACCGATTGGGAAATGAGCTTCATCGCTAAAGAATATTTTGTGCGAGATATCAGCACTGAAAGCTTTTTGCTCTAGCACCCAATCAGGGGATCAACGGCGTTGTGAATGGTCAGTCGAAAAGTGCAAATCCAAATTCAAAATACGCAATAATAAGCCGTTAGAGAGACTCAATTGCTGGAATCGAAAAATTCAAATTATCCAGATATTTAACAGCGGACAGCCTTACGAGACCGGCGGTGTTGAAACCACGATATGGATTTATATGTCACGGAGTTTATGTCGTTCGGAAAAGAGGTTAGGCAGACTTAGATGCCGATGGAATGCATGAGTAGAAGAAAAGTAGTCGAAAGGCTGCATCGGACACTCATTGTGGAAAGCGTTCAACACAATAAGTGCTTGGAGAATAACATAAGTATTTTTACTCATAGTTCTCTTATTGACGGCAGGACAGGAGTAGGTGTATACCCAGTTGAGGTGAATTTGTCCAGTGCTCTGCGTCTAGGGGAGTACGTGCCTGTTTACCAGGCAGAACTGCATCCACTGAATCCCTTGCTACAAAGTCGGGCGCATGGAAGAAAGGTTTTTAACGCACTTGACAATCAGTCATATGAGGCAAAAGAACGTATACTCCAAGCTAATGCTGGAATGTATTTAAAAGTCGTGGAATGAGTAATGTTGATGTGGATTTAAGGACACATAGGTACAGCTAAGAATGAAAAAGCAGAAGGAGTAACAAAATGGGGATCTCCTGTGATTTTTTGTAGTCCAGAATACAGAGTTGCTCGGTGGCATCATAGACCTTTAAAGGTGAAAGGAAACTACAACATGTAGACAGGCTCGAATAATAATCAAAGAGTCCCTCAGCTGGATGGCCAATAATTAGGTTAGCTATAATAAGCTGAATTACTGCGTTAATGATCGGTCATATATCATCTGGCCAACTTGAAAATTGAAGAATAGGTTACTTGCAGGCTGTGCATTGAAGATATTGAGCTGGTAGCGTACATTGGGTGTGAGTGTGCAACACTGTCTAGCATAAGGTTTAAGATCACGGCCAGACACTTACTAAGCAATTATAAGAGCCTCCGTAATAAGGAAGAAGGCCGACAGTAACCAGCCGACAGTCTGATATTACTGCAGTTAATAGTAAAGTTTAAGTATTAACACGAGACTCCATAGAAGTACAGTAGTCGTTAATAACAAATCGGTTGCCTGAAGACAATTTAAGGAACGCAGAATATTGAAAAACGACCCATAAAGTAAGCGGTCTGCTTCGATATCCCCCCTACATTAATAACAATAATAATAAAAATATGTCATTCATTTCCATTTCTAAGCAACTATTTTCAAAGAAAATCTTGAACCTTTGGATTCTGTGAGATCCTAGGAGATGTGCTCTATAAAGCCTCAAACTAGGTCAAAAACCATGGCAAACTCAATCCCTTGCCGTGTGGCGGTGGATTGCCAACATTTTTTTTCAGTAACTGCGTTTTTTTCCTCTACACGGAAATTTGTATAAGTCCGCAATTACCTGTTTTTGGAAACTCAACTACAAAGTCGGCATATATACTCGTATATTATTAAAAACATACAAGTTTGACATATATGTATATCATCCTACTAATTAAAACACATACGAGGTGTGTCCACTAAATAAGGAAAATCTTAATTGTTCTTACAAAAACTTTACGTATTTACCAATATCAAACGTAAAAACTTGTGAGACAAATTAAAAACTGATTTCAATGCACCTCGTATATGCCTACTTATTGCAATGCTGCACAAATTGCTAACGAAGTCATAGTTAAGAGCACTAAAAATTTTAACTGAAATATAAGCAAAAAAATATATCAAATATTTAAAAATATTTATGCATAAATGCATTGGGAAAAAAGAATTACAATGTAGGGAGTTTTTTTCAAAAATATATTTTTAGTTGATTGAAATCATGCTGTCATGTTCGTGCACAAACAAAAACCATAATTTGTTTACAATTTGTTGCTGTTTTTATTAAATCAAATTACAATAATAAAATAATTTTAAATAATACAAAAATTCTATGAAGGGTTTTTGGGATTTTATTCTTATATATTAAATTAAATTAAATAAATAAGTTTTAGATTTTTTTTTTGGAAATTTATTGTTGAGGGGCCGAGGCTCTATGCACATTTCACTGGTTACTTAGGCTAGCTCATCAGGAATCAGTTATTCAACTTTTTACAAACTTAAACATGTTATGCCTGAAATTCTTTAGACCAAATGAGAAATCCAAAGAAAATCGAGACAAAAACATTAAAGTTTTAGCAAAAAATTATTATTTTATTTTTTCCTTACTACGTTTGATTGGTATTTGCCAACTCTAAATTTAGCTGTAACCCGTTAAAAAAATAAAAACAATGCAGGCTTTGATTTGCTTTAGGTAGAAAAGCAAAAAACAGCCAGTGTTGCCAATATTTCCACAAGTTATTGCATATTTATTATACGAATAGTTTTTGGGATTTTATTCTTTTACATTAAAAAATAAAAATAATTATTTTTGCTATTTTTTTAATTACAAAAATAGCTAAAAGTAGTTTTTTTAATTAAAAAAAAAATTACCTAAAAATAATAATTATTATTTTTTAATATTAAAGAATAAAATCCCAAAAAATAAAACACCAACGAATTGCTAAAAACTTCTCAAAACGAAAAATGATACCGAAGACAGCTTATAGCCGAAATTGGTTTGTCTCCAAACTAAATTTGACAAGGGAATTTGACATCCAAACTGTTTAAAAAAATTACTCAGCTGCTCTGGTGAGTTTACCTGCTTAGTCTAACCTGGTCTTCCGCTTTAAAATTCATAACAACTGAACTTCAGAGTCATGTGCAATTGTGAATGCAAAAAATTAAATTAACACACTTGTATCACAAAATTTATATGCTATCACTTCAAGCTTGCCGCTCCAACGAAAAAAGTGCTATAAAATGAAATCGTATTTCTTTTGAAATAGAAAATTTTTGAACACATTATTTGTAAAGGAACTAGTGCGAGCCAGCATCCGATACACATTTTAATTTCATGTTGGTGAAAATATTTGCCGCTGAGGTACTGCTATCTCAAATATGAGTTTCTTTTTACCAAAAAGTACGAAGAAAACTTTTCAACTTCCACATAGACATAATAGTGAAAATGAGCAGCAAAAAACTAAGAAAAAAAATCATGTTTTGCTTTGAACTTGCGTTCTCCTCTTTTTTATAAAAATGCAAAAAAAAAAATAAAAGAAAATATCAACCACAATTTTATATACCTAACACTAGCTTAATAGAGTTAAAATTAAGTTTTATATTAAGTGAAAGAATATGCCACCTAAGACAATTACTTCACGAAATTAGCATAACCCCTTTTCGGTTTGGCAAATTTTAATGACTTCACTTTGATAAGGAAAGACAACTCTATTATTTCATATGAAGACTTTACGATTAAAATTTTAAAGCTTTTCAAAATAATCCTCTCAAATTTTCAAAGCTTTTACTCACTTTAATCTCCCATAGTTTGAAAATAAAGCGATTGCCAAATCGCATTCGATTTAATAATCGCCATTGCCGTTTGAGTTTGTGATAAAACTGGAGCATAAACAAATATTGCAATGAAGATATTTTACTTTGATTTTTTGACAGCGACGAAAATTGAAATACTTGTATAACAGTGAGAAACGGGCTTAAGCGACCAAATTGCTGAACAGTTTCGCCAAATTTCTTGCGATGCCAAATGAAATATGAGTTTTTTAAAAGGGGAAGAAATTACGCCCGGTGCATTTTTCATATCTGTCCCTAAGACGCTTTCTCCCGGAGGCGCGACGTCCCTGAATAATCACAGAGATATTATCATGTGGCCCCCCGTAAACTGTTTATATAGGGATTGTTTAGCTCGCAGGCCCATGTCATTAAACCCCAAATGAGGGAAATTTATCTGCACAAATATTTTGATTCGTTAAATACTGAAGCACCACATAATATACTTAAGTATCTTCTACGAAATCAATTGAGACCAGATAGACAAAAGTAGAGTGTCTACAAAAACTTGTTCATTCAAACAACGTTAAGTGCTCAAATCGTTCGTTTATGGCGCCCAAGTGGTTCAGTATATTCTTGTCTTTTTTTACACATTTATTTCATTATTTTCCATGTTGTTTTTGTACAATATTCTATTAAAGAGAGTGGCAAATACAAATAATGTACAACTACTAGCAAGAGAGAACAGAGATGATACAAGAAGGGCGCTTTCTAAAAATAAAATGGTTGAAACGTTCTATAAAAAAAAGTTGTTTTAGCTTCTTTTAATGCCTGAGCTGTTTTGGTGGTTAATATGAATATTTATGAGTTGCTGTATAAAACATGAACAAACATGCTTGAATATCTAAAAAAAAACATGTAAATTTATACAACTTACATTTGCTTCTGTAGAGAACTTCTTATGTACGTGCATATACATACGCGAATGAATATACGTTTTTATAATCTGAATATACATAAATTGTATACATTTTTTGCTTTGAAGTCAAAACAAAGAGTTTTTTTGTGTTAATTAAAATTAAAAACAGAAAAGATTGAAGTAAAGTTATTAAACAGACATTAAAATTAATGACAATTGCATTGGCAAATAATGTTATTAATAGATAAATTATTAAAAAATATGAAAATGTTTTAAGACTCTCAGCTGTTGGGGAAAAAGAGTACATATGGCATTAGCGTCCGGTATGACATTTATTCGCATTCTTGTGTCGTTAATATCAGTCATAAATATTATCGTTTCAACCCACCCAACCACAGTGTGACATTTTCATAATCTAGCTGAATAAAATTCAATATTCGAGTTTGTCAACATTGTTCAAATAGTTCTTATTTGACAAAGAAGTTAAACCATTAAACATAAAATAAGGGCTTGAAATCGAACGACTACCTGTGTTGCGTTTACCAAGTACCCCGTGCGATCGCGCTATTCATCTAAATTTCTTCGATTGTGTGATTATTATTATTTTGTTTGGAGCTTAAGCGTGTAATTTACTTTCGCTTTTTATCGGGTAATTGCGCGCTATAAAATGTGTAGATCACTTTAGACCTGAGCTTTAGTACATTATATAGCATTATACAGGGTGTCCGCCAGGGAAGGTATACTACTTTGTTTTGCTGCCATTTTGGTAAACATTAGTCTTGACAGTTTATATTTGGCAGTCGTGAAGTAGAGACGTGGCAAATTTATTATGGAAAAATACTCGGTAAACCAACGTGTTGTAATCGTTAAAACATTTTATCAAAATCAATCATCGATTACTGTGACGATAAGAAAGTTACGTGAAATGTTTGGAAGAAACAACGTGCCAACAAGACGCACTATTTATCGTGTAGTGAATGATTTCGGAGATAGAGGGACCGTAGCTTATAGGCACAAGCATGGACCATAACGCACTGCAAGATCGTGTTCAAAAAGTGTTCAAAACAATTCATCAACCTCAATTCGACACCGTGCTCAGGAGCTTGGTCTTTCAAGAACAACTTTGGCTACAATTTTGCACAAACATTTGCATTTGTGTTCATTTAAGATTCAGTTGACACAAGTACTTCTTCCAGAAGACCATTTACGCCGCCGTACATATGCCAATAGGATGCTACAGCTCATTTATCAATATACGATCCATTTTATTTCATTTAATCAAAAATTATAAACAAACAAAGTAGTATACCTTCCCGTCGGACACCC
The DNA here is from genome assembly GCA_963932375.1 of Phania funesta. Lineage (NCBI taxonomy): Eukaryota > Metazoa > Arthropoda > Insecta > Diptera > Tachinidae > Phania > Phania funesta. The sequence goes on from OZ010656.1 coordinate 73,615,078, forward strand.
TGTACAAAATACTCATGATATCCTTTTGAATGAGATACATATTGGCTACACGAAACATCTTTGATTTTTTGCGAACGTTTGCAACTCACAAACTTATTTTGTTTAATCACAAAATGTCCTTCGGGTATTTTTCTTGTGATCTTTTTTTCAATGTTTGGTATGTTAATGTCAATAAATCAAGAATGAATGCTTTGTTTGAGTATATATTAATAGAATAGGCTGCCTCGTACTTTTCGCAAGAAATAATGAAGAAGTTAAAAATTATAATTAGCAAAAATATAGAGCAAAAATATAGAGTGGATAAAGTCGGCAAGACATAAAAAACGCTTTTTAAATTCGAATTCTTCGCGGTTAGAAAAATTTTTGTCATTAGCTGATATTGAAATATCAAGTATCAAAACTGTTTCTCTAATCGTAAAAGGGCTTAGTCAATTTCCGCCTAGAAGAGGTACAGATGCCATGAGAGCACGGCAGTGTTTTGCAAGTACAAATAATAAGAGGACTTTCGGAAGATCAAGATGTGGCATTAATGGTCGATGCAAATCTGTCGACATATCAGTACAATTTAACTCGCCAGACAATTGATAAAAATAAATATAAAAATTTATCCCAGTTATTATAAAGTATAGTCAGCACAAACATAGCACATCTCTTCCTAGTGATATTAACGTTCGCAATCACTTATGGACCACATTGTGCAAAGTGCTGGACCTTATTAGATGACGAGAGTTTGTCCCATTTATTAAGTGCCAATTCAATTGCTTTTAAAGAATAGTCAACACGTTAAAAACAATTGTATGGCAAGTTTACGTGCTCTACCGAAAACTAATCATGGCAAAATGTCTCCAGAGGTGTGGCAGCTCTTAAAAATGACAGATCTGGACAGGGACGAAATTTCATGTAAATAGATCTGACAGCGTTTCAGAAGAACTTAATAGAGCTTTCGCGGATTTTGAAGGTGATACCGAATAATTTCTTTAAATTTTCAATATTTAAATTTTCATATTTGTTTGCTGTTACACAAGTTCATATGCATATTTTTATTTATAAGTACCTGGGAATATACCGGATATTATCTTCTTTTGTGTGCCTTAACAATGGTACACTTAAATACCATATTATATACGGCGTTAAGTATTCATATTGAAATATATCTTTAAAATGTTCGAACCACTTTTTTATTCTATTAAAAAAGGCAGGTGGGGTGGGGTGGACTTACACATTTCAGTAAAACTGATTTTGTCCCACTAATTTCTGAAAATGTCACACTGTGCAAACCTTCGAAATTCGGAAAACATTTGAAACATTACATCCGGCTCAGTTGTAAACACGCAACGTGTGTTTCGTTGTGAGGTCGGTCGTTATTATGGCTTCAGTGCAAAGATAATTCGTCGCTCCGTGGGAAAGTTTGAGCTTGAGTGCACTCTTTTGGACTATAAGTTATAAACGAGGTAGAGATTAGAGCGAGGTCGGCACATAGCCGCCGTAGCGCCCAGTGTTGAAAAAATTCCAGCAATATCCGTTCGGCAGCGATCACCTGATTTGAGTATCGTCAGAGAGTCAACCGGGCAGATTGTGCTAACATAAGAATTGATATCGGCAAACATAGACAATCCCACGATTTCACTAACTGCGCGCTACATATGTTCCGCGAAATCCGGAAATTGGTTAAAAAATGTTCTTGAGCCACTGCCAGAGAGGATTAGGCAGCCATATTAGTGTTTTTCTATTTTATACATAATGACATAATTGAAGATAAAATCCCTTTTTATATATCTCACCGTTCTTGCTTTATTTAAATTTCTTTTCCTATCGTTCTTATTTGGTTACCCTATATATTAAAGAAAATACCCAATATCACAATTCCGCGTAAAATGCTACAGGATTGTAAAACGAGTTACAAGTTTTGCTTCAAACATATGGCAACGCTACTTGTTAAAAATTTAAAAAAAAATAATATTATTGCTAGAGAGAGGAAAGGGAGGGCAAAAAACTTTCGCCATTGATTATGGGAAAAATTTTACATTATTGAAACACTTTCGGGAAACTAGAATGCCTACACTAAACTAAATATTTTTGAAATTATTGTTCTTTCTTTGTTTGGAAATAGACTAGTAAACAGTGCTTCAGCTTCAAGGGTTTATAACCCTGCAATTTCGTGTTATGATTATTTCTGATTTTTATTGTTGCATCACTTTTAGTGTTGTGTAGGCGCATGTTACTTGACGCTAGCCATTTTATTTATAATTATTTTACTTCGCTAACGATTTGTTGCTAAAATAGGTCATACCAACGAGGAAGGACATTGTGGGATATACTACTAAAAATAGAAGCGAGTACACATGATTGGCAGCGGCTGGGATACGAACACAGGCGTCTAAAAAGAATTGAACCGTTCATAGTCAACGCGCTATCTACTTAAGCCACAGCACCCTCACTTACCACTCTTCAAGGAGCTTTGCATTCCAATGCGTTAAATTGACATTCCTATGATTGATGTTTTGCAGCTAACATTTTTTGTTAATATCTCTCTCCGTGTTATACGGTTTTACAATTGGCCGCTTATATTCAATCAGGATATGGTTACGTTACTGCTTTTGGTTTTTCCATTTAACATGAGGACGCCTATTTGGAACTCTGCGCTTCGATGGCGCGGTTAAATTGGTAAAGTGACAATGACAATGCCAAAAAATATTAATAAGTGAAACTTGTCTGTGTGATATTTTACTTGTGGGTTCTTTATTTTAGAGATTTTTTTTGAACCCTTGTAATGACTTCGAATATTAATTTATTTGATAAAAGGAAAAACACAAAAATAAAAGAAATTAGGGCTACACCAGCTCCTCATGCTTTAAATCTCCGTACCAGTGTGATGGAGTTTGTACGGACTTAAGGAACTTAAGGTAATTTTCTTATAAGTTTTAAGATGTTAGAATTTATAATTATTCCTGACATTTTAAGTGTCCTTCCATAGGAATTAAAATAATATTAAAATAGTTTAATGTTGACAGTCTTTTGATTTGCGGTTAAGAAAATCTTCTGACATTTTTGTATCTCATTATTTGTTAATTAACCAACAAACCACAACATAATGATGGAAAACACATCAAATTCACATAACAAGTTACACCTTCCGTCTCATGCACGCTTTGCGCTCTCCTGCCCAAGGAAGGTGAAATTTATACTGGGTGCACTTACGGAGGTGGGAGTGTTTGCTAACCTAAGCAGGTGATGCATAAAACCATGTGTTAAAAATGTTTTTATTATATTTTCTTTGTCTGCTGCTTAACCGCAAGCTGTGTATGTGTGTGCTTTCGTCTGATAGTATTTTTTTAGGAGTGTTTGTTCACACCCACAGTTGCATTTTCCTAGGGATGGCTGTAAAAGGGAGTAACTTTATTTGAGAAGAAACAATCCAACTTTAAAGTTACATAATGTAATTAGTCCAACCTTGGAAGAAGAAAAGGTTTGCCTAGAGGCCGTTGAAACTCGGCAATTTTCCACGGAATCATTATTGAAGCAGATTTTTCACAAATATTTTTCATTGTAGAATTTCGGACAGTTTTATTGTAATTAAATTTTAAACTCTATGAGAATTTTTTCGCGCTGTCTTATATTTACGACTGACGAATGCTGCAAAAAAATCTTTAAGCATAGATGGAAACAGTGTACAGTGTTGGTAAAAATTATGATTTGTCCATTGGTCGCCAGCAGCAGAAATTGAAATTGTGTTTTTCGAATGCATGGAAGATTTTCCTCAGTGATAAGTGGGATATTTTGTAGCTTCAAAAGATTAAGCGGCTGATGTCAAACTTTGTTTGACGCAGATACAGATTGAGGTTAGGGTAGAATAAAATATAAAGTGATTGTTGTTTTCCCTTCTTAAGTGCAAGTGAACAAATTGGTTAAACGTAAATGCAGTGCGATATGTGACACAAAAACTGAAACAGTAGACCTGATGAAAGGTCGGAAACCAATTTATTTCTCGTTTAGGACCATGAAGATGCTCACCTTTAGATGCTTCTCGACTATTTGAATACCTTCAAAATTAACTAGCCGCTTTGAGTAATTTCAAAATTAAAATTCACGCACGCAGGGATCATGGTCAATAATTGCCTTAAATCATTTTCTTGAATTTTGAAATATCCAAAATAAAAAAATTTTTTTAATAATTTTGTAAATTTTTTTTTATTTACTTAAAACTTGACGCTTAGAAAATTACCCTCTATAAAAAAATGTGTCAGATTATTAGCGAAAACATTTTGAAATAAGATTCGAAGATTTTTTCAGTATTTGCAGCGACAAAATATCGACACACCCTTTTATTTGTGTGAATCATATATTTACATGTCATATGTGTATGTGTGCATATGATTTGTTTAATGGCTTTGTGTATGTGTACATAATGTTTGCTCAAGGATGGGTGTTTTCCAGCAGTCATTTGGCAAAAAGGAATTTGTATTGCTTTTTGTAATTAAATGTGCATTTATGTGCATTATTGTGGCTTTCTTGCCTCAATTGTGTTGATCATGATTACAGTGAGAACAGTTTTATGCAGAGGCGTGTGAGTTATATGTGCCTATACATATTTATTTACTTTTTTAATTTTATTTCAATGTTTTTTGTACAAAATTTTACATGATGTTAAAATTAACAAAATATTCGTAAAGATTTGGCGAAACTAATAACTATTATTTTGGGAGAAACTGTAAGAATGAATTTTAAAAGCAGTGTCATTTTATTGTCTTATTATGAAAAGCAAGATTGTTATGACCTTAATTCATGCAGGATTTTAAAAATATCAGCTTGAAGATGTTTTGAATTTGAAAATCGAATTTCTTGTGAATGAGTGAAAAACGTGCTTAAAGTTTAACAAACCCAATTGAAAGCCTTTAAAAATCACATTTGAGTAATAAGTGATATTTCCTAGACGATTAAGGAAATAGAATTTAAGCCAACAATACAGCAAACAGCAAAACTTATCACCAAAATGAAAAAGTGGCACGACAATTATTAGTATAACTTACAAACAGTTTGGCAGAGTTAAAACAACAGAAATTCGCCATAAAATTACCCTTAAGTTATACCAACATTGACTTTAAGTCTCTGCTGCATAATTGCAAAAATATTCAGGAAGTTGTGCTGAAAAAAAAACATTTTGGTTGAAATTTTAAAATTTATGTCTTTTAAAACATCCAAAAAAAAAAAGAACGGAAAATGGCTAAAATCTCATTTTATTCAAATCGATTCACAACTTTTGATTTTATACACCATTTAGTTGACGTGTCTCATTTTGAATAAAGCTCCCATACAACAGTGCGACTAGTGATGGCAAGAAAAAACAATTAATCGATTAACTAATTAACTATGATTAATCAAACCGATAAACTATTAACTGCAATTAATAGGAAAAAATAATCGATTAATTTAGTTAACGTTGAACATTTTTATAAATAACATGAAAAATTATTCACAGTATTCCAAAGAAATATGAAAAAGCGTACGGAAATTCCTTATTCGGTTCAAAGGTTCAGAGGTTTTTTGAAATGATTTGTTTAAAACAGAATATAAAAATAAAAGTTTAGAAAGTAGTGAATTTCTAATCAGAAAACAGTATTTTTGTGCAATTATATAAAGGTTAGGCTAGCACAGTGTTTTCATTTCATTCCATGCGTTAAACACATTTCGTTTTAATTCGAGAACTCGAGTATTAAAAATAAAGCTTAGCTTGTCTTGCTTTGTAAAAGAAGCGTCCTTTTTTCGTTTGTGAGCCAAACGCTCGTGATGACGTCATAAATAGAATTCCAAATCAATCGAAGATGTGTTGCTTCCACTTTAAATACCATTATATCAGGCAAATAATTTTACCGGCGTATTTTAGGCCTTCATTCTTTCCATATTTAATTCCATTATTCTTTAAATAATCGATAATTCTCGACTAATCGAAATACAAATGTCGATACAATCAAATCATTAATCGCAACAAAATAGTCGATTATTATTCGTTTTTCGTTTAATCTTGCCATCACAACTTATCTCGTTTCGACTAAAGTTGCTCGCTAAAAAAATTTTCAAGTATTGTACTTGCTGATGGCAAGATTAATCGAAAAATTATTAAAAGTTAACTATATAACCGATTATCTCAAAAAATACTCGAATCAAATACATAGACAATAAGGGCATATAATATGCTTATAAATTTGGTTGCAAATCAATTAAAAATTAACATTTTGAGCCAGTATGAATGCCCATTTAGAAATAGCGAACCCTTTACTAGAACCTAGACTTAAATTAAATCCATTTTTAAGATCTATTAGTGCTGCCACCGCTTGCGAGAGACGTGAGAAGTAAAGCGTTTCGGTCAAAAGTACTCGAAGTAGAGCGACGCCTCTGCAATTTAATTTGTATTCGATATTAGTTTTACCACAAGTCTTTGGCCCAAAAGCGAAAAAGAAAGCTTGAATATTCTCAAGAAGCTTGACTTGAGAAGTTGTAAAAATAAAATACAAAATTTTAAAATTCTTTTCTTAAGTTAAAAATTTACATATTTCGTTCAATTCTTTATTAAGAAAGAAAATCTCTCGAATTCCATTTGCTCTAATCATTGGATTAAATAAGCTGAGGAAGTTTACAGCAGCAAATAAACTTAATTCCATTCTGCCAGTGCTTTTGGTTAAAATTTACTTTTTCTGTTCCATCGCTGTTGATGGAATAACAAATTCTTTCGTGATGAAGAATTGTAAACACGAACCAGAGCTTGACTGAAAAATATTCATTATTAAATCGTTATTTTGTCAAATCAACAAACGCCGTAAAAGGTGTTATTAAAGTTGATACTAAACCAAGTCTTAAAGGAGTCTCATAAAGAAAAAGGATGTGATTTATAAAACATTAATTTGGTGCTGCTTTGGCCGGAAAATCTTAACTCTAAAATATGAAAGCAATTAAAAAAAAAAAAGGAAATATCTTTTACCAGAATAAATGTATTCAAAAAAATTATACATAAAAAAGTTAAAAAAAGATGAATATTGTTATTGAAACCCAACGATACATACCTTTCCGTTGTAGATGTTGTTATCCTGCACGAATTATTTATGAACCACAATGATCCTTTTTTGACAATTTGCAGCTATGATGCTGCGTAAATAAATAAAATTAATTCTTGTTCAGATGTCTGAATGAAGAAAAATGTTGCAGTAATATCCTACTTAAAGACACCCTGTTTAACAGTAGAAGATTTAATGATACAAACTCCCTTAAAAAACACTGTCACAGACACAAACTAACAATTTCAATTCAAGAACTTTTTTCTTGCAAACAAGGATGCTGATTTTTTTTTGCTTTTTATTTCAAATTTAATAATTTTTCAGTTGCCTTTAAATTTGTTTTATTAATTTTTATTTTTAAACGGATTTTTTTGGTAATTTTTATTTCAATTTAATGTATTAAATATTTGTGTGTATTTTTTTTTAATTCTCTATCTTATGCTTTAAAAAAAACCCCTAATTTTTACTTTTTAGACTTTCTTTTCAACACTTGCAAACGTCACGAATTGAATTAATAAACTTAACGCGTTGCACGTTCGAGATGAACTGAATTTAGAATCTGACATGGCTGTACAAGATAGACCATGAATAATACAACAACAGCAGCAAAAATAATGTCTTCCGGTAAGTTTTCTTTTTGTTTATTTTAAATGGAGAAAAGCTCTGCCATTTGCATTAAGGGTTAGTAATACTCTCTCTTCCCTCTCTCTCGCTGTATACTCTCTCTTTTGCAAGTACTTTTAGCTGTATATGTGGGTGCATTACTCATGCGTTGTTTGCAGCTAAAAATTTTAAGTTTATCAAGTCTCCACTTTACAGCTGTCACAGGCCATTGCATGATTCTCTTGTCCTGGCTCAGGAAGTTGTTTAATTTACTTCAAAATTTCTTGTTTTAAAACAAAATTTACCCATAGTTGCTTTGGAGAGTTTTACTCAGTTTCATTTAATACTTAAAACTTTAGCTTTTACTCAATTGTATGAATGGGGTTTGGATTTTAAAAGTTTTTAAACTTTAAGTCAAGGAAACACAGCATTATAGGGGATTTATTTAAAGATTATCACTTAAATTTATATTCTAAGCATGTTTTCATAGACACTAGACGCTCTATTTACAAAAGAGCCTTTCTAATGTCCTCTAGCACAACACACACACACACACACACACGCATATATATGCCTAAAACAACTCACAAGTACTTAATACTACATTCATGTATAGAGACAAGTGTTTCTATTTATGCCGCTACAGCTGCCAAACATTATGCGAGATTATGTGTCTGTGAGTGATGTTGGTACTAACTGGTGAAAGTGTATTGGATATTAAGCCAGTTGTCTTCTAATATTTTCACTGGTTATTTTTCTCAATATTTTGCTACAAGAAATTTTAATAGAAAAATTATATTCTGAAAAGAAAACTGCTCCAGTATAAAATTTAAAGAAGTCTTATCACCAATACTTTGTCTTTGTAGCAGAGATATTTTTGTTGGTATTAAGAATTTTCGAATATTTCTCTCCATGGTCTTCTTGCAGTACTTTAATTAACACTTGGAACGCGAATTGATACAGTAGAGGAAATATTTATAGAACCAAGGTTTTGTTTTAATTTTTTTGGAAACGCTTTAATCCCATCTGGATCTGATGGCTAAGAAAAAGAACTCGTTTCATTCAAAAATTACTCATTTTATTCAAGGCAGTCGGTTATACAACCAGATTTAATCTTCCTTTAGTAATGTGTGTGAGAACTTCATCTCATCGCTTATTAGAGTCGCTGTTGGAATTGAGTTTTTATAAATATTTTGGCAAAAATTGGTACCATTTGTTTCTGTTTTTCCACAACTTAACTTTAGAGACTCTTAACGTTTTAATTTTTTTGCTACAAAAAAAAATTGAATGCGAAAATATTTCCAGACAAACGGAAGAGTTAAGTTACCTTGGAGACGTACATTAATTCATTGTCTTACTAAAAACTAGAATCTGTTTTTTTTAAAGGTGTAAAATATTATCAATTAATTGTTAAGTAATTTCAACCTTCAGGCATAAGTTCGTTTTTTCTTTCTATTCAGAAAGAGAATTATTTAAAATAATATACTGAGGTTCCATAATTTTAAACAAAATATTGGTTTTATTAGAAGGATAATTTTATGCCAAAAGATTTTTAAATATGATTTCGGCCAAGGGTGTCGCGCCAATGTTTGCAATGAATAAAAATGCTTGAGGTAATTCTTGATTTGATATTCCGACAGGGTGTTTTGATGTAGAATTTTGGAACGAATTTCCGTCATGCCTTGTCAAGTTTGGTTTGGAATATAAAATTATATAGTATGATTGCTTAAAAGTATTTTGGGTCTTATTATTTTTACTTCAAAAATGTATCTATCTACATAATTCGATTATCTCAACTTATTTTATCATAAAAATGCAGTTTATTTTTTGGGATCAGCTAATTTCTATGATCATTTCGGTGGTTGCATTTAACAGGTATTCAAGAAGCCTTTGTCCAACTTTTTAGAAAAACTTAAATTATCTTGTGCCAGAAATTGGTTAAACAAAATGAGAAAGCTGAAGGAACCTGAAAACTAAAACATTAAAGTTTTAGCAGAAAACTCCAACAACAAACAAATTGTTATTATTCTTATTCGCCTTTCTGTGGTTGCTTACCAGCTCTATAATTGAATTATTTGGTTTTAAAGAAATGATATTATTCTGTTAGATAATAATTTAGGGTGGTCCAACCAAAACGCACGATGTTAATTGTAAATAAAACTAAAAGTTTTTAGAGAATTATCTTGATATTTATTATTATGATAGAAGGATCTATGACAATTATGTGTGAAACAAAATATCGGCCGGCGAACATGCACATGTGTTTTCACATGTCCTGCAGACCCGGTTTGCTGAAATTTGTGCACAATTCCCACGATTTTGGATACATTTGATCGATTATGCTGACCAAAAAAATCAAAAATGCATTTTGAATTGAACGCCCCTTTTCGTAAAAGGTTTCAACAGTCTTAACGCGCTGCTCAATTGTGTACCTCTCCGTCGTTGAATTCGTCAAACACTGAAACAAAGAAATGTCAAATTTAGTTTGGCAAACAACTTGACGTGAAGGTGTGACTCACATTTAATATCGTGCACCATGTTTTTTATGTAAGAGGAATATCGAAGCAGACTTTATAAATCTCTTTTCCACCCCCTTCTTTCACCGAATTGATTACCTTAGCCTCAATCAAGTCTCGTGTTACCATTAGCCTTTACTATCGACTATAGTGATTTCAGGCTGTGGACTGGTAAATGTCTACCTTCTTCGTCATTACGGATTCTCTTGTAATTGCTAGCATTTGTTTAAGGCTTAGGTCCACCATGGCATTTACACTTAACAAGTATCTGCCAGTGCTGGACATTCACACACATTGGACATTGCTACCGTCCAAGCTTCTTCCTCAAGAAGTATCTTTCGAAGCTGTACCGTCCTCCCCTTGGGAGGTTTTCTTGTCCAACTCTTTAGAATTCCTCCAGACTTCCTACAGAGATGAACCCCTCCACCTCATATCCACCCCTTTCGGAATCTCACAGTCTAATGCCTTAGAAGAACTTTTAAAGAGTGACTCGTTCACCACTTGCTAGGCATTCTTGTCCATCTTTTCCGGATACCTCTCTTGGCCAATTAAAACCGTAGTTTCTGCAGAGATTAACTTCTTTGCCCCTTGCGAGGCTTCGTGAGTCATCTCGACTGGTATCGAGAGTTCGCACACTTGAGACCAAGCAGCATCTTGGCCACGCATCCCTGGCATATGCAGTTCTACCGTGCATTAAGGATTTTTATACGAGTGTTACCTTTTCCCCGCTCGACTTATAAGTCAGAACTTCCGCTAGTGCACTCACTTACGGCAAGCCATATCTTTGTGCCTGCTAGCTGACGGCCGTGCATTATGGTTGGACCACCTTTTAATATGGTTCTTCTCTTAGGTCGATAGAAACACAAAATATTTCTGTTACTGATTGGCAGCGACTAAGAGGTACGAACAACGACGACTTTAAGTAATCAGATGCTCAACAGTTAATGCGCTAACCACGTCAGCCTGAAAATCCACCTCAAATTTATATTAAGCACCAAAAGAATTTTACAAATATTTTATTAGTTAAAATACTTTGTTTTTAATTCAAGTCTTAGTAAAAATTTCAATTATTTAACTCTAGTTCATTACGAAGAGTAATGTCGCTCCAAGCCACACTTGATAGAAAATTATGGAAATTCTTTCAAAATTTCTATGAATGTGGCACCGTCCTGTTGGAAAAACGTTTTTTCACAGTAGACATCCCAAGCAATTGGTAACCATGGCCCGCTAAGGCGAATCGACTCATTTGGGTCCGCCTCAATACTACGTCCTCTAGCAGGTATTCATCGATAATCGAATTAGTCGTGCGGATAAAAGATTGTCTTCGCCAGCGCATCGTAACATTCCCACAAAAAATGCTATAAATTTGCCCAATTTCCAAGCGCTGTCTGGTGTTGATCTATTCATGATAGAATGACAAGCGCAAATTATAAAGATGCTGTATGTTGAAAAATGAAATTTTGTTGTTCGCAAAATGCAACCTTTGAAAAAACCCCGTTACTTCTTTGTTAGTTTTTTAGTGGAGGCGAAGTTTTGCTTGCGACAGATAGTGTAGCCCTGAGATCCATCGGTCCCATCAAGATACAATTTTTTTATTTGCCTTTTCTTGTACATTTTTTTACACGTCTCTCAATGCAACATAAACTGATAATAATAATTATTATAAGCCGTTTGATTTTTCTAATATATCAGTCTGTCGGTGCCTGCGTCCTTTGATGAAGGCCCCGCTAGCTTGAGGTCCCACAAAATGTACGTTAATTTTATGTTCTGAAACAAAAGAAATCCTCCGTTGAGACTTTATTGAAGAGTTTGGCAGTTCTTGGTAAAAAAAAAACTTTGCTGTAAAATGTTTAACGAGATGAACAAAAATTAATTGTATCGGCTGTTGCAACGAATTTTTGTTATCCCTTGCCTAGTTTGGTTTGAATAGAAACCAGTTTCGGTTAATTGTATCCATGATTTATCGGTTTTCTAAGTGGCTTAACTCTTTGTCTATGTATATGTTAACTGTAATTTGTGTTGAATCCCTTTCCTTTGAGAGTGTGTTAGTGTGTTGTTAGTATATATAAATTCCTTATTGAAGTAATAATTAACTTATAAAATGACCTCATACGTTCACGATATGTTATGCGCCCTCGCACTTGCACATTCCAATGTACGCCCGCACACACATGCCTCGTGCTGCTAAATGCATGAGTTGGTTTAAATAAAAATTCTCAATCAACAGCATTAAGCCCGACAACTTGCCCAAGCCTAGTGTTTATTGAAAGTTAGCCATCTTAATATAAAAAAGGCACAATGGTCCTGAAATAAATGTTCATTCTGGTAGTCCAAATAATAAAAAAGAAATATCTTAAGAGAGTTCAATTAACAACTGATTTGGAAATAAAATATGAGAGCTTTATTTTGAGTTTTTCTCACGAATTGTCGATTTTCGTCATGGTCTTACTCTAGCTGGAGACAATTCTCCCTAATTCCCTAATTTCCCCACTTGAATAAAAGCTACCAAGTTCTTTCACACAGCCATAAACTTTAGTGCTCTGCTGGATTGGCTTCGTCCGAACTAGTGCCATCATATTATCGTGATTATAATTCATGATCAGTTTTTCGCTAAGTTGAGAGTTTATGGCAGCTATGCTGTTGGGGCGGCGTCTGTGAATCGATTGTGCTGATTAGCTTGGAGAAAGTCGTGTCGGTCACGAACTAGTTCGCTCAATTGCGAGATTATTTCAGAAAGGGTTTTAGCAACTTTTAATAATTACTAGAATTATTGAAGAAACTAGTTCATGACGGACACGACTCTAACCTTCAGAGCGTGGGGAGAAATTATATTTCGAGTTGAAGCGGATTTTTTAATGAAAGGCTATATTATCAAGCAAATGCGACGTATATGGGATGACGATAACATATAGGAGGTTCAACAAAAATTCACTATTTGTTACGGATTTTGTGACGGTGGCATCATTGACCCGCACTATTCAAAAACAACGTTGATAGGGTCAGAATCGGCACTGGTTAACGCAGCTCAATGAAAAGTAATGTTCGTTAGCTCAAATTGAACGATGGCATAGGTGCAAATACAGCAAACACCACGATAGGAATTCTGCATTAACTATTTCCCAGTATTGTTGTCTACCGCGGGAGTAACGTCAATTGCCTCCCACGTTCGTATAATTTCACATGGCTAAACTTCTTCATGTGGGTTTTCTCTAATTGCAATCGCAATCAACCGATGTGCCCAAAGTTTCTTAAGCTTTAAACATCAAGTATTAACTCTGATCGTCGCCGGTTTCGAACATCTTAATAATTAATTGATTTTAAAGTTGAAACGCCCAAGTCATCTTAAATGTTTCATTAAAGTTTCCAGCATTCACAACAGAAATCTATTGTAAATATTTATGAATATTTACCCTCAATATTTACACAAATTTTCCAATAACTTTCTTATCCAGATGATGAGAGTAAATAAATGATTAAAAATTCATTGAATCGTTAATAATTTTAAATAACAAAATCAACAAGATGGTTATAAATCTTAAGGGCATGAAAGATAAATTAAATTCATTTGAGAGTTTTGTTTGCCAGGGTAGAGGAGAAACACGTAGAAGTAGTTAACTTAAAATACTTCAGGGTTTAATATTCAACAATATTATTTTTAATATTAATTATTTATTATTTCTATGCCATTTAGGTGAGGCATATTGCTGAAATATTCAATAAAGCCAATGTGCTACAAAGTAAGCTTTATCAAATTACTAAGGGGCAGATGCATGACTTCGTAGCGAAATATGAGAAAATAATATTTTTTCAATTGATAAAAATTTAGCAAAATAAAAAAAATGCAACATTTAAAAATCGTAGCGCATTCGTTTCTAAATATGTTGCACAAAAAACTGACGAATATGTTACAATTTTTGCCTTGAAATACTACCCTCTTTTACAACTGCATAAAATACATTGTCTATACAAAAGAGAGTTTTATTTCCTGCGTTTATTTTGTACTGAAATTGGATTAAATTGTCTTTGTTCCATTGTTCGTAAAAGGTGCAAACACTTTGCGAGGATTTGGGTAATCGGAAAACAAGTTCTACCTTTTTAAAAGGCAGCATTTTTTCAGCAAGAAAATGCCTTTAATGGCAAATGGTAAAGGTTAATGGTTAAGCATAAGAGATTTCTAGTTTATCTAAAAGTACGCTTAGGTCAAGGGAAGCACAGTCGTTATTAACCACAAAATGGGCATAAGAGCTAGCTTATCCTCGAACAAACAGATTGCAATTTTATTATAAAAAAATTTAGGGTATAATTAGAAAAAATAAAGTTCAAATTAATAGGTAAAATTATTTTCCAAAATAACTATTTTATTACTAATAAAGATTCTTGCACAAAGTAATACGTAGAAAAGTTTTAAATCTCTTGCCGTGAAGTAATTATTCTGTATAGGAATGGCCACGCCCACTATTTGGATCTCCTCGGTTTTTGGCTAAACTATGTACATGGCCCATTCTATCTGCACTGAATGGACTATAGACATTTATATTCCATATAAATTGTATGTAAAATAGTGGAATAAAATATACATCGGGCTAAGGTTTTGAGAAGCTCAGAGGCACTCTTGACTTGTGGCAAAAACATTGTGTCAACAATCAAAAATCTCTTCTATCCAATGAAAATTAAGAGATGTGATGCGGTAATTAAGAACAAGAGTTTAGTCACTAAATACAGGGTGTCCGCCGGGAATGTATACTACTTTGTTTGTTTATAATTTTTGATTAAATGAAAGAGAATGGATCGTATATTGATAAATGTTTTATTTAATGTCGGCAATTATGCATGGAATACAATATCAGATAAATGTCCGCCCCTGTTAGCCTCACACATGCGAGCCCTTTTTAACACATTTTTCATTACATTCTCACACATTTCACGCGGTATTTCATTAATTTCGTCACGAATATATTGTTTGAGTTTCTCCAGCGTTTCTGGTTTGTTTTCATAAACCTTGCTTTTCAGATATCCCCACAAATGGAAGTCCGGAGCAGTTAAATCAGGCGACCGTGGAGGCCAATCAACATCACCATTCCTTGAAATAACTTGTTGTGGAAAGAGGTCTCGCGGTAATTCCATTGTAATCCTGGCTGTATGCGATGTGACACCGTCTTGTTGAAATCACATGTTAGTCAAGCCCAAAGCATGCAATTGTGGCGTTAAAAAGTTTTCAATCATATCACGATATCCCCATTGACAGTTACCGTTACGCCGTTTTCAGTTTCAAAGAAGTAAGGTAATCGATGATTCCTCCTGACCAAATTGCACAGAAGACTATCACTTTTAATGGATGCAAAGGTGACTGCTGAATAATTTGAGGGTTTTCCATTGCCCAGAACCGATTATTCTGTTTGATCACATATCCATTGAAATCAAAATGTGCCTCGTCACTCATTATGAAATGGTCTTCTGGAAGAAGCTCTTGTGTCAACTGAATCTTAAATGGAAACAAATGCAATTTTATGTGCAAAATTGTGGCCAAAGTTGTTATTTGAAGACCAAGCCCCAAGCACGGTGTCGAATTGAGGTTGATGGATTGTTTTGAACACTTTCTTGAACAGCAATAATGTTTTCAGCCGATCTTGCAGTAGGTTGTGGTCCATGCTTGGGTCTATCAGCTACAGTCCCTCTTTCTTCGAAATCGTTCACTACACGATTAATAGTGCGTCTTGTTGGCACGTTGTTTCTCCCAAAAATTTCACGTAACTTTCTCATCGTCACAGTAATCGATTATTGATTTTGATAAAATGTTTTAACGATTAAAACACGTTGCTTTACCGAATATTTTTCATAATAAATTGGCCACGTCTCAACTACAGGACTGCCAAATATGAACTGTCAAGAATAATGTTTACCCAAATGGCGGCAAAACAATGTAGTACTAAAGCCAAAAGTTAATTTTGATAATTTGTTTGAAGTCTATTTTCTCATTTACATACGCAAGAAACATGTTTGAGGTAACTATAATCTATTATATGGATGTAAACGAGTCATGTTTTTTTTGGTAATAATAATAACATGGTTAGAAGGATATAAAAGCAAAAAAGGTGATGTTACCAATTGGGAACGGCTGAGTTACGAACATAGGTGACTAAAGTCAACGAGCTAATTTATTTAAGCCATAGCTAATAAAACGATGTTATGGTTAGAATTATTATATTATTTTGTTAAACCTAAAATGCTTTGTTTGCGATTGGAATTGTACTATAATTTGTTTTAATAAAATTTATTTAAAATTGTCCAAGCTTGAAGGTCTTTTTTTAAAAAATTATATTTTTATTTTTTCGATATTTCGCTACTCCATTGTGTAGCATCATCAGGAAATAAAAATAACGAACCAATTATATATTAATGAAAAAAATATTGTCACAAAAATTCAAAAATTTTCCAAAGTTAACATAAAACAAAAATAACGAGGTTTTTTAAATATTTTAAAAAATGTAACCTATTTAGGCATCCTCTCACTTCACTGTTCTTTTTAATCTCCTTATACCCCATTCGTTTTCTTCGTGCTCTTATCGAAAAAATAAAAATATAATTTTTTAAAAAAAGACCTTCAAGCTTGGACAATTTTAAATAAATTAAATTTAAAAAAAGGTCAAGAACAGCTATAATTTTTTTGGTTTAATAAATTTATTTAAATAAAGCGTCGCTGACCCGACGAAGTTACCGATTAGCCCGCTGTGGTATCAAAAGGTCCTCAATCCTAGTGTCAGGGAAGAACGAGTAACATAAAAAACACTAACCGATTCACAACAACAAAATAACAGGTAGCGGTACCCCACAATACATATATGGCCATGGACAAACCTTAGAGACAAATGTTGGCTATTTATGTTACGGAACGGTTTGGCATGACGCTGGTTGTATTGTTGTATAGACCATAATATAGTTGCCGTGACGATGACACAGCCATGTTTTTCTTTGCCTGCATTTTGAGTAACAAAAATTCAAGTTAAGTTTTCAAAACAATTTTAGATTTCAAAACCATCATTGTAAAACCGTTTAGTTGTTAGTCAAAAAATATGAAGAGAAAAAGTATATTTAATATTTAATAATAAACGCCATTTAAGCTTTTTGCCAGTTAATTTTGGCCGACACTGTCGTATGACTTATGTTGGAGAGCTTAAAGGAAAACTTATAATAAAAAATACATACGCATCGTCATACGATATGCAATAAAAACTGAGTGTAAAACCAATTAAATCTTTGTTCAGTTTAGAAAGCGGGTGAATAATCGTTCAAATAATAGTGAGCGATTGCTAAGAAACTTTAGCTTAAAAAAATGGGGGAAAACAAAAAAGCGAAATAAATGATTAGAAATACATAAAGCAAGTTAAATGGCATGTAGACGTTTGAGATACAATTGAGTTGGTGGTTTAACGTGTGTGCATGTGTGTGTGTGTGTGTGTGTGTGTGTGTGTGTGTGTGTGTGTGTGTCCTTTGCCAATTAAAGTTGAACACTTTTCTTCTGTCTCTTCCACATACATAATTCTTTGAAAAACTATTTATCTTTTCTTCTCAGTTTTGTTTTCTACAGCTTGCGCCGACTTTAGTGAGGAAATTGGCTTAAGTTAAATGAAATTAATTAAATAAAATATATTTAATTAAGTATAATTTTTACTTCAAATCCCTTCTATTGTTCCTACAAAACAATCAATCAGATTCAATTCAATAATACCATGTTGCAATTTATTTAAGTTTGTGTGTGTCTGGTTAAATGCTGTCAATGGCCCTGCACAGTCAATCAATCCATTGATTTTTGTTTATGATCCCACTCGCAAATGTTTAGTGTATGACTTTAGAGGTAATACGAGGACGGTCTCGAATCTGATGGAAACTAATGGGAGTTGTGTAGGGTGTCAACGTTAGTCAGCTTTAAAGTAAGGCCGTCAGTTGGGAGACACAAAGGTGTGGCTTGCTGTAACTGAGTGCTCTGTCATAAGTTTTGAATTATATCTCCTTCTGGTGGCGACCGGTTTTTGGTCTCTAGAATGCTAGGTCTGGCTACCAGTCCATCTCTAGTTTAATGAAGAATGAGCCGTGCATACGGTGCTATGTGTGGGTGGATATCTATTTCTCCAATTCTAATTGGCCAAGGGAGGAATCCGGAAGAGGTGAACAAGAATGCCTTGCAAAATGTAGACGTGACAATCTCTAAAGGTGACCGTGAGATACCGATAGGAATGGACCATGTAGCCTCGCACGAGATTAATCTTTGTAGGAACTCCGGTGTTTATGGGCCAGTGGAGAAATTCTGAAGAGATGACATGAAAACCTTGCAAATGCTGAGCGGGTCTGAAATCACCACAGTCAAGTTTAAGGACTAATGCTAGCAGGAGACTCATTAAAAATAAGGTAGTCGTGGAAAGCGGTCTACTTCGAAAAAGTAAAAATAATTTATTGGTTGGCAGAATTAAACAGATGCCGTATCTGCTGAGAAGTCGAACTCCTGAATAGGCCAGGAATTAAAAAGAAAATGTAAAGAAACAAAATTCTTTGACAGCTGTCTTAAGAAAGATAAAATGCATTTGAATAGGTCCTGTCGCCGGTCCCCACATATGAATATAAACAAACTTTTCACACAAATTTGCAGGATTATTTCACTCGAATGCTTGAAGATGCTTCATCGTAATCAAAGCCTACTTCGCTATTCATCATTTTATTTGCATTATATTCTGGTCCATAGCTAGTTTACATGTACTGGCTATTACAGTGGGCAATAACAAAGGCTTAAGTAAGAATTACTTTTTAGTACAGCCCCCTATTTGCATTATGTGGCAACCTCATTCAAGATTCCTCCCTGAAATCCAAAAAATGTATTTGTTGTAAAGCATTTTGCAACAATGGAAGCAATTTTAAATAATATTTCTTGCATATTGCTTGGAAGTTGCGCCACGGCCCTCGTACTCACAGTATTTCTTGCCTTATACCTTCTATTTCCTTTTCGTATTTAGCCACAAGTGACCATCAATCAATCACTTTGACAAGTCTTTATCATTCTCTGTAATCTTGTGCTTTTCCAACTTGCTGCTCTATGATGGATATAATTTTCACTCCTTGTCTTTGTTTGCTTAAATAAAATGTTATCTTTAAGCGTTCATGGTGTCTTCCTTCCCCTTTTTCTGTAATTTTTCTGGCATTTCATTAAGTAAAGATGGGGATATATTTCCCTACCCATCTGTGTGTTTGGATTTCAATGCAATTGTAAGAAAAAGTGTGTAGTTTTGTTAGGAATAATAATTTAATTAAAGTGTGAATAAACGAAAATTGGTAGTTGGGGAAGACGGGAACGACAGCAAGATGTGGGGTATAAAATATTTTCCTTATAATATATTTCTATAAAGAACGAGCCGAAACTCCAGCATGTTCCAAAACTTGCCGCCCTTTGTGTGGTTAAGTAATGAGAGAAAAAAAAACAGACGCAATTTAAATTACAACTGACAGTAACGCGTTGTATAATATTTGAAATTAATGCTGTTTTATTCAGCAAAGTCAACCTAAGCCATGATGCTCATGTTCACCTTCATGTTTTCGTTAATTGCCGCATTCTCAGATCCCTCATGTCATTATTTAAACACATCCACTGTTTGTAACGAATTCTAGGTTGGCAAGAAACCTACGAGCGCATTCATCTCTGAGCATACCCAGTGCTACTTCAACGTTATTTCACCACTTTTATCCTTTGCAACTCACAATGAAAGAGTTTGGAGTTTTAAAGCAGAAACTTTACTACAGATCTTGACAAAATCAAGTTCTTTTCGCTTTTAAATTGATTCAAAGGCGAGATTATTTGATTTAGTGCTTTTTGTGAACTGTTATCGATTAAAATATTCTGATTGCTAAAGTTATAAAATACTGCCGCTTTCAGTTGAAAGTTGTTTCTGAATACAAATCTTGTATCAAATTGGCTCTAGTTTTCAAGATCTGCCAAAACTAAAAGTAATTGCACGGCATATGTGAACGGCTTATCAAATTAGGTTTACTGATAAATTTCGAAATTCTACAGTAAGATTGTAATTAAGCGAATATTATTTTTAAATCTGCCCAGTAGTTTTAACGATATTCAGGACAACTTCCTGGTAATAAAAAATATTTTTTTATACAAGGAGTCTTGATTTGAGTTCAGCGCCCCAGACAACCTAAGAAACAACTTTCAGTTGTAGTGTAACAAAAACCATGTAGACCAGTGTAATACATAAAACAACCAAGTAAAATAAAACTTCCAGAGAGAAAATTGTTTCATAAATTTACACTTTATTAAATAATGTGTTTCTGTTTCTTCATGCTGTTTTTTTAAAACCAGCTGATCATTTGTTCCCAGAACGATTGCAATTTAATGCCGTTGCATAGGGTGACCATATTGTATAGATAGTTTCTCGAATTGTTATACTTACAAGCTGTCAAAGTTAACACTGATATATTTAGAAAGGCTTGCAATTTCATCACGCTTCGTGGCGAACGTGTCGAGATTATTAAAAAATATTACCAAAATTCCACCTCAGTTGTAAATACTCAACTTGTTTTACGTCGTGAGGTCGGCTGGCATCATTGACTTTAGTGCGCATGAAAATCATCACACCGTGAAAAAATTTAGGCTTGGTTACACTTCTTTGGACCTTAAGCCACCAACCAGACAGAGATTAGTGTGAGGTTGGTCCATAGCGGCCAACATCAAAGAAGACCCAAAAATGTCGATTCTGCACCGATTGCCCGAATTGCAGGGGCGTTGTCGGAAGCTGTCAAATTTAGCAATATCATCCAGCTGCTAAATTATGGTTTTGTCATTTCATCCTCAACATTTCACGTCGCACCATGGGAAAGTTTGAGCATTAGATTGGTGTGAAGTGAAAAAAAAAAAACAGTATAGAGGAAGACCTAGGAATGTAATTTCTGCGTCAATTAGATAAATTGGACATCTGCGGCGAGGCAACCCGGTACATTTTGCGGTTGGATTTGGGCCTACGTATACGGTTGTGCTAACGTAAAAATTAAAGCAACAAGACTATAGACAACACCGTGAATGCGCTAGCTGGGCGCTGTAAATGTTGGCCAAAAACTTGGCTAAAAAATCGTCTTGAAGCACTACCAGCAAAGCCAAGCGGTGATTTGTTTGATGTTCTCTTTCATTGATAAGTACAGCTTTGAACCAAAGCCAGAATCAATATAATACTCACACTATTCTTCTTTTATTTAATTTATTTTTCATCTTATCTGGTCGCTCTATATTGTTCATTTATCCTTATTTTTATTAGTTTTGGTTTCTAATGTTGCACAGAATTAAAATAGCGAATCTTAATTGAATTGAAAATTAATTTCAGTAAAAGTGGTTTTTGTGGAAAATGCGTATAATTTGTAGCAAATTGGAGGGCACCAATTCCTTAGCTCAAGTACTCAAGGACCACTGTTATCATACAAATCGTCAATCGGAATTCCTTTAGCAAATAATATAGCCGCGATAAACCTCACAGTCCGGGTCCTAAAGGTGTATTTATTCGCTCGCCACACGTGTCCTGCGATTGGTTGAGCCGGCTTGTTGAAACCAAAGAATCAATTACCGCATTCTCTATCGATCAAAGGTGTCATTTAAGTTCTATAGAAATTTAGAATCGATATTGAACGCCGTAATTAGTTCCCAGACCATGCCCCCGTCATACAAAAACAATTTAGTAACGATTAAAACTCATTGATTACGAGTACTTGCTCTGCGGCGGTCAAATGATTCCAACCGAACAACAACTTTTTCCGAGACTATAAAATTCTAATGCTTTCAAATAATTTGATATAATTTACTGTTAGACTCAATTAGCGAATGTTTTACATGTAAATGAAAAACAAATTTCCCCTCTTTTCTGTACCTGCTGCTTTGGAAAATTGTAGGTGCAAAAGTCCTCATTATATTCGATAAAGTTTTTTCTCGAATGAACTCTAATTGATGTAATTAAACCGGTTGTAATCAATACAAATATTTAGTACCGGGTCTGGAAGTGAAACATCATTATTGGCCTTCTCATCGTCGGTGCCACCGTCATCGATTTCATCCTGTATTTACAGGGCTTTAGTCATGACATGAAATTCCAGCCATAATTAACCAAGTAAACCTTAAGGGAATTTTTATTATTGTTATTGCTGCAGTTGCTCGTGGTCAGACCTGGTAGTTCTCAATTCCATTTTGTTAGGCACTACACAATGAGATGTAATGCATGGAATTAAAATTGGGAATATTTCAACTAAACCTTACGAGTTAATTTATTTGATGATATTCAACTACTAAATACATGTAATTTTTTATGAAACGAATTCAATTACATTTACAGGAAATTAGAAAAAGAATGCATTCATTATGTAATCCCGAAAAAAAATGAAGTAATTATGAATATTTTATTCTTTAATTACAAGAATTATTAATATCAATTCATTGAGCATTTTTATTTTACATTTACAAATAATTTTAGTTACAAGTAATTGTAACTAAGATTTTTAAATTACAAATAAAAGTATTTGTAATTGCTATTTTTCAACTAATATTTTTTTTTATTGAGGGATATTGATAGGATAGGAATATCGAAGCAGACCGCTAACTTTATGGATTCATTTTCGACCCCCTCTTTCGTCGAATTGATTTCAGACAACAGATTTTTAATTTACGATTACCATACTCTCAATCAAGTCTCGTGTTACCATTAGCCTTTACTATCGACTATAGTCATTTCAGACTGTCGACTGGTGATTGTCGACCTTCTTTCTCATCACGGAGTCTCTTGTAATTACTAGCATTCGTTTATTCCACCGCTTATGTCCACCATGACATTTACACTTAACAAGTTTCTGCCCGTGATTCTTAGTCTTATGCTAGCCAGTGCTAGACATTCACACGCAATGTGTGCTACCGTCTCAGCCTCTTCCTCAGAAGTATTCTTTCCACCCATTGGAAGGTTTTTCGTCCAACTCTTTAGAATTCCTCCATTGGCCAGTAAACACCAGAGTTTCTACGGAGATTAAACTTTTCACTTTGTGGGAGGCTTCATTGTCCATCCCTGTCGAAATCTCACAGTCTAATGCCTTAGAAGGACCTTTAAAGACCCGTCCATCCCTCTTGAGGCATTCTTGTCCATCTATTTCGGATTCTTCCTTTGGCCAATTAAAACCGTAGTTTCTACAGAGATTAACCTCTCCGCCTCTTATGAGGCTTCCCTATTCATCCCTCCAATGGAGAAAAATATGTCCACCCACATAGAGCTCCATATGCACGTGTAAGTCTGTATTAAAATTTGAAATCGACTGGTATCCAGAGTTTGCCTATGGTGTTTCACCGTGGATAAGGGATTTTTTATAAGAGAGTGTTAACTTCTCTCCGCTCGACTTAATTAGCCAGACTCCTTGCAGAGACAGGAACCTGTTACCGCCCGTCACCACGTGGAAGTATAAGTCAGAAGTTCTGCCAACTGACGACCTTTCAACTACTACCACAACTACTTGTAATAGTTACAATTACTAGTTATTGTAATGAAGATTTTTATAACACAATTACGATTATATGATTGTTACCTCCATTATTTAATTGCAATTACATTTTTTTCAATTACAATTAGTAGTGATTGCAAAAATTACAAGTAATGATAGCTTTCACTTCTCAATTACTATTGCAATTTTTACAATCACAAGCCATTCTAACAAAATTTTTAGATTACAATTACACGAATTTTCAATATTTCACTTTACAATTATATTTTTAATTTCCATTTTTCAAGTACAATTACATTTGTAATTTTAATTTTTCAAGTACAAATCCATATGTAATTAAAATTTTTTATTTTTAAATGTATGAACGTAATTGTAATTGAGTTCAAGCCTTCATTTCAATTCAATATTTCTCATTATTATTCCAAAGTACAATTACGCATGACATATAATTTGAATAGAAACGTAATTGGCATCTCCCCAGGGCTGTTAATATTGTTGCTGCTGTTATTCTTCTTCTTATATTTACTCTCACTATTCCTGTGACACATGCTATTCAGACATTTGTTAAACGTTTTCGTAATGGCTGTTTGATGCAGCTAAAATTGATATCAGCTGCATTCATCAAATGGCTACCAGTCACATTTATTCTCTCTACTGTCTGTTCTTGTGAAATTTGTTCGTTATTTGGGTTCTTTTTTTCATTTTATTTCATTTAATTTCATTTTTTTCTATTATGAAATTTCTAGTGAAATATTTCCTAATGTCGCATTTGCAGGAGGGGGCAGGCAGCACGTTCGAAATAAATGACAAAGTAATAGAGCCAGCAGTAAACCAACCATTTCAACTGATACTGGATACATGATTGGCTTGACTGGAGTTTTGCAGTTTAACGATTATAAATTTACAAAAATGCTTGTGACCATGTGGTGGAATTTTTCCATAATGTCGTAGTGTAGAAATATGTTTTTTTTCTTATATTTTGTTTTCATATCGTTTCCTTTTTCGGCCATTAGCAGTTTCCGCTTCTATTCATGTCGTTCTAGTTAGTATGTGTGTGTGTGTGTGATTGTGTATGTGTGTGTGTGTGTGTGCTATACAACTACTGCATGTAAGCATTACAAACTTTTGATTCAATATCCTTCATTTATGTAAATCCCTGTGTGTTTGTCAGTTTGTTTGTTTTCTCCCTAATGTCGAATATTAGGTTGCGTCCTAATGTTGCCTGTTGGTTTTAGAGTGAAATATAATTGCGGTACAGTAACTTGGTTTCCTGGAAATTATATGACAGCTAAATTAATTTCTAATTATTTCTAACGCTGCCTGCATTAGATTTGCAAAGAGTAAAATTCGTTACATTTCTATGCAACCATATTTATACCGGAGTAACATTTAATAGTTTTTACATACTATTAGAAATTACTTGAATATTTTGAGGTTGTACGAATATGAATTAGTAAGATAAATTACTGATATCAGTCAATCCACATACGATGTCAACGAATTATTTTTTAATTTTTAAGACTTTTATTGAGATGAGTTTTAAGTTTTATTTTTGCAAAAGTGTAAAATTTGCTGCTATAAGTGGCAATTGGTGATGCCTTGTAATTTTGTGCTCCAACTTTAAGCCATTTGGTGTCACATTTCCAACCGGTCTTTGGCATGATTTTATGCGTTTTTAATCGGCTGAACCGGTGTTTTATAAGAACTTTTAGGTTTTTATTCTTTTCTGTTTCAGAAATTATTTGTAGACTATTCCATACTACTGTGGGCAAAAATAGTAAGACTTTTTAATTTAAATTTCGCTCGAAAATTTTTCTACGTTGGTATGACTGTCAGTGACATCTGCGCCAAATATCACATCAAAGTAATCATTAGTGTTTAGCACACGCTTGTCTTTCTGAAGTACAACAAGTGCATTCGGCGATTTTTACAATGAGTGAAATTATTCAACAAAGAAGTTTCATTAAATTTTATGTGCAGAATGAAATTTCTGGTGCCGAAACGTTCACAATATTGCAAAAGGCCTTCGGTGAAAATTTTATGTCGCGAGCAAGTGTTTTTGATTGGTAAAAATTATTCAAAGAGGGTCGAGAACGCATTGACGACGAACCACGTCCAGGACGGCCATCAACATCAACAGATGATCAACACGTCATTAAAATCAAGGAGTTAGTGTTCTAGAATCGACGATTAGCTGTCAGAAGACCTTACTGATATCGTTGGAATATCGGAGGGATCAGTGAAAATCATTTTAAAAGATCACTTGAGCCTAAGAAAAGTGAAATCAGGATTGGTTCGAAAATCACTTAATTTTCTTGAAAAACACCGTCGTGTTGACGTCTGTCAAACAATGCTTTTCGACTACCAGGATGTCATTAAACGTATTATAACTGACGACGAGTCTTGGATCTACGCTTACGACCAGAATATCGTGCCAAAGGTGAGCCGAAGCCGAAAAAACCACGTCAAAGCAAGTCAAAAATTAAGGTCTTGTTGACGGCTTTCTTCGATCATCGAGGTGTGGTGCACTCCGAATCACTTCCGGCCGGCCAAACTGTCAACAAGGATTACTATTTGAGTGTTACGCGCCGTTTGCGCGAAGCTATTCGTAAAAAGAAGCCGGAATTATTGGCCGACAAATCTTGGTTTTTGCACCACGTTAATGCATTGTCGCATAGCGCATTGATTCTTCTTGAGTTTTTTGCCAAAAATTCAATCAATATCGTTCCACAACCACCGTATTCACCTGATTTAGCTCCGTGTGACTTCTGGCTGTTCAGCAAACTCAAGCGACCGCTCCGGGGAAACCGTATTGAGTCAATTGAAGACATTGAACGTGAATCGCTACGCGCATTGAAGGCCATTCCGGAAATTGACTTTAACAACTGTTACGAGGGTTGGAAAAAACGTTGGCATAAGTGTATCGCTCAAGTTCAAAATTCCTTAAGCCAAAGAAAGTCAGTACAAAGCCGAAATCCTTTTTTATCTGCTGGCTCTTCCAGTTGAATCATATTTTAGCTTTTTGTTGCAGATCCTTTTTTTTTGGTTAATGATCATTTTGCGCAAATATTGATTTCTTAGCGAATTTGCGGTTTGTAATTTTCACCTTTTTACCGCATTTTCTATTTTTCCGGGAATTTATTTATGTCTTTTCCGTGAAGTGTTTAATTTATTAGTACAATTTAAATTTTTTTTATCGAATTCACCCTGAATGGTTTTTGGCTAAATTTGTACCTTTTTTTGGTGCGTTTAGCAAAAATTCTATTTCTCGTTATAATTTGGACGTAAATTTCTAGCTTGAATTTGAATATTTTTTGTAGTTCTTAAATTTTTGGTAAAGTTTCGATTAAGGTAAAAGTAATTTTTTAGCTTTTACAATTTTGACTTTTAGATTTCTTTGTTACTGGTACTTTTTTGACAAATTTGTGTATTTTTTTAAGAACTTTCCATTTGTTTCAGAAATTAATTCAGGTAGCCTGAAATTCATGCGATTGCAAATGAATATTGCAGAAATTTTAAATATTTATTATTCCACTCAATTTGCATCACCAATTACTATGAAACCAGCCGAACATTTATTGCTCCATCAATATTCAGCTTGTCCGTTCTTTGTTTAATTTCAACTACAAAAAATATAACAATACAAACTTTTAATTAATTTTATACATTTTATTGTTTTTTTACAGTCAATGAAAGACATGCAAAATATATTGGAACTGTACTTGGGCATGCATAAAACGAGGACTACATTTAGAGAAATACTGTCATCCCAATCTTAATAACCAGATGATGCCAATTGCCATCAAGGATGTAAAGAACACGAATGTAGGAGTTCTTGGTCGAAAATTTCAGCATTTTACAAAGTAATTTTTAGTGTTAAGTTTTAAAATTGTTATAATTTGTTCTTAATTTTTATGTATGAAAATAAAATTGTAAAATAAACATTGTAAAAATTTAAAAAAAAAATTACATACGAAAATACAGGTTAATACATTTTCTGGTTTCAAAAATAAATTTAAAGAAAACATTTATTTCGATGAAACTTGTATTTCCGTACATTCGTAGGAAGTACAATGTCATTTAAATGACCGTTTTTAAATTGTGTGAGCCAGTTAATTCTTTTGAAGTAGTTTCCGACCACTTGACGAATATTGGTTTTCAAATGCTCCAACGTTATCGCATTATCTTGTGAAACTACGCGTTCTGGAAACTTCCCATGCAATAAAACCAAAACCGGTCGTGCTGTGTGGCTCGTGCTACCGTGTTGTTGAAACATCATATCGTCCAGTTCATAATCTTCAATTGCAGGTCAGGTCGATTATCGTACGGCCATAGCGCTCCGATATGACGGTAACGGTTTTACCAGTGTAATTTCCGAAAAAAAAATGGCTCACTGACACCTCCAGACCATAATGCGCACCAACCAGTGACTTTTCCCGGATGCTATGGCATTTTCACAAACACTTCTGGGTTCTCCGAGCCCCACCTGGGAAAATTTTGTTTGTAAACGTAACCACCGAGTGAAAAATCAGCTTCATCGAAGAAGAACATTTTGTTCGAAAAATCAGCATTGAAAAAAGCCTTTTTCTCTAGCATCCAATAGCATTAAAACCACTAAATGGGTAACCCGTTTTGTCTATGCGTTTTTCGAATATAAGCTTAAAAACTATTTTCAATTTAAACTTAAATAAAATTGAGTTTTTAAATATCAAAATTAATTTTTAATTTTTTTAATCTAATCTACTACTTCATTTATTTATTTACAATCCATATGTAGATTTGTATTCGAGTAGAAAATTTTAATATTAATTTGCATATAAATAAATTATGCAAGTACAGTGTTTTGTGTGTGTGTGTGTGGTTGTATGTGTGTGGTTGTGTGTGTAGTTTTGAGGACTAAGAAATTTTGCCTAATTCCCAAAACCAAGTTTAATACCAGGCGATCATAAAAATCAGCAGAGAGCACATTCAATCAACACAATAAATTTTCCCATAAAAATTCTTCACCTACTTTAGGGGTTAATATTAATGGCTACGTTATGTGATGCCATCTATTTTACAAAATATATAGTACTGCCTTAAGGTATGTGATACTTTTGCAGATAATTTTTTTTTATTCCTATTGTACTTTTACTAATATTTCTGTTTTAAACAGACATGGAAACTTCTAATATTTGTAAAAAATTTTTTTGTGTAACGTCACGCACATGTTAAATTTAATTAGGGTTTGTTATGACAATAAAAGAGTATTTTTGTGTTAAGTTATGTAACATGTACATAAGTATTTATTTAAGTGCAATTTGTTGTATGAAGTAAAACGTTTGTACATTTTAATAAGAAAATAAATTGTTAATATATTGTACATCATTTGGGTATTATATTTAAAAATGATTATATTTTCTACCATCCTTTATTATGTTACATTAGATAACTTTTATAAGCAAGCTGTGTCAATAAACTTTTAATATGTAAATATGTTTTAACAGCAAATTGGTTACTTGAGAAATACGAGTTTTAAGTAGGGAATTGCTTTACAAATCGAATTTATAGCTTTTAATTGTTGATGACAACTGAAAAAGAGTAGACGCCATTTGTTTTCTTTTTTTACTTTTTGAAATAAGAGCCAGAAAGTATTATCCGTAAAATCATTTGCAGCTCCACTTTTATCCATATTTTGAAATGTACGAATTGCGGTCTTTTTATTAACCTGCACACCAGCTATCTGCAACTAAAAATAATAAAATAATGTTCTATTACGATTATACTAATATGTTTAGGCAATTATTTTTCATTTATTTAAAAATTTTTTATAACCAAAATTATAACAAATAATATAGTTAAAGCACGGGCTGCTTTGCATATCCCCTTATATGCATTTCTTGAAACGAATGGAGTTTATAAAATTGTTTAAAATTTTAAACAATTTATTAGGGAAATATAAATGAAAACTTAAATCATTTCAAAATCCTTTGCTGCTTATTGTGCTATAAGAGATATGCGTGTTTTGTTCAAAAGAAATGGTGCAGTTTGAATTTTTTGGAAAAGTATTTATTTATTCATCAACCAATCATTTTGTCCCCTGCAAAGTAATTCCCCTCTCATATACTGCACTTATGCCAGCGCTTCGTCCAATCCTCAAAGCGCTTTTCTGTATGGCCATTAGCTCGTTCTTCAATTCTGACTTTATCTCATCAATTGTAGCAAAACGCTTTCCTTTTATTGGTCTCTTCAGTTTTGGGAATAGGAAAATTTTGCAGGGGGCCAAATCTGGTGAATAAAGTGGTTGAGGCATGATTAGGGTGTTGTTTTCAGTAAAAAAAATTATATTCTTTGATATATTTTGTTCAAATGTAAAAAATCGAAGAACACACACAAACGTGACTAACTCTTTCAGTTATCAACAACAAACTACTAATCCAAATTGGCTGATAATGCCAACATATGACTTAACACATGTGTGCCAACATAAAAAAAAGAATGTCGATAATCGAATGTACACAGCCCGCGAAAATTCAAAATTCACCTTTTCTTTTGAACAAACCATGTACGTGTGTTGTATTATACTGTTACCAAGTAATAGTCAAAGATGTGTAAAACGACCTATTGTACAAATGTACAAATACGCAATATCATAAACATAAAGCAAAAACAATTGCGTAGCAGAAATTTCCCGAACCTCAATTCAATGTAGAAACAAAAACAACTTCTACATAAAGAAAAAGTAAACAAAAGATACACACACACACGAACACACATACAAGACTACTAAGCCAGCAACTGAAATAAATGATGCACAATTTCGCGTATGTTCGGGACATTTCAAGAACCGGCCGTGATCTCTATATAAAGGCGCCCTCCACCGCAGAAGGCATAGTTGTTTTCAGTTTTAGAGTTTTCATAGAGTGAATATCTGAGTGTACAAAAGAAGTGTTAAGTGTAGAGTGTAAATTAGTTCTAAATAGAGTCTTAATTGCCGAATAAAGCTGTGTAATGATAAAATCATAAAAGAGTGTGTATTTTCATATTTGCAATTAAACGAACACTTGAAAGTAACGTTTATTGTGGTAAAAAACGTAACAATACGTTTAAGGCGTCAATATTATTGTCTTTGCAAAGTCACATGATCGTATTTGAATAGTGAGAAGTTGCCAGATCTGTGTGACATCTGACGGAGGCCAACAGTCTTTTCTGTAATTTTTGGATATCATTAAAGGCGCTTTCAGACTATTCTACTAGTGTTTAGAAATGTAAGGAAAATCGTCTTGACTGTCAAAGAAATCTTAACTTCCACTTGATATAAAATGGAAATGACATGTTTGCTTACTTTCGGCAATAGCTGGCCATTTTCGGTTAGGTTGCGGCGACGGTAGCTCTTGAGAACTTCCAGAGACCCAGGTTTTTGATAGATATTTTTTTTGTGTAAAAAAGTAGGAAAATGAACATTTAAAAAAGTGCACTAGAGTAAGCAAAATCAGTGGACCGAATATAATAATTATTTTTGAATTTACATAAAAAAAGATAATTATCGGAAACCATATTGAGCTTTTTATCGTATTAGCCTAGATTTTGATGCAAATGCTTTTTAAATTTAACAGAAATAATTATTATTATGATAGTTTTCCTTTTTTTGGGCAGCAAAAACTACTTTTTGATTATTTTTGTTTTTTGCAAAAATAAGTGTTATTTTCTGAATATTCAAATTTCTGCCAAAAAATTAAAACCAGCATTTTATAATTATTTTCGACCAGCAAAACAAATTATATTTTGCTTTTTATGAAAACAAGTCATCATTTTTACGGTCCCTGAACAAAATCTATTGATAATCGATAAGTACAGCGGCCGTTATTACGCCGGTGCAAGTTGAAAATAATAGATCAGCGGCTGGCTGTCTGAGGGGAGCCAATCGACTTGTTTATTTGCTCAACAGCTGCTTTTAATATTTCCTGCTTTTACTTCTGTAAAAATGCAACCCTGTTTAAAATAAAAGTTTCAGGTTTTAGAATTTTTTTCTACAAATAATGAGAGCCTACTGCTACCACTGCCAAATTTCCATCCGGATTTTTTAACAGTGTGATTTAACATATTGCTTTCACATCGTAATACTGGCTCATTTAACTCAATTTTACTCGATCTTATAGCGTGAAGGCGCTTAAAGAAGACGTGGCAAAAGCAGCGTTTTCACTGTAAATCGTTTGTCTACTAAACGCCATTTTGCTCCGGCATTAAAACAAGTATGAGTTATCTATTTAAGATGATTAAGATCAGATAACCTGAGATTATTAGGACGTTGCAATACCTCACTTTTATCTCTTTTATGCGATATTAGAATGCTACGGACTTAGAATAAATTTATTTCAGGGGCTGTTTTCCTATCGCTCGTATTTATTCTAAACTAAAAGCTGGTGTAAAGCTTTTTTATTTTTGTGCACTAGAGGTGCTGCAATATCCAATGTGTACAAATATGTGGTTCGTCTTATATGCGAAAATTATTTAAAGCAAATTCCAGGAATAGAATTTAAGATAAAATATTAGTTAAACGAAAAACCATAAAATATTAACAATCCAAAAACTTTATATTTTATTTCTAATACCGTTGAAATAAATTAATTTTCGCACACAAATCCATTTCATGAAAAACAATATTTTCTTTTTCAACATGATCAAATTGAGTTGCTGTTCAATAAGACAGAAATGAAAATTCTCCCTCAAATATACTCCCATTTTGTTACTCTGTGCTAAATTCCACTAGAAATGCACACATGTATCGCTGTGTACGCATTTATGTTTAATTTGTGTCCTGCTGGCATTCGAACATACTTAAGTGTGTTTAAACATACAGTAGTGCTCAAAATATTTGACTGATAAGGGCCTGATCTGGAGGTAAGCTCACCTATTGGTCAACAGATTTTAATAAGCTGCCAGATCTCATTGATTTTGCCATTGTAAAAAATATTAGACGTGATAATTTATTTGTCAGTTCTTCCAAGGATCTATCTTCCGACCATCCACCTACAATCGTTACTATACAGGACAGTATTGTCACTGCACATGAAAGCCTTATTTCTTATCCAACTACGTACGTGAGCTCTCACTTACCTCCGAACAGCACACTGAAAAATCTGCCTGATATTCAAGCAGCTGTGGATCAATTTACGGACATGGTGACGACAGCAGTCAGATACACAACCCTAAGCAAAGGATCAGAGAAAAGAAATTAATACCAATCATCGCCTGATATACAAACTCTCGTCAGTGAAAACGGAAGGTTCAGAAGGCAATGACAACATAGTCGTTCTCCTGGCATCAAGATCCAAATAAACATATGTCAAAGATACAGAAACACGACTCTGCTATAGAGATGTATTTAAAAAATTTTGATCCCACAAAAACACGGACTATAGCCCGTAGAAAGCCGTAAGGCATTTAATTTGTCCTTTTGCCCACGACTCCCCTCTAAGACTTGATAACCGCACATGAGCTAAAAACTCAATAGAAAAAGTAAATGTCATCGCAAATCACTTAGAAAGGTTTTCACAACACATGACATAATTAGCTTCACTATTGCAAATATCAGTGACACTGGCATTAATCCTATGAAATTTCGGCTATCTTTATTAAAGAATACAATTAAAAATATAGATATAAAAAAATCACTCGGACCTGATCGTATCACAGGGTCAGTGATAAGGAAGTTACCTAATTATGCTGTGAGAATTTTACTATTCGTATTTAATGCCATGTTAAGAGTTGGCTTCTTTCCATGGTCTTGGAAGATATCTGAAATTGTAATGATCCCTAAACCAGGCAAGGACTTAATTCAGATTACGTCGTACAGGCCCGTTAGCCTGTTGTCAATTTTATCAAAGTTGTTTGAAGAATTATTCGTTTCATCTTTAAAACCTTAACTTAATGAACAAAACATCATCGCGGACCATCAGTTTTGCTTTCGAGCAAGCCATAGTATAATAGAGCAAGTCCACAGAACTGTCACCGTTATTACATTTGCATTTGAAAAAATGCAATATTGCTCAGCGCTATCTGACGGATAGAACATTCAAAGTAATGTCAAAAGATCAATTTTCTAAAAAAAGGGGAAATCTCAGCAGGAGTACCTCAAGGTAGTACACTAGGGCCGCTAGCGGAGACAGGAACCTGTTACCGGCCGCCACCACTAGGAGGTATAATTCGGATCTTCTGACAGTGCACACAGTTACGGCAAGACATTCCTTTGCTAGTTGACGTGTATCAACGTGAACAAGTCCGTATGCCTGCACGTGTATAAGTACAATATTTGCGTGATTGTTTCGTTCTAATTTTTCGCTTGAAATTTTTGAAAGAAAAAATTCGAAAATTATGAGAGATAAAAAAAATATTTGGGTAAATTTTGGCAGTAAAAACAAAGAAAAGATTACTTTCATTTGATTCTTTCGTGAGTATCTCGTGACCATTCGTTGTGTTGGCCGTGATTAATTTTTCATTATATTATTATATTCAGCGTCTGTCAATGTGAGCATAAAGACAACGGTGAACATTAGTAATATTTTTATCGTCAGCGTGCATGATCGTGAGTGCCAATTATTCACGGGTTCACTCAAAATAACTGATTCATACCTGTTACATATGTAAATATCGGTTGTTCGATTCATTGGATTATTTTGCTAATTCTTCGGTGACTATCGAACGTTTTGTCAGTCACGTAATTTTTGCGTTCACACAAAATAGTGGATGTCGTTTACGTTAAAGTTGAAGGGCTTTTATTTCTGTAACTATTATTATTTTCGAGTTAATATTTTACTAGACGACGTGTGGGCGGTTGCAGAACAACTTTACAATAAAAAGGCAATTTCGAAAACAGGTCAGTTACTATTTTCGTGGTTAGGATTCGAATGGTTATGTTTACATCTCTTGTTTCCTGTATAAATCATAAATATGGAATTTTCAAGTGACATATGAATATTGAATATGAAACTCGAACAAAATTAGTTCTTTTTACCTTAACTAATGTTCGTAGATAATAAATTTAATTCTATTTGCTTTCATTCATCTTCATGCACTCGAAAGTTGAACGAAAAAACTTTCGGAAGTTCGGAAAAGATTCAGCAACATAACTACTCTCTTCTACATAGTTGTCACTTAATTAGGCAAAATTTTTTTTACAAATTAATATTAATCTGGAACCGCGCCTGTTTTCAATTAAATAGGAAATCATCACCAAAGTCATCTATTATTTTGAAAACCCTCCGCAATTTAATAGAAATAGATTAGAAAATGTGTGATTTCAATTGTGAATATTTTCACCACCACTGTTCATTATTCATGCCCATGTTGTGTTTAATTAAAGGCATCCGTCCATCCATATAAATAATTTATTAAAACCTGACACACTCAACTACATGTTACTCCAAAAACACAAAAACTAAATTAGTTTTGATAGTCCGAGTCTCTCGAATTTGGCTGCTTTGCAATCATATTGACAAAATTGTTGGCAGAACACTCAGGAATTGTAGGGACCACAGCGCCTCAATTCAAAAAACAAATATTGCAAAAATAATACAATTACAGCAGCAACAAATAAACGAAACTTTAGTAAATTGTACCATGTACCATGCACCATAAACTTGCTACATTGAAAATGAGGAAAAATTCTCGAAGAGGTTGGAAAATGCGGAGGAATATTTTTTTATATTTTTCTTTACTGAGTTAAGGAATTTATGAATTTAATTATGTGTAACATAACTTGCTTTTATTGGTTATTCTACGTCTCCTTTTGACACTTACTTCTCAAATCACCTGCCTGTGATAATTTCGGCCCGTCTAGCAAAAGTATTATTGTTGAAATGTCCTGGTCATTTTAACTTAATTACATTTGCATTATGAAATTTTATGGCATTTGTTGTATGAATATAATACACGCTGTAGACGGATGACTAACTAATGTTGCTGTGGTTGATGGCTGTTCTTCAGTATAAACTTACAGTCAAGTATGTAGAAGCATACAATTGAATGTGTGTGTGTGTGTGTGCGGGCTGCAAAAATACAATCATTTTGGCACTCGACACCTTTGTCATTAAATGTTGCAGATAGTTTGTTACAACTGCAGTGTCGTTATGCTGAATATTTTATGCATTTTAATGCCTTTTTGTTTTTCCTACATAAAGCTGTATGCAAGTCACAATATATATATGTGTGTGTGTGTATGTGTGTGCGTGTGTAACAATGTAATATTTTTGTATTCATCATGCAATTTATATGCAGGGATGTTTATAATTTTATTTACTTAATACAGTGTTGCAACAAGAAACGTCATAAAAATGCATAATATGGCAGCAGTTATAACAAATAATTAATTTAATTGTTTCAACGAATGAGTTGTAGCGACGAATTTTTGCATCTATTTCATTTTACGGGATTTTTTATTTAAATTAATTTCATTATAAGTTTTTATTGGCCATTATGGTCGTAATAAAAAATCAGCTTTATTACTGCCTATTAAAGTACATCAACTTTTATTATTTAAAATAACAATTTTTTTAATGCTGAAATTATGATGTTTTATTGTAATAAAATAAAACTTATGTACCGACAGGGGAGATGTAAAAAAATGTATGATAGATATATGAAAATAATGAACCTTCTGATAGTTTAGAGAACTAAAAGAGAACTAAGGCGGTGAAATACTCCTAATCTACGAATAGTCTTAATATCCACAATACCATCCCATTTCTACTCAACGTGCTAGTTTGGTAAAATTTTCTTAAAAATTATTTTCCATATTAGAAAGTTAAAAAATACTGCCAATCTAGCAAGTTGCCTAGAAGCGGAATGATATTTTTCGAAAGGAACTTAGCCTTATTTTCACATTTATGGTTTTGTGCGGATCTGAGACCTTTTCTCCAAGTTATTTCCGTTTGTTAATGTATGTATAAAACCCCTCTTAACTTAAAGCTTTCAGACGGTTGGGTTATATCAAGTTTCAGCTCTCTACCTATGGAAGATGATTCCCATGCAAATATGGCGGAACCATAGTCCCTGTAGTCGCAGGCCTACATGTATACCAAATTTCAGTTCTCTAGCTATAGTGGAAGTGCCCCATAATAGTGATCAGTAAGTCAGTGAATAGGTAGCAAAATATGTTCTCTTTCTATCTTAAAACCTCACCAATGTGTTTACCTATACGTAGAGTCATTATGTTTCAAATTTCATTATTTTATGAATTAAAGGAAGCAAAGTTGTGAGGGGGTCAAAAACTGCGTGAATGATTTCGTGTGGATTAAGCCTGAACTTGGCCTGGCGCAATACCGTGCATTTTAATAAGTTTTAAGTTAATTCGCCGTATATATTTTTTTGTCAGTGATGTTAATTTTGTCGCCTAGATTTCTAACAGATTAGACTGAAATATAATCGCGAAAATAACGTAGCTGACAGAAAATAAATTATACGGGAGAACAAAAACTTTTTTTTCTAATTCATTTCTGAATTTTTTATTGCAAATTTAATTGCAGCCTAAAAAGTCCACATTTTCAATATCACTGGGTTTTGGACTTTAATTTACATAAAAGAAGATGAAAACAGAGATGGACAACTGCCCAAGTCGGTTGCATGAATCTTACCTGATAACGAGTGATCTCGTTTGATACTAAGTAATTTTTCGCTCCAAACACGCGATCGTGCATTAACATGATTATAAAACAACCGCATGCGTGGTCTAGCATGAGTATAATTTTTTCGTCTGCAATTGTTTCGTGATTGAAATGTTTTTATTTTTTTTTTGAAATTGAAGAGAATGACAAAATTATGAAACACAAGTAAAAGTGGTTCATTATTGGCAGCAAGTATGTATGAAATATCGAAAAGGGACCCAGAAAGTAAGTGATCTGCTTCGATATCCCCCCATACAATGTATGAAATAATAAGTTAATAACTTTTGATAGTAAAAATATTGAATTAATTTCGTTAATTTGATTTGATCTCGCGACCATGAGTTTTTGTCATTATACTCGTAGTTCATTTTTACATTCACATGCTGGTGAACAAAATAGCAAGGCCATGTATTAGTAATACTATTATCGTGGGCCTGCATGATTATTACGAGTGCAAAGTTTTTCACGGTTCGATCTCTAGATCAAAAAAACTGGCAACTGTTGCAGAAGTAAATATTGGTAGTTAATTCATTTGTTTACTTTGGTAATTATTCACCAACTTTAAATTTTTTTTATTTTTTCAGACGACGCACAGTGGCACATATTTTGAGAAGGCGGCCAAAAATCATTTTTTTTTTGTGGTTACCGATCCTAGTGTTTTCTTATTCAGTTGAAAGTAAATACCAGTAAATCTCGAGAGGCAAAAATTTATAACTCTGTTCCAACTATAACACACTGAACAGGGTAATCCAAAGTATACTTTCTGGACATTTTGTTAAAATGAATTTTTTTTTAGTAAATTCTAATTTTCAAATTACTATAACTTTTTTGTTTCAAAAGATATCAAATCAAAATAAATTGTTTTTTATTATGCAGTTTGTTAGTTATCAGTGCTAGCAAAATAAAGTCATTACGATTTTTAGAAGTTTTTAAATATTTTGTTTTAAAAAAGGTCAAAATTCTTCAAAAATCTCGTGCTTAATAGGGCATAACTCCCTCCTGTCAAACCACGTCAAAAAGATATTTCTCTGTGTTATAGCCCAAAACCTCACCTACACACCTATACCCCATTATATGTGCGCCAGGTTGCGCCCGTGTGCACCAGACCAATTTTTCTGACCAAAGGTCAGAATATACACGAAATTTAAAAAAAAACTTTTTTTCTACAGAGTTATTTTTGAAGTTATTTTAACTTTTTAAGACAAAGGTAAAGCCAAATTTTTTTCAAATCTCCTTGAAAGATGGCCTTTATAACTTTTGCGATGGAATCTAGTAATATACAAATGCACTATATTGTACCTATCACTTTTTCAAAATCTAAATATTCAATGAAATTTTGGTTACCCATTAGAGTCTTCGCAAAACGAGATACGCATACTAATTGCACACAAATATACGAACACACAAATTAGGGCAGAAAATGTCTATTTAACAAAAAAGAGACATCGAAGTTAATTTTAGAATGTGTCCAACAATGACTGATGGAAAAGTTGCGCAAGTTTTAACGGAAACAAAGTCGTGGTCAAGCTGAATTATATGCCAAAAGACATCAAACCAATTAAATCAACCTCCAGCACAAGACGATAGCTTTAAGGAAGCTTACGAATTTGGCTTGTCACCTCCTCATACTAAAATTCGTTTTATGGAGCATATTCTTAAATTGTGTTATGATTTGGAATTTGGTTCTTCAGGCGAAACCACAAGAAACAGTCAAGAAAATGCAGAAAAACGAAAGAAAAAAAGAACAAATTCAAGAAAGATATCTTAAGCTAGGCCTTATAATCGACCAACCTAAACAACGAGAAGGAAATTTGAATGATGGAAATACTGATCCAGAAACAGCAGCATCTATTAAAGGTGTAGATTATAAGTTAATAAGACGATTCAAAATCATATTACAAGTCTTAGCATGCAGCAGAAAGATAAATGTCTAAAAATTTGGAGATTACGCCAATAAAATAGCTGCACTTTACAATGAAAAATACTCTTGGAGATATATGTCTTCAACGGTTCATAAAATTTTGTATCATGGGGAACAAATCATTCAACATAATATGCTACCAATGGGAGATTTGTCTGAAGAAGAGCAAGAAAAAAAGAACAAAGACTACAGATTCTTTCGCGAACATAGCACAAGAAATATGTCTAGATGTTGTACTAATGAAGACCTTATCACCATTTTGTTATGCCGAACATTCGACAAAAATGGAAAATAACTCCAGTCGAATTAGAAGAGGAGGCTAAACAACTATTAGAAGATGAAAATCAATGCTATTTAGAAGAAATTTTTACTAAAATTGCTTAATGTATAGTGGCTCTTTGATTTGAAAGTATACGTACATATGTATGTAAATTAACCAATATTTGTATTCTAAATTGTTATAGAAATATTTAAAAATAAAATAAAACTTTAACTAAAATAGGATTTTTTCATTAAAACGTTTCGTTATTAAGAAAATTTTAACTTTTTAAAAATTTTAAATTTTTAATATCAAAAGGCTGTTTAAAAAACCAACCTTTGGCCCTTGTTGCTTTTAAGCTTAAAAATATTACGGGGCCAAAATTTGGCGTTTCCTGACAAGATTTAGTTTACAAAACTATTAATAATTATAATTTGTAACAATAAGAATAGGACATATTAAAAAAAATGTTTTTTTTTCATGTTTCAACACTCCTCTTATATACTCAAATTCAATTAATAATGGTAACGAATATTAAACCATTCGTAACTTCTTTTTTGTCGGTCGACTTTTATGCTTTTTATCAA
Organism: Phania funesta; assembly: GCA_963932375.1. Lineage (NCBI taxonomy): Eukaryota > Metazoa > Arthropoda > Insecta > Diptera > Tachinidae > Phania > Phania funesta. The sequence goes on from OZ010656.1 coordinate 73,655,159, forward strand.
AAATTAAAGTTTAAAATCCCACCTACCAAACAAAAAAAAAAATCCATATCAAAATTCCAATCCAATCAAAAGTTACGGATTTTTGACCGCCTTCTCGCCAAATGTGCCACTGTGCGACGTGTTAGACGATGCGGAGTTATTCGTTCGAAAAATAACGTAAATTTTACGCTTAGGGCTCGATGTGTCGGAAAAAAAAGTTTGAAAATATAGTATCGCGCTAATAGTTATAAATCATTAAAACTTGATTTAAAATTGTATGGCAAAGGTTTCGTAAGAATAAAATAAAAACTAACTATAAAATGGGATTTTCTGCAGCAAAGCAGATTTACTGAAAAATATTACATAATTAATCCTCAAACGTTCAAACACAATATCAACGTATGTGGTTTGTAAGATAAATAATTCGTAAACAAACACATGATTTGCCCCATATTCTGCTAGTCTTGAAAAACTACTTGAAAAAATATAGACAAATTTTATAGTGAAAAAATCTCGTACTTGCTTCGGAGCGATTGAAAGAGGACCCCAATTTTGGCCAAAAAATGTAATTTAACGAGGTTGCGTCTTTTATTTGATATTAGGTAGGAAAAAGTTGTGACGACGCCAATCTACACATAGGTTCACCAGTTGGCAATGCCTTCACAAAAGATAACTGTTTGGTGCAGATTTTCGGGTCAGCAGAAATATTTGGAAACAAAGTTACAGAGATCATCTCCGTCAACCTCGTGAGTTACAGATCAATGATAACTAATTGTGTACCGTATTAAACGATAATCTAAAAATAAGACTCAAATTTAAATATGGGGTAGCAGCACGCGAACTATTTAAGCAGTTAGTACAACTACTTGCGTCTAACCGTAAGATGATATTCATAATCATTCAAAAGAAAATGTTAGAAGAACAGTTCCTTTCACACATTTGTGATTTCAAAATAAAAGCCAATAATTTATATGCCAAAGACGCTCAAAACCATATCAAAAATATATTTCATATGAAGAAAAATAGAAATAATAGTTTAAAAATGGCAAAAGTTAGTGGAGTGTAAAAGGAAATCCATACATACGTGTGTGGACACACATACACACACCTCCACGCATGGAACCTAATACAGATTGATTCACAAACAAAACATCTAATTGAAAACTCATACTGTTTTGTTCTTTTTACGCTAAACTCAGCACAAAGCTAAAGAATGGAAAATTTCTAAAAATTAAGAGAAGAAAAGAAGCCACGAATTGAATAGAGGAACACTGAATTGAATTGAAGATGCAATACTAATGTTTGTTTTTCTTATGTTGACTGCAAAACTACAAAGGAAAAAAGGAATAAAATAGTAACTTTTGCGTATGAAAAAATGTGTATGTGCGTATGTGAGTGCGTCCAACATGTGGAAGAATGCGATGTAAGCGGTTGAGTATATCCTGCGTGTATTTGAAATATATCTTCCATCTTTTGCTTAAATTTTGTGTTGAACAATTTCTCATGAGCTTTAATTTTATTAGTTTAGCGCTGGTAGATTTAATCAACTGCAAAAGTAGAAACAACTGAATGAAAATATGTACCTCTAGGGAAAGAGTTGTTGACGGTTTTATTTTTTCCCATTTTCCAGCAAAATGAATGATTAAAGTGAAAATAAATGGCATAAAAATGGTTTTGCTCCAGAGCTGATGAGACGATGTTGGGAGAAAAAGAGTTTCAAAAGTTCTATGGAAAACCAAATAAACCTTATTTACGTGGCTAAACGGAACAGTAAATAAACTTTTATAAACAGGAAAAAGTGGTATTGAAAATGCTCTTAAAGCATCGACGCAAAGAGAATGAATATTCCGTTCCTAAAAATTTTAAGAATTAACGAAATCATTTATTTTTTTTCACATTGTCAATGTTTATGTCCTCCGAGTTTCGCAATGTCATATTTCATTAACCAAAACCATTGGTGAAGATTTTATATTTCTTACGAAATGTAGGAGCAGGGATTTTTGAGTGAACAACCCGAAAACTTGCGAGTACTGAAGAGAGTTTAGAGCAGCCCGCTATTGATGATTTATTTTAGTCTGGTAGCCCATCCACCTCCAGGGCGGACGAAAACATAATATCAAATCAGGATAACGCAAGGACGTTATGGTTTATGCCTGCTTACAGGTACATTGACACCGCATAGGATGTGTGGATAGTGATGGGTGCATGACATGAAGGCAGGTCGTGGTAACAATGGAACATTTTCTATGCCACTTCTCAGATTTCGCACAGTTAAGGGCTCGATATTTCACAATCGACACTTTACCTGACGTCACTTATTTATATGAATGCTGGAGATTTTTTGTAAATGGAAAGCGCACAACCGAGCGAGCTGGTCTGGGTGTATGCGTACGGAAAAGACACGGATGTATTCCCTTCATTGACCTAATCGAACATAAAAGTTTGGTGGCGGAGACATTTTGAATCGTTGTTTTTTAGGGTATCTAAACTGGACAAAACAATTTTCGTTGGTCTTTACTTACAAATATGTGGCATTTAAGTAGTTTTATGCGCTATATTAAAAACCGTTTTCAGGTTTTGTTTATCACGTAGATATATTTGGTTAATGAGCGTGACTATCATAACGGCCTAAATAGGGCGATCACAGTTATATATTTCACAATAACTCGAGAACATTTATCCAATGTTAATAAATTAATAAATAAAGCAACAAAAGATATGGACGAAACTACCTTTTAGTCACCCCCAAATATTTTTATATATTTTGAACTGTTTCGAATTTAGTGCGAAGAAAATATTTCTTGGTAACCTTTAACCTGGAAGCTAGTTATATTGAAAAGAAAATAAGTCACAAATCATGAAATTCTTTAGATAAATGTTGGTTTTATTTACAATTACGCGAAAACACTTATATTAATAACACAGCAATTAATTGTGCAATATAAAACGCAAGTTTTGATAAGAAATTAATTTATTTTAAGTTATAAACTATAAAACCTCTTTAACCCAGTTATTTTGTAGTTTTTTTTTCTTTTTCATATTGTCAGTTGGAGTTTCTCGTCCAATCGAGCAAGCATTATTTCGGATCAACCTCCATTGTAGCGCCTTTCTATATGCAACATATGTATCTTGGTGAAATCATGCATACTGCAACAAGATTTAAAGAAAGGCCAATTAATGGGTTTTCAATAAAGTTTTCTATTTATTCTATTATTTAGAGTTTGTTTTTTCTTCTAAAAACCCCACCTTTTAAGGGCGTTAACATATTTCGAAAATAACCAAAAGGGGGAAAAACGTTAAATTTTTGCCAGAAAAGAAAATACGGGTCCCAAAAAATTTTAAGTGACTTATAGGCAGAAACACATTTCTGAATGATTTCCTGGTAGGATTTAGCTTTTTCGTTCACTCCAACCCATTGGCATCATAAATGATATGGACTTGCGATTTTCTTTCAATATATTTTCGCCAACAGAAAACTCAAAGAAAAATTTCTAACACGGGAAGGTATTCTATGCCGTGGCGATTTTACAACTAATTCAGCACAGATGTGGTAAAACAAATCTGTAGAATTTTTGCAAGTCCTTGGCATTTTGTGATTTAAAATAAAGTTGTATATAGAACCAATTCTATGTTGCATAAAACAGTTATATAACCGTAACGATCGGTAGAGTACTGCTCAGCATTCACCTGAGATTTTAAAGAGTTTTTTCAAATTTTGTTTTGGATAAGATTTGACTTTTGAGTTTCGAAAACACTTGCGGAATGACAATTGAACAACAAAGTCTTACAATTATTGGTTTTAGTTAAGTACGCGCAAACACTCTCATATTGTTCCGTGAAAGTATGAGCGCGATTGTTTAGGTTTCACTCTACCCTTTTGTATTGGATTTTTACAACTATAAAAAATAATTACACATGGTACCCTAACCGCTACAATAATGTACAAAAACTCACAAAAAACAAATTTTACAGATTCATTTTTTAATTTTTTCAATTTTTTCAGAATATTCTGCGTAAATTTGGAAATAAAAAGAAACGCAATTATAATTCAAAGCCCAAATTTGCAATGCCACTAGGGTTGGACCTACACTTCTAACAAATCGTAGATTTTATAACAGAAAAAGAACGTTAAAGAAAATAAAAGTAGAGATGGGCGCCGCTCACGTGATTTGCATGAACGGTGCAGGATCACACGTGATCACGCTTGATAGAAATTTTTTTTCACTTCGCATGGTTATGATTTTTGCGTTATTGTTTAGTCATTGGAATTTTCTGATTTTCCATTTGAAATTTTTAGAAAATTATTGGAAAATTATTGGTTGCAAGATTGTATAAAATATTTGGATAAGACAAAAAGCACAAATATAAAAAGCTTACGTTAGTTTGATAATTTTCCGAGAGTATATCGGAATACTGAGTTTTTGTTATCGTGGTAAAGTTAAAAATAACAAGGCCGAGTATTAATAATATTTTTAGTATGAGCGTGCATGATTGTGAGTGTAAAGTTAAACCCACTTTTAAGGTCTAGATCAAAATAATTGACAACTCTTGCATATCTAAAATTAAATTCATTACTTCTCTCCTATTTTTTGTCAGTTACGGTTACAAAAACGTGGTTATCGCTTACGTTAAAATTTAAATGCTTGTATGTCTGTAACTATTATTTGCGATTTATTATTTTGCTAGAGAAGTTTTGGTGTCTGTAGAACAATTCTGGATCTAAATCGCAGTTTCAGAACATATGTCAGTTGCGTGATTATCGCTGTTATGGCTCGATATCTTCTTATTATTACTATCTTTTTGAGCCACCTTCCCCTAATTGTAAATAAAATGAGAATGTTTTCACCGATTTAGAAAACATATGCCATATTTTATTCGTAATCTGGCTTTGTACGTATTATTTTATTTACAGACCATTATAAGGAGGCAAAATTGTATGTGTTAACATCAACGCGTGAGCACCAGCTCACAGATCTTCCTGTCTTGTCTAAAGCAATGCAGTGTGTCTTGGCAATAAAACGAGTTGAAGCATCGCGAGTTATAAATTCGTTACAAAAACGGCCCTGTTGTAGCTAAATAAATGCTACCATTGGATCTTGGTGAAAAGGTTATCGAACGCATCATCATCAAATGAAAAATTTTCCTGTCAATCGAAACTAAAAAAACAATCCAGACTCAATTCAAAACCAAGTTTTTTTTTTAAATATTTCTTTACATTTTGGTCCAAGAATAATTAAGGATTATTATGAAATATTTTCAAACGTATAAGGGCAAATATTCGCCCCAAGAAATCAAAATTGTGGAGAAACAAGTCGTGAGGTTTTCATCTACGCGACTATTTAACAAAAAAAATACTGACTTTAGTTTTGAGACGATTGGAGCGGTAAAGGTGAATTCACGCAAAAGTGTGAAAGTGATTTAAAATCAGTGCGCGATGAAATAGAAATTGGGAGTTGGAGGTATTAAATGAGTATTGGGAATACTTTAGCAGTTTTCTTGTAGCTGAAAAATTCCGGATACTTTTAGGTCAGAGAAATAAGACAATTACTTAGATTGAAATGATATCCAACGTTAGTCTAAGCTTAATACTTGAATCGGCCCCTAAACATAAGATGGGTTCACTATTCGACTGTATTTACGATGAGCTGGAACGGTTCGTGAAATAAATGACCACCAAGTTACACTTAAATCGTCTTCTGTAAGAACAAATTCTCGATAAAATTTTAGAAAGTAAGTCTCAGGAGAAAAGAGGCTAAACTATAAGTCATTGGTTTATAAATAAAACAATTGCAAGACGCTAGTGAGAGTATAAGTCAGTATTCTGAGACGGCATGATTGCTGAGTACAAATAGTTGCACTGAGCAGAGTTTAAGCTGGAAGTTAGAAGTTAGTCTGCATCTAAGACCGACTGCTTAAAATTATGCCAACTAATAATAGTCGTTAGTAGGATTTTGATATGAAAATGAGAACGAAAAAAAACGACATCATTAAAACGTTAAAGTGTTCCTTAGAAAAGCAAATGATATCCATTGCTCTTTGATTGCGACTCCTTGTTAGTCACTTCAAATAATTTTCTTTCATTAACTATGCACTTTGTTTTTCTACAATCAAGTTGCTTTCTCATTTTACTCTCCTGCTGTAAAATGTTGAAATTGAATTTTTCGTATTTTTGTCACGCATTTCTCATCAGAAGCAAAGAAAAAAGGAAATTACAACTTTTGATTTCCAGCTTAAAGTCAGAATAAACATTTAATTTTCCACCTGAAGACTGAACAGAAAACTTAAAACTTCATGGCAGGTTGATTTTAAAAGGGACAACTATTTGAAATATGAATTTTCTTTTAGTTGAATTTAAATTGAATAAATATTTTGCCTGCCATTTTAGCAGATATTTTTTCTTCAATTTTAATTCAATCTTTACCTAAAGACAAAACTGTGCATGCTCAAGCTGTAAGTGCTTTTATATTATTTTTCCCATTCTCGTACTTTTTCAAGTTGTTCAAGTGGCAGCAGTTTTTCTTTTAGAAAAATAAATATTCATTTAACAAACAGTGACACATGAATACAAATGTTTATGATTGCATGTGCGTAATTTTCACCCTGTATATTGAATGATTTTCATATATTTGTACTCGTTTTAACCCAACGTCATGCAAGTGAAAAATATAATACCGACAGCCAGGTGGGTGGGTCATACGGACCCTATATTTATCTATGTTCTTTAATTTTATTAATTTGATAAATGTATCTCTAAATTATATTTTCATGAGCCCTTCGAAGCTTATTCAAGCCAGATCATGTACGCACACCTGCAACTTTTGGCGGCGCTTGCTCAAAAGAGTCTGTTGTGAATTTGTTTTTGGTGACTTCATATTTATATTTAAGTCTTACTCAAGGTGCATCAACTATGATATTTTTCGCCCAAGTAACGACAGTTCGGTCTCAAAGCTTCTAAAGCCACTTCCTCTGCGTTAATTTATTTATACACCGACGAGATCTTCCTCTACGCTTTCGTCCGCCGAATTCTTTCTGCTAATAAAGCAAAAAATGTTTGTTGCTCACAGTCTTCGCTGTGCATTTTAACAAAAATATACCAAGGTCATATTTAAAAATTTGGTGAGAATTCATGACCCCGACAGCCACTTCGGGTCATAATTATCCCAGCCGGCGTTCGATAATCAACTAAAATGAAATAATAGACATTATACGATTACGTTAAACACCAGCTACTGATAAATTTGACAACATCGCAAGGCGGGAGAGAAAGTTGGAGAACGATGAAAAGTGTAAGAATCATATGAACCTAAGCTACATGACGCCGGGCTATATAGTGACAAAATGGTCTAGAGAGAGCAGTTGACGTTTATTATCGTAGTATTCTGTTTGAAATAGTTTGACCATTAAGCGCTGAACATAGAAAGGCAAAAACTGGATTTGAGCACTATGAAAAATTAGCTAAAGTATGTTTTATATTCTATCCTGTCAAAATATTGTCAGTTGGCCTTGTCTTTAAAACGTTCTCGAAGACGCCCGATATCCTAGAAGACACATTGCCGACAGTACAAGAAAATCGTGAACGCCTTTTTTCGTAGGGCACTTAAAGCATTCACGAGCGACAATGGCATGCTGTTGTAGTTTTTTGGTAACGGATTGTAGGTTATTTTCAATTCGAATGCGGAAGTTTGGCTTACTCACGTAACCATTCAACCCAAAATTAAATACTTGGCTGCACAAAAGGCGTTTTTCAGGTGCCAGGCTATTCACGATGGAATGGCAAACGAAATGAAACACAATATAAGTTTAATTTTTAAAATGGCGCACATACATGTCCCGCGATATAAAACCACAAATAAATTATCTTATTTTAAAAATTATCTTATTTGATAAAATTATATTCAAAAACTGATATTTTGAATGGTAAAATGTACCATCGTTTTCCATGCCTGCTCTATTCCGAACATATGTCTGTATTCGAACAATAGCCAACAGTTCTTTACAGCCGCAAATCAGCACCAGTATTGCCTGGATGTGGAGAACTGGAGAAGACTAGAAAAAGTGGAATTTAAACCAAAAATTAAATAAACTAAAATAATTTTAGTTTTAAATTAGTGAAAGTTATTAAACTGAAAAGGTACCTAAAGAAAAAGACGCACTAAAACTAAATAAGAAGCATTTCCTTAAGATTAAAAGTATTCTCCGAATCCTTGGCTTGACTATAACGATATGCGGCAATAAGACGCTAGTAAACTTTTGGCTGAATCTGGCAACTTAACGATATTCAAATACAATCACAAATTATACTAAACCAGCAATATCGCCCTGTTCGATTCGCAAGAAAACCTTTTCGAAACACAGTGTATAAGCATAAAAATTCGAATCAAACTACTCAGTAGCACCTCTGATACCAAAATTCATTCCTTAATCCACCAAATTGTGTCCAACTCCGATCAATCGAAATACGCGTCCAATAAGAAAAAATATGGAAAGAAAATCCTATTTAAAAGTTGCACAGGGTTAAATGGGGAGGCGAAGGAAATATGTCCTAAAACTTATTAGGAATGCCAGCGTTAAAATTGTATCATTGTATTAATTGTATTAATTAAGCTCATATTCAACCAATAAGTCTATGCTTTCATTCTTGCGTTATTATGACGGGATTTTAAATAAATCAACTGTGCTTCTGCAACAAAATGCTGATAGCTATAACTACAAATAAATTTATACGACACGATTAGACCCTACTGTGAGTGTTGGTACGTATGACTAACAATTTATTGTTTATACTCACGTAGCAAATACTTTAATGAAATATTTTCTTTTTATTACAAATCATATTAAATTTTTTTAATATTTAAAGTACTTAAAATGCACATTTTCATTGCGAAACTAAAGATGACACCTGTTCAATTAATGCTGCTTTTAAAACTAATGACGTCCTCCAACGAAATCTTAAGTATCAAACCAGAATACACCTTTAACAATATTTAACGTTAGAAATGAAAATTCCTCTTTAAATTGTGAAGAGCGCATCTAAAAGCCCTTGAACAACTAGAAGTAATTTATTTGAAATAAATATTAAATTTCAAATGAGTTTAAATGACCAAGAAAAGGAAATAGTTACAACACTGAAAGGTTCAACAATTTCTTTGGCTTTTAAAAAAATTTAATGTTGAGGGCAAAAGCTACTGCGTTTGCCAATTTTAAGCAAAAGTCATTTAGTAATCTCGTGTTAGATACGAACTTGCTTAGCGTGATAGTAAAGTGCATCTCTTAAGGTGACGTTAAAGTTTTTTTTTTGGTTTTTGTTATTACTGTTGCTTTTACCTTATTGCAAGTTATAGCCAAGTTAAAAGAAGTGTATCTGTTTAATGCCATCTCATGATGTTTATTTTGTATGCCTTGCTTTTCTTTTGGTTAAGAACCTACAGTGGTGATATGCGCATCTAAGAGAGGAAATAATGGTATAACCGCCCTTACGACACATTGTACAAAACATTACTTTCTTAACCACCACGATCTCCATGGACGAAATTTTAATAGTAAACAAATAATTTTGTAATAAGAAAACTTAAATTTTAATGAAAGTGTTATTTTTTCTCCACTGTCCCCAGCACTCAAAGTTACAAACCTTTGCGTACAACATGTAAAGGTCTATTACCAACTACCTTGCATTCGATCACGTTGCAAGGTAATTTACTATCAGTGGTGTAACATTTTTTCTCTCCGTTTTTTCTATTTTACTATTTGGCTTGGCTGACTTCACTTGCCTTTTGTACCTTTAAGGCATGAACATTAATTGAGCCATATTCGTAAAAGCAGTTACAGCAGGACTATCAAAGGCAATGAGTTACAAATGTTGCAAGTGCTTGTTCGATTGGCAAACGCAGTTGATTTTACATTGCAAACGTATGCCAGTGATATTAGTTTTTCTCCCTCTTTATGCAATTTCTTCTTTCATTTTTATTTGAAACGAAGTTTTTGCTTGAAGTTTTATCTATAAAATATTTCTAAAGAAATTTATGGCATACGATTTTTTAAATGCTTTTTCAATTAATTATAACATACGTTTAAAGGTTGAAAGGCACAAAGGCTTTTTGTAAGGAATTGAGATGTAAAAGTCATTTAATTCTCTTTAGATAAATAGACTTAATAAAAATATTATTTTAATAATTTTTAACCAATAAATGAAACACTTTTTAAAAACATTTAAATTTTTTTATTTTTGAAAGTTAAAACTTTTCCAATTGAAGTTAGTGATTGTTGACAGGCAGCACTGCGTATGATTGTGGAAATATCAATCATACGCCACCGCTTTTAATTACCTCTGGATATCTCATGCCAATTACAATTGACACCACATTCCTTCTCGACAATAAGTTTACATACATACAGGGTGTCCATCGGGAAGCTATGCTACTTTGTTTGTCTATAATTTTTGATTAAATGAAAGAGAATGGATCGTATATTGATAAATGTTTTATTTAATGTCGGCAATTATGTATGGAATACAATATCAGATAAATGTCCGCCTCTGTTAGCCTCACAAATTCGAGCCCTTTTCAACACGGTTTTCATCACATTCTTACACATTTCACGCGGTATTTAATTAATTTCATCACGAATATTTTGTTTGAGTTGCTCCAGCGTTTCTGGTTTGTTACCATATCCCACAAAAAGAAGTGCACAGCAGTCAAATCAGGCGACCGTGGAGGCCAATCAACATCACCATTCCTTGAAATAACTTGTTGTGAAAAGAGGTCTCGCAGTAATTCCATTGAAATCCTGGTTGTATGCGATGTGGCACCGTCTTGTTGAAACCACATGTTTGTCAAGCCCAAAGCATGCGGTTGTGGCGTTGAAAAATTTTCAATCATATCACGATATCGCTCCCTATTGACAGTTACCGTCACGCCGTTTTCGGTTTCAAAGAAGTAAGGTCCAATGATTCCTCCTGACCAAATTGCACACCAGACTGTCACTATTAATGGATGCAAAGGTGACTGATGAATAATTTGAGGGTTTTCCATTGCCCAGAACCGACTATTCTGTTCATTCACATATCCATTCAAATGATAATGTGCCTCGCCACTCATTATGATTTTTTCATGAAAATCGGGGTTGTCATAGGCGAGCTGTAGCATCCTATTGGCATATGTACCGCGGCGTAAATGGTCTTCTGGAAGGAGCTCTTGTGTCAACTGAATCTTAAATGGAAACAAATGCAATTTTTTGTGCGAAATTGGGGCCCAAGGTGTTCTTTGAAGACCAAGCCCCTGAGGACGGTGTCGAATTGAGGTTGATGGATTGTTTTGAACACTTTCTTGAACAGCAGTAATGTTTTCAGCTTATCTTGCAGCACGTTGTGGTCCATGCTTGGGCCTATCAGCTACAGTCCCTCTTTCTTCGAAATCATTCACTACACGACTAATAGTGCGTCTTGTTGGCACGTTGTTTCTCTGAAAAATTTCACGTAACTTTGCCATCGTCACAGTAATCGATGATTGATTTTGATAAAATGTTTTAACGATTAAAACACGTTGGTTTACCGAATATTTTTCCATAATAAATTTGCCACGTCTCTACTTCACGATTGCCAAATATGAACTGTCTAGAATAATGTTTGCCAAAATGGTGGCAAAACAAAGTAGTATTCCTTCCCGGCGTATTGTATGCAAGGCAAAATATCACCAGATTGCTGAGCACAACGCCGCACACTGGGTTCAAACGCCAGTAAAGTGGCACTATATGGATTTTTAGAATAATGTTTTGAAGTAAAACTGGGGTCGTGTAAAAGTAGATAAAATTAGAAATCGCACATTCTTTGCTGCAGTACACGTTCAAAGTTAATAAAATGTTTATATTCTTGCAAAAGGTGAAAAGACAGAAAAAAATTGCATTAGAGATGGACACGTGAGTGCCATGAAGACACCCTTATAGCTATATAACAATTTTATAAGTCATATTGATTGTATAGTAAGCAATGCAAGTATAATTTTATAATTTAAAATCAACGCAAAAACTAAAAAAAATTCGCACAACATTCCATGAGTTAAGTGCCATTTTGAAGACTCTTAAACCCTGTGTGCCGTCAGAGTAAAATTTTTTAATTTTTCTAGATTTCTCTGCAGATCCTTTTATTTAAGGGATATTCTAAGAAATAGTATTTAAAAAAAAATAGTTAAACGAGTGTAAAATAATGTCAGTAGTTGTTTAATAACAATTCTTCGTTCCGTCTTTTAAAACAACGTATGTCAACATAATTTTTGGTGAACGTGAACTATACTAATGTAACATCCATAACTAATGGAAACGCAAAAAAAATATATCAAAGGTGTTTAAATATAAGAACCCATATGATAGTTCTAGTAATGATGCTATTCTTTAGTAAAATAGAATTTAACAGTTTAAGGTATGTGCAAGCAGCATTCAAAATAAAACAACATGGCAACAATAATTGAAAATCTCGCAAAATTTGCATACGTCGTTGCTAACGAAATCTCGATACGATAGGGAGGACACTAGGATTATGTAAGAAAAAACAATGAACAGTGAATAAAAGGTTTTTGGCAAACAGAAAGTATTACGTTATATACGATGTTAGAAATCTTTTAAGTATCAAGGTCCCTCCTTTATTCTACTGTGATACAAATAAAAGTTTATAAAACTCGAAAGTTTTGCTCTCCACCATAAGCCAACAGACTCCTACGTTCCTTCAGAATAAGAAGTGTTAATTTGGAACATTTTACTTTTCAATTTTTTTAGCTACAGACATTTGGAGCTGCTTTGCAATACGAAAATATATTTAATAAACTAACCAGGTTTACTTAAAGAAAAAAAAAAAACACTTTCCAGGCAAATAAGTACAAAATCAAATTTGTTTTACTTTTCTCTCCTGGCAAATATCAGCTTTGTTAAAAAAAACACAATAAATCTAATGTTTAAGTCATAACTCCTTTAGAGTATTTATTACCTTCCTTCGTAAGTGCTTTAAGTAAAATTAGCAACTATCCCAGAGTTAAATACATATTTACACATTTTAAACTTCCACTCATTGTGGAAACTTTTCCTAAATCGCTTTTCGTTTCTGCGAGGTTTAAAGGGGAAAAATAGAACTTGAACTATCATAAGTTAACTGCCTGTACAATGTTGCCATTCGAGATATTTCTTAAGTGGGTGCTTTGTTTGGTTACAAAATAAAATATAAAATTTCCTTGATTTGAGAAAGTTTACATAAATTTCACTTAAAGGGGTTTCTGGGTTTTCCAATTTGTTCCAGATTGGTTTAGGTCCAAAGTTTAAAAATTTTCACATTCTTAAAGTTATAAAGAGTTTTAAACAAAGGCAAGTTAATATTGACAGTCTCAGGAAGAGCCTGTCAAATCTTTTGTTTGGTATTTATTCACTGATGCCAAATTACTATGACAAGTTAATCGACTAAGCAGCACGTCTAAATGAGCAAATGGAAGAGGACTGCTAAAGTAGACGAAAAATCATCTTTTGGGAAAAATTGCCGTTCGTGGCACATCACAAACACTCTTGAGGTTTATCAAATGGTAATGGGTGTAATGTGCTGTTGGGTGATGGTTTTGAGCCGGTGGCATTATAGAAAGTCTCGAAGAACATTCTGCTATAACGATTTGAGAGCATGGTTATCTGACGTGAATTGGACACCATGATGGTTTTATTTTACCTTTTTTTCTGTGGCTTTTCCAAACCCCTTTCAAGTCTATTCCTGCAAATTTTACCAACCGAGGAGGCGTTGGACATTTGAATGAGTCATGCTCTGTACATAATGGCCTACAAGAATCGGTAGTACCTCACGCCCAGATATTTATCTCATAATTTCAATAAAGGGGTTTTTAGAAAAGAGACTCCTTCGAAAATTGGATGATTTTTACAAAATATGGCAACATTGCTTATAGGTAGGGAAACCAGATATATGTAATTGCATGTTTTTTCCTGTGCGTCGTATAGACCCACGTACGTTTCAAAACGTTTCAAGAATTTTAGCATCGATTTGCTGCTAGTGCATATTTTTGCATATTTTATAGGATATTTTTAATTATTTGTGGCATTTGCCGAATTTTTAGAGCATAATTAGAAATTTTTTTTAAATATTTTGTTTGTATCTATAGCTCAGTTTCCCCAGGAAATTAGTCCCTTTTCACATTTATGAGTTAATATTTCCTTATATTCCCCAGTTTCCTTTCCTCCTATTCTCAACACCGTTTGAAAAAGGGAAAATTGCTCTGTATATTTCCTGGGTGATTAAAATAGACGACTCTAAGACATTCTTTGTTTTTCGAATATCATTTACAAATAATATGAAAATGTTTATATCGGGAATAACGTCGAAAAAAAGTGTTGCAACACTGTTCAACCATCTAAATATATTCCACTCTTAGAAATCAACTTGAAAGATTTAAGTGCCTACCGTCTATTTAAAAACATACAAGCAAAAAAAAACCATAAGGCGAATAGGTTTCTAAAATTAAAAAAGCAATTCACGTTTCAACACCACGATGAACTTCACATTTACTTAAGTGTATCAACTACAAAGGCAAATGTACAACAGAAAAGTTGAAATTAAAGAAAGAAAAAAATAAAAAAATAGATCATTGAAGTGTCATGTTTTAAAATAGGCACCTAAAAACATAAAGATACATATACCGTACTTGCAACTCTACAGTAACAGGGTAAAATAATAAGGATGCCATAAATATGAGGACTCCAAGAATACAAATGCTTTAAAACCTACGAGCATAAACTTTTGTATTGTAAAAAAATTTATACATTAAAAAAACCTCCTCAGAGGGGGTGTACCCCCCTCTGGCCATTATTTTGAAACCAAAAAAAAAATATAATAACCCCCAAACTGATAGCGACAAAATTGTGCTAACTTGTCTCAGTCGCGTTATGTTTGGCATTTCTCTTTTAGTGTTTGCTTTTATTTTTCCGGCCTAGCAAGACTTATCGAGTACAAAACAATGAAAAGAAATAAAAAAACTTTCATGATGGCATGTCCTAGAATTTATGTGAAATCAAAAAGGTAAATGAATATTTTATGCGCGAACAGGTATTTGGTTTCGAGTTTATACAAACTTTTTTTTCCACATCAAAACACGTCAACTATTTCGTTTTCATAGTCAAAGTGTTTTAAAAATGAAAACGAGAATGATGAGTAGAAAATATAACAAAGAGGAAAAGTTCACAAAAATATTTGTTAAAAAATTTAATTAAACTAAAAAGTGGCTGCACGATGTTGAAAGGGTATAAAACAAGCTGCGCAAGATATTAGCGATATTACTTTTTATGGCGTTTTCGTTTCTTAAACAAAATGTTGCCCTATTAAGGGTGCTTAACACACCCTTATTATTTGGGATTTTAACCAGGGCATTATTAAGAGTAAAATCTAAAACAAACATTAGCTTTTGTGGTCGTAAATATATTTTTAGGAAAAAAAAACAGGGCAAAAAATATTAAATTTTTGCTAGAAAAGAAAACACCGTTAGTTTTATTTAAAAGCCACATGTATTGAATTTGGCATCTTTGAAATGCCCGCAGGCAGTAACAAGGTCTTGACTGCTGGCATGAACATGAACAGTTTCTCCTGACGCACTACAGGTCTTGTTAGGTGCGGCTCCTCTCTACTTAGATCTAATACGCTGTGCAATTGCTTTCAAGAGTTCAAAAAGTTTGCCACTTCTAGATTATGATTGATTGGATTTCTGCTTCTGTTTAGTTTCTAGATGAGTTACAAGATGGACTAACAGCGACAAGGTTCGGCTAACATATGAACTCAGTCATGAATTCGCGCTCACGAAGTATTTGTCAGGAGAAAGGCGAGACTAAGGTAGAGGCAGTGGGGGAGTACGTGTCCGTTTACCAGGCAGAATTGAATGGTTTACTTATGCTTCCGATCACCTGGTAGAAAGAAAGGTTCTCATTCCAGTTGACAACCAGTCGGTTATAAAACCCATGAGGCAAGTGATCGTGTTCTAAATCTAAACGTCGATATGGTTTAAATGGTATATAGGCATCTCCATGACCATGAATGGTTTCAAATTGGTACGCATATGTGGCAACATTATATTCATTCACTGTGAGTTTGGTCCGATACACAGGTACTCACAATAATCCAAAACACATGTGTCCCCTGCGAATACGAACGGTGGCTCGTATCTGAGAGAGATGTAATGCGCATCGCCGCGCTTGTGGTCGTACCTCAGCCACTGCCAACCAGTAACTTATTTTTATTATCGTTCTAAGACGGCCGGCCATATTAATAGTAACTGATAGTACGAGGTGTGGCTATTAAATAACCAGATTGACGCTGTAAAACATTTTATTTTTATTTCATACATTTTTACTTATTATCACCTTCAATATACACCCCTCCTCTATCCCTACAATGCTCCATGCGAATCTTCCATTGTTCGAAACAGTGCTGGAAGTCTTTTTCTGTCAGCTCCTTTAGGACGCGTGCCGCTTTCACAGCTTCAACAGACTCAAATCTTGTTCCTTTTAATGCAGATTTCACCTTAGGAAACAGATAGAAGTCGCACGGCGCAAGATCCGGCGAATAAGGCGGATGGTCTAACACTGGGATGCCGAATTTGGCTAGAAACCTCTTAACAGTTGTTCAAATGTGAGAATTTTAGGCACCATTTTGGCACACACTTTTTGCATGTTAAAATTGTTATGTAATATTTGTCGTACGGATTCTTTATCAATTCGTACGGTTTCAGCAATCGCACGCATACTTAACCGACGGTCAGATCGAATCAGATTACCGATTTTTTCGATATTGTCATTCGTTTTCGACGTGGAAGGGCGACCCGGGCGTGAATCATCTTGAACGTCTTCTCGGCCATCTTGAAAACGCTTAAACCACTCAAAAACACGTGCACGCGATAAACATTCATTGCCATACACTTCTTTCAATAAATTATAAGTTTCAGTAGCGGTTTTCCAAGTTTCGCATGAAATTTCACAACAATTCGTTGCTCTACTATTACACTTAACATTTTTCCGGCGAAACAAAAAGCCACCTCTAATGCGAAGGCTACGGCTGTACTGATTTGTTCACAGAAGCGAGAGGCACTACATTCGAAAGAGAGGGCTTCACGATAACAGCTGTTGGTTGCTGGCGTTTGGCGCATGCGCACTTCTTCTGTAACAGCGTCAGTCTCGTTATTTAATAGCCACACCTCGTATTAGTGTCCTATTTTTAATTGGTGGTATCTCAGATCACAATGTTCGGTAGACCATGCCGTAATTATCAAGTGCTCATTCTTATCTAGCCTTAGAATCGCTTGTGAATCTGTCCATGGCAGCGTAATGAACCGTTTTTATTGCTTGAGAGCGAATATAGCGAATAAAGCGAATATAGCGAATTTGCTCTTCAGTGCAGAGCATATTCCGCCTCAACCCAGGAAACAGTTTTCTCCATGGTATAGTAATAGTTTTTACGAGGAAATGTTCTAGTCCTATAAAGACCCATGGCGCTCCTCTGGTGTTTAAGCAATTGCCCTGCCTTTAATGAACCGCGTGGTTATGTAGCCAGCATAATCTAAGTTTGTTGTGAATACCAAGTTCGTTTAAGAGCTCTAATGCATTCGATGACAACCCCTGACCTCACATCATATGATAACAAGGCCCCCTGACTGATGTCTGGCTGTTCGACATTATGCATTTTTAAAGCACCTTATTCTTCAGGCATTTCCTAGTACAGATGAGTATAACTTGAGGTTCATATTGAAAATTGGTTGAGTATTTCCCTATTGAAATTGACCCTTGAAAAAGTAGGTACAAGTACTTCAGCCTCAGTGCCGCCATTTTTCTGTTTGGAGCCATCAGTGAACCACACTTGATCAGCATCTATGTGCCACCCACACCGATTCGACCATTATTCCCTGCTCTACCACCCAGGAGTTGGTTTTGAATGATCAGACAGCATAACGTACATGCATGATAGGCAGCTTTCATACTGGAAATGGCCTGTAGCCGTAGTGTATTTTTACATGCTTCCTCCTTCATATATATCTATAAGGGGGCGTTTCTAGTGTCGCACCCAACGTATTTTACGGTTACCTTATCCATGTTCTTTCTTTGCGTGTATAACTATAAAAATCTCTGCTAATCAAATCATTTACCTTTCAGCAGTTTTTATCTCTTTCGACAGGAAAATTAGAAATTGTTCAAATTATTGCAACATTTTGTTACAGCTGCAGGTATTTTAATTTTCAATTTATGAATAAGAAAACACAATCAAAGTCACTGCTTCAATGAGTAAGTTTCTTAAATTTTATAATCCTTCGGAAGTGTCTTTTTTGGTGAACATGTTAGGCCTTTAGGGCGACTTTATATTTGACAATTCAGGCAGGATGGAGGTTGTACGTAAAAGCATCTTTAATAAATTAAAAGAGTTACATTAATAACCAGACTCTACAATGAAATGATTTATAAAACTTCATTTAGTCTGTTAACAATCGTCACATGTGCAAGTACTCGCACAAGTATGCAAATTAAAAAAAACGCTGTGTGCTTAAGAAAACTTTGTTGCTTTGCTTTTACATGTTTTGTGTTTGTTTGATCCTGAACAAAGGACCTTACTATGCAAAGGTTTCTAAAAAAGTGTATATTTTTTTGTAAACAGAAAGAACAAATAAAGTAGAGATATTAAAAATGAGCCAAACTATCCTTAACAAGTAAATAACAGGTGATATGAAGTTTTTGGTTCGAGAGGACTTTTCGATGCCAATGGTCCTGGCAAATAAAGACAAACCTACCCACACACACACACATAGGAGCAAAGACAGTTAGACAGACAGATATTTAAAATGACTACTAGATAAACACGAACTTGACAAGAGAAAAGCTTGTCACATTGAGAGAGGGCGTTTCATCAAGCAAACAATTTGCAGCAACAACAAAAAGTTGTGAAAAAAATCTACAGGATAAAACATTTGTAAGTCATGCAAAAGATCTATTATATTTTTGAAAGTACCTACAAATTTACTTCATCGGTAACCCAGTAAACAAATGAGAAAATGCTGTGAAATCGTTGACATGAATATGGTTTTTGTTTGATTTTAGTCGTCACTAGGGTAATCAACTCTTCTTTTCTTATATTCGAGAAATTGGTCGTTTTTGGAACTAATCTGACGCAATAGATTTGTTTCTACATCTGGAGTTGCTTAATCCATTTGCACTGTTCTCCGTATAGAAAAAAAACTAGCAACACATGGAAAAGAGCAGCGAACAATACTGCCACAACTGCGATATATACCTCAAATGAAAGCTGGCTCCAAGAAGGGGTTTTGACTAAACAAGTCAGGCAAAGAGTAGTAAATTCCCAAAAAAAATACTTCTGCAACAGTATTCGTCAAAGGGCAAACGGCCAACAGTAGCCGGGTCACTATTTGAAACTTCAGGTTTATTACAGACTTAACAATGATGGACTTACTTTAGTTCTTTCTTATTGTAATAAAAAAATTGAACAAGACCAACTACAATTTCTCGCAAGGGTAGCATAGGTAACTTGGTGTGGTAACTCTACTGGAATAGAACAGAATGGACAGAACTGACTAATTAAGTTAGCAGACGAGAAATCGAGAGGATCGACATAGAGCACTAAACGCAAAAACTCACACGTTCCAAACGATTTCAGACACGGAATGCGCAAATACCTAAGTATAGGATCAAAGCAGGATATGCAGTGATATCTGCTGCGGTTTTATACGGAAAATATTGCAGACTCGGCAATGGTGGGACCCTAACCAATTAGAAATATATAACAAGCTTCAAATGAGAAGACAAGACAGCGATAAAGTACTTAATGAGTGAAGTCGCCGTAACCACCACAAGCTGGATAAATATAAAGGGTACACGATTCAGTTTTACTATTTCCTGCCTGAGATGAAATTCGAAATTCTGTTGTAGCTGGAAAAGGCTGTGAAAACGATTGTGGATGAATGCCCAACGCTGATTCACATTCGACTGAGGAACGAAACAGACATAATACCAAATGTAGATGCCATTTGGAACCTAAATTTCCGTCATTCCTTCCCAAGTTTTGAGTTTGAAGACAAACCGGTTTCGGCTATGTACCATTTTCAGTGTCATTTTTCATTCAATAGTTTGTCTCCAAACTAAACATGACAAGAGATGACAGAAGTTCGTTCCCAAAATCTACATCAAATTATTCGGAACACGAAACGAATAATTTTTCAAAAACATTTTGATAAAATTGACAACAGGCTAACGGGCCTGTACGACGTAATCTGACTTAAGTCTTCCAAGAGCACGGAAAGAAGCGAATTCGCAACATTGCAAATACGAACAGTAAAACTCTTAAAGCATAATTAGCTAAATATTTTATATTATCAGGGCTGGGAGATTTTCTTATATCTAGAGTTTTAATTGTCGATTTTAATAACGATAGCCGAAATTTCATAGGAACAATTACAGTGTCACCGATATTTGGAATAGTGAAAGTAGTTATGTTATGTGGTGTGAAACCCTTTTCTAATTAATTTGCGAAGGCATTTACCTTTTCAATCGGAACATCGGTTGATGTTTATGGTTCACGACAAGCGTTCTGCGTTAAAAATTATGACAAAAATAATGCGATACTGCCAAGGTCAGTACCAAAACAAGAAGAAATTGATGAAATTAACGTTTCATTATCCACAATCTAATGATACTCTAACTGAGATATTGATTTAAATTGTGTAATCCGAACGCATTGCGATATAAACGCCGCACGAGAGAGCACGTTTCACGGCGTGTGCTATAACACTTCCATTGAACAGCTTTACAACTTTACATATTAAACCTTAAACACACAAAACTGCTATAATGAAAACTCCCTACAACTAATTGGTGTACTAGAACTTTTCTACCCGGCTATACCTCACCTTCCAAACTATTCTCTAATAAAATTGCTCACTGGGTTACTTAAAAAACAGGAAAAGAAAAACAAAAACAGCCTGAGGTATTTTTAGTTTCTATTCCATTTTGTTTAAAAAGGACACTATTCCTCTGAGTCTATGCTTGCAAAACATGAACAGCATGAAGATTGATGTACGCCCAGTTTGATAATAAAGAAAATATATTTGTTAAAGTTGGCTATTGCAACTGACTGCCGTGACATCTTGTGACATCTCTCGTAATAGAAACAAAGTAAAAAATACCAGCTCGTTTTTTTATTTTTGTTTTTATTTAATTTTTTTAAATATTCAATATCAAGTGCCTTAAGTGATGTTATAACTTATCTGTAGGACAACGTAATAAAATAACTATAAAAATTTCATTGACTTGACAAGTTTATTTGGGAAGTGAACTACAGTGGAAAATAAAAATAACGTTTGAATCTTGCAAAATTTTTTATAAAGTATATTATATCGATAACAGACCGCTACAAAAATCTAGTTTGGCATAACATTTTTGACGTTTACTTTAGAAAAATACTCCTATTTGTAAGAGTTTCCAGCTGTTAAGTTTTGTGTCAGCAATTGCAGGTGTAGTCAAGAAACATTTGTACCAATAACATACTAGGGGAACTCACTCTTGGTTGCAAACAACCCTTGCAAACTTTGCAAATGTAGCAAGTCTAGCAAATATGCTACATTTTGCAAGACCATAACAAGAAAATGTATGAAACTAAGATTTGCTACACTTGAGCAAATATGCTATGGCAAAAATCATTGCAGATTGGTAATTTGCAATGCTAAAACAGCTGTGTATTTCATTTTATTATTATTATTAAATTAAAACGACTAGACACCTGCGCTTACAAAGTTTCACGGCGGTAGAATCGTCTCAACAACTGCCTGTGAAGAATTAAAATTGCAGCTAAAACTGTTAAAAAATGTTTGCTAAAATAGTAAGAATTAAAATATCAAACAAAACTCCATTAATTGATAAACGTTTTTAGGAAGTTTATGCACACACTAAATACTTTCTTTGCGTAAACATTTTGAGGCGGCGTTAGCGTTTATATACTGACTGCGGCTTAGCTTATCGCATGCGGCAAAGTTACTTTATGCAACTCTGTAATAAATTTGCTAAACGCTTAAAAAAGACACTCACGCTTTGTGGCAGAAAATCATACCAAGTGTGCAAAAATTGCAGATATGCAACGAAGAATGATTTCCGCTACTATAAAATATTAATTTATCAACCCGTGCCTACACATATATTGCATACAGAGTAGATATAAATGTGCAACCAGCAAAAATAAAAGACTTGCAAAGGTCACTAAGCCTACAAAGGATAGATATGACAAAACCATGGTGAATGTAAAGGGCTGTTCACACTATTAAATTGAGTAAAGCAATTGAGTAAAAAATTTAAATGATATCAGAAAGTGTTATAGTGTGAAAACGCTATGTTGGAAATTTGACAGTCTGGGTCTCACCATTTTTTGAAAATTTTTTGAAAAATTTCTAAACGGTGAGATTTTCCATTATAGAGGGTTGCACTTTTGCAGAAGCAAAGGACATAATACCAAAAGCAGCTACTGAACAAATATACAAGTCGATTATTGGTTCTCCGCCGACAGCGCGCTGCCGCAGGTATAGTTTTCAGCTTCCACCGGCACAAAAACGCCCGATGTGCTTATCGGTTATCAATGTATTTTGTTCATGGACCATAATAACTGTGACTTTTTGGGTAAAAATCAAACTATAATTGTGAATTCTTGATTTTCAATATTTTCTTTAGCAGAAGTAATTATTATTTTTTGGCTTTTTTTCTCAGAGACAATTATTTCTTGGGTTTAATTTTTTATAGAAATAATTACTACATATTGATTTTTATTATTTTGTCCGAAATAAGTATTAATTTTTCTTAATTACTAATTTAATTGAATGGAGCTTACCTTTTCCAAGCTTTGAATTTTTATAAAATAACACTTATTTCTGCCCAAAAGATATAAATCCGAATTTAATAATTAATAATTATTTCTGTAAAAAATAACTAAAAAATAATAGTTACTTCTGCCAGAAAATAAAAAAAAAAATACTATTTCTGAGAAAAAAACTTTAAATTTAAAACTTATACGATTTTCTAAAAATTTAGGTTAATGCGATAATTTTTCGATAATTTTTGGTATCTATTTTTTTGGTTTGAAAATTCACAAATAGTTATAATTTTCAGTCCATGATTTTGTTCATTCCAGTGCTAAAGATTTTGTGCTTTTATTATCACTTCATTTTGCAATATTTTTACGAATCAGAATATCAAGCAGCTGAAATTTCCAAGAGGCACCGCTGCCGCTATCTACTCGAAATTGCTCGGCCATTGCCGCCGAAATTATCGTTTCGGCTTCTTTCTCTGCTACTTGCTCGAAATAAAAAACTATGTCATTTTCATTTTAATTTAATTTAATTTACTTTCGACGTTTTTGCCAATTAAAACAATTTTCTTTAGATTTCTCTCTACAAAACTTGTAGAGCAGTGTGAAACGCCCTTAAGAGGCGAGTCCACGTTGGCAACCAGTTAGTTGACCATTTACATATGTCGTGTAATTTGATGCCTCTAAACTACATACATTAAATGTACGTTTTGTGAAGTTATGTTACTTATTTATAAACCGAGAATTTTGTTTGAATTAATTAAATTAGTCCTTATTGGAGTCGAGGTGGTTTTATTTAATTAATACACTTAACAAAGTTCTTGGTAATAAATTGACGCTATTTCTTTGTAACTGTATGCCTACATAATGCTGCGCGGATCTAGAAGGTGGGACAAGAAATATTGTTTTATCAAAATGATTGAAAATAAAAGGAATCTTTAAAATACCAGCCTCCCCTCTACCTACAAAGCTTGCGCTAGGTCCGCGCCTTTATAATGTATAATGCTAGTATCAAATCATTTCCGGAATAAGACATTTTTGTTTTTACAACTATTCAAACTTAATATTAATGCATAAGTAGCATTACAATCATTCAAGTGCATTTTTTTTATTAATAATTGATGTTTAACACAGTTTAAGCTATTTGCCAAGGGCCATTACCATCACTGATCATTTATAATAATCAGCTGATATGTATGACAAGCACTGATAAACATTTTGATCCTAACTACAGTCGCAAATTAGATTAAAATATGTTACATATTATACATTGTAGCATATTAAGAAAAAAACCTGGTGTTTATTCTTAAACTTTTTGCAAAATTTGCATACATCTCCGGCCAACATTTGTAGCGAACAGTGTTGCTTATTGTCAGCCGGCTGCAACTCAAGCATCAGCACAACCGCAAATTAAGCGAGGTTGACTCCCAGGCGATACCAAATTCAGCTGATCGGCAACGAATAGGTATTTTCGGATCTTTGCCAATGGTATTATTAATCTGTGTTTAGTTTGTGACTTAAGGTTAAAGAGAGTGTAGTCATGCTCAAACTTGTCCAGGGTGCGACAGATTTTCTGTGCACTGAAGCTATGACGGATGTCCTCACAATGAAATTTGCGTATTAGATTGGAACCATTTGAATTTCTCATTTTAGTAAGTCATGTCTTTTTAAATTATTCGGCGAACGCTAAAAACTTACTAGCATTGGAAAGAGCACTTGATTAAGATTACAAAACTAAGAACAACAAAATTAAAGTTTAAGGCAGCAGTATTTTGAAGGTATTTTTTCATAAAATCAAAACATAAAATTTCCGTTCCTCAAAGATATATCTATTGAGCCATTGTGCGGATAATTGGGAGAAATCACAAAAGATACTGCAATATATGGAAGGAATTACTAAGAAAGGATTGCTACCGCTTTGACTTCAACCGAAAAGAATATACCGAAAGAAAATCGATTAAAGTTATCGATTTCTATAGAGAAATAGATATTCAACCAGGGGATTATGTTAATGATTGCATACTGACGTTTTTAGTGACGAAAAAAAATTAATTGGGACGTTCTAGGAGGCTACAATAATATTATTTCGGCACCACAGCAGAGAGGGTGGGTTATGACGTGATACGGCACAATCGATTAAGAATTTCAAAGTCAAAAATAGCTGGAGAAACTATCAAGATTCCGTTACAAACAGCTTTCTTTAAAGTAAATTATTTTTTGAGCCAATTACTTGGACTCCGCACATAAAATGCCAGAGTTGTAACAGAATTAATTACAACAATTGGCCACCACATGTTTCCGACATAAATTGAAAGTGTTTGCAAGGTTTGTGAAAGTGGAATATATTGGCGATGAGGAATCGCCAATAAGAGAAATTAAGGATTCCTGGAATAAGATTTCTTTCAAGTCACTTCATCAAACAAGAGAGTTAGCACTTATTAATACGTTGAGTGCCACGCGGTTTTATAACGACTTGCCCGTCAGGCCGCACGAGTTTCAGCAGTGCGAAAATAATGCAAATCGTGCTATGAAGAAAATGCGGCACGAGTAGCACGAAATTTGACCAAACAGGTCATAACATTTTGTAACACTTGCTAGGGACAACCATTTTTATGTTTTAATAAAATCCATTAAAGTTTTCAGAAAAAATGTTTTTACGTGACTGACGCGGCCTAAACGGAAAGGTCGGTGTCAGTCACCTGTGACTAAAGTGGCACTCAACGTGTTAAAATAAGTTAAATTGTTCTAATCATATGAACGAAAGAAATTTGTTAATATTTCGCCTTTCTCTGGGAAAGGAACTTTAAGTCACTGTTAAAACAAGCTTTGGTTTTTGCCTTTTGGTATTTTTATATGGGAAATGCTCTCTCCGATGGTAGGAAAAACTTAGCTGTCGACAAAAACTTCAAAAAGATATGGACTACTAAAGACAGAAATTCAAGTGGTTCGAAACACTTGATCGAGAGTGTATAACAAACAGACAAAACTATCTGGTCGCCCTTAATATGAAAAATTGTTGCCTGAAAAGCAATAATAATTAATGAGTTTCACTACCTGAATTTTAGTTGCTACTATTTTTCTAATTTTTGCAAGTGATTTCGTTAGCCAAGGCCATGGGGATACTTAAAATTCCTTGCCATATTTTTAAGCTAAAATTTGTGAGCTAAGTCCATGACATTTTTTTGCCACGAGACATACGAATTTTTTGGTAATTCAAATTCAACACTAAATGCATCGAAATGTTTCATTCCTTTACCAATGAATCATAAGACTATAAAGAATATAAAAAAGTTGTTTGTCAAATTTAGCAA
This sequence comes from Phania funesta, assembly GCA_963932375.1. Taxonomy (NCBI): domain Eukaryota; kingdom Metazoa; phylum Arthropoda; class Insecta; order Diptera; family Tachinidae; genus Phania; species Phania funesta. Next base: position 73,681,310 of record OZ010656.1, read on the forward strand.
CATCAGCAATAAAAAATCGCTAAAAAGACAATCACCAACAAAGGGACATGTATTGGATTTTAACAAAATTTAAAAAAAAGAAGCACTAGGAGTAGAATAATAACAAAAACAAAGAATTGACATGCAAACCTTTTAGGGGAGTTGACGCTAGACAAATAAACAATAGAAGCATGCAGACACATTAAAATTTTGACAATCACACCCAGTGATATTGAATTAAATAAAAACCAATACCAGGAATATATTTGGTTGCACCAAACCTTTTACACCTTTAACTAAGTATCACGTAATAAATATTATTTAAAAACCCTAAACCTTCTATTACGCCTTAAATCGGGAAAAGCTCCTAAGTCTGTGATCAATAAAAATTTGACCGAACTCTCGATTAAAAAAATACTTTTAAGCCAACAATAATTTATGAAAATAAAGCCTTACCTTTTTGAAAATGCTTGCTTAGGAAGTCGAGTGTCTCCAGATTGGCCTTGACGTATCAGCTGAAATGGAAATAATAATAAAAAGTCAACATTAAAAAAATCAAAACATTACAAGAACAATTTGATTTGAATGCCTTGTTCACACTTCTGTAAGGAAATGTTAAATATTTTTGTGATTTTCCTACATTCAAATATAAAACCGCAGTAAAGGCCTCTCAGAATATATTTCGCTTTCTATTTGTTTTATTTCTTGATGTTGATGTGGGGTTTCGTGTTATTCATTGTTTTAATTTAAACCGACATTGTTTTGTCATGAAGAGATTTTATTGCAAAATTGTTTTACATTTGATGATGCAGCAACATCAAGAACAAGAGCCAAATCAGTTTACACGGCGCCGTGTTGCAATCCCATATACCATAACCCCATATTGGCTTTATAACACCAGCGATGTGTTATAGTCCCATATGGGTTTATTTCCTTCAAATAAGTGCGATAGTACCATATTAAAAATTTAAAATTTATGCTATAACCCCATATTGGCTTTATTGCACTTTTTTCTGTGCGATAACCTCATAATTAAAAAATTTTGTATCACATGCATTATCTTATGAATTATGTTCCATATTCATTTGTTAGGAATAATAATATGTTTTGTACATAACTGTACATAAACAACAAAAACTACTTAAAACAAAATATTGTTCCTTTTACAAAATAAACCTATTGTGAATTTCTTTTTATGGAATAAATATATTATAAATTGAACTTGTTGTTATGAACGTCCTGTTGTGCTCTTCTAACTCTAATGTAATATATTATCAAATTGTTTATCAAATTTACAGTTACATTTGTATATATGTACACTCATCTATTTCTTATTAGTTTATATCAGCATGCAGTGTTTTATCGCATTTTGCAATCAATTAGTTCAGTGTCCAACGTGTGCTAGAAGTGTTTAAAAGAAACTAATATTAATAGATGAATAACATTAGAAATGGAAGAAGAAATATTTGAATTTAAATTTATCCCTGGATTTCGGACAAACAGTAATTTATTATATATAGAAGCACAAGAACAAATTTTTGCATTTAAATATAAAAAAATGAATACAGCATATTATTACTGCTACAATAAAAATTGTAACGTTGGAGTCGCGATTGATTTTAACAGCACAATGTATTGCCGTCGATGTGGTAAAAATAAAGTGCATAATCATGGATCTCAAATCGAAATAATTAAAAAATTGAAAATTATGAATTCAGTGAAATGTGAAGTTCGTAAAGCTCCACTAAAAAGATCAAACGTTCGTGAGATTTTTGACGAGCAATGCAAAAAATTCAAAGACGCGGCTCATACCATTAATTACGGAAATATGCGTAGTCAATTGTTCAAAATAAGACAAGATAAGATGCCGAAAAATCCAAATGATGTAGTTGATATTATTGACAACTTTAAAAACGAAGAAATTTTGAAAGAATTTGGTATGTCGAGGTATGAGAAAGACAAATCGTATTATTTGGATTCTGTGATAACAAATGACTTCTCATATACCTTATTCGTATCACCGACAATATCAAAAAGTATACAATCACTGAGCTCATCTGAGCCACGAAATTATATAATGGATGCAACCTTCAACGTTCTAACAAGATCGAAAACTCTTAAGCAATTATTGATAATTCATTTCATTCACGCAGATCATGTAAGTACTAGATATACGTATTTATATGTACTTTGTTAAAAATAATTTCATTTATTCTTCTTTTCAGGTGTTTCCATTTATTTATGCGTTGATGTCTAATAAAACAGAAGAAGCGTATTTACATATGTTTCAATATATAAAATCTAATGTCTTTGATTTGCGACCAACAACCATTATAACCGATTATGAAAATGCATTACGTAATGCTAATAAAATAATATATCCTACGGTGAAAATGGTTGGTTGTTGGTTCCATTACACCAATGCATTACGGAGAAAGGCATCAAAAATAACTGGCTTTATACAGCATCTAAATCGTTATAAAAACGCTAAAAACTTTTTTAATAAGTTTTTATACCTTCCATTGTTAAAGGCAAGTGATATAGAAGCAGCATACCAATGCTTAAAGACTGATATAACAAATGATGAATGTGGAAAAAAATTTCAACAGTTTTTTAAATATTATGAATTTTATTGGCTTAAAAAGGTATGATTCCCTCTTTGTTTACCGAATAATTATTTATACACATTATTATTTATTTTTTTAAGGAAAAAGTGGCAAATTTTTCGGTTTATAAGGAGCCGTATAGAACAAGCAATGGTGCAGAAAATTTTCATAGCCAACTCAATATGAAACTTAGAAAACATGGAAATTTTTATAAATTTGTCGATGCTTTATGTGAAATTGATGCCGCTAAGTCATGTGATTTTTTAAAATCTATTTCTGGATGTACATCATTGTATACGAAAAAAAAATTAACTATTGAAAATAGGGATACATTTTTAAAAAAAACATATGACTTATTAAAAGAAAATAAAATATCATTTCAAACAGCTCTCGCTCAGTTTTCGAATATTAAAAACTGCAAGCTAGAAGCCGATTTCATTAACACAATTGACAGTAATGATGATGAATCAGATGCAGATGAACAAATTGAGACCGAAGCACTGTACCAAAATTATTTGCAATGTGTTATATGTTGTGATAGGGAACGTCAACTTATGTTTCAGCCATGTAAACATTTTAAAGTTTGTAAAACCTGTTACGATACCATGAAGGAAGATGCTGAAGTAAAGAAAATTAAACCATTGTGCCCAGTTTGTCGCTCCGTTATTATTGATGCCGTAGTTATATTTTGTTAAACGTATAATTCTTTCTTTGTTGATTATTTGTTGGTGAATTTTGTATTGAGTTTAATTTATTGCGTTGAATATTATACTCTTTGTTGAATAAATATATTTTGTTATGTTTTTGTAAAAGACAAAATAATTTGGTTTCCTTTTTATAGAAATAACATAGTATGACTGATTTTAACTTTTCGTACAAGGGAAAATTCCCTTCTATTATAATATTTTTTTGCAAAATTATGGTTTCCCCTTTTACGAAATGCGGAATATAAGTGATTTAAACTTTTCATATATTTTGAAAATAATCGAAATCAATCCCTTACAACTATTTTTTCATGGCATACTGAATTTTCTGCTGGGTTTTTTTTTGCAATCAATAATAGAGACTGAACTAACTGTTAAACCTGTTTTGCATTGAATTGCCTAATAACTATGTTATCACATAAAAAGCGAATATTAAAAACAGTTTTGCGTATGCTGCTTAAAAATAAATATGGAAAATTTTAAAAGAATGGAGAGTAATCGTTTAAACGCAAGGAAGATCTTACTAAATAAAAGCGATATTATAAATTTTTCTAATGTTCCCGGATTTATAATTGATTCTTTTTTCGGAAAAAGAACTTATAAAGCGCAATTAATAGCTTGTGCTTTTGCTTTTGTTAATGGAATCAGCGAGTCGCAAATCCTTCAACTCATACGATGGATACCTTTCACAAAAACTCACGAAAAAAAAATAACAGAATTACTCTTATGGTTGGCATATTCTCCGAACGCTCACAAGTACTATAGCTATAATGTCGAACTTAATCAAGTAATATTTTGTAACGGAGATTTACGAAAATATGGCGTAAGAAAACAAAGAAATTAAATAAAATTTTTAATTTATAACTGTTCGTGGGGGCTAATTCGTACACCCTACAAAATCATTTGGTTTCATTTGTATACAAATGTCTAATAATACAATATGAGTTTATTCCCTTCAAATAAGTGAGATAATACCATATTTAAAATTTAAAATTTGTGCTATAACCCCATATTGGCTTTATTGCATTTTATTTTGTGCGATAACCCCAAACCCAAATTATGGGTTTATAGCATAGGAAAAAGTGCTATAAAGCCAATATGGGGTTACGGTATATGGGATTGCAACACGGCGCCGTTTACACTTGTATGTTCTAGAATTTGTTTTTGATTGGATCAAATCTCTGGAGTAACATACGTAGGTTTTTAAAGAAAACCTAAAAAAAGTGAACACAAATAAATCAATGCACAGTGGGCCGGGTGTGAAAATATTGTTGTTCAAATAGTTTGTCTTTGCGAGAGCAAGAACGATTCATTGGTTGCCAATGTATTCTGTTAGAAGATGCAAGTCATTTATGAACGAACTATTTCAAGAAACGACCTTAGCCTCTGTCCCACACTAAAAGACCTACGAAAATTATATTCCTCCACCATCAACTTGCTTGGACGCAACCCATGCTCTCTATACTAACACTCTAGTTTTTCCATCTACAATCCCCAGGTTTTTACTTTCCTTTAACCTTCTTTACTCTTCTTTCTTCTTCTCATTCTCTCTCATTCAGATAACAGTAAGAACCAAAGCAAAGCCATTTGGGCCTGTTGACCTAAGCTAACCAAACCTGGTTAAAATATTATTTTTGATGAAATCCATATTATTGTTGACGGCCAGAATTTGATTTTTAACTAATTCCACTCCCTTAATTGCAACTGTATTTCACTATAGTTTGACTATCAAACTTTTATAATTAGAAACGTTAGAATTATTTCTATTATTTGAGCATTTTTTTTTACAAATTTACTCCAATACACCAGTCTCTATATATAAATATACTAAAGTATTCACCTATCCTTCTCCTAGCAAACACAGACAAATAATGATTTCGCTTGTGTACAGTGGCACTTATAAGTTTATTGTAAATCAGCTATATTCTATAATTAATTGTAATTGTTAGTGGGAACGCCTCAATTACACATTACATGTAATGAGTAATTAAATGTAATTGCCAGCCCCAGGTCTGACTGTAACTTGTTTTCTGGGAAACCGCTGAAAATCTCGTCGGTGATCGCTACCGATACTCATTTTTCTCAGTTTTGTTTAAATTTCCTTTAGGCATCTGAAACGCTTTTAGAACATCTGTGGATTAAATAGAGTACTTATTAACATTAGCGGCTACGGCAGTAATATCTTTTCCAGATTTTAGTCTATAAACATTAAATAAGAATAGTGACTCACTCATGAAGATTACGCATTTTGGGAGTGAGGATACTGAAACAATAGTGCAATTTGCATTTTGTTCACAGCTTTATCGTAGGTAAATGAGGAAACTTGCATGTTTTAGCGTGTTACACGTTCTTTAGCCGAATTAAACTCTTTCTACGAGTATAAGCGTATACTTTGTAAGCGGATCAAATTCCCTGCGCTATACTACTGTGGCCAAAAAATAGCTAGACTTTGTTCATAATTTTAAATTTCTTTACTTATTCTGCCAAATCGATTTCGTCCCCCAGCTGCAATACACTTATGCCAACGTTTTTTCCAATCCTCGTAACAGTTGTTAAAGTCAATTTCCGGAGTAGCCTTCAATGCGCGCAGCGATTCACGTTTAATGTCTTCAATTGACTCAAAACGGTTTCCCTGGAGCGGTCGCTTGAGTTTGCTGAACAGCCAGAAGTCACACGGAGCTAAATCAGGCGAATACGGTGGTTGTGGAACGATATTGATTGAATTTTTGGCGAAAAACTCACGAAGAATCAATGCGGTATGTGGAACCAATCGTGATTTCACTTTTCTTAGGCCCAATTGATATTTTAAAATGGTTTTCACTGGTCCCTCCGATATTCCAACGATATCAGTAAGGTCTCTGATTGTTAATCGTCGCTTCTCGGACACCAATTCCTTGGTTTTATTGACGTGTTGTTCATCAGTTGATGTTGATGGCCGTCCTGTACGTGGTTCGTACTCAACGGGTTCTTGACCCTCTTTGAATAAGTTGTACCAATAAAAAACACTTGTTCGCGACTTACAATTATCACCGAAGGTCTTTTGCAATATTCTGAACGTTTCGGCACCAGAAATTTCATTCCGCACACAAAATTTAATGGAACTGATTTGTTGATTAATTTCACTCATTGTAAAAATCGCCGAATGCACTTGTTGTACTTCAGAAAGACAAGCGTATACTAAACACTAATGATTACTTTGATGTGATATTTGGCGCAGATGTCACTGACAGTCATACCAACGTAGGAAAAAATTTCGATCGAAATTTAAATTAAAAAGTCTTACTATTTTTTGCCCACAGTAGTATGTCATTTTCAATTTCAGAAAACTTAAATCGAATGCCTAGTAACACTTCTGCCGCAATCCGTTTTTCTCGTTCCAAAATAATGTTCAAGTTGTAGAACTGGGGTTTCTTTTGGTGTTGACTTTGTAAAGGAAGTGCGGTAGAGATGGTTAGCGTCGCGGGCTTCTTTATAGAGATCCGGTAGTAATAAAGTTGTAACCCGGAACGCATCGCGTTTTTCGGTTTCAAGCCTGTTACCGTAGCGGCGGTGTTAGCGACCACCATTTTTTAAATATTTAAGCAGCGCAAATATTTTGCATTAAAATATAACAGCACAGGAATAGCAAATGATTGCTGTGACCTTTTGTGCTTTTGATATTTGTTCATTTTTGAAAGCTATAACGGAAAATCTTTAACAAATCCTATTGCTATTTCGCAGCTAGCATTTGAAACACTGCATTAGAGTCAATCATTTTCTTTGCTCACGCTTAACAAATTATTTCAGAGAATTATTCTTATATTTTGCTTCAAGTTTTGCGTTCAAACTGGGCTTGGAGTAGTGCAGAAACATTTACATTCTTATTTTCATTTATGATCATAATGGGTTTATAAAACTACTTTATTGTTTAGTTTAGTTAATACTTTGTGCTATTTTCTTGTAGTTGATCGTTTTCTGCGTCCTCTTTTTTTGCTTTTAGAACAAAAGGAGTAGGAGAAGCATAAAAACCCAATAGTTTTTTATTGTTAATGAGGCTGTTGTAGTTGCTGTTGATATTGTTACTCTTAACCCACAATGTAAAGATGTGGAAGGAAACGATGAAATCGTTATGTATGCGTACGAATAAGTGAATATTTATGTTTATGAACATATTACAAAGAGATGCCCTATAAATGGAAATATTTACATGAGCACAAACGCACACACACACACACACACACACACATACTATAAAAATCATAAATAAATATGTACAAATGTGTGTAACCTTAACAGTTACCCTATATTTATAAATATACGTATGTATGTATTTATGGATGTAGATATATTGACGGGTGGGAAATAATATACAAACAAGGATATGTAGTCAAATATGCAACATTGAGTATGTGAAATTTTCATTTAGATTGAAATGCCCGCAGCGGCAATAAAGTGCAAAATATACACTCTGGACAACTATCGATGAGCAAGTGGTCATTTCTCTAACTACACTTGTACTCGATTCAATACAATATGAGAATAGCAGTAACATTGTTAAATTTCGTTTTTAAGAAGGGGTTAGAAACTTGAAATGTTCAGTGACTTCATTTCAATTAATCTAGAGCCATTTGATAACCGTAATTGGCCAACTGACGCAGCAGTATTAATGTAAAACCTAGAAAGACAATACCTGGAACAAATGACTGGTGTTGGAGTAACATCCTAGGCAAGATACGTTTACGAAATAATAGGTGCAATCACGGGAAGTAACGAGGTATAAATGCTGGAATACCTTAACAAACCACACAAAAGCAGAAAAAATCAAAATAAATTATCTAGACCTGACAATAAAGACAAACGAAAATGCCAACAAACTATTGAATTTGATCTCTCACATTCATTTATTTATAATAAAATCTAGAGAATAAAATGTTCTGCTAGTAAGGATGAATCAATATTGACAGCGTGCGGCAGCCAGATTGCTTTGGCGCCGTCAATAAAGTTTGTTTTTTATTATTCAGTCACTATGATATGTTACGCTATTGACCAGCACTTTCCAATTAATAAAGCTTTAACAAAATGAATATTTCTTAATACAGGACACCCTGAAAAACAAAAACAACAATAGTTAATTTGATTTGCCGTCAATTGAACGATGTAGACGTAGACGATATGGGTTTTCAGCAAGAGAAAGCTCCGAGCCCCACAGCGAATGCTATAGTGCCCATTTAGCATAAAAGATTTTACGTTACCTTCCCGTTGCTTAGGACAATTGAATCGTGTAATTTGACCCAGTCCCATAGACTTGTTTCTGAAGGAGAATCCAAACCAGCGGAGAATGTAAAAGCAAAAAAAAGGCGTTGTACTATCGTTAGTTTTTTATTTGACAACTCAAACCGAAAAGAAACAGAAAAACAATTTCACTGAAAGAAGAAGTAAAGATTTTTCATACAATTTATTTGAAATACTGAATACGAAAATAGTGATGGTTGGTTAGTTAGTTAAAAAGTTTTGGGATTACGCTTCTAAAGGAATCCAGTCAAAGGTTATTATCCAGAACTAATTTAGTAACTTCGTTTATTAATTTTATAGGAGCATAGCTCTTGACGTTGTATGTTTTCAATGCGTCCGAAGCTGGTCTGTATTGAAAGACGCTATCGGATACCGTTTGTACATGCTGGTGGAACTACTGATTTTGGAAGCAAAATTAGTCTCCTTTTCTAGGAAAGGCGGCAAACCCACTCTCGTTTCTTAACAAAATGCTACCTACAAAACATCTCCATTAAAATGAAGCTTTGTTTCATTTAAAATAAAAATAAAACGAGTCGATCCATGGAATTGTTTGAAAGGCTGTATTAAACGGCGTCAGCAAATAACATTGATAGTGCTAGAAATTCTGCGAGAAGCACTCAAAAAAGTCTAGAAATTAGCACAAATTAATTATAAATAAGTCAATAAAGCAGACTCATCCCTCGATATGTAAGACAAAAGCTAAATTTTCCATATAAATGCACTGGTTTTTATCACCAATCTTGGTAAGTTTCTCAGGAATCGAGATTTGAATCTCCAAAGAATTTTAAAGTTGAAAAAAACCCCACCTTCTCTGGCTCTGCTATGATAAAGCTTTAGGGAGCGTGTTCCATTTTAATTCTTTAAATGTTGTCGTGTTTTTTAAATGTTGCAACAAATATGTTTTGCAGTTAGTGGCATCCGTACACCAACATATTTTTAGTGTAAGAAAAAAATTCGGAAGTACCTGGCCTGGCTAAATATATATTCTTGTACACTCCTACCTTCCACAGGATCCTGCCCTCGGAGGCATGTCTTCTTGGTGATTCCTCCCTCATGATGGCTTGTCTAGGGTGTGAACTGAAAGAAGGTAGGACTGTCTAAATTCAACCAGTGATACACAGTGGTACCATAGAAGCCAATAGCTATTAGGACGCAAGTCTCAGACTGGCTGTTAGAGAAGCTCTTTTAGAAGTGCACGTGACTTATACCCAAATTGCGGAAAGATCTTTGTTTACATCAATGTGACGTTGCAAGGTAAGCTGGTAATAGAATAGGTATTGACAGCATAAGAACGGATAGTTTTAAACCTCTCCAGGCATCCATGTTCCACCATTGCTAGCTATAAAAGTGTGTATCAATAGTTATTGGCAGCAGCAGAATGGGTACAAGGTTCCACACAGCCATGGTTCTAAATTGCAACCTATACAAAAGCATATATACAGGCATTGGTCGTCGCATTATTTTTATTCGGTGCTAATAACAGCCTCAACCATATCATATCTGCTCCAGAATTCAGGGAAGCCACAACTATGATATTCGTTTCTGTTGAACTTGGATCGTATGACTAAGAGAACAGTTTGGTTATCGTAAATTAAAAGAATTAAATGCAATCTGTATTAGAACCTACTGTCTTTAAAGATAAATTCTTATTATTCATAATTATAGAGGTTATTGAATGTCATCCTTATAATTTCTCCCCTTCACTAACAATAGAAGCTCCGCCTTTTTCATCGTAATAAAAAGGAAATATCATAAATACAAAACATAAATTTGTTTCATATTAATTTTTATCAGAACGAACAACATTTCCACATTCTCTTTACACACAACCCAGTTATGGTTACACTGTCCTAATGGAATAAATATGTAGAAAATGAGGAAAATGTTTGAAACAATTCGGTACACTGGTATTTGTAGTCCTCAACATGCAACCAGAGACCAAACGATAAACATGACTTTCCCCCTTAAAACAAATTAAAATAGAAGAAACAAAAATATGAAATGAAATTCTAATACTGATAGTAACTGTTGTAAAAATGACCGTATAAATAACATTAATAATTTATTCAACAGCCTCAGGTTATAAAATAGATTAAAACTGTGAACGTGAAGTCTAACCAAGGCAACCGCAAATCAAAGATTTCATATAAAATCAAAACTAATTTAAGAATTTCGCCGGCGGGATTATGGTTACCAGTAATAAAATATTTTATTTATATGTAAATTTTGGTTAAGAAAACCTTAAGTAGCTGCAATTAAGGCATTCCAAGTGGCTCGTAGAATTTTTACCAATTAAACAATCGTTACAATGGGATGAACGATGCTGGTAAAAGGTGAAATTATTTCAACAAAAGGAACTGCGTCGGTATTAAATTGAGTGCACAAGTCATGAATGTTGCCACCGTTTGCAGAGTTGTTACGGCTGTTACAAATACGGGTTGTTCATTGATTCGTATTGAAATCATTTTTGCATTTAATGAAATATATTCGGTGCAAAGAAGACCACAACCAATGCCCTACATGCTGGTTAACAGAAATTTAAGTTTAATCAAATTTCTGGTGAAAACAAACAAACAACGCTTATCATTCGTTGTTGAAGTAACATCGTTTCATCTGCGCGTTCCACACCGGACTGGACTGAGGTAACGAAGAATAGCTGAATCGTATATTTTTGGGGTATTTAGGAAGCATATTTTTATGCTAAGCAATTGTTGGTAATGTCATGGTTTATAAAACAGGTTGCCTTGTTCTAATCCTTGTTTCTTGTTGATTTTTTTTTATGAAAAACACTCATGTCGTATAAAGTGTCAGTGATATTGTTGACTTCTCTGTGAATTTTCATACGATCTTTTGCATACCATTTGATTCTTATCATACAGATTGCAGTGGCGGCGAAGGCAAAGAAGATTGTTGTCGTTGGTTCTTTTCTTCAGCACCACTCGAACGCAGCATTTTTCGAGTTGTTATTAAATTATTCATAATTTAACGAAAAGCACTCTTCCTAACATAAAATTGACTACATGATATTCTTTTTGGATTGATGGGACGGATCTAATGGAAAAGGTACTCTCAATGTCATCTAACACAATTACTGTGCTAACTCCCCTACATCTTCCAGGCTCAGCAGCCAGTGCGGCCTTAAGGCTACCATAACTAGCTCAATTAAGGAAGGCAATCTTGATGGACAGGCAGAGATTCTTTACGTCGTCTGGAACTCTGCATGTCACGCTGTCTCTAATAATACGAATAGAACACTAAAGTGATCACTTTAAAGTGATCATCAGAAACGCTCAGCTTGGAAAACAATGAGGTAGCAATAGAACAGGATTTACAATTATGGTACAAGATGGCAGTGCTGGGGCGATAATTGTAGTGCCACATTTCCGAAAACCAGTAGCAATGGAGAAAACAGCTCTAAAGCTTTGTGCTAGAAAATGTCTACCCAGGGGCACTCACGGCACCAAACAATTTATTTTCTCGGACAGCCAGGCAGCTTTAAATCATTAGTAAACTACTCGCTGCAATCAAGGTTGGTTAGGGATAAGGGGATAAATTCAAATTATATACGTTCATTCGAGTGACCTTAAAAAAAGGGTTCTTCATTCATTTCACTTGGTAGTTGCACACACGTCTTGTAAATTTTTTCTTCACCGTCAGTTATATTCACTGGGCGAACGCAACATCTTCCCTTACTTCAGATACTAAAGCTGTAATTTTAGCAATGGCTTTTACAAAATTCACTAATTATTTCTCAGTCATTATTTAGTAATACAAATTTTAATTTTCATCTTTATCGAATCTTCAAACTTCAATATTAGCTCATTACGATGTGGCTTCATTTTCATTACAATTAAGTAGCAGAATACACGGCGACGATTGAAACCATTGATATTTGTAGTCTGCCTGAGTTTTTCCTTAATCAGAATAAATGTATATACCAGGTGTGTTGAAAACAACAAAATTTAATTCTTTTTTGAAAACCTTTTTTTTTTCTTCATCAGTATCAATTTTACATCAACCTTTGCAGACGACACTGCAATTATAAGTGTCAGCAATGATCCAAAGGATGCATCTGAAAAGCTGCAGTACCATATTCATAAGCTAGAACACTGGCTAAAACAGTGGAGAATAAAGGTAAATCCATCTAAATGTGCTCATGTAACGTTTTCCCTTAGAAGGCAAAATTGTCCACCAATCACAATAACTAATACCACGGTTCCAGCGGAAACGCACGTCAATTATTTAGGTATCCACCTAGATCGGCGCCTAACTTGGACCCGTCACATTGAGGCAAAAATAACGTCCATAAAGCTTCGAACAAATCAACTGCATTGGCTAATAAGTCCTAACTCAACTTTGGCTTTGGACTATAAAGTCCTATTATACAAATCCGTTATAAAGCCAATATGGTCATATGGTATTCAGCTGTGGGGTACTGCCTGTGCATCAAACATCCAGAAGTTACAGAGAAGACAGTCTAGGATTTTACGTCATATCGTATGCGCCCCCTGGAACATAAGAAATGAAAACATCTATAGGGTTCTCAAAGTTCCCACTATCCAAGAAGAAGTTAAAACATACACGTCCAAATACGTGAAGAAACTAGTCGCACATCCCAACACTCTAGCACGGAATTTATTGCAATTTGACGGCCACCAGAGACTAAAAAGAACTGACACATTGAGCCTGGCAAGGCGGCTCTCTCACACTCAATAGAGGATAGATTTTTAAGATTTGAATACAAAAAATTAGTTATTACGTTGGTACTAACTAGTAAATAATAATTTAGAAATAAGATTTGAATACTTATTGTGAATTTCTTTTAATAGAAAGATTCAATAAAATAAAATACAGTATAAAAAAAAAATTGTATAAATTTTAGCACTTTCGAAATAAACTCCTCTAGACGAAATGCATTTCTTAGGTGAACACTTTTTTTGTTCATAAAAGAACTTCCGAAATATTGTTTGAAATACTGCAAAAATCGCCAGATTGCTGACAACAACCCCGCCAGAATAATATAATTTTTTTAACTTTCTCAATCTTTCCTCTCAATTTGGTATTATTGCTAAGAAATAAAAATAGAGAACGATGAATTATAAATAAGCCACTGCCTAGGGTGTTTTACAGTGGCTTATTTTTAATTTATCGTTCTCTTCCTTGATGTGGTTGTCGCTAGAAGTTTCAATTGTAATTGGGCTGCAAAACATCTGTAGCTTTCAACACGTATCATTGTGAACATAAAAAATACGCGTCAAATACGCGTGTGTATGCAATGAAATGTGTGTTAATGGTGCACAGTACAGTATAATATTGCGTATAAGTACGTATTAATTTCCCCCTACCAAAAAGACCACACAAAATAACTTGTGGTACAAGAAGCGGTTAGTTTGTGCATGAAAAAAATTTTATACAAATTGCTTTGGTTGTGAGTCTGTGCTCATTTAGCTTCTTTCCATTTGCCCTACTTTATGAACTTTTTATTTTTGATAGTTATCAATTCATTATTGCCAGTGAACATAAACGTTGAACAGTGGAACAATCGTTACATAATAAGTAAAATTTGTTTCAAACTTAAAATTTAAAATATTTGTCAGTTGGACTTGCGGTCAGATATGTCAATATGTCTATTGGTCATATTTGAACAGAAAAGCGTAACCACTATTTTCGTCAAGTGATTTTTCAACATTGAAGTAAAATAATGTAACAGTGAGAGTATGTTGTCCTGCATGTTCAGTAGAAACTTTTCTCACTAAATATTGTTACACTTTTTTGGTCAAATGTTTGACATATCTGACCGCACCTTTAGCACTAAAATCTAATAAAAGGAATATAAAATCTTAGCATAGGATAAGTTGTAGTACGTAAAAACTTTCTATGTGATCTAAAAATCTGATAACTTGGAAGCATATAGAAATTCAAAAACGTTTTAAAAGCTCGATAACTCGTAAATCGCTGATTTTTTTATTATATTTTTTTTGTTTTTTTGCATATAGAAACTGCCTGGCTCTGTCAAGGTGGTCTGTCAAGTTAAATTTTCCGCATAGTTATGTGTTTTAGTGTTGAGTTTCGTCTGCGGGATGTATTTATATATATCAGCGAGATAAAGTGACTACAACAATCCAGGAACGTTTTTCAAAGTCCTTCCAGTGACTGCGAGATGTTTTCATTAGAACATACGTTCTTGTAAGCCCTGATATACAGAAGCTTACGCCAAATTGCTGAATTTAACCAAATGCATTAAAGACGCCATTTGCAATGACCTAGGCAAAAGTTGTTCTTCTACTCCTCGAATATAAGTGGACGCCATGCCATGCTAAGTGCTTTTGAAAAATTAAGTGTTCGTTTGTCAATTAAAATACATTTTTTGAATTCTCTGATGGATAACTTATAGCAACAGAATCCGACAGGCATGGTGAACGAAATAATCAGACATGTGCATCTATTAAAGAACGCTATTATAGCCGAAATGTAATGGATATGGTTTGTTCAAAAGAAAATGTGAAGTTTGCATTATTTTAAAAAGTATTTATTTATTCATCAATATCCATTTTGTCCACTTCAAAGTAAACCCCCTCAGATATACTGCACTTATGCCAGCGTTTATTCCAAAGCACTTCTGAAATGCGCTTTTCGGTATGGCCATCAGCCCGTTCTTTGATTCTGACTTTATCTCATCAATTGTATATCGATTCATTATAACACTGCGCAAAAGGAAGGGAACTTTAACGCCCCTAAAATGAAAGCATGAAATAAGCTTTCAAAACGTCGATCCACGTACAAATATTTGTTTGTAACCTGTCCCGAAATCCTTTGTCAGAACTTCGTTACTTTGGAAACAAAAAATATTTTGTGGTACAGTGTAATTGCTCTATATATGACCAACGCGCTTATGAGACTAGCTTCTGTTCGGCTTCTTAAAATTTTGGAGAACAATAAAAATATCTTATAATATAAAAGTTACGAAAACGTCAACATTTTTAACATTGTAAAAATATGCCAAATGGTTTACTTTTGCAATAAAGTCCAGTGAATAAGCGTTTTATTTCGCAAATAATAATGAAAGAAAATAAATAAATAATATATTTTGTTTGTATTTTTGAAATTCTTCTAGTTTCAATCTTAGATTAAAAAAAGACGAAGAAAAGCCAGTGATATAAGGCCTTAAACGTTGGCAGCTGTTGCGTAATGAAAACCAGTTTCCCCATTTCTCAAAAACCCAGCTTTTTAGTCTAGTAAAATATTTTCTCTGCTTTTTACCTGAAATACCCACTGTACCACAACGCCATCAAATACAAATTGTAATAAAATATGCAACTAATTGTCTGCTGTTACATTTACATATAAGCTTCATCTGTTTTATACGCCAATATAAAATATTTCATTTATTTCTCAATACCATCGAAATCCTCATCAGAAACAACCATTGAGCCAGCCAACGGCAGACGGCTGCAGTAAATGCCAATAATACGGTTGAAATATATATAAATAAAGAAAATTGGCACACACAAAAATAAAATACCCAAAAATAAAAAAAAACGTTGGTATTTACATTTCCATGCATTATTGATTGGTTGACTGATTGTAGTTAAAAGGGGAGTCGTAATGGTCTTGACTAAAAAAAAATATTTAAGCTCTAGAATTCAAGGCACTCATTGGGTCCAGCTTGGCGTGAAAGTCTGACCACGGTTGAGACTTTTACATTCCTGATATGATATTCCTCTCAGAACGAAGAATGGCAGATAATCGAAACCCGCTTGTCACCAAGCCAAACTTGATCAAGAATCGTTGAAATTTTTATTCGAGGCCTTATTTTGAAAATTAGGTATTGAAATCGAATTTTCGAAGATTCTCAAAATCTTATGAAGTCGTTTTAATATTTAAATTATAACAGAGCTTAAAGATTAAAATTTTTCACAAATACCGAAATATAGTTCGCAAATTAAGCAGATGTTGCTAATATACATGGAAATCTTAAATTTATATACTATTTCAATTCGATGTTAAGGTCGAAATTTCGAACATCCTCAATAATTAACATTTTTGTATTTTCAATTAATACCCTGATTTTTCGGGATGCCGATTGGACTTTGAAACCAATTTTAGAAATTCGAAATTAAAAACAAATTTAAACAAATAATTGTTAAATTAACGTTTTTTTTTAATTAATTTAATCAAATCAATACTTTAAGAAACTAAAAGAAGTCTTTGGGGATTAAAACATTGCAGAGGATTACCAAATCAGTCAAAGTAATACGAAGAGAGTTTTTATAAAACCCCAATAATTGTCGCTATTGATAGATATCATTGCACTTTATTTCTTAATTGTTAGCCATAATTTCTTGTTTAGTTTTTACGCTAAACTAGTAGTTCCCTTTTTATTATATTTTTTCAAACCAAATTAATGTATCTAGAAGCTCTAATGATCCAAAATCCCTCAATTTAAGTGAAGTGTAAAAATGGCTGCTACTCAAGTAGTTGCAATAATAAAATGATTGCTAGTAATTGGTGCGATAAAGAAGCTTTCAAGGACCTTTAGAAATAAGATTTTTACATCGAGGAAAAAAAGAACAAAGTAAACGTTAATGGTTAACAAATATTTATGCAATTGGATTATCTAATTTTTATATTTTTGTTGTTGCTGGCAAAATTATTATACAGATTTTGTAAAAACAATCAATATTTGATGCCTCTTATGTGACCATATAAAAACATTGAATTACAATAAATAAAAATTGTATTTAAAAAACAAATATGCTTTTGAAAATATATCTAAAAATTTTAGTTCAATCTTTTTTAAGCAATAAGTCTTCAATAAAATTATTTTAATAAAAAAATTAATGTATTGAAGTTGATATTTCACTACGACTGTAGTAGCATCACCAGGGGAAAAATTATGAGGCTACACGAAGGCGTAGCAAAATACCGAATAAAAAACATAAAATAATTTTATTGGACTTAGTGCTTAATTTATCAAATGTTACGAATTGCGCTACACGATTCTGTAGTTTTTGGGAGTCACATGTAGCTGATATTAAATAGTAAATGCTTTTTGGTGAAGTGACTATATTGTAATGACAGACATATTATCTTTGCTCCAAATTCAGTTGGATGACATGACATCTAGGTTTCGAAATTAAATCGCATTGGTATGGAAGAGCTGTGGCTTCAACAACATGTCGCAACATGTTATACAGTGTACACAATAATTAAATTTTTAATTTCATAATTTTGCCTGTTTTGATCAATAGATTTCAACAATCATTCCATATAATACTATTGGATCATTTTGTGTCTTTATTTTTGAAATCACTAGTTCGAGTCAATAAGCTAGAGACGATGACAAATATGTATGTCCACATCATTACAGATGCTACATCCGTTGGGTCCGTGTATCAGAAATCATATTAAAATATAAATGGGAGAAAACCATCTTCGGCTAACAACCACTTTCGATCCCGTCAACGAATTTGATTCGCTTTTGTATTTTACCCCAACAAACATACGAATGTTAAAATAAAAGTCTTGAATAATAAAAAAGTCCAAATACAATGGGTCCTCGATAATTCGAAATTTAAAGGGCGAGAGAAAACTTCAAACAATCGAAAATTTAAATTGGAAATTATCAAGAGGAAAGAAAAATTTAAATTGACAAGAGTTCCAAAAAAGCTGATGACTGATTACTGTATTTGCCTCCGAGCAAAAGCAATAAATAAAAGCAATAAATAGAGTAAAAGCAGAAAACAAAATAAAGATCAGCCTGCGACATTTCTTTTTATAAAGCAATATAAGCATATAAGCTAAAACAAATGATTATTTAGTTATATATTTTTTAGCACATTAAATAGTTCAAATTTTTGAGTATAGAGACGAAAAATTCAAATTATAGCGTGTTGGCGAGCAAGATGCCACTGCGATAACTTCAAACTACCGAGGGACTAAATTACATAGATTTTTTTTTTTTAATTTGTCGAATGTTTTTAAGGGGTCCTGGAAAACTGTTTGAATTATAGTGAGGCTCAAATCCACGTGTTTCAAGTTATCGTGAATAGACTGCTCAATGAAAACGAATAAGGAACGATCATAAATTTTATTCGCTGTGAGAAAAGTTTACGTAGGAATCCCACAAGCCGAACTAAAGAATTTTTTGAAATATTTAACTAGTTACCCGTGGACTTACTCACCGAAAGCATGGCACTAAATATAATGGGATTAATTAGAGCCGCCATAGATTATGTGGCTCTTGCAATGCTATTATCAGCGGCGGACACCGGCTCTTTAATGGCACATTTCAATAGAGTAGTAGGAGATTTTTATATGAAGACGTGGCAGTATGTACTTTAAAGTCCTGAATGAATATACAGCGTTCTACAAGCTGATATATCAGCGATGTTAAGAGCATTGAAGCGCGTTTGGTACTGAGGCATCTTCGCCTATCACTCTTATATGGGTGCGTGCTCATAGAAACGATGGAGATACAAAGAATCTTTTATACTTCCAAAAAGCTCAACTGAAGGAGAGGAGAATAGCACTATCGTTTAATAACTACTGGAGAAGCTATCGCAATTATGACGGCTTTGGCTTAGAGAATCAAGACTGCAACTATCTGGGACAAAGTTCCCCCGTTGTTGGCACCAAACTAGTTGATAAAGCATATATTTCGAATCGTTGCGACACCTTCTTCTATTTCTTTCTCAATGCTTTCATTTTTTGTCAACAGGCAAGCTCGTGTTTTGTTTTTTCTCATCCTTCCTCCACTTTTTTATCTCATCAGAATGAACACACCCACGTGAATTTAAATGTGTGGCTCAGCCAAAAACGTTATTAAGACAAGTGTATATTACAATTCCTAGCGACATACACTTTGCTTCCTTCATAGACAGAACAGAAAAATGAACAAAATAAGTGCTTTATTTCAATTTCAAGATGATGATGGCATTAACTGCAACTCAATTATAATTGAAAAAACTTTTACACAAGTAAAACAACACAAAACTACTCACATCCATATTTTGCACAAAAGGAATCATTTACACTACAAAAAAAAAATTATAACAAATAACAACAACAAAGTATTAAATAAATTGCAATGTAAACACTTGACGTGAAAAATTACACACTCCCACTAACATTTTTTTTTTAAATACACAAAGACTCTTTTATGGCGAGAAACGAACAGCCATCAAATAAAAAACGTATTTAGAAAGACAAATAATATTTGTCTAGTTTCTTGAATGCAATTGGATGGATGAAAATGTTTTATTTTTTTTATATTCTTCATTACATTCCAACAATTGCTTTTTATCTATCATCTTCAGATGTGCGTTCATACTTATGTACACTCCTGCTCATTTGAATAGGGCTCCTAAAGGAAATGTGCTTAATCATCGATATATTGTAAAAGAAATTTAGTGAAAGTCCTACTAAACAAAACGAATATATTGAAGGAATACATGAACTAAAAAAAAAAAAAACTTTAGGGTAATAAATTTAAGTTTCCGTATATCTTTTGACATTGTAATGTTACTGGTTTGAATCCCATTCAAAATGGCCCCAAAATCAGGGAATAATGTTAAAACTTTCTTCTAAGCTGATTATTACACAAAATAAAAAAAATATCGAAACAAAATATTTTTTCATACATAACAAACTTCATTTACTCGTGCAATAAAAATATGTATCTGCAAAGAATTTGATACAATCAATGTGATAGGATCAGGGCGAATTCATCCAGTTTTCCGATCTACAGCAAGGATAACTCAGGGCTGTCCACCGTCAATTTACAAGAAAGCCTATAATTGCAGTTTAGATGACTTGTGCTTTATTTCAATACCTGTCAGTTTTGATGGTTACTTCTCGGTGCATCAGGAAAACTAGTACAATGACTGACTTCTTGGCGGTTCCATTATAAAACTGTAGCCTTAAAAAAATTTTATTTAACAATTTATTTTTAGCCACGTTTTTTAGCCCGTTTTTTATTATAAATAATGGAATTTAATTGTTGAGAGTTTATAAGCTTATCTCTACGCGTTTCGCTGATTGCTTAGGCCAGCTCATCACGACACATTTACTTAACTTTTTAGAATAACTTAAGCGTCTTATCCTCGAAATGCAAAGACACAAAAACATTAAAGTTTTAACAAAAAGCTCCCACAACAAACAATTTTTATTATTCTTGCTTCGTTTTTTGTTTTTGGGTAAAAGTTTCCTGATGAGCTGGCCCCAGCAACTACCGAAATGGGATAGAGACTAGAAATGAGTTGGGATAAAAAATTAGCTAACAATAATTTTTTAAGCTTAAAGAATAAAATCCCAAACATTCGTCTTATTATAAAATTTTTTTGTTTTTTTACTTTTTGCAAGAATATAAAAAAATTACCAACTTTGAACGCTTTGCGACCTATAACAACAACTGTAAGTGATTCAAGCTCTAACAAAAATATTAATTTTTAATGATTATTTTTCAAGTTTTACGGACTCTGTTTTAAGGCAGAAAGTGCCTCTTCTAGAGGGACTTGTTAACGAACAAAAATTAAATAAAACAAAAGTACATTTATTTTCCAAGAAAAATATAAAAATCAAAATAACGTTTATAATTATATTTTAATATATTTTAAGCGAAAAAATAAAAGCTATTTTTTTAACAAGACTAAAACATATAAAAAATAATCCACCCAGATAGTCGTTTAAAATGAATTACTAATCTCGTAGCGTTTCCCTTTCATCATGATTTTTTTATTGAAATTTGAAAAATAATGAGTATTTGCAGTCCCTGTTCTTTCGATTAATACCAAAATAGGTAAATCACATGACTTCAATTGCTCTATTTAGTTTTAACGCTGTTTGGAACCACCTAAGTGGTGCAAGAAGTTTTTTAAAAGACGCTTAAAGTTTTATTTATTGAGATTTCACTAACATGAAAGTATTTTTTGAAACGACAGGCGTGAATAAATTTAGATTTTGCTCCGTTTCTCCAATATAATATGAATATGAGAGCCTTTTTTCGCATCTTTGCCATACGGATTGCAATTTTACTTATGAAAATGGTTCTTCGAAATTAAATTTGTTTGCATGACAAAACACAACTTATTTTCTTTTCGGAACGCAGACTCCAAATAGCTAGTTCTACCCATGGTTAAGAGGTGGGGTTTGGTAGTTTGTTTTTTAACATAAACGTCATTATGTTTTCACTTCATCAAAATCTGTGCAATATTACGTATAGTATTAAGCAAAGAAAAAACATAGATATCTTAAGTCCTGTCTTAAAACGATGGAAAATTGAAAAATTAATGTTACCGATCGGCAGCGGACACAGACTACTAAAACTATCGAATGCTTAATAGTCAACGCGTTAAACACTTAAGTCATAGCACCCTCATACTTTGATTACACAGCAAAAGAATTAAACATATTATGTTAATTTTTTATGACTAGAGTTATTATTATATAATTCTTTTATAGTTCAAATACTTTGTTTGTGTTTAAAATTTTAGTAACAATTTTATTAGTCAACTCAACGATGTAGGAATTTTCATGGATTGAAATCATTTAATAATCAAAGGTAAATAATAACCTGTTTATCTCAACAAAAGTAATGCATAAAATGTGTTCAAATAAACATTTAATGATGGCCACATCAATATATTGTTGTAGAGAGCATAATATGGTTGGCGTAAGCATGTCACAACCAAGTTTTTTCTTTGCATAAAGTTAAAAAACGATTAATTGTTTGTCTATTCTAATCCGAGAATAGAAGCATGACTTACATATGATAAATTCAAGAAAGTAAATGTCATACCTATTGAATTATACGGTAGTGTACAAAAACTAAAACAACCTGTGTTGCCATTTTGGATTTATTGGAAATTTTTAATTCTGTTTACCCGGTTTTATAAGAGCGTCCTTTGTAGTATAACTAAGCATGCGGAAATAATAGATTACGCCATTCCAAAACATTGGAAACAAAATTTCAAATAATAACTCAAAAAAATGTTATAAATATGTATGATAATAAGTTTTATTTTACAATTTTTATATTGTTGTCTTCTCAAAAGTTTAACAAACTAATAATAACACAAGATGTTGAAATCAAATCTGCCATCATTATTATTTTTCCAATCAGCTCTAGTTTTAGAAATATACCGGTTTTTGAAAAATAAGTTTAGTTACATACAAAAAACCTATGCAACGATTTTCAGTTGTAGGATAACAAAACGTTGACCGGAATTTGTTGACTTGTGTACTAATAAAATGATTAAGATTTTGCAAAATTGGTACATTCTTGCCCCATTTTGGTATTTTTCACAATTCCCTTAAGAGTTTGATTTTTAATTTGCGCTATTCGCAATGGCAAATCCTGTGGCAAACAAAGAAACACACGCGCATGCAGATTGTTTATCCACTTTGTATATTTTTAACCCCATAATTCTATGGCCGTCTCCTTGTGGATTATTGATTTAAATGAAAATTGTAAATATCATTAAAAAACAACATTCTGGCTGATGGAACAAGTTTAAGTTAAAAAGTCATTAATTTATTGTAAAAAGAACGTGCAACTTTCGTGTAATTTTTATTCCCTCCATATTATCCGTGACTCTATGCGAATCAGTTTTACCTATTTTCCTTTAAAATGTTTACATGGCTTGACTACCCATTGATCTGTTCTGCCAACGTACAGATTGCTGTTCGCACAGGACTTCAGCTCATTGATGCTCTGTTCGTGTTCAAGCAACGTTGTCCGAACAGTTCGTCGCACAACGCTCTTTTGCCAGCACACAAATAAAATACACACAGGCAAAATAAAAAATATGCAACTATGCTCTCGCTTGCAAACACCCGTGCAAAACCTATACTGAGAGCATGGAAACAAAAAATTATGCTCGAACTGAACAGGATCATATTCACCTATTCTTCACACAGAAGACCATGAATACATTTGTTTTCGTTATTCTGCCGACGCTCTCTTCATGTGCAAACAAAGAATAGTTAACACTACGTCTGGACTAGCCACAAATTTGTTCGCACTGTTCGAAGAACTTTGTCCGCTCACGAATAGCAATTTGTACGTTGGCAGAACAGATCTATAGCGAGTCAAGACGGCATATTAAGATTAACATATGCTCCGAATTTTCCGAATATATCAGTGTTCGCTTGATCTCTGAATACTCGAGCCGTCTGTAAATGCTTACGTTCCATGTTCTGATTGTCGTTGTCCTTTTCATGATTAAGGTCGCCATTTGTAAAAACTGCTGGTTTGTGCTGAAAATTGACACGAGATGACGGAGTTTCGTTCCGAATATCTATATCAAATTACGTTGTCCAAAATCGAATCAGGAATCCAATCAAATTTGTATTAAATAAAATTTTTATTAAAAGTCGGTTTGAATAAACAACAATAACAACTCTGCAGGGAATCAATTATTTACATTGCAGAACTGCCAAGAGCTTTCTGGAGTATTTAAGTGGAATAGCCGTCAAACCTCAATAAAATTTATTTTAAATTTAACTTATATTAAGGACATATTAACGCTTTCTGCTGTGAGTTTTGTTAATTTATCTGATCGATGTGTAAAAAAGCGCTGTTCGGTTTTCGGTGACTGTAGCTGGCTTTCGATGTTCAATTTATTGTATTCAAATGTATTGTAACAAGTGAGACTGAAAAGACATTATATATCAGGGGAGAAGTAGTAGTATCACTGTTGCTAAGTGGTCAACTTCAAATTCCACATATTTATTGCACGTTTTTATCTATTTATAATATTTTATCCTCAACTTTATATACATACATACAAATGTATTTGCTGTGTAGAAGAATTTCGTTAGTTTAATTCTGAATGCCAACTACACTTTTGTGTTTTTTTAAGAGTTTGTCAGTAAGAGGGTGCCCACTGTAATCGTCATATCCAAAAGAGCGATTAGTAGAGAATAAGAATTTGAGTGAATGGCTTTGATCCGATCGATTTATTTTGACCAGAATTGCACGATATAAACGTGAATGTCATGTGGTTATGAAGGACGGCGCCACGTACCACACAGCAAATGCTACAATAGATATTCAGACGTGTTAATACCTCGCAAACAATTTGTTTTATTCCCTTTCAACATCAACCCATCCTTATTGGAAACCCCTTATATATATATATTGGTATCATTGCTAGAAAATTAGTGTTGTTACTCCATTTACGTTTCAATGACATCATCGTTGCTCATATTTCATATAAATCACTTTGGTAAATATTTGTCATTGATTTCGTTATGGCAGATTCACAACTGGTGTCGACTTTCACGGCGTGGTGGCGAATGAAGGAAGTGTGATGTTAAGACGGCTACGGTATAAATGGTGCAGGCAATTGTAACGGAAATGAAATTGTCATTGTAGGAAAGTATGAATGGGAAAATTCACCGGAAATGTGCATCAATATAATTTTTTTTAATTTCCCCCTCCTTTTTGCACTCTTATTTTGCGAGAAGTTAGAAAGAACATTTATAAATGACCGCTGATTAAGTTTATAAAAAGACACGATTTAGTTTAGGGATTATGTTATTTCATAACAAAATTTAACCAGGGAAACAAGAAATTTAAGGGGTTTTAAGTAAAGTTTTGTTAGGATATTTTTGGAAACGATAAAGATTATAAGTTAGCTGCCCGTTGTACACTACATATAACGAGCGGCTAACTGGAATGCCGATTAGGCTTAGCATTTTGTTCACATAGAGTTTATGTGTAATGGGTATAAATCTGTGTGCTAACTAATCAACTCAAAAAATCAACTCTGGCATTTGGAATAATTTTCCAATTCAAGAACCTGATCTTCGTCCAATGTAGGCACTTTAATGAGCCTTTGCTTTTATGTTTGTAAATGACTCTTTGATATAAACCTCTGTTTTTCACAAATTGATTAGATTGTTAACGTGCGGTTAGCAAGTTGTGGACTATAGTATCACAAATGTGTTATGAATACACTGTATGATAACTTTTTGCTTATTATTTGTTGGCCATATGGTTGTAAGTTTTCATTGATTTAAACAAGAAATGAAAGTAAAACCATTGGCCACTATAATCAGTTTTCCAATATTTCCAATAGGAGTGTGACAATCTAAAGACTTAAGCCTTCACCGCTTCATACAAGAAAGTCGTTGGTTTAAGAACACATGCAAAGGTTTACAAAATTTTTTAAAGCTTATTTTTATGACACCTTATAAATCAGCTCTTTTTCACCACTTCTTTCTTAAAAAAAAAAAACTCCGAAAGATTATTAAATTATATTTGTAATGTTTCATAACGCTCAGCTGAAAACAAATATATCGCAGTCTTTCGTGCTCAGAAGAAATTGCCATTTTATCATTAATTTGTGGTCATCAGCATCGACCTACTGGGCAAATAAAACGCACCGTAGTAGTCAAAATTATATTAACCATGTATGCGTAGAGTACAGAGGGAAGAAAACATTGTTGCCGTAGCCACCTGCTAGCTGTGAAATAGCAATAGCACAGGCAAAATGCTGTTCAGAAACTGCTGCTGCTGTTCAGAAACAAATTTTGATATTTTTATTTTTCCTTTAGCGTGGTGTTTAAAAATGGTTGCAGCATGGAACATCGAAATATTTACTGTCATATTTTAACTGTTACTATTGCTGTTGTACTTTAAACACATGCCTCATAGCAACAGTAATAGAAATTTTTATGTAGCATTTTCTAAACCCTGCCTGTTTTAATGAAATTCTTCATTTCTCCGATCGTATTTTCCGTGGTTGTATTACAGAATGACGTGATTGAATAACGTAAAAGGCTTTACGCAACGGAATTAAATTAATAAACAAACAAGTCTGTGGAACAAAGGATCTCAGCAAGAGTACATAGCACTTGCGTTAAGGTGATTCCAGAAAAAAAATTTTTTGCTCTTAGTTCTTTGAACACTGCGTCGCCGTTTGTAGTGCGATTATACAATATAGTATATTGTTGTTCATGGCAAAATAAGAGCTGAATTTCTCTCTTTAATAACTTTTGACTCGGACGTAAAATTCTAGCAGTGAATTTTACAATGTCGATTTACAATTAATTGGCATTAGGCTGAGCGGAAGCCGAGATTGTGAAGTCTCAACTCGGGGGTGGATGACTGGATCAACCCTGCGATTCTTCATGCATTGGGACAAATTATCACATACCATAATATTAATGTATTACTAAAAACATAACTACCGCTTTCCCAGAAAAAGAATATCCAAATTCAACCTACCCTGTAAATAACTTACTGTATAGGAAGTTAATGAGATGCGTTAAATTTTCTCAAATAAGAATAACAAATTATATTCAAACCGAATATGAACGACTATTACCCAGTATCTACTGGATTGTTGAAATATATGAGTTTACCACGGAAACAAGTGGTAGAGAAGGAAAATTCCTCGGCAAAATTCGTAATGGGGCTGAGTTTTTGCGGATACAATTGGAATAGACATATGCAGACAATAATCACTGGCTGGAGTGTGAAACAAGAACAATAGAGAAGAGAGTAGTTTTCATCTTAAACCCCGTTTTCGTTTCTAATTAAAATGTGGCCCTATTAAAGAGTACATGCTTAACTCATCCTTACTATTTGAAAATTTATACAGATCATGAACTCAAATGCCTATCGGCAGTAAAATATAAAAACGAAACACAACCATTTTTGGGAGTAAACATATTTGGAGTGTAGCAAAAAGGCAACAAATTTTACACTTTTTTGTAGAAACGAAAAAAAAACTTTCAATATAAACACTACGTGTTAATATCAAAAAAAAAAATTATAGATGCTTTGAAAGAGACCTAGTGCAGGTGTTAGACCTACTTGAGTAGAAAATTTTATAATTTTCAGACATTCGACATACAAATTTTAAACTATGTAATTTATGCACCGATTTTTAAATTTTAAACAGTATTGAATAGAGAAGTTAGGGTGCCTCATTACGCTTAAGCAAAGTCGAAGCGACCAATCTTTTGACTTAATATAACCGAAAAAATAATAATTTGTTCAAATTTCTCTGGCAACACTTTGTTTGAAATCCTATTTTTTAGGTTTTTCTTAAATCGCATTTGTTAAAATCAAAAAGGTACTTCGTAAAATATATTTTAATGTAAGAAATTTGATTTTTTAATAAAAAAATTTTCTAAAATGGTTGAGCTTAAATTTCGAAGGTGCATTTTCACTCTGACCCCGTGTAATTCAAAATAAGTGAAATTGTAATATTCCAGTTGCTGTAATTTTTGAAGCCAAAGTTTCATTTTTAAATTCCATTTGTTAACGAAATGTCCTTACGTTTCCTTAAACTTGCAATTTATAAAACCTTTGCTATAGCGAACAATAAAAACAAGACATTTTAAGCAATAAAAAATTGCATTTGTAATGCATAAAAATATCCCGGAAATGTACATGCGCATTCTGGGAAATAAGGCGTGTTGGAAAAAAAGAAAAGATAAAAAGTTTATAAAAATAGATAGAGGAACAAAAGGCAAAAAACATTTAAACAAACTAAACAAATGTACTTGCATAGTTTAGGTATTTGGATCTGTTAAAAAAGCCAACAGCTAAATTGCAAAAATACAAAAGGGGCAACCAACAACAAAGAAACTAAAAGAAAGTACAAGAATATTTTTTTCAATTCCTTTTGTGAAAAATATGTAGATTTTTAATGATTTGAGGTTTTTGGAAAAAAAGATTTCAGTGAAGATTTTCGCACACAAAAGCAATCAGTGCTGGTTGTAAAAATCTTCGGGTACGGTTCACCCTTTATATGTGATAGCATGCATGACAAAACGTTGTAAAAATAAAAGCCACTGACCGACCTAACGGCAACAGATTTTGTTTTTTGCTACTACCAGGCGATATTTATATAACCGAATGCTTAAAATACTTACACACACTTTCACATACTTACACACACTAACACCCCAATGTAAATAGTTTTTAAGGAAGTTTAGAACAAAAATAACAAACCCTATTTACAATGCATTAGACGAGATCATAAAATTGTAGTTATAAGGTAGAGGAAAATGTGTATTCTGAGACAAAAAGAACGGTAAAAAATCAACAGGATATTTTAAAGTGAAGCAAAATACCAAAGGGGCAAACAATTTTAAATTTTATCTAGAAACGAAAACACCAGAGAGTGCGTTTTGCACCTGCCATTTTGATGACATGGATGAAAACTCCGGTCCAGTTTTAAATACACAACGTGATTTCATCGTGAGGCTTCAGTGCGCACTTAAGTCGTGAGTGCGCTCTTGTGGACCTTAAGCTACAAACAGGCAGAGATTGATGTGAAACTAAGAAAACTTAGCCAGTATTGACGAATGACCCTAGAAATGTCCGGTCGGCGCCGATCAGCTGAATTGAGCATAGGATTGTGCTGACGCAAGAATAGAAGGCGAACGTTGACAAACACATCAAGAGTTGACTAATCGGGGTTTTGGCAACAAATCATTTTGAAGCATGAGGCGGTCATTTGAGTGATGTGTTTTTCCATTCATGAGATGAAAAAGACAAAATTTTTCTAAGCAGTTTGCTGAATTTTCTTTGATATTTGTTTAAAAGTTGTAATTACAGTTTTTTTTTTATTTTTCAGTTTTCCAAATTAGGTTTTCTCTGTCTGGTGCGCTTTTTCTAATTACAATCTGAAAGGAGAGAATGTGTTGTCAGCGTCAACAGCTGCATCGACCGCGTATGCTCATCAAACTGACATTTCATATCTGCAAAAGTCAAAAATATTTCGCTGTTCATATGTCTTCGACTGCATGTGACAAAATTGACATTCCAGAGACTGTGCCTTATTGAAAAAAGAAGTAATCAATCTAACAAGAAAAAGCACCCACGGTTAACCAAGGGCTACTCTCCTCCTTTTATATTTAAACTTCAATATATAAATCTTGTTTTGGTTTTTCTTTTCTGAAACAATAGTAAGCCTTGTTTAATATTTCAATCATTCAGAAATCAATAAAATTATTTATTTTGTCTACGAACTCTGACGATTTCTTTTCTGAACTGGTATCCCCCCCCCTACTAAAGGTGTAGAGGAATGATACCATGCAGGTAGGAAATACATTTTTCCCCGTTCCCCCGACCTAATACAAACCAAGTATCATTGGTGATTTTTATTTTATTAAAAGCTTTTAAGCCTTAAGATATGCAAGAAATTTGTTTAAACGTATAAAAGAATGCAAAAACAAATGAAAAAAAAAACAAAACCAGCAGCACCAGTATCAAGGGAACGTAAATTTTAGTCAACAAGCCCATATTTACAGCGGCTTTTGTTAGTTGAGGCGATTTGTACTCGAGTTTAGAGGAATACATTAATGTTGATTTTTGTGGTTGAGGAAAAATAAATAATGGAAAAAATTAAATAAATCTAGGAAATAAACCACAATGCAAATATTTGTGAAAATAATAACAAATATAAAACAAGATGCAATGAACGCGATTCCATTTAAGTGGATAAATAAATGCGGGTTTAGAATAAATAAACACAACACAACAGCCATCATAGTTGAATAAAAACAAACAGTTGCATATTTCAAGTATTAAAACAATATTTGACAGTATAAAGCATACCTTAAGGATAATTTATTTGATTAATAATTGCAGCATACTTTTAGTGGTGGCAGTGTAAATAACGCATTAATAAAACTGTTTAATATTTCCTTATTAGTTTAAGGGCCTTTAATAGCATAATTTTTTATTTCGATTGGTGTAAAGTGTCTTAGAGGATTTTCGATTAATTAATAGTTTTAAGGGGGTTTCCCAACTAATGCTGCAAAAGCAATGCTAGTAAAGATCTCTTGAACAATATTTCGTAGGTAATATCAACGAGTAAACACTTAACGAAAAAAATAGTTGAATTAACTGATTTTCTTTGCAAATACACATAAAATTTATTTAATAAAAAATATCACTTCAAGTCTACATAATAAATTTGTTGGTTTGAATAAGAACTATTTAGCTGAAGTTCTGTTAACTCAACAAAATTGTTGGTAAAACAGTAGTAACGCATAATGTAACTAAATTTGTATATGACTATTTACAAAAATCATTTTTTAACGGAAAATTTCCGTAGTTCAGTTTAGCGATATAAAATTCTAGTTAAAAAAGCAAACAGAATTTAACAAACTCTTTCTTATGTAAGAGAGTAGCTGGCGGTAAGCAAGCCTGACACCGTTGACTACCTTCAACTAGACAACGGAGCATATCGTTTTCATTTCGAAATTCGATTTATGAAGATTTTGTAATATTATAGTTTCAGTTAAACATCTTAGAGTGGCATTATCATCTCTGTAAATAATTTTTTAAAGTGCGCGCGATTCTCATAGCAGAAGCGCTTAAGTCCCCTTCATCAAAATCATTCTTTGCAGTTTTTATTTGGATATCGGTTAAGCTTTTAAACACCGAATTTAAGTTGAACTGTGGTAACTCATAGCCGATAAAGAATTCTAGCTGAGTCGGGAAGAATAAAGTAAACTGCTAAAAAACTTAACCTAATCCGTGGTGAAACTGCAAACGAGAAATGATGGGAGTTCAAGCAGCACTACTTATAGTTTGTGGACTGTGGGTACAGAGCTGCCTACATAATTGCTTCGCAATGTAGGTTTTATTTTCTCTGTACTGTGGACTACAGAGAACCGAAGGTATCCTCTTAAGAGACTGATGCATTATTCTCAGTTCCTACAATGAAACCTAAACTACAATCATATGAGCGAGGAAAGGACTTCTGAAATGGAAGCATAACGAAAGAAATTTCGTTACACTTCACCAACAGAAAGGACAAAAATGCTCATGTGGTATATGTAGATACTATCGGAGATCTCATGTAAAACGCAAGTAGCTTCGCGGACACTTTCAGGAGACAGCTAGTAATCCTTGAAGCATTAGTATCCTCCTACAGTGTACATATTTGTTTTTTTATTAATTAGATTTAATTAATTTTTATTTTCAACTTGTCAATTTACATCGATAACGAATAACAGGGCGAGACTTTTAGTTTCATAGTATAATTTCATATAACTAAAGTTGTGTAGTTCATGAATGAACTACTTCAATTGAACTATTCACACAATTGAACTAAGTGAGCCGTTAATCCCTCTAAGTGTTTTCTGCTTTGTAGTTCAGTCATCACGTTCTTCTTTTGCGTTTATGCTCTTTAGTTATAGTTCAGTACTAAACGATTAAGTCGTACCTTTATCATGTTTACACATACACTTTTTATTTAATATAAAGATCTAGTTTTAGGTTAATCATATGCAGGGTGTCCGGCGGGACACTTTGTTTGCTCATAATTTTTGATTAAATGAAAGAGAATAGATCGTATATTGATAAATGTTTTATTTAATGTCGGCAATTATGTATGGAATACAATATCAGATAAATGCCCGCCTCTGTTAGCCTCACAAATTCGAGCCCTTTTAAGTACATTTTTCATAACATTCCTAAACATTTCACGCGCTATTTCATTAATTTCATCACGAATATTTTGTTTGAGTTGCTCCAGCGTTTCTGGTTCGTTTGCATAAACCTTGCTTTTCAGATATCCCCACAAAAAGAAAACCGGAGCAGTCAAATCAGGCGACCGTGGTACATCAGTAATGTTTTCAGCTGGGGCCTCTCAGTCCCTCTTTCTTCGAAATTAATCACTACACGATAAATAGTGCGTCTTGTTGGCACGTTTTTTCTCCCAAAAATTTCACGTAACTTTCTCATCGTCACAGTAATCGATGATTGATTTTGATAAAATGTTTTAACGATTAAAATACGTTGGTTTACCGAATATTTTTTCATAATAAATTTGCCACGTCTCAACTTCACAACTGCCAAATATGAACTGTCAAGACTAATGTTTGCCAAAATGGCGGCAAAACAAAAACACCTTCCCGGCGGACACTCAGTACTAGTTTGTATATTCTATTTAACATTAAAATGGACATTAACATTGACATGGACTTTGACATGGAAATTAAAATTTTAAGCCAATTTGTCTTTTGACAAGAGAGAAAAGGGACTGGCAGTTTCAGTATTACTCTATACAATATTACATTTTATTATATTACACATACAAATTTTATCTCCGTGAATGTTTCTGGCTTTAGCTCTCTCTTACTAAGAGAAGGAATTAAAACGCTCCTTAATATAAACTCCTGTACTTATTAGATCGGCATTTGAAAATAGCAACACTAAGCAGATTTATTTATTGACATTTTCCAGACGATTGATAAAGTCTGTCATGATTGGCTAATCTCGAAAATAACTCGAGTTCTTCCTAAAAACTCCCACAAGCTTATTAATAGCTATTTGACACTTGAAACATTTAAAATAAGATCAAATAATTGGTTTTCTAAAAATGGCAGAATCTCTGCGAGTCCCTCTGGGTAGTATACTAGGGCCGATATTGTATATCATCTCTGCAGTGGATATGCTAACAAGCTGATAAACAGATACGTCAACGTTAGCAGACGTTTCAGTGTCACATTCATGAGCTAGAGAGCTAGCTAAAAAAAAGGACAGCATGAAGGTAAAGCCTTCGAAATATGGTCACGTAACGTTTACCCTCAAACAACAAAATTATCCATCAATAACAATAACGAATACCACTGTTCCTACGAACAATATAACAAACGTTAAATATTTCGGTATCCATCTAGATAGGAATCCTGGCAGACCTCACGAATGTGATAAAAAAAACAATAATGCATGAAAAGAGAATTTCAAATAAACTTTGTTTTCAAATTCTTAGTTTCTACTCCTTAACTAAATCCTTCATTATTGCTTTTCTCAAAGCCTACTTAACCTTTACCGCTGCAACAGACTTCATGTAAAAATCATTAACTGTTCATGTATTTGAAAACAAACAAAAGTTCCACTTACTCGTGAGTTTATTTCAAATAACCGAATGCTTTTTCTCCACTTCCATGCCAGTACTAATGAAGGTTATTTGAAACAAAAAAGTAAGAAAAAAAATTGTAAAATGTAAAACAAATGTTAATTACAAATCGTTTCAACAGACCAAACTGACCTTGCCTTGGCAACAGCCTGTGTGCAACACAAAGAAAGATACACTTGATTTAAAAATACAACAAATTTAAAAAAAATCTTCATCTCTCTGTATGAAAGTGTGTGCGCATTGGTGCAAATGCAGACACAGTTTACTGATTAAAATCTGTCTGGACGTTTGGAATGGAAGTCATTTATTTTTCAAAAGGAAAACTTTTTTAAGGGGCGGGCTGGGTTGGGTGAATAGTATGGAAATTTAAAAAGGTGCTCATGGCGAGTTATGTTTAATAGGACTTTATTGATGGGCCAAAGTTTGCTGAAGCTGGCCGATAGAGGAGACTTATTGTGAGCTATGGCACAGTGCTTTTTTCCAGCATATTTACGATTTTAGTGCTTTCCAGACACTGTTGGGTTCTTCTAATCATACCCACAGTTTCTTTGAGTTCTTAAAATACTATTTTATACTACTATGTAGTTTTTGTTAAACAGTAATTTGTGGTTTAAATGTTTAAATTGTTAAGAGTTATTTAATTTGATTCGATTTGGTTGGCTTATTTGCCGCGGAACGGGTGCGTAATAATGAAATCGTCTAAGCTTTTTTATCATAATTAATTTTATTTTCTTAATCCGATTTTATTCACATTCGTCATAAATGTGCGGTCGGGAAATATAATCTACTGCCAACTTTCAGAGAAATCGGATAACTTTTGAAGGAATTATAGCGCTTTTACTATAAAGGATATATGACAGGACATATAATCCTTTCTGCGAGTACGTTGACAATAG
Organism: Phania funesta; assembly: GCA_963932375.1. Taxonomy (NCBI): domain Eukaryota; kingdom Metazoa; phylum Arthropoda; class Insecta; order Diptera; family Tachinidae; genus Phania; species Phania funesta. Next base: position 73,715,665 of record OZ010656.1, read on the forward strand.
ATAGATTAAATGCTGCCGCTAGGTGTATCATACGTGTGAATTTTTATAACTTTGCGTTCACACCTGTCGCTGAAATAACATTTTGAATTTTAAGGATATATGAGAGGTAGGCGTGTCCTTGGTCCGATTTATTTAAAAAAATATTAATTCTTCTCAACTGAAGTATTTTTACTAGTGTACCAAATTTCAATATTCTACGAGAACTCCTTCTATTTTTGTCCCATCATTATATGGAAACAAAGCACTGTGCGCCGTAGGTTTGCTGGCTAAACAATCATATTAAAGCACTACCATCAAAACCGAGGCGGCCACTTCAAATTATCTGGTAGTTCATATACATGCAGCTTTAAATTAAAGCCAGCATTTTTAAGCAAAAAAATCTTAAATTTGTATTTAACTCAAAAGAGAGTCTAGTAAATTTATTTTAAAAGAGAAGTTTAAGAGGTTTTCTCGTCTAAGCTAACAATGATATATGCATGCATACATACATACATACATACTACTGTGGGCAAAAAATAGTAAGACTTTGTTCATAATTTTAAATTTCTTTATTTATTCTGCCAAATCGATTTCGTCCCCCTCAGCTGCAATACGCTTATGCCAACGTTTTTTCCAATCCTCGTAACAGTTGTTAAAGTCAATTTCCGGAGTAGCCTTCAATGCGCGCAGCTATTCACGTTTAATGTCTTCAATTGACTCAAAACGGTTTCCCTGGAGCGGTCGCTTGAGTTTGCTGAACAGCCAGAAGTCACACGGAGCTAAATCAGGCGAATACGGTGGTTGTGGAGCGATATTGATTGAATTTTTGGCGAAAAACTCACGAAGAATTAATGCGGTATGCGGAACCAATCGTGATTTCACTTTTCTTAGGCCCAATTGATATTTTAAAATGGTTTTCACTGATCCCTCCGATATTCAAACGCTATCTGTAAGGTCCCTGACTGTTAATCGTCACTTCTCGAACACCAATTCCTTGATTTTATTGACGTGTTGATCATCAGTTGATGTTGATAGCCGTCCTGGACGTGGTTCGTAGTCAACGCGTTCTCGACCCTCTTTGAATAATTTTTACCAATCAAAAACACTTGCTCGCGACATACAATTTTCACCGAAGGCCTATTGCAACATTCTGAACGTTTCGGCACCAGAAATTCCATTTCGCACATAAAATTTAATGACAGTAATACCAACGTAGAAAAAAATTTCACCGAATGGATTTCCGCGCGAAATTTAATTAAAAAAGTCTTGCTATTTTTTGCCCACAGTAGTATGTATATACATACATACATAAATTTAAATATAATTTGAAGATGAAGAAAAAGCAGAAACTAAGAACATTTCTTATATACGTGTATGTGTGATGATGAAAACAATATGGTTTCTTATATACTAATAAACGTACACACTTGAATAAACACCTGCATGCACATACAAACGAACACCCATACGTGTGTATATGTATGCACGTCTTAAGACGCAGTTGTTAGTTGTTTTATAAAACATTTATTTTGTGTATTTAAGCATGTTTAAGTAGAATTTCTGTGTGTTTGCAGAAGCGTTTATATGCAGGCATACATATGTATGAATGTGTGTAGCAGTATATGTACAATATTATCATTGTTGCTACGGCATTCGTTGCATGAGTGCTTCTTTTTAAACGCAACAGCAAACTATACTGTCTACTAGCTTCCGCTTCCGTTTACATCAAGCATGAATATGGTGTGTAATTTGTGCAAGTAAACGCCGTTTACTTTCTTTTTTTTAGTTTTGAAATTTTGTTATGTTTGTAAAGACAGTGGATATGCATCTACATGCATACTTATTTATATATACATACGTTTCTAAGCAATTTAGCATATTTAATTGCAAATGCCTAATAATTCTTTTTATGCTTTCAGACATACAGACTATTTTATAATAATATTTGCACACAATTGTCAGGTACAAATAATGCCAACCAACCACTAGTACTAATGCTGCGAGCAAATCTTGCTTCATTTTTTTCTCTTCGCCAGTTTGATGGTTCTCATTAGGGCCGTGTACATACTTATATAAGTTTTTGCTAATAAAAGTATTTATTTTTCTAATCTTCGCACATGGTAGTGCACCGGGCCAAGTTCAGGCCTGAATCACACAGGCTGTATATTACACGAAACCATTCGTGCTGCTTTAACCCTTCCTAATTTTCCTCCGTTTAATCATAAATAATCAAACTTGAAGCATAAGAATTCTACATGTGCTACTATAGGTAACCTTACAGGTCCAAGTTTGAAAGTTTTACCAGAAAAGCTTGCCGAGATATGCTTGTCTTAGTACCTATTCGCTGACCCATCAATTTTATGGGGCGCTTTCACTATAGCTAGAGAGCTGAAATTTGGTATACAGGTAGCTCTGGGAGAAAAAGTAATCAAAGAAGCCTGCTAACGGGCACTTTTTATCTAGAGCGACTAGGCTGTCCCATTATATATATGGAGCATTTCCACTATGATCCTATTGACAATATTTTTCTACCTTTTTAGTAAGGGAAAGAATTATGGAAAAAATGTTAGCAACTAGATCTTGGTCCTCATTTGGATGTCAGTTCTTTTACCGGAACGCTATTGTTTTTTAAATTTATGTTACTGTACGGATAGAATTAAATTGCCACCATGCACGTAAAGTTGTGCTACATGGAGTAATTCGTGAAATGACTGGACATAGACCCTCTTAATTGAACCTGACTTTTTATTTATGAATTTTTATTTATGAATTTAATCTCTGAATTTAAGGAAAGCAAAAACGTAACCTAAAATGATTTGTTTTTACGCCGCTAGAAGTAGCCTAGGGTTTATTGGTTCTAATCTCATCAATGACTTTGGTCTTATACAATTACTATTTTACATGTATCATAAAATATTTAGCCCAGTACACATTGGACAATTTTGCTCTGAGCAAGCTGAAGAATTCTATTAAGAAGTTATAGACTGTAGCTTAAAAAAAGCAATATTAAATTGCTATTAAATGCTATAAAACTTGTTTTAAATATAACAGTAACACCATATATGACAGCTATACTATGCTGCAAGAATTTTTTAACAGCGCGTTAAAAGCAAATTCAAAAATATAAAAATGTATTTTTAAACAGTAGCAGCAAAAGCAAAATATTTCAGAACTTTGGCGTATTTGTGCTGTTGGAAAAAGTAATCAGCACAGCCATACCAAATGTTTGTTGTCACATTTTGTGCTCTTCCAATTTGGCCAGTCATTTTTTACCTATTTGAAAAGAAAATAAAACTAAAGGATAAACAAAAATGACAATAGAATTCCCGATACTTAAAAAATTAATAAATCAAATGTTATGTATAGGAAAACCACCTATTAGTGCAAGATTAACATTTAATTTACTTCTTGATTTGATTTTCCTACAGGGTGAGTGGACATAGATATTTCGGTTTCGGCTATGTGCCATTTTTAATATAATTTTTCGTTCTGAAAATTTACAATAAATCTTAATTGTTACATAAAATCGATACATCCCTAATACTGAATAGTTACGGGTACAAATTTTGGTATAAAGTTTTGAGATGTATAATTATTGTATGACTGACTGACTGACAAGTACAAATACACGTTTTCGTATGCCTAATGGAAGGGAATACGTTTTCAAATGAATACATTTTTAATGAATTTACAAAGAAACTTTAATACACGGGTATTTCTGTGTGTACCTTATGGCCCTTTATGGTATAGTACAATGATGCATTTAAACAGAATATATTTCCCAAAAGTATATCGTAAAAAATCAACAAATCAAATAAAAAACTCAATACCACATAGGCAACTGTACTAAAGCTGATAACCAAAACAAAAACGCACAAAAATTGATTTATAATTCGTCTTCTGAATCAATTCCGAGTATCAGTATCATATAAAATAAATAAAGGGTTCTCATTGCACTCGACAATCAGTCAGTTATAAAACGCATGAGGCAAGTGAACGTATATTCCAAACTAGTGCTGGAATGTGTTCTGACACTGAACAGATGTGCCTCGTTGAATGAGGTGACGTTGATGTGGGTTAAGGGACACATAGGCACAGCTGGGAATGAAGCAGCAGACGAACTAGCAAAAAGGGGATCTGACGTGGATTTCTGTGGACCAGAACCCAGGGTTTCCCTGGGGAATGGCCTAGTGCGAGCTAAAGTGCTTCAATGGGTAAACTCATTACACCTGAATACGTGGAGGGAGAATACCACATGTAGATAGGCTAGAATGGTGCTCAAAGAGCCCCTCGGCAGGAAGGCCAGCAAGGTACTCGTGTATAATAGGGCTACTTTTAGCTGGATCACTGCGTTAGTGACTGGACATGGAAACTTCAAGTACCATCTGGCTAAGATGAAAGTCGTAGAAGATGATACTTGCAGACTATGCCTGGAAGAGGCTGAGACGGTAGTGCACATTGTGTGTGAATGTCCAGCACTGGCTAGCATAAGGCTTAAGACCACGGGCAGACACTTGTTAGATGTGAATGCCATGGGGGAACTAAGCCTTAGACAAATGCTAGCAATTACAAAAGACTCCAGGATGAGGAAGAGTATCGACAGTTACCAGTCGACAGTCTGAAATCACTTTAGTCAAGAGTAATGGCTAGGGCTAGCACGAGACTCAATTGAAAGTAAGGTGGCTGTGATTACGGATCGGTTCCCTGAAATCGATTTGAGGAGCGAAATGGGGGTCGAAAAGGGACCCAGAAAGTAAGTGGTCTGCTTCGATATCCCCCCATACATTAATAATAAATAATAATCATATAAAAATAGAGTGAAATTATAACAAGGCCGCCTGGTTAAAAGTTAAACTGAAAAATTTGCCAATTATTCCACTTTGTTCAGAAATAACAACTTATGTGCTTTGTAGTGATGGCAAAAAAAAAATTAATCGATTAATTAATCATGATTAATTAAACGGAGAAATTATTAAATAGAACTAATCAATATTAAAAAAATAACCGATTAATCGATTAATTTAGCTAAAGTTAAAAAATTATCATAATTACAAATTATGTACTGCATTCCAAAGAACATATGTAAATTTATTAAAATTGTTTATTTAGTTTAGTTTAAGAGATTTTCTTAATGTTTTTTTTTAACAACATTTAAAAATAAGACGATTTGTAGTCAACCCGTTCCTTTTTTCTTAAACACAGACGGAACTGCTCCGGAAAAAGTGCTCCGGACTTGTGCAAGAGTTTGAAGCTTAGGCGTAGACTGTTTTCGTTTCATCAGATACGTTTGCAACATCTCGGTTTAATTGGAAAAAGAAGCAGCCCATCTTGATCATATGTGTAGTCATTGTTCTTTTTTTTCAGTTGTGAATGCTTTTTGTGAGGCAGTTAATCGAACTCAACATTAATAAAAGACAAATCGTGTCTTCTTCCAATACTATCGTCTACAAAAGCGTTTGCAACAATGTTGCTTCTTGCTTCTCTTATAATCGTAGCGCTAGAAAATATAATCGACACGATGGCCAATTGATGAACGGTCGCCGTGTGATGACCCATTCGTCATATATTGTCTTCACTACTACGAGCGATGCGTCGCCTATATAGCATGTAGCACCATTTTATTGGAACTACCGTTCAGATATATCGACGTTATGGAGCTCTGGCCACAAAAAGTCAGCTAACATCGCTGTATACCGAGGATCATTGACTTACCGTCATTTTTCACTATTTCGACAAAAATATTGTCCGATGTGACCGAAATGCCATACATCTAATCTTTATGAAGCTTTGTTTAACTCTTGTGGATTGTGTTCGCTCCACGGTATTGCGAAATTCACGTTCCGTATTTTGTGATTCAGCCAGAACTTTAAAAAAAATTTTTAATAATTTTTAAACGTTCGGCAGACAGGTAACGATGCATGATCAAATGGTAAGCCGTACTGAATATTTTAACACTGCAAAGTCATTCGCTTCTGAAATATAACAATTGAAAAACATTACAACCTGGTCACTCACTAACACTGGCTTTGCGAGCTAAAATTCTAAAGAGTGGCACTTAGCCTATCCTGTGAACATATGTTTCACCGGGAAAAAACTATGATGAAGTATTTTCTCGCTCTTTCGTTACACCAGCAATTCTGTTGTCTTTGAAAGGAATTATTTATACCGTCCACTTTGAACATCTATCCCACATTTTCAATTCTAAATTTCATTAATTTTCAAGATTCATTTAGATTTCCATTCTAAGCAGTCAATAAGAAATTCAACTTATTTAATTGCCGTTGGCATCAACGAAATTTTTAATTAGTAAATAACATAACATTTTGAAATTTCACTTTGAAAACTTGCTCTAAAAGCCAAAGGGAAAACAATAGAATGTATAACGTTGCAGTTCTACTTTTAAATGTATTTTCTTCAAAACTCTCGACAAATGAGTTAATAAAAGAAAAACATACCCGTACAGCCAACTGTCATAGTGAAACTAATTTTGAAATTTTGTTTCAAGTTGCTTTCTATTTTATTGTAGGAAATTTTAATAATGTTCTACACAAAGACTTTTCGTAGTTGTTGAAATAAAGTTTTCTTGTCAGTTATTTAGACCACGAAAAATCAACACTGTTAAATATAAAACACAAGCAAACTTTAACTTAACGAAAAGTGCCAAAATTTATCAGACTGCAACCGCAAAATAAAAAAAGCCCCCAAAATGGTAGTTAAAATATAGTCAAAAGTTTTTGAGAAAGTAGACGAACATTTCTATTTGCTTTGAGTAGTGTAATGGGTTTGTTGGTGCAAATGAGAGAACGACAGGGAGAGATTGAGAGAAAATAATGTTGAAAGAAAATTGGGTAGGAGGAAAACGTTTGTTATTGTTATTCAAAATTAAAATTCATCAAACTCTTTGCATTCACTTTTGAACCGAATAAATTAAGTTGTATCAACAAGACGGTGCCACACGCGATACCATGAAGCTATTGAGAGGCGAGTTTGATGAGCACTTAAACTCACGTTTTGGAGCAGTCTATTGGCCATCAAAAGCATGCGATTTTACCTGCCATTGGTGAGATACCGGCTGAAATGCTGGAAAAAAATGCCAAAATTGTAGCTCAAGGATGGACCACCTACGCCGTAGCCGCCGGGCAACATTTACATGAAATAATCTTTAAAAAGTAAAAGGCAGGCATTCATTACTCAACCCAAATAAATATTTCATTAACTTTTGCAAATTTTCTGTATTTTTTGTTAGTTTTCAAACCGAAACGGTGAAAAAAAACACCCGATATATGGTATGTCTCTCCCTGTGCCTACACATACGTAGTATTTGCCGATATTCGTTTTTAATTGACGGATTTAACGTTAGGACTAAGGAATGAATATCTTCCTTCACGTTGTTTTACGATCCACTTCATAAAGAACGTAAGGTGTGGAGGATTGTTTGAGTCTCGAGACTTGTATTGCAACATGAATTTTATCCATTGCACTGCATTTGCACAAAAAGAACATCCTGACCTTCCATTTGGTTAATACTAAATCGTATATCATTCAGAATATTCACGCGCCATATTAAGTTTGGAGAGCATTAAAATCAACCCTCTTAACACCACTACCTTAAGACTCCGTGTCTTTAGCGTTTGCCTCGTAGCCCGTTCTAATCTCTGAGCATGAATATCAAATGATGACATATCCTCAGCGAAATAATCTATTAGGGCCAAAAACTAACATATTTTCACCGAAATCTTTCATCATTCCGAGGGTAATGCTAGCTTGGCTCATATAGAAAGTGTCCAACTGAATACAGACTGGCGGTCACTATCTGAACTGCTGCCATCCAAAATGGAAATTTAACATATTTTCTGTGGTAACGAAATAATGGGATCATGGTAAGTGGGTTAAGAGACGACAATTTCTATAAAGGAATCGTAAACTAATGAAATAGATGAGGGAGAAGACAACTCCGATAGCGCAAAATTCATATTCAGTATCCGTCATCAAATCACGCCTTCCCTACATTCGATAGCGTGTAAGAAAATCACCGGATATGATATAATTATAATAGACTTACGAACATATGTTTTCCAAATGAATAAAAACAAGCAATTTTAAGAGGAATTGGGCTCAAAAACATTTTCGATTTTAAACAAAATTAAAGTCTCCTAAGAATGAATCCTTTCTAGTTATTTTCTTTATCTTCATCAGACGAGAAAGAAAGTTGTGTAGAATGCTTTATGAGTGAAATAAGAGATTAAAACGACCCTTTGTGTTTGGCCGCAACGACGCATGATACTAGTCATTTCAACTTTAGAACTTTTTTAATCATTATGTTTTTTCTAATTTAAAACTAGATTAGGACTGAGGAAAGAAGTATACAGTGTACTTTTTTGCCAGCTAAATTTCATTCGCAACTAAACTTTTATTTTTGGCAACTAGAAGTTCTCAATACAGTGCGGATTATAAATAATTAGTAAGATTATGAAAAAGCAAAATAATGGAAAAATACAACACTTCAATACATTTTGCTCGATATCGAATGCGGCGATTAGACCACTGGTAATAATATATTAAAATGGTGGACAAATATAACAAGAACTAAGTGCGCTTCAAATTCGTTACGCTGTTGGAACGAAACGTCTAACTTCACGCTAAGTAAAAACATGGTTGAGGTTACCATAATTATTATTGTAAATAATAATAACAATACGGATCTCTTAGAATGATAGAAAAGTAAAAAATTTATGTTACTGCGTTTCGCAACTATGGCCATCGAATGCTTAATAGTCAAAGCGGTAATTACTTAAACAACAGCACGCCCATACTTTGTTTAAAAATGGAAAGCATTTTACATTTTATGTGTATTAAAAACATAGTACGTTTCAGCGTTATTGTATTATTTTTTATAGTTAAAATAATCTGTTTATAGTTAGAGGTTTAGTAGACATTGTATTGATAAACTTGCTTATCGCAAAAATAATATATAGAATGTTTTCAAATATCCAATATACCCTTTCCCTAACTATATATAGTTATAAAGAACATAATATGATTGTCACGGCCATGTAAAAACCATGATATAAAGAAGTCATTGAAAGGTCCCTTCTGACCGTCCTTTTTAAACATATACAGAAAGTGAGCTACAAAAGTACCTCCATGCAGTAGAATTTTATCAGAAAGAGTCTTGAAGCTTAAAGATATCAGTCAGTTGAAATGATTTCTTCGACTAAATTCTTGTGCAAAAACACTCGCAATTAGTTAAAACCTTTCGAGTACGATATCTTCTCCGCGTGAAAGTGAAACTATTTTATCGCTTTATATCAAAGAAAGCAAATAATATTGTCAAATATTTATAAAGTTTCTACGAAAAAAAACCTCTCAATTAACTTTCTCCTTTCACCAATAGTAATAAACATTTTATTGTTTCTACACCCGTAGTGGTTAAGGTAAATAAAGTTTTCACTAACGTTTTCCTTACCTTGTTGTTGGATACAGTGAAAGTTTTTTAAAATATTTTCTCAATATTTAAACCAATGTTTATTTGAAGGTGCGGTGTGGTGTGTACGCTGTGGTACAGAGTTTACAAAAAAAAAAGAACTTTTGTGAGAGATTAATGCGTGTTGAAGTGATTTTCGATAGATGGCTTTAAAATAGAAGGCACGATAATTTAGGTAGTATGGAAATTCGTTTTAATATCAATACTAAGATTTTACCTGTTACAGGCCATGACATGTGTGCTTAAAAACTAGAGATAGTGTAAAAATTAGAGCTAGTATTAAAATAAAATATATGTGACAGATTTTTTGACAGGCCGTCCGATTTGCTAATGTTTTTGAAAAATAATTAATTCTTACGATAAAGTGAACACGTTTCGCGGTGCCCTGAGCTTTTTAAAGATTTGTAAAAAATTTCATAAAATGACAGTTTTTATTCGATCAGGGATCAATTTTTTGGAGCAGCTTTTTATATTTATTAACTCTACACAACGCAGTCAAAAACGATAATAATTAACTTTTTTCTGGCTTCGAAAAACGAAGTTTCAAGTATTTTCACTTTTATTTCATTTTAATTTTTTTGCATCCTTTTTGTGTGTCAAATTCTTCTACTGCTGCGTTTTTTATTTAGTAGAATAGATTTCTATCAGATTTTCTCGTGAATGAATCGTACGATTGTGTAGGATAGTGAGTCATAGCTTTAAGCAAATAAGTTGACACGAAATCTACGTTCTCCAGTCAGCTTAATACTTCTACAGTTTATGCATGCAATTTTTGCTCAATTAGTCAATTGTTGCCCAATTTGGAACAAGTATGAATTTTTAATAAAATTATGAGTAATAGAATGAAATAAGCTGTGTTTAGGGTCATATCGAAATTATTTTTTCATATGAAAAGCCCAAAGGCAACGGTCTATTACGGCTTATTGGCACATAAGTATAGAATTTTGCTTGCTTAATTTTCAGCCATATTGAGCTCGAACTTCTAACGTTAATTTGTGAACTAGCCTCGCATACTTAAGTATCCTAGTCGCAACTACTCAATATTTCAAGTGGAACTAAGGAGCCCTTTGTCAGCTTAAAAAGGATTTTTGAGCAATATTTTTTCTTTTTGGCAAACAAGCAGTACTAAACGCACATGACAACGTGCGTGCACGTGCTTGTCACTATGCGTATATATGCTTGTTGAGTAAAATTAGTTTTTTAGTTTAAATTGTATTTTATAATTAATTTCATTGTTTCTTTTAGCTGAAAAAACACACACCACCAAATGCTTTTAAGCCGAAATCATTAGGTTGTGCATGTCATTGAAAAGCTCCTTCGTTTATAAGATATTTGCGGGCAGAATTTTAATGTTGGCGCCTGAACTGAAAATATAAGCACACGGAAGTCTTACCGTCCTGCTAAAACCACATGTCGTCCAGATGCATGCCATCCAGTTGAGGTCAAAAAAATTCCGTTGTCATGTTCCTGTACTGTACTGTTCACAGTCCCTGCCGAATTTTTGTTTTTAAATGTTTTTTGCCGCACTCTCGTTTAGAGCAGGTACGTTGAGACTTGCTGTTCATAATCGCCACAGTCCCTTCCAAATTTTGTATAACTATTCGAATTGTGGACACATTAGGCGCACTTTTTCGTGCGAAAACTCAACGAAGTTTGCAAGCGGTCTAAACGCGATATATATATTTTCTAAATGATAACGTATCCTTCTTTACTCTAGTGCTCCATTTTAATAAGAGGAAGCTGTTAAATATCAGAGTTGCCACTTATACGAAAAATGCCTTAACAGTTAAACAGTGCTATCACGTTGAATCATCTTACACAACCAGGAAAAACTTACTGTTAGAAGTTGTTCCAAGTTGTGGGAAAAATCGTGGTTTGGTTCTTGCGTGGATTCAAAAGTAGAGATGATACATGATTCCACCGCTTCAAACTAAAGGCCAAGAAACAAAATTGTTGCCGAAGAAATAAGAAGCCATTCCTTTTCTAAATGTCCATTTCGCATAAAATAATGTTGGTTATGCAGTGGTGAAACTTCTTGACAATACGGGTGGAGATAGAATGCAGATTTTTTGAAATCTAGTGATCTTTTGAAGCCAAAGTCAAAAATGACCTTCCTCAGAAAATGTTTGTACGAAATCCTAAACTGTTATTTTATGCTTTTTTTGTTGGCAACACTTTATTGCACAAATAGCGCTAATAGAAATTTTTGCAGCCTTTATTTTTTTTAAATTTTAAAGGGAAAAATTAAGAAGAAATCAGACGGAGGTAAAGCAGCGTATATTATCAGTACTTCGGAATACTCACGGCATAATTTGTATGGATTTCTTTCAAGACGAAATGATAATCCATAAACTATATTGAAGCATTTTGTGATGAAAACTTATTATTATTTGACGTAAAACTTATAGCTTTCTTTGGTTTTCCAGACCGACAAGGTTTTAACATAAAGAGTATTGAAGCTACTATTAAGCATACCTCCTCGGATATCGAGCTAAAGTAAATTGATTGGTTCTTCTTCGCTCATTCAATTTTGGAACCGCCCTGAATATTTTATCTAAAAATTTGTTCTTATGATGTGTTGTTGAAGAGCTTCGGGTTGGTTTAGTTTGTTGTTATGATGTTCAATTGAAAACAAATTTCATACCAAATTTATAATAAAACCTCATCGTTGCAAAATGTGTCTAATTTCCTTTTTAGTATTTCTTAGGTCACACGTTTTTAGAGTTGACATTGACAAATGTTTATATTTCCCCTTAATGGCCGACACTTCTTATTTATCATCTTAGGATGTCTACTTTTACTTCAGGTTTTTTTTTATATCCAATTAGGGTTTAACACAAGTGACATTCTTACCTAAAAGGAGCGCTGAAGCAAGTCGTAAATATATAAAGCATTAAACAAAAACTTTCCTCAAAATAATCCAACGTAATTTAGGCTTATTCAAGGATTCAAGGATATTCAAGGACACCTATTGTTGTTTATGTATCCATAAACCTTAAGGTTGAAATTAAATATTTTTGACAGCATATAAAAACAGTGAGTGATCACGTAAGCCATTAGCTTGAGCTAAAAGACAGGCCATAAGCCATTCTACCAAACAAACATCATTGTGGCAGAAAAGTAATATTTAAATAAAAAAAAAAGAAAAATTGACTGAATTCTTATAGGTTTTCCGTTGCTTAAAGTTTTTTAATGTGAAAAAGAACCTTAACGGTCATATTCATAAAAAATGCAATTTTTTAAACCAATAATTATCGAATTTGTATTCAAAAACTATTATTATGGAAAAATTTTATTGTAGGTTTAAAGTAGGCAGACACCTACAATAAAGCTACAAGAACTTGACATTGGATTTTTTTTAAAGCAATATTCCTCCAGAAACTATCAACATTGCGCAGTATAAATATTCCTCCTGTCTTTTTTTTTGTTTTAATTTTTACATCCTTTTATTGTAAAATTTTCATTTGTGCAAATTTATGAGACCTGTTCAGTTCTGCGGTGCTTAATGTAGCCTCATCCAGCTCACACTATAAAGACAAGCGACTATCATTATAAGAGATTTCGAGTTAGGTTACTCAACTACCCGACCTGTTTTTGAAGGATAAGAACTTTTAATTGGCAACAATGTTTTATGTGAAGGCCAAGTTCACAGGCCTGGGTTGTTTTAGGGTTGGTTAGCATTGTATAGTGCTGATAATTTTCCATCAGTGGGATTAATTCTAAAAACTATGCATTGTTTTAGCCATATCTTTACTCCAAACGATAAGACTTATCCCAAAGGACGACATAGAGTTCTCACACTACAAGTGTGTTAATGATGACTAAAATGCGTCTTTTCGTGAATATAGAAAACTTTTTATAATAATTTTAGTTTATCTCTTTACGAGACCGACCCAACTTACACAGGACAGTCACAAAAATAATGACCAACCTAGTGAGGAGTTTTCTGAAACCATGATAATATTGTTCCAATCATACTCCTGACTTGCTAGTAATTTAGTGCACCAAAAATGTTCTTTGCAAACTTTTTAATTTAATTTTCACATTTATTCTACTGGCAGGCCGTAATTGAAATTTTAACTAAAGTAGGCGAAGCCATCATCCATTTAAGAGATAATAAAGAAAAGTCTTCAGTTAAATTTTATTTTTTAAATGGTACATAAACACGACGTAATAGTTTCAAAAGCATTTTTAGAAAACTCACGGAATGTCTTTTGGCTGATTAGGTCACCTCAGCAAAACACTTTTACTAAAAATTTTATATTAACTAAAAATCTCCTGTTTTTTATTAAGGTATTCCTAAGTTATGTTGATAATACAGCTTGCTATGTGCGCTGTTTTAAAAGCGCACTTCGGTGGCATGTCATCTTGGTGATTCCGTCACCTTGATGGATTGCTACTGGGAGAAACAGGGGTACCAGTCCCTAAAGCTTGTCAGGGGCCTTAAACTAGAAGAAGGTAGGACTTCTAAGTTCGACCAGTAGGCCCCTGGAACTTCGGTTCGAGACTGGTTGTTGGTGAGGTTCGTGCGGAAGCGCACGTGGTGGCTGTGGTTTATAGCCAAAGCGGGAAGGTTCGCTGTAGGACCGATATGGCGTTGCATAGCAACGCAAGCTGTCAATAATTATCTGTTGACAGCGGGAAAATAGATAGCTCCGAACCCCTCCGCAAGGGGTGGGATCGGGCGCCTGGCATCCTCTGTCCTACATTGCTATCAGAGTAATCTGCATGAGTGCTACTTCGGTAGTGCTTATACGCGTTGCATACGGGCGTTGGTTTGGCCGCTTGTTGTCACAACCGTGCTTAGACCACCGTGAGGTTGTACCAACGTTTGCGGGTAATAGCATATCTGGACTATCAACAAACCAGCCGAGGTGGCATTGGCCAAAAATCATATTCAAATGAAATTCGCAAAAATTTATCTTTCGAATAATAAAAATACACTGAATTTATAAACAACAAGCTCCATTTTTCAGGAAAAAAATCAATATCCTTGGCTAAACATTGTTATGTATTGATCTAATCAAAACGTGAAGAATCAAAGTCTCTAAGGAGAGCAAAATCAGCTAGGGATCAGCACAATACATGATATATAATATTTATCTTCTCGTTGTGAATCTAGGACACCATTCATCACACCGGTTAATTTCTGGGTATAATCGGAAGCAGCCCTAGCTACTGCAAGTAAAAGTAAAGGGATGACAAATAAATTCTTCAAAAATAACATCTTGTCGCCTCTACGGACTACGAAAAAGGTAGCGAGTTTTTAAGTTTTTTTTTCGTTATTGAATAGCTTCAGTGCAAAAATATAATACAGTCTAATTTAAAAAGCTGAAAAGCTCTTTCAAATTAGATTCGTTTTGAAATGCTGGGCTATTTCGAATTTTGGATTTTTGGATCTTAGTGTCTTCTTTTTAATGCAAATAATAGTTATTTGGGTTTAATCGCAGCTACAGTAGCCAATTTGCTTCCTACATATTTTTACTAGGCAGGTTTTTCTTCTCTACTATTATGAATCAATCACGTAGAGTTTAAAACGCATATTATTTCTACGGAAGTATGCAAATTTAATAAGTGCTATAGACAATAAATAAATAAAGCAATTAAATCATTTATTCTATTATTCAACTCAAATTATTCTGATAAGTGAAATTAATTTTTAATGACACTTATGGTTTAATTTAAACAAACAGCAGATAGAAAAACACTTCGCTATAATTTAGTTTATTTCGTAAAAAAAAATTAATAGAACTCGTATTTTGTAGGATGGTATAACAACAATTCCACTTCGTTAAATTGTTTAAAATTTTATACTGATACTCATTTGCTTACGATTGTATTTCAAAATGTGTCTCTGCTTTTAAGTACATTTGTGTCGCTGCCACTTAAGCTTCATAAATAATATCATGAATAAAAAATTATAAAATGAATAGTAGTAATATTACGCTTTCCTTTCATCTGTTTGTTTTCTTATTTCCTGAACTCCTACAAAACTTTTAATATTTTATCATGACAACTCACATTTTCATCTTCATTTTTCAAACTGTAAAATTCTTTTTGTTATATTCTCAAATATTATTAGTATTATTATTCTTAAGAATATTTATTGTGATACCCTACAAGGGACACTCTATTTGCAACGAAAGGGCATACTTGAGAATACTATACGTACTTGTAAAAGACACGTAATATGATTAATTTTCATATATGGTTGTAATTAAGACATATTATTATTGCAGGTAATAATAATATGCCTCTTCCTAGAACCACGGAAAAGCATGCAACCAAAAAATATTTTCTTAACAAACTTTAACTTTTTAATCGTGAAGATTTTTATTTTTCTTCAGTTTGATAATTTTACATAAAGATGGGTGGCTCCATTCATACTAAAGGCTCTGGTCTGTTTCCATACAAAAAAAATACCTTTTTTGGAAAACTCAATATTCTAGCAAAAATTTGTCTTAAAGTTTTTACTTTCCTTTTCTGAAATTTCTATATTTCGGCCATGGATAGATTATTTGGGGCAATTTTAATTTATGATTAAATTTCTAAATTAAGCCGACAAAATCCATAGTCTTTGTAATTTCCTTAACTGCAGATGAGACGAAAAGCGTAAAGAAACAGCCGTAAAAAATATTATTAAAGTAGATGGTAGTGCGCCAGTCCTAATGCACACAGCGTGTATATTTACACGACCCCATTCGCGCTCTTTTTACTTCCCTCATAACTTTGCTTCCCTCAAAAATAAAATACTAAAACTTAAAACATAAAGACTCTACATATGGGTTACTCCATAGGCCGACCTTGAAAGTTTTAACCTAAAAGCTTCCGGAGATATGAAGGTATAAACGTGCACATTTGAGTACCTATTCACTCACTCAACAATATTATACAGCACTCCTACTATAGCTAGAGAGCTGAAATTTGGAATACAGGTAGATCTGGGTAAACAGAAAAAATCTGAAAACGGGCACTCTTTATCTAGAGGGACTAGGGTACCCCATTATTTGTATGGGACACTTCCACTATAGCTAAAGCGCTAACATTTGAGGAATAGCTATGCAGAAAAATATGAAAAACTGCACTTTTCACCTACGTATCCCCACTTAATTTTATGTAGCATTTTCACTATAGGTAGAGATCGGAAATCTCATATAACACAAACGTCTGAAAGCTTAAAGTTAAAACATGTTTTATACATACATACATTTACAAAAAACAACTTGGAAAAAAGGATTAAGATCTGCAGAAAAACGATTTGAAATTATTTGAGAAGTACTATCACGTGCCTACAAAGTCAAACACAGCAGTGGTGGTTGTGAAGGCGATCCGCTCATACACTTAAATATCAAAATGAGGGCTAGTTAATATCCAAAAATTTCGGCCGTTAAAAATACTGGGATCAAAACGTGGACTAAGTTCTTCATATGTACAATACCATCCCATTTCTAGGCAACTTAATAGCTTGGCAATATTTTTCAATGAGAATTATGGGGAAAATATTACCAAACTAGCAACTATGCAAAGTAAGGAAAATAAATAATTAAAAAGTTTGTGGTATATTTATGTGCTAAAAAAACATAAGATACCTACATTTAATATCAGAATGAAAATTTACATTACTCTATATTTATTAATCGATTAGTCGTATAATTTGTGGAAATTTTTGCTCAATTGAAATAATCATTTAATTCATATATAAATACATATATAAAGTATGTTACTAATATAAAGATTTTTTTTGGTAGATTCCTATTCGTTTGTAGTAAAATTTTCCTTATTTTTCCCCAACAGTTTGATAGTTGATGACTTTTATTTTTTTTTCATATTTATTTATTTTTTATTGGGGGTAAATTTAGATTTCACCGTAATACAATTTTCTGATTTCTTTTTTTGTGACATTAAAAATTTGTGAAAAAATTGTTCTTTGTTTTGATATTCGAAATGTTTCAGTGCATTTTCGTTTTTTGTTTTAACATTTAAATATTTCCAAAAAAAAAAAGTGTGAATTTGTGACTTTTCTAGCGAAAACGAAAATAATAGCATAAAGTTTATTTAACAAAATTTTAGAAACCAGTAATTTTGTTAAGATTTTTTCTCACTGTCTGCGGTTTTATTTTTTTTAGTTTAGCTGGTTTCGAATACTGCAGCATCAAGTTCAAGTAATTCAGAAGTGACAATTTAATTAGCAAAATAATGTAAAAGAAATTGGTTTTCTTTTTTCTTTTCTCTGTATTTTTTTTTAAATCTAAATTAATGCTTATAGTACAAAAAATGTTTATAAAAATAGACTTATTTCATTCGTTTGAAGCCCTCATTTTTCTTGTCCGATCCATCCCAAGATGTTGTTCCACCCAACCCCAGCTACAAGACGAGTTTTTATTGAAATTTCAGAAATATTATATTAAAAAGGTAATGAACAAAAAAAGGCTTCATAGTTTGTCTGGACTATCGAACTACAACTATTAAATACAAATAACTCTATTTGTGAAAATGATGCTTTTACATACGAAATTCAAGGCATAAATGTAAGGAATCGCAGGAATTAGATATTGAAGATAACCGCAAATGTTTAATTAATTAGTTAAAACTAGAGATAAGTCTTAACGACAAATAGTTCACAATTAACAAGTGGAAAAAATAGTTTTTATAAACTTGGGTTTAAAAATTATTAATAAATATGATATTAAATATTATGAGTAACCCTCACTTTCATCATCACTTTCATTGCCAGCATCATCATCCGCTACTGGAGCACTAGCATCTCTTCTCACTGTACATACCATCTTCTTCGTTATTGTGTAGTTTAAACAATGACTAAACAAGGGTGAGTATAAAAAAAGCTTAAATTACACTTCTACGTGAGTTGAGTTTCTGTTAACTGTACACGACTCTGCTAATTGAATGAATACTTTTTTCTTGCAGGTGCAGCGAATTCTGAATATAACAACAACTTTTAAGTAAAAGGAAAATTTATAAATTCTGAAAACTGAAATCTGATATGACTGCGCTACTTTAGTTGCACTGAATATAAATTGCTGTTTGTTTAAGCATTAAAAAAATGTTTATATTTTTTCATTATTTGCTGAGTTTTTTAAATAGCTTGAAAGTAATAAAAAAAAAAACCTTTAGAAAAACTCTGTTGATTTGGAAAGAAAGGAAAGAACGACTGCGTTACACTTGTCAGAAAAAAATTCGCAAAACCTGATTTCCACTGCTCTGGCAATTTAGCTGCGAAAATTAAGTTTAAACAAATGCTAGTGCTGCAAATGTTTGCAGCTGCCAAGTTAAAGTTTTTGCTATATTGCTGATAATTAGAAAATATTGTAGAAGAAGTCCACAACAAACGACGATCAGCATTGGCCCTGTTCTAACAAATTTAGAGAAAACACTATGATAAAGCATTTGAATAAAGAAAGCGTAAAGTGTATTGTGCTTAATTTTTAAGCACAACTTTTTAGAAGTTTAGCATTTTGGTGCCAAATGAAGTGCACACTGGCTTGTTGAATACTTATTGTGATCTTTCATCACTGTTTACACTGGACTTTATTTACCTTGGCACCAAAATTATTTACTGGCTTTTTTTTGTCATCCCCACTGTCATAGCTGTAACATAATTTGAGCTGAAGCTTTTGTAAGGATCGCAAAGAAACTGTCAAAAATGTACAAGTCTTTTTTGTTTTTTTTTTTTTTGTTGCCATCCCACTCCTTAAACTCAGTCAACCAATATGAGTAAAATGTAATTGAAAATAGTTCTTTTAATTTACTTTTCACTTTTGACATTTCTTAATAAAACAAACAATTGACCCATATAACTTTCGTCTAGTGGCTTTGCTAAAGTTTCACTTTGTAAATTAAGATGAAATCTTAAATTAACGAATAATATGAAAAGCCTCTTAATCTTTAAAACAAAATGAAGAAAATAAAATTAAAACTGAAAAAATAAACGCTCAAAACTGCTTGAATCTCTGCCTATTTCTCGAAAACTTTTTTCATTTTTTTCGCCAACATCATTGACAAGTACTTGTTTTATCGTCCAACTTTTCAAGCAAACAAGACTCGAGATACACTGCAGTCCATCAACTAAAAACAAATAAAAAGAAACCAAAAGAAACAGTTCCGAAAATATTACAGCTAAAAAGCGTTTCCCAATAAGGGTTGGTTGATGTTGAAAGGGAATAAAATTAACTATGAGTGAGGTATTTACGAAATACTTTTTATAGTCGAAAGGCCCATGTGTATCATTATGTACTGAATATTGTGGCTTTCCCATTGTGATGGGCTGTCTTATGTTGACATGAGGCGGCAATGCTCGATTGGTACCAATTAGCATAGACCCGCGACTTATTAAAAACGAGCCAATTCACATGACCTTCCCGAGGGATAGCTTCAAATTGACAATGCAAAGTGCCCTTTAGTCGGCTTACTGAAAACAAAACAAATTGGTTACCATTTATCTGTAGCGACTGCTTGATGAAGGGGATGGCCTATACAACAACGTTTTCGTAGAAGTACGAAGTGTTGCCGCAGCCCGAATTCCGTACTCAACTAATTGTTTATGTATGCATTGCCACCTCCTGTGGGTTACCAACGTCCTATATACGAGAATTTTATTTGCCAACATGGTAAATGATGCAAATCTGTGACACGTATGGGTGGGTTTTCGATTAAAATTTGATACCAGTTGCCACTGAAAAATAAACAGCAAACAACAGCAAAACAACATGACCAGTAAGGTGGCTCGGTGTCCATACAAAATAAGTTTAGCCACACACCGCCTTGAACTAACGAATAAAGGTTAAAATATTAGAGGCATATGGTGTTTTAGTTTCTAGAAAAAATGTAACATTTTTTGCCCTTTCGTTTTACTCGAAATATGTTTACGCCCACAAAAGTTACTGTTTCCTTTGATATCTTATACTTAATAATGCCGAACGCCATTGCCCTTTACGATCTGTCTAAATTCCCCAATTATAAGGTTGTGTAGGCACGTACAGAGCAGCATTTTATTTAAGAATCGAAAACGCCATTACTTTACATACTTTTAACAGAAGGATCATGTCATTTAAACAAAATTGCATATCAGGGGAAAAGGATCCGAGATACCAGAAATGATATTAAAATTAAAAAAAGGGAGCGGATTTTTGGAGCGCCAAAAAATTAATATTTGACAGGCCAGGATTACATCGTCTTAAGAGAATGAGCTGAGATATTAGAGGTCGTATCTAGAATTGAGTGAGTGGTGACTGGATCTATTTTTTATCGAAAGACTCTTATGACCACTCAACATGGAACCGCGCCTTTTTACAAACTCCTTTATTTCTATGGATTTTATTGTGGTGGTTACAGTACTGCAACTGTAAGGCTTGAATGTTGTTTTACTTCTAGTTAAATTAGTAAATAGTAGTTGCAGTAGAACAAGTAGTTGGGAATAATTTTATAAAACTTATAGGAGTTGTTTAACTAAGTTTTTAATAAATACACAGAGAACTTTATCTTGGTTGAATTTTAACTGAAAAGAATTAGAAATAAGATAAAATATGGTAAACGTTTTACCATTTTGCATAAAGCATAATCAATTCATAATTTATTTAAAAAATACAAAAAACTGTTTTGCTCACTTCATCCCAACTCATTTTATTATAAAATTGAAATTTATTTGTTGGAGGCCAAGCTAATCTCTATGAGCATTTCGCTCAGAGATTAAGTTAAACAGGATTTGAATGTGTCCGCAAATCATGTGGCATTGTCACGGCAGCCATATTATTTTCCCTTCAACAATATATATTTGTGAGAAACATATAATGGTTATTTGTGCACATTTTAAAGATTATTTAAGTTGCTATAAGCAAGTGATTTTTTACATATAATCCCTTAATGTTTTTACTAAAGTTGTATCCACAAACAATGTATTTTAACTATACGAAAATAATATACCACCTTTAAACATAAAATGTTCTTAAGACTTAATATGAAAAATTCTTTTATAGTTAAACCAAACTGTGGCTTAAGTGGTTAGCGTGACTATTAAGCATTCGATAACTTTAGTCGCCTGTGTTCCTAATGCAGCCACTGTCAATTAGAATACATATGATGCTCTTAGGTTCTGGTTACCTCAGCAATGCCTTTTATTCTATAAATTCAAATCTTTTCTTTCATTCGCTATCATCGAGTTGAACATGAAATGCGGAAATTATCTATTGTCTTCCGTTCTTTTACAAAGAGGATGTTTATATTGTTCATTTTAAGAGCGTGCAAGGAAACAGCACTCTTTTGTTCTGTTTTCCCTAAAATAAAAATTTTATAAATAGTTCTGATCTCTGTAAGGAATGGTTAAATTGGGCTATCTTCCCGAGCAGAACCAATTACCAAAATGGGAGATAAGGCGACCTGGAAATGCAGCCATCTAAATTTCGATTGTGGCTTGTGCAGTATGCGTCGTTGCATCATCCTGTTGAAAGCATATTTTATTGAGTTCTAATTCATGCAATTGAGGAAGTCGTTGGCGACGGTAATGTACGCGCTCCGTCGGTAGGCCGGCGACGTTTTCAAAAAATAAGGCCCAATGACGTGTCATGGCTCATCGAGTGTTATACGCGGATTTTTGGTGTTCAAGAAGCGAAAAGTTTGCTTAATTATGGTTATTTTCGTCGCTTATGGTTATTTTCGTTTTCTTCAGAGTCTCGATCCATTAGGGCTTGAGTGTAAATTACACGCGGTCTGCAGTCAATACTGATACTCTCTCTGCACTTTATAAGTTTTGTACTAAAAAGGAGTGGTTTCTATTGGTTTCTAGGAGTGTTTGTCTAGTTGGTATAGGACAACCGGGATCTGCGCCTATATTCTCGCTGCGCCAACACCACCGCTCAATTATTCAAATTAATCTTGTTAATAATATGTGAAAATATACTTCAACAAAATGATGATTTTTTACTCGGACTGATGTCAGTAAAGATGCATGCATTTACATAAATATTCTAACCCTACTTACACGAGCAAGCGGGCTTCCTTTTATTATAAATAAATATTTTCTGCAGCCATTCGGTAACTATAGTATAGTTTTTCTTATTTTGTGCTCACACAACACCGAGTATAAAACTGATGCTAAAAAATAAAAGTAGAAACAATAGCACGGGTCGAACCCTATACAAAACAAATTCCCCCAGTCATCCTCAAGAATGTGAGATATTTCAATGATAATTCTACAACGCTCATGAATATTTTTTGCCACTCCCTTACATACAACCCATTTACCATTTTTGTTCATCGTGCTGCCATTTTAAGTCAGACCACAACATATAACGATGTCAAATGTTTTAAAACGACTTCAGTTTCGTCCTTGGTGTGTTTTCATTCGGATGTCAAATTATTAATACGACCACTGATATTTCGGATGCTTTCCCCTATAATAAGCAACTGAAGCCCCCTTAAAACTATGTGATCCTGGCCTTTAAAATATTATTTTTTTCCGTCCCTGATATGTTACCCCTTTTGTTTTTTTTATAAAATTCTTTACGGAATTTCTGGTATCTCGGTTCCTTCTCCTTTAGTACGCAAAGGAGAAGTAGCATCTCTTATAACTACATAAATTATACTGCTAATGTTTTAACTTGTGTTCATTAGTTTCAGTTGTCTCTAGTATACATATATTGTTAGTCGGTTGGAAGACGCACATAAATGCTGTACTCGAAAGTAAAAAGAAAATCAAATTGTAAAACAAAACCCGAAAAAATTAAAAAATTTTTAATTTGTTTTGGCCTTTTTTTTTTTGTTTTATGGAAGATATATTCTTTAAGCATAATTTCTGATAGTTTAATCAACTATTTTAACAAAGAGCCATATCCCATAATTGTGGCAAACAAAAATTAATTTTTTTTTTTAATCTAGAAAACATTTGGCAACGCTGACTGCTAGTAATTAACCTTTTAGATACAAGACCCTTTTGCGGCGGACATGAGACGTAAAAATTTGTCTCGATTCCGTATCATGAAATTTGTACCTTATTTAAAAAAAATATTGGTCATGCGGTTAAGTCTTGACCGGATTGTAGCCTAAAATTGTAAAAATTGTAATTACAATTCTCGAGAGTTTGAAGTAACCAAAAATTTGTTATGTTTATTTTAAATAGTTTCAATATAAGACCTTTTTTAAATCTTACTTATTATTCTAAATGAATGGATTAACCTTTTTAGTGCGCTATACCAATGTGCATTAAAGATATACAACTCTCTAGTACATATTGTCATATTTATACCATTATAGCAAGAAGTTTAAAACATAAAATTATACAAAATATGTCTGGTCCAGCTGAACTACTCATAAATGCAACCAACATTTTCTTATGCACACACACTCTCTCCTTTGATGCCTGGCAGACTCACACCCATATTTCTTTTTAATGTTAATGAAAAAATGCATTAATTTTTATGTTTTTGTTTTAACATTAAAAAGTGTAAAACACCTGCTACCATTTTGCTTTTGTTACCGAGTAGTAGTTCGAGTGTGAGTTAGTTGTCTGTCGTATACATAACGGTACATAAGATTTACCGGTATTAGTTGCAGTTAGTTTTTACATTTAAATATGAAAAAGTGTTGTATTTTGTACGAAGTACTTAATAATAACTGTTTTTTAACAGTAAAATCGTGAATGGCATGGCTAGGAGAAATATATTCTGACAACGAAATAAATTACTCGCTCGTAAGTTCTATGAAAAAAAATTTATTTAATACTACAAAAAAAGCACAGTACGGGCAGAATTAATATCTATATATTGTCGAAATTTTTAAACAGTAGAGGAATATTCGATTTGAATTATTAATTAGGGAACCCCCAGACGTCTCAGCTGTTGCTTTATGGAGTTTTGAATACTTGCAATTATTTGGTTTATATACAATTCATCGCACACAAATTATAACTTTTACAGCCCTCGTTAGGGCCTATAAAAGACATTAGAAATCCCTCAATTGCCAAAAAATAAAAAATAAACAAAACCCCAAAATTGGAGTTTAGAGGAACTTTGTATGTGAAATCTACATTTAACTCGGTGACGTTGCGATCGTTGATTCAGCTCAGTTAGTAATTCAGTTGGTTGGTTTCAAAATCTCTCGTTGTACAATTTTGATTAAAAATGGCAGTTTGAATAAAAATGGAAAAAATCGATTTGTGGATTTTGAATTTTGGATTTTTCGTACAACCAAGATACAATTTAATACAAACGTTATAATCTCGTTTACAAACTGCTCAAGTTCTAACAACGGCCGCAACAGCTATGGTTTGTTTTAGCAATAACTTAGAGAAAATAGAGCTTTTGACACCGTTTTCCTTTTCCAGATTTCATACTTAAGAAAAAGTACTGGATCAGTGCATTCTAAAAGATACGATTTAGCAAATAGAGATTTCTCTTTTTTTTTTAAAGAAAAAAACTTTCACATGCATAATTTTTAAATCAAATGATAAAAAATTCTGCAAGCCAATACTCCATGGCGCCGCTCTTGGGCGTCCTTAGCAAGTTTTAAGCAAATAAAATTCTACAACAATCAAACCTTTTTTATTTCCAAATATAATTCTGTCCAGTTCTAAGAAACTATTTTCGGAGTACAAGATTGACTAGATTTACATATCAGTCTTGCCGTGACGTCTTTATCCGACGGTGGACTTTATATGGATTATGACAAATATGTCGGCGGCAATTTGCTCTGGCTTGGGTGTTCAATCCTTTATATGTATGTGCATAAAGATATTTGAAGTTTGGTTTGGAGACAAACCGGTTTCGGCTATGTGCCATCTACAGTGTCATGGCACTAGTCGGTTTCTGCTATAACGGAAATTCGTTCCAAATATCTACCACGAACCCTCTTGAAATATCAAATCAACAATCATATGTACGTAAACTCCAGTAGTACTATTGACGATGTTCAATTCAATACATGGCCACTTCGGTCATGAAGAACGTGCGGTTTAACTTTAAGTCACAGTCACGTCAATTCCTAGAACCAATCCTTGGCTAAACATTCCGACGACTGCTGATTCCCGAGGTACTAGTCTGGCTTCAGAGCTTATTTTTTTCTTTAATCCCAATAAAGTTTAAATCGGAATTACGAATACATCGTTTGATTTAGTTTTGTATAATCAACATTGTCTTGTAGGTAAAAAATAAATAGTTTCTCCTAGTTATGTATTCTCTATTTCACGAGTATTTTTGCAAGATTATGTCTTTTGTGCAACATGTGCATGTAACATTAATTATTTCTCACTTAAGTGAAATGCAAGGTAGATACCATTTACCATAATCATGCTTTTGTACCTCCTGTTTCCCAGCTGATGCATAAAAATTACAACAAAACTGTAAAATATATTTGATGTAAGTTATAAAAAAGAACAACGAAAGGATTTGGAGCACAGTCGTCTCTTTCCTTCTTTTGGTATTAGAAACCGACAATTACTGTGAACATTTTGAAGTGTGACATAATAATAGAGAAAGTAACACTCCTAGAATGTTGACATACTATACGGCTGTACCAAATCCTATATACCCTACAGCCACAGTATGCAAAATTAACTTTTCTAGGATTTATTTTTTTAAGTACTAACTCAACCTGAAGAGAAATTTAATACTGGGATTTTAAGATTTTTATATAAAATATATTCACACATATATACGTTTAGAATAAAATCGGAGAAGATTTTAATCAGTGCTCTTCAGTATTATTCCGAATCCGCAGTATTTTATTCAAAAGTGAAAATTTCCGAATATTTTAGCTATTCTGTATTCCACTTCCAAATAATTTCTATCGTTTTATTTAGAAAAAATAGATTGGTGGAATGTATTAGTATGAGATTTTCTTCAATTAAAACTTTATTTAAATTTAAAATTAAAATTGTAAAGCTTTTCTTTAAATTTCCATTTATTTTCCACAAAGCATTTTAAAGTACGTGTAAACATTGTCTTATGATGTCGGAAAAATATGTGGAATGCAGAACAGGTAATTTCCAAAACATTCAAATCCGAGTGTTTCTAAAATATCATACGTTTTTATTCCACTCGGAAAATAAAAATTGTTTTAACTACAAAAAGAGTAAAAACAATGGCCGCATTTTGCAAACCACTAGCAGCAAACACTGAAAACCGCTAATAATGTTTCTGAAAATTATTACCTAAATAAAAAGTAATTAATTAATATAAAAAAATTCATACATGCAAGAAATTCGTCATTTTAAAACAAATTTTATAAACATATCACCCTAAATACCAGGGTAGATACGACACGAAAAACTCACCATCACAGCTGAGATATGTTTTTCAACTGATTAAATATCCAATTCCATATAAGAAATGTCTTAAGCCGTGTGTCCACTACCAAGTTTTCTTGCGGAAGTTGCTTCCAGAAGTGACTTCCAGAAGTTTTTGTCGTGTAAACACGTATTAGAAGTCGACTTCCAGAAGTCACGGCTTGCAGAAGTTACTTGCAGCAATTATGTGGAAACACGTGTTTGTTTCTTGCTGGAAGTAACTTGAACGACTTGCTGTGAACTACAAGTGTTTTGAGGACTTGCAGAACAAGTCGGGTATATGTGAGTAAACGGTTTGTGGTATTCTCTTCTGTTTTCAGTTTTGTTTTGTGTTTTTTTTTGAGTTCTTTTCAAAATTTATAAAAATGGACAAAAATAAATTCGTTTGGAGTAGTGAAAAAACATATTTGGTAATTGAAAAATAAGAAAGTTATCCTGAATTATGGGACACGTCCTTAAAAGACTATAAGAATAAAATTAAATACAAAATGCTTTAAAGGCAATAGCCAATGATATAGACGCACCCGAAGAATTGTTTCTTTTAAATTAAATATGCTGCGATGGCAGCTGCCAATCTTATTTTGCCACAAGACATTTTTATACTGTTATTCGTAAAAAAGCAAACTACTGCAAGCTGTACGCATATTGTGTGCAATTTCTTGCAGCAAGTTCGTCGTGATAACATCTACAAACTACTTCTGGAAGCAGACTTCCGCAAGTTTCGGTTTGAGTGGAAACACTTCAGCAAATACTTGCAGAAGTTCTTCCTCAAGTGACTTGCTAGTGGCCACAAGGCTTTACATGTCTACAACCTGTTATCAAAATTGTCTTGCTAAATACGATACAATTTACATCATACGCTTTTATTGAGCAGATGGATAGAAAAAAAATTAAATTGTTACGCTCCCACTTTTGATTATATTTATTTTATTAGAAATTTTGTTACAGAATTAATAAACATTATTATTATTATTTGCGCACTCAGATTTAAATAATTTTAATCATTTCTTGATTTCTCGGTACATTTTCCTGTATCTTATTTTCCCTTCTCCTCTAACAACTGCAAATGAATATGTACCTATTTTACTCGCGTTATACGCATGCTGTTGCAAAAGTTTTCCAATAAGGCTGGGTCAGTATAGAAATGGAACAAAAAAAGCTTCTCAAGCTACCTCACACTTTACGAAAATAAATTATTTTTTATTTGCAAAGACAATAAATGTCATATGCCCATATGAAATAGTCCAGTATTGAATGACTCTGCCGCTTATATCCGACTAAATTTGAGCTATGGCATGGGTTATTATGTCTTTGACTCGATGAGGCACAACTACATACTCACACCGTCTGAGAAGAATGTGTTCTGTGGCGTCCGCTCTATGGCACTTTGCATAAACCTGGCGGAACCACAGATCCTTCACGTCGAATAGCTTATGTTGGGTCAAAAGAAGAAAGTTGTTATTTATCTCTACCGCTCGCCGTTGTCGGTCATGGCCTCACTGTTTTCAACGAATTAAATACCAATGGCTCGAATTTCCCAACAAACAACTAATTTTCGTGGATGCTATCTGGTGAGCTTCCTTTGGGTTGGCATCATACCATGTACAGAAAAAAACCTTATTCACTCATCTTGATAAGTTTTCATTGTTTTTTCACAAATACGTTGTAGGTGTAAATAATATTTTAAAATAATTTGTATGGGAAAATCAGTGCAGGAGTACCTGAAGGTAGTGTGTTAGGGCCGCTATTATATCTATACAGCGGAGATGCCGACAAGCCCACATTCATATACGTAAACGTTTGCAAACCTCACTGCAATTATAAATGTTAATAAAGATCCGACGGTAGCGTTTGCACAACTTCAGTTCCATATTCATGAGCTAAAAGACTGGCTAAAACAGTGGAGAATCAAGGTCAATCCATTGAAATGTGCTCATGTAACGTTTTCCCTAAGAATGCAAAATTGTCCACCAATAACGAAAACAAATACCACGGTTCCAGCGGTAACGCACGTTAAAAATTTAGGTATCCACCTAGATTGACGCCCAACTTGGTCCCGGCAAAAGTAACGGCAATTAAGCTTCGAACAAATTAACTACTAAGTCCTAACTCAACCTTGGCTTTGGAATATAAAGCTGTTTTATACAAATCCATTATAAAGTCAATATGGTCATATGGTATTCAGTTGTGAGGTACTGCCTGCGCATCAAACATCCAGAAGTTACAAAGACGACGGTCTAAGATTTTACGTCTTATCGTATGCGCCCCCTGGTACATAAGAAATGAAAACATCTATAGGGTTCTCAAAGTTCCCACTATCCTCAAAGAAGTTAAAACGTAGACGTCCAAATATGTAAACAAACTAGTAGCACATCCTAACACTCTAGCACATCCTAACATTTATTGCAATCAATTTGATGGCCACCAGAGACTTAAAAGAACTGACACATTGAGCTGGCGAGGGGCCCCCAATAAATTAAAATTAAGCAAAAATAAAAATATTTTTTAAATAATGTTTTTCTTTTCTTCTATTGTGTGATTTTTTTTTATTGTCACTGAACGTGAATCGAAAGTGCTATAAAAATGTAAAAAACGTTTCATTTTACCGTTTCACAAAACGGGAATTAACCCCCCAGTTCAATATACAGGCTCATGAGTTTTTAAACTCCTTCTTTCGAACAGGCTTGACGGCCTTATGTCTACTTCGGCATCTACAAAGGTCAAGAATGAACACACAGTTACATGGGGAGAAAATAGCCCAGAAACATTAATCTACTAAGTGAAATAGGATGTTTTAAATTAAACATATGCAACAAATAACAATAGGGTGCATAGTTTTCCAGGGTTATTTATTATTTCGAATGCACTTTTGTTAATGTTTAGAGTCCTTTTGAATAAAAAGTTACAAGCATAAAATCCAAAATAAAAAAATTTGAGTGATTAAAAACTACTTTCAAAATAAGTAAGTATTCATATTAACAATAAAAATGTTAATGCAGCCAACCGTTTTCTGTGGTTTTAAACTTTTTAGGAATTAAACTCGAAAACTAAGAATGATGTTTGATAGCAAATATCACTGTGTGAAAAAATGTGCTGAGATGTACTGTGTGAATAAGAATGAATCAAACCGATGGCTCCCTTCCCTGACTTCCTCTTTGCTTAATAATCATTTTAAACACAAACTATTACTTAAAGGTAGAGATGGAATATTTTTAAAAACTAAATGAAAAAATTATGTTTTTTGGGGATAAGCCTGCAATATGGCCCCCGTACTATCTCCAAAATTATTACCGAAATTATTGAAAGTCCCTCTCACCCATTTAATCACATTCGACCCAAATGGTGCAAATTTTTATTGCAATCGATTAATTCATCATCAGCGTTTCATTTCATTCCAAAGTTCTATACGACGAAAAGAAATACCCTTCGAGTAGCAAAAATATACTTCCGTGCACCATCCATTGCAGTAATTTACACACATCAATGCCAGTAATTTGTTTGAAAATAGCTGGAAACACAATCTACTGGATTGATTTCATTTGTTATTTAATTAAAGAACTTCCAAAGGACATGAACCTGAACAAAATTCGGTTAAATTAATTGAATTCGCTAACAATGTTTGTGATTTTTTTATATTCTTATTTTCACTTAGCAACAACAACACGTGGATTCGTACATTTTACTATTAAGTTTCAATGATTGAATCGAATTTTCTCCAATTAACATCCATTAAAAATGAGTTCTTTCTGGTGAAAAGAAATGAAAACAGAAGAAAACTTGCAAAAGTATTTTTAGCTTAGAAGAAATTGGGGAAAATCAATTAAATAGTGCAATAATAGGAGTGCAAGTTTGACTGTACCGGCTTTTAAATGCCCTGTGAAACAAATATAACAAATGTTTTATGAATTTCTAAATCCACTCGCATTGGAGTAACTGGTTAATCCTCTAAAGAAATAAGGTTTATTTAGAATTGGACTTTGGAAATTAGCATAAGCAAATATTACTTATTAAAAAATTAGCCCTGTTCTAAATAATTTCAGATCGAATTACAATTTATATCTTTCGTGTTCTTTTTATTAAAGAAGCGATCGGCAACACGAAATAATTCTTAATCAATAGGCGTCAATAATTAAGACTGATTTTATTATAAAACTCCAACTTTTATGTGAGGAGACAAACTAGTCTCTTCACATTTCGCTGATGGCTTAAGCCAGCTCATCACGGAAATGTCTTATATCTGAAATTCTTCGAACTAAATAAGATGTTTATTTTATTTACTATTTAATATGGAAATGTGTTGACAACACTTAGTTGTTGCTTTTTTTTAAAGCAAAACATAGTTGTGTTCTGTTTTATTTATGTTGGCGAAAACCTATCAAATATAGAAAAGAAAGTAAGAAAAATAAAACAACAAACCGTCTTTTTGGTTTTACTGTTTTCGTTGAAGATACTTTAAGCATCTCATTTGGTATAAAGAATTTCAAACTTGGCTTCCACGGCCTGCCAATAACTACTTTATTTTTTCGCTTACTATGATCACGTGCATTCGATTTTTACATATAAGCCAAACTATCCCGCAGCGCAAATTAACGAATTTATTGATCTACGAGTAAAGTCGCTGACCTATAGATGAGATGCATCGTATGTCCCGACACAGCCAGACAATGACAGTTTTCTCGTTATCCTTATTAAATCCTGTGTTTCACTATCATACAAAGTCGGACGATTCATTCAGAACAAAATCTGACATAATTATGTCGCCTCATCTCACCAAAAAGATGCGAAAACGAAATACAACCCTGATCGCAAGAAACATTTTATTTCACTAAAAAGTTTTGATTTCCACTTGTTTTTCCAATTTTTATGTGGAACTATTGTGTCTTATATTGATACATATGTATGTTAATTTAAACTTACATTCACAAATTACAAGAACATTGCTTATCTTAAAGAGGAGTTCAACGTTAACCCTTTATTGCGGATATTAAATAATAAAATATGGAAGATTGGAAATAGCCTCAAGTAAAACAAATAATTCCAATAACATAAATAATTGATTTATTTTTGCCGGTTATTTTAGTTATAACGCTTAAATAATACGAATTTATTTTTCAGACTAATTTTATTTATGCATTTCATTTAACACAACGGCTACTTCTTTATCACGACGTTCTCGGAGTTGACCGTTTCACTCAGTACTAACTTCTAGCTTCACCACCCAAGTCTGTTTATAGTAGTCATTCGCTGTTCTCGAAACTTATAGAAGACTCAAAAATCCAGTGATAGTTTCTTTTCTACTGTTTTTTATGATGATATTTGTTTCTGTTACTACTGCTGGTGATGGTTTCTTTGCGTTGTTGTTGTTTTCCCACCGTTTTAATTCCTGGCATTCGTCTGTAGGTGTTGATGTTACAGCGTTGCCATTGTTCTGTGTGTACTCAATGTCCTTGTAACTTGCATGAGCTTAAGAGTTTTCGTTGGTGTTTAAGGACATGTTTAGACAAGTCAACGATTCAAAAACGCAATAAATTAAAAATATAGGAAAAACTTTTAGTGAAAAATATCAAAATTACAAGTACAAATTACAACTGCGTTTTTTTCTGTCATGGTGTTCGCCAATTGAATTATATGTTGTTACTTTCTGGCATTTCTGAATTCAAGTAATCAAAATCATAGAAACCCTCCTAAATAATGGCAAAACAGTCAATGGAAAATCCAAATACAAACTAATTGCAATCCAAAGTAACAATAGAAAGCAACAAAGAGATGAAATTCTAAAGCAATAAATAGAAACGAAAATAATGATGTTGTTTGGTCATATCCCACACTAACACATACACACAACATTGCGGTGGCGACATTGAGGGTCGCGTAAGAAATAAATGAATTTTTGATTACTGAATACATATTTACCTTTTTCCGACTTTCTAATTGAAGTCATACAAAAATCAAAATAGAAACAGATATTAAAAACAAACACGAGTGGGTGTGACACATGCGGTTGAAAACTTGTTAATGCGGACTTCTTAAGAAGAACTTCACCTTCTAGTGCTTGCCACCGGTATTTATAACATTAAATTTTCATGTAAGCCACTGATGATGCTTTTTTTTGTTACCTTTTGCTTTTTGATGGTCGTGGTGGTTTCCACTGTTGTCAGAGTTACCATAGAGGAATTTACAAAAAATTGTCACAAAAGTGAGAATTTTTAAGCGTCGCTTAAAGGGAATTATTTAAAAAAACACAGGGAAATTTTTAAGAAGTTTAATTTAGTTCTTGATACACAAGAAACATTAGATAAGGTTGTTATTTTAAAAAAACTACTCGTATGTATAAGAGAAAACAAGAAATAATAGAATTTTGCAAATTTATAATTACAATGAAATCAAATTTTATCTTGCTTATTTTCCCATTAGTATTTCAAAATAAATTTAATGAAATTAATTTCGAATTGGAAAGGGCAGATAAGAAGTTACTAGCTTGTTGAAACTTTGGCGAAATAGTGACTACATTATCCCTCACCCAAGTAATTATATACAGTGGAAGCACCCTTATCCGGACACTCACGGTTACGCTATTTTTGTCCGGTTGTGAGAGATGCCCACTTAAGAGATAGGTACACATTTTCTTTTTTAATCTTTTATTGTAATTCTTATTCATTAAATCAAAACGATTTTACTGATTATATTCGATATTTCGTTACGCTTTTGTGTACCGTCATCAAGAAAAAAAAATTAAAAATTGTATGAAAGACCAGAGCTTGGAAATTAGTTAATAAGTATGTATTTTATTTTGTGTTGAAGAAGTATTTATATTATGGTAAAATAAAAATTCTTTATAAAATACACTGCTTCAACATGGGTTGTTTCAATTTTAGCTGTTGAGTTTCAAAACTTCTTTCAATGTTTTTGATGTGTTGGAATGCGACAGTCACAGTTGGAAAAATCCGTCAAACGGAATCAGGTATTTATACATCTACCTCGCCTTCAAGGTCGACAGAGTGCGATCATCTTCGGTATAGACACTTCCATCTTCTCTTAAAAATAACGCCAAAGCAATTTGATTGAGCGAGCAGTTTTTATGAATTTACATCAAAATTATTATATTTAACAGGGGAATTACCAATTTGATTGCCAACACCACAACCATGAATCAGAGTTGATAGAAAGAATAACTACTAATTTAATACATCTATTTTTGGTGAGTTTCAACGCTTATATTTACTTATGAGAGATATTTTCGACACATTTTTTTTAAATCGTCCAGTTATTGAAGCGTTAAGAAACAATTATAAAAGACTTTGGTCGACCAAGTTCGTCTAACTATGGGAGCTGTCCGATTATAGGAGCTGCTCATTAAGGGAGCTTTCACTGTATTATATAGTAAAGACCCTAGAAAACAACTCATAAGGAATTGATTAATATTAGATAAATAGTTTTATAGTATAAATGCATACATATGTCTCCTGCCGGAGGTCAAAATAGTGCCTAACTAGTATTTTGCTGGTATAAAAATCACTGGTACTAGTTCTCAAATGTAAACTTTCCTATACCGTCTTGATCAAATTAGCATTGAGTGTGCTTGAACACTCACTTGGACCCGATTGGGTGCTTTAAAGTCAGTTTATTACTAGTTGTTTTGTATAGAGAAAGTCCCCATATATGTATATCTCAATCGTTGTTTCTTTACACAAAAAATTCTATAAATCTGAAAGTGGCACCCGTCAAGAACTGGCGAGTGCCAGTTCATCAGCACTAGTATTTGCCTATAAAGGCTCTAATTAACACGTTTCCACTAGTGCTTGCTGTTGTTGTAATAATCCCCTGCAGGATGCTGAGAGTTTTATAACATTGTTTTAAAAAATTCCACACCAACTGTATCGTTTTTTACAAAATTACTTACGTACACTTACATATCTATTATTATATCGGTTAAGAAGAAACTATTTTTTACTTTTAGCATTTAATTTACATACATACATAAATATATATGTTTTCATTTTGAAATAATGCACACCAAACCTGCACACCAGGTTTGTTCAAAAGAAAGGGTGAAATTTGAATTTTTTTGAAAGTATTTATTTATTCATCAATATCCATTTTGTCCACTTCAAAGTAATCCCCCTCAGATATAATGCACGGGTTCTTTCCAATCCTTGAAGCACTTCTGAAATGCGCTTTTCCGAATGGCCGTCAGCTCATTATTGGATTCTAATTTTATCAATTGCCAAACGCTTTTCAGTTTTGGGGATAGAAAAATATCGTAGGGAGCCAAATCTGGTGAATAAAGTGGTTGAGGCATAATTTGGGTGTTGTTTTTGGCAAAAAAAAATTATCTTTGATCCATTTTGTTCAAATGTAAAAAAACGAAGACCACATACAAACGTGACTAACCTTTTTAATTGAGCGCAATAAACTACTAATCCAAATTGGCTGATAATGCCAACATAACAAAATAAAATTCGATAATCGAATAAACACAGCCCGCGAAAATTCAAAATTCACCTTTTATTTTGAAAAAACCATGTATGTACTTTTACCTACCGTTTACAAAGGAAAGTAAGTGCAAGAAAGTCGCCATACACTCACACTTTTTTACTAACACACTCAAACTTTTTGTACTTTCCACTCAGATTTCAACAAAATTAAGATGAAAGCGATTTTTTGACGTTTTCTTGAAAGTAAAATGACAAGGGCTTAACGCTGTTGCCTACTGAGAGATATACAAATTTGCGGGATTGTGGTAAAATAATAATTGCAAAATTTAATTATTTTGTACACATACGAAAATATATTTAAAATTTTTTCATCAAATATGCTTAAAGAACACAACTGTTGATTGTCTATAATGATATTACAAAAAAAATTAACACTAATAATCATTTAAAAGTATTGCCCTATAAATTTGTTTGTGGGAATGCTTTGGCAACTCTACTTCAGTAATAAACAAAACATCACTCTTGTTTTGAAAACATTTTACAAATGAACTTTCTCTTTCCACTGAAAGTGAACAAGAAATTTTCATGAAAGTTAAAGATTTCTTTGAAATTGTTATTTGTAATACGTATACAGAAATTTCATGAAAATACTTTCCTCTGTAAATGCAGAGTTAGTTGAATTATTCACAGCAGTGTTGTGAGAATTTAGAAGGGCAATTTCTCAAACAAATGGGCTAAAGTAACATAAGCTAGCAAAAAGGGATACAAAAGGGAAATTTTAAAAAGGGACAAGTCTGCCCAAAATGGAAAAATTGCTAATTTAGTCACACGGCCCAAGAGATTGATTGCCTTCTAATAAACATAAATTTTGTTTAATATTCTAAATTAATATTTTATATAACATAGTTGAAAAGGTTAAAATAAACATGACTTACCAATAATTTCAGCTATTTTTGAAGAAAAATCGAAGAACCTGAAAGTATGCAACAAGATTGGTTTTAAATTTTTCATTCAAAAATGTATGGTTATAGAGTACCTTAAATCTAGATGTTAAATATATTTGCTGAGTCCCTGTTCATACATGCAATTTTAGTGGCTACAATTCTTGAGTTTGTTAGTGAGAGCCGATTGAAGATTAAAAAGTTGCGAGTAGTTGATATTATCCGTTGTTTTTTTTTAAATTTGAGCTTGTCAGCATGAACTTAGAAATTAAGAAACAACTACAAATGTGAAAACCAAAACTTATCTTTTTTCTGCATCTGCAGGTATAAGATACGATAACTCTATTTTTTCTAAAAGTTTTAGTAAAGGTTTTCTGATGATCTGGCCTTAAGCAACCAGCGAAATGCGCATAGAGACTAACTTATCCTCGAACAATAATTTTGTAAGCTAATTTATATAAAATATTGACTTTCGCAAAAAGGAATTTCTATCAAATATTTTATCCGAAAGCTGTCCAAATTGAAGGTACAACTTTTTGGATCAAAACAAAAAACAAAAGGGCTAAACTTGGTTTTGATTTGGATTAAATAGGCCTGATTATAATGAATGCGATTTTTAATAATCGCGAAAGGAAGTTTAATCCGAAGCCTCCAACCTTCACAGTGAAGTATGAAATTCAAAACAAATGGAAAATTCCACTTGCTAGGGTTTAGATTTTAAACATGCTAGCATTTGTAATGTTATATGCCGCAAATATTCACATATTTAAACAAAATTGGACTAATGTGGCTCCTGTCAAAGTGCACTTTTTAACTGCCATTTTAAAGGCTTTAAACCTAAAATAATTGAATTTTCCATGAAAAAGAAGATAAACCTGGTTTTCATAACACTCTTACCAGCATTATTATATTCAAGATTTTATTATTAATTAAAAACTTCCGGAACAATGACAAATTGTACGTTATGAAGAAATTAAACTGGCATTAGTACACAGTGCAATCAACTTTAGCCGTCAGCTAAAAGACGCGTCAAATTTAAATTGCTTTCATTATTATAATTTAGAACGATTATTAGAAAAAGCTGGCTTTTGATAAATCATTTTTTTCAGCATCCTCTCCTTTTCCACTTTTGCACACTTTTTTATCATCACCACGATGCTTAGTAACGAGTATAATTTTATTAAGAAGCATTTTAATACGCCACCCACTTCGCCTTTTCGTCTTGTCTTTTTTTGTGAAAATGTGTCCAATTAAGAGCACTTGTCAAAGGTACACATTTCTTTTATTCCATTTCGTGTGGTTTTGTGTAGTATTTTCAAAAAAATTTAATAAATTTGTGTGCACAGATGCTAATAGCATTATTTTGTGTTTGATGACTTTGCTTTCTATAGGGATTTCTTTGTACAGGAAAGGTTGGATCAGACATGTTCAAAGAATAAGTCTACACAAAAATGTTCATAGTATTCTACTTAAGTTTATAATTTTTTGGAATTTTCTTTGAAAAAATTTAAATTTCTTTAATTATTGTAAAAAAGTATCTCGCAGTTTCAAGCTCGAAAAAAATGTGTATAATATATAATCTAAAGCCCCATTTAAGGATTCATTTGAATTCAACTAGTCAAGAGCCGATCGTTATCCGTTGAGAAAATATGTAAAGGCAAAATCTGTTCGACATTTGATTACACGAAATGGGTTTGCGTGCCACACAACACGCAATCCAATAGACCGACCTATTAAGAGGTGAGCTCGGCAAGCAATTTATTTCATGTTACATGCTAATAAACTGGCCATATACTTTATATAAGACATTCAATTAATTACCTCTAGACTATTTTTGGATTATGTTTGTCGCATTGCAGCCTTGAAAAAGAAAATAAAACGTATTACAAGAGTTTTCGAATTAAAGCTTTCTCACAAACCTCTTAACACAACGTCATGGTCGACAATTATATGAAAGTAGGTATCTTGTGTTTATAAATTTCACTCGGAAATTTATTTCATTAATTATATAGAGCGCTCCGTTGCTTTCGGAAATTTCGCGGAATAACTTTTCCACAATAAAATAATTGAACCTAAACTACAAAAGCAAATGTAAGGTCCTTATGTTATAAACAATTTCTCAAGCAACCACTTTCCCATTGGATTAATAACATAGTTTAACCAAAAATAAATATCGCCACCCTAAATCAAAAACAGTGTGAACTCGAACTTGTCATAAAGCGGTTCACATAACAAATTTCTAACGATTTCAAAAATTTCGTTTCCATCGCTGGTTTCTTTGAGCGCAAATATACTGTTATTCCTGTGTGTTTATGTCACAGATCGTCTTGACTAGCCTTAAATCTGTGCTGCCAACGTACATTTTGCAGTTCGCACAGCAATATTGCTCGTGAAGACCGTCGCTGTTGGTTCGTGTTCAAACAACGTTGTTCGAACATTTGTTCGCGCAACTCTGTTCTGCCACCACGCAAACAAAATAAACACAGGTAAAATAAAAATATGTATGTATGCAAAAACCCGTGCTTAAACTATGCTGGGAACTAGGAATCAATCTCGTTGACAAATAAAAAATTATGCTCAAATTGAACAGGAACAGCTGCCCGCCCAGAGGACCGGGCACTAATTTCTTCTCGTTAATCTGCCGACGCTCTGTCCAGTTGCGAACTGATAACAAACTAGTCAAGGCGGTATGTTACTTGCGTTTAATTAAGTCTAACGTACTATTTTTAGTTAAAAGAGCGAATACGACCGATTGAGTTGTTTTGTTACCTAAACATTGTTTTTATGTACATACATGCACACACACATACATACATAAACTTCAAAGGACTTGCTTGTTAAAATTTAATTAACACATTTACTTACTATACTTTTTTCTATTTTTAAGAAACTATAAATAGCACTTTTATATGTAAATTACATAACACAAATATTGAGCACTAGTTTTTTAATTTTATAATAAATATTTCACAAAGCTTTGCTAATAAAACACAATATACCTAAAATTTTAGTCTAACGGTAACTTAATACTTTTTTTTTGCCAAGAAATAAGTAATTCACAATAACTAGCAGTTATATTAAATCACAATAACAAAAGTAACCATGTTTAAATTATATTATGTAGTAATAAATAAAATATATACTAAAATATATTATGCACATATTAGCTTGGTTCTTAACCTATACAAGTATATAATATTAACAATTATAATTTCAAAACATCTTTATTATAATATACATATTAATAAATTTAGTAGCCTGATAAAATGTCAAAATATGTATGTATTCGCTTGAATAAACTCCACATCACTAACCACATGAGCATATTGCCATATGCTGGGCATTTACGTAAATTTTGTTTTAACTTTCTTCATACTAATTTGAAAATACATATTTTAAATAAAACAAATTATGAATCAAGCCGAAGTAAGCAAATTAATGTCGCAATTGCGTTTCGCAATTAGGCCTAAACATCGCCACTTGAAGAATCCTGATGGTCCCGAAGGGCGTCTATTGAAATTGAGAAAAACTGTCACAGCTCTAGTTAAACATGAACGAATAGAATTGTTTTACAATCGTGCCGATGAAGCCAGAGGCTATGCGGAGTTGGTAAAAATATTATAAAGCAACGTATTTGACGAATTATACTGATAATAAATTTCTCTCTATTTGCAGTTAATTTCCGATGCCATACGTCATGGCGATTGTCATAAGGCAACAATGGAGTTGGCTGATTTTTGGTTGTTGGAAAAACAATTGGTACACAAACTTTTCAAAGTCCTAGTGCCACGTTATGAAAACAGCAAGGTTTCCTACACACGTATGTATAAGGCTCCTCGCGATTATCCTGGCATGTATTATCAAAAGGCAGTATTGGAATTAAGAGGCAATCCCTATCCTTCTCTTTTACCTGACTTCACACAAAATCGTAATTTCATACATAATATTCTTTTGGATGAAGCTCGCAAGGATTATAGACGCGAAAAGTTGGCAGACATAGCGACAAAGATGGCAAACGACATACCGGAAGCAATGGAACTGCAGCCGGAAAAATCTCCGCCGGTTACAGTAGAGAAAAAGGAATAAGTTGTGCAATTAAGTACTTTTAAGATTATAATAAAAATATGAAGTGAAAAAGACAAAATTGAACAAATCCAGTTTAGTGAAGCTGCGAAGAAGAAAATTTAAATATAAAGTAATAAAATTGGTCAAATATTTTCCGAGTTAAAGGCCTCTGAAATTTGCATATAATACTAGAATTGTGTATTACATTTCTGAACGTATAAGGAAGGTCAATATTGGTATAATTCAAATGCTTTTGCAAATATTTTCGAACCCAAAATGTCTTGAAAATTTGTTAACCCATCAAACCTTTTTTAGATATTTTGTATTTATTACATTTCTAACGCGCACTATACTAAAAAAAAAGTAATTAAGAAATGACGCGCACCGGCTTCGCTTACTAAAGATACTTTGCATAACCGGACTTCGGGCGGGTGCAAGGATTTCATACACTATGGTACGGCCTATGACTAGGTATGTAGTATAACTACATAAAAGATATCTTCGGTTCGTAATGGGTCGTAACTCGGAAAATATGGATGAGCGTCGATTTTTTTACTTTACCTTTTGTTATATTTCAAGTTTTACCAACTAAGCTAATTTTTTTCTTTTTTTAAGCGGCTTCACCAAACTAGATTTATGTCGTGATAGTAAATATGGCAGCAAACAACAATTATTGGCAAACACAAACGACTGCAATTGAGCGTATATAATAACTCATATTGGCGTCACACTAACTTCATTTCGATCTTTGATTTGATATTCCAACAGGGTGATTTGATATGTGTAGATATTTGGAACACATTTCCGCCAATTCTTGTCAAGTTTGGTTTGGAGACAAGCCGGCTTTGGCTATGTGCAACCTTCCGTGTAAATTTTCGAACTATGAGGAAAATTTGTTATAAATATTAAATCACCGTCGAAAAGTAATAAAGAATAAAGATTTTATATTAAACTAGTCACTCGGGCAGACATTGTTTAGCCGCAGACCGCCTTCCGTGTAGATCGCATTTTGTATAGACTGTCGTTTGTCTGGTGGTGCTGGTGTCATTTGACAAACATAATATACTTACATGCGCAGCACTACCTGTCAGGTCCAAATGTCTTTACCAATCGTGATCATTTTCTGTCAAACAGCTCTTAGTAATATAGTTATTAGTAATGTAGATTTTCGTCATCCCTTGTCAAGTTTGGTTTGGAGATAATCCGGTTTCGGCTATGTGCCATTCGTTCCAAAATCTACATGAAAACACCCTGTCGGAATATCAAATCAAGTATCAGTGTAACATTTTCAAGGTTCTGGCTGTTATAAATAATTAGATAGATTTAAATTTGGATAAGTAGCATGTCAATCCTAAATATAAAAAAATATTTGAGTTATCAACCTTGTAATAAATTGTGAACATTTTGAAAAGGTCGATCCAATTGCATTCTGAATATTTGTTGAGAATTTCATATACAAATATTCATTTGTCTAAAAAAATTTTTGTGTTATGGGAATAACAAATGCCACAAGTGATGATTTGATAGATTGTCTTAAAAGATTCATGAGTGATTGTAATTGTTTCCCAATTTTAAAACGATTGCAATTGTTTGCACACCCTATTCCAACACATATGTCAGCATCATACAAATTGTGACTATGTTCCAGCTGTTTATGACTATTGTGAATAATTTCCCTGTTGTATTGGGTGTGCAAAAAAATTCTAACAAAACTAATTTTGTATTATTTTTACAAATATTAAATAAGAAGCCTACAACAAAATGGATAGTGATACCGAAGGTGAGACAGATTCAGGTCTATTTTATTTTGAAAGCGATCATTTGGCTTTAAGAGGCAATCAGGATTATTCGAACATGTTGTGCACCATTGCTGTGTTGGAGGCTCAAAAAATAAGAGTGCTACAGCAAATTGAAGAATTAGCTTTGGCCAAAAAACGTTACATGGAAGCGCCGGATTTGTTTTTAGTAAAAATTAAGAATAATGAAGAAATTATAAGTCCAAACTACATGACCATAGCAACAGTATGTTAATATTTTATATATTACGGCCATAAACTAAACTAAAATTTTTTTTCAACAGATTCCCGAAATTTCTAATTATGATGATATGCCTGCGGAAGAAGTAAAAGTCGAAGATAATAATATTGCTGCATCCACCGACGATAAAAATGATGCGCAGTTAAATAAAGTCTGTGCTGCGGATGATACCAAACCAGAGACATTTAATCAACTATGGACAGTCGAAGAACAAAAACGTCTCGAGGAACTATTAATCAAGTATCCCGAAGAACGTATTGAAATGCATAGATTCAGTAAAATTGCTAAAGAATTGGGCAACCGCACCACACGCCAAGTTTCTAGCAGAGTACAGAAATATTTTCAAAAATTACGCAGTGCTGGCCTACCCATACCAGGACGTATACCTAAAAACAGACGAATCGGTCAAGCTAAATCGAAATATTTTCGCCCTTCAACATTTTTTCCTTCGCATAATGTTCCTGTCCACATGTCAGATGATGATTCCTTTTTGCA
Source organism: Phania funesta (assembly GCA_963932375.1). NCBI lineage: Eukaryota > Metazoa > Arthropoda > Insecta > Diptera > Tachinidae > Phania > Phania funesta. Next base: position 73,758,391 of record OZ010656.1, read on the forward strand.
AGATCTTCAAATGCCCTCAGCCAATATTAATTTGAATGACAAAAGTCAGACTTATTCTATGGCCACCGTAAGTGAACCTAAAACGGAATCAATCACTCGTGAGGAACAAAAGCAAATTGTCGACTTGTTAAAAATAATCAAACAAGAAAAACTTACTACACCAGAAGGTTATAATCCAGATCCTATGGCTCCCAAATGTGAAACGTGTCAATTTGCTACTGTCTCTCGCTTACGCTGGCGTTGTAATACATGCTATTGTTCATTGAATTTATGTGCGGATTGCTTGGTCCATCAACTAGTGACACATAAATTTGATCATTTTTTGCACGATGTGGTGGCTGAAAGTGAAATGTGATTGTCTTTTAACATAATTTTGTAAAATTATTAATAATATTGCATTTTAATTTTTATAGAAATGATCAAGAAACTTAATTTTATTACTCTCCTAGAGGGAACGCAACTGAAAAGAATTTGTCACATGACTGGACACGTGAATAGGGACTGGTTCGAGCTCTAATACTACATGAAAGCGAACAATAACTGTAACATGGCGTTGTCATAGGAGGGGTAAATTGATATTCATTAGACGCAATGTAACAAGTCACTGAATAGGTGCATAGTATCTTGTCCATTTTCAGTTACTATAACACTGGTCTCAGATATACTTTGTGTATAAAATGTATGTAAATACATATTAAAAGTTACACAAACAAATTTAATTATCTAAGTTATACTAGTTGTTTTCTGCAGTCATGGAACGTTACTTTTTGTACTAGAGCCAATTTAACAAGTCACGGAACAAGTGCGTATACGCGAATTGAGATAAATTTCCTTCAGGGTAATATAGTATTAATTTTTTTTCAATCAAGACTCAATATTTTCAATTTCTTTCATTTTAAGTAAGGCTCAAGATTTCATTTGTTGTACAATTTTTAAAGTCATATACTCGTATCTTAGCTGTGTATTTTATCTGAGACAGTGCTAAGAGTAGCAGAAGACTACCAATTTTCTTTGCTTTTAAATTGGACGTGACACATAAATTTAAAAACTTATAATATATTTTTGTGGCGGGGTTAAAAAATGTGTAAGCTGCTCTCAACTCTTCGTCGTTCTATACTTTTACATAACCTGCATTTTGTAACTATCATAGTTTTGATAATTTAAACGAAAAATCGAAAATAGGATGCTGAAATGTATTTTTCAAGTTGAAATTATGAACAAGATATGTTTGTACATATCGGAAGATGCTAAAAACGTTCCTCTTAAAATTTGTGACAATATTTCGGCGCAATTAAACTTCCCTTCAATACGTCCAGGACCAAATGCACCTAAAACGAAAATATAACATACGTAAGTGTACGTCATGCCAACAATAAACCTGCAAATGAAATCAGGGTTTGGGTGCGTTGGGAATGATCCTGGCCATTTCCGGTACATTTTACATCCGAAAAGAGGCTGGTAATACCTTGAATTCGCCCGTTAGTCTAAATGTTATCAATTTGCTTTGTCTAGTACAGTCCTCTGGCAATCAATTCGCCCTTATTCATATAAAAATAAATATATATTTCCAACAAGTTGTTGGAAAGGAATTATTCATAGGAAAAATGTATGGGAAATCAAGCAGCAAATTACTTGATTTGCTTTGGCCGAAATCACGTAAATGGAAACGCGCTACAAGTTCTTTTAGTATTTTTTTCCAACTTTCTGGTTTTATTTGAATTTTCGGGTTCCCGATTTTTTTGATTTCGAGCTTATACGACTTTAATTTTCGGTTTTTGATAAAATGTAGAGAGTCTAACAAGTTTTAAATTATTTGCTGATGATGTTAATTATTGGTGAATTTTAAATTTTTTTGTGAATTTTTGACTTGCAATGAAATTTTAATTTTGTTGTTTAAAATTCCCACTTTTTTCAACACTGGCGAAATTAGTGTAGTGAAATTTTTGTTACTTTTCGACGATATTTGCTTTTTTTTAGAAAATGTTCGCTTAGTAATTTAAATTTTTTGATTGGTTTTCGCCAATTACCGCTTCGAAGTATTAACCCTTATTCTGCATTTCGATTCGAATTGAAAATTTCTCCGATTGGCAACTTTGATATTCTGCATTCCGTTTCGATTGGAACTTTTACGAATGTGTGTATTCTGCATTCCGAGCGTAGCCACGTTTTTGTTAATTTAGTGGCGGAGAGTTTTTCGATTCTAGTTTGTTTCGCTTCAAGGTTTCATTAAGGATCATACGTTTTTTTATTTCGTTTATCTTTTTGTACTGAGATATGAACGTTTTTTTAAATGAATTTGCAGGTCGAAAAAGTTGTTTTCCTCTTCCAACAACTACGTGTTTCTTGAAATTAAAACAAAGAAACTTTATTTTTGTGCTACAGTGATATAAAAAACATTAAAACATCTACTCCGGTGCGGCAGAATTCTTCACACTGGAATAGTTTGGCTACAAATACATCTTACTTATGTTTTGGGGGTTTTTGCCTTTCCGTGCTTCACTGATATGTTTATTTAATCATTGTATCCACAATATATAATTCTTATTTGTTTTAATTATTGAATCACTATTTTATTGTACAAAATTTAACGTTTTATTACAACGTTTATAAAATTGTTTAATTTTTGTGCTCATATTTCACACGTTCCACAGCGAAATAGCTGGTTTTGTTAATACTCTCGGTCTTCTTATTTTTCTTACGACTCAGTTTTTGGTTGGAATACCTTTTTTCGAGTCGTCCGTAACTGAATGCGGGAACGTAATCGAAATGTAGAATAGGGGTGATTATTTCAAATTTTTTTTAATTTTTAATGGTTTCTTGTATTTTTAATATTTGATGGTAAATTTTAGATTTTTTGGAAAATGTTCGAATTTTTTTGTGAATATCTGATTTGTTGTAAAATTTTAATTTTTGTAATAGGAAATGATGCCTCTGAACTATTCACTACTGCAAGAGGTCTTTATGGAGAAAATTTAGCAAAAATGCGGGCACAATTAACACAAAGGATCACAACCTCCTCGCATATGCGGAAGGAGATGTAACTGGAGATGATAATAAATAAGGACAAGACGACGATAATGTCAGCAACTGCAAGGTAGGCACGGCGACAAAAATAATTCTGGCCGTCAGTTGTAACGTCGAGGTAGATAATAAGAAAGTCCTTAGTATTACAAACTGGAAACAGCACCAAGATTGAAGTGCTTGGAAGTCATTATTAAGAAGACCAAGACCGAGAACAGGTTGTGGAGCACCCTATGTAAGTACCTATAATATTTTAATAGGGTATTTTTGTCTTTTACATTTCTAGCTTTTGAAAAGTTACTTTACTTTTTAGTCTTTCCTATATCTTTGCTCAAATACTAGGATTGTTTACATAGTTTTCCATATAATTCCTTAAGATGTCAATAATCGTGGCACAATTTATATGCTTTGCTTCATTAAACTAGACCAAACAATAAAAATCCATACAAGCATTTAGCAAATTTCAACGATTTTGGTTGTTAACATGCACTGCTACACACTGATTTGAAAACCAAAGTTAAAGCAAATTAAGAATTCCCTGACAAATTAAAAAATTAGGCATTAATAAGTAAATTACATTGACGTACTGAAAACCAGCCACACAATTCCTATTCAATATTAACATGAAATGTAAATTACACCCGCTGCACACTGGGTTCGATTTTAATATCTTTTTTTATTTGTGTGTATGTATATTTTATTATTTTAATCATCTGCATTATCATGTTCATCAACATCAACTTTATACCTATTACAGTCTACATACATCAAAATGATGTAATTCATCAACATCGTCATAATCATCATTCTAGTCAGCACGTTTTTCATGTGGATTATGGGACAATATTAATAGATCTAGTCCTGGCTTCGATAAATTTGTTTTTTTTTTCATATTGTTATCAATGTAAATGAATCACAACATAGCAGAAACCTATATAAAATATCTTCATTCTATTTTTCCCGGCTGCATTTACCAGAAAAATGCTCTGTAATTTTTAAGGTCTTTGTTCCTTGTGTGTATCGTTTGACTTACGGGTCGTGAATTAAAAATTTATGTAATGTGGGGGCATGTAAAACGAGGGATAAATTTCAACAAAGTACTTAGCTGTGTTTTGAGCGAAATTACGGCAATTTTCGTTTGGATCTCATAACATAGGCGACTGGTGGAGTTCCTAGCACTAGAGTTACCAAAGCACGGTTTTGGATGGCCAATTATTAAACCATATTTCTCCCGAAATTCTTTAATGATGATAAAAGCAAAACAAAATACACGTTTAAGTTTTTGTAAAAACTTGAATAAAGGTTTGCTGATGAGGCTGGCCTAAGCAACCAGCGAAATGCGCATAGAGACTAGCTTAGCCACCCTCAACAATAAATGGCATTATTTTATTATAAAATGAGTTGGATTAAAAAATTTAGCTAAAAATACCACTGAGTATTAATTGTCTAAAAATCTATACTTCTAGATTCCATACTTTGTGAAAGACTCAACTAAGTCAATGCTTTTGGTCTATTAAATACAAAAAATATCGCCAATTTATGAGCTTTTTTAAAAAATATATTCTCACACATTTTGAAAGTACCAAATTGAAAGTACCATCCCAAAAGTGATCCGTTTTAAGTACTAAATTAAAAAGTAGTCACTTTTTTCTGTTAAATTTCATTTTTTACCACTTTAAAAGCATATGTGCATAATTAATTAACTTCTGGCAATGTGTACACAAAGTAGATGGGTGAATTTTCATACAGTAATATAAAAGTTTATTTTTATTTATCCGGTAGGAGTTGTTATGACGAAAACTAAATTTAAAACTATCAATTCCTCGCCACTTTGGGAACATTTGGGCCCAGTGTGCGTTGCATCAACAGAATCCTACACAATTTGTCAATTTGATTAATATATTTGGAATGTTATCCTTCAAATACTGAACAAATTTAAAAGAGTATTTATTAATGAGTTTACTGCTGGCGATGGCGCTGATGCAGTTTATATACAAATCGAACTTATGCATGAAGAGAGAGAGAGAGAGGGAGGGACAGAAAGACCAGTAAGTAACATTCCACCATATAAATATTTAAATTTCAATCAGCAAGCCAACTTTGGCATTAACAACTTCAATCATAATAAATCCGCAAATGCACACTAACACAAGCACAGTTAACAAATGCATTTAATAGTATAAATGAACCTACGAGACTAGACCCAAAAGTCCATAAAAGAGGACGTAAAGGAAATTACTTTAATTTATTATAATGAAAATATGTTTGGTCAGAAATATATTTTGGTCAGTTTTCCAGAATAATCAAAGCTGTGATTTTTCTGTTCCTTAGAAATACTAAAGTTGTGTCTTTAGGCATTAAAAATAATAGGCCTTTAACATAAATTCGAAATTTAGAACACATTATAGAAATTAATATATATATTTTGATCTTAAATAAGATTTGCTACCGTTATTAGAAAATCTGCAAAACGTACACAAATTTTTTAACAGTTTTATTTATGAATAGTTTTTTTCATCTATCAGTCCTGTTATAAAATTCAGTTCCTATCGAATACTATGGTTTCAATTCTGTGAAAGGCTTCTTCAGAAAATGAAAAACGATAAATTTTTTTCAGAATTAAACCACTTCTAGTTTCTTAATTATATTTTAAAAGTATTTACATATAACTACTTTGAGCTAATAAAAATATACACAAGTGTTTTTTGATTTGCTATATATGCGTAAGACTGCCATGAAAAATGCTATAAAAAGGATTTTACATCTTTAGGGAACAATAGCGATCGGAACCTGAAGATGCAAAAAACAAGTTCGATCTGAATTACAACTACGGGCGTAAAACCATTCCGATCGGTATATGTGGGAGTCCTGTAAAAAAGGGTTACTGACATATTTTCATACAAAATTTTAATTCAAACATTTTATTAATATATTTAACAGCATACGATATAATTTACCTCATACGTTTTAATGCAATGCTGCAGTGAAACTTGTTTTATTCTATGTTATGTTAATTTCTTGGCAATATTTTATAGAATTTTTTTTTTAATATTGGCTGCACAAACAAAAGTCTCACTTTGACAACAGAAGCAAGTAATGATTGTTTTTCAAATTGTTATATTTGAGAAGCTGTGAAAGCTACCTATGTCACATTCAGCAAGGCTTGCTATTTCATCATGCGTCGTTTTAAGCCAGCGAAATGTGAAAAATTATTAAGTATGTTGAGGGGTCGGTCGTCATCATGGCTGCAATGGTGATTCGTCACACTGTGGAAAAGTGTGAGCATGACTACTCTTTTGTACCTTAAGCCACCAAACAGACACAAATTGGTGCGAAGTGAAGGAAACATAGTCGCTGCAGCGGCCAGTATCGTAGAAGTTTAAGAAATGGCGATTCAGCATCGATCAGCTGAACAGGTCATCGCCAAACATTCAACCCGGCTTATTTATTGTGCAGTTGAATTTGTGCCCATATTCATATAAAAATTTTGCTGATGCATTACTACATAGACAAAGCCGTGAATTCGGTAATTGGGTGCCGGAAACGTTGGGCGGAGGTCCTGGTTTTTTGGCCAAAAAGTTAGCTCTAAGAAGAAGGTTGATAATAAGACGGCCATTTCAATAATGAGCTCCTCCGGACATAATTGCATAAATGTAGCTTTAAAATAAAGAATCAATCATCAGATGTCAAATCTGTTTACGCCGTTGTTGTATTTAAATTTATTTTTCTACCGTTCTTATCTAATCACCGTATATTTTTAACGAGCACATCGAATTTTTTTCATCGAAAGGATCTGTCAATAATATAATATCTTTTTTTTCACAGCATCATTTTCTATAACATTAAAAATGGAAATTTTTGAGCTTAAAAGGTGCCTTCGGGAGGAAATTAGTTTCATTATTTTCTGGTAAAGAAAAGTAGTGCAGAAAGCCATCATACCCTTGCGGAGCATGATCGCTCTAAAACCACTTGTAGGCCTATTATGGTGTTAATTTATCCGTTAGATGGAATATGCTGCCACACACAATGCTATAATTTTTCACCATGACAACGATGAGCAGTTACGTTGGCGCGAAATCAATCTATTGGAAGAAAAATCGGTTAACGATGGCTAATACTTTGAATGAAATGGTAGATGAACATATTTTTTTAAAATAAAACTTTATTTTTGACGAAAAAAAGAGCTACATCTTTTTTGTACGGCCAATATTTTATTCTTCAGGTCAGATAAGCACATACATATAACTCGAAGATTTATAGTTCGTTTACGGAGTTGTCCGAAAAGATATTACAAATGGCAAATGGCAGTATTTCTGGTTACTAAACATTTTTGGTTGCAACACATTCCGATCGGATTGGTTTTAATTCCGTAGTTGCGATTTTGATCGAAAAATCCATTTTATAGGATTTTAAATGCCAATGTTACGCATATCTATCAAATCGTCAAATATATGACTAAATTTTTATTAATACAAAGTGGCTACAATGACTCTTGCAGTTTAAATCATGACTCTTGAAATAACTTCTTGAATTGCACTGGTATTTATTTTCATACTAAAAAATCTGGCGCCATTTACACAATACTTGCGCGAAGAAGAAGACACTAATAGTGAATAGCGTCATCAACAACAACAACAAATAATAACATTAATATACAACAAAAACAATTAGAACATTAACCGAATTCGAGCAAGTAGTAGTGGTGTCTGTAGTAGAAATTCTCAAGAGCAATGAAAACACAAGAAAGCCCATCCGAAGCTTTTTTTTTTCATAATGCCATAAATGCAAACACAAAGTTCTTTAAAAAGCTAACCATTTTCTTAGCCGTTATTTTCAATTGCAAACTTTCTCTCTCACTCTCTCCCTTTCTCTATAATTTGAGTTCATATAACCAAAGAAACTCTCGAAGTTACTCCCATGTAACTGTAAATGCAAAAAAATGCACAAGAAAGCAACAAAAGTAATTATTTGAATTTCAAAATTCAACAATAAGCTAAATTAAAAGCCGCTTGTAAAGGCAGCCTTTTAATACTCCTTTGTATTCGTTCACATAAACAACAAACATAATTGTAAGTTAGAGTTGCCAAAAAATAATAATAAACAGATTGACGAGGTTTCCTATGAATAATAATGGTGATAATGCAATAAAATGAGGCTGAGATATTTCTGGCTTTATATCAAGAGTAGATATTCCCCTTGGAATTGTGCTCGTTCCTATATTAGCCGCAAATTATCCTCCTTTGACGGAACCTACTTAAAATACGGTTATAGTATTTCACCGAAAGTTGACCGCAATGGAGTCTCCAGTATTTATCGCGCCGTATGGCTAGCAAAGTTTTTTTGTAAAAGGGTTTCCAGTATGGACGGCTCGAGACTGAAAGCCTGTGGCAAACTCTGTTGATTATTATGGAGTAAGTTAAAATTTTTAAGATGGCGCTCGAATAAAAAGTTTTTATTATCGAAATTACTGTTCGTTACAACATGCATTGCACCCATTTTGATGGCTGAATTCTAGACGAACATATCAATAAACAATTCAGCTAACACACGTACGTCCAAGGATCGCCAGATCAGCCAAGAAATCGTCGCTGTCCACGAAAGTCTGCAGGAGAACCCAAGGCAGTCAGTACCTTGCACACATTCTAGATCCAACCGAGTCAGTAGGTCAAAGTGAATCACCACAGACAACGCCTTTTATCAAGTGTGTGGAATCGGGAGCATGAAAGACTCGAATATCGGACGAAAAATTATTATTAAAATTTAAGTTGGATTTCCTCCAGTATCATCGGCGTCACACAGTCTAACACATTTTAACTCATACTCTAAGCCTGCTTGTTCAGCATGTTGAACATGTCTAGACCGCTTTAAGTGGAGCAGAGGTAATTTAATAAATATTTTTCACCAAGGTTATTTCTGCACTTAAGTCAACTTTCGGTTGAATTTAATAGAGTTATTCTTTGTGTAAATAATAAACATATAGAACCTTGTTCTGAACAGTGAAAAATAAAATGGAGTAGACCTATAGTCTCTCATTACAATGTCTACAGAACGATCTATAAACAGCCGATTAATCTATACAACTCGAATGACAAAGTGTCTGAATTTAATGTCGGCACCTTGGTTGCTGGGAGCATGAACTTACGCCTTAGCTTGGCCTAACATTGGCGACTGGCGTAGGCACAATCTTCCTGCTATTGGGGTAGATAGTTACTGGACAAACCACGAAGATCCTTATAGTATATATATAGAGCTGCTGACTACCCTCGAGCAATAAATAAAGAATATACGCCCTCGGGCTGAAAGTTTCTATACGATTACTGGCTCTTATGTAAATTTTACGGTAGCCTTCACAATTGCACTTGAAGGTAAAGCAGCATTGCCAAGTTATGTTTTTTCGAAAGCTATGTTTTTAAAGTTCATGTGTGGTTTTGTGCATCGTTATTTCTAAATTTCGTGGCGGATTGGGCTGCCGCATCGGTACCTGATACCCGGGTTGCAAACTCCACAGAGGCGTGTGCCAACAGTGTTTTAAACGTCATTATTTCTCGGTCGACAAAGCCTCGTTAAGCCCGTATCACACTATTATACAAGTGTTTAAATCTTCGTTCGATACTTGCCGATAGAAATGTAATGATTATCTTTGTGAATATCAAAGCAATCTAAAGTAAAATATTTCAATTACATTAGGTCTGTTTCAGATGCATAACAAAATAGTCCGGACTATTGAAAGCAAAAAAAAAAATTACTCTCTGAACGTGCCAAAGTTGTCCGAAATTGCTGGAACGAAAAAAACTATGATTGAATATCTTTAAATACAAATGGTGCCTACTTTCTCAAATAAATATTATTTTAGCGATAAGCAAAACATTTGTATAATTGGCAACAGCTGTAAAAAGTGAATAAAATAAACTGAAAAAATGTATAAGCCAGTTATTATTTAAAAACTTCAACCAAAATTTCTTCCCTATCAGACTCTTCAGCAATTAAGTTCAAAATTTCGTCTTCATCAGACTAACTTGATGAGTCCATGACTTCTTCAATGATCTATAAAAGCATATTTTATTAAAGAAAGTGATAAATATGCACAAATATTGATATGTACATACATAAATTTAAAATAAAAACGTTCTTCCTTTATTTAAATTTTTTTTGATTTTTTAAATGTAAACAAAAAAACAGCTGATAATTTAATTCTAGTCCGAACTTACCCAAAGAAAAAGTTCGTACAACTTTGTACAGGAAATGAAAAATTTTACTCTCTCATTTTCTCTCAAAATTGCACAAAAATTGTTATCTGGAACGCGTTTGGACTAATTCGGACTAGTTCGGAATGTTTTGTTATGCACCTGGAATAGACCTATTATTTGTCTACACTATCGTACTTCTGTAAAAAAAACAACTCTGATAAAATAAAAAGTAAGGTTTAAGAAAATTTTCAACAAGTGGTATTCATCATACGTATTTGTATTAGACTCATTCATATACACATTTTAATCGAATTTTTGACAAGTCGTTTTACTAAACCTACCTAATTTACACTATTAGGGGCTTCAGCGAGACAGAGAATACCGAGCTCAAGAAGTCTAGTGGGTAATATTGCCATTTGAAAACGGTAAGATGCAAGTTTGCGTCACTTTTCCTTCATCTTCCTATGTTCACCATTGGAAAGACAAAAATAAATATATATTTTTAATGTTCTGCAATGCTGCAATAGTCGAACGAACTATTTGAGATGTTGCAGTAAAGAAGTGCTAATTTTCGATTCCGTAATACCGTTTCTGAGTTACAGGCAGGTGATGCCAGGATGGATGCATCATATAGCACTGCAATATGAATGAAAAATAAATTTCTTTGGGTTTACATTTTTTTGTGCCTTTTTCGGCATATTTAAATTTCCCCAGTGGGAGTAAAATCTACGAAAATTGTAATTCACAATTCTGTTGAGAGAACGGGAATTTCGATTTTCTAAACCAGAGAACAACGAATTAAGAGACCAAGAGCGAATTCCCAACGTGTTCTTTGTTTTTGAAAAGAAATGTAGAGCAAACACCATGTCAATGGTGTGTACTCGGGCTTTATGTAAGTATATATGTGTGTGCGTGTTTGTTGGCCCATAGAGGTAGTAAAACACATGGAACAAGAGTTAATCAGTGTCAGTTCAAATGAAAGAGAGCCTTCACAGTAAAAGGACACAAATACAAAGCACAGCGTGTGTTAAACGAAAGAGAACATTGAGATGCTGCTTAAAATGCTTTTAACTACGAACACAAATCAGATTTATGTGCCTGGCTCTTTGAGTACGTGTGTGTATGTTTTCTTTTTCAAGAGGATTCTTATACATTTTGTTTGTAGTGCTAAAAAAGCTTCAAAGGACTATTCAGTTCAGTTCAATCGTCAACCTTCATAGAGATGTGTGGTACTTGTGATTTGTGGATAAAATACTAAAATTGTCTTTAAAATAAAGTAAATAAATTGAGAGTAAAAGTTTTAAAGCAAAAGTAAATGAAATTAAGAAAAAGTAAATGAAAAAAATACACCCATATAGCAGTGTTGCGTATACATGCATACATATGTAAAGAAATTGACTTGTTCGGGCTTAATTAAAGATTTAAAAATTAAACAAAAAACTTAAAAAGTAAATGTAAAGTTTTGCATTTAAATATAAACAAACACACACACACACCCAAAGAAACTATAAAAATTTGTAAAATGCAACTAAAGTTTTGTTTTAAAAGTTGCTTTCGACGAAATTTATTAAAACGTGTTGTGAAATAAGTCGTATGTATATTTTATTCTTTTGGGTGTGTGCGTTAGAAATTTACGACAACACATACCTACATGCATATGTCATGCAGAAGCATACAATTTGTCACCACACATACATATATTTATTTGAGCCTGAATATACGAATGCGGCTTGTATAAAGGATGCTAATTTTTTTTTTTTTGTGACTTTCATGTGAAATTTTCTAAAACAATTTTGCATATGTGTGTTAATTTTTTTAAATATATACACGTATATAATTAAATTTGCTAACAAAGTGGCAGATTATTTAAAAAAAATTTGATTTATTTTAATTGTTTTAGAATAACGTTGAAAGTGATACTCGAAAGTAATACTTTCTAAAAAAGCAAAATTAAATAAATAAAAAATGAGCTAATTTGTATTGTTTCTCTTAACCGGCAAATTCGTACTTAAATGCATATAAGGTGTGCGAGAAAATAAAATGTAATTCAGATATTTTTTAACAATTTTTTCTGGCGATAACTTGAAATTAAGTTTCGATCAAAGCTTCTAATTTTAAATATCTCTTGGATTGATATCCAAATATTCAGTCTAAGGGAGAGTTGAACAGAATTTTTGTGGACCCAAGGAAAAGCTTAGAATATTCAAAATCAAAATGTTCAAAAAGGCTCGTTTTAACAAGATATTTGTAACAAAGATTGCTGTGACATTTTAAGCAGTATGGGTGCCGTCTGAAATGCTGGTGTACTCTTGCTGTCTAGCTGAGTTTATTGAGGCACCATGTTACGCTTACACGCAAAATGGTTGCTGCATGATCGCAACAACTATATTATGTTCTTCAGGACAATGTAATATTGTGGCAAACATATTATGGTTATTTGAAAATACTTTAAACATTTCTTTAGTTGGGATAAACAAGTTATTATTTACATTTAATCATTAAATGAAACAAATAATGCATTTTAACTGTACAAAAATATTATAGTAACTCTAACCCTAAAATGTTATTTATTAACTAAATGTTTAAAATTTTATTTATGTTCTATCAAAGTGTGACTAAGAATCCGCTTTTGAAAAAAATTTTATCTTAAACTCGGTTCAATGTTTTTTCGAGGGCTCTAAGAGGCGCCATTTTATTAACTACAGCATGTTCTGTATATCCACTGGTTTTGAACATACTCAAGTTTTTCAATCCACATAATTCATAAATAGGTTTTCTCAAATTCACTCGTTTTGTTGCATTCAAAGTTTTGTGCGAAAAAAGAATTTAGTGTTAAAAATGTAAAAAAATCAGCTGTTTAATTATTAAACGAAAATAAACTATTTGTTTAAAAATGTCGTATGCCTCTTAATGTCCAAAGAAAGCAGCTAAGCGATTTCCCTAATTCTATATCCCCTTCAAAGGATTTAAGTGTAAAGCTTTAAAAGTTTAAAAACGGAGATTTACTTCATATTTTCCAACTACTTTTATTTACACAAAATTCATTATAATTGAGTGAATTTTATTACAATTTTAGGAGCTAATATAAAAAAAATAGGATTAGAAAACCCTGCTTTTGCTATCAACAGCCTTCTACTACTCGAAACGAATCCACATAAAAACATGCCGATGTGTAATTCGGAACACCAAGTGTGTAAAAATATTTTATTTTTACTTGGATGTCGATTAGAGAACATGCCCGAATAATATGAGTTGAGTACATTAATATAATTCAATTATAATCAATTGCTAATATAGTATGTTTACTTCAACCATGTTTTTTCTTTACGTGTTCGAAAGGGGTTCGTCAAGTAGGGTTTATTGGCTCAGTTGTGTTAGTAACTGCTCATGTATCGAAAGTGATTTTCTGATAGTCTCAGCCCCTAGACTAAACTCGAAAATGTTAGCTCTCCCCTAGATAGCAATACTTACGTACTAAAATGGAATAATAAACATGATTTTGTTTATATCATATATTTTCAAGAATTTTCTCAAAAACCTAATTACAATTCGAACTTCGAAAAATAGATGAGTTATAACCATGGATTCATTAATTTGTCATTGAAAACCAAAACAAGGTTTCAGAAAAAGTGTCACTCTGAAAGAAGTGCGGGTGTGCACAATGGGACTTAAAAATTATTAATGCGAACCTGCAATGAAGCCCCATGTAAAGGGTGCATTTTATGTGTTCAGAGACATAAATTGGTAATAATGGTTTCAGTGTTAGATATTTTTACAGTTTTTTTCGTCACTTATGATTATTTCAATTTGTATTTTCCGCACGACCATCGAACCTCCGAACAGGTTAGTTTGCCGCCTTCAGAAAAGGCCAAGACTGGTAGAATCGCTGCCTTACGCAGGCTGTTCCACTTATTGGGAGAGACAGTGGGAGAGCGGTGGTTTCGACACGGCAGTTCAATATATTAAAAGCCCAGCACCAAGATCTAGTTAGTTAAGGAAATGTTTCCCGTTTTGGGTTGCACTCTGGCCACCATAATCGTACGATTTAACATATCCCAACTCTTTGAAATACGATTGATTAATAGAAAAGTAACATTTGCGCTTCTATTTTGAATATACGATCCAAAATGTTCAGAAATGTGTCCAAAATAAGACGCTATGAAAAAAAATGTAACTTGAAGATCAGTTTTTAGTGGAAAATTTTTTATTAAATTTATTAATTAGCGATAGAAAAGCTTTAATGTTTAAGAACTCTGGAACTGCGGATGATTTTTAGAAAACTGAGCTGACCATTTTAATTAAAAATTTTACTTCGCCAACGATTTAATGCTACAAAATTGTATTGGCGAAAGTGGGCGCTGAGATATCTACTGCTTTGAATTCCAATTACTGATTGGCAGCTGCTGAGGTGCGAAGCCAGGTGCCTAAGGTCATCGAATATTAAGGCCAAAAGTTCAAGTAAAATGAGAGAGTATTATAGTGTGAATACATAACGTTATGAGTCTGATAAAAATACGGATGGCTATTAAGCACCCGTAATTTTCTAAAAGCTGAGACTTTTCATTTTATCAGTGTTATTTTTACAGAAATGCCATAGTGCAATAAGAATATTTTAATTTTGAAATTTTCGACAATGACAACGATTGTTAGTTCTTTATGCAAAAATCCAGTGTAAATCTAAACACTTGTATAATAGTGTGAAAGGAGTTTTAGTAGTCAACGCGCGTACTTGGCTATAGCGCCTACATTAGAGCACAAGTTTTTAAGTGCTTCACATGCAAAAACTTTTATAGGATTTCCTGCCTTATAAGTGAATAGATTAATGCCTGACTACAATCACGCAGAAATCCCTACTACACATGACATTTAGAGCCCTTGCATTGTTGCTATTGCTCGAACTTCCTTATTCTTTTAGAGGAGCCAACTTCATTCAGACCATGTACCGGGGAACCTTAATTATTGTTGAAAACAAAATGGTGGGTAAAATGAATAAATACATGCAAATTAAAGTAAATGGTCACATTCATTCCATTCACAGTATTTGTGCGTTGTAATTTTTCCACACATTCTTACGTGTCAGTACGTCTGCTCGTAAGCATGTCTGTTTATAATTTCCAAGGAAGCACGCTTTTTATGTTTCTCGTTTGAAATCTTGTATTTCTTATTTAAAGTGTAAGGTCAAGATGTATTTTTAAGTACAATTTATATGCAAGACTGACGGACGAACTGGGTGACTGACGGGTTGGTTGCCTGCTTAACTTGTTCTGGCGTAATGTTCTCAAAATAGAACTTTAGCTGTATTTGGTTTGTTTGCCTTGAGAAGTCAATTGTTTGAGCTGTTAAATGTTACGACGATATGAATATTAAATAACATCAAGATTTTATTTGCTTTTTATTTCCATTAAAAAAGCATATTTTAACATATTTCCGCTTACGTACATTACAAAGTACTTAAGCTTTCCATTTTATAAAATTTTCTTTGACATGTTGACAAGGATAGAAACCACGTGCTACATAATTTATTTCGATTTGTAAAGCCATATCGTGTTTTAAATATTGTATCACATTACAAAAATCTCTATTTCATGAAACAACTTCGTAGCTGAAATTTACAATTTGAATACCATTAGCATTTGATCAGACGATCACTTAAGTAAAAGTGATGTGAATTTTTTTCAAAATTGGTCTGTCCTTTTGCAAGTATGGTTACCGGGGCTGTCCGTAGAAACGAGTCACCAACACATGTCTGAGGCCGGGAATTAGTAGCCCCTAGGATTCAAGTCCCTGACTTATTGTTGGTGAGGCTCCTTCGGGACTGCACATAGTGGCTGCGGTTTATACCCAAATATCAGGAAGGTCCGGGTGTAGGATCGATGTGGCTATTGACAGCAGGAGAATAGATAGCTTCGAATCCCTCAGCAAGAGGTGGGTATTATGATCCAGGCAGCCATGGTCTTCAATTGCTACTTATACAAGTGCATATAGGGTCGCTTATCGCGTTGTGGTCGCATATCAATACACATGGTTCTAAGACCAGCGTCAGATTGTGTTCTAAGACTGTTGTCGATGTAAATCATATCATATCTCTCCTTATACAAGTAGAAGACCCCGTATTGGCGATGCCACCACTTAGGTGAACTGATAACCGGAGGAGATGGTAGAATCAGTCCGCCATGTTTGTCTGGGGCATGAAGCTGGAAAGATATAATTATTCAGATTCACTGGTACCACGGGAATCAGTATCCCACGGCATGTAAGTTTCGGACTGGTTGTTGGTATAGCTCCCTCGGGTGTACCTGAGGTAGGTGTGGCTTATACCAAATCGCCATCAAAGTGGCGTTGGAATTTGTCAAAGGTGCTGTTGACAGCAGTAAATGTATAGCCGCGTTGGTGATCGCAGTAGTTTAACCAGGTGCTACGACCACTGGTGTATTATGTCTAAAGATAAAAGCCGACGTTACTCCAGACATATCTGTCCTTATTGGATAAGTCGATAATTGAATTATTGGCGCGTAAATAAATCAAAGCAATACTTTTCTGACCAATATTTTTAAGACTCGGCAGTTTGTAGTTTCATTTAGCATAAAATATAGCGACCATTAGCAGGATTTATTAAAATAATCATTTGATTAAAAACTTGTACAACAAGCTATTGTGGGCTCTTTAAGATTTCCATAAAAATAATTCCTCAAAGAAAAACAGAAACAGAAATACTCTGCATTTTTAAACTTTCGTTAACCCTTTTTTTTCTATTTTCTTTTGACAAAATGTTTTGGCATTGTCAGTGTTTTTAAAACACATCAACTTTTTCTGTTATAAAATATGGGAAACCAAAAAGAAAAACTTAAATAAAACAAAAGACAATACAGCAGCAACCCACCGCATTAAAACAAAACAAACAAAAAAATACTGTCACATGTTCAATAAAATGCCACCAATAACGTTGGCTCACAACAACGTCGGAAAAGGCATCAACTAAAGAAAAGTTTATAAAATCGCTGTGTAATCGAGTATTTTTATGTCGAGGAGAAAAGTGAAATGTATGGGAAGTTTCATATGCACTTAACACTGTTGTCAATATAAAAAAAAATAATGGAAATAATCTTTTTAACCGTTAGTTTGTATCTATTTGTTTCGATATAAAGCTGGTTGGATGTGTGAGGATACGATTATTTCTTACGGTTCCAAATCTCAATGACGAATAGAAAGAAATGCATCCAATATTGTTATGTTTGAAATAGCGCACACGCAAATGACCTTAGGGCAATGCCATTGAAGCAGATGGGATAATCTAACCCATTTTTATTTAAAATTAAAGAGAAATGTATTTAACTGTTAAAATATCTATGAAGATAAACGTTTATTTTAATGCGGAACATTGAGGGAGTCGATAAACTAGAATTTTTGTGATTATAATTATTTGTATTTAAAAGTAAGTTGGTGAGACATCTCTGAGTTAATAGGCGTAATTCAAAAATTAATTTTGTTCTATAAGTTTTTAATATAATGTTTGTGAAATTGTTACTTAAATCCATTACTGAAGAGTTTGCGAAAATCTTAAACTCGTCTTGTGCACAATTAGAAAACTGGAAAACTTTCGCAATTAAGGATTTAATTGAGCTCAATTTGTCTTACAAGAACTTAATTAATAAATTGTGTTTATTAATTAAGTCATAAATTCAGTTAAATTCCTCATGCAACTCTGGTGAAATCTGTTCAGTGGGAATAAAATCTCTGCACGATGACAAAATCATGGCATATTCAACGAGGGGATTGTGTCACCAATACAAATACTTTTTGCTCTTCATGGTAGTTGTCAAACTCTATATATAAAAATGTAAACAACAAAAATTAATGGAAATGGAAGATAAAATCGACAGTTAGTAAATTTCATTTGATGCGAAACAAAAATATATTTAAATAGTTCATTTCTTTTGAAAATGATTTGTTTAAAAACTGTCTTTTAAACCCGAATTTCTCTCCATTTTTTTCAAATTTACAAATATGTGTTTCACTTAAAAAATAAAAACATATTCAGCTGTCAAATGCTCGTTAAGTAAGTTAAATTGCATACGTATGAACAACAAAGTTTATAACTCAATTTAAAATTTAATTTCCTCAATTAACGTGCATGACTGAAAATAGTACATACTTATAAAGTCACTTATTTGTGCCGATTATGATGCGTGAGTTATAGTTTTCGTAAAAAGCAAATGAAATCAAAACTCACACAAGCAAAATTAATTAATTTTCAGTTGGCTTAACAAAAATTGTCAAAGGACTATTTTAAAAGTGGTTCCACATGCGAAAACTCGTTCAGCAACGTTTATAACTCAAGACCGGCTGGACTGATTTGAGTGTTCTCTGACTTGTTGAATGCGTCTCAGCGTTGAATAGCTATTCATACAACAAATGCACGGGGAAAAATGTATACAGAAAGTTAATTTTCAAATATACTCGTATAATTCTTTTGTACAGGTGTGTCTCTAAGCTCCTCCTAAACGGCTGGATCATGATGAATTTTTTTATGTGTGTTTAGTGTAGCTTAAATTCACATTTTGGCCCTGCGATACCGGTCTGGAACATTTGTTTCATGATTTTTTTTTTATTTCTAACAACACGGGGGAAGATGTCCTAAAAACCTAAAGTTTCTAAAGTAAATATTAGAGCGTCAGTATAACGTCTGACCGAGCTCTTACTAGTAAGACATTAAAAAAGTAAAATAAAAATATTTCAGGTTTATAAAAAAACAATTCCTTTTACAGTTTTTATTGTTAAAATAATTAATTCTCTTTCTGAATAGAAAGAAAAACAAACTCATGCCTAAAAATTAAAATTGCTTGATAATTAATAATTCCTTTTACATTTTATTCATAAATAAATTGTTATTTACGAACGCTTTGGCCCTGATGGTGGATGAATTCTTTTGTTCATTTTTAATGTAACTTAAATTATGACGGCTAACAGCAGCCAACTTATTTGACAACAACAAAACTGCAAATTAAAAAATTATTGGTTTTTAAAAAATGTTTAAACGAACTTTATTTTATACTTGGACCCAGTTACGAAGCCGCTAATGTATATTACACGACTACTGTGTCCTTCGTCGCTGGTAATGCCCCATAATAATTAACACATATTGGTTAAATGAGACTGGATTCCGCTGGTAAGATATCGAAACTCCCACTTCAATGAATGGTTGAGTTTGGCCTTTGTTGACATGGACCTTTGACTTCAAAAAAGCTCTTATAAATAATTCAAAAGATATTCAGTCACATGATCTAGAGGACTTAAAAAAAGTAAATGAATAGAAAAAGCCTTTGAATTGCATTACGAGCTATATGGCATGTTGTAAGCTCATGTCTTCCCAGTTCATTGTCATCCAATTTAAGTAAAAAGAAGCTGCTCCAAATAGTCACACGTTGTATAGCGATTCTATTTAACCGCAGTCATATACGAGTTCTCTGAAACCCATTCCGAACTTGTTCTTTCTTTATTACTCCAACCTGTCAGCTGTCACATATTTTTCTTAATTGACAACACAATGCATCCATTGTGGTTAAATTAATGAAAGTTGTTGGTCAGAAAATAGATGGATCTCACTGCTACTGTTCTTACAGCTACTGTGCTTTTCTTTGCTACTACTGTTCTTATGTTTGTTCTTATATCGATAAACATCTTTTACAAACACAGTCACGTATCACAAGGAATTTACGTTTAACTTACGAATACAATAAGCTCAACACGCACTAAGCTCGTCACGCGTCAATTTGTTATTTTGACATTAATATACGAGTATCCTTTGTGCTGGTGTAATACTAAATTTAAAAGAAGTTTTAGAAATGTCTCTTTATGCGAAACTTACTCAATTGCCAAGTTCTTTAGGAGTCATTTTAAATGTGAGCATGGCTATATATAAAAACCGCGCCTGTCTGCTACAATAACCTCAAATGAAAGATAAAATATAAAAACTAATAATAAAATAGTATTAATCGTTTTGAAAACAAAAGAGTATCATGAAATTTACAAGGTGTAAAACATGTTTAATTGTTTGCTTGTGCGTGTTTAAAGCAGCTAATATTTATGCATTAGTGTGTGTATAAAACTGCATGTATTTGGCAGTGTATAAAGCATGTGAAAAATCGAGAAATAATGCAGAGGCAGACCGAGTTCGAGAAATGGAAATAAAAAGAAAATAATGAAGCAAATAATAAAGGGTAATAATAAATAACCATTATTGTGTAGACACAATATTTCAACGCTGCAACGCAACAATAAAGCTAAACGTTCAAACACAAACCAAAAAAAAAATGTAGAAAAATTATAACAAATGCTCTTAAACGATACTTTAAGACAACAATAAAAAAGCTCCTTACAATGATGCTGCTTAAATGCTTAAAAACTAATATTTCTTGTGTGCTAGACATAATAAAATATACTCCTATATATAAAAGTGATGAATGAATGCACATAAAAAGTTATTAAACATTTTGTAGCCACACCCTAAAAGTATGCAGTGAATTGTTTTAATTTATTGTTCAAATCAAAAAGCCACCTGAACAAGAAAATGCTATAAAATGCAGGCGTACAAAGAGTGTAAATTAAATTCCTATAACAACAAAACTACATATTTAATTGACGACTATAAATAAGTATTTTAAGAATATACGCATGTAGTAATTTATGAAGATAAAAATTGTATTAATTGTTAAAAGTGAACAAGTCCAAAATAATCTCAAATATAAAAAAATAAAGAAAAAAGAACGAAAAAAGTACAACATGTTTTACATCAGCACACACACACAAAGACACTATAGTTTGTTATGAATGACACTACTCTACTCTCTAACTTCAATTGCAAAAATAGTGAATAAGAGGCTGTTAATGTATGTGTTTGTGTGTGAGTAATTGTTGGAGCAAAATTAAACAAAGTTGTATCTTCTCTTATTTCCTCTTCATTTGTTTACATTTGTGCATTTGGCTAAAAAGAGAATCATCTCTTCAAAAGAGTGAACAAATTGAGAGCAAGTTATCACACTACAAAATTGAATTAAAGAAGAGCTTTATTATTTAAAAACAACTTGTGTTTTGTTGTTATTGTAAAATACACAAAAACACAACAAAAACAAAAATGAAAACAAAATTTACTGGATTTTCCCAAAAACCAACTAAAAGTTCCCATTAAGGACAACGACCAGCATACATTTTTTTCCAGCATCGTTACTATTGAAGTATATAAAATAGCAATCTGAAATTTATAATAAAAACCACATCACTACATTGCTATCATCGTCAGCAGATGTGGCAGGAAAAAGGTAATAAATTATAAAATTTCAAAAGCCAAAAGTTGAGCATTAAAATTTTTATGTTCCAACATTTTTTTCGTTCTAAAGCAATTAAAAATAATTTTTCCTTTTGTTATTTGGGCCATTAAACCTTAGAATTTTTAACATAAAATGGCAATAGATTTTATTTTGTGTTAAAAGCAAAAATGAGTTAAAAGACACACAGTGTGCGAGATATTCATTCGTACAGAATTTCTTTACTAAAGAAGGGACTCAAAGGTTTAAAGGCAACATAAATTATTGAGTTTTCCTAATAACTTTTAATGCTTTAAAGTCTATATATCGAATTGCTCATAGCGAAAAAAATAGTTCCGTAGAATGTTTTCAAACAAATCCGTATGTAGCCCTTTCAGCAGCCTGCCTGATTCATGCTATAAACGTTATTTGATTTGGAAAGTTTGTTAGCATGACCTTCTCTCGCTATTTTATAATTCAATTTAGAACGAATATCCGTCATATCAGCTTAGAACGAAAATGACTCTGAAGACGGTACATAGCCGAAACCGGTTTGTTTCCAAACCAAATTTTCGCTTTCGATTTTGTGAAAGTTAGTAGCAAAATGTTCTGTCGTGACAACTTAGCAGGGTGATAATTACTCGATTACATTTTTCAAGAACCAGTTTTCGAATAGTTTGCATTTTTAGAAACTCGGTTTCGAATTTTTACGTCATGAAAATCTGGTTAACCGATTTAAAACAAAAAAAAAAAAAACTGTTTTTATTATATTCATTGCTGATGAAAGTACACACGTGCACAAAAGTCACTTGTCACTTGACTTCTTCAATGAATACTTAATGTATTCAAGGAATTTTATTTGTAACAAAATTACTTTAGATGCTACAAAAGTTATTATCGGTTTGTTTTCTTTAGACTTAAGAGCCTCTTCCTTACATTCGCTTCTGCCTTGAATTACTTTATCGCTAGGTCGCCAGATAAATGCTCCATACATTAGTATGGACTTTACAACTCTAAATGACGAGCCTAATATTTTTGCTCATCTTCGCTAAGTCTTGGTATCAGATGTTCTTCGCAGGCTGTGGCAATCTTGTTGTTTGGCGGACACATTGTTGTGGCAAGTTATACTGTTCATCAGCACTAGTTTCCCTTAGTACAAACGTGGAGCACGTTGGGTCCTTTTTACTGCAGACGCTTTTTGGTGTAGAAATTCGAGACGAAAGGTAGGATACAAAATTTGTTAAGATCCGCATATGAACGCCATATCGGCTCACCGCTATTACCACTGGCTTAAAAGAGTGTGGCCATTTCTCGCCGTGTATAAAAACTCGCACTTGACGAAGTTTTTCTGCGTCGACACTTAGACCTGAATTCATACAAGGTCTTACTTACCCAAACGCTCAATAATGTTACCGACTCTATAAAATGCCGCTTGAACGCTAAGTGGACCTCAGAGAGTTTGAAGAGGATCCCAGTTTTGAAGACAACGAGGTGCATTTTTATATGAAGAGCTATATTAACAAGTAAAATAGGACTACGCTAACCCAGACCCCAGGCATCTACAGAACGTTACTGCTTAAAGTGGATATCAGGCCGGTGGCGGTGCATATTTCTTCAAAAACACTTCATCTTTCAGTGGCAAGGACCTCAAATTAATGATAATCAATATCGTTTGGCCTTAATTGAAGGATACGCTCTTAGGCAATGTACAGTTCCAGAGGGATGGCGCTGCGTACCACGCACACTATCAGATATGGCCACTAAGCTTATGCAAATTGAACCCGCCAGTCTTCTTCCTCTGTGCTTTTCTGAAGCCTGCTTCCAAAATTAACAAACCTCAGGTCCATATTCGGTTGGGTTTCTCTGCCCCCATAAACACTAAAATATTAAACTTTCTGATCCTTGCAACCGTAAGCAGCTGGTGCTGATATATGAAAGATATAATATTCCCTAGCTAGTGGTATCTAATAAGAATAGACCATTGTTAGCGTCCCACAAACATCATTAACCCGCCCTTATTTGAAAGTCCTTTATATCCAATAGATTTCTAACTTTAACTATTGGTAAATTAAAGCACTTTTAAACCCAACACGGCATTCGTTAAAGTTATTTTTATGTAGAGGCCTATTTAACATCCTTTTATTAAGGAAAAGATAACATAATTGGATTTACTTGGAGCCATACACTTACAGTCACACACACATACACACACACACACACACATCACAAATATCGAAAATTAAAACGTTATTCCAAGAAATAGAAACAAAAATTACCCTAATTTCTTAAACTTATCCGTACTCCTCATTCCAACTCAACCCCCTAGAGATTAAATCGCTTGTAAGGATTTCCCTCAAAAAGACTTAAAGACTTATGTTGCCTTTTTTCTTGTTTTTACTTTTACATTTGGTGGATTATTGTAACCCTCTTAAATAACGTGTTTATATCTCCATAAAATCATTATCATGTGACTCATTTTAAATGAAATCGATTTAAGATTGTTAACAGTCTATTCCAAATATTTTTTAACCAAGTGCTTGTATCCGTTTGTCTAAGTAGGTTGTAAAGGGTCTTTTTTAAAGGTGTACAACTTTGAATTTCCATACTATACAAAGACTGCTTAATTTAAAACAAATTTGATGGCTTGTTCATATAAACTAATGAACTCACAAACCCGTAGGGAAAACAAACCAAATACTTTGAATCGTACAGTCGACTGGACGACTTCGAGAAATACCGCATTCGCAACATACCTTGGCCGTCTTCGGAGCAGGTTCACCCGGAGAAACCCGTTGTTTAGACTGCTGCTTGGTCTTCGGAGTACAGTAAGGGATCTATGTTCCATTCACAGTTACAAAACGCCGCAAAAACTCATTCGGATTGCGGTTTAACAACTCCAAACAATCCTTTGAAGTTGTCAAACGTTTACGTGAGCATAAAGAAATTAACGAGAATGAAGTGCTGTTTTGTGACGGAAAATGTGTTTGAATGTAGCTTTTGCTGAACACAGTAACAGCAAAAGCATTCCTTTTTTTAATGTAGGGGTGATAGTGAAGCATATCGCTAAATTTATGAATCCCTTTTCGATCCCCTTTTTTCCTCGAACGGATTTGTAATTTACGATTACCTTAGTCTCAATCAAGGCTCGTGCTACCACTAGCCTTTGCTATCGACTATAGAGATTTCAGGCTGTCGACTTTCTTCCTCATCACGGAGTCTCTTGTAATTGCTAGCATTTGTTTAAGGCTTAGATCCACCATAGCATTTACACTTAACAAGGGTCTGCCGGTGGTCCTAAGTCTTATGCTAGCCAGTGCTGGATATTCACACATTATGTGTGAATCTTTCGAAGCTGTCTCGTCCACCCCTTGGGAGATTTCTCGTCCAACTCTTCAGAATTTCTCCACTGGCCAACAAACACCAAAGTTCATACAGGGATTAACCCCTCCACCTCGTACGAGTCTTCATTGTCCATTCCTGTGGGAATCTCACGATCTAACGCCTCAGAAGTACCTTTAAAGAGTGACTCGTTCACAACTTGCGAGGTATTCATATTCATCTTTTCCGGATTTCTCAATTGGCCAATTAAAATTGTAGTTTCTGCAGAGATTAACCTCTCCGCCTCTTGCGAGGCCTTCTGATAAATCCATCTAATGGTGAGAAATATGTCCACCCACACAGAGCTCCATATGCAAGCACCCTGGATTAGGGATGTTTTATAACTTATCTCCGCTCGACTTATTTAGCCAGACTCCTTGTGGAGACAGGAGCATCTTACCGGCCGCCAACACGTGGAGGTGTAAGTCAGAACTTCTGACAATGCACTCAGTTACGGCAAGCCATTTTCTGCCTGCCAGCTGACGGCCTCTTAATAAAACTTGTAGAAGTTATACAGTATTTTATCTGTGCTGTTGCTATTTCGCAGCTGACATTTTAAACACTGTTTCTTTTGCTGACAGTCAATATTGTGTAAATCCAGGAATTGTTCGGCTTATCCGATTAAGATATTTTCATCGAGAGAGTAAAATGTACCCACCTCTCTTTGAGGAGTTGTATGTAGGGTATATAAGTTTCTGTCGTACTGTTAATGGCTTGCTTGGTAATGAGATTCCTCATTGAGACTCGACATTGATGATGTGCTGTCTGCGCTTTAATCTGCCAGATGGTTTCACTAACCGCCCGAACAAATATGGTGTACCACCTACTATACTGGTTTCCGTTGATACCGTCTGGTTATTTACTGTTGGCTTCTTTCACATTCAGGCTTACAATGCGGCTCGTTTAATGGTATTCAATAGCGCAGAAGTCATTTTTTAAAATTATATTTCGTACAATGAAGAAAGGAATAATTGAAATAGGTGACATCATTTTTTGCCCGTTTTCTAAATTCTGCATAAATTTGTATTTTTATATTTATTCAATTAATAAAATAAAAACACCCGCTAAGTCTAAGTTATCTACCAGTAGCACTCGAATAAAGTTGTGAAGCAACTCTTGACTGTAAATTAATTGCAAAAGTTAAGACATTATTCAGGTATTAAATATTTCTTAAAATGTCAAGTAAATTCCTAAAAAAAAAACAACGACATGACATACAGAAGGAATGATAGTAGAAGTTGAGTTAGAACTTTTCCCCACATGCATGCAGCCATGCAATACACCAACCTACAACTAGACAAGCCTTATTAAACCGCAACATTTGCTTTATTTGTGTTTTATTGTAAATAAAGGGAAACAAAAAACGAACCACATAAAAATATCTTATGGTTTTTCCAACAATGTGACGTCTGCACATTAAATAAAGAAATCCATTGCGCATCTTGTGAGTATTTTGATGTGCGACAAAACTGTCGTATTGTTTCGAGAGTCAATAAAACTTAATAAAAATTTTAGTACAAAGAGCAAAATAGAAGCATAAGTTTGAAAAAGTTGTTGTTCCTTGTTTCAAGTTGAACAATTTTACAGTCATGTGTGGGAAGTAAGTATTAGAAGAAAAAACGAATGCAATAATAAATTCCCTATTTTGCCTTAAAGTGTTAGAAATAAGTAAGTACGATTTCGAGATACGAGATACTCTGAACCATAATAAATATTTCAAATGGGCAGAGAGGCTTTTTGAATTCGATAACACATTTGGGTATCAGAAAGCAAGTTCTTGATTTCATTAAATTTTGGTAGCTATAAAACCGGGAAACACAACCCACGGAATTTCTTATAATACTCTCTGTAACGGACACAAATCATACCAAGTTCAGCTCAACATTGCCAAGTTGTAGACTTGTCAGCAGACGGGACTATCTTTAGCGGTTTAGCTTTTTCAGTGCACTGGTTTGATTATTACTTCGATACAGAGGTAAAGTGGTGAAACCATGTAGAATTTTGTATGGAATTTCCGTCATCCCTTGTCATTTTTTGAAAAATGACACTGAAGATGGCACATAGCCGAAACCGGTTTGTCTCCACAACAAACTTCACAAGGGATGACGGAAATTCGTTCCAAAATTCTACATCAAAACACCCTGTCGGAATGTCAAATCAAGTATGGTGAAACTGTTGCGATCCATCGCAGACAAACCTCTGTCAAACTTATTTAAGCTCAAAGTGTTTTGATGTTTTGAGAAGGAATTAAATATAAAAAAGTTATAAAAAGAACATTCAGAAAATTGTTACAAATTATTTTCAAAGTTTAAACTTAAACCTGGATTTTTTGAAATAAAAAAAAATTAAATACTAATGATGTGCGTTTGAATAAAATGCGCCAAACATAGTGATTAATTGAACCGATAAATTATTGATTGCAATTCTTCGGTACAAAATAATCGATAAATTCCGTTAAACTTTAAATTTAACATAACAATCATAAAAAAGTTTATTAAAATTCGTTGTTTGGTTCAGAGTTTGGGACGTTTTTGAAATTGAATTTAGAAGGACGCTTTGTATTCAATTCATACCTTTCTTTCGTTGTGGTCTTAGGAAGAAAGGAACTCTGATAATACAGAAGTACAAATCCGTGACCATTATTTCAACATTGTCTTTATTTCATACCATGCAATCATCATATTTCGCTTAATTTGAAGAACTGTACCTTGGGGATTTGTAGAGTCATTATCCTTTATTTTTTCCTTGCAAGTTAAAGGCTTGTGGTGAGACCATAAAGCGAATTTAACATCAATAGAAGACTTACAATACTGTCTTCTTAAGAGAGCATCTTCAAATATTTCGCTTCCGAAGTCTCTCATAATCGCAAATAGTACTAATGGGTTTCGAAAAAAGGTTTTATTTTTTAAATCTGGGGTGTAGTAGAGTTGATGCTGGTTATTTAGAGGCATATTGTAGAAGTTTATTGTTTATGTAATAATATTCGAGTATTTTGAAAATAATCGATTAATACTCGATTAATTTAGATAAAATTAAATCGAAACGAAATAACCGACAATCACATTTCGACTGAGCTTGCTTTTATTAGGCATACATTCTTCAAGGTAAAATTGGATTGGACCAGTTAGAATTTAAATCAAACCAATGCTACACATTTAAGCTGCAGATGTGTCAAAGTCAATTTAGCTCAGTTA
Organism: Phania funesta; assembly: GCA_963932375.1. NCBI lineage: Eukaryota > Metazoa > Arthropoda > Insecta > Diptera > Tachinidae > Phania > Phania funesta. The sequence continues at coordinate 73,786,471 of OZ010656.1, forward strand.
GAATTGATACTTCCTAAGAAAAATGTTTACAAATGATTAATAATAATCTAATAAATTCGAATTTAGCATACTCATTCTTGTTAACAAATATCTACTTGAAATAAGATTGTCAACGAACTTTATGTACCATTCTAATAAAAATAGCTTTACCTACTTTCCTCCACAAGAAGACCTGTAATTAGCAAAATCACCGAGCATTCCTTGATGGCCATTGAAGTAAATCTGAATTTTTTACGTCCCTTATTACTTAGGGCCTTCATACACTTATATTTTAGCCACTTCCTTTTTTTATTCGGGCATTTTTTGTTAAATTCGTACATAAAATACAGCTTATATTCGTTTAACTGCCTACACTCACGAGGTACCAGAAAGAAGTCGAGTATTTACACTGTTTTTTTAAACACACTATGGAGTCATAATTTAAGATTAACTACTACGAGTATTTTTTATGAAATTTTTAATAAAGAATTTTCATACATCATGCCGAACTTGAGTTGGATACGAAATCAAATCACAAATCGACACCATAGAATTATATGTCCATATTCTTCCGACATCGCGCTAAGGGCTGCTATATACAGCCTGTTTAACGATATCGAACGTTAATATTCGCTTGAAAAAACTGATTTGCCTTTGTTTCACCATGTCGAACGTTAACCCTCGGTTAAAAAAAGTAATTTGCCTTCCTTTAATTTATTCATTTATTTCTTAGTCCATTAATATACAAATAAATTCATAAAACAGTTGAATAGATGGACGCAAATCAATTTTTCTCTCATTAAATTCAAGCGAACGTTATCGGTGGATATCGTGGGACAGGCTATTATATTTTGCGAAATGACAATATCGCCCAAGAATAATAAAGCTTAATATTTTTAAAGTCTTTGTGGAAACTTTCGTACAATGGTTTTTTGTGAATCTCGTCGTGGATTCGGTAATGTAACAACACGCCATGCGGTATTCAGTTGAAGCCGTCTAAAACAATTGTTGTGTCAGAGAAAATGCTGTGCGTGAACTCATAACACATGTATACAACGTTATGATCTCGATCAACTGAAAGGTGTTACTATGGGGTGTTAAAGTCAATTCTGCTCTTCATTTCTTCTCGTTACCAAAACACACTGTTATTATCAAAATGAACTGGCACCCCATATATTAGTATAACTTAAGAACGGTCTGTTCTAATTGGCTGAGTAAAAAATTCAAAAATGCTTATTAAAATTACTGTTAAATGTCATTCACTCTATAAGTTGTGGTGAAAACAATTTTATGCAAAATTTGTAAAATTTTGATATTCAAAAAGTCACAAAATAAAAAGAAACAAAAATCTCACTTTTTGCGATAGGCATAAAGTTTTAACAGTTTCAAACGAAAGAGCTATAATTAAATTAAATCGATGCACAGCTTTTGATTTTATCTAGAATAAGGTTGCCATATGCATTAATTAAGTTTTGTTAAAATTTATTGATGCAAGTTCCACAAAAGCAGGTAAGAATATTGTCAGGAGTTTTTTATTTAAATTAATAAAAGAAACCGTTCTCCAGCTCCAGTGAAACTCTTTCCTTTTCAACATAACGGAATATCTCGAAAACTTGAAAGAAGAAGTGCAGATGCAAATTCAGCACCACAAATAAACTTAGAAAAAACTTTCTGTTGCTCCAGTCCAAAAATGCACCTAAATGTGTATAAACTTGTAAAACAACCGGAGATTAAAGCATTAGTCCCGCAAATAAATAAATAAAGTCAACATTGCACGAACTTTTGGGCGTCACGTAACTTGCTTATAGCTTAAAAAACGGCTCGCATTAATTGTGCTAAAGAAATGTTAAACAAAAATTTTCCAATGGTGCTATAAAAGGCATCTTTAAGATGACTATAAGCCAAGAAACATAGATACACGCGTTGGACCCCGAAACCAAAGAGCAGTCAACTGTGTTTCAAGATCAGTCAAGCGAGAACGAAAAATGACACTGAAAATGGCACATAGCCGAAACCGGTTTGTCTCCAAACCAAACTTGACAAGGGATGACGGAAATTCGTTCCAAAATTCTACATCAGCCAAAGCAAGAGATAAAAACCGGGCATGTAGTTGCCCTATCCTTAGAATATCAAGGGACTTTTAATCGGAATGTTACTTAATAATTCATTGGCCAACAGTGTTCACAGAAATGAGAAAAAACAACTGCCGAATACGGATCACCATCACGATACTAGTTCTAACATCAGCTGCAACAACTGCGTTTCTGAGGATTATTTAGGCATACAGCTCTTGGAGCCATACAGCCCAGATTGGACAATTAATGACTTTTTTATATTTTCTCATATGGTATTGAACGTTTTCTGGTATCTGAAGAAAATTCATGTTTTGGAGATACCTCCATCGGAGTAAAAAATGGCTTCTATAATTGGCTTAATCCCATGAAAAAGTGTATTGTCTTTCATGAGGAATACTTTACAAAACAATACATTCTGTTGCAGTTCCAGTCTAGAGTTATCGTAGGTATGTTAGCTATTTGTTTGCCAAAACAGGCGGCAGGAACTCAACCACTCAACGTTGAATAGTAGATTTAGTACGACGAGCCTTGCCACAAGTAACTATCGCTACGGCGATACTAAAGAAGAACCATAAAATATTTGGAAACTAAAAAACAAAAACCAAAAAATAAGGCTTTTCTTTTTTGAAAACGCCTTTAATTTAAGGTGTCTACACTTAAGACCAAATATCCTTTTATATATTTATATCTTGAAGATAAAAAAGCTTCTGATATGAACATTTTCATAAAAAATAATGAACGTAATTATTCTCACGTCTCCCTACATTTTTATCGCACACTGTGGCTTTCATTTGTGTATAAAAAGCAATGCGTATTTGCATTTAATTTGAGTTTCAGTAACGCACACATATGTACATGCATTTTGACATGTGTGTGCATATTTGGGCGTGTATGGGTGTGTGTGCGAGTGTTTATCTAAAGTTTTTTTTAGTGCTTTTATATTAAGAGGCATAAGAGATTCTTTATTTAAACTCATGTAAAATATTAAAAAAATAAATAAAAATTTGTTGAATGAAAGCCCCATTTTTTTTGACGAAGTGCACATCAAAATTAAATGTTGAAGGTCATAAAGCAACATTTTTTTTACATAAGTAAGTTATTTTAAAGGATTTTTATAACTCGACAGGCAGTCAGAGTTAAACAAAACCACTGCTTCAATATAAAATTAGCTTTAGTCCAAGCTAAGATTCATTAATTTTCTCGCCGGTTCAGTTAAAGAGAAAATATTATTTTCTTCATTGTCTATTCACCCCTAATCTTCTCCACACACAGTCCGCTGAGTTTCAGTTAAGTTTAGAAGAAAGAAACAATGTAGAACGACTTGTGATTCGCCGAGATTAGAGACGTCTGGTAATCTTGCAGACATTATTGGGAATCCGCCAACTATACAAAAGCCGAAGTTTCAGTTTACATGTATATTTTTGTAACGAATTTCGAAAACGGTGCTCTTTTGAAGAACAAGATAAATGAAACTAAAGATGGCACATAACCGAAACGGTTTGTCACCAAACCAAACTTGACTTGAGATGGCGGAAATTCATTCCAAAAATCTGCATCAAAACACCCTGTCGGAATATCAAATCAAGTTTCTGTTTACACCTTCCAAATAGTCAGCCAACTAGACAAAAGATAAGCGAGTCTACTATTGTTCTCGTATCCAAGAGCGGTACTCCTACTAAGGTCCAAAATGTAATATTTTGTTATCGTAAACAATCGCTTGTCTTCACTTTGTGAGAACATTTTATATAAATACATATTTGCTGTGGGAATATGAGCTTTGCCACTTTTCTAAATGATTCAATACCAAATTCTCAGATTTTTTTTTAAATCTTCGGCACCAACCCTACTAGTTTAATTCTAACAAAATTAGTTATTAGGGAGAGTATACCAAGTTTAGTATTTATAGACATTAAATTTTAATTCAACTACTTTGAAAGCAACACATACTTTCTTTGTAGAAACTAATACAACTTAAAAATAATTTTTTCTACCACGCATTGATGAGCTTTTGATGAAGAACTTCTATTATGTGTAAATATTTTGGTATCGGAAGAAGTTAAGATATCATTTCTTTACAGAAACGGTTTAACAATGAAACACCATTCAAATTGAAACGGTGCGCATATGAGTCTGGTATCTAAATTTTAAATACCCTGCTGCCAGTAATAAATGAAATGTTGATGTGAATTTCTCAGGGAAAGTGTAAAATCTCTAACTTTATGAAATATTATAGCACACCACTTTCATAAGTCTACTCGTTGAACTTGTTTGGTGGCAACTACCAGGCCAGACGTATAATTAATTTTAATATTAATTTTTATTACTTATACGCCCAGAAATCCTTAACAGAGATTATTTTACTTGTAAGAGCTAATACGAAACTCATAATATTTTCAATACAGCAATGATATGAAAACGTAATAAATTTTAAATAATTTAATGACAAACCATTAAAATTACGGTCGAAGCCATTAAATTATGCAAACAAAAATCTTATCTGCTGCAGCTATGGAAAGAAAACCATAAAAATAAATAAGCACTTAAAGTATATTTGAGGAAATAAAAAACATGATTGAGGTAACCATTGTTGAAATTGAATCGTACAAAACTGGACCAACTGGATTGCTTAGAACCCAAATGCGGGAATGGCATAAAATCTTTAAAGTGAATTCCAGAACAAATTTTTCGAAAACTAACATTGCATGATTGTTTCTTAGTCATGCTATGATTACATTATGTACAATTTGTACGGATAATTATAATTTATTTATCAGTCGTAAAGAATTTATCAATTGTTGTAGAGAACGTAATATAGTTGTCACGACCATGCAACGCCATGCTTTTTGTAGGCGTGTACAAGAAATGTTATAAAAGATACAAAATATTCGTACATTAATTGGGAGCGAACAAAATTAAAGATTATTTTTTAAATAAAAATGACTTTGCAAACAGCAAATATGTTTTCACATTTATTATCTTTGAGAGCTTCCTGAGTCAGTTGCGTTTGCAAATAGACGTCTGTTTTGTAAAACCCCAGAAAAATGAGTATGTAGCGGAAAACTCGAGTGCTCTTTCCGGTTAATTCGAATCGCCAAAATCACCAAAAGATTGGGCGACTTGGAGAAACATTCTTTCAAATGTGTGTTTTTAAGGACTGCATTGAATATCTCCTGGAAACCAGCAATACGAGCCTTTTGGCCCTCTTTTGTTACGAATTTTTCCGCAGAAGAAGTAGTTACTTCTCAGCAGTCTTACTTCTCAGCAGTGTAGACTTCTATGGCCTGCCGACTTGTGTGCCGAATCTATTTACTTCGAAAATATAAATACAAAAGTGTCACTTGTTATTATTTCCAGAAGTCATATCCCCTCAAATATATTCCAGGTACTCGTAGGATTTGGGACGATTTGTAATACTTTTACTCTTTTTCAAAAAAACATGGTTGAGTTAACCATAACCTAAAAGCAGCATATTACGATTGAATAATATGGTTGTAAACAAATCGTATTTCTAATCTGGATAATAATAACAAGGTCCCCGCAGGTGACTAAAGCCATCAAATGCTTAATACTGTACGAGGTAACCACGTAAGCTACAGCTCCCTCATACTGTGATTAGCCACCAAAAGAATTTTACATATTATGTTTATTAAAAATATTGTATAGTAAAAGTTACTATATTATTTTTGTATAGTTGCATTACTCAGTTTATGTTTAGAATTTTATTAGAGATTGTTTTTTCCAACTCAACCATGTTGCAGTTCTTATTGGGGAAAGTCATTTAATGATTAAATGTAAAAAAAACTTGTTTATCGCAACTAAAGTAATGTTAACATTTTTTTTAATTAATAATATATGTTTACCAATGCAATACATTGTGTTAAAGAACATAATATGGTTGTAGTGACTAACTCCACAACCATGTGCCTGTACATATCATGCTGATCAGAAGATAGGATAAAAAAACGACAACATTTGTGTTGTTCTTCTTTTTCTGAAAGCTAAGACTGATTTTTCTTGCCTAAAACTTTGAGGCTCTTAAAAGGATCTTAAACTGAAAAAAAACAAACTTGAAGGAAACCATTAATTCAAATAATAGGAGAAAATAAAACAAATCCGACAAACTTGACTTTGGTGCTTTATTAAATTTGCAGAAAAAAAAATTAAGCAGTGAGAAGAATTTCAAGTAAAATTGACATTGAATTTAACACGTTGGACATGCTGTCAATGTAGAGCTGTCATCAAGGGCATTATTTTTACAACATGAACAAAACAGCAACAAACTAACTCATATACATAAGCACGCACAGCATTGCGCCTCATTTTCGCTAGATTGTTTCAGTGTATTGAGAATCAAAACATGAAATCATTAAGTTTACACATAAATCCAACAGTTGCTGATATTCTTGTTGTTGTTGCTGTAAAAACTGATAAAGGAAATATTCACAAAAGGCAGAAAATCCTCCACAATGTAAACGAAATTATGGCAACGGAAAACATATAACTACATGTCGCAACTACAACTGCCGTCAAGCACACATACACAACAACGACTACTACAGCGCACATAACATAAATGCAAATACTCACACTTGTACAATAAGTATGCTAGAGAAAATCCTCGTATACTACATCAATATAAATAGACGAAAGGAAGCTTAGAAGGTGATAATCCAATCAATTAAACAGGCAGCAGAAGTCAGCAGCTAACAGTTAGAGGGGAAGCGGAAACAGATGAACTGCGACTTTCTATGTAACGATAATGCCGCAGCTAATACTGATAACAAAACAAGCAACGAATTCTCAGGCACAAAATTTCGCACATAATGTCTTTGGCAATACATGAGTCATTTAATGCCAAAGTAAATCTTTAAAAATATCAAGGTTATAAACAGTTTGATAGAATTTCTTGGCAGTAATAATAAGTCTTCTTAACCAAAATTTAGGTATTTATTGCCCAACTTATGTTTTATTGAAAAATTTTGCCCATCGCAGACATATACCGAGTTGGAGGGGGTTTACATAAGATTGGAAGAACTGTTTTCTGTTATCTATAGGAGTAAAATATAATCGGATGTCTTGTGTATACGGCGGATAGGATAGGACTTTCAAATTGAGTGTTTCTAAGAGGGATTTGACTCACGCACAGTGCTTTGATCCCATATATCGATGGAACATAAATATAAGGAGTTGTCGCGGGATTTGAAAATTTATTAAACTAAAGCATAAAATAGTTTAATTAAGAAAAATAATAATTTTTCCATGTGCCCTTTAAATTCAAAATGTTATTTTAGCTACATGTGTAAATGTAAAGCTGCATAAATCGACACCGGGAACACAAATAACAGCAGCAACTAGCTTGTCATTTTTCAATGTAATCGCAGCAAGGATTCTAGTTTCTGCCACATATCCTTTAGGGTAAAAAGACTATAACTCCTACAAAATTTATCCGATTACTGTGTAATTTTGCATGTTAGCTGGTCTTTGCCACAAACATATATGTGCTGTATAAAATCCAATTAATGATTAAGAAAATAAAATACATTTGGTTCGTACACTTGATAATTTCTTTTGAAATCTAAAAGTAAAAAATTTCCGTAAGAGGCAGCCAAAGGCTGATATGAGATTATATTTGGCTATATGATGAGAAAACCGTTATTTTACTTTGTTTTTAAATAAAAAAAAATTATACTTAACCCTTTGCACTCGGCACCGTTTCGGACGTTGCCTACCAGCAACTCGACGCCGCTTTTTAACGAAAACGTTCATCCTGGAAACGTGATATTATACAGTATAATCTTAGAACCAAGTAAGGAATGCTAATGAAATTTGTTTTATATGAATTTGTGGACAATGAAGAACACATGTTTACAAAAAAAAAAAAAAAAATATCAAAATTTATTTTTTCTAATTTTCTACAGTATGGTAAAGTTTTTCCCAATATGCATAGCGGGTTGATTTGTACATGTTTCACAATAAAATATTGTTTTCCGCCTTCCCCCTGGTGTTTTTCTGTCAGAACAGACAATACAATCCCGTTTTGTTCCTCCCACATTTGGAATATGTAACTAATTATTCAGTCTATTGTCTGACAACGATGTAGATGGACGTGATCGAGATTCGAAAATCACCTTTAACTACTTTACAAGCCATTTTACAAACTTGTAAAGTGTCATTGGTTTTTGTTGTTTTCCTTCTTCTCAGATTAGGTAAAGTATGAAGGAATTTATAACGCTCATTTCCAATCCCCAAAAAAAAAAATTTTCTCCACCATTTCAAAGATGTCCCCGAACTATTTGGATTTTTCTTGTGTCTTTTCTACTAAATTAGTGTATAATAAAATTTTAACTTTTATTGTATTAAAATTGTAGTTCAACAAAGTTACGTCAAACAATCAAAATTTTAATGCTACGTTTAACCTTCTTAAAGGAGTTTAATTATTGGCAGGTTCTTTTAATTATAAAGTTTCCTTTACGATAGAGTTTTAGTTTTACAAACTGTTATTTTATTTAGTTTATCTAACACTTCAGTTCAACATAACGGCTACTTCTTAATCACGTTGTTCACGCTTTAACTTTTCACTCGATACAAACTCTTAGCTTGTCCACCCAGGTCTTTTTCTAGTAGTCGTCTATTACATAGAAACTTTAATTATGATATTTGTTTTTGTTACTACTGCCTGTTTTGTTACTTACTGTTACGGTTTCTTTGCGTTGTTATTGTTTACCCATATTATTCAATTCTGGAATTCGGCTTTACATGTTGATGTTATATCGTTGTTGTTGTTGTTGTTGCTCTGTGTGTATTCACTTTCCTAGTAATTTGTATGAGTTTAGGAGTATTGTGTTTTGTTGTTGTTATAGCACCGTCCTGTCTGTACAGTGGGTGCCAAAAGTATTCGTATACCTTAACTCTAACACTTTCTGTACAGTGAGTTCTACAAGTATTTATACCACTCCATTCTTGCAGGCTAGAATACTTGTTCGCACTTATCTTCGTCACATTATTATAGCATTTAATGTTCTTTTTTCCAAAAGTTTTATGCCAAACTGTGCATACTTACGTCTGTCCGTATATAAAAAATGATGTAGAAACACATATCACCCAAGTTTCCTCTCTATGCTGAAGTAAACCGTAGTTTTGTCTCTTGTTGTTATTGCAGGTTTCCAATGACATTTTCACACAAATACCCACAACAACCAATAGAAAGCAATGAGACCAATATTCAGCTCTGCCATCAGTAGAGCAAAAATAATATTTCATGTCCTTGTCATCAATAATAGAAGATTATTTTACGTTTTCATAATTCACGTTTCATTACAACCAATTTTTTCTTCTCCCTTTTCGTACCATATTCATTTATTAGCAACACTACAATCTGGTGCAAATTAAACGATGGCTATTGTCACTACAGTACAAGCGTATGTAATCTAGTGATTGATGATTGTGTCATTTAATAATTTCTTCTTTCATTAAGCATTTTCACGAAAATGATTAAAAGTAAAGAGAAAAACGTTGAACAAATAATATTTTCTAAAGAAGTATTTGCAACGCTTTAGAATGGTCAACGCTATCGTTCAGGAGACGAGACGTTACAGGACACGAATGGGGTAAAAAAGTTGAATATTTCCGCCTTTGATGGTAAGGGGACCGTCATCTTGTTGCCAAAAAAACTAATGCTTCCAGCAGAAGTCACTGGTGCGGATGTCGGCAATTATGTATGGAATACAATATCAGATAATTCCATTGTAATCCTGGCTGTATGCGATGTGGCACCGTCTTGTTGAAACCATATGTCAGTCAAACCCAAAGCATGCAGTTGTGGCGTTAACAAGTTTTCAATCATATCACGATATCGCTCCTCATTGACAGTTACCGTTACGCCGTTTTCAGTTGTAAAGAAGTAAGGTCCAATGATTCCTCCTGACCAAATTGCACACCAGACAGTCACATTAATTGGATGCAAAGGTGACTGATGAATAATGCCCATAACCGACTATTCTGTTTGATCACATATACATTGAAATGAAAATGTGCCTCGTCACTCTTTATGATTTTTTCATGAAAAATCGGGGATGTCATAGGCGAGCTGTAGCATCCTATTCTGGATCTTAAATGGAAACATATGCAATCTTTGTGCAAAATTGTGGCCAAAGTTGTTCTTTCAAGACCAAGCTCTTGAGGACGGTGTCGAATTGAGGTTGATGGATTGTTTTGAACACTTTCTTGAACAGCAGTAATGTTTTCAGCCGATCTCGCATTGCGTTGTGGTCCATGCTTGGGCCTATCAGCTACAGTTCCTCTTTCTTTGAAATCATTCACTACACGATAAATAAAGCATTTTGTTGGCACGGTGTTTCTCCCAAACATTTCACGTAACTTTCTCATCGTCACAGTAATCGATGATTGATTTTGACAAAATGTTTTAACGATTAAAACACGTTGGTTTACCGAATATTTTTTCGTAATAAATTTGCCACGTCTCTACTTTAGGACTGCCAAATATGAACTGTCAAGACTATTGTTTACCAAAATGGCGGCAAGACAAAGTTGTATACCTTCCCGGCGGAAACCCTGTACTATCAAATGAAACCCCAAGGATGCCACAGTTTTTAGCATCTGATAGTGATGCCGACCAAGGCGCTTTAAGGGAAGGTCACGAAACGGATACACAGAATAATGTTGATTTTCAGAAGCCTGAAGTCTACTTTATCTAGAGCTTACACTGGCTCACTAAAGTTTAAGAATTTTGAATTTCAGTCAATATTGGTCTAAGTGATTCCAGCGTCTCATAAAAAGGACCTCTAATCAACAGATTTTAAAGAAGAAATTGACAGTCGGGCAATGTGGCAGCGTGCGCTGAGCTTGTGCAACTCAACAGTTTATATATCCGGAAGAGAGTGTTTCTTCTGTAATGTGGTGACACCTTTCACGTTGAAATAGAACGACGCTTTCGTATTATACAGAATATTTTGGAAAACGGTGCTCATATGATTCTCGAGAAGTTATGAAATTTTTTAAAATAACGGAAACTTAGCAAAAGCTTTAGCCAAACGAAATTTTTTTCATGATCGTACGTACATTAATAGTTAATACGTTCTTGGGAATCAAAAGGTTTTGATTGTTCTTCACTTTTATGGTAGTAAGGACTCATTACCACGATCGGGGTTACAGGAATGACGTTCTTAAGATCATTACTAGAATATTAATTTCCAGTAGTTTTGTGAGTTTCAAAAAAATATTTCTGGTTTAATCCTATTGATTTAGAATTCATGAAAATAATGTTTTAGAGATCACTTTTTCAAGTCATCAGCATTTATTTAGACGCATATAATTGTAAGGATTTTTAGCTATTTTTTCCATAATCGTCGCTTGGATTAAAACATATTAAATTCTGTATTTTAAAGCCTTTTTTCCGTCGTCTATCTCTTCATAGACAAAGCCCATACGGCCATTGTTTGGCTCTGTGTATTCTTTCAATGGCAACCTTTCATATCAGTTTTGTAATGAATGGCATCATCAGACAATGACTTCGGCAAATAGAAGCTGAAAATAGTCATAGCTGAAGTGTGGGCGGTTGTGTAGTCACTAGTCAAATAGTGCTAACAGAGATAATATTGTTATTGATACTCGTACATGAGTTTGGTGCAAAGATTTTCTCATTTGTGGTCGTAGTTGTTTCTGGGTTGCCATTTTCTATACGCATATATTTCTATTGTTCGTTTAATCTATTGTCTATTTGCCTTTAGATATTACGATTGAATCCGTGTTGTACGGAAGAGATAATACACGCACGATGACATGATACATAACACAGAGCCTCTTGCATATAGTACATGCGTAGACATGTTTTTGTATGTAACATTTTGCCTTTAGGCACAATGATGCACTAAAAGAAATTTATTTGTTTATTTTTTTCTCTATTCTCTTTTTCGATTTTACGAATTAAACTTTTCATAAAAGATAGAAAATATTAGTTTGTCTCTCTATTTCAACAGAATATTTTATACGTACTTTTTTTCACAGAATTTTTTTTTTTAATTTATTTTGTCCCTGTCCACACATGCAATTTTAGTTGCTGCAAATCCTGAGTTTGCTGATGAGAGACGAATGAAAATGGACACTGAGCGGCGTGTATTTGCAATCTTCTGTTTCTCGAATTCGCACTTTTCAGCTAGAAGAAAAATCTAAACTGCAGAAGCAGAATTTCAACGTGTGAACACGAATACAATTTCAAAACAGCATGGGGAAAAATTGCTGGAACAAAAATTGCATATGTGAATGGGAATTTTTAACAATCGCGCAAACTAAGTGCGCCCTAGTATAATGCTTATATACTGATCTTCGTACTATTTCATGGTTGCATTTGAATAATGGCGAGTTGCCAGATTCGTCGAAATTGTGAACATGTAAAAGCTAATGAATGTCATTTAAAATTTTACTAAACAATATTTTGCGTTAATTTTGAACAGCATTTGCGGATTAAGTGCTATTTCTAGTCAAATCAATAGTCTTTTAGAAAATTTATTCATTTTACTAAAATTCAAATTTGGCATCAAAATTTCAATGGCTGGACAAGACATAACATTTTTGGGTAGGCGATTGCGAAAAGTAGAAAATTCAAAACGACTTGTCCTTTATAATTATACAGGCTTTTTGTATTTGTTGAAATTAGGAGCGCATCCAGAAGGAGGGAAAGTGGAATACTTGCCACACGAATACAGTTAAAAGTACAATTTGACCCAAACGAAAAATTGTTAAATTTTGTGTTTCCTTTGAGCTTAAGCTGGGTTTGTGCCTAGTTAAAAAAAATTACCTGCGCGTAAATGACGGTATAACGTAACGATTGAAACTTATAGAATTGATCGAATTAGAACCTCCTTGGTACTTAAACCAAACACTAGAAATTTAAACTTCGGTTAATCCATCATTTGTTGGATGTAGGGAGAATTGAAATTCGTTAAAGTTGATTTGACACCAACGAAAGAAGAATTTCATCTGTCGTAAAAATGTCACATGTGCGAAAACCTTAAATCAATATTGTCATGAAAGTTTTTAAATATCATCAGAATATTAAGTAATTGCAACCAACGTAACAACAACACAAGACTACAAATTCTTAATTTTACACTTGTAATTAATCAAATAAGTTAAACACATACACATACAAATATTTCTTCATCTACACACATATACAAGCCTGCACATAGAGAAAAATATTGTTGAGTCAAGCTTCTTTATTTTCCAAGTTTATATCAACATGATCAAAATATAATCCCTTGTGTCCATTAGGTAATTAAAATTGATCATATTATGTCTACAGATGACCATAGTGTAATTAATAATTACCATTAATCGAATTTTCGAAGAAAACTGAAATATATGGATACCGCATAAGCCAGCTGGCCATACATGACATTGGTGTAACTGAAAACTAGTCTGTGTCACTCATAAGCAGATAATTTCGATTGTTAAAGCATGAAGACTTGTCGCGCAACAAAAAATTTAGATGGTTCTTGAAAACTTAAATGGACCAAGTAGTTATTAGATTTTTACAGAGAATGGCCATGTCACTACCAAATTTTTCTCTGCGTGTGTATGACATGAAATGCTTATGTGTTTCTAAAGCATTTTCCAATAAGGGCAGATCAATGTTGGCAGTATGTGGCAGCCATGTTGTTTTGATGACGTCTATCAAATTTTTTTCTTATTCAGCCACTGATGCAAAATCGACATTGAAGCTTACACGATGAAGGAGTTAGTCCAATTGAAATGTGTGACCGAAAAATTATCTTTAGCGACGAAGCGCTTTTTTGGCGACTGTATAATTTAACAAGTAAAATAGGTGGCAATTCATTCACAATAAGTTATTGGTTGGTGAGGATTTTAGGTTGGCTGAATTATTGGTCCGTACTTTTGCACCACAACGTTGGTGAAGCGCTCGTCGTCAACGACGATCATCACAGGTCAATTGAATTGAACGGTGTGGCATAGGACAGATATGTCGTTACATAGGGATACCCCATGTGCCTCACAGCGCACGCTACAATATGCAGGGATGGTAAACCCTTGCGGATGTGATTTGAATTGGTCTCCAAAATCAAAAGATTTTACCCCGTTAGATTTTAATTCTGAAAGGGCTCAAAGCAGATGGAATTAAGGTCATGATAAAAATTCAGACGAATCTAGGTGGCAACTCTCAGATCCTTGACGCCTTGTGAAGATACAATAGGAATTTAACTATTTCACATTCCTTATACTATACGATCGCATACCTGGGTCTTTCAAATGAAAATAAATCGATAGTATCCCACGCACGGCTTGTTTTATTTCATTTCAATATCAAGTCGTCCTTATGGGAAAACGCTTTATTAATATTACATGTGTCTGTATGTACTTTCTGTTAAGAGGAAACATAACGAAGGCAACCTTCAAATATTAAAACAAATAATTTTGTGAAATTAGATGTTCGTAGAAGAGCACAAGTAGAATTTCGTTTACTTTTAATGAAAGACGAAGAAGGGAAAAGAAAAATAATAATCAGCTTTATTTAGAAAATGCAAATTACTGACTTGTTATCAAAAAGGGGTCGACTAAGTATTTCTCCGAAAACAGTAGCCCACATAAAATATTTTATTTAATGATAGAGATTAAATTTAAAGATTTTTGGTAACAAAAAAGGATTTCAGTTATTCCAATTATTTAATACAACTTTTTTTCTATGTAAAATTTGTCGTCGTTATTTGCTGAAATAATTGTTTATTATAGAATTTTCGACCATCGTTAATTTATCAATTACTCGTAGTTGCTCAAGCTTTAAGATCTTAAATAAAAATTTTTATTCTTGAATTTTTTTTATAAAATATTTTATTTTCTGATAACATTACACAAAGGCGTAGCGAGATATGGAATATGATTACAAAATAACAAAAATAAGCAATTTTATTTAAGAACTTAAATCTTAAAAAATTAATTAATATTGCTAAAATAATATTTGAATATTTTTATAAATTTAAATATATCTATTTTTACAATTTTTTATTATCCAACTTCATTTATTGTCTGTTCTTAGTAATTTGACTTTGAATAAATTACCTTCAATCTACTTAAATATGCAAATTCTTGTTTGGGCCAAATATCTTACAGCATTTCCTGCATCAGGAAGAATTTTTAGGGAGGATTTACAAAAACACAATGGCTGTATTCATTTCTGGATTCTTAAACAATTTTTTTTGCTTCAGTTATATGTCTGTAATTTTATTAACCGAAAGGGAGTTTTTCCTGGGTTTCCTAGGCACAAAGGAGTAAAACACTAGATATAGAATAGATATTGAGTAGAGATATAGTAGACCATTCCGAGACATATTAGAGAAATAGATAGACAAAAGGTAGCTATAGAAAGGCACTATAGTTACAAGATTTGTCAGCTTTAATTATTTGCTGTCTTTTTGAAGATTTTTTTACGACACGACATTTTTTGACGATGTTTGCCTCCACATTTGACGATATTTGAACACGTACAGGGTGTCCGCCAGGAAGGTATCGTATATTGATAAATGTTTTATTTAATGTCGGCAATTATTTATGGAATACAGCCTCAGATAAATGTCCGCCTCTGTCCGCCTTTAGAACATATTTTTCATTACATACTCACACATCTGACGCGGTATTTCATTAATTTCATCACGAATATTTTGTTGGAGTTGTTTGCATAAACCTTGCTTTTCAGATATCCTCACAAAAAGATGTCCGGAGGAGTCAAATCAGGCGACCGTGGAGGCCAATCAACATCACCATTCCTTGAAATAACTTGTTGTGGAAAGAGGTCTCGCAGTAATTTCATTGTAATCCTGCCTGTATGCGATGCGGCACCGTCTTGTTGAAACCACATGTTAGTCATGGGCGAGCTGTAGCATCCTATTGGCATATGTACGGCGGCGTAAATGGTCTTCTGGAAGAAGCTCTTGTGTCAACTGAATCTTAAATGGAAACAAATGCAAATCTTTGTGGTTGATGGATTGTTTTGAACACTTTCTTGAACAGCAGTAATGTTTTCATCCGATCTTGCAATACGTTCTGGTCCATGCCTGGACCTATCAGCTACAGTCGTTTTTTCATTCATTCGAAATCATTCACTACACGATAAATAGCGCGTCTTGTTAGCACATTGTTTCTCCCAAAAATTTCACGTAACTTTCTCATCGTCACAGTAATCGATGATTGATTTTGATAAAATGTTTTAACGATTAAAACTCGTTAGTTTACCGAATATTTTTTTTATTATAAATTTGCCACGTCTCTACTTCACGACTGCCAAATATGAACTGTCAAGACTAATGTTTACTAAAATCGAGCGCTAACCGCGGAAATAATCACTTATTCTTCACAATTGACTTTTTGATGCAGAATTGTTCTACAGTCTCTAACACGTCTTATGGTAAAATATTGATTCAAAAATAATATTTCAAGACTTACAAGCTTTTCAATTTTATCTGAAACGATACCACCCTTTTGTGTGGCCGTAAAAATAACGTAACTGACATAAAAAAAAGCGAGAGTCGCCGAAGAATTTGCCAAATAAGGAAATGAATAATTGTAAATGGCAATCAATGTTTACATATTTACATGCAATGATTATGGCATGATCACGACAACCATATTCCCTACAATTATATATTGTTATTGCAAACATATAAGGGTTATTTGAAAACATTTTAAACATTGCTCTCGTTGCGACAAAGATTTTCATCCATAAAAATTCAAACACGGTTGAGTTGAACAATACAATTTTAACCAAAACTCTCACTTAAAAAAATAATTTAATTAAGCAAAAATAATATAAAATATAAAAATGTTCGTTATAGACGTAATATTGATTTGTTTTGGTTTTTAATCAAAGTATGGTGATGCTGTGTATGCGTGCTAGTGGTTAGCACATGTGCTATGAAGCAATCGATGACTTCAGTCGTCTGTGCTTATCTACAATAATAAAATGATTTGTTTACAACCATATAAATCAATCATATGTTGCTGTTAGGTTATGATTTGTTCAACCATGTTTTTGTTTCCTTGTGTGTAACAGTTGTTTATCAGTTTGTTTGATCTAGAGATCACGAAACTTACACATGTCCTGGTTTTTTTTTGCTCTAATGATTTTACGCGCACGCGAATAAAATGAAAAGGTAAGCACGATCAGAAAAACTTACGGCCACGGGATACTCACAGGAAAAAAGAAAATGAACGAACGAATTTTTATATTTTTTCTATACAACTATTCCACACAAAGTTGCTGTCAATAATGTGCCAATTTGAACTTATAAATTCTACATAACCTTAATAAATAACGATCTTTGCTCTATTCAGGTGGAAAAGTTGAATACATATCGTGTTAATATTTATTAGTCATTAAACTGGTCAAATTAAATTGGGATTTATAAAAATTACCTTTGCGTTAATTACTTTTTTAATTTAAATTTTAAGTTTAATATTAACTTCAGCTTAAGTTTTTATTCTTAAAATTTTTTTTAATACGGGTTATCTTACCTTCGCGATCACATTTGAGTCTAACCTGTTATAAATGTAGACCCCAAAATTAATTATAGTGGAAGATAGGAAACGATAATTCGCACACTTATGTGGTTAAGAAACGAGCTGGTGATGGGGAAATTAGAAGGGCGATGGAAAAGCCATGCTAAGGACTCCTACCAGATCATAGAAAATAGTTTGTGCGAGCTGCTGGCAAAATTAAATAGTATTTATGACCTAGGGGTCAATGAAATGAAAAGTTTTTTTTTCACATTTCATGTAAAAAAAGTGGCACGAACCAAACTTTTACACATTCGCACATCAGTGTTGATTCCCGCTTTGTGTAAGAGTGAAAACAAGTGCCAAAAACTTGTCCTATGAAAAAATTATTTACACCTACAATTTATTTAAACAATGAAGAAAGTATTAATACATTTATGTATGAATAAGTCGTAGTTGTTTTAATTTTTATAATTTATTTTAAATTATATTTTCAATATTTACGCTGATACACTTACTTCCTAATTTTCACGTTTAACAGTGCAAACTCTAATACCGTTTCCGTTTCTGGAATAAAATGTTGCCCTGTTTAAAAGTATAAGCTTAAAATATCCTTATTATTTGAAATTTTTTTACCATATTGGCAATGCCTTTCGACATCATTAAGGGTATAATCAATAAAAAAAAACACCACCTATTTCGAATATAACAAAAGGGCAAACAATTTTACATTTTTTCTAGAAACGAAAACAGCTTCAATTATATAAAATACTTTTTAAAACAAAGTGAGGTAAAGTCAAAAATTTATATGTTTTACAAATTTGTATTTGTATACATTCAGTTGTCTTTTTGCAAGGTTTAATATAATAAAAGCTTAAATATCAATAACCCCCAGCACAATGATTAAATGAGCCGATATATGTAATCTATAAAGTGTGCCTAGAATGGATTTTGGCAGATGCGAAGGTTGCGTCTGATCATCTTCAAAAAATGTCTATAAAATTTTAAATTGAAAATTTTATCAAATTGTGAAATAAAGATTTCCTTACTTTCCTCATTCCGATTTTTCTTTTATAATTCAAATGAAGCCATCTCCCAACATTTTCCATAATTTATATTTTTTTAATATTGTTATCTTCATTCTGGCCTTTTCAACTTAATTTTGAATAACGTAATTGTAGAAGTTGCATCGCTACAGTTGGAATTATTTTTTCTTTTAGTATAAACGAGACTTACAAATTGGGTAAGTGTGTAAAAAAGTGTTTGTCAAAACTAAAATGTAAAAAATTGTTTCACTTGACATGATCACAGAACGGGGACAGACGCCCTTTTGAAATGATATTATGGTCCAATATCAGACGACTTGAAAAAAGTTCCAAGTTGTTAAATTTTTGTATAATAAAATACAACTGTTGTCGATCATCCAAACTCGTGATTTGTTATAAAGAATGTGGAAATCGGATTTTTGCATTAGCAACAACGGCTTGTCAATAAACAATCCACCGTTAAGAAATTCGAAACCGGAGTAGATAAAAAGAAATAAAGAAATTCTGGGTACCCTATTACATCGCCCTTCATATAAATATTTCTATCTCTTATCTGTTGAAAAGGTTTTATAAAAACTAACGATTATAGTGCTAGTATCTGCTTGTCTTGGGATATTCCTACTAGCGCGGCAAACCAACGATATCCTTTTAAAGCACAGACAAACCGGTTTCGGCTATGTTCCATGTTCAGTTCCAAAAATCTACACCTATAAAATTCCCTTTGTGGTTAATGTTACATTCTGTTTCATTTTATAAAATATTGCAAAAATTGAGGTATAAACATTTTTTACTTTTGTCTTCGGAGATCGTAGCAGACTAGACCAACAACTAGACAACTAAATAAGATTTTATACAAATGTTGTGATAGTCTGCATCGAAATATTGCTTGAAGCCATTAAATAAAAATCCGCATTGAAACGATAGCAAAACATGCATGTATGTGAATTCACTTTGCCTTGTTAAGTTGATTGCATACGAAGACATGCCTTTCTTTCACGTACAAGTCTATACATCAATGTCGACAATGTTTATTCTATACGTGGCCTGAAGGTCTGAGTAATGAGTGTCATTTTTTTAAATTTATCCTTTTTATGCCATGTTCTTCTATACAGAATTTATAAATATATTCCGACATAGAAGATAATCGTATGTGAATAACATGCATGTATGTGAAATGAAATTAAGAACTCCTCTTTGTTTAGAGTGTTCGGGGAATGTGAACAGGATCAAGAGCTTCGGTTCATTTGGAATTTCTTAATATTTCTTTCCGATATAAAATAATTATTTTGTTTTTAACTCTCGTTAAGCGAAAGTTAATGAGATTTTTTCTTACATTTGTTTCTGTTTATTTTATGCAAATCTGTTAATTGTTTAGCGTGGAATATGGAAATTGTATGAAAAATCTGTTCTTTTGTTATCTTCTCTACTTAGTTGATTTATTTTTCTAAGATTTTTATTTGGTCTGTGTTATTTACTTTGAGAATTTTCCATTTATTTTGTTTGAAAGGAAAATAATGAGCAGTGAAAATAAACGGTAGCTAATAAAAGCGTTTTAGTTTCCTTTGCAACAGGAGTACGGAATGAATTCAAGTTGTTTCTTCATCTACACCGAGAATAGTGCGGACAAGTGTGTGGCAAGTTTTAGCTATTCTGATGCAGAACATTGCTGAGCTCGAAGGCGGCCGTTTGATATCGCCCGAGCACAAGAGCTCAGAGTTAAACACACGTCTTCAAATACGTAATAAAACAATTCAAGACATAAAATGCACAAAGGAGTACTATTCTGACTTCCCCGTCCACAAAGGATGCTTCAGTCGAAAATGAACAAAGAGGAAACCATTCATTTGTCTTAGGTGGAGAATCATTTCAAGCTACCTTTGCGGTCAACAGTTCCTCATTTCTGATCATCAGTGACATAGCCGTTAACCAATTAACGCCCCGAAATGACATTGATCCGAATAGCGCAGTATTAATGGCCCGCCTGGCTAATGCATCTGCTAAATCGTTGACTATATGAGCAATGTTGCCTGGTATCCAGTGCAAGGAAAGCATAATACCAGTGGCCAGTTTCTGCCCCCTTGATGATGCCTTGAGGTACCCTGACTTTCGCGGTTCATTTGCTAATGGAAACTAAAAGTCTCGCCCTCGATCGGAAGAAATTAGCATCCATAATTGGTTTCGGATCCGACTGTGACCCATTTTAGATTTCTGGAATCCATACCGAAGCGAAACTAACCTGAATGGTGATAATTGAAACTCCCACTAAACCCTAACTCGGAAGTGATTCCGTCCTTTAGCATGCTCAGTCGGTCACTGTATAATACAGTTTCCAGAATTGAAATATGCCCTTTTAAGTTGCACAGGATAAAATTTATAAGGCCCATCCCAAAAGCAGCTCTATCAGTTACATGTCAGTTACATTATAATAAAAAAGCTTTAAGGAATTAAACCAAAAACATAACGCGGGAAGGTAGGCCAACCTTTAAACCTTGCAGAACTAGTAACTCGCCTGGCGCTAGCAACGGTATAACCGCAACCCTACTGACTCGTTGCCAATTTGCTTGGGTGTTTATGGTAGTTCCTTCGCGGGGGCAACTCTACGTTTGGCAGCATAATGTCTATCACTCTCTTCAAATACACTTGCTTGTGGATTATTCCTTTCATTTGGTCAATAGATTCAACTCTAGTTTCTAGAACAGCTTCTCCCATATCATGAGTTTGGCACCACCATGCTTTACCGTCGTCTTGCATTCCGTACCTTATGCCTGATATTGAGAGTTGGCCCTAGTTGGCTCTAGTAATATCCGTTTCCACCAGATGTAACGATTTAACTATCATTTGTAAATAATATTATGGTTACCTCAACCATATTATTTCCTTGCGTGTATCCTGCTTTCCGTATGTTTGGATATTCTAGGCAAAATTAAAGCCTTTGTTCTTAAGTTAAATTAGAGGTAGTTTAAGTATTTGCCTTTCTCGATTTCAATGAATAAACGTTTTTTTATCTTTACATTCTTATTATTTAAATCCTGTTTTCTTTTAGTAGTTTTGCTATACTTTCTTACACATTTCAGGGTCTCATAGACAAAGTGATAAGCTTAGGGGGTCTTCATTAAAGCTTCGACCATATTTTATTTTACTTCTGCCGTTTCTCAACTAATAGGCAGCTTCTTCAATTTTTTCTAATATTTTTGCAGTTTGTTTTAGAAATTTATTTTGTCCTTTTGCCTTTTCACAGGATAGTGAAAAATTGCTTGTGGGGGTTTTTTGCTTTAACAGATCTCTTTTATTTAATATTTCTTTCAGAATTGTTCTTACGTGTAGTTGCTTGTTGTTTGAGTAATAAGTTTCACAGACTAAACTTTTGTTTGTGTCATTATGTGTCAGAAACTAAAGTTTGGTGTTCTTGCAGTATCAAACAATGTTTAAGAAACTTAAGACGCTGTTTGTATTTGCATTTGAAAAATTGCACTGGCATTGTCCTGTTTGTATTCACAAATACGAATATCCTGGTAAACTCGACAAAGAAATAACTTTTCTGTTCGTGCAAATATTTTGCTGTTTTTCAACTTCTTTGCTTTTGGATTTTGAGTAACGTGTTAACAAATTCAGAGAAATATTGACTACAAATACAGGGTGTGTGCCGGGAAGGTGTGCTACTTTGTTTGTTTATAAATTTTGATTAAATGAAAGAGAATGGATCGTATATTAATAAATGTTTTATTTAATGTCGACAATTATTTATGGAATACAGCATCAGATAAATGTCCTCCTCTGTCCGCCTTTTGAACACATTTTTCATTACATTCTCACACATTTCACGGGGTATTTCATTAATTTCATCACGAATATTTTGTTGGAGTTGCTCCAGCGTTTCTGGTTTGTTTGCACAAACCTTGCTCTTCAGATATCCCCGGAGCGATCAAATCAGGCCACCGTGGACGCCAATCAACATCACCATGCCTTGAAATAACTTGTTGTGGAAAGAGGTCTCGCTGTAATTTCATTGTGATCCTGGCTGTATGCGATGTGGCACCGTCTTGTTTAAACCTCATGTTAGTCAAGTCCAAAGCATGCAGTTGTGGCGTTAAAAAGTTTTCAATCATATCACGATATCGCTCCCCGTTGACAGTTACTGTTACGCCGTTTTCAGTTTCAAAGAAGTAAGGTCCAATGATTCCTCGTGACCAAATTGCACACCAGACTGTCACTTTTAATGAATGCAAAGGTGACTGATAGATAATTTGAGGGTTTTCCATTGCCCAGAATCGATTATTCTGTTTGATCACATATCCATTCAAATGAAAATGTGCTTCGTCACTCATTATGATTTTTCCATGAAAATCGGGCGTGCTGTACCATCCTATTGGCATATGTACGGCGGCGTAAATGGTCTTCTGGAAGAAGCTCTTGTGTCAACTGAATCTTAAATTGAAACAAATGCAAATCTTTGTGCAAATTTGTGGCCAAAGTTGTTTTTTGAAGAGCAAGTTCCTGAGCACAGTGTCGAATTGAGGTCGATGAATTGTTTTGAACACTTTCTTGCACAGCCGATCTTGCAATACGTTCTGGTCCATGCCTGGGCCTATCAGCTACAGTCGTTTTTTCATTCATTCGAAATCATTCAATACACGATAAATTGTGCGTCTTGTTGCCACGTTGTTTCTCCCAAAATTTCACGTAACTTTCTCATCTCCACAGTAATCGATGATTGATTTTGATAAAATGTTTTAGCGATTAAAACACGTTGGTTTACCGAATATTTTTCCATAATAAATTTGCCACGTCTCTACTTCACGACTGCCAAATATGAACTGTTAGGACTAATGTTTACCAAAATGGCGGCAAAACAAAACGGCGGACACCCTGTATTAAATGCACTTTACGAAAATTTAATGTGACTCAAACTGCCAAAATGTTTTAAATATATTTTTAATCTTAACTTGTCATAAATAAAAAAAATCACTTCTTCTGCCAGTAATTTTCATTTCGAAGCAACAATGGTTTGAATATAATTCGAATAACCATTGGTTTACAGTCCGGTTCGAAGGACCAATGGCTGGGAGAAAGTATTCTACATTAAAACTTTTAGTAAATTCATCAACACCAAATGGTGTGGCCTTCCTGCCTAAAAGAACTTAAAGGTGTTTCCTTCCCCTCAAATAAAATTGAAAATCCTAGGATTTAGGATGGAAAGTTCAGAAAGTTTTAGATGGAAACGTTAAACAGGACGTAAATAATTTTAAAAAGCTGCTTATAAAGCCTTTCAATGTTTTGATACATTAAGTGACAATTAAACTTGGTTTCTAGAAAATGTCTGAAAAAATAAAATATAAAATCCATAAAAAAATATTCCTTACTTAGCTAAATCACTTAAAAATTACCGCAAGTATTTTATTTTATTTGTGTATTAATTTCCTGAAGTTCATTGTCCTGCAAATTAAATAAAAATTGTTTAACTGTTAAAACACCGTTAAAGCTCTTAAAGCTTTACTGCCTAAATGGCATGTGTATGTGTTAGAATACGTTCTTAATTTCCTGCCAACTGTCTGTGAAGTTTTTGATGTGCCTATTTTTATTTGTTGTGCCATGAAATTATAATCTCCTCTGTCTTCACTAAACATTTTTCCAACAGACGCTAAAAAAAAGGAAATGTTTTCCTTATTTAAAAATTAATAGATAACGATACCATTGCTGTCAGTTACTGAAAACGAAGATAATAATAATAAAGACGGGTGGGTAGAGAAAGCCCAGCCTTCTCTATCTTAAATCGGCAAAATAGACATTTATTTTTAAATTGGAAAATTAAGTTGTTGAAAACAGCAACGAGTCATTGAACAAAAATGCTTTTCTTTTATTTTGGAAGTTTTTCATTAAAGCAGCTTACGCTTGTTCTTTTTTAATTTATTCGCTTAATTTCTTTTATTAGACAAACAATCAATCAATAAATGCTAAATGAATCGGCTGATGTAAAATAAGAAATTATACAGAAGGAATGAAAGAAGATTCAATGGATTGTTTATTCAATTATTTTGAACCCTTTTACGTTGCGGGTAATAATAATTGTTTTATTGCTTCAAAAATTTTAAAAACTGCTCCTGTTCTCTTTCATTTTGTTGATCCGAATTGGACCCACAGATCACGTTACTCAAAGTTCCCACATCCACTGGTGCTGATGATTTCTTCATTCTTTCAGTTTTAACTCGACTTGTTGGGACCGGGTAGAGTTGCTTTATCCATGTGAAATAGCGTGGACTAACTCAACAACTCTTTGTGCCCAAATTTTTGATCACACCGAACACTGTCTTTTAGTCATAGCGAATTTAATAGTTTGCTGAAGTAGCATGTGATCTTTTCCCCTTTTCATCGACCACAATTCGATTGTCATTTTTACCAGTCGAGCATTATTTCGCTCGTAGTTTTTGATTGCCTTAAGGCATTTGATTTGAAACCCATTTGAAATTCATTGTTTTCCACTTTTTGTTGTGTATTGCATGTTCTGCATTCGTACGTCGCGGCACTCTGCAAGCATTCAATTAGCCTTTCATCTTGGCTGTAGTGATTTTGACTGTCGGCTGGTGACAGTCGACGTTCTTTCTCATCACGGTGTCTGTTCTAATTGCTAGCATATATTTAAGACTTAGGTCCACCATGTTTTTCACATTTAACAACTGTCTGCCCGTGCTCCTAAGAGTTATGGTAGCCAGTGCTGGACATTCCCACATAATGTGCGCTACTGTATCAGCATTTTTCTCAGGTATATCTTTGGATTCTGACCCATTCACCTCTTGCGAGGTTTTCTTGTTCATCTCTTCAGAATTCCTCCATTGGCCAATAAGCACCAGAGTTTCTACAGAGATTAACCTCTTGCGAGGCTTTATTGCCCATTCCTATCAGAATTTCAAGGTTTAACGCCTTAGAAGTACCTCTAAAGTTTGACCCGTTCACCCCACGAGACATTCTTGTCCATCACTTCCGGTTTCTCCCTTGGCCAATTGAAACCGCAGTTTCTTCAGATTTTAACCTCTCCGTTTTTTGCGAGGCTACCTGATTCATTCCTGTAATAGAGAAAAAGGCGTCCAACCAAACAGAGCTCCTTATGTGTGGGTAAGTCTGTATTATAAATGGAGATCGACCTGCATCCAGAGTTTGCATACTAGCGACCGGGGGTTGGTCGCTTAACCACCCATCGCTGGCGTATGGTGTTTCGCCGCTGATTAGGGATTTTTAGAAGAAAGTGCTTACTTTTTTCCGCTCAACTTATTTATCCAGATTTCTGGCAGAGGCAGAAATTTGCTACCGGCCGATACCACTAAGAGGTATGAGTCAGAACTTCTGAGAGTACAGTCACTCACGGCACTCTTTGCACCTTGTGACTGCCAGTTGATGGCCGGCAGAACCAATTACTAAATTTTGTTATGATGCTATTATTATTAAAATTCAATTGAATGAAGCAACGATTTAGTCTAGAATTAGTTTTTCCTTATAGAAGTGAATACAAAAAACTGTAAATTTATTACAGGTAAATAAATAAAACATCAATTAAAAAAAGATCCGTTCATAATTTTCATATTATTAGTAACAATATAGTATATATTAGTTTAAAATTTTGTAATCGTCCAATATCTGGTTTACAATATATAATGATATTATCATTCCAAAGTTGATCAAATTAAATTCCTTATTTAGGTGATTCGTACTGTACGAAATGTTCAATATACTATATTTACTACAGTTTGCTGTTGTATCAACCCTGTCTTGTTATTAGTCTAAAGTGATTGTCAGATGCATAAAGTTGGTACCAATGACGCTCTTGGCCAGCTAGCAACATCTCTGATCAGATGTCGGTTTCATCTTACAATATCTGTGTTACATTTTATTTAAACGAAAACTTAATTAACATAATATTTTAATTAATTTTATTAATAAAACAAGCAGTTTTCTTTTCCTTTCCTTCACCGCCCCTCCTTTTCTCGATCTCTCTCTCACACTCCCTCTCTCTCTCTCTCACCCACCCTGACTGCTCTTATTTTCTTTAATTCTAATAAAATTTAGTAAAATTGGCAAAAAAAAAAATCAAAACATTAATCATAACTTAGTTTTAAGCACAAACAATTATGATTGATGAAAACGAATTATGAGGTATAAAAAAAGTACAAATATGTTGCCACCTTCCTTCAGTGCTAAGAACTTGCAAGCGCCTGCCAGGCACAATAGACTTGTCAACAATTTCATAAATACGATTTGAATTGAAAAACAACTCATGATGAGAAAAAAAACGGGCTTGCAAGCTACATAAATCATTATTGTTAAAAGAAAACTTTGTAAAGGGGGTTTCAATAAGAGCATCTCACTGTTCTAATGGTATAAAAAAAGCTGTGCGGGAGGTATTAATGAATTTTTATATATCATTCAAATGCCTAACGCGAGTGCGCTGGTTGTGTCGTTTGCAGTTTATTGATGCAAGAATAACTCAAGCGGTATCAAATCGCAAGATATTAGTGGCCAGTTAATATCGCTGCTGCAAGAGATAAATTTACATTGAAATCGCTAAATTCGGGCATGCAGAATGAAATTGGTTAAGGTTGAGGCACATACAATCTGTCGTACGTTATACGTCGTCTTTTTGAACTGACACCCAAGTTGAAACACAAGTTTACTTATAAGCTTTGTTCCATTCAGTACGTCTCCGTTAACGAAAAGTACTAAAGTTGGGCAACTTTTAATTCTTAACGTGCGGCAACATATAACGTACGACGGATTCTATGTGCCTCGGCCTTTATAGTTGATGTGTAACGCTAGCGGTTGGAAATGATGATTTCACCATAGTTGTTATTAAAGATTTACGAACACGAATGGTGTCGGCCCAAAATCCACACCAAACGCTAAGTTTTTGTGGACGCATTTCCACAGAGTTAACTTCGTGTGGATTCACGTCGTCAATTTTTTTTGTTACCATTCATCCAAGAATGCACTCTGACTTTTCAGGTAATTTTTCGGCCCAAATTAAGGCACCATATTCAAAAGCTCATTTGGTCGTACTACTAAATAATAAACAACAGAGGTGACGGAATAACTTGCCCATGGCAGGCTGTCAACATCGACCCTTTTATTTTTCGTTTTCATTTTTAATATTTTTCCTTTAAAGATTCCGGAATTTAAACTTTTGATACGTTTTGCCGTTTATTCAATAATTTTGGGAAAATATCTTTGCTTAGGTTTGTTTTCTGAGAAGCTTTTAAATATTTAAGACGTTTTCTAATTGTTCATTACACAATTTTACAACTCATGTTATTTCGGGTGCGAAATTCGAATCTGCACTCGGTTTCTTCAAATTGCCAAAAAGGTAGCAGTTGCACGAAAAATATTAACATAGTTGGAAAATGGTTTGTCCCATTCAGTTTCAGTTGCTCCAGTCCAAAGCCTTAAATATTTTTTACTTACGATATTATACATACAAATGCTGAAGGCATGTAGAACAAAGGCTCATCAATTTGATCAACACTTTTTAGATGTAGTAAATTTTGGTTTATCAAGTTGACCATTTCTTTAAGTTTTATGCAATTGTTTGTGTACCCTTCACGAAAATGAAAAGTATATATATCTTTGTCATTGCGTTTGTAATTTCTACAATATTTTTGGAACGAATTTCCGTCATCCCTTGTAAAGTCTGATTTGGAGACTATGGAAAACGGAAATTCGTTCCAAAAATCTACATCGGAATATCAAATTAAAAATCTACAATATTCATTTCCGAATCAGCAAAGTATATATATTCTGGATCCTTATAGATAGGGAAGTTCGATTAACGATGACCGTCTGTCCGAAATTGAAATCAACTTTCTGACGGTACTAGACAACTTAGGATTTTGTAACTTGAGCCACTTGATCCGTGAGTTTGACGAATATTCGCTATTTGAAATATAGGTCCACGAATTCCCAAGATATGGGCCAACAACCATTTTCTGGGGTTTTTTGGTATTTTCACTTTTGCAAGGAAACGCTTAAATACAAGCCCAATATATTTGCACATTCTGAATCCTCATCAAGTTTGCCCTATAAAAGTTATCATCCCGAAGGCTCTAGATAATTCTTGATTTGATATTCCGACAGGGTGTTTTGATGTAGAATTTTGGAACGAATTTCCGTCATCCCTTGTCAAGTTTGGTTTGGAGACGAAAAATTACTCTGAAGATGGCACATGGCCGATACCGGTTTGTCTCCAAACCAAACTTGACAAGGGATGACGGAAATTCGTTCCAAAAGGCTCCAGATAACCTACTGATCTAAGTGTTGGGCCGAATTAAAAAATTAAGAAAACACCTCAAAATTTTAAAAAGTAACAAAGAAAACCAAATTCTTACATTTGACGGAAAAATTTCAAAAAAATATAAAATTTCGCCAAAATTTTAAATGGACCACAAAATTTTAACAAAAATTAACAAGTTTAGGAATTTTACCACAAAATTTTGCAAATTGAACAAAAACAAAATGCGAATAATTTTAAATTTGGCAGAATTTATCTATTCACCAAATTTTCGAAAATTCACCACAAAATCGAAAAATTGAAATAATACAAAATAATTCCAAAACTACCACAGAAACCAGAATTCATAAAACTCTATATCACCAGGCTCAAAAAACCTCATTTTAACAAACAAGTGACCATAAGCAGACTTAACTATATTTTGAAATTTAACCACAAAATTTACCCAAAGGTTGATGAAGTTGCTCCGAAAAGTCTAAATTTAATCAAGTAATAGAAATTTTACTAAAAATTCAATTCAGCTTTTAACTACAATTCACAAAAAAATCGAGAATTTATCAAAAATTTATAAGCATTCAGACGAAAACAAATTGAAAGATTCGTAATTTATAAAAAAAAACATCTCATCTATTAAGCGCTCGAAGGTACTTATATTCAAAGTAAAGGAGAGTTTAAATGTAAAATAATACGATTAAAACTGGAGGCCAAAATTAAAGATCGCAAACAACCCTTTGCACCGGAAAAATTATGTACTAGATGTTTAGTACTCTTGTAAAGGGTATATAAGATTCGGCACTTATTTGTTTAGTTTGTTTTCGCTTCAGTTTTTTATTACTTGTGGGAGAAATATTCTTGAAGTACAAGGGTGGATCAATAAGTCCGTGACTTTTTCAACTTCCCTTGTAGTTATATGAAATGCAACACTGTTCCCTTCAAGTACTACCCCATCAAGCACCACTGTGAAATTTTGAGCAACTTTCGTCATTTACTTTGCGTTTAACAGCTGTTCAAAACATACAACCTTGTGTATTTGTCTAAAAATGAAAAAAAGTGATTTCGAGTGCTCATTAAACAGTATTTTTTGCGAAAAAAACCGTCAATCAAGCCAAGGAAAAGCTCGATAAATACTATGGGGACTCTGCACCATCGATTTCATGATTTTATGGGTAAAAAAGTGGTCTACTGACTTTCGTTGTGGTCGCACAAGTACAAATAACGCTGAACGTTCTGGAATGCCAATTGAGGTCAGTACACCCGAAAATGTCGATAAAATCCACGATATGGTCTTGGCCGATCGAAGATTAAAAGTGCGTGAGATTCTTGATGTCATAGGCATTTCACATGGCAGGGTGGTTTCGATTTTAAATGATCAGCTGGGTTCTCCATAGGTTGACCATAAATGTAAACGGGTGATAATTTCAAAGGATTGTTGTTTATTTAATTTTAGTAAAAATTTTATGATTCAATTCAAATAACCATTATGTCTGTCAATTTTGGAACGAATTTCCGTCATCCCTTGTCATGTTTGGTTTGGAGACAAACCGGTTTCGGCTATGTGCCATCTTCAGTGTCATTTTTCGTTCTGAGTTTTTATTTCCTTTTAAAAGTCCACACAAGTGCCCATGTAACTACTTACGTTAATTTATCATTTATTTCTTAAGGCATTTCCAAGAAGCGCGAGTCCAAATTGGTAGTCAGTGGCGTCCATGTATTTTTGCCGGCACCTGTGAACCCTGTTACACATGACGGACGGCACACGTGTTGACCCTTCAAAGTCGGCTATATAACACTTGGTCTTTAAAGTCAAGACTATCGACTCGGTAAGCACTCAGCCTACATCCGTGTGTTTAATAAACGCTAGATTCAGCGAGACCGTCACCGCTGTTCTTAAAATTGTACAGGAGAACAAAACTACTATAGAACACTAATGAAGTGAACAAATTTGTTTTTATTTCAATAATTGCCTCAGTTTATTATTCATGCCTTCATCTCCTGTTTAATTATGCAGCATGTGTACTACTGGGCTATCTTAATAATTTCTGGAAGGCAAAAAAAAAATTTAATAAAATGGTAAAAAAAAAAACAAAATTCTCTTTCATATCATAAAGTTTAAATCTCTACCACCTTCAACATATTTGTGTGATTGTGTTTGTATGTGTAGGATTTAGTATTACGAGGCCATTTAAAGTGTCACTTGGGTGCACTTGTAGAACACGTTAAATCTGTTCATATCTTTTTACTATAAAACGTATTTACAGACGCATGCATAGACATAAACATACACGCTCACACATATGTATGTATTAATACATATATTTTCAACATGTGGATTAAAATAGCGATGCGTGCGTGACTCTTTTTGACTCACGATCAAGCAGGCAATCTAGAAGACATAACTTTATTAATTATAATCTATAATTATATTAAGACCCAAGAGTCCTCGCGTAATTAATAATTTATTTTCTCCAATTAATATGTTGTTTGGTGAGAGAAAGAAAAGGAGGAATGCAGTTGTATCTTTTAAAATATCAATACGAGTATATCAGATTTATGTTTGTTTTGCGAATTAATTAGAACTCCTTCGTCATTTTGTCAATATTATCACGCAAGGAATTGTTACTTAAATTCAAATCATCAACTAAAGCGTGTTTGATTTTAATATTAATTACATTCACGAGTAACGGGACACGAAACAATCACATCACGCCCACATCCCAAGAGAAAAATACTGTTCACAGCATGTTGTAATAGTTTTGTTTTATTTATTTTTGTTTTTCTTGCACGTTTTCTTGTTTTGTCTCTTGAGAGCCAACGAGCACAAAGAAATGAGTGAATATATTTTTGCTCCAAATCGAAAATCACAAGAAATGTTTGTGTCTAATGGAAAGCAAAATTGATGAAAACCTGATACGGACAACTACCGAAAGTGTCTAAAAAAAATAGTTTATAAATATCTATAAAATATTGTTATGCTAACTAGTTTCATAGTCGGTATCATGCAATTTTTTAGCATAATTTGTGATTGCAAAATAATAGAATTTTTTTGCAATTAGCGATTTAATTGTATCGAAATTTTCACTGTCCCCAATGTACTCGAAAAATGGCATAACCAATAAAAGTCTATAATATGACGCCAAATTTTTTTTCTGCTATAATGCTAACGGAAACCAATCATTTACTCGTAACATCTTCAAAGGCCGGTTTAGGAAAATGGAATAAAAAATAAAAAAATCCATTTCCAAGATCCATTAGCGAAATCTGCGACTATCAGAGATGTAACCAGCGAAATGTTTAAAAATGGCTGCTGAGACGAGATTGTTGGAAATAAACGCAATGCGTCTTCTATCGATCTATCGATGTTAAATTCAATTTATGTTCTCACAACAAATCCCTAAAATGAGCTAAGTTGACGAATTAAAAAGAGATGTGGTTAACATATGGAATGAAGTGAAAACAGTACAACCTGAGCCGTATACCAATGCGCAGAAATATATATTTTTTTTTCAAATCGGAAGTTCTCCACCATCCAAAACAGGCGCAGCCGTAACGGAAAAGAGTAATTAATTGACCATAAAGCGTCTTTCTGGACTCTTATTTTAAATTGCGTTGTAAACAAATCAATTTAAAAACCAATGTAATAAATAATTTACTGCATTCAAATATTAAGTTCAGTTGGTCACTTTTTTTCGAGTCTCTGGTGCCCATGAAATTGCAGTAAATCGCGCGCTAGAGGGTAGGGTGGGTCCACTAGTTTCTTTACGTATTTGAACGAGTTTTTTTTTAAATTTATTTCTGGATAGAGGGAACTTATAGATCTCTATGGATATTTTCAATTCTTATTCACCAGGGGGCGCAGGCGATAAGTCGTTAAATCCTAGACTGTCTTCTTTGTAATGCCATATGAACATATATTTATAACCGCCTTTCCAAAGACAAGGTGGAGTTAGGACTTATTAGTCAATGTAACGGGCTCAAATTAGGCGTCGATCTATGTGGATATTCAAATATTTAACATGCGTTTCCGCTGGAACAGTGGTACAATTTTGTCTTCTGGGGGAATATGTTACCTGAGCAGATTTGGCAGGATTTACCTTTATGCTACACTAATTTTAGCCAGTCCTGTAGCTCATGAATATGAGACTCAAGTTGTTTAGATGTAACCTTCTGATCATTATTAATACTTATAAATGCAGTGTCATCTGCAAACGTTGACGTACATATATGTATTTTAGATTTATGGCATATCCGCTGTATAGATGAGATATAATAGCGGTATACTACCTTGAGGTACTACTGCAGAGATTTCCCATTTTTTAAGAAAATTAAACCTTTGTCCTTACATTAAAGTTCTATTTGTTATATAGCTCTTCAGAGTTCTATCGAAATTTTCAGGTAGTTATTTTAGTAAGTTATTTTTGTAAGTAGCCCATTGTGCCAGACTATATCAAACGCCTAGAAAACATCAATAAACACAGTCGAACAATATTGCTTATTTTCAAATGCAAATCTAATAACGGGGACGATTCTGTGGACTTGGTGAATTGTACTGTGGGTTACCCGAAAACCAAACTGATGGTTCGGGATGATGCGCTGATAAGTAGGACATAACTCATATGACAAATACAGAGTTGAGAGAGAGAGACAGACAGAGAGAGTACACGGTGATGCTGCAAATGTGATCTGAAACAAAACTTAAAGCAAACCATGGACGTTGTGATGGTTGGTACATCTGGAGGAGGTTGTACACAAGATTGCAACATTTGTATGTTCGTTGTATTAAGTTGAGTCTCGGTTGTACGAAATATCAAAAAATGTTGATTTTTTTCCAAGTTGTATCCCGGTCTCAAAGGTGAGGGTGTTGTAGACCCTAATTTTATTTTGTGCTTACTATCGTAGTCGCCACATAGCAGTGAAAGAAGCAAGAAAGTGTTTTTTCCGTACGAACTGTACTATTTTAAAAATTCAAACATACAACTTGTCCTGTCTGTATAGAATTAATTTTAATTTTTTTTTTAATTAAGGGTAAAAACACATTTAATAGACTTTTTCGATTGCTTACGCTTGAATTACATGAATGGAAACTGTTTCGGCTGATTGTTCGGTTTTTTCACTTTGAAAGTGTGTTTTAAATATTTCCTATTTTTTGTTCGAGCGTAAATCGACCCATTTTGGAAATGTCAAACATAAAACTAATATTTTGCCTATTCGTGAACATCATTATAGCTTTGCAAAGCAAAATAATTAAACGCTTGATCACAATAAACTCGAAATATTTTAAACAAATAAAATGATATTAATAATTCCATTAAAGTTTTGGGCCTCCAATATATACCACGAGAAATTAAAATAAAAATATACTTTTTATTTAATTCTTTTATTCAACAACATTAATTACGCAAACATAATTTATCGAACAGAACTTGTGCAAGAATATAATTATATTAACTTTGTTTAACTTTATTTTGAAATCACAAAGTAAAGACGAAACTTTTTGCAGCCTACTTATATTTAAATAAATAAAATAAAAAAAAAGAGAGAGAGAGATAAGCCTGAAAAGTTAAATTAAAAAAAAGCTGGATTTAAAATTCAGGTTACCAGAAATTTGAAAATATTTGCGATTGCAATTTTATTGCTAATAAAAAAATTTTTAATAGCTTCTTAACTTTATTATTAGTATCACGAACTTTAGATTTATAGAAAGGCACACTACTAAACATACTACTGGGGAACCCCCGGTTTAATTCCTACCAAAGACTCTGGTGTGTTTCACTACAACTAGTAATAAGCCAATTTACTATGCTCGGTAATTTAAGTTAAAATGTAATACCTCGACTGACAGGATCTTTTGTGCACACTTCGTTTGCCTAGAATAGGAGCATGTTACCTATAAAGCTAACCACAATTGTTCGATAAGAGACTTCATGCATCGTTGGAAGTCAAGGGACTTCTCTCTGCTGGACCCGAGAGCTGGACAGTTGCAGTGCACATGCTTAAAAGACTTATTATTCTGTCTGCAGAATTAACACACACCTAATGGTCTCTGAATTCTCCATAAAAAATGTTTGCTAAGACCACAATTTTACTTTAACCGACCACATGATTATCCTGAGCTCGCATCAGAATCTGCTGTGATTTTCCCCGAGAAAGCGCAATGAAGCACTTTGCTTGCATAAGACGCCCAGCGTTTCTTATATAATTTGCTTTGCAAAATTTACAAAATTGGGAAAAAGTGCGCAATTCAGTTGACAAAACTTCAATTCAGCGAAACAAAAATAATAAATTACTAAAAACAAATGCAATATTGTAATAAATTTGCACAGTTTCAAGTAGTTAACCGAAATGATAAAGTTTGAAAAATGCTATATAATTTTTGTCGAATAAATCTGAATTTCCAGGACTCCACAGAGCAAAATTTAGCATAGCTATTTAAAATTTTTGCGTGCAGCATCTTTGCAAAAGAACATGGCGTTTATTCACACTCTAATTTTTTTATTTTTTTTTTGGAAAAGAACACAACAATGCACAATAGGCAAAGTAAGTGCAAATTTTTTTTTCGCAATAAAAAATGTCATAGTTATTTCGTAGATCTAAATTTGTACGCAGTTTAACATTTTGCAGTATTCGTTATGAGAGAATGTTGTCCTTTTTTTACATTTCCCCAAAGTTCAATTTTATTAAGTAATTTTTTTTTGGTATAAACCATTGTGTAAGTGCAAATGCAAAATAACGTAAGTTTTTTACGCCATTCAATACAAATTTTGTGAATTTTTTGATGGGATTTATAAAAAAACCTACGATATTTTGCATTTGCACTTTTGCAAGACAATTTGCAATTAACACTGAATACGTCCAATATTCTCTGCATAGCAATGATAAAAATTATAAAAAATATCACGTAACACAAGTCTTTAAAGAGTATTCGGCAAAAAAATTAATTATGTTAAGGCTTTGTAAAAAAAAACTTTTTCGTAAGTACCTTCCAATACAGCTAAAGGTTTTACACTTCTTTCAGGCCAAAAATTTTAAACTGTTCCAAACGAGTCATTGCTGTCAATTTTTTTCTTTAAGTTTTATTATATTCAGCTAAGATAATCTTAAAAATTGCATATAGCTTTTCTTGTTTCAAGTTTTTTTTTTTGCTAATAATTGCACAACTCCGCTGATAAAACCAGAATTCAGCAAAGTAAAAACCAACATTATAAAACATTTGTTTATTTAGGTTATCTTTTTTAATTTAGCTAATACAATTTTGATTTAAAAAAAATTGGTATTGTAATTCAATTACAATTCAGCCATTATAGTTAGAATTCAGGGAAGCCATAATAAACTATCATAAAATTTATGAATATTATACAATTTTATTATACAGATTTATGCACATTTTATTACTCGTTTAGCAGAGAATCTGATTTTTGTTAATAATTTTACAATTCAGCTGATAAAATCAGAATTAAGCAAAACGAAGTTGAAAAATATGTTTTCACATTTCCTAGTTTCCTTTATTTAAGCTTGAATGTAATAAGTTGAGTAAGAACAAATTAATACTTTTCGACAATTTTCTGCGAATTGCAGCATAATTCAGCATTTATTTTAATTTCGCAAATATACTACCAAATCTTATTTGAATGAAAATTTTCATATCTTTAAATTTTATAATTATTAATATTAACATTACTTTCTCATTATCTCTATTTCCATTATAGTCAAATTACTTCATTTAAAATGTAAAACCTACACCAGCGAAGGACCATCGAACAGTACGATGATTCCTGTTTAAAGTAACAACTCAGTTGCGAAACGAATTAATTGGAAGACAGACAACCAGGTCATTAAATCGAAATAAAAATCAAACATGACATCCGAAACATATTTGGATTTAACATTTGAGCGCAATAGCAAAAGTATGTCGGTAAATGCAGGTGGCGGCAATGGCGGCACGAGAGTTGAAGTTGGTGCGGCTGGTGGCATGTTGGGCGGCAGTGAAAAACGTCCAATTAGACCAAAATTATTAAAATTGAGTGATGTTACGACGATACCACATCGTAATCGTAAAAAAACCAAAACCAAGGTAAGTTCAATCAAGCTGTTATCAAGGAGATAGAGTAAAAAGCTTAAATAAAATATTAAATTCATAACGGTGTGGAAGCTTGTTAAAATGCCAACTGTAATTGTGGGTGGTGGGCACAGAGAGTAGTGATGTAGATGAAAGAGTTCGAAAGCATTCACTAGCAATGTTTTATCCTTTTTTTTTTTTACTTCAGCCGTAGTATTTAGCTATATTTTAATATGCTATTTATATTTTTACATACGTACAGACATATATACCTTTTTCGTACTATTCTAGCTCAGTGTTCGAAGTCTTAGGTAAGAATTACATATGTACATTTTGTGGTATTTACGTTATGGCTGATAGCTGGGTTTGATCATATTACCAAAGTACTTCAGTTAACAGAATATCTGATGCTGTCAATGGCAAATGAAATGAGATATCTTGTATTTGTCTACCTGTGACTATCGAATTATTTTTATCCCAGCAAACACTTAACCAAACTATTGAAAGTAGACGCCTGATTGCCAGTTTAAATCTGTTTGAATAGTCGAAAAAATTCGATTATAGCGCAAATCTAAAGTGCAAAAGTTTCAGATTAGACAGTTTTAAATAATCGAAGGCAACAAAGAGAAATACTCGCATAAGTTATGAATGAAAAAATTTAAAATTTTTTCCAACATATGGGCTAGCAACTCCCTTAATAACAAGCCGTCGATTTAGCTTTTGATATCAGCCATTTATTTTGAGAGTGACATAAATCATTTTGTTTCTAAATCGAGTTTATAGGGTTTGCATTTTAATATGTTTCAAAATACTGATGTCTGCTTTCGAAAAGTGTTGCTTGCATTTGCTATCGTAGTAGATATATATTTTTCTCAGCTTAAATAATTTCATATAGTCAATGAAAAATCGACATATTTCATTATGAAAAAGTGGCTTATGGGTCTTTTAAAATAATTAGTTTGCAAAAATTACTGACTTGTAGTAATTTTGTCCGATGTATTTTACTGCTTGACTGTATTGAAAGAACAGTGATTTAAGAAAATTGACGAATAAATTTTAATAATAATTTAGATCATTTTATTTGTAGAATTTTTTTTTTATATTTCGTCATAAAATACAAATATAACACTATGCAACAAATTGAAAAAAATTTTCTGCCAATGAACAACCACTATATTTTTTTGATGAGTTATGGTTGCCTAACTACAAAAATCGCCTTTATTTCGAATTCTATTGATAGGTTTTTTTTAATTTTTTTTTTTTTTAAATATGATATTTTTGAAAAGGCCGCTTCACATATCTTATCATAACTTTCAAACGGCTTGTTCAATTTCGTTGTGCTATATGTCCACAAATTCCAAATTACAACAGCCATACGTCATTCTAATACCATTTTTTACTATACCCATTAGAAAACGATTTTTGGGCCGAACTGGGTACTTTTGGTATTTCGGGAATAAAATAAGCATTTATCCACTGATTTTCACAAGTGATGGCTAATTTTATTTTTATTTTATCTAGCTTCATCATAAAATAATAAAACTGGTAAATATTTGCGGTTACAATGAATTATGTAAGTCCATCAAGTCTTTAGAAAATGATGCAGTTGTTTACTTGAAGCAAGTAGCAGGTTAAGAAACCAGAAGTATACCTTCGACGGCTAAAGTCGAACAATTTCGAATAGGTAGCGGCTGCGGTAACTCTTCAGAATTTTCAGTGGCTCAGAATTATTGTAGAACCTTGATTTTTAGAAAATCATATGCATTAAAATTTTTTGATTTTATATTTTTTGGCAGAAATAATTTTTATTCTCTGATTGAATAAAAGCTACATTCAATTAAATAAATAATTAATTTTAGTTCAATAATTCTCAAGCAGTTCGGTTATTAATTAATTAAATTTTCTAATAGAATTTATTTCCTGATGATGAGTATAATCCCTGTGTTCCGATCACCGAAGTTTCGGAGAGGCCAGCAAAGGACAGATGGCATAGGCGATGAACTCCTAGTCACCTAGTCTTTCCCGATGTGACAAATTTAACGTATTCATTTGCAAGCAATCCCATTCTCTTGACGTAATTGCCAAATCTGCAATCTGCAGTAATTGCCACGATATTCGTTGATTGCGTCAACACATATCTGGTACGAGCACTGCCTAAGCTGGGCTAAAAATGTCTCTCATTTCCATGTGTGGGTTCCTCCCACCAACTGGCCCGAGCCATACTTTATAAAGCATTATTAATTTGCTTCTTGTTCATCATAGTCCTGCAGCCTTGCTCTTTTTTAAATTACATCTAAAATGTTCATTGGGAAAGAGCGCATGCTAAGGTATTAAAGCTAATTTTGTTGTTGACTTGAGACAACACTTGACATTAATTTAGATATTTTAATTAGTATATAAAAGTAACGTGTTACAGACTAACGAAAATTCTACAACCGAACTCACTATTGGTTGCAAATTTAAGAGTTAGGATTAATTTAGTCTATACAGAAGTCAACACTCTAAGAGAATAATATAGTAGCAATAAGTAGCTAAAAATTTAATTAAAATATGTACCTTCGACTATTGTTTGAGCTAACAATTTTGTCTCTTTTGCAGAGCAAAGATCGTACGGGTTCTTCAGTGCGTGATCGCATTTTTGATGATCCCGCGTATACTGATGATATCAGTCATTTAGCAAATCCTTTGAGAAGGAGCAGTGTCAATGTGGTAAATGCTGATTTACTTAAAGTATGTAGTGCGGTTGGCGGTATAAAAGCCAATACCGGTAGTAGTTCCTTGGGTAAACGTAGTAAATTAACGAAAGAATTTCAAAAACTGGCTCAAGAAGATATGGGACATATTGCTTTTAGTAGCTCAGAGGAAGATTTGCGTTATCAAAGAGCTGCTTCCTCTAGAACTGAAGCTATGGGTCGTGGTAGAAGCTTAGAACGGGCCAATGCCATAATCGGAGAACAAATTGAACAACTAGATATAAAACGGAGGCCAGAAAAACGCAGTAGTAAACAAAAACGTAACTTGAGTTTGGACAGCAAACGCCAGCAAACACAACAGGAAGCCAAAGAAAATGAAGCAAAGGAACATGATAGGCCACCCGAGCCACCACAGCGATTAGCTCTAACACGCTATAATTTGGGAAAACAACGTAGTGATGAGGCTGCCTGGCAAAGGCAAAAGAGTCAACTGGACTTTCCGCCGGTGCAACATGACAACGAAGATATCTTTTCGCTGCACAGTTCAGCCAAGGAGAATATAAGTGTGGCGGCTTCTGCCACGGCCTCCTTAAGCAATGCTAGCACATCGAAAATTCAAATGGGTAAACGATTTCTCAAGGGAGAAATTGGCATAAAAAGTTTTAATTACTACTTACTAAAAGAAGGATTAAAATCTTCCAAAAAATTTGTAGAAAAACAAAAAACCCATCTGCAGACCTCTACGAATGATCCCATGACTAATTTGGTCTCTTCGACTGTAGGGGAGATTACACGCTCTAAACCGCTAGAAAAAAACAAATTACTGTCCAATAGTGAAGAAAATATTTATGAGGAAATCTTCTTTAAAGATGCTCCACCTAGCGAAGAAGATGATGAAAACCGAAATCCATCTAATGCCAACAAACAACAGGTAACTGGTGTGTCAGTTACTGTTACAACACCAGCTGAACAGAATATCATGTATACCGATTGCGAGTTATGTATGCAGCAGTGTGATAAAGCTAATTGCGATTACTGCTTTCAAACTGAGTTAACAGGAAATCTCAACCAAAATCGTGTAATGCCTCAAACATTTAAGAATGCCAATACAAAATCAACTAATACTGGCAATCGTTTAAATGCGGGAAATGTAAATAACAACACCGCCTCCAGAAGTAACTTGGAGAGTCAAGCACCTATTTTGGAGTTCCAGTCATATAATCCAAATAACCCTGGAGTGTATAAAATTGAGACAACACCTGTGGCCATTACGGGAGATTACAATCCAATACTACAGTTTCAGCAACCTTCCACGCAAGCACCCCAGCCTCAGCAACACGCACATACACATGTACAACATCAGTCTACTTCAACTACAAGTACCGCTACTACAACTCCTAGTGATTATCATATGCAGCATCAACATCAGTCGCACTCACAACAACAACAGCAGCATCAATCTGGCGCACAACAACAACAGTTTTATGGTTACAAACAACCGACGTCTCATACTCCTCATAATCAAACTGGATGTTGGTCACAAACTTCATCTGTACTTAGACCAAACGCATATATGGTGAGTAAGAATTTACAAGAGAAAAAGCTATTTTTATTACTTATTTATCGAAACAGATCGCTTACTTTGTGGGTCTCTTTTCGACCCCCTTCGTTTCTAGAATTGATTTCTAGCAACCGATTTCTAATTTACGGCTATCTTACTTTAATGCAGTCTCGTGCTAACACTAGTCTTTACTCTTGACTCTAGTGATTTCACACTGCCGACTGCTAACTGTCCGCCTTCTACCTTATCGCGGAATCTCTGGCATAAGGCTTAGGTCCCCCATGGCATTCAAATTTACCAATTGCGCGCTACCTTCTCAGCCTCTTCGTCAGGAGTTTCTTTGCAGACTGAACCGTCCATCCCTTTCGAGATTTTCTTGTCCATCTCTTTAGAATTCCTCTATTGGCCAATAAACACCGAAGTTACTGCAGAAATAACCCTTGTCCTCCTCCTGTGAGGCATCATCTCACGGGCCAACGCCTTAAGAGTGCGTTTAGAGATTAGCCCGCCCACCCCTCGCAAGACCTCTCTTCTCCATCTCTTCCCGCTTAATCCCTTGACCAATTCAAACCAGAGTTCCGTCAGAGAATATAATTCTCACGATTAATAGAGCGAGTAAAAGAGCTCAATATGCACGGGTAGGTCTGTATTAAAATTGGAAATCGACTGGACTGGTATTCGTGACCCTCTTGGTCACGTATCCGGGGCGTATGCTGTTCCACCGTTGATTAGGGCTATTTATAAGCGAGTGTTAATTTTTCTTCATTCAAATTATTTGCCCAGACTCCTAGCTAAGTTAGATACCTGTTACCGGCCGCCACCGCTAGGGGGTATAAGTCAGAACTTCTGACAGTGTACTCAGTTACGGCAGGTCATACCGCAATGCCTGCTAGCTGGCGACCAAGAGAAAGAGATACTTAGAACGTTTTCTAAGTGCGGCATGTTTAACTAACGGGGATTTTCGGTAAAAAGAAGCCGGTCTTATATCGCTCAAATTTAAGACAGCCGCACTAAGACTCGCTTTGTATTTTTGTATTTTAAAATTTGTGTTTATCTTTACAGATTGCCGGCCATATTCCTAGTGGTGTATCGTCCATGCAACGCATGCATACAAAATCAAGTTCCTCCAGTGATTCACTACAGCAGCAATATAAGTTCAATACCTTTGCACATCTGGATGCCAACATTTCCAATGGCTCAAATGCAGCCCCCGTGATAGGGTCATCGTCCGTGAGCAATAGTTACTTGCCACCGCAACCCTTACAACCCTTGATGTTTGCTGCTAGTAGAAGGCTAGGAGGATCACAAATTTTAGCGGATACTTCAAACGGACTATTTGAAAACCCTCCTCAAATATATAAATCTGATTCGAGAGCTTCTATTTTAAGTGAATACTCATTGTCGCGTAGCAGTGATA
Source organism: Phania funesta (assembly GCA_963932375.1). Taxonomy (NCBI): domain Eukaryota; kingdom Metazoa; phylum Arthropoda; class Insecta; order Diptera; family Tachinidae; genus Phania; species Phania funesta. Next base: position 73,829,084 of record OZ010656.1, read on the forward strand.
CTTACTACGGCAGCCAGAGATATGGCCACAATAGACACTACGGCGCCTCCCATTTTAATGAACATCACAATTTTGAAAATTCTTTAATGTCGTCTTATGCGACAACAACTCAACGTCGCTACTTTGGTAGTGCCGAGAGTTGTCGCTTTGGTTATGATTGTCGTCGTTGCAGTTTAGATAGTGGACCAGGAGGAAGTCTTCTAACAAATTCTCGAGTGGTGAGCACAGCAACACAAAGTAATGCGGGTACCAATAATGGGCCTCGTGAAATATGTACTTTTTCGGATCATTGCAAATACGATTGCCGAAATTGCGATTGCTCTTCGGTATATTTTTCGTCTGACTTTGATGACATCTATAGTGGGGGCGGGATACCTCGTAAAACTGCCAAAGGCACGTTACCGTCTACGGGAGGAAAGCCTCCACCGTCAGCCTTGGAAAGTTATGATGGGACCGCAAGCAGTGAAAAGCAGCAAGCTTTAAAGCAAAATAAATATGCCCAGGATTTCTTTAAGCATGTTAATGATGTTAAGCGCAGCATTTATCAAGCCGAAATGCAAAGAAATGGCAACATGGAATCCATTAGTCCTAAGAAGGCTCAGAAAAAGGACACTCGCAGCAAAGAAACTGTAGGTAAAGAAACTGTAGGTATCACCACATTGCCGCTAGCTAAAGAACGCACAACGAAACCTACTCCAGCTCCTAGGACGAGTTTGCAACAACAGATACCAAGTACTGGTCAAACCACACCCCAACCACTGCAAAGGAGATTGCCAGCTAAATGTAACGAGCCCTGTATGGAGAGAAAAGAATATGCTTCATTAGATCGTTTGATAGCCTCAAACAAAGGAGCCATTCCTAAGAATACTAACACTGCTAATAGGTTAAGTCCTCAAAGCAGCCCTAAGTTAAGGACCAATACTGTGCTACTACGGGAGGCTGTAGAAGGGAAACTAAACGAACAAAATATCACACCAAGCAATTCTACAAACGAAGAAAGAAGGCATGTGAAAAAACACTCAAAGGAAACCTCAAAAATAACATCATCATCCTTGGCAGCATCGCTAAGTGGTCATCGACGCAAAGATATACCAGCTCCGCCACCGCCTTCTCCGGCCACGTATGCGGATTTGCAAGAACTACAGCAAAACATGCAAAATACCATGAGAGATGATACAAAACAAGATAGAGAGCGGAAAAGGAAACGTAAGCAACACGAAAGTGGTGAACATGACAAACAGCAGCAGGATGCGCCAGCAACAATTACTACAGATGACAAAGAACAAGAACAACAAACGGCGGAAGTCAGTTTGCAACAACAACAACAACTAACCGACACAAATACAACTACAAAAGATTGTAAAACAATAGAACAGCATAAAGCAGTGAACGCGAACAATGACGAGACTAACCTGACAACAAAAGATACAACAGACAACACAATGGACACAAAAAACAATGCAACAACCCATACAGTAATAGAATCAAAGGCAAGTACAACCAACAGCACCCCTTGCAACACTACTACTGCTATATGCATCAGTAAGGTTGCTGATGTTCGCGGTTTTATAACAGAAAACTTACAATCAAAGAATTTAAAAACAAGTGAAGAAGACTCCTTGACAAAATCAAGCACTACAAAGGTAACAGAGGAAGAGACGACATTATCAAATGCACATACAGCACAGACACAAACCTCAAACTCCTCCCTGGCTCTAGTCTCTATAACATCCGTTTCATCGTCCATTGTTACCGCTACGGATTTTCAGCAACGTGACCAAACGGAGTTCTATGACGATGATGTTTTCTATGATGCACGCAGTGAGGATTCCAATTGTACTGCAGCAAGTAGCAGTATGGCTTCCAGTGCACAATTAAAACACGAGCAAAAACAAGAACAACAATCTTGTGCGGAAACTAAATGTCAACAATCCGAACATGTAAAGCAACAGCAACAAGGCCACGAAGGCTCTAAAGAAGAAGAATATTTAACAATTTTAACACTGCATCAACAGGTAAGCAAAATGAAATAAATTTTTAGTTCTTTGCCACGTGCACAGTGGGAAGCAATTATTACATTTTTAAAGTAACATTGAGTATTGTCATTTTTTACGGCTTATTTTTGACAACTTTATTCCTCGAAAGAGTTCAGTTTTAGTTGCATTTCGTAATGCAAGAAAATATTCTAATCGCTATAAACAAAAATTTAAAACTTTATCTCGGACCATCAGTTCGGTTTTCGAGCGCGGCATAGTTTTATTGAAAATCTTTACCCTTATTAGATCGGCACTTCAGGTGTATTCGTATATAATTCCCAGGCATTTGATAATGTCTGGCATGATGGGCATTTATAAGTGTTAATCAAGATTCAAAGGTTGCATCCAATCAATTTCTGTCTCACATCGATGAGCTAGGAGCATGAGTAATACCCAAGCTTTAGCATTTAGTTTAACCTTAGCAGATATCGTACCAGTTTAGAAATCAGATATAAAAAGAATACAATTGGCCGACATTAATTCAGCTTATTAAATCAAAGTGCTGCAATAAACTTGTTTGTTCTTCTTGCCTGTAACTACAGACGAGCAGTATTGAAATAAACACAAAATTTGTAGATAAAGTCGCTCGAGAATTTCTAAGAAGAGGCTATCATTGTGATGGTCGAGGACATGCTTAAAATTTGCCACCTCTAGCTTTTGAAGTTGCAGGTCTCAACTTCTTCTCATACTTGCATTCAAGAGCTCCTAAGAATTTATATGCCGTCGAATTTTATTTAAGAATATTCTACGTACCATCGCCTGATATATTTAATAGAAGTTGTGTCGGTTTAGTTCACAGGTCGCCAGCACACAAGGTGCAATATGAATAGACTATATAAAAGATTAGTAGAGAGAGTGTAGATAGAAAAAGTTGTAACTATGCTGGGGTGGAACCAGTCCTGAACTAGTCGCTGCTTCTAACAACGGAATTTAATTTTTGTGCTCCCACGGTTCGTTAAGGCTGATGAAGGACTTTCTCCCAGGATGAGTATGGCGTTGTACCTCTCGGGTGTAGAAGATGCAATAGTGTATCTTCCTGTGCGCTATTTCCGGACAACCCCATTCTCTTGGCGTAATTGTCAAATCCTCAATGTTGTGTAACTGTTTCTACGATACTGTTCCTTCATCTATTCACTAAAACTCCGGAAGTGGATGCATGTACTGTTACGATTGAAGTTATCCAATGTTGCATTCTAACGTCTTCTAAAGAAGCTCAGCAAATAGCTTGAACTGCAATAACAAAATGGTTGGGAATTTGCTCCAAATTTCTTTGGTTAAGCAAATAATATTTGGTAAAAGAGTAGGCCATAGGAACTTTATTGTGATATCAGATTTGTTTCGTCTATAAAATGCAAGAGAAATGGTATTCTGGTAATTAGTAATGCTCTTCCTGGAGAAATATTAAAATTTTCGCATTAGTTTTAGAGCAGTGATCTTTGAAGTTCTTAATTACTCTAAAGCAGTGGATTTGATACGTATTGAAGGATTACACTCGTGATCGTAGAAATATTGAAATATCGGTGGCACAACTGTTCCGAATTTCATGTTAAATGTTTGGGTGTTTATCTTGATGTTCCTGTATTATAAAATACAACAAAGTTGTAATATGTCACTGCTTTTAACGTATTTCTGTTAACGAGACTACACAGAACTCATCATATTAAAGTGATAAATACTAAGACGCTGCAGCAATAGATCGCTTCATTTTATAAAAATTCCTGAATTGCTTGCAAGATAGGAAAAGTGTAAAACACCTGGGGGACTGGCTTGCAGTAAACGATGATACTCGTATCCTATTGAAGTCCCATGAATTTTAAGCTGGACGCAGCAAGCGTATTTCCTACAGATTTGGGGGGGACCTTCTTTTACAATTTGGATACATTTTTGGTTGAATTTCAATGTCATCGTTATTCACTCTAAGTTAAAGATTCTACCCCCAAACGCCTAAAAGTAAAAGTTTTACTTTTATTTATTTTCATACACACTTAATTTACCCTTTGGAGGAAAATCCCAGCCCACTGTACGTTGCATAACTTGATATGCTTGCGCACCTACTGACAAGCTGACTAACATTTCTCTACATAAATAGTTGACATCACGGCAACGTTTTTAAATAGCTGGGTACAACAACAAAAAGCAAGAGCTCTTGCAGGTAGGAAAAACTTAGAAGTGCTAAGACAAGGTTTTTCAAATACTTGCAAAATACCGTTTTTTGTTTGAAACATTGTCTAGTTGCCTTTTTTTGCTGAGAAAATTTGTTGTAGTTCGAAATTTTAAAAGTGCTTCTTCAACAAAACTGATTACATGTTGTTTTGTTGCTGTTATTTCGTTTTTCTCAACTACATATTTATTCCTCGACCTGTTTGTGAGAAAATTATATTGCAACTCACGTTTTTGCTTGCTTTAAATAAGTGGTTGACTTGAAATGGGCCTATGAAATTTCTAAAAATTCATTTTAAAAAGGAATATTATTTTCTGTTTGATTTCAATAAGAATAACTGGCAACACAAAGCTCGAGGACCTGGCAAATAGATGTCACGAAAGCAGAAAATCAGGCCTATTGTAACGAAAGGCAGACTTACAGGTTATTACTTCCTACAACAGACTGAGTTTTCATCCTAAAGACCTGGTGTAAAGCATATAATAAATTTGCGCCCGGAAAGATCTGCTTCTATTTACTGTTTTCATACCGGAAATGGTTGGCTCTTGCACGATCAAACAAGATCAGATGAGTAACTATTCCACCCAGATGAAGTATACGTAATGCAGCCAGTAACAACAGCGGGAAATGACTACCAACAAAGATGGCCTCAGTTGCCTTAGTTGGGTACTTTTTATATTTTTTTTTCCTTTGGAACTTTTTATCTTCTCGCCAAGAATAAATAAGGAGGGCAAAAATCGCACAGAAGTTAGTAATATAGGTTAATCAGATAGTAATGTTAGTTTTTCCAGTTGCTTTTTGTCATACGCTGTAAAGATTAACAATATGATCCAGCTGTCAAATTATTCATTAAGGTTTGCCATTTCATTATGTACCGTTTCAAGCCTGCGCAACGTGTAGAAATTATTATTATAAATATATTAATCATATGATGTCATACAGTTCTTCGCGCCGTGAGCAAGATTGAGCGTAAGTACACTCTGTGAGACCTCAAGCCACCAAACCGGCAGATATTAATGTCAGTATCGCAGAAGATCCATAATTGTCGATTGGGCGCCGCCAGAGGGCCAACGCAGATTATTTTGCTGTACAATTTGGACATACAGCCGTATAAAATAGTGTTGATGCAATAACTTATGCCGGGCAACTAATAACACGTGAAGAGTTTGCAAATTGGGGACTGCAGATGGTGGCCGAAGATTCGGATTTTAGTAAAGCCAACACTGACATTTGAATAATGTGCTATTCCATAAATAATGGCTTCAAAATAAGCTAAAATTAATGTGGTATCTCCTCGTACCCTTGTTGTCTTATTTAAATTTCTGTTCCCTTAATTCTTATCTGGTCGCCTTGTATTATAAAACAAATGCCTTATTCGTTAGGTATTGATGGACACGATTTTTTGGGGTTATAGAAACTAAAGGGGCTCATGTAAAGATTTCATCCACTAGCAACTCCCAGGTGACTGAAATGTTGTCTTTCCCGTTCAATGTTGTGTACGGTACTTTTAGAATAAAATCTTTCACTTCCTTATCAGTGCACCCACTTTTCACTTACATATTTAACATTGTAACGTGGATTGTATGAATAGCTCGAATTTCTGTATTTACCAGGAGCATTTCTATTTGTCACTTGCTCTTAATGAATATATTGTTACTTACTTCTCATTTTGTGGGAATTTTTGGTAAAATTCGTTAAATAAATTTTAGTTTATAAAAGCAAGCCTTCTATTATTCTAATTGTAGTTGAATTTGCATTTGCAACAATTTGTATAATTAATGTTGCCTTAACAATAGCCGTGGAGGGTCCCGAAGGACTCGTTAGTAATATTCTAGTCTATCAGTGTGGGCGAATTGTGAGTTCGTATTGCAATATTTAATAAATAAACCAATTTTTAAAATTTTGTTTGCTACATTAAGAAAATTAAAAACTTTATTATATAAAGAAATTACTTATCTCGAAATCATAATTCTGCGGTAACCTACGGACACGAGGCAATGTCCGTGCAAGCGTACGAGTGGTGTAAAGAGTTTAAAGCGAGTCGTACATTCAATCTTTAATCAACCATTGGTTTCGAGCAAATAATTTAATATTTTTCCTTTGAGGGAATTACAAACATTCTGTGTAAATTATTCATTTCCTTTTCCTGCCTCATCATTAAGTAGCTATAAATTTGTTTAATTTGCACCCTGTTGTGGCTTTTGCTGTCTGCTTGCTCTACTATTAGACTGGTATTCTATTCTTGGGCTATTTTTATGCTCATTTCCAAGAAAACACTTCCTGTTAACACTTTAAAAATCAAATTCATTTCCGCAGCTTTTGAAGCCATTCTGGAAACTAGTAGGTCCATGTTATTAGGCGTACCACACCAGACTGTCTCTTATAGTTTTAAATGATTGGCAATCATTCAAAAGTAGGGTGCCACGTGAACTGAAGCCTATACACATCGAATGCACCAGTACAAAATTAATTGGAAAATGAAGGCTGGAAGAGTTTACCTTACACGCACCAGACCTTGCCTCATCTGACTACCATTTATTCTTTTGATTTTTAATCTCAGCAGTTCTGTCTGACGTCGCAAGAAAAACAGCCTTATCTGTTCTGTAACGAGCTCAAGCTACTTTAAAGACTGGTACTTTGGTTGAACAGTGTACCACCATATTATCTTATCTTATCTTTAATAAATAAAAAACCCTCGAATATTGAACATTTACACTTTGGTTATAATCTTCTCTTTGGCAGCTTCACACAAATACTTACGCAACAGGGTTCTTAACACACACTTTGGTTTCCAAACAAGGACATTTCAGAATAATATGACAGTTTTGACATTTTACTTTACGACATATTAGTAGTTGAAGATTCGGTAATTGTTACAATAAATTCGATTTCGCTCGAAAATGCTGCTAAAGCATTAAAAATCCACTCTGAAAATGGATCGGTTAAAGCTACATTTCGTAAAATTCAAAATATTTTCGGTCAACATAATCGTCCTTTTAATGGCTTGCTAAATGATGTGCCAACACCAAAGCGTGCTTAACCACTACGAGTACGGTACGGCGCCTATCAGCCACGAAAGGCGCTTTTATTTATTTCTTTAAAATATAAACAGAACTAAATATAATAACTTCTATTTCACAGTTACCGTTTTGGGCGATAGTCTGAACGAAACTAAAATTATGCGAGTAAATACTCTGCAAACACAGAGATAAGAGAAAATTCTGGTTGTCGCCCATAGTTGACCCTCGGCTGTGCGCGTGTATATCACGGCCGTCGCCTATAGGCGACGCTCGGCTGTGTGGTGTCATCTGTGGCCATCGCCTATGGTTGAAGCTCGTACCGAAGTGGTTAAAAGGATAGTTCGAACGCCCTAGTTCCGAAGAAGATCCGACAAGGTGCAACTGGGGCTGACCATTCACTTCGCCCTAGATATGCTGAATTGATTCAAGAACAACCCGCGGATTTTTCTTGGAAACAATTTTTTTTTGGCGAATCCCATTTTCATTTTAATCATTTTCTTCATCTAAATTTTTTGTTTTATTTTGTTATGAAAAATAAAGTTCTTGTTAGAAACCCCTGTATGTCGATTAATTATGGATACAATTTCAAAAAGCAAACACATGTTGCTTTAGGAAACAAGACCCTTTGGTCTATTACCTGCCTCTTTTTATGTGAAGAGAAGGTTGCAAAAGGTTTACTTCAATGTTAATTAATGCGAATACACATACATGCATATGTATGTATGTACAAAGTTAATCTTGTTACCTTGATTTTTCCTTTTTCTCCACCCCTTGATAATTATGTTGATGCAGGCGTAAAGTTAACCTTGAATTATCACCAGCTTACCCAACTTCAATAAATTTAAACTCTCCAACGCCTTCTGTGCGAAATGTTCCTTAAGGACAGCCATAATTAAGATCCATTCATGCTCGTCTACACAAGCATTTCATAAGGTTTTTCATAAAGCTTGAAAAAATATTAAAGCAAAAACACCTGCTGCTTAGACAGGAGTTTTCTTTAAAGACGTAAAAGCAAGAACAACAAAAGGAAGGACACAAAACTTTATATATTTTTTTTTTATACAAATTAAGGAAATTAATTCATTTTTTCTTTTTGCTTGTTCGTTGCTTTCTAACACAGGTTGATGTGGACCAACAACAACAACAGCAGAAAGACCATGATGGTGAAGGTAAAACTGTTAATGAGCAGCCGGATTGTTATACAACAAATAAAGCAGTGCAGCAAGAGCAACAAATGAATAAAAATGAAGTGAAAAAGAAAAATAACAAAATCAAAGATGTGAATCATTTACAGTGCGGGGATTATGTTGGTAATACCAACATCCAAACAGAAACTCAACAACAACAACAACAGCTCACAGACAGCAGCAGCAATACAACAGGAATTGCTACAATTGTTTCCACTACAGCCTTAAAGCAGAACAGTGTTGATGTTACGATTCCCACCATCTCGACAACTGACATGGAGACAGATGCTTGTGTTATTGCTGCGATTGCCGACCCTGCCTTGGAGCTCAAGGTTAACAAACAGAGTAATAAAAAACAGGAAATCAACGAAAATACCAACAAAAACGTAATGGCAACAACAAACAACGACGATGGTAAACGTATTACGAAAGACAACGACAAACCAAACAAAAGCGATAAAAGAGAAATAAAACGTATTAGCAAACATAAACGTGATTATAATTTGCATGAAGAAGAGAGAAGAGAAAACAGATTGAAAAATCAACAGCAGCCTGAAGAGGAAAAACTCACCACTGCCATCACAACAAGCAAAACGCCAGCCGTAACAGTAACAGCAACAACCTCTAAAAAGCATCGTAGCCAAAGGCGTTCACCTTCCTCCTTCTCCAACTCAAATGCTAATGTTGGTGGTGCCAGTACAGGCGGAGGTCGCGAACAAACACATCATAAATTGCCTGCCTCAACTTTAAGTTGTGATACATGTTGCCAATTAGAGTGGTCACAACAACAAGACTTCTACAGCAACTCTCAACAGCATCAACAACAATCACCACACAGCCTCAAACCACCCACGCTGCACATTGGAATGGCTGGCCAGCCAGCACGTGTTAGTAAACGTAAAAATAGCAGCAGCACTAGTACGAGTCGCGAAAGAGCGAGCAAAACAAAACAAGAAATAAAAACAAAAATTATTTACAGCCAAGAAAAAGAGAGCACAACAACAAAGTTAGCAACAACGACAAGAGAAACCGGAATTTCTATAACGACCATAACAAAAATAAATAAACAAAAAGAAACGGAAACAGAAACAGAGACAGTGACAGTGACAAAGTCCAAAATAGAAACAGAGAAAGAGCCAGCGACATGCTCAGCACAAATAAAATCCACAAATGTTGCTGAAACAAAAGCCTTAGAAGAACAAGGTAAAGAGCAACAAACTAAAGAGGAATTAATAATTGAAGAGCGCAGTAGTGAAACTGCAATCTTGGAAGAGGACATAGAACAATCCAAGGAAAATCCAGATATTTTGCAAGAAATTAAAGAAATCTCTAAGGCTATAGCATCACTGCAATATGATGCCGAAACCAGTGACTCCGTTACTTTGGAGGCTGAGAAAGCAACATTGAAAGAGCAACATGTCGACGAAACAAAAATTGTGGATACAGCAGAAGAAAAACAAGTTTCTATTACAATAACAACAACAACAACTACTACTAATGATGCTGCTGCCGCAACTACTTCTGCAGCAGCAGACAATGCTGTTGAAGAAGAAGAAAAAGTCAAAAATATGGGGATGATGGATCAACAAATTGCAAAAGAAGCTGTTGATGTAGATGATGCCAAAGCTGACGCTGCTGCGTCAACAACAGTCACTGCCAATGACAGTAAAACCAATACTACCAACATCAGTTGTAATTCGGAGTTTGCAGGTGTCACAACACACTCGCCGCATAACAGGTACGCGTAATTCTTAATATTTGTAGTATCTACAACTTTATTTGTGTTTATTATTGTGTCTTGTTTTCTGTTTGCCACTCGATACCAAATAAAGTAATACGAAAAATATACTAGAGTATTTCATACTTTATGAAAAAAATTAAAAAATAAAGCGAATAGAAGTGAATTGAATCGAATAGACACTTGTTGTGAAAAAACGAAAAAAAAAGTTTAACTAAAAACGGGGTATTAAATATTTAAAAAAATAAGAGCGGAACAACACAAAAAATTTAATTTCTTAGAAAACGTTTAAAGCCGAAAATGTTCTAACAAAGAAAAATTATCGAAAACCTCAATTTTTGTATATCAAAGAGTTTGCAACAAAAATTTGTGATAAATACAAAAATATTATTGCGAAAATAAAAAAGAAATCATCCATATTTCTTTGATGAAAATATTTTATAAAGTTTCCGTCAGCTAAAAATTTGTGCTGCAGCAAAATACTGAAACAGAAAATTATTGTGTGAAAGTATAAAAGTATTACTTTTCAAAAGGAGCCAGGAAAAAGACATCATACTCACTAAAGTTGCGAGGAAAACTTTTGAATAACTATACAAGGTTTTTGCTTGCGACTATTATATTATGAATTTAATCTGAAAGGCAAAACTGCAGCACCAGTAATTGTTCGAAAATAAAAGTGAAAGAAAGACGAACGATGATAATAAAATTTTCATAAAAATCATTTTATATCTAACTTCTTCGTTTTGCGAAGAAAAATTTCCATATTAAAAATACACTGACGAGAGAAGGAAAATATTATCAAATAACTTAAAATGCATAGCAAATTTTTAGCATTATAATTCTAAAAATACAGTGAATGAATTATTTGAAAAATTCCAGAAAAATCTTAACAAAAAATGTTATTGCAAAAAAAAATCATAACAGTGAATAACAAATATGTATCGTTAAAAGTCAGATGAATAATTCAAAGACAATTTTGTTTGAAGGTCCTTAAATTAAGCTGATAAACAGAAGAAATTATTCAATTATTTTTGATCCCTTAACATTTCGATATTTCAATAAATTTTTTCGAAATCTGAAGAAAATGGCCTCCGATTTTGTAGCAGGATATTTGTGTCAATTGATCCAGACACATTTGTCCTGTGAAAATGGCTCTAGCACCTACAACTTTGCTGGTACAATGTTGATAATTAATATTTTTTAATATAAAAATTATAACAGAGACCAGTGTTATAGTAACCGAAGCTGGCTAAAGTTCTTTACGTCTGTTCCGTAACCTGTCGCATAGTGTCTAAAATAGATCAATTATCCCCTTTCTAGAACCAGCCGCGCGAGCAGTTCTGTGCCATTTCCGTTACATTTAAGGATGTTCTCGTATTCTAAATCGACTGCTTACTGTTCCAAATTTTTATGATCCCTCTTTGGCTTCTGAGTTCCTTAAAATCAAATGTATCCGTCACTTTTCAGACAAGCCCAGGTTACAGGTGGACCTTAAGTTTCGGCTATACTAATTTTATTTTCAACTTCTGCTTAAGTTAAAATCACCATTAAGACCTTCTGAAGTAGGCATGCCAGTTAAATATATTGGGTCCTAGAAAACAGACGAAGGTCACCGCAGTGTCTAATGCAAGTAATGTATATTGCTTGAACTGCAAAATAGTGTCTGGGAAGGCGTAGACAAAGACAATAGTAATTGGTCCAGATACGAATAATATTACTAAAGAACGTGACATGTTTTCCCTATAGTTTAATTTGTGATCCCCTGCCGGATTTACTAGAAATGAATGAGCTAATAATGAAGAAGGTGGTGTAGCCACGCAAGAAAAACTTATGGTTGAGGTAACCATATTCCAACAGCTACATATTATGAAACTAAAAAATTTTATTTTTTATAAAATGTAATTTCTGGTATTACGAAACACACACTCTTTTCTTACGCTGGAGTGCTGTTTTTCAATCAATTTATTTTCATTATAAATTTCAATCTAAATCTACAGCGAATTTGTAGCGGCAACACCATCACCACTTAAGGCCGATGAATGCACCAAAATATTCCCATTCATCGGCGATTCGTGCCTGGCAAGACATAAATTTATTGTTGTATTAAGCTAAAAAACAACAAGAACAACAAAATAGAAATGAATGAATAAGTTTTGTATTTTTCCAACTGGGTCATTCCTTAAGTTAATCCTAACGCCATTTCTAAACAGAATGTATACAACTGCTATTTTCTATTTTCATTGAGTTTTTTTCTTTGTAACTTTGTTGTTATTGTTGTTAGTTTTCTTTAGCAGTCGTTGTTGTATATAAATCATATAATTATTGTAGATAACAATAATATGGTCGCCTTAGAACGATTGAAAAACAAACAAAAAATAAAACAAAAATGATGTGACTGATTGGCAGCGGCTGTGGTACGAACTCAGATGACTAAAGCCATGAACTGCTTAATAGCAACCAAAGTAATGTTAATAAGTGCTAGATGTTTACCACAACAAGCTGTTGTTGTAGAGAACATAACATGATTGTCGTAACTTAGCCACAACCATGTGTACTATTCTAATTTCATTAGAGCACATTCTGTAATAATGCTAAAATAAAGGGCCAGTCTTATATAGTAACTTGTATAAATAGTAAGAACATCAAGTGAAATAAAGTATTTCTTAAAAGAGTTTCGGATTTTTTAGTATCCTTAGCATCTACAGCTAAAGATGGAGCAATATGATTTGTTGTGCGTAAGTGTGTAAGCACAGAACATTGGATCCTACGAGCTTTCAAATCGACACTGACGCATGACACTTTGCAGGAATTTATTCCTGCTATATTCGATTTCAAAATGTGTTATATTGGGATGGTAAATCTCTACGATGCAAGCAAGGATACTATTAAGAATGTTATTCAATAGCTGGTCAAATTAATAACCAGATCGAAATGTCTTACCACTTCTAACTTTAATATAAAATAAATATAAAGTGCACATACATGTATTTATTTTTTATTAAAGTCAGAAGATTTTTTCGAGCTGGTTGTTATATTTTTTTAGCTTTAAAGTCATAACACAAATAATTTATTTATTGTACTTTTCTCTGGGATGACTGACCATCATACAATAAAATAGAAGTTTAGGAATGCCAATCGGATGGTGATTTACGGATATATTTTTTATTTGAAATCGTACCTTAATCCTTCAAAATTATCAAAATATTTTGTTTTTCGATATAATCAGTAACCTAAAAAATGTGTTTCCTTGACGAAGTCAAAGTTGTGGCATATTTATAGGTTAACATTATCCGAAATATTTCAAACGCAGGGCAGGCATATTATTGTAATTTTATTGGACCCGCAAATTTCTCCAATAATACTTTTTTTATGTTTCCATTACAAACATCTTTTATTAATAATTTTAGGAATCCATGGATTATTTTTGTTATTTCAGAAATTATAAACTTGTATGCTAACTTTATCTCTTGGGAGACAAGCTAGCCTCTATGCTCGCCTCAGGTTGCTTAAGTCAGTTCTCTAGAAAACGCGAAATTTCTTAACCCAAAACAAAGTTTTAGAATTTTTTATATTAGGCCTAGACTTCTCTTTTATAATTATCCCAATCTTCTATGAACGTCATATTAAAAGCTTTGCTTACATGAGTAAAACAGCTGCTAATCAGCAAAACTCATCTTGTTACGAAGGCCAAATACCTGGGTCTGATTATTTTGCGCTTATCTAAAAAAACCAAATGTATTTTTAAGGAATACCGACGAGGAAAACCTACAGGCTATTCTCCAAGAATCCTTTGTTGGTCTAATTTGACGGCTTTTCTATTGAAGGTGTTAAGTACATTTTAAAGTACACACGTGTGTTATGACGATTTTGATCTCACTCCCAACGTCAGTGTTGAAAAAACTTTGGCCCACTGTGTTTCAATACGTTTAAAAGTTTTATGGGATTACGATTTGATGAGTTTCATTATAATGTTTTATCTTCTTAACTCGAGAAAGGATTAGAAGCATAATTTTTTCATAAAGAAAAATAAATATGAATATTTCGAAAATTTAATATCTTTCCCCGCACCATTAAAATTACTCCTAGAATATGTTCACCAAAGTGTAAAAATTGCACATCAGAATTCGTTACTACTAAATGGAACAAAAGCAACAAGCTTTTTGAAAATTAAAGCAAAAAAAAAAATGTGCAAATAAAGGCAGCATGAAAGCTTAAAGTTTTTAAAGCATAAAAAAATAAAAACACTCACAACTATCTGAATGGAAATAATATTTGTTGCCTTGTGAAAGTTTATCGTGCGTCTACTAAAAAGGAAATCAAAACAACACAAAACAAAAAAAGTTATGATAGCAGACTAAAAAAAAGTTGAATTCAGGATTTGAGTAACACAGATTTATTTTAAGGAGTTAAAAAGTGTTGGTTCAAATCCTTTTGTCTGCTTAATGCCATTCAGCATTTTAAATTACAATTGCACTTTAACAGTATTTTATGTATATAACCCATACCACGGCGACTGGAGGCTTCTTCGTATCGTCACTGGATCGTTTCCCTTTAAAAGTAGCCATGCACAAAGAGCACTATTCCGCCTAAACAAAAAGGTATGTTCGAATAAATAAATTTGACGAAAATTAACAGATTTATTTAAAACAATTTTCAGATAAAAAAAGAAGATTTAAAATCTTGTATAAGTTGCTTTATGTGTTTTTAAAGTCCATAGTAATTGTCCATAGCTGTTTAAGCATTTTTAAATTATGGTGTTTTCTTTTCTAGAAAATAATGTAACATTTTGTGCACATTTGCTATATGTTTACGCTCACAAAATGTGGTGTTTGTGTTTTTAGATTTTACCCTTAAAAATAGTGAAAGACATTGCTCTCTACGACCTGTATTGAATCCCAAAATAATAAGGCTGTGTTGAGCTTGTACCCTTTGACAATGTAACATTTTATTTATGTAACAAAAATGCCATTAGAAATTTAAATTCAATACAAAAATAAACAAAGAAGTAAATTAGTGCTCTTTGCCATTTAATTTCTTATAC
The DNA here is from genome assembly GCA_963932375.1 of Phania funesta. Taxonomy (NCBI): domain Eukaryota; kingdom Metazoa; phylum Arthropoda; class Insecta; order Diptera; family Tachinidae; genus Phania; species Phania funesta. The sequence continues at coordinate 73,844,267 of OZ010656.1, forward strand.
TGAATTTCAAGTAAATGTTAGTAAAGTTATTCATGGGGGAAATTCAATATTTAAACCCTTTCTTGCAAACAAAACACAGGCTATAGTTTTCTTGCCAAACCACGTATGTCCCTTTTATTTGATTTTTAATTTGTGGTTGTTAAATTGCTTTAATTTGTTTAAGTCTATGGAAAAGATTATATTATTCGTTTTTTAAAAAAACAACACCTGGCTGCAAAAACGCACACAATCACTTACGTTGTTATTTCCAAACACATTTGAAAATTAATTTGGGATTGGTTTGTAGCCTACAAGAACCAGTAATAACATGTGTATAGAGATTGCAAGATTAATCGAAAAACGATTAATAATCGATTATTTTGTTATATCGAAAATTTCTCTTTCTTTTAATGGTGGATTAAGCGATTATTTTCGAAAGAATCGAAAAATCATAAACAATAATAAACATAAAAAATATTTAACAGCCAGCATCAACTACAGTAGATCTCAGATCTAAAAAGTCTATTTCCAAGAACAATTACCGATTGCTCCAGCGAATTTGTTGCAAATTCATGTTCAGACGAGAGTATTGTAAGGGGAAGCGACACGTCTGCTATTAATGTTAAATTTGATTTATGGTCTCACCGCAAGTCTAACTCACAAGCAAATCACTCGAGATATCATCAAGATAAACTAAAGCGTCTTTCTCAATGCTCCAATTCTCGAAATAAAACGAGATGTGTTTAACACATGGGATGAATTAAAAACAGTATAGGTATCCTAAGCTTTAAACACTTGGAAAATAAAATTGTTATCTGATTGGACCTTCATGGTACAAAAGAGTGCCTTTTCCGATGCAGGCGAGACCGCTACGGAATAGAGGAATTATTTGACTACAAGGCGCCTTTTTAAAATCTTGTTTTTAACAAGCCAATTGAAAATTCGACCTAAACAAAGACTTTCAATCAACTTTTTGTACATAATTTGTTTGCAATACTTTTTGTAAGTATTTCTTTTCATACGCGTTCTTCAACCTTAGCCAAATTAATCGACTAAACGAATAATTTTATCCTATTAATTGCAATTAGTAATTTCTCCCTTCGAATAATCGTGTGATTAATTAATCGATTAATCATTTTTTTCGCCACCACATGATGTGTATGTGTGTTTCTAAGGCTGCGTGGGCGGTTGCTTTAGTCTTATTCTGGTTAAACAAAAAACTAACTGCGATGACATAAGTTATTTTGTCTGCACCCGATTTTAATGTTTTACTATTTTTGTTTGAAAAATGTCTTACCAGCCTGTAGTTTTAAGGAGAGTAAATTCTTTCTTTGGTCTCCTGACAAATTTGATTTTGAAACATACGACATATACTGGGTTCTATCGCTTTCAAAGGGGCGCTTAATTGATTTTTAGAATTAAGTTTTTCTTTTTTTATTATTAAAACTTGATTAAATCAAGCATTACTATCACTTCCACTCGTCGTTGCAGGTCGCACAATTTTCCGCAGTATATTTTCAAAGTTGGTACATTTTTCATGGTCTTGCAAAAATTGCGTATAACTAAAGTCAAATGTATTTGTTCTGAAGTGTTTAAAAACTAAAATTTTATAATTAAACCCTCAACTACAGGTCCACTGCTGAAAAGTTTTTAGTTTGATTTATTTTAAATAAAACTATGATTATTGGCGTTTTAAAATATTCCAAATTTAAAGCGATTTTAATATTTGATGGAATGTAATTAAAAGAGTTAGGGGTTGTTTGTTTTGTAAGTTGGTGATATTACAGTGCGATATGTTAGGTTTCATTTAAGAAAAACAAACTTCAGGGTTGTATGGTGCTTTTTTTTGTGATAGGATTACTCATTAAAAATTCCGTAAACTTATGAGACTTGTATCTTGAAGACCCTTTGTCAACTTTTACGAAACTTTCAGCAATTAATGTTAATTTCTTAAAAAAAGTCAATCCGAAAAATAAATTAATTTAAAACTCAAAGCACAAAAAGTTAAGCAATTTGTTCAAATGCACATTTAAAAAATGTATTAAAAAGAGTATCAATTATGTAATTTTATGAAGAAGTCGTTATGGGGCGGCCGAGAATAGGCGGCTATTATTGGCTTCATGCCCGTAGACAATTAATTGGTTCAGCTTGTTGTGCGCTATCCAGTAGGAGAGCAAAAAAAGTCTTCTGCATATTATAGTAACTCGGAGTACCACTGTTGTCTGATCTAACTATTCGAAGCATATGCGATTGTAAACTTGTGTGACGTGCGTGTTTCTAGTTTCGTCCTAATTCAATAAAATTTTAGCGGGTTCTTCCTTTTATCTGGGTTTGGATGACGCCACCCAATTATAGTAATTTGTTTTAATGTGCGTTTAATTTTTTAATTCCGTTCAAGTAGTATTAAATGGCTTTGCATAATCCAAGTTTGCTTTGAGTAATACTCCGGAGTTGATTCTCGTTCAGTACTTTAATTGCCTTGATATTCATTTGGCTATCAATGTAGATTGTCGCTTCTGTTAGCATGTAGTCTCACTCCGTGATTGCCATATTTCCGCCCGAAAGACCGTATTATAATTAGGAGATCGTGAATACATTTTGGTCTTTGGTTCCTCTATAAAGTTTCCCAGTATTATGTTAACCATAGCGTAGATCAGCTACAGTAACAGCTGGTCCCCACATATAACTTCGTTAGAATTGCCAGGATTGTATTTTTGGTATCAGGGTGGTTTATAGCTAGATGGTACCTGGCTGTTGGTAACAACAACAAAATATATAAATCAACAAGAATCCTGCTTGCATGTTCAATGAGAAAAACTGGGAAAGGCGCAAAAAATATTTGCAAAGTATTATTTGAGTAATCTTATTTAATTTATATAATATTTATAAATATTTTTCTCTGAATAATAAACAAAAAAACAACTATTTAATGAAATGCCCAATTGAACAGAGCAACTTTACTTGCCAAATATATTGTGCAAGTTTACGAGTGCCGTGCAAATAGAGTTTTAAACAATTTTCGAGCGACAGTTTACAAATGCACATCTTGCACATATTGCAAGGCTTGTAAGTGTGTTAATAAGTTGCCTTAATACTTTATTTTATTTTTGTGTTTTTTTGTTGTTATTGTAAAAAAAAACTGAGATAATCGCGTGAGTGATATGAAGACACCCTTAAATGTCGCACTGATTGGATACAATTTTTTGTAAATTTTTTTTAAATATCTTACTTTTATAGTCTATCACAGAATAATAGAACATTCGTATACCATTGATAAAAAATATTCAAAATTTATATAAGAAAAATTTTATTTAAGATTTCTGTTATTATTTCCATCCGGATCTTTTCAAATTTTCTAAAGCACAATCCCTAATTAGAAAGCAATTCATTTTTTCTTTACAAAAACTAAATTTTTTGTTAAAACGTGCCAGAAGTTCATGATTTCCATTAAATAGTGTGTTAAAGTTCTTAATAAATTTAACCCCTTTAAAGAGAGAAATGCACAACAGACGTCAACTACATTTTTATGCAAATTACACACACACACATACTCACGTGCACTTATGTTTAACATCACAGGCGTGCGACAGTAACGTTTTTACTTTTAAAGTAAATATTTGTTTTAACTCTTATTTTCTTTCTTCTCTTGGCCGACACTGAAATTTAAAAACCACCGATAGAATCGCAAAAAGTGTCTGTGGTTGCTGGATGTGTAAATAAATCAAACAAACGTACTGTCTTTAATTTAAATTGTTTTTGCTGTTTTCTTTTTGTCACAGAAATCTGCAAAGATAAAAATTAAAAAGTTAAAAAACACAATTATTGTATATGAGTGTGTGTAGGTTTGTAAGATTAAGCGGTTTATTAGACAAATAATGTTTTTATCTAAAAATGGAATCTTGTGCCTAACGCATGATTTTTTTTTCAAATTTGATCCCGCTTGCCTAATCCCCTTGAAGTCAACACATCACACTGCATGGCTTAAATAAAGCCTAATCCATGCGGCAAATCATTAAGATTTATACCCCCAGATCCATGTCACCAGACGGAGGAGCGCATTTGTCATATTACATACATAAGAGCCTTTCGAATATAAAGATAATTTCGTTACTACCTCACACTCAGCTTGTTTTATTTCATCGGAAACCCAATGTTAAATTTAATATTACAAAATAGATGCTTAGTTTCATTGGTATTGTTAACTTTTATTCAATAAAATTTTTTCAGCTACTTAATCTTCGGAATCTTAAACATTCTTCGGTCTTTTCTGATTTGGTTTATTTTGAAGCACAAAAATATGTTCAATTTTAAATGTTCTTTAAAGCAAGTTTATATCCGGAATTTTAACAGTTTCTGCATTTAATTTGTAAAAAAATTTACTACATTCTTTTTAACAAATACTTTTATAATTATTTTTCTTATCTCTTCAATATAAATTTCACAGAAGATTTTACAAAAAGCAAATTTGAATGTTTATTTTATAATTTTTAATTTAAAAAAAAACCTCAACCTGCCGATTAAACTCTGATGCAAATACTGATGCTATTTGTAACCTTGACGTATGAGTGTTTTTAATTTTAATTTATATTAAGTATACGCGTACAGGTCCACTTAGAGTAATCAAATATCAGTTGAAAACGGAGTATGCTTTATACCTCTCGTTTTTAATTGTGTCCGCGGTGTTGTGATGCAGAAGGCACAAACCCCCTGGAAGGGCATTAGGTGGAGACTACAGGGAAGGAGAGCGTGGATTTCGTTTTCCGTTACTCCTTTATCATTTTATCATTTTTTAGTTTCAAATTCCTATCCATTGTCTTTTGGATTGCTTGTGTTCCGTTAATCTTTCTTGTTTTTCCATTTAAGTAGATGATTTGTCTGCTTTAGGTTGATTGGGCTGCCATCTTTCGTTACCTATGGAAAACGCCAACATATGATTGTGTTTGTGTAGTGTTGCAACATTTTTGCTTTGTGGTATGGAGTGTTGCTGAGCATTTGTGTGATTTCTTCTCCCAAATAGGTGGCGGCTTCCTGAACGTCCCCTGTGGTGATGCCCGTGTTTATTTGATGATGGAAGTGGGAGCTGGAACGTCACAGCGCTGGCTCTTCTTTTCTAATTGAGCATATTTCTTTGGAGAGGAGGACGAAGACTTTTAGTTAGAAATACCAAGACTATAGACTGTTTTTTTGTCCAGGGTCTTTCGGTTTGAAGTTTAGCCTTCTAACCACTACATCACGTCATCTCCCGATTGTGGATTATGCAGATTATATATGTAATATGGCACCACGAAACATACATTTTCTAGAACTGCTCGTAAATAGGTGTCTTCGGAAATTTCATGCCAATAAGCCTTCAACGTTTAGAGGGATTAAGGACAATATCCAACGCTAAATTCCTTACCTTTCGGCAGATATATGTAAAGGAGTGGTCAAGATAAAATGACTTCTTTAATGTACCGACTGCTCTTCAACTGATATTAATTCGTAATCAATTTGTCAACTGTTTTTTCTTTTGTTTAAATGCCTAATTGGGTTTCAAGGTTAAAAAAATACCAAAAAAATATAAACCAAACAGTTTTTTTCACAAATTTATTTATAAAAAATGTACTCCAAAGCAACCCCATAATTTTCTAAATCGTATATGCTGCAAAGAAAAAATGGAAAAATATTCATCAGACCTTTAATAGCTGTGTAAATGATCCCTCTTTATACGTGTAACACCAGCAAAAATTAAACATGTTTACATTTTCTGTTTTTTTAAACCCATGTGTGTCCACGTCACATAATAAGAGTTGCCAACAAATGTGAAAGCTTTATGCGTGACTAAACGGTGGACTACATTTTGCACGTAAAAATAGACCCCTCTTAAAGACACACACTTTTGTGTTTATTTTAGTAAAATGTATTTCAAGACATCCGTCACACTTGAAGTTCAGCGGTGACATATAAGTGTTGTCGTTTTTATAAGAAAACTTTTATTTGGGACAAGTTATTTATAGACTGCTTAGCGAAAAGGAAAAACAGTTAAGCCCAAAACTTGTTACGATAATTATAAGCAGCCGCATACTTGCACAATGTACTTAGTTTTATACACTTTGTGTTGTAACATAAAAAGAACAGATTATTTATAACTGGATCGCACCAAGTCTTCCATAACTTTTGTTGTGAAAGATTAAATTGTTAGCTAACTTTACAAAGTCTGTATTATTAGAAATTGCAACTTCTCAATTAATGGTGTAGGATCTCGGCAACATATTTATTGCGTTCTTTTCTCATTGTTTATTCAGTCAAATGCAAATGTAAAATTTTATATTTTTGACCGCAAGCCCTTACTTACTCGTACATTGCTTAGAAAAATATTTTTAAAAACGTAAAATCATTGGAAAACGCTACCAATGTAAGGACATATAATATGGCCAACACCATTTCCAATTACTCCTGCTTACAAATTCAGGACTGCATCAAAGGAAATTTGATTATTTGGGTTTTTAAATTTGAATCTGCCTTCGGTTTCTTTAAATTGATTCTAGTTTTTCTTGAAGAATATTAATACAACTGAAGAACGGTTGGTCCTATTCAATTAAATAAAAATTACGAAAATCGAGAACTATATTATCTTTAAGCTGCGCTAATATGTTTTTTTAAAGTAGCTTCAGAGATACCCGCGATACTTGTGACAGAAAAAGACGTTTAAGAAAAAATAAAAAAAAAACAACAAAAATTCCACTTACTTCGATTAGCATATATGTAAATATGTTGCTAATAAAATGAGTCACATTTCATTAATATCGAAGCACTACAACCTTTGTTTTTTATTCACAATCAAGTGATGGTACCTAGTTTCGGCAAAAGTTTTCGTATGCACAAAACAGCAAAAAAGCTCTCCAAGCTACGAAAGGGTAATATCACAGAAGAAATACCATACTGTGCTATAAATTCTAGACATTTTATAACAAAGATTTTGCTGTTACTGTGCAGCAATACCGAACAACAAAAAAATTCAAAAGATTTTCTGTCACAAAACAGCACTTCTTTCTGGTTAATTTATTTATGCTATTGCTATGCTCATAGCAATAGCCAAAATAAAACAGCAATCACAATGTTAGCATTGCAGGGAAAATCTATTGTAATTATAGTTTATCCTTTAGTTTTTTTTAAATATTCAATTGGGTTAATAAATCAACCCTTAAGAATTTGTGACAAGACAAATAGCACATGCAGGTATATTGGATTTGATTAAGATTTGTCATTATAACACCTTCAAAAGAACATATAGCGAGGGCAAGAAACAATTGATTTGGCTGTGCTGTTTAATTTGTTCAACAGCTCAAACACAGCAAAAGCAATATCGTAATTTTCTTGCATTTATTTTTGCTATTTAGAAATAAATTTGAATAATTTTTAATTTTCGTTTAGCGTGGTGTTAAAAAATGTTTGCAGCATTAAACAGGGCAATGTTTGCTGTCATCTTTGTACTGTTGCTATTGCCATTGCTGAAGGATTTTTAGTACAAGCTGACATTAACCTAATTGGGAAAATCGTTAAAAGTTGAGCATCGATTTGAATAAAATATAGCACGTTTTGGTTAAACCTTAAAGACCTATACGTCTATAGAAAAAAGTACGATTTTTGTATTTTTTCTGATTTAAAAATCCAAAATGTTCAAATTTTGCATTGAAACTGTTCTTCCTAAAATTTCTGACACTACTCAGCTAATTTAAAGGCAATGTTAGTATAAATTAAAAGCAATTTTAGTGCGAATTTTCGGATATTTTTACTCCAGTATATCGTGCTTTTTTATATTAATATGTCATGCCTTCCGACCTTTATTTATCTCTCGAAAATTCTAACCCCTTAAAAAAATGGAGTGCAGATTTTAAATTCAACACCCCAAAATACAAAACAAACAACTTTCAGTTGCTCTAGTTCAAAACCTTGTATATATAAGTCGCATCTGGTTGTGGACCTTTCTTATTCCTCCTGTAATAAATCGAGTTTTATTTCGAAGCGCGATTAATAGTTCGAGTGTTGATTTTTTTTGGCCCTTAAAGGCATAGATTTCTCTCTTGATGGGCTGTCAATTTAGAGACCCTTTCGCTCTTACTGTAACGCCATAGTTGTTGACCAAGTTTAAAAAGCTTCTTAGCATATTTTCAGACCAGTTGGCCCTTTTCTACTTCGATTTTACTTTTTGTTGTTTGTTAATTCTTAATAACTTTATTTAACCGTTTCCCAGAGCTTACTTTCAACTTTTATATTGAGGTAACAAAAATTCGAATTGAAATTAAATTTTCTCTGTACTGCTTTCAAACGCATGTCTTGCTTTTTGTTAGCCCTTATGCTAGTTGTTCATTTTATTTCCCTTATTTATTGTTCTAAAAAGAACAGCAATAAAACCAAAAGAAATTCTTCCATTCAAAGTGAAAAAATCAAGTGCGTCCAAACGAATGTCTAGCACTGTGTAAGGAAAAGTGTAATACTTCCTTACAGCTTTAGAACTATTTTATAATTTTAAAAGTCAACTGCAAATACTCGTAAAATGATTTTTAATATCTGCAGATTTGTTTTAACGAAAGCAGTTTTGCCAGCACAGTTTTTGAAGAAGCAGTTGTAGTACGGTCCAGATGTCCTTGGCTCCAGCTCTAGTAATTTAACAGCTTTTAACTTCAAATTGCTATTTTATTTTATTTCAAAATGACAAAAAAAATTAATAAAAAATAAAATGAAGCCATTAAATTACGTTCGTTGTTGATCTCATTCTCACACTCGTTCCCTCAGCTGCTCTGCTCCTGCAAGTTGTTGTGTTGTTCTTTTACTAAACGCAAAGTACTAAAAAATTTATAGTTCACTTACAAATGAGTTCAACACAACTGAAAGTGTGCTCCTTTTGCAATTTCATTTTAAGTATTGTTGTTTTTGTTTTTGTTAATGATTTAATAGGATACCAGGTGTTTAATTTAAATTAAATTTTTATTTTCCTAGCGTTGCTTTAGTGTTTTTATTTTACTTTCATTACACCGTTTGTAGGTTGAAATTGTTCCCTAAATTCCGTAAAATACAAAATCAGAATTTTCAAATATTGCAGTTTTATTATTGGTGTTTTAAATTTACAGACATTTTCTTGTTCCTTTTTAAGGAGTTATTATTAATAGAGAGATGTACCGAAATTTTTTTCTTTTCTTTCTTTTTCAAAGAATCCTGGTACTAAACCCAGCTTTGGAATTAAAGGTTTGTTCAAAAAAAAATATATTGACCCCTTTTTTATGAAATGAATATTTTTTTTTACACGACTGTTTGAATTTTTTTTACAAAAGTACCTTTGAGAATACGTGTTTTTTTTAGACAAGTCAATTTTCAAAAGAGTACCCTTTAAAAAAAAAGTACTTTATAATAATAGTGTTTATAAAAACTCTTAACAAAAAAAGTATCATACTAAAAAGTGCTTAAATAAGAAAAGCGGCTGTCTTAATGGTGCATATTTCTATTAAATTACTTCTTTTGAAAAAGTGCTTTTTTAAAAAGGTACCTTTGGTAAAACATTTCACCAAAAAGATGTCTTTATAGCAAGGTTCTTTTTTAAATAAGTACGTTTTGGTAAAATATTAAGAGAAATTCTATTTTACCAAGAATATGTAGCAATTAGTTTTAAAAAAAAGTACCCCTATAAAAGTACAGTTTTAAAAAGCATTTTTAAAAATTTGTAGTTTTCTAGAAAGTTTACCTTTTCTAAGTACCTTTTTCAAAATATCTACAGTTTTGGAAATAATAATTTTTTAAAAAAGACCATTCTAAAATAAATAACTTTCTATCGAATAAATTCTGCTTAGAAGAAAATATAAGAAAAAAATTAAAAAAGTACCAATATATCTGAAAATTATTATATAGTGCCCCAATCTACCAAAAGGAACATTTTTTAAAAAGTATGTTGTTGAGAAAAATTGCTTTATGAAAAGAGTACTTGTTGTCTGTTTTAAAAATTTATAAGACTAGAGTTTATAAGACAATTAAGAGTGCGCGGAAGTATCTTTTCAAACTTTGAAATGCATTGAAATGTTCGATTTGCAAATAAGTACTTTTTATTTAAATGTAAAAAAAATATTTTGTGAAAAAGTACCATAATGAAACTTAAAATTAAAAAAAATCCCTTTTCAAAAAGTAACTATTTTAAGTAGAATTTTTTTAATACATTGGACGCTTCGGAAAAGTACCTGTGCGAAAACATAATTTCAGCAAAATTACTTTTTTATGGAATATTTTTTAAAAAGTTAACTTCGTTTATTACCTTCGCAAAAGCACAAGAAAGGACCTTGTCTAAAAGGTACTTCTTAAAGGGAATTTTTAGTATTAATTATTTTTAACTACTTTTTTATGTGGTTCTTTCAGTTGATAAGTACTTTTTGCGTTCTTATCTGCCCTACAAAAAAGCTTGGTTATGTTCAATATTTATTGAAGCACTTTCATTCATCCCATTTAATACACCATTCATGCCTCTTCAAATAGCTTCTGACTGAAGTGCTTGTGTTGTTATCGGGGTAGAAAATGTAGGTTTCTTATTATCTCTGACTACTTGCAAATTTCCGGCTTATTTCAGTAAAAACTATTTGTTCATTCCATAATCAATTATTGCTCATCAGATTAAATTTTTTTGTTCTTTTCTTTTAATTTCTTTTTATCTGGAAAAAAATTTAAAGTTTATTGCTCTTTTTGTACTCGCTTCTTAACCCATTTGAGCTTTTGCTATTAAGGACGAAAAGAAACAAAGAAGAAAATTCCGTAAGTGGAAAATATGAAAGATTTTTCTTACAAAAGAGAATAATAAATATTTTGCAACTGCATTTTTTGCAGTTTGCATCGCTGGCTCTTAAGATAAAATTTTAAGACAAATTAAATTTTAATAAAATGCTGTGTAGCAAAATACACTTCCTGCAAGTTTCACGATTATTTGAAAAATAGAACACAGACAGACAGACTCAAGCAAAATCGAGGATTTATTTAATTTAAAGGAAAGTAAAAATCAAACAAATTAGAGAAGGAGGCAGGATGTAAATGAATATTTAGAGTGAACAAACAGATGAATGAAATTAGCAACGAGCAGGCAGATTTGTAGAATGGATAACGTTTACATGCAAAGCAGTTTGATAACACTGCATTTTTTAATTTCAATTGATATGTTTTTGTATATTGAACCGTTGACTTATCGCATATAAACTCTGTTTGATTTTCTTCCATATTTTGGCTCTTGAAATATGCGTTTAACACAAAAATAAATTTACCACTAAATTTCTTAAAATTTGTTATAGATGTACTTCTAGTAGATATGAACGTGTATAGAAAGTATTATTTTTGTCGAGTTATGAGGTGCTAAAGTGGTGTCGTGGCGGCGTAAATGATCTTTTGGAAGAAGCTCTTGGGTCAACTGAATCTTAAATGGAAACAAATGCAAATCTTTGTGCAAAATTGTGGCCAAAGTTGTTCTTTGAAGACCAAGCTCCTGAGCACGGTGTCGAATTGAGGTCGATGGATTGTTAACACTTTCTTGAACAGCAGTGATGTTTTCAGCCGATCTTGCAGTACGTTGTGGTTCATGCTTCGGCCTATAAGCTACGGTCCCTCTTTCTCCGAAATCATTCACTACACGATAAATAGTGCGTCTTGTTGGCACGTTGTTTCTCCCAAAATTTCACGTAACTTTCTCATCTCCACAGTAATCGATGATTGATTTTGACAAAATGTTTTAACGATAAAAACACGTTGGTTTACCGAATATTTTTTCATTATAAATTTGCCACGTCTGTACTTCACGACTGCCAAATATGAACTATCAAGACTAACGCTTACCAAAATGGCGGTGGACACCCTGCATTTTTTCGAATCATTTTTTCAAACCATTTACAAATTTTTTTTATTTATTTTCTCTTAACGATTAAAGAAGTCATCAGCATGAAGTGGATATTAATAGCTTGGGAAGATATAAATTTGCATCTTACAATTTCTTGATATTACTCTCGCTTTCACCGAAAAAAAAAGAGTTGGGAACGGCTAAATCAGCTTAAGTCAGCAAAGGCTGTGCCTATGTTACTGCCCATACTGTTAAACATACTGCCATATTGTAAGAAACGCAAGCAACTGAGTGGTTTATTTCAAACGCCAAAAATATATTTTTTGGCGATTTTAATTCGTCTTTTGGATCGGAGTGATAACTAGATTAAAAAGTTATGACTGTTGTTGGAAAAAAAGGTGTAGAAAAAAATCATGTCTTGGGGCTGACTCTGAAACGAAATGAAATTCATTAAGCGCGGGTTCTGATAAGAAATGTTAAGGGTATGTCAATAGGAATAAAAATATATAGATCGCCTTTATTTTGAGCAACTTGTTTCGATTAAGTATGGAATAAAATATCCGGTAAATGACCCTCGAGGTTCTGATAACAGACCATTGATCTTTTTGTGAAATTAAATTATTGAATTAAATATTTGAGACACCCTATACTTTTGATATATGCGAGAGGTTTTTAGAAATGTTGGGTAACTATGTTAATTACACTGGTGTATCAAAAAAATTGCTCTCTTAGCAAAAATTTTTTTTTATTAGTTTTAAAAAATTTGAAACACTAAAAGCTATTGAATAAAATAATTTTTGCCACTTCTTTGTGAATAACTCCGAAAGAGTTGAAAATATAAAAAAATAATTTTAGAAAGACTTAAAAGTAATTTTTTCCTGAATCTTTAGGTGTTTTATTCATAAAAATCTATCAAAAGTTTCTGGAGTTATGGTGAGATATATAAGTGTGGCCGCCTTATTTTAGGCCTCGTATAATAGTCACGCATGTGAATAAAAAAAGTCGGGTAGGTGGTTACTGGAAATTAACTACTCCGCTGTAAGTTTGTGTGGAGTAAATGTAAGACTTATAGCTCGATGCTCGATTGCAACTGAACTTAAGTGGAGTTGCCAGTTGCCAAAATTGCATTATGGATGGCAACTTACAACTGACAGCTTATTATTTCAGTTGCCATACTGCCATATTTTTTTGGTTGCTTTGAATATTTTGTTAATTTAAAAGGCAAAAAATATAAAAAGTTTTCAAGTTTTCGGAAAATTTTTAGTTTCTAATATTTAAATATTCTTCTTTAATCCAACATGGTTAAATATACAACAAAAAACAATTCGAGGAACTGGTTTGTCATATGGAAGCAAGTTCCAATATTACCCGTGGAGTACAAGCTTTTGGACAGACAAAAGCTAGTGGTGAACTACTATGGGCTGAGGTATCGACCAAATTAAACAGTTATGGCCCACCAGTGGCGAACATCTTCTTTAGGTGCCATTATATGTACGTGTGTATCATTAATACACCCAACAACGCCAGGGAATTTTGTTTCAAAATAAAACAATTTTTTTTATTTTGCGACTTTTCATCCTCCGACATTTTTGAAATAATCCACTTTTTACAAATGATCTTCTCTATAAGATTTACAACCTCCATCGAAATTGCAGGCATTGTGGATTGAGCTATTTCAATGTTAAAGTCGTTTCCATGCGACTTTTGAAAGCTCCCATCCGCAAAAAAACGCAAGGCAGCACATACTTTCAAGATAGGAAGTATTGCTGTAACTCGATGACTTTGTCTGAAGTCGTCCTTTAATTCTTCCACTAAATAAATGACTGCTTCTTTAGGAAGCCGAAAATATGCCTTAAAACTTAAAAAATACATTAATTTTTAAATCTACTTTAATATGCAAATTAACTTACAGGGTAGATGGTAGTTCTAAAGGATTAGAATTATCTCTTAATTGTTTTCTAATGGATGCCACATTTTGTACTTCCTCGTCATCAAAAAATAGTTCCACTGAACTTATATTTAATTTGGTCACCAGGAACAGTTTTCTGTGCTTGCCTTGACATCCGGAGAACTTCAACTCACGAAGTTGTTATACAATTACTTATTTGTTTTTGTTGTTTTTTTATTTTTTGAAAATTTCTTTAAAGTTTTATTTTTAATAAAATCACTTTTTTACATATTTATTAAATTTTCTTTTAAAAAATTTTTTTTGTTTACGTTTTTGAATTAGAGATGTGTAAAAAAGATAACTTTAGGCAACTGAACAAGGTTGCCTTACATAATAATATGTTTGTTGTCAGTTGTGTTGCTTGCTGACAACGCAACTGAAGTTGAGTTGCATTCGATAATCGAGCCATTAATTAAATATTTTGAACAAGCAGCCACATCTTTGAAGTTACGTTCTTTTTTTAAGAAACAATCAAAATTGATTCATTTTTAAAAAGCGTTTCACGTTAATAAATCACAAACGAAAACCAAATTTACATACGCAGTTTATTCATGACGACCATAAAACATTTGGTTGACATCTAACTCCATTTTTAATTTACACCTACTGCAGTTTCCTAAACAATCAAGGAGAGTCAGTAGTCTTTCGGTTGATTTAAGCATATTCCTGCATTCTGTTCTAATTCTTTGCATTAGATATTGTGTAAAATATTTATGGTCCCATTATAATTTGTTCTTTGTCCCAGCTATTTTTAGTAGCAAATAGCAAAAAGTTTTATGGCATTTTCTATTTTATTTTCAACCATAATGTTCCTAAATGCCGCCTTTAATGCCCAGTTTTAAATGAATTTTTTCCCATCATCATAACAATCGTGATCAGCGTAATAATAAGTCCATGTCATTGAATTGCAACATTAGTAGAGAAGACCAAAATAGTTGCTGTTCAAGAGTGGGGAAAAAATAAATAAATTTATTAACTGAGAAAAAAAATAGTAAACTAAATACTTGAAGGCTAAAAGCAAAATGTTAAAACAAATAACCACAAACCGACCATAAAACTGGTTTAAAAAAACCAAATAAAACAATCAGCAACTAATATCAGTCAGGCCCGGCTTGCAAAGAAATACCAGCCCGCAGTAAACTGCAGTTAAAGCAGCACGTAGTCATTGTGCAAATACTCGTAGTTAGTGAACATATTCAAGTGGAGAAAAAATTTATTTGTGAGCACAATAAACAACAACAAAAACCATATGAAAACAAGAGAAAAGAAAAACGTGAAAATAGTTTTGTAACTTAAAAGGAAAAGGAATTGTGTTTGAAGTCATGATTTTGTCGACAGCACCCTACTGTGGCATCGATAAAAATAGAAACATGCATGGCTGTTTAGTAATACCAAATGATTTGTGATGCAAAGTTGAAGCGAGTTTCCGTAAAATGGTCCAAACATATAATTTACAAATCAACCCTGCCTGCCATGACTCCCAAAAGATGGTTTATGGGTCCCTATTCTCTCTCGCACAGAGAATAAATCATTGCCCGATTATAGGGCAATGTGTTACTACGTCATGACTACGTGGTGATAAATACGACAATTCCTGATTGAAAATACTTGTCGCTAAATTGATGCCGATTTGTCGATGGAGTGACTCCTTGACTCCACCTAGATGTCAATTCACTTGCACTTTTGCCAGGGATGAATAATGACAGGCTGAAATCAGTGACCAAAGCTGGGCGTTACTGACAGCACGAGTATTTTAAGCTTAAAGAATCTGAAACTGTTGAACAGTAACGCTAGGTTTTGGAGATGAAGTAAAGTTCATGGTCCTTTTGAAGAAAAAAAAAATGAGGCACTTACTCCGTTTTATTTTGAGAACTGGAGGAGCGTTGAGGAAGTAGCTTATCCCATAGTGAGGATATGTCCTATCCTCTTCTCTTGTGAATCAAGGACTTGTAGAGAAACAATATATTCAACATCATTAGTAGGCGTAATGCTAACACTTCCAATACTGTTGTCTGAACTAGCAGTTTCAACCATTTCGCTTCTTACGTCTCGCATGGTCGTATATATCGCTAATGGATCTTAGAATGTGATTTTTTTATAATCTAGGGCTAATAGTTGACGCTGCCAGTAAAAGTGATTGTTCCATAGTCCCAAATCGGCATTCAAACTGCTTCAAAATGCTTATTTGTATTGCTTTTCTGCAAAATATAGAAGCGTTATCCCAGAAACTTTCGATACAATTAAATCGTTATAATGAATTATTAATCGAACACAGCCGGATAAAGCCATCGAATAGTCAACGCGATAACCACCAAAGTTATAGTCACTTTGATTTAACACGTAAGGAATTTTAAATATTATGTCTGTTAAGGAAATTTAATGTTTAGAGTTGTTATGTTATTTTCTTACAGTTCAAATAATTTGTTTGTGGTTAGAATTTTTATAAAAATTCTATTAACTCAACCATGTTGTAATTTTTGTAAATGAAAATGTTGTCAAATATCAATTCTATAATATATTGTTGTAGAGGACATAATATGATTGTCGGGACAATGCTACAACCATCGTTTCTGTTTGCGTGGAAAACTTAAATTCTTAGCTCAGTAAATCCGGCTAACATTCAATGGACGAAGTGCCGCAAAAACACTTCGCACAGAGAATATTATTGCAGGAGAGATATGTAAGCAGACCACTTACTTTATGGGTCCCTATTCTCTCTCGCACAGAAAATAAATCACTGCCCGATTATAGGGCGAAACGATTGTCTTTATTGCCTTCTGTAATATTTCAAAGCGTAGTTCTTTATTGTGTGTGATTTATCTTGGTTTTCAAATTGTAGATACGAACTTGTATGAGCTCATAGACTACAATTACGAACAAAATCCACTTGCACTTTCGTTAAAAACTGCAAACTGCAAAAATGTTTAGAAAAAAGACAAAGAAAAATAAAAAATAAAGCAAATTTGTTTGTTTAGCACTTTCAAAGGGAAGGAATGCCAATAGTAAGAACTTGAATTTGTAATAACTTACCAAAATGCTATTGAGTATTTTAAAATACAATACAACTAGGCCTACTAGTAGGCGTGGATGCAGCTGAAGCTTTACGATTGTAACTTAGACAAAATTTTTTTTTTTTTATGTGAAGACGTTAATTTTGGTAGGGAAAATGCTACGTTCCTCTGACACTGACACCGCTCCTGTCGCATAGTAACATAAACAACTTAGTTTTGGACTTATTATATCCTTTACAGTGTAGCTTTTTTAGAAGGGAAAAAGCAAGACAACAAATTTCTTTAACGGCTTCAAATTTGGTATAGAGTCAGCTAAAATGAAATTTCGAAATTTCGTTGATAGTTCTAGAGGTCTAATAGAAATCAGCAGAACATTTTACCAATATGGTCGACTGGTAGCCTGAAAAAAGTTCTAACAATACAGGATTTCTTTTTTGTTATCGGAGTTAACGAGTTATCAAAGCAGACTGCTAACTTTGTGGGTCCCTCTTCGACCCCCGCATTTCTTGAAATTGATTACAGGCAACTGCTTTGTAGTTTACGACTAATTTACTCTCATTCAAGTCTCGTGCTACTACTTGCCTTGTCTGTCGATTGTAGTGATTTCGGCGTTGTTCCTATACAGAGAGTCTCTTGCAATTACTAGCATTTGTCTAAGGCTTAGTTCCACCATGGCATTCACATTTAACAAGTGTCTTGCTGCGGTCCAAACCCTAAGCTAGCCAGAGCTGGACATTCACACACAACATGCGCTACCGTCGCAACCTCTGCCTCAGGAGCATATCTGAAGACTGACTCGTCTACGCCTTACGAGGTTTTTTGTCCATCTCTTTAGAATTTCTCCATTGGCCAATAAACACCGTAGTTTCTACAGAGATTAACCTCTGCGTCTTTTGCGAGGCGTCATTGTCTATCTATATCGGAATCTCACGGTTGAACGCCTTAGTAGTATTTTTAGATATTGACCCGTCACCCATTACGAGGTATTCTTGTCCATCTCTTTCGGATTCCTTTAATAGCCAATTAAAACCGTAATTTCTCCAGAGATAAACCTCTCCGCCACTTGCGTGGCTTTTTATGCACGGGTCAGTCTGTATTAAAAATCGACTAGTATCTAGAGTTCGCATACTACAGACCAAATACCCTCTTGGCCACGCCTCCCTGGCGTTTGCTTTTCCACCGCGGATTAGAGGTTTTTATAAGAGAGTGTTAACTTTTATCCGCTCGACTCACCTAGACTCCTTGCAAAGACAGGAACCTGTTACCGGGCGCCAGTCAGAACTTCTGACTGGCTGACCGCCTAATTATCTTGCTCCTTTTATCTTTAAAAATATTAAATCAATGCAAATACAATTGACACCGAGAAGATTTTTTTATTTGAAAAAAAAAACTAACCTCTCATCTATCGATTTATTTTTAAATACATTTTATCAATGTTCGTAAGCGTACTTCCCCTGCAAGATTACAGATCGTCATACATACAGGTTACTGCACCCGGTTGCACTAAAGGCAAGATATTTATCTTTCCTTATTTAAAGAAAAACTACTTTATTTTTAAGTAAACCGGTCAAGTTATTTACTTTAAAAAGTTGTTCATTAAATCAATCATCGAAAATCTGTTGTGTTATTTAAGAAAAACTGCTTCTAGACATTATAAAATAATTATGTTGAGTGAAGACGTTTCTAAAGAAAGAATTAGTTTTCCTTTAGTTTTTTTTTTCTTAAATTTATTTTTAAACATTTTAAGCTTGTAAACGATAAAGTTTTTGACGAGCTGAAGTAAAGATTACAGCAAATTGTAATACACTGATACCACACAGCAGCTCCTGGTGAAAGGGAACCCTAGCACAACAACTCGAAGAAATCAGCTGCTTCGTAGACGGCTTCAAGCTAGAGAATAGGACGGATTTGGGGATTTTTATTAAGGAACCACTGACGGAAACATACTTTCAATTTCCGAGTCATAATACGGTCGTCCAGGCGGAAGTTTATGCGATCAGTTAGTGAACGGACTCAGTTGAACTGACAGGCTCATGGAGGTTAACAATTTTATGGACAGCCAACCGCCAGTATGGGTATTATAATCTTATAGGGTTTGCTGAGGGAGACTTCTGGAATGCAAAAAAAGCGATAAGCGACTACTCAACGCATGATAGACTGCGCGTAATTTGGGTGCCGGGTCACTATTAAGTGGTCGTAAACGAACGAGCCTACAGTCTGTTAGCTTAGGTCAGAGAGCTCCAGCAGTGGCGCGAAGCCGTGCTAAAAGGTTGGACAGAATGAAATCAAGGACACACAATTGGGGAGTAAGCAAATCTGAAATCGATAAAATGGTGAGTGCACATCTACTTCATATAGGGTGTGCGGATAGTGAGGAGTGCAGGGCACGCAGTGGATGGATGCCACTGTCCGTCTTTCGCAAAACTAACGACCTAATATTTCGCGAACTACACTTTACCGGACATGCTCAATTTGAGAGGCATTGACTGGCAACTAGTCAGGGTGTTTGTTCAAGGAACAGAAATCCTATGAGGACGGACAGACTTTTTCAGAATGGAGTGCGCACAACGGGGAGTAGCACTGGTCTACGACTACGGGCTAGGGATGAAAGCCCCTCTAATGGACCTAATATAATCGACTTTTATATTAAACATATCACAGAAATAAAGCAATTAAAAACTTAATCAGACTTTAAAAAACGCTAGTTATTCCCAAAAAAAAGTGGATATAATAAGTGCCTAATGAAGGTCATCCACCAACTACTCTGCTTGAAAGCTTCCCAAAATGCTACTATGAAAAATATAAAGTGCAGTGATTTTATTCTTATCAAAATCTATGGTTTTTAAGTTCTTTTTAATCTCAGTCTGTAGCAGTAAAAATATTCTACTTTTTTGCTTATTGTCTAATAATATATTTCCAACTACGCTGCGATCAGTAATGTGAACGTAATTTACTGATTTCACACTTGGACAAAATCATTAAACAAAACTTTTAAATTACAACCATAAAAGGTTGATTTGTTTGTTGATTAAATTTAAATCATGGTCATTGATTGACTTAAACGTCGCCTTTGCGAAAACAAAAACACAAAAAAAAATCGTTATATTAGACTGTGGCACATACTCACACACACACACACAAACACACTTATAAAACTAATTGAAAATAAAGTAAAGAAAGACTGATATGGATTTTTAAACAAAAACTAGCAAAATGTATTTTAAAGAAAAACTCTTAAAAAGTCATTAAAACCCCTGACCATGAATGCAAATACGAGTATCTATTTTATTTCATATTTTAATTTTTTCTTTTTTTTCTTTTGTACTTGCTGTGTTTGAGGTTTTTAATTAATGATAAAAGAGCAAATGAATACAAACAGATACTCAATAGCAAGAAAATAAATAAATTAAATTAATAATTCAATATCTCAACAAAAACAAAAAGTAAACACAATTAAACTAATTGCTATATTGAAGTGTACACTACAGTGGGAACGATTAAATGATGAAGCGTGAATTGAATACGACTGCAACTTCAATCACTAATCGCTGAGAGAAAGAGAAGGGCCATAATGAAAGCTACAACCCCAACCATAAATGCGCCATTTTAATGCAATGTACAGGGTTTTTAATTAACTGCAATTTGAGTTTCTCTTTTCTTTTTAATCTCGCTGCGCTAAAAGTTCAAAAACCATTGCTTGGTAAAAAAAAGCGTTAACTTTAAGGAATACATGGCAACATTGTTGCGAAAGTGAGTGTCGCAAGATGAGAGCATAAAAACAAACGCCCTCAAAATAAAATAGACTCTTTGTTTTTTATGATTTTTTCAAACTGAAAATTTTAATAATTAATATCAATTAATTTGTTCAGGCTAAACTTCGATTATTATTCTTCCAATAAAAGACAAGTTTTTTCTGTGCCGCTACAAACAAACTATGTTCTAACGCAACAGAAAAATTATCGAGAAATATGAAAAATTATGTGAAGCTCTCATATTATATCATCAGGTGGGTTAAATAGATCATGTTTGCAATAAGCATTAATCGGTAGAAAGATACAGAGAATGCTGATTACAGAACATACATGTATTCCATCCTGCTAGTGTTCAAAACATATGTTTTCTTGTTCAGTATTCTATAAAAATTATCGTATTTATAAAATATAAGTTTATTCTTTCTATAACAAATGAACTTTAGCCTGAATAAATTAATTCATATTAATTATTAAAATAGATTCTATCTCAGAAAAGCACAGCGTAGCTATTTTCAATGACGAATTGTATGGAAAAAACTCGTTATGCCCCAGCTCCGTTTTATCGTTAACACGTGCGTAGTTTGCAGGCGAAGAAATTTGAATTGGCAACACTGTTTTCTGGAACAGCCAATTTGACAATTCTCGGTTGCTTTGCCGTTACTTTGTCATTTATAGATTGAGCAACGTTTGCAAGTAAATGCAAGTTACTTCGGGAACCTCATTGGGCAATTGAATTGAAGTTTTTTTTTCAGCAACTTCATTTCATTAAGTTTTCCTTAAATGGTTTTATCAGCAAGCAAAATTGCCGCATTAGCAACGACAAGCACTGTCAGAAGACCATTGCGACCAGCAAAAGTTTGTATCGCCTTATAAATCAGTTGAGTCTTTGTTACATATTCTTTAAAAACGTTACAGTCAACGTTCAATTTCACGAAGTAGATTTGGGAATATCAAAAGTTGCATTTCCAGCATTTGGAAGCAAACATGCGACACTTATTATTGTCAAAATATAGGCTGTTTTACTGCGAAGAGTGTGTAAAAGATGGACCTGCGAATTACGCAATACCGGTTCAAGTTGCGGCGTTTACATGAGCAATATATATAAAACCCCACAATAGGTGTAACAAAATTGGTTAATATTTTTCGGAAAAAGGCTGCATTTTTTCACAATAAAATATGTGATATAATAATTTTTTTTGCTGATTTTTGGGTAATTTCACGCAGCATACAGTTTGTATTTGGTTGGATATTTTTTTGACAATATTTCTTGTGATTGGGTCAATTGTTTTGTTGTTAATTATGACGCATTTCCGAAAATTCTTGGGTGACTTTCCCTTTTGCGATTACTCATACATCCGCCCTTAATCGCATTAAAATATTAACACCATAAAATTGTCTCTTAAATCCAGTCTATTTCATGTCCATGTTAATTTAAAGAGCTTCAACTCTTAAAAGAAATACCCGATTAAACATTGCTTTAGTTTTTTGCGATTTCATATTTTACTTAAGAAAGTTCTACTGTACATTCAATTACACTAAGCAACAAAAAAAAAGAACACCTAATAAATGACTTTATGATTCAGTACTAAAAATAATGTTTTATCATTTTCGATGTTACATAAATTTCTTTAAAATTTTTTAATGTTGAGTTTGAGCAAAAAAACAAATTGTTTTTGTCAAAATGTATTTCTGAATAACTCCGAAACTATTAAGTATATTAGATGCCAATGTTAGGATAGCTTAAAATTCGAATCGTTTGGATATACTTTATCATTCGATAAGTCACTCTCAAGTGGCATATTTTTCTGTTGTTGCATAGTGTGTGTTACTTATGCCTCGTGTATACATGTGTGTAATCGTGCTCTTTTTCTTTCTTATTGCAAAACAATATTCACAATGTATATTGTGACAAACGAGTACTTACTACACAGCCACTTACTGTTCACAAAGAGCAACATTTGACCTGAACATTCAAGTGTTTTGAAAATTCTGCTGAAAAGTAACTGAAAATATATTGCAAAAGTTATTGAGATTGCAAATAAAGAAAAAATAAAAACAACTATTGGATGTCCTTAAAAAAGTAATGCTTAGTATACGAGGGCGACATTTAAAAAATGGCAATTTTAGATGAGGAGAAATTAATCAAATCCGCACAAAAACATAAATGTGAAAATAAGGTCAAGTTCGTATCCAAAAATTTCGGCCGTTAAAAATACTGAGATCCAAATGAGGACCAAGTTCTCCATATGTAGAATACCATCCCATTTCGGGCCAACTGGCTAGTTTGGTAACACTTTCCCATAATTTTTTCCCAAATCAGAAAGTTTCAAAAAAATGTCCAAACTAGCAAGTTGCCTTAGGCCTGAACTTGGCACAGTAGTGCGCCCTAATAAATTTAAAGCTTTAACACAAAAAATCTAGTTTCGAAAAGCATATTCGCGCACGGAACTAAAGCGCTGTGGCGATGTTGCAATTTTGTGCTTGGAAATTTATGATGCAAATAAAAGTGATTCTTGTTGCCATTTAAAAGTCACAAACTTTATAAGCGTCGCCCACTTTATATGGGAGATAGTGGCTTTGAGTAGAGCAAGTATAGTCCCATCTTTCTACAGCCTTCTAATAGTGAAATCAAAACTAAAATTCATCTAGACAAGACGCTTAAACGGCTTTCATTTCTCAGGTTTACACCCAACCAATTATTTTCTCCTGCCGAACTTAGCAAAATGACTTTTTGATTAAAGGTTTCCCAACAAAACAATCTGTAGCTGTTAATTGAAAAAAAACCACAAAGTATATTTAACATACAACAATAATATAATAACTCCAACTATATATTCTTAATAGACCCATACTGTGAGATTCGTTTGGTGTGAGAGTGATATGACTTAAGTGGTTTGCGCACTGGATACTAAGCATTCGAGGGCTTTAGTCAAACTCTTGCCAAACGGTAGCATGTTTTTTTCGCTTTTCTATCGTTCCAAAAGGACCGCTTTATCATTATATATCAATAATAATATCATTTGTTTAGACCCATAAAATTTAATCGTAACATGTTGCTCTTAGGTTATGCTTACCACAACCATATTTTCCCTTTGCGCGCACGCAATAGTCTTCTTCTTTTTGTGCGGATTTTTGGAAGACGCCTTATTTGTTTCTTATTTCTGCGAAACCAACGTAAGTAGGGTTATCACCATTAATAATGACGAGCAGAGGTGTTGCAATCGGCCTTTATCCCCAAACTCAATATAACCCAGGCCTCAAATTCAACGGGATATAAGCGATAGAGATTGGAAAATGCGTATATTTGAAAGATTTCATATTTCTCATACAAGGACAGACATTGGCCTGCAAAATAAAACAGAAATATTATTAATGTATCACACGCAGTATATTTCAATATACGCCCTTCTTTTAAAAGAGTTTGTTGGTACTTAATATAGCGCCTATTAAATACTATTGGATTTTGGAAGATGGGAGGTGTCTTTTAAGGTACCCAATAGGGTGGTCGGATTGATATTAAAATTAAATAAAACATGTTGTCTCTGACATATCAACGAACTTATATTTTCATTTAGAAGTCCTACCAGTGACATTAAGTATGGAATATCAAATCGTTCATTGGGTTCGCTGGATGCTGCAAAAACAAAATATTAAATTTTGCACATACACAAGCGAACGGTACGAGTTAAGTTGATTTTAAAGGCTGTCATTTTGACGAAACTTTCCGGTTTGTTGTCGGAAACTGTACAGGAGGGCCGTAGTTATTTTATTGTATTAAAAGATTTTTTTTTGTAATTGAGAGAAAACAAAGCTATGCAACTCACTATTTTAGACGTAAATATCAAATACTTTTTAAATATTAATATAATGTGGTCATAAATTAAACAATTGAACAGCATTAAGACTTAAAAGTAAATTTAAGTGGTTGCAAAAAATTGTCTCTATTAGGAAAGTGATCAAATGAACTTTTAATGAAATATTTTCTCTAGCACTTAATAAAAAATACGAAGTAACTTTAAGTGATTGTTTATTAAACGATTGATTGAGAGTTAAATTTAGCTTTTTAGCACTTTACTGAACTTATTTGGGGATTTGTAAAACTTTCCTGGCAAAGAATTTAAAAGCAAAATAATGTCAAACAAAACAACAAAAACTTGTATCATGTCCTCGTATTCTGCCTTTTTTTAACCCACATTTCAAAAAACCATCTGTTCTCTACTATTCTCAAAAGCATTTGAAAAGGCTTGATTTTTTAGAGGTTAAAACGAAATTCGTATACAAAAACGTTTAAAGAAATTACAATTAATTATGCCCACAGTAAAAGAGTATTTGCGCTGTAAAAGAAACGAAGACATAAATTTTAAAAGGGTGCTTTCAGCAGAGCCGAATGTTATATAACTATCTTTATCGAAGAGTTGGTCTAGGAAAAGGACATATTTGTTGTAGGTTTTTAGAAAGAATTTTCGCCATCACTTGTAAAGTTTTGTTTGGTGACATACGAGTTTCGGCTATGTGAACATCTTCAATGCCATTCGTCATCGTTCTGAGAAGTTTGCATCAATTCTTTGGCCGAGAAGGTATACTACTTTGTTTGTTTATAATTTTTGATTAAATGAAAGAGAATGAATCGAATATTGATAAATGTTTTATGTAATGTCGGCAATTATGTATGAAATACAATATGAGATAGAAGTCCGCCTCTGTTAGCCTCACAAATGCGAGCCCTTTTGAACATATTTTTCATTACATTCTCACAAATTTCATATATTTTGTTTGAGTTGCTCCAGCGTTTCTGGTTTGTTTGCATAAACCTTGCTTTTCAGATATCAACACCAAAAGAAGGCCGGAGCAGTCACATCAGGCGACCGTGGAGGCCAATCAACATCACCATTCCTTGAAATAACTTTTTGTGGAAAGAGGTCTCGCAGTAATTCCTTTGTAATCCTAGCTGTATGTGATGTGGCACCGTCTTGTTGAAACCACATGTTAGTCAATCCCAAAGTATGCAGTTGTGGCGTTAAAAAGTTTTCAATCATATCAAGATATCGCTCCCCATTGACAGTTACCGTTACGCCGTTTTCAGTTTCAAAGAAGTAAGGTCCAATGATTCCTCCTGACCAAATTGCACACTAGACTATCACTTTTAATGGATGCTAAGGTGACTGATGAATAATTTGAGAGTTTTCCATTGCCCAGAGCCGACTATTCTGTTTGATCAAACATCCATTCAAACGAAAATGTGCCTCCTCAGCCATTATGATTTTTCCATGAAAATCGGAGTTGTCATGGGCAAGCTGTAGCATCCTATTGGCATATGTACGGCGGCGTAAATGGTCTTCTGGAAGAAGCCCTTGTGTCAATTGAATCTTAAATGGAAACAAATGCAAATCTTTGTTCAAATTTGTTGCCAAAGATGTTCTTTGAAGACCAAGCTCCTGAGCACGGTGTCGAATTGAGGTTGATGTATTTTGGCCTTGCGTTCTTATTGTTTTGTTGCTTTGTGTATCTTGTCCGTTATTTTTGTTGTGTGTTTTGTATATTATATTATTTTCTGGCATATAAATGTTTTAGAAAATAAGCGCTTTAAAAGGTTTCTTTTTTGGAATATTTTCTTTTGGGTTAGTTTGTGATGAAATTTATATTTTTGTATTTTTTTTTTTAATAACTTTCGAATATTTTGGCAAGAGTTCCATTTGTTAAAACCTTAATTTTTTGTTTTCTTCTTTAAACTTTTTCATTTTGTCTAAAGAATTTCGAGCATAAGTTTAGCGAAGTTTCAAAAATAAGATGTGTTTGAAGTTTTTTATTGCTACAAATTTGCCAATATCTCCGAAATTGTTGAGCCGATTTAAAAATGTTATTAAATTAACTTGTAGGGAATTTTAATACCAATTTTTATTTCAATCGGATGAGTGTTTTACAAGTTATGCGAGGATATGTTGTGAAACCTCTTTAGTTTTTGTTATAACGGCTTATCAGAGCCAATTCCAGAAATGTAATTTGTGCGTTGGGTGCATGCATCAATATTGCCCAAAAGAGCCCGAGCCGCAGAATCAGTGTTTTCTTGTTTAATCAAAGCAAATTAAATTCGATCATTTTTTCGGTTAAGAATTCATATCTATAATTTTTTCCCAGGGTACATTAAAGTTTACATCACTTCACATTTGTTCTCTTTATTGTCGTTTTCATTATTATCATATTTTAAAATTTTTGGTGAATTTTCGCTTTTGTTAAGAGTACGTTTTTTTTGTTGGCGGTATTTGGTAAACTTATCAATTTTTCATAAATATTCGAATTAGTGGTGGTCGAAAATGTCGTGGTGAAATAAATTTGTTTCGGCGAGTTTTCAAAAATTTTACTTCTTGTTAAGTTTTCAAGTGAAACATAAACTTTTACTTTCAAGCCAAAAAAATCAGTAGCTGAAAAACTAGCCTTATTTTTAGCTCCGTAGGCTATCTGGGTCTATTTAGCTGGATGCGTAATAAAATTCTAAGAAAAGTTACAAACGTAATGGCAAGCTTGCGAACATAAATAAATACATGCGGGTATGTATTAAGCCAGGCGCGTATCCAGCTTAAGCTTTTGGGAGGGGGAGATGATTAAAGAAAACAACCAATTCTTCAATCTTTCTAAACTTTTTGTATGGGTAATTTTCAATTTTTTTGTGATTTCCTTTTTCCACCCCCCTGGATCCGTGCCTGTATGCAGCTCTTGCAGCTTTAGTGTAGAGTATTTGAGAAAATAGTATATAAAGTTTAAGCATCAGTTTAATTAACAGGCCATGAAATGAGTTGTGGTTTTATACACACAAACAGCTTTTAATTGGCTTTTGCTTCAAATCCATTACAAAGACAGTAATGACCTTTGACCAGACATTAAGCAAATATATTTCGGTTTCGCCTTTTGCAACGTTTTGTAGTAATTTTTATTTTTTTTTTATAAATTTTAACAATAAATGTGACGATAAAAACAAGTGATTGCCAAGAAGGGGGACACAGAAATTTTGTAAAATAAAATAATTTAAAAAGCAGTACACATTTGTAATGACAGGGTATGAATTTGCATAAAATTTAATAGTTTTGAAATAAGTAACACTGTGTTACAAATTTTTTTAAATTAATTTTGTTTGGTATAATCTCGTAATGGCCCTGAATATGTAGGTTATTTGGCAGCTGCCTTTATTGGGGCAGATGTCGACTGTCAAAACGCCCGGTGCAGGGTAGATTTGTGCATTTAAGTAGTCTGTCCAGATCAATCAAAGGAAAGTTATTTCATATAATATTGGATAGATGTCAGAAAATCAGGTATTATTCAAGAGAAAAATATTTCTTGGTTAGTGCTTTCCGATGACCCTATTAGAAAGAGCCTCCCATGCCTTAGTTGGCATAAAGGTTCTTGCACAAAAGACTCTAAATTGCAGCAAAATAACTAGCAGTGTTGCTAATCGTAAAAAATCTATATAATTAATAGATAAGACGATTTTTGCAAGGTATCTACTCGCAGCTATAAGAGTACAGAGCTGACATTAATACTTGCACAAATAATACACAATGTATGTTTCGTCTATGGTTGTTGGCGTAGCTAAGTCTGGCACAAAAAAGTTAAATGGTTTCTTTTGTTTTGTTCGTTTTGATGATTTATTCCAAATATAATTCCTTCCAGTAGGCAAACACTAGTATAATAAAAAAGAAGTAGGGAAGTGGAACAAACCTAAGTCTGCCAGTAGATCTGCGCACAACAACGATGATGAGAAAAATGCAACAAACAGTGCGGAAACTAACAGGCCTAACAAGGAATTCCGAAAAGTAGATTGGACATAAAAAACGTTTGCGCAAATGGGAAAACGCATTATCTCACAATTAAGTTAGAGAAGATTCATGAAAGTGTTGTCACTTATTTTTGAGTAGTAAATACCACGGTTGAGAAACAGCAGGGCTATTAGCAGCCTAGCGTGATTGTTTTGCCCAAATTGTTTGCTTCCCTTTACTTTATAGCTGCTATTAAAAGTTGGCGATAATGTACATATTTTCCCTTCAGTTAGTATCTCCGCTCCATGGTGATGCTCATTTGTAATTGCTTTAACTAACAAAAATAATCCCAATACAAGACTATCTAAGGTCTTTCTCAAAACTATTTGCTGATGTTTTCGGAGCGGCTGTAATTATATTGAAGAAGGTCACAACGTTACTACGGGCAATGGAAAAAAACATAGTTTTGGCATGGTCACGATAACCATATTATGTTCTATACAACAATATACTGTTGCAGCAGAACGAAAAATTATGCTGAAAGTATCACATAGCCTAAACCGGTTTGTCTTCAAACCAAACTTGATAAGGGATAACGTAAATTCGTTCAAAAATCGAAAGAGAGTTGAATCATAAAATTTTTACTTTAAATTAAATACAGTAAAATATTATAATAACTCTAACCATAAAACTTTCCTCTTAGACATAAAACATGTTCAAAATTCTTTTGGTGTTTAATCAAAGTGCAAAGGTTAGTTCGAGGACTATTAAACATTCGGTATTCACACCTCAGCCGCGGTCGATCAGTAACCTCTATATTTGTTTTTCTATTATTCTAACAGAACCATATTATTATGATCTACAAATAATAATATAATTTGTTTACAACCATATAATTCAATCATAATATATAATTTAACCATAATTAGATTATGGTTACCTCAACCATGTTGTTTCTTTGCATGCAACGGGGCCGGTTGATTCGGCAAGAAATTAGTTCACGTTTAGAGTAAACGGCTGTTTGTGAATTTACGTGTAGTTACTAGTAAATGTCAATAAATCAGCGTCAGTTGCAGTAGTAGAAGACTGATTAAAAAGTAAATCTATCGAATAAATCAGGCAATTATTTTTAAGTACTCCGCATGTTTTTTTTAACTGCAATCTCTTACTGAAGTTTTTCTCCTCCAATGGCAAAATAACAGACAAAACTAAGCATTTTAATTTCTGCCATTCACAAAGTTTCTGGTTTCTGTACTTAAAAGCCCTATCACCATTGCCAATATCATCATTTACAGACCACCACAATTGCTGCTGCTACAAGTAGAGCACTAGTACACTTAGCAGAGCGCCAGTAGTAGTGGTAATAGAACTTATGCACTACTAGATACTAAAAATGTGTGGTAGAATAAAACAAAACTACGATTTCCTTCGTGTTTATATTCATGTACAACTCTGTGTGTGTGTGTATGTGTGTGTGTGTGTAGCACGCACAGCTGAGTTAGAATTAATAGCAAGGGGCTACCTGGTCAGGCATCTGCAATATTATTAGTTACAACAACATGAAAAAAGATAAAATAAAAATAAATGATGAATGAATTTTATATTTATAATTAAACTCGATAACTTCTGCATTTTTTTTTAAACACTCTATCGAAGAATAGAAAATTTTACTTCAAGATCTTCAGGATCAATGAAAAACTTACAGAGATATTAATAAAATCAACCGTGCGTTGATCGCAACCGCCTTTAAAAAGAGGGTTGAGTCTTGTGTCTGCAAGCAAAAATATCAATTGTGGATGATCGCACCATAGCTAAGGCGACCCTTCAACTGCCGTACGTTCAGTTGAATTGTTTTTACCACAAAAATTGGTCTACCCATAAGATAAGGACTAAAAACTTATAATCAAATTGGAAAAGAATGATACTGAGTCAATTAAGTTCAGATATGAGCGTATATCGTAAACTGTCCCTAAAACCACAGCATATCTATGGCCGGATGTAACAAAGTGGCAACGAGGAAATTCCCGGGAACTCCGCAAAATTTTCCATCCCAAAATCCCGGGAGATTAGCGCTGGAATTATTGGGAATTTTTTCAACATCTGAAATTAAAACTCACTAAATTTCATTCTTAAAACGTATTTGAAATTGCTAGATATGGCAAGAAAATAGCAAAAAAAATCATCATTGTTAGCAACTCTTCTTTGTTTATAAAGTATCTGAAATATCTGCTGCAGTGCAATAGTAAACTTTTATAGAGATTTTAAATAAAGCATTAATAAAACCCATACAACGCGCTTTTGTAAAAGCGGGTTCCGTTATAAAATTTATAAAATTCAATTTTTCGAAGCAACCCAAAACACCAGAAGCTACTGAGAATCTTTTTGAGGCATTGCTAACAATACGACCTACAATTCGTTGAAAGCGAGCGTGTGTTTCTCTCACAGAGACATATATTTTCGGAAGCGTTCACAATCTTATTGTGGGTTTGAAAAAATATTTTGATTATCTTTTTAATAGTTCGCATACATTTTACTAATTTTAAAAACTTTACACAATTTTTGTTTGTGGCGAGGATTCCAGAAAAAAAAACTCTAGCGACAACGCATTCTATTAAAACGATGTCTTGATCTCTTTGACTCTAGATGTCGTCAATAGTTTTAAGTTGATTTTGGTAAAGCAAAGTTTTCTTACATACACTTCAACTTTAATATAATTTAATGTATTAATTACTGATTAATTGCACAGAAAAGAAAAAGAATTTATTTAATAAATAGAACCGCACCTATTTTTGTGAACACAACTGCATCTAGTCTCTTACACAAATGCATTTGTAAACAAACTCTGCTTGTAATACGTTACATTAGTTTATCTGCGGCATCCGTTTTTCATGTCGGTGTGTGTGTGCGTGTGTGTGTGTGTGGTAAATCATTCATTCTGTTTTTTTTTTATTTATTCTTCAGTTTGTTCCTCCTCACACTTCATTCGTATATTTATTTTTACAAAAACAGATTTCTTTGCAAGTTGTTTCATTTCATTTCATTTTCGTGGCCGGGAAATTGCATTCCTGCCTCATTGTTGGGAATTCTAAATGGTGCGGGGGTTTAAGTTTCAGTTGTGCTTCCATTTGTTAAAACTCAACTAAATGAAGAAATATGAAATTCTTTATTTTTCATATTCAAATATTTGGTGGCTGCTACTGAAGGGCTTGTTTCCCTTGCCACAATGTTTGTTGCGCTCATCCATTTGCTACCAACATCACAAAAAATTTTAATATCTTGGCTGAAATGAAAACTCTTAAACAAATATTCAGTTCAATTATTTAAAGCAATTACAGCAGATTTAGAAAAAAAACTACACAACTACGAAATTAACTCAATGAATCAAAAGCGGTTCGTTTAGTATCGAATTGTGTGTTTTTCCTTTTCAAACTGTCTGCATTGCAATGCGCTGTTTCTAATTCCCGAATTTGAGCGGCTTTAGAAATTAAGTGCTTAACACACCCACATTATTTAAGATTTTCTACAGTTCATAAAGGGAATTGCCTTGCGGCATTATTATGGACAAAACTTAAGAAATAAACTTTTGTGGGCGTAAATATATTTCATATAAAGGTTAAGTTGACAAGCCGCCATCCACACAGGCTTCCCTGGATTCGCATATCCGGTCCCTTTGTATTGCCTCAATACGAATAGTGAGAGATAAAGAGAGAGAGAGAGAGAGAGTGAGAGAGAGAGAGGAAGAAAGACGGAGGGATATAAAAGTTAGGAACATCAAAACCCAACCAGTTGCCGCCCCTTATGAAGGAATAACTTTTCCGTAGTGCCACCTCCGATATTTCGAAGAGGCTGCAGAAGAATTTCCGCAGGAGGCAAGTCTGTCGCAGGTTCTCTAAGGCCGGACATAATCGCTTCCTTTTCATCCTGACAACTTCTACAAAAGTCATTTGCAGCCAACCCCATTGTTTTTGCGTGATTGCCAAATTTGCATTGTCCCGCAATCGTCGCACGGTATCTTAATGGATGCATGGTTCAAATCATATCTCAGCTAAGCCAAATCGGCCTAGTGTGCCGACATGTGGACTGTTTCTATCATATATCGCATTGTGAGTTAGCGGCAAAGAGGCAAACGCCACAGAGTAAATGTCCCATATCCACGCATCCATTTTGGGATGATTCTCGAATGTCTCGCCATGCGATTTATGGAAGCCCGGCATTCCTGGACAAGTTTAGATGTCGACTAGACACATGTCAGGGGCTGCACTACAAAAGTTTTTTTTTTTTTGGTTTTTTGTAAAGGAAAATATTTATGTTTGCCACTTTGTCGACGTGGTTGTAATTTTTTTTCAAATGCGGCTCCTTTCACTGTTTTAGCATTATAGTTTTATAGCCCACAGATTTTGCCTTCTTTCAAGTTGTATAGCATTTCTTTGTTCTAGGTTTTTAAACCTTGAATCGCCTTTTTCCATTTGTAATTTTTTTTTTCAAGAAGTTATTCAATAACTGAAACATATTGGCTGCAATCTTAATTTCTTTATCTGACTTCAGTTTTACTTAAACAAAAATGAAACAGCAAAAAATAGACAATTTCGATACATTGAAACATCTTGAGCTGGTCACTTGTCTGAAGAATAACAGACATTATTTCTAAAATGAACAGAAATAGCTGTGTTTACATTATGTGTACAAGTCATATGGAATGTCAAAATGGCACACACATTGTGATTCCAATCAAATATAACATGTGTGTTTTTCATATGTGCAGTAACATTTGTTCATTATTTATTTAGAGCACGTGTTATTTTCATGTGGAAAACAACAGCAGTTTTCGGTGATGCTAACTTTCTGCACAGCGCTTTTTAAGATAAGATTAACGTACGCAAAAAAACCAACATATTTTGTTATAATTTCTGTTAATAATCTAATGGTCACAGACTTCCTTACATATGGGTGATATAAAAGATATATGAGTATCTTTTTTCTTTTTGTGGGCCGAATATGCTCCATTCCATTCAACTAATCGAATAATTGATTTTTTCTGTATTGTAATAAAAGTTATTGACAAAAATCTATTTTCTTAAAGCCTGATACAGCAACATCCAATAAAAAAAATATTTTTTTAATACGAAATAATATGCAGGGCAATTGTCTTATGTGAACTTCAAAAACAGCTGTTGAAGAGTGTACGTTTGATTGTGCGTTGGATATTCATTCATTTAATTGTTACCAAAATAGTTCGAATGATAAAACGAATATTATTTTTTTATTAATCATTGAAACCATTATAAAACGGTTAGATATGGGAAACATTTCTTAAGAAGTAACAAATTATTTGAACTCAAAATGCAGACTGAAAGATAAGATTCGAATAATATAAAGGAATTTTGGTAAAAGACATTATCAGAAATTGAAGAAAATGTATTAAAACAAATTTTAATTTATTTTAATTAATTTTTATTTAATATATATTATATTCTGTACTTTCGTGCAGGCCCCTAATTAACTGCTCGATCAAATAATAACTGTGTGGTTAGCATCACTGCCCGTTTTCTTTTGCCGCTGCTATTAAAATTATGATGCATTCAATAATTTTAACTGTTTTGAATCCCATTTCTTATTTAAAATTATATATTTTTAAACACAAACTTAACAGTACTTTTGATAGCAATTTTGACATTCCATATGACTCGTACACGTGATGTAAACACAGCTCAAATGAGGAAAAATGATTTCTTCTTCTGGTTTGTTGTTGTTATACACACATACACATACACAATATTGCTCACACTCACATATTCATACAGTAGTTTGGTTTTTTTTCATGCGAATTGGATTTTAGAAATCAATTATTTAAACAAGAACTTACTTCACTACTGTTTGCGATGGTTGTGTAAACAGTCACATTTTAGCCGTGTTCAATGGATATGTCCTATCTGTGTGAAATGTAAAAATGGTTTAGATGTTTCTCTTTTACTGTTAATAAAATATGAACATCATTCCATCGATTTATAATTAATTACTGGCTTCTATAAACTTTTACAAAAATATATTTCTCAATACGCTGGGATAATTTCCGGCGACATTTTATGTTCCACATAAGATAATTAATTAGTTTTTTACCCTTTCCGCCACTTAAACTTTTGTATGAGACAGGTGAAAATAGATTAATAAAACACTTTAGATAATTTCGATTATATTTAGTATTAATTACGCAAGGGTACTTATTTAGATACAGGATGTTACTTTTCTTTTGTAAAGTTATTTGTACTTAAAGGATTAAAATTGTTTTTAAGTAATTAAGTACTTAGTTATGTAATTAAAATAAAACAGCAATTGTTATGGAAAAAAGCTATAAAATCACTACAATAATGCGTGGCGTGACTTTTTTCCCTAGTGACTTACCCACACATGCTTTAGCAGTGCCTGCTGGGATAATTTTTTCAAATTGAAGTAACTAAAGTAGCACTCCTGAAATGCCAAAGTAATCACAAAATTTTATTTCCAAGTTAAGAAGGCAGTTGAAAAACCCCCTGACTCCCTGACTCCCCGTCCCACGTAGTTGATTATAAATCACCAATGTTCGTACTAACTACCATCTGTTAGTAGACCGATGTAAAACTGAAAGCAAGCTGCGACATGCACTTTGAGTTTTTGACGGCCGAAACTCTTGTGATAAAACTTTCTTTTAAACTTATGGAAGGATTGCTAAATACTGTCGGGACTCATACAATTTTAAATGCACTTTCCTGAATTCCATTGTGGTCGTACCAGGCTGAAGTCACTGCAAAAGATTGAAGAAAATACTAAATTTGATCACAACGTCACACAGTGCCTTGCTGTCAATTGGTCAAAAACAGATGTAGAAAAGATAGGGTAAGAAAATTGATGCGGTAGTTTTTATCATGAAGCTTAAAAAAATTTTAATTTTGGAAAAATCCGCTCAAGGACACGGCTACCTCCCATGTATCTTCTTAGAAAATTTATGATTTTAGCTAAGTTAAGCTGGTAGTAACAACAACAATTCACTACAGATCTCAAAACATACCTTTGAAATTGTGAAAAAATTTTTATTGAAATCACAGCAAGGATACAGGTACCTCCCACGTAAAACTAGTGAACAAATCTTAAAATGTTTTAAACCATAAATTAGACATAAGAGAAACTTTTTGCAGTTAAAAAAATGGTATATTGGGAGAAATCGATCCGAGATACCAGAAGTGATATCACAAATTTGATAAAAAACAAAAAAGACGGCATTTTGGAAGTGGAAAAATTAATATGCTTTCAATGTTTTCATAGAATATTTTTAAAGCATAATTAAAAAAACATGATACCTTCCTATTATGGCCCGAGTATTCACCTATCAAGAGCAAAAAAAACATTATCAATTTCTTTAGCGACATCTAGTGATGTCATGAGTAAATGAGTAAATAAAAAAAAACATTTTACTTTACTAAGTTAGCTATTTAGGCTAGAATCCGAAACCATTACCTTTCTAAGGATCAGAAGCAATGTTTTATTTTTTTATGATTTTTTCTATGGAGCAATCCACTGGGCGGTACCTTTATCAAAATATACGTTACTGGAAGGAAAGAAAGCTGCGTGTGCTGCTAAAAGCACCACTGTAATCCCAAAAAGTGACCGTGTGGTGTAAACGGGGCGTTGTGATTGGCTGAAAACGATTGCCATACGGCGGAATTTACTGCACTTGAGATTTGTGATATCGCTTTCGACAAGATGATGCCATATGCCATACCGCTGCGGAATTAATTTTTTGATTGAAGTCAAAGTTCATTGAACGATATCTGGTCATGTACCTACCACGCGAATGCGATTTAACGCCATGACATTTATCCTCAGAGGTGTAAGGGAACTCTTTTAAATAATGCCATCAAGGACAGGATCAATGTCAACCGAGAGATTGTTAACGATCCGACCGATGAGTGTAAAAGAGTTTGGGGAAATTAGCTTCAAAAATCGTAGTTTTCTGCAAACCGAAATGTAACATGAGCACTGCACCTGGATACATTTATGCTGAATCTCTAAATTAGCCTCTGCTAATTTATCAATTTTGGCTTTTCAAACTCCCTTCCCCGTTTCACGTTTTCTAGCCACCCCGACAATTGACTATTTACTACAGCATCAAACATATTTAAAATACATTAAGTGATTTGCTTTATTGAGTTTCAGTTAATTTTGTAAAATCAACCACACACATGCACTCAGGCTTCAATATATCACCTGTTAACTAAAGGAAACATAAATACATATGTACGTATGTATGTATGTGTAGTTGAGTAGGAGCCTGTGTTTAATGCTTAAGCAAATTCATTCGAATGCACACATTCCCTTTCCCATTCACCCGCAAAAAGGCAAAATAATCGTCTGAATTAATTTACATTTCCTCATGCCTTTTTGAATGGCATTTAAATTCTAAATCGTTTGAAGTTAAACAGGCTTCATGTTAGATTGTTAGAAGCTGGGATTGTGTGATTAGTTCGTTTCTTTAAATTCAATATAATATTTTAATAGTTTTCCTTTTTTGAAGGTGCCTGCAAATTTTTTTTTGTGATTTTTTTTTTTATTTAACATGGCGCACATTGGGCTGGAAAGAAAACATATTGTTGAAAAGATTCTGGGTATATATTGTTTTAAAATTCATATATATCTCAGAAATAATTTTCATTATTTTTAAATGTTTTTTTTTTTTTAGTTTTAGGATTTTATTGAAGAAAATTTTTTGTTGAAATTATATTAACATTCTTGTGTCGGTGGAAATTTTTTTTTCTAAAATATTTTGTGAAATTGTATTGACAAATTTTAATGCCGTTTTCAGCTCTTTTTAAAAGAATATTTTATCTTTTGAGAAATATAAATTATATATGTAGATTTATCGGGAAAGTACCTTTTGGTAATTATAGCTCTTTTTTTAAAAATAAGTTTTTTAGCTAAAATCTCTTTCTCTGTCCTCTGAAGTACCTCTTCATTTGCAAAAGCAAAGAAAAGTTAGTATGACTAAGAACAATATTTCTGGTTGAATTTGAAAATAGCATGTTTAGTGGTAAAAAATTGTTGGTTGTCAAATTTTCTTAAAAATTGATGAACGTTTATTTTGAAAAAAAATTTGTTTTTATAAAAACAATCTTTTGAATAGGAAAGAAAAAACAAAAAGGTATAAAAGGTCAAAGAAATATCAAAAATTTCTTTATGTAGGGATTCAGTAAAACGTACCCGTTTATCTGCAAAAATCTTATGACAGAAAAATATTCGGAATACTCTTATATCTGTCGGTTGTTTAAATCTTTTTTGTGTCTGTCAGAATACCAATAACGCGCCATATAGACTGTAGCTAAAAGCATTCCATTGCAAGCAAAATATACAAGTTCCAGCACCTTCTTTAATCTTTAAAACACTTTATTAGGCCAGAGAGACCACCCGGCTTCTTTTGCGGTTGAGTTAAGACCCTCATCCGTATAAGATTGTGGTGAAGCATGAATTAAAGCCAGACGGCTACAAACAACGTTATGACTTCGCTAATTGAGCCGGAGAATTGTTAGCCGGAGGCGCGGTTAGGGTCCAAAAGATTATCTTGAAGCACTTCAAGCGGCCATTTGAAGGAGTGCCTTTTGATATTTTACACCTTTGTTGTTTTACTTATGGTAGAATTAGTAGATTCTTATCGTTTTATTTTAAAGCTTTCAATATCGTTAAACTATTTGTATTAATTACAAAAAAATTAGGTTCCATATCACATAAACAGTAACGCGCTTTATTTATGTGACTGATTTTGTCAGCTGATCCGTAACAGCACGATGCGAATCTACTAATTCTACTAATAGCGTCTAATTTTTTAAAACGAAAAGCTACGTAACGACAGAGTTTATACTGTAAACAAACGTCATTCTTCACACGTCACTCTATGCAATACTGTTTTTTTTATTTAAATTCAGAAACCGAATTACTGTCATTACCACTCACAGCTCAGCATCGAGCCGTACGAAATACGAATACTAAGATCGGCTGTTATCTCCCAGATGGTTACACATTTTTCTTAAAGTAAATTTTTCGGCATTTTTAAGCCGGTTTTAAACACTTTGCACATTTGAAAGCAAGCGCATTACTAGACTGATTTTAACATTGGAAACTTCACATAGCACAGGTCCAGTAGATGGCTCCTCGAAATCATCTATAGAAATTATAGTTCTTCTTTAATAAATCAAAATCTTTTTAAATTTTTTTTACAAATTTTCTCTCAATACATATTTTTTAACTAAAAGCCTATGAACTATAATTATGGCTTTTTTATTTTAAACAAAATATATTTTCGTAATTAAAAAATTTACTTCACACAACAAAAGTTATTGTTTAACAACGGATTGATTACAAATCATATTCCGACTATAATAAAGATAACGAGAACAATATCAGGGGGACATTGTGTAATAAATTATATTTTTATTTTATTAATTACTTTTGTTTTAGATCTCATGTAGTTTTATTATAAATTTTAGAGTTTTAAAGGTTTTATTTGTTTAACAAAAATATTTATTAAAATTTTTCAAATTGGATTTTGAGGTGTAAATAGATAATTAGAGGAAAATGCACAATACAGAGATGCATACGCGGAATTATTGTTATAGTTTCTTTAGAACATTTCCCGTCTGTTGCTGAATGCAGTGTTGATTTCGTCATCGACGATCAGCACTAATGGAACAATTAAGCGTTTCGCTATATGAAATGTTGCAAGAAAATTTACCCCCTCGGAGCCATGATACCGAGCGATAGCGATGGAACTGTGGTTATATTCTATAATCGTCTTATTTCTTTTATTTGTTAAAAAATGTAAATAACAAAACAACAAATTGGCCGAATTGTATGTATTTATTTTATAGAACACAGCGGAGAAGAGGCCGCAAAGTGCTTTGTTGGTGAAAGGCCCTGAAAAACTCGAAGGAGATGCGTATATATTATCAAGCTATAACAAAATTTTCGAGAAAATCCAGCCAAGGATACGGGTACCTTCCAAATACCCTATTTAGAAAAATTTTCGATCAGCGTATTGGTAAAGCTAGATGCTAAATTTATGTAGTCCTAAGGAAGCTTCTTGCCGTTTTAAAAATTTTCATATTTGGAGAGAAAGATTAGAGATACAAAAAATGATATAAAAAATTAAAAAAAAACAATAGCGGAAGCATTTTGCGAGCAGTAGAAATTAATATATTAAAAGCCAGGTGTGCATGGTTGTAAGAGCGCTATCCGATGGCTTGCGAAAAATTGGTTATTAGGTGGGGAAGGATACGAGATAGTAGAGTTCTTATGTAGCATTTGTCGTCCTATTGAAAAACCACCAAGAACGAAATTGAAGCTGTTATCTATTTGCTCTATCATGGAAACGTACTGTATTTAGAGGAGTGACATAAAAATGTTAATGGGCATTTTAGAATCTACATTAAAATATCTAGTTTATTATCGATTTTTTCCCTCTTTTTTTCATTATTAATTAATTATTTAAACTTTAAAGTCTTAAATAAAAATGTTTATTCTTTAAATAATTTTATTCAAATTCAATATTTCGCTACGCCTTTGTGTAGCATCAGGCAATAAAATAATACAAAATTTACAAATAACAAACAAATTAATAATATTTATATGAAAGAAAGGTTTGTCACAAAATTCAAAAATATCCAATGATATGATGTGAATAAAAATATTTAAAGAAAAACATCTCTTCATTCTAGCGGGTGACTTTTTTTCGACCTACTCTAATATACAGGCTTTAAATACAGTGGTTCCTAGAGTTCAAAACTTTTAACTTTTAAGAAATTAGAAAAAATATTAATAGATTTCTTTTA
The DNA here is from genome assembly GCA_963932375.1 of Phania funesta. Classification (NCBI taxonomy): domain Eukaryota; kingdom Metazoa; phylum Arthropoda; class Insecta; order Diptera; family Tachinidae; genus Phania; species Phania funesta. The sequence goes on from OZ010656.1 coordinate 73,884,390, forward strand.
TATCTGGGGCATTAAGGAATAAGTGCATAAGTCGTTATAAGCTGAAAAACAGTTAATAGCTTCAATGCGATTTCCTAATTCAAACGTACCACTCGCCAAATTTCACTTATGTAGCTCTATATCTTGCGAAGTTATATTCTAAATTATTTCTGCTTGTCTTTTTCATTATGAACAGTAACTTAACTCAAAATTCAGTTAAGAAGAACATCTTAAAAGAACATAAATTGTTTTTTATAAGCTTTTTTTCCAAGCTCTTAAAAATCATGGTTTTAAAAATCAACTTTAAAGTTCGAAATTGCTCTCCTGACAACATCAGACTCTTTTTCCTTATTGACACCGATATACTTACTTAAAATTTGGAAATATTGACACCCCTACAAAACAGTTAGTGAGTTCTCCAGCACTTTTACTCTTGTTATAAAACAACTTTACTAAAGGATCTTAGTTATCAAGAGGAAAACTCCTTTATCAATGGCTTCAAAAATTGAATTTTCAGCAATTATTTTATTTGAGCCAAAGAAAACTGATTCCTTCCATTTGCAGTTTATGAGAAAAAACTTTTGACTTTGGCGACATCTAGTGATGTCAAAATGAGTAAATCACAAGTACGGTTTACATTATTAAGTAGGCTATTTTGTTAAGAATCCAATAACATTAAATTTCTAAGGATGGAAAGTGAAATTTTTCGTTGATTTTTGTCCATAGAACAAAGCACTGTGGGCCGTCTCACAAGTTATTTGATAATTCCGTTATATCACTGCTTTATTTAAAACTCAACTCAGCTTGTCGAAACTGTTTGTTTCTGTTCTCTGCTACTTATTTTTATTAAATTTAATTGCCTTTAAATTAAAAGAATTGTAGAACCGTAAAAGAAAAGTGTGAATGTTTAAGGTATATAAGTATTTTGTTTGTTGTCCCCTTACAATGCTAGAAAGTAACAAAATTATAATACGAAGTTACAACTTACAGTCTTGCTTTTTTCTGCTTCCATTTCCTTAAATGAAAAAGGACTTTTTTTTATCAAAATGTTACACAAAATAAAATCGTACAATAGGAAGGCTCCCTCCCTTAAGTAACTCAACGTATGATGATGTTTCATTTCTTTATATTTTCTTCGTCTTGGGCCTGTCTTAATCAGTCTAACCAGCAATTTTGTAGCTCATAGCAGTGGAAATAACAAGGATGGATTAAACACATACACACATTATTGTAAATATCATCATTTGTAGTAAATTTTAATCAGACAAAACGGATAATGCGAAGAATTTTAAGGGAATTTATTCGTGAGGAAAATTTCTAAAAAATAATGAATTTGATAACTTGTTGTTGGGGGGTTTCTAAACCAAAGCAACTTTAAACAATCGTTCCATTCAACGTGAAGCCTAAGCAACACTTTTTCGTTACGGTGATGTTTATTATATGACAGAGTAGTCAAGTAGATTTTTTTTTTATTAATTTTGGAAACACGGGAAATTTTTTAAAATTAATGTATGCCTTCATACCATACCTGCTAAATTGCGATTAGCATTAGAAGTCAACTAGATAACACTTTAGGAAGAATCATAAGAGTTATATAATTCACTGGTAAAATTACGATTACAAATCTTTAAATAATCAGGATTACTTGGGATTACTATCGAATAATCGAAAAAGATTAAAAAGTAATCAAAACATACTAACTGATTACGATTACAAGTAACCTTAAAATAGTCAGGATAAAAAACATTTCGATTACTTTTGAATTTTTCAATGGAATTTCAAAATTATGCTGAACATTTTTAAATCATTTTAACCGTAATGAATTAGTAATCACGCAAAACTGGAATTAAGCGTCTAATCATTTATTTTATCTTTAAAATAAAAGTAATCTAATTACTCACCATTACGACTACTAGTCATTGCTTAAAAGCTTCATTTTGATCATTCTTACTGCATTTTATTCTTTTAGTAAAAAAGTACGGATCTTCCTTGTTTGTTCCTTCCGTTGTAACAGCATTTCAAACCAAAAAATTTTAATTGATTTACGAATTCGAAGTTAATTTCGAATATTCGAAAATTAGGGGAACACATTTTTTGATAGAAATTGATATCAATTAACAAGAAAATGCGAAACGAATCGTTGTTTGAAATTTTGAATTTCGAAATTCAAGAATTATGTTAAATTTTGAGATTTAATTTAAATAATTTTTGGTTTATACAAATTGTAGTTTTATTAATTTTTACAAACTGTTACTTTTATTTTTGGCCAAATGTCACGGCTTAATTTTCATAATTTTCAAAAATGATAAAATTTTATAGTTGAAAATATTCGAAAATTCGAACTAAATTTTAAACTACTGAAAAATGACTTAAACTTTAAGACACTCAACATTTATGAAAACTACAAGTAAATTTAAGTGCGTAAAAATCCACTCGAGCTACTGTCAATATAGAACTCATATTTTACTTAACGAAACAATGCCTTCTTCTTATTATAAAGAATTACACTTGTTTATGATTCGTTTAGCTCAAATCAGCCCTAACTAGCTCTGTTCCTACCACTAACTTAGGCTTATTAAAAACAAAAAATCCCTAATCATGTGGCTTTACATAAAACCCTGGTATTTGGTTGATTCTTTTTTTTCTTGGTTTGTGTTTGCCTGTGTGTTTGTGTGGCTACAGCGACACAAAACTTGGAAAACTACAAAACAAACAGTGTATTTTAAACTGGGATTATTTTTAAGCTTTTAGCATGATTACATGTGTTATTTGTTGGTTGGTTGGTTCGGTCTCTTTCCACATCTGACTGTAACCTACACTCACTCACACATCATTATGAAAGTAGTCATATATTCGGTAACAAGTTAATGAAACTTGAAGCTCACTCCATTTGCACTAATACATACAAGTGTGCTCTGAGCAAAAACAGGACATATAATCTCGAGATTATTTCAAGTCTCTAAGTGACTTGACTTATTTTTTTATGTTTAGGAACAATAACGTTATTAATAATCATTCAAATGCGAAAGTAGGTTTGTTGTTAAGACGGAAGCTGACTTATATGAGGCTGGAGCTGCATTTTATTCCATTATCAAAAAGTGGCAAGAGAATTTCCTAAAGGCAAATAGTAGACTTAACGCAAAAGGGTAAGAACAAATAATATTGGTGTTTCATATTTGTTTCAATTAAATCTTAAATTTAATAAAGGGAACAAATTTGGCTTTTCTCTTAATCGTTAGCATCACAGTGGGGTGAATTGAAATAAAGAGTTGAAACTATTTATCATTAAAAAGACTGGTTCCATTTACAACTAGAATAAAAGTGTAGAAAAGAAAAAAATATCAATTGATTTCAACATATTATGATAATGTGGAAACATAATGTAGTAACTCCTAAACATATTTTATTATTAACAACATGAAATGTTCGGATCAAAAGGTAGGAATTAAAAAAACTATTTTAATTCTTTGTATGAGAAAACGTTAATCGTTTTGAGGGAAATAGGATATTTTGTCTGCCTTTGGAATCAGATCACTGATTTTAAACAGTGATAAAGTGGTCGGTAAGGTTATTGATCAATCGTTCGACTATGTTACACAGTGTGATGTTCGAAGTGTGCTGCGTACTATTCTCGAAAAGAATTTAATCTCAGAACGATATATGACACTGAAGATGTCACATAGCCGAAACCGGTTTGTCTCCAAACCAAACTTGACAAGGGATGACGGAAATTCGTTTCAAAATTCTATATCTTTGAATCTCTCCGCAGTAAGGTGGGTTAATGTCCTGAAGGTGCCACCTCTATAATGTATAGACGCGTTGTTGTTCGCATTGTTGTTAACCCAGTGGTAAGACCACTGTTGAATAACTCTCAAGAGAAAGTGCCAAAGTTGAGGAAGACATATTTTCCTAAATTGCAAGAAGTTAGTGCAGCATACTATACGGCTCGTAACACAACTGAATAGCATTTCTTTCTCTGATGTTAGCTGGGGTCAAAGTTCTATATCCACAAGCTCAAATTCACCCGTGAATTGGTACAATAGTTTCAACATGTATTCTTCAGAGCCGTAGAGGAGGTAATTTGTTCCATATGCCATTTCATCTTATAAATGGATAAAAAGAAAATAGACTTGGAAGAATTTGCTTTTTCTAATGATTTTAAATTTATAGCAATTTTTCGAATACCCTTTACTTTCATTAATATTTGTTGTTTACATGTTTCAAAGGTTTTCATTCCAGTCCTTTTTCAATGACCAACAACCTACTCATCTGTTAAATTCAATATTTTACCAAATGAAAATTGTTTTTTCCGAGCAAAGAAAAAAAAATAAACTAAATTCTAAAAGTCATAAATATTATCCTGGTGTTACTGAAATATACACAGAACGAAGTACAATTGTAGTAGAGTTTTTTTCCTGCAAATTACACTTCCAAAGTTAAACTACCAAAGGAAAACTTTGGCAACTGGGACAGGCCGAAAATCAACAAAAGTGTTTCAGTATTGAACTCAATTCATACTAAATTACCCAGCACAATTATTTACTTTCGGAAGCTTGTTTCCATCAAGCTCGTTATTAACCTTCTAGCGCAGAAAAACATGTTTAATTTATTCATTTCTTTAAGGACTTAAATAAAACAACAAAACATTCATTCTCTTGTTTTTTTCTCCTTGCAGGTAAATTTCTATAACTCCACAGACAGCCATTTCGAAATGAAACATTTAATTAAAACATCATTTCACTTACAATTCAAGGTAAATATGGATGTCATTAGAAATTGTTTCTACACCGCTGAAATATTTTTTAATTACTTTAGTCAAGTTAGACACTTTGAGGGATAATTTGGATTCATTTGTTAAGACAGATGCAGCATATTCATTAAATTAATTAAATGTTCATAAAGAAAGTTTGATATAATTTATTTTAAAATAACATAATAAGGTTGTTGTGTCTAAGTAGAATTAACTCCAAGTGAGACAAACTGTAATTGGATTTTACTTTTTCTTCCAATTCGAATATTCAAGTAAATACAGGGTGTCCGCCTGGAAGGTATACTACTTTGTTTAGCCGCCATTTTGGCAAACATTTTGACAGTTCATATTTGGCAGTCATGAAGTAGAGACGTGGCAAAATTATTATGGAAAAATATTCGGTAAATCAACGTGTTTTAATCGCTAAAACATTTTATCAAAATCAATCATCGATTACTGTGACGATGAGAAAGTTACGTGGAAGAAACAACGTGCCAACAAGACTCACTATTTATCGTGTAGTGAATGATTTCGAAGAAAGAGGGACGGTAGCTGATAGGCCCATGCATGGACCACAAAGTAATGCAAGATCGCCAGAAAACATTACAGCTGTTTAAGAAAGTGTTCAAAATAATCCATCAACCTCAATTCGACACCGTGCTCAGGAGCTTGAACTTCAAAGAATAATTTTGGCCACAATTTTGCACAAAGATTTGCATTTGTTTCCATTTAAGATTCAATTGACACAAGGGCTTCTTCCAGAAGACCATTTACGCCGCCGTACATATGCCAATAGGATGCTACAGCTCGCCCATGACAACCCCGGTTTTCATGAAAAAATCATAATAAGTGACGAGGCACATTTTCATTTGCAGGGATATGTTAGTAAACAGAATAGTCGATTCTGGGCAATGGAAAACCCTCACATTATTCATCATCAGTCACCTTTGCATCCATCAAAAGTAACAGTCTGCTGTGCAATGTAGTCAGGAGGAATCATTGGACCTTACTTCTTTGAAACTGAAAACGGCGTAACGGTAACTGTCAATGAGGAGCGATATCGTGATATGATTGAAAACTTTTTAACGCCACAACTGCATACTTTGGGATTGACTTACATGTGGTTTCAATAAGACGGTGCCACATCGCATACAGCCAGGATTACAATGGAATTACTGCGAGACCTTTTTCCACAACAAGTTATTTCAAGGAATGGTGATATTGATTGGCCTCCACGATCGCCTGATTTGACTGCTCCGGTCTTCTTTTTGTGGGGATATCTGAAAAGCAAGGTTTATTCAAACAAACCAGAAACGCTGGAGCAACTCAAGCAAAATATTCGTGATGAAATTAATGAAATACCGCGTGAAATGTGTGAGAATGTATTGAAAAATATGTTCAAAATGCGGACAGAGGCGGACATTTATCTGATATTGTATTCCATACACAATTGCCGAAATTAAATAAAACATTTATCAATATACGATCCATTCTCTTTCATTTAATCAAAATTTATAAACAAACAAAGTAGTATACCTTCCCGGCGGGCACCCTGTATAAATTTATTATTTGTTAGGGGCTTAATTCACTATAGAAAAAATATCTTTACAAGTTTGCACTATTTTAGCATGGTTGGCATATATTACAAAATATTTTTTGTAGAAAATGCTAAATCTTTTTTTAATTCTTATTTAATTTATAATACGAAGAAGAAATAAATTTTTCTGCCCGTTGAGATTTTCTAAAATTTCCAAATAAAGCAGGGCTATATGACTAATCACCCAAATGAAAATCGCCCAAAACCGAAAATAAGAAAACAACCAAGAAATTTAGGTGATATAACAAAAGCCTTAAAAAAGATGTACCCACTCAAAAATTTAAACAAGGAATTAAAGAAAATTGGCAAATTTTCTAGCCGATTGTTTTTAGTTTGGGTAAGTTTTCAAATCACTTTATCAAAAACTCATGGAGATTGTTAATTATTATTTTTGGACGGGTATTACTTCGGTGATTATTCGCTCAACTAAAGGCATTTTATACGTAGAATTTTGGAACGAATTTCCGTCATCCCTTGTCAAGTTTGGTTTGGAGACAAACCGGTTTCGGCTATGTGCCATCTTCAGTGTCATTTTTCGTTCTGAGAAGTTTGCATGAATTCGTTAGTGTTTTATTGTTTGACAGGTATCTATTTGTCATGTGAGCCCTGTAAGGCGTGAGCAGGTAGCAGGTAACGCTTGTATTTGCATTTTATACCTGAATGTACCAAGTTGGATTGACTCGTTGGAAGAAGAAAGGACAATGACGCTACAAATCCTCAGCTAAGCTGCTTCTTCACCGTTCCAGCTTTCGAAATAAAACGAGACGTGGTTAACGCATAGGGCGAAATGCAAACATTGTAGGTATCCTAACCTCTACACACTTGCACAAATATAATGTTTTCTCTTGGGTATTCTCTGCCATTTTCTGCGCCTTCTAAAGCAGAAAAAAGTAATTGATTTACTACAAAGTGTCTTTCTAAACTCTTACTCCAAAAATGTGTTTTAAACAAATCAATTAAAAAATCTCTAAAATTTGTTTAAGCTGTTTTTTGCACTATTGATTAACCTTCGCTTAATTAATCGATTATTTTATCCGATTAATCGAATATAATTTACAATTACTCGTGTAATAGCAAGATGTATCCGTAAAAGAATAATTTAAAAATACAACATTGTTTCCTTCGGAGAGAATAAAACCTTCACTAAAAATTGGTCCGTAATTTTTTCCTTAAGTGAAAGCTAATATATCGCACTATATTATCACAAAGTTACAAAACATACAACCGCTTACATTTTTAGTTACATTCCATGAAATATTAAAAATACTCTGAATATTAAATATCTTAAAACACCAACAATAACAATTTGACACAAAAAAAAATCAAATTAAAAATTTTCTAACCGTGGACCAAGTTACCTGAAACTGATGGCTCCATTATAGGTTATAGTGATATTTAGTTTTTTCTACTCTTACCTGATGCGCAGATTCACTAAAAGAAAAATAAATTAATTCAAAAAGATCAATTTAGCGTCACTTTGGAGGCGATCGAACCCATTATGTCTACTCTTATATTATTCATCATAGATCGAAATATCGAATCAATCTCAGACACTGCCTGTGCGCTAATAACGTTTGTGAATAACTTGGAATTAAAGCAAAGTCGATAGACCTTTGGTTTGAATACAACTTTCTTTGGACGAAATTCCCCATAGGCTAGTGAGCTTTCGGCCTGATATTAGACTCTCTGTCAATGTTGCCAGATTTAACAATTTATCTTTATTTTGACGATTTGACAATTTTTGATCCAAGTTTCACAATTTTTCGAAAGCTTAGTTTATACCCAACTTTCACATATTTTAATTCGAAACATGTTGTTTTTAGTAAAGTAGAATTGTAAAGGAGAGCATGGAACTACTTCTAACCGGCATATATAGAACACTTAATCGCCAATAGAATTTCTTTAAAGTAAAACTGGCCAGCAAGTACCTCCTTCTTCTGTGCCTTAAGCCTTAAGTCTTCATATATTGCGAAAAAACAACAATTTCACTAAATGAAACTCGAAGTCATTGAACTTTCTTAAAACTAATTTAGCTAAATTATTTCTTTTTTCGTTGTTCTTTATCTCGTTTTGGCGTTTTAGATAAATTAACTTTTTAATGCTGTTTCTTTGTAGCATTTAGAAATACTTTTGTTTATTTTGCTTTCAAAAATATTTTTAAACGGCAGCCTACACGTTTAGTTTTTGGTAAAACATACAATTTTTAATTGGAATTTATGCGTGGTTAGGTTTATTTATAACAACTTTGTCACGCTCATTAATTTTTTTGGTCATCCACTGTTTAAAATCTTCATCTTTTGAAGAGTGTATGCGTTGTATGAATAGGCCCGTGTAACGTGCTTTAACGTTTTATTGTTGCTGGTGTTGCTGTTGTTTTCCAGACTGCGGGTTTAAAGTTTTCAACATTTCAATTTGTTAGTTGTGTAATTAAAAAATGACCAACATGTTGTCTTAGTGTCTTCTCTCATTTGTCAGTTCTTTGTGAATTATGTACAGCACGTTAGCGATTGATCTAATACTCAAGTGGTTTGTTAAAATTCTTGCCAAATAATTTTATTGGACAAGAGGGTGTTACGTTTATAAGCTTGTTTTAATTTTTATTTTTTGCAAACAATCGTTAAGTTTTGGAGGCGCTGGCACTATTCGAGTTACTAAAGCTGGCACTGCTTATTACTTTGGAATACTTCAGAATTAATTGTTATGACCCAACATTTTAATTGTCATCTTTCGAGATCTTAATCAAGTTTGTAATCTTTGAATCGGTTTCCTATTCGTTTAAATAAAATATTATTTTCTAAATGATGGAATCGATTGTCTAGAGGGGTGCGTTATTATGATTTTCACTCAGGCACAACAACAAATCTTGAATAAGAGTAAATATTAAATATTAAAATGTTACGGACCTCGAATAACGAAAAGGAGACTTCAATCTTACACAGATCAAAATTGGCAACTGATCAAAAAATGTTCTTTTGTTCACAGTTATAATCAGGTGCAGCTTCCGGTTGAGAAAATAAGATATTGCCCTCGCTAAACATTTAAAATTAACGTTTATCATACAATTAAAGTGAACCCCCTCACCCCATGGGTCATAGACGTTTGTAATTTTTTATTACAAATTCATTACGATTACATATAAACTAAAAATAATCTCGATTGCTTGAGATTACTATCAAGTAATCGAAAAGAATCACAAGCAATCAAGTTATATAATTCGACAACATTCAAAGTTTACTTCTTATTGTCGTTATTATCTTTTAAATTAATTTCATAAAAATAAAGCTCAAATATTTAAACAATTCTTATTTATTTTTGGCTATTTTCTTCAGGAGGTTTTGAGGTTGACAACTGTTTAAATAATATTTTTCAACCTCTTTTGTAGTTTTTTTTTAATATGCTTCACGTTTTCAATTTGTTAATATTTTCTACAAATGAAATGAATAATAAATGCAATACACTTTGAAAATAATCAAAAAGAATCAAATGTAATCTTTGAAAGTAGTCGAATTACTATGATTATTTTATAGTAACTTCTATCAATTCTTCCTATTTTTAGGTTATGTGTAATGGTAATAATTTTATTAGTATTAGTAAACATGCAAAACTGAAAACAATCGTAATTCAATAAATTACTTCACCTTTCAAATTAAAGTAATCTAATTACTAATCATTACTATTACTTATCATTACTTAATGTGTTAATGCTCTTTTTAGCGGAGACATGATTCTCCAAGTCTGGTTTCTTTTCTAAAAGTATTTACTGCCAGAGAGGTCCCACAATACCTATCTATAGAGATAAAAACATTCAGAAAATATCTTTTAGTTTCTTTAACATAGTCCCTTTTTAGCTCGATGCAGCTAATACTCGTCGCTAATACCTCGAGGTGAAAGCAGCCCCTGTTGTTTCATCGCTGGAACTTTTTTGCTACTGCGATATTTTTGAAGAATATTTTGCATTAGAAATCAACATTTGGCTTCTGTTTGTCACGCACTCGGCTGGGGTGAATAAAATTCCAGCTCAACCGCTTGATTGATGTCTATCTAATGCTTGGCTACACCAATAGGTGCGAAATCGATTTTAGCCCAAGCGACATAGCGTCGCCTTACTTACTGGCCTCTCTTGTCACGGAAAATAATATTCTGGCTTGGCAAGACAACACCAGTGGTTGTTCTACCAGGTGGTGGCTCCTAAGACTAAGCTGGTCTGTAGTGGTTTAGAAAAACCCTAAAATAATTAAGCTTCAAGTTAAGCTGCCTATCTGCTAAAGTCTAAAATAATAAAATTCTAAAATTATTAAATAGATCTTACCACCTCGCTAGCCACAGGCTAACTGACTGTTGTACTCCATAAAAGAGTGACAGGACTTTATGGTCGTCACAAACTCATCGCATAACTGCACGATTCCTCTCTTTTAACCAGCTGTTTAATGCCGTTGTATCCAGCGCTGGCTTTATGTTGCGTCTGTATTTATGGATGGTCGTAGAGGCTTTGTAAGGTCTATTTAAAACTCTGATATCTTGGATTTGATTGCGATGAAGTCAATAAAGTAAAATCTAGCTCCGCCCATATACACTTTTTTATTAGATCTTTTAAATGTGAGAATTGTATCGGATAACACGCAAAAAACATGGTTGAGATTATCTTAATTTAAGACCAACTTATTATAACTGAATTATATGATTGTTAACAAATCATATTATTATTGAAGATTATAATAATAATAGGGTGCTATAAGAACGTTATAAAAGTACAAAATTAATATTAGCGACTGAGTTACGAACACAGACAGGCGACTAATGCCATCGAATGCTTAATAGTCAACACAATATATACGAATATATAGTTAAAATACATTGTTTGTGGGTAAAAGTTTAGTTCTTGAACTCAAATATGTTGCAATTTTTTCGGAATGAAATCATTTAATAATTTAATTAAGCAATAGTTGTTTATTCCAACTAATGCGATGTTTAAAATGATTTCAAGTAGCCATTATATGCTTTCCACAACAGTGTTTTCGAGATCATATTATGGTTGTCGTGACCATGCCACAACCATGTTTTTTCTTCACGTAAAGGGGCAGAAATTCTTTAAGGATAATGTTGCACATACGCATCCCTTTGCCGTTTTTATTTTAGTAAATCAAAAAGAAAAAATACAACACGTTTTTTCTTAATACTTTTCCCAAAACTGAGGACCATATCTAATAGTAATGTGATCAATATGACAGGTGAGCTAATCCTGCGACTGCCTTCAAAATTAGATTTGAATTTATACACTGAAGAAGTATTTGAAAGGTATGCGTGTTATATTTTCCATGACGTCCTTCTCTTTAATATATTAATTATCATTTATAAAATATTTTTCCAAAAATCCTTTCTTTTTTTCTTAAAAAGTTAAATTAACTTATCGATTGGGTTTGTGGTTTAAATAACTTTCATTTTCCATTAAAAATTGCTGCATTACATTAAAAGATATTTGCTATTCATAATATACCATGCTAAAACGCATTGTAAAGCGAAAATATTTAAACAAAATATTTGAAAATTCATTAATGACCAGCTAATGCAGCAATTGTTGCTCAGTACATGTATTAATTTTGTACTTACTTTGATGCAGACAGTGGGAAATAAAACTCCAAAATAAAGTTTTCAAGACAGCAATAAAATAAAAAGCAGAGTGGTGCTACGAGTGGAATTATCAAGTGTAAACTCACAGGCAGTTACAATAGTCCCCTACCATCTTTAGTATACAATTTTTATAGTTACAGAAATAATTGGATTAGATGAATAGTAAACAAGTCTCCAATGTTCGCGAAATATTTGACGTTATAAACTTTTAAAAACCGTTTGCGAATAATTTCGATCAGTTTTTAGTAGAGAACTTTGCAAACTATTTCTAATCAGTATCAAACAATTTGCTGCCGTTTGGAAGTGTTTGCAACCTGGACCTTTTGCGAGGAAATCCAAACAGTTTCCTAGAAGCAGCGCTTTACAGAAAACATTTTCAATACTTTTCGCGTAGTTTCAAAACGGATTTAATTGAAAATTTTTCGAGCAATTTCGAACTGTGAGTTAAAGATCACTTTTTGATTACTTTTAAGACCTTGATCACAATTAACGTTTCGTAAAGTTTGCCACCTTTTTTCGAAAAGTTTGCAAAAATTAATTCTTTAATTATAGAAATTTTTTGAGCACTTTTGAACTGTGTTTCAAAGAAATCATTTGTAACAGTTTCGACCTGTGTTTAGAAAAAAAAATATTTTTTAACAGTTTCGACCTGTGTTTCAAAGAAATCTTTTCCAACTCTTCCAAGCCATTGTTCATAGAAAATGCCCATACAGTTAGACATTTTTTTCGCACAGTTTCGAAATTTATTTTATACAACATTTTTCGAGCAGTTACAAATTGTATCCAAAGAAAACCTTTTCTAACAGTTTCGAACCCTTGTTCATTTTGCAAACTTTCTTGGAAAAGTTTTCAAGAGAAAACTTTATGAAAACTTTTCGAAAAGTTTCAACCTGTGTTTCAGAGAAAACTTTTCGAAAAGTTTCAACCTGTGTTTCAGAGAAATCTTTTCGAACAGTTTTTAACCGCTGCTCATAGTAAAAGCTTCGTACAGTTTATAACATTTTTTTTATAAAAATAACTGATTTTCGAGCTTAATATATTCCGAAAACTTTTTCAGAAAAGTTTATTACAAATTCCAATAAATCTTTAACAATAAAACTAACCTTTTCTAATGTGGAAACAAAATGTTTGTTTTCCTCAAAATTCCCGCCAAAGGCTTAAGCTGGACCCTCATCTGCGTACTAAGTACAATATAACTATTGACATTTTTCTTGTGAAAAACTTTAATTGAATTACAATTCTTTTATTTAGCAAAAAGAAAACATCGGTACTTTTTTCAATTTGTGCAATAATTAGTACGTTTTTGTAATTTTTTAATCAGACAAATTTGAGTAATTTGAGTTTCTTTTCTTTTTATATGATTTCTTTTCAATATGCGTGTGTGTTTGAGCAACATTGAAAGTGAAATGAAAACAAAAAAATCATACAAATTGTTAGTGAATGACGAAAGTTTTTCTTTAATTGAGATTTTTTCTACTACCTGTGAATGATTAACGGCCGGCCACTGCAACATTTGAAGTTCAAATACCGCCATCAGGTCTAATGAGTTTTTATCTCTATTACGTTTACATAGTTGTGGCAAATACTACCATTAACTGCTGAAAGTTACCGGTATTTTTTCTACAAACAGTTATTATATTTGCCATGATAAAAATATTTTATTTTTTATAGTTTTTTACTGTCCATTTGCCTTAAGTGGTTGCACTTATTACAAAATCTGTTTCTTTGAAAAAATAAAAAATAAAAAAATAAGAAGCGGTGGAATCATACACTCACAAAAACTTTTAAAACTGGTTAGGAAATTATTGAAGATAAAAGGAAAGCATTGATTTACTAAAGGAGGTTTAAATGACAAAAGGCGTTGAAACATGTAGGAAACGGAAAACAAGTTTGTCGCTAAATTGAGTTTGTTGTCAGAAAAACAATGAAAAAATAGTTTCCTCAGAAAGAGGTAATTAACGTTATCAAACTAACAATTAGTAATTGTTATTACGTTGGTATTATTACCAGTTCCTTGATGACTCTTAAGTGACCTTACTGCACAGTGGGGCCCTGAAATGGCAAAGGATTTTAAAAGACTTTTTGCGGGAGCAAAAAAAAAATGTCGCTCTTTAATAAAAATAATCTGGCCATATTTGTGACTCCTTTAGTCCCATCTCTGCGACGTTTGCACAAAGTCTATAAATAAATTTTTGGTAAACCATTAATCGATTGCCCGAAATCCAATCTTATCTTTATCGACATATTTTTGACTAAGGATTGTTTTAGCTCTCTACTCCGCTACGTTTAATGTTGATTAAGAAACCCATCATAAAGACGATGGCGTTCCATTTTCGGATATTCAGCACTATGCTTCTTGATAGGTGTTGGAAATAGCGTTCAATACTGATGCTGTATTTGATTCGATATATATATATATATATATGTGTATGTGTGTAGCTAATGGCAAAATAAGTCATATTGAAATCTAGGACTAATCGATTTCCTTGACCAACTTTTTTTTATGGTAGGACCAGCACTCAGGGGATGACCCCTATTCATGCAATGCATTGTGCTAGAACTAGGAAAAGCGGGAAGGAGAATAGAGGGAGTAGTGTTTATTAACATTTGACTTGAACTTTTCCACAGAGAAAGTGGGAGGAAAGACCTCTGACCTCAGACCTTCTGTCTGTAGTGCGTTGTGCGATCCACTAGCCATTCGAACACAAACGGATGTGCTTTTGATGAAGTACGTATGGTGCGTATGAATGAACGGGTTTCGGGAATAATATCCCTAATTTCATCAGAGCACAATCCAGTGTAGTAGCGATAGAACAGCGAAACACACCCCACATTGCGACGATGCTCGAGAAAGTTAATACTGTCACCGATGAGCACCTTCGCCCTCTCCTGTACGCGGTCGAGTAACTCCAAAATAGACTTTGAAGCACCGGCCCATACATGAGTGTTGTATTCCATTTTCGGTCGGATATAAGTGGTATAGATAGTTAGGAGATCGGATGGGGTGAAGTAATTCACACACCGTTTGAGGAAGCCTAGGCACTTGAATGCTTCTTTCGACACTTGAAAGATGTGTTGGGTCCATCGGACATCACATTGAATCTTCATGGCAAGAACTTCAGGAGCTTCTGATTCCTCAATATCTATACCACCCATAACTACAGATGGAGCAGCCAAGTCCGTCGTGCGTCTGTGTGTTAGCATACAACACTGGGTCTTATTGGGGTTAAAATCGACCCTATTCACACGACCCCACTCTGTGATCGTCACAAGATCACTATTTAATGAATCATTCATGCGGTACCTCATGGCCCCAATCTCTAAGAGGCTTGGTCTGTTGATGAATGAGTAAGAATGGCATATGCTGCTGCCATCTGCAAAAGAATAAATAGGGTTGGAAGTTTGACGAAGAAGGTCATCTAGGAAGATAAGAAATAGAGTAGGAGCATGATTCAAATAATACAGATTACGCATTGCGCAGGTCCGTTATAATTGTTGTATTTGCTTTTTGTGCTCATCTGTTGTGTGTGACGTCAACCGTGTTTGCAAGTGAAGCGGGAATAATAAAGTGTGAATAATAAAATTATTAAATAAAATGAAGTGTGCAGTAAAAGATTGCAAGAGTAGCAGTTTAAATAATTGTAAACAATTATTTTTTTACTTTTCCATTAAATGCTTGTGTTTTAAAGCAATGGATAAGTTTTTGTTGCCGCGGTAATAAAATGAATGTGAAAAATTCACGTATCTGCATGGAACATTTTAGGCCGGAGGATTTTGATAACAAGTTGGAATATGAAATGGGTAAGTAAGCAGCTACTAAAAGAATTAGTTCAATGAATATTTTCAGGAAAAATAATAGGAAGTATTCATATTGCTCCAGAAGTTGAAGAACCAGTCGAGCAAGGGTTGAATGACATGCAATATGATGGACTAGAAAACCTTGCGGACTACATTTGCCACAAATTAAAAAAAGATATTCCTGATATTGCAATATCAGGAAATGACACAACATATTCGTGGGTTAACCATTTATCTGAGGGAGGCTTATCAAAGCCAACGCAGAAAATGATGCAACAAATGCAGCAACTTCACGAAATATTTGAGGCAAATAATAGAGATGGCCTCCTAATTAAAAAACAATTTTTAAAGTCTCTTATAGATCAGGCTCATCACATTCATTGTGATGAGAATATAAAAACTCATTTCTTCAGATCTAGATTATATTTTAAAATAAGAAATCTTAATCAAGATTTAGTCGATAGCGCTAGGTCTCGAAAAAGAAAAATAAAAAAAATTATAAATTGAAATACTTGTTTTATTTATTGTTTTTTCTTCTTAGCTAACAACAAATATGGTGGGAAAGAGTGTTTAATTATGAACTCAGTCCATTTCTATAAAATATAATGCATTTTCGCTTCATTATATTGTTATACTTTCATTATATTTACAACTTTCGCGTTTTCTACAAGAAATCACATACTATTGCTATAGCACACACACACTGGCCACTTGTGACGTACATGCGCAGTAGATTTCAATTTTGTACAATCGTCAGCGTCATCTGTATTTCTTGCTTCATGGAGTAGGAGAAAGAACGGATCCCTGTGGTAGCCCTGAATTGATCTTGAACTCGTCTGATGAGATCCCATCTACAACAACTCGTATAGTGCGATCTCTGAGAAAGCTCGATATAAATCGAGAGAAGTTTTTACCGACACCAAAAGCAACAAGTTTTGACAAGAGCGCGCCATGCCACACCCTATCAAACGCCTTGGAAATGTGAATAAATGTCCTTTTCTAACAATGTTATATTTCTAGGACTAATTTCATACAACAAACTAAATCCAAAGCACAGGGAAATAATAGTGGATTTTATAAGTATTCAAATTTGTTCTCTATGTTTTTGCATAGAATCATTCCTCGCACTAAGACCACTCATTTGGCTCAATTTTTCCTTGTGAGTGTTGTTAACCACCGCGGGTCAAAATCATAGCTGTTAAGTAATGATTAGTAATTAGATTACTATAATTAAAAAGCTGAAGTAATTGATTAGTTTACGATTATTTCTAGTCTCGCATGATGCTAACTGATTACGATTACTGACAACTAAACAAAAAGAATCAAAAGTAATCAAAAAAATTATTCGGCTAATTTCAAAGATTATTTAAAGTCAAATAGTCGAATAATTTTGTTGATTACCTTTAATCCTTTATGTTAACTTGTTTGATTATTTGTAATCATAATCAATAATTTCTTACCAACGGATTATATAATCATTACGATTCTTCTTAAAATGTAATCTAATGCAATTTTACAGCTATGGTGAAAATTGTAGCGCTATTCTTCCGATTTTAGCGTAATTCGCCATTATTGTGAATTTAGTATAAAATCAAAAGTATTCTCGAAGTTCAAAAAAAAAATTGCAGTCCGTTTAGAATTGTGTCATGATGCCACCCCATTCATATGATTGAAAGTATCACGTAATATTATTTTAACAATATTTGAAATAAAGTATAATATTATGTTCACAATGTGATAAAAAAATACGATACTATGATCCTATAGAGAAGCATGACTTTTGTAATGAAGATATTTACCTTACCTTACCCAATTAAAAGAAATGTTCTTTTAAACCCCAGATGCACAGAACATGAAATTGTATGTTTATCAGATTAACAACTCCAATCTGTTTTACTTTAATTATACTTCAGTAAATTCTTCTCTTGCTTATTTTCCTAACAGTATTTCAGCATAAAGACAGATAGATCTACTACTAGCATTTCGCTAGCTGACTAAAGCACCCAATGCACAACACCAACATGCAGGTGCCATCAAGTATTTGTGCCATCAAGCTTGAATTATGTAACATACCAGCATGCTGCTACAAAATTCATTTCTGGAAAAATGTTATACGGAAAAGGTCGTTATGGATAGTGACAAAGTTTGTATTGCATTTATTATTGCAATTACCAAGAAAAGAAAATGCAACAAGTCTGACAGACAAAACCGGGTGTGAATGAAGCAATGGTTAAAGAAAAGTGTTAGGTGACACTAACGTTTGATTTTTAACTCACCGTTACAAAATTCTTTCTTTTAAATTGACATTTGCGAGATGTTTATTCGTTGACAACTTATATTTAAATGACTTAATTTCACAGCACTCTATACCAGCATCCTGCTGCAATCACAAAAATATGAAATTCGTGTTGGTATTGAACCATCAGCTGGTACAAGCACATACACTGTCAATTGGCTTATTTTCTGATTGGATTATTTTCTGATTTCACGTAATTGCATGCGATGTAGAAATAGATTTTTTAAACCTTATGACAAAATTCTAAACACATTTTCTTCTGGCCACTTTCCCAAGCTTGGAAAATTCTCAGACGTTTGTGAACTTAACAAAAAGAAACTCAAAAAAGGTCAATCCACGCGAACTTTAGACCCATAAAAAGAATGAGGTAAACTCACAGAAATTGTCTTCCAAATAAGACCATGAGCACTAATTGCTAAAATAAAATTCTACAAATTCTACAAATGATTACAAGTTCTAAAATAATTTTTCGCACACTTCTTGAATTTTATATTGATACAGCCCGGTTGGTAATCAAGTTGGTCGTTTTGTCCACAAACAATACAACTTTGTGTAAAGTCACCTCTTCAAGTTGTACCAACGGTCGCAACGTGTATGGCCTACTGTACCGATTATAATACTCAGCTCCAAAGCCCAACTAATATATCGTTCATGAATTACTCGATTTTTTTTATGAGCGTAACTGCATTGGATTAAAGTAACTTGTTAATTTATTTCAGATTAATTTAAATGCACTCAGTTTGTTTTTAAGAGTTTATTAACCTGGAACCACTTTAAATTAATACGCGCTTGGTGATTAAAAAAAAATGTATGTCAATAACTAACTCAGCTAATTATCAAAATAACAAGTCGTGTGCTGTCACAGTAAAGATAAAGTTTTTGGAGAGGGTATGAAACGAAAACTTTTTTTTTTGTGTGGAAAGAGAATGATTGATCAAACGATTTTTAGCTTGGTTTAGTTAAAGGACAAGCGCAAATAATTAAAAATTAACGTTTTGTCCAAATAATTTTTTTATCTAGCAATTCTTTTTCCCTAGTTACACCCCATCCCTCAAAGCTCAAACTATATTCGCGGCTCATTTAACAATTTCATTATATATGAGACCTGAGTTTAAATTAATTGTCTGAGTGTTACCTGTTACAACTGTATTTAAGATTAAATGAGGCACTGATCGCCGGCTCATTTGAAGATGATCTGACCATTATAAGCGTCCCATCACGTTACTCACCAACAGGCATGTGTAGGACTACTGGGGCTAGTGTTTTCGATGGTAATAATATGATACTCACTAGTCCTTTTCTACCACCATTAAACCACAAATACGTCTCGGGACCTGGTGTCCCCAAATCTTCCTGAAAAAGTACACGTAACAATGGGTAAAGACATGATGCAGGAAAAAAAACCACCAAAAGTATTTAAAGCCCAAAACAGAGATGAAACCCAATTCCCAATTCTTTTTGCGCCAAAAACTTAAAACCTACTTTAGGGTATCAAATATTCAATTCAGAGATGGTTCAAATCAGAGCTGTTAAATTTCGATTACGATTAGTAATCAATTACATTACTTTTTAAAAAGAATCGTAATGATTATATAATCCACTATTCAACAATTTCTGATTACTAATTGATTACGATTACAAATAATCAAAAAATAATGAGGATTACTTTCGATTACTAAAAAATAATCAAAAATAATCAAAAGTAATCAAAAATGAGTTCGACTACTTTAAAAGATTACTTTTGATTACTTTTGACTATTTTTGACTATTTTTGATTACTTTTGATTACTTTTGATTTTTTTTGTTAAAAGTAATCAAAAGTAATCTTTTAAAGTAGTCGAACTCATTTTTGATTACTCTTGATTATTTTTCAGTAATCGCAAGTAATCCTGATTATTTTTTGATTACTTGTAATCGTAATCAATTACTAATCGTATAAAACTGAATGTAATCGTATTGTAATCATTACTTCTACTTTAAAAAAAAAGTAATCTAATTACTAATGATTACGATTACTAATCATTACTTAACAGCTATGGTTCAAATAACCTTGTCAACAACATTTAGTTTTAAAATCATCAAATGTTGTATAATGAACTACCACGGAAAACATTTCCGTAGACCATATGCAGTGTTCTAGCAGAGCTAACGTTTGGTAATAAAAACAAGGTTACGCTTTCCCTTTGGGAAAATTATTCAGCACTTGCATCACAAAATTAACTGGGAACATAAAATTATAAAACGACTCAGAGTTGATCTAGGCTGTGCGGTGTTGCCATATCGCAAAACCTAAAAGGCAACTCTCGTAAGTCAATTGATTTTTAAAGACACTACTCCTTCCCTCTTGGAATTTAAATTATTTTTTACTGATCTCATTAGGCCTATATTCTCTGTCATCAGAGGCAATTAATGCATTTAATTAAAATTAATTATTTGTAGCTAAATAAATAAAAAAACTAAACACTTCATTTTATGTGCATGAATTTATTCTTAAAGCAAACATCTACTTCTTTTCTTGACAAGTTGTCATACAAAATATGAATCTCTTATTCTCCAAAGTGATCAATCAGTTTCATTTGAATTTATTTTTGCACAAATTTTCTTTTTATATTTGTGTGTTGAAAAAATTGCTGTCATCAATCAATTGGACAAATATTTATAAGAATTGTTAATGCAAACAAAGTGTAAACTCATAAATATTCAGAAAGAGTTGAAACAATAAAAACAACAAAATAGAAACGAAAATTACTATTAGGAATACACTACGACTTACTAAGTACATGGAAGGAAAGCCCTGTCCACATCTGACAGGCAAAGTTAAATCTTAAGTGGGTAGGCGGAGAGTAATCCCCTGATGTCTTCGCAGTCGTGTCACAAGGCTCTAGTCTTGGCAGTGGCGGCTATCAAAATACTAATTTCTGCAAGCAGCACTTCATTCTCACTCCGAATGTTAAAAATCTTGAAATGATATGGACATAACTAGTTAGCTGAGTGCTGCTGGAACTAGAGTTTTGTATCTAAAATAAAGTGGAATTTTTTGCTAGAAACTATGACTGAAACATCAGGCAGCGTTTAATTTTTGTTACGATTTGTAGACAATCGCCGCTGAGTTGCAGCGAATTCGTCTGGAAACTTGCGTTGAATTTCAAAGTACTCCGCGTGATTTGAACAATTTAAAAGTGGCGATATTTTGTAGTGAGAAACACCAAAGGCCTAGGAAGACCACTGGAAATTTTTAAAGACCGTGAATTTCAAATATAGTTGGAGAAACATAAAACTCAAATGCTTTAAAAATTTTAGATTATCTAAAATGGTTATCTCTATATGTTCGCAGCAACTGCGATATGGCGAAAAGATGTCAAAATTGGTTTCACAAGGACAACAGAAAAATCAAAAAACCACTCGATCGAATTGAAACTCTAGGTCAAAAGCGGCTATATTGAAAAAAGCTAAGTGTCATGTTCTTTTTGAGGTCTCTCAGATCTGATAAGACAACGAAGTCATTTTCCAATTACATGGATATCAAGATCGCAGAGACGTGCCTGTGTATTATTGTCAGTGGAAGAAAGTTATTCGCTCAGGCAATTAATGGCACCAAATTAATTATGTTACTTTCTTTAGATGGGATAGGGAGCTTCATAGCTGAAATCGCAAACCAAGCAAAACCCAAAACAAGTAACAACTGTCAAAATGGAACCAGAATTACCAACTTAAAGTTCTATACTTTTCAAAAAGCACGCGTTACCTACATAGATATTTCCGAATAGTGGCGGTTTCTGTAAACTCTGTAAAAAACAGAGGCCGGTCGTCGTTTTTATTTTATTTTCTTTAAAAAAATCTACCTCAGATGTAACTCCATCGTAGATTTTCCACAGTAATTACTCAAACGCATTGGTTTTCCACGATATATTTATTCTTATCCCTTCTTTGCTCTTCGTCTGCCTCCCAGTGTAGGCCTCACAAAAAGTTATTTGTCATGTTAAAACCCAAGGAATAATAAAACTTTTTCAAGAAAAGAAAACTGTAAGACATCATCAACTTCTGATGTAAAACTTTTCAAAACTAGTTTTCATGTTAAGCAAATTTTCCAAATCTAAAATAATCTGTGCGGATTTGTATCGCAGCAAAGTCT
Source organism: Phania funesta (assembly GCA_963932375.1). Lineage (NCBI taxonomy): Eukaryota > Metazoa > Arthropoda > Insecta > Diptera > Tachinidae > Phania > Phania funesta. The sequence continues at coordinate 73,906,570 of OZ010656.1, forward strand.
TCACTACGAAATGTAGATGTATTAGAATGTAGTGAACTTTTGTTGTGAAATTCTTTTAATAATATTCAAAGCTTTTGAAATGGTTAATACTGAAGGCAGTATTGCTAACTTGAGGAGGATATTGAAACTTGTGACTACCAAAAGTCCTTCCACTCGTTTTTGGGTCACATGTAATCATAAGTCTTTTGTTTATCAAAATCGTAGAATTGGGTCAGAATCTTATTCGCCCCAATTGGTATAGGCGAGTAGTGGATATACACTCCTCAGGCGGTAAACGGTTAGACCAGAATTTTACTCGCCCTAACCGAGTGCGGTCGGCGTTGAGCAGAGGAGACATCTCAAGAGAGTCAATCCTTGTCCCTTTTCCTAGAGCAGTAGGCGAAGAGAGTCGATCTGAGTGAGTGGCACAGAGCTTTCGATATTGTCAAGTCAGGCCTGAATATTATTCGCCCTGAAAAGAGAAGCCAAGACGAGAAATGTCTCTATACCATTAGGTCAGGATTTTATTCGTCCTAATTGGTTTAGGCCCACCGTGAGTAAACAAGCTCTTCGACGGCCAACGGTTGAGCCAGAATTTTATTCGCCTCAATCGAGAGAGAAGATTTCTCTTACGTTCGGGCCAGAATTTTATTCGCCTCAAAGAGCAAATCGGCTCATATCCACTCTCAACGAATAGGTGGCGGTATCTTCTGTGAGCGTCGGATGGTGTGAGAAGCTGATTAGAGTACCTGCGAATGTGTCAATGGCCACCGATTTTGTGTCGCGCTGTACTTAGTAATTTAAGTTCATGAATAAAGATTATAACGTTATTGAAAACATTAAAATAAGCTGTCTCGTATCTCTCTCTCTCTTGGAAAACAAAAAAATATTCTCTTATAACGAACCCTGGGAGCCGCGAACTCTACTTTAGCTTACTGTGAAAACACGTCATTGCAAACTATTGAATATAAAGAAAAAAATCCTGTTTGTTTTTTAATTATTTGTAAATTACATAAGATATTGCGGTGTGTGGGAAAGCACATAAACACTTTTTCGAAATTTCCCATAAAGTTGACTTGAAATAACTAAATATGTAGTATGAATGAATGAAATGAGAGTGAGCAGACAACCTGATTGAGCTGCGTTGCGGGTTACACTTTCTTGTTTCACAGACATGCTCTTCATATTATTAGCATATATTTTAGTAGAACGAGCTCGCTTAGCATATTGCGATATGGAGCACCAGTAAGAACAGATACTGGTTGATCAGCCTTATTTTAAAAATGATGTCTGCAACCCAATAATTCCACTAAGCAGAGACTCACAGTGTGTCGAATAAAATTGGATAAAAACAGAAGGAGAAATATTACTTTAAAAAGTTGGTGTCTTAGCTTGTAGCATCAAGCTATGAGAAAAATCGAATTTTGATAAAAATCCGCGCAAGGATACGGATACTTTCCTTGCGTTCTTTTAAGTAAAAATGTGATTTCAGCTAAACTGACCTTCACAGAAGAACAAAAATTTATCAACGGACGCAAACTACACCTTTTAAATTGTGTAAACAATTTTGTTTAAATCTCGGCAAGGATGTCGGTACCTTCTATACATCATCCTTAGAAAAATTTTCAATCAGCGTATTGGTAAAACTAGTAAACAAAGGTTACATTATATGCTTCATTTACGTAGTCTTATGTCTTTTTGCCGTTGAAATAAAATTATATATTGGGAGAGAAGGATCAAGCTTAGAAAAACTTAATATTTTTTTAATTGATTTTTGTCTATGGAACAATGCACTAAATGAAACGTTGCGAATATATTTGTTTTTCGATGATAAAATGTGAAATCCCAGAATCACAAAATGACAATTACCGAAGACATCAAGGTGAAAACACGCTTCATCACTTAAGATGAGTTTCACCAAAAAGTTAGCATTCACTTGTTAGTGCTTATGAATGAATTCATAGAACTTTCTTTGCAGTAAATATAAAAAAAGTATACGAGTAAGACATAAAGTGATTGTTGAAATTTCCCACCCTTGCCCACGAATCCGAATCGATGTTCACCAACATTCGTATGCGCTGCTTGAGCTTGTGAATAGGACACTAGTAGTTTTAACGTGTACATTGGATCCAGTTGACCAAGTTTCTTCAATTTACGAAATTTAAGCGATACGAGTATTCCGAAATTTTTCTTTGAAACTATCATATCATCACAAAAATTCCTGTTTTATACTCGTATTTCTGGTAAAGTAAAGTAAAATTTTCAGTCGGAAAAGAATAATAGAATGAAATAATAGAAATATCGAAAACATTAAATTATGTATGAATTGTTGGTGTTTTCAATGGAATTTGAAAAGCCGTCAGTTAGAATTTTTGAATTTCGTGCTAAACAGTTTTTGGAATATGGTGAAATTGTCACACAGTTTTCGAAGCGTTGTATCCTTAAAAGACATATGTCAAAAAGTTATACCTTACAATATTCCCTCGCTGAATGATAGTTTTTTAGTCAAAACTTCATTTCGAAAAATTTAACAGGCCTAATATCCAGAAAGGTTTCCTTTAATTTGAATTCTTAAAGCAAAGTTAAACATTTTTTATCTCTTTTTATTGGGAACTGGTATCCAATTATTTAGCTGTATTTAGTTGTATTTTAATAACAAGGAACAAAATAGTAAATATTTCTTAAATTTTATTCAATAAAAATATTTTCAACAAACACAAAATTTATGAAAGAAAAAAATTAAATTTATGGGAGGGAAATAAATCAATAAAATACCACAATGTTTGCAATAAAGATACACAAATAATAATTTCTAGACACAGTTGCTACCAATTATGCTGGAACTAAAATAACATTATTGTTTGAAAACGTCAAATGCTATCGAGGTAGTTACAGAGCTGTAATATTACGCCTTGTAACTAATATATTATTATACAGGGTTATCAATTTTTCGGTTTGAAAAGTTTTTCGCACATTTCGAGCGGTATCTCGGCGACAACTTGACGAATGTTGGTTTTTAAATGCTTCAATGCTTGGAGATTATGCGCGTAGGCACGACCTTTGACTTAGCCTCACAAAAATAAAATTAACGGCGTTCAATCTCTTGCTATTGGTGGCCAATTGACGCCGCCAAAACGTGAGTTTAGGCGTTCTGGTTACTTCTCATGCAATAAAGCCTAAATCTGTCGTATTGTGTGGCTCGTGGCACGGTCTTGTTGAAACCGTCAAGTTCATAATCTTCAGTTGCAGGCCACAAAAGGTCGGTTATCATACGGACGTAGCGCTTTGAATTGACGCTAACGGTTCTTCCAGTTTCTTCTTCGAAAAAAATACCGCCCAGTGTGACTTCCAGACCATAACCAAACCACCCCTTATTCAGGATCACTTCTGGGTTCTCCGAGCCCCATAGCCACGGAGGGAAAAATTAACTTTATCCATGAAGAAAATTTTTTTTTTAAAAATCATTGAAAGCCTGTTGCTCTAGAATCCAATCAGTATATTGTACATGAATGGTGAGCCGGCTTTAATTGTTGCGTGAGTTGGACTTTGATATATCGGGTTCTTGCACCTTATAACCAATTTTTCCAAACCATTATTAAGTGCTCCTAAGACTATGTCTTCTATGTGCTTTCAAATATTAATTGTTGCCGCTCCCAAAATTCCGCCCCTTTTGTTTTAATATAAAGTTCTTCATATCACGTCTGGTATCTCTGATCGTTCTCTTCTAATATGTATGCAACACAACAAGAAGCGTCTCTTTCAAGATTGCCTAAACTAAACTTCTAATATTTTAACCTTTGTTCTCTAGTTTTAGAATATATTGGTTTGAAAAGTATCCTGCAAATAAGTGTATTGTCATAATTTCTTAAAAAGCTTGGGAGAGAAGGATCAGAGACACCAGATCAAGAATTTAAAAAAAAGGGGGCAGCATTTTGGGAGTGGCAAAAAATTAATTAAATCGAGCAGTCATTCGGAAGCCATTAACAACGATATGCTAGATGTTTTGATTGGACTTCAAAAGGCCACACAATAAACAAGAAATAAAATTAACGGCGTTACCATCTTAAGTGATCAAGCTCTGGGATATTCACCTTAACTGTTTGAACATTTTTTTGTTAATTCTGTAAATACCGAATGGGCCTAGAGTAATAACTTTAACGACTTTTGCTTTCAGTGCTTTTAAATGGCAGCGCCGTACCGCATGAAAATTTCGAAGAACTGTTTTAAGGGCCATCCCATTATCCAAATGCAGCTTTTCACAAAAGTTTCGACAATGGAATTTCCATACTTTTCGCTATTGCTGTGTACGCTTTATCGATTTGTTGCATTGAAAATTTGTAGATACGCACATGGCCGTACATGGTGCATGTATGCATGGGAGGGTTATTTATCAATGCATGTAGTTACTCATATATGGCGTGCATGGTTATTTGAATACGAGTAAAAATTGTGGTGATTGCAAACAAATCCATTGTTTTAATTCATTATTTCAAACAATAATATGATCGATAAAAAATTATACAATGCAGGTTGAATGCCAACCGCATGCAAGTTTAAATATACGAGTAAATAAAGAATTTTCGAACTCATTTATTAACAAATTCAATGAAATGAATGGAAATATTTTTCCAACAAAAGTGAAGCAAAGAAGTAAATTAAGTTATTTTATTTTCATCCATACGACTATAAGTACATTTGAAAAGAAATTTCTCTTTTGGTTTCTTTGTTTTAACAGATGGCTGAATAATTTAATATTCTCAAAAAAATTTAAAGAAAAGGCAAAGAAATTAAAAGTCATGTAATTTAAACCTTAATTCCCCTCGGCAGGAAGGCCAGCAAGGTACTCGGGTATAATAGGGCTACTTTAAGCTGGATCACTGCGTTAGTGACAGGACATGGAAACTTCAAGTACCATCTGGCTAAGATGAAAGTCTTAGAAGATGATACTTGCAGACTATGCCTGGAAGAGGCTGAGACGGTAGCGCACATTGTGTGTGAATGTCCAGCACTGGCTAGCATAAGGCTTAAGACCACGGGCAGACACTTGTTAGATGTGAATGCCATGGGGGAACTAAGCCTTAGACAAATGCTAGCAATTACAAAAGACTCCGGGATGAGGAAGAGTATCGACAGTTACCAGTCGACAGTCTGAAATCACTTTAGTCAAGAGTAAAGGCTAGGGCTAGCACGAGACTCAATTGAAATTAAGGTAGCTGTGATTACGGATCGGTTCCCTGAAATAAATTTGAGGAGTGAAATGGGGAACGAAAAGGGACCCAGAAAGTAAGTGGTCTGCTTCGATATCCCCCCATACATTAATAAATAAATAATAATAAATAAACCTTAATTCTATATATCTTGAATGCTGAAGTCCCGGCAGAAATCCTGGCTGCATGAAAGGGGTAGCAAATTAATTCTACAGAGGCGCGTCCGAGAGGTACACAATTTGTGGCAGTTCTGATTACGGATTTATACAAGTTGCTCCTAATCAGGAAATCGAGGCCCGAGACCAATAAATGGAGCCTTAATTATTGTTATCGAGACTCTATGCACACAGACAATCTTTGTGGAACCTATATTGTACACTGAAACAGATTTAGTCTACAAATGAAGCCAATTGTTCAGCGAGAGACCATGTGCTCCTCTTAGAGCAATGAAGATACACCAGTTTATCCTGCAAGATTTGAGAGCTGGACCATCGTAGAGCACATGTTCAGATGTCTCATAGTTCAGATTGTAGAGTACACATTTGATGGTATCTGAGTTCTTTAAATTAGTAGAATCTTAGACCACAGTATCCGGTAAACCACCCCATATTTTACCCGAGCTCATTCTTTTCCAGCATCAGGACCCTTTGTGCTTTGCACCGGGACATCGTAATGAAGAGCTTTGCTTGCTTGAGACCGTTTATAGCTCGCCAACGCCAAACTTATTCCGACTAAACCCAGACACCAGTTTTCTCTGTGGTACAGTCGCAAGGACAGGTTTCGGGTATGTTTTACCATGACGCTCTTGGCTGGGTACCCAAAAAATCATTTAGAGACTTATTGCATTCCATGACAATTCCTAACCTCACTTCACACAATACGAATATGTTTATTCCCCTTAGTCTTCTCCTCAGACATTTCCTAGTGTAAATGAGGATAGTGTAAGTTTCAGCTTGAAAATCATGCTCGAAGATCATCGTGGTTCGGAGAGTCTTCAAAATCGAATTGACTATAGCACTCCAAAGCCCTACTCGCTAAACATGTTCTCTTCTCTTTATCGAAAGTATCATCCCTCGTTCCTCATGAACTGTCGAGAAGTCTATATGGAAGCGATTACTTCGAATTGAAAACTTTTAAATTATGGTGCAATTGGTTAGCCGGCCAGCGATTATTGCAGATGCTACTACAATGATTACAAAGAATATACTCGTATGTGTATGCTCACGTATGTATACTCACGTGATTCCTACAAGTTGTGCTAAATGTATTATGGCAAAGTGTATCTCGCAATCTAAAGTTTTTGTTCTATATTCTACCGTTTCTCTTCTACATCTCTGACGATTTTTTACATCACTTTACTAACACCTGAGTCCAAGTTTTCACTTTTGTTCTTTACAGGTTACCCAAAGAATCTAATTAGTGGACACACAATGCAAATAGTGAGAAAGTGTTTAACGACTGACTTTAAGAACTGAATATAAAAATACTTCTGGTTTAGAAAAATATCTGCCGCTAAGAAAGAATTTTTGAAAGGGTTGGGGGCTAAAAAGAGTAACCTAAGGTAAAGCCAAACAAAGTTTGATTTTTTTTTAACAAACAGGTTTTTGATACATCGTCCAGAGTAGAGCAAAACACCTGGCTTTAATTTCTATCGTATCTTAATAATTTGAATAGAGTTCCAACCAGGCATTTGCTAAGATTTCAGAAGCCGCAATTAAGGAACATCGAGGCAACAATTACCGGACATTCCAGATTTGACAGTAACGCAAAGAAAATGGGATTACCTGTAAATGACGTTTGTAAAAATTGCCGAAATCAAGAGGAAGAAGCGACAGTACAACATCTTCTGTGTCACCTTAGATACCAACGCAGGACTCATCTCTGGCTGAGGTCATTCTACAACAGACTTAGGCAAACACATGCATCTTCATTTGTGTGTATTGGTTGTTTTCGTTTCTCTCGCTCCTAATGCACTGAACAAAATTTTTATGCAAATATAGGGTCCGCCAAATAACTTTTTTTTTTTGAAAATGGTATAAAAAAACTACTGAATATTTTCTCAAATTTCTTTTTTTATTTAAAAGTACAATCCTTCCGGTTAATAATGGAAAATAATTTTATTCAAATGGCTTCCTCGGCTGGCCATGCAGTAGCCTACACGATCGGTCCAATTTTTGAGCACATTATCGATTGTGTGCAGCTGTATTTCACCAATGGCTTCACGAATATTGTCCTCTGGTTTGTCGGCGTAACACTTGTCTTTAACGTCGGCTTTTCAATGTATGCGTGCGGGTTTTCTGTACCCCAAATGCGACAATTTTGGTTGTTTACATACCCGACAAGATCAAAATGAGCTTCATATGAAAAGATGATTTTTTTTTCGCAAAATCGGCATCTTCTGTAAGTCGATCGCAGGCCCACTTAGCGAAGCCAAAACGCATTGGATGGTCAGTTGGCTTCAACTTCTGAACCAATTGGACTTTGTATGCCGTCATACCAAGGTCTTTATGCAAAATTCGTCTCAATGATGTCCCCGAAATGTTCAATTCTTGAGAACGACGGTGAATTGATGTTGATGGCGCTTCACGCACACTTTCTGCCACAGCAGCAATATTCTCGGGTGTACGCACTGTTTTTGGCTTTTCACGCTTTGGTTTATCGATGATGATGCCAGTTTCTATCACATTTTTCACAAGATAACGAACATACGGAGCTGACGGTGCATTACCATGATTTTCAAAGTAATGTCGCAATATTTCCCAGCGTTGTTCAAGCATATACACAACCATATTCGTTCAGCGGAAGGATAAAACTAATTATCTGTCAAATCAGACATGAGCTAAGTGTTACCATTCACGAAATAAGCACTCGTTGAAAAAAATGTAAGATGGCGGACGCTGTAGTTTCATACTTCTGTGTAACAACTGACGATTCATATGTACATGATGCGACATGAGACAATTATTTATTTTGATACCGTGTTTGAGTTTTTCGCAAAAAAATATATGTCTAGTCAAAACGCTATGGAAATAAATTTAAAAAATAAAAACAGATGGCAAAAGAAAAATATATTTCGCATTCTATACCAATCATTTCTTTAAGTGTACACAAGTAGATATACACAACAGTTCATAGAAGTGCTCAAGAGAGACTGAATTGTTTTCTACAATGCGTGAGTTTCTATACGTGTGAAATGGAGAATAACCAAATGCACGGAGCGTACTCTTTGCCTAACTCTGTTCTACAGCTTCTCTGAACTGTCGAAGTTGGGACTACGGGAAATTTATTCCTTCAGAAGGAGTGACAACTCGTGTAGAATCGGCTCCACATCGACACAGACATAGTGACCACTTAACGCTTCTTCTATACTAACCTTGAATCATTTCTCTCATCATCTTTTTTTTTAGACAACACAAAGGTACCGGGTTTGCGGACCCACGTGGGCTTGTGTTACAGGCTGCCTGTACGCCTAGACAAACTTAACGTAAGATGTAGTCACTTTATTTTTATTATTTTAACGGAACTAAAAGTAACGAATAACAATTAATTACAGTTCAATGGGGCATTCGTTAGTACAAAAACTAACGAACAACGACTGGACACAAATGCGGTTGGTATAACATGTTTCCATGGTTTTTGTAAAAAGAATTGAAACCTTCAAAATTTGTTCTCAAAAACCAAGGTTACGATAATGTTTTGGGGGAAAAATATACGCTTTTGTTACTACTTGCCCACCCATAGAGTTTAATTAAAATATTGTATAATATTTCCTTTGAAACGGGTTTTCCTCTATTGGCACCTTTCAACAAATACTTTTACCTTTTCTGGTACTTTTTGCTGTTTGACACAAGAATATAAACGCAACAGTATATATGTACGTAGCAAGGATTTTTTACAGCAAACATCAGACAAAGGGATGATTTTAATATGTAACTTCCATCTGTGTTTACTGTAGAGAAGGGGAATTTAGTTACGAAAGGGTTTTCAATAAGGGCAGTTAAATGTTGAAATGCAACAGAACAAGGTGTGACATTTTAACGAGATTTTATTTTTTAATGGTAAGGTCCATGTATGGAATATAACATTGCTGAAATGTCCATCGCCTCTTTTGCACGAATGTGAGACGTAAACTGCTCATTCTTTCTGGGCATTTATTTAACGATGACCTTGTTGTATTTACAGTGATCGTTCGGTTGCGACTGATTTTCATAAGGTATCGACTTCAAAACCTAACCAGAGTGTGCTCAGCGAAACCAAATCGCATAAACTTCGTCGCCAGTTCAAGTCATCTACGCAGGAGATAACCTCAAATCGTATATGCAGAATGTTCAATATATGGTATGTAGCACTTTTTTTTTGCTGCCGCAACCACATACTGTCCACAAAAATTGGATTGGTTTAAAGTGGTGGACTCAGCAACGTTGTTTTCATAGAAGTACTGAAAAGTGCTGCGCCGGCCTGAAGTACGCACCAAACAGTAAGTTTTTGTGGATGCATTGCCACCCGATGTGACTCATGTGCAATGGCGCTTTCCCATAAAATGCACTTCGTTGCCAAAGTTGATTTTTTGTGGAATCAAAACTTACAAAACAATATTGCCCCAATAGACTGTCAGTATTGACCCACCGTTATTGAAAACAAGATGTCTAATATCTCTGGTGATCTGGCATTAAACGTAGCTAAATTAAAATTACGTTTTGTGCTTTTTGCTTATTTTACTATTTTTTTGTTACTCCAGTTTATCTTCAGTGAGTCAACAGTATAGAATTTTGAAGTATCCTCGAACATCCCAGAATTAAATAATGTTAAAAAATCATTAAGAAAGTTTTTTTTTAACGAAATCTTTTTTATCATGACAAGATTTCAGACTACTCATACACTGTACATGCAACTTTATATAGTTGCAGTCCAGGAAAATAAAAAAGCTATTGAAGTGAAAGACTATGGCAACACGTAAATTCCACTCTTCAACTGTATGCGTCTTTGCATGTGCATGCAGCTACTGGTTTGATTTACACATACGAATTCATTTAGCACATTGTTTTTACACACAATGAAATTTGAAAACAAAGAAGAACGTAAATGTTGAAAAATGGAATAAGACGAAGAAGGAGAGAACAGACATAAAACTGAAAGCTGGAAGAAAAACTATAAACCATTTTAATCGAACGTAGCACGTTTGGATGAGCAAAAATAAAATATTTATAAAATGTTTGCGTCTGATAAGGAGTGTGTGAAAATTAAGTATAACTTTGGCTGCAAAGGGGATTGGGCAACAACTTCGAAATTAGTTTTAGAAAAGTCCAAATAAAAAAATTAAAAAAAACTCTGTGTTAGTAATTGCGACAAGAGGAGCCAATTTTTCTTAAACCCCTTGGTTTTTTAAACAGATAAATGTGAGTACCTTTCTATCGACCTTGTGGTATTAACATCGCGTGAATAGAAGAGGTACATCACACGTGATTACAAATAACCGAAGACGACCTGAAGCGGCTTTCTATCCGTAAGTAACTGTGTCCCATTGAAATACAAAATTTTATCGCGCTTCTTGCTCTTCATATTGTCCCCCATAGCACTGGACTGAAGTATTCAGTCAGAACTAGCAGCCGTAATTACTACCAGTTAAAGGTCGGAATAGGTGGGGACTGGTTAGCCGCAACTACACTAATTATCTAGAGGAAAGCAAATTAACACAATCTCCCTCAAGGAGGATTCAGCAGCAACGGAAAAATAACACTAAGGACAAGGAATTAGAACAGTCTTCAAAATCGCCCAGAGTGGCACCGGATTTTATGTATAGGAACTCACGACAATAATAAAAAAGGGGCTGCAGAAGTCAATAACAAGGTGCACACGTAGCCAGTTAAGCTCAGCAATAGACAGAGTTGCAGTAAATAGCAGCAACTGGAAGGCCCCTTGACCGCTATTCCATGCGATTGCACTGGAACTTAGCTTTGTTTACTATGATCTAGACTTTCCCTATTAAGACCTCAAACACATTAGTTCAATCACCTAAGTGTCCGAACGTCCTTCAGGATGTCCTGGTATGTTTCATCCCCACAATATCCCAGCTTTTGATGTCACCATAGGAACATTCCATAAATAGATGTTCCTTTAATTTTCATATCCCATCTCACGCCCACTGTCTGTATTATCAGACGGCCCTCTCTTGTGACCAACTGCGTTACGTCTAGGTGCTCCAGTACGAATATCTTGCCCTTCATCTGGAAACAACACATATTTCTTGTTGTCGGTTCTGCCACCTATCATTTATTTACCAATTCAGAAACAGACATCATTTCGTGCCTTCTTGATCTTGAAAGCAATGGCATGTCCTATTACTTCTAAGTTGCACTACACTTCGAAAAGCCTTCAGTGTATCCATAAGTGCCGGCATTACAGCCAGCAGACTAGCGGAAAGAGTTTTTGAGGCAGAAATAGAGCAGACCGTAACTTTTCCACCTAAAAGACACGAATAAAACAACCCAGTAACTTCTAAGAATGCTCCCGAACCCAACAGCAATGGACTCTTTCATAACATGAGTAAAAGTAGATACAGCAGCTACTTCATCGCAGTTATGAGAGGGCAATGAGGACTCGCCAGTCGGCCTTCTCGCTCATTTTGTACAAATCGTCACGATACTGTGCTTCGATAAGAATGAGAAACGTAGTGTCATTATAGTGAAAGCGACTAAGAATCATAAAAAAAAGTTTTTAAATATTAATTTTGGTCCCAAAGGTTACAAAATCCTACCAGTTGAAAAATCTAAAATACTCGTAGATCGAAGTGTACACAAAATTGCTTCACTGGATTCGAATTTATTTCAGTCATAACACAGTTTAAAATAAATTATGCTACACTTTATTTTCATGAACACCTCAGCCTTTGTTTGACGAATGTATTGTCGTTAACTAACACTAGTCTCAGTAAACAGGAGTTCTTGACAACACCGCATCCTTTCTACCCTACTTGTTTGCCTTAGTTTAGTTAACCGCCGGTTTCAATAAATATTTCTCTCCTTATGAACAAAATACTTACCAAGTCAGCAACAGAATATAAAAATATGTTTAAGATAAATGAAATTCCATTACTTCCTATAAAACCAATTGTTTGTTTCGATAGCACAAACACATTATAGTGCTGGGCATCCGTTTACATGCAACATGTTTTTCATTTATCAAAAGCAGTAAAAGGTTTTTATTTAAATTTGTTTTTTTTTTAATAAATTAAAAATGTCGTAACTTATAAAATAAATAAGTATTAAGGATTCACACTGAAAAAAATTGATTCGTTCACTCTCACGTTTATTTAATTATAAAAAATTAAATTCATTGCCAAATTTTAATTTTTTTTCTTTGCCTAAATTTTTTATGTCTTGCAATTTTCCGAATCCATAACAATGGAGTTGCATTCAGAAAAGCGTTGACAGCTCTCTTATTTCTTGACAATATTTTATGTGGTTGCAAACTAATGTCTCGGACTGTATGTATGACTATTTTCTTTCATACAATCATTCACAATTAAATGTCGAAGTAAATATCTAAAAATATATCTATTGCATATAAAAGGTTTTCCAATAAGGTCGGATCGATGTTGACAGTCAGTGACGGCCATGTTGTTTTGGTGGCATCTGTAAGTTCCGCTGCTTGTTATTCATATTTCGCGATAAAGCAAGTTAAATGTTACGGTGGCCCTTATAAATCCACTCTACAATGTTTGGTGACCAAATTGATCACGAAAAGTTTAGTAAGCAATCAGATAGCACCATTACGCCACAGAACATCTACGATATGCGTAAAAGTGTGCAGGTGAACCCGCTGGACAGAGTTTCGCAAAATTAACTTGGCGAAATTTTCGGCGGAGTTTATAAATACTGACCATAGATAATGCTGTTTGTTCGCTGAGTGGGCTTTGAAGCGCTTGGAGAGGACCCCAATTTTTTGCGACAAACTTAGTTTTAGCGGCGAAACGCATTCATTGATAAATGACGAAGTTACAGTTTATGGAATAACGCTAGCACACATAAGGTTCACCAATTGGCAAAGCATCCACGACTAGTTACTGTTTGGTGCAGATTTTTATCGCTCGCGAAGGTAGCATGAATTTGCTACCCAATTCGTGTGATTTGAGCTGGCTAAGCTCTTTCTTGTGGTGTTTTCTGACGTCGGGGGATATATCGGAGGTAATGGCCCGATGCCTTCAAATCCAACACTACATACATCATCGGTTAAATGCAGCCAAATCTATGCGGTAGAGTCATGGAAAATTTATCCTATATGCTTCTTACCACCGTGCAATGCCGTGTTGGACTTTTGTCACAATGTCGTACTCCATATCCAGTGATATATCTTACAGCTACCTAAAATAAATGAAAAATAAATTTCGTTACAGCCTGAAACATACCGGGTGTGTTACTCCATTTCAACATCCTCCCACTCTTATTGAAAACTTCTTTAGACTGCCATTTATTTCATTCATTGAAATCCTCACACCTATAAAATTAATAAATAAATTGATGCTGTTGTCCAAAACAAACATGAACGCGCTCTCCAAACGACAATTCAAGCTGGCAGCCAGGATAAAAAAACAAAAATTAATAATAGAAAGGAAATGTTAAACTAAAACTGCTGCCACAAAGAGGGAAAATAAAATAAAATATTTCTGATAACAAAAATAATATTTTTCTTCTCTATTTAACAAATACAAAAAATTTCTATTTATATCTGCTGCATAGAACGAGTTATTCTCTTCATAAATATTTCCACACACAAATCTTGAATCCTTTTGTTATTGTGCGAGAAAACCAACGAGAAATAGTTGGAGGAGAGACAAGCGGTTGGTTTCTAACATTTCTACACAATTGGCTTTTCAATTGAATACGACTTTTTGATCATTAATAATTATTGAAGGCAACTGAAATTGTGTTTAATAACAAAATGTGCATTGTTGAGCACTAGAGAACTGTTCTAAAAATAACTGGTGTCTTTTTATATTCATATTTAATAAGCCATGATTGTCCTTCGAAGGTGAATTTAATAAAAATCGTCTCTATATCCGGAGGTTATTCTTTTTGCAGTACATCAGTAATAATGCTGCAATCATCAATATCCTTTGGCCTATTGGACAGTAGCGTTCACAAACCCGCAGGATAACGAACGCCAATTCATAAAGCTTCAGCATTTTCTGCTCTCTTTATATTTTTGTGAAAAACAAGATCGAAAGTGATTTTTTGGGCGGCCCAATCTTGTGGTCAATATTTTTTTCTTTTAACTTTAATTTTGTTTTATTAAATCTTTTTACTATTTTTTTTTTATTATTACCAATGTATTGAGTTGGGAGGGCCATCTCGCCAGGCTCGATATGTCTCCAATTCAAATCCTGGTAGCCATGAAATTGCGATAAATCGCGTATTAGAGTATTGGGATGTACCTCTAGGTTTGTTTACGTATTTGCCGGCATACATTTTTATCTCATCCTGCATAGGGGGAGCTTTCAGGTCCGGATATTTTCGTTTCTTATATACCATGGGGCGCAGACGATAAGTCTTAAAATTTTGGACTGTCCTCTTTGTAGCTTCCCCACAACTGAATGCCATATGACCATATTGGCTTTATATCGAATTTGTATAAAAGGACTTTGTGTTACAAAGCCAAGTTTGAGTTAGGACTTATGATCCAGTGTAGTTGATTTCCTTGAAGCTTTATGGCCGTTACTTTTGCCTCAATGTGGCGGTACCAAGTTAGGAGTCAATCTAGATGGGTTCCCAAATATTTAATGTGCGTTCGCGCTGGGACAGTGGTATTTGTAATTGTTATTGGTGGGCACTTTCGGCTTTTGAGGAAAGAACTTTTGGATGAATTTACCTTTATTCTCTTTTTTCAGCCAGTCCTCTAGCTCTTGAATGCGAGACTGAAGTTGTTTAGATAAAACTTTCAGATCTTTGTTTACACTTTTGAATGCAGAGTCGACTGCAAACGTTGACGTATATGTATTTCGGCTTGTCGGCATATCAGCATATAATAGCAGCCCTAGTACACTACCTTGAGGTACTAGGCATAAATTTTTCCATTATTATAAAATTGGCCTCTTGACCTTACTTTAAACGTTCTATCTATCAAGTAGCTCTTCAGAAGCTTGTGGGAATTGTCAGCAAGAACTTGAACGATTTTAGCGAGTAGCCCATCTTGCCGGACTTTGTCGAACGCCTCAGAAATGTTTATAAATAAAACTGAACAGTATTGCTTATTTTCTAAAGTCAAACAAATAATGGCTAACGATTCTATGGACTTGATCAGTAATGTTATGGTTTGCTCGAACACCAAACTGATGATCTGAGTTTTAAAGACGAAACGAAGAATTTTTCAAACAACTTTGATAAACTCGACAGTAGGCTAATGGGCCTGTAAGATGTAATCTGGCTTAAGCGGTTTACTATATTAGGTATCATAACAATTTCAGAATTTTTCTAAGATCATTCGAAAAATCAATCTGGCAAAATTTTCACAGTAGCACAAGGTCGGATTTTTATTATTGTTCCTGTAATACAGTCAGGTGCGAATTATATGCTCATATCTGTATTTTTAAATGTAGATTGTATAGATGAAATCCGAAATTTCGTGGGATCATTCACGGTGTCACTGATACTTGCAATGATGGAACTATTTATGTCATGTGGTGTGAAAACGTTTTTAAAGTGATTTGCGAATGCATTTACAGTTGCAAGCAAGTTAGATAAATAAATTAACAATTTGTTTATTGCTGGGACATTTTATTAAAATTTAAATGTTTCTGTTTTGAGGTTCTTTAAGCTTTCTCAATTGGTATGAAGAAATTAAGACGTTTAAATATATTTCGCGATATCGAACGGACTGAACTGTCTCTGCATTGTAAGGCCAAATTGTGTCGCACGCTTTCTGGTTGACATAGTGCCTTGCACCACAGCTTGAGAGACAGCAGCTATATTCTTGACAAAAAGGGAGAACGTTCATGCAGTGGACATTACACTATCAACACAACGGCGATGAAATTCACTCCATGCTAAAAATCACAGACGAACTATTTCATAAAAAATAGACACAAGCATTCTGCGTTTTTGAGCAGTATGTCATTTTAGGCCGCCTTGAATATTTTGCTCCTATTCATCCTTTTCAGTTTTATATTTTTTATTCAGATTTTAAAACTTGTGTGTTGAGTTTGAGCAGTAATTCACTTCCATTGGTGAATTACTTACTGACTCTATATTAAATTGCATACCACGAATTATTTTTACCTTAACTTTTGCAATCTCTTGTCTATCATATGACAACTTTGTGTCAGAAAAAAATAATCCACTCAAAACTTTATAAACAAGAAAAAATTGACCCAGAATGAAACATCAAACACGCAACAGTGGAGGAGAATCAATATAATATGGAAATAAATTGGGAATTTTTGTTTGGGAGTTTGCTTTGAATATTTAAACGTTTTCGAATTTTGGAAAAATCAACAGAAAACACAGTATGATGTTTAAACAAATTTTAATTTAAAAATCGAAAGATAAAAAAATGTCAAGCCCTTCAATAATTCAACATGTCCACGCTATCCAGCCATGAGACCTTATCGCGGTGCACTTGGTAGATCTCAGGAGTTGCTCCTTGGTAAATGTTATGTGAATCGATCTACCCCTTTAGCAATGATTAATTTCTTTTCAAAATATTTTAGCTCTGGCCCACTGTGCACACTGTCAATGATTTGCAGGCTATTTTTATTTTTCCTTGTCTTTGTTTTAAAGAATAGTTAGGTATTTTATTTTACTGTTGGCTGTTGTTACACGTTCTAGTTTGATAAAAATTTATAGTGTTTTATTCCTGCAACCTTGCGCTTATTAATAAATATAAACTTTGGATAAATTGTCATAGACAATGTCGTAAATAAGCTGTATTAGTGTTTCTTTGTTTGGTTTCCTGTGTAGCACGAGAGAAACCGCAGGTACGGACCCAATGGTACCATGCTTGTTCAACGGAACAGTAGTATACCTGAACGACTCTAAGGGTATATCCAAGGCGGCCTACAATGATACAAATAGTACGATTTCATTACATGGCTCCCAAATTATTTTAAGTTCGTCATTGTTAAGTGAAAAAGAATTTCTGGCGCAATCTGATTAATTCTGGCTTGTAATATAGCTTAAGGTACTTTCTAACCAAGACTTTCTGCCGACAATGGCTATTGCGCCAAGTAGTTTTCTTTGACTGAAATTCCTGGCTTACGAATAGTTATGTTTTGTGGGGTTTTCTAAAGTCACAGCTCTATTACAATGAGACACACTAACTATTGAACTGCCTGTTGTGGATCATCATACTGATGAAATTATTAACTAAAATTGACCATTAATCTTTTATGGCAACCATAAAATATTTTTCGAGACTTGAGCTTATAACTATAAATTATAATTATTAATGGTCCGCCGAGCAGCACTGCTGTATGTTACAGATCTTTTGTGCCTTAGATTATTTATTAAACGAATCTTTGTAGAACGCTCCTACTGAACGCTCTAAAATGGCCGGACTGAAAACCAATAAAAAGTCGTAGCTCATTGAATTCCAGGATTTTGTTGTATGATATGGATTGAAACCAGGATTTTGCCTGGCTCATATTTATAGGGATTTCAAAAATGTTTGACTATCCGATAAAATAGCAATATGCATCCGATTAAGACTATTAACGCACACACTTGTGGAGTGTGCCTGAATTTCCACTTTTACTCAATTTAATAGTGTGAAAAGCCCTAAAGCGGCAACTACACAGCAGCGTCTCGCCGCATAGAGAAGTCTTAACTATAGTGTAGGCAACAATTTTTTTTTTTTTATTAATTTCATTGGTTTGTTTTTTTACTAGAACTTTATTCTTATAGTATTTCTGCATCCACGTGGCTGCTACAAAAACCCATAGATACAAATAGAAAACTGTTTGGTTCTCTCCTGATAAACTTGATTTTTAGAAGAATACTATTTTTCTGAAAACAACAAAAAAGAACCAATTCAGTGACTACGAATCGCAAATGAATTCCGATGTTTGTTTGCTAAATTACTTGTAAAAATGGGTTTTAAACTTACACAACTTTAAATAAATCGTCCAACTTGATAAACACAAAATATTTCTTAAAAATTCTGAACGAAATAGATTTGAAACTGAAAATCAAAAAAAAAAAATGTTTTTATTTCTTCATGTTTCTTTTAATCCAACTTTACTCTGCTACCATTCCACAACGCCCACAATTTCATTTGACTTGACTGAACGTTTCAAGTTTAAATTCAGTTTAACATTAAACAAAAATATTATGTCCGTCTTACTAACTGTCAGCCACTCAAGCAGTCAAGACACCATGTGTAAATAAGGCAGAACATTCGTCCGTATTTGGTTACGACAAGTTAGTTATTGGCATTTGTAAAAATATGAAGGCGTATTTTTCGTTTCTATCAACTTCAACAGTTTCTAATGAACCAACATATCGTCGCTGCGCTTACAAAAGGAGTTGTGCGTAATGTAAGAAAAATGTTTGTTGTGAGTTGAGTTAATTTTATTCTAAAGTAACGAAGGGATTTATTTGTGACTCCGTATGCCTTTTTGAAGAAAGCAAAAGTATTTCTGTAGCCTCAGCTCAGGTTTTAATTAACATTGTAATTAATGTAAACGGAGTTGGATGGTGCGAATTGTGTTAGTAGTGCGCTGGTCTATCAGTCTGGTAGTGGTAATTTGTAATTGTATTGTAATATTTAGTATATATAAAAAAATTTAATTAAAAACAAAAAGGAGTTGAGTTGAATCCTGATTTAATATTCCGACTGAGTGATTTGAAATATCTATAAAAAAAGGAGTTGTTCCAACATTTCAAATTAAATAACTTATTTAAAAATTTGATTTTGTTACAGGCTTTGAGAAATCACTTACTTGTTTTAATGGGTATCAAGATTTCAAAAGTTTGAATAAATTTATAAAATATATTTATTGTTTAATTTTTGTAATTTAAAAAAAAACCTCACCACATTTTGGTATTTTCAGAACGAAAAATGACACTGAAAATAGCACATAGCCGATACCGGTTTGTCACCAAACTTGACTAGGGATGACGGAAAATCGCTCCAAAATCCTACATCGAAGCACCCAGTCGGAATATCAAATCAAGAATCATTTTCATTTAGTTTTTCGAACCCTATGAACCACTGTATTTGTGTATATTAGAGTGGATCGAAAAAAAGCTTCATTAGTCACCCACTGAGACGAAAGATATTTCAATAACGATTCTAAAACGCCCATTAAGTCACAAGATATGGCATATCGTTGTTAATCGCTTAAAAACGGCCTCAATTTTGTCCTTGATGGTTTTTCGATCGCACGTATACGAACTCTACCACCGCAGATACTTCGTTTTTCAGACCCTCTTAAAACTATGTACACCTGGTCCTTAAAATATTAAATGTTTGCCACTCCGAAAATGTCTAACGCTTCTTCCACTATTTGTGCCACAATTTGTTCAACAGCAAAGCACTGTGTGACGTCAGAACGCTTAAAAATATTTTAAAATTTTGTAAATATTGTAAGAATTTCTTATATTTACAACGCTATGTATTTTAAATGTAACCACACATTTTTTGAATAAAAACAAGCCGGCTTTTTAATTTTAATTTGTTGCCAATTCAGATTTCAATGAATAACAACCACCTATTGGCTTTGGGCCGCCTGGGCTCAAAAGACAGCTCTGACTACTGCAAAAAACTTGAACTTGTATTTTTAACCATACATGTACGCAAACGTACGAGCACATGCCTATATTTGCATAAATATACTTGCGTGTATTAATAAATACCTACATAATCATATGGATTAGTTTAGCAATACCAATATGCAGGCATGGGAAATTGAAATTTTTTAATGATACTTTTCACCAAAGTAGCTACGAGAAATTCCAAAATTATTTTTGTTTCGCGAAAAAAATCAAAATTGCAAGAATGAAAAATTTTATTGTTCGCAAGTTCGAAAACTTTATTTTTAATCAGGACGTTTGTTAGATAATTATTGTGACTCCTTTTGAAAACCATAGTGAAAAATAAACAAAAATTATTTCCATAACAATTGGGTATTTAAATTAGGTTTTGTTAAATTTGAAAAAAGGAACAATTATGTACATACAAATGTGTGCTGCTACTGCTTATTGAAAAGTGAATATTACTTTTTACTAATCTGTAAATATAGATCAACCCGGAAATATCAGCAAATAAAATTCACATCGAATTTCGAAATTCAACACAAAAATCAACATTTTATAATCTCAACAAAAAGTGGAAATTTCATAAAAAAGATCTAAATTTTTAATTTTGTAATTTTGCCAAAATTCGATACTAAAACGCCAAACTTTTCCTAGCATGTTCTGAAACATGCTTCGTCAAAACAAAACATAACCAAAAAATAATAAAAAATAATTCAATCAAGAAAAGAATGCATTAAAAATCGTTTACTAACACACCGTCTTAACTAGCCAGAAAGAAATTGTTTGCACATGGAGAGAGCGTCGGCAGAATAACCAAAAGAAATTTGTTCGTGGTTTTCTGTGTGGAGAATACGTGTGGTTGTTGCTGTTCTGCTTGAGCATTTGTTTGTCATCCAGATTGTCTTCTTGTTTGCAGGGTAGTTTATGTACGGATTTTTACAGTTTTTTCAATACATACATATTTTTTATTTTGCGTCTATGTATTTTATTTCTGTAATGGCAGAACACCGTTGTGCCAGAAATTCTTCAGACAAGTACTTTATTCTCCCTCTGGAAACACAGTGCAGAACAAATAAAATGATTTGTACAAGCTTTGCGCTATGATTTTTAATTAAGTTTTTCTTTTTTGTTTACCTTTGCAATTTATAACTCCAAACAACTAAAACTATTTCCATAAACTTAATTATAAACAAATAGAGTCACACACCGACAGGTACAAATGCTCTCTCTTTCTCTCTCTCGCTCTCTCTACACCGACATTTAATATATTGTATGTTTTTCAAAACAAATTAATTTTTTCACATAAAATTTTACGTCACCCAAAACAAAAGTAAATTTTTGATCGTCATTTCATATGAATAGAAAATTTAAACCCGATTAATTTTAAACAATATTGTGATTTAAAATCGTTAATGATTTTTAGTGTCTCTAAGGCTACTTGTATTGAAATAATTAAAAAACAAAAAAGTTTATTTGCAAGGCACTGTGCCAAAATAGAAACCAAAACCCCCTGGGTGCAAAACTTAATTAAAATTTTAAAATAAATTGCAATGCACCCGCTGTATAATAAATTTGGTAAAAGTATATTTATTAACTCGACAAAATGAAATAACAATAATTTCAAACTATAACCCGTAAAATATGCAACAACAATACAAAATTCTTTTGTACACAAAGTATGCTTTAAATACTTTGAATGTTAAACTACGTTAGATATTTTTTAATATTGTACAAAAACGATTTTCAGGAAAAATTAAAATAAAAAAGGCCTCATTATTTAAGAAATAAAAAATTTAAACCAAATAATTTGAGTCAAAGTTAATTAAATACTACTTGCACATTTTACCATGATTTACTGGAGGTTTGGTATTTCATAAACTAACACAATAATAAATTTTTCTCTCTTTAATTTAAAGTTAATACCTATTAAACGCAGTGGAAGTCGCTGCATAAACTGCTTAAAATTTCATTTGGGTCAACTCTGTAGAATATTAGACGCTGATTACCTTGTTTAACGAGGTATTTAACCACCGGCTCGATGGTAGTAGCCTGAAGTGGCCACGTTGTTTTGGCGGCGTCAACAAAATTTATTGTTTATTATTCAGTCCATTTTGCAAAAGCACCTGCTGCAAGTTACACGTCTAAAATAACAAACTTTACTTTCAAAATTACGAGACGCAGTTTTGGACCAATGGCTCTGTTATTCACAAGCAAAGTTGCCGTATGTGGAACAACGCTAACCCAGACGAAGTTTGCCAGGTGGCATAGCTACCTCAAGGCTTACTGTTTCGTGTGGATTTTGGCCTGATGGCATCACTGGACTGCACTTCTTCGAAATCGACATTTTCGATGCCCCTGTCTGCAATGGTAATTGGTACAAAATCCAAAATGTTCGAATTATGGATTCAGGCTAGCGAAAAGCCTCAGTAGTCCATGTGTTTTACTTATACGTGAACATTTTTCCTTTTCCGTGCTTGGACGGGGTTAGAATTGTTCAAGTTGTCGGTTCTTAAACTCTTAAGAGATCTACACATTTCCAGAGATGCCTAAATGCTAACAATCTTAGAGAGAGTCATCCAATTCTTTAAAATTGATCTCTTTCGATAGCTTCATTGACCATCTCGTTTGGTTCTTTCTAGCACACAGTACAGGGGACCGAAAGTTAATATTATGCAGGTTAGCCTGTTTGGAAACTGAATGTTGATTGGGTTTCAAGGTCCGCATAGCTGCTAACTAGAATTATTTGACTTATAAAATTTGTCAGTCTTAAAATTCTCGCTCATCTGACACAATTTGGGAATTAGAGGTAACAACGGAATATAAAGTACACATTATGCAGGTAAGCCTGTTTTAACAATGAATGTCGATTGGTATCCAGAGCCCGCATACTTAGTTCTCTTGCCCTTATATCCTTTGACGAATCACATGAAATTTTTCTCGCTTCTGCGGTTTAGAGTTTTTCCAGTTGTCGGTCTTAAAACTCTTTCCCGATCCTCCTACTATCTGATCTGATACCATTAAGGGCTTCAGTTAGTCTGAACTGTCTTGAGCAGATGATGGGATTTTGTTAAATTTCATCTCCTTTCGAGGCTTTATTAACTATTTCGTTGCAGACGAAATAGCCAGTTCACATGATGTAGGGCCTGTTTTAATACTGGTGGAGGAGTCTACAAACTTGCTCCTCTTGGCCATGATAGCTAGAAGCTGTACTTCTGCCAGTATTCACCACTACTATATAGCTGTCACGTGACGATCCCCCTTTAAGTTTACTCGCCTTTCATAACGATTGTAAGTAAATCTTTTTCATTATTTTTAAAAATGCACCTGAGGTATTTACAAAGTGTTGTGATTGTCAAAGTTGAAATCCAAATATTTTATAGTTACTTCTATTTCCATCTTACCAATATAATATTAGGTTTATACATCAATTAGAGACATCTAATTGAGGTTGCTTCGAAAGCTCTCTTTAAATACTTTGTGGCTGCCTCTAAAAGGGCCTTTAACCCCAACCTTTTAATCATTCAAACACAAAACCGCAAATTTTAATATGCAAAACTAACTTACCTTGACAAATATTACAGAGTTAGTTACTCATATTCAACTTTAATGCAAATTGAATTGTTAAATTTATTTCAACAATTCATATGACATTTTGTGCTTTAATACAAATTCAGAATTTTATATATTAAATGATTTATAAATATTTTATCACATGCCCAGCAACTCATGTGGATGCATACTACTGTGGGCAAAAAATAGTAAGACTTTGTTCATAATTTTAAATTTCTTTATTTATTCTGCCACATCAATTTCGTCCCCCTCAAAATAATCGCCCCAGCTGCAATACACTTATGCCAACGTTTTTTCCAATTCTCGTAACAGTTGTTAAAGTCAATTTCCGGAATAGCCTTCAATGCGCGTAGCGATTCACGTTTAGTGTCTTCAATTGACTTAAAACGGTTTCCCCGGAGCGGTCGCTTGAGCTTGCTGAACAGTCAGAAGTCACACGAAGCTAATTTTTTGGCGAAAAACTCACGAAAAATCAATGCTGTATGCAACGGTGCATTACCAAAAGTTGTCGGCCCATAAAACGGTTTTCACTGATCCCTCCGATATTCCAACGATATCAGTAAGGTCTCTGTCTGCTAATCGTCGATTCTCGAACACCAATTCCTTGATTTTATTGACGTGTTGATCATCAGTTGATGGTGATGGCCGTCCTGGACGTGGTTCGTCGTCAACGCGTTCGTCGACCCTCGACGAATGGATTTCCGCGCGAAATTTAAATTAAAAAGTCTTGTTTTTTTGCCCACAGTAGTATATCTACAGTCTTGTTATATTTATTTTATATTTTGCTTCCAATCTTTGTAATCATCCGACCTTAACAGACAAAGACCCATCATCATTAGTATCTACAGTGAAATGTAAAGAAGTCAAAGGAAAAGCAAAGTTATCAAAAGTTACAATAGTTGTCGTTGGCATTCTGAACCCTCCAATCCATTGTTAAAAATTCAAGAAAAAATTCAAAACAAAAAACTCAAAACTGTCATTTCAATAGCTGCGATGTTAAGGTACGAACGAAGTGTCATTGACATTATAAAACATTGATGAAAAACAAAAAACGTAATAATGTTATATTTAACATGAGGATAGAGTACTTTTCACAGGTATCACACACTAGCGGCAAATAAAAACAGGTATTAGGGTGTAGTAATTCAAGGGGGAATTCTTTTTTTGTATACAAAATACTGTTGCCTGTCTTAAGTTACCCTCGAATCCGGGTGTAAAATTTTCATATTTGGAAATAAAAATAGAATAAATTATACATCATTTGATTTAACATGTCAGCATTTCTCTGTTAAAAGCTTAAACTGTATTCTTTGTTCCTTCATTAATAGCCCATTGCCTTACAAGGATTTCAAAATAATCAACTGTTATCAAAACTGATACTGAATGCACTCTAAAAAGTCCTAGTCTAGAAATCTAAGAGCTTCTATGTCAAACACGCCAATTTTTGAAATTCTCTGTTCGTCATTGCAAAACCGGCAAAAAAAAAAACATACCTTAAATTGATAGAGTAAATTTAAATCGATCCCAGTAATGCGGATCGGCAGAAAAACTCCCAGCCGTATTGCGATCACTCATGTTTTGGCGAATCAATGACAATGATGGGATCCTCTTTTATAAATTCCGCTTGGACTGTGATTTTCATTTCTTACCGGAACATCCTGTTTCCAACACTTCTGACGATTCCTTTACCACCAAAGTGTAAATTGTACGATGTCTTCCAAATGTGCTCCTTAAACAGGACTTTCGCTTGTGATAGATATATGCCAAATAAATACCCTAAAAATGGGATGGGATTTCTTGCACTATCGCTCAATGTCTTTATCACAGATGGTAAATGTTGATGCCGAGTTCTTGCATTCAGTTACAATCAACTGTTATCGTAAGTAGCCTGTCGTGGATTATTATATCCTTTTCCAGGTACTCAAATGCCGAATCTTCTAAATTATTTATTTGAGAAATTTTTTTTATAAGCTCCAGGGTTTCCTTTTTACACAAAAAGTTACTGGACGGCAGTACTTTCTTGTCGATGATGATGCATTTTCCCATAAATTCTTTCATGTTTTTGATACGAGGGCGGATCAATAAGTCCGTGAGTTTTAAACTGAAACACGATTTTTTTGCAGAACAAAAATTTATTTTTCAACATAAGGCATTTGTTTGGTGAATAATTTAATCGTTGGAGCTAAACCTCTTTCTGCCGAGTCATTTCTTTAGGTTTGCAAGTAGGAAGTAGTCACTAGCGGCTAAATCTGGAGAATATGGCGGATGAGGTACCAATTCGTAGCCCAATTCATAGAGTTTTGCCATTGAGACTGCATACGTTGGCGAATATGGGGTCGTTTTCTATTTAAATCCTCTTTAAATCCTCAATAAGTTGGCAATAATATTCGCCGTTTATTGTTTTTCCCTTTTGAAGGTAATCGATGTGGATTATCCGGCGTGCATCCCAAAAAACTGTTATTGGCCGACAAACTTACCTTGGGCTTCTTCGGAGCAGGTTCACCCGGAGAAACCCATTGTTTAGACTGCTGCTTGGTCTCCGGAGTACAAATGGATCCATGTTTCATCCTCAGTTACAAAACGCAGAAACTTATTCGAATTGCGGTTAAACAACTCCAAACAATCCTTTGAAGTTGTCACTTGTTTACGTTTATGGTCAACTCGAATATACGAGTGACACCATCAACATTAGAAACCCCCTTCTCCATTACTGGTTTGTATTGACTTTGGCGATAAGACCCGTCACAACCACATTTAGAGAGCACTATGAGCTTTCCGCTGCTGCATTTCTTAGTAACATCCTCGAGAATAGTGTGTAAAATGTATTGTAAGCTTTGGTCCAGTAGTCCTTGCACATCAATTTCTAGAGTGGTACAAAATGCTTCTTTGTGATTTTAATCCTTCATGGGAAGGATTAATGTTGGTATTAATTGCCGACTACCTTATTAGTTGAAATTGTTGTTTTGTCATCTTTGCATCGCTATATAGAGTTTTTATTTTATCATCTTTGTTACCACCTTGCAGTAGAGGAGAAGTTGGATATGCCGGTAGGACCCAGCAAACACTGTGCAGACTAGCTAGTTACGCTTTTATGACGATGGCAGCATTAATATATTGCCTGGTTGCTCTCATGTGTTGTGTGTATGCGTTTGTAAGCATTATGTCCACAAAATGTATTATTCCACAAAATATTCCACGCGTCTTAAAAAAACACCCGTTAATACATATTTAATAGCGCAAAATATACTTTGTTGTCACACCTACATAAGTTTAATGAACTTTTGCAAGTAATAAATTATTCAGCATTTACCACATCACTGTGGTTCCCCCTAATGCCGACATAAATATTTAGTTCCGTTGCAAAACAAAAAAGGATCAGATTTTTTCTGTTATTTACATAGAATTATAAATACGTGTTCAAAACATGTATGCACACTTTTCTCTATATGCATCACACACACACACACACACACATACACTCACACTCACACACGCACACAATGCAGCATACGTTTTTCCTAAAGCTGACATTTTAACCGCTTTTAAGCAATGCTATTGCCAGCCATCATCACTTCCTAATAGCGCCCGCCCTATCACTAGCATCCTCATCGCCATTTCAATTTACGCTAAAACGACTCTGTGTGCCCGTCACTTCAAAACTTTTCAACCAAAAATATTTGCAAATCAAAAAAACATGTTTATTTCCGCCAGCCAGAGTAAGTTTTCATGTTCGAGTGAGTGGGTTGGGTGGTGGTGGTGGTATATGAGAGAATTGTTGTTATCTGCTGATTGTAAACTTTTATTTCCTATTTCTGTTTGGAAAAAGCTTTAAAAGGCGTTCGTTCGTTCACTTTACACAGAATCAGCATCAATGTGCGTTGATTTATTTTGTTTCCCTTGTAGATGTTTTGTGTTTTCGAATATTTTTTTTTGAGGCTTAATCTTTCCAAAATGTTTGTTAAATTTATCAGCGACGACACACTTAACTACTTATCTAAAGAGTTGTTCAATAAGGGCAAAGTACAGCATCAACACGATATAAATCGATAAATATTTGTTATTTTCGTTCAATGTTGAGATAAAAAATAGAACCAACATCAATTTACAACTTTCCAGAAAATTCGTCTGTCATTGGCCGACAAATTTATAGGAGGCGGGTAATAACGACTACGGCTTTTGCCCTTGCAATATTTACAGATCTCTTATCTTTAACTGCTCATCAAAGACCTTTTTTTCGAAACAATTATTTCCAAAAGTGAAACCCTTCTATCCTCCGAAATTGTAGGAAACAAAGCTTTTCAAATTGAAAGGTCAAGCAAAACAAGTCCTCAGAAACAAGAATAATGCAAACATAAGCGACAGGTTAAAAGAAAAGAAAAGTATGAGTCATGTTAATTGCAGAGGAAACCCCCAGGCAGTGCTTATAAAAGAGTTAGTTTTTATTTATTAAATTAGGAAGAGTGGTCACAAATATCTAAGAAATATTTCATCGGGATAGTCAACACGATTGTGCCTTCCGGGTACTTCGTGTACCATTCTGTTGACTTAAATGCCGAAATTTAGTACCTAAATATCGTGCTACAACTAATGTCTTGATTACACCTAACAAGTAAAGTGAAAAAACAGTAACCCGGACGAGAGCTCGTTTATTCTAGATAGTAAGGCGAGTCGTTGACCAAGTGTAGTAGCAATAGAGTGACTGGAATCACATATTATTTTCTGGGCCGAGTACTACTTCTCCGCTAAATTCGTTTCCTTCCCTCAACGACTCACTGACCCACTCAGCACATGTGAACACGCGCGCGGCAGCTAATCTCTACTCTGTTGAGTGGTTAATTATGTATCTCCCTGAAAGTTGGTTAAACACCTCTTTAATATGTCGTCCGCGTTCATTTCAATTAATCACTGTAATAAAACTGAATAGGTAGACAAAGTACGTTTGAACATCTATTCGCTTTCGCTCACCATACCAACTTACTGCTCCACCACAATTTTTAAGAGATATGCACTTTAAAACCGGCCTTGCCCAACTACTTTTTGGCGCCTGACCTAACACATCTTTACTTTTTTATTCTCAGGCCGAGAACGGAATCCGACATAGAACGTTGGGGTCTGCATTTTAAACTATTACGTTTCTTTATGCCCGTATGCGTGCAATACAGTTGATCAGCAGCGTGTTGAAATTAACAACTAAAACATTAGATTAAAAGCGGTGAATCGTACCCAAAGAAGAAAAAGAGAATTTAAAAAGGCTGCCTTTGAAAAACAAAACGAAAGCGTTTTCATACAGGGCAAGGGCGTAAAGCGAGTGAACCATTTAAAACACTTTAAATAAAATTCGATGTCGGCATCCTTGCTACGCTGGGGAAAGTAAAACTTTCGATCACTCTTTGCATCATTGCTACCTGTATCTCGCCAATTATGCGAATAATGTTGGCTCCCAAATGTTGAATCGTGGCTGTCTTATAGACGAAGACTTTTGACTTCACATAATTCTAAAAAAAATCCAAAGTTGCTCACCAAAATGAATTCTCAATAAAGCAATTGCTTCGCGCGGTGTGTGCGGCGTAGCACCGTCTTGCAGAAACTAAATATGTCCGTTATCATGATGCAGTAGCGCTCGCCATTGACAGTTATGTTCCGTCCGGCCTCATTTTTTAAGAAATACGGATCAATGATTTCCCACCAGAGTATTTTCGTGGATGTAACTGTAGTTCGCAAGAATCTATTCAGGTTAGTCAGTTAGCCAGAAATGTGCCTCGTCACTAAACGAAATTCGGCACGAAAACAGCGGATCCTTGCAGCGTCCATTGACTGAAATTAATGGATAAAATTAGGGCTGACGCTTTTAATTCTTAAGAGAATTGGTTTTGTAAGCTTTTAAACCAAGATCCTGCCATAAAATTGGGCAAGTTGTTTTATACAGGAGGCCAAAATCTAGCGCGCGGCTTCGAATCGATTGGTCACGGTGTTCAATCACACTCGGCTACTGCCCGAATATTCTGACCTCTACGTTGGTCTATTTGCTCGCTTATCGTTTATCTAAGACCCAAATTTGCGGATGGTAATGGCAATAGTGGGCTCGGAAATTCAGATGATTCACACCACATATTACTCTAAGTTCATCAAAAACATTTCTCCTAGAACGCTGAGTGATTTTAGAGATGTTGCAGTGGGGTTAATGTTTCTATGACGAATGGTCGAATAAAACAAAATAAAACTTGGATGATAGTATGTCACCAGTTATGCGTGAAAAATGAAAAAGCCTCTAAATCCCACTACATTCGACATTGCAGTAACGGGAAAGAATGATTGAAATTAAGCACTTTCCTACTCACTATTCGCTACTTTCATGCACCACCAAACACATTTATGTAGAGCATGAAGAGAGCATTAAAGCTATTGAACATAGACGGATCAGGGAGTCTCTTGACTTTGGGGAAGTATAAGTGAATTGCTGAAGTGTGAAAGTAATAGAGTTCTTAATAATTTTCGAAGATTTTTTCAATAATCCGACTTCAAGCTGTGTAATAAAAAAATTTAAACAGTCGATGTGGTGACTTTAGTTGTCATACTCATGCTTAATGTGAAAAAAATTCGGATACTTAAGCGTTTGAAACTTGTTTAATCATTCATTATTTCGCATGGGAACATAGGGGTTATACAAGATAAACTCTCGTTACATTATGTTTTAATATCCTCGATGGATCTGTTGGTTCGCTGAGAATTCTTTGTTACCATAAATTTTTTGGGTAGCCTGGAACTTAAGGGTTTAATTTTGAGCTTAATTTCTGCTGGCTGTGTCGTATTCGTTTTCAATTCCGTCTGGCTACTTGTCCAGCAATTTGATCTTTTGTCTTTCTAAGCAGCTCAGCATTTGTGAATTTGTTTAACCAAAATATTTAGACATTAATTGGTGAATACTTACCGTCTCTGTGTTATAATATCCGCCATTGCCAAATTTCACACCCACATGAAATGTGTGCGAAATCTAGCTGGGGCACATATTTTTTGCATTTACCAACAAAGTCATTTAATTAAAGGAATATTTATATCGAATTGAGATATTAATTTCAACAGGAAAAAAATACGGCATTTGATTTCAAATTGAATTCCATTAAAATTTTGATCGATACCAAATTCCTTAATTTAAGCTCTGGTTTTATGCTGGGAGAGTTTTTTAAGAAGCAACAACAATTTCAAACATATTTTTAAATCAGACTCTTTATTAGGTTTCAAAACTCAAAATATGCTTTTGTATCCTTAACACTTATAAATATAAATGCCACACACAGTTGCAACAATGCTTTAAATTTTAAACACAAATATTTAATTATGAGCCTAGAAATATGTCTGCAAATGAACTGAAATTGATTAATTTTCCTGTTAATTGATTTGCATAAAATGTATTTTATAGCAAAACATAAGAAAATACTTGCCTTCCCATTTAAATGGAGGTTTGGTGTTGTGTTAGTGAATATCAAATCGAATGTAATAACGTCTAAACATAAGCATACTTTTAGGAGCACGTGTGGTTGCTAATATGCAGTTATTATAAACATCGATTACTTTTGTGTATAGCTCAATAATGTTATAGCAAGTATTTAGCACCCAACATCAAAACATTCTGTATGAACTTCTCACTAAGAAGATGATCTTTCCCATAGCGTACAGTAGGGCCAGCCGGGAGAGTTCTTTTAATAAAGTTTTAATCTTTATAATAAAAGAAAATCCCAGTGCTTGCCTAAACAGACTGATCACATTGCCGGCTAGCTTGCTGCTTGTTTTTTATTCTATTATATAAAGGAACAGTTATAGGTGATTGGATGCTTGATCTATATATAGCTTCTCGTCCTCATGCTAGGACTGTTAGCTAAGTAGCCAGAATTGTTGGTCTATTGCGGCAAGGCCGCCTCTTGTTATAGCTGGTACCTATATGAAAGGAAATAAATCCGGGAACAACAGAGTTGCGCTGTTGGGATGATCTCATCTTTAAGCAAGAACAAACACCCATCTGCTATTTAATTTTCACACGCCCTATTTAAAAACAAAATGCGACGGACGGTATTAAAATAAAGTGAAAAATATGTGTGCTCTCACTCAGAAGTCAGGTACTCCTGCCACCACCCATACATACCCTAGCGGCGATTTTTAACAACTTAGTATGTCACTAATTTCATTGTAATCACGAGAATACCTGCTAGTTTAAATTCAAGCCTTAATGTAGGCTACAAATAAAGTAACAAATTAACTTCCTTTTAATAGGCAATATTAGTCTGTAATTCAACTTCTATACATATGCAAATATTTATTTACGAATTCAACAATATATTTATAGCACTCAAATCACAAAGTTTACGACCAATATCACAAAAACTGGAATTGAAGATACACTGATTTAAATGTTTGTTTGTTAAAACTGCAACTATATTTAGCGATGTAGTGTTCGAAAAGTATGTATCACAAACATCTTTTTTTCATTTACTTATTTGAAGTTGAGTAGATACAATGGACTAGTTTTTAGGTTTATCGATTTGAAATAAACATGAATTTGCACTTTTCTCATTTAATGTTTCACTAACATACAGGCACATAAAAAACGACATGAGAAAAAACTACAAATATTTGTTATTGAACTCGTATTTCGCAAGAACCAACTAACAAAAAATTACTTCAAGGATTTATTTCTAAGTTAATAAAATAGTAAATTTGTTGGCTTAAGCTTTGTTTAACATTTTTCTTTGCAGTTCTTCACCCACAGTACCTTTAATAACAACCATACAATCATCTCTGTCACTGGAAAGTGAAACACGTCGACCGCCTTTGCAAAGACAAGATTATTCATGTCTCGACTCCAGTGAAGCACAATCGGATGACAGTCATTTGACTAGAGACTCGGTAACTAGGGAGTCGCAAAACGACGAATTGTCATCCTCGACTTTGGATAAAATCGATGTTAGTAGTCTGCCATTGCCGGCTTTGCCACCGAAGAAGAGACGCACCAAACTAAGAGCCAGTCCCTCGAAACATCATCATTGTCGTAGTCGACATGATAGTCCTCAAAAGCTCCAGCAGCTGCAGCAACAACAACAAGAACTAAGAGATCCTCATGGTTCGAATGAGAACAGCCAATTGACCGCCGAAGATAATAAACATCTCTCTGCATTTCAACAATACGTGGCTAAGAGAAGGGAAAGTCTGGAGGCCTCTTCGCGTAGTTTCAACGAGAAACTGGCATCGCGCAGAATGCATTATCATATGGGTCCTGGAGGTGGTGGAGGTCCGACTGGTAATTCTTCTACTTCCGGGGGAGCCGGTATCCATATGCCTACTTATTTGTTTGGCGAACAATATTATACCGGTTTGACTTCGGGTTCGAATAGAAAGTCTATGGGGCCCGCCTCTAAGGAAGAAATATATTTGAATAAATCCGGTTGGGTGCAAGTTAATACCAAAAGAGCTAATGACGAAAATCGTGGCTATCGTCGTAACAATTATAATCATCAAAACGGGGATTTACGCAATACAATACGAGTGATACAAATTGACAATACAAGGAGGTCAGATATAGCTCGCCAGGCTTTATTACAACACCAACATGCTATAATGGAACAGCCTAAATTTGTCAGCAGCAAAGTGGAGGAATTAATACAACGAAATGAAGCTCGTTTGGGTAATGGTAATTCCAGAGATTCCGCTCTAAGGCCTGGCTATCGAATCGTTGATCCTCAGCTGGCTTCAATTTTAAATGAGCGTCCAGGATTTTTGCCCGTTAAAAATCTTAATGATCATGACTCACCACCTCCCATAACACCCATACTCTCACCACCACCTGCCTTTCAAGATAGTAGTGCCAAGATAAAATCCTTTGATCGTCGCCGCGCCATATCAAGTCGGCCTTCAACACAGCATCATGTACTTCAACCCCAAGCCGTTTCGAACAACTCTAATCTGCAGGTCATTAATGGTGTGAACAATAAAGGCATGGTTTTCTCCCGTTCCTTCGAATACGATAATCGTCGACCTACCCCCACAGATGCCTATGTCGAAACATTTTCACGTAGCTTTGATGGCAATCTTACCGAGAGAGTAACACCCACGCCTTTGCCTAGAGATCGGTCACCCAATTTCAGCACGCTTACCGGCAACTCACCCAACTACTTATCGAAAAAAGATTCTGGTGGCGGCAGTAGCGGTAGTTTAAAGTCTCGTGAATCTTCTCCTAAATATCAATCTCCAGTGGCCTCTATCTCATCTGCACAATCACCTCAGGGTCAAAAGACGACTGCCTATTTAAATACTTCAGTGAAAGAAGCTCCTTCCTCGTACAGTGCGGCCGGTCATCTTGTTCAAAAATACTCACCACGTTCAGCTCATCATGAGCGTACATTTGAGCGCTCAAAAAGCCATAATGTTTTGGGTCGTTCCCGTAAATCACAGTTCAGCCGTTCGGGCAGTGGTTCGACAGGTGTTATAGTTAATAATATGGGTGTATCGCGGTTTCGCAGTTTCGATACAACAGCCAGCCAGCGGTTAAATTCGTGTGATAGTGGCGCTAGATCGGGTAAGTGGAGAAAGAAGTTATAATATTTTAATTTTTGAAAATATATTTTTTAATTTAAGTTATTGAGCAAAGTAGGAAAGTCTCGTTGTGGTTAAACAAGTAGGAATGGAGTCCGCGACTCACATCAAGAAATTCCAAATTTAAATCAAAAATTTTTGCAGACATTTTGAAGTAATATTTTCCTCTACCTGTGTGTAACATATATTCAGCTTAAAGCTGGCAACACTACGTAAGATGTGTTTTATTTCAAAAGCTTTAGGGTGATTAAACTTAAATTATTATGGCAATATCCTAATGAATAATCACTCGACCATCGGCTAGCGAGTGAACCGAAAGCAACAGTTAATTTTATTCCGAATTTCACAAACAAAATTTCTTCCGGGATCGGGCTCACTTTTCATTGTGGCATTAAACAAAACTGTCGCATTTAGAAAGAGAATTCTTATTATCGGAAGGTTATATGTACAACGAATTGTAGATCGTTTAGGCCCAAATTGCGTCAAAGCCTCTTAAAGCCCCTATGAGACAAGGTATTTTTTTTTTTACATGTGACTAGTCAACCTTTGAATCGCATGTAATTAATTTTACTATTTCTTAAAATTGTTATTTTACCGAGGTTTTTAAAATTGGCTTGTAAACGTACATGTCTAATTACGCCTGATATAGCCCCTGTTCGTTTACAGCAGCCTTTTCACTACACAAATATCCAAGCATTCGTTTGCAAATTCGCTTGCTGCCGCCAAAAAATATTGTTATTTACGTCACAAAATTTCGGACGGCACAGATATAAATAATTACTCATGTTTTACATACGTAATTGTATGTTGTTGTTATTTAATATACAAAGCTAGTTAAAAGCATATTGATATATTGCTCTTGCCAAATATTACCTAAGCCATGTAGTACTACTGCCATCCGTCAACCGCCGCTGGTCTTACACGGCATAGGTTTCTGGTATCACTTTTTATCATGAATAAGACAGCTGATGTCAGGTAGTTTGTCAGATCGAAATCGAATACGTTCTAAAGCCCCTTCCACACTATCTACTAGTTTTTATCTACTAGTATTTTGAATTTTTTCAAAGAGAAATCTAATGTTAATCGTTTTGACTGTAAAAAAAATCTAAACTAAAATAATTCATCACATTGTGTGTCTGCACTAACACACTTGAAATAAAATGAAAAAGAAGTCTTTGATTACTTCGAGGAAGTAGCAGAAAAAGAAGCTGAAACGATATTTTCGGCGGCGATGGCGGAGCTATTTCGGCTGGATAGTGGCGGCGATGACTCTATGAGAATTTTCGGCGACTCAAGTTTTTAATAGGTTTTTTTTTTGTAAAAAAAAATAAAAAATGAAGTAGTAAAAAAGGACTAAAATTTTCAGCACTATACCGATTAGTACAGCGGCCCGGTACAAGCTGAAAAAATACTCTCTATGGTAGCATGCGGATGACGGCGAACTAGGTGACCTGTTTATTTATTCAATAGCTGCTTTTAGGGTGGTCCAATCAAAACGTACGATGGTAATTGTACTCGTAAATTAAACAAAAAGTTTTCAGAGAATTATCTTAATATTTTTTATTAGTGATAAAAGGACCTACGACCCTTATGTGTAAAGCAAAATATCGGTTAAATGCTCGCCATGACTTTGGAGGCATACCTCTATCCGCTGGTGAGATATAATTATATCATCTTTAAGCTCTTGAAATGTTCTTGGCTTAAGAATAAGAACTCCAACGATGTCAAATCACGCCACGACGTGCGATTTTGTCGCCCAAAAGAGCCATTGTTTCATTGGCTGTGTGGCAAGTGGAACCATCCTGTTGGAACGGCATATCGTCCAGGTCCATATCCTTAATTTCTGGCCACAAGAAGACCGTTATCCTTTCGCGATAGCGAACACCGACTTTATTTTCGAAAAAGTACGGACCGATGATGCCGCCAGCACTTAAACCGCACCAAACAGTCCCTCTTTGTGGCTGCATCGGCTTCTCAATAATCACTCGTGGATTCTCATTTGCCCAAATGTGGCAGTTCAGCTTGTTAACGTATCCACTGGGATGAAAGTGTGCCTCATCGTGGCTAAACAAAACACCCTGCATTTTTAGTTTTCCTTCAACTCACAGCTTGAAGTATACTTTCTGTGAGAAAATTTAAAACAATCTATTTTTTTAAATTTTTAAACCACGTTCGTAACGCCTTGACATCATCATTATCTAACCAATCTTGATTTGAAAAATCTTCTTTGTAAAGTTGTCCTTTAGCATTTTAAGGTAATTATTATCTGCTCGAGCAAAAAAAAATAAATGGTCAATAAATAGTCAACAAAACTAAAAATGCATTTCAAAAATCTAATAAAATTGTTGAAATGACAGAAGCAAAATATAAGGTGACCATATGTTAATAATAGTTTTTTTCGAATTAAGTATGTGAGAAGCAGTCAAAATATTCAGTAGGGTCTACCAAGTTCATCATGCATCGTTTCGCGCCTGCCAAACGTGTGAAAAATATGAAAAAAGTTGGAGTTTCTGGCGCTGTTGAAAATACGCAATCCTCATGGCTCTAGTACTCAAGCAATTTATCGCACGGTTGATAATATTGAGTGGAAGTTTACTCTTAACATACTCGCCGTAGCGGCCGATATCGCAAAAATCCCGAAATTTCGATTCAGCGCCGATTATCTGAATTGAGCTTCGCCAGAGAGTCAACACGGCTTAGTTTGCGCTTGGATTCTGGTCTGCATCCGTTAAAGATTGTGCTGTCGCAAAAATTAAAGCGGGACGATCAAAGACAACGGTGTAATTGACTGCTGGAAATGTGACCTGCGATCTGGCTTATGGCACAAATGTATCTTGAAAATAAATCAGAAACATTTTCAATATCTCACAACATCTCACTTCCGTTTCCTATCGATGTTATATCTGGTCACCCCATATGAAACAAATTGATGTGACTCAAGCACTTTTGCACAAACTTATAGACAGATAAAACAAAACGTATAACTGAATAATAAAAACTGGCAAGGACAATAGATGAAGAACACTCAAGTGTCTTTTCTTTTTTAAATGTTTGAAAGATTTCCAAGATGCAAGAAAAAACAATCAGATAAGACGAGTAACATTAAGAGAATGTAGAAGGCAAAGAAGGAGTATGTGTGTCACTAAGTATTCATGTGTGGGTTGGAAATTTGAAGCAGATTTCCTAAAATTTTTAAATATTTAAGTTACTAATGAACCAAAAACAGCACACTGCAGTTCTTTACTGAAATGTAAATGCTTTAGTTGTTGGTCGTTCTTCCCTTCACTCTCTTCGAAGTGATCTTTACTGCTGTTCTCAAAGAGCCCCTCGGCAGGTAAGCCACTAAAGTGCTTACATATAATAGGGATACCTTAAACTGGATTGCTGCGGTAGTGGCCGGTAAAGGAAACTTCAAGTATCATCTGGGCACGATGAAAATCGAAGTAGACTGCTTGAAAGAAGCGGAGTAGCGCACATTGTGTGTGAATATCCAGCACTGGCTAAACCTTAAGACCACGGGCATACACTTGTTAAATGTGAATGGGGATGTGAGAGGGGATCCTAAGCCTTAGTCAAATTCAAGCAATTACAAGGTGAGGAAGGAGGCTGACTGTTAGCAGTCGACAATCTGAAATTACTACAATCAAAAGTAAAGGCTAGTGTTAAAACGAGACTCAGTCAAAGATAGTCATAAATTACAAATCGGTGTCCTGAAATTAATTCCAGAAACGAAGGGGGTCGTAAAGAGTCCCATAAAAAAGCGGTATGCTTCGATAGCCCCCCTTCATTAATAATAATAATCTGAACTTTAAGCAGTACATAGTGTTTTCAGAACACCTTTTATTAGAGTTAATTCGGGCACGAACTAGTTCCTTCAATTGAGTAACTATTTCAGAAAGGTGGTAGCAACTACAAAAACAACACACGAATTTTCTTTTCTCCAATAATTTCAAAACTCTTATGTGCTAAAGAAAGTATGAGTTGTTACTCCAGCTCAAACATACTCAAACGCGGAAATATACCAGCACATGTAATGATCCTCACTTACTCTCTGGCCTGACAAAATAAATTCGAATAAGACCACATCCTGATAATTAAAAAAAAAGTAAGTCCAACAAATCCTGATCTTCGGTATTTTGAATTTTGGTTTGCCCGCCGAACGCAACTCTGAAGATTGTTGTCATATTCCAGTGTGGAAAGCTGAAAGTGCATCCTTGTCTGTATTTATATACCTATGCTATGTGTTTTAGAAAGCATTTCTTTAACGGCAAAGTTTCCATACGTGTTTTGTAATACTCTTGGTACAGAATATCCAAGATTTACATGAGTACCCGCCGCATTGGCACAACCTCATGGTGGTCTTAGCACCGGGTGTATTAAAATGCGACCACCAACGCCCATATACACACTTTTATAGGTTGCTATTGTAGATCATGGATGCCTGGTCCCTTATCCCACCGCTTGATGATCCTGCAACTAGATCACATCGAGAGTTGGGTATAAACCACAGCCACAACGTGTACTCCCACTGGCTCCTGGTTCCCGTGGTACCAGTGTTATATCGTTACTGATCAGAAAAAGACCCCAGTACAGAGATCAAAATAAGGATCAAGTTCTTGAAATGTACAATACCATCCCATTTGTATGCAACTTGCTAGCTTGGCAATAAAGTTGGAAAACTATCTAATATCTGAAAGAATAATAGGAAAAATGTTACTAAATTAGCAGGTTACCTTGGTCCCCATTACTATCTCAATACTTTTGACGATCGAAATTTGTTGATAGGAACTTGGCCTTATTTGTGTAATTGGATTAAATATTAAGAAATCCGCAGAATACAAGAAACAAGGTTTTCGCTCTCGCACAAACATGCCAAAGATGGCGCAGAAATAGATGCTTAAGAACAAAGTGACAGTTGTTATCATGACCGTTAATGGCCTTCTCAAATGTGAAGTTCTCCTGCGAACCAGTTACTCTAGAGCTTTTTTAGGAATGACTTTCAGGCGCTTATTAGCTAAGTGTTTTAACCCTTGGTAATGGAAGTTTTTGCTTGTTTTCATAAAGTTTTTTACATTGTTAAACGTCACTAGGTCTTGTAGAAGTTCCAGTATTGACATAATTCCAAAGACATAATTTATTTGAAATATTAATATTTAGAAATTCATAGAGATCGGTTAAGTAGCTTATACTTACACACACAACTTTAAGCAAACAAACAAATGTCTGCATATTCATAAATATTTTTCAATAGCTTGAATCACAGTGCAGGAGCATCTTGAACATTTTATAGTTGAAGTAAATGCAACTCATGCCAACGAGGAAAAAGTTAACTGCAAACAAAGGAGAGCTTTTCTTATTGTTCTGGCAAAAAGGACATCAATACTATTTGCAAATTGGCAACACATACATATGTATTTCCATACACATACTTGCTTAATGCGTAATAAAAAACATACCATCCTGCTGCCAAATGCTGCCTACAACAATACAAGTCTCCGTTCTTGGCATTGGATTGAAGGTTCAAGTTTTTGGAGATTTTTTGTGTTTTTTTTATCCTTCCTTCTTCGCCATTGTCCTTTATTGTTGCATTTGCTTGTGTGTGCTGTTCAAATTTGTTTACCTTGATTTTTTTTTTGGTGTTCAATCAAGCCAAACAATAATGATAAACATGATTGTTCGGAAATTTTATATTTTCTTTGGATGATTGGCATTCACCCATTGTAATGTTGTAAAATTGGCATATTTGGTTTTTGCAGTAAAAAAAAAAACAACAAACATATAAGTATATGAAAGGACTAAGGAGACTTTGAGATGCAGTGAAAAAAAATGTACTGATGTGATCACCAATAACTTGTTATGTAAAATTTTTTTATACAGGGTGTCTGGTAGCAGATTTATATTTTCAAGCTTAAATAAAAAACGTAATCATTGGGACAAAGTTTTATTAAGAGTATTGATGAGGGTTTTATTTTTTAAAGAGTGTGTCATCCAGATGTTTTCCGTCGAGTTGAACACAAATCGGAGCCTTGTATTCTGCGCCATACGCTTCAATAAACTTGGTTCAATAGAGCTGATTTCTCTTTGAGGTAGCCCCATAAAAAAATCCATATTAATTAGATCGGGCGACCTCGGTGGCCATGGGATATCCCCAAGGCGAGTGATCAGTTTTTAGAGGAACTTTTTCCGAAGTAAATTCATCGAAGCTCTGGCTGTTGCCCCATCCGTTTGAAACCACGTGTGTGAAGAGTACGATGGATGAGCTTGCAGGTTTGGCAAAAAGAATTCCGTAATCCTGCGTCGATAATTTTCACCGTTGGCATTCGTCGCCTGGCTTCCAGAATTTTCGAAAAAAAAATAATCCAATTATCTCATGCGTGTATAAGGCACTCTAAACAGTTACCCTGGGGCAATGCAACAAGTTTTGATGTTTCAATCGAGGGATGCGGGTTCTTGGAGACCAGTAACGACAGTCTTGCTTGTCGACGTGGCCGTTTAAGTGAAAATGAGCCTCGTCGCTCCAAAAAATTGAATTTACAGTACGAAACGCTTCAACATCGTTTCACGAAAATTTTTGCGTAAATCAAAGTCACTTTCTTTCAGTTCTTGAACGATTTGAATTTTAAAACGAAAAATCGCTCCTGGAAGTTCCAGTGAGGCTGCTCTTCTCCGTATTGAAAGTCGCGAATTTTCACGTAAACTGCTTTCAACCAGTTCAATTTAAATTTGCCACCAGACACCCTGTATAATTTAATATCTTGAATTATATTACGGTTTTTGAAAGATATAATATAATGTGCAGCTTATATTTTGAGTTTGAGTAACAATTTTGAATCAGATTACGAAAATGAGTGGTAATGTTATGGCCATTGAGGTTTTTTTGAGACAACACATAACCATAGTGTCAACACTATGGGTATAGTTTTCATTGAAACAGGCTTAAATAAGCTACGAATAAAGACAAGTCAGTGCAAGACCATATGCGTTTAAGTGGTTTGGGAAAAGGTTGAGCTAATCAACCCCTAGTATTAAGGGTTTGTAGAAGGGGATTCTGAAAACAAATGTTTGGCCACGACCCTTGATACCATCCTCTTAGGTTTCTGTACACCGCGTCGTGATTTTTTAGTCAGATCATAACATATATGTAACATAATGGTTTAAAACAGCTTCTCTTTCCTAATATTGAATTTTTTTCATCGACAAGAAGCTTCTGTAAAAACTACAAATATTAAGCGTCTAACACTTTAACCTCTGTTCAGTAGTCGCAACAAAATATGTGGACAAATCTTTAACATTACGAATAATTTCATTCAAAAGTTGCCCGAGGCTACGCTGTAGATGGTCCATTCAACAAATATCTCGCGAATCACACGATTAGTGGTTTAACAAGTCCGGAACACGAAATTATCAGCTCATCAAAATGAATTCTCAATAAAAGTATGTAACGCAACACCGTCTTGCGGACCCGAATGACCCCGTTATCACGTGTTTTTATGCTACGAAAATTCCCTTATCATGGCGCCGTAACTGTGCACGGTGTCTAATCTGGACTGTCTATTTGGCCGCTAAACTCAATGTTCCAGATAGAATTGGCATAATAGAGGGCCCGAATGGTGTATGACGCATGCACATCATATGTTGTTCAAAGTAAACGATAAACGTCTCACTCTACTGCAAGAGATGACAGTACGACACCAGTCAAGCGTGATCTGCGATAGAAGAACAAATGGAAAGAAACTCCAAATGGATTAATCATTATAAACACTCTTGATATTACTGCCTAAAACGACAGTACGAGTATTATTTCAATACAGTCATTGGTACATTGCTCTCAATAATACGCCAACTGGTTTTTTTTTCGGCAACAAGGCATCACACACAAAACATTTAAGGAATACGGTGCCTCTCTTAGTTAACCGGCTTAAAAGAGAATTTAAACGTTGGTCATTTGATTTTTACAGCTGGCATTGTTGTACTTCGAAAACTATAATAAAATAAAATATTAACGGGAGCCTCTTGTTTGTTTTAAGCATAAAATATTGTCGTGGAAAATCTTGCTGTGAATACTAAGGAGGAAGACGTTGATTATAGTGTCTTGGTTAAATCACTGTAGCGCGATATGCACGATATTATGCATAGAAGGAGTTGCATCGAAAATTGTTGCTAGAAAAGCTGCTTTTGAACTTAATTCTTTTTAAAATTATCGCAAGTGAGACATGAGTCAATCATGACGGTAGTTGGATAAGTCGAAATCTATAAAGACACGATCGAGTTGATTCAAAATCAAGGTTTTTCACTCCAAATTTCCTCTGCAACTATTTTCGGTCAGGCCAAACAGTAGTTACATGCGTGCTATTAAAGTATTTGATGGATAATGGTCGTCTCGAAAGGTCTTAATAGTGGGGAAATAATTTTTTCGTACGAGTCTATTTCTTTGCGAAAAAATTTCCATACTGTTCCGTAAGCTCCGCATTCATTTGATATAGCTCCTTGTAAACATTTTTTATTTCCAAGTTAATACTTGGGAAAACCTTTTGAAACGACGCGTCGTTGCGACGAGGCGATTAAATAAAAATTTCACAGAAGAAGATGAAATATGTTTTGAAAATTAAAGAAAGCATTCGAATATGCCAACTTCTTTCAATGAAAGTTACTTTGAAAGGGAAAAACTGGATGTCACAGAGTAATCGAATCGCTTGCGTTTCACCGAAGAATTAGGGGTAGATTTAATTCAAAATTCCATATAAATTTTTACTTTCATAACCGAAGTGGACATACTCGTACCGTATGTATGTCAACATGCAATTCCTTTGCTTTCGATTGCACACATGTGCCATTGTACAGAGGAAATTGTGGCTATTTTATACTTCGGTGTGTTGACTTGTCATCAAGCTGTGTTACAAGAAACATTGTTTAACTTTTTCCTAGGTTCAGTTGTACATTTGAACATTGAATGGAATTCTATAGTTCAGAGAAACAATGCGAATTCAATTTGGTAAAACGTTACTCGTTTCCAATTAGTCTTTATTGAGTTGGTAGTTGAAAATTCCTTAAATTTCAGAAACTATAATGAAATTTTATAGTTAGAAAAACGAATGCAATGTTAAATATAAATGGCATTTAAGAAGTGAAAGGAGAGAAAATTCAATTCTACTTATTTGAAAGTGAAAAGAAAATCAATTCTTCTAAATGGAACTTTGCACAAATGTGTCACACAGTTTGTATAAGCAC
This sequence comes from Phania funesta, assembly GCA_963932375.1. NCBI lineage: Eukaryota > Metazoa > Arthropoda > Insecta > Diptera > Tachinidae > Phania > Phania funesta. Next base: position 73,949,882 of record OZ010656.1, read on the forward strand.
CCTGACAAGTTGTGTAAACTGTCGCAGATATTTAGGAAGTAAAATCCAGGAACGTTAAAAAGAATGTATGAACTAAAAAATCAAATTGAAGACTTCAATATGACCGAAAGTAAACAATTATTATTTTATATTAAATTTTGATCTTAATTTCAAATTTAAATCCAAATTTTTTTATGCCAAAATATTAAGTAAATAATTTTCAATTCTACTTATATTGCAGAATTCAAGCTTATGGCGTTTTCGTTTCTGGAGAAATTTTTACACGTTTTGCCTTTTTGTTATACTCGAAATACACATGTTTACGCTCACAATAGCTGATTTTGATTTTACCCTTAATAATGCCGCAAGCTATTGCTCTTAATAATCCGTATAAAATCCCAAATAATAAGAGCGGGCTAATCATGTAACAGGGCAACATTTTATTTAAGAAACAAAAACGCCATTAATTAAAAAAATTTGGCAAAATTGTTAGAAAATACAAACTTAATTGATAATTTGATTCTTTAGTCAAAACCAATGATTGTTCAGACTTTGAGAATAGTGTTAGTGAACAGCGTTGAAAAACTGGACTACAAGTAGCTGTAGCAACAAAAAAACATAAAATAGCTTAGCTGAAATATCAGAGACGTTCATTTACTATTACTACTACTACAGGGTGTCCGCCGGGAAGATATACTACTTTGTTTATTTATAATTTTTGAAAGATAATGGATCGTATATTGATAAATGTTTTATTTAATGTCGGCAATTATGTATGGAGTGGAACATCAGATAAATGTCCGCCTCTTTCCGCCTTTTGAACACATTTTTCATTACATTCTCACACATTTCACGCGGCATTTCATTAATTTCATTACGAATATTTTGCTTGAGTTGCTCCAGCGTTTCTGGTTTGTTTGCATAAACCTTGCTTTTCAGATATCCCCACAAAAATAAGTCCGGAGCAGTCGAATCAGGTGACCGGGGAGGCCAATCAACATCACGATTCCTTTGTAATCCTGGCTGTTAGCGATGTGGCACCGTCTTGTTGAAACCACATGTAAGTCAAGCCCAATGCATGCAGTTGTGGCGTTAAAAAGTTTTCAATCATATCACGATATCGCTCCTCATTGACAGTTATCGTTACGCCGTTTTCAGGTTTTAAGAAGTAAGGTCCAATGATTCCTCCTGACCAAATTGCACACCAGACTGTCACTTTTAATGGATGCAAATGTGACTGGTGAATAATTTGAGGGTTTTCCATTGCCCAGAACCGATTATTCTGTTTGATCACATATCCATTAAAATGAAAATGTGCCTCCTCACTCATTATGGTGTTTCCATGAAAATCGGGGTTGTCATGGGCGGGCTGTAGCATCCTATTGGCATATGTACGGCGGCGTAAATGGTTTTCTGGAAGAAACTCTTCTGTCAACTGAATCTTAAATGGAAACAAATGCAAATCTTTGTGCAAAATTGTTATTTGAAGACCAAGCTCCCGAGCACGGAGTCAAATTGAGGTCGATGGATTGTTTTGAACACTTTCGTGAGCAGCAGTAATGTTTTTAGCCGATCTCGCAGTACGTTGTGGTCCCTCTTTCTTCGAAATCATTCACTACACGTTAAATTGTGCGTCTTGTTGGCACGTTGTTTCTCCCAAAATTTCACGTAACTTTCTCATCGTCACAGTAATCGATGATTGAGTTTGATAAAAAGTTTTAACGATTAAAACACGTTGGTTTACCGAATATTTTTCCATAATAAATTTGCCGCGTCTCTACTTCACGACTGCCAAAGATGAACTATCAAGACTAATGTTTACCAAAATGGCGGGAAAACAAAGTAATATACCTTCCCGGCGGACACCCTGTACCTACATTTTGGTTGCAGTAGTTTTAGTAGTAGCTCAAATTATAGATAATCGTATATTAAAAAAAACCCCCCTTTACTACATACGATACAATTCACACTACAAGATTTTTTTGAAGAGCTGCATTTTAACGATTAACTTTGTCACTCTAAACATTTTTTTCTAGCTTTTTATTTCCTTTTTACTTTGTTTATTTGGTTCTTTGGGGACTGAGTAAAAAGGTGGTTTTAATTCCAATATTTAAATAGCAGAGTCTACATATGTATTTAGTTTCATAGTATTAAAGTGGCAGAAGTTATAGTTTTTAAATAACTGCGAGTGCAACAATTGTGACGACTAAAAGTCCTTTCACTCGTTTTCGGGTCACATGCAATTATAAGTCTTTTGTTTCCCTAGTTAAATTCGTAGTTTTTATTAATAATAACTTAGGTTAAGATTAACGGAAATATTTAGGTAACACCGCCACACAATGGTAGCACTGATTAAAAACAACACTACCAAGACTGCCAAATGATCAGCTGATACGGGTCGCATGATGGTGTATATACGTGAGACTCAGCCAAGCATGTATAATACCAATGCGTATACAGGTAGGGAGGTCAATCAGTCTGTGGCTAGCAAGGCGGTAATACCTACTTAATAATTTAAGAATTTTATTCAACTTTATTATTTAAGTTTTTGGCAGACAGCAACCACTTGTAGCTTAATTATTTTGGAGTTTTAGTCAACTTAATTAAGTTAGTCTTTCGCGCCCCCAACTGGTAGCTAAACTACTGGTGTTTTCGTGTCAGGCCAGAATTTTATTCGCCCTGACAAGAGAAGCCAGTGAGTAAGGTGACGCTCTACCACTTGGGCCAGAATCTTATTCGCCCCAATTGGTATAGGCACGTAGTGGATAGACACTCCTCAGGCGGAAAAGGGTCGGGCCAGAATTTTATTCGCCCCCACCGAGTGCGTTCTGAGTTGAGTGAGCAGAGGAGACATCTCTTAGCTTCGGGCCAGAATTTTATTCGCCCCGACAAGAGAGTCAATCCTTGTCCCATCACCCAGAGCATTAGCCAGACAAAGCGAGTCCATCTGAATGAGAGGTACAGAGCTTCTGGTATTGTCGACTCAGGCCCTGACAAGACAGGCCCGAAAAAGAAGTGCTATCTTATTCGTCCCGAAGAGAGAATCGCCTCATGTGCACTCGCAACGAATAGTAACGATATCTTCTGTAAGCGTCGGACGGTGTGAGAAGCTGATTGTGTATCTGCGAATGTGTCAACGGCCACCGAAGCCCCATTGTAATTCGTGTCGCGCTGTACTTATTAATTTATGTTTATAAATAAAGATTATAACGTTATTGAAAACATTTATATAAACTGTCTCGTCTCTTGCTTGGACACAAATAAATATTTTCTTGTAACGAACCCTGGGAGTCGCGAGCTCTACTCCAGCTAACTGTGAAAAGACGTCGTTACACAATTTTAATTTTTACCTCAGCAATAACGCAGTAAAATTTAAAAAAAGTCTTGAGTTACGTATTTGAAAATTGTATTTGTTATCTTAAGCAAAATTGGTTGTTCATCATTTCATTCATTCATTTGATTTTAAATTCATTTCTGCTCCATTTGACCATCAAACTGCTGCAATAAAAGTGAATCCCCAAATTGCTTGCAAGATCCTTAAAAATAAGTTTGTCTCCTACCTTTTTGCTCCTTCTTACTCAGTTTGACAATAAATCTGCACCATTTAGTGCTAACAAAAATAACAACGACGATAACTTAAAATCCAACAAATAAAATTTATAAAAGTGAAGAGATTTTATTGCCATCGCAAACCAAAAAAAAAACAAAATTAGCACTCCAGTTTGTAACAATCTGTCAGCAAAATTGCGATAAAAATATAAAGTTTTGCCATTTGTTCGTTGACCCTCTACCCCTACTGGCCACCCCAGACGAACTCATATTTAAGGCAATATGAATTTTAAACTCGTACACAGAAATAATAAAAAAGAAAACTAAACCGTTAAAGAGCAGAAGACTTATTACACGAACTGGGCAGAATTGTTAGAACTTTAACTGTTTAACTAGTGGTGGACTGAATTGCAGAAGGAATTAAAACTTTTTTGTGACATGGTGTTCATTCTGTTTAACTACAGTGAGGCATTAAAAAATAGCACAGGAATTTTACAATCATACTGTTTCTTGCCTTGTTGAAGTTTCAAATTAATAATTGAATATATTCTTATTTCTAAAGTATTTTATTTATAAATTTGTTTAATGAAGCTTTGAGGTTTGAAAACTTCGTGACTTCTAGCACTTCCCTTGTAATTAAATAAAAATCAACTCTGTAAACTTCTAAGCAAGCTGCTTTATTTCATTTGTATTTAATAGCCGTTTAATTCAGACGAAAATGGAAGAAGTAAATTTCGCTTATTTTTGCGTAAAACGTAACCATTGCCGAAAAAAGGCTTGATAAACACTATCGGTACTTTGCACCATCTTTCATCATTTTCTTTGTGACCGTAGCAGCAAAAGTGACGCCGAAGGTTCAAGTCGCTCATGGCAGGAATCGTCCATAAAATCCGTGATATTAGGCCAGAGGAAAATGAAAGTGCTGCAGGTAACTGAGGCTGTAGGCATCTCAAATGAGCGGGTACCTTATATATTACACAAATAATTAGGCAAAGAAAAGTTAGCTGCGTAGTAGGTGTTGAGATTGCTTCCAGTCACCAGAAGCGCAACCATGTGTTTGTCGATGTTCCACCGGAATCTGAAAGAGTTTTGATAATCATAGACAAAATATAGGACCATCACGACCCACCAGTGTAAAAGCACTGCACTTTCCGGCTGAACATAAACCAGACAACGCCAAGGTGGGTCTGTTGGCCAAAATTATCGTGGCGACAGTTGGTTGGAAGATTGCTTTTCTACCATGACTCACGCACACGTTTCTAGCCATCATCGTATAAGTCCATCCAGCACAATCACCAGGTTTAGACCCCAGCGATTATTTCCTATTTCCAAATATAAAAAAGGGGCTCTTTGTTGATAGATTTGGTACGAATTAAGAGGCCATCACTGAGGTAAACGCTTATGGTGAAGATCTGTAAAAAACCTACTAGGGATACAAAATTGGAAATATGATATGATAATGGCGTGTTCTTAAATAAAATGTTGCCCTGTTAAAGGGTACATGCTTAACACACGTTTATTATTTGGGATTTTTATACAGATCATAAAGGGCCACTGGCTTTCTCTATTATTTATGGTAAAATCTAAAAAACGTCAGTGTGGATGTACACATATTGCACGAGTATAATAAAAGTGCAACAAATTTTACATTTTTTCTAGAAAAGAAATACCATAGGGGTATTGAACTAAATTGAGAGTCTATTGAGTTATAAAACTTGTTCCCTAGAAGAAAACTCTATTGAATCTGTCGTTGGGCCTGTAGTTCTTCACGACTTTTCTGAAGTATTTATATAAATTTTTGGAATATAAAAAAATGTCATACCACATATTTGCCCGCAACTGTATTCTTGTCATTCAAAACATACAATTTAAGTCATTTAGTTCTTGTTGGCGTGTTTCAGAGAAAAATGTAATGAATTCCAAATGAAAACTGGCTGCTGTAGCTGTTAGATCCAAAAGCACACAAGTGCAAGGATTTGTTGGGGGGGAGAAGAAAGTTTAAAGAAAACTAACAAAATATTAATGGATGGTATGATGGCATGAGATAATAATTTAAAGTCGTTTTTCTGCTCAATCCGTTACTTTTCATCCAGCACAGGCTATAAATTATTTAAAAATGTTATTTATGGCCGGGCATATAAATCTATTTAAGTTAATTAAACATTTCATTGGAAAAATTTCTAAGCATGTCAATTTCTTTATTTATTTTTATTTACAGATCTCTCCAATGATGAATTGGACATCGAAGAGGATGATGCAGGTAGTTCAGAGTTTTTGAATACGAATAGTTATCATCCGGCCACTTCACCATTTAAAACACAACGGCAACGCTCGTTAACTCCCGATCGCAATGAGTCGCACAGCTCCTCGAGTAGTGTTCGTAAACAACGTTCGCTAACACCCGAATCAAGATCTCTAACACCCGAAGACCGACGTAAGAGAGGTTCACAAGTTTCTTTAGTTGGTTCGCGGCAAAATTCCAGTTCACGCAGCAACACCTTAGAGCGTAAACACGACAAGGTCAATATATCGCGTAGCTCCTCAAGTTCAAGCTACAGTGGTCGAGAGCATGAGAATCATGGTCATGGTGGTGTTGGTGTGATGGAAAATAGTGGTATGAGAGTGGGTGTTAATGCTACGAATGCAGCCAGTAATCAGCACCGGCGCTCGTTGGGTCGTAATGCCAAACAGGCTGACGAACATCGCATAAGGAGATCAAGGTAAGAGATATGATTCTTTATAAAAGGAAGGTTTCTAAGACTCACAAAGAAGGTCTATGAAAAAGTAGTTTTAGAAAAATATGTATTTCGCTTCCTCTTAACAAATAAGCAAAATTGGTAAAAAATTTACACTTTTCAAGAAAGTCGTAACTTTCACGAAGAGATCCAGTTTGAAAAAGTCACTCATTTTACAAAAAAAAAAAATCACTATTCACATAAAATTGTTTTATTATATTTTAGTTGCCAAAATTTTACAAACAGTTGCACTTTAAAGTTTCTAAATAAAAATAAATTTTGAGAACTTATTCTTTTTGTTTCAAGGGTTCTCTAGTTATTTTTATTCCAACTCATTTTATAATAAAAATTCAATTTATTGGTTGAGGGTGGATAAGCTAGTCTCTGCGCATTTCGCTGGTTTTTTTCACGTCAACTTTTTAGCGAACCTTTACCCAACTCTTTAGAAAAACTAGAAATGTCTTAAGTTCGAATTTGCTTAAACCGAATGAGAAAGTTTAAACAACTTCAATAAAACTCATTTGATCAGCAGTGTTGCATTTTGCAAAATTTTCCGCAAAGTCAAGTAATCCAATCATGTTTTTCCCAAGTTAAACTACATTCACAGATTATCGTTATTTTCTCTTTGCAGATCCCTACAACTAACTGAGCGTTCTCCCAATCGTGGCCACAAAATGGTGGTCTGTGTGGGCCAGAGTCATGCCAACAGCAACCAGCCGCCCTTGTATCAACAATCAAATATGAGAAACAACTTTCCGCCCACCATAAGAACTACAGGCAAATCAAAATCGATATTAATTAATAACAGCACTGTAGGCGTGTCTGGCTCTAACACACGCCATCGGCAAAGCGATATAGACAAAAGTCGTTCTTTTGATTTTGATTATTGCAATTATAATGCAACCGGCAATAATATTAAGAGCCAGCATAGCAATAATTCTAGTCAAAATCTATTAAACCGAGAGTCGGCCTTACGGCTGGAATTTGACAAGAGTCGCTCGTTTGATGAGGACTACAGAGAGGCTGGGGTTGCCAATAATAATTTAAATGCTAATGCCATGAGATATTTACAGGCCAATGACAACAGTGAAAGAAATCATGCGGCACGTATAAGGCGCTCCTCACCGGTAGAAGGCAATGGCCGCAACACCCGTAGTCCCCAGTCGTCGGGCTCTTCCTGCAATAACCTTAATGTACCACGTTCCAATACCAGTCCGCAAAATTATGGCACTAGATTGTGTGACCATGAAATGACTTATGATCTCATGCGCAAATCCTTAGATCGCTCTCCGATTATGGAATTTCGTAGAGGTGACAGTGGTGGGGGCGGAGATTATGATATACCCATGTCTATGTTAAGAAACCGGGAGACCATCAACTCGGGCGGCAATTCCGAACTGAATTTTATGAACAGCGACACTAGACAATACGAGCACGTCAGTTCGAATTCTCTAAAGCAGCAGAGATCACTGAGAAGAACTCACAGTCCAAATGAAACGCACTATTCATTGGAACGAACACACAATGATGGCTCTAGAGATGATATAACACCCAGCGATAGCAATGAGTATCGTAACGAGTATAACGATATTTATCGTAGAACAAGAAGTAACAATCGTGGAAGGTATTGAAAACACAGACATACCCATAGAGAAACTTAAGCTTGTTGCATGTTTATATAATAATTGAACTAAACTGCTTTTATTTGGATCAATTTAAACTGCTTGCAAAGACAGACCAACCCAGACGGAGAGTATGAGATTTATTAAACAATTCAAAGAAAAAAACTAAAATATAATTAGCTACTCTCTTTTTAACCCACTCCCCTTTCACAACATGGAATGCTTCAATTTACTAAAAAAAAAGAAAATTACAATAACAACAGTAGTGATTTCCACTTTAATAACACTAAAATTTAACTAAATAATTTAAATAAGTTTAACATATTGTATTTAGCATTAAAACTAACTGAAGAGTCAGTCCCCTCTACTAAAATTAAAAAAAAAAAAAAATTACTTCAAAATATTTAAAAAAAAGAAGAAGAAGACTGCTTGGCTAACAAAACAGAAAAGTATTTGAAATAAATTTCAACACACCTGAACTTTTAAGGATCAACTAAGTAGTAGTATGTATAACTAACTGAACTAAATTTAAATTAAATATATTAATAAACATTAAATTAACAATAATAAATTAAGTTTAAAATTAAAAACCTACAGTAGTGTTAAAAATACAAACAAAAACAACAACAACAAAATTAAGTGTAATTTAAAAGCAAAAAAAAACTTATACTAACATTAAAACACAGTCACAGCATTTCAACTTCCCTTGAAAAAAAATATTAAAAAAAACCCCCAAGAACACTCACTCACCAATTTAACATAAAAAAACGTTGTCTAATTTTATTTTCTTTGCAAGTTTTATTTCGTTAAATTATTTTTCATTTTATAGTGATTTATTTAAATCAAATACAACAAATTATCCACTTATTACCACTAAAACAACGACAACAACAACTACTACTACTACAACTACACCACTAACAAATCAACATCAACCCCTTAAAAATGAGGAAAAGTGTACAAATCAGCCCTGCTCCTATTGGCCACAATGTGGTGCTTGTCAAAATTTGCAACAACAACCCAACTATGAGTATTTGAAATCCTTGCCGCTCAAAAGGAAAAATTCCCACAACTTCCATCAAATGGCGGATGTTATGAAAAGCAACATCATAACAGACGCAGCTAATGAGGGAAAACCTTTGACACAATTCAATGCCAACATATCGACAGTGAAAATAAATATCAATACAAATCCAACACAAGAAAATCAGCAAGATATGGCGTTTAAGATGGGGCAGAAAAGATTGCATCCAACGACCATAGCACGTTCGCCTAAATCCACCACCCAATGGACGTTATTGTGTAAAAATGCCTTGCCCTCCGAAACAACAACAGCAACAACAAACATAACGGCTAATCGCAATAAGACATTTTTAGAACCTACAACTGCCACAATATGCGCCAATACCGTTATCAATGTCAACTCATCTGCGCTAAAGGGCACAACAGCAACAGTCACAGTAACAGCTACTAGGACAACTACAACAACAATAGCCTCAATATCAACACCAGCATTAACAACAGCCTTATCACCACTTACAACATTGACAGCTTCATCCTTATTCCCATCAACAGCCAACACTACAGTGTCACGTGTCATACCTCTGGCCGCCACTTCTTTGGTATTTTTAGGAAACTTTGAAATGCCCATTACCCGAGATCGCCATAATAATAATGACATGTATGACACAATACCTACATCAATTTCTTCATCTTCAGCAGAAACAGCAAGACCGGCAATAGAAAAAAAAATTGTAAATAATTTTTCTATTTATGAACCGAAAACACATGACAATCGAAAGAGGTGAGTTTTGTTTTTTCACATGATGAGGAAATTATTTAAGTATTTAAGCATGTAATTGGAAATAGTTAAAGCTAAGAAGTAGCTATAAGATATATACTAGACGTAAAGAAGAGTCTCAAGTACTCTGGTCGCACTGTGGGTTGGTAGAAAAAAAATGTATATGGTCCTTTGTCGCTGCTTTGCAATAGAATTTCTGAGATTTTTATTCTGCAGGCAAAGAAAAAATATGCTAGTGTTATGGTCACGACAAGCATATATTTTGTGTTAGCAAACATATAATGATTAATTGAAAACATTTCAAACAAAACTCTAGTTACGTTAAGCAAGTTATTGTTTAATCATGAAATGAAATGACTAGATTTTTTACTAAAATTCTAACCATAAACAAACTATTTTAATTAAACAATAATAATATGATAGCTCTAACCATAAAATGTTCCTAATGAGCATAATATATGAAACACTTTTGTTGTTTAATCAATCAAAGTATGTGACTGCTCTGGCTTAAATGGTTAGCTCGTTGACTATTATTTATTCGATTGGTTTAATTACCTGTGTTCGCAGCTCAGCCCCTGCCAATGAGTTACATAATTTTTTCATTTTATTATTACCTACAATAATAATATGATTTGTTTACAAGCATATAATTCAATCATAATAAATCGCTCTAAGAGTTTGGTTGTCTTAAGCATGTTTTTTGCATGAATGGAATAGGAAATAGATCTAAACGGCCCTAATACTGAAACAGAATACAAGTTGAACTTCAAGCACTAATCGCTGGGAGAGAGAGATAGAGAGCGAGAACGCCCATAATGAAAGCTACAACCGCAACTTATGGTTACTTTTCTTGTTGAAAGTTATTGTGCACTTAATGTTTCGCTTCTCCTTTTCTTTTTCGTCGCGCCAGAATTTCAAAAATCTATGGTTTGTAAAAAAATATACGCTCAATTTAAAAAATATAAGGCAACATCAGAGCGCAAGATCAAACATTCTATCATACGAATGCATGGCGTAGCGATTTTTCAATGCTAAACTGTATGGTAAACCTAACTATGCCCTAGTACTGATTCATCACAAGCAGTGGGCTCAGCAGCTCGTTGGCATAGAGTTGGCATAACAATTTGCAATCTGTCTGCTACCTTATTATTAATCAACTTTAAGATTTCAATATGCCAGGCTGTATTCCAAAAAAACTCAACTATTTATTGTCTTATTTGGAATAAAAAATTTAAAAAACAAGTGAAAACATCCGAAATTTGGGAACAGGAAAAAGTAATTGGGCATCGTCGCCGCTAACAGCTTGCATATGGATGTTGGTACAAGTAATAGGTCCTGCTAGTACTTTAATACGTGGTGGCCTTTAACGCCACACGCCAGTAACATTATTAACCATTTCCGATAACACCAAAATCTCAATCATTTTCATTAAGCCAAGAAAAACTGCTGTTTCGCAATAGTTGGTTTGTAAGCGAATATCGGGTTGGCATTGCACATGAACTTGCTTACGTATAAAAATATAAATTTTGATTAAAAGTATGTTAGAAATGAATGTAGAATCTTTTAAAGGAAATTTTTTTGTGAATTGTAAAAAACATAATTATTAAAAAATAATTCGAACATTATTTAATCTACTCTGAAGTTCGTATTAAATTTCGAACTTTCGAACCAAAGCCCAACATTTTTTGATGGGGTAATGTTATATGAAAGTGTGAGGAAAAAATTGATTTGTTTGAATTAAAAGCTTGTGGTGTCTTATTGTTGGTTTATTAATCAAGCACCAGTCAATGAATAAGACGCTCTGAAAACCAAATCATTTCCATTCCATATTCTGAAAAATTTATCAGCCACTCCTGTTACTGCTCAAAAGGTTTCATACAGGCTTATCTATTTTTCGGTATCAAAAGTTTTCGATGAAACTTTTATTTCATTACAATGCTTGGACCTTGCCGGCTGCAATGGCTTTACCGCAAGCACTGCTGGGTTCTTCGAGCCTCATATGCCACAAATTTGCTTGTTAACGTAACCACCGGTTGAGAAATGACTTTTATCGCTGAAGAAAATTTTGTTACAAAAATCAGCATTGAAAGCTTGTTACTCTAGTACCCAATCAGCATGTCTACGTGAATGTTCAGCCGGCTTCAATTGTTACGCTAGTTGGACTTCATATGGATCGAAATGCAAATACAAATGCAAAATGAGCCGGAAGATAGGCCGAATTGCTGAGAACGGCAAATTCTGATTATCCGCCACACTTTCACCAACCCAACAGAAGTGATATTTTCGGCGGTGCGCATATTGCGATGATGCACAGGCCTGATTACATCTGTAACGCTTCCAATCTGTTTATCTTTCTTTATAATCTTGCCAATTTCCTGGACACTAGGTCAATTATGGCGCCCATATTCACCCCGTAAAGCTCAAAAAGTAGGCACATTTGAACCACCATTTTTGTAGTAGGTTTTAACTATTTTCACGCGTTCTTCGGTATGGCAAACCTTTCACTAAATAAATGATGCTTCAGATGCAGGTATTGAACACGTGACTACCTTGCCAGACCGGCGGTTTTGAAACCACTAAATGGATAACCCGTTAATATATTTCTTTACTACCTACAAATCATGTTGTCTACGAAGAAACGCCAGGTCGGGTCAAAAAAAGTTGCACATTGCACTGGCGACAGGAAAAATCCATTTTAGTAAATAATTCTTTTAACACATTTTAATATTATTGGTTGATATTGCTTTCTCTTTGAGACTACTTCGAAATACTTGCCAGTTCTAAAAGTTTGTTTAAAAGTTTTATACGTCATGTGGTATTAAGAGTTCTGTCGGTCACGAACTAGTTCGTTCAATTGAGATATTATTTCAGAAAGGTAGTAGCACTTTTACAATACTAAAAAAAAACACACGGTCTCATATACAAGAATCTAAATTTTTTTTCTTGTTTTTGTAATCACTGTAAAGTTGCCATCACCTGAAATAATCTCTCAATTAAACGAACTATTTCGTGACCGATATAGGTCTAATGGTACCACAACGTCATCACAATGAAGATCAAAGTGAGCCATTATATAGCTACTGGCAACCTGTGTAATCTAATTTACTTTGTGTCGTCCATTTTGAACCATGAATATTAATTTTAATTCACTTTCTATGCTCGCTTAACAGCGCTTCTATTTGATAATTCACAATTTCAATCGGTTTCTCACAAACGAATATAAATTTAGAAACTCAAGTGTTAATTTTAGTTCCACTTTTAAAGAAAAAATTAAGTTTTGGTTAAGAAATTGTACTGCAAAATAACACGCTCTAATTCTTTAGCATAGAACAATTTAAATATTAATTATTTTTCTTATATCTCACTCTTTGACAAAACCAACATTTTAGACTTCAAACCAATACAAGCACAAATGAGAAACCAACCAGAAAATTTCAAGCAGCTAAATTAAAGGATAAAACCTCCAATGCGTTGGTGATGAACAAAATTATGGAAAGTGATGCCAAAGACTCTTCTAGCGCTGGCAATAGCAGTAGCAGTTGCAATCAAAGCAGTAGCAACACAAGTAGTTGTGGCAGTGGCAACGGTTCTAAACCAACTACATCTTCAACTTATGCTTCTTATGCAGGTAATTGCAGAAAAAGGAAAAATGCAAGAAATAAAGCTGGCAAAACTCAACGCTATCGTAGACGTCCAAGAATGTCGCTGCCAAATATTTGGTTAAATTTAGCAGAACACGAAAAGCATGATGACAGCGCAGATAGTAAACAACGGAGGTGAGTTATTTAATTAGATTGTTTCAAATTGGAAAAGAGGAAAACGAATTCCTCTTATTATGTAAATGAATTTTGTGGAGGGAATGAAAAGTGGAAGGAGACCACTTAAGAATGAGTTTTACTTTCATGCATATTTAAACAAGTATATTTTTAGTCAAAGAACTATTAATTAAAAAGCCGTACGCATTTAAATTAATGATTAAAAAGGAAGATGCTTATTAGTTTAATACAAAAAGTCAAGGGGTTATAAAACTAGGGCGACCCAGACTCTGGTCTGTGTCACCCTTTATAATTTATTTTTACCGATTCCCCAATATTTTTCTGTCGTTCAAAGTTGAAACAATTCGGTTGCGTCCAAAGCGACTTAAAATATAAATTTTATAACATTTGTACCATGTAATGGTCGCACTCGTATTTTAAACAAGTTTCCTAGTTTTTTCGGCCCACAGGTTCAGCGCCCAATTAGCGAAATCTAGCTTCAGTTCGTGCGGGAGCAGTATTTTGTTTTTATCTAGGAACAAATCAAATGCGAATTGAAATCGAGTTGACTCTTTGGCAGTGCCCGAATTGATATTTCTGGGTCTATTTTGACTGGTACTATTTTGACTGCAAGGCCGGAATTGTTTTTTTTTTACTTCGCTACAATCTCTGTCTGGATGGTGGCTTAAGGGCCATTCGAGTAAGTTTTCAACGGTTCGACGAACTGCTACAGCACTAAAGCTATGATGACAACAAAATTAAAATTGTTTATTTATAACTGAGCCAGAATGTAGACAATATTTTTTTCTGATTTCCACACGTTCGGCAGGCGTGAAACAATGCATGGTGAAATATTTTGACAGCTTGATGGCATTGGTAACTTTGAGAGCTTCTTAACAATATAACAATTGGGAAAATTAATCTTCTATTTGGTCACCCTTTATTATACTTTTCTATAAAAGTTTAAAACAAATTGCACTGCGAAACGTAAATAAATTCGAAAACGTAGACATTCTTGGAAAATAGTGAGAGTAATTTTCACCTTATTTTAGAAGCACACAGCAGGAAGCAGGAACCAGATCCATAAAAACAATCGATATCTAAAAATTACTCCAAGGGATAGTTATTTGAACCATCGTAGTATAAAATCTAAAATATTTAGAAATCAAAAGAAAATCGCATTTAAAACACCCCTTTTGGCGACACTGCTAATCATGAACTAATTTTTATAGGCCATTATGGAAAAATGGTGATGAACTGACCCAACATACTATATAGAAATCTTACGAAATTCTCAAAATTCACTGTTTTTTATTTTCTTTTATTCAAGGTTCGGATATTATTTCAAATATCCTACCATTATAGTTCCATTAAGTACTCCCTGGATCACCATTTCCATATAGTGCGTTGGATCAGCCCATCACAATTTCTATAATGGCCGCTGGAAATTAGTTTATTAATAAGAGTGCCGCCAAAAGAAGCGGTTAAAAATGCGATTTAATTTACTTTACTTTTTTACATTTAGATTGTTTTTATGGATCTGGTACCTGCTTCCTGTTGTTGGCTTCTGAAAATAAGACCAAATTTACTATTACCGTTAAATTGCCAACAGTGCTCTGTTGAGTGAAAATTGAGCTGCAACTAAAAAATTCGGTTTGCGGCTCGACTAGTTAAATTTAAATTTATCTTCCCACACATAATTATTGTTGCTGACTAGAGGACAACATTTTAATAACGTTTTAGTTTCGAAGTCAATTATCATCATATTTATATATAAAGTTACGGTGCTCCGATAAGCCCGTTAGTAGCGTTATTTTCGTATAAAAATATTGAGGCATTGGGTTCATTTCCCATCAAAGGCTCTGGTCTGTTTTACTACAATGGGTGAAGGCCTTTGTTATTATGCCCGGTAAAGTAAATTAGCTTATAATTTCTTATTCTATTCTAATAATTATAGAACAAGATTTTATATAAAGTTTGGTAATTTTTAAGGTAACAAAAACGTTGTAACGCTTTTAATTTACATGCAAATTTGTAATGAAATTATTATTAATAGAAATTGCAAATGTGTATGTGTGCATAACTATAGGATGTTTCCCGCACGCATATATATATATATATATAACACTGTGGCAATAACAAAGGTGAACTTTTCAATAATTATACACTTTACCACACGCGTACTCGTAAAATGATACTCTTCTCACAGCTGAGTACGAAAATAAAACTTCCGTTTATGGGAGCGTGTAATAATAGATAAATGAGGGAAATGTCATTGAGCAGCATTGTGTGGATAAATATTTTTTATTATTATTTTTTGATAACAGCTAAACACATGCAAGTTACAACATGTCTATTTTAAACATCCATATTAGAAAAAATTGCAAACAACTAACGGACAAAGAAAAATTTCACCTTAAGAACATGTTTTTCAATGCCTGCTTGCCTCTTAAGCGCCAATCGTGCTATAAGATCGAGTAACACGACTTGTCAAAAATTCAAGTCAAATAAGAAAATATTTATTTAAACGTTGAGAACTTTTTATTCAATTAGGGTCGCATTTTTACAGTAGCAACCTAATGGTGCTTTCTTTTCTACAAAAAAATTAACATTTTTTGCCCTCTTAGTATACTCGAAATAATGGCGAAAGGCATTGCCTTTCATGATCTGCATAAAATCCCAAATAATAAGTGAGTGTTAAGCATTCAAAAGGCAAAATTATAGTTAGTTCAGAAGCGACCACGCCATAAGACGATACCAAAAGCAGATGTTGAACAAATGGACTTGTTGAATGCTTCGCCGCTGACAGCGCGTTGCCGCAGATATTTTTTTTAACTTGCTCCGGGACAATAAGGGCTTATAGGTTATCGACATATTTTGTTCATTTGCTACTTTTTTCCAAAAAAAACCTATGAAAAGCATGACACGCTAAACAATTTCAAGAGATACCGCCGCCGCCACCCACCCGATATTGTTCAGCCAACGTCGCTGAAAGTATAGTTTCCGCTTCTTTCTCCGCTACTTGCTCGAAGTAAACAAATACGTCTCTTTCATTTAATTTCAAGTGTGATAGTGTAGGCATACACTATAGCGATCATTAGATTTCTCTCTGCAAAAATCTAATGAAAATCTAAACACTTGTATGAAGGAGGCTTTACCGTCCAACTGCAAGTCTGTTGTATAGAATATCCTGCATGGATCTGAGTTCATTTTTGAAGCTGATTTTTTAATAACAACAGCGGTGCAGTAGTAAGAAAACGAATCGCTCGCAGTAGAAAAATTCTTAATTATAAAAAACTAAAACTACGACATTTTATTTCATGATTTTCTACTGCTGTTGAATACCGAAGTTACTTTGAACACGTCGCCGAAATTTGGCCAAGACCGGGAATCGTTCCCCCATAGTCCGAATATATTGGTGAAATCGTGAACTTTGATTCATGTTGCAAATCAAATAAATCCGATAAATTTGTAGAATACAAATTGTAAATTCCGACAGTGAACTACTAAAGTCCCAATGTTTCTAATTAAATCATTAAGCTCGTTTTGATTGAATGGTCTCGATTCAAAATTATTTTCTGTGACGAACTCATATATGGTCGTGCGGCCTCATCAAGTACATACAGTTGTAAAAAAGAGTATTATTTCACACTCAAATTCAAGCCGATTTCAAAAAGTATTTCAATTTCGCCAATTTAGTGCAACATATTTAGAAATGAACACGTAATTTTTCATAAATGTTGCATAATTTTTAGAATGGAACACATACAGAAATGTTACCTCAATTAAAATACTCCTCGATATTATATGCCGTAATTTGCCCCCTGATCATGTGAAAAATTTCTATATATAATTCTATATTCTTAACGAAACTATTGTAGGCAACAGAAACATGGTCTGTTCATCGGTGAAAGCGATCATATCGCGCACTCACTTTAAAGCCGACACTACTGGAAACTATGGAAGACACTCGTTATTAATGTGTTAAATGTGTTAAATTCCACCTGGTTTTTGCTATTGTAAATTAAGAAAAAAAACACAATAATTGCACTTCACTTCAACTGGCAAATAGTGCATTACGTAAAACATATTAAAAGTACATATTAAATTAATTAAAGTCCGAAAATAAGAAATTAATGAATTACTTTAATATATATTTTTTAATTTTATTTTAAATCAATATTAACACGGTGTGACAGTGAAAATGTACTTTGAAAATAACCTTGTGGGGGTTGAAGGTCTTCTCGAGAGAATAATTATGTCATATGGCGACTTTTTTTTAAATTTTGTTAGAAATTCTATTTGTTTTTAATATTCTTTAAAAACATATTTAACAGCGAGTGAAAAACAGGTGAAGTTCTAATAATACGTACGGCCATAATTACAACTTGCCTTTAAAGCTCACTTTAGTAAAAGCTACCTTTAGCTGAAATGTGGAATAAAGTGACCTTTAACTATTATTCCTTATTACAACTTTCTTGTAAAATAAAGTTAATCTTTTTGAAAATATGTTAGTGCAAAAGCGAAAACCGACTTTTTTTGACAAATAAAATTGGTTTTTGAAAATACTTAGTGGCAACGGCTCACTTGTATTTATTTGTTTGCTGACAAAAACCCGTTGTGATATTTTTCTTTTCAAAAAATATTTTCCAGCTCGTTAATATAAAATAAATGTGGTTTCTTTGTTGTTCAAATTATGGCAACTCCAAATCTATAAAACTCACGTTAACATGTCCCCTTTAGCTTATCGGACAGCTTTATCTTAAAGTAATAACGAAAAACGAAATAATCTGTCCGACAACATCCTAATTTTAATTATCGGCAAGTTGTAATCATGCCGCTTAAAGTTTTAAAACGTGTTGAAAGCAATAAGCATAAGGTCTTTATGCCACCCTTGACGATCTTAGCGCGAGCTACGCCTGATCATGTGATATCATGGGCGGTTACGACCTGAAATTAAACTCAGTTAAGCTAAATTCCCATAACTAATTTTATTCCACTTTTATGGATGAAAAATATGTTCTTATTTTAATAGAAATATTTGCTGTTTTATTATTGTACACCCACCAGGCATTTAATAAAAAAATAAATATGCTATATGAAATATTTCGTATGTACTTTATTTATCGGTTAAAACACAAAAAATATGTACAAATCGATATACCCTTTCTATAAACACATACATATGTACATTGCTCTATCCATAGAAGAAACTAACATTGAAAGTAATAGTAGCAAAAAAAAAATTATTTATAAAAAGCCCAAAAATGTTGCAATAGATTACAAAGAAAAAAATATGCAAAAAATAGTCGTTGTGCAACAAATATTTCGAACAATAAATTGTGTAATTTTAGTTGGCAACATGCATGATGATGCATGAAAACGATTTCGAGAATTTCAACTTCGGGGAATTAGGCATCAGTTTGGCAATTGGAATGAAAGTAACAGCGGGCTGCATGCTATAACGAAGTCCTTGAAAAATAGCACATACACACATACATACGCACGCATTCATATGTAGAGACAAATATGCAAATTCTTTTATTCAGCTGTTGATGTAATAAAATTTATAATAAAAAAATAGCAACAACAAATGGTTCATTTCACTGTGATTACATCAATATAACATATATTGCAAATATGTCTATTTAAAGCACATACCTGAACAAATTTCTCAGAGTAATAAATTCATTGGAAAAGGCTGATACGGAGAGTGTTTTAATATAGACAATACAGTGAAGGAAAAAAAATTAAAACATAAAAACAGCAAAATAAGTAATTATCCCCTACACATGCGCAATTATAAATGTGCTCGAATTTTTCAAGTCTTAGTTACAAAGTTATACTTAGAGTGATATTGTATGAGGCGAATGCCTATAAAGTCATTGGTTACTTTTTTGTAAAAGGGAATCATGTTATCTACAGCAATAAAATATTATGATTCCATATCTTCATAATATGATTATGTTATTTCCATATTATGTTCACGCAGATGCCTGAATATTTTAGCATGGAATTTCGTCTTTGATCATAATATGATAATTTTGCAAAATAGTAAATATAATCTTGTCGTTTTCAAATTTAAAGTTGAATAAACCTCACATAAAGATATGTTTTCGATGAAACTTTTATTTTATCTAATGTTAGGACCTTGCCCTTATGTACGAACTACAATATCATTTAAGCGAGCGCTTCTAGATTAACTGCAACAGTCGATCCTTTTGAGCTAGTTTTTCACCACTTTTTCGGGCGGTATCGCTGAGAATTTCACTTTAGTTTTTAATTCACTCTTAATGTAGAATTGCAAAGGTGCTTGCGATTCGTTGTGACTCCTGTAAAAGCTGATTCCTTATATCTTGTACGTTCAGGGTGGAGTATATTTAATCATACAATTTTGTTTTTGAATAACTTTTTTACTAAATAAAAAAGTAATTTTGAGTGATGGAAATCTTTATTTGGACCTTTAAGATTTGTTTTCTTAAGTGGAAAATATTATGTCCGCCAAGTTTTATGCCCGCTTTATCGCATTTTCCATGACTCCGGAAGACTTCCGGTAATAACTGTTCGCATTCCTGTCGAATATTATCCTTAAAGGATATGATTGTCTGGGGCTGGTTGGCATAATCCCGCATAGCCGAAACCGTTTTGTCTCCAAACCAAAGTTGAGAAGTCTGGGATGGGTTATTGGAGCGATTTTCACACGCGACTGACCTTCAGCAGACATTAAGTGAATCACTGTTTGCACTTTGTACTGTAACACTTGCAAGTCTTTCACTAAAATTCACTGTAGGGTCTGTCTGGTGATGGACAATTTTTTTGCTTTTAGCGACATCGGTAACCACAACCGCGATATTCTCCAGGCCAGGACCTGAAAGGCCCGATTGGCGCGGTACGATTATGAAATCGGCGTCGAAAATCACGCTGCGCTAAAGCGATCGACCGATTATTGCTAAAAAAAAAATCGACACAATTATTCCATGCTCTTGCGGAGGGAGTATAGCGCTCCATTGCTTGTCTGTTTGTATAGTGCAGCTGTCTAGTTCACAACTGTCAAATATGATTGACGTACGACGTTATTACAAAAGTTATATCTTCCGATAGGGTGATTCATTTTGCACCACCCTATATTCTCTGAATAATTCTTTATCCTCATATTTTATTCAAAAATAAACTCATCCTTCTGCTGTGAAGTGTAATAAATATTTTATGCTTTTGTATACAAGACATTTTTTTTATTTGTATCTTGTCTGCCACCCCTTATAAAAAAAGTTCTATTTATGTAGAATATTTCGATGCTGTTCCGCAGGGAATTTAAATAACGATAAATTACTTCGATTTGAGGTAATGGAAGAAATATTTCAGCACTCATTTTAAATTATGCTTAATTATAATTTAAATAAATTATCAAGAGAGTTTTTTTAATACTAGAATTTATTTATTTTGTTTAAAATGTCTGTTATCTTGTTGTGTTATTTGCAATGCAATACTTTCACATACAAATTTCTTTATGACGATACAACTTGTAATTATGTCCCTAAATTGAGAGTTGCATCGTTACTATTTATTCATGTGAAACTCATGTGATTCGGAGCCTTTGAGGGCCAATTGATTTGAGACAAGATATGACCTTGACATATTTTATTTTTTATTTAAGTTGAAAATAAAAAGAGTTCATTAGATTAAAACACAAGGTGACTGTAGTAGACTGGAGCTATTCAACTTCAATTTCATATTGGGATGAAACAATTTTATATTGGGAATAAAAAAATTTAAGAGATCTGCAGCCGTATTCTGTAATTCTCGTAGCTAATTTTCTATTTCGATCGCTAAAATGCTAAAAATAAATGTGGGCGAATATTTTAGCGAAATCGCTAAATTTGTATTCTGTAACTCTAATCTCTTAGCTAAAATTTACTATTTTCGCCGTAGCTAATTTGCTAAAATAAGTCTATCCTTTTCCTTCTATTTGCAATAATGCTGTTAGAAAAAGACAAACTTATGACGCTCGTTTTTGACATTTGATATTAGTGTTACCTAACTTTATATTTTGTTTTCCATATAAATGTTAAGAATTTCGCACCAAAAAGTTTTAAAAATATGTTGTAGAACGTAAATTTTTAAAATAATGTTGAATATACTAATCAAAATTTATTTTATTTTGTAATATATTTGTTCGGATAATAATACAGTTCATGATTTACGTATATTATTTTTTCAAGAAATCGCCAATGTTGATATTGTATAAAAAGCTTCAAAATCTGGCAATACTATAAATGATTTGTTTATTTGCTGTAAAATAAAATTTTCTTATTATTTTTCAAAACGCTAAGGCCAATGAACAAACCACAAAGATTTCCGCATATTGACCCACGCTCTCTTCCACATTTCGCCGTTTTTGCAGGCTCCACCTAAAGCGTTCAGCTTTTCAGCTAACGAGTCCCACTGCTCAGAGAGGCTTTTTTGCTCCTGTGGAGTTCACAAATCTAGGCAAAAGGTTTTTTATTTTAACTTAAAAAAATGTTTTTTTAAAAGATTATTTTACCTATCGTGCGCAAATTCTGCATGCTCCTCCATATATTGTATAAGCGCGTACTTTTGTTATTTTATAATTCTTTTGCTTACTTCCTCCATGATAAATAAAATTAAAAGAATCTCAAAAAAATTTAAATTACAAAATATTTACATTGCACTTACTTTTTAGCAACACAAAATATTTATTGCTAAAAATTAAGCATTTAGGAGACAAATAACAGCTCTTTAGTTGTTAGAGAATACAAAATAGGAGAATTTTAGCGATGACAACAAACGCTAAAAATACGGCGAATTTAATTTTTAATAGATAGCTCAATTTAGCAATGCTCGTTATAGAATTGCATTTGTAGCTAAAAATCTCTAAATTGATTTTAGATATATTTAGCGATGGAGATTAAGCTTAAGCGACTTACAGAATACGGCTGCTGGACTATCGAATTAAAAAAGCACTTATTTAATTGCAAACATTGAGGAACATGATAACAAATTTAAAGCAAATGTTGGAAAATATTTTTTTTTTCAGCTACCCAAAGTACGTTATAGAGGACAGACTAAAGGCCACACGAATTATTAAATACGAAAATAGAACAGACAACTGAGAATCAGTGACCAGATTATTGTGTAACAAGATACTAAGCGACATTTAAAATCTGCTTTGTTATGGAAGGGGAAGCTGAGCAAAAGCCGATGCACAAAACTGTTATGCTTCGATAACAAATTTAAGTTGCTTTATGAAACTCTTTTGTTGGGCAAGTAAAAGGACTTTTCGTTACACATTCATCAATGATGGCCGAAATGTTGTTATTCATTATATCAGCCTTTCACTGCATAATTCGATTAACTCCACTTCTTGAAAAACCTAAAAGTTAAGTGTCACAGCTCTTGTCATAATCTTAGCTTTTTATATTTGTTATAACTTTATTAAATAATGAAGATTTATATTATTAATGAACAACAAATGAACAACAACAACAATTTTCGGAGGCCATTCGGATTAACTCCATACTTTATTTTTAAATTGTTGTAATAAAAGAACTCGAATGCATTAGCAAATAGTAATAGTAAACTTTTTAATGGCGACTTTAAGGAATAATAAATCAGTGGTTGTAAATAAATAAATATTATATCATAATGAAGCAATTATCAATTCTTCCGATTGCAGTAGCAAAAATGTTGTAACAATTACATATCTAAGTATGAAAAAATTCCGATAACTGGGCCGTTGTTATAAGGTGTTTTTTTTAAACCTGATAGAACTTTAAATTGTAAAAATAACGCAAAAAATTTAATTTTTAATCAAAAAATTTCTTTTATAAAAAATTTAATTTAAACAAAATTTACTTTCTGAAGGCATCAATGACAATAGCTTGTTTAAAAATCGACTCAGTTTTTTTGCAAGTGCATTATTTTAAATAAAACGCAAAGCACGTCGAACAAGTGAATCATAGTATTATGCTGACACATTTTTTAACGATATTTTCCATGTAGTTGCTGGCTTGTTGGTTTAGACCTTTAACTTTAAATAACTACACTGAAAAAACTAATTCAACAATATTCAAGAATACGATCTAATTCTGGTCACCGAAACAAGAAAGTGTACGATCAGGAAATGTCTGATGCAGTAATTGATTTTTTTTTATGATTTTAATTCAGGACTAATTACAGCCACTTCTTTACCAGCCATATTTTTTCAGAAGTAGGGTCCAGTGATGCCTCCAGCACAAAATCCGCACCAAATAATAAATCCGTTGGGTTAGAACGGTTAGTCATTGTATTCTTTATCGTACTCGTTTTTCAATATTTGCTTTATCCAGCTTTTAGTTAGCTTTGAAGGCATTTGGAAAAAGAGTACTATAAAGAATACAATGAGTAGAGTTACAGTAGGGCAAATTGCGTTCTAACCCAGAAGTTCTCGTATTAAATTTTTCATCATTAGGTGAGTTAAATAGAGGATGTTTTCAATAGAGAGGCACAGAGAGTGCTGATGACGTATATAATGGTACAGAAAATACATCTTTTCCATTGTGATAGTGTGAAAACTTTTTCAGTGTTCTATAAAAATTATCGCATTAATAAAATAAAATAAAAATTTCTCTTAAATGAAAAAATAATAAAGGAAATAATGAAGGAACCTGAATAAATTATTCATCTTAGTTCGTAAGGTACTGAAACTTAAAAAGGTGGAAAAATATTCCTCAATTCAATGTGAAGCTGAAAACAAGTTAAATAGCTCCATTGTGATTTACCAATTTAAAAGTTCCCCTCGGTAATAAATTTCTCCTTATTTTTTTCATTTTGAACAGTAACTTAACTAATACAATCATTATAGCTTATCTTAATAAGCAATCATGTTTTTAAAAATCGTCTGTAAAGTTTAAAATTGCTCTTCTGTAAAACGACAAAACCACACTTAAGCACTATTTCCAAGCACATTTTTCAAACTAATTTTCGTCATCCCTTGTCAAGTTAGGCTTGGTGACAAACCGGTTTCGGCTATGTGCCATCTTTCTTTAGTGTAATTTTTCGTTCTCTTTTGCCTTATTGACACATAATTTATGAAATGTACAAAAAGTTATAAAAAAAAGTCAAACCTAAAATATCAAATAATAAAACAGTGACCTTGACACCATCATATTCGCAAATGCTGAAAAGGAGCGAAACTGGAAATTTGGGCATGAATAAATTATCTTTTTTGGAACATAAATATTACAAGCGAATAGTGCTGGTTGTTGTGTCCTTGAATTTGTATTTTAACTGGATTTATTTTGTCTGTTTTTTAAGTAAAACGAATATAAGTTATTTGTCCATGGTTCAGCGGCATTAATATTTCCATTGTTTCTCTCGCAGCTAAAATATTTCAATGAATGACTTTTTTCATATTTCATGAACAGAGATTTTTTTCCTTTTGCAAAGCGCCGACCCTTTGTATCGTAGATAGAGTGAGAGAGGGAGAAGAGAGCATGAATAAGAGAAATTTAAAGTATTTAACTTTCACTGAAATATATTTCTGTTCTTCTTAAATTAAATCATGGATTAGAGGAATTAACAAATTGTGCACAAAAAGTCCTAGTAAAAAAAAAATTACCTTTAATTAATGGAGTTATGTTTATGGTAGAGTGGATTATAGAAAAGATTGTTACGAGTATTATATTATTATTCTCATAAATTTCTCTTAGTACGGGCCCCGAATTATAACCAAATAAAAATTGACTGATTTATCATGTCGGCAACTTATACTTATTTTATGAAATTTGTTATCTTCAATTCCTTCATGCAGAGAACAACACTTGTTTGAGATAACAATAACCTAAGAGCAACATATTATTATTTAATTATTGAATTATATATAATTTTCCAAAGATGTCCTAATATGATCCAAATTTAGTCTCCCGTCATTCATAATATGATTTAACTATGTACATCTACAGATGATCATAACATGACCCAACATGATTCGAAACCGGTTCGTCTCCAAACCAAACTTAACAAGGGATGACAGAAATTCGTTCCAAAAATCTACATGACTCAAAATGATCACATAATGATCGTACTTACCTTTGCATTTGTTATTTCCTACCGATATTTTGTTTTGTAGCAACTGCTGCTGATTATTTTGAAACAATATTACTCTCTGATAACACAATCATAATTTGATTAAAAACGACAAACTTTACTTATAAGATTTACTATAACTATTTAATGATTATAATCATAATATTATTTTTGTAAAGTTGCAATACTTCGGCTGCGGTTAGAACTTTAGTAAATAATTTACTATTCAAGCCAACTATGTAGCGATTTTTATGGATGTTAATCATTTTGTTTGTTTTAGCAAAAATTATAATCTGTTCCCCACAAGCTCCGTGAACATAACATAGTTGTTGTGACCATACTATTTGAATGGTGCTCAAAGAGCGCCTCGGCAGGAAGGCCAGCAAGGTGCTTGGGTATAATAGGTCTACTTTAAGCTGGATCACTCCGTTAGTGACAGGACATGGAAACTTTAAGTACCATCTGGCTAAGATGAAAGTCGTAGAAGATGATACTTGCAGACTATGCCTGGAAGAGGCAGAGACGGTAGCGCACATTGTGTGTGAATGTCCAGCACTGGCTAGCATAAAGCTTAAGACCACGGGCAGACACTTGTTAGATGTGAATGCCATGGGGGAACTAAGCCTTAGACAAATGCCAGCAATTACAAAAGACTCCGTGATGAGGAAGAGTATCGACAGTTACCAGTCGACAGTCTGAAATCACTTTAGTCAAGAGTAAAGGCTAGGGCTAGCACGAGACTCAATTGAAAGTAAGGTCGTTGTGATTACGGATCGGTTCCCTGAAATAAATTTGAGGAGCGAAATGGGGGTCGAAAGGACCCAGAAAGTAAGTGGTCTGCTTCGATATCCCCCCATACATTAATAATAATAAATACTATTTGATCTGCGTGAAGGAGTCTCTTCAATCCCAGGATGTTTTTTTGTTCACTGTATTCGTGTTCTATAACTTTTCGTCTTAACTCAATCCTTATTTATTTCTTTTTAACATTTTTCTATTTTAGGGTTTTTTAATATAAAATTACAAATGAGAATGAGTTTGGAATTTATTAGAAGTTTTGAGAAAGAGAAAAAAGTGTTTGTGTATCATTGCACGTTGCAATAATAAATAAATTTTAGAAATTTACAAGAATTTTTAATAAAGTATTTATAGGTTATTTAAAATTTAACATGAGAAATATTTTTAGTTTCTATGAAAATGAAAAACAAATTTTTAGAAAAGGGTTTGTTTTAAATAAGTTGTGGGCAAAAGTTCTTAGTTCTTTTGAGTGCAGAATGTCTGTTATAATTCCTGAACAAAATGCTACAAATAATTAGGATTGCCCCAAATTAATAAAACTGTAGTGTGCAATCATAAAATATAAACCTTGATCCAATATCCAATAATATAGCAGACCGAGATCAAAACAAAAGGAAGCTTGAAATTGTTTTTTTTTTTTTTTGTAGGCAAGGAAAATTGCATTAGTATGATTAGCAAACCTTCCGATAATTATCAGTAATAATTTTAATTACGGGCAAAAGAAAATGTAAAAAAAAATAAAGTTCCAATTTCCAGTATCACCCTGCAAAATGGAAATTGCATCCAATTGAAGCTTCTAGGTTAAAGTCTTCACTAAACAGCGACAATAACATAAGAAACCTTTAAAGTGAACAAATTGCGCTTCGGATGGGTTAGCTGAAAAAACGTTCATTCTTTTAGAAATATTGTTCAGCTGCAGCAACGCTACTTTATTCTACTTTACTTACCCTTAACTGAAACCTATCAATAGTGTATTTTATTGCTGGTAATATTTTACTGTGGAAATAGAAGCGAATTTACATCTTGCGTGAATTAAAAAAACCTAAATAACGCATGCGAAAATAAAAGTTTAAATTAAGTGGCCCATATGACGGATTATCCATTTACCGGCCGTCTGGCAAGGCTGTCAGCTATTGAGGTTTGCTATTTACGAATACATTAACAACCGATCGTTTCGGTACGTGTAAAAATAGTTGTTAAAATTTACCATAAAAATGGTGGTTCAAACGTGACCACTTTTCGAGCATTACGGGTTGATTATGATGGTCATCATTATAGACCTACTGTGCAGGGAATGGCATGTTATAAAGTAATTGCAATGTGAAAGTGTTGCGGATAATCCGAATTTCTCGATACTACTGCTTTCTCAGCAACTGGGCCTATCTTCCGGCTCATTATGGCGTATTTTGCATTTAGATTTTCATCTTTATCCATGCAAAGTCCAACTCACGCAAAAATAAAAGCCGGCAGACCATTCACAACGCCGTATATATGCTGATTGAGTGCTAGAGCAACACGCTGATTTTTCGAACAAAGTTTTCCTCAGCGAAGAAGATCATTTCTAACTCGGTAGTTACGTTAACAAGCAAAATTGTCGCATTTGGAGCTCGGAGAACCCAGAAGTGGTAGTGGAAAAATATTAATCCTTAGCTTACTTCTATCCCGTATACAGCAAATCACGTACAAGTTTCACTGTTCGCTAAATTTTAATTTAAAATTTCTTTAAATTTTTGCAGATTTTTTCCGTTTAAAATTTCTAAACGTCTATTCCTTTCATTATTTTGTTAAGTCTTTCATTATATTTAGGTAAAGAAGATAAAACTAGGAAAATAAATAACTTCAAGGAAAAAAATTGACACCAAAAACACATTTCACAGAAGAAAAAACTATAAGAAACTTTTGCTACTTCCGCATCCTTCATTTGCTATTTTGTTCGAGAGAATTCAACAGAGAAAGTAGAAACTCATAAAGTATTTTCATAAATGGATATCTGTGTTGTAGAAATTTAAGGCTTTAGTTATGTTGTTAAAGTGCTGGCTTTAGTTATAGGGTCACAAGAAAGTTATAGAAAAAGAAATTAAAAAATGTCTCCTAAACAACAATAAAATAAAATACTTGATTTATTGTGCAAAACTTGCTGAAATAGAAATATGTAAAAATCATTAAATTCATTTTCGTACCTTTAATTATTTGTTGTACTGTGCGTAAGAAATACTGTAGACAGGTTTTGTATGTAGCTGTGAATATGTGTCACCTTTTAAATCCTTTTGTTACTTACATTCATACGTGTATTTCTATAAGTGTAGCTTCCAGGTAAATTGTCTAAGTTTGCATATGAGAAAGTCATGCAGACATGTCATTAGCAGGACACAATGAAAGCTTCATTCGACAGTACTCCAATAAGTTTTCACTATTTTATTAATATTTATACGGTTGAAAAATATGAATTAAAATATAAAAATAGATTTTAATTAAATATCTGAATTTTACTTTGTGATCTTTAATTAGAATCCAATGTAAAGGGTGACCGGATAAGAATGATGGAAAAAGGAAATTAAATAAAACAACAACGGTGAGCTATCAAACTGATTCTGACTTTGTTTTGTAGCTACACATATAGAACAAAAAAGACATGGTTGAGGTAACCATAATCTCAAAGCAACATATTATGAATGAGTTATAAGGTTGTAAAGAAATCATATTATTATTGTAGATAAAAATATTATGGTCCTGTCAGAAATATAAAAATGCAAGAATGTTTTGTTACTGATTGGCTCAGGCTGAGGTACAAACCACTTAGGCTAACCACTTAGGCTATAGCAACCTAATACTTTGATTAAACACCAAACATTTCATAGTTGAGTTATTAGCAAAAATATTTTGTAGGTTTTTTGTAATGTAGAGGTTATATCGAAGCACTCTTTTCGACTCCCTTCTTTTCACGAATTGATTTCAAGCAACTTATTTGTGATTTACGACTACCTTACTTTTATGGAGTCACGTGCTAGCACTAACCTTTGCTCTTGGCTGTAGTGATTTCATATTGTCGACCTTCTTCCAAAAAGTCTCTTGTAATTGCTAGAATTTGTCTAAAGCTTATGTCACCCAAGGCATTCACATTTAACAAATGCTTTATGCTAGCAATGTGCGCTACCTTATCAGCCTCTTCCTCAGGAGTGTATATGCAGACCCTTCAGATTTCCTACATTGGCTAATAAACACTGGAGTTCCTTCAGAGATAAATCTCTCCTCTTCTTGCGGGCTTGATTCCTATCTGAATCTCACCGTCTAACGCCTTAGGATTACATTTAGGGATTGACTCCTTCACCCCTCGAGCCATTCTTGCCCACCTCTCCTGGTTTCAGGCCTTTGTAAATTAAAACCGATGTTCCTTCTGAAATATTTTATAATTCTCACGAGTACTGAAAAAATAGATGTCCACTCATACAGAGCTCCATAGGCACGGGTAGGTTTGTATTAAAACTGGAGGTCGACTGGTATCCAGAGTTCGCATACTAAGAGCTAAGCACCTATTGGTCACGCATCCCCGGCGTATGCTGTTTCACCGCGGTTTAGGAAATTTTATAAGAGTATGTTAACTTATCTCCGCTTATTTAGCTAGACTCCTTGCAGATACACGAACTTGTTACCGGCCGCCACCACGAAGACGTATAAGTCAGAATTCTGACACTCAGTTACGGCAAGTCATTCCTTTATGCCTGCAAGTTGTCGGCCAAGTTTGTTATTGTTTATAGTATAACTTGTTTACCGCAACAGAAGTAATGTTTAAAATGTCTTCAAATAACCATTACATGTTTGCCACGACGATATTTTGTTGCAGCAAGCATAATATGATTGCCATTAGGTAGCAAATTTAAATTGCCGCCTTGGGTCCCCACAGTCCGAGATGATTTTTTGACCAAATTCCGGATTTCTGGCCAACATTTCCAGTGTCCAATTAGCGAGATAAAAATGATCGTCTGCCTTGATTTCTCACTTTACTTCCTGGCGATGCCTAATTCAGCCGATCAAACTATTTTCTATACTGGCTGGTACGAGGGCTACGTTTTTTCTTAACTTCGCGTGAATCTATCTCTTATTGGTGGCTTATGGTCCTAGAGAGTGTTGTCACGCTCAAACTTTTCCGTGATACTAGGAATTGCCAAAAAATGCCGAAATTCACGCTGGTTATTTACAACTCAGCTGTAATTTCTATCATAATTTGTAATCATTTCCCCCCGTTCGGCAGGCTTGATGAAATGGTGAAGACTACAGAATATTTTGCCAGCTGGATAGGATTGGAAACTTTTTCACAGCTTTTAAAATGTAACAGTTGGCAAAACTATCGCTAGATCTGGTGACTCTAGCATTTTAGCACAAACCAACTTGTTTCATCATAGCTCGACAACGGCAAACAATTTCACAAAATTTTACATTAAACAAATAGTCTCTCGATCCAATTACTATTGGAGTTGCCAAAAATATCTCTCTCTCTCAACTAATTGTTGTTTTGTAAACACAAACCTTGGCCAGAATACATGCACACGAACGCATTTTTAAAATATTTTATTGCGGCTTCTTTATGTTGCATGTTCTCAACAAATAAAACGTGTGTTTTGTTGATAACAATTTTCGGGTTTAATTAGACATTTTAATGGTTTCTACATAAAAATCCATTGAAATGAAATTTGTGCTAAGATGTGGCCTTCTGCAATAGCAAGCAAAATATATTTCGGTTAAAGGAGAATGTAAGGAAAGCTTTACATATCATGAGTAGGAAGGAACTCATAGCAAGAAGAATTTTTTTTATGTAGGGAGAATATCGTAACAGATCGCTAACTTTATGGATGCCTTTTTCGACCCCCTTTTTTCCTCGAATTGGTTTCGGGCAACCGATTTGTAATTCACGACTACCTTAATCTCAATCAACTCTCGTGATATCATTAGATTTTACTATCAACTATAGCGATTTCAGACTGGCGACTGGTGACTGTCGACCTTCTTCCTCATCACGGAGTCTCTTGTAATTGCTAGCATTTCTTTAAAGCTTAGATTTACCATAGCATTTCCATTTAACAAGTGTCTGCCCGTGGTCCTAAGTCTTATGCTAGCCAGTGCTGGATATTCGCACACAATGTGTGCTACCGTCTCAGCCGCTTCCCTAGGAGTACCTTTGGGGGTAACCTGTCTAGTCCTTTCGGGGTTGTCTGGTCCCTATAGTCACAATTCCTCCATTGGCAAATAAACACACAATATGTTGCTCCTAGGCTCTGATTGCTAGTCATGATGTGTTACTCAAACATTATTTGAATTTATTAAAGATAGTATAAATCTGATTCGGAAAAAATACAAGCTTGAGGAAGCCCAAAAGGAAAGTCTAATTTTCGACCACTTTTTGCAGCAATAGAGGCTGGCTGTCACTTATAACGTGGCGATTGTTGCCTTCCAAGGCATCAAGCGTCTTTGTCTTATCGTCGTACATAGACTTCACATAGCACCGCAAATATAGTCCGGCGGTGTAAAGGCACATGATTATGGAATCCACTTTACAGGGCCGTTAAAGGCATTTAATTGTGGTGCAAAAAAGTCAGTAATCAAACAGCTATAGCGGTCACAATTAAATGTAACGGTCTGGCCGGCATTTTTCAAGAAATACGCATCAATGATTTCACCGATAAAGCTCACCAAACAGTGACGTTTCGAGACGTAATGGTTTTTCGGCAATGGCTTGGGAACTATCTTTGCTTATTCGAAAAAAATACGCTTCATTGCTGAACAAAATTTTCATGATACTTTTCGTAAAAATCCGAACAATTTGCTGGCATTGTTCAAGTGTCAGTCTAAACATAAAACAAGTGACAGCTGTTAAAACGGAGCACAGATCAAGCAGTGTTGCCAACTTAAAGTTCCATACGTCTAAAAAAAACAGGGTATAAACAAAATGTGCTGCAAATTTTTATCGATATGCAGGACTTAAATCAAAAACTATCTTGATTAGAGCTTTTCATATTCTCATTCTTCACAGGATCACGTGCTACACGCACTTAAGAAAAGAGTGTAAAAAATATCATCAGGCAGTTTGAATGCCAGATGCTTAACTTTTAATGTTTTAACTCTCCAACCTTTTTTTCACTATTTGCTCCAGTCCATATTGATAATTCAAACACAAATGGTCGCAACTCATTGATGAATATTTATCATTCAGCCATCGAATATTGGCCGCTTCATGTTTCCATCTCATGATTATAATTTATTACTCAATTTTATTACATCTAAAAGAAAATATAATAAATTCCAGTTAAATACTTAAAGTTGTTAGTTTAACTTTTTTTATATTTGAACTTTTGATGTCGAGAGTTCATGATACTTGGCTAAATTTTTTCATTTGTTTTTTTTTTTTCAATTTTTAAAAATTCTTTTGAAAGTGTTTTTTTTTTCTTTCTTTCGAAAAATGTTTCGTATTAATTTGAACAATTTGATACTGCTTTCAACGATGTTACTCTTTTTTTTCTTTTGGTTGGCTTAGTTCCTTTTTTGGTTTTTAGAACCATTAAATAGTGGTTTAATGAACTTTTATGGCAATGAGCGAAAAGAACGTAAATATTAAACGTGACTATGAGAAGTGCAAAAAAAAAATGTTGTCAGGGGAATTATTATTGTTAAAAATGCATAAAGTCATGGTCTTGGCTGTTACGCGATCAAGTGAAGGATTTGCAGCAAGTCTATTAACCTGAAAGTATGTGAAAAGCAGATCGTCAGGTGAATATCTAATTTTAGAAAAACTTAATGTTTAAACATGCCCCTTAATTGTGTTATGAGGAAAATAGAACAATTAAGGTCTTAATTGGGCTGAATTTTCCATACAATAACTCAATTAATAAATTGAGCAATTAGTATTTAATTGAAGCAAAAAATGCAGCTCTGGTGAAGTGTGTTTAGTGAAAAGCACAAGCTCTGTTCAATATAAGTATCGAGGATAATTCAACAGGGTTACCGCAAAACTACATTTTATTTTTTATGTCAGTTATAAAATTTTTAACGACAACAAGTTTTAAATAATTGATCTCTTTAAAAACATTCTTTTAAAGTTGAATTTCTTTGCATTTTTCCAAATTCTTAAACACAAGTTTTCACGAACATAAACATATTTTCAGCTGTCAAATTGCATGGGTGTGAACACCAAAGTCGAAAAATGCAACAGATTCGATTTTTTTTTAATAAGTTTTCAACGAAATACTTCGACAAATATGTGATTGTTGGCGCATTTTGTTCGTAATTTCGTCAGCATGGTTGCGTTGAATGTTGTAAGAACGACTTATCTTCGCATGGTGGCGAAAGGGGTAGCTTCCCTGGCCTTCAATAGATCAACAATCAACTAAGACACGTATGCAAAACAAAAACAAAGGTTATGAAGGAGGCGTATGCCTGGCCTTATAAACTCGTATTAGTGTTATAAGTTGCCGTTTTTTGCGACATACTCGTATCTTTTGAGTAAGTTGTGAAATGTTTTACTCTTCAGTACCATTAAAACAAACAAATTATTATCGATAACCTTCCTTTTACACATAAGTACATACTCTCGCTTGAGGAGGAACCGCCAACACTGATGTTACGAATTTGAATGAACGCCTGGTCTCCTCTTTACACCGGCGCAACTAAAGAGTGTAAGCAAATGAACGGCGCTATATTTGCATTAAAAGAACTCAGCCCTACGAATTGTATCGAGTTTGCTTTTACAAGCGGCATATTTTCCTAAATAAAAATCTCAAGCAAAGTTTGATAGGACAAGTGTGCCAAATGCTCGATTTAGGCAAATTTATACTTTTAATAACCTGATGAGAATGTCAATTTTAGTCGTTCTATTTTTTTATATTTTATTCTTTTGGGTTTATTTTTTTGGATTCGCATACTTTCTCGGTTACAAAAGAAACATGAACATATTGTTACTGATCCCCTTAGCGCTTGTATGATTTCCTTCACTAGCTCAATTCGGAGATTTTCCACGGGGTGCGTTCTCAACACTCATCCAAGCCTAAGGACCAGTACCAATTATATACAAAATTTTATGAATTTTGAACTTTAAATTCGGCCATTTTCATATAAAATTCAGGATTTTAAAATCAAATTCAGACCTTTTTTAGATAAAAGTAAGAAACAGTTGAAAAAATAGAGAAAAAAACAAGATATAATTAATAAAATTAATGAAAAACAAAATTAATTTGATTTAATGCACAGTTTGTTCAGAAACAGCTGACAGCAATTTCGCCGCCGTATCCAAGAATCATGTGCTACAGTCACTAGGAGTGATGGTTCGCACAGACTCTTGAAATATATTTAGTTTTAGAAAAAACTTTACAAATTTATTTGGTCTTAGAAAAAGCTTTGCAATGTATTTTGTATTAGCTACATTTTCCTCTTGAAGTTTATTAATTAATTCTTTGAGAAATCCACAAAGAATATTTCCCGCATGTTCATAGCTGCTAAATTTGATCTGGAGAATTTTGAATTTGATTTTTAAAATTCTGAATTTGATATGTCCGAGTTTGAACCTATATAAAACAGAGCTGGAGGATATTTTTTATAAATCTCAGCATCGAAGTAAAGCGTTCCGCTGATGTTAAAAAATGAAGGATAAAGTTGCCAACCTGACTGAATATTTTGACAGCTGGATGGCAATGGTAACTTTGACAGCTCCTAATATATAACAGTCGGGCAAGCTCCCATTACTATCTAATCACCCTATAATTTCCAATAATTTATTTACTCCTCACAGGAAATTGTCATGGAAATTTAATTTTCTTTCAAAATCAGTTTTGTGTGCTAAATGATATTTTTTAATTACATGCAAGTTTCTTTTGTGGCGCTGTGGCCCCCTGTTGGGCTCTGTTATGTACTTAGTTTATTTAAATAAACAATTTGATTGAAATATTTGTTATCCGCCCGTAATTAATAGCAGATATCACGGTAAATAGTTTGAATCTAAAAGAGAGGAAAAATGCAAAATTTTAAATGAATTTTAAAACCACAAAACCTGTGGTTGGCCCGTTTATTTTCCATAAATCGTTTAATTTTGTTTTGACAAAATTTCTCTATATAATCGTACGTCCCTAATCATAAAAGCGACCCAAGTGCATATATTGCAATTAACATTTCAAGTTTTCTTTGGTGGTTTTCGTATGATGTAAGTTGTATCGTCTGTGAGGGTCCAGATAGAGTTTCGAGTTTTGATTAGCCTGTCTTTTGTCTATCCCTTTTTCGTCTCTCCAACAAAGACTTGTAGCATAACAATTTGCCTCATGTAAACATAGACTCTAGCAAGGTTTCTTATGATAATTATCACATGGATAATTTTCCCCTGCAAAAGCAGACTTAATGTAAACATAGTCTATAATTTCCCGTATACAAAGATTCTGTTGAAAGTCCTTTTGTGGTTTTCTTTTATATTTTAAAACCGACAAATGACAGAAGTGTTATCGCTGGGAAAGTTTGTATGTACGAGTTGAATCAACATGTGTTGATAGTGAGGAATCGGTTCGCTACGAGTTTTATCAAATCCTGTGTCGAGGTTGAAGTGTGTGAGGTATTTAGCTGTTGAAACATATTGTTCGTGTTCTTATCGCTCATTTTGATCCAAAAGAAGTTAGTCATCGACGATTTTTTGTGCCCTCTATTGTAGGTGATTGTTGCACGAAATATTCGTACTAAATAGGAAATTTTTGTGGATGCATTTCCACCTGCTTAACATCATGTGGATTGCCCTCGTTCTATCTACGGCCGTAAGATGGGTAATAAAGTTTTATCATTTGGACGTGCTACTCAATCGTTGAAGTTGCCTATGTTATTGGGCTTCAGTGGAAGCTGTGACAGACGCCGTTTTAACATCATCCACAGACCACCACAGACAGTCACCAACGGCCTGCTCTTTACAGACAACCCCTATTATATGTCAAAAATAGTGTTTCACCGGGTCCAGCTTGCCTTTATAAAAAAACCTTTAAAATTTTCGAAAATATTCATAAAAGTATTTTTAGCTTTTTTAAATTTTTTTTTCACTTGTAATTTAATTCATCTTAAATAAATTTTATTTCTTTGGCTGCAACTTTTCTTGTTTTTTTTCTCAATACGTTGGTCGTCTGCACTTTAAGAAAATGTCCTTTAAAACAAAAACAATAACACAACCTTGAACTCAGTGCCGCTAAGGAGAAGCATTGTACAAATATTCGGTTGGATGGTTAGCAAATTTGTTGCATGTTTGGGTATGAATAATAAAAGAACTTTATAAATTTAATGCCTTTTGCTTAA
Organism: Phania funesta; assembly: GCA_963932375.1. Taxonomy (NCBI): domain Eukaryota; kingdom Metazoa; phylum Arthropoda; class Insecta; order Diptera; family Tachinidae; genus Phania; species Phania funesta. The sequence continues at coordinate 73,986,507 of OZ010656.1, forward strand.
GGTACTAATATTATGGTTATTTAACATACAAAAGAAAATTATTTAACAACGGGGCACGAGAAAGGAACGATAGGAACAGAATTTCAAGTAAATTAACCACGATGCGAGATATCAAATTGATTATGGTTTTATTTTGCAACCATTTTGTATGCTGTAGCCACCTGGGCTGAGCTGATAGTCCGAGAATGTGATTTTATGGCTAAAATCCGGATCTCCGCTTAGCATATCCTGTAAACAATTAGCGAACTCAGGACGTTGTCTATGGTCGTCTTACATCAATCATTAAAAGCCAAAAGCAATCGTATAATACTCCAGGTGTACACTCAGGCGTTGCCTAGTTTAGTTGAAACCGACATATCTGGGTCTTCTTAGATACTGTCCGCTACGGCGGATATGTTGTCTTTATTTCCAGGTGCACACTAAAGACATGATGATGACCGACATCACGGTTAAGTTCACGTTGCTTATTCATAAAACAGTTGGAGTTTCGATCATAAATTTTAGCAATTCTTCGACCAAAATACGTTTCCGAAGTCGTAAATTAATTTTTCAGAAGGCGACCATTTCAGCATTTTACCATGTACCTCGCGAAACGGCGGAAAAGTAGTAGTAGTCGCTAGATAAACTATGTATTCTAACTTATCCCATGCTCAAAACATTAAACATACATAAAGATCGCCGGCGAATTGATGATGTTTAAAGGAAGATCTTCTTCCAACATTTTAATAAGCCAGAATAAACCAACAACTGAAACCCATTTGGCGCCTATAATAGGGTTTGTAAACCCGTTTACATTTTTTTGAGTTGCTCCAGTTATAGATTACTTATTTTTTCTAAGGTGGTTTTTAGTTTGGCAGTTAATTAGTGACAACGATTTTGAAAGATTTCTGGCGTTGCTTAATTATACAATTTTTTTTTTAAGAGCAATAACAATTGTTTCTAAAAAAGATGACATAAACAGTAAAATACTAATTTTATTCTCCTGGCAAAATTTCTACCTTCATCAGATTAAGTTAAAGTTATTTTAATTAAAATTAATTTTAATTCATCCAAATACCGCTTTAAACACTCTTTTCATTGATATGTATATTTTATTGCGGGAAATACTAAACCCTTTTTACAACTTTCGCAAAGAAAAAAAGATACCTGAAACAAATATTGAAAATAACATTTATAAACCTATATTTATTTCGATTACGTAAAGTATTAAAAGCGAAGAACTAAGACACATATTTGTACGTAAAATGTAACGTTATCTTGAAGAGATAACAAATATTCATAAAAAAGAGAATCAATTTCACTGTATATTTCAAAACATTAATAAATATAATATATTTTATTTAAATAAACACCATTTGTTGCGTTAAGCAACATAAGCAGCATAAAAGCCACATATTCACAATAAAACAAAAACGGAATATTTACTATGGCCATCACTGTTACGGGTAAACAATACATTATACTTATAGCATACTTTAGGGCATACTCATTTAAACTAAATAAATCCTCTCTCTCTCTCTAAGTATAAACGAAACAGTGTGAAATTGAAACATTGTTACTGTTTCATTGTACTTTGTTGTTGTTCTGCTTGTTTCCTTCGCACATTTCTCTGGTAACGTTGCAAGCTTTCTCATCTCTGACAATAACAAAATGCACACACACCCTTACACACACTTTATATGATAAACTTTCTGTAACGAGAGTGTATTTTTATGGTTTAGTCGTGTTTTTGTTTCGCGTACGTTGTAAGCATTATTTTGCGGTTAGTCCATTAAAATTTTTATTTCTATTCAGTGAATTTGTTAAAACTTATTTAACACTAAGCAAAACAAACACAAATTTGTTTATTGATATTCTTGAGATGACAAAGTCAATTAATTTGTGAAAACGCGTCAATTAGTGTTGTGGTTAAAATATTTTTCCAACAAACGAAAATCATTCATAAATTTCAATAAAATTCCTTCAATGGTCAACGAAAAAACAAAAGCAAAGAATTAAAAACAAGTGCAAAGAAAAATGTCAAAGTTTATGTACATATTTAATTTGTGCGGGCGTGTAAACATATTTTGTGAAATAAATACTTTGGTGTAGTGATTAAGAATATTAAATGGAATTCTGTTAAAATCTGTTAAAAATTTCATAATCATTGTTGTAAAAAAGAACCGAAAAGTGGAAAAATAAAAATGTCTACAACTATAAATTCTAAAAAACCAACAACGGCATTAACAACAACAACAACAACAACAAAAGCAGCAGAAAATTGTGTATCAACAACAGCAACGGTAGTCGTTGTTGCTGCGGCTGACAACACCATAACCTCCTCTTCATGCAATTCTTGTTCTTCGCCATTGACATCTTGGTCAGATGTTTTGTGCGCCAACGCATACTGCTCCTCATCTGAGCAAAAACACAAGCAACAATTACAACAACTTCAAAATCAACAGCAACCAGAAAATAACGATAAGGAAGATGTCGTTTTGCAGAAAACAAAAGCAGAAACAACAACAACTACTGCTGCAGCTTTTATCCCCCATTTGGCTGATTGCCAAAGTAATTTGACAAAACAGCAGCTGCTTGAGCAACAGGACGTCTCTGCTTTTGACAGTGGTCGTGAATCGGTTAATGAATGTGATTCCTCTCTTGACGATTATTCTATTAATTATCACTGTTCCTCAACCAGTCAAGTTCAACAGCTTTGTAAAAAACCTTGCACTTTAGATTTCTATGCCAGCAGTGGTTCCCAAACAAAGTGGTATTTACCCACAACAGATATAGTGAAAATTAATGTTCAACCAGCACCCACAGCATGTTCAATGACAAAGTCAATGGTCAGTATAGCTGAACCGGAATCATCGGTGGTGACACCACCTTCAGATAATGGCGATACACAAGATGAGACAACATCGAATAATAAAATGTAAGCTTTTTATTAAATTTTTTTTTTCAATTGTTGAGATGCATTTGGAAGAAATCATAAGAAATTATTGTGTTTAGATGTTCTTGGGTAATTAATGCACGTGTTGGTTGGAAACGGAATTCAAATGCAATTCCTATTTCGCATATAAAAAATAAAACTCCAAAAAAATCGCCTTCATATGAACGCGTGTATTTTACTTTTGACAGATTGTAGTCTGTAGCTCGCTGTGGTCTATGTGTTTAGAGCATTAGTCGGTCGAACTAGTTCGTCCCATTAGGAGATTATTTCAGAAAGGTGGTGGCAGCTTAACAGCAATTATAAAACCAACAAGTCGTTTTCAATTCTTGAGTATGATCGTGTGTTGTTTTTGTAATTGTTGTAAAACTACTGCTACCGCATTTCTGTAATAATCTCTCAATTGAGTTCGTGACCGAAACAACTCTACTGCCTATTTTCGATTTAAGTGATTCGCGGCTGCTAAAAGCATAACTTTTAAGTATAGAAGTCTACAGCCGGATGTATTTGAAACTGATTTTCTACTTATATATTTTAGTTTTCAGCGCGAGTCGATATTTAAAATTATTTCATTACTAGAGGCTTGATGAGAGGTTTTTTAGAACCATTTCCGACAATAAGGTATTTCCGGCTGCTTTGCTGATGCCAAACTCCATATATAAAAAAATGTAGGGAAGGTGGAGAAACATTTTTTTATATGGAATTTGACATCCAATAAGTTAAAAAAAAGTACTCAGCTGCGCTGGTGAGTTTACATGCTATCAATTTGTCTTGCTTCTGGCTATAGAAAAGCAGACACTCACATTAAAATGATAGCAAATATTTGAATTAAACAAAGTACTAAAGTTGTAATAAAATGAAAACATGTATTTGTAGAGTAGTGATAGTAGTTAGTGTAGAGTAGTGATATGATGATGCAATAAAACGCATTGTAATGTAGACATCGTACCGATTTATTATGGAATAATATATCCGGCGAATGGCCTCCACAGCTCGTATGACAGACCAGTGCTCTTTTCATAATATGTTCGTTTTACAAAAAGATGTGGCTGTATCGCAACGCAAATGCGCGGTGGATCTCCACAATAAAAGTCGGTTTGTGAATTGAACAAAGGTGTAATTTAATGTTCATACAAATTTATATAATTTATAAATTGTACTCTTTCTTATTTTGAAATTGAGATTATTAGTGATATAATCTAAGGGCCGAGGTACTGACATTAACATAACGACGGAAGAAGTTAAAACAATGAGTATTTTGTTGAAGGATATTAAATCAGCTGTTTTTTACCGCATGTTTTTACAACAAAATTTTATTCAATTATTTTACTTTGTTGCTTTTATTATATTTTTGATGCCACAAAACAGAAAAGGCTAAATCAAAAAAATAAAAAAAAAACAATCCGATTGTTGTTAAACTCAACGTACGTTAAAAGTTGCCCAACTTTAGTACTTTATATTGGCGGATACATAGGTACCGAATGAAACAAAGCTCATAAGAAAACCTGTGTTTCAACTTGGTTATCAGTTGAAAAAGACGACGTATAACGTACGACGTATTCTATGTGCCTCGGCCTTAAGGCATTTCTATTACCCAAAAAAAAAAACTTCAAATGTTCATAACGATGATAGAATTATTTTTAGAGACCTTTTTATATTTTTCTCGTATCAAAAGTACCGCGGAGATTGTTAAGATGGGGCTACTAGACTTGCATAGTTCATAAACTATTTCAATTAAACGGTTTAGTTGACTGAACTAAATGAACTAGTTTAAGTTTTTACGCTCATTATTTCAGTTTTTGTACTATGAACTGAAATGTACTATTACCATCATTGCATCATTTTTATTTAAGTTTCATTTTCACTTATTTTGATGCTTGTAGTGCTACCGGAGAGTTTAATATTTTTTAAACTATCGTGTTAAATAAAAAAAATTCACTGAGAAATAATTTTTTTTCATAATAAAGGGGGGGGGGGGGGGGGGGGGGTTGAGATTAACCCCCTCTATGTTTGCCACATATTGATGAATGTTATTAAAAGACTAGAAAAAATACATTATATCACTATTTGATATTCCTACAGGATCATTTGATGTAGATTTTTGGAACGAATTTCCGTCACCCCGTCAACCCCGGTTTCGAAAGATATTGACCTATTAAGTGCACATAGGTTGTTAACTTTAAATTTCGACTTTTCCATATCAAATTCATTCCATTGAAATTCAAAAATAGAATTTAGAAATTTCCATTTCATATATTTTTTGTGATTATATAAAGTAGATCAAAACATATGTATTCCGAGAGCAAAAAGAGCGATTAAACTCAAATAGGGAACTAGTTAATTTTAATTTTATGAACTAAAATGAGCCATTACTAAATTAACTAAACTATTTGGCACTTGACTTTTCTTATTACTGAGTTTTTGCAAACATGTCGAAGCTAGTTAGTTGTCTTTTGTTCATTGACAATTCCTTATTACTTTATGAACAAAGAGTGTTGGGTTAAATAGATGATGTTTACAGTTGACAAAAAATTAGTAGAAAAGACACAAGGAATGTTGAAAACGTGTGTAGCGGCATAGAAAATGCGTTCCATTCTGTTAGTTCTCTAATACAATTTTACCTCTTACTGTATTCAATGTTATATTGAATAAAGTATTAAAAATAAAGAAAAAGAAATTACGGCAACAAAATTAAATTACCTTATATTAAACCTTTAACTGTTTATGTCGAGTATACTCATCGGAGCGAAATGAAAATGTTTCGCATAATGTCAGGTACTAAAATATGACCTTTTTTCATCTTTACATCTCGGGAAGCTTTTATGGTAAAACTTTCAAACTATGGCCTATGCGGTTACCTATATGTAGAGTCTTTAAGATCAAGTTTTATATTAATTTATGATTAAAAGAAAGAAATTATGGTGGCTCGTAAAAACAGTGCGCATAGTTTCGTGTAATATACACACTATATGCATAGGACTGAACTTGGCCTAGCGCACTACCGTAAGCCTTAATTTAATAATTCTGACAGAAATGCTTTAAAGAAAAAGAACGATATCAGTTCTACAACACTGCCACATTTTGCAGGCAGGTATACTACCATTAACCTAATTTCTGAATTAGTTGAGAAGGAACGTCATCCCAACAACCACACAACAGGACAAAAACAGCCCTGGTCTGATGATTACCCTTAAACTGAGCACTTTATGAATGCGGAACATTACAATATAAGGTTTATCAATCCTTTATTCCTTCGTTAGTTTATTATTATAAATAAATGTTTTAATTTTTAAATAACTTACTAGCAGACAATTTTTCTTATTAACTAATTAAACAGCACCCAGCTATGTATGTACATACGAGTATTCTTGACCAATTCAACAAAAGACCATTTAGCCAATTTACTAAACAAACAACAATTGTAATAAAAATGGACTTAAATCATCAAAATTCACCAAAGGGAAAAAGTCCAATTAAGTTACAACCCAATCAGTTTAACTGATTTAATAAGTTGACGTAGACAGTGTGATAAATCCAATTATGGAACGATTAAACGACACAGCGAACGCAATTAATGGATGCATTGCCTTATACGAGGGCGGATCAATAAGTTCGTGACTTTTTGAATGACACACAGTTTTTTTTGCAAAACAAAAATTTATTTTTCAACATAATCTTCTTTTAACTCAATACACTTAGTCCAACTTTTCTCCAAATTTTGTATCCCTTCTAAAAAATAGAATTTTTCGAAGTCCTTAAAATAGGCATTTGTTTGGTCAATAATTTCATCGTTGGAGCCAAATCTCTTTTCACCGAGACATTTCATAAGGTTCGGAAATAGAAAGTAGGCACTGGGGACTAAATCCGGAGAATTTGGCGGATGAGGTACCAATTCGTAGCCCAATTCACAGAGTTTTGCCATTGAGACTGCAGACGTGTGCACCCGTGCATTTCTTGGCCATATGGGGTCGTTTTCTTTTTAAATCCTCATTAAATCGATCTAATAAGTTGGCATAATATTCACCGTTTATTGTTTTTCCCTTTTGAAGGTAATCGATGTGGATTATCCTGCGTGCATCCCAAAAAAAACTGTTGCCATCATCTTAATGGCCGGTAGACTTACCTTGGCCTTCTTCTTAGCAGGTTCACCCGGAGAAACCCATTGTTTAGACTGCTGCTTGGTCTCCGGAGTACAAATGGATCCATGTTTCATCCTCAGTTACAAAACGCAGCAAAAACTCATTCGGATTGCCGTTAAACAACGCCAAACAATCCTTTGAAGTTGTCACACGTTTACGTTTATGGTCAATTGAGAGCAAACGTGGCACCCATCTTACAGACAACTTTCTTAAACCCAGCTGATCATTTAAAATCAAAACCACACTGCCATATAAAATGCTCATGGCATTAACAATCGCATGCACTTTACTATTCGATTGGCCAACACCATTTCGTGCGTCCACAACGGAAGTCGTTTTTTTTTTTCGAAAAAATAATGATTAATGAGCACTCGAAGTTCACTTTTTTTAATTTTTTCACAAATACACGAGGTTGAATGTTTTGAGCACCTGTTAAACGCAAAGTAAATGACGACACTTGCTCAAAATTTGACAGTAGTATATTAACAGGTGGTACTTGATGGGAACAGTGTTTCATTTCATATAACTACGAGGGAAGTTCGTAAAGTTACGGACTTATTGATCCGCCCTCGTATTTACATAAGAACATACGAAATCAACTCAGTTTAATAAGATTGAAATATTGACTTGACTTAAGTAATTTTTTAACATAAATTATTTTGACCAAGTGATGAGTCTGTTACAAAAAATTGTTGGATATTTATATATGACCACTTAAGCTATTTTACTTACAGTATTATGAATTATTTCTTTGACCAAACTTGCTAAATGTAGGTATATGTATATGTCTATATATTGCTAGAGTTGGTTTAGCTTTGCTTCGTTAAGTGGAAGTTGTTCTTTTAAAAAAAGGAAACATGTTTATTTAAATAAGATAAATTAAAGGTTTCTGTGGAAGTGGAAGTTTTTCACATCTCTGTTTACAGCAGCAATATTGCGGCTTAAAGTACTTGAGCTCTTATTTCATTCTGTTTTTTTTTTCTCAATTTAATTTTATAAATTGCACATTTATCATTCCCGTTGACATTCCTTTCATTTACACACTTGACTTTTTTATTATATTTGTTTTGTAAATGTAATTTGTAACAAGTGTAAAATGTGTAAAATTTTGTAATTAATTTTCAATTCAAATAAATTCTCTTCAGATAAATCAATTATGATTGTGGGAACATTTTATTTTTAAAATTTTTGTTATGCGAAAATTAAAAAAGAATTTAAGATTGTTTCTATTTATTGCAAATGTAAGGAATTTTCGCAAAGTGACAAAATGATATCGGTTTAAAAATAGCTTATTGTGTATTACAAAATGTCAATTATTTTGTAGCAGTCTGAATGGATTTAAGAATGTAAAACATGTTTGAAAACGTCTATGAATGTTTGTACGAATGGACCTATTCAACAGATATTTTTTATGAAAGCTTCTTTTTAAGGTATTTTAGTATTTTAAAACGTGTTTTTAAGGTTATTTTTTTAAATGTTATTACGATTTTTAAACCAAACAAACCTGAAAACATGCCGTCATCGTAGAAACCAATACCTCTACTTGCAGTTTTTGCAAAAATATTTGAAAAATTGTTACGAAGATTTTGCCCAGTTTAAGGGAGAATAAATATCATCCCGGATCAAAGTTTGGCTTCCGACATAAACATGGAACTCCAGAACAAGCGTCCGATAGATTATGGCACCATGGCTTACTTTTTAAAATAAAGAAAGTCTTACCGGATCCGGTCTATCTAGACCCAGTATTGATGATGTCGTGGTGGCGACGTATGCCGATGACACATTAAAAAAATGGCTGAGAAGATGGAATATTAAATTCAATTGAGAAAAATCTAAGCAAATAACTTCGCGCTACGGAGAAGAGACTGTTCAAGCGGGAAGAAATGTCTAATAAAATTCGGTTAAATATCTAGGAAAAACTTTGGACGGGAGACTGACTTGGACACAGCACATAAAAACTAGTAAATTATTTTGTAAGTGTAGCATAGCAGTAAGCTAAGAATATACTCTTATAATTACGAGTATTATGGTTGGGGCACAGCAAGCAAATCTAATATTAATATTTTAAAAAGAAACCAGCTCAAGGCTTTACGATTGATTAGAACAGCACCCTGGTTTGCCAGGAACACATATATTCGCAAATATATAAATATGTCCTCAGTACGAGAAGAAGTTTAAAGATTCAGTGAAAACTGTGTTGAAAGATTAAGTAATCATTGCCATCCTTTGGCTGTTGCGCTAGTAGATAAGATACGTAGGTTGAAGCGGGTACATGTATTAGACTTGCCTTTTAGAGGTGAGTCTGCTTGTTGTAAATGTTAACAATACTTTATTATATGTACGTAGTTATGTAGTTCACTGGAGCTACGTTACTCCTGTCATTAATATTTATGTCATCAGATCTGCTTCATCTGATACATTGAAAATAAACAATCATTAAAAAAAAACATTTTTATTAAAAGGGAAATTTGTTTGTATTTCTGAAGTACTTCTTCAATGCACTTATTAAAAAATGTACTTTTCTGATAGCTACTATTATTAAAAAAATTCAAAATGTTTAAAAGGTACCAAATTAAAACGTACTTTTGAAAAAGTACTTTCCAAATATTTACTAAATTCTTTAAATGTAATGTTTTTTTTATATACAAAGTTAAAAAAAAACTTTAACTAAATCTTTTGTGAAAGGTACCTAAACTAAATTATTTGTTAAATTATACTTTTTACTAAATTTCTTACAACTGTTTGCTTGGACCGAAAATTTTGAAAATATGAATCATAACAATAAACTTTCTTGAAAGTACTTTTATTAAAAGGTACTTTTTTAAAAATACTTCTGTTCAAGTTATCTAGAGTACCAAACGCCCTTTTTCAAAGCAATTTACAAACTTGTTTTAAACCCTTTCAAACACCAGCTCACAAAAATTCCCTTTGCAAGCTTAATTCTTAGCCGTTTATATGTTTTTCTTTTTTGCATATTTTCAAAAACCTGTGTAAATTTATCTTATTAATTGCTTTTTTAAGCAACTGAAGGTTGTCAAATAGTCAGGTGCATTTAATACACCTTTATTTTTGTTTTCTCTATTACTATATTTTACTTTTAAGACCATTAAAATTTCCTGTTTTATCGTTTCAATTTCATGCAACACCGGTTTTGGCTAAATTAACTTTAACATGTTTGGCTTTGACAGCTGCTCAGAGGCAATTCTTATGCATCCCTTAAAATCCGCCATAAAATGTTCGTTTGTGTTTTAAATTTTTGCACAAAGTCGCTGTTTACTTTTTACAAACTTTTTATTATAATATATGTATGAATAGGAAAGGGATTTGCGAAAATTTTCCATTTAAATAAAAATTGTTGCTCACACTCTTAATTGCTATAAAATTTTACTAAAGTGTATATATTACTTAATTAACTAATTGCCAAGCTTTAGGTCTTTAATAAAATTTTTGTAACGCCATTTTATTACTTATAGTCGATATTTCGCTATGCCTTTGTGTTTAAGATTAAAAGATCAAGTAACTATAATAACGTGTATATATTACTTTTAATTTTACAGGTCGATTATCGATCCCAACCTGCAGTTGCGTTGCCAGTAGTTTGAATGGCATTGAAGATGACTACGTGCAACGATTATTTTTGGTTGTGTAGTAAAAAGTTATATAACTAAATTTAAGTTATAATTGTTAATCTGTGAAAATGAAATTTTTGATAATTTTGCAACAACTTTCGCTTGTTGCCTTATCTAATACCGTTTTTACATCAGTGACATTGTCAACACAGAGTATGCATTCATAACAGACCCATTAAATTTATTATATTAACAATTACAATCATTTGCGAATAATGCTAATTAAAATAGAATATGTATGACAGACTTTTTAGCAAGTCTTGCCCGATTTGCCAATGTTTTTGTAAAATTTAGTATCCGCACAAGACCATAAATATGAAAGTAATGTCAAGTTCCAATCCAAATATTTCGGCCGTTGGAAGTACTGCGATCACAATTGTTGATATGAACAATGCCATATTATTTCAAGGCACCAGCTAGTTTGGTAACACTTTCCCATATAAGTAAATTTTACCTATCAAGAAGTCGGACCTCATGTTGATCTCAGTACTTTTAACGGCCGAAATTTTTGGGTAGGAACTGGGCCTTATTTTCATATTTAGGTTTTTGCGCGGGTCTGATTACTTTTTGTATTAATGTATATATTTTTATATATGTACGTATGTATAAAACTTCATTTAACTTAAAGTTTAGAGGCAGGTAAATTATATAGTACCCTATATGAAAAGTACCCTTTTCAGATTTTTCTGATTACTTATTAACCAAGCCCTACCTGCATACCAAATTTTAGCTCTCGAGCTGTAGTAGAGGTGCTCCATAATATTGATGAGTGAAATATGTACGTTTTACATCTTGACCTATGAGGTTACATATATACAGAGTCCTTCGTGTAATATACTCACATGCGATCAGGGATGCATTTCATATAGCAGCTGACAAGAATAATAACAACGTAAGACTTAAGCGTTGTTTTTTTGTTTTTAATAAATTTTGATATCACAGTCATTAATATTCTTAAGATTCTTGCATTTTATTTGCAATTTAACACAAAAAACATGTTTTTGATATTTTCTGTATGGCAGTGTGGCGCTACTAAATACATTTTGCTGTCATTTTTATTATTTAGTAAAATCGAATTCCGTTACATTTTCTTGTGAATGAATCGTACGATTAAGTAAGAAAGTGAGTCATGGCGTTTAGTTTGGATCGATTTTAATATAACTGAGGTTTATTTTAACCATAACTACAAATAGCAGTCTCTGGGAGACTATGAGCAAATTAGCGAAAAATCTAAATTAATTAATTCGAAATTATAACAAAACGCGATATTTCAGTAAAAACCCCTCCAAGTTTTCATTTCAATCATAAACGAAAACAAAACTGACAACGAAATCACTAGCCGAAGTTATCAAAAAAATCTAGAAGTTATCAAAACCTCGTAAGCATTCAGAGATAATGTAAAACATGAAAAAATTAAAAGAACCGAAATAAAAAACCGACTGAAAATGCCTAAAATGTAACGCAAGAATCCAAAATTGTAGTACTCCCCTAGGTTTTCAATTATATAAGATTCGGCACAGATCTACTTGTTATAAATAGAACAATTCAATAAATTAGTCTGCAAAAAATGCTACTAAAGGTACCAACAGACGACATGTTTTTACATGTGTTTTTTTAAGCTTTCGATTGTTATGTTTTTCTTTATGTCTGTCAATATTGGTTCATTTACATAAGGCTTATAATTGTTGGTCACAAACGGACATGTAGTAAAACACATGACATCGGTCATGTTTATTGAGAACAGCTGATTGCCCAAAAATAAATAAATATCCACGTCGTTTGTTTGATAAATGGCTTGCAGCCGTCGAAATATTTTTGGTTCCGCCGCTGAAGTACTGGCGACGCAAATGTGTTTTTTTAATTTTTTTCCTTTTTAAACAAGACGTTGAGGTTGTATCTAAAAATCTATACATTTTTGGACTCATTTTAATAAAACGACAACGTTAAATTAAAAAAATATATATAGTTTATTTGTCTTGCAAAATACTTCATTCAGACGGCTAATGATAGTGCACATAATCAACTGCCGACGAATTTGTTCGCATGACATAGACATTTGCAGCTGTATGTTTAACATAAGAAAATAGAACACGCTCTATTTCAAATAATGTCTTATGACTTTTGTCATGTTTTTTACACAAGCAATGTTTTAAAGGTAACACACGATATGTTTTCCTTTACATATGTAAATTTTGGCACATACAATGTGAAAAACATGTCGTCTGTTGGTACCTTAGGGTATTAACTTATTCCAGTCGTCTTTGATTTGCCCCAATGTGCAATATTTAATTTTCACGCACACCTTATATTTATATGTATGTTTTCGCATGTGTTCATCATGTAGAAATGTGCATCAATTTAATATGAGTGCGAATTAAGTGCGTGTATTTTGCTAATTTATTTAATTTGACGTTAACTTTTGCTTCTGGTTTCCTGTAAACGATGATGTGTTTAAACTGATGGTGCCATTTATTGTGGTTATGGTGATGGTGGTGGTAGCGCAGATAGTAAAACATTAAAATGGTGGGTGTAACGATACAAATTGACAATCGTTTTTAAGGGAAATAAAAGGATTCTTTAGTAGAGTGGTGGAACGTTTTGTGTAAGCGTAATAAACATTACGATTACACAGTGTAAACAATGTATTGTTTATTACCAAAGTCGTTTTGTTGTTTGAGTTATGGAAGATATGAGCGTTAACATGTTACCTATTAATGGTAACATTTAATAGTACACGATACATTGCAATCAAGGAACGATTTAAAAGGACACGTGCTGGGAACATTTCTCTTATAAGGTATAGGTTTCGTGAAAGTGCAATACCAGTTTTCACTTGTAGTACATGTTCGTATAGGACTTAAACATAACTTAAACTCATACTTTTGCTTTACAACCTGGCCACCTGCTTGTTGACATAGACTCTTCCAGCCACACCTCGCAGCCTTAATGTCCTTAAAATGTTTGTTTTTATCTGGCCTTTCTTAAGCATGAAATTGTTATTTGCTTTTTGTGTTTATGGTCGATTATTTCTTTTGTATACGTCTGCGTTTATAATGTTTAAAATTTGTGTGTATTTAATGGTTCTGTTTATTGACTTAATCGTTCGCAAATAATTTTGCTGGTAGACACAACAGCCATCTGTTGAAAGTTGTACATTTTCTTTATAATTTATTAAAATTCCTTTATTGTAGTTTTTCACATATCACATCTTTGCTTTAATAATTTATTTATACTATGGTGATATTTGAGGTTTCTCTACCGGGATCTTTCGTGGCCGATTCCCCCCGAAATCCCCAAACTATTCCCGATTACCCGAGAAACAATGCAATTCCCAGGATTATTTAACACCTTTATCGATATAATATGTGTGTGAAGATAAATTTGAATTTAACTAGCAGAGACGCAAACCCAAATTTTTAACATAGCTGATTTAGCACTCAACAGAGCACTGTTAGCGATTTAACAGCAGAAGTAATTTTGACCTTATCTTCAGAAGCCTATAACATGAAACAGGAGTCAGGTCCACAAAAAAATCCAACCGTACAAATTGCTCCAAGGTGTCAATAATAGACCCATAACTCTATAAAATCTAAACTATTTTCGGAACATAAATTGAATTTTAAAACAGTCCTTTTGCTGGCACTGTTAATTATTAACTTACTTCCAGGGGTCATTATGGAAAAATGGGGATGGGTACCAATATCCCACTACATAGAAATGATGCTCCAGAGAGTACTTAATGGAACTGTAATAGTGGGATATCTGAAATAATTTTGGAAGAAAAATAAATCGAATTTGAAAAAAGCATTTTTGAGGAAAATTTTTGGTATGACCACTTATGAAAAGTGACCAATTTGGGAAAATGGTGATGGGTACCAATATCCCACTACATACAAATGGTGCTCCAGATAGGCCTTTATCGAGCACATATACTAAAATTTCTCAAATAATTTTGGAACTTTTTAAAAATAAGTTTCAAAAAAGTGATTTTTGCGAAAAATTTCTGGAGAGGATTAATGGTCATTATGGAAAAATGGGGATGGGTACCAATATCCCACTACATAAAAATTATGCTCCAGAGAGTACTTAATGGAACTGTAATAGTGGGATATCTGAAATAAATTTGGAACTTTTTAAAAATAAGTTTCAAAAAAGTGATTTTTGCGAAAAATTTCTGGAGAGGATTAATGGTCATTATGGAAAAATGGGGATGGTTACCAATATCCCACTACATAAAAATGATGCTCCAGAGAGTACTTAATGGAACTGTAATAGTGGGATATCTGAAATAATTTTGGAACTTTTTAAAAATAAGTTTCAAAAAAGTGATTTTTGCGAAAAATTTCTGGAGAGGATTAATGGTCATTATGGAAAAATGGGGATGGGTACCATTATCCCACTACCTAGAAATGATGCTCCAGAGAGTACTTAATGGAACTGTAATAGTGGGATATCTGAAATAATTTTGGAAGACAAATAAATCGAATTTGAAAAAAGCATTTTTGAGGATATTGGTACCCATCACCCCTTTTCCCAAATTGGTCACTGGTCATAAGTGGTCATACCAAAAATTTTCCTCAAAAATGCTTTTTTCAAATTCGATTTATTTTTATAAAACAATATTTGTAATCAAAACACTTCTCTTACTAGTTACCTGTTGCAAATGGGCTGAATTGCAAGTACTAAGAGGCCGTAAAAAAATCGCCTGATATTGTTTGCTTAAATGACCTGTTCAGGCATTGTCCTGTCTGTTAAAACGCATTTCTATGCCGTTTTGGATATGTAAATGTAAAAAGTTTTTTTATTATTTCATTATAAAACCTTTCAGTACGAGTACTAGTATTCTATAAACTTTACAGGAATTTTACAGGATTTAAAGTTGATTTTTAAAAACATGATTTTTAAAGGTGGTGGCTGGCTAACATATAAATGTTATGAAAAAAATACATTTTGAAAAACAAGATGAGTTAACTTACTGTTTCATGTGAAAAACATAAGCAGAAATTCATTACAATATAACTTCCCTAAAAATTGAGCTAAATGTGTGACATTTTTCTGAGGGGCAATTTTGTGTGCAAACTTATAATGCTGATATTAACCCGTTTTCAACTGAAGTCAACTTAAGTACTCATTCCTTATTGCCACAGATATAATAAAACACATTTTTCATTAAGTCGGATTTTTTTATCATAAAATATAATTTTTTCGCATATTTTTTCTATTAAATAAAGTTTCAATTAGGTCTTTTTAGAATATTACAAAATATTTAACTTTTGAATTTCGCGAAAAAATTCAAATGCTGCATTCAAATACAGGGTGTCGTCATTTTAGTAAACATTAATCTTGACAGTTCATATTTGGCTTTCGTGAAATAAAGACGAGGCAAATTTATTATGGAAAAATATTCGGTAAACCAACGTGTTTTAATCGTTAAAACATTTTGTCAAAATCAATCATCGATTACTGTGACGATGAGAAAGTTACGTGAAATTTTGGGAGAAACAACGTGCCAACAAGACGCACAATTTATCGTGTAGTGAATGATGTCGAAGAAAGAGGAACGGTAGCTGATAGGCCCAAGCATGAACCACAACGTACTGCAAGATCGGCTGAAAACATCACTGCTGTTCAAGAAAGTGTTCAAAACAATCCATCGACCTCAATTCGACACCGTGCTCAGGAGCTTGGTCTGCAAAGAACAACTTAGGCCACAATTTTGCACAAAGATTTGCATTTGTTTTGATTTAAGATTCAGTTGACAAAAGAGCTTCTTCCAGAAGACCATTTACGCCGCCGTACATATGCCAATGGGATGCTACAGCTCGCCCATGACAACCCCGGTTTTCATGAAAAAACTATAATGAGTGACGAGGCACTTTTTTATTTGAATGAATATGGGATCAAACAGAATAGTCGGTTCTGGGCAATGGAAAACCCTCAAATTATTCATCAGTCAACTTTGCATTTATTAAAAGTGACAGTCTAGTTTGCAATTTGGTCAGGAGGAATCATTGGAACTTACTTCTTTGAAACTGAAAACGTCGTAACGGTAACTGTCAGTGGGGAGCGATATCGTGATATGATTGAAAACTTTTTAACGCCACAACTGCATGCTTTCGGCTTGACTAACATGCGGTTTTAACAAGACGGTGCCACATCACATATAGCCAGGATTACAAAGGAATTACTGCGAGACCTCTTTCCACAAAAAATTATTTCAAGGAAAACCAGAAACGCTGGAGCAACTCAAACAAAATATTCGTGATGAAATTAATGAAATACTGCGTGAAATGTGTAAGAATGTAATGAAAAATATGTTCAAAAGGGCTCGCATTTGTGAGGCTAACAGAGGCGGACATTTATCTGATATTGTATTCCATAATTGCCGACATTATTTAAAACATTTATCAATATACGATCCATTCTCTTTCATTTAATCAAAAATTATAAACAAAGTAGTATACCTTCCCGGCAGACACCCTGTATTTACCGAATTAAAAAAAAGATAAGCATTAAATATTATAAAAGACTTGTAAAAAAATAAAACTAAACACAAGTTTTGTTAGTGAATTAATCACAAGAAAAACTAGTTCAGAGTCTGACTGAAATTGTCCAACTCAATAGTTTTTCTTGGTCACGTAGTTTAACGCAAATATAAAACGTAATTGTTTTTCTTGTTCGTTTATAATTTTACTCCAAACAAAAAACCGTTAAAAAGAAAATAAATTCACCTATTTTTGCAATTCAATTGTTTTTTTTTTTTAATTTATTTATTTAACATTAAAGAAGATTAAAATCTTATGGATATTTTAAAAATATGCGGAGTTTCTATTCAAATAAAAAAGTAGACCATCTTAGTTATTGCAGAAACACTAAATGTTAGAAACTATAGCAAGTATTCGTTGACGCAAGTTTTACATAATTTTTGGCAACCTGATTTTAACAAGCTCCAGCTTTGCTCGTGATCACGAGTCCGCCACTTCACATATTCTACTAAAGAGTGGCATATGTTGTTGATACTACCGAATGGGATATCTGACATATCTATTTAATCTGAAATAAGGTTCGTCGCTGAACAGCATCTAATGGGCGAAATTCATTTTTCTAGAAAGTTGATAAGTCACTTTTTATACTGACAGAAAATATGCTTTTTGAACTTTTAAAAGGTTTTTTTGTAAAAGCGTACTTCCATCAGAATGTAGCATGTTAAGAGGGTACAAACAAATAATTTTTAAGTGTAAGTTAAGAATGCACACTTTTAGAATTTATTATTAAAAAAAAAGTACTTTTTTAGAAGGCTTTTTTTAAACGTACTTTCATGAAAAGGAACCTTTTTTTTTGTTGAAAATCAGGTGTTTTTAAGTTCTTTCATTTTTAAAGGGTATTTAATATTTTTTTAATAAGTACCTTTTTAAAAGTTACATTTTAAATAAGTCATACATTTGAAAAAACAAAACTCTCTTAAGCAGATATTAACTTTTGTGGGCGAACCACTTTGCTTCTATATTTTCCTTATTACGGCGATTCAACTAATACGGAGTCCTTTCGAATGCAAATTCAAAGTATAGTGCCAAAGCGTTAAATACATTAAAGGGCAAAACTAAGGACTACGAAATGCGAATAAATAAAAAAAAGTATTTTATTGCCTTTTTAAATCTTTTTCCAAAGTCTATGTTAAGAAAGTTTCTGGAAAAAGTTTTAGAAGGGTGTAAAATTGTTCTTTGAAAATTTTCTTGTTTTATTTTAATACTTAAAAAGAATTTTGTTAAACAGCTGTTAAGGTTCTCACAAGCCAAGTTTCTCAAAATACACAATTTTATAATGCCAATGGCCTACTACGAAAGCTTAACGCAAAGTAGATTATTTGAAAATTAATGACGAGAGAACTTTGACCTCTACCAGAAATATCCTTGAATTAAAACTACAAGTTTAATTTTTAAAGATACAATAACTCCTTGAAGAAATTTCAAAATAACTTCATTATTGATTGGAAAAAATAACACAAAACTTTCTTTTCAAGTTATTATAAGAATATTCCAAAACATTAATTATGAACGAGTTTTATTTAAAAAAAATTATAAATTCAAAGTAAAATGAGCGAAACCAACTTAATTCTTTAAATTAAATAATTTATTTCCAAAAATAATTCCCTGTTAGCTTAATACTTTGTTTAAAGTCTTCTGAGATTTGTTAATCCCTTACAAATCATATGATTCCTCAAGTACAACAAGAAGTAATTTTTTAAATGAGTTCCTCGTTGGCAATAAAGCCCTTTCGTTTGAACAATTTCTTTAGGATTTGATCTGGCGGTGGTGATAGTTTTTCACGGGTTTCGCTGTGACGACTGCCCACAATTGTCCCCGTGTATTATACAGTAAAGATCATTTTCTTTTTTAACAAATGCTACCGTTTTGTTTTTTAATCGTAATTACATCGGTTGAATAAGTTGGCATAATATTCGTAATCAATGAGAATTATACCCGCGTGCTTCTAAAAAAAAACTTTCGGCATGTCTGTGTTAACGGAGAAACCGATTTTTTGTTAACCGAGAAACCGGCACATTTGGAGGAACTCATTTCGGTGTGTTGTAAAGGGCCTATGTAGCAACTTGTTTAGAAAGCGGCGCATTTTGAAGCTGAAAAATATTCCGTTAAAAAAAGAAACTGTTATGTATTCCTTGCTAGTTTGGGTAGTTCTAAGATTACCCTCGTATTTAAAAAAATATGATGAATTTATTAATTGCAATAAAATTTAATTTTATTTGAACGATGATTTTTTTCAATTTCTGAAAATGAGTTTCGGCATAACGTAACCCAGGATGATTCCGACGTAATCAAATCGGGTGGTACATTTGCAATCACTATAAGCATAAACGCGCGGATTTGTATCGTAGAAGTCGTAATTTGTCTCTGGCTTATGGGGGTAAACTCGCAATTTATTATAAAACCAAAAAATAATCGTGTGGTGTAGGTTAGATTTTAGTTTGCCGTCTTAGACATTTCAAATGCATACAAAGCTATTCTTGTTTTTATGTTTCCCCGATCTCCCGTCAGTTATTGGTCACCGAACTAAACGAAGGGAATCCCTGAAAACACTATTAGGATAATCGATTATTTGACTTTTTACTAAAAGCGATTTTTCAATAATTCGAATTTTTTAATTTGCGATTTACAAAGCTAAGAAGGAACAAATAACGTACCCGATAAAATAAAACTTTAGTATGTATCAATAAAAAATTGTGAAATTAATACAGGGTGTTTTTAGTATTATAGAATTTTGAATTAAAATTAAAGACAGATAAATTGTTCGATGAATTTGGCGCTATTCGAAAGATAATTCTTTGTTATATTTTTTTAATATAATTTCCGGTATATGGCGTCCTCGTTTCTCTTAAAGGAAGTTTAATCGGGAAATCCAATTTTCGATTGTAATGGAGGCCATATGTCAGTAATAACATGGCGAATGTTGTCACAATTTTTTTGTAAGCACAGTACCTCCACATTAAGGGCGTTTAATTGTCGTACAATAAAGTCGGTGATCAGGGTTCTGTAACGGTTACCATTAACTGTAACGTCATCGCTTTTGAAGAAATACTTATAAAGCGCACTAAGCAGTGACTTTTGCTGAATATAATGGTGTTCGGGAATGGCTTGTAAATAGATGTTACTCCAAATTAGCACCGCGATTAGTTTCTCAAACTGAACCGCGTGTTTCGAAAAAAATATTCACAATTTGCAGGCATTGTTCAGGTGTCATTATATTCATATTGTAAGGGCAAATCAAAGTAAACACAAAACAAGTAACAGCTGTCAAAATAGGGCACATATCAAGCAGTATTGCCACCTTAAAATTCTATGCGCCTATACTCGGTTTTGATATGATGTTTGATGTATCACGCACTCGTAGTCAATCATTGGTTTTATTTTGGAAATATTATTCTCTGGCTATAGGGAATTGCTAGGAGGCCAGGGGAAAAACGATATATTCGGCTTTCGACTGTCAGCTATAATATCGACAAAGTCGTTCAACTCTATTATATATTTCACCACTGCACAAGTTGCTTTTAATTAACTGATTGTTGTGCCAGCTTAAAGTTAGTATACGTATGGAAAAGCACCCTTTAACAGACATCATAGTAGTCATAGTAGATTCCCTTCTTTGGTTTTCGTATTTGGTCTTCTGGTTTTGCCAAAACTATAAAATATTTAATACCAAACTAAGTACGTGCGCAACATCTTTAATTATGCGTCGGCTTTTTGTAGTCGTTTCTGAGCGTTTGATACGGCAATAATATTAATATCTCTTTAACACATACACACATCCATATGTTTGTTTAAACAATAAATTGATTTTCACAACTTGCAAACAACTTCTTTTAACAAAAATATAAAAGAAAAACATGAAAATTTTTTTGAATTTTTACAAGAAACATTTTCCGATTTTTCATTATTTAAATACATTCTTTTAAAGCTGAAGTACGTGCGTGTGTGTCCGTGTGGCATTTTATACGTGCCCTCAGACCCATACATTTAAAGATTATCACGTTCTATAATTTATGTTTCAACACACCCGCGAGAAATTGCGAGTAAGTCAACAGCCACAACGACATTAATTGTTTACTATTGTAGCAAGTGCAACTCGGTTACTGTTTCACTTGCTATTTACTCGCTGTGTCTGTTACTGTTGCAAGTACATGTACATGATATCATTATAACAATGATGTGATGATGCTGCAGTTGCTACTGCACTGTTTTTGCTTATTAAATCGGTTTTTTGTTACTTTTGCTGTTATTTTGACAATGTTGCAAAGTGCTACTTTATCATTTATGGGTTAAGCATAATTTGCTTATTTTCTCGAGAGCTTGAAGATAGGATGTTGAAAATTTTTTGGGTCACAAACCCTCAAGGGTGTATTTACACTAAACAAAGTAGCAATTTTAACCCATATTGAGAAGGCGGTGTTGTGAAGATAACTGTCATCTTTTGCTACCTCTTTGCTGATACCAGACTGCAATGTAAACTTAAAACGTAGGAAAAAAGTTAAATAAAACAAAAACGGTGTGAGAAATCAAATTACTAATAGCTTTATTTTGAAGCTACATTAATGCCAGTATACATATAATATAATCCCAATGGTCGCCATGGCGGTCGGTCTGATTTTCCATTACACGGTCCAATATGTGCGGCGTTGTTCCGGCAGTAGGTCCCAAATATTGGCCTCGAGCTGGCGCTTGCCAGCGTAGACTAAAAAATTGATGTAGCCACAGAGTAATGCTGGTCAAAAGATGTCTCAGTTGCCAAATTTTTCCTTCATAAGTTCGAGCGTTACGGATGGATTTATGGATGGATGGATGTATTATTGCAACCACAGCTCGTATGTGGCTGTTGTAAAACTTTGGCCACAGAAAATCGGTCAACGTCGTTCTATACCGAGTACCATTGACGCTAACGGTATTTTACTTGTCATTTCAGAAGATATAAGGTTCGATGATGCGACAAAGCCATAACCCCCGCATCAAACAGTCCATCACATGTTCATTGTGTTCATTTCCAGTAATGGAAATTTTGCTTGTTAACATAGCCGCTGAGCCAAATACAGGTTTCGTTCGAGAATATTATATCTTGCCTAAAAGCCAGATCTCGAGTCAATTAGCGAACTCACGGCTGTCTATGTTCGTCCGCCTTTTGCTACAACACAATCTTACATGGATGTATCCCCAGATCGATGGTCAATTCAGCTAATCGGCGCTGAAGCGAAATTTCTAGATCTTCTTCCCTGCTCAAATTATCCATTATGGCGACCGATCTTTCTGCGGAATTCACGTTTTTGCTTTGCTTGAAAACCAATCCGATATTCCCGGGTAATGTTTTGTTCATTAAAATAATGCTTTAAGCACATAACAAATAATTTTTCAAACAATTTTGATCAATTTGCCAGTAGGCAAATTGACCTGTTTGACGAAATCCGGCTTAAGTCCCTCCCTGGTTTAGGAATCTTCAAGGGGCACGGGAAGAAGCCAACTCGCAACACGGTCATAAATACGATTAGTAATATTCTCACAGCGTAATTAGCTAAGTTTCTCATCATTAATCCTGTAATACGATCAGGGCCGGGAGAATTTTAAAGAAGATAACCGAAATTTCATAGGATCAATCACAGAGTCACTCATATTTGAAATAGTGAAACTATTTACTCGTACGTGATGTGGAGTAAAAATATTTTCTAAGTAATTTGCAAACGCATTTACGTTTTCACTCTTGTTTTTCGCCCAACTGTGGTCTTTAAGTCTTAGTGGGGATTCGTTGGCAATAGGACATTTTAAGTGCCTTACAGCTTTACTCAGGCTATATAGTCCGTGTTTTTGGTTGGATTCAAATTTTTTTAAATAGCTCTCGACGGAGGAATTATGTTTGTGTCTCAATTTATTACGTAAAGTTTTTTGACATAAGTTCATTTGTATTTTTACGACATTGCCTTCTAAACCCTCCCAACGACGAGTATCTATATATCAGCTGATGATTGGTGCGATTTTGTTTTACTCTGACGGCTTGTTGGCGTTGCAACTCTGGCCCAATGGCTGTAAAATAGTCTACAGCTGTACATTTTTGAAACGAATTTCCGTCATCTCCTTGTCAAGTTTAGTTTGGGTCTACAGCTGCTTGACTATTCGCCCGATTTCTTATTGCACATACATTTTATATTTGAACCAATTCGTTTTTTTTACTTCGGTAGGGATTCATTATATGTAAATACTATCTGAGAAAATTTTTGGTGTAAGTAAAAATTGTTTTTTTTTTATTAAATACCTACTCTGGAAACCGATGGTCAGCTCAATTTTTTTCACTTAAGTCTATAGACTGTACTACAGAATGTACTAACTACAGAATGTACTACGGTCTAGACTGTAGACTAAATTGTAGATTAAACTGCATATAGAAGAGCCTACACTGAAATTTAAATTAATAACTGCTCAAAAGTTGCGTAACATTCAGGGCAGTGATGTCTTTATTTTTAGTGTTTGGTCTTTTCTTACTAAATCATTTTGATGCAAGATGATTAACAGATGAGTTGCTAAATAAAAATGAAAAACATGACATTTCCTTTTATGTCCTGCAGTGGCAAAGAATAGTTATGCAATCTCTGCCTTTTTTTAGTTGATTTACGCAAACAAACCACACAAAACGTAATGAATGGAAAGTGATTGTAAAAGTTTAAAACAAAAATCAACCTGACATCGAAATGCTATTTTAAGTCATACGAGTACGAAACAAAACAAAAAAGTACTCAAACAAATTTATTCCGTAAAGTAGCCACAACTAAAAAGTCGTCGCTTATAACAGGCAGGTAACACGTTTAAAATAATAATAAAGATAAAGTTAAACATATAAGTGTAAGTACTACTGCATTTTACTCACGCAATAAGTCATGACTAAAAATGTTAAATTTGCTTTTTTACTCTGTAAAATTTATGTTGTCATGTTTTTTCTTCTGTTGTGCAGTGAAAAAGAGACATTATTTTGCACTTAATCGAATGAAAATATTATGCGAAAAGAATTCCTTAAATTATTTTACAACAAAAGTTGCAATAGAAACAACACATGCTGACTACATTCGAAATTTTCACTTTTATTGTTTTTGTTGTTTAAATGAAATTTGAAATGATGAAGACACCTCGCGCCTCTTATGCCATTTTAGTGCGGTGAAGTTAACTTGGTGCGAGTAGGTGGTTTAAATACTGATTTATTGATTAATAAACTTTATATTTGTGTTGACATGCGTGAGTAATAAATTGTTAAAACTGGCGCTGGTGCACCCCTAGATCTAAGGAGGAAGTTGTTATGCGTTAGAAAAAAATGTTAAAAACTTCTTGTAGAGTGATTGAGAACAACCAAAAAATATTGTTACTCTATTGCTTTTGAATGTAAATTTCTCAAGAATTTTTTACAATAAGTTTTATCTAACTAAACTTTTTCTCAAAGTTTTATAAGCTGCTACGCCAAAGGGGTTTTTGTTTTACGAGGGTAATTTTACAATTTCGGAATTTATTTTGGACAATAAAACATTTTATTTCTTAAAACATTTCATTTCTTTTAGATGTACTTCGTCCACCGTATATCTAGTTTTTTTTTATTCCCTCCATATAAGAAGATTTCTCAAGGCCCTCAAAATATGCGTTTGTTTCTTTTACCACTAATCCATTTATTCAAATTTGAAACCGAAAATAGTTGCAAGGAGCTAAGTCTGCAGATTATGCTAGATGGGGTAGCAGTTTGTAGCTCAATTCATGTATACATCTGGTATGGTGTACGCGGCATCCAAAGCGTGGTTAGCCTTTTTACATCCAAATATTCATACAAAACGTGATATAACCTATCAGTTGGGGTACCTCACGTACTTTCATTCTCCGATCGTCTAATGTCATTCCAGCGATTTTATTGACTGACGGCCTCTTTTAAGCGACCTGAAGGTTTAGCGCCATTTGTGCTGTTACGACCACAATGAAACTCAGTAAGCCACTTTTTAATCATTGAATTCATAGTATTTTTCAAGGTCTTTCTTGGTTTCGGTGATGGGTCGGTCTTTTAAAATAATGTTTAATCAGCACACAAAATTCATTTTATGCCATTTTCGTTCTCTGCTTTCAATAGATTCCAAAAACAAACTAATAGGTAGGTCGCTCCAAATTCTACGGTAGTCCAGTAATAGATATCAGTTAAACGGACCATTGTTGCACTGCGCTGTAAATACAAAGGGTCACGGAATTATTAAACAGCCCTCGTTATTTATATTCTTAGCATACCTTATAAAAATAGCGTAATAAACTGTTGTTGTTTTATCTTAAATAAGTCATTTGCAGTCGACTTAAACTTTTGGCGATAAATCTTTATTTGTTTAGTTCAGACTTAGCTAATTCAAGGCGAAGCCAAAAGATACAGTAGTCCAAAAATATACGCGACATTATAACAAATTTTTTTAAATATCCCTGGAATGTGTATATGTTTACAAATTAGACATAGAAAAAAATGTGTATAAAACTAAAATTAAAAATTTAACACCCTAGACGCAAACCCTCCGATCTTAACTCATAACCAATAGCAAACCATGCTTAGTAAATAAAGTTGTTTTTTTTCAAAATTGTATGAAATTTTCATATTGTTGAGCAATGTCAATAAAATCTAACATTTATATGCAGTAAACGCCCTCTATTAATTGTATTATGGCAACTCAGTTTTTCTTTAATTTTTCTCGTATCTCATACATGTTTTAGTGCAAATAAAGGCTCGTAATAAATTTTCCAGTACAGTTTTTTGCGTCATAATTAATGTTGAGATCATTTTTGCCTCCAAATTTCTGGCTGCTAAATGAAATACGACGCGACAAGAGTGTCATTGATCATAAACTCAAGTGTGGCATTTTGAATTTCTAAGCGAGTTGGAAGCCTTTAAACCAAGATCCGTACCGAGTTCGACAAGTTGTTTCAAACGAGAGGCCAACATGCTGCGCACGGCTTCGAAGCGATTGGTCACATTCTTCGTCTATAGTCTTCTCTGTTATAGCATTATCCAATAACCTACACTGAGAATTAAGCTTGCCGATGTCAGAAGACAATACGCCATAAAAAAAAAGTATTCAATATGATCTGTGAAAAAGAATAAGCACCTAAATGGATCATCTACTATTAATTTATATGTTATGATCCCGTAAATTTGTTATTGCCAACACAATAAAATCGAGAAACATACAAAATTAACATGATCTGGCTAAACTATGTAAATTTTTTTTTGTTTAATACAATTTATTTTTCCTTCTTTTTCGTCTTTGCAAGTTTTTTGCGAATTGCAGTAGATTAAACAAAATAAATACAAATTTATGCATAAAAAGCAAGATGAAATATCGTATTTTCTTTATTAAGGGAAAACTGACTAAACAAACATTTGTGTGTGATTTTTATGAACCGATGAATGAAAATGAGATCCCAAAAAACAACTCACCCTAAGAGAGGTCTTGTCATTTAGATACCATTAAGAGTTCGGCTGGTATGTTCATTCATATTGATCCTTTAAAATAGAAATATAATTTGTCAAGCTATTCTCTTCATTTAAGCCTTTTGGATAGAATAATAGTACCGTGAAATAAAAAATAAATGAAAATCAGAAAAATATGTGTCACATGTGTTAAAGTAACCAGTCACAATACTTTTGGCCGTGTTTAATGACCATGCAAAGCAAACTTATGCAATAAGGACCCGAAGAGACACGTTACAGTTGGATAAATTGGATCGAAAATGTTTAATATTTTAATTTTTAAAATAAAAACAAAGGCAATGAAACTTTTTGTTATCAACATAAGCTCGGTAGATATCCTCCCGCAACAATTTATGCTTGCTTCAGTCGAAGCGAATCGTAAATCATAATACATCATTGCACGTTACATTGTTTTATTTCTCTCTTTGCTAGCTCGCATTCAATACACTTACTTGGGGTTTCTTGGCCATTTGTCAAAATGAGGTGGCGAGAACTTTATACCTGTAGTCCGTGAGTTTGAAAAAACTATGAACATTGCGAGCCGATTTATTTCATTTCATTGAGCTTCGCAAACTACATCCATGATAGAAATTGGTTAGGGTACCACTTACACACTACACTACACTATTAGATTGAGTAAAACGACTTGTCAAAAATTCAAGTAAAGTGAGAAAATATTATAGTGTGAAAGCAACGAATGGATCGTATGGCTCACATTAGTTTTAGAAAAATTTCCTATCAGGGTTACATTTTTACAGAAGCAAACGCAGAAAATGCAAAAACCAGCTGTTAAACAATTAAACAAGTCGATTGCTTCGCCACCGCCAGCACTGCTGCAGATATTTTTTTTCGGCTTGCACCGGCACAAAAACGGCCGCTGTGCTTATCGGTTATCAATGTATTTTGTGCACTCTAGTGCTGCAAAGGATGTGAAAGGGGCTTTAGTTAAATCGGGTAATCTTTGGACATTGTATAATTGTGGGAAAATGACTAATCTATTGAAAATCCTTTCGGCAACAGCACCCATATCAGAGGCTTTGTGAAAGTAAGGAAGTGGAAGTCACTGTAAGAGATGTCTCTTACAGTATCCGCCATCGGTAGCTGTATTAAGCAATAGCGCGCTTCAAATCAAATTTAGTCTTGTTTTTCTTTTCAAAAATTTTATTTAAAGCCATCAATAAACAAATAAAAAGTTATCATGGCTAATAAACAAACCTTTTAATACATCTTCTAGTAAAAGAACAGCCAAACACAGAATGGGAAATGAAAAATTTGATGTTTCAATTTACTCTACATATGTTATTATAGGAAATTATTCATTTATTTAAAGTACTTTTTGTTTTTTAGAAGGGATTATTGGAATGCATTAAACTGCACAAACAAGAACAATAACAACATTTCAGGTTAATGCCCCTAACTCATGTCTGGATTTTGCCACTATCGTCTTGATTATTTCTTTTTACGGCCAAAAATTGAAAGTTTGTGTGCGAGTTTGTTTATTCAGACAATTCCTGTTTCCCTAAAAAATGCTACGAGTATGTTCACTCATCAAGGGCCATCACCTTCACCATCAGTTTAATGATTGTAATTTTGTTTCAAAAGAATAACCAAAAATAGCAAGAACTTGAAAAATTGTTGTCGCTCAAACATTTTCCGGGTTGTAAGTTTTTTATGTTTGAGGTTTGCTGAGCATGTGGTTAGCACAGACGTATTTAATTTGTGCACTTTGTTTTTATACGCTTCACTTAATTTGCGATTATTTTATAAAGAAAATTCGATCTAATGATGTTCATTAATGTTTTGAATGGAACTTTTCGATACCCCGAAATAACTTATAGGTGTAATTATTAAAATGATTGGAAAAAGTGATATTCAGCCAGCAATTAAATTTTGTCAAAAAAACCGAAACTTTATCAATTAAATATTTGAATTCACCAATAACTCGAATATTTTAGAATAATTCTAAATTCACCACAAACGTCGAAATCTACAAAAATACACATTAAAAAATCGAGTATTCCTTAAATCGCAAAGATCTTGATTTCATCTTAAATATTGAAAATTGCAAAATTCAAATTCACCAAATATTTTAAATTAAAAAAAAAAACGACAATTAAAAATAAAAATTTAATAGAAATATCTAAATCTCATAAAAAAAAAATAGAAATTTACCGAAAAAGCCCCAAATTAAAGCGAATTTTTAGCTAATGGTCGAAAATGCACAAAGAAAAAATAATTGAAAATGAAAAACGTAAAAATTGATAAAAATATTTCAAAAATAAACATTTTTATTTAAGACCTTAAAGCTTGAGTAATTAATTGAGAAATTAATGAAATGAAAGTTTTTTGATAGTTTTTCATCATAAGAGTATATGATTCCTTTTATTTAAAAAACCTTTAAATTTTTCACACAAAAAATAAAATTCTTTCATTAATGCCGGAAATATTACAAATTTTTGAAAAAATATTGTTTGATAAACTCGAAAGTTTCTTTCATTTTTATTAGCAAATTCTTGCAAATCATCCTCTGCAAAAGTCGCTAAAAAAATTATTCGTAAAGGTTTATTCTTTGAATTAGGCACCCATAAAACGTTACAAAACTATAGTGTTTAATCGAATCGAATATTTCTTGTTGCACAGTGTAATTCAAGTCAGTTAGCAAGTTGAATAATGTATTTTTACAACATGAAAATGAAGTAGCAAATATTGTTTTGTAATGGCATTTTATGTGTGAAAAGTGATTGTAGGGCTGTTTCTGTGTGTTGGAAAAAGTAAATCGACTGCATTATGAAGTGGAACTTTGGTTAAATATTATGGCATTTGTATTGTGAAGCATGGCACATGACCTTAATGTAAGGTAGCAATAATACAGAGTATTTCTTTCATTCATATTTGTTCGCTTTCAACACAAGTTACCAACTTTATTTGTTTCAAAAATTTCACATAAATTATTTATTTTGTACCTTTCAACTGGTAAAAGTTTTTTCCTGCTTTAAAGTTTTTCTTCTTCATTACTTTGTGGGAAAACTCTTTTAAAACCTTTGTAATAATCAAAAGAAACCAGGTACCTACTTAATCTCTTGTCTTTTTGATTTTGTTTCCTTAACTGTGAAATAATAAAAATAAACAAATTTTAAAATAAAAAAAATTAAGGGAAACGATTTTCTTAATTTCTCAACATAGTCACCTTTTAGCTTAAGTCACTTCTTTCGACGACATTCAAAAGCTTAGATATCTTCCTCATAGCATGAATTGTCGAACGTTTTATAAAAACAATTTAAACTTTTCACAATTGCTACTCCCATATGGATCAAACTGTATTAAAAAATCCACTAAAAGCCCAAATCTGAGTGCTGGCTGTAGACTTTTTCCCTTAACTGTAAATAGCAGCACATGTTAATGGTTTTTATGATTTTAAAAATAATTATAACATCAAGAAGTTAAACACACAAACCTAATAAACTATTAAAACATTTTTGTCATTTGGGGGAGAAATCAAAATTCTGGTGATTTTTTTTTTTAATGTGAAGGAAGAAAAATGAAAGAATAAATTATTACGGGTCTAGACGGTGCCACAGACTAGCCCACATCTTTTTATTTTTAAACAGAATTTTGAGTTTTAAAAGCAGCACTCGCTCGCTGCTTCTGAATCTGATTCCAAAGTTGATTAAAAGCAGCAATTTAATAGGAATTGAACAAATTCCAAGTATTGGCTGGTTATATCTGTTTTTATTTTTTTTTTTTAAATAAATTATCTATCATATGATTTCTATAGAACTTTTGATTTACACTGCAAAACATTTCAATAGGGAAGCGCAGTTTTTTAGCTTTGCTTGAAAATATTTGCCCAATCTAATTTCGGAGACTTTAAAGTTGATAAGGTCCTGGTTCTAGGTATTAATATAGTATAGTAACAAGTTATTGCTCTTAATAACAATTTATTTCTTAAGTGTCAACAAACGGATCACTTGAGTAAGTTATAAAATGAGGCAAATTGATAGTTAACAGTTTTTTTTTACTAAATTTCGTTTTAATAATAATAAAGCATATGAAGTGAGATTTTGGAACAGATTTCCGTCACCCCTTGTCAAGTTTGGTTTAGAGACACCGGCTTCGGCCATGTACTATCTTCAGTGTCATATTTCATTCTATCAAGAATCAATATATAAAACTAGTGATGGTGGCAATTATGGGATATCCTGAGCGGCAAAGCTTTCTTTAAGGACATTTATGTTTCCTATTTTTCTTACTGCCTCTTAGAACCTTAATCTTCCAGCTACTTATATTTGTCAGCCTTCAGTTCTGGTTTTCGGTTCTTTATAATACTGCAAACGTATACAGATTCACAGTACTTTGTATGAAGACTTTAAAGCTGACTTTTCTCTTTTGCGAAAGGAGTGTATTTAACAAGTACCAATGCTTTATACTCTAATCCATGCCACATGCAATATGAAATAAAAAAATGTTCACACACAAGACTTTGGAGTTTTTAAAAGGTACCTTTTAAAAAGAGATTCTTCTTGGAAGTACAAAATTTTAAAATGCGATACATATTTATTATTAAAAATGCGATTTTGATAAAGTACCATTTCAAAAAAGTACCATTCTAAAAAGTACCATTTTTAAAAAGTACCAGTTAAAAGAAATTCGTTACTCAAACAATCAAACATAACTTTTTGTAAAAGTGCATTTTCAAAAAGTACCCGTTTAAAAAAATCGTTTGGAAA
This sequence comes from Phania funesta, assembly GCA_963932375.1. Classification (NCBI taxonomy): domain Eukaryota; kingdom Metazoa; phylum Arthropoda; class Insecta; order Diptera; family Tachinidae; genus Phania; species Phania funesta. The sequence continues at coordinate 74,017,960 of OZ010656.1, forward strand.
GCAAACGTGTTTGAAAAAATTAACTTGTTCAACAAATCAACATTCCGGAAGAGTACCATATAGAATGAATTTTGTTTTTAATCACAGTACCTTCTTGTAAAGTACTTTTATTCAAATAGTACATGTAGGACGAAATTACCTTTTTTATAGAAGTGGAGTAGTTTAAAGTGCCATTTCCATAAAGATTTTTATTTTAATAATATACCCTTCCATAAAAAGAATGAATATAAAAAAGGACCATTTTGATAAAAAATAGGTTTTTGTAAAAGTTCTCTTAGTCATTTATAAAATGCTGTGTCCTATTTAAAATTTATTATTTATTATTTAAATGGCAGTATTATATTATATACAACAGTAATAACAACCTAACGCCCTTTTTAATATTAAAACACTAAAAACTGCATGATTCAATTCATATCTTAATGTAAACTTTTTTAATCTTAAAAATTTTATAAAATTTTATCATTTGCAAAATGCATTCCTAAATACGTGTGTGCGTGTATTTATGTGCGTATCAAAAATTAAGCAAAGTGCTGGTAGAAATTTCACTTTTTCTTAAGAATTTCAAGCTAAATGTGTTTAAAATGCAAACAGACAAATAAGACGTATCACTTTTGCTTTCCACATCTTACGAGCCTTCTTAACTTGGCCATGCAACGCGGAAGCAACTATGTATTTATGCAGCTTACATACATACATACTCGTACTATAATATCGCTGATCGTACAAAATAATAAAAAATTTCTATAAAAGAATTGGATTTATATCAATTATATTTTCAACACATAGAAAGAAAAACTGTGTATTTTTGTGTGCCTATGACTGCTTAAGTGTGACAAATTTTGAGACGGACAGATAAACACAATATAAAGCAAAGCCAACAATTCTGTTGAAAATCACAAAGTCAAGGTGCCACAGACATGCGATGGTGGAAATAAAACATACTCTTGTGCCAACAGCAGAGCCTTCAAATAGTAAAAAAAAAATTACATTGATTTCTCCTATTGTTTTGTATTAGCCAGAGGATACAAAGCAATTGTATTATCTTGCAACTTCAAAACATTTGTAACTCTCCCTTCTCTTACTCTTAAATATTGTACTGCCAGAGTTAAATCACTTTCGAAAAAGGTTCATATCTTTTATTTATATAAAATACAAATTTTAATCAAAATTTTTAAAAGACGTTTTAATGGGACTCTCTGAAAAACTAATTCAGTAGAGCTGGCAAACTCTCTGTAGTCATCACCTTCGATATTTTTCGATAGTTGGTTAAAAACTATTGATATTATCGAATTTTTTTAAGAAATGTTAATGGGGTCAAATTTAAGAAAAGAATTTTATTCGCAGATCTAATCTCTTTTAAAACTATTCGCCTGATTTAAAATAAAGTTAAATAAATATTTATAATTTTAGTTTACTTTATGCTTACATAAAGTTTCAGCGTCACTCTTATTTTGTCAATAGCAAATTAGACCATTTGCCTAGCGGCCTCAGCTTAGCCTTCATTTCCAGATAGAAACCCAAATTGGAATTTGTACTTTTTTTCGATACTTTTTATCGAGTTTATTGGCATTTAAAAATAATTTTCCAAATTCTAATAAAAACCATCGGTAGTTTAATGGAAGCAGAACCACCGATAGCACTACCGATTGCTTGTCAGCTCGAGGCAGTCGTGCAACAACAAAACATTTCAAAATTAGTTTCCAAAAAAATTTTCTTAAATACAGTGTAACCTCGATTAACACAACCAATAAAAAATTTAGGCTGTTTCGAAAACAGCATCAACATTTTCTATGTGTATTTTCAGTTAAAGACCTTAAGTGAAACCAAACGAAATTTGTATTTAAAAAAACAAATATGAACTTTTAAAATGTTTTTGAGCTACGATTTCTGGCAGCAAAACCTTTACGTCATCCAACAGGCAGCTATACTTCTCCGCACATTAGAAGCTTTCCATAACATACTGAGATTTTATTTTTGAAGGTATTAGACCTGGATTCAGCTTTTGTAACGAGTTTGTTTAATGACTTAGTATTATTGTGAATAGTTTGTGCATAGAAATGACTTTTGATTTATTTTTATTTCTGAATACTATTGATTTAGCACTTTGTATTCATTGCAAATAATTTTCACAGGTATGCCACGTTAAATTTTGTCATTGCAAGTATTTTTACTTATACAAATAGAACAGCCTTTCACAACAAATATTTTACTCTGATTCGAAAAGCAAAATGCAAAAATTCTTTGTGATTTCTAGAATAGCGGTTAACTAATATGGGATTATATGCAGCTACTTTGTAGTTTTGAATTCATTCACAATAAACTAAAGTAAGAAACAAACCAAAAAGAAAAATAAAAATGTTAAGAATTTGGGTGTTGCGATTATCGAGGAGTTACGTTTAGCCAGGGTTGCTTTAAGACAGTTTACTCTGTATGTATTAGTTATACTACTATAAACTATTGAAGGTTACAGAAATAGAAAAAAAAAGTTAGACCGGACGGGTATCCATGGGGTTGGGCAACATCCTATATATCCTAAAAGCGTCATATGTCACTCTCATAAAGGATTTACAAAAGATGTTGTCCCCTGCAAAATGAAAAATGTTTCGGGTTTTCGGCCCACTCAAAAACTTATGCTGGATCCGTACCTGAATTGTACTGAACTGCAATGGAAAAATTGGTTATGGATGCCAGTAGTCTAAACTCAAACTCTGAGTATCAAATGGCGTAGCAATGTTTGATAAAGCAGAAGTGATCATTTTAAACCCAAAAAACACACATCTACTGTAATGAAGTGCGTGGAAATACTGTACTGTGGTGCTGTTGTCCTACATCTTGTGGATATTTGCAAAATGCAATCAGTACAAAAACATAAATGTGAAAAGAAGGTCAATTTCATTCGGCTGTTAAAAGTACTGAGATCAAAATGAGGACCAAGTTCTTCATATGTACAATACCATCCCATTTCTAGGCAACTTGCTTGCTTGGTGACATTTGTTCCATAACCCTTTTCCTTTCCCTAAAAAAAAATTTGCCAATCTAGCAAGTTGCTAAAAAAAAATTAAATATTTCACTTTAAAAGATTTTTTCAAAACGATGGTCATACGAATGAAAAATAAATTGATTGTTGTTTCGTTCGGCTTCTTATTCTAAGAATTCACTCTTTTAAATTTCGGCTTCTCATAGAGTATGTAGTAACATCTCAATGTAAAACGTCGCTTCACAGTAGTACGACTGATGGTTGAACTAGCAAACGCATCGCTAGTTGTGCATGACATGAAGAAGTTAGTTGTACATACTTCGTCGTTCATTAATTGAATGCAGGCTAGTGGCAGTGTGTGTTTCAGTATCACTCTCCCTGTTTGTGGCACATAACATGTGTGTTGTTTCTTTGTATCTTCCTGTTTTCTGTTTAGTAAAGTTTTAAAGTTTTTTTGGAACAAGACATAAATTTATGTAGATGTTTTGATTACTTGTAATGTGTTTGTTTAAGTGTATTTTTGTTATGCTCTCGTATTAAGAAGCTTATGGCTTTCTTGTTAAACATGTCACAATTTTTGTTGAAAATATTTAGGAAAAGTGTAAATTATTTATTTATTTAAATTAAGATTAACACAGAAAAGTACTGTTGACTGTGGACATGGAGAAGAAAACAAATGTCTTAATTGTTTTGTTTTTGACAGCTACTTAATAAAGGCAATTACAGTTTAAAGTTTATGCCGAAATATTTAAGAGTTTTAAGTAGAAGATTATTAGCACGTTATAAGAAAAATCTAATGTTAAGAGAGCCAAGTAAATTGTTCAAATTGTAAAGTGATTTCACCTAAAGCTGATGTAGCGTAGTTGTGTGCAGAATCGACTCACCGAGCCAAAAACCTTAAGATAAACTCTGTCAATTTACCCACCCCGGAACATAAATATGTGTATCTTTATTTAAGTGTTCAATTAATGTCAATATTTGTTACTGCTGATTATCGGCAGCCACGTGGAGTTACTCGAGGTTCTGCGACGAATATTCTCGGATTTCTGCAAACTGTCTTCTTTCCTAGCGTGGAGAAATGCAGGATTCCAGTACTCAAAAATTCGCACTACGTCGTGGAGATTCATTAGCAATTGAGTCGTACCTGGGACGCATCGCGCTTTTTGTTACCTAAACGGGGTTTCTCTAGCTAACGCTCATTGTCAGTCGATTAGCATAATGAGAGGTCACTCTGTTCATGATCCAACTAGATTTTATGGGCCTTTAGTTGTAAGTCTTTTCAAAATGAATTGCAAATACGATTATTTTGGTATTGAGAGCTCGACTTCGTTTGCGAATGGATAATGATGTAATTGGCCTTTAACAGATTCCCAAGTGTCCTGTGTTTTAATATTGCACAAGTGCTCTGGTATTTGGCATAAAAAAATTTTCACCTAAACATTCATAATGTTAAAAGCCAGAATAATTGATCAATTTGGAGCAGCCCAGCAAAACATTTTTGATTTTTGGCAGTGGAAATCAGATAAATTAGTGAAGTGTGCACGATTTCTACCCACTCAACTTAAAGGGGATGAATCAACAGGAGATTCATTGCGCAGTGGTAGATTTAGAACTACTGTGTTTGCTCAGAATATCGGTTCTGTTCCTCTAGATGTGGTAGAAGAGCCAACAGCCCAACTGTCTCTTTCACGATCATCTTTGCAGCACATTTGGCTGCAAAGTTCTCACCAGGTATAAAAGCTCCTAGACTTCTTTTTCATTTAAGTATCTGTGTTATATGACTAACACTTAAACTCTTAAGGCCCATGAAATCTAGAACCCGAAGAGAAATTTATACTCTAATATATAAATATTCAGAAAAGAACACACAATTTGCCTTCCGTGAAGTTATAGGCGAAGAACATTGTATAGGATCGTGGTAACGTTTTTTTTCCCGAAATATTAACTTGTCTAAACGTACCTTTAGCTACCAGAACTCTTGATGATTCACTAGGTTACTGCATGAAAAGGAACAACAAACTCTGTCAAATTGCTTTTAAAGAATGAAGTTCGAAACTGAACACAAAAAAATTTTATACCTGCAGTAGAATTTTCAACTAGAAGTTATAAAAAAAATCAATTTATTCAAGAAAGCCAGGCCGAATATTAATAACAACTTTTTTTACGATTTATGTTAAAAAAGCCACAGAAAAGTATATTTCACTTTTTTTAATTTATAATTTAAAAATAAAATATCTTTAAATATTTTTCTTTACCAAGAAAAACCAATTTCAAAGCCTCAATTTGTTTCTCTTGAAACTATTTCAACTTACAAGTGCATGGTCAAAATAATAAACCATAACGATTTCTAAAAACAAGAAAAAAATTTAAGTAAAAAACACAATTAGAAAAAAAATTGTGCAGCAAACTCACTCAAACATTACGAGCAGAAGTTGCAAAACGGAAAAAGTAATAAAAAAAAATAGTAACAATGAAATAAAAACAGCATGAAATGTTTTCTCAAAGCCAGAAAGGAAACAAGTAAAAATAATCTCAATTGCTGTAGATTAAAGTTTAAATATAAAAAAATTGCAGTGCTAAATTATTTGATTTTAAAAGCAAATTCGTAAATTTCAATACATGGAGAAAAATTAAAAAAGAGTTTGCATAAAGTCGTCACCAAAGGATATTAACAATATCTTTCGAATGACATTTCATAGTCTCTGTTTCTAAATGTCATCATGAAAAATTGATCTGAGTGCAAGTTCGCATTTAGCACAGTGGTCTCATTTACTGAAAACTACCCCTTGTGTTATAATAACAATAATTAAGAGGGTGCGATCTGTTACACTTCTGTGCCTCAGAATATTTATTAAACCAATGTCTAAATAACGCTCCTCATTGAGGCCAGTACTGTGGTCAGAGAAGCCCGCCTAAAGGCATCCGAACAGAAGAGCCCAGAGTTGAAAATTCGCTTTCTAACACTTATTAAAATCATTGCATTCACAAGGAATGTGTGTCATCCTCAGAGCTTAAACGCACAAAGGAGAACCAGTCTTCTGACTTAAAAATATTTCGCCCATTCGCAATAATAAATAATTTTTCTTTTCTTACTTTGGTAAAAAAAAAAATTTGCACCAGCTCCCAGTGCGGCATTCAAGGGCATTTAGTGCGTGATATGTGACATTAGTTTGTTTACCAATTTCCGCGCCAAGCTAGATATATTGTATAGGTCTCTTAAGGACATCTCTCGATTCATACCCAACTTTCTCAGGGATCATATTATACGAGTTATTTTATATGGGATTTCACCGCACCTTCTACTCTCTTTCTTATTTTTCTAAATGACCTTATGGTACCAACTTTTAATCCTATCTTAAAAAAGATGGTCTGGGACCATCAAGCAAAATGAAATTATTACACTTAATCGAATGATGTGCGAACAGGGACAATTTGAATGCTCTTAGGATGCAATGTTTTGGGCTTTTTCACAGAGCTACGACACATTATGACGCTTAAGGAATTAGAAGGTCTTGATTTTTGAAAACGTTGTTGGAGATACTTCAGTCGATGGTACGTCGATCTTCTTACTATTTATACAATTTACATATATCCAATTGAAAATGGAATTTTGAAGCTTCTCGACCGCACAGGTTTATGATTATCAATGGCAGTATGATATCAAACTCCATTGACTCTCTGGGACATCAGGTTCTGTTTTACTGTTTTAACTTTACTGCAACGAAACGAACTCCAATGAAATTAGAGAATTAGTTTCAGATACGCGAACTTATGCGCGTATAACACTCTTATCGCTATCCTTCTCTTAACCTTTCTTCCTAGTTCGACAATTCTTCGCCTAGCTCATATGCCTCACTTATTATCTTACGAGGCTTTAAAGCAGTATTTAAAATGCTAACTCCGACATAGCAATAGCGCGGGAAAAATACTGTGCTATGCTATAACTTCTACCACTTTTATTAACAATAATTTTGCTGCCACTGTGCTGTTGAAAAAAATACAGTCTAGTTACCACAAAATCGCACTTCTCTCTCCTTATTTTATGCTATTACTTTACTCGCACTGTTGAAAATATGGCAGCAACAAAAATAGAACTAGCACATGTGTGACAAAAATCACATTGACAGCAATGTCAACTAATATAGCAACCGGGCTCTGTCTGCGCTTATAAAGCATTTTTAAATACATATATTTTGATTTATTATTTTTTAAGTACCGGTAATTCCACGGTAATTTTTGTTTCTCTTTTATTATTCTTTTTTAAGTATTCTATTTTAAGTATTCTTTTTTAAGAATATATATACTAGACAAAGGAATATTCGATTTGTGTAAGATTTTTCAATATAACATTTAAAAAAGTCAACAATCAACAAATAGCAAAAGCATGAAATGTATTAGCCATTGTTGTGCTGTTTTTTGTCAACAGCGCAAAACAGTAAAATCAATATCATAGATATTTCCTGCTGCTATTTAAAAATAAATTTTTTGTTGTTAGAAAATTGTCGCAGTCTAGAAGTCTTCGTCATAGTCATATGTTGTATTTTTAATACAAGCTTAATAGCTACAGCAATAGCAATTTTAATTTAGCATTTTTATAAACACTGTTCTCAAGTAGTTATCTACTAAAATCTGTGATAATAAAACAAGTGACTTTTAATTTTGCCCTGCGTCCTTAAAAACTTTTCGCCCCTCTTTTTATGTTGGCAAATGTTTGTACAAGAACAGCACCTCTCACTTTAATAAAATTGTGTAATTAACATAGTTTTCGCAATATTAAGAAATAATGTCCTCAATCCTCCTCACCTACCTTCACACTTACACTCACTAACCTTTTTAGCACAGTTTTGAGGATGTTGGTTTATTGCTGTAAAACTACTAATTATTCATGTACGCACATAAATTTTTCTGAGTGTTTAATTGGCCTAATGCCAATTTCTTGTTGGAAATTTTTAATCTTCATATATTTTTTCCTATTTGTCAGAAATCGTTTAATCTTTTTTCCTGACTGTTGTTTGCTTAACTTTTTCATTTTTTTTTTATAATTTTGTTTTGCTGTCTTTTTTAATTCTTTGTGTTTTTTTCTAATGGTCTGTTTGTTTAGCAATAGTCTACTTGCAGTTTTATGATTTAAAGGAATGAAATCTTAAATTTAAGGCAACTTTTAAATTTTAACCATTATAAAGCTTTTTGGAACGAATTTCCCTCATCCCTTGTTAAGTTTGCTGTGATGACATTATAAAGCTGTTGTTTATTGTTTCTTCTTATGCGCCAGGAAATTCGACTTTTAAGTATTTATAGCATAGTACAGTATTTAATTAATTAAACATGGAATGATATGGTTCGAGGGGAAACCATCCTTTAAATGATCATTAAATATTTTTTTTTGTTAATCATTTCGTAGCAGAAAATTACTCAAAGTAATGTATTATTAAAATCGGTATTTGATTCTACTATTACACCCTACTCATATTGTAAGCAGGGTTGATTTCCCACTGGGTAACCAAAAACCCCCCCGAACGCGCTAATTCGAAAATTTAGCTTCCTCACTAATACGTATGAATGTGGGTGACAATAAGTTCGTATTTAACTAGCAGAGAAGCAAATCAATTTTTTTTAATGGCTGATTTTGCTCTCAACACAGCAATTTTTACCTTTTTTTAAGAGGCCAGCCTACAACATGAACCAGGTCTATAAAAACCGCATATATAAAAACGGCTTAAAAGGGTAGTTAATGGGTCCATGGTAAACTTTCTAAAATAATTTTCGAACGTTTTGAAAATGGTTTTGATAATTGTAATGTTTGCGAAAAATTTCTTGAGGGGCAAAGTGGACAATGGTGATGATACCCATATCACACTGCTGCAGTTTCAATAAGTGACCTTTAGAGAATCATTTGTGAGATAAGGGTATTCAGCACTATTTATCACGAAGACGGCGACACCCGCCACCCGACGTGCCGCAATAGACTTATTGCAGCAACGATTTTCAGACCCAATTATCTCACGAACTTCTGATGTCCAGCGGTAACCAAGATAACGCAAGTTAACGCCGTGCGATTTCTTTCATTGGGAAATTGTGAAATCTTAGGTCTGTGCGAATAAACGAGAAACAATTAATCCGCTCAATGACGAGATTAAAATCGTCATCGGTGAGATAAACCAAATCTTTTTAAGAGTCATCAATATTTGGTGATTGTCACGGGAGCCATTAGTCGAATATTTTATTTCATACTTAATCGCAGCATGCATAGTTTAAAGTGCAATAAAACATTTTTTTAAAATCAATAATTACATTCACATATACGTGTATGTTCTAGATTAGAATTAGTTGGGGTTTTCAGGTTTATGTCTGTGGTAAAATAAGTTGAAAATTTTAAATATTTTAAATTTATTAATTGTTAAGTAATTTCAATCTTTAGGCATGAGTTCGTTTTTTCTTTCTATTCAGAAAGAGAATTATTTATTTAATATGGACAACCTTAACAATTAATAATATTTGTAGTTCGAAAAAACAATAAAACCTATTTTAAATTTAGTTTACAACATAAAAATTATATTGCGACGGTTTGTATTGATATAATTACCAAAATTATTGTAATTGTTTAAAATGTGTGGTTATAAATGAATGCAAAACTATGAAGCAGGTAAACAAATCTTATATTATGTGAAATTCTAAATTAAAAAACCATTAAGCACCCCAAAATATCCGTTGGGTTGGGTTTTTCTAACCCTAATTGTAAGTGACTCGGTTAGCTATTTTGGAATGACAATAACACCGTATGCTTACGCTTTTGTGACAACCAAATTTCTTTTCGTTTGAATTAAAAATACATTCCTTTAGGCCTCTGCTTTATATTTGCATCATTATCATGCCTTTTGTCTGCAACTGCTGCCGCCATTTGCAATTTTTGCTATTTGCTTTTTTTCATCATTATTTTTATTAGCATGACTTGTTAATGCTGATTATTATTGGAATAGTATTTTGCTTAGTTGGCAGTAATATGACGTTTAAATAAAAAGAAAAACCTAGTGAATGAATGACTGACTGACTAGTTGGTGGCCCATGATGGTTGGCCCCATATTAGCAAAAGTAATATGAGTCCTTAATGCCAAACAATATGAAAATTTCATAGTAAATTCGTTTTGCACAATGAAAACATTAAAATAGAACAAATTGAGCTCTTTTTTTTGGGGGGGGATTTAAATAGTTAATTTCGGTTTTTATTTTTGTTTGTGTTATATTCGCTCAGTTACTCGAAGCAACACAAGGCGATTTTAGTCCGGTAGCTCTTCGTTAGCATATTATTTATTTAAGGTAAATCCAAAGAACACTAAAGCACTCATCCCAATTTTACCAACTACACATCCTTGACACAAAAATTATTTTAAATAACACTCGTACATACTTATTTTTATAAAATTCATTACTTAAAATAATACATCATCTTCATTTTGATTTAAATGCAAGTAACTGGAAACCAGATTTGTATGGTTTTTATGTTTTTTTTTATTTCTATATATTTTATTATTTCTTCTTTGTATAAAATTTAAATTCAATTATTGTTACAGCTTTTGCCAAGGTTCCTTTGCAAATATTTGGCAGCACATCATCATTTGTGCGCTCAAATACACAGAGAGAAAAAAGTTACTGCATTTGAAAATAACAAAACTTGATACATTTTTAGATATTCAAATTAATAAATCAATGCTTGTCACTTACTATTTTAAGATTTTTCCAAGTCATTAGTGATTCGCGCGGTAGCTTAAAAGTTTGAAAGCTTTTTCAATGCAATCTCGCTAATATCTCATGGTATACTATTCCTACGGCAGTGCGACCTGCTAACTGTTCTGTATTGCAATTAGATCCCCATTATAAGGCTAAATACAACGATTTGACTAATTAGCAAAAACTTCTGGCTTGCCGTACTGAGTGCACTGTTCTGAAGTTCTGACTTATACCTCCACGTGGTGGCGGCCGGTAACAGGCTCCTGTCTCTGCAAGGAGTCTGGCTAAATAAGTTCAGCGGAGAGAAGTTGGTGTGAACGGGTTAATCATTAGACCGTGAGATTCCGACAGGGATGGACAATGAAACCTCGCACGAGGTGGAGGAACGCGACTGCTTCTAAGAATATTTCTTTGGAAGGGGCTGAGACGATAGCACACATTGTGTGTGAATGTCCAGCACTGACTAGCATAAGACTGAAGAAAATGAACGTTGTTGTTGAAAAATATGTACTCAAAATTTTACATTATGCCGAGAAGATTGCCTTCATTAAATTACCGAGCCATATTTAAAAAGCTTTAAAAAATATGTTCGCGTAAAATCAAAATCCCATTTGCAACAAACTACAATGGATTAAGTAGACACTCTAGGCTAGACATAACACGCAATTGCATGGAATTATGGAACAAATCAGCCCCTTAATTGCTCAAATAAGAAAAATGTTAATGTTGGCACAAAGTTTTCGTACAACAAAATAAATCTTTGTTGCCGCCTCATATATCTAAATTGCTTGCTATAGTCTTACCTATCGAATCGTCTCGTGTAAATTACAGCGAAGGTATGAGAGAAGATTACGAAATCAGAGCTAGTCTTCTAACACTTTATTTAATTTATACATTTGATAAATTGACCACATGCAAAGAAATAGCATGATTCTGGCAGATTCATGACAACCATATTATGTTCTCTACAGCAATAAGGCAACCATATAATGGTTATTTGAAAACAATTTACACATTACTTTAGTTGCGATAAACAAGTTCTTGTTTATATTTAGTCATTGAATGATATCCATCCATAAAAAGTGCAACATGATTGAGTTTAACAATAGAATTTTTACTAAAATTCTAACCACAAACAAAGACTTTTATCTACAAAAAAATAATATAATAACTCTAGCCATAAAACGTCCTTAATAGACATAATATGTAAAACTCGTTTGGGAGCTTATGCGGTTAATGCTTTTACAGACTCACGTTTGCGCTCAAAAGGGAAAATTGTAATTTTGTTACTCTTAATAAAATAAATATTCTCTCAAGCCGGTATGAAACATACTTTGGTATTCACATAAATAGGTGCCTTACTTGGACCATCCATTTAGAAGCCAAGGATGGGGCTTTAGGTGAAAGTAACAGTTTCTAATCTGCATAGGTTAAAATCTCAGCCTAGGTTTCGTAGCGAGTATTTACTTCGCTGCTGAGTGAATGATCATGTCAACATCGAAGTCCCGCAATTAAGAGCAAATAGTTTTTAGTTATAAGACTGAAATTCTTATTGCAAATAGGCTTATTTAACAAACAAATAAAACTTACCTCAACTTTTCTTTCAGCGTAGCCTGAAATTAAAAGTTTAACATGAAGAATATTTTTGTATTTATTTCTTCTTTGTTATTTGTGTTGTTTTCAATCTACTACACATTCGGGTAGGGATACAACAGAATCTAATAAATCAAAGTCATTGTTAAGGCAAATAATAATAAAAAAAAAAACACAAAAAACAAAAACAGATAAATTCAAATTTATTCTTGCAAGTTGCACAAAACTATAGCAGGAAAAAATCGACAAATATTTCTGAAATTGAAAACAAATATGTATGTACGCTGTTTAATTGTAAAAAGAACTTTAATTGAGAGAAATATTTAATGACAAAAAAAATACAACAAAAAACTCTTAGAACTTGTTAATTTTTGTTTGAGGTTTTAACTGTAGCCCTGGGGTAATTGTAGTTACAATAAAATCTAACATTGAAAATGTCTTTGTGTTGCTTTTCGAAATATTCGCGTAACTACTCTCGAAGGTTTGGCCTACCTTCGAGCCAGTTCTTGCGGAAATTTTTTCACTCCGCCGGCAACACTTTAAAAATAGTTCCTTATTCTTATGGCGCTTCTTCTGCTGACAGAAATAGTTCTTTACTCAGTTCAGCATTGATGTGCGTGAACAGGGAAAAAATCATTGTATGCCAAGTCAGGATGTAAAACAGATGATTCATTAATTCCATCTTTTGAATACTAAAAAGGGATGATGTGTGGATAGTGGAGAGAGGTACCTTTTTAAGATGTTTTTTTATAAATTTATCCACACACTTTTTCCAAACAAATGGTCAAATAAAAGTCGTACCCGCATTGTGCTTTTGTTGTGCGAGGTTTTTACCGCAACGATGTTCAAATTGCAGCTACATTCATGTCATTATGTATCAAATAGCACATGATTCAAATTGCTAATATTGGCTTCGACGACAGTCCGAGATGATTTTATGGCCAAAATCCGGATTTCCGACCAACATTTCTAGTGCCCAATTAGCGAACTGACAGCGTGGTCGACGACCATTCCGCTTCAATTCTTGAGTCAACAAAATCTTATACGGATGTAGAAAACCAAAATCCAACCGCAAAAGGAGCCGTTTTAAGTCTCTGTGGCGATACCCACCCAATTCAGCAGATCGCATTCGAGTCAACATTTCTGAGTCTTCTTCGATACTGGGGGCTATGTAGTAAATTTAGAACCAATCGCAGATTGGTTGGTGATCCAGAAGAGTGTACGCACACTCAAAATTTTTCACAATGCGACAACTCAAGTCTTAATAATCACCGATCTGATTGCATTAATATTTTTTCACACGTTCTGCGAGCTTAAAACGAAGCATGATGAAATGGCAAACCTTAGTGACTATTTTGCCAGCTGGATGGCATTGCCAACTTTGACAGCTCCTAAAATATAGCAATTGGAAAAACTGTCATTACTATCTGGTCACCATAAATTATAATAAATCTTAAATGTTCTTGTTTTCAACTTATATCTTATTTCATTCTCGGTACAAAGTGTTGTTAATGTGTCCCCTTTGACGTTATAGAAATTGAATGATGGACAGACGAAGTCTGTAGGAGTGGTGCCGAGGAGGTAGGGGGTGTAATACAGGACATTTCCTAATTTTCATTTTGTTGCTTCATTTCATTGTTCCCCCGTCACTTTCAGTTTTGCATTGTTGTGTGTGGCTGTGTATTACAAAGCAATGAATGAAAAAAGAAATCAAAAAATGTCTGCCTGTTTCATATGTAAAAAGTTTTCGTAAATTCAAAAGAAAATTTTAAAAAGATGTCTGTCATTTAGTTTTCCTAACGTAAAAGCCGACTGTGCGAAATAAAGAAAAATTCATTATGAAGAGATCAAAATACATTAAAATTGTAACGAAAAACCTGTTTTTAAAATCAATTCATAATAGGGAGAGCTTTATTGTATAAAAGGTAGCTATAGAAAAGTTCGACTGTAATAAAAAAAAAAAACGGCAGGAAATAACTTTTTTTTTTGCCAATATTAAACGACCTATAATTTGTGTGATTGTTTAAGCCGGTCTACATACAATTTTAACTACAGCTCCAGTCTCAGGTCACAGCAGTCGCGACATCCAGCCGAAACAATTCAATTAGAAAAATAAAGCATATCATGCACAAGGATTATTACTCTGTAAAAGATACTAAAAGTATAAAAGCCTTCATATATGCTAGACTTTTTATACACAAATTTCCTGTGAACTTGTTATTTATTACACTTATGAAAATAATTGAAGCGTATACGTGTTATAATTTAACTCCATATGCTTTTTTATTTAATGTAACAAACTGTTTTTCAATTCTTAGTACAATTTGTAGAGCATACTTTCAGGAAGTTAAGCTGTTTTCAAAGATTTCTTTGTTTCCATTTCGTACTAAAAAAAATCAACGAAAACTTAACAATTTATTAAAGTTGCGCTCCAGTGATATTGGCCGTACAAAAAAATATCTTTTCCTTTTTAATTCTCTTATTTTTAAGCTCACAAAGTTTTTTGCTTTATTTCTTGAGTGTCAATATAAAATTGAAAACTTTTGTTCATCAACATATATTTTTTATTAAGACTTAAATTTATATAAACTTTTTACCTTTCTCTCTCTTTTTTCATTGCAGGTAAGTGTTCCACTGAGGTCTTGGTTGGAAACCGTAGCAAAAACGTTTTACCAATAGATTATCCATTCTCATAGGTTAGTTTTTAAGCAATAAAAACTTTACGTGTGGTAAGTTGTTAGTTAATCTTTTGTGTTTTCTTTTATCAGCCCTAAAATTTTATACTCTAAATCTTATAGTGAGAATATAAAAAACAGGGCTTCGTTGTGGTTGGTCTTATTCTTAAATCGATGACTATTCTAACATGCTAAAACGCTATGCCAAAAAATTGGTTTTTAAGAAGAGTAATTAATGCCAAACATCTCACAACGCACGTCTGCAAAGAAAAAACGTGACTGTTACATGGTCACGACAACCATATTACGTTCTCTACAATAAATTTTATTTTGTGGCAAACATATAGTGGTTATTTGAAAACATCTAAAAAATTATTTTGGTGGCGATACACAACTTAATGTTGTGATTGTGAAGCATTTGATGGCTTTAGTCGCTTGTGCTCGTACCTCAGCCACTGCCAACCAGTAATATACTCGTACATTTTGTTGCTTTTCTTTCATTCTGATAGGACATTTGAGTCGTAATAATTAGTATGTCAACCATATTTTTCCTCAACGTGAGGTTGACCTGGTGTGTACAATGTTCAGTATCGTTTGTGCGCCAAGCGAAAGGTTTTCCTCGTTTTGGGCTAAGGAAATTCGGAATTTCATCTGCAATGTTTTACACTGAACGATGAAACATTTATTTTCCTTTACCCAGCTTAACTGCCGAAAGGTTCCCGTGGCAGATAGACAATCATACATACAAGAAAGGCTCGCGCAGTAATGCAATATTAATTTTCCTACTAAGCAATCATTGTTATAATGACCTCAGTAAACTTCAATATTAAAATCAAAGGGTGTTTTGAAGAGAAGATTGCTTGCATTCAGAAGATATCAACGCCACTGAGGTGCATTTGATAGCTGGCAGTTTTACCAATTTGGCCCCGGGACACAAACTTGAATCTTGCTAAGTAGTTGGAGGCGATTGAAATTTCTGACTCCTCTTAAGTCTTAACCACAATGCACCCCTTACGTAGAGTAGTGGTGGGAGTTGGTGATGTAAAGGAGTAGAAAAACTTAATTGTTTAACAACTCGGTAATTGCTTGTAAATGTTTATTGCTAGAACAGGTTTACAACACTGGCTCACGTGGGTTCGCAAATCTCGGCCCTTCGTGTTGCCTAAAAAGAAAAGAGGAAGAAGAAAATCAATAGGTGGAAAATGGAGATGACCTGGTATGGGGAGAAGAAGATTGATTGTCCACTTTAACTGTGCCGATTTGGAGAAATTACTGATGTAGGAATATATTCCCTGTAGTCCCACCTTCGATAATTTGGAGATGCTGGCAAAGTACCTCCCCTAGAGATGAATACGACGTTTGTAATGCTACGTAGGCAGAAGTACAGTGGGGTTAAATTCTGCCTCCTCTTCCTCCTGATTATAACAACTTCTTCAGTAGGCATTTGCTGGCAACCCCATTCTCTTCCCGTCATTGCCAGAAATATAAACTTACGCGAAAATAGTAATTTTATTCATTATTTGAATTCGCAGTAGATTTAGTGCTAAAGAATTTTAATAAGGACATTGTATCAACTTAAAAATAACAGCAAAATTTAATTCAGCAAATTTGACAGCATCGATCAAAACGCCTATAAGCTCAGTAGACAACATGTTAATCAGGAAGGGAAGAAATTGCCTATCGTTGACAGTAGGGTATAAAACCACGTCTATCATTAAGAGCTCATCCGTACGTGGCAGATTGGACAGAGAACCGCACTTCACGGAACACTCGTTTTTTAGCCGCACTGCTCGTATATGGAATAAGCTTCCTGCAGAAATACAGTTGCAACAAATATACTGTTGAAAGAATTAGAAACAGTGCTGCAAGAAGCGTGTGCTTGTTGTAATAATATAATCATTTGATTAAAAATAAACATAAACATTCATGACTTTTATATTGCTGAATAAATTTCACAGTAGTTTCGTAATTCTATTTGTTTCTCATCTTGATGCACAAAATAAACTAAGCAAATTGCGCAATAAAACTCTCAACCAAGTAGAGAGTGCTGCGAAGTGCGTGTTCACATATGATGAATCGTTGCGTGAAAAAAAGAATACTTGGTCACTGAGTCGATCAACACCTCGTCGGCCAGCACTTTTCCGACTTACTGTCTCGCCCTCCTCTCGTTACCTACGTGTAATCAAGGCATTACTTTTGTCATATTGAAATTTTGTCAACGATTTATTTTCATACACACCTTCACACAATTTCTACTGCTACGAGCATAAAATCTTAACTCAGTTTAATTCAATGAACAAACTTGTGATATTTAGAATTGTGTATTTTCATTTCTTCTTGATCTCTTTCCTAATGAATTCGTAACAACATTTTTATTTACTCGTATTTTTATCTTCTCTTCTTTTATTTTGCCAAAACAATTTTCCTCTAAAATATTTCTCATAAATCTTTTTATTACAAAAATAAAAGCTCGTAATAAAATCTCCAGTACAATTTTTCTTGGTCATGATGAATGTTAAGACCCTGAAATTCACTCGTTTCGTTTGTTTTGAATTTCTTTCGTAAATTTACAACTTGAATTGGAGCGTATTCAAGTATGCGCCACAATTTGAACTCATTTTTGCCTCCAATATTCTGGCTGCTATTTTCATTCTTTGCATCTTCTCTAGCCTTTTGTTTTACATCTTGTAAACAAAAAAATCTTTTGGCGTCGTAAATTAATATGTACAACGCCATGAAAAGGTCGGTTGTGTACTAAAAAAAAATGAAACTTATTTAAAGTTCACTGACCTCGTATAACTAGTGCTAGGATGAAGATCTACTTTTAGAAGGGCTTAAAAGTTTTCCTAAATTATTATCGTCTTATTTTCATGTGTCCAGATTTCAAAACACACACAAAACCAAATTACTTTGCAAGTAACTTGCAAAAAGTTGTAAACTTTTTTTTTGATAATTTTTTTGTTTACAAAAATTTCAAAATCTTTTGTTTTCCAAACACTTTCAAGAGTTTTGCGCTCTAATGTTGTATACAAAATATTTTTATTTGGTAAATTATATTTTTGCCGGCTTACTTTGTTTTTAGCTAAGATTTGTGGGAAAAACACTCTCTTTGGGATTGATTTTTTATTGCTAAGTTGACCCTTTAACATTTGATAACACTTTTCCTACTCAGACGAAGTAAATAGAAAATATTGTGCCCATGGGAACAAACATCGTCTCTAACCATCCTCTATCTAATCAATTAAAGGTCAGATTTGTTAATACTGTTTTATAGTCATTTGTGTTGATAACAAAGTTAAACATTGATTTACACTACGTCTTCACCAGCCACAAATTTGTTCGCACATGGGGATCTCGTTGGCAGAATAACGGCAAAAATGTGTTGGGGTTTTCCTGTGTGGAGAATATTTGTAGATGTTTCTGTTCAGTTTGAGCAGAATTTTGTGTCTCTCATCGAGATCGTTCTCAGTCCTCTGCAGAACAGCGTTGTGCGAACCACTGTTCGGACAACATTGTTTGAAGAGGGACAAAGCATCAACAGCGACGACTTCGCAAGCCAAACTCCTGTGCGAACAACAATTTGTACGTTGACGGAACACATCTATGGCTAGTTAAGAATTTGGGGGGCATTTTCCAAAAAACATTCTAATCAGATTAAAAAAAAACATTATTTAATTAAAATTATAGATTTTCTTGACCTTTTTTAAATTAATTTATTAAAATTCATCAAGCTTGAAGGTCTTTTGTTAAAAATTATATTTTTATTTGTCGATAATTTTTCATGAACATATTATTTGTTTGTTGTTTTGTAACTTTTTATTTCCTGATGATGCTACACAATGGAGTAGCGAAATATCGACAATTAAAAAAATAATTTTTAGCAAAAGACCTTCAAGCTTGATGAATTTTAATAAATTAAAAAATTATTTAATTGTTTAAAATGCCTCAATAGTCTGAAATATGCCCCGTTCTTACCCAATTCTCCGAAGTACGTGTTTTACTTCTCTCAAGTATCGCCCACCAGGCAGGAGACCTGGAAAGTTAATTGGGTCTGATCCTACTATACCCTTTTAAAAGTTTTCTTAAGATAACTAATGGCTACGGCTGTGGAATCACAGAAATATTCTGGGCATGTTCGTTGTCGATAGCCGTCCGTGCCGCTAAACAGTCACTTAAAATTTCGAAGGGGTCGTATCATCTGTCACTGTTGTAAGCAACGTTTGGAGAAAAGATCTCCGCAGTTAAATTCTATTGAGCATTCAATTAATGAAAAGAGAAACTTCAGAGAAATCGAATTATGGTTTTAGGCCTAATAATATTTTCAGAAATGCGCCTTAATTACACAATTAAGAAATTTACACAATTAACGCCTTGATTCAGCCCAATATACCATTACAGTATTCAGTAAGGTGACTGCATCACAATACAGCTTCATGGCAGTTTTCAAACTCTATGTATTAAAAGTTAAAGAAAGAAATGGCGGGTGAAGGTGACGGTTAACAAATTTCATGAAATTTTGAAATAGTTTCTTTATATAATAATAAATAATTTAAAAAAATGACTTTTAAAGCCGAATTTCTCTTCAATTTTCTAAATTCACAAACAGAAATTTTTACCAACAATATAAAAACAATTTCAAATGCTACCAAAGTCTATAACTCAATTTAAAATTTAATTGTCTCAATTAAGAAGCATGTCTGAATGTAGTATTGAGACTTGAAAAACGAATTATTCCAGGGCGTTCGGAATTCGACATCGGTGGAAATTTCAGTAGAATTTGGATGGAAGTTTCGATGGATATCGAATGCCGTAATTATCCCCACAGAAAAAAACAGCAGTTAACAATTCTTATATTGGCACACGCTTCCTCTAGCTCTAATGTAAATTTAGCTCTTTCATTTGCGCCATGTAATATCTTATGCCTGCATGAGCATATGTCCTGCAACGAGCACGACATCAATGCAGGAAATCGTGGCAATACTGGGATTGCTACCTTGGGTCTTATTCTTTAGGTCAACGGCCACAATGTAAGCTTTGCGCATGAAAAATACTGCCATATGGAATAGCTTTGGGCCGAACATCAAGCACAAGGGTATTTTGGACCTAGTTAGAAAAGAGCTTAAGCAGATAGATGCGGATGGAACTCATTGCAGGCGGCGTTATATACAATGTATGGAGAATGACATCAGAATTTTAACTGATGGTTCTCTTATGGACGGCAGGGTAGGACCAGGTGTATTCTCAGGAGGTCTGAATTTGTCCTGCAGTCTGCATCTGTGGGAGTACGTGTACATTTACCAGGCGAAATTGCTTGGGTTGCTGCTTGCGTTGGACCACCTGCTGGAAATTTGGGTGCATGAAACAAAAGTTCTCATTGCACTTGACAATGTAGGTATTAAAACGCATGAGGCAGGTGAATGTGTACTCCAAAGTAGTACTGGAATGTGTTCTAAAACTAAACAGATGCGCCTTGGTAAATAAGGTATCGTTCTTGTGTGTTAAGGGACATATAGACACAGCTGGGAATAAATCAGCAGACGAACTAACAAGACCCAGAGTTTCACTAGAAAACGGCCTAGTGTTAGCAAATATCCCACAAGGGGTAGACTAATTAAACTTGAGAAGGTGGAGACTGGACTAAACAGGCTCGAATCGTGTTCAAAGAGCTCCTCAGCAGGACGGGCAGTAAGGTGCTTAGATATAATATGGATACCTTAAAAAGGTTAGAGACAGGTCATGGAAGCTTTAAATAAGTTTTGAAGTGAAATTTAAAGCCTTAAATTTGTTGGTAAATTACCTATTCATTTTTTTTTTTTTTTAATTTTAGTGAAGTTTTCACTTTTAGCGATCGTAGAGTAAAAATGACTATGAAATAAAATTTTATATAAAGTTCAAGAGCCTTTCATTATAATCCTGCAGCGACAATAGCAATATGAAATTGTCTTTGCGGAATAATCTTTTGTTGAAAGTTAACTATGTTTAGTTTGGATAATTCATATTTGCTACAAATGTCATATAAATCCACTTCCATTTTTATCAGCTTTTAATTCTTAATTTATCCTGCAAGAATTTTTATATATCTGAGTATGCATGTTTTATTCAAAAAAGGCTATCGGTAGCATTTAGTTTAATATACTTCCATTAATTTTGTGCCACTAATCAGAGTAATAAAAATATTTTTTACACGAATAATTCTACCAACAAATTCCTACTGGTTTTCTATGCTCGAGCAATTTGCAAACACACATATTTCCATTTTAGTAAATATTTAATCTTAGTCCATTAACATTTAAGCTGCTGGAATAACTTTTTTTCAATATTTTATTGCAGCTTATTGTTTTCAAAATATAATCACTGGTGAACGCAAATTATATGTTGTAACAAATAATACAAACAATTTTATTGTTTTAATTTACCAATAATATAAATTCATAAAAACAATCTAATTAATAACACTCACGCAAAATTTATTAACAAGTAATTAAAGTTTTTATTGTTGTAAGAGCAAACATAAACAAAAGTTATTACTTTGTATCGAGTTAATTTATTTGATTAAAAAAAACAAATAAAAAAATTAGTAACAATTTAATTGAACTAGTAAATCATAAAAAGAAAATTTATTATAAAACAACATCAGAAGCGAAAACTGCAAAATTTCAGCTAAAATCATAAATGCATCATTAATAATCTCTTTATCAACTGGTATACGGTCATAGTGGCATATTCGAGCTTTTAAGATTTCGAGCATAAAGTCGATTATAGCAGCAGGTAGAACTAGAAGTACTTTTGAAGCGAAAGGACATTTCCAGCCTTAGTCTGCATCAACTCTGTCAACCAGATGTTACTTGACTAACTGGAAAAATATATAAATGTACATTTAAAAAAATCAAGAATTTTGAGTTATGACTATGTTGCAGCAAATGAGCGATTAAACAAAGTAACAGTTGCAATAAAATTGGCTGTATTTCACAGATTAATGTTTTCCATTTTTGTTGAAAAATAGTGTTTAGCAGCGCTTAATTTCGCGTCTCTAATTGTGTTGTCTGCGGCTTGTGGACGACTTGGGAAACAATACTCATAACGTTATCACCGATAAATAAGACGAAATGCAGCAATAAAGGCAGGTGAATCAATCCATTCGATTGGTCTACAGCTAAGCGAGCACATGCCAAACGAACAAAATTTATTGCAATTAATAAATTCATCTGCGTTTTACTTAATTTAAAAATTCTTTGCCGACCTTCTTCTATACGGCTAATATCTTTGCATACAAATAATTTTATGTCTAATAAAAAAAAGGATTTTCAAACAATAAACCCAGTGAAGGAAATAATTATAAATTAAATTCTAAATGATGCCTGACTTTTAGCTCTTAATTAAGAACATACCGATACGTATTCTCTTTATATGTATGTAGATAGAAAATTTAAAAATAAGATTGCTTCATCGTTGGTTAAACGTCAAAATCAAAAACAAATAATGTAAAATGATCAGGAATGCGTAGTAATAAAATAAAACTCATATCTTCAGTGTCTGACTGATTCAGGAGCTAATGCTTGAGACATAAAATTTCTGAATTTCGGTTTCTTTTAGGATAAGTAAATGCATCCGCTATGAATAAATACTTCAAACCTCTTTGTAATTTCAATACGAAGCATTCCAAAGACCAATAACACATCCTTGACTGCATGTGCAACTATATGCTTGGTGCTTTTGCAAAAATTTACTGAAGTTTATCATTTGCATTGCTGGTAACTTGCAGCTTCTAAACGCTGACTTTATTGCTATTTCGAAACCCCTGCACGCCTATTTTGCGATTTCAAATTGTAGTGGTAAATTTCACGCGGAATGTCACTCTAAGCACATGTTTGACTTGGAGATTTTGCAGATACAATTATGACATGTTACGGTGGGCAAACGAGACAAACATCTGGATAAGTTAGCTGTTAAATTGCGATTACGACTAATAATCAAGTAGATTACATTTTAAAAAGAGTCGTACCAATTGTCTAATTCACTTGTAAGAAGTTTTTGTTTACTACTTCCTTACGATTATAAATAATCTAAAATTAATTAGAAGTACTACAGATTACTATTAAGTAATGATAAATAATCAAAAGTAATCAAAAAATAAATAGACTACTTTTAGAGATTACTTTCGATCAATGAGAATTAAAAGCAATCTTTGAAAGTGGTTGATAGATTTTTGTGACTACTTTTGATAATTGGTACCAATCTCGAGTAATCCTGATTAATTTTAGATAACTTTTAGTTATCATGCAAAACTTGAATTAATATTATTCTAACTTTCTAAATGAAAATAGTCTAATTATTAATAATTGCGATTACAAGTCATTACTTAATAGCTTCGGTTAAGTGTGAGTTAGTTTCGTATATTTGTACTTTTTTATGTTGGGTTAGAAGACTGAAGACAATGGTTGGAGCCACCTAACCGATCGGTCAGTTTTAAAATTTTGTTTACCTTTCTTTGCGATTTTTTCTAAATAAACTGCGTATTCATAAACGTCTTTTTCTACATTAATAAGCACCCCATTTTATTGTTTTGTGGTAATTATTGTAATGCTAATGGCAAAACATTATAGAAGTCAAAACACCTCATTTAATACCATGAAATTAAGTCAGGCGTAAGAACTTTTTACTAACGATTGTGCATAAAGGTAACAAAACTTCATTAGCAAAAGAGCAGATGATAAATAATTATTTATATATTTAAACAAAAATTATTCAATAAAAAAGCATGGCCCCATATCTAGGTATGGTATCAATATAATATTTCAAAAACATATGAAATGAGGTTGTATTACAATATCAGCAGATCTTGTAATACAATCGTTACAACAATACATGGCATTTGTGAACTGAACAAATGTTTTAGTATTTTAAATAAAATTTTTTTTTAGCAAATGGTTTCCTAAAAAATTTCTTTAAATCAAACTTATTTTTATAGTATTTGTTTTTCAAATGTTTGCCATATTTTATTGTTACGCACTACTTGTTTAATGCAAGTTTCAGTCTCTTGGTTAAAATCAATTTAGTCTCGTTGTTTTATTTTTTTTTAATTTATGCAGAACTTTAAAATCCCTAATTTAATGCACATTTATTGACCCTTTTAATTTGAAAAATTCCACCCCATCATGTAATTTGAATACGTTTATGTAAATGAAATCGTTTGGAAATATAAAACATACGAGTATAATATCCAGTTTTAAGAGGATTAAATATTCAATTAAATCACAAGTTACCTTTTATACTTTTTAAACAGAAAAAATAGAAAACAAAAAACATCAGATATTAAAAAAAAAACATTTTAAAAGTTCAAGTGTTGTTAAGTTTATTGTCAAAAATATAATCATTTTCAGTTAAGCTTTTTTATTGTAAAAAATCCATTGTGTGTGGATGCGTTTGTTTCCTATTTTAAATTTATGGAAAGTGAAATTATTATCAAACATAAAATTTTCAAATAAAGATCGTAACAATGAAAAAGTGTTGTATTTATTACTCCTACATTGTACAACTTTATGATTACAATTATTGATGTTGTTGAGAGTTCAATTTTTAGTTCATCTAATAGAGAGTTAGTTCATGCAATTTTGTTGTACAATTCCAATATCTGTGTGTGTGTCTTGGGACTAAACCTTAAGAAATGGATGAATTAGTGCAGCCCTCCTTTAAATTGATGGTTAAATTTTGTGGCTGGTTTGGAAACTACATCTGCATGTAATTTGCAAATAAATGTAAGAAATTGTATGAACAATTGTAAAAATAATGAATTTTTTTATAACTCTATTGTATTTAATTTGATACGATTAATAAAAAGTATTTTCTTTTGTAGTTTTTGTTTGAGAGTTTGCTATTTTGCATTATTATGCAATGAGCATTTCCATAGCAAAACGCAACATATTTAATTGTCTAAATTGAAATAACAAGAGAAATATCATACAATTACGAGGTAAACATGAATTGGAAAGTTAATACCAAAACCTCATAAACTTAATTATGATTTAACAGTGTTTTGCAATTTTATTAATACTCGTATTTATGCAAATTGTTCTGTTATTTCTGATTTTGTAAATCAGCGAATTATAGGCTGTTTGTTATACTTTTACATTTTTAATTATACTTTTAAATTTACAACAGGTTAACATGCTCTAAGTTTAGAGAGTTTTAATTCCGAAACCTGTAGAAACTAGTTTCTTTAAGTTGGAGCTGCAGCAGCCTCTTTATTAAAAACTGCGACGCAAAAAGTTTCATGTTTAGTGTCCTCGAAGTTCTCTAGAAGAAAAAGCCCTATGGGAAGGAATTTCAGCCAAGAAAATTCAAGATCAGACCTGCTTAGAAGAGCACATGCTTAGAAGTCTCATTGCACATTCCGCAGAACTTACACTGCTTAGTCTCTACATTTACATTTAGTGCCTAAGTTTACATAGTGGTGTCAAAGATTACAAATCATCTCAATGGTCTTCTAAAGTCCCTCTTGCCGAATGAAATAAACTTTTGTGACTCCTCAAAGGCGAGCAAATTCAAATCTAGCCTAGGAATCTGTAATTTTCTTCGCAAACCAATTAAGGCTCCGAATTACAGACCCGGTCCCGGCTCATTCATTCCCCAGGTATCTAGCAAACTGTCAGTCCAAACCGTGATGCAGTGTATTACTTTTTTATACCTTATCATATATCCGTGGTCAAATACTGTCTTTTTTAAATACTCACTGCATATCAAGAGTCAGTTTTTTTTAAACTTGTTTAAAGGTTCCAAGAAAACATTTGTACTTTCACTTCTTAAAACTCATAACTCTAGTTATGCCATTATGGTTTGTTGCCGCAGCATCATTACCTTACTCCTCCAACTCTCCTTCTGCAACCATTGGTAACTGTTTGGAATGACGACCTTTAAGTCGCTCTGCAAAGCTTTTAAAAAGAGTACAAGTATCCGCAGAAGTCTCTCTAGGTCACCAGTTTTTTATTCGAGGATGTTCAACAAACGAAATAGTTTTTTCCAGGCTTATTCCGTAATGGTAATATGTAAAGGCTGAATGTGCAGAATAGATCGTGAGACATATGTGGAGCAGGTGATCATTGCTCCAATTATAGGAGCATAAATGAGACGCTAGAATATGTCAAATAGCAAGGGCTAGGGGAGACTAGTAGTGGTGTTTTAAACCCCACGTCTTACCAAACAGCCTTTAGAAGGCATGAACTGTCCTGATGGCTTCATTGGTGGTGTAGAAAGGAACTAAGTATCTTTTTTGAAATGTCCTCAGACATGAGAATTTGGATGTCGACTAAATGGCTTGTAAGAGTTTTCGTCACGTAAGATGTATAAGAAAGTAATAACTTAACTGACTTATTCCTCGTTGGGATGGCGGCCGGTAACAGGTACCTGTCTTTGTCAGGTAACAGGTACCTGTCTTTGTCAGGTGTCTGGCTAAATAAATACCCCTGGGTGTGCTTGCTAGTATGCAACTCTGACTTACCCATGCATATGGACCTTTGTGTAGCTGGACATCTTTTTCTCCACTTCTCGTGGGAATTATATGAATTCTGCGAAGGAACTCCGATTTTAATTGCCCAAGGGATAAATCCGGAAGAGATGGACAAGAATGCCTCGAGAGGGATGAACGGTTTAATCTCTAAAGGTACTTCTAAGACGGTACGCTGATAGGCAAAAGGTGGAGAGGGAGTAGACGGGTTTCATTGGTAACTTTGACAGCTATACTGTATGTCCTGCAGAAAACATTTTTGAAGTAAGTTAGTTTATTAAATTATAACGTACATTGAATATTGCTATCTATATAAGTACATGGCGTAAAAGTTTCTCCAAACTTTTTTTGCGCATTTCCAATACTTTTTTAAAATTTTCCAAAACCATTTCCCATTATTGTAGCGAGCGAATTTCTTAAAGAATTCAGATACCATGTATCGATATCAACCACCAGTTACAGCCTAAAAATCAATTCAATATTCAAACTTTTATTATTATTTTACAGACAAAGTATATTGATATCTCTTGCATAGCAAGTGTCCAGTAATTGCAAAACAAAAAATTAAAAAAACTTGTCATATAGCAACACTTCCTTTTAGTTAATAAATTTATGCTATCGCTATGGTCGTGCTGTTAAAAACACGACACCAAAAAAAGCAGTACATATACAAATGTGAACGCATTATAAAATATACATCATCCGAGTTTTACCGGGGATTTTTCAAGTAGGTAAAAATATGAAACCTTAAAGGTAAGGTATTTAGGTCAGGACAAAATGAACAAATATTATAAGCAAAAAATGTGCTAGCAAATATATTATATGCTATTACTGTGCTATTTTAATTACGTATAAATTTTGCCTTTGCTGTTGCTTTTTAGAAATAATTTTTTATATTTTTGAACTGGCTTTAAGCGTGCTATTAAAAAATGATTGTATAAAAATGTGCCGTGTTTGCTATCGCATTTGAACTGTTGTTGTTGATTTTTTAATACAATCTTCATGGCAACAGCAATAGCAATTTTCATCTAGCCCTTTTTTTCACCCCGGCTTCAATCCTAAGAAAGCTAAATTACTCCGGAATATTTCTACAGGTTGTAATCATCTGGGGTTCCATTAGATTTGAAAATAATAATAGAAACTGACTACTTTGCGAACTGCAGCGCTCTTTAAATATACTTCGAGTTCAGTATTCTTAACTTTCTTGTATTTTTGGTGAGTTTATCGGAGCAAAAGGACGACCGGTACTACGCAGTCCATATTATAAGTTAAGAAGTTTCTTGAGCAGTGTTGGTTTGAATGGTACGTTTGTACAAAAGTTATTTTTTTGTTGCTCAGGTGCGAGCATTGCGTGCGTTTAAAACGTTTCTTATTGTTAATAAGTTGTAAATCTATTTGATCAGTTTGGCTGTCTATAATTTTGTTCATACAACTTGTATTCTACAAAATAAAAACAAATTTATTGGATTAGAGTCTTTCACTTATAGAACACTTGAATTTATAATGAAGAAATATTATTTAATATTCAAACGACATAAACTAAATCATTTATGCAAAATACAACCTGCTATCTCCCACGCATAAAAGCACACACTAAGAAATGGAATTGCAACAGCAGAAACTTGAAGGAAAATAACATCGGAAACTGCCAACAATATGTGGCAATTGTTCTAATGTCATATTCAAATAATTAAGAATTAAACAAAATTTTTCTAATCCGACCTGCAGGCCAATGCTGTCAGTCAAATTATGTTACAGCTGCAAAAAAAAAATTAAACTTAAATACAAACAAATGGAAAATTAAATCAAAAAATCTGTCTGATCGTCTTCCTTGCCATGAAAAATGCTAATTTTGTATTTGAGTCTATTTCCACTGTTAGTGGAGGCTAGAAAAATCAGACTAATTTTTTTTTTCTAAGCAAAGTAGCGTTTGTAGTCTATTGCTGATGTCTCGTTAGGAATTATGGAAACTGCTGTTACGTAGTTACGTCTCTAGTTTGTTGAACTTTTCAATTTATTAAGTTTTGTTATTTGCAAAGTGTTGAACAGAACGAGGAATGTTCCCACAATAATTTATGACAATTTTGCATTAAAGAATACAAAAAAATGTTTTACTTGTAGCATAGCAAATAAGTAGGGATTATTTGGGGGTAGTGTAGATACGAGTGCACGGGATGCGCCTCTCTTAAACGAAAGGCTTATTTTAAATTTATAACTTAGTGTTAGATTTTATTTTCAAGATAACTTCGTGTTTCCTAAAGTGGATTGCACTTTTACTTTGACCGCAATAATTTTTAATTAATGACTACAGTCTATTAAATAACTCCAGATTAATGTCATCAGCAACAACTATTTTACAATTTAATATAATTAAAATGTTTGCCGATAAAACAACTTATGTCGACACAGGCGGTTTTCATTGAACAATGGTAAGAATGCAACCACTTATTAATATTTTAGAGCATACACAAGTAATTATCAGTTTTTATAAGTGTAAATTGAAGTATAAAACAAATTGCAGATATGTTCATTAATAACAGCGTATGTGCTCATGGATGTGTTATGCAGAAATAATTTTTCAGTACCAAAATGTATGCCAACAATAACACAGACTGGGCAACACCAAATCACATGCCTTATTGAAGACTCGTTCCTTTTCAAGACATATTGGGCTCAGCAATAACCCAAATTTCAAAGCGGCGCCGTGTACACGCAAGTATTATTTTTTTCTACTTCAAACTTAATTAACCGCCGCTCATACAGGGCGTTTTTCTATTGAATTTAGAATTAATAAGAAAAAACAGACAAATATTGTTAATTGCATTGAAATTTGACTTTATTCATTTTAAAACTAATTTTTTGCCCTTTTTTTATTTTCAATATGATTTCCAGCATAAATGTCAGGCTATGTGTCAGTGATAGCTTTGCGATTGTTGTCTTCTAAGACGTTAGTCGTCTGTGGCTTATAGGCGTAGACCAAAGACTTCACATTGCCCCATATAAAAGAAAATATCCATATTTCATCGCGTACTCTAGGAGGCCAATTAACGACTCCGTTTTGCGAAATTATTTGTTCACCAAAACTTTGGTTACATAAATTAATATTGGCACGCGCTGTGTGGCATGATACGCTCTTGTTATAATCCCAGTGACTCCACACTAAGGGCATTCAATTGTGGTACAAAAAAGTTAGTGACCCTGGACTTGTAGGGTTCATTATTGTAACGTTCTAGTCGTCATCGTTTTCCGCTAAAGGCGTGCAGATTATATTCGCCCGAAAAGCGCCAGTTTTCTTTTTGACGTATCCATTCAACCGAAAATTGCCTTCAACTCTGAACAAGACGTCAGTTCAAGCAATAATATAATATTCGTCTTTAAATTCTTATGTTTAATTTCAGTCAGTTCAATAAAACATAAAAGTAACGAGTTTCAGTAATCAGATCAAAGTAATTATTTTTAATTTGATTGCAAAAGTTAGTTCGACATTTAAAAATACCATTGCATATTGCATTGTCTGCTGACAATTTGGCTTTTTTTCCGCGAAATCCCCACAGTGCGACGAAATATGTAGTCGCAAAACATAACCAAAGCCCATTTTGTCTGCGCGATGGTTGAACAGGTTGTTATATTAAAAAATTCGAATTTGTTGTTGTTATTATACATCACACTGTATATTCCTTTACAACTAAGTTTAATTCAAAGCCAAGCCAGTGACAATAATAAACTCATTATTTGTTATGCGTTGTCGTGCTTAAAAATCATGAAAAAACACCACGAAAATAAAAAATTAAAGAACCTACAAAAAGCAAGAGGAAGTCATAAAATTCAATTGGAGTTCTCTTCATATTCTAAAACGACTGAATTACAACATCGACAACTATATAGAATCTTCAAGACGCGACAAGCAACCTTCTTTAAGCCAACAAAGTACTCACTCGTATGAATGTTTTTCCAGCAAAAGTTGCGCCACGTGTTAAATTCATAAGTGTGTAGGAAGGTTGTTGTTGTTTTTTTATTAATGCTTTTCAACAAAACTTTTAACAACTTTAAAGTAAATATTGGAGTTTTTAAAATGCAGTTGCCGTTTGGTTGAATGTTGCTGGCAAAGCAACTCCGACAACATTACTTTTCTATCTTTAAAGTCAGACAGTGTAACATTTTTATTTTTTTTTTTTTTATTTTAATCTTAAATCCATTTCCAGAACTTGGCTTTTAGCGGTATATTTTGCTTTTAACTTGTCTTTTTTTATTTATTCTTATTATTTATAGTCTGTTTTTTGTAATTCTAGTGTAATTTGTTTGTAAATTTGTTTGCCTGTGTGACTGCGCGTGTGTATGCGTGCGTGTCTCTAGTTACACAGTTACTCGCAAAGATATTGTATGTATTTCTTTTGGTGTGTTATCTGTCGTCTTTGGTAGGTGGAAATATAGCCAGAGTACAACATAAAAATTAATTTTTTTTTCCTACATACGTTATGCTCGATAAAGTGTGTCACAATCATGGAATTTATGAATTTATAGAATGTAAACAACACCAACAGTGTCGTTATTAATATTTGCAAATGTTATTTAAAACGAGCACAAGTATCTTTATACCTGGAAGCTTATTTCGATTCAAAAGAAAACACAATGCATAAACATTTTTCATTTCGAATCAAATTACACAGTAAACCCACTGCTTGGCGGATGGGTAATATTTTAAGACTTTAAATCAGTAAAAGTAGCGGCCATAATCGGTAATTTAAAAATTAGTTTAAACCATTCGTTGTAAACACCTAAAGGCTTTCTAAAGTGGCATTGTCCCGTGAGTCTGTAGAACCTCTAAAGTTGTTGCTGTATGGAAAACATTTACATTACAAGGATTTCTGTAAGTAATTATTTGCCAGAAATCTGTAGACTTGTTGCAAAATCCACAATTGTATTGAACATTAAAGTGGAATTGCTAGGTGCAGTGGAACAGCCCTATCATCTCAGTTCATAGCAGAATTCCGAATTTTTCGTTTGCCAAAATTAATAAATTTTCCAGATATATTTCACCTTGGAAGTGGGTGTGCGACATCTTCTCTCTTAAGTGAATATATATTCTTTCACGATCTTAATGGACCGTTTACTTTAAATCTTCTTATGAAATTGTACTCTCATTTTTGCATCATCAATTATATTGCTAGATCGCCCCCACATAGCGGTATTGTGTAACTTTTTGATCTGAATTGAGTGCAACTGCATTAGCGTCTAGGAATCATTGCAGATGAAAGCATGTCTCCCTTTAGAAAAAGTAGCCTCAGCAATAAATGTTTCGGAGGCAAATTGTTCTAAAAAGTTCTAAGGCTTAAAGGATGTTTATAAGCACTGTTTTTTCAGTGATGTATTTAGCAATTTTTTGGTTCGTTCTTATAACGGCCTTCTAGTCGCCTAAACTCTTTATCTCGTTGTTATCACCGCCACTATTTTTGAATATTTCTCCTTTCGGATTAACGAAGCCTTTCTCGTCAGAGCTACTTCCCGGAAGCTGAGCTAATTTCTTTTCAATTTTCTTCTATATTTTTGTTAAGCAATTTCTTTCCATTTCCCTTCTTTATATTTTAACTGTTGGTTCTGTAAAAATAAGAGTATCATGTTAGTATAGGGCCTTACATTTAGACTTTGATTTTTATTTTAAATAAAACACTTTAAGCGGACGCCGAAAACTTTATTATGACACGAAAGAAAATGTTGGCCGTGACTACGCTTGTAGGTGGTCCATTCAGAAAGCCCCATATTTGGTCACTCTTTTCCAGCATTCGTACCGGTGTATCGCAAATCACCTGAGTATGTTGAGTTGCAAGTGTAACTGAATAATCAACGAACGCATTTGACTTTGCATAACCTACCATATATTTGTGGGACTAGCCTGCGGTCTGGAACGCGAAATGCGCTACTGTCAATAAAGCCACCGTTTGCCCACCGTCTTGCTGAAACTAGGTGTGGCCGGCATCACGGGCTTCAATTTCAGGCAACAAAAAAGTTAGTTTTCATGCTGCCGTAACGTTTGTCATTGTTGGTTGTGTTCTGTTCGGCGTCATATTTGCAGCAGCAAAGTTGTCCTCACTACGGGCCTAGATATGGCCAATTCGTGCGCGTAGCATCCAAGAAAGAAAAAAGTGAGTTAAATTTGCGGATAATGGTTTGCATAACTGATTTAAGTGAATATTTATTTCAATGCAACTTTAACGCTCTCCTTATTACGACTGACTTTTTACTTTCAAGGCTTAACTGATGAGAGCTGCTCCGACGAGTGTTGCCATGTAGCGATTTTCAATTGGTACTTAACCTACGAACCTCAATATTTCTAAGCGCGTGAAAAACTTTGTTAAGTCCTTAGGGCCTAGAATTTAATTTTATTTTTAAATTTAGATATTTTTTTCCTTGTATAGATATCAAAAAAAAAAAAAAAAAACAACAATTTATACGGTTAAGTCGAAAGTGCCCTTAAAGGCCCATGATTCACTATCAGTTGTAGTCATTAGATCTGTCAAAAGTCACATAGATTCTGAAAAATTATGAAAGTGTATATTAAAAGTGAATGTTTAAAACAAATTGTTTTAAAAGATCTCTCCGATTTGCTAATATTTTAAAAAAATTCCATAAAATAATATTTTCTATGCGACAAGAGTTGCATATTTTGTATTTCAGCGTTTTTATGCGAGTGTAATATCGAAAACTCATATTGTTGGAATTTGTTTTTTGAGTGCTGTTTCAAACTGATTACCCAAATATCATTACATATAATTGCGTATCTAGCCGTGATGGCCACATAAAAAATTCACATTTTTCTGTAAATTACATATCAGTTTTAATTTTATGCTACTCTTTCCCACAGTGCACTCTAACAAATTAAATTTAAAATTATAACGAGTGTTTTACTAATGTGTCTTTGAAAAAAATTGAATTCGTAGCTTCCAGGTAACTGCTTGAATGTTATTATTATATTTTGCTGTTTTTCATTTTGAAACTATTCGTAATATTTATTTATCTCAAGTTAAATATGATGTCACCTGTCAAAAAGGTATTTGTTAAAATATTTTCTGAACGTGAGAAACTTTTATGTAAAAAACAAAATTCTGACATCACACGTCCTAAATATGAAGCATTTATGAAGCAGTTTTTTCCATGTTGTAAGAAATACAAATTGTTAAACTTAGCAAGTTTTAAAAAAACAAACAATAGCAAAAGCAAAAACAAAATATTAAATTTTAAGCAAAACAAGTTGTGATTTGCATTTGAATGGGAACAAACGAATATTTTTTAAGGTACATTACTTAAGGTATAATTAGTTTTTGCAACTTCTTTGGCAATTTTAAGGAAATATATTAACGCAAATGCGGTGTATGTGGCAAAACCAGATCCCTATTGTGTGTTGGCCACATCGTCTAACGACAAAGGGTCTTGCTTACTGAAATGTTTATCATATAAATTGGGTGCTGCTCTCTTCCCAGCTGCCAACCACCCTAAATCACCGAGTCTCACTTTAGTTAATAGACGCTGTTTTTATAATTAATTATGTGTTTCATTGCCGGACAAGTGCATTTCGGAAGAAAGGATTGAAGGGCTGTGTATTTACCTTTGACATAAATAATACCTTAAACTCATTAAAGGCAAAACAGGCCTTTCTGTGGCACCAAGGCAGACATGTCAAGGACGTAGCTAAAAGGTCGGCTGGTGCGAGGAACCGATTTTTATGATATCGGTTGATATCAGAAAACCTGCAAAAATCCCTATAAGAGGGTATTCTACGAACCAACCGCTGCACACAGTTTTTCGGTAGAGATATTGAAAACTATACGTTGTGCCACTTTGACCGACAAAACATGTTAAACAAGGTTGATAAGTTTTTTTTTCTTTTTTACGGTTTATCTGGCCGAGCTACACAACTCCAACTGCTCCGTATGACAGATTCATAACGAGGGGATTGATATCCCATAACAGTAAATCGGTTTGAAATTTCGATACCCCGACTTGTTCGTTGGGTGGTTATGGCAACATAAACTTTAATTTAAAAAAAATTAAAGCTTTGCAGTAATTGCATGAGTAAGTGGCCCGTTTGCCTCTGATGAATGTCACGATTTATTATAGACCTGTCATACATTTGTCACTGAAAAATCAAACCGCTAAAATACCACCCGCTTTGAAAGACTGGAATCATGCTGTAGGGTTGTTTGTCGGCTGTTGTTATCGGCAAACTCGTAGAAAATTTGTCAGCAAGTGTACTTACTTTCAGTAGGTCTTTGTATATTAAACATGCAGCTGATAATGATCTACACTATTTATCTCACACATCTACTAGTCTTTAATACCGCGATAAAAAATTACATTAATAAATTAAAATTCCTATTTAAATCATTGGAACCTTATGCTACAAGGTGACGTTGGTGGCAGTGTGAACATTTTTCTGACTTCGATAAATAAAATTCACTAAAATTCTGACATATATAAAAAGCCTTTATACTGGGAATGAGAGATTTGTACTATAAGTTTTCGTCAAAAAAATTAAAACCGGCTGTGACACAGAAAAAATCCAGATTATTAGACTTTCGAGAAATTGCCGTTTCAAAAAACTCCACCGCTGTACATTTCAAAAACCCGGTTGAATAGCTTCGTCAAAAATTTATTTAGAAATTTGTTCAGCAATAACAACGTATGTACCTACTTATGTGCTTGTGAAATTGTTTATACGAAAATAATTCGCAGGCAAGCAAATGTTTGGCGACATACTTCACTGTACTGAAAACTACCAAAGTCAAATGTTATAAATAATTCAAACAAAATTCACCAGATACTGTTACTTACGAAAAGCAGAGATCAGAACACACAGATACTGACTGTATTCTCTAGCCGTATATATTGCCAAAATCCTGCTAAGTTCTTTTAATATCAAAATATCTTTAGAAATTTATTAATTTTTGAACTCGCCTACTTTTGCTATTACTGCCTTCCTCTCCTGAACTTACATTACAATTTTTTTCCATTAGAAATCAGCAAGAAGACGAAATGCCTTTCATTCCTTCCCCTGCCAAGTCCTTATTACAATATATATCACAGAACTTTTTGTTCCTGTTCTTTTTGTAATAAAGTTTTATTCATTTCGTAGACCGTTAATTCTTTTGTCTTGTAGGGAATAATGCATTTACCTACTTTTGAAATGGCAGATTATTTTCCACATTGACAAATCCTCTTTTGTTAAAATTACTCAACTGAGGTATTTTTTTTAGCGACATTTGCAAGTTGTATACACTCAAAAACAAGTGAAATATTAAAGCCTAAACTTTGTAATAAATTTAAAAAGACATACTTACAAATGATATCGAAAGAACCATAAAATGTAAATATTTTGTAAACTCATTCCGTCTAAAAAAAAGCTTTTAAATGTCTTTGTTTATTTTTTGTGAGTGTAACCTGTTAGACCCAAATTTCTAGCAATTTGTATTTAATGCGACAGCCATTTGAAAAGTTATTAGCAGTAATTAAAAAATATTTTTTAACTTTGTGTTTGGAATGTACTCGTATGTTGGTTATACGAGTGAGTCGTAAAAAGTTTTCCAACTTATATCTTTGTTCTTTCTCTCGCTGTTCTTTCCACTGTCACGTATAAAACAAAAAAGACAAGAAGAAAAACACGTTCAACCCACTAGTTATTAATATTTAATTCTTGGCGTCTATTCCATTGTATAATGAAAATTACAACGAGCCAGACATCTTGTGGTTTCTTTAGAGCTTTTCGAACAAAAGTTCTTAAGTGCTGGTCTCATTTGCTGGCAAAACTGAACTAAACAAAACAAACTAAAAACTATTTCACATAAATGGGGTTTTAACCATGTACTCGCATTAAATACATATTTGTCTTTTTGTTTCTTTTGGTCGGTGTGGACTTATCTTGTTAAAAACTTTTCAATGGCTTGAAAAGAATTAATACAGGGTGACCGCCGGGAAGGTATACTACTTTGTTTTGCCGCCATTTTGGTAAACATTAGTGTTGACAGTTCATATTTGGCAGTCATGACGTATAGACGTGGCAAATTTATTATGGAAAAGTATCCGGTAAGCCAACGTGTTTTAATCGTTTAAACATTTTATCGAAATCAATCACCGATTACTGTGACGATGAGAAAGTTACGTGGGAGAAACAACGTGCCAACAACACTCACTATTTTTCGTATAGTGAATGATTTCGAGGAAAGAGGGCAAGATTGGCTGAAAGCATTACTGCTGTTCAAGAAAGTGTTCAAAACAATCCATCAAACTCCATTCGACACCGTGCTCAGTAGCTAGATCTTCAAAGAACAACTTTGGCCAAAATTTTGCACAAAAATTTGCATTTGTTTCCATTTAAGATTCAGTTGACACAAGAGCTTCTTCCAGAAGACCATTTACGCCGCCGTACATATGCCAATAGGATGCTACAGCTCGCCCATGACAACCCCGATTTTCATGAAAAAATCATAATGAGTGACGAGGCACATTTTCAATTGAATGGATGTGTGAATAAACAGAATAGTCGGTTCTGGCCAATGGAAAACCCTCAAATTGTTTGTCAGGAGGAATCATTGGACCTTACTCCTTTGAAACTGAAAACGGCGTAAAGGTAACTGTCAATGAGCAGCGATATCGTGATATGATTGAAAACTTTTTAACGCCACAACTGCATGCTTTGGGCTTGACTAACATGTGGTTTCAACAAGACGGTGCCACATCGCACACAGCCAAGATTACAATGGAATTACTGCGAGACCTCTTTCCACAACAAGTTATTTCAAGGAATGGTGATGTTGATTGCCCTCTACGGTCGCTTGATTTGACTGCTCCGGACTTCTTTTTGTGGGGATTCTGGGAAGTAAAGTTTATACAAACAAACCAGAAAGGCTGGAGCAACTCAAGCAAAATATTCGTGATGAAATTAATGAAATGCCGCATGAAATGTGTGAGAATCTAATGAAAAATGTGTTCAAAAGGCGGACAGAGGCGACCATTTATCTGATATTGTCTTCCATACAAAATTGCCGACATTAAATAAAACATTTATCAATATACGATCAATTCTCTTTCATTTAATCAAATATTGTAAAGAAACAAAGTAGTATACCTTCCCGGCGGACACCCTGTATTTCGAAATTCATTTACGATTTGCCGAAATATTTTATTAATTTTAGTATATGAATATTTATGAGCAATAAAGTTTAAGAAGAAAAAAAACTTTTAATTGCTGAGACAAATTACTTTATTGTGAGTTTATTTTAGTTCTATTAAAATAATTTTCTAATTAATGTTTAGGCCAATAAAGGAGGGTGTCAAAATGCACGCAAGGTTGGAATTGAATATACATATAATACATTTTCGGGCAATTGATCGAAGATATCATGATCGATTTGCATAATTTCAGTGATGCAAATTGAATCTCTTTATTCCATGAATTTTGTTCAAGAGTCTACATGAATAATTTTTTCCACTCACGTGATCCTGCATGAACGTGAGGCAAAAATCAAGTCTTGCATGTTAAAATTTGTTTGACGTTAGTGTGAGTGTCCACTATTTACGGTTGCCACCTAAGTGAGTAGTAAAATACAAGTTAACTCTAACGGTAAAAAGTGGCAACATTAAGGGTCAATTCACATTTTTACTAAAATTAAAAGAGTTTACATCCGTTATTCCTTAAAGTCTCGTCTTCTTTGTTTACATTAAAATGTTTGCGTTTAATAACAAATTATTTACTTAATTGTATTTTTATAGTTGTTTACACTCTTGAGCCATTTAATTAACTTCGTGCTAAAAATTAAAACCAACTTCATTTTGCATATGAAATTTATAGCCACATCCGCAACATGGAAAATTTGTTCTTAAAACTTTGTATCATTTTAATAATTATTCCCCAAACGAACAAGTTAGCAAACATAGAAATACTCTCATAAGGTTCAATAAACTTGAACCTAATTGTTGTTTTTGTTCAAAGAGGATTTTTATTGTTTAAGTTTCAAACGATATGCTCTCTGCTTTCTCCCCACCACTCTCCCAACTCTGCTAATTATATGGTGAAATCTTAGAGTAGAAGAAGAAATTATTCTTAAATTGTTACTTGAATTATCAAAATTACTTAGTACGTTTTCCTTCATAACTATATTTTCTGGTACTAACTCGTATATATAAAATTCTTACGAGGACAAAGC
The DNA here is from genome assembly GCA_963932375.1 of Phania funesta. NCBI lineage: Eukaryota > Metazoa > Arthropoda > Insecta > Diptera > Tachinidae > Phania > Phania funesta. Next base: position 74,056,627 of record OZ010656.1, read on the forward strand.
ACAGCCAGAGAACAGTGGGAGTAGAAAAGGGCCTAATGGCGTCCAACTGAACTCGCTGTATTCGATTTTAAAATTGCTGTTACGAGTATTCATTAATTAATTTTACTCGGACAGAGGCTAAGAAACAACAAAACAAAGGGTGTCTCAATAAGAGTGCACTTTTTCAAATGAAAATAAAACACTACATCACTAATACAACTACATTTTATTTTTCATAGTAGTCGTCAAATTGTATATACATACATACGTATAATATTTGAAAACAAAAATAAAAAGAAATGACAAATGAAATTGACGGTCAGTAAATTTCATGATTTTTTTATACGTTTTAAAATTTGAATTTTTTTTAAAAACAATGAATTCCTTTAAATAATTTCTCTTGAAGCCAATTGACTCTGCATTTTTCAAATTCTTACACAAATGTTGACAAATAAAATTCAAAGATTTTCAGCTGTCAAATGCTAGTTGAGTAAGATAAATTGCATATATATGAACACCAAAGTCTACAACTCAATTTAAAGTTTAATTGCCACAATTAAAGTTCATGCATGTCTAAACATAATATAACAGAATTAACATATTTTTTTTATAAATAAAGTTGATCCTAAAAAAATAGCTTTCTTTATAACAAGTTAATTTATTTAGTTCGTAAATAAATAAAGCAGTTTATTAGGGGACACAATCAGATTTTTCTTTTAGAATTCCAGTGAACGTTTGACATCGTCAGACAAACTGTAAATTATATTCTAATAAAATTTGTGTTATTCGAATAAATCTTTCGCCTCTCTCTACAAATGCTCTATAGCCTCAAGTTTACACAGTTGTATTCATATTAGCAGTTTTTATATAAATTGTATAAATCCTTTTCCTTTTGTTCTTAACTCTCGAGTTTTGTTTAACATTGTTTTCAATTAAGTTTTTATTTTGTTCCGCTACCTTTCAAGCTGCATTAACAAATAGTTTTTTTCTATTTTGACATTTCCATCATAAAACTTTATTTTATTTCCAAAGTACATATTTCAAAAGTATTATTTGTGTTATAACACTTTGTTGTAGCGCACTATCAAACTTGCCATAACTCCTTCCATATTGTTTGCAACAAAAAGTTTGAGGCACAAGCTATGCAACTATTTTGAATTTTTTTTAATTAATCACGAGTAAGAATATTTAATTTTTCTTACCTCTACTGTAGGTATTAATAATTCGTTGTTAGGTATTGCAGTTTCTAAGTTTTGCTACCTGTGAAAAGTTACCTCTTTCCATAATTTTTATTTGCTCTGATTTATGAAAAATTAATTTTGTCTTCTTAAAAATTTCTGTTTACTGCTCAGTGTGTTTAACTTTCATGCTGCAATGCACCCTTAATAAGCATTCGAAAAACGTAACAAAAAACTTACTTTTGTAATTCTTATTATACAATTAAATGTTCGATAGCTAGCAGCAAGATGCATGGCAATGACTTCAAAATCGATATCAAGCTTTTGCTTCAAAAGTGGGAATACATGAAAAACATACAAGACCCTACATGTACTCGTATACTTCTTAACCTTAGCAACTTGCTTACCTCCAAGCGTAATTTTTCCCATCACGAAAATTTTTCTTAATTTTCGAATCCCTGGATTCGATAGAAAATAGGTGCCAGTAAATCCCAATTTTTTATTTGTTAACTCATTCTACACGGTGGCGCAAAAGTTGTTACCCAATTTGCTTTCGGATGGAATGAAAGATTGAAAAACGTTGGTTCTGGTTTTGGTTTATGTTTATTTGATTTCTTTAAGTCGAGAAAATGATATCGGAAAAGTGACCATAGCCAGACAATTCTGATGACCATTACTGAGGAGGGCTTCAAGAGTCTGAAGTTTGTTGGGACAGGCTCGTGACTTCTAATAACCCCCACAAAAAGAAGTCTGAAATGCCTAAATCGCATAATCTTGTGGACCAGTGCATAACGCGAAAGCGAGATATAAATTGACCCGGAAATGCATCCTTCAAATTTCGGTTGCGACTCTAAAATCACATATTCTCCAGTCTCAATTTATCCAATTAAGTGAGGAGAAAGTCATTGATTATGGTTCAATAGGGTTAGCCGTTCACAGTAGTCGTAAGGCCAGCTGACGCGTTCGGCGTTAACAGCACACCTATAAATTAACTTTTAGCGGGTGTAATGTCTCTACGTGCTTTAGAAGCGATAATTTGGCTTATTCACACATATAGTGAGATGAACATGATTTCGATGGAAAGGGTGAGACTCTAGATCGCTTGAGCGTAGGTTACACGCGTTTTGCGGTCCACAGCTAACAACTGATGCACTTTGCAAGGTAACACTTCGAAGTCTTTTACTAAAATTCTCTGTAAAGTCTGCCGATTGACGTCCAATTGCGTGGCTCGACATCTGGTCTCGGTACACTGTGACGTTTTAAGCTAACGCCACGATATTTTAAGCAGAATACGTGCTTTGGGGACAGCTAGATCTGCCACCATCTGTTGTTGCCCCAGGGTATCCCCTATTCGTATTATGTATATGAAAATTTAAAAAGCCATCAAAATCGTCTATCGGCCTAACGGAGTTGAGAATTGTAAGACGGCTGAAATTTTTGATTGCACTTAACATTTTGCTAATTTTTTTATATATTGTATTGCATGAACTAACATGCCTCATATAGATTTTTTGCGCCACAAATTAAGTAAAACGCGAATAATTTAAAATAAAACAATTACAGCAGACAATTGTTGACTTTTCACATACGAGTAGCTGAGTTGCACTTTCAAATTTTACTTTTCACTTTGACGCGTGTCGCATTCTTTGAAATAATTTAAGTGTGAATGACATTTCGTTATAGACCCTTTTTTGTTTTGTTTAATGCAAGGAAGTGAAATAAAGCAGAATATTTGTAAGGGCCATAATAATTCTTGTTCAGACGCACTCTCTCGCACTTTATATCTTCGTGTTGCGGTTTTAAATTTTTATAATTTTTTAACAGTTTAAGAAGTAACTTTGGTGCACAAATTGCTGACTTTCTTTTCCAATAAAACTTGTCATTTTTAATTTCTAAAGAAAAAAAATTAAAATAAATGGGAATCTGTCTTAAAGAAAATAGTTTGAATGCTCCCAAGGTCTCTATTTTATAATTTTCTAATTGTTTTTCAGAAATTTTCTAATGAAAACTTAGAACATTCCATGAAGAACACTGAAAAATTCTACAAATGCGCTCTTACGCATGCGGATTTGTTATATTCCCATTCATACGCCATAGCGTGATTGGAGCGAAAAAGTACAGGCGATCAAACGAGAGAGCATGCATGATTCACGTCTATCACACAGGGTGTCCGCCGGGAAGGTATACTACTTTGTTTATAGTTTTTGATTAAATGAAGGAGAATGGATCGTACATTGATAAATGTTTTATTTAATGTCGGCAATTATGTATGGAATACAATATCAGATAAATGTCCACCTCTGTTAGCCTCACAAATGCGATCCCTTTTGAACACATTTTTCATTACATTCTCACACATTTCACGCGATATTTTATTAATTTCATCACAAATATTTTGATTGACTTGCTCCAGCGTTTCTGGTTTGTTTGCATAAACCTTGCTTGTCAGATATCCCCACAAAAAGAAGTCCGGAGCAGTCAAATCAGGCGACAGTGGAGACCTTTCAACTTCACCATTCCTTGAAATAACTTGTTGTTGAAAGAGGTCTCTCAGTAATTCTATTTTAATCCTGGCTGTATGTGATGTAGCACCGTCTTGTTGAAACCACATGCTAGTTAAGCCAAAAGCATGCAGATATCGCTCCCCATTGACAGCTACAGTTACTTCGTTTTTAGTTTCAAAGAAGTAAGGTCCAATGATTCCACGCGACTGTCACTTTTAATAGATGTAAAGGTGACTGATGAATAATTTGAGGGTTTTCCATTGCCCAAAACCGACTATTCTGTTTATTCACACATCCATTCAAATGAAAATTTGCCTCGTCACTCATTATGATTTTTTTTTTGAGAAAATCGGGGTTGTCATGGGCGAGCTGTAGCATCCTGTTGGCATATGTACGGCGGCGTAAATGGTCTTCTGGAAGAAGCTCTTGTGTCTACTGAATCTTAAATGGAAACAAATGCAAATATTTGTGCAAAATTGTGGCCAAAGTTGGTCTTTGAACACCAAGCTCCTGAGCACGGTGTCGAATTGAGGTTGATGGATTGTTCTGAACACTTTCTTGAACAGCAGTAATGTTTTCAGCCGATCTTGCAGTACGTTCTGATCCATGCTTAGGCCTATCAGCTACAGTCCCTCTTTCTTCGAAATCAAACACGATAAATAGTGCGTCTTGTTGGCTCGTTGTTTCTCTCAAAAATTTCACGTAACTTTCTCATCGTCACAGTAATCGATGATTGAGTTTGATAAAATGTTTTAACGATTAAAATACGTTGGTTTACCGAATATTTTTCCATAATAAATTTGCCACGTCTCTACTTCACGACTGCCAAATATGAACTGTCAAGAATAATGTTTACCGAAATGGCGGCAAAACAAAGTATACCTTCCCGGTGGACACCCGGGCAGCGGCACCTATCTTTACTTTGATGTTCTTCAATCGTTATAAAGTCTACGCTTGATTAGACATGTATATTGAATTCTTGATTTGATATTCCATTAGGACGTTTTGATGTAGATTATTGACGCAAATTTCCGCCATCCCTTGTCAAGTTTGGTTAGGAGACAAACCGGTTTCGGCTATGTGCCATCTTCAGTGTCATTTTTTGTCCTGATCTCATTGTAAATTGGAGTCTGGTCTCTGTTAATAATTTTTATTTACAACTATACGCAGAATATTGGATGCATAGGGTCATTTCTAGGATAAAATTACGTTTTTATTAAAAACTTCTGAACAAATTAGAAAAAAAAATTTTTTTAAACTTCTATAAAATTTTCTATGGGTTACGTTATTATAGCGGTTAGTACTCCATATGTAGTCAGGGCAAAAAGTATATATACACTACGATTTATAAATGAATTTATTAATTCTGTTTAAGGCATTAATATGACAGAAATATTAAAAAAAAATAACATGCTATAAAAATAATCAGTGGAAAAAAGTATACAAACAATATGGCAACTCCTAAATCCAATTAAGAACATAGAAAGGAGAAGATACGTTTCTGAAACTATTTAGTTTCGCAGCAATGCAATTACTTATGTAAATAATAAGGTTTTAAAATTTAATGAAATTTGAGAAAATTAAAAAGAGATAGAGATTTTACTTCGAACCCGTCTAATGGGAAAGAAATCTTGTGGAAAAACTTCAAAGTATAAAAATTCTCTAAAGGACAAAAATCGAAGATTGTATGCAGACATAGTTCCCTGACTGTACACAAAATAATTCTTTTAGCTGTCACTTTCAATAAATAAATATTAACAACGATGATTCTCGTAATGCATAAAAATGTTTTATTCAATAATGATGCCATTGCTGCATTCTTTGTTTTGATTCTTCTTCCCTTTTTGACGAGAATCTGAGCCAGACTCCCCTTGAAAACTGAATTTTAAAAATGCAAAGCAAAAATTAAAAATGTTTTCTTCTTCCATCTGCACAACAACTTTATTCATTTGCAAAGTTCATTTGCAAATGAACAAAATAAAAACACAACCTAGAAAGGGAAAAGACCTTTGACAGCGTAAAATCTTCATTTGTTGCAACGAATAATTTGCGCCTTTTATAAAATTCATTCGCCTCCACTTTTCCTGTTTTACTCTGTGTTATTTCTTCTTTCGTCGCATGACATTTGCTGCAACGAAATAAAATGCACTTGAAATTATGCACTTTAGCCGTGACGTTGTAACGTCATTCCATGAATGACTTTACTTCCCCTCTACCCCATTCGCACGTTTCATTAAATTTTTTACGATTTTCAATCATTTTTGTTTTCACTGCGTTTTTGCATTCTTTGTAACAAATTAATGAATAAAGGAATGAAATGCAAAATAGTCATTTGTTTGCGTAACGAACAATGAAAACTTATTTTATGTGAATTTGTATTTCAATGATGCTTGATTTTAATTGGACTTTTTAGGTCCTTTTCATTTTAATGAGTTTTTTTGGCCGAGTTTTTTAAAACGGCTCAAGTAAGAGGGTTACTAATAAATGTTTAACTTACAGGTTGAAAGTCATGCAAGTTAATGTCAGAAGAAGAATGGGTTGCCAACGGAAAATGTAATAGATATATAACGCCACCCCGCTCGGGGTTATGATCTCAAGTAAAAAAAAAATGGTTGAGGTAACCATAACCTAAGAGCAACATGCATATTTATTCCTAAAATTTCTATAAGAAACAAAGGGCCATTACAAAGTAATTCCAAGCAATCCTATTCGTAGCTATTTGTTTTATTTCGGCCCATGTAGCATTTGGCCTGATTTCTTTCTCAAGCTGCCTCTTCCATGTGTGCGCTTTTCTTCCAACGCGTCTTTGGCTTTGGGGGTTCTAGTCCAGGGCAGTTCTAGTGATATCTCTGGGTGGTTTCCACTCGCCACTTGCGAGTGCAGATTTCGGTGATTAAATAGGTTAAGTGCAAAGTAGCCCAGATCGCTTCGTTGCTAATACGCGCAGGCGAAAAGATTCGCAAGATTATATTTAGACAACGGTTAAAAGAGCAAAATATGATTGAATTATGTAGTTGTAAACAAGTCATAGTATTCTGATAGATAATAATAACTTAGACCTCTTAGAATGATAAAAAGCCAAAAAAAAATGTATGTTATTTGATGATTGTCAGCGGATGAGGTGCGAATACTGGCAACTAAACCATAAAATACTTTGTTTGTATTTTAATGTTACACACCGGTTGGTCTAGCGAGGTTTCCGACCAGCTTTAGAGTTAACTCAAGTAGTTCGCACCCTTCACGCTAGCCACGTGTGCTATCAATAAAAGATGGAAAAACAAACAGAAACTAAACACTCTAGAACGTACAAGCAAATTTGAGTAACTTTGTCAACTAGAGTATTGTTTAAAGTGTTTTCAAATAATCATTGTATGTTTGCCATAACCATAACAACCATGTTTTTTCTTTGGGTGTAAGCATGCATAACGTGGGAACTATATTAATAGGCTGTGAGCGGGAGTGGTGCTTGTGCACATTCTTACATTGAAAGTGCCGGGAACTTCTGCAGAGAGTTCAATCCACATAGCAAGGGTACGACTAAAGGGTTTTAAAGTCCGCTGGCCAATCCACCGCAAAAGGATGAGACCTTAATAAAGAGCGTGGTATGTTTGTGGTACCAGAAATTAGTTTTCTAATTTAGCTAGAGCTCATTTCGGTGTGCAATTAAACAGTGAAACACGACCCAGATAGCGTCAATGGCATAGTGAGTCCACATATTTTGATGCCTCACTATCTCTTGTACGCGTTCGAGAAGATCCAAAACAGACTTTGAACAAGTCCGAGCCATGTATGGGAGTTTACCTCACTTTTTTTAAAATCCATATCACGTAGACATAATGCATCCGATGTTTATTTTACTTGACGGAAACAAGCCATTATGCTCTTAGTATTTGAAACAGGAATTAAAAAAGAGAAATCCCAGTAGAGAAACTGTAGTCTTATGTATTGATATATGAATGTGGAGAAAATTATTTCTCAGAAATGTTGCTGTCTTTTATGAACTAAAAGAAGTGCACAACTTGACCTTTTTGTCTGTAAATAATTAATTTACAACCATTAGCTAAAATTAATCTCAAAATATCAGCACCTAACTGAAATTCTAATTATATCCAGCGATTATATGGAAATTGTCTAATTAACCATAACGCACATTGCATTGACTGCTGCGGTGGCACTTATGTCATTTGTTAATTCTATTACAAAAGTACACGAAACAACAGAAAATGTGATGTTGAACGGAAGCAAAGCTTAAATTCAACAAGCAACAAATGAAGCATATTAGAAATAAATAAAACACGTATTTATCCAAAGTACGTGATGATTACGCAATACTATTCACTGCTAAGGCATGCGATGATTGAATGGATATACGTATGAAGGTGGTCGAATCATTCAGCGAATATTATATACGTATGTAGAACCTGGCAGTTATTCAGTAAGGCAGCCTACCAACTAGTCCCTGTAAATGTAAATCTAATTGGAACTCTTGGCGGCAGACAAAATGCAAGCAACAAAAATTAAACGCTAAGAAAGAAAATATCAAAAAAGAGACGAATAATCAAATTCATCAGGGCAACTACAAATTGACATCGAATTTTTTCATTATGCAGCAACCCTTCGAGTGTCAATGAACGTGAAAATTTAAATTCAATTAAAATTATTATGCAAATGTTTGATTAAGTAAAAAGGGCAGAGAGACAAAGAGAGAGATAGAGAGAGAGAGTGAGCAAAGAATATTTAAAAAAATCTGGAAAGAGTGCATACTCACTCTCCCTGCCACAAAGTAACCATAATTAATTAAATTAGTAAAGCATCGAAGAGCCGAACCGTCTGGGTAAACAGTTTAAATAAATTAACAATTTATTTTGTATTAATTGACATACAAGCATGCTTTAACGTCATAGTGATGACTACGAAGAAATGCCCAGTAAACAGTTTAGTTACACTTGTAATGGCAGTTCTACCATTTCCAAAACATATGATCCGCAAAAAAGCAGTTCTTAAATTATGTTCAGCTGTTAAGAAACGACGCGTGCATGTTCAAGAATTGTCGTGCCTCCGACTATTGTTCCCCATGTATACTGTCAGTTAGTATGTTGTCCTAGGCCAATAAAAGTGATGTTTGACATAGCATGTGCTCAGTTCAATATATTACCTCCTGTAAGCTTAGCCTGGTGTATATCACTCTAACCAGCTTAAAGACGATGCCATGCAAAGTACTGTGAATAACGTGCAGATGCAAACGTAGAACACATACCAGCCATTTAAGATGACACAAGCAATAGCTAGCTTACTAACTGCACTTAACACACATAATACACGTAATAGTGAGAAATAACAAGTTCTTGATATTTGATACGTTATAATTCTCATTTGGTTTATGACAAATATTAAACATAGCATGGAGGATTATTCCTAAGGACTTGAACTGTAGTCCGAGCGCTTTACCAACTCTTATTTCCCTACTAGTAGAACTGTAGCCCAAAGTGTTGCCGAATATAAGGTCTTCTGAAATGACCTTATATTCTTCCTGAACACAAAGTCCCCCAAAACTATCTTGTATTTAACATAGTATAGTCGTCTGGTGTACGAATATAAATTCTCTCGAATTTACTTTATTCACTTTCCGTAACTTAGTTACCTAGTAGACGAAAATACATTCATCGTTATAGTTTCGCTAACAAAATGCCTGTGTTCCATCTACGTATTAAAGAACGCAGACCTTTAGTGAAAACCTGGCCGAACTGAACTAAATAATCATTCATAATTGAGGTCACGATGAGGAAAAGATTTTAATACCTTTAGGGCTACAAATACAAATGCAATAACCGTGTAGCATAGATCAGCCAGTGGATTTTAGCTTATTGGTGAAAACCTGGGAAGAAAAGTTCTAAATGGGACAAATCATACATAATATGGTGCCCAGTACATGTCACTTACGCGAGGGATAGTTATACTCCCAAAAATTCATTAATTCATTCAAATAGGAAAAACTATATTATGTTTTCTGCAAAAAAGATATGGTTGTGGTAAACATATACGCGAGGGATAGTTATACTCCCAAAAATTCATTAAACTACTCAAATAGGAAAAACTATATTATGTTTTCTGCAAAAAAGATATGGTTGTGGTAAACATATAATCGTTATTTGAAAACATTTTAAACATTACTTTAGTTACGATAAACAAGTTATTATTGCTTACATCATTAATTGATTTCCATTCATAAAAATTGCAACATAGTTTTGCCTTGCCGCTAAACATGATATCTCTGACTAAATTAACATCCTGAGTAAGTTCGAACTGGTACGGATGCAGGATCAAGTGACGACGCGAAATTTGCCAATCTGAAACCTGCGTTACGAGCAAGCGAGTTGTCCTGCTCACTTGCAAGAAGAGCACCTTTGTTCTCGGCTGATCTGAACAGGAGAATTGGTTGATTATGACATTGTGGTCTCAATTATCATATGAATAAAATGGGTGTGGTAGAGAGTGATTCCAACAGACTCTGTCAAGAGGAACAGGAAACATCAGAACATGTTTTATGCGATTGTCCTATGGTGGCAGGATGCAGACGACGTAGGTAGTAGGATACTAGCTTCAGACAACCTAGTTAATCTAAAGCACACAATGATTAAGATATTTATAAAAGTCTTAAATTATTCTTGTTGCGCTGCACAATAGATCTGGCAGGTCGCTGTGCTATTATAGCGCACAACTAATAATAAATACTCCCACAAAATTTCAAGTTCTCCACATATACCGTAATGAATATTTATTTTTTATTGGAAGTGTCACGCCTATACGTTCAATTTTTTTTGTCACGTTATCAGGAGAGTTAGTTACAAAAAATAAGAAGACTCTTATTACTACGAGTTCTCTTAGATATTCTATAATAAATATGCCACGCCCATTATTTTATTCTTGGAAATTTTATTTAAACTACGGACATCTTATCAAATGTAGATTTCTAGATATTCTTCTTTAACTTATATTTAGTTTCTATTTAGTAGCTGTCACGCGCCTTATTTCGCACTCGGCTAATTTTGTGTAAACTCTGCAACTTGAAAACAAAATTTCCAACATAAAGTTTGGGGGACTTTGCTAATGTATTTCATTATATATACATATATATAAACGTATATTGCAGGGTGAATAAATTTGAGGTTATGACGTAAATTTGATGTCAAAATTTTTCATCAAAATCTTTTCCATTACGAGTTTGTGTTAGCAAACAAAATTATCGCATATGGGGCTCGCAAAGTCTACAAACAGTCCTTAAAAAAAATTACATCCTAGGAAGATTGCTATATGATGGGAATTGTGTCAGACGACATCATCGCTCGAAATTTTTTGGAAAATGAGCTCCGTGAATTCTCTGCGCTACTAAACCTTGATAACCAACTTTTTGTTGCCACATTTGGGTAATGTTAACATCAGTGATCTTAGGTGTCAACAAGACGGCGCCATGTGCAACACAACCGCCCTAATTATTCAGTTGTTGGATTAGAATTTTCAACGCCGCGAAATTTTATTTGGCAGAATCAATTGGACGCCTTGTTCTTTTGATTTAACGCTGCTGGACTATTTCTTCCGCCGTCATTTGTAAGCCGGGTTCATCTGAACAAAGCACAAACAACTGATTCTAGACTTCTTTTCTCTGGATCCATTTGAAAGACTGGGTTTATGTAAAAAAAAATCAAAAAGAACTAGTGCTTTGCGAAATGAAGTTCGGAGCGCTACATTAACGACATAGGCAAAGCGCTTTCGGAAAACTTAGTTCAATATTTTTTGAAAACGGCGGATGTCTGCCGACTTGCTAGAGGTAGACATTTGCCCGAGATCATACTCCTTTAATAATTCCCATATTTCTAATTTACTGTGCAATTTTAGACACTGGTCGAATTAAAAACTTGTTATGATTTTAGAAGACGAAATTAAGGGATAGCGTGCTAACGATCACTTGGCATTGCAGATTTGACAATCATGCCAAGATTATGAGGTTGCCTGTAAATGACTACTATCCGGCAATAGATAAGCGTAAGACCTTCGCCAACCTCTCCGAGATATCGGAGGTGGGAGTAAATATAATATATTCCTAAACAGCTGTAATACGGTTAAGCCCGTTTAGCTAACCTATAACCATAAGGCTGTGCCAGCAATGTTTGTTGGGTAGTTGAATATAAATACATACATACTTATTAAAAGTATTCATAATGAAAGAGTGCATCACTCATACACTTCAAAACAAACTGTGAAGTGAGTCATATAATATTTCAATGAAACACTTTGTGAATTGATGAAGAAAGAGCGCAGGAAAGTACAGAAATACTGAATAAGCCAATTTAAATTGAATAAGGGAAACGATTTTTTAAGTACCAAAATTATACAAAACATACGAGTAGATACTTTTTATTATAAAAATGCACAGGGAAATATAACGCAAACTAATATTATCCTCATGTATGATTTTGTGAGAAACATGAAAACAACTTCACCAATTTACAGAAGCCATAAACAAAATTTACTCAGTTAATTTGCACAAAACTTATACGAATTTATAATAATTTTTTCTAGTTACAAATTAGGATAAAGTATTTTTAGAATTTTTATGAAAAATTGAATTCTGAGAAAAAATCCCTAGCAGTGAAAGGATATTAAATTAGAAAATAGAAAAAGTGAACAAATAGAAGTAAAAATTATCACAGTTGGTGGAAAACAGCATGAAATTTCATCCTTATTATCCTTTCAAAAGTGTAGAAAGGGAGAGAGAGAGAGTTGTCAGTAGAGGGTTTCGCAAAATAAAATGTCATTTAAAATGGAAATTCTAAAGAACTTTTTAACAGCAGGCCCGGTAAACAGGTCATAAAGTAAACAAAAAGTTACTGCCTTGAAAATGGAAAAGCGGCAACAGTTTCTTTGATTAAACATCATTATTGTTTTTTTTTTCTAGTTAAATTGTTTTATTGATTATAATTTTTAAGACCACCCAACGTTGTTTTGAAAACTTAAAACAATTTTCGTTAATTTACGAGGACATTTCCACAATTACTTGACTTAGCGTGGTGAATATAAATTATTTTCAAATTATTTTTCTAACTTTAACTTCTTCAGCGATATTGTAACCTAAAATTGATGTTGAAAATAATTGCTGCCAAATAGCAATAGCACGTTTTGTTAATAATGATTTTGCTATTACTGTGCTGCTGCAAATAAATGCAATCCAGCAAGAGCAAATGCAAAACTCAAAAACAAAACAGCACTACTTTCTCGTTAATTTATTTTTGCTGTCGCGTTGTACATAGTATGGAAAATATAACAGTAATCAGCACAAATATGACAGCTGTCACATTGAATGCATTGTGAAATAGTACAGCAACCATGCTCTGCACTAATAAAGAGTTTTTAAATACACATACTTTAATTTATAAAATTTTAGGAGCCGCAAATTGCATTATAATTGTTGTTTATCCTTTACTATTCTTTTCTAAGTATTCCAGTAGGTGAAAAAATGGACCCCCTAGGGTACTATAAGAACATATGACACTACAAAATGGAAAAATAGCAAGTGCAAGAAATGAAGCATTTGCTATTGCTGCTGTGTTGCATTCTTTTTCAACAGCACTGCTGTTTAGAAATATATTTTTTTAATTGAAACAGAACATCGCAGTGTTTGTAATCACATTCGAATTTTTGCCTCTACTGTAGTATTTTTAATACAACTTCATAGCAACAGTAATAACAATTTTAATCTAGCATCTTTTTAAATCCTGCTTATAATAATTGGCTGGATAATTAAATGACCCTAGCAATTCTTCCCTGGCCCATCAGGCCAACTTTATGTGTCCACTCGGTGCATATGGAAACATAATATCTCCAGATGTGCCTAGCGTCTGATAGTTTATGAAATCCTACCAGTCGCCAACTAGAGTGGTACCGCGATCGTCAATAGATCTCGAGACCTTCTTAGTAGTAACGTGTTGTCTTTCTCTTAAACCCGCTTCGCTTCGTTGGTGGACGATAGTGTATAGTCCAGATGGTCTTGCATTTCACCGTAACACATCACGAGTTTTGACAATCACCGCTTCTCCAATAAGATGTAAGATCCAGGCAGCCATAGGGGCGTTGGTCGACGCTAGTGGTAAGACTGGCGCTATTATAAAACCTCATCTTTGAGAACTAATAAAAACTATCAGCCCAGTTGCGAATTTTTTCCCTTCCCTTATAAATCGTTTAGGGAAAAAATCGTCTATTCTAACAACCCAGAGAATATACAAGGTAATTTTTCCCTTTTTCAAAAAAAGAAAAGGGTTAAAATCCTAGTGAAATATTAATTCATAACAAAAGAAATAGGAATAAGGGGAAAATTCCCAACGAATTGTCTTTCGTAATTAAGCTGTATATCAACCTATTTCCAAAAACACTAATAACATAACCTTGGCGGAAGATTGAAAGCGATTGCCCCCTTTGAGTCAGTAGTCGCTTAACCAAAATCCGTTAGAATCATGTTTCGTATGTGATCATAATTTAGTGGTAAACTATTCTTTATTGCCTAAAATCTCTATTACATATATTGCAACATCATAGCGGTTTTGGTACTTGACTTTAGCTCTGTGCATTTGCTATATCACTTCTAGCGGAATCGTCTCAATAGGTACACTTTTTCTACAACTATCTGCTGCACAGCTGATGTGGACTCTTTAAAATGTTCCTAACTAATATATTATTGTTATAAACGAAGAATAAAATATGTACTCCTGGAGTAAAACTAACGTTGACAAATCGTATTCTGAAACTTTTAACTTGTTACATTTTTAAAGTGTCGTATCGTGTTGTTTTGCCATCGTCCTCGTACATTTTCTCGAAATATGTTATCGAGCCCTAAGCAAAGTAATTATTATTTTGAAAACCGACACTAATGGTTATTAAATTGTCTGCTACTCAGCCATATTATATTGCTACTTCTACTTACAACAAATTCTTATTTGAAGAGTAAACTAAGGAAGAAGGACAAATGTTTTCAATAATTTGTAAAGGTAAGGAGCTGTCATATGATATTTAATGTTTTTTTTCTTTGATTTCTAAGAATATTGCAGAACATTTATTTATCTGTTTACATTGTTTTCTTTCCCTCCTTTTGTATTTCATTAATGGAACCTTATGGAAAATAAAGAAAAATATATTATAGTAATATTGATTACGAGTAAAATACGGGTGAATTTCTTTCAAACTCTTTTCATTACGTTTTTTATTTGTAAAAGAAAGAGTGGTTTGTTTGTTTAGTTTATGCCACAAGAATTATTTTATTGCTTTAACAAAATTAAATGAAATATATTTATTCCTTCTTAAATAGTTTTTTGATGGGTCCTTCGACTTATACAATTTATTTGTTAAAGGTCAAGTTTTGTAAACTAAACGCTTACAGTGAGAAGCAAAAATGTGAGACGTCACACTAATTTTAAATACATTATAATGGTGACTTTATTGTGTGGCGAGCTACTTGTATGAATGATCTCTTATCAATTTTCGCACAATATTTATTTCTTTTTTTTCCTATTCGTTGAGATTGTGTGAAATAACCTGTTTTAAAAAAGTTATTCTCTTGAATTTTTTTTTTATTTTCGAATGAATAAAATTTAACAGTTTAAAATTATAAATTAATCAAATAAAAACATTTTTTTAGTGGGCCAAAATTTTTCCTTAACTCTATGATGCATTAAATCTGTTGTTGATGCTGGTTATTTGACGCCAAGTTTCTTAAAATAGGCTCTTCTTAATTTTTTATCCAAAACCAACTTAAAAAGAATTTTCCTTTCTGGAAAACATTTTGTAAGTGGGATATTTTTATTTCGCAAAAACTCTTATAAAGTATTCAATATTATTTGTCCAAATCACAACCCCTTCGTATTGTACAGTGTGATTTTTAACAGTTTAGGCTCTGAAAATTAAAAACAAAAAAATATCAAAAGTGAACGAAATAAATATATGCCTGCCATTTACTTTTTAAAGATTATTTCATGTAAATGTTGCTCGCAGCTACGCCGTAGGTGGTCCATTCGTGAGCTGCAAATTTGTGGATACTTTTTCCAGCATTTCGGCTGGCAATTCGCTAATGGCAATTGTAATGTTGTCTTATAGGGCTGGAATTGTGGCTGTATTGTCCATGTACACGAGCGATTTCATGTGTCCCCTTAAAAAATAACCTAGCGGGGTTAAATCTGATGAGGTCAATTGCTTACCAAACTCGCCTCTCACTAGGTTCATGGTATCGCCGATTCCTTGGTATCACCGAGTCCAATTCTTCCCGTTTTGGGAAAAAATTCGGTAGTTATTGCACGGTACCTTCCTCCATCGGCAGTAACGTTGTGAGCGATTTTCATCGTTCTTAAAGAAGTACAGTCCAATGATGCCGCCTGCTCACAAGCCGCACCAAACAGTGCATCATTCAAGGTGCATTGTCAGCTCTTGAAATCCCTCTGGCTGCTCTTCACACCAAATTCAGCAATTCTGTTTGTTGACGTGTTAATTGAGCCCAAAAATGAGCTTCGTTCCTGAAGAAAATTTTTCGATAGAAGACACATTTCTCACACATCACGAATTTTGATAATAAAATTCAATGATTTAGAAGTGTCTATTCATAGTAAAATGGCAAACCGCACTGAGCATTTTTGGCATTGCCACATGTTATGAAACTTTTCTTTACAAAACCCCCCGATATTAACAGGTATTATTATTGCATTACTTTACATCCTTGTAAACTGAATTCTCATTAAAAATCATGTTACAACTGTACACGTTTCGTTTGTGTGTGGGTGTTTCTTTTTTTTAAATTATTACTATCAATATAGTGTGAATGTTCGAGAAAATAATAAACATATTAATAAAGAAATTTTAAATTATTGCTGATCGTAAATATTTATGCTCTTACAACTCCCCTGAAAATTGGTACCATAACCACTGTCGATAATGAGTTTTCACACATTTTGTGAAACGCAAAACATCCCCAGAGTGCTTAGTTCTTTTGGCGATCCTCTCATTTTGGACATATTACCAAACATAGCGTGTTGACTTATGTTTAACCAAAAAGGCGTTTTACAGCCGAAATTCGCTTACTTTTTTTCGGTTTTCTCTCTTTCGATGTCGCAGGCGAAATTGGTTCCAATTGTAATTCGGCAGTTATTATTTGACATTTTGTAATACGCAAATATAGGCGGTACAATATGTGTAGAGTATTCCCAAGTAAATTGTACGAAAAGCTTATTTCAATACGTGTTACAAAATATAGCGCCGGTTGCATATAGAACAATTCAATACCGTTCAAAAATTTTAAAATGTCAAAAAAAAAAAGAAGCTGCATGTAGCTTTGCTAGATGGCAGACTTGCGCGAAATTAAATATTTTAAAACTCTATGGTTTGGGTGCCGTCTACTTTGAACGCACCTGTGGTTTGCGGCTTATTTTATAAAGTGACATGGACGTTCAATAATTTATGATTTTATTTTAAATCTAGTGCGGCTTTATTTTGTTGTATTTCAAATAAGATATTTTAGATATTTTAAAATAAATACCATTCATTTTTATTGACACCAGTGTACGACGTCTTTAATTCCACTTAAACCACTCAACACAACACACAAGCCCACAACAAAACGCATTTCAGTTTTCCAACAAAACTAACTGTTGGCTCCTTACGATGTAATCTTCGGTAATTAAAATGCCATAAACTTAAATTTATTAAAATTTATTTCCCACTGAGAAACGCACTGTTGTTTTTGTAACTTCTTGTTCATCTTCTATTATTTTGAGATGTCTAAACAATCTTTTGTTGAAAATAAAAACCTGATGAATAAATTTAATGGCTGCAACCATAAGACAACAACTGCTTTACAATTAAATTGATTCTGTTGCGTGTACAAAACATCTGTTAATAATATTGATTTGACTACATTTTCTTTAGTTCCTTTCGGTATTCTTTAATGAAAATTGTGTAGAAGGGACAAGGAATAGAGATGGAAAGTATTAGATTGATTTATAGCAGTTTAACTTCTTAAATATGCGGGCCTTATATGTTTAACCTTCTTACCGACTATAAAGTTTTGTTATCATGAAATTAAATTTTGTAAAGCTACAGGAGCTAAAGGAGAGATATATTTTCAAAGGTACGAGTATTTAATATGATTTTCACTTAAGACACGGACATTCTGTTTAGGTGAAAGAACGGTCGGTTTCATTCTATGATATACACTCGATATTTCTTACAACGGCCCTAATTGATGTGCTATTATCGATCCTTAAAGACAAGTTGGGTACAGCCGAATAGTCTTTTTATCTTTCAACAAAGTTTGCAATTTTTTTCGGATTCCTTCGAAACAAAATTAGAGAATTTTTAGAGTATAAAGTCTCGTAAGATTGGATGCAGATGCCCATTACCTAGTGACACATTTGTTTCATTTTACAGTTCGCCTTTGAAGATGTAGCTTTCTATTTTGACACTAAATTCAGTTACTCAAGGGGCGTCGAGATAACGAAGGTAATTTCTAATAAAATTGTAAAATATCTTGTGTCTACATAAAAACCAATTTGAAGTTTTTACCACATACGAGTACAAATATTTATGTTGTTTACAACAAATAAAAATAAGGGAAATTATAAGGAGCACAGAAAGGCAAATAGACACTGGACACTATATCTACCAACGTTACAGTGTTAGTTTTTATTTATTTGAAAACAAAAAGGAGTTATTTGTTTTCTTGCTAACAATAAATAAAAATGACAAAATAAGATATGAAAGGCGCTAGAATTGCTTTCAAAAATTTCGAATGTAAAAGAGTGTGTTTATTTATATACAAGATATAAGTTTCAAACTTGTTCCAATTATCTTACTTTTTGTGTAATAAGTGACTTTTTGTGTAAAAAGTGACTTTTTGTATAAAAAGTGACTTTTTGTGTAAAAAGTGAATTTTTGTTTAAAAAGTGACTTTTTGTGTAAAAAGTGACTTTTTGTGTAAAAAGTGACTTTTTGTGTAAAAGTGACTTTTTGTGTAAAAAGTGACTTTTTGTGTAAAAGTGACTTTTTGTGTAAAAAGTGACTTTTTGTGTAAAAAGTGACTTTTTGTGTAAAAAGTGACTTTTTGTGTAAAAAGTGACTTTTTGTGTAAAAAGTGACTTTTTGTGTAAAAAGTGACTTTTTGTGTAAAAAGTGACTTTTTGTGTAAAAAGTGACTTTTTGTGTAAAAAGTGACTTTTTGTGTAAAAAGTGACTTTTTGTGTAAAAAGTGACTTTTTGTGTAAAAAGTGACTTTTTGTGTAAAAAGTGACTTTTTGTGTAAAAAGTGACTTTTTGTGTAAAAAGTGACTTTTTGTGTAAAAAGTGACTTTTTGTGTAAAAAGTGACTTTTTGTGTAAAAAGTGACTTTTTGTGTAAAAAGAGACTTTTTCTGTAAAAAGTGACTTTTTCTGTAAAAAGTTGTTTACAAATTTTCTCAAAGACATTTACATTAGTAACCAGGAATTTCAAAAATTACACGGGAAAACTGAAAAATCAATGTAATGTCTCCCAAGAAGCCATTCCTTTCAATGCATAAATTGAACGCAATCTTCTATGTTGTAATTTGTCTACATGTTTTGTGATGTAGTTAGTTGTACGAGTATTTTATCTACATTACAGCAACATTACTTCTAATATTACTTACTACTTTATGTAGTAGTTGTTGTAATGCCAGTTGCTGTTGGTTACATCAGTGTTTTGCTGCTGGTATAAATGCAGCTCTTCCGTACAAACTCACAAAAATATTTTCTGCAATGTACAGATGAACAAGTATATGGACAATATTAATAGCAAGAAACTGAACTAGAAGATACGTAAATTTGTTTCTCTCGGTTTGTCTGAGTGCAGTCAGTTTACATTTGAAAATGTAATCCTAGCAGCCTGCAACACTTTATGTGCGTACAAGTCATCATCAGACAACAAGAACAACATATGTACATACGAGTATTACCTACAGACAAAGTGACTTTATCGTTTAGTTAGTCACTGTTCATGCAACAGTAACAGCAAAAAGGATGTACAAGTATTATTTTGACGCCAGCATCATTAGTTTTTTCTTTGGTCTGGATTGGTTAATGTCAACACTTTAAAATTTATATTTTATGCCATTGTGATGCATGATGTATTTTTCCTTGCTCTCCATAACTAAGGAAACTGCCGGACGTGGTTGTTGATTGTGTTATTGATAGCTAATGAATCTCGTGTTCTTGTTTATGTTCTCTCTTATAGTACAGCTTCGCTCATTTTACTTTTCTTTTTTTCATTATTAAAATATTTATTTTAAGATTAAAATGACGGTGGTCTTTTCAGTGAAGTGTAAATGATCCCTTCGTGGAAGCCGTTGTTGGCATCTAGACGCCTACACAAGTAAGTTTATTTAGCAAACACAAAATAAAAAGTAGAAACTGATAACTACTATCTTAACACCTTCTGATTTCTGGTACTCTAAATTTGAAATTAATATGCTGATGTAGAAAATTACTCAGTCTTATCAAACAGCAACGGGTTCATATTTTTTTTAAAATTTCGTTTTTCCAGATTGTAGTTAAAATTCAATTACTGTTCACTCAACTGATTTGATTATTGTACAATATTTATATATATACAAGAACGCCTTTGGCTTGTCCAGTAACTTAAATTAATCCATAATTTATCCATAATGTATAAATTCTGGAAATGATAAAATTCTGGAAACTATGTCTCACTCACCTGGCCAACATATATATATGTCATAGATATGCCATGATTTACATCGGTACCAGTCTTAGCACCGGTTGTATTAATATGCGACGCTAAAGCATCTATACGCACTTGTATAAGTAGCGATTGAAGACCATGGCTAACTGGAATCTGGACCCTTCGGAAAGCTTATTTTAAGACCGAGGAGTCAGGTATATCGAACCCTCTTCTTAGAAGGATGTACTTTTTGTGTGAAACAGCTGGTGAAGAGTATAAAAAACAACGTGAAAAATGGGGTTTTCCCAATATCTCGGGCATACTTGGACCGATATTAGTTACTTTTCTCAAGACATTTTCCTTATCGGAGTTAAACATATTGGTGTAACTCGCGAAACCAGCTTACGATTTTAAGGTAGGGAAAAATTTAAAAAAAAATCTTATATGGAAAATAATTTTTTGTCTCTACCTTAGATCCACCCCTGGTCAAACTATAAGACTCGAAAGCTGTGGCCTACTGATTTTAACTTTTGACAAACGGACGGTGTTTGCAATCGCAATCGTTTCTTGTCCGTATAACAGGAATTTTTAGGTCGATTTAGATGATTTTTGACTGTAAAACTTCGCCAAAGGTATTTGACCAGTTCAGGTTTCAAAGTTATAAGAGCTGTTCGTGAAGTTGATTGCATTACTAACCCAACCGACATACATTAGATTCTCTTTCGTGTGAATATCGCAAATGAATATGGTATAAATTACAAACAGTTCATTGCAATTTTGGGACGATATTTGATTGGATTTGGAGTCCACAATACTACAGGTATAGCTGGGATTTACTCTAACGTTGGCGAACATTGTCTCTTTTATTTGATACTGGGAGCCTTGTTAGACTATTTTGATATGTTTGTAAATTCATAAGTAACGTAAGAGATGGGGGTGCAGCAGCTGAAGTAGTTAGAGGCTTAAGTATTCGATAGCTTTAGTGACCTCTCAGTCAGTACGATCATTCTGATCTGTATAAGTTTCTTAAATACTAATGTTTCTTTAATAATAATGTATTCCATAGGGAGCGCCTTCGTACGGGTCAGTCTATGACACAAAATTCTCGACGAAGTAAAATAATTAATAAAAAGTTCATACTAGCTGCAATTAATGCGACTAAGTAACACCAGGGGTGCTGCAACACTGTTCTAAAAATAAATATAAAACGCATTTGCAGAATTGTTAAATACTGATACTATTCAATTCTTCTCCTTCACAACCTGTCTTCCAAAACCATTTTTTTTAAATGTAGGGGGAATATCGAAGCAGACCGCTTACTTAATGGATCACTTTTCGACCCCCTTCTTTCCTCGAATTGATTTCAGACAACCGTTTTGTAATTCATAATTACCTTAGTCTCATCAAGTCTCGTGCTACCACTTGCCTTTACTATCGACTATAGTGATTACAGACTGTCGACCTTTTTCGTTATCAATGTAATTGCTAGCATTTAAGGCTTGAGTCCAGCATGGCGTTTACACTGAACAAATGTCTACCCGTGGTCCTAAGTCTTATGCTAGCCAGTGCTGGACATTTACACACAATGTGTGCTACCGTGGTCAGCCTCTTCCTCAGGAGTATCTATCTCTTGGGAGGTTTTCTTGTCCAAATCCTCAAAATCTTTTCTGAGTTCCGCCTTTGGCCAATTAAACCTGTAGTTTCTGCGAAGATTAACCTTTCCGCCTCTTACGAGGCTTCCTGATTCATCCCTCTAATGTCCACCCATACAGAGCTCCATATACACGGGTAATTCTGTATTAAAACTGGAGATCGACTGGTATCCAGAGTTCGCATACTTGAGACAAAGCACCATTTTGGATGCACATCCTTGCTGTTCTACCGTGGATTAGGAATTTTTTTATACGAGGGTGTTAACTTCACTCCGCTCGACTTATTTAGCCAGAGAGAGGAACCTGCTACCGACCGCCACGACGTGGAGGTAAAAGTCAGAACTTCTGACAGTGCACTCAGTTACGGCAAGCTCGGCCTCCAAACTCAATTAATTCAATTAATCAGCTCCTTTTTGGGCTTATGCCGATGGAATTTTACGAAAAATGGCCTATAGAATTAATCAATGTTGATGTAGAAGGCAGGTGGCTGCAGCAATATGTCCAACAAATCACACATCGCGCATCGCAATTGATTTATGCAAAATTTCCACCTCTGAATTAGCTTTAAAGGCCGTGCGGAAAAATTGATCAATGGGAGAAGATCTGAGACGGTGCATGCAAAGAAAAGCAGACGTTGTGGCATTTTTACCACCACAACTATTTTATAATCTCTACAACAATAAAAATTTGTGACGATCATATTACGACGATATTTTAAACTTTACTAAAGTTGCAATAAAGATGTTCATCACCCACGCTTAGTCCATAAAGGAAGCAGATCAAGTGGAATAACTCGACAATAAAATATACATTTTTTTACCAAATTTTCCGAAAGCAGCAGTAAGAGAAGGATTCCAAATTTCTGCGCAATATTTTCAAAGAAGTCTCAGATTTCAAATACCAAAAATAAAACTCCAAACTTCTTATATTTATCTCAAATAATTTGTTATTAAAATATTGTACTGTCTTCAATTAATCTGACATCATATTTAGCACAGACATTAATTTTTTTTATCTTAAAAGCAAAACTTTAAATACAAATCTACTCGTATAAAAAAAATAGTATTGTTTTTCAAACAGATACAAAAAGCTTACCGAGATGGTGTTTATAAGACTTTCTTATTCGTTTAACAGACTTCTATTTTCTTGCTTAAAACTCCATTCAATATTCATTAGTTTCCTGTAGATTATCACTACCTCATTTAAACTTTTTAGCCTATTCACACTAATTCAACTCACCTGGTGCAAAATGAAACTTTAGCTTAAGAATAATCGTTTATTAAGCTTATTATCTCTGGTGAAAAAAAAAAAGAAAAACAAGAAAAAACTAAAAATTAAATCATGCAGAATGGCCTCATTTTTGTGCGAACAACAGCAAACCAGGCGCAGGCAAGCTACACTCGACTCGTACGAGTACTTGTACCTGTGGAGAAATGCATGCAGGCATTTCCACATATGTACATACATATGCATATGGAGTAACTTATAAATCATCTACTGTGGTATGATGTCTGCATTGTTGTTCCAACTAATTGTTGATTCTTTAATACATTCAAGTTTCATAGTGTGCACAGCACCTACAAACACAGATTATACTTATGATGAGCACAACGTCATCTCATCTTCCTCAAGAACCTCATGGGTAGCATATCATTTCTTGCTGCATATCATATCATATCACATTTTAATGCCACCAAATGAATGAATATATAGGGTGTCTCAATAAGAAGCCAAGAATTTACAATTTGTGGAACTTTTGTCGAACAAGTTGCAACTCTGATGTTTTACAGCTGTCACCTGTCATTGTGCCGATAATAAAAAATGGATCACTACACAAAA
The DNA here is from genome assembly GCA_963932375.1 of Phania funesta. Classification (NCBI taxonomy): domain Eukaryota; kingdom Metazoa; phylum Arthropoda; class Insecta; order Diptera; family Tachinidae; genus Phania; species Phania funesta. The sequence goes on from OZ010656.1 coordinate 74,080,501, forward strand.
GAAGAACGAGTTCAACGAGTTCGAAGATTCGAAGAGTGATCGACAAATTTTAAGAAACTAGATTGATTATGGATAGTAGTAAGTTTTCTTTTCGTTGGCGTACCGGTAGATCTCTTGAAAACTTTGTCGCTGTAAACGAGAGTTTCGCCGAAACCTCGAAAAAAATTAATGCGGCAGTGACTGTGAACGACATTCATTACAAGAACTAGGGAGGTTACTGCATATTTCGCTGCGGCATACATATTCGAATGGGTTTGTTTTCGAATTCAAACACGCAGTAACACCCTTGATATCGGAATTCGTGTGGCCTCAACTGGACGTCATGCAGTTTCAGTAGGACGGCGCCGCCTGCCATACCGCACATGAAATAATCGTTTTATTGTAGTAACGATTTTCATAGTGCACTCTTGTTGACACACCCTTTAGTACCATCTGGTTGGTTTAGAAACGTTTATTTTAATAATATTTCTACTTACTTGTTCTATAGCTAGTTTTAGTCGTATTATCATTTAGTTTAGTTATTATCATTTTGCAGAGTTGGAAATAGTTGAGAGTTTCTGGAAATGCTTTGAAATTTTTTGGCTGCGGCATTTCTTAAAATACCGCAAAAACAGTACGATTTTATACAACAACGAATTCATTCTTTAAAAAACTGTTCGCTTAAAATGCATTTTCTACGTTTTATTACTGCGGATGTTGGCAAGCATGTGTGTGCATGCATGCAAGCATGTTTTAATAAAATTTTTCTTCTGGTGCTTAAATTTTTACAAACATGATCCATTACTTTCCATTAAACAAAGAAGCTCGACGTAAAAGACTTGGAACGATATTGTATGGCTTTAAAGATTTTTAATATTTTAATCATTTGTAGATTATGGGTTAGAGGAAATACACCGAAATAATTTGGGGGAATTTAAAATTTAAGAACTTTCTTCTCTTACAAAACAGCTTTTACGAAGTCTTTGTACCAATTCTTTTCGCGAGAAGACATTGTACAAACAACTACAATTTCTAATATAATTTTGCATGAAATCCCTTATCCGGTAATAGTGATCTCGTTTGGTAAGAAGATCCTTGTAGTCTCGAAATTGATTTAGTTTGTGATAGTGGCTCTGAATCTGTTGTAGGAGCTTATCGGCTGATGTCTAAGAATAATTGAACTGTCAGTAAAACATCCAAAATAACTTTTTTTCTAAACGACTACAAACCGAATGTGAGTTTTAAAATGGTTTGACAAAATATGTGTGATATAGCCTCTCTATGCATAAAAAGCGCTTTCCACACTAAACCTGAAGATGCGCTAGGCATATGTCTACTCCTTTCATTTACAGGCTGAGATAACGCCGAAATTGTGCAATTTTTCTTCGGTGCAGTTTACAGCAGAGTGAAAAGAGGTGTCGTTGTAGTAATGTCTTAAATATATGCAAATGTCTTAAATATATGCAAAACTTTTGTTGTAGCAGATCGACTACATACCAATTCTAGACTCAAAAAGAAACCTTATATGAGACACAAGTGAGATTTTAAGAGTTGAGGACTAGCTGAGAACAAATATCATCAGGTTAACGATCGCCGCGAATACTTACTTCGGCAGCCGAAGACGAAGGCAGCTATTGATTGTCGTTCATCTCTTAACATGCTATCTTAGCAGTTTAAGTTCAGGCTTATTTCGGTCTCTGGACCCACGAGCCATGAATAGTAGGCACCCCAAAATGTTCACAGAAATACTTGTGTTCTCTCTCATTTTAATGGAGAAGGTTTTTTCTTTGGAGGGGATAGACTAGAGAAAACTGGTGGTGAACTAGGTGGCAGAAAAGCGTCACCGTTTAACAAATGTAACTTTTAGAGTAGTGTTACAGCCTATGTTACTTGAAGCTGCTATACACATTTTGTATAGAGCGTTACTGACGAAGCAGGTATGTTAATACACTAGTGGGAAAATGTATGTTATTGATTGGCATCGGCTGGGATACGAAACCAGGCGAATATAGCAATCGACTACTTAATAATCCACGCGATAGCTACTTAAACCAGAGCCACTCTCCTTTTTGATTACGAGAGGACATATTTTAGTAATGGTACTTTTCCACATAAGGACAGGCAGAAGGTTGAATAGTATAACGCCGATTGCCTCAGCTGCAATAAACCAATGGGTCTAAGCGTGTTTGAGGTAATCGTGACTCCTCCCACTTAATCTATTGTCAACTAAATTTGGATAATTGTATGGTTGGCTGACAGAATTAAAGCTTTTTGGAGAGACCTCTCTTTCTTTTCCAAATTTCAATCAATTAGTTCCGTTTAAGATTAATTAAGCAAGTTCATCTCCTTTTTGCGCAGTTGACAGCTTCAGTTGACATCAATGGTAGATGCATGTCATGCCTCTCAATTGTCATGTCTACGATTTTATTTATGCTTCTTTGCATTTCTAAATTGAATTGACACAATTTTTAGAGTGTAGTCTCTTAGTAAGGCAAAGTATACTCGTATTTGATTTGCATATTTGTTTTCAGTCCAACTACTGTTTCCCTTCTTTATGTTCGCACTCATAAAACAAAGAAATAAAAAACTGAAATATAGAGTGAGTAAAAGCATCATGACGCAACGTGAACACACTTATGTTTTCATGCATTTTCATTGCTGCAATATAGTCGTATTCGTTATTATGAATATGCTTTTTTTATGAGCCTTTTTACAAGTTTATCACACTTTAGCAAATGCAACAGCTTCAGAAGTAACGCAGTTTTAATGTAAAAGTAGACTGAAACATCCCCAACGTCATCAAACTCATACTCAGCTTAATCAGCATTAGCCGAATAGAATTATCATCAGCAATATTAATATGCATCTTTGTTTATTGTCTATAACAAGCGCAATGATTATATTTAGTCCTAGTCAGTGTTTTAAAGGAATGAAGTGTTTTATATATGTTTTTAATTTTACTTTGTTGAATCTTTACAAAAGAAATATATAATAAGTATTAAAATCTTAGATAATTGGAACGAAATTACGTCACCCCTTTTGTCCAGCTCATTAATGTGAGACTGAAATTATTCGAATGCAAACTTCGGATATTGATTAACACTTATAAAATCAGGGTTATCTGCAAACTTTGACGTGCCCGTATTTGAATTTGTTGGCATATTCGGCCCTTGTATACAACCTTGAGGAACTCCTGCAGAGATTTTCCCATTTTTGATACTGAACCTTTGACATTAGTTGTATCTGTCAAATAGCTCTTAAGAAGCTTGCAAGAGTTTTCATCATGCCAGACATTATCAAATGCCTGCGAAATATTTATCAATAGAGCCAACCTAGTTATGGACTCGCTCGAAAACCAAACCGATAATTCGGGGTAATGGTTTACTCATTAAAATAGGCATTAAATACGAAATGAATAATTTTTCAAATAGCTTCGATAAAATTGACAGTAGACTAATTGGCCTATATGACGTAATCTGATTTTTCTGTTTTAGGGATTATCAACAGTCTCAGATACCATTCAAGTGAATTGGCAAGAAGCCAATAACCTTATTCAAACTTGACTAAATATTTCTATTAATGACTTCTAGCAATTTATTTTTACGTTTGCTTTCATTGTGAATGAATTTGAAAAATGTGGTTTTTGTTTAAAGCTTCTATAAGAGTCAAATTAGGAAGTGTTTACATATTGGTAAGAGTTTACCTTAGGCTTCTAACTAATAGGACCTTGTAAAAATATAATTCGTGTTCGAGTCGCCGTTGAACGGGTTATTACCCCATTTTCCGACCATCCTTGACAAGGAATGACGGAAATTCATTCCAAAAATCTACATTAAGTATTGAGTTTATGAGGGAAGATAATACTTCTGGTGAGCGAAAAATGACACTCATGATGGCACATAGCCGAAATCGGTTTGTCTCCAAAGGGATGACGAAAATTCGTTGCAAAAATCTACTTCTGGTTCAGTTTTTATTGTTAAACAACTTTTTTAATAAGGGCAATTAACGTATAACTAGTCTATATTTTACATAAGGTGATTACTTGGCTACCATTAAATTTTTATTTAAAAATTCTGAAGAATTTCAAAAAAATTACAAAACAAACTTTTGTAAAATTTATTTTTGCGGGTACATTATTTACGCAGCCCCATTTTAATCTCACCTGTTAGAAATGTAGAGAACAAAATTAACGTAGTTGACAAAACAAATTTACTAGATGGAGAATTAACGTAAAACTTATATAACTTGCATAAGATCATACGTAGGCTGTATTAAAATTTTCATGAAATAATTCTGAGCAAATTGGAAAAAAAAAATGTAAAAAGCCTTCTGCTGTAAAATTTGTTTTTGTGCGGTTTAAGTTATTTTATCGATTAGAGTTCTATTTAATTGAGAACGATTAATAAAACTTATAATTTATTATAATTTAGCTTTTGACAAACAATGGCGCAAAGAATTCAATGACCCCTCACCACTAAACTTGTATATAGTTCTCTTGTAACACCGATCTCACAGTATGATTCGGTTATATAGGACCCGCCCGCACAATGTGATCCATATTGGTCATATATAGCTGCCTAATAATAATTCCTATTTGTTTTTTTTTTTTTTGCATTCTATAGATCTTTTACGTTGGGGATACATTGGTCTTCCATCGCATTCACCAAGACTATCTTCCCCTGATTAAGTTACCAACATTTAAAAGTCGGAGCTTAACGTTTAATTTTTGCTGAGCCTGATTAGGGGAATCATGTGTTCCGATTATTTGCTAAGCAATTTATTATTAAACGTGCCCCAAAACAGCAATTGGCGAGTGTGTAAATCGTTTAAAATTTTTTATCCGATAATTTTGTTAGTTCTACGATTTTAACCTTTGACCTTAGACCAGTAATTTAGCTAGGAACGTGAACTTTAAAAATACAAAAGTGGAATGCAACATACATGCTGACTAGTTAAATTGGCTGAAAGACAAAAGAGAAAGAAATTGTCGAATGGGCTGGGGTGTTGCAATATTGTTTGCAATTTGGCGTTGTGGCGTTATACTGCCATGCTACAAAAATTAAATAAAATGATATGCTAACGATAATAATGATAATTATGATTTGTTCTCCATTTGTAGAATGTGTCTGAGTCGTTTGCAAAACCAAACAAAAGAAAATATTTTCTGCAATTGTGGCTGGCAGAAATGAATGAATGGCATGGCATAAATCTTGAAATTTAGAACAAAGATAATTGGTTGTCGCTGTATTCAAACATGTGTGTGTATACGAAATCAATGTTAGTATATCACCTACCAGACAGATACGAAAACCAAACTACATTTGTATGGAAAGTCATAGAAAAGACGCTAGCAATCGTCTATCTATCCATCTATTGAAATCAAACTAAAGTGCATGTGAACATGCAATCAAATAATAATTATTGTTATTAACATTTTCTTTTCTATTTTCTATTCTTCTGCTTCAATCTTTTACTTGTATACCACAAGTGAAATAGTACGAATAATAGCAATTCTTGAAAAGAGAAATCTTTGAAAATATTTTTACGTTTGTTTTTTTTTTGTCCCCCCCAACTCGGTGTAAGTAAAAAATAAAACCATAAATTGATTTTATTCCAGGCCACTATTTCATTTTTAATGTTTCTTTCATCTGTGAATTTTTCATGCAATTTATAGCGCATCTCCTAAAGCATGAGTTTTATTACTTTGTCATTCAGAAACCCTTAGCAGACTAGGAGTATCTAATACATTTCTGCCTCGCCTCTACAATAATAAAAACCACAAGCAAACACCATCGAAACTCGTGAGCACATTAAATTAATTTTTACGCGCCGCATAGATTTTTTTGTTTTCTTTTCTGCTCAACTCCATCATATTTTCTTTCTACGTCGTTTGCATTACATTTCACTTCACTTTTTGTTGAACAAACAGAAAACTTCTTGTCGCAGGCCAACATAAGAACTGTTCGCTCCACCACCCTCTCCCCCTGCTCCCTTAACACACAAAAACATATTTACACCATGCAATATGTTGCGGCTTTTAAATAAAAATCACACCATCTGTCATCGTCAGCTCTAGTCATCTTCATCATACGTGAGGTCTGTCATATAAATGTCAACCCATAAGCATGTATTTTGTGACAAACCAAGAACGTTGAACAAAAAATATAATCGCTCATGCCAAATTTGCAGAAAGGCAAGAAAAAATGGTTGAAACGGAGCTGCTTAGAAGGTACTCCTACACATGCGAGTGTGAATTTACAAACCCAAGAGTGTGCCTGAATTATGTGGTAAAAATATGTTAAACCGCAGTATCGTTGCTGTAAATAAATTCTTCTAAGGCAACGATTGCAAAAATTCTTTTTTCTCCACAAGTAATTTAGAAAAACATTGCTTGAGAGGTCACCAATTCACCACAAGGGGTTTTATATTTTCTCGCGTTTGACAAAAATTGGTTTCGCTCTAAAAAGCCTCCTTTAAGTAGTAGAGATCTATAAATAACATTGTACCTAGGACTCTATGTTACAATATTCTTAATCGCATCACATGATGTTGATTTTGAACGAGATTCCTCCCAATTAGTCCAATAATAATCGAAGCTGGAAGGCCATATTTTAACATGGCACAAACCACTTATGAGTAGAACAAGTTAGCTAAACTTAAGGCGCAATGAAATTATTGTTTGACATATAAAGTACCATCCTGTAGAAATGAAAAGAAAGAACAGATTCATTTCTTCATAAGCAAAGCACAAAAGTTCGACTTTATCGACGAAAGCATTCGACCAGTTTTTTCGCACGTACAGCGGTCGAATTTTGTGAAATGCCAAACATTCGAATGTCGAATAATCCGTGTTTTTTGCCTTGAAAACGGTTTTCGATTTATTGCTATTAATTGTATTTTTCATGGATAATATTTATAGTATAGGGTGTCTCAATATGAATGCACTTTATAAATTTTTTGTCTTTTTTCGTGCACATGGCAACCCTGCTATTTAATAGCTACCACCTATCATTGACCCGATTTGAAAAAAAATATAGCACTACACACAAGAAGAAAAACCAGTGAAAACCCATTATGCCAAGACCGAGTCGAGATACGAGACGAGGCAATTAATATGTCAACAATTCGAAGAGTGTCAAACAATTTTAAAGATTTAAAAAAAAACCAACCGATTTTTACGAAACTTTAAACGAACAGTGGCAGTTACTGTAACTTTAGCTAGACGGCATGGATCAGGACGACATGTGGTCTCAGCAATACGGCGCTATCTGCCACACCGCCCATGAAGAACTCGGTTTATTGCGGGAACGATTTACACAGCGCAAAGATTATACAAGTTCTCCAGCCATAGCGCTTAGTATATTATAAAAAAGACATTTGTTCTTCTTGAATGAATGTTATTTGCCCGAGTCAAGAAAATGCTAAGAGTGTCACTAATACCAACTTCGTCTTAGGTGCTAACGATTTGAATATGGATGATAAAATTGCGTTTTCAATTCATCATAAACCTAAATAAACAAATTCCCGACTGTTTCTATACCGGTTAACCGTTTTTTTTTCTGATTTCCAAAACCGAGCCCGGTTTTTTTTTAATTTCAAATATTCGAGTTATTCGAAAACCTGTTATTGGAAAATGTCGAATAATCGATCACCCTACTTTAAACCTTAACGTACACCAAACTTAATTTTCTAGCAACTTTTAAAGATTATCTCATGTGTGGATAACACACACCAAACAGTTACCCTGGGGCAATACAATAGGTTTTGATGTTTCAATCGACGGTTGCGGGTTCTTGGAGATCAGTAACGGCAGTTTTGCTTGTTGACGTGACCGTTTAAGTGAAAATGAGACTCGTCGTTCGAAAAAAAGGGATTTACAGTGTGAAAACGCAACCACGTTTCAGAAAAATTTTTCCGTAAATCAAAGTCAATTTCTTTCAGTTCTTGAACGATTTGAATTTTAAAAGGATGGAACTTCAGATCCTTTTTTAAAATTTCATAAATAAACGCTCTTGGAAGTCCCAGAGAGTCTGCTCTTTTCTGTATTGAAAGTCGCGAATTCGTACGTAAATTACTTTCGGGAGTCCTTGAAGATCGACTGGTCCCTGGCCATGGGACTTTCATAGCCGAACCAGTTGCGCGGAATCTCTGCACCCACGAACGAATTAAATTTACACTTGGCCCATTACGTAAGAATCATTGCTCTTACAAAATGTCACCACAGCGAACGCGAAATGCTCACTCGACCATTGCGACATCGTGACTGAAAAATCCGCACAATCGATAATTCCAACGGTACCACCCTCCCTCCGCACCGTTTAAAACTTTTTTGAAATAATCGTATTTAAAAATATAAATTTGCCACCAGACACCCTGTATATGGTATCTAGTGTGATCATAAATAGTAGCTTAAATTTGTATTGCCTCTGAAAATAGCTTTAAAAAATACATCCAGGTTAAGGCTATCATAAGGAATAGAATATTCCACATTCTTAAGGTATCAGATTAAAACGCTTGGAAAAATGTTTAGTTCATGATAAAAATAAGATAAAGGAAAAATTTCTTGTAAAAAAAATTTATTAACTCTCAGAACTGTACCGCATTAAATTAACAACAAAATACCCTACGAACTCTTGTTTGGGAAGCAATATTCCCTGTTTAATAATATCAGAGGACTCCTTCTGTACTAAAAATGCCACAGTGTTTTTATATTTGAGCGGGAAAAAAGGGAAAACAATTAAATTAAATCATGTGAAATAAATCGGTACCAAAATCTGAAGTCAGTTGATTTGACCGAACATGTCTGTTTTTCAAATATCTACGTTGTATTTAATATTGATCAGGCCTCATCTGCGATACTTCAAATTTGTGTCGTCTAAATCGATTTACTTATTTATGACAGCCACTGTACATTCAATTTTCACTTACACTAAACTACTAAGGAATTAAATTTGCTAAACTAAAAAAAATATTTGCGTTTAAAGTATTTAAAATTGCCGTCTAGAAGACTCCTTAAGTGTCGCCAGCTTAACCTATTTTTTTTTTTTAAGTAAATTTGCTACCCTAAATTCTTTTAGAGTTCGTGTATTAAACACAAAATTGTTGATTAAACTGCTGAAAAATAGAAAAATCCCTTTGCTTTGAAGTTGCCGCAATTTAAAATGAGTTGTAACCCCTGTGTAAGTGATATTATGCTGTTACCTGTTCCAAAATCCCTTTTATCGTTGTTGCACCAGAAGTATTTAACCAACAAAATGTTTTGCGACATCACAAAATGGCCAAGATGCTAAAATGCTTAAATTGTTAAAATTCCCGTGAAATTATTTACATAAAATAACCACATGAATTCTTTGGCCCTTTTTTGCTTTAAACATAAAATCATTGATAAGATAAATTGTTTCTATAATAAGAGAATAAATAGTTAGCGGCAATTTTATAGACTCTTTTTTTTTTGTGGCACGTTTTCTTTACAAATGTTTCCACGGAACAGGTAAAAAAGGACAGGATAATACACACTATACGTTTATATGAAAATTGCTGTGTCACAAACATTTCACCCGTTGTTGGTGCAAAAAAAAGAGGGTAAAACAGGTTTGCAACTTTATACAAATTATATCTTGAAAAATTAAGGACTGGTAAGAGTCAAATTGGAATTAAATATATTAAAACTTTAATTTTAGAAAATTGTTTGGGTAGCAAAAAGAGGAAAGAAAGAATAGATCATAGATAAAAAATACTCTTTAAAAGAAAGTTATTTAATTTATTATTTGATTATTAGTTATGGTTTTGTGATTTTCAGTTTAATAAAGTTTATAACACTTTGAACGTGGTGTAAAAAGTTTTAGTAAAAATAACTTAAAATCGACTTGCACGTACCCGTTATACAAACCGGGCTTGCAGTGATCGAGATCTTGAAATAACAACTTGCTATCGATCTTACCAACAGTGATGAGCAGTGATATCACATTATACACTATTTTATGCATTTTATAACTTTAATGGGGTAGCGAATGATGTTTTCTGACGAAGCGCATAATAATACCAACGGTCCTTTACGATCATAGTCAAATCATATTATCATTGCAGATAATTCTATGACCGTCTTGGAACCGTGAAAAGCATTCAATAGAGTTCACCAGAAAGCTTTTTTTTTTAAACGAAAACATTGAATGATGGCCTTTTGGGACATACCTTGATGGAACACGAAAAAAAACTTCAGGTATTACATTTAATATAATTATTTTATAGTCAAGACTACTATATTTTTTTTACATAGTTTAAATGTTTTGGTTAGAATTTTGGTATAAATTTGATTGTACAATCCAACCATCTTGCCAGTTTTATGGATGGTAATTATTTAATGATTAAATGGAAACAATAACTTTTTTATCGCAACTAAAGTTATGTTTAGAATATTTTCAAATAACCATAATATATTTGCCACAGCAATATATTGTTGTAGAGAGCATAAATTTGTATTCGCGACCATTTCACAACCATGTTATTTTTTTTGCGTACATGCATAGTCTTGCAGCAGTAATAAATTTAGCTCATTTGTTTTAACCGTATATGAAAAAATTAGGCTTTGCAAAAATATAATTATCGAAATTTTGCGTGCTGAATAGCACAAACAATGCTTCAAACAAACGAGCTTTTTAAATTGATTGTTCTACATGATTACTAATCATATTTTTAACTGCTATACTGTTGTCACATCTGGCAAGTCTCTTATCAGTTGTGCTCAGATTGGTTTGCGATTTTATTATGAATAAGTCTAATTTATTTCGGAAATCATCGTTTAGTACGGGAATGTTAGCATGGGCTATGTCCAATTTACAACCAACACAATCGCTTATTCGAGCGACTAGATCTTTTTCGCACCATCTATACTCTTAATGCTAATACACATCCCCAAAGACGTCGTACAGTACGTACCGAACAAGTATATTCTGATGTAGAGCGTAGTAATGAGGAGCATCTTAATCAGTAGATTCGCACCAATTGGATGGGTTGTTGCCTGAAGCACGTTTTTTCAATAGTACGCCATATGCGATACTGTGCGTCAAGCAATCGACTAATTAAATGAAACATTTCGCGAACACGTTATTTCTTAAATTAGTCCAGTTAATTGGTCATCCGGACCGCGCGATATAACGGCCTCGGATTAATTCCTCCGTGAAGAAAACAACAGCTTTGGTCGAATTCGAAGACAACATTGCGCGGACCAATGGCATCATACAACCCAAATGTATGTAACCCTGTTAAAAAGGAAAAATAAAAAATTTTTTAAACACAAATTATGTAATCTGTGTTTATTAATTCAATTTATTAATAAAATTGTTCGTTTGTAAAAAAAAATACCCTTTACTAAAGACCCAAGAAACAATTTGTATCTTTGCACAACAAAAGGAAACTAAATACAACCAAACCTTCTGATCAAAATTGCAAAATATTTTTTAAGGTTTTAGTTCGATCTGGTCCTTATATGTATATGCTTTCCCAATAGGAGCAAATAAATATTCAAATCAAAAAAAGTGTCATGTGAGTTATCAACGTTTTCTATTATTTTTGATGCGGTTTGAAAAATTATAACACAGGCTGGTTCTTGTAGTTGAGATCAAGGCCACTTCTTTTATAGCCATCTGCAGTTTCTACAAGATCGTACCACGCGTTTAGAATCTGAAGAACTGTTTATCGTTCCAAGGGCCGCTGTGTCACATATACCAGACGACCTAGTTTCGATGGCCCTGAATAACATATTAGCTTTCCTTTCGATCGTACGAATTATATTAACTTTCAGAGTAGTGCTCGCTTTTAGCAGGTTGTCATAGGCTTGTGACTTACCGAAACTTAACAGGAAAATGTTTTATCACAATGTGGACTAAGTAATTTCTCATGCTGATTTGAGTTTAGTGTCGTAAAATAATAAGAGCAGTATGATTAACGAAAGATAATATAACTCGGCCACCATAAACCGTTCAATTTGACCTTTTTATATTTGAGAACCCTCCCTATACAACCTTCAATACTTTTTTTTTAGTTTGAAACAAAAGTTAAACTAAATGCGTGCACATTTCCTTAGCCACCAAAATTGCATGTCGTTGTTTTGTTTGCGGCTGACAAATGTTGATTGCAAAAAATGCGTGCCAAACGCATCCTATACAAGTGCAAACATAAAAACTGGTGTCCGCTAGAAGGACGAATGCGCAACTTAAGTCTGTTTTCTGTTACATTTAAAAAAAGAATTCACTGAAATAATGGAAATAATAAAAATGTTGCTTCCCAAGCAATCAACCAACAACGAACCAGAGAACCAAGTTTCTTTGTATTTCTTCATGCAATTTCAAAGGTTTTTAATGTTGTTCTTGTTGTTGAACACTGTGCACCAGAGGTGAGATCACAAGAAACGTGAATAAAGAATATGACTGGCTGATGGAGTGAATGACTTGGTTGTGTATAAGGCAACGAGTATTGAAACCACATACGGCGGTTAAAATTGCTTAAGCCAAGGATTTAAATTTTTAAACGTTTTAAAGCAACACATACACCATACATACATATGCATACGCATGTACATGTGTATGTTTGTAATTAGCATTGCTTACATACATAGCTCTCCCATACCAACACTGACATTGGCAACATTTAGCATGAATTCATTCCTCCTCCTGTGGATAAATATTCTTAAGGTAGTGCAGCATTTACCTCCTTTGTATTTTATTTATTTTTTCTTGTCTCGTACTTTTTTTGTAGGTTGAATAAATAGTTGAAATGCTTAGAAAGACACGTTTATGCGTTCTTCCATTTGTTAAACGTTTTGCCGAGGATCTGTGAATGTAGGAACAAGTAGGAGGTTAAAGTATCTTTGCATTTACTACTCATGTCCTTTTTTTTTTGTCATTAGCACAAGGTTTCCTTCTTTGTTGGTTTAGTCGTTCATGTTTTGCTGCCAGTTCTTCGGTTACACACAGGTGAAAAATGGAACTTATTGTTTGTGTTAATTTATGTGTGAGAAAGAAAAAAACACAGATGAATTGCAAATAATTTTTCAGGATACGCAAATGAACGGCTGTAAAAAATTACGTTTCAAGAAATACTAGGGAAATGTTTAATTTGGAATTTTTTTGACAAGTTGCAATGGTAATATATCGAGCTCTACTTAACCTCTAAAATAATGTCACCTGCAAACAAGTTACAGGAGAGCGATTTTTTTTCCAACTTTTTTAGATTTATTCAATGAAAATTGCTTAATATGGTTGTTGTGATCATGCCACAACCATGCTTTTTTTGTGTAAATTGTGTTCGATTGCAGATACTCATCGGGCATTACGTGCGTCTCGTGCTGCTAAATGATAATATGTCCGCATCCCGTAAGTCGTGATACAGGTGCGTGTTGTGCAACGGGGTAGTGATAATGATGTCTAAATGGTTCCATTCGTCAACGTGCTCATCAATTAACACGTTGAGTGTCACGTCAGTCACCGGTGACTGACATCGACCTTTCCGTTTAGGCCGCGTCAGACACCGGTGTCTGACAGTATAAAATATAGGTCTGATAATAAAGTTAACAATTTAACATTTTTTCAGAAAACTTTAATGAATTTTTTTGAAACAAGGTAAACATAAAAATGGTTGTCCCTCGCAAGTGTCACAAAATGTTATAACCTGTTTGGTCAAGTTTCGTGCTATTTTTCTGCCACTCTGTGCCGCATTTGCAATATTTTTGCACTGCCAAAACTCGCGCGGCCTGACTGGGAAGTCGCTATAAAACCGCGTGGCACTCAACGTGTTCAGCGTGTGTCCACCGACTTCATTGAAAACTCTGCTTATTGCTTACAAGATTCATCTCAAAATAAAAACAAAGAAGTTGTCATATATTTAAAATTTGTTGTATGAGAAGACATACCTTTTTCAGTTTTGATAGTATGAAGAGGATATTTATGCATGTGGCCAACGATCAGTGATGTAAAGATGTGATTACAAACTTTTTCGAGCCTCATGTTTCGACATGTGTTTTCATTCGTTGTATAAAATAGATCTACTAAACGTGTTACATAGTTTGTATCTTCGTATTACAAAACGTCGAATAGAGAGAAAAAGAACAAGAATATATACAAGCAGCAGTTCTTGAAGAAATAACTTTTTTTACTCGCCACATCAGTAGCATTTTTTTGCATTTTAAGTTTTTTAAACAGTTTGTTTATTCTTATTCTTATTGTGTTCACAAAAGAGGCACTCTCATTAGATTGATAGCTTGAATTCAAATATAATCGATACAATAATATAAGGGCGGGTTTTGAATTCAAAAAATAAATTTTTCGTAAAATTCTTTTTAATTAATGAATGCAATTTAAAATTTATTTATTCAAACATTTAAATCTACTTTCCTCTACGCAACAGGAAAAGAAACTCTTTATTTTAAAATCCTCTTAAAAAGCAGTAAGAACTCTTAATATTTTATGTTTCCGGTACTTGAAAAACGACAACTAAAATAGACAAAACACACCTGCGAATTGCTTAAACATTTAAAAATTACAACAATTTCCTCCCTTACCATGTGTATGACATACATAAAAAATATCCTATATCGGATTACAGTGATTTCTTCCTTTTACTCCTGCAAGGAATACATATGTGTTACGAGATTGTTTTAAGTTTCTTCCTTTTGCTCTATTTCATGTTCTCCAGAATTTTACACGTGTAAAATTCTTTTAGTGGAGTTTGCAAATTAAACTTTCAATTCACAAAAAGCTGAGAAGTTTCTGGTGGCAGAAGTATGTGAGAATAATTTTCGTAAATTTATACCCAATAGGAAACAAACACGTGAGCTTGTGCTATTGTTTTGACGAGGGATATGTGATAATACTTTTATTCATCCTATTACCAAATCGTAGAAAGATTTTTTTAAACACATTTTCATCATGGAAATGTCAATGCTTATCCTAGTAATTATAAACAATGAGCGAGTGATCCGCACGGTGGTTATAATAGGTGATTTTTTAATCGTTTGAGTTTTGAATATTGAAAAAAAAAACCGAAAATTCGCAAAAGCGAATAAAATGTTTATTTGGGCCGATAAATTAATGCCTGCTATTTACCTTTTAAAGATTGTTTCATTTAAATGTTGCCCGCGGCTTCGTCGACAATGGTCCATCAATGAGCTTCAATTTTGGCATACTTTTTCAATAAATTCAACCGGTATCTCACCAATGGCAGCTGTAACTTGCCGTGTGGCACCGGTTTGTTGAAACTACATGTCAACCAAGTCCTATTCTTGCGTTTTGGGCAAAACAATACTCATAATCATCGCACGGCACCTTTTTAATTGACTGTAACGTTGCGATTTTCAGCGTTCTTGAAGATATACGGTCTAGTAATGCCTCTAGTCCACAAACCGCACCAAACACTGAAAAACCAGGTAGCAAAAAAATCACCCGACACAAGCAGTTAAGCAAAAACAATTGCGTAACGGAGAACCAAAAGTTTTTTATATATATTTGGCTTCATTCACTGGAAAAGTTTATCATTCGGCCTAAAGGCCGAAATCCGTTTGGCCGATGAGGCGAACTAAATAAATTAATTCAACAATAAAAAAGTCTAACTTGGTGCAATCGTACTACTGACGTTGAAGAATAATGATCAGGACTTCCGAAATCTTTCCATCTTTAATGGAGAACCCTATATATCCAAAGAGAACAACCATCCGCATTTCTTTGCGAAATCTATTTAGCCGCACAGCATTTAATTACAAAAAGATATATTCTTTTTAGTTTTGATTGAAAATTACCTGGGCAATTATGCTACAAATGTTGTTGATTCCTATTGGAAAATTAAATTAGCAGAGGTTTTTGCAAGTAAAAAAAATTCCAACATTAGAAACTACTTTTTAAACGTCAGTTTGATGCGAAGAAAGCACAATGTGAATTAAAATTCTGACAACTTGAAAATGAAAATAGAAGTAGAAAGTTTGAAATGTTTTCATTAAAAGTTGTTCATAATCAGTTAAAAAATAAATTCGAAATTTGTAACGAAAGTTCTTTATTAGAAAAAGAAAGTGAGATTTTTCCTCAACAAAATTTTAGAATATCAATTTTGACATTTAGTTTGTTTTTCTTTAGAATGATCGCAATTTGTCTCTATTTAAGAAAGAATTCAAAGGGTGCAATGTTTGGTAATTATGTTAGAAGGGGTCACATTAAAATGTTATTTTTCAAATATAAACAAGTCAGATGTGACCGAAAGCAAAAAAAAACTTAGACAAATCAAAACACGCTACACCCTCATGTGTACCTTCTTACTCATCTCTAGTTGCCCTGGGTCACTAATATTTACTCTCAGCCTTAGTGGGTACTAGCTGCCTAAAGGCACATTTAGTATGTCACTGCCCGCGGTAGTCAGTCTTAGCCACTGCAGGTCATGCATGCACAACTTGCAGTGCCGTGTCAGCATCATCCAACACAACCCACAAACATCATCAGTCGCCAATTTCGGTCAAATGATCTTTAACGTTGCCGTGTACTCTCGCTAGCGCAGTTATACGATTTAACCTAACTACTTTTTCGCTTTCCTGCTCAAATTAATTTTTAGGGCCACTATAGAATCCCTTAAAGTAGCTGACCCTGCCACCACCACCCAGTGCAGAAAGCCTCAGAACTATGCTCAAGGATTTTTCTCTTTCTCTGATTACACTGGGTAAAAATTTCCAGGGTTGTCACTCTGAAACCACTCCTTCTTTCTAATTAATTTCCCATTTTCTACTAGAGTTATCTCAGCGAATAACATCTCTGTCTCTAGCAAGTTGCCATTGTATTTTGGCGTACTAGGTGTCACCATGGGTTGCCACCACGAGGACTTATAACTCGCATCTCTGGCATCATTCAGCACTACCTAACAGCAACTTTAAACATTATATCGAAACGAAATTTTTAAACGTTTCAAATTCTTTTTATTTTCACCTTTTTATTGTAAACCTACTTAGGCGAGAAATAAAAGAATGTCTTGTCATATTTTAAACATACCCCGTCTGGAGGGCCGCTTAAGTAAATGTGGTGGCAAATAGTGTTGTATCTCTAATTAGAAATAACTGAAAATTTGCATTTCATTGAAAACTTCAATTTTGGGAAACAATTTATGCTACTTAATAATATATATTGAATGTATGAATGAATGTATTTGAATCTTGCTTCATGCGAATAAAAATGTATTTAATCAGGTTACTAAGAACTTTTCGACTGGTCCTCTCAATTCTAGGAAATTTTCATAACCAGCTTAAATTTTCTCAGCAAATTGTTTTCGAAAATATTTTCGAAGGAAAAAGATTTCTTTAAAAAAATAATTTTGTCCAAAGTGTATTTTTGTAGGTTTTAGTTTTTTCGAACTTCCAGGCATGTATAAAAATTTATTGATATCATTGATATCTTCTGGTAACCTGTACGACTTTACAGTTGCTACCGGATGAAGACGAACATTTCTTTCGGAAAAAATAGCAGCTGTCTTCGAACAGATTGGTTTTGATTTTTCAGGATTGAAATAAAAACCAACTGAAAACACTTGCTGGTTCTGTAAATATATTTAAGAAAAATAACAAGTGATTAGGCACCATTATCGCAACAAAAAAATTTAAATTGAGAAATATTCTTTATTGTTTCTTTGAGAGCACACGCCACATGGACAAAGGCCCTTTTTAAACAGCTGCCTTTTCTATATTTGTTATACCCTGAACCTCAAATGTATTTTTAACTTCTTTTAATACAAAGGTTACTCGTACGTACGCAGTTTCAAACATAATTTCATTTATTCTCTTTCATTTGCCTAAAATGGGGCACACAGACGATGCGCTGCAGTATATTTTATGCGAACAAGTTTACGTGCACAGTCTCTCGTCGTCGATCCTATGTTTTCTTTGGTACAATAACACTTTTTAAGACTTGTGTCTTAAAGGACAGATGTTTTAAATGTTTTCTAAATAAAACTAGTTTTTTTTTGTTGGGTTTTCTCTATTCCTTCTATAATTAAGAATGATTTCCTTAGTTATTTTTATGTTTTTTTTCTTTTCTTTACAAAAAAAATTTCTTTTTAAAAATTGAGTGTGTTTCTCTTTATGCGTCAGTCGTAGAAAGAGAGTGATCAAGGTCCTTTAAGTTTATGCAATTGCCTTAAATTAAATTTTACCTGAGTTTCCTTTCCTTATAAATCATACATTTTTGTTTCAATTTGTTAGCTAGGTGTTAAATCTTTATATCATAAACTCATGACAGGACTCCGAACTATTTCAAAGAGTTAAAATTTTGTTTATGAATTAAATAAATCAAAATGATCTTTTTCAAGAAAGAAATACGGTGTAAAAATTACCAAGTATTAATATCAGGCAGAGCTTAGTTTCCAAATGAAACCTGTGAAGATAAATTGCCTGTGTACTGTTTTAAAGAGCAGACACATCAACAAAAATGATACGATTCAATACCGAAAAAAGATGTAATGAAGCCCAATGCGTTTTTTATATTTTAAATGTGATTTTTTTTCCAAATTAGTTTATATTATTTGAATTTGATCTTCTGGTATGAGTTCAATTTATTTAAGATTGGCTGAAAAAGTATTTAAAAAGTCGATCAAAATTGGAAGGAACATTTTGAGATCCTCATAAATTACCAAAATGGAAATGAAATAACATCGCCTAAAGAGAGGATAATCGGTTACATTTAAAAAACCCTTTGGTTGATAATATGCATAACAAATACATTTTTGTGTTCATTGGGATGATATAGAAATTTAAAGTTAATGAATTAAAAAAAATGAAACAAATTGTCGTTCCTATTGTTAAAATAAGTCCATTGATGGCATTTAAATACTGACAGATAACTTCCGGTGACATGGAACGAATGCTTCATTGTTATCCGAAAAATTGTCTATTCATACGAAGTCCATATACACATTGGAGGAACAATTTTGGGCTCAGAAAACTAGAATGTCATCCATGAGTAGCCAACGCGACCAAATTGAGTGACTCTTTGGTGTAGGATATGGTTATTGTTTGCCTTTTGCTCATTTTTGTGCCGAAGCGGATCCAAGGGAGGAGAGTAAGATACTCTCTCTCCCTTCCCCCAAATACTCAAGCTGAACTCACGCCTGTTATTGAGAAGTTTCTGAGGTAGCACACAAAAACGGCACCAAAGAAGGCGAATCCTCTAAGACTCCCAGTGCTCAGTTCAATTAGCAAGATACTAGCCTTTTACAGAGCATCCAAAAACGTAACAATGGAAAAACGTTGTCCGGTAAAAATAAAGACTTTAAATAAAAGTGGACATTTTTTTCTCCTACTCCTACAATTTGTGGGGCGAATGCATCCACTCCTTGTGAAATAATAGCTTTATATAAAAAATCATAAAATGAATAAGTAAAAAATACCGATCATTTATTCAATAAAATCTATTTAATAAATAAATTTGGGATATTATTTTGTGCATGTTAATAGTATGTTCCGACATGCCCCTTAGTTGAGGCACTTACATTTTAAATTGAGTTGTACACTTGGGTGTTCACACATATGCAATTTTCATTTTGTTTGAGAAAAATTGTGTTTGCGACTTTAAAAAAAAAATATAAAAAATTCGGCTTAAAAACAAATTTTATTAAGAAATTAGTTACTTAAAAAAATAATTATTTACACAAAAAATGTAACAAATTTCATGAAATTTACTAACCGTCAATTTCAACTGTCATTTCTTCTTATATAGAGTTTCACCAAGCGCCATTCGCCAGAGTTTCTTTATGAAGTTGACTCAATTAAAGCACTAATTGCTTTATTTTTTAATTGAGTTCTTGTATGGTAAATTTATCTCAATTAAGCATTAATTGCGCAAATTTCCTACTTGCGCAATTAAGGTGTATTTCTAAATATGGTATAAAAAAATATCAATCTGCATGGTTTTCCCACAATCGGAACTTTCTAGAGTTTCGTCTTGGCACGTTGAGTTACAGCTTTCTTTCCTAACTTGGTAGTAGTTGTTATCTAATCAAAGTATTCCATCTATCGTAAGTTTACTATTTTACTATACTCTGGAAAGTCATTGTCTGGCTGCGTAACATACATAATAACACACCATCTGTTCAAAACCCATTTAAATCTTTCGTTCCCCCTACAAATCAGATTAAAAATTTTTTTTATTAAATTTATAAAAAATCTGTTAAAATTATCCATCCCATGGCAAGTTTTAAGACGTTTTTAATAATTTAGTTTTACTTAACACTGAAAAATATCTCACAGCCGTATTTTACTTTAAAATTAAAACTTTAAACCAACAAAATATTAAAATAAATACCCAAATATTTTTCTCCTATTGCTCCGTTTTGCATGCAATCAATATTGAAACAGACGTGACAAGAATTCACCCATATCTTTAAAATTAATATTGGTATCAATGTTATTGTCAATGGAATAATATCCTCTAGGACATGACAAAAATAATATAAATTACTGACTGGCAAACCTTGTTAATTATTTATGCTCTTAAAGAGTTGCTGTCAATATTTATGGCAACATTGAGATATTTTACATGAACACACATGTCGCTTCAAAACTAAAATAAATCACCATTGTGTAAATCTAACTCTATATGTTTGCAGTAACAAAAATATCTACTGAACTTAATTGTGTGAACAAAAGCAAAATAATCCCTAAGGAATTTTGGGGTTTTTTTTGTTTGTTTCAATTCTTGGCCCTGTAAACAATACAGTAAAATATGTGATGATAATCAAGCCTAACACCACCACCCCACCCCATCGAACAATTAAAAACCTATTAATGCTACTGTGTGGTAAATCCTATTGGATTGTTATCATCAGACATAAAGAGTGTTGCATGCAACATCAACTGCGTACAATCACTTGAATTAACTTAAAAGCTACCAAAATAATTTACATATGTTTTCTCTGGGCTGATACGCTCTTAAGCTTTAAATTTTTAAAATTAAACATCTGGGTTTCAAAAGATTATTTTTAATTAAAATAAATTCACAGATTTTGAACATTTGTTTGTGAAATCATCTTCCGTTGTTCTTGTTCTCTGTACGAGATGGTTTGATAAATTAAAAGAATTTTTTTGTTTCAAACAATAATTAAAAAGGAGTTTTTAATGTCTGTTGTATGGAGTAAATTTCAAATGACAGTTGTGTCAGTGAAGTAATGAAAAACACACTCACACACTCTCTTATAACGTTGCCAGTTTGACGATAGTGTATGATTTGTTAATTAAGAGGAAACTTCAAAGAATGAATTCATTTAGTTTCAAATATCTTAAGTTGTTTTAAAGTCATCACTTAGGGTCTCTCATACTGAATAGACTATTTGGCATAACAATAAAAATTAGAATAATAATGAATTGCCTTGCCTTCCTTAAAACTAATTCTCTCAATTAATTAAAAAATATTCAACTCAAAAATTACTAAGCAATTAGCTCTTCTTAATAAACTACAAACCTAAATGCAATTTTTTTAAGTTCAGCTGATAAATATATATCAAGTGGTCGAAATAAATTGTAAATTTTGATCATTCGTGCAAAATTCTTACAATTAAACGAAAACTACATAAAGCTAATAAAAGTACCTCTTTTGCCTCTTGGTATGACTTGTTGTGTTCATTTGCCGTAGCAGTCACATTTATGCGATTTTTTATTAAGTGAAAAAGTCTTGGTAATATAGGCCATAAATTGTGTTCCAAGGCTGGGCTAGTAATGTATTGATCTCCGTTTAAATAAACTGAGGTTCATGCTGGTATCGTCTTACCCTAGTGGACTGCAGCCTTTGTTAAAATCGATTGACCAGGGGTGACGGAAATTCATTCCAGATATTTATAAAAAACGAAGCGAACCCTTGTCTTAGAGAAGCTTTACAGTAAACTCTAAGATGTCAACACGTTTCCATTTTGATAATCCCTCAATTCTTGTATTTTTGTAAGGGCTTCATTTAAACGCTACGAAGCGTATACAGATTAGCAACTAAAGACTTCACCATCTTGTTATTAAAAAGACAGCATAGTAAAATTTGTTTCATCAACCAGCAGCGGAAAACAGTAAGCGTTGTTTTGATACTAACGTGCCAATGCTTACAATTTTCATTTATACGCGAATAAATTTAATTCATTTTTCAGTGTTATCAGAAAACCTCAAATAAATATTTAATTATTTCCACGAATTTGTAGAACCTAACTCTTAAATAATTAAGCAAATAAATTACACTTTCAACCACTAAAGGAAGTTTTTGTTTTTACACGATTTTTTTTTAAATTCTGATCTCTTCATTAAACACAGTTTGATACTAATCCGCATAAACAAAAGAAGTAACATTAATAATAAATACAATTTGCTTTCACTGCTGGCTAAAGCAAAAATTTAAAAAATAAGTAGGATAAAAAATACAACGAGTAACTTTACAGTGTGGAAAAATTCGTTCGAACCCAACAAAAAAATTATCAAAAATATTAGAAATATGCGAGAACTCTCGTATTCAATTTCCATGGGTTAAATAAATGATGATTGCAATAAACACTACATGGTAGAAAGACGCAGAACCGATACTTTTTTTGTATTCTAAAAAACGATCGTATTAATAAAAATACATTTTTCTTTCTTAACTTGAGCCTGAAGGAAATTTGAGTTAAAGAAGAGAAAATTGACAATTTAATATACTAACATTTAGCTAATTTCAATTTCACAAGAGTCGAGTACGTTTAGTAGATTAGTTTCATTCATAAAGTTAAGGCAAAACATTAATTTTGTTTACTACTTTATACTTCATTGCGAGCAATAAATTTTCAATCTTCATTACAGCTGATTTCAGCCAGAAAAGTGGAGTTTTCATATTGTAATGCAATAACATTCTGCAAGATTCTGCCAATTATTTGCTAATATATCGAAAATGATTAACACGAAGCTTCTAATATTTCAGAATCTTTTGTTTTAAAATGTTCGGTACAGCCCTTTAAGGTTCCTCCATATTTATATGTCATAAGTCATTTCGTTCTCTTTATACATAATTTATACATCCAATTAGTTCTCAGGCCGTTGTTTAACATACTGGCCATTCTGAAAGCACATGCCTGACCTTGTATAATTTCTTCTTGAAGGTAGCTTTCGAATAGACATGTGTCAAATTTGTTCGATGTTTTGCAACTTTAAAGCATTTTTTTTGCTGCCAAATCAATTTATGTGTATGTACATTGCTTAAAACCGATTAGCTTTTGATTTAACGTGTAAAAATGTTTATTAAATCATTCAAAACATACAAAAGTGATCACAATTTGATACGATTCTAGTTAATCCCATAATAATTTAATCTCCCTTTCCTAGCAATACTAATTCATTTCATTGCATTAACGTAACACACATAAGCAGACCTTGATCTGACCCCTCATGCAGCCATTCGCCAATTATTGTTAAACAATTTGACTTGTGCATGTTTAAGTTGCTCTTCAGGGTTTACGAGTGCATACGTACATGCATGGAACATTACACGATTCTCAATTCATCATACCATCACTGCAAAATGAATCAACTCTTTGTTAATTCTGCTGTACAAATAAAGTAAGAGTGTGTATGAATGCATATGTGTGCATGCATTTACTTTATGCATGTTGGCATTGTTCTTTTATTTTTTGTAGCAACAGACAGTTTGTCATTACTTTATCTTACTTTGTTTCACATTACTTTACCTACCCTAACTTTATGCTTCACTTTTATTTGTGTTACCGTAAAGAGCGTACAATGAATGAGAGCCAAACAAACGAAATTTTACACTCAAACTGAGTTTATTTTACATAAATAGATGTGTGTACCAAGCATAGAAATCATGGTACACACTTTGTACTTTCTTGGTACATTTTCGAGTTGGTTGATACTGTAGTACCTACTGCTGCTTACATGGTACAATTTGAAATTCTAATTTTTTACTATATGACAACGTTTACTTTGTTTTTTTTCTTATTGCGTATTTGTCAATTTTTATGCACATTTTTTTTAGTTTATGTTTTTCAGATATGTAACAAAATCCTGGTGAATTAAAGTTTGAAAAAATATGTGGGCCATATTACATTAAATAGCGACTACAAAGCTTAACGCATAATCGTCGACAGTAATGTTCTCAATATAGAAAATATTGTTTATATGTTAGAGAATACTACACAAGATATGGAGCTTTCAGAGGAAGGTAGTATGTTGAACACGCTACTTAGCAACTCTCCGACTACTTCTGATGTATTACCTTACAGCAGTATATATCAAAAATTCCCAAATTCAAATGTAATTCCTACAGAACTAAGATTCATGGATATTGCGTTAAATGTTTCCAGTCGTCGGTGAAATATTCAGGCATGTAAGGACCAGTAAATATTATTGCTAAAAAAAAACATTCGCTGGAACTTTTCAGCGTCGCTTACTGCCATGAGGGCAGCTTACTGCTTGAGTGCGGGCAAGAATATTTTTTTACTAAAAGGGTGGAGTTTTGAACACATACGGAAGCCCTTAAGCGGAGTACTTGTCATCAACTATAAAATATTCATTGCATCGTAAAAGAATGTATAATATCCAGCATAGGTGATGCGTTGAGAAAATTATCTACTGTTCAGTATCTCATCAGTTGGCAGAAGTTCAGTAGGCGTTTTTCAAGCAAAATATTTATGATATTTACATAAATCTTAATTTGCAATTTCTTCTACGTTTTTATAGTTTTCTAAAATGTTTAATCTTATAAATATTTTAATCATTGTTTAAACGTTTCTCTTAAAGAACCATCATGGTCTAAAAAGTACATTTTGTATTAGTTGTTGGTACAAAATCACAAAGCCATTGTCCATCCCTGGTGTATACATGTGATTGCAGTTGGTATTGTTCTCAATATTACAATTTAAACTGTATGTGCAGAACAACAATATTATACATATGCATTGTTGACGGATATAGGCATATGTATGTGTGCATGTATGTATAGCTGTTTAATATCTTTTGTGTTCCTATTTTTATTTTTGAAGGGTCTTCTACTTTTTTGCTTTCAAAACCCATACTCACACTAACACACACACTCAGGCACCGGTAAATGGTGTGAAAGAAAATAAAAAAATACTCCTAAAGCTGTTTGTATGACAAAAATATAAAATTTTGTTAGTCTAATTTAAAACGTCTACTCAAGCGTTTCGTTATACCCTGTGATTTCGTATCAATGGATTATTAATAAGTGAATTAATCGTTAAGCTATTTAAACGAGCGGGCTTTTAAACACGAAAATAAAAACGCTAAACAAAGGAATAATTAGCATTTAAGTTGATTTTTGTGTAAAATTAATAGAATTTTAATTTGTGGCTTAAAATACTTAAGCCTCTTGATCACTCTATAATTGAGTTATAAGACAAACTCTTTTTGGTTTACGTTTGGTTCTTCAAAGTTGATGGGGATATTTTTGTTACGATTTATATATTATGGTATCAAAACGTCAACGGAGCACAAAAGAACGACTAGGCTTACAACTTTTAAGTTTAAATAAAAACGAAGTAAAAAATAAATGCAACAAAAATAAACTACAATTAAACAGTGATGTTAAAAGTGCAAATAACGTGTTAGAATCAACACAACAACAAGAACCATTAAAACAACAACAAGATAAATCTAATGAAATCATTTCAAATTCATTGTGTTTGTCCCCCTCCATTTTGGTGAGACATAAAATGTTAAATCGTAAAGGTTCTTATACCATTACACCAACAAAAATTCCATCACCAGCAGCATCAGAATCATTAAAAACATTAACTGCCACAAGTTCATCCTGTGTTTCACAAACAATTTCATGCACTACAGAATCGAAGTCTTCATCATCAGCCTTGTCATCAACTTCATCATCAGCTGTGTCAACTTTAACCATGACCAGAAAACGTTGTTTATTGTTGACAAAATCTGCATCTGCAGGCTCAACTTTACAACAGCGACGTCAAAGGTGTGTATGTTAATGTTTGTGCCCTTGCCACGCCGTCAACTGTGTTCTCTATGGGGAGCTACAATCAGTAATTTTACTTTTCTTTTTCGCTTATAATTGGATACGTGTTTTTTTCATAAGCCATAATGGGTTGAACGATTAAAAAACTTTTTGAATTAAATCTGAAATTCATTCATAAAATTAATTAATTAATTTCTATAATAAAATCAATACATTTAAAAGTGTTGATGATTATTAAAGTCAAGTAATTTAAAGTGATAAAAACTTTTATGGAAATAAATTTATAATGAATTTTTAATCACTTAATAAAAAATCTCGTTAATATAGTGAGTTGTATGTAACCAGAATGCTTTTAAACACATTGGAAATAAATAACTAAAGATTCATATCGAGCCCTAGCCGCTAAAAGTTACTTTTATAGGAGGTTTTCGTTATTATTTTTTTTTAATTTCTTTAGAATTTTTCAATGAAAATTTAATTGTAGCCTACATCCGAAATTATTCGTAAATTTTACTATAAAAAAAAATTATGAACAAATCAGTTATATTTTAAATTTCAAGTTGTCAATACCACTGGGGTCTAACTAGAATTTACACGTCTAGCCAAACGTCGATTTTATAACGAACAAAGAACATAAAAGAAGATAAATGTAAAGAAGGGCGCCACTCACATATTTTGCCTGAATCATGCATGATTACGTTAGATCGTGAGTGATTTTTCGCTTCAATCACGCTATCGGTCATGAGTATAAAAAGTCAGCATGCATAAGCGTGCATGGGTAGAATTTTAGCGAGATTGGAATTGATTTTGATCCTTCATTTGAAATATCTGAAAAACAATTAGAAAATTGTAACATAGAAACGAAAGTGTGACATTATTGGCAGCAAGTTTGTATACAGTATTTGGAAAAGTTTTGATAGTAAAAATATAGAAAAAATGTCATTAATGTGATTTTATTCCGTGAGTATTCTGCGACCATCAGTTTTGTGATCGTGTATTCTGCGACCATCAGTTTTGTGATCGTGGACACCAACAACAAAGGCCAGGCATTAGTAATATATTTATCGTGAGCGTGCCTGATTGTGAGTGAAAGTTATTCACGGTTCCAGCTCTAGATCCAAATAGCTGATTGATAACTTCTACATATGTAAAAATTTATTGACATTTATAATTAATTCATTTGTTTTTTGCGCTAATTCTTCGGTGGATCTCGCATTAGTTTGTTATTGTAGCGGATACACAAAAAGGTCGATGTCGTTTACGTTAAATTGTATTACTGTCACTATTATTGTTATCGGTTGAATATTTCATCAAACGACGTGTAGCATAAAAATATCAATTTTAAAAAATATGCCACTTACGTTACTTTCGCAGACTCAATTTCATCTAGCGCTAGGCTATTAAGCTGTACCTTACTTAGGCGGGGATGTTTACCCAAAACGATTAAAAACTCACATTTTCCCTAAAAAAAATCTTTGATCTCCAAACGCTTTTACCGAAGTGTTTATTTAAGACGTGGAAGTAGAGGAGGTCAAAAGTATAAACGCTGTTTTCTGTACAGTATCGTCTCTCTCCCAATACATCGCGTACTGCCAATACGACGACCTTTGACTTGCGTTTTCCATGTTTTTTAGGTCTCAAAGGTGGATAAGATCGCGAATGGACGGATATATCCAATTTTTTTTTGGAAAGAACACAACGCCATAAGATTGGTGGTAGTAAATTTGAATCTTTATTACAGATACAATCGTTACGAAATCTGGTTTCTACTATCCACAAAACGTGAAATTTTGTTTAACAAAAATTTTTACAAAATATGTTAAAAGGTAGGGCTACCAATTATTTATGTATGGGCACAAAATCATCAGTGATTATGAGTTTTGAAGCCATTGCCTTATAAGATGCCTTCTGGAAATTTGTAACCGTATACTTGTACGAATTTAAAAAGTTGATTTGACTTACATCTTTGATTTTGTCTGAAATTTTGTTCTTGAAAAAACTATACAACCTCTTATCTAAAGCATGCTAATGTTTTAACCAAAACTGTGCAATTATTTCTATTAATTAAATAAACAGTATATTGCTTTCTGCATTGCTTCTGGCATCTTCTTAAAAGAACCGACTTAATGAAAAGAAACTCAGTCTTGCTCTTGAAAAAGTATAATAAGCATTTCCTGTTTGTGTAACAAAACTGAGAATAAGAAGAATTGTTTTTCATTTATAAAATCTTGAAGCATTCAAAATATTAAATCTGAAGCCTCAGAAAAACGAAAAGTAAAAGAATTCATCGTGCACTATTTTCAATTATATGTACATTGTAACGGGTTCTCCATTTAGTGGTTTCAAAACCGCCGGTCTGCCAAGGCTTCCAGCTTTTAAATATCTATAATCTGAAGTGTCCTTTATTTAGGGAAAGGTTTGGCATTTATAAATATGAATCGTTTAACAGCAGAAGGACGCGTAAAATTAGTTAAAACTTCTACAAAAGTGGTGACTCAAACGCATTTTTCGAGCATTGCGAAGTGATTATGGTCGTGCAGGGAATTGGCAAGAATTAAAAAAAGAATTGAAAAACTGGAAGCGTTACAGATGTGCTAAGGCCTGTGCATCATCGCTATGTGTGCACTGCCGAAAATATCGCTGTGTAGCGGATAATCCCCATTTTTCGATTCCACGGCGTTCTTTGGGCTACCTAATTGATGGCGTGTTTTTCACTTGGACTTGCAGCTTCATCTATATAAAGTTAAGGAACAAAGACGGCTGACAACGCCGTAGAGGTGCTGATTGGGTGCTAGAGCAACAGGCTTTCAGTACTGATTTTGCGAAGAGCACTGAAAGGTTAAGGTTTTGCTTATTTCGCACTCGGTGGTTATGTCAACAAGCAAAATTGTCGCATATAAGGCACGGAAAACCTAGAAGTGTTGTGTGAAAAACCATTGCATCACGAAAAAGTGACTGTTTGGTGCGCATTATGGTTTGGAGGTGTCATTGAGCCGTAAATGGCCTTATGATAACCGACTTTTTTCGGTCTGCATTTGAAGATTATGAACTGGACGATATGTGGTTTTAACAAGACGGTGCCACGAGACACACAAGAAGACAGATTTTGTCTTCTTGTGTGACTCGTGGCACCAGATTTGCATTTGCATGAGATGTCTGCAGTACGCATAAATTCACGTTTTTGCGACGTCATTTAGCCACCAAGATAATGCGATTTGTATTTCGTACTCACTGGCAAATGTCAAGCATTATAATGTAATAAAAGTTTCATTGAAATCATAGTTTTATTTAACTTTACTTTTGAAACCGAAAAATGAATAACCCTGTATAACCAAAAAATCTACTTTGAAAATCTTTCACCTGTCAATCCAAACAACTGATACCTAAAACTAATACTCCTTATTTCTTTTGACTTCATCTTATGGAAAATCAATATTACTTTCTCCTCTGTACAAATGCATTTGCCAACAAATGAGAGGATTAAAAATGTTTTCCTTTTAGGCTACGAAAACATCAAACGTTATTAAGATAATGAGACGGAAAACCCTCTTTGTTAGTGACGTTAGAAGCTGTGTGCAACAAAACGTAGGTATGCAACTTGTACAAAATGGCTGAAAAAAGATTAAAAAATATTTTTAAGGAATTTCCCAGAATTTCTTTACGTTATTCTCACATGTAAAATCATTCAATAACAATTCAAGCAGGGAAACAAACAACGTATTTATGTTTTTAGTAAAAACTGGGAGGTCCTTTCGTATGGCCTTCTTTGGTTTGCATTCCATTAAAATGATTTTTTGAAACCAATTCTTAACACTTTGCTTTCATTTAAAAAATTTCAGGAATGTTCACCTCATCAATCATTCAGCAATTTCCTCCTTCTTGCGTATCATCTTTTCGAGGAATGTTATTTTTATTGTTACAATTTTGAACTGTTTTTCAAATGAATTTCTAAACTTGTTTTCATGTTTGATTTTTAGTGAAATTTAAGATGTT
Organism: Phania funesta; assembly: GCA_963932375.1. Taxonomy (NCBI): domain Eukaryota; kingdom Metazoa; phylum Arthropoda; class Insecta; order Diptera; family Tachinidae; genus Phania; species Phania funesta. Next base: position 74,110,446 of record OZ010656.1, read on the forward strand.
TGAAAAATTTATGACCCGCCATAAAAATGTTAAATTAAAACATCTCTATTGCCTCGTAACATTTCTGCGCGTATTTTTATGAAATTCCACATTCCATTCGTCATTGTTTACAAGCACAACCGACCTTTCTTAAATTGTACAAAGGTTCAGTTGCGTTGTTTTCTTTTTATTATAATTACGTTTGTTTTTAATTCTTGTACTTGTTCTCTATTCTCTTTCAGATACTCACGTACAACGACAACAAATGACGGCATAAGCGTCATTGGCATACGTAATGGTTTTCCAACAAATTTGGTGAGTTTTCTAATTGTTTTTATTTTTATATTTCCAAGTCAACATAAATTTTATACCTGAAACATTAAGTTTACGCATTTAATTTTTATTGATTAAAACTGTAAAAATTAAAATTACTTCGACCAATTACAAATTTATTTGAATTTCTATTTAAGCTTTCTTTTGCACGTAAGCAGGAGATTATTAAATACGTAAGGGTTCTTTCTTGTAGGTAACAAAATGCCACTAAAAACGAAATAGTTTACACTTAAGTTCGTACTGGGCCAATAAAATTGAACATATATATTCAAAAGCTCTAAAGAAAGCTGCCGTAAATTAAAAATATTGTATAAATTTTTCGTAGCAAAAGAAAAAAGATGAGAGAAATCAGATGAGATATAGTTAAATCTCAGCTTTGAATCATTAAAAATATATGTATGTGTGTATATTTCACAGATATCCTGCTTCATCGACAAGCCTTAATAAGCAGTTGCTATATTTTCCTTTGGTAACAGCTAACAATCACAATTTGATACGAAAATTGCACGAACTTCCCAACAAAAAACATCTTACAAACTGTTGCCTTAAAGAACAAATTTAGTATACAAAGTAAAACAAGGACTTTAAAAACATACTTTTCTTTTAAATAAGCCTAAAAGATCTTTAAAAGAAGAGGCATTATACTAGTGATGCCAACTCTACTACTTCTGTGGTACATCTCTTTTGGGTATCTTACTCAGCTCTACTAGTTTACAAAAAAAGTCTATCCCTCTTTTAGTTTTTCAAAAATAATGTTAAAGTATTGTTGCCCAAAATCTTTTTACAAAACTTGAACTAAACAATATGTTTGAAAATGCGTCAAAAACGCTATGTTAACTACACTACCAAACAGCTGTTCTTTTTCTTCCCTTCTTACTTGAATGACATTATTAACAAGAACAAAAGAGAAGCAAGTGAAATATAATTTGTAAACGTCAAATTTGTTCCTATTCTTCTTAGTGTCGATATTTATTTTTTTTTTATAATATTTATTTTATAGTAAAACTTAAAATGACATTTTAAGTCGAACTTAAAATGACATTTGATGGCAGACATAGTTGGTCCTACTTAACAAAACATGGACATAAGCAGTCTATATGGGATATATTCTGATCATTCATGATTTGTTCAATATCAGATCATAACGATGGCTAAACACATTTTAATTGCTTCTTTAAACAACTTATTTAGATTTATCATAGCCTCCCTATAAAATATTTCTTTTTCTAAAGAAAAATCGATTGATTATTTATTTTTCTAAAAAGTTTAAAATATCCAAAACTTAAAATTTTCAAAGTAAACCTCTAGCCAATCGCAGCCCTTAAAGAGAATATTCGATAAGAATGCAAACAATTAGTACCCGAAATCTTACGGAAGGTCATGGAAAGTACAATAAAATGGGCACAAATGTATATGCACACTGCACGGATGTTTGAGTATAAATATCGAGTTAAATTTCAGCTTTCGAAAAATAGGCCAATATGCATTAATTTTAAGAAATAACGTTAAAAGAGACTTAAATACTTCTCAAATAATTACACATGGAACATGGCTCTTCCCTCTCTCTCTCTCTATCTCACTCTCTTTGCCTCTCTTTGTATAGAAATATTTAACTGATTATCTGACTAATTTCGAAGTAAACAGAGTTTTTTAAGATACTTTTCTCCACTTTCACTAAAGTAGCTGATTAATGAGTTTTCTGAACTCTAAAAGTCAATGCCTATTTATTTGATTTGTTTTCTTTTTTAATTTCCTTATAAATACTCTTCCAAAAACTAAAAATAAAACTTCTACGTATTTACAATTAAACAAGAAAAGAAGTTAACGAATACTAAAAGCGAATTTATTTATGTGCGACGTCTGGTGTTTAACTTTCCGGTATTAAATAGATGTCTATCTATTTTTATATCCGCTGATATGCTCTTGCAGTATGTGGTGGCAATAACAACTGCTGCAGTCTGTAATCTTTCCTTCTTCTTCCTTCGTGGCAGCAAACCCAAGTAAAATCGTTGAAAATTCATAAAAAAACAAATTATTGATTTAACCACAAATAAATAAACAACAGTTGTGTTTATTCCTTTGCTTAGAATTTTGATGTTTTTTGGTTTATTTACACAATTAAGAAGACCTTTTAATTATTCTGTTGAAACGATTTCTTACTGAAACCTTTTGGCTTACGTTATCGACACAGGCTATTAATAGTCGGCATATGGAAATTAAATATTTTTTTAGTTGGGGTGTTTAATTTAGTTAAGATCGTAGAAAACACACACGTATTTCAAAATTTGCATTATCTTATGAAATAAAATTAAAGATGTGCTAAGAGTCGCAAATTGCGAGCGATTTACGATTACCATTTGAAGTCGCGAAACAGCTGGTTTTAATCGCAATATATTCTACAACGGAAATCTTCGAAAACTCTCTTGTAAATTTTTTTTAAACGAGGTAGTTCAAGACTTATTTATTTATATTTTCCAACTTATTTGGCCAGTTCTGAAAATTACGTGATTCCACATCGCTTGTGCTTTTATAATCACATGTGTGACAGTGTGATTTCAATTTTTTATAAATCACACGGAAACAACTTACTTCTATATCTAGAACCTAAAAATCACAAGGAAAATCTCAAAACCAAACAACAATTTCATAAAAAAAAAGAAGTGTCTCTTATATTTATTTTTAAGTGTTTTTTATATTAAACAAATTATTTTTTTACACAAGCCAATAAGGAACTATTAAGCAATTTATTATAAAGTTCACAAAAAAATATTCACAAACAGAAGCAAGTGATCTGAAAACGGCCGTGACTTAAGTGGCCGGTTTAAAGTCACAAATCACTTTGATAGAAAGTAATTCTTAGAACATAGTTGTATGTTTGCGTTTTCCTTTCGTTTTATTAAATTTGAAGTGTTCTATTTCGTACAAATTCTTTCAGTTTTTTCAATTGTTAATTAAAAGTATTTTATTTTTTTTACTTTATAGAACCTTTTTAAATTAAAATTTACTATAAGTATTCAAATCTTACCTCAACATTATTGTTTAATTCTTTTAAATATCTCAGCCCCTATCAGGGATATTTCCCCAAATGTACCGCTGGGTTTGGAATTTCTTTATTGCTATTATTACGTAGACATTAGATGTATGTATATAGATTACCAATATAATAACTAATTTATTATGTTCAAATCGTATAGTATGTTCACACATGCCCTTTAATAGCGCAATTAGAACATTTACGTAATTAAGTCCTTAACTTAGCTCAATTTGCAATACAAGAATTCAATTAATAATTTCGTACCTTATTACACTATAATTTGGATCACAATGCAGCTCTGGTGAAGTGTATTAGTAAGCGGAAAATTATGTAAAATAAAACCATGAAATGTAATAGATCACTAACTAGACCCGACAACTTACAACAACATTATCACGATTATATGAAAGGTACATCATATTTAGCTATCTTTTTTCATATTATGGTAGTAATTGGACATTTTGTAACTTCAAAGGCATAACACACGCTTTTTAAAACATCATTGCCGCATGATGGATAAAAGCATTTTCAGTTATCAAATGCTAATTGAGTGAACTAAATTTCATATCTGTGGAGGTCAAATTTTATAACTCAATTTAAAATTTGATTGCTTCAGTTAAGGTGCATGTCTGAACGATTGGGTTGAGATGGCCGTCTCGCCAGTCTCAATTTGTCTGCTTTTTTTTAAATCTCTGATGCAGTAAATCGCGTACTCGAGTGTTGGCATGGACTACTAGTGTGTTTACGTATTTGCATGAGTATATTTTTACTTCTACCTGGATAGTGGGAACTTTTAGATCTCTATGCGTAGACCATAAGCCGTATAGTCCTAAAATATAAAATTAAAAACGAAATTTAGGTTTGTTTTGAATTTGTTGTTTTCACATCTGAACATACACAGAAAAAGTATAGAGTACTCCATCCTCAGAGAAGATATTATCTAACACTTACTGTGTATCTGCCAGTATTTGACACAAATAATTTCTTCCTTTCTTACTTATGTTCAAGTTTTTGTACTTCATTTCGGAAAGTAAATGAAACGTATGAAGTCCGGAAGAAAAAAAATTGCTACATGGTTTTTTAAGTTTCAGGATTTACAATTAATTTTTGAAAAAAAATTTTTTTTTTAAAATAAAAATTTCCAAAAATAATTTCAGTTCGGCACATCAAGAATGAATTTCTTTAAAATTTTCGCTTTCTTATGCGTTTTATGGGAACGATATAAATTTTGCAACTGTTCTCAAAGGCTATTGCTTGAGCAGATTTTTTAGAATTGTTGCCCTTCGACGTAGATCCACGTTATTGTTTAGCTACCTATACCCGATTTTTGAGAATGGATGTGAACTATAAGAATTGTATAATCAAAAAAAGATTCTAATTTGAAATATCATTATTTATTTACGTAAAACCACCAATCTATTCAGTTATCCTGAGAAGAGGAAATTGGTTTAGTGCAAAACATTGTGCGACGGAAGGGGTTCTGGAAGTGATTAGGCAATAGAAGCGTTCCAGAATGAGTGATTTTATAACAAGTTCGAACATGCTTCTGGAGTTGGCAATATTTTCTTTAAAAAAAATGATTCAAAATATTGATAATTTGTTAAATGCAACTTATAGTTGTGTATGTGTCTTAACTTTTAACGTCTTCTCATTTCAATTTAAAAGCTTCCAGTTTTGATGGTGTTGTTGTTGTAAAGCATCATCACTCGTTTTAATAAATTCCAATTAAGACCTGCAATATGCATTGCTAACAGCCATTAACGAATACACACATCTAAATTCAACCCTCGCTTCTTTGCTGCGTGCTTGTCATTAGTAAGTTAGACACATGCTTGCAACATATGGTTGCAACTTTTCGACATGTTCTACATGGCAACAAGCAATCAAGAAACAAAACTCATACATTCATGCTACATAACAGAAAAGGATAAAATGACAATATCGTGGAGACCAACAAAAAAAAAACACACACACATATACACATCCTTAAACCAGAACAACGCTCACGTTTTTTAAAATATGACATAAAATAGCTGCCGTGTTGTCCTTCACCCCCCCAATACACCCATGAGATCTAAAGAAAACACAATTTAGATTTAACAAAAAAAAAATCTTTAAATAAAATCTAAAACGAAAATAAAATACAACAAAAACTAAACTGGTCCAAGATGTATTTTTGTATGTCCCTCCACTTTTTCTATTCTAACACACGCTTGTACGCAATTCAAACGTTTTTTGTACTTTCAACTAACTGTGCTTAATTTTATAGGGTGTGTTTAACAAATGAGATGGAAGGATGAATGCAGAAAAAACAAATTTAAATGTGAACTGATTTTGGAAATTAAAATTTTAGGTAACTTCAAAAATGGAAACCCCTGCCCCTCAAAATTCGAACTAAATTCGCAAGAAAAGTATAATTATTTATTATGACTTCAAAGTTTTTGCTCCAATTTTATGTCGTAAGGGGATAGCTTTTCGTACTACTTCGTACCAGTATACTGCCGAAGCGGTGATTCAATAGTTAACACTTAGAGTTTGTGTCGTTCTTGTAATGCACCATCAGACGATTGCATGCGACAATGGATTCGTATGTTCGAAATCGTAGGAGATATGTTAGAGATGAAAAAACGTGCGAAGAAGCCAGCGCGTCGGCTTGTTAAAATTCATCATTATCCAATCGCAAACGAAGTCATGCATTCAATGTCTAAAAAACCTCAAGGTTTCAACTCAAGAACAGGGTTCCAAGAAGGCTTATCGAATACTGCGGTAAACGAAGTATTCCCTAAAAAAGTGATTACGCGTAGAGGCACTATTAACAGACCTCGTGACTATTTTTTGTGGGGATACCTAAAGGGTAGGGTATACGAGAAGGGCAGAGTAAACGGACAAATCTGACGCAATTGAAGCGCAATGTCACATCAGAAATCACTGTGGCCTCGCGAGCACTCTACCAACGCCTTGTTTTCAATATTCGTTCAAGGTTAGATGAGTGCAAGCCGCGCAACGGTCGGCATCTAGGCAACATTATTTTCTGTAAATAATTTTGCATTTCAATTTCAGGACAGCCATATACTGGAATAAAATCAATATATTGAGAACACAATACGTTACAATTCTGATGGAAGTTTGATAGTGGTGTGGCTCCCAAAAAATTGTGTCCTTAAAATTACTCTTGACACTTCCAATATAATGAATATAAAGTGATTTTTAATACAAAGTGATTTGTTAACAAATTTTAAAATCAAAAACTCTTTTGAGAGAGAACGAAAAGTGACACGGAATGTGGCACATAGCTGAAAACCAATTTGCCTTCAAAAAAATTTTACAAAGGATACTGCAAATCCCTTCTAAATATCGCCCTGTCGGAAATTCAAATCAAGAATTTTGAAGTTGTTATTTATTAGTATATACTGTTTTCGAGCTGAGGTGGGCATTGCAGTGCTCGTTTAAGCAACGATGGATTCAGCGTTGTCGTGTAGAGACTATTCCTTACCCCGAATATTTTTATGTTTTTCGCACTCAACTCAACCAAAAGGTACGACGATTTTATTCTCTAAAATTATTAAAGTTACCCAAAGCTACTACTGTGCAAACAAATACAGGGTGTCCGCCGGGAAGGTATACTACTTTGTTTGTTTATAATCTTTGATTAAATGACAGAGAATGGATCGTATATTGATAAATGTTTTATTTAATGTCGGCAATTGTGTATGGAATACAATATCAGATAAATGTCCGTCTCTGTTAGCCTAACAAATGTGAGCCCTTTTGAACACATTTTTCATCACATTCTTACAAATTTCACGCGGTATTTCATTAATTTCACCACGAATATTTTGTTTGAGTTGCTCCAGCGTTTCTGGTTTGTTTGCATAAACCTTGCTTCTCAGATATTCCAACAAAAAGAAGTCCGGAGCAGTCAAATCAGGAGACCGTGGAGGCCAATCAACATGACCATTCCTTGAAATAACTTGTTGTGGAAAGAGGTCTCGCAGTAATTCCATTGTAATCCTGGCTGTATGCGATGTGGCACCGTCTTGTTGAAACCACAAGTTAGTCAAGCCCAAAGCATGCAGTTTTCAATCATATCACGATATCGCTCCCCATTGACAGTTACCGTTAAGCCGTTCTCAGTTTCAAAGAAGTAAGGTCCAATGATTCCTCCTGACCGAATTGCACACCAGACTGTCACTTTTAATGGATTCAAAGGTGACTGATGAATAATTCGAGGGTTTTCCATTGCTTGGAACCGATTATTCTGTTTGATCACATATCCATTCAAATGAAAATTTGCCTCGTCACTCATTATGATTTTTTCATGAAAATCGGGGTTGTCATGGGCGAGCTGTAGAATTCTATTGGTATATCTACGGCGGCGTAAATGGCCTTCTGGAAGAAGCTCTTGTGTCAACTGAATCTTAAATGGAAATAAATGCAAATCTTTGTGCAATAGTGTAGCCTAAGTTGTTCTTTGAAAACCATCGTCACAGTAATCGATGATTGAGTTTGATAAAATGTTTTAACGATTAAAACACGTTGGTTTACCGAATATTTTTCCATAATAAATTTGCCACGTCTTTACTTCACGAACTGTCAACACTAATGTTTACCAAAATGGCGGCAAAACAAAGTAGTATACCTTCCCGGCGGACACCCTGTATTAACAAATTTAAAAAGAAAATCTTAGTGAGTTTTAAAACATTAAAATTAAATTATAAACAGCTTTTTATTTTGGTTATAAAAAATAAAAACACGGCCATATTGTCTGTGCAACTAACTGGAGGAATAAAGTCAAAGACCCTCTAGTATAGGAAAACTAAGTTTGTGGTTGATTTGAATAATTTTTTTTTATTTGTTGTAATTACTTAATACATGCGGATGTATGTGTATATGTATATGTACATGTATGTGTGCTTACATAAACATAAGAAAGTATTTTTTTTATTTCTTTCAAATGATATTCATTTCAAAACCACAATTACATTATTCCAAAGAAACCTATAAAGAGGGCTGGCTAAAACACAAACATACCAACCATATCATAATGTAGCCTTCCTTAAGTATCAATTTAATTTATATTGTATAAGGAAAATAGTAGTTTGATTTATTTTCCATTTACGAGTATCTACCCCGATATCTATGACAAACGTTTTTTCTTCTTTTCATTTTTTTTATGGCAAATATTTTCTCATTTAGCATTAAAGCCATTAATAAAACTTACTACAAATCAAAAGAAATAAATAGAGATTTGATGAACTCACTCAACAGTATGCGAAATTCATATTATTATTTGATGTAAAATGCAATTCAACGCATGACTTAATATTTAACAATTTTATTGTGTTTTAAGCAAAAACCAAACGAAAAAAATTGTTTTTATGGATCTTATACTTACTCGCATGTATGTTAACTTTAATGTTTTAAGCCATGTTTTAAGTGCCGCCAAACCAACATGCCATAAAGTGTAAAAGGAATAAGGGAAATGGCAGAAACAAAAAGAAATAAAAATATTTGGTATGGATCAGTGAATGAACCTGAAATATGAGTTTCAGTTTTAAGTGACTTGATTTTTTTTTCTTTTCATTGTTTTTGTTAATGCAGGCTGCATTTCATTGACCAACCATTTCGTATTATTCACATTATTCTTGCCCCCTTGTTAAGTCGTGTGAAACTTTTGATGGCAGTTTTTGTTAAACGAAATGATTCTACAATTTAACCCGCTTAAGATCGTTTAGATTTGCAAATAATCTTACTCGATAGGGAAAAGTAAAGTCAGCATAAATTAAATTTTGTAGATTTTATTCTCAACTTCATTAATTTTACTGGAGCAAAAATCTTTGAAAGCAGCACATACATATGTACGTCTGTGCTATAAAACCTGGGTGGTCAATATTTCGACATTTTCGAAAAACTGGTTTCCGAATATCTCAAATATAACCGGTTCCGTCTTGGAAAACCCGGTTTGAAAAAAGCCAAGATCAAAATTGTTCGTATTTCATCTGGACAAATTGGTTCGTTATTTTTACATGGGTTGTTATTATTAGTTTCTTTTCCTTTGGACTTAAGAACCTTTTAAAACCGGTTCTGCCTAGTCTTACCTTGTCACTTTCGATCCAATTTTTTCTTATTTTGCCATTGTAACTTCGTTTAGTCTAATTTGTTAACTTTTTATGGTGTTCTCTTATTCATTTTTTCAAATGGTTATATTAAGATCGTGGCTTTGAGAAGTTGTAGGTGTATGAGTTGAATAGTGTAGATCATTAAGGCAACAGTATAATTGTATGTTTAATAATCAGATACCCACTAAAAGTAGGTAGACTTGCTGAAAAATATACGATACCGATACCAGCAGCCGAGAAGAGCCATAGAATATGGCAAATATTGTGGAGAGAAATTAAAAGTGTTATTCTATAATGAGAACTAATTTTGTGTATATCGTCGGTTTGATGTGTTTTGGTCTTGCGCTACAATAGAATTATGTTCAGACCGCAAGCCAGCATGATGATGATATACTCCTGATGTAGGCCATAGAAAACAGTTCTTCAAATATTGAGTGAACAAAGTGACGATGACTTTCGTCCGTGTGAGTATTTTGTGTCATTTATTACAAATAAATTTAAAAAGTAGAACTTCAATAATCCCATTTATTATACCACTTTAAATCGCCAGCCTATTGTACAATTTGGTATTGGTTGTGCTGTGCATTTTTTGCTGATTCTGACAAATAAAATTCACTGAAATACTTATAGATATAAAAAGGTTCTTTTAAAGCAAAAAACCTGGGCTACTTGACATTCGAGTTAAAAAAATACGACCTCTTTCAGCCCGCAAAAAAATCAATCGAATACGAGTAGCCTCTGTCGGTTAACCTATTTAAAGCTTATACATTAGTGATCGTTATCTATTCGTAATAAGAAGTTCATGGAAAAGTTGTATTTATTAACAAAAAGGGGTTACATGGGTTTGAAGTTTTTACCCTGATTCTCAAAAAGAGATTTTTTATGTTGATTTTTGAATGCTTTAAATAGACAGACCCGTCTCTTTCATAATATGAAGTGGGAAAACTTGACCCACCACAACTTTATTATTTCAGATCAATTACATATTTTCAACTTATCTTCATAAAAATCATCTAGTAGAAGCAGCGTTTTGTAAAATAAATTAAATCTTAAACCGTAATTTCGAAATTTGTTTCTTTGGACCTATCTAAAATGGGTTAATACCTCAGTCGAGTCAAAATTATGGTTCCTTTTTTAGTTAAATGAAAAAAGCACCAACAAGCAGATGCTTTAAATTTAATAAATCCCCCAATACATATTTTTAGGAAGTAATAAATCTGAAATTTAAATGGCAGCGAATAAATATTCAACAAATGTTTCATTTTAAAGAAAACCTTTTTAAATTTACCCAAGTGTATCTTGAAAGCCGCCTCATTGCCCAGCAGCAGCTTATTGTTTCAAGTAGACCTTGTGCTAAAAAAATATATAAAAATTTCATTAAATTTAATTCAATGACAATGCATGAAAAAAACTTCTTGGAAAATATCTTTTTATCTTTATATTTACACCTGCCTTTTATAGTTTTGTTTGCTCAAAGTTGTGACCATAAAACTGAAATTAGATCTTATATAAAAATTAGTGTTGCCAAATCTGCAAATGTGTTTAAAAGTTTTACAGTTGTTTGGTTAAGAAAAATAAATTTATTATAAGAATTCTTTCCATTTACTACTGTTAAACACAGAAAAAATATTTACATCAATTAAAGTTATTGTTTGGTGTCGACTTCAAACTCAATTAAGTTCTTAATTGACACAATTATCTTTTTAATAAAAAAGTTTTATTTTTATTATCTTCTTTGTATATTTAGTTTCTATTAGATTCAAGGATTTATTTATTACAAACGAATGTAAAATCAATCCTAATTAAATAATTCATTAAATAAATGAAAAACTTAATTTAATTTAAAGCTGGCGCGTAGCAAAATCTTTGAAAGGTGCAAATATTTTTTTTCTTTTGTGGATAAATTAGTTTCCGCTGTCTTTTTTATGCAACTCGGGTTAAGTTTGTACGATTATAAGGAGGCAGTTTAATGATCATGTACCTTAGTGGCATATGACATCTAGTCGATCCGAGAAATTATTAATTGTGTTTGGCTAAAAAAAAGTAGTCGATTAATTTAGCTAAGGTTGAAAAGTATCATATATAACTTATATATAATTTAACTCTTAAACCAATTGAATTGCATATGGGAAAAGGTGTAACTAGTGTAAAATTCTTTGGAAGTTTCGGGATTTTCCTTAATACTTGCTTGCACGCGAGCCATATTGACATTATTTTAAACTCCACGAGGCGTTCCAGCAAAAGATCACAGAAAACGCTAGGTGCATTTCGAACATGAAAGAAATTTCGATACGATCTTTGTGTCTGAAAGTCAAATGTTGACTTTAAAAAATTAAACAACTTTGGTTCTTTGTTCTGTGGAGTGTCTTTTCATCAGAAATTTTTCAAGTTTTGCAAAATTAATGGTGAAAAAACCGAAAAAAGTACGTTATCATAAACTGTATTCGCTAATTAAATCGTTATTTATGCGCGACCCTGTATAATAAAAATTCACAGTAGTATGGCAAAAAACATAAAAAAGTTTACTAAAATTCAGTTCAGAGTTTAGAGGTGCTTCAGATTAATTTGATAATAACAGAATTTAAAGATAAAAGTTTAGAAAGAAGCTTCTGGTGCGTTGAGAAAGAAGCTTAGCTTCTTTGAGATTTTGTAGAGTCATTGTCGTTTCGTTTTGGCTTGTGGGCCAAAGCTTGTGATGACACCATAAGTCGAGTTCAACATCAATAGAAGAGGTGTCGCATTCACTTCCAATACTGCCGTCTTACGAGCATTTTCAACCTTCTTTGCAACCGCATTAGCGCTAAAGGATTCTTGCCATCAGAACATTAACGTGGCTATCCCACACTGAACACGGTCTTTGTATGGCCTTTTTTAAGGATTTTAACATTTCTAAAAGTAAATTAGATTTTTATTAAAATCACTACTAAATTCAAGCAAGATTTCTCCTTTCCCTAATGCACTTAAAGTATTAGATGTGCCCTGTGTTAGACTCCTATGGTGCGTTTGCTACTAACGTGTGATATCCGGAAGTATAAAAAGAACCAAGCTAAAAATGTTTACCATAGGTTCGGGCTAATCCACTTTTCCTACTTTGAACTTGATAGGAGGCTTTGAGCAGAAGTGTTGCGAAAAAACGTACTGGTAGTTCCAATCGAATAACACTGTCTTCCGGGTATGAATGATATCGTTGCCCGGAAAACAAAATTTAGCGGGCCCAGCTAGTCTCTGGATATAAAATAAAAAATATATCGTAATTCCTCAGATAGTAGATTTTGCATTACTTAAACTTCTTTAGTAACCAGTTTTTTTCTATTTATTTGTAATAAAGAAAATTTGTAAATATGCGGCAACACTGCTAGCAAGTCATTAAAGTTAAAAGGAAACGAAGTTAACAACACCGCTCCACACTCTATGAAGTTTTAAATAATAAAATACAGGTTTTGTTCTTACTTGTTGTGTTTCCCATTATTTATTTGCACTTGTTAACGCTGATATTTCGATGATGGTAATTAACTAATTGTAATTAACACGTTGCCAACATCTTGTTAATTTCTTTTCATTTTAAAATATGTAAATTCTAAATTTAAATAGAGACAAATTATCTATCTATCTAAAACAGAACACATGCCTTTATAAGAAGTCTTTAGTGATGTTACTTCTATTATAACTATTGCACCTACCACCTTTAATCATTCTCACACTTAAGTCGTAATTGTTTGTATGTAATGAGTAATTAACGGTTTAAAGTTAACAAGTGTTTTTGGCATTTTTAATTGCACAATTTAATTGTAAATGGATGCTTCAGTTATTTTTGTTGTTGGTTTTTTTTATTGGATTTTGTTCAGTGTTCGTGTCAAATTGTTGCTATTTTTTAAGTGCATTCAAGTGGGAGTAATAAAACTGTGTGTCTTCGTTTTTAAAAGCAACGGAATATTTAATTACTTTTTAAATTGAATAAATTATTATTTTTTTAAAAATAACAAAAAAGCAAAATGTTTAGCGGCAGAAAAAAACAAAGCACAATAGGCTGATTCCTGCCGAAAAAAAAATATAAATTACTTAGGAATAATTACAAATTTAGGTTAATTGATTACGATTACAAATAATCTGAAAATAATTACGATAATTTGAAATTACTAGCAAATAATCAAGAACTTTTTTTTAACATTTTTAAAGTAGTCGAATTATTTTGTTGATAGCTTTTGATATTTTTAATTTATTTGAAATTAATCTGAAGTAATCCGAATTATTTTATTTCTCGTAATCGTAACTAATTAGTAATCATGCGAAACTGAAAATAATCGTAATCTAATTAATTACTTCAACTTTTGAATACAAGTAATGTAATTACTAATCACTACGATTACTAATCATTACTTAATAACAAAAATTAAATTTAAATTACTCCATCTAGATTAATTCATTACTACGAGTATATTGTCTTCATATTCGTATTATTACAGTATAGCAGGTGTTTCGCAGACTTCTTTTATAGTTACAATTCTTATTTTTTGTTTTTATTTTTTCATTTAAAAAAGCCATAAAAGAATAGTTCATGTTCCTTTTTTTTATAAGATCATAAAGTGTTATTTGATCAATGCATTAGATTAGAGTGTCTTCATAAAAAAGCGGCGTGCATTTGATAATTTGTTTCGAACAATAAATAACCTACTTATGCACATTTAAAACGGTCTAAGAAATTGTTTATAAAACTGCATTATCGACACTAATAACTGTCTGTAGGTAAAACATAATCTACCAAAGGTGGGTTTCGTTTAACAATAATGATACTAAAGCAACTACCAACAAATATTTTATAAAAATATAATACAAATTAATTTAATTAAAATTATTAATTCAATAATAATGCGTCCAGAAATAAGAGGCTATGTGTACATATTCCGTTAGCGTGGAAAATTATTTGAATAAATGCAAAAGCTACGTCGTTTTCCACTCAAAGAAAACAATTTTTCTAAATTTTGAAATTTTTTTTCGGGAAAACCGTTCTTTGTAATCATTTTGAGAGGGCAGGTATTAATCGCTGGATTCGCGCCTGTATAAAATTGTGTTAAATCTTTCGAGTGTTTTTAGGCGTAAGTTTTTAGTAGTGTTTGCTTTCTGAAGCGACTAGTAATGGGGTTGCTTTATCTTAGATTTGAGCTATTAATATAAACACAGTTTTTTATCTCTATTGTGAATTTTTATTTTTGTTTCAAATTTATTTACTTCCTTTAAAAATTGCAACGTCTTATTGCACTCCTAAATACCTCCCTTCACCCGACATCTCTTCTTATAGAGCCTGCCACCTTAATGCATTGCTAGCCGCGGTATTTACGAAGTTTAGATAGCTCCGAAGTGTAAGAGGTGTGCAGGTTAAAGGGCCTGAAATAATCTGAGATCCTTATACACAATACCAAAAGAACAGTTAGTATTGAGTCTGTTCAGAAAATTCCCTTAATTTTTGCCTTGGCTTTATTTCCTTTTCTCTGAAAGATAACATTAATAATCTGTACGATAAGTTTGCAACATGGCAATACTAGAACATTTTAGCTACCATTCAAACCAACCTAATTCAATGAATTCCGAGTAAATTTTATTCCAGACTATCTGTTGTGATAGGTGTGATAAGTAAGCTAAATAGCCAAGTCAAAAAGTCTGCCCTTTCAGTTGAAACTACTTCTCATACGAAACAAAAAAAATGAAAGAAACCCTAACACAATCAATTTATTAAAATTATAAATGAGTTTGCTGTAAAAAAAAAAGGAAAAGTTCTTAGCAAAACGAAAACCGCAAATCATCAATTAATTTTCTTTCACATTGTATACACACATACATGCATACATGTGTATATATTGCTATTATCTTTAACAAAAAAAAAATTAATTACATTTATAAAATCATCGTAACATATTTACTAACACTGACATGAACAACGTTTTGTTGCTGTTAATGTAAACGACACTTTCATTCATTAATTAAATTGATTAACAAATAACAATCACACATACTTGCACGCTCACAAGGCGCGCTTACATACATTTACAAGGAAATAACAGAATTAACAAATTTACTCACTAGACATGTTGTTATGACATAAACATATCACTTTACACACAATCTAGCTTGGATATCAGATGATATAACATACATGTATGTTGCTCTAATATAATACAAGGGGCTGCTGATTGTTTTTTTTTCTTACATATGCGCTTTCACGCGTACTGCAATACATAAGGTGGTAAACAATTCATTAACAATTGCATTTAGATACAGATTAGCAGAGTTTGAAAGCAAACCTTGAAAGCTACCAAGTTTCCAAAGATATGTTTATAGACATGTACGAGTATGTATGTGTATGCTTTCAAAATACACATCCGTTCTACCTGTATATAAATGTAGAACATAGTACCTAGTTGACCATGTCTTCAAGATGTGCTGGCAGACGTAAACAAGGCCCCCGGTAAATCGCTGAAGAAATCAACGACATTTTATACATATCGCTCATTTTCAGCAACATCGTCATAAGTCAAAAAACGGAAATTGCGAGTTATCAACTGATAATGTGACAGATTATGAGAGCTTTTGATAGTGAAACTAAAACGGAATCTTGCAACAAGAATGTCATAACAAGAACGCGGATTTCATCTAAAGCTACAGAAAAAGGTTTAGTATTCATTTTCAGCTTAACTAATATCCACGTCCTAATTAGATATTACTTCACGAGATTGGATCATGATTTTACTTGCGTCTAAAAGTTTCGAAAATATACAACAACATGACAACGAAAAATTCGTCTTCTAAAAAGTAAAGAATTTGGAATTATGACGATGTTACCGCAAATGAGCGATATGTCAGCGAAATCGTAGACGGCTTTCGAGGTTGTTGACAATAAAGTAAGCGGCATTCTGGTAGATTATCATGTTGACGATATAGGCCCTTATATTAACATCGGCGATCATTTGGACATACAAAAATATGATTGAGGTAACCATGGTTTAAAATTGGTGCTATGTTAGTCGAAATTGTATATTTGTGCATTTATCAATCGTCTTGCACTAATATGCGGCGGATTACGTACGAACACATGCGACTAAAGTCATCGAATTCTTAGTAATCAACGTACTAACCTCTTAAGGTAGAACACCATCATACTTTTACCTATTATGTCTATTAAAAACATTTTATGGTTAGAGTAATTATATTATTTTTGTCTTTACAATTCTAGAAAAAATTATATTATTCTACTCAACCATGTTGCAACTTGAATGAACGGAAATCCAGTTAATGATTAAATATAGACAGACAATAACTTCTTTATCGCAACTAAAGTAATGCCTAAAATATTTTCATATAACCATTATATGTTTGCAACAACAATATATTGTTGTATAGAATAAAATGAGTTTGTCGTGACCATGACACAACCATTGTTTTTGATTTAGAAGTTTATCTGGGATATTTGATATACTTCTACGATTGCAGTATTTTGTGATAAATGCTCTCCAAAGTTCCTCCCTAGAAACATCTTTAAACTTTCTGGAAACTTTGGCTTCTCTATCGTAAACCATTTCTAAAGCTTTAAGCTCTTTTATTAATTTCTTCCCAAAAATCTCATTTACCAGTTGAAAATAACAGTGGTTCCTTCCACGATTTTTAACATCTATTGAAGAGAAAAATGCGCTAAAACAAAAGCATCACTTTTCGCACTCACTTATGTTGAATATTTTACATCGTTTTTTAGG
Organism: Phania funesta; assembly: GCA_963932375.1. Lineage (NCBI taxonomy): Eukaryota > Metazoa > Arthropoda > Insecta > Diptera > Tachinidae > Phania > Phania funesta. Next base: position 74,127,653 of record OZ010656.1, read on the forward strand.
TAAAATTCTTATTCAGAATATAATATAGACTCTCAACTTTTAAAATGTTCTTAACGACAATATCGGCCAACTGGGTACATATGTGCATATGTATCGTTTTAGAGCGTGATTAAACAATAGTTAACCAAACAATCTATACCCCCTTTTCTTTACACTAGAATCATTGTATTCTGTATTATCTTTAACATAAAAAAACACGAATTTGTACAGAATGTTTTTGCTTCACATTAAAGGAATGCTCAATCATGTTCACTCAATTCACTAACAGATAAGGTTTGGTATTTATTACTTTAAACAAATAGTGCAGGGCAAAAGTATGTTTATTCCTAAAACTCATTTCAGCTCAGATGATGTTTTTGAAGTGACTGCATTTTATTGAAGTACCGAGTGTGCGCCATCTTTTATAGTTACATTTAATACCTTTGACATTTGTCAACCGATTCAGTTAAGAACATATGTTTTTGAAACGTCAGTACAGTACAATTTTTACACCTAAAACAACGCCCTTAAATAGTAACACTGTAACATTGAAAATAATCGTTCAGTTGTGTTAACTCAACGTGCCCATCCTCGAAAATAGTGTGGTCAAGAAGCACAGTCTGAAAATAGTTTAGTGTCGAATTTTGTAGAGCACGGGTCAGTGTAACACCTTGGCAGCGCATTTTATATGTTGATTTCCATTTCTTTCCATATGTATAAAGAGCAATTGGGTAAAAAAAATTTTACTCCCAGACCGCCATCGTCGCTTGCAACACAATCAAAACAGTCGCTCGAATGGGGGACACTGAACCTGATTATTGGGAGCGATTTTAGATGACCGACGAGGCCATTTCACACTCTTTGGCGGCGTTAACAAGCAAAATTGCAGCATTTGAGAAACGGATAATCCACACTAGATCAAGGAGATACCACTGGTTTGGTGTGCCAGAAAAATCGTTAAAAACGGCTGGACGGTTATGGCCACACAGGTTTCGAGATCTGGTCCTTTTGGACTTATTTTTAACTTATATTTATTTGAAAATTAGAGTGGACTCCAACAACACATAGATCACTGACAAGTTCCAGGCAAACATTAGTGCGGAAATCATCTCTATACGGAATTGCTCGAAAGTTTAAGTTAAAACGGCACACTATACTGTGGCCAATAGAGGCTGCCGATTGTTTGATGTTATATTCTAATCCGCAAAAAACATAAATGTGAAAATAAGTCCAAGTTTTTATCCAAAAATTTCGGCCAGTAAAAGTACCGAGATCAAAATGAGGGCCAAGTTTTTCATATGTACAATACAATCCCATTTCTAGGCAACTTGCTAGTTTGGTAAAATTTTTCTCATAATCCTTTCCCATATTAAAAAAATTAATAAACGTTTCCAAGCTAGCAAATTGCCTAGAGAACTTGGTCCTAATTTTGATCTCAGTACTTTTAACAGCCGAAATTTTTGAATAGGAACTTGACCTTATTTTCACGTTTATGTTTTTGTGCGGATCTGACTCCTTTTTTCCGAGTTATTTTTGTTTTTTTTTTGTTAATGTAGGTATAAAACCTCTTTTAACTGAAGACGGTTGGGTTATATCAAATTTCAGCTCTCTAGTGCAAATGCTCCATACAAAAAGGAGGGCACCGCAGTCCCCGTAGGTGCCCATTTTTCTCATTCCTTGTTTTCTTAGGCCTACCTGTATATCAAATTTTTCTGCTTTCTTGCTGCATTAGAAGTGCATATTGTTGAGTAAATATGTACTAAAATATCCACTTTTTACACCTTCATATCTCAGGAAGCTTTTGTGGTAAACTTGGCCTATGGAGTTACCTATACGTAGAGTCCTTACGTTTCAAGTTTCAGGATTTTATGATTAAAGGAAGCAAAGTTATGAGGAGGGTAAACACAGCGCCAATGGTTTCGGTTAAATATGCACACTGTGTGCATTAGGCCTGAACTTGACCTGGCGTACTAGCGTGCCGCGTAATAGAACTGCAACTGACCAAATTTAAAAAAAATATCACTCATATGGAAATCAGTTGTTTGTTTTTGATTTATTTAGTATTGATTTTTTTCAGTGTATAACTCCAATCTAACTCAAACCTTTCAGATATAATATCACAAACTAATTACAAATAAATAGCATTATACCCATCATACCGCAGCCTCTCGCCACTTTTAATTTCTGTATTCGAATATACGAAAGGAAAAGCTGGAATGAAAGTGATATAAATAAGTAAGTTGTTGTTGTCGGTTGGTTGGTTGGTTGTTATACTATTTCATTATTCTTTGATGCAACAAAAGGTTGGCCTTTAACTTTATTCTGATTTTACTATTTTTTCTATAGATTCTTTATTAATTATTGTGGCAATAGTGCAGAGATAGATTGAGTTTATCATATTCATGGTATGTGGATTGCATAACAGCCCCATACAGGTTTTTATGCCCAAACTACGATATGTATTTATAATGATAAATATAGTATTTCTATGTATTCGTTTGCATATGAAGCGTGATTATTCTTTGGTTATCGACATTTTTCAAATTCTATAACAATCAGTTAATATTTATCGTTGCCTTAGTTGACACCTGTTAAGCAATAATTGAACATAATATTTAAAATTCTTGATGGTTTTAATAGTTATTTTGTTTGAAAAAAAATTAAGTTTTAATGGTCTTCTAGAAACAAGTCTTAAAAACTAGTTTTTTTTAAGTTTAACGTCAAAGTCTTAAATTAAAAAATGCAAGAATTGTGTCAAATTTAAGAGAAATAATTAAAATAATGAAAAAAATTATTATACCCAGCCTTATTGATACTTATGGTTTGATAAAATTTTGGGATTTTGATTGTGGTAGTCCCTCAGCGGATGTATCTAAAAATATTCTCAACAAATGTTATCCGACATCCCAATGTTATCAAAAACGGCAGAATGCTCCACCAGCAGCGCAAAAAATGGTAAAATTATTGTCTAGATTTTATTGAATTTAAAGAAAATTTTTTAATATTTAAAAATTCTTTATTAAATAAATTGACTTTAACATTGACAAACATTTTTTATACTGCAAAAAATTTAATCAATAGACTGGTATTTTTGATAAGATTAAATAGTGCTACATACAGTGCAACCTCGGTTAACGCGACCATAGATGAACGCAACACCCGCAACGCAACTTAGAAAAACTTCCATTAAAGCAACTTAACAAACAGAGCTTAATGTTTTACTTTAGTTTTAATAAATGAAGTACAAACGTGCGTGCATACAATTTTCAACAAGCCATAGACGGTGCGACCATTGGTGCAACTTGAGGAACTTGTATACGAGATTGGAACGTTTGTGATCTCATTGTATTAACTTATGTCTCGGTTGCACGAAAAATGAAACAATTTAAATTTGTTTAGGCATGTTGTATGCCGGTTGCAACGTTAATGAAGGTGTTGTACAACATCATTTTATATAAAAATGAAATGCTTTTTGAGTTTTTTTATGCAGGGTGTAAAATGTAAACCATTTTTGCAAATGTATATGATTTCATTATTATTTTGTGAAGTATATTATTTAACGCTTCAGATTAGAAAAAGGTATTTTGAATCACGTCATGATACTACAATAATTCGAAAATCGAAAAGTACTGAATAAAGTGCAATAGCACTGAACTTATAACCGATTTGCTTAATTTTCCATCTTTACTTGACAAGACTTAATGGCAGAAGTGTTAAAACGAATTTGTATTGTTTGTGCGTAAAACATGCAACTTAATTACCAATCGAGTCGCGCCAATGGTCGCAATGTCTATAGGTTACGTGCAAAATTCATTTTATTTTAGCGCTTTTCTAGAAATCACAAAGAACTTTGCGCGTTACTTTCGAAAACAAGTCGGTTTATGAAAATTCTACGTGAAAAGTTGTTCTATTTGTACACAAAAAATGTCTCTAATGACAAAATTTGCTAAAGTTACTGCAAAGCAAAAAAAACAAAACTTCTATTGGTTGCGTTAATCGAGGTTACACTGTGGTGTCTTTTTTTTATTATTTCAATTAAATAATGGTTTAATAATCATAATAATAATCATTTACATGTGTTTTCTTGTACCGCGAAGTATGCTACACATAATTTCTAAACGAAAGCTATTTATACGGGGCATTTACATTACACCCAAATCTAATACATACTAGATTACATGTAAAATCTAGTTGGTTTGCAGAAGTTTTTCAATAGAAAACAAAATCTACTTCGTCATTAATATACCAAATATACTGCTCTCTATAGAAAAGAATTGCTAGTAATCAAGATGTAGTTTAACCAGGTATGTGCCTTAGCACATCTAATGATATTACTTGTTAATTTGTTGGTTCCTTTTACTGTCAACTAATAAATAATATAGTCGACACTAAACTGCAGTATTCATAAAAAGTTAAATTGCAAATTTATTATGGAAAAATATTCGGTAAACCAACGTGTTTTAATCTTTGAGACTGAAAACGGCGGAACTGTAACTGTCAATGAGGAGCGATATGATTGAAAACTTTTTAACGCCACAACTGCATGCTTTGGGATTGACTAACATGTGGTTTCAACAAGACGGTGCCACATCGCATACAGCCAGGATTACAATGGAATTAGTACGAGACCTCTTTCCACAACAAGTTATTTCAAGGAATGGTGATGTTGATTAGCCTCCACGGTCGCCGCTCCGGACTCCTTTTTGTGGGGATATCTGAAAAGCAAGATTTATGCAAACAAACCAGAAGCGCTGGAGCAACTCAAACAAAATATTCGTGATGAAATTAATGAAATACCGCGTAAAATGTGTGAGAATGTGATGAAAAATGTGTTCAAAAGGGTTCGAATTCGTGAGGCTAACAGAGGTGGACATTTATCTGATATTGTATTTCATACATAATTGCCGATATTATTTAAAACATTTATCAATATACGATTCATTCTCTTTCATTTAATCTAAAATTATAAACAAACAAAGTAGTATACCTTCTCGGCCAAAGAATTGATGCAAACTTCTAGAATGGCATTGAAGATGCCTTCCCGGCGGACACCCTGTAGAAAATTTTGTAAAAATACATTTGAAATTCAAAGTATTGCTAATGAATACGGCAGTTAGAGTACAAACATCCTTTTTGTTGCCTTTTTTAACCTTGGTGGTATTGTGTATATGAAATCTAGGTAATGTCAGAAATTTGATCTCAGTACTTTTAACCGCCGACATTTTTAGATGGGACCTTTATAGTTTTTACCTTTATGATTTTGTGCGGCTGTGAGTCCTTTTTTCTAAGTTATTTTTGTTTGTATAAAACCTCTTTTAGCTTAAAACTGACAGACGCTTGGGTTATATCAAATTTCGGCTCTTTATACCTTAGTCCCCTAGATGAAAAGTACCCGCTTTGAGATTTTTCTTATTACTTATTCTCTAAGGCCTACCTGTATACCAAATTTCTCTTTAGCTATAGTAGAAGTATCCGAAACAAATAACGAGGTATCCTAATTCCCCCAAATTTTTTCGATTACTGACTCCCCAACGCCTGCCTACTTGCATACTAAACTTCAGCTCGGAATTCGATTATCGCTGTATTAAAAAACCTGACGAAAATACCAATTTTCTTTATTATAATTTCCAAAACTTTCATGCAGATTAATTCTTGAGACACTTATCCTGTAAAACGAGATAGATGGATATGATCTGAGCTTCGACTTAGCTTGGAGGATAAATGAATTCATTTAATTCCATGTTTATTTTTTTTGGAAATTCGTTACGATTTTTATCGTTGTAAGCGTGATTGTGCTCCAAAATGTTACGATATCAAATAAATGTCTCTTTAAAAAAAATTACATGATTTTTGCTTGATATTAAATATTATTTAATTTTGCAAACAGAACTAAAGGGACTCTCCACAGCACATACTAGGAGTAATGAATTAGCAAACTTCATCACTCTCGATTTAAAAAAAAACGAAAAACGAAACTTATCAAAAGGGACTTATCGAGGGGTATAAAATTGGCCACTGATTAAATCGGTGTGTATTTTGTATTTACATAACAATTTGGGTTATTATTAGGATCGGCCTTAACTACCAGTCCGATCGCTCTTCCCACTTTTTAATTAAATCAGGTTCTAATTTAGTATTGTCGGATTTTACTTTATCGCTCACTTATTCAAACAAACGTGGTAGCACAAAAAACTTTTACTCTTGATTTAAAACTATTGTTATTATTATTTAAAAATATTCTAAATGTTCAAATATGTAATGAAGTATGCGCCACACATTATGTATCAATAATAAATTAACTATGGAATTTTTTGCAGGATGTAAAGCTGCTAAAAAAAACCCAAACAATTTTTACGTTAGTGTTTCTTTTAATGTAGGGGGGATATCGATGCAGATCATTAACATTAGGTGTGCTTTTTTGACCCCCTTCTTTCCTCGAATTGATTTTAGGCAACCGATTTGTAATTTACGACTACCTCAAGTCTCGTGCTACCACTAGCCTTTACTCTCGACTATAGTGATTTCAGACTATCAACTGGTGACTGTCGACTTTCTTCCTCATCAGCGAATCGCTTGTTAATTTCTAGAAATTATCTACCGCTTAGGACCTCGATAGCATTGACATTTATCAAGTGTCTGCCCGTGTACCTAAGCCTTATGTTAGCCAGTGCTGGACATGCACACAAGGTGCACTACCGTCTAAGCCTCTTTCTCCATTGGCCACCGGAGTTTCTACAGAGATTAACCTCTCCACCTCTTGCGAAGCTTCATTGTTCATTACTTTCGGATTCTCATGGTTCAACGCCTTAGAAACACATTTAAAGATTGACCCGTCTACGGCTTGCGAGGCAGTCTCTATCTCTTTCGGATTCATCCCTTGGTCAACTAAAACTAAAGTTTCTTCCGGACCTTGCGAGGCTTCGTGATTAATCCCTAAAATGGAGAGAAATATGTCCACCCACACAGAGCTCCATGTACTCGGGTAAGTCTGTATTAAAACCGAAGATCACCTGGTATCCAGAATTCACATACTAGAAACCAAGCACGCTCTTGGCCATGCATCACTGGCGCATGCTGTTTCACTGTGGATTAGGGATTTTTTATAAAAGAGTATTAACTTCTCTCCGCTCGACTTATTTAGCCAGACTCCTAGCAGAGATAGGAACCTGTTACTGGCCGCCACCAAAACTTCTGCTAGTGCACTCAGTTACGGCAAGCCATATCTTTGTGCCTACCAGCTGACGGCCGTTACGTTAGTGTTAAACAGTCCCCAAGAAATAGATGACCAAAGAATTTATCAGTAGCTAGAATTTTGTGCTGAAGTATTACATAATTAATAATTTCTTATAATCTCGTCAAACATTCTTGCAGATTATTGGTGCTGTCATAAAAATGCTTCTTGTCTACAGCAATTGAACATTTTTATGATATTTACTTCCTATTTTCATTTGTATTTTTTAGTATAACTTACAATAACAATGTTAATTGTAAAACTGAAAATGCAATCAAACTTTATTATTTATTGGCAGCAAGAATGGTCCAACAAATGCACGACTTTTAATTCTCATTGTAATTTTCGCTGAAACCTCTAGCGAAATAGCAAAATCCCATAATGAAATTATAAGATGAAAATGTTAAAAAATAATAATTTGATAAGAGCGGAAAGCACAAAAGTACCTTCACAAATACATACATAAGATCCTACATACATATAACTTTAATTTGATAATCTTATTTAAACTTTTCATTCTGTTTTAGTCTCATCAAATCCGTGCCGTTTCAAGTCCATCCCTAAGCACAGATGCCACTACTGCCGCTGCAGTAGCCGGCAGTAATACCCTTGCCCACCAAAGAGTACCATCTAGTAATTCATCATATACCACCACTGCTAGTCATGAGGATTGCCAAACCACTAACAAGAATGATATCGCCGCCGCCGCAGCGACCTCCTGTGCCACCACCTCTGCCTCTTCACAAAATGTTGGAGTTTTACAGAAATTCAAACGCACATTAACCAATTTCAACAAACATCAGCAGCCAGCCTTAAATCAAACAGCAGCATCTTCATCAACAATAACAACAACTGCCGGAGTTGGAGGGGGAGGAGCCTCTGACTCTTGCCCGTATATAATAACTGATGCTGAAATGCAAACGGATGTTACGGATGGCTGTAGTAGTGGTGGTGTTAGTAGCAAATATAGATTTGGTCCTTTGGTCTGGCGTACTTCAAAGGAAAGACGCAAAACAAAATATAATCGTCGTGATAAGTGCAACAGTGGCGACTCGGGCATACAAATAGAATTAGAGAATGATGAACAATTTGCTAGAGTTTTGGCAACTGGAAACGGTGACATGCATTCGTCAACTGCTAAAGGCAGTCTCCTCAATAGAAACCAAGAGGGCATGGTAAATTTAAAAGTTTATTAAATATAAAAAAAAATAATAATTTTATTTTCCCCTTTCATTTCATAGAGTTCCCTACGAGTACGAACAGTACGTCGCACCAACTCGGCTAAAGTGACATCGATTATAGATGAAACTGCTTCTGCAATGCATGCGACTAAATCGAATATACTTCAACGGATGAATGTGCATAATGAGAGGGAAGCTCCTGAGTCATTGCCCACACGTTCACTAAGCCAACCAAATGGTCTAGAATCGTGTGGCATGACTCGTACTGATTTAGATTATAGTGACAGTGATAGTGTCACTTCACACGAAGAAGGTAAATTAATTCAAACCCCTATTTTCTATTAGATATTAGAGTTGTATCACTCACGAACTAGTTCGGTTAATTGAGTGACTTTATCAGAAAGGTGGCAGCAGTTTTTTATTATTTTCTTTTCTATTTCCTATCGTTGCAGCTTCCAGTTATTATCCCATTTATGCTGAAGTATTGTATAATTTCAGTGCTGCTGGCCCACAAGAGCTGGGCTTAGAAAAAGGTACATTAATTGAAATTCTACGTAAAGAAATTGGTCCCTGGTGGTTTGGTCGGATTAAAAAAGAAGACGCTAGTCTGGTGGAGGAAATATTAGATCCTGAATTGGGTTGGTTTCCCAAAGAATTTGTACGTGTTATAAACTCACCCGAAACAGATTTGTTTTATCTGCAACATATGGCCGAACAACAACAGCACGAACAACAGCTACAGCAGCAACAAAAGTTACAGCAGCATCAGCAAGAAGCAACGTGTCAGCTTTTTCAAGAATTGAATGAGCATGCTCAAACAGGAAATCATTCACTGAATACATCAACCAGTGCCCCTTGTGCACTTGCCAATAACAGCATGGAAGATAATTGTAATAACACAGTAATTGATCAGCATAATGTCACAACCATTGTAATTGAATCATCGTCAACACCGTCATCAACGACGACACCCCATTTTGGTGGCATAGAAAATCATGTGGCTAATGATGCAACAGCTAAAGATTCTACATTGTCAACAGCCAATACTCAGGCAATTTTGTCTACATCTCAGAGCCTTAATGTCATTATGGACAGTGCTGATATATTGCGCAGAAGTGCTGTGAAAGAATTATTGGATACGGAAGTTAGTTATGTGAAATTACTGTCAGCCATTTGCGAAGGGTGAGTTTAGAAGACCTTAAGGTGAAGACATTTCTAAATTTACTTTTCCTTTCATTTTCTAGTTATTTGCCTGCTATGAACAAACGCATTGATATCTTTTCACCCAACAGTATACGTTTAATTTTCTCTAATATCGCGGCCATTTATAAATTCCAGCGTAAATTTTTGGACGCCTTACGCAAGGGCATCGAACAAAATCAAGTTGCCAAAGTCTTTTTAAAAATGGTACGTTTTTGTGTCCAAATAAAAAATGTCTAATTTTGTTTTAAAAATCTGGTTTAATAAATAATATTTTTTTTAATTCCAGCATAAGGGGTTCTTATGTTATTCAACATATTGTAATTCATATCCAAGAGCTTTGATCGAATTGGCTTCATATGAAAGAGTTAAAGACGCTCGCACAATATTGGATAAGTAAGTTTAAATTAAACAAAATAAAAAAAATTTTACTGAAATGCTTTTAGGGATGAAAAGTGTATGAATAGATTATTTTTAAAAAATACAGTAAAGTTGTCAAAACCGGATTTTGAATTATTCGAAACCCGGTTTTTAACTATTTTTCCCGAGTTTTTAAACTGGTTATTAACAAGTAGCGGTTTTCGGGTTATTCAAGTAACCGGGTTTTCAGTGTCGAAGTATTCGTCATTTTCTAATACTTCCTATCAAATTTGCGTACGCAGCAGTTTTTTTATAAGTAATCGTTGCCTTATGAATGAGAATAAAAAGGAAAATTTTCAACCAGGAAATTTACTTAGACATTTGAAACGAACTTAAAATTTCATAAAGTGCTATGATGTATTAATGAGGAAAGCCCGGATATTCGAACCGGTTTTTAATAAATAATCCGAAAACCGGTTTTTAAAAATTCTAAATCGAAATTTCTATTATATTCTATTGAATTTCTATTATGTTTTATTTAAATTTCTATCGCTATCGAATGCCGTAATTTGCCCCCTGTTTTTAAGCTATTCGAAGCCTATTTTTTTTTATGTCACTTAATTGACAACTCTAGTTATAAAGTATAAGAGAAACTTTGATTCGGTTTAAGGGCCTTTCTGTAACAAGCGAGAGATTCGATTACAGAATTTCTACACCAGTCAACAATAGAAATTGTTGTTTTCCATATAAATACTGTGGATGAATCGCGCACTTGTGTTACAGAAACAGGTGATAAGTATATCGCGTCATAACCTCTAAAATTGCACAGTATCACGCAAAATGCAAATTTTACAAGAAAAGAGTTTTTTTAAGTTTTTCTCTAAATTCTTTACTTTACGATCATTTCGCGGTCTCCAATTTCAGCCGATTAGTCTAATAAGTGACCGCGAAAATAACGTGACTCATAGAAAACAAGTTTTACAGGAGAACTTTTGTGTTTTTTTCAGAATTTTTGAGTAAAAATCCAATCGAACCTAAATCCAATTGACCACACATTTGTCAAATATTTGACCAAAAAATCGTAACCACTATTTTTGTCAAATATATTAACCATCATTAAATGACATATATAGAACAAAATGGAGTTAAATAATATAACAATGAGAGTATGTTACTCTTCATGTTAAGTATAAACTTTTCTTACTAAATGAATATTTGTTTCATGAAAAATTTAATATTAATCTTTTATTGGGTCCGATTATGTTGTCAAATATCTGACAAATGTGAGTAAATCTTTATGCATCCAATATTTAGAAACAAAAATTATAATCAAAAGCAATTAAAATTTAAAGTCCAAATTTTAATCACTGCGGTCAAACTTAAATTTTCATGTCTTAGCAAGCTCTGGTTTTAAATTGAACATAGAACATAAAAGAATATCCAATATGGGCACTGCCCACATGATTATGCGTGAATTATGCATGATCACATTTGATCGTAAGTAGTTTTTCACTTGTATCACGCTATCGTGCATGAACGTGAGTTTAAAGAAACCCTCATGTGTAATCGTGTATGAGTGGAATTTTCGCGTGATTGTTTGGTGATTGGTAATAGATCTTATTTTTCATTTTAAATTTCTGAAACCCTATTAGAAAATGATTTAATACAAATAAGGGGGCAGCAAATTTGTAAAAAAAAAAAACAAAAAATCGGGCAGTTTTGATGGTAAAAATATAGAACTGAATTCTAAATTTTATGTTGTCCTTGAGTAACTCGTGACCATGAGTTTTTGTGATCGTGGTAAAATTTTAATTATAGTGACGTGAGTGTACCGTGAGTGTGCAATTTGATAAGTGAAAATTTATTCACGGTTCCATCTCCAGATCAAAATTACTTCTAGTCAACTGTTTCATATGTAAACATTGATTGTCCTTTTTAATTAATTCATTTAAGTATTTACTTCGCTAGTTTTTCGGCGACTCTCACATTTTGTTATGTCAGTTAAGTTATTTTTGTAGTCACACAAGAAGGTGAAAGGCATTATTTTCGATTCAATATTTTATCAGACGACATGTTGGAGGCTGTAGGACGGTTAGGGCTTAGTTCGAACAAAGTATGTGTATAGATAAACATTTTAGAAAATACATTTCTGGATTGGATACTTCTAAATAAATTATGGCAAATTATAGCGAATTCATTAAATTCTCATTGTTCTATATCGACAGTTTTATAAACTTAAGAATTGAAAGGAGCAATATATCCACTTTCTACTAACACTTGTTTCTCTGCTCTATTTCTAGTTGTCGCGAGACTGAAAATTTGGCTGAACTACCCCTTTCAGCCCATTTATTGGCACCAGTTCAACGTATATGCCGTTATCCTCTGCACTTAGGTGAGATGATTAAAAGTTCCGCAAAAGGAGCGGAGCCACCCGCATTTAGTTTAGCAGAATATGAACAAATCGATGTTAGCCATTTGGATATTCCCGATAGTGCGGAAACCGTTGATATGGCATTGGAAGCTATGAAATCTATTACGGAGGCCGTAAATGAAGGCAAACGTCACAGTGAAACAATAGCACGTCATCAGGCTAGTTTTCAAAATTTCAAAGGGCCACCACTGCATCTGCACAGTACAAGATTTTTCTTACAAATCGATGCTACACGACAAAAACAAAATCTGTGGAATAGTAGTTGCACACTGTTTTTATTTGACAACCAATTGGTGTATTGCAAACGTGACATTATTAAAAGATCTAATTTTATATATAAAGGGCGCATCTTCTTAGACAGATGTCGTGTGGTGAATGTTAGAGATGGCAAAATGTTTGGGCACACGATTAAAAATTCACTGCGAATTTATTGCGAGGCCAGAGATAAATGGTTTGACTTTAGTTTTCGTTCAGCCAATCGTAAACATAGATTTCTAAACACTTTGGCTTTGGAGCGTCAGTTTGGAGGCAAATCTCTATATGTTTCTGAAATGACCGGCTTTGAGTATGCCTTTGAGGAAAGAGACTACTCTGATCAATCAGATTATGAGGGTGGCGATAGCGGTGAACAGAAATTAAAAGAATTTGTATATGAATCAAATGTGAATACTGGCAATAACACCAATACTTCGGGCGAATCTTCGGTACCTGAATCGCCGGCAAAAGCGTTTAAATACAGTGATACTTTACCGCATAAGAAGTCGCAGAAAGCTGATACGGCAGCGGCAGCGGCACCAGCAAATGATAGCCAAACTGGTTCTCTAGGCAGAAGGCGTTTGGGTAATTGGTTTCGAAAACCCAAAAGTACAGCCTCAACGCCAAATCACTCGCCCACTCACAAACCCACGGCCCACTCAACGGGCGATTTACAATTAACCGGTACTGATCTTTCTGAAACCTATACAGCTTTAGAACATTCTGAAAATGGAGGTCTTAGTTCGTAAATTAGTTTATATTTAGAAATAATTTCCAATGCTGTCAAAATAATCTCATCAGACATTATTAACTCGAAATGTTTTATTTCCTTAATTTATTTTATTTGTACAAAAATATACATACATATGTACATATGTATTGAAAGTCAATTGTAATTGTTGTTTAAATAATTGTTAATTATATTAAATTTTAAAGTCCATTTCCCGTACGTACATCTATGTTTATAGCATTTTAGTTTAACACTTTTCAATTGTACAGTTGTAAATTAAATTAAGTTTATTTCTTTTTTACTTTTGAATTATCTTTTATTTAATTTTTAAGTTAATAAAATGAACAAACTGGAAGATTTGAAATTAAGTCACTGCATTTTTATATTTTTTCTTTAGTTCTGTTACAAGTTTTTAAAATGTGAAAGTTTTTGGTTTTCTTTTTTATTTAAAACATAAAAACCAAATAAATTCTACGTTAAATTAGAAATTAAACCTTTATATATATAAAAGAGAAAAAAAACAAAATGTTAACATTGAAGAAAGCAATTTTTTTTATAGAATTTGAAATATTTTAAAATGAAAAATTTACAACAAAAAAAATTAAATCGAAATTTTAAAAAGTCATTAAGCCCAGAATAAAATAACATTTTATTAAAACATTAACATGTTTAAATTAAAGGAAAAATTAAATATAACACTACAAAAAATAAGTCTGGTTTTTAAAAAGAAAAATAGTTAAACTGTTTAATAAGAACTATCCAATAAACAAATCCCTAAAAAAAAGTAAAAAATAAAAATGTTAAAAATATATAAACACATAAAGTATTAAATAAAGTTATGGAGATTTTGTTCTTTTTATTTCATTATTGGATTTGATTTCTCAGCACTTTAAAATTTAAAAAAGCAAACTACCCACAGTAATTGATATTGTTATAGTAACACAAAAATTAATAAAAAAAAAAAAGAAGATAATGTTGATATTATATTATACATATATTTAAAAGGATAAAGGAAATAGTTAAAGATAAACAGCAAAAACTGAATATATGATGTAATGCCTCTAGAAGTAACATTTAATACTTTATCTACATGTCACACAATTCGTAACATAAACTAATTAAATTTTAGCATGTAGAATATACATTTTTATACTACTACATCGTGAACAAAAAAACAAAAAACTCCAACCAATATTTTTTTCCTTAAATCTACTTTTGCATGAAATTAATTGTTACCCATAAAACCCAAGGATATTTTCTTAAGTTGCTTTATATATAAGTTATTATGGGTTTTTATTAGTTGTGATCATTTGTTATCATTTCTAAATGACTTATTACATTTTGAATGTGTTTAAATCGTGAATGAATCGTCATCTATTTAAGCTAACTAATAATGAAAATTTAATTCGAAAAATCTCGTTTTTTTTTTAAATTAGAACGACGTTACACAACTTACTTTCTTGTAGTATTATCGAATTCTCTTTCATTCACTTGCTTTTAAGTAATTGTTATATAAAGTTTTATATCCTTTTAAGAAGCAAAGTTGGGCAAACTCCTTGAGCCCTTTAGTTATAGTAAAATCTTGCAGTTCATAGGCAACCACATAAGCTCTCTATATATGATAGAAAGAGAATCAATCAAGCCCTATAGCAACTATGAATGGCAATTATTTAGTTCATTTCCTATTCTATTTCGCTGCTTTATTTTTTCTTTTCTTTTTTTGTTCATCCCACGAGTCTATATAAATAAGTCTGTGTGGGGGAAACATTCGTTCTTCGATTCTGGTCGAAGCAGGTAATCGAACGAATTTTCAATTCGTATTGTGAAATTCACTCATTTGGAGTGTTCGCAATAGCATATTTTAACCTGCTTAGACCCAAAGTTTTGATTGCAAATTGAGTAAAAAAGTGAACATTAAACCAGACTTTCCGAGTTTTTGTTTGGTACTTATAACCTCAACCTGCATAAAATAGTTTAAAATTAATGAATGGCCGCCCAAAAGCAAAATTCTGACCAACAGTGTTTGCAGCTCATAATACGAATTATGCATTCCAGTGAGCGAAGACGTCGAATGCATCTCGTAATTAGGGCCTGTATTAAAATGATATTTGTTAAATAGCAATAGCACAGAAAAATTACTGTAATTACAACAGCAAAAGCAATATTGTAAATATTGCTGCTGTTTTCAAATAAATTTTTATTGTTTTTTTTTATTTGTTTTTAACATGCTGTGAAAAATAATTGCAGATAACAGTGCAGTGTTTGCTATCATATTTGAATTATTGCTATTGCTGTTGTATTTTTAATACAAGCTCCATAGCAACAAAAATAGCAATTTTATCTAGAATTTTTTTAACCATGATCCGTACGTTCTAACTTATTGCATTTTATGTTTTCTACAATAAGTGCCAATTAACTCCATTTAATTACAATACCGTGGGGGTTTTGAATTTTAAGTAAATTTTTAAGACTTTAGAATTACAGTTATTAAGAATTCTTTATTTTAGTAATGACAAACTAGCGTTGCTTTTAAAATTGCTATAAAAATAGAGACGTAACCCCATGAAATCTATCTATTTCACATATATTACACAAAATTCATCATTAGATCGCTGGACATACAAATTTCTTTTAGTGTTAATATGAACAACGCATAACATCTGTTATGAGAGTCATGCAGTGCAGAAATATTTTTACATATTCAAGTAATTTGGGTTACATATGTTCTAGCTAAAAGAACATGCCGCAGCTTTATTTATAGACAAAGCGACCGTTAGCATAAAGTAAAAAATGTTTACCACTTTTTTTTAAACTTATTTGTTATAAATATTGCAGGGACTGTTTTTTTTTTTATTTATAACTTACAAATGTCTTGATGCCAAACAAAAAGTCATCTGAGAACAAAAGTGTTATAATATTTTTATTATTTCCATAAAAAAAAACAAAATAAAAATATTCAAAACACAGAATATAAACAGAATACCCAACAATAACATTAGAAAAAGCGTGTAATCAGGTGTTATGCGTTTTTACGTACAAAATTTTAAATGAACCCGATTATATGAAAGAGATAGCTTTATTAGAAACGATAAGGTTTTTTATCTCTCTTATATAATCGAGGTAATGTTGTTGTGAGTTGTCGCGTCTAGTTAGTAGTCTATGATTCAAAATTTCATTACCCATTAGTAGAATATAAAATTGTCTAATGAAAGTTTATTTAACCAAACATTTTAAATTTTACCCTAAAACCTTTTTAACAACACTTTGAGCGAATTTATAATTACTAGTTTATAATGAAATAAGTTTTTCCAATCTATTAAGAAAATAATTCAAGATTTAAAAACAAAACTTTTATAACATTAACAACAAAATTATTTAGAGATTACAAAAAAAAAAATGGAAAATATACATAAATAATACAACAAAATGAAAAATGCCAAACTAGCATTAAAAAAAGATACAATTATGTTAAGATGGGCTATATTTACCAAACTAGAAATTAAGTTGAAATAATTATTTATATTTTGACCAACTCAAATAATTCTTCAATAATTTGGATTTAAGGAAACAAATCTGTTATTTAGTTCATAATTTTTTGTTGTAAACACAAAAATACACTTGAAACAAAACATAATTTAATGATATTTATGTTAAGCTAAATAAACACACACATACAAACATATATACAAAACTACATTCTTATATACTCACACATGCAAGAAATGTTGAAAACAATAAAGAAAACCGTTGGTTTATATATAGAAAATTGAACAGTAAAAAATATTGGAATAATACAATAAACTATAAAATAGTTTGCTGCCGTGATCCTGGCACAAGGGCCGTTAGTTATTGTCTATTAACTGGTTTTACTATTTTTCCTTACTCTGTTACATATTTGTATTGATAGAGTAAAAATAGTAAAAAAATTTAAAGATAGTAGAATGATTGGTATATTAAATTTGCAATTGTTATGTCTTTACCATAATCGATATTTATATCGCTAAAATACTTAACGTACAGAAATTAAACCAAGCACACACAGACATGCTCGAATTATGCAATTCATGTGGTAGGTAAATATCAGAAAGGAAATAAATACAAAAAATATATATTTAATCTAAAAATAAAACATTTTAACGAAATTGTCTTTTATTAATGGGAGAACATTATTTTTAAACGTTCTTATCGTTCGAGTTTTAGATACATAGATATGGCAGCTTTATTTTATATTTACAGTTTGGCATCTCTAACGTATAAAACACAGTACTGGGATTTTGTGACGTTGACAATTGCAAAGATATGTTGCCGAGATGTATAATTGGATTTTTGGAGTTGTTTATAAATAAGCAATATTAATATATTCGGCCCAAAACAGGACTAAGAAATGAATTTCTCGGAAACAAACATAAAAATTAATAAAACGTGGTAGCGCTGCAATATTTTACATTTTTGAAATTATTGATACGATAGAACGGTTTTATCCTTCCCATTCATAATTCAATTTAAGAAACGTTATTTTGATTACATTTCTAAATAATATTTGTTTACAAATTCAGTCAATAAAACGTCCTCCCAATATGTTATGGAACAAATCCGTTCAAAACGAAAATGTAATATGCGCAAATCTGCAATCCTTGGGAATTACTATAATTTTGTTTTGCATCGCTCTTAGTAAAATTATAGCTGTATTTTAAGTCGCGACGAATACTACAATTTGCAATAACCAAGTTATATTTGAAATGTCTGAAGGTGAAACAATGGATTGCAAGAGTTTTTTATGCATATTATTGAAACTACAAACAAAATATGGTCTGAGATTAAAACAAACATATACAGAAAAATTGCATTGATTATTTACTTCCAGTAGGAGGGTCTAGAAAAAAATAAGAACAAAGTGCTTATAACTAAAAACTTTAGAATTTGAAATTGGATCCATTATTTCTTTTGTACTATAAATATGTAACGAAAAATAATGTCGCATGTTTTGAGGAGAATTGATAACATGATTTCAGAGTTTGACTTTAATTTCGCACCATATTTATAGTACTTTATTAAATATATAGAAAAGATGATAAAATGCATATGCATGTTTGTTTTTCAAAATTTATGAGTTATTGAGAATGGTATGCAGGTATATAAGGTATGCAGGTATATAGGTAAGTACATAAGTAGGCTCATTAAAAGCAATTGAAAAGGACTGAACGTATAATGACGTTTACTTACCAATGACATTCCTGCATTTTTATGTTTCGACAGATGGTATAAATGCTATGGCGACAAACCAAATTGTATTTTCTCTTAAATATTTTAACTGAATCTAGTCGATTTTTTTCAAAAACCATATTTCCAACACGAATAATCGGTTGATATGCTTTTTATTTCTTAATACCTGGCAGCTCTTGTCATTGAAGCTTTAGCGCCATCTGTTGGTCATAGTAAGAAACAAGGAAGAGATATGCGGCTCTGCCAAAATTTATAATTTTTTTATCAATAACCAAACTGTATACGGCGCTAATATGGCGTCTTGACTATCTATAAATCTGTTTAGTCGTCGCACATTTTGTGCAGTTCATCGTCGCTTCATGTTCAAACAGAGTTTTCCAAGCAATTGTTCGCACTGTTGTCATGTTCGTATGTAAACCCCCGTGCATAAACTATTCTAAAAGCATCCATACAATCTCGATGAGAGAAACAGAAACCAGTTATTTCGCTGACGCTCTCTCAATGTGCGAACAAATTTATGGATAGTCAAGGCCACAGACATAATCTGTGGTCAAGGCGTAGTGTAAAGCCAACATAAAAGAGCTGCCAAGTTCACCTGGGGGGTTACTCTGTATTACGATGCGTATGAAAATCTGAGCGAAAATGAACAATTCATACTCTTTAATGCGATTATACGTTTGGCTTTCGCATGTATTATTTTTCTCTTTCGCAAGTCTGGTAGCACACAACTCTGTAATACGTTATCGCATGTCAAAAATATTTTATACACACAAATACTTGCGAACACCAAAGAGCAAACGCAAAGGAAGAAAAACATGTAAGTAAATACTTAAAATTTTTTACTTTTTATATTTAATTTGTTATTTTTAGGAAGAAAGTAAAGAAACTGTTGACAAAGCAGCGGCAATTTGAAATTCTAGTTGAATTCATGGTGCAACATAGTGATTTCGCGAAGGGGCATTTGCAGGCAACAAATGCAAAACAAACCACAAATAACTTGTGAAATTGTCCGATAACCTCAACGCTAATGCACCACCTGTAACGGATATAGCAGGTTGGCAAAAGGTAAGGGAAATGGTTTACTTACATACATATGCTCAATATTAAGCTAATAATGTATACATACTTATGTATGTGCACACATATTTATGTACATAGGTTTGGTCCGATTTATAGAACCACACCAAGCTAAAGATGCGTAAAAATAAATTGAGCATTAGTGTTACGGGTGGTAGTCCATCACAATTTTGCCCACTTTCTTCCATTGAGGAAGAAATTACTAATCTTCTTCATATGGAAGAAGCTGTAAGCGGCCTACCAACGACGTCTTGCTTTGGTACAAGCACAACAAATTATTTGATTCTTACATGCGGTCACTTAATGAGAGTATATCGTACCTACTTCTTAAGATTCTTCTTGTAATTTGTGCAACATGTTCGTTTTCGTCTGTCATCCATATCGCTACGGAATCCATCACAGTTTTATTTTGCACTAATAATATTTATAAAATTTGTATAAAATAATAATTTTTATAAAATAATATTTTTAAAATAATATTATAATAATAATATTTATAAAATAACTCAGAAAAGCTTTAAGTTTGTTTTGAAATGTAATTTATGTTTCTTATTTTGACAGTTTCTAATATCAATGTTAGTCAGTGTTGCATACATTAAAACAAAAATCGCAAAAGTGTTTGCGAAAGAGTTACAGAGTACCAAATTATACTCTTAACGCATTTACCTTTCGCATCGCATTTGCTTTCGCATCGCAATAGAGAGTAACCCCCCTGATTTCAATGCTATTTTTACAATACCTGTAAAAATACCTGACATTGTAGGCACAGCTTGGGGGTAGGTATTAAAGAAAAAGCTCCGAATTTATTTTATCTTTTTATATTTCGGCTTATATTTTTTATTACTTAAATCATGTTATAATGTAAAATAGGTTTTGTTTTAAATAATATATTTACAATTAAAGTCGTAAAATATATAAATTAGACAAGTATTCTTAAAAATCGATAAATATTACTTATGTATACATATACATATATTAATAACAAACAAGTAGGAGGTAAAATTTAAAAAAATAAAATATTTTTTTAAAATTATTATTACTTTTAGTTTTCTTTATAATTGGTGTTAAGTGTTGTTTTTCAAATGTATGTATGTATGCGATTAATACAAACATGTATTAAAATAAAATACGTTGGTAGATAAAAATGTATCTTTAACATAGAATTTAAATTTTCGGTCTCCTCTTCAATGCACGTTGTATACTTCATAGCTCCAATGATCTTTGACACAAGTTCATTTTTAATAATTATTTATTTTAATGAGTTTCAACTACATTTTAACAATTAACATGTTTTATTATAGTTGCAACGTTAATAGTTTTTTTCTTTTCATTTTTTATATTTAAAAGATATTTGTTTGGATTTGTTATATTTTATGCTACGGTGTTTAAAAAAATAATTGCTATTTTTACACTTTTGATTCTTATACAGCGGTTGACATTTATTTATACATATTTTGACAGGCTGTGTGTTTATTGTTGTTCTATTACTATTCAGCTTCATATAGCGGTGTTTAAGTTATTATGTATTATTATTATTTACAGGATTTACATGACATGTTTTTTAGATCCGACTTTAAATTTTCCCCTGCAAAATTTGTACATGACGTTTGAAACACTACTTGTGTGAAAATCAATCGACAAAGTTAGATGAGAAAATTTCAGTTAGAGCGGGTACCATTTTCTGACAAAGCAGCTGTTTTGGTATAACAAGAATAGGTTTCCAGACAAATATATAAAAAGGAAAATATTAAAAAGTAAAAAAATCGAAGGTAATAAATGAAAAAATTGGTTGCATATGGACACTTTTATCAGACAGAGAAATTACATATGAGTCTCAGAATTGACAAGTCAGATGTAAAAGACATGCAATGTAAAAAACACCTTAAGCTGCAAACTTGCAGAATAATATCGGTAATTGCCGTATGCATTCTAAAAAATTCAGCTTGGGAAAGGTATTCACAACGGCATAAGTATTTTTGGCATTTTATGTTTTCATCACTTTTGGCTTTTGTAGTCAAACAGATACTTCAAGTTCTATTGAATCATGTTTTGAAACTAGTCCTTTGGGTACAATAAGTTCACGCCTACAAAGTATATAAGTATATAATCAACAGAATGGTCTGAATCTAGATCTAGATCTGTTTCACCAAATAATCACCATCTAAATTTAACTGTAGCAGGTCAGATAAGAAAAAATATTAGTTAAATGTTATAAGGATGCTAAATCTATCAGTCAAGCAAATTGTTAATATATTTTATAAAAATGGTGAAGTGCGCTAGTGGAGAAAAAACGCGTCAGTCAAATAGTCGTGAAGTTAACTGGAACAATATTACGGAAAATTTAATTCATTGTCGGAGAAAATCCTGTCATGACATTAAAAAACATTTGCGAGAAACTTATTGAGTCAGAAAATGTGATTTTAAGTATAGGTACCATCGATAATGGGTTGAAAGCATTTAGAATCAGATTAAAAACTGCCGCATTAGATCTTGACCGACATATTGCGCCACGAAAAATTGCAGAAAGAAAAATATACGCTATACACTTCTGGAGGTCGGCCCCGCAAGCTAGAGAAAAAATATTCCTGGATGCATCAGGTTTTAATTACCGTCATCGAAGGAGAAAAGCAGGATTATAATTTAATACACCGGCTAGTGTTGCTGTGCCAACAACTCGCGGGCGTTATGTATGTCTAATTTTAGGATTTTTTTTCAGGAATTATTTAAAAAATTGGAAAAAGATAGGATTAGGCGTGAGTGCTTACTTATGAACGATGCTGCTATTTATAAGACATAGCAAATGCGGGACTTTGTTGGTACGACAACGCATACATTAGTTTTTCTGCCACCATACTCTTCAATGATGAACTCAATTGAAGAAGTTTTCTCTAAAATTAAATTTAGTGTAAGAAGCAACTTTGCTGGTCCTGCGATTAATTGCAAAAGATGCAACTTTTCTGGTCCTGCGAATAATTGCAATTTTGTAGATATTATTCAAAATTCCGTTGAAAGTGTTACTCCAACATAAACATTGGATTTGCTAAAAGTTAAATTTGCTTTGTAAAAAGTTAAATTTGATTTACAAAAAGTTCAATTTGGACTGCAAAACTGGTATAGCTAAGGATAACTAACCTCAGCAGACTGTTTACTACCAAATAAATAAATAGAAAAAATAGAAAAAGCTAAATTGTGAGGAAGAATAAAAACCACAGAATTGTCTCATATATTTCTAACCGACCCACTTGTAACATCCAAAGCTGCTGCTTTAGACACAAGCAATTGAATATGAAAACATACATATAGTATACATACATATGTATATAGCAAAGCCAAATTCGAAAAAATTCGATGCCTTGAGAAATTTCGTTGCAAGGAATCCAAATAAATATTTGTATTTATTTTGTGTACTTAAAACAAACGTGTGTGTACTGAAACACATACACCCATTTCTCTAGCCAAACTTTTGGTAGATTGTATGGATGGATTAGTATGGATGCAGTCTACTGATGTGGTTAATGTAAAAATAATGTTGCTGGCAAAAGATGTCTATATCGTGTTAGCTGTGACCTATGATACCATACCGATTATCAAGGTAACATAACAGAAGAATTTTAACTTCTAGACAAAAAACCTATTATAAAATTTACTTCTAAAATTGCTTGAAAAATCCTGTAGAATCGAGTGGAATAAATAATTCCTGTATAAAAAAAGTGCGGAATGCATTTATGGCAACTTGTGAAAATAATACTTAAAAAAATTGCGTAATCTTGACTTGGCAAATAATTCTCTTCGATACAGACTAAACCGTGCTGATATAAACATGTATAGTATGCCTAAAGATGATAAATATAATAAAATAGTTGTGGATCTATTTGCTTATTACAAAATAAATATTAATGAGGAAGATATCCTACAATCCTTATACATTTGAAATGGAACATCAATTTTTGTGAGTTTTAATAGTACTTCAAAATCAGCAAATTGGTATCTGATTTTTATAAATGCAAAAATGGTAATGAAATTAGAAATCGTGTCTAACCGCAATATTTCTAATGATCTATGCTTGAAGATGTAGAAAATGTATAGCTCTAAAATGATGATCAAACTAATTTCAAAATTAAAATGCTACCCAACGCAAGTTTCAAGATTCCTAATCCTATGCAATGAGTGAAGGGAGTGAGTGGACCTTTAAACAGAGCTACCTGATATTAATTGCTTATCTTTTACTCTAAAATGTTGTACCTATGTTAAATTTTGTATACTTTGTACATGTACAAATTCTGAACTGAACTTAAAATTTATAAATTTCTGTATTTATTATTATGTAAGCTTCTGAACTGAAAAATTATTATTTCATAAATTTGCATGATTTATTTTATAATCAAAATCGTGTTCTCCCGCAAAAGAACCACAGATCTAACAAGAACATTAAAAAAACCGTCACAGAGCCTTAATGGAATTTCTTCAATACAAAGTCAATTCCAATCCAAACATGCCTTAAAAAGTTATTAATGTTATAGGGAAAACATACATATTGTATGTTATTAGTATTATACAATTTATAAAAGCTAAAAGCAATATATAAGTATTCTCAACGAAAGGTTAAAAGAACACATGTAAGTACATATGTCAAAATACTTATGCCATACTGTGAATTTTTGTTTTGATAGCAAAAATACAAATTTAATTGTAAAGTGTAAAATTATTTTTGTTTTGAATTTAGTAAATTGTTTTAAATTTTTGTATTGCATGGATAATGGCAAAATGAACACAAAAGTAAAATGTTGGGCATGTCGAAATATATATGTATGTATGCCACTGTATATTATATATGTTTATTTTAAAGCTGCTGTTATGATTGCATTTCAACTTTGGTTTACATCTACACAAGGCTTAATAAACGACAATGTATGTCTATAATTACGAGTAGCCTTAAATTTAGAATTTTTTTTATTTTCATAGTTATATTAGAAGTTTTCGCGAAAATCTGATTAATACTTTAGAATATAATCACTCTTATTTCCCACACCTTTTACTAAAGAATTGTAATAAAATTTAAACTTCATCAATATATTTCAGAGACCGTAATAATGATGACTTACTTATTCAAAAGTCAAAATATTTATTGTTATTTTCTTTTGGCAGAAATAATCAAAAATAGTTACTTTTTCTTGACTTAATTTTTTTTTGCATTAATAATTTTTTTCGTCCTAATATCAATAGCTAGATGATTCGCCTAAAATTGTGTATATACATAAAACTTTCTTTTTTATTACAGTTTTATCCCGATGTTTCATAGATTTTTTGTGTACTTTTTCAAGGAATTTTTTCGTTAGCAACTACATTTGATATTTAATTAACATAAGAAAAAGCAGCTAACATCAACACGAGCTACAGGGCGGATCTAAACAAAAAATAAATTCAGCTGTGATATTAAATTTAAGATATGTTTATATTAAAAAAAAATCTTATTTGCCATATACATTTTATTTTTTAAATTAAATATCAAATTACGATCCCTTAAAAAAGTAGACAAAAAATCTACGAAACGTCGGTAAACAACTGTAATTAAATAAGAATTTTTATTTACATAGAAAAATGGTAGACCAATCAGCTTTTGATAAAAGGACACCGACCAAATTAATATATCATTTTTTGGCGAATTAAAAATAAAATTTTGATTTAATCGAATTTGATTTTTTTTAAAACAAAAAAAAAATTGTTTACGTAAATTTGCCGAACTAGAATTATTATAATATTTATATTCTTTATTCTTTATATTTAGAAAGAAAATTTTGTTTGAAATGATAACTTTGATACAGGAAATTTTTTTAATTGGACAACTAGCTAAATGGATTTGTTATGACTCAACAAACGTTATCAATTTTTTTTGTGTCTTTCCACTAATTTTGGGTGCACTAATTTAACTTTGGTGGTTAAACTTCGTTGTACAAGGCAAAAAACATTGAACAAATTTTATATTGGGTCTTGATTATTGGGTTAAATCGATGAAGTTTACAGTGGACACAAAATTAGTAGAAAGCAACAAAAAATTTTGATAACTTGTGTAGCGGCATAGAAACAGCTTTACATTCTGCTAGTTGTCTAAGAAAAATGTTAAGTTTTACTGTATTCAAAGTTATCATATAAAATAAAATGTTGTTTCTTAATAGAAAAAATACAAAACGAACTTAAGCCTTGACAATTAAAAAATCTACAAATTATAAAAATCAAATATTTTATTAGCTTTTAATTTTTTTAAAGTCTATGCTGTACTTATTATGGCTATCGTATAACTTTTGTGCCTATTAAACGAATTTTTTGGCTTTGCTCTTACACAGTTTAAAGGTAGCTTCAGCTTTAATTTAAGTTTTGTAAAAACTAAAATGACAAAAAGATTAAATAAAACCACCAGGCAATTAAACTTTTTTTCAGTTGTTTAAAAAAGTATTACTTGTATCGAAAAGATATAAAGTAAAAAACTTATCTCGGCTTAGTTTAACTTTGCAAATCTTTAGCATAAAAAATATTAAAAACGCAATAAAATGCGTTAATATATACAAGAAATTTGGCAGCAAGTACTTATTGATTGTTTTATCAGTTTATAAAAAAACACAAACCGTTAAGGTCTAAATGAACTTTATCTCATTAAAAATCGTATTCTGCATTTAACCATTACAAAATAGTTAAAGTAAAGCCTTGCGAAAAGTACAAAAAAAATACTTCTTTGATATCACTGTGGAACAAATTCAAGTTAGCAAAAATTAGGTCGATTCTGAGAGCGAGGGGTGAAAATAGAGGATAAATCAGAAGACCCGTCTCGCGGCGTTTGTTTGTGTTAGTTCGGATTTTTTTTTAATCGACCTTCAAACTTTGCAGTCAAATGCCGATTTTCAGCATATTGTTTATATGGTTTTTTGGGTATAACTCGTCGACTAATTCATATTTTTTAAATCTGTAAAAGCCAAATTATTGCTAGCGACCTGTACAACAAATGATGCTTATGAAGTAAAATGTTGGAAATTTTATTTGTTTTTCATGATTTTTGAATATATTTTCCACAAAACTAGGTCTTTTTGCTTTCTGTTTGATCTCAGTTTCTTCTTTGTCTTCCCCTTCTTCCTCTTCTTCCTCTTTTTCCTCGTCTTCCTCTTCTTCAAAGGTGTTTTTATACCAACAAAACAACTTTTTTGTTTTCAACCACCGCACAGGCAGCGTTTTTATTTTATTTCGTACAAGCGAACTAATTTCAAAAATAAAGATTCAGTTAAGACTCGGAACTCAACCGAACCGTGATAAAATTCGCTATTAATTTTTTTGGAACTTATTTCATTTTGTGATTGATTTAAGTTAAGTACATCGGTTTCATAAAAATAACAAAAAAAAAAAAAACATTGTATAATATATGTATATTAAATTAAAAATGTCGGAACCAAAATGTAAAATGGATCATTTTTGTAATGTTTGTGGACGTTTCATAGCAAGCGATGAAAAATATGGCAATGCGAGTGATTTTTTTTGGAAGCCTATAAACTAAACCCCCTAAAAAAGTTTGCTTTAATTGCTATTCAACTTTTATGCAATGGAAAAGTGGAAAGAAGAAGGCTATGCCTTTTGGTATACCAATGATGTGGTTAGACAACAGCCCGCATCAAGACGAAAATTGTAATGGATGTATCAACTACAATAAAACTTTGAATAGAAGGAAAGCAAAGAATAAAACTTATGTAGCAGTGCCAAGTGTGCAATTACCATTACCGCCCTCAGAATTCGTTCCAGTACCAACATGCCGAAGTATTGATTTCTTTTCAGAATACGACCCTGGTGAACGTACATCCTATGAAACATCAAAGGACCCAATCCTTGTGACACACAACCAATTAAATGGAATTGTTGCAAATTTGTGTTTGACTCAGAAAAAATCAGAACTACTGGCTTCATTTTTGAAAGGAAATAATTTGCTGAAAGAAAGGTACCAATGTAACAAAATATCGAAAACGCCAAAAAGAGTTAGAAAAGTTCTTCAATGTGAATGGTGCAAAAAATTTCGCCTATTGCAACGACATTGAAAAGTTAATGGAGACGATAGGGTTAACCTATAAAAAATATGAATGGCGTTTATTCATCGATAGTTCACTAATCAGCTTAAAAGTTGTGCTTTTGCACAAGACAAATAGAATGCCTTCTGTTCCGATTGCGAAGAGCACTGACACTAGTGAAAATTTCGATAATTTGAAACACATTCTGGAAGTAGTCAAATATAACGAACACTAGTGGCTCCTTTGCTGCGACCTCAAAATAGTTTCATTGATTACAGGCTTAACAGCATCTGGGCGTCCAAAATATCCGTGTTTTTTGTGCGATTGGGATTCACGATACGGAGAAGGTATTAAAGGAAACCAGTACAAACAGCATAACTGGAATAGTCGCATTGGACGGAAATGGCCTAAAGACAATACGCTATACGAAAGTCTTGTTCCTGAAATGAAAATTTTGTTGCCGTTGCTCCACATTAAAATTGGCATTGATAAAAATGTTTTGAAATGTATCACAAAAACACAAGCAGTATTCAACCGCTTAAAAGACATTTTCCCAAGACTAAGTAACGCCAAAATTCAGGAAGGGGTTGTTATGGTTCCGACATACGGAAACTAATGAATAGTCAATATTTTGACCAAGTGCTGACAGCAGTCATTAAAGGACTTTTCGGTAAAGAACGCAAAGACAACTACAGGCAATGTGCTGTAAACATATTTGCAGCTTTCGATGAAATTGTACAAAAATCTTGATCAACTCGCTCAACAGTTACCAATTGAATCTGATGAGCAAGGCGAACGTTATCACCAAACTGCGCTTCCATTTGAAATAAGGTAACTATAGAGTGTGCATATTTTGAATTCCTAGATTTTTCTAATATCTTTGTCATAGTGCACAATTTAAACATGTTAACGATTGAAAACTATTTTCGTTTCAGGTACAGAGGAAAGAAATCTCCACATGCAATACTCGCTGAAATTTGTTGGTGGCAGAAAAACACCTTTGAAAAAGAGGAAGATGAGGAAAAAGAGGAAGACAAAGATGCAATTCCAGAATATCTGTTGGACGAAATTATCGACATCTTTGATGATGACGATGACCAAGATATTAGAGAGAGCAGTGATGTTGATCCACAGCCGCCTGCTAAACGGAAACTGGCCAAATCATTTATTTAATTTTGTTTCTTAAAACTTTTCCTAACATTTCTGTTAGAAAACGAAGTGTTGCGAATTCCACTCTCTTGGCTTCCAACGATGATTATTGGGTGGATGATGTTAAAACATATCTCGCAAAATGTTTTGAAATGAGAGATATGGGCCATGTACAAACTTGTCTTGGCATACAGTTCAAACAGGATATGAATGCACATCAAGTATATTTAAGTCAGGCAAATTATATAAATGATTTGCTACGTAGGTTTTCAATGGAAAATTGTAAACCAGTTAGAACCCCAATGGAAGCGAATCTCAAGCTAGAGAGACCAACTAATTTGAACGAGAAGGCGACGAAAAATTACTCATATCAAAGTTTAGTTGGCGCGCACATGTATCTATCGGTCATGACACGATCTGACATCGCTTATGCTGTTAACTTTTGAGTCAGTTTAATTCGTGTTATGATTTGGAACACTGGAGAGCAGCTAAGCGAATATTGAGGTACCTTAAGGGTACATCAGAATATGGCCTGTTGTACAAGAAAAATAATTCTAAATTATATGGCGTGGTTGACGCAGATTGGGGAGGAAATCAAATAGATAGGCGTTCCTAAATGGATATGCTTTCATATTTTCAGGAGCTCCCATCAGTTGGCAAGCACGAAAGCAAAAGACGGTGGCATTATCCAGTACGGAAGTCTGAATATTTAGCATTATCTGAGGCTACCAAAGAGGCACTTTATCTTAAGGGCATCCTGAAGGAAATCGGTTTCGAACAAGGTTCAATTACGATGTACAATGACAGTCCAAGCGCCCAGAGCCTTGCGAAATCTTTTGGTTATCATCAACGCACTAAGCACATTGACATTCGACATCACTACATTCGGGAAAAACTAAACTCAGGCGAAATTGAACAAGTTTACATGTCTACAGAAGATGTGCCAGCAGTTATAGCCAAAAAACGATATAAACAATATGCTGAAAATCGGCATTTGACTGCAAAGTTCGAAGGTCGATTAAAAAAAAATACGAACTAACATAAACAAACGCCGCGATACGGGTCTTCTAATTTAGCCTCTATTTTCACCCCTGACTCTCAGAGTCGACCTAAATTCTGCACCTGAATTTGTTCCACAGTGTATTTAAAGGTTAAAAGCATCTTCATGAAATAACGCAACAATTTCATAAAGAAAAAATACAATATATGTTTTTATAAATAATTTTTGGCATAGTTTTCTAGAAAGATCTCGAAAAGAAACTTTAGTAACCTTTACAACTTATAGTTTTAAAAGTATACAAAAATATGTATGTATATATACAGTGACATTTAAACATGATAATCTATTCCCTTTTTTCATAGCTCTTGTTAATGTTTGATATTAAATAAATCTCGAGATATGTAATAATATGTTGAAATTAACAAAATCGGCGGAATCTATAAGAGTTTTAAGAAATTTATGAGATGAATAGGAAATTAGTATTCATTTCGAAATTAAAGTAGCACAAGCCTAGAAATAAATCATATAGCAAAAATATAAAAATATCAATATATTTAAGGATAATTAAGAGTTCTTTAAAACTAAGTTCTATGTATATGTATCAATATACTGATAATAATATCGTATCTAAAAGAGGTTCATAGTGTTTAAAAAATGTGTTCATTTCATATACTTTTTCCAAGCCCTACAAAAATATATATAACTCCACGTATATTACACACGTTGGATATATTTACTTTCTAGTTAATATTTCGGTTTCTATTAAATTTTTTATATGCAACAACTTTTCTATCGCTTTTGAGAGTTTAATCTTACCGATTTATTTTGGTTGGTATTCCTCTGTTAAGCGCCAAAAACGAGTTAAAGAGTAAATCAAAACGTTATTTTTCCTTTAACTATTCAAAATTTGCTTAAAAAAATAAATATTTTGTATAGAAGTCGCAAATTTTGAACTTCAAAGTCCTGCTTTACATTCAGTTTTAATTAAGTCTTTTTAAGTGCTTTTAGGAATTTCTTTCCAGTATAACCTTTAACTTTTGGCCATAGTTTTTTGTTTATATTAGAGGTTGGTATAAATTTGTGATTCAAGCTACAGAATCGCTACTTTTCATATCGCGTTCACGAAAAAAGCCTCTTTCAGTTTTACATTCTCGTATGGTAACTGTTTCAAAATTAACTGTCACATCTGTAATAACAACTTTGTCTGAAATATTACATTTCGCTGGCAACCAGAAACGAGGCGGTAAAGCTTGCGGGGATAAAGGGGTAAGAGATTGAGATTTTTGTTTGGGCGGTGAATTATCCAAATGCTGATTACGCTGGATGTTTATACTATTTGTGTTGACGATATTGTTATTGTGATGAATGTTATTGTTATCAGTTTCATTTTGTGATTCCGCTTGTGAGGACGATTCATCATCATCTTCATCTTGGCCATTATACTGTTGGGGTTTTTCTGAAGGTGTGGCTTGTTCTGGCCTTGAAGCTGGAGTTTCCGGTGACAAAGGTTCGGTTTCCGCTTTCAGTGGTGTAGAAATGGGTGTTGCTGTATCAATTGAACAGTGTATTTTTGATGGTGGTGGTCCATCTGGTGATGTTTTAATAGTAACACCTATTTTACCCGATTCTTTTAATACTTCTGCTTTACGTTTTGTGCCAACCTCCTTTCGACTTAGCGGTTGGTCTTCCGAACTCGAAGAATTCGTATCGACTTCGGGTATAAAAGCCAAAGACGATGAATTTGATGTGACATTTTCTCTTCTCTTGATTTCACCATGAGCATGCGGTGATGCGGACCGTCTACTTGACGTACGATCCGCTTTAGAACTGTGATGATGATGGTGGTGGTGATGATGATGTTTCTTTTCCTTGTCCTTTTCTTTTTCCTTATCTTTATCGTGATGATAATGATGGTGATGATTATTGGCTGTGGCGGATGTCAGAGAGGAAGATGATGCTGCAGCTGTAGTACTTGTGGAGATTGTGCTTAATGACGTCGCTGATGTTGAAACATGGTTTGGTTGAGCATCTTCTTCGGTAAAAGTATATTCATCATCTGATTCGGGTTCAGGATCTCGTTCTTTCTCTTTTTTTTTAGGACCACGCTTTGACGGTGTACCAGAAGATTTATTACCTTGTTCATAGATTTCAATAAGTCTACGATCTAAAATATTGACTTCGGGTTCCCAGGTGTTGTAACGTTGATTCCAACCCTTCCATTTAACGCGGTATTCCACAACGCCCTAAAAAAATGTCGAATAAACAATATATTAATTAAAAATTCAAAATATTGTTAGCCCTGCTGGACTTTAAGCGTTAATTGTCTAAAAGCCATTAGTGCAATTACTAGAAAAGTAAGCGTTAGATCCATCGGGGTTAGAGTTTATATAGAAAAGTACTAGTGCTGTTAAGTACTAGTATCTAAAGCTGAAATTTTTTCTATACAAAAGAATTGGTAAGAAACTGGTTCTAAAGCACCCAATCGGGTACAAATGTACTAGTATACGCCTAGAACTAATGGCACTAGTGATTCTTGAAACACACTCAGTTCTTATTTAAGCATTAAGATGGTGTAGGAAATTTACAGTTAAGAACTAGTACTGGTGATTTGTATACTTGTACTAGTTTAATACTAGTTAAGACAACAGAAGTATTCTTAGTGTTAATAAAACAACTGCAAATCAAATGGTTAAAAGCATTTTTCTTTGTCAAATATTGTATTTTATTCACATAAACATTTTTTTTTCAAAATAGTACTAGTTAACATTAGGAAATTATTTTTTCATGCAACCTTTCATCAATGTAAAATGCTTAAATTTAGCACATTGAAATAGTCAGCAAACTTTAAAATTTTATTTACTTAAAAATTTATATATTCATTAATATGCATATCTATAATTTCTATGTTTTCATTTAATTGTATTATAAATCCAACGGGAAAATCATATAAAAAGGTGTTTTCTCAAATACTTCGAAATATGAAGTTACAAGGACTTTAGGTGGCGCATTATCACATCCTCCGCTTTTACTTATTTATTTAGTTTCTTTCAATATCAATAACTTGAGGCCATAATCAATATATATAACTATGTACATATGTATAATAGCATATATATGTAATTAAGGAGATTTCTTATAATTAAACTACAAAGATATATATATTAGCAAATTTTTGAAGAAGTTTTAACTATTTCAAGCAAGTTATAGTGGTAAGAGCTTTGGACCCTAATTTATATATGGTATATAGAAGAAATAAATGAATACTGATAGTAATATACTAATGAAAGTTTAAATTATTAGAATATTTAAGATCATATTACAAAATTATGTGAGTAACAAGCCAGGGCAATGCAAACGATTATTAGGATCAAGGAGTGCTCCAAAACCGAAGTAAATTTTGGAATTCTTATCTGCCTGTTTTTAGTTGACGTGCAAAACTCAAACATTTTAACCATATACACAGGCTTATACCTCGTATAGAAATAGAGAAGGATTCCTATATGTTACAAACTTAGAAAATGGAAACCGCAGAACCCTCACGATATAATTTGAAACATACTGCCGAATTCTAAGGCTATAGAGATATCTTACAACTCTATTAAAATCCATCATAATTTTCTTCAAGATATAGCCAAAGGTTCCAGAATATACCTCCAAGTAATATACAAACAAGGGCATTATGATACCATAAACAATTTAATACTTCACATGAAATGGTAGTATCAATTCCACACCACACAATCTACGCAAAGTGCAATTTTAACCCTAGTCTCCGCAGCATCCACATGACACTCAAAACTCAACACTCCAACAAAGTCCACTGTTTTATTTGGTTGCAAACCCAATATTACATTCGGGATTTCACATTAAGAATAAACCTGTTGTTTATCTCTGATAGCGTTTGTAAAGAGTTGAAACAATTCATATTGTAATGATCAAATTGTATTTCAAAACTATATATATATGTATATATATATATATATATACTATTACGTACTTCTGTTTTTGTGGAACTCCTAACGAAGTTTTAACGACTTTTTTAATAAGTTTAAGCAAGCTACCAACCATTTATACAAGGAGTAAGGAAGAGCTTTTAACATGATAATATTGCAAATATACAAGTAAATGGATGCCCGGTTTGATGTAAATTTGCAAAGACTTTCACGCGGTTATGGTCATAGTCATTAAAGAACTTATTTTGCGACAATTAAATTACAAATATAATACAAAAAATATTAAACCACATTATCTTTATAACTTTTTATAAATAAGAAAATGTGAAGAGCAAATATCATACAGATAAAAAGCGAATATAAAAATCAACAGGCAGAAACCGGTATAAAATTCTAAGAAACAACGGTGTCTGTTTTAAAATGATTGATCCTCTAACAGAAATAAAATTTAAAAATAAAAGATGGTTGCCGACTATTTTGATACACATTCGTGGCATTTTATTATCGTATTTTCCAAAATATCCGGCGCCAACTGTTTGCATTCTGTGGTTTGTTGGCATAAACCCGTGACTTCAAATATACCCAAAAAAAAGTCTGAGATAGTTAAATCGCTTATGATGATTTTCGACGTTTTCGTCCTCTTCGTTGTTGAGATTGAAGATTGCTTTACAGTTGTATACAAATGACGTACGATACCATTTGAAACATTATAACATCTTCCGATAGGAGGTTTCATTTTGCGCCACTCTGTATTATTATAAATATGGAATTGTTGTGGGTTATAAATTGACTAATTATGCATATTGAGAACAATGATTCTTTTCGGTTTTATCACAATTTAGAATAACAATTTCAATTAGCTATTATTAAGAAAATAAATTTAATTTTAGGAAATATATTGATTAAAAATACCACCTATATTAAAAATACATAAATATACATACATATAATAATATATGCTCATACATACTATATACATATAACAATCTATATTTTTCGGCATTTGCACCACTTCAAAGGAAGGTGATTTCCTAGTTGTTTACAATTAAATAAAATAATACAAAAAATAAAGGTAAAAATTACAGCAGATGACGGAACCATAAGTATCAAAAAGGAGCACGAGACAAGAAAAAAGAACTAACCACGTAAAATAGTTTGTGTTTTTGTGAATGAACCAAAGAACAGCTGCCAGCAGATGTTAAGAGGATTATTAATGCAGGCTGGTATTGTTGTTTTTGTTATGTATGTATATTAAAATACAGTACATTTTTGAAGGACTTTTAAATAACAAGGACATATGATAAAGAAGCAACTAGAATATAGAATAACATTTAGTTTTACCTTTCTAATGCGTTTTTGGATTATACGCTCTGCAGCGTACACCCGATCATCCGAACTGCCCATTATGTTATCCAGTTTGAAGTCTTTTAATGAACTTTTTCCCAATATAATAAAATTGCTTTTGCCTGTTAGATAAATTCAACTTTGATTGTAGCCTATATCCAATTACACTTTATTTAATATACCATATTCTAATTAACTTATTATTATACGTATGTTGTTTACAGAAAACATTTGAATAATATAAATTTGTTTTCCCTCCGAAAAGGCATTAAAACCAAAATATAAAACAAATAAATGTAGGCAAAGTAAAAAACAGAAAACGTCCTTCAAATATTTATAGTTTTATCTCTTTTAATCTCATGTAGAATCTTGTGCACTAATTATTCATAGTTTTTCTCTTTTCTTCTAGTCGCACTTTTTTTTAGACACTTCCAATCTTTTTTACGTGCTTTAAATTAGGGATAATTTTTGCATTTTTTAAATCATTTGTTTTAAAATTTTTACAGAAATAATTAGTATTTTTCTGTAGTTTTACGATGTGTTATCAATTAATTTATTTTATTGCTTTGTGCATGTTTTGAAGAGGAAATTGTTTACTTGAAATTTTCTACGTCTTTTTTCACTCGCGTCGGTGTTTTTTTCAACAACAGTGATGCCACAGCAGATGACATTAAATTTACAGAGTCGTATTTTTGCGAACGAAATAGCAGTGTTACCAAAACCTTTTATAATAAACTAATATAATTAATTTTTAAGTACTTCTAATTTTTAGGCATGAATTCGTTTTTTCTTTCTATTCAGAAAGAGAATTATTTATTTATTTTCTATGCCGCTACACACGTTATCAACATTCTTACTGTTTTCAAGGTTGTCCAAATTAAATAAATAATTCTCTTTCTGAATAGACAGAAAAACGAACTCATGCCTAAAAATTAAAATTACTTAATAATTAATAATATTTGTAGTTCGAAAAAAACAATAAAACTTAAAACTATTATATTTATTTTTTTATTGAATCACGTTAAAATCTGTGATATACATTTCAAACAATTGCATTGCGCTCACCAATTAAAATTTGCGGTAATTACATTGTCGCGCTAAAAACGTAAATATTGCTTAATTGTACTAGAAGTAAACATTTAAAGAATGTTTAATAAAAAACGTTATAATTTATATAAATCCTGAAAATTTCTGATAAAATAAAAAAACCCAATTTCCTAGTTTTATATAACAAATAAATAAAATATTTATAATGAAAAATTTTTACACTTTTTACATTAAATCCTTGTTAAAATTACATCTTACTATCACAGCTATAAAATTCAAATAAAAGCCTGTAATGGGTTTTAATGAATTGTATAATATTTGAAACGAATTAATGAATTGTATAATATTTGAACGTTAATATTTTCTTTAAAAAAGTTCGCAAAATCTAAGTTAATGGATTCATGTATCTGACGACAAACTAAATTAATTTTCATATATTTAAAAAAGTATGAAAAACAATTAAAAGTTAGTTTAGAATAATGTTATTTAATGAATTTATGTAAGGTTCTCCACATTAGGACAGAAGTTTAAAATAATTTAGTGTAAGCAAAATAATATAAAACTGATGGAATTTAAAATAAAAAAGAAATATTAATCAATATTAAATATGGTCCTGATACAGTTAGTTGAAAACAAATTTAGCTTTTATATGGTAATTTTGGCAAGATAATGCTTTGAAAAATTAATCGTTTTATGTTTTCGCTTTCGGTATAAATACTATTGAAACGGTTTATAGATTCCTAATTTCATTTATTACACTTTGGCTTGGCCAACCATAAATTTGTTCGCACATTGAGAGAACATCTGCCAAATAACGAGAGCAAATGTGTTTGTAGTCTTCTGTTTTAAGAATACGTGTATATATTCCTGTTCAGTTTCTCTCATCGAGATTATATGGATGCTTTTAGCATAGTGTATGTAGGGGTGTTTACATACACACATAAATTTTATATTGCCTGTATGTATATTGTTTGTGTAGTGGCATAACAGAATTGTGCGAACAATTGTTCGGAAAACTCGGCGGTCTTCATTAGC
Organism: Phania funesta; assembly: GCA_963932375.1. NCBI lineage: Eukaryota > Metazoa > Arthropoda > Insecta > Diptera > Tachinidae > Phania > Phania funesta. The sequence continues at coordinate 74,164,887 of OZ010656.1, forward strand.
CAAATTTCTGTGCTAGCAGCAAAATGTGCGATGCTTAACTATATTTATGGCTAGTAAAGACGCCATGTTAGTTTGCATTGAGCTTTTGTTGCAAAATATTCAATATTGTGTAATAAGTACAAAAAGTGTGCTTCCGAAAATTACGCCACTTTTTACTAAGGCAAATTTTTTGTACTGGCAACTCTATACAAATTGCATATTGTCATTTCATATACTTCTTTCTTTTCTTTTTCTTTCTTTGAAATCTCTCACAGGAAGTCAGATAACGGCACATTTATAACTATATTTCTCCAAACAAATAATGAATTATATGTATGTAGTATTTACCACAGACTATATTCTGTAGTATTTACGTTTGTCTATCCATAATTCTCTCGCAAAATATGTCGGTCAAAGTATTGCCGAAATGTCAAAGGCATTATTAGTACAAGTATAGATTTAAAGGAAAAAACTGCTAGAGAGACAACGAAAACTAAATAGAAAATTTATTTAATTAATGAAAAATGGGCCAATTATTAAAAAATATTATTGAAAATGCATTAAAAATCACAAACGAGAAGAAGTTAAATGAAAAATTAACAAATAATTAACCATGACTTTATAAATGATAACAAAATTATATACCAAAGGTGGAAGGGGCAGTGTTAAGAAAAAGCCTTATGGTATAATATACATATGTACACGCATACAATTTTAAAACTAAATCTTTCTTTAAGGACGATTGAACAATATAAAAAACTTAAAAAATACTAACTATAACTATTAAAGAATATTATGTTAACAGTTTCATTAGCCCTGTGATAGTGTAATAGAAAAATATGACCAAAATAATATAACCAGCCAATTGTTATGAAAAGTATGAAATAAATAGAACATCAATGACGTGAACAAATAATAACCCTATGTATTTTCCCTCGAGTTTAGACAAATTAAACTTAAAAGAATAATTCAATAGAAGCAATTTAATATGTAAATAAATATCTCAATATATAAACTTAAAATTTTGTGCTTTAGCAGTTAACGATAACACCAATTTTTGTCGTATTTAATATAATATACCATAAAAAATATATACTACATAATTAATATTAAATATTTTAAAGACTTATTCATTTAATTAAAAAAAGTTTATGCATTAAAAACATAAAACATTTGAGACGAAACTGAGGAACGAATATTAATTTAGGGAATTTATTCAATAAAAAAGAGAACATATATTGTCAACACCAATCATTAAACTTAAACCATACAATAACTAAGAAATATAAAATCCGTATGTTATAAATAGTCAAAATTTATAATAAAAATATACAAAATTGTTAAAAGTAACATAAATATATTTAAATAAGCTTCTAACTCTATGACTCTATTACGCATTATATTACAACAAAAAATAATATAAACGAAAATAAAAACAATGAAAATTGTGGATGAATATTACTGCCAAAACAAAAATATCGTTAATGTCAAACAAAAACAACAAAGAAATACGAAAGTGTCAATAAAAACTCTCACTTGCCGCACTTTTGTCATAATAGTAAAAGCCATAGACATTGGTAATAAACGAACAGCAAAAAAGTCCTGCTGCAATTAAAATATTCTCAACCAAAATCTAAAACTCATCGCAATGATTTTATCGTGGATTTAATATAAACAATTAATGTTTATTCAATAAATTTAAAGAGACAACAACCGTGCGCAGACTTTAAATGAGTTGGAGAACCGCTTGCCAAATGCAAGTGAGTATGTTCATGATTTTTTTCAAGTGTAAGAAAACCAGAGTTTTTGGTAGTTTTAAAAGTTACCGAATTTATCCGTAATTAAAAATCGTTGAGAGTGAAGGAAAAATAACACTTTTCGGGAAATGAATAAAAACATTAACAACGGTAACTGATATTAGTTTTGACATGTGTACAAACACTCAGTAATAAGACAACATTGACATCTTAACAATTTCGGCGGTACTTACGGTAGATACGAGGTTTTTGAATTCCGTTTGCATTTCATTAGTCTTAAAAAAAATCTTATCGTTATCAAAATTCAAAGTTTTATTTTACGTCAAAGAAATGCCAAAGAACATATCTTACTAAAATTCTGAATTTCGAAAAAAATGTAGATTACGAGGCTTACGTAGAAGGATTACGTTGTGTTTCTTAATATTTTTAATACCCTGCAGCTATTTTTAGAATTTGTCTTTAACCATAAATTCATGTTTCATGAAAATGACTTTGAATGTGAATAAGGTAAAATTGCAGGCAATTTGAACTTGTTAGGATATTTTTTTCAGTCTTCCATTTAATTTTTTTTCCCTTATTGTATTGGTATGAAATGATCAACATTTTAGCTCATTTGCGAAAAAACTCCGAAAAAATGATTCCATTTCACGGTCGTTAAAGAAAATTCACATTTCAAACCCAATTACGGGACTTAATACTAATTTTGTATGATTTCTTAGACATTAGGTCAAGGAACCACAATTTCAATCAAATGTGTCACTTTGTGGAAATTAAATAGTTAAAGAAATTTAGTTATTACAGGATTCGAAACGTAGGACTGACTGTGCCGGATCTTTTAGCCAAATTTAGTCAATATCTAATTAATTTTTTATTATATTTTTTTGTTTTTTTAATTGTAAGAAATATTCAACTTTTAGAAACTAAACAAAACATTATGATAACATATTAATATTTTTAATTTTAGGAGACAAAATACAACCAAAGCTAAATTCTAACTTCAATATAAAGGACCAAAAAAAAAAAGAATGCTGACTAAGCTAAACAAAGCAATGAAAAAGCTTTTATTAAAACCCAATACGTAGAAAGCTTAATTATTTCCAACGAAAGAAAACAACATGTTGAAATAGTCACTATTACAACACGTATTTAGTATCTAAAGTTTAAGTAAAAACATTTAGAGCTTTCATTGAAAAATACCGGTAATTCAAATCAACTATAAAAGCTCCCACCCTTTTCAAACTTTAAAGCAATAAAAAAATAAATAGCAACACAAACACCAAATTAAAAACATATCTACTACAAACGTATATTTATAATTAACTAACTTTAAAAGAAAAGTCATCACAACTCTATAAAGTTTTAAACTTTAATTGTTCTAAAAGTTCTAAAAACAACTTAATAAATGTCACAAATACCTGATGATGCCAGCAGTATGAGCGATGATGTTTTTGAGGATCCTGAAACTACACAGCGTCGCTTAGAGGAGTCTAGGCGTCGTAAAGCTTATTCGAACGCCGAGTATAGTATAACTCGAGGTTCTGGGTATTACGGTGATGGAGCTCTGGCATCATCTGAATATTGTCGCTCCCAAGTAACCACTGGCTACCCGGGTTATAGACCACCACGTGAAGCTTTGCAAATGTATGCCTTGGAAGATGCTGGTTATACAATAGATGATTATGACGATGACTGGCGTTCATATCACTATGATGAGGTCGGTATGCCATCACATATGCCACATCAACATTTACCACCATTTGATGATACGGTCAATCATAAGGTGAGAAAATAAGCTTCTTGGATATCTATAAAAAAAAAATTATTTTATTGACTTAGATTTATTTTTACTTTGAATCAATGCCGCGTGCTCTTTATATAATTGTATTTGAATGTATTTTATTTTATATTGTTTTCTTTTATTTCATTTAATTTCATTTTATACAACATTATTTTATTAATTCAATTTAATTTAATTTTGTTTTGTTTTGATTCTTGATTTGATATTCCGATAGGATTGACGGAAATTCGTTCCAAAAATATTTTATTATTTTTTATTTTTTATTTTATTTTGTTTTATATATCTTAGTTTAATGCTATTTTATTTTGTTATATTATTTTGCTTTATATTATGTTATATTATACTATTTTATATTATTTTATTTAATCTTGTTTTATTTCATATTTATTTATTTTATTTCATTTCATTTTATTTTTGTTAATTCGAAGGTTTATTTAGAACGACAAGAAGATGGTTTTTCTTAGGCGTGTGTGGTACCTTCTGCTGATGTTGAATACCCTGCTCAAGGAAATTATCAAAAAGTTTGGTGACCTTCTCAGTACTATTATCGCTGTGAATTGCCTTTTTTCTGATCAGTTTGACTTTCCACTAGGTTTCTGATGATTTAAAGTTTTTCAAAAACTTCGCTTTTTTGCTTAATAAAAAATATAAAAAAACATTCGGGACATATTCGTTGTAAACGTAACAAAACACCGCGGATCATCTACTGATTTTATGTTTATCGGTCCTCAAGCGTTAGAGAGATCACTAAGAGTTTTAAAATGCAGGTGGCCGTAACGAGTATGCCAAACTACTGCATCATTTGCATTTAAACAATAATCAAATAGACAAATTTCAAATAAAATTTGCTTTAAGTAATTCTCTACCACTGTCGTCAATTAATGTACCGTTAGACACTAAAAAAAGTCACTCTGCAGACTTGGAACAGATGAAAATCACTTAATGTTATGCTGCCTTCTCTAATCTTAATTTGAACGCTTCCTTTTGCTTCCGTTTTTGTGAACTAGTCACCAGCTAGAATAATTTTTTCTTTGTTTTGGGTAAACATAATAAAATTCCGACTGTCGCATCAGATGTGCGAAGTAGCGCCGCTGTCAATGTCCGAAGATGCTTTGTTTAGGTCCGCTATATGAGTATTTGTTTGCTCTTTACAAAGCGAATGAACATTGTGGAGTGGAGCATTTTGCGACCGGCTTTGTATGACAGTTTTTGCATAGTGACCACGCTTCTCATTTGATTTCAATACAAATGCTTATTGTCCGGCACCGGTATCTTCTTTTTCGTTGATTTGATTACGTCTTTCGGATTCCTCTAACAGTTTGATTTTAAAAATGTCATATGAAGGTAATGTATCTCTAGTCTGTATGGCTATTACAAAATTTTCTAAATCTTTTGAACGACCCATCACCCATTGAGGTTCCAACTTTACCAAGTTTTTCAACAATTTCGACAAACGAATTTACAAACTGCACCATAGTGTCATACGACATAGTGAGTGATAATAAATTTATTTTATTTTACTCAACTTAATTTAATTTTATGTAGTTTAATTTTACTTTATTTGATTTTTTTAAATTTAATTTTATATTGTTTTATTTTATCTTGGTTTATTTCATTGCGTATTATTTTATATGCCACATCTTTTTACTTTATTTTTCTCTAATTTATTTTTTGTTATTTTATATTATTATAGTTGATTTGGTTTCTTTTTATTTAATTCTATTGTGTTTTTTTTAAACTTATTTTATTGTATTTCATATTATTTTATTCTATTATGTGTGTTGTTATTTTATTTAATTTTGGCTTATTTCCTTTTGTTTTCTTTGTCCTTGTTTTATTTTATTTAATTATTTTATTTTATATTATATTATTTGGTCTTCTTTTATTTCTTTCCTTTTCATTTTATTTTATTTTATTTTGTGTTCTTATGTTCTTTTATTCCATTTTGTTTTATTTAGTTTAATATTATTTTTTATTATTTTATATTAATTTATTTTAGTTTATTTTATTCTATTTTATTACAGTTTATTTTGTCTTTTTTTATTTCATTATGTGTTTTATTGTATTTCTTTATTTTCTTTTATTTCACTTTGTTTCGTTTCATTTATTTTCATATCACTTATTTTATTGAAATTTATTTTACGTTATTCGTTTCTATTTTCTTTTATCTTGTTTTGTTATTTTATTGTATTGTCTTTTACTCTATATTATTTTACTTTATATTATTGTGTTTAATTTAATTTTGTTACAATGAATTTTGTTAATTTTTAAAAAGTGTTTCATTTCACTTAATTTTTTACTTTAATTTTTAATATAATTTTATTTTATATTTATTTACATTATATAAAGACATTTTCTTAGATTTTTCCATTTTGTTTTAATTTATTATATTTTTTATTAAGTAATTTAAACTTTTAGGCATGAGTTCGTCTTGGAATGCATTTTCTATGCCGCTACACACGTTATCAACATTCTTCGAACTCTTGCCTAAAAATTAAAATTACTTAATAATTAATAATATTTGTAGTTCGTCAAAAAAAAGAACAATAAAACTTATTTTATTTTTGTTATTTTTTTTTAATTTATGGTGTTTGATTTTATTTATTTTATATTATTTTAAATTATAGAATATGCAAGAATTTTAAATGTTTAACTCTCGTAATATAATTGGGAATTATCACTTTCATATCGATAATAAGCCATTACAATATCGATCGCAGCATAGATCGATTGTGTAATACTATAGACCATGCATGTTTAAACTGAAATGCTGAGTATGAAAAACTTAGGCGGTACAAATACTAAAGTTCTACAGAACTCATATCATAATTGATAATAAAAGGAATCTAAGCGTTAAGACTAAAGGCTAGTCACATACTTAACTCTCCATTTCATCCTAAAAAAGCTTTAGTGCATACTAAACGCCATTAACAAACATTGCCCCAATGGATGAAATTAAAATTGTTTAATTTTTTGTAACTAATTTTAGACGATATTACTAGGTGATTCTGGAGTGGGTAAAACATCTTTTCTGGTTAAGTACAACACGGGAGAATTTCGTTTGGGGTGTTTTTCTGCCACAGTCGGTATTGCATTAACGGTAAGTATGAAGTAATGTAAAATATATAAACACATACATATGTACGTAAAATAAACTCTGCTGCTGTACTTGTAAAGCTTGTATACAAATGTTGCAGGAACATTTCTGAGGTTTATAAACAAATTATTTACGTAGACACTTCTCATGTTTACTTAAACTTGTTGCATTAGGAGATTTTCTAGACATTTTGGCGCCTTTTTTATTTGATTTTTTTAATACATATTTGCTGATGTTGTATTGCTCATTGACTATATGAAATATGGCTGTCTGTACAAATACTTCAGTTTGTAAAGTGTTTTCATAGCATTTGGTTGTCATCACTTGTTAAATACGCAGTAACACAGTTTACTTGTACTAATTTTAATATTAACCATTATAGTAAAACCTTGCAAAATATAATGTAGAAAGAGCGAGTACATATAAAACAGCTTGTATATAACACGCTTCCCGTTTAAATGTGTGTGTGTGTGTGTCAAAAAGTATTGTGTATAAAAACTAGAGTGACTGAAAATTCATAAAATTACGTTTGATGTGGCTTGGTGTTTTACATAAACGTATAAACATATACATACAATCATACATGCATACTCATCAGACATCCATATTTTTTGCTATTACGGTTATGATTGTTTTTGTGTTTGTTTTTGAAGTGTTTGCCATGACATTGATTTTGCTTAAACTTTTATATCGTAGGAGTCAGGGATGGGAAATTCTTTCAATTAATTTTTCCAAAAAAAAAAGATGTAAATTTCGTAAATTATAAATGAAATTTTACGATGGCTGCCTTATTAAAATTTAAATAATCAGTTCTTTTTTACAACTTTTGGTTAAAGGACGTGTGACCACCTTTAAATACAACCAGATATTTAATTAGAAATATTTGTTTTAAGAATAAAATTGAAAAGTTGCTTAGATGTTACTTTTATGGAGAATTAAAATTACCTCTTATGCTAAGCGAGTCTTTATAAGTATTTAGCTAGCTGCTAGCGTCAGCTCATCGGCAAACCTCCGCCATAATTTTTAAAAAAGCATGATATATATTATATTTAAAATTAAATCTTAAACAGGCTGGCTGAACGGCAGGCTTTTAAACTAAAGTCAATGCCAGAATTTATATGGAAAACAAAACCAAATTTAAAACATTTTCATTGTTTTTCATACAAATTTTTAAGCTGTGGAAGTTAAACTTAACGCTTCACGTTTTACTGCATTGTATGAACAACAATAAAAATGTTATAAAATGTATGAAATTTATTTTTGTTTTCTATATAAATTCTAGCGTTGCGACAAATTAAAAAAACAAATTTCGATTAAAAACATAAACGTTTTTAAAAACACATCTCTTTTTTGTACTTTAATAGCATAAAAAAATTTGTAAATATTAATTCTTTAACAAATTTGACATTTGGGCTCGATAGAATCAAATAAAGAAAAGGCAAATAAAAGAGTATTATTATTTAGTGTCTTAGAAGGGGTTTCACTGATTTGAGTATACAATTTTTTATCCCCTTCTACAACTCTGGTATTTGTGGCCAAATAGTTTTGTGTGTAGTTGTTGGTATACTTTTGAGCTCTTAAACACAAACAGTACGAACATTAATTAAAGCTTTCCGTAGCGCATGGATTTCAATGTGAGAAAGTGAATTTAAGTTTGCGAGTTTAAAAAATGTTTCCTTATCATATAAATCACTTAATAATGCGCAACTTTAAGAAAAATAATGATAATGATAATATGCACTGCATGTGTAAAAATTTTCATAATATTTTTATGTAACTAAGGTTTTTTGAGTGTATGATCCACATTTAATTTTTCATATTGTTGATACGCTCATGTCTCGCCTCAAAGGAATAAACAAATTTTTACATAGCCATTAAAAGAAATCTTGGGGATATATTTTGTTTAAATTGCACATAGTATATATGTTGTATTACCAATCTGTTACACTAACAGCTGTTATCCTTTTTAAATCAATTTTGTGTATAATATTTTGTTGTGTAGAAAAACGGTTACAAAAAACTTATGGTCTTAGAGAGAGGTAATGATGTTGTAGTTAAATATGTATTAAATAGGATTATTGGCAATTTAATAAGAAATTTACGAGTCGTAAGAGGAAACAAATAAAAGCCATATTGGAATCTAATAAAGTAATATGAAGTTGTAGAAAAATAGCCGACGCAGCCCTGCGAAAAAATGATTTTTTCTCTGTCTGGAGGCCGACTAAGGAAAATAAAAGTAAATCAATCAACTACGGTGTTGGATATCAAATTGATGCTGGCTATATTTCATCAGATGTACATCTATTGATGAGTGCTATAAAGACAAGAGTATTCACTCTTTTATAGGCGAAGTATGGAGCATATTGCTGGATAACGATATAGAATTGCCTACATCAATAAGTCGCCAGGCGTCAACTTTTAAAACGCGGCTACAAGTATATCTTTTTTGAGTTGGTCTCCTCTGCCGGAATCCATTGTCAGAACCTTGTTATTTTCCTTTTGTGTTCTATAGTGAATTGTTTCATATTAACAAATTTAACCCTTTTACAATTGAAACTTGTAATTTTTTAAATTATGGGCGCTGTTATGTAAAAAAAGCCAACCATTTTCATTGTAAATAAAATCGCTACTAATTTTTCATGAGTACATACATAAGAGAAACCAGTATTAGATACATATATAGGTTCTTCATATAATAACTTAATAATGTGGAAAACAAACAAAAGCGGATTTAATATTTTCTATCAGGCTTCTCAAAAGAATTTTCATTGAGTTTAAAATGTTAAAAATAATGGTCTTCTTTATTTTGAAAAGAAAACAAAGGGCAAAGTTTTTCTGATGTTCTAACATAAACTTATATACATAAATTAGTTACATAAGCTTTAAAATAGCATTGCTTCAACTGCTTGATACCAATACATTTTTATAAAAGAAAATGAACGCCTAATTAAGTACTCACAGAGTTTTTTTGAGTTATTACAGAATATTTAGTCAACTTCATATCCTTATTTCCTGTGCAATGCGTTTTTGTAAAATGCCACTAAAAAAATTTAATTCAAAAAACAATAGTGAATTCTTTAGGCAACTTCCTTTTTATTACACTTATACATATGCATGTATATTTGTATGTGTGTATTATAACAGTTCACTATGTTTTGGATTATTTAAATATGTATTCCGTTTTGTAAAAACAACCAGGTTTTCCACTGAAATATACTACAGGAAACCATGATCAACAGTTTCCGTCGTTTCTAGGCTGCTTCAATGACATTTCCAGATAAGCACTATTTGTAACTACGTATACTGAAGTAAAGGTTTTTCTAAAACATTGTTTTGTCTTCGCTTATAAAAAATTTTAAAGTTATTTATGGAATCTTCTGCTATTGCAACTTTGAAATTTTACGCTTAAAAAGATAATTTACAAGTTGAACGACCATCTGCCAGTTGCAAGGAGGGAAGAACAGTTCAAGCGCATTTTACAGAAAAGTTTGATTAAATTGGAAATTATTATTTTAAGAATGAATACTTTTTAGTAGTTATTTGGAGAAATAAAGAAAGCTATGAGGCATAATGTTTTTTGAAATTTTAGTTAGATTACACTTTTTACTCTGTATAAAATTCATGTTAAGACCTTGGAAACCATAGTTTTATTTTTAATTAAAATTCTTCCGTAAAAAACTTAACTTCCAATCTCTGTTACACAAACAATTGTTTTGGCATTTTGCCTAAAATACAACTTTTTTCTTTACTCGAAGCTTTTGTTAATTATAAATAAAGTTAGCAAGCTTTGTGAAAGAAAAGTAACACCCAGGCAACTAATTAAGTTTTTGAATAATTGTGCTACTTTCTTTGGAAAGGAAAAGATTTAGAGAAGACAGGCGGTGAAGTGGAAGGATAGAAATGAAGTCGGAAATTGCGGGTTATGTTTATGTTTAGAACAGTGATGCAGCGCCTCTGGTGATGTGTAGGCGCATTACTTGAAGTGAGAGTGATACCGAAAGAGGGCGCTGTGGTATATAATGAAGGTGATTTAGTACATATCTAAAAATGTATATTATTGATTGCCAGCGGCTGAGATACTAACACAGTCGTCTAAAGCCATCGAATGCTTAATACACACACAACGCGCTAACTACTTAAGCCACATAACCTTCTAAGTCACAAGTCATCCAATTGGGATTTACGAACTTTGAAAGTTAATAGCGGCCATAATGTTGATGCTACATCTGCCGAATTAATACAATCTTTTATAAAAATTACTTAAAAAAGACAATTTTGAAAAAAAGGTACTTTATTACTGTGCTAGAAACGCATACCAAAAAAGTACTTTTAATGAAAGTACTTTATTTAAAAAGTACCTTTTTAAAAATAGCTTTTACGACCCCGTTTTTTTATAAAAAATTTACCTTTTTACAAAAGTACCTTTCTATGAAAGTTACTTTTTATGGAAATACCTTTGTAGAAAAACACTTATTTGGAAAAGTACCTTTTTAAAAAAACTCATTTTCAGCCTTACTAACTGGAACTTCTCTGAAAAGAGGCCATTCTGGAAGCTATCGCCATCAAACATTTTCTTTTGGCCCGAATCGAATGATATGGTCATGGACGACATTTAGGATGTGTACCATGTCGTATTGCATACATAATGTTATACGCGGGCCTTTTTGAAAACTATCGCATATGACGTGAACATTACGAATTTATACTCTTTTTGGATGTCACTTGATAACTTATTTTGTAGAGCAAGTACTCCGTTCGCATCCTAATCAGTCAATGAGCAAAACATTTCATCTGATAATACAAAGGTACCACATTTGCGGCTCCACGTGACCCGTTGTTGCTGACGGCCTGTTAATCTAATCTATACATTCAACTTCATAGCAGAAGATACCGCACATTCGGGTGTTGAAATATTCTTAATTTAATTTAAAAATATTTTCACAGCGATTATTTCATATTAAAATATGAAATAACTTAATTTACTATTTTCATTTATTTCCATTTTGCCTACTTGCTCTTTGACATTTTGCTGATACTAATTTCAATCCAATTTGGCAAACAACTTCAAATTTGAATAACTAGTTTGAAATAATTACCCATGCAGTGTAGGCTTTTAGTTTAATTCGTTTAATTCCCCTGCAGAACGGCTGTGACAAATTAATTGTCGTGACCACTTACGTTCGTTTAAATCTATTTGTTTTGTTGAATATCTATTGCCAATAGTTTTGCCTACTTTTACCTAATTCGTTTTAATTTAATTCAAGTCAGTAGGCTGTAATGCATGCTTATGCATGCTCATGCACAAATGTGATTTATACTTTATGCTACTCATATCATATTTATGCATTTAAAAACTTAGCCAGTGATTTCCATTGCTATTTGTGGTCACCAATGGTTACATGCCAGCGTTTTTTTGAAATTATTTCAACATGCGCGTATTTGAGAAGATGGCAAATTAAATCTTAAATCTAGAGAATCGTTGATATAGTCAATTGAATTTTCCGTGCATTACAAAATAGAAAACAAGCCTGAAATGATGATATTTAGGAAATGTTTTCAAGAGATTTAATTTGCCACTTTTAAAACTACTGGGACTGGTGAATGGTGGCCTTTTGTCTGTTTCTGAGTATTTGTCTTGCACTCATGGTTTTGGTCAGTGTCTCCGAATGATGGTTTCGTAATTGAATATCATTTAAGCAGAACATTTTTCCACCATGTTGAATTTAAAATTGATATAAGTGGATACGGTTGGGATTTAGTTCAATTGGTTGGTTCAATTCTCAGATACTATTTGCAACCTTATATTCGAATAATGTATTCTAATTGGCTATATGATATAGTATTAAATATGTCATATTTGTTTAAATCGATTTTAGCACCAACGGGGCATGGCTCATGAAAAAACATACTTGCACATACGTTGTTTTTTAGGAATAAATTTAATAGTTCAGTTTTTACTATCTAATTATAACAAAAATAATTAATAATACTAAAAAAGTTTACATGTGTTTATATTGATGATTCTCCGGCGACTCTTTAATTTTTTAAGTCAGTTACGTTATTTTTGCGGTCATACAAACAGGCGAATGTCTGTTACGTTAAATTTAAAACGCAAAGGAAGGAAAAACTTCACTATTAATATTTTCGATTCAATATCTTATTAGGCTATAGAGGCTGCAGAAAAAGGCATTTTGAAAAATATGGTAGTTACGTTGTTTTTGCATTTAGGGCATTTAGGAAGTTGTGTATCGTTCTACATGTAAGAAAAAGCAGCTGAGATGCATTTTGTAAATAAAATAGTATTGCAAGGACTTTTTAATGTTCTTTTGCAGTTAGTTAGTCCAAATTATTTATTAAATGTTTGAGTTCGACGCTAGTTACTACGCAAGCAGATTTAAATTAATGTACGAATTACCAGGATTTTTTAATACTTTTAGCTAAAACTTATTGTGACATACGAGTGCATATGTTAATGCAGTATTCATTGTGCTATTTAAGAATAAATGGGCAGATACAAATTTCATGAAGTGTAAATAGTTGTCAGCATTTGACATCCTAAGGACGATGGCTATATTTTCAATGTAGGTGTCATGTACAACACAATATTTCAAAGATAAAAAAGCAATAAACCACTGCTTTATATAAAATGGAACTTTTAACATTCAACAAGCCACACACTTTGTAATGAAGAGTGGTAATAAAGAACGCCTTTTCTGGCTACTTTTCTTGATTTTTATGGTCAACTTTATTACAATAGTGAATACTTTGTATTGATTTCAAAAAATTAAAAAAACTTTATAGTTTAAGCTGAATATCAAAGTTTAGCCTTCAAATGTCATTTAAAAACAAATCTACTAAGTGGAGACTTTTTCTACTCAAATTAAATGTTTGACACATAAAGTTTTAAGTTTTGTTTTTTTTAAGATCGTGGAGATTGACTATTAGGGGTACTTTTTTTTTTTGTTTTTTCCTTGTAAATTTTTGTAGATTAAGCAAATGTAAGTTGTCTCTATTAAACCATTTTAAAAGTTTACCACAAACTAATACAATTCAACTAAAATAGAGTCGGAGTTTAAATTATCTCCAGATTGTCAATCACATATTCATTGTTTATCACTCTGGCCATTGGAAGGCTGTGTAATAATTCTAAACGCGACCAATTTACTTACAACTAACACTGGGTTGCACACCTAACCCGCTTTAAACAGGTTTGCGAGGAATTGTCATATTTTATTTATGAAGCAACTTCTTGATTTAAAACAAGACTTCCTTGAGTTCATATCGTCGCTCAAATTCTGTCATACGAGTAAATTTACATAATATTATACATTCAACTATTTGCCTTTGAAAATAATAAACAAAATTTACACCACACGCTAACAAACACAATGCTGGTTTGACCATGTCTGCACATTAAAGAAGAATCAAAATATGTTGGGAATAAATCTGAAGTTTTCAAATGGCTGGCCTGATTGTCATAAAAAGTTATTTACATTGGTGCATTGGAGAGGAGTGTTAGAATTCAAGTTTTGGTAACAAACTATTATCTCCTTTCTCCTGTGTGTGGTTGAACCATGCAAATAGCAAACATTTGTATTTAAGCCATGAAATCTGTTTTAGTACATATAAAATGGAATATTTGTCGAATTCACAAAGGCTCTTAAATGCATAGGTTTTACAACAATAACATGAAAAAAATGACTGACGTGAACAAGCCCATAATAGTTTCAAATCAATTACATAACGTTTTAATAAATCTGCACGACGAAATCCAAAGTAACTGTTAATTTTCTACATCGGAAATAAACTTAGCTCCAACAAGTAATACTAGAATAGAAAAAAGAGCAAAATCAATTCATATAAAAAATAAAACTAAAAAATAACACAATTACAATAAAACTATAAACATAGCACAAAAGGTTTCATTATTTTAGCACGTTTTATATTATAATATTTTTTAACTACTTTAAAATATTAGGACATTATGATAATATGATATCATCGTATCTCCTGTTAGATCGACTTTTTCTCCAATAGAATCCATAGTAACTAAAAATTTAAATATAATTTTATTTCCTGACGATGCTACACAAAGGCGTAGCGAAATATTGAATAAAATAAAGTTAATATTTATTATACTATATAATAAAGGAAATTATATTGAGCTTGGAAAAATTAAACAAACATATTTTTTTCATAGTTATCAAATTAAAAAGTAAAATGAAAATGTAAGAACAACAATTATTTAATATAATTTAAACATGCTAATTTTCCAAGTAGTAAATAAAGAATGAATTCACATTATTATTTCAGCATAAGCTAGCCTTTATGCACATTTCGATGGTTGCTTAAGCTGGCTCATCAGGAAACCGTTAACAAATTTATTTTTGTATAATTAAAAATATCGCATCGTATGCTTGTAGTTTTATACACAAAATGAGAATTGTTTATTCTATTATTATTTACACTGTCCAACAATTTGGTGACTTTGTTTTTTCTTACTTTTCTTCCCTACGCTTACTTGACTGGCTTTTTTTCCACTCAAATAATGTTGTCTGGAGGAATTCTTAAATTTTTAGGTAACACACAGTGATTTTAAAATAGGTGAACAAATATGTAAGTTTGCATAACTATTTATAAAACAAAAGGAATTATCGGTTTAATATATAATATTATAGAGGATTTCATTTTATATCGTACAGTACTACAAAAGACAATTGAAATTTCTATATTTTCGGTTATGTTTTTTATACTTTCCATTGAACGCTACACATCTTGTCTTTGGATCTCACTGTGTCCGACGTATTAATTCGGAGCAATTCGAAAGGAAGAATTTCGTATAGTGGAAAGTTGCCAATTTTGGGCAAAACTTTACTGGGCATGTAACAAATATTTTTTAGACATCATCGATGAATGTGAGACAGAAGGATATATTTATTATAGCTTCCCAAATGCACAAACCCTTTTTGCAACGTATTTTAAAAATTATGCGTTTTTAATAGGTTTATAATACCGAATAATTCGAAGTTTAAAAAATTGATATTTTTAAGAAACCCGCTTGAGCAAAACCAAAAAAAGCGGCCAGTTAAAACCGTGCGAATAACAAAGGTTCGATCTCTCTACATGTATAACTATCAATACTTAAGGTCTCATATATTTTACAAATTCCAAATTCTACCTTTTTAAATTTTTAATTGCTTTCTGGGAACAATTAAAAGATGCCATGTTTTATTATAATAATATAATTACTTCTTTTAAACCGCTGGCAAATGGACTTAGCAACTGCTTGATCCTGCGGCAATTAGTCTGTGGCTGACTTATTTACTGCAGTTTATTTCTGATAATCCGGCACTAAAAATGTACCCTTGTCACTTAGCATTTAAGTTAATTTATTAAAGTTAATACAAATAAAAAAAGTTACAAGTTGATACAATTCCAAAAAGTGGAGTTAACCGAATTGTGCAGTATTGATTTCTTTGGTAAATATTATCATTTTAAACTTTCAATAATCCATACCTGGCGTCACATAATTTTATGACTCGTTGTTGTTTAGTTTGTCTCTGCAATTTGTGACCTTTGTGAAGAATTTTCAATTAGAACTAATTATTTGCCTTTGAAACATCATGATATTATTGTTTAAATAAAATAAAAATTTCTTTTTACTGTTTAGCAATAAGGTTTGGTTACTTTTGTAATAGATTTTAATGAATTGTCTATAGCCGCAGGCCAAAACATTTCATTTTCACTGCACACAAAAGTAGCAAAACTTCAAACAACTTTCAAAGTTTTCGCTGCTACCCAGCAATAATATTATATCTCGTTGTATACAAATATCATTCTAATATAGTAAACATGTAAAATGTTACGCTTTCACTTAGTGTTATCAGAACTAGCGGTTAAGCCATGACAATATACAGTGTTTTTAATATTTTTTTAAAGAGAGTTCCACTCAGAATTAAAAAAAAAATAATAGCTTAAAATTGCTATTACTGTGCTATAAAGCTTGTATTAAAAATACAACAGCAATAGCAACATTTCGAACACTGCGCTGTTGTATGCTAAAATTATATTATAACAGCATACTAGAATCAAATCAAATTTATTTCTGAAGAGCAGCAGGAAAAGCCAAATATTTATGTTATTGCTTTTGCTGTTTTGTGCTGTTTGTCCATTTTTAAAGTTTAAGTCTATTAGTGCAAAGAACAATTTCACAATGATGTCAATATGATTGTTGCTATATTTCTGCTGTTGCTGTCTTCGGTGCTGTCGTATTTTTAATAGTACGAGCATAGCAATGGCACAAATATATTAATGAGAAACAAATGCTGTCTTGTAAGAGCAAATATTTTTCACTTTTTTATCTTGCTGGAATGTATTTATTTTCAACAGCACAGTAACAGCAAATCATTGCTAATAAAACTTGTAGAATTTGTAGCAAATTACATTTTTTTTGTGTTGTTGCTACTTTACAGCTAGACAGTTTAAACACAGCCTATTAAGTTATTAAATCAATTGAGTTACTTTCTTTGGAAAGGGCTAGATTAGAGAAGCCAGGTGGTGAAGTAGAGTGATAAGCTGTATTGTCTACGCCTGACTTGCAACTAGTTTGGCCGTATTAATAATTATTTTACTTCGATAACGGTTAAGTGCTAGAGCGTGATACTGAGGAATTAGGGCGCTTTGATATACACTAGTGTGGATAAAGTATATTTAAACGGTTGAGATACGAATCCAAGAGACTAAAGCCATTGAATGATTCAAAATCTACCTCCAACTACAGCTAGAGAAATGTCCAAGTGCGATGCTCAAATTAGTCTCTTTAATAATTTCATAATAAACGTTTTTCGCAAACCTGTCCGAATCCCTTCCCAAGACTAAAATGAAATCTTAATATTTAGGTCAAAAGCTGCTCTCAAAATACTTAATTTTAAATCAACCAAACTAAATGATTTCTTTTATATTTCGCATGTATTAGAACGCATATTTGAAAAAGAGATAATATATTAAAATTCAATTTAAGACAAATTGTTACTTTTAATTTCAAATTATTTTTAAATCTTTCTCAACTCCCAATCGAATCCGCTTGATTGCTAGGAATTTTGCCAAATTTAAAATAATATTCTCTTCCCATTTCTGTTTATCTCTACCATCAACAATAACTACTTGAATAATAACAAAAGGACAGGTCTAAAACGCACAACATTTCTGCCCTATAAATATGTAAATTATATGTAAAATACTTTTTACATATTTTGCGAAAAGTTCTGAGCAAAGTGATTTTATGAAATAAATGCAAATTAAGCTTAAGAACTGACAAAAAAGAAAATATGCTAGAATGTATGTATGTGGAACCTTTTCAATGAAAACAAATTAAAAAAGCAAAAGATTTTAAATAAAACATTGAGGGTTGATTTTGATTTAATGAACTCAGTATAAAAGAATAGTAAGAAATTGAAAAAAAATCTACATCTATAATACGTAAAGACCCAGTATGACTGAGCAAGGCACATAAACTTATATTGGTTTCGACAGGGCAGATCTCTAGATTAATTACGATTTAATTAATTGGATTCAAAAAATTTAATGAATGAGTGAAATAAAAACTAAATAAGGGAATTTTTACTTGTTTTATAAAAAAACTACCCAATGTAGAAAGAAAATATTCCAGTTTTATAGAAAATTAATAAAAATAAAGTTTTGAAAATAAGTTTCAGAATAACAATTAATTTATTTACAATTCAAAATATCTTAAAGAAAACATGTTTGACCAACTTGTTTTACTTGTTCATTTTGCACAGTGAAACCGTTGTGGCAAGTGTACTGCCAAACTAGCAACCACACGCAAGAAAGCCTAACACTAACACTAAAACAGTAACTAATCAAAAGTGATACGATTATGAAAGATGCTGCATCAGTCAGAATGATGATAACATTGTTTGCTTAATAATTGGCCTTTTGCCTTACACTTCTTTCTTGTACCTTCTCAGCAGGCTTATTTACAACGTATTAAGGCCGTAAAAATGGTAAACAACAATACACACGAGACTAATTATAAAATTCTTCAATACTAATCCAGCCCACTTGTAACATACAGGCAGGCTGTCTGTCTGTCTTAAATGCAAATAATTACTTCATGTGTGCACCGCATGTGTTTGTCATTGATATATTCTGTAAAATATCCTTCTCACAGCGTGTGCTAACATTCACTTACCAGTGACAAGTATATTTAACGCTACTACCACGTGTGAAGTGATGAGGGTTGTTTTTCTTCATATTCAAATAAAAATACAAATGTCCATCCACAAATGTACAAACACGAAATTATATTGAAATAAGTTGAAACATCAAGTTTGTAAAAGTTCGTATCAAAGACACTCCTGCTGCAATTTGCTTAATTCAAACTGTTACTTTGCTTCTGAAGTTTTTTGAAAAATGTTGCTGGGTTATTGGGCGTTTTGAAACGAAATAATTGTTTATCATTTTAATGCCACTCAAAGGGCAAATGAAATGCTCGGTTTGTTTTCAGTTTATTGTATTTTGGAAGTAAAGAAAGTTTTAATCAAATTAAACTGAAATTATCAAATACCAAATTGGAAGCGCAGCTGTTGTAGTTCAGATCAGGGAAACTATTTATTGCCAACAAATATTTAACAAACAACATTAACAAAATTGAAAATCAGTTAAAGGCGCAGGATTTCTAGAGGAACCGTTGTTCGAATTACCATTATTCGATTAATCGAATAAGTAAAATTGCAAAAAATTCTTAGCAAAACCCACTACGGAGTATCTCACTGCCAGTAATTGTTGTGATATTTAACAGCTGTCGTCTATGACTGTTCCAATTATTATGTTTCTACAAAAAGTGCATCAAATGTGTCAACAATTCGAAAAGTGTTAAAAAATTTGACAAAACATTATGGATATACCGGTGGGTATTATAAACGAGAGCGTCGTCGAAAGCGAAAACATCAATTCGTTAGTGGCAGTGACCAGCATTCCGTACAGGAACATGATCACAACCGTCCTGTGGCATCAACGGGGCGACATGTGCTTCAGCAGGAAGGCACCACAACGATTTCTCTAGCGCACTCTTATTGAGAAACTCTTTATATAATAGGCAATATCTGTATGTTGTCCTACTATGTCGACTTGAAACACATCTAACAAAATAGAATGATGCTACTGAAATCTTAGAAAAACATTAAACTTGTGTCATACACACCTTGCGAAAGCTTTAATTTTGAATCCCTTTCGAACATAACATCTGCTACCGAACAACAAATGTTGCATCTACTCTTTTTCAAAATGGAAATTGACGCTGGCTTAAGAACACATTGTCATTTTATTTCCAAACGCTCCGAAGGCCACTCAGTAGCAATTGGATTTGTTTTTGGTCATTAACTTTGGCACAAGAAAATCTTCTCTAAATAACTTTAAATGTAGCATTCACTTATCTTTTTTTTTTTATTAGAGGATGGAATTTTTATATTAAAATTAAAAATATTTTTAGAATAGAAAATGCAAAAGCTAAGTCCTGTTTACTTATCACCTATTTTACTCACACGCTTTGTAAATTAAAAGGTTCTACTATGTGATCTTTCGTTATTTCCGCATATTTATAATAAAAAAATTAAATTTTATACAAAATGACAAATAAAAAACCAAAGGCTCGGCCATGACGAACAAATTTTCCCTATTTTTCCTAGACCGAAAAAAAAATTAAATGAGATTTAAAAGTAAAAAATATCGATACGTTTCTATGCGAATTTCAAAATGCATTTAGATTCCGTTTGGTTTTAAATATTTCTTATTTTCGGAAATTTTTAACAAACCAGACATCTTCCATATAGGAATAAAAGGAACTAATATACTTTCATATACATTCTGCATGCGTTATCTTGCAAAATTTTAAACCAGATCCATGTCATATATACGGTAAGATAGTAATAGTTCAAGAGTTGCTAAAATATCGAATCACTGTTGGTGTGAAATTAAGTCTTACATGTGGCGTATGATTTATTTTCATCAAAACCGCAATAATTTCATATTCCTAATACGCAACACATTCCTTTAAGTTGTTTTCTTTTATACTTGTGATTAATATTAAATAATTTTACTGCAGTCAAATTAGTGGCCATAATTAATCTGCGTTTTTATATATCTCGAATGTGTATTTTTTTAATTTCAAGTTTGAAGATATTCTACACCTAAATAATAACTGCTAAAAAATTGTTCACCTGTTCTCGTTTCTGTTTTTTGCTTTTATTTAATATTTGGTAGTCAAACTGAGAAGAGAACACACTATAAATAATATCATCGTCGACCTAAATTATAATCACAATGATAAAGGTAACAATGGTGACGATAAAAGTTAACATAATAAAGTTTAACTTAAAAGTTGCTTTTGTTAATTTTTGAGACAATTTATAACTGCGCAGAGCTCAGTATGCAAACAACAAGGACACTAACAAATTCTCACTCGGGCAAACAAATAAACAACCGTACAAGGAAAACTAATATAAAAAACATACTCGCTACGCATTTGCTTTCGTTCATAGACAATCAAGCTTCGTAACCTGTGTAGTAAGCTTGACAGTGACCTGTTTATTGGGGTGAACTAAGGAAAAGGTAGTCTTTGTGAAATTTGTTGGATAGACTTATCTATTCAAAGAAAAGTCTGTTGTTTGTGAATTTTAATTCTAAGGGAGCTTTTATAATTTTATGTTGTTCGTTTTTATTCAATTCTATTTTGGGTTTCTATCATTGTGGTTTTCTTAGTAGCTGCATATCTGTTCGTTAGGTGGTTGTTGGTAATTAAATTTGTTGTTCATAATTTTTATTTGTTTACCAATTATTTTTCAGCGTTTTTTTTTAGCTAGTTATTACTTTATTCTTCCGACCAAAACCATAATTAAAAAGCGTCCTTTTCTAAAGACGTTTTACATTGGAGTTGTTTTTGTTACTGGCGTATACTTAATGGTCTATTGAGAAAACAAGTGATGTTTGTATCATAAAACTGGTAACTATATTTATAATACTTTTGCTGTAACTAATTAATAGACATTAATGCAACTCACTGACTGGTTTTATATGTTTGAATAAGATTAACAAATTAATATGAACAATTAAACAGAAAACAACTTTTATTTCTCTTGTTAAAGCGAGTACTTTCTTAAATTAAATTTTATTACAATAAATTGTCTTTCAGAAGCTACACTGGAAAGATTATTTTGAAAAAGGTGCTTTCAAGATTTTCAGAAAAGTTCCATTTCGGAAATGTTGCTTTACGCAAATATACTCGTACTTTGTGAAAAGGTATTTTTATTTGATAATTTTTAGAAATGGTACTTTTTATAAGAGTGTAATGTTACAAAACTTTTTGTAGCTTTTACTAAAAGGTCACGGGTGTTAAATTTGTCTTCATATAAGTTTTTATACAACATTTTTCCTCTTTATAAAATGCACTAGTAAAAACGTACTTTAAATAAAAGTTATTTTTTACAAAAGGTAGAGTGCTACTTATACAATTGTTCTATACTGTTTTATACTTGCGTTATAAGTTATATATGTACATATCTATTTATTCAATCAAATTTCATGTTTTTATATTTTCAAAATTGTATTTTTATTTTTTAAGTTCTTATTGACTATACTTTTTCCAATAAATACTTCTTGTTAAACCAAATAAGTGGTTTATTTAAAAGTGGAATAATTAATTTTAAGCAAGGTACTACGGACTTATATACTTTTATTTCCACTTGATTGATAAAATAAATGACAAAGTACTTTTATTTCTTGTACGGACCCCAGACCTTCACTAACGTTATAAAGCAAACAAAGTTTATTTCTCGTGTCTATCAAAAAATACCAAATCAATGACCATAAACGAATTTAATAAGAAAACTGGGTTTTAAGTAGAAGTTTGGAATGTATAATCATTTTACATCATTATTAGTCAGAGATGCATTAGCTCCACAGTTGCCGGAAGTGCAATCATTCGCAAGTGAAAACCTAAAACAAAAAAAGGAAGAAAACAAAACTTTTAAAAATGTCTCTTTAGTGTTGACATTTTCGGTACTCAATGAGTTTTTACTGTGTATAGACAAAAAAAGATCAATAAATTTATAAACTCAAACTGGATCTGATTAGGTTTTTCGATCTCAAAATTTGTAAAAGGCAAACAAAACAAAAGTTGCAAAGCGTTTGAAAAATGAATCATTAAAAGTGATTTTTCCGTAAAAGATTATTTAAAATCTAAAACTTACTGCGTAATATTTATGCGTAAAAATGTTAAAATCTCAATCCCCTAATGATTTGTATTTACTTGGGTTTAATAAAATTAATTTTATTTGGTTTGGAAACGAACAACGCATATAAATAAACATTGATTTGAGTCAGTTTGTTTATATTGTTATTTTGTATTTTTTTTTAAATACAATATTTAAATAAACAAATGTGTTCCATTTCTATAATAAAATTTTAACTTTTGCAATTAGTTGATCGGCCCATTGGCCGTTGAACATCGTAAAAACATTTGCGTGAGTAGCATTTCAAATATGTCCTTCGCTGTTGTATTTTCTTAAAAACTTCCCATACTTTTTAATTTCTTCTCAAAAATGTTCCCTACGAAATAAGCGCTTTAAACCCCACAACAAACAGAACAACTTGTTTTTGATATTAAACTGGTAAAACTGCGGTAGACGTACACGTGTAAACAGTTAAACTTAAAATGTTGATAATAATCGCAAGTTTCAACAAACATACACAAGCATATGGAATACCAAACCTCAACATACTTTAAATGATGCTCGAGTAAGATTGAAAATGTTGCCCGCCATTGTGTTTTGCTAAATGCAAAAGCAAGGATCTTAAGCATAGTAACAACAACTAGAAAAAGTTAAGCAACAAAACATGCCTTAAACTTGTTGCTACAGAACACACACTTGTGGTTAATATACATAAATACTTACGTATGTATAATTATGCAGCTTTTGTTACTCTTTGTTTGCTTTACCCTTGAGAAAATAAAAATGCCCAGCAGTGCTGCCAACTTTTGGGGTTCTAATCACAAATTAGGGGAATTTTCAACATAAAAGAGGATAGAAATGCCCATTAAGAGTTTAGGGTTTTCATAGCTACAAATACATTGTTAAATATGTAGCAATCCCCTGCAACGAAATCACAAAACTACTTCTTTTGCATAACCTGCCAAGCGTATTTTTTAATGTAATCATTTAGCAGTGATTTAGTGTGAAGTTATAACCGTTTCTGAAATTCCTCCTAATATGGTGCAATTTTTGCCAAAAGTTTTTAACTTTCAAGATGCAGCTCGTACAAGGCATTAGAGGGAAATGAGGCAGGTTGTACATACATACCGTCTTGACTAGTTGAAATTCTGTACACTCTTGGACAAACGGTCGGCAGAATAACGAGAAAAAATTTGTTCATGGCCTTCTGTGTGGAGAATATGTGTAGATGTTCCTATTCGATTTGATTGAGATTGTTTCATTGTTCTCAGAATAGTTATGGTGTTTATACACATTTTTTATTTTGCCTGTGTGTATTTTGCTTATATGATGGCACAACAGCGTTGTACGAACAACTACTCGCCAGCCAATTTCCTGTGCGAACAGCAATCTGTAGGTTGGCGGAACAAATTTATGGCTATTGGCGACGGTAGTACCCTTATAGATTAATAATAAATTGAAAAAGTGGATACAGAATTTGATTTTAAATTGACTAGTCCCAGTGTTCTGATTATAAAATTTTTGGGAAATACTTCTTCAGTCCTTTATGATTACGCTTAGCAAATAGTGTGGCATTTTCTTAATTAAAATTCGCCCATGCGATTTCATCCTCGTACAAAATTTCATAAAAATTTTCTTTTTCCATAAAGAAAACAAACATCATTCAGGCAACTAGTGCCTAACAATTAATTGAATCGATTGTGATCCTGTTTTTTGTTTGTGGAAAGGGTTAGATTGGAGAAGACAGATGATGAACTAGAGCGAAAAGCTTCAGTGTTTATCAAGAGTCTAATTGCATGTTGTGTTTATTTTTAGAACAGTGTTGCAGCGCCTCTGGTTATGTTATGTAGGTGCCTTGCTTTAAGGTAGTATAGCAATTTTAGCTTCCAAGATGCCTTCTAGAAAGGTGAAATACATTTAAAGCCTTAAATAATTATGTTTTAGAAATATATCATTGCGATTTTGCTTTACAATATTGAGTAAATTGCTTAACATTTTCAAATAAACAATAGTGCAACAAAGGGATGTCAAAAAATTTATGGATTAATGGATTCCCACTATTCTGTAAAATCGGTTTATTGTTTTTTCGATAAAACATGTTTTTTCATTAATCTACCCATAACTGGGCGTAGCTCAAAATAATATTAAATCAGGTGTTTGTTGCCTCCCAATTTGTTGGGAAAACATTATCGCAATGTGGCTAGTAAAATTTTACAAATTTTGCTCTTACCTTGATTTTATAATAAAGATCAAAAGTCCATTGGTATATAGGGTATTTTTTAAGCCCAAGAGAAATCACGTAGTGGTTAACTGTTAAACAAACTGTCATATTTCGGTAAATATTTGACATTTATAATTAGTATTCTCTGGCAAATCATCATAAATAGATTGACGCTTGAACAACGTTGCCAAGTCCGTGAATCCGATGTCTTCAACGGCCGCATCATTGGACCTTATTTCTTCACGTTACAGTCAATAGAGATTAATACCGCACGATGATTACTGATTTGTTGCATTAAAATATAGATGACATTGATCTGGGCGAGTTCTGTTTTCAACAGGATGACGCTAAGTGTCATACGGCGACCGCAACCATCGACTAATTGAACTAAAAATTTGGCGAGAAGTAGATTTGGAGAAATGGATCTGTCAATTGGTCTCCAAGGTTGTGCATTTTGATACCACTCGATTATTTCCTGTGAAAAGTGCTCAAAAATTGGACATCCAGAACGCGCTTCGTCAAGAGCATAAAACCAAAGTTGTCCAATAACTTTGTTTGTCTGTAGTTATTGTTCAGTACTTTTAATCCCAAAAAAGTGTCGTTAAAGTTGGCAGAAAGTACCATTTTGCTTACCTGATATTAAAGTATTATTGCACACATACTCACTTATATGTGTGAAAAAATACAATGAAGAAGATGTCTGTGTCCATTAAAATGTTGTTACTAATACAAACAATATTTTTTACGCTAGAAACTGTTTAAGAAACATACGAACATGCTGTAATGCACGACTCTCTACACAGATAGCGAAACAGAAACAAACACGTGTTTATAAAAAAATATATGGAAAAAAGTGATATTGAAAATGTTTTTATATTATTAAACTACATTTAACTCCACGTGGGAGCTTCTTACGTTCTGTTGAGAAAAATCGTATTTAACAGGTTTTTTTTCTTATTGTGATTATTTTACATTGACATTTACAGTGATACTTAACTACGTTATTTTGGTTGCAATTTAATATATTTCCATTTAACGTTATATGAATTAAAATTCATGTATATAAGACTCTGGGGTAAATGAAAAATAAGTAAACATCTGAATATTTTTTTGAGTATAATTTAATTATTTCACTTAAAAGTAAAATGCAAAACATAAAGTTAAAACGGAAGTACTTTATTAAAAACAGCAATGAAAGCTTTCAAAAATAAATGCATGTACATAACTGCTAGGAGATAAAAAGAATGTATTTTACTGAAACAGTTGTGTAGATTTTAATCAGAAACCCATTTGAGAAATCTTTAAGAAGCATTTAAATTATTGTTGAGGTCTAGGGAAACGGGGTTTTTCTAGTGTTGGACTTTTGTATGGACTAGCACAGTTGGTGCCAAAATGTTTCAAAATATTGTCATTTTAATTGTTCGAAATTGTTCCCAATTTGCTGTGTTAACGGTGAGTTAAGTATTTCAAAATTTATTTTTTATGTTATTATTGTTTTTTTTAAGTTGAAATATATTTTATTGAATCTATCGAAATTTGCAATAAGCATTCAAATCTTATCTCTAAAATATTATTATTTAATTGTTACCAATGTAATAACTAGTTTTTTATTTTTCTTGAAATCTTAATAAACTATATACTATCGGGTAGGGAGAGTCGTCTCGCCATGCTTAATGTGTTTATTTCAGACTCTAGATAGTAATATATCTTATAAACCAAGAGACGCTGACGATAAGTCGTAAAATCCTGGACTGTCTTCTTTGTAGCTTCTGGATGTTTGCAGTACTGCAAGCAGTACCCTACAGCTGAATGCCATATGTTTATATTGGTTTAATAATGGATTTGTCTCAAAACACTTTGTAATCCAAAGCCAGGGTTATATATATTATTATTAGGTCCTATGAATCTATTAAGCAGTGTAGTTGCATTTTTCTTCGCTGCAATTCTTACCTCAATATGGCGGAACCAAGTTAGCCGTCCAGTGGTATTTGTTATTTTTATTGCTGGACAATGTCTTTTGAGCGAAAACTTCACGTGAATACTTTTCGAAGGACTTACCTTTACACTTCACTTTTTCAGTTGTTTTACAAATGGCTGCCTATTAATGATGCAACTTTCGACTTATAAACCATAATTTCTTTAGAAAGCTTAAAGAAACCTAGAGAAGAAGGGTGCACAGTGAAACCGATGGCAAAAATAATGAAAATAAATATTTATGTTCTAAACTACTGCTCTAAGTTTTAGGAAGTTTAATTGAATAAAAATTCTGTCCAATATATTTATCTTATACTTACTATAAAACAAATAGACGTCATTCTTGGCTAATTTGATAGTGGATGTTGGCGACCATAGAAGATGATGCAAATCATAAGAAATTTAAATTTGATCTTAAATGAGTGTGCAGATTTTATACAATATAAATTCTCACAAAATATAAATTCATTTGCATTAATTGTATATTTTAAGAACTGACAAAAAGTTATATTTTAATATTTCTGGAAAAATGCTCATAAATAATTATTACTACTGCTTCAGTTTTATTAATATTGTAACGAAGTAGTAATCGAAGATGTTTTAATTAAATCATAAAAAAATAATTGTCAAAAAGATTATGGTGTGAAACGAGCTATTATGTTATAAACATAAAGCTAAAACAATTGCCGAGCGAAAATTCCCCGAACCGCGATTCAAAGTAGAAACAAAAACAAGTTCTACAGAAGGAAAAAGTTAACAAAAGATACACACACACGAACACGTTGACAAGACTACTAAGCCAGCAAATGAAATAAATGATGCGCAATATCACGTATGTTCGGGACATTTCAAGAACCGGCCGTGATCTCTATATAAAGGCGCCGTCCACCGCCGAGAGTAGAGTTGACTTTGAGATTTCATGCAGTGAATATCCATGTGTACATAAGAGTATTAATATTATAGTGTAAATTAGTATTGAAGAGTGTAAATAAGAGTAGTAATTGCCGAATAAAGTTGTGCAATGATAAAATCATTAAGGACTGTGTATTTTAATTCTTGCAATCCAGCGAACCCTGCAAATTAACATTTATTGTGGTAATAAACGTAACACTAGATGAATAATGAAGTTAGATAAGAAATATGTGTGTTGTCCACAGCTGTTAATTAATGATTAGTAATTAAATTAATTTCATTTAAAAGGTAAAGTAATTGATTAGAATACGTTTGATTCCAGTTTCACATGATTACTAATTGATTATGATTATAAAATACTAAAAAGAGTTAGGATTACTGTAGATTACTATCGAGCAACCAAAATTAATCAAGTAATAAAAGAAACTCGACTACTTTCAATGATTACTTTTGATTCTTTATGCTTATTTTAAATGTGTATTGCATTTACTATTAATTTTATTTGTTGAAAAAATAAACAAATTTGAAACCTGAAGCATATTTAAAAAAAATTTAATATAATATTGAAACTTTTTATTTGAAACAGTTGTTAAACTCATTCTCAAAACGTGCTTCACGTTTCAGTAACAACACCTTGCAAAAACGAATAATTCGCCGTCAGTAGCTTTGTAAGGGAAAATCGAGTTGGCATTGCATGCGAATACGCGACGTATGACATTATAATTGTTAGCGTTGTCCCACTTTAGAACAATCCTTTTTAAATGCTTACTTGAGCGTGTGTTCCTAGCCATACAGAAATGTTTTCAGTGCTCTGGTTCTTTCTGCATTGCTAAAAAATATTCATACAGTTATGAAGCGTGGTCATGCGCCAGAAAAAGTATGTACTGCTTACAAAATATTGATTATTTTTTGCTGGGCACTATCAATTACAATTTAAATATATAATGTTTAAATATTTGAATTTATTTAATAATTCCTATAAGTGAAAAAATAATCAAAAATTATCAAAAGTAATCTTTGAAAGTAATCGAATAATTTTTTGATTACTTGATTATTATTTGATAATAGGCGAAATCGTAATTGAATTAGTACTCAAAAATTCCTTACCAGTGAATTACATAATTGTTCGGATTCTTTTGAAAATGTAATCTAATTCATTCCTAATTATAATTGCAATTAACAGCTATGGTGTCGCCTACAACTATTTACTTCGAAAATTAAAACAGTGTTTCAACAAAATAATAAATACACTAAATAGAGAAGAATTATAAAGTTTACTTCATCAACGTATAGTTTAATTACTTATATTAATTACTTTTTTTATATGTTTAAGTTTTACAAAATAATTACGTACTTTATTTTAATCAAATTTAACGGACATAGCCCGTAATAGTGATATTTCGTGCTATCAAACATGCAACGCAGACCGAAAGACTAGCACACTACCAACTAGGCAATCAGGGCACACAAAAATGCATTTGCAGAGATATAATTTAAACCAATGCATAGGTTAATCAGGTAGTAGTGATAGTTTTTCCAATAAAATATTTCAGATGCTGTCAAAGTTGACAAAGTTATCCAGCTGTCAAAATAATCATTAATGTTTGCCATTTCATAACACATTGCTTCCCGCTTGTAGACAATTCATCACCCCGTAAAAAATGGTTGAACGGGAGTTCACTATTTTGGGCCTTAAGCCTCCAAATAGACAGATAGATAAGTATTAATAAAGAACCAGAAATGTAGATTCTGCTGAATTGGGCATCGACAGAAATTTAAGCAGGCTTATTTTGTAGTTGCAGATGGACCCACATTTGTTTAAGATTATGTTCACGCAAGAATTGAATCCGTACGATCATAGAGAACGCCGTAAGCTGGCTGATTTCGCGCTGGAAATGTTGGCTGGTGATCCGGATTGTTGAGCAAAAAATCGTCTTCTCGAACTGCCCACGTAGCCGAAGCTGCTATACGAATGATGTATGATTTCATACATAATGGCATAAATAAAGTTTCTAAACAAAGTCAGAAGCACATCTCACACCGTTGTTGTCGTTTTCTTTAAATTTCCTAGCGTTCTGGTCAGGCTTTGTTTTCACAGTGGACTTATGAATGCTTGTTGTCCATCAATCGTCTAAATTTACATTACATGTAGCTCGCTCCTTCGGCTAATTCCAGTTGTTCCGTCTGTATAAGAAACCGTTTCCTTTAAAAGAAATTTCAAATATTGTCTCCAGGCTTAGTTCTTGTAGTTGTCTTGGACGGGTATTTTCTTAAGTTGTATCAGACAACAACAGTTTGTTGTTAATGTGGCTGGGCTATAAAAAGAATAGAGTAATTTTTCCTTAATGGGCAAAAAATAACTAATGCCTCACTTATACTCACTTCAAAATGCGTAGCTTCTGCTGAGTTGGGTGAATCTGCATTCTTATTGACACTAACAGATCTACCTGGCAGCGTTGCTGCAGGGGTGGAAGGATCTGACATATGCAGGAAACCATGTGAGGATGGTGTTATATCCATGCATAGCCTTTGACCAGTACAATTAACTCCAGGTAATAAGCCGGCCGTAAGTTGCAGACTTTCTCTAGGAAAGTACTCATATCCTCGACTGGCCTTATCTCCTGTAGCACTAAAATAACGATAATTACCACCAGCATCCACCGATATCATTTTCTTCTCCTCCAATGACGGTTTCAAACCGCCAGTAAATTTGAATTTACAAATGCTAACTTCTGTTGCAGGATTATTTGAGTTTTCCACGTTCATGGGAGGTATAAAAATAGCAGAACGTTTACGTTTCTGGGGTGTTATGAGCTGTTGATTTGGCATAAAACCTGTTGTAGTGGGTGATACAGAGTTTTCGGATTCCACAGAAGAAGGTGTAGACAATAGTTCTGGATAATCTAGATTGCATTCTACTGGCGTCGTTGTAGATTTTTTCAATTTCTCGAAAGTTTGTGGAGGAAAAAAACCACCTGATATTGGAATTTTTAATGCAAACTGGTTGTCTTTTTTAATTGTCTTATAACGACCAGTTGCATTGCTCGGTAGCACCGTATTCTCTAATAACTTTTTATAGCACATGGCGGCAATAGGATGCAATTCTTTTGCATCTCTTACTGACAACACACATTGTTTTGATGTATTTAAATCCTTGGCATCCTCATTTTGCTCCTCGATGTTGTTTAAAGATTTCTGCAGAGTGTTTGCCAACATTGCATCATGTACATAATCAAGTGGGTTGGCGCTAACAGGTGTGGGGCAGGCAGAAGTAGTTTCGGATAATTCATCGCCACTGGAAATGGAATAGGAATCATGCGCTTGATCACGTAAACATAAATTCAAGGGCTGTTCAAATGCCTCTGGCGTAAGGCAATGATTTTCGGTGTTCGAAATACTAGCGCAATATTTGGAACGATTTTCTGTTTTAGTTTTCTTAGGTAGTATAGTTCCATAGTTCTTATAAATTAAATGGCAGATGTCAGCCTTTTTCGGCTTACGACCTCTACGTGGCTTGCAATTATCGAGTGTTATCTCGCCCATATAGGGTAGATCGGAATAATGCGTTCGCTTAAAATTAGAACGCTTATCGACATCCGCTAAAATGTAACCGTCTTGTGTGGCAGCAATGCCCCTCGTTTTCGTTTGGAATCCTTTTTGCGTTTCATAGTTATTGTTGGCATCTGTTGATGTACATGTGTTTAAAGTGTTGGCTGCGCTTGCTTCACATTGTTGCTTGCCCAACGGGTTTTGTGTTTGTTTTACACTCTCTTTTGATGCATTGGCTGTTCGTTGAATTTCTGCAATCCTTTGCAGCCAGCTGCGTACGTTTTCATGACAATTCCTGGGCTGGGATTGTCGCTGAAAGTTGCTAGTAGTTTTAGATGAACTTCGCTGGTTAGATGTTTTATGATTTTGAGAATTTTTACTTATTGGTGACTGGCCTTGACTGGCTTTATAGTGACTGAGATATTCAGCTGGCAAGGCCTGATGATGAA
This sequence comes from Phania funesta, assembly GCA_963932375.1. Lineage (NCBI taxonomy): Eukaryota > Metazoa > Arthropoda > Insecta > Diptera > Tachinidae > Phania > Phania funesta. The sequence continues at coordinate 74,196,870 of OZ010656.1, forward strand.
ATCTTAATTTAATTGTGCTTTCTTTTTTACTTCTGCTCTTCTGAGTACCTTGAAACTTTTCACTTAATGAGGATGTTTTTCTCGATATGTTTCGTGGTGAAGTAACTTTTTGACTTTGCTGCTGCTGTTGTTGTTGCTGTTGTTGCTGCTGTTGTTGATTTCTAGCACTCATAAGATTAGCTTTCACTTTAAGCTGTTGTTTTGTCAAATTGCTGCAACCACTCTTAACTACACGTTGTTCGGGTTTTTGCTGATTTAACAAATTCGTTAACCTCTCCTGATTATCCTTTCTGTTGACATTTTTTTCAAAGACATTTGTTTCTTGTGTAATAAGATATTTCTCGAAATCTGCTGGGTATTCATCATCATGGGATAATACGTTATTTGCTCCATGGCTTATTAACGGATCGTCGGATCCCTGAAGCAATAAATTTGTATTGTTAAGATCAAATAACCTGTGAGTATCATGCATCTGATATTTGGGAGGAAATAAATCAATTGTGTTGATATCATCTAACTTGGCTGGTATTTTGTTAGGCTCATTATTTGACTGTTTGGACAAGTTTGCGACAGTGGCAGCATTTAATGGGGACGCATTTTGAATTTTGTAAATAAGTGTTGGACAGATATCCATATCTGTGGAATTGCCATTGGCATCAGTTCTTTTTAGCATTGAAAAATCATCAGGGGAAATATCCTGCATGCTATGACCAACTAGAAGTTAGAAAACATATAAAAAGTTGTTTTATTATGAATATTTACTTTTATTAGTATCGGGTGTTGTTGTTTTTGGAGGCAAAAAAAATTTAATTCCATTTAAACACAGAAAAGAGTTGTTAATATCTATGAAACAGGTTTGGTATTAAATCGTTTCAGGTGGCTGAAATCTTGGCAATATGCACTGCAAATCAGGCTATATATCCGTCATAAAACGTCGAAGGTTGGCTTTCTGAATTATAAGTATAGGTGTGCTACTTTACACATCACGAGAATAACAATCTAATGGGAACAAATCGAACGATGTGACCTATTTCAATTTCCTAGAGTTAATCGTTCTTCGAATGTTTCTTTCCGTATATTCTGTGTGTCATTCTGTGACATTAACCCATTAAATTTAAAATACCGGAGACCGCGGATTGTAACTTTTTGAGCATCATAATTTTGAAAGGTATATGGATAAACGATTGCGCCGGCTCACAAAGCGCACCAACGATGACTTTTTCTAAATGTAATGTAGTGTTACCAATGTCTTGTATGTTATCAGCAACATATTATGATTGAATTATATTTTTGTAAACGAATCATATTAGGATTGGAGATAAAAATAATAATAACATAGACTTCTTAGAACGATAGAAAATCCTAATATTTATGTTACTGACTGCAGCGGCTTGGGTACGAACTCAGGCGACTAAAGCCACCGTAATAATCAATACGCTAACACCTTAAGACACAGATCTCTCATATTCTAATTAAACACCAAAAGAATTTTAAGAACATTATATGGTTAGATCTATTATATTATTTTTATGTAGTTGGAATACTTCGATTGCGGTAATTCGGAAATAATTTGATGATTAAATCTAAACAATAACTTGTTTATCGCCATTAAAGTTTAAAATGTTTTTAAATAACCGTTACATTTCTGCCAAAAACAATTTATTGTTGTAGAGTATATATATGCTTGTCTTTCATTGTGTATAGGAAACTTAAAATTAAAATGTTAATTATTGCCAGAAAAGAAAACGGAGGTTTAGAAAATTTCCGAAAATTGTAGTAGCAAATATAATATGGTTGCCGTGACTCTGCCACAAATACGTATGATTCCTCACTCCGAAAAATTCTTAAACATAACTGTCAATTGCAATTGATGTGAGTTGAAGTTTGCAAGCACATACGACAAAATCGTTAAGCAAAATATTTTACGAAATTGATGCATTCAAGTTTTTTGCTGTTCGAAGTCTTAAGGGATCCATAGCACGTTTTGAGTAAACGAATAATAGTTTCTCGAATTAATCGTTCTATTGCAAATAATGTGCGATCAAACGAAACAGAATGTTTTTCAAAGAATAGTCAAATGTTGCTCCAACGTGATCCTAATCATAATAAATTGTCAAACCAAACTAATCGCTAGTCTCAGAACACAGTGTTGCCAATTTAAAATCTTGTGGCTTCAAATAAAAACCCCCTGCTATAAACTGGGTTACATATATTTTTAACAAAACAGGTCACAAATTATTCAGCTAATTTAAAAATTTTCGAAAGTATTTTATAAAACCCACTAACTATAGAGTGTTTCAATAGGAGTGCTCTATTTAAATTTAAAAGACATTTTTTTAGCGCAACTGGCCACTAATATTTAACAGTGTCACCTATGATTGTTCTGATTATTCAAAATAGAGTGTTATACAAAAGACGAACTCGTTATCGTTGTGAAGTGCATAGAATGTGTCAACTATTATAAGAGGAATTTTAAGGAAATTTTTTGAAACTAGGTTGATTATTGGTAGTAACTCTCCTTTGCGTCGTCATACCGGCCTCTTTAAAACATTATTGCTGTAAAAGAGAGTGTCACTTGACGCTCCGAAAACTTCATTTCGACAGTGACTGTAAATGTCATTCGTTACGAGAACATGTTGACGGAATTATAGTTGCTATAAAACTTGTATTAAAAATATAACAGCAACAGCCGTTGCTACAGTTCAACACTCTGCTGTTCTATGTCGCAACCATTTTTCAACATGACGCTAAAGTCAAATACAAAAATTTAGAAGCTTCTTGCTAAGCAGCAGCTGTAAAAACAAAAAAAAAAAAAAAAAACAGCACAGCAATAGCAAATGTTTTCTAGCACATTTCTTGCTCTAGCTATTGATTAATTTTATCCTGTCATAAATTCTTTTAAGGTAAGGTTTTATTTTTTTACCTACTTACAATGGAACTCCGGAACTTAAAAATTAGTAAATCTTATTATATCTATTTAAGAATTGATAAAGAAGTGCTGTTTAGTGGCAGGAAATGTTTTTGATTTTCGCTTTTGCTATTGTTGAACTGTATTTATTTTCAACAGCACTATTGCACACTTTAAAAACTTTTAAAAATGTTAGTTATTTTTTACTAATAAATATATAAATAATTAAAAGTCGTTTTTAATTACCGCTAAATAAATATTCCGGCAACATTTTCAAATTATCCATTTTTTAAAACAAATATAGTACATGAAGAAAAACTGAATAGCAAAATTATAATTATTTGCCGCTGCTTCAAACTTAAATGAAATGAATGAATTCTGATTATTTTTGCAAATTTTTGCAATATTGTCTATTCTCTTTTTTTTAAGCACCCAATGGATTTTTCAATATTTTGAAAAACAAGTAATTTTTTAATTTATATTTGTGTCATGCAGCTTTTGAAATTTGATGCCTTCTAATAAATGTATGTATGTATGTACTCGTATGTTGAAATTCACCAAAAATAGTTTAACAAATGGGCACTTTAATTTTTCACAATTTCGTGGCACGGATTTACAAGTAAACTGAACAGGCTATTTTCGATTTTTGGTTTTTATTATGCGATCATACGAATATTATTTTATTTCTTCCACTTTCGGCTTTTGATTAAAGAGAAATTTTAATTGTTTATTTTTGGTAACAATACACGTTGCCATCCAACACGCAACTAAAAATGAAAAGTTTAGAAATATCTTTATTGCCGAAGAATTAATACATCTGTACCTTAGATGGACGTTGTTGGTTTGCTCGCGCTATTCACTCTCATTCTCTGCTCTGCTTTTTCTTAGTGATCGCGATCAAACACCAAAATCATGAGCAAAACACAGCCGACCATACGGAGGCATCGTCATCTAATGTCGACACACTCATTAGAACATTTAAAAATCTATTTCTATATCTTTATTCTCGCTTAGATTTCAACGATCACAAACTCGTCGTGTATGCTGTGGATTTTGAAATCATATCCATTTAACAAGATTTCGTTTAGTGCTAAAAAGGAAATAATTTCAAATTGATTTCTTAGCTCCGATTCTGTTTAACACTCAAAGTTTTAAAAATTCTGTTCAACAACAAAGTGAAGAATATCTCATATGAACACGAGCACCGTATTTGTACAAAAGAAAATGAATTTTGAAAATTTGACCTACTATAATGAGAAACGTTCTTTTTTTTTATTAGAACTATAGACTAAATAAATATTTAAAGACAAGTATTTATATCACGTTGTTAGTTATTTGCCAAATAAACATTTGTATATTTTCTTAAAATAATTTTTCATTTCGAAAATGCGGTGTTTTTTTGTTGTTCTTGAAGGCGGAGTTTAAATTGGCAAAACCGTTTTCTGCTACAGCCGATTTGACAGATCTCGTTCAGTTTGGTTTGGCCCTTTGACCATTAATGGACTTACGCCGGATTAACTTTTGCTAATTGTTTGAATTTATTTTGAAAAACATGGCTCCGTTCGAGAGGCATTATATGGATCTTGTGTTGCGATAAATTAGAGTTTGTTAAACGATAATATGCGTTCGATAATAACATGCCACTGATAGTGTACAGCGTAGTGTTCATTATGATGCCTCAATTCTTCATCGTGCTCGATAAGATTCGTCTGCAATGAATTCCCCATTAAAAAAAAAATCTTATTTTTTCCAAGTGAATAAAACTCTGAATAAAATTCTCTTTTTGGTTTTGCTATCACGCCCATTAATAGAGCGCGCCCGGGCGGTTTCATTTCAATGCATTGCGCGAGAAGTATAAGAAAATGGCAAATGAAAGGGGATGCTTATGGTCATCCGATTTCAACTCTCCCACATTGAAAGTAACAGCAAAGATATCTATATTGAGTTTATTCTACATAACAGCTGCTGAAGCCACACGATCATCGCTCGCATTGCACCGCACGTGCAATTTTTCATAGTTTTCAATTGGTCCACAGTTGCATACCGTGATGAAGCACAGTGTTGGCTGTGTTAATAAGCATTATTGCCAAGCCTTTGTCGGTGCTTTATTATATCTAGAAAAATTCATCATTTGGTGCGCTTTATATGACGGTACGTATGCCTTCAGAAATGTCAATAGTCAGAATATTGCGATAAGCGGCGACTTGCACAGAGACATGATTATTAACATTAACGTGACTCACCCAATTGGAAGGCATTAATATAGCTGGCCTGATCTTTCGGGCAATGTGTTATCATTCGACATCCTTCTCTGGGGATACGTAAAGTGACGGGTAGTCATCAAAATACGATCTCTGATTTACTGTGAAGAGTGAGTGAATTCTACCTCCAGAGGTCGCCAAGTGCCCCAAAAATCACATTAAAACATTTGCCATTTCATTTCAAATTCCTTCACCTCTCCAAAAAAAAAACACCCATTATTTATACTCACGCGTTATGTGCTAAATATTTAGTTTTCGAAAAGTATTTTTAAAACACGGGTTCTTGTTGTTGTTTCACATACACAAAATTTTCAATTATTTTTTATGCGAAAAACATTGAAACGATTTCTTCCCCTGAAGTATATCAAATTCATGCATTTTCTTCGAAAGATAAAATACATATTTGGCATAGCCAAAAAATACTATAACCAATCAGCATACGTACATATGCAGTATGTATTTTTAAAGTGCGTAGGATGCGGTACAAGCGAAATTGTCACTCTCACATGTGAACGTAGTATAGTAAAATCTGAAATGATCTAAATTCAGAATATCGAATCTGATGCTTTCTTGAAAACGAGAGAACATCAAGTGGCTCGTTTGTTAGTTTAAAAATGAAAAGTCCATATTGCGGAAGTTCCCAAAATAATACTCTTAAATATTTTTACTGCAACAAAATGTGTACGGGCAATTCTATTTTGAGCATTAGAAAGGTATTGCTTAGAATTTCAATAACAAGCAAACAAAAAAAAAAGAAAAATACGAACCAACATCTAATAGAGACTTTGACTACAATAGAACAATTTAAAAATAGACAAAACACATTTAGCCACTTGTTTGAATTTTTCACAAAAAATCTCATCGTATCCCACACAAAGCACGAGAACACAAACTAAAAATCTTTCTCAAGATGATTATTTTCTCTTAAAGGCAGGCATTTGGGTAAATTTTCTCTGAATACGAACTAAAGTCTGTTTACGCATCAAAAACTAAAAACAGCAAGAGAATAGTTTTGTTTAAATTTTCTTTACAAGGTTAAGAAAATCTAAAATAAAACCTCCCCACAATTATTGTTGCAGTCAATACTTAAAAGTAATCCTAAGCGCAAACTATTAGCAAACGCAAACATAGCAATAGACTTGCAGACAAAAACCGTCATGGGTCTCCGTTGCTACTGAGGCTTCACGAAATTCCCCGCGTCCCCTTATTGTCTCTTTACCCTTTGAGAAAACCTGGCGTAAAGCAAAATTTTTAGGTTATAAAAAAATTATTGCGAAAAAGAGTCATTTATAGCGCGCGATTTTTTAGAGTTGTAAAATTTTAAGTTGGCAATGCAGCATGATATGTGCACCATCTTGTTGAATTCATCATGAATAGACTGAAACTTGAACAACGCTTGCAAATTGTGCAGATTTTTTACGAAAAACATAGTTCAGTTCGAGAAAGTCATCGCGGGTTTCATCAGAAAAATTTGGTCAGTGATAAAGATTTTTGGTTGAATGAATACGTCAGAATAGAGCCTTTAAAACTGTTAGATTCTGTTAAATTCAACTAAATTGAGAACGTATTATAGTATGAAGGCAATGACAATTTCACTGTCGTATAGCTCTCTTTATTTTTAGAAAAATTGCTAAATTCTGAGACTTTTCGTTTTATAAGTTGCATTTGTACAGATCCAAAGGAAAAAAGCAGCTGTTGAACAAATATACAAGTCGACTGGTTCGCCGCCGTCACCACGCTGCCGCAGATAATTTTTTCCAACTTGCACCGGCATAAAAACTGTCGCTGTGCTCATCGATGTATTCATTCTAATGCTGAAAATTTGTGTAGTTACCATAAAAAATCTTTAAAAAATTTGAGCCGCTAAAAATACTCAAGAACCAACGCCGCCACTTTCTACCCAAAATTGCTTTAATATCGCCGCCGTAAGTATCGTGTCGGCTTCTTTCTTTGCTACTTGTTCGAAGTAACGAAGCACGTAATTTTGAGATACACAATTTAATGAGGATAATTTACTTTAAATTAATTTTACAGTCAGAACGATTATGATTCTCTCTGAAAAAATTCAACGAAAATTGAAACACTTATAGAATAGTGTGAAAGTGGTGAATAATTGTGCTATTTTTCATTGAGAGAGTAGACAGCTGGCGAAGTACAAGGTTGGGTAAAAGTTGTCACCCGTTTTTTTTTTTTGGCAGTCACTTTATTTATGAATGGAAACACTTTGGCTCTGCTTTTGGGTTATGTTTATTTAAGGTCTAAAATTTTTGCATTAAGTCGAGTAAATGATCAAATGATTTATGGCACATTTAATACCTTTTGACATAACTTCCGGCGTGGGGTTCTCACATTCTTGGCATATATTCTCTTTAAGCGCTTCAAAAGTCGTAGGTTTGTTGACATAGATTCGTCCGCGCAAAAAAACATAAAGATAGATGTCTGGAAAATACCAAATCCAGCGATCTTGCCAACCAGTGTAAATTACAAAACGGTAGATAAGACGACCCGGAAATACAGCATGCAGAGTTTAGGTTGTGGATCGTTGCTCCGCCCTTTGGAACCATATATTCTTCAGTCCCAATTCATCCATTTAAAGAAGGAGAAATTTGTTGATCGTGGCTCAGCGCTCGCTGTCCACAGTAGTTTTTACCAACATTTTTTCAAAAGATACCGAGTAATATCCAATTGCGTGGAACGTCGTCTAATTGATACTCTGAGGCCTTCTGCGACATCTTAAGGCACAGCCATGACCTATGAGGATCTTGTGTTGCGTAGTTTTGGTTTCATACAACTGGGATATCTTTGCCGAAAAGCAAGCAGCGCCAACCCCGCGAATTATTTCCTAAAAATTGGATACATTTATTCAGCTTGCTTGGGGGAGTATAGCATTCCCTGTTTTGTTGACGTGTATTTTGTAACTGTTTACTTCAAAACTTGACATGATTAACCTTTGACGCCATTTGCAAATATTATATGATCTTACGATAGGGTGATGATTTTTGCGCCACCTTGTAAATGGATGGTAAAGTTTCATAGTTTTACTACTTTGCAATAGTGTTTTATGTTAGTTTTTAAAAACGGTAATGCAGCGGCTCTTGTGTTATATAGACGCTTCAACTCGAAGGTATTGTAGCGATTTAATTATTTTACTTTCCCGACAGTTAATCAACTTAACAAATTTTTTGGTTGGTCATATAAGTGATGGCGCGAGAATATTTGACGAATGGCGCTTTCTCTAGCTGATGCCAACCAAATGTTAATGTGTGTCTTAATAAAATGTTTTCAAACAAAATCTGGCACGCGAGAAAAGCAATTTTGTTACATTAATTGGTACGGGCTTGTCGGCATAAACAATTTCACACAAAATCAGTCTGAAGGAGTAAAATCGCATGATCTAGTTCTTTAACATGAGAATAACTCTCTCACAAAACTCCCCTAAGGCAGCGTACATAATATTTGCCCATGTTAATTAAAAAAAAAATAAAAAACATTTAAAATCTAATAATAGCTGTTTGATTTTTGTGTAAAAACATTTGCTCACATATTCCTTTGTTTATGCGCAATAAATTCTATTTTTAGAACCCTTTTTTTAATATAAGAAACCGCAAGTTTGAATTAAATGGAACTTGATGAACATTTAATTGAAATTCAAAAAGTTTGTTGCTTTTAGCTGCCACCCTTTCAGAAAGGGTTTTTAGGGGATTTTAGTCAGTGTGTGGGAAGGTGTAACTTTTCAAATTAAATAAATTATCTTCTCCCAATATTTATAATATCAATAAAACAGTTTTATTACGCTGAATATTAAGACGACTATAAGTTTAGGCTTTGTGTATCTAATTTCTTTATTGAGTTTGTCAATAAAGTGTAATTAACTATGCAAACAGTTTTATAGTATTTGTAAATAAGAAGCGCGCGAGGTATTGGAAGAATCGTTTGAACTTGCCACACATACGTTATTACCTGATGTTTTAAAAGCCAAATTTAGAAACTATTTTAATTAGTTGTGGGAAAAAATGTCTATTTTGTTGTGTAATTAATGTTTACGTAAATTTTTTGATGAAAGAAAACCCAGAACTGAAAGGAAGAAAAAAGAAACTGAAAATAATCCTATTAGAAGATGTCTTCTATAAGACTTATGATCGAAGGTGTTTTGATATTCAAGGCACAGGACAAGGTACACGATTAAGCAATAAATAAAATCATAAAATTTGTTATTAAAAAAAGTGTTCGTTAGTGCAACACATTGCCCGCGTTGCGTATAATACAGCGGCCATTTTTATTCAACATTTGCTAACCAAATTCAAGACAACAGATCCAGCAAATTGCTCCGCATTAGTACTAATTTAAAATCATGCATTTTATCCTCGTTGAGGAGCGGAGTCTATATAAAACTTTTACCGTTGTATGGGTCCCGACATCCGGCTGCTTACGCTCTACTCGCTGAACGACCACACCTTATTCAGGATGGAACCGAAGCTCCATGGGCTCCTGACACTCGGACCAGCATTAAGTCTTTAGTCAGTCTTCTTAGACGAAACATCTTCCAGTTAAACCCCAAAATGGCGCGAGACTGATAGCCAATATCAGTACCTCAAATGAATGCAATGTTGGCCTAGAATATAGTCCGTAAAAGTGTTCAGGGGGACAAGAAAGCAAGCTTTTAAGGACCTCAACTTGACCTTATATTTACTAATCATGCCAGAGTATCAACCTACGCCGATTTTTTTTCTCTGTAGGCTGTGGAGTCTTGAAAGGAGCACTTTCGGCCACACATAATCATTAGCGACGAAGTGCGTTTTAGATGCATTTAGTGGACAAGGAGCGAAACCAATCCTGTTGCCAAATAGCAAGACGGATTTGAAGGTATAGTTATCTGGCACAAATTTTCGTCATCCCGGTTGAAATCAACCGGTTTCGGCAATGGTCATCTTCAGTTTCATTTATTGTTCTCGAAACTTCACCAGGAATGGAGGAAATTCATTTTAAATAGCTATATCCAAAAATTAAATCAAGTGTAATTATCTCTCGCGGATCTGACTTCGATTAGTTCCCAAGAGCTCACTATATTTCCATCTCCAATGAAGTGTAATGCAGAGGTCAATTCGAAAATAACGCGGCTCAAGAAGTGTAATTATTCGTTTACCAAATGTTCCATTCTATACATCATTTGCGTATTTTTAAAAAAAACATTATTTAAAATCTTCTGGCTGCGCTTCCGCGAAGTATGCTAATTTTGCTTAAGCATTCACTAAACGAAATTTTCCTCCGAAAAGGGTTCAAAGAGTTGGACATCACCACGCAGCTATATACGATAAAATAAAAATAAAAGAAAATGTCGTTTTAAATAAATTCAGGTTGAAATTCTACACTTTTAATTAATATGACTGACCTGGAAGGTCCTAGAGCAGCGATTCTGCTGACAATATTGCGGCTGTGGCACAAGACGTTGCAATGGACCCCAGAGTTTCGACTAGATCACGTAAATGAATTGAAAGTGCTCCCTTGCAAATTGCAGACAGTATATCAGTTGTTAGCTTTGGTAAACAACGCATGTAATGATCCTAGATCTCAACCACAAGGAAGACTTTACAATGAAAATCTCCATAAACACGAAGCTCATTTTCATCTCAGTGCATATGTGAATAAACAAAGTTTATTCATATAGAATCATGCTCGACAACGTTCCCGTTCCTCAATTGGATGAACGGAGACTGGAGCGTATGTGGAGGACGGAGCAACAGATTGATACTGCACGAGCTACAACATAAATTCTAAAGGCTACATTTTCGAGTTGCCTTATCTCTCGTTTTGGTGATTTGAAATGGTCGGCAAGATTGCACGACTTAGCCATTTCAGACTTTTTGTGTCGGATGTTTTGAGGTCACGAGTTTATGTTAACAAACCTCACACTCTGAAAGACCTTAAAGAGATTAGCCATCAATATTTCGAGTACCTAACGCCGGCATATTCTAATAAATTTTAGCGACGGGCACTTGACCGATATCCTTTTCTGGATATCAGGCAAATCCAAAGCAGAACCAAAGTTTTTAATTCATAAAAAAAGCTATAAAAATATCGGGTGGCAACTTTTTCGCCCCCTTGTATTAACAATTATATAGTATTCTTAACATATTGTTGGCTTAAGGTTTCCACGCCTGGCTTGGTAGAATAGAACATGTGTTAAACATCCATTTAAAAAAAAATTCAATTGGAAAATAGAAAGAGTTCGATGTAATTTAGCAATATTTTTAGCACAAGTTCTCTCCATAAATATAAAATGCTAATAATTTCTCAACAACCCTTTAACTTACCTTGACATTGAATCGTCCTGTAACACTGCTTTATTTTTAGAACGAACAAAGGCTGTTGTAACGTTTTATGCAGTGTGTGTTATTATATTTTTTTTTAATTTGTTTTTTATTATTTTTACATTCATATTCATTAAAATACAAAAAGAGTTTGTTAATATTTGTTTGCGAAAGTAAACAATGTTTTTTCAGATTCTATTTTGTACTTTTATGTTCGAGATTGCTTTAATTAGTATTTGTACTATGCAAAGGATTTAAAAGGGATAAACTTAATGTTTTATGTTGCTGCAAAGGTATGGACTTCCGAAAGGCCAACAGCAACGGCAGCACAGCAACAAAATATGTTAACAACTTTTAGTCTGTTTTCACGGAATTGTTTAATTTTGTTTTAATGTTTTATTTTCAGTTGACTAAGTTTTTAGAATTTCTTAATGTCTTTTATTATTTATTTGTTTTTAAATCGCTGTTTTAAATAAATCAGGGTGCCCAAGTAGACTAGTTAGTCTATCAGTCAGTGAGCCGTGACTTCGATTTCAACTAAAGACTATGATCTGTTTCACTACAACGAGAGAAGGTCTATGTTACTATGCTATAGGGTGTCTTAATAAGAATATATTATTAAAATGTTGACGTTTTTCTTCGCGCAAGTCGTAACTGTGATATTGAATAGCTGTCACCTACGATTGTTCCGATTAGTAAAAATAGACTGCTACAAAAAAATCCCCGTTACCATTGTGGAAACTCATTACGTTGAGACTGCACGCAAATTTGGCGGAATTTTTAAGTCGAGAAAGTGCACCTAAAGAGTCAATAATTCGAAGAGTGCTAAAACAATTTAGAAGAAAGTAAGTTGATTATGAATACTATGTCTCTTTTTCGCTGAAAACATTGTGTCTGTAAAAGAGATTGTAAACATCAATTCCGCAGTTGCTTTAAATAGCATTCGTCACGGGAACTCATGATAACGGAATTCTTTTAGCTTAATCTTGACAGCAAGAATATGGACGATATGAGGCTTCAACAGGAGGGCACCGACCTGCTACACCGCGCATGAAGTATTCGATTTCACCGAAATCTAAAGAGCACTCTTATTGAAACACTCTATGGTTCACAATAATTTCTCACGAGGATGGTCTCATAAATTGCCACTATAGACGCAAAGCGAATTATTTAAAAGAAAACAAAAGTAATCGACAATAAAAGAATTCAAGGAATCTTTTTGTTATTTAAAAATGAAAAACCTCTTTTGCTAACTTCGCGCCGGCTCATTTTATATTAAAACTGCAATTTATGTGCTTCCGAAAATTTATACTCTACGTGCATTTCGCTGGTTGCTTAAGACACCTCATCAGGATGTCTTTTCTATGCTTGAGAAACTTGAAGATGTTCAAAACTAAAACATCAAAGTTTTAAGTAAAACCCAACAAACAAAATGTTGATTTATTTTCATTAGTTCCAATCCACATTGGGTTGTTTTTTTTTTTTTTTTGCTTATTTTAAGAAAAGAGGTATGAACTCTTTTTACACTCTGTCCGTTCTTCAGAACACTGAAATTAGTAAGTGGTCTAGTGATCCAGTTTCTTTGTGGTAAATTTCTCTCCCCGACCAAGCCAGGCTCGAGTCTAAGAAAATCTGGAATGGAATAAAGAGTACAAAAATATGCGCAAGAGCTGTAAAGCTGAGCACAGATGTCATTGTTCAATTAAGTAGCTTATTGGGAAAAAATCAAAATATGCATTAAGTGGTTACGCCGTAGGGGGTCCACCCGTGAGCTCCGATTTCTGCGTACTTTTCCCAGCATTTCGGCCGATATCTCACCACTGGCCTTCCAGGGATGGGACTGGTGCAAGCTTGTCCTTGTAAAGGAGAGACTTCACGTATCGCCATAAAAAATAGTCTAGTGGGATCACATTGCGTGATCTTGGCGGCCAATGGACTGCTCCAGAACGTGTGATTAATTCCTCACCAAACTCACCTCTCAATAGGTTCATAGCATCGCGTGTCATGTGGCATGTGACACCGTTTTGTCGAAACCACATGTCAACTTAGTCCAATTTTTCTATTTTAGGCAAAAAAGGCAGTAATCATCGCACTCCATTGACTGCAGTGTTGCGATTTTCATCACTCTTAAAGAAGTACGGTGCCGCTGGCTATTGTAATACAACCTCAAATCATATGTTTTCGAAATGGTGTATTACCAAACATCTAGCGGGTTTATAAAAATAATTTGTTATACCGCGAATCCCTTCCGGTTTATATTCTCGGTGTAAGAAATTTGACAATAATGAACCTTAACGTTTTTTCTAAGAATTGTAAAATTCTAAGAGTATGTTATGTTGAAAATAATGAATTTATTAAAGTTTTGAATGTCTTTTGTTCGTACTTGTATAAAATCACTCTGCCATAACATTGTTTCAAATTGTGTTTGAAACATACAAGGTGTTTTTTATTTCTATTTACCAATTAATTAAATTTACTGCAATTTATTTTTAATTTTCTAAGTCTATTCCAAAGCACAGATGAAAATATTTTTATAGCCCTACAAAATCTCGTTGACAACACAAAGTAACTGTGTAAAAATACATACGAATATCATAATATACTTTGACATTCACTGCAAAGTATAAACTAAATTATTTTTTGTTTAAGCTGCACTAGTGGTTCTTTGTCAAGTTATTAAATCATAAGTACAACAAAGAGTGGGAGTAATAATCATGGTGATGGTAATATTCAAATTATCTTATGTGCCACAAAAATTACAGAGAGTATGTTCCAATATGTACCGACGGTAAGACTGCAATAAATTTGTATCGAGTGTCTGTGCAACACTTAATACAATTTATGAATGCCTGGCATGCGAGCCATTACTTTTTGATAAACATTTCGTTGCTGGGTCATGACACATGACTACAACTGGGGAGACTAATTAGAAAGATTTTATGTTCGTCATAATGTCGGATTTTGTGGTATTATATTTTCCCTACTCCGACACATCCTAGACTCAGGTCAGTAACATGAGGAGAGCTTATAAAATGATTGGGCATTAACCATAACTTGGAAAAAGAACTATTGAGTTGATTAGCTTCAATGAAGAATACATGTGTTTGCAGTGAAGCGTTTCTTTTCTCATATACGGACATCTACTCCTTTAAACGCAAAGTGCAAAACTGATATAATTCAACCGAAAGCATGTCCATCCATCTCCTGGTGTTCAGTGAACTAAATTCGATCAGTGAAAATGCTAAAGTCACCTTCCTTTGGTAGTAATTTTAAATTCAAAATACGTTTTAAGTTTATTTAGAAAAAGTTAAAAAGCTTAGACAATTTATGGAAATAATCTTTCTAAAATATGTGATATCCATCCCTGTACACATGGATAAAGTAAACTTGCAAGTCTCTTCATTTTTATTTTTAAATTTCGACTCTTTATCTCAATTTATTTTATAGTAAAATTAAAATTTAATCCCACCCAGTGGAATAGGTGGGACATTTTCATTTATTATTTTATACTCCACATTTTATACATAAATTTTTTTTAAATTTATATAGTTTTAATGATAATAAAGGTAGTGCACCAGGCCATGTTCAGGCCTAATGTACACAGTGGGGAAACATAAAGATTCTATGTACAGTAACCTCATAGGCCAAGTTTGACCATGAAAGCTACCCGAGATATGAAGGCGTAAAAAGTGCATATCTTAATACATATTCATTGACTCACTAACTCACATACTAATCCGTATTATAGGGCACCTCCACTGTAGCTAGAGAGCTGAAATTTGGTATTCGGTTAAACCTTGGAGAATAAATAATGTCTAGGGGGCAAGGGTTACCTCTATTTGTATGGAGCATTTCCACTATATGTAGAGAGCTGAAATTTGATATAACCCAACCGTCTGCAAGCTTTAAGTTAAAAGAGGTTTTATACATCAGCAAACAAAAACAACTTGGAAAAAAGGACTCAAATCCACACAAAAACATAAATGTGAAGGCCAAGTTCCTATTAAAAAATTTCGGCCGTTAAAAGTACTCAGATCAAAATGAGGAGCCAGTTCTTCATATGTACAATACCAACGCATTTCTAGGCAACTTGCTACATTGGCAACAATTTGGAATATGGAAAAGGATTATGGGAGAAATGTTACCAAACTAGCAAGTTGCCTAGAAATGGGATGGCATTGTATATATGAAGAACTGGCTCCTCATTTTGATCTGAGTACTTTTAACGGCCGAAATTTGTGGATAGAAACTTGGGCTTATTTGCACATTTATGTTTTTGTGTGGAAAACTATTTACGTCAAATGGGCGCACTTGTCTGAGTTAATAGATTGATGTCGAATTCGAATTCGAATTTCAAGACAAATTTAGTTTATTAATTATTTAAATCCATTACGGTAAAGTTTGCTAAAATCTTAAAAAAAAAACTCTTTTCATAGCTAAGGACTGGTGGGGCAGCACCTTAGGGCGGGAGAGACAACTTGAGGGCTTGATACAAATCAAAATCTTGTTTTATTAATTTTTTGAACTTTTTTATAAGTAAATCATCACTTACGAAGGACTTGGCCATGTTGCTGGGTATTTATTATCCACATATATTGACTTCGAACTTTTTTTTCTTCATATTTAGTTTAACGTAATTAATGACGGCCAACAGCGCAGCCAATTTATAAACAAAATTATATCGCAGTCAGTAGTACGAAAAAAATTATTGGGTTTCGCTGGAAATGCCAAAATGTGTAATTCTTAAATTTCTTCAAACCAAGTGAGATGTTTAAAAATGTTCAAAACTTCACAAAGAAAATATAATTTGGTTTTTCTTACTATGATGTTATACTTACACTAGTCACTTATAGAACAATATTGCGAAATTCCCAAACGAATTGAGGTCTTGAATCTGTCATGATATTGTCATCGTTAACTAGAATCTTTTATACAGAAAGAATATTCCACTACCCTCTTGTACACTTATGTATATTTAATACTTATGGTAATCGTTAGATCGTAGAGTAGAAGAATGAAAATGGAAAGGTTTTGACGAAATGTAGGAACAAGCTGATGAATCTGTGAAGCATGAAAGTGAAAGTAAATGAGAAAATATATGTACAAATAAATTCTTTGAGATAGTAATCGTTTGCTTTACCTTATTGTATTGTGCAATTAAAACAATTTAAATTTTAATAATGAGTGATAACTGATTAGTTGTACTATAATCCCTTTAAGAAAACTATAAAACAATTGTCAAATACTTTACCAACGAAGCAACAGAAAGATTAAAATAGTGTTATAGAAAAGAAAGTAAAAAAGAAAAAAAACTTAAAATAAGCGTTAAAAAAACAAAATGCGTAGCAGTTTACCGCCAACACAACGTCACCGTTCACAATCAATAAGTTGTGCAACAGCAGCATCTCTATCTCCATCAGCCAAAACCAATGCTTCCCAATTGAAAAATCAGTTATCATACGATATGATATCAGAATCAACCAACTCATCACCCAGTCAGGGAAGGCGTGAATCGTTGGTCAAGCCCACCTGGCAAAATATACGCCCTGGTCAAATTCCATTGAAAACTTTAGATAAAATTAATGGCATCACTTCAGATTCGGATAACGAAGATTGTGAATATTTGAGACGTTCAAGCTTAAATTATGCCAACAATGCCAGTAGTACTGCAAACACATGTACGTCCATAAACAAAACAGCAGGATATTCGCGCAAACACAGTGTTGGCAATCTGGGTCAGTTGACACGTAAAGGCAGCTTGGTGGTGCATCGAGATTCTTTGTCTTCGAATGCCTCCCTTAAATCGGTGCGCTCAAGTATGGACAACACAAGTATTTCCTCTTCATCGCGCACAAATGAAAAAATAAATAAATCATCATCAGGTCGTTCGTTAGTGCGTATGATATCGAACAAGTGCACTACAGTGAACAGCAGTGATGAGGAAATGGACTATGATTTTTTGGCCAAGGTAAGTGCAATGAAAATCATGAAGCAGATGTTATTTGGAAGATTATTTTTTCTTTTCTTCTTCATTTATTTTTAAAACATGTTGAGTTTTTCCTTTGTTTTTCCTTTTTGTTATTATTGGTTTTTTTAAGTGGACTGAAGAAACTTACTTGAAACAAGCGCATGATTAATTTGGAAGATTTGGGACAAACAAAATTTCTGTGTTTGTGAAGTAGACAAAAGTGGTGCATTTTAAATTTTATCTATGGATAGAACCAATTTATAGTTTTTAAATCTTAATACTATTTAATATTCGTACTACCTTTGATTAGGTTGGAACAGCAATCTCGGTAGGCTCAATGTGTCTGTTGTGTTGTGTACTGAGCATGTTATTACTCCTTCCTAGATAGTGGGAACTTTTAGATCTTTATGGATATTTTCATTTCCTATCTAGCAGGAGGTGCAGACGAATAATCGTGAAATTCTGAATCTACCATGGCAGTGGCATGGATGGCGGTGGCTTTCAGGATACTCTGTAACTGCAGTATCTCAAATTAACTGAAGGCCAACTCATCCAAAATGAAACTTGTGTTATTTATAGGTACATACAAAATCCCTAATTTCAAACTACTTAGAGTAAATGGCTTCAAATTAAACCTGTCAGGCAGTGCAAAATATTTAGGTTTGATTCTGGTTGGTAAGCTATGCTAGAAACCTAATATGGAGGCCAAAGTTACTGAGGCGGCAGCAGCAAATTCCATTTTTAAAAAGGATGTAGGAACGTCATGATCCACAACGTGAAGTCGTTATTTGAGGCGGTGATTAAACCGATCCTATTTTAGGGTCCATAATCTGTTAGAAGGCTGTGGACTAGGCTTCTAATCGGTCCCTTTTAGAGCAAGTGCTACATAGAATGGCAATCTTAATCTCTGAAGTCATGCGTACTACGCCAATACAGACACTTTTTGCCATTTTGAACTGGTAACCTGTGGACCTACTAAAGAGAAAGTTGGTACTGATTGCGGCTAAACGGAGCCATAGACTATAGGACAATTTCACCAACATTGAGTCTCAAATCGGTCTTCCTGGTCACATAGCTTAAACAACTCCTAAGTCTTGCTTCTCGAGAGGTTTCAACTTGTCGTTCTCGTTTTTGAAATAGTTGTAAAGTTGCTACAACCTTCGTGAAAAAATCGCTTAATTCACGAACTAGTTCTTGATTGGCACAGCTCTAATCGCAAGTGGTCCTTCTGAAAGGGTCGGTTTTGAAGCGTCTAGTAGTTAAACGATTAGTTATTTGCAAAGCCGAGGAGCTTACCGTACAAGAAGTGAATTATATACATGTATTGCCAAGCATTATATTACCTTCATGTATAGCGTGAGCTTGGTCTCCAAACAATTTTTTTTAATTGGATCTTCCTAAATTTTCTAAAAGCCTAAATTAAATCTGCGCAAGCCCCAGCTATTTAACCAATATGTACAATCGCAATGGAAAAATATATGTGTGTATGTATGAGATAAAAAATAAGTTTTTTCATACATACATACATATGTTTAGGTGGGAGGTAGAGAACACCAAGCCCGTTTCAATAAGTGACGGTAACATTATTTGACATAATTTTATTATGGATATATTCTGGCAAGACATATATTCTGGGTAAGACATATTTGTACTAGAATGATAGAAGAGCATTTGTGATTTTCAACATGTTTTTGTGGTCTTGTGTAAAGTTTCCAATATGTGACTTGGTGCAGTTTACCTCTAACCCACAGATATGCTATGCAACGAAAATATTGCCAGATTGATAACCACAATGCCGTTAAAATACGATCTGTATTATTTTTCTTTCTTACCCTAGCGATCCTCACCATTTGGTCATTTTGCCAAGAAGTAGAGTTGCCATATGTTTAAAATAAAATGGTTAAATTACTGTTATACACCGTCGACAGTCGTTTATTGAAATTTCATAGTTCTTTTCCAATTTTCAATGGGCTCTTTTGAAACTATTTGTGGTTATGTATGATTTTCTTGAAAGTTACTTGCCGTTATAGAATATACGGCGGGGTAATGTCAAAAATAAAATATTTTTATCAATCTGCAACAATTGAAGATTTTTTTTTGAAACGAATTATCGTTTTTTTTAGTTCAAAGTTTTTGTTTGTGACTGTTTATACTAAATATTAAAAAATTTAAATACTTTTGTTTGACTTTACATCTAAGTTAAATATTAAACGCTGAAGTGGTTACTACTTTCTGCAGTATTAAAATTTATTATCGGCGAAAATGCATGTTTAATTAATTTCAATAAAAGCCAATATGCACTCCAAGTACAATAATCCTGCTACACAAAATTAATTAATGTTGAACATTAAACAAGTTTTCGTGTTTGTGTAAACAATCTTAGGCAAATGAAGGTGTTTGCTTGAGGTTTACTTTGTGGCGAATATTAAAGGCAACTTATAAAGGGTACTGCTTTTAAAGCATGGTTAACTAATTCGCTAATTATTGTTTTCTGAAATGAGTTTTATTCGAGTGTTCGAACTTTTTTAACTTGACATTTAGACAAGTTTTTCATTAATTTAATGAATTTATTGAATTAACAGATTATGAAAAACGTTATTCAAAAATTAATTGAATCAATTAAAGATTTTATTTAAATTTTAAGCTGATAACAAACAACTGTTTTTTGTTGTTATAACAGTAGTAGACTGCTTAAATTGTTAAAATGTTTGAAATATGCACCTTTTGCAATTTCCGGAAGAAAATATGACTTGGATGCAAGAACTGGTGGCATACAATAATACGTAAGCGTTCAAGCATCCTTATCATAACATTGCGCTCTACTATACTGCTTGAATCACGCAAGAATTTATTGACGCCGTGGTCTAACTCTACAGGCATTCTCATATTTTATTTTTAAATCATCTGACTCAAATGACCTTTGTGGTAAACCATATAAATAACCACAATATGCCAGATATTGAAAGCTACAATCATTCAATCGTTTTAGCTTTGCAAGAATGTTCAATAAATTTTTACACTGCCAGCAAGCCAGACGACACTTATGTGCATAACGAACTATCAAGGACTTGACACAAAACATAATTGTGGTGAGAAACAAGAAAGTTTCTGGTAAAAGTCATGTTCAAGGTTTTCCTGAAATTACTTTGTTGCAACAATTTACAATGTCGCACTTAACAGTGTGTTCCCAATAAACCAGAAGATAACTACATGTAGATATCGAAACCATATCACAAAGATGATAAGAGTTTTCGACCTGGCAAGTTTGCACAAGAAAAATTCAATAATAAAACTGATGTGTTCTGAAATGAGTAAGACGTTGGAAGATAGGAAAATCAGCCAACCATTTTGAAGACGCTGTCAGATTCGGCAAAAAGTCACTGATAGACACGCCTTATAGGATGTAGGAATCTTGGGATCCTTATTTTTAACCTATATAACGCGATAATCAATACATTTCTCGTTTCGCACCAACAGCACGTGGTAGCAGAGTAACATGGTAGCATGAGTAACTGACGACATTGAACACTATGTTCGCGGTATAATGATGCAGATGCAAATAGTGAACATATTGACAAATTCCAACAACGATTTCATGGGTCTCGACTCCTAGGGTCTGACCTGGAGTATGAACTTACTCTAGGAAGAAAGTCTGGGATCAGTGCCACCAATCATATAGTTGCTGATCAAACAACGCAGGTCGTTACAGCTTTAGATACCACACAAGCCGTGGGGACTGTTTCACCATATCTCCTCGGTATAAACTCATTAAGATGGCGGGATTAAATTAAAATACTATGCCCAGACATAAGTATATCTTAATTGAGGAAATTATAGACGTTAGTGTTCACACATACTCAATTTAGCTTACTCAATTAGCATTTGGCAGCTAAACATGTTTTTATTTTCCAAACTAGTGTTTGTAAATTTGGATTGTAGTTTTAAAAGATATACGTTTTTTTCATTGTCCAGAATTTGACTAAATTTTTGGTGCAATTGAGTACTAACTGCTCAATTTATTTATTGAGTTTTTGTATGCTTAATTGCTCTCAGTTACAGGCTTAATTGCATTAACATTCTAATTGCGCAATTAAGGTGCCAGCCATGCATAGCCATAACATAGTATAATATTGACTACTCTGTAAAGACAAAGAAGTATGCTTAAAGCCGATACAGCGGGAGGGAACGAAAGTGTACGTATCTCGCAAAACGACTAAAAATGAAGGTTTAGAAAACGTTGCAAGATTTGTTTTGAAACAATTGAAGCCCCTTATTGAATAAAATTTGTTCTTTGAACATCATTTGGATTTTTTTCTTTTTATAAAAGGAAATTCTGCAGTTTTATTTAACCTGTGTTATAAAATCAATAATTTCCTGAAGTAACTAGTTCTGATCAATTGGTTTGTAGTTCCTTTGACGTATTTTGTTATTTTTTCATATTTGTGTTGCTTTTTATATGTGGAATTTTTTTCTTAACTTGTAATATTGTTGGCTTTTAATACAATTTTAATCTATAAAGCAGCAAGATAAAAGATGAAAAACAGCAGAAGGAATAATGTTACATAAATTAACATTCTCATATATTTTAGATATTAATCACAGGCGGTGGAAATTAAATACGTAAATTTTTTTTATTATTTAAAGTAAGAGGACTTTAACGGTCACTGTTCGTAAGGTGGTCCGTTTTTTTTCATAAACAAATTTGAAGGAATTTGTTTGTAACCAATATAAATACAAGTAGGCTGTATCCCAAATATATTCGAAAATTGTTAAAATAAAACAAAATGTTAAAATAATTTATCTAAATTAATTTTGAGTCAAAATATTTTTGTAGCTGTGTGAGATGCAAAACTTATGTGAGTATGTAAGATTTTGACTGTAACTCAGGCTACAGAAATGTTTTATAGTTAAATTAATTTGAGCCATCCTGCTGTAGTTGCGTTGCTCTTTGTATGACTTATGTTCGTTTGATATTCATAATAATATTTTCATATTTTCATAACGATAAAATCATGAACTAAGTTTATTCTTTAAATGAACTTAAAATAAACTTCTAAACTTCTTCTTAAATTTATACCAGCAGGGAGAACATAATAACCCATCAAAAATATTTTCCAAACAAAACTTTCTAATTTTTTTTCTTTCATTAAAATCTAGTTAAAATACTCTTAAATTGTATTTATTTAATGGTGTCCTCTAATCTGGTTCTTCTACATATATTTAACATTACATTGATGGCCATACATATTTCTTCACTGTTTACTACATTTTAGAATTTTCTTAAACAAAATTTAAAATATATAGCTGGAACTCCGCAAAATCGAAATTTGATTTTAAATGGAACGACGTAACGTGGGCAAACAGATCCTGTAACAGACTGCGTTGGAATGAGTTTTGGAAATTTAAAAAGTTTTTAAAACCATCTTGTATATATGTATGTAGGAAAGATTAGTAGCTGCTAGCTGCGAATTGCTACAAGTTTTATTAACTATGATTTTGTTGTTACTCTGGTGTTGAAAATAAATACAGTGCAGCATTTGCTATCACTTCTTTCGCGAAAGCTAATTTATGCTAGTGCTATGCTCGTAAAAATGAAAATGTGACAGTAACGGGAATAGCACCAGCGCAATTATGACAGCAATCGCATTGACAGCATAGTGAAATGGTACAGAACCGTGTTATGTACCAATAGGGAACTACATTGTAATTTTTGCTTATTCTTCAGATTTTTTTCTAAGCACTTAAACAGATAAGAAAACCAACCTTTGCCGTATAAGAATTTAAAAGAGGACAAAATGAACAAACAGCAAGAGGAAGAAATGTGACAAGCAAATATTTTATATTACTGTGATGTTTCCTTGTCCAACAAGGAAAAAAAAGCAGCAAAAGCGATATCATTACTATTTTGCCTTTGAAATACATTTTTATTTTAATTTGCTTTTAGCATGCTGTTAGAAATGACTGCAGCATAGAACAGTCAGTGATTGCTGTCACATGTGAACTATTGCTGCTATTGCTATTGATAGCTAAAGTAATAGCAATTTGAATCTAGCATTTCTTAAACCCTTGTAAAAATCCAGTTTTCAAATGTCTGTTAATTTGGCAGGCTTGTGTACAAATTTTAGCACTTCATATCACATTGCAGTTCAATAAAATATTTTTTACGCTAAGCCCACTGGGCAATATTTTATTTTTAAATGGTAAACGTAATCCCAATTGGAGAACTGTAGGATAAAATCCTTTTATTTCCCATCAGACAGTTGGTTTGTTGGCTAGACAGTGTTAATAGGACGTGTATTTACATGTAAAAACAAATGAAAAAACATACCAAGCACAACCTCATGGTCAAGTGTAAAACATTTTTGTGATGCCAGATGGCGCGAACTCAAATAGAGTAAAATGTTATTTAAATACACTAAAAACTGTGCTATATACTACGTTTGATATGAAATTGGCAGATAAAGTGTTGTACTAGTGGACTAGCAATTTAGCTCTTTAGATTAGATTATTAGCGTGAATGCCACAGACTTGACACAGCTTGAAGAATTGTCATTAAAAATGTTAACACTAGCAATCCCTTTTAGTTAGAGTTACAATAAATGATCAATTGTATGATTTAAAGGCAGCAACATTCCTCATTGAAAGACGTTTGTGTGTGAAGTTCTGCTGTATGATATGAAAGACTAGACCGTAAGAGCAAATAGGCTGGAACTCTTGAAATTATGCAAATATCCCCAAAATTTCAAAGAATCAGTTCACATGCAACAGTAAAGTGCAGAGAATTAAAAGTTTGATTTGAACCCGTCTGCGGAAACCCAAAATATAAGCTGTGACAAATCTCCAGGAAGTATTAGAGGGAAAAATGTAATAAATATATGCCCAAATTTCCTCTCAATTTTTTAATAGATATTATATCTAAAGCTTTCTTTTATATGGCAACTTACGATGGATATACATATTTTCAATACAACCTAGCCCCATAAAGCCGGTTTATTGGGATATTTTAGAACTAACTGTAAATAAGTTCGAGCGCTATAATTTAAGGATGCGTTCAAACAAATTTTATTGCTTGTAGAATTGTTGATTTTAAATTTTTTATATTTAAATTTATAACTTGTACTTTTGGGAAATGGACCCCAGTAATTTAAATTGCGTACATGTGATTTTCAACCCAATCTTTTCTGAAAAAGTAAGTTATGACCAATATGATCTATTAACATAAGATTCGCTATTTTTTTTAACCTAAAAGCAGTCGCAAACATTCCGCAGAAAGTTAACAATTCTTTTTCTTTAGTGTTGTTAGTGTTTTCTATTTGTAAAGCAGGTCAATTTTGTGAAGTCTGTATGAGGTAAAAAATATTAGTTCGACAAGTTACGTCAAAGAATTAATATACTTTTTATAATTTTCGTAAAAAAATTAGAAATAGGAAAGAAAGGAAATTTCGTTTTTATAAAAAAAAAATTTAATAGCAAAAATATTAAAGATTGACAAAGTATATACATATAAAAAGAAGCCCAAGTTTAAGACAATTCAACTTAAAAGTTGTTGCTTTTATAAATTAAAAAGGTGTAATTATGGTCCTAATTGGATCTAATTTTATTTCCATATAAAGCACGAAATTTGTGTTTTACAAAATACTCAACATAAATATTCATTTTCACACAAGAAGAAAGGAAAATGTATTTTAACACAGTCGATATCAAAACCAAATTATCTGGCATCACAAACAATTTAAACCATTTAAAAAATGCGCAGAGAGAGAAAAAGTAGGAGCGATAGAAAAAAAACACTAAACAACAACAAATACTAAAAAAGCAACATGTTTTACAAAACTATTTATGAATATCAACATGTTGCTTTATTGGAAACCAGTCACATAGATTCAAAAGAGTGAAGAAAGAAGTAAATGTGTTGTAACAAAAAAAGTGTAACAAAGCAAAATCATTGTCTATAATATCCTTGACAATTCATATCATCAGTTTGTTTTGAGTTCCCTACAAGAGCGGTTGTGTTACAAGTTGAAGTATAAAACTTGTAAAAGGTTTTTAACAAATGGTTGAACAATTTTTTTTTTACAAATTAAAAGTTTATTAACTATAAAAATTTAATTGCAATTATATTTGTTATATTTTATGAAATGTAGTGTCTTAGTGTTAACATTTTAAAATATTAATACGTTTCTACAAAGAGGATGCTTAAAAATTTAAACTTTTTATATAAAATATGTAACAATACGATTCAGTTTTTAAGGTTCAAAATTTGTTATCTTTTTATTATTAAACTGTTTTAAAATTATATTTTAATGAGAATTTTTTCCCAAAGTGAACGGAAATTTAAAGACCTGTACTTTTCAAAAAAACTTCTGGAGAAATTGCAAAAAATAATTATTAAAATTAATTTTCTTTTATAATTATCTGGAAAAATTGTGATTAGCCTTTAAAGTGCAGTAGCTCTTATCAATTCTTAGGAAAAAATTAAAAGAAAATCACGTTCGAATTTTTAAATTAATTTTAATTGCTTTTCTAAACCGTGAAATAATAACAATTCTTCGACACCCTATTCTGGTTCTTAACATTGTTGCTAGTTATCCGAAATTAATTTCGTAATAAAATTGCAGTTCCGTTATTCTTACTGCGCTTTTCGCTGATTGCTTTTCAGAACCAACAATTTTGAAAAAACCATAAATGTTTTTGCTTAAAATTCTGGAAGCCAAATAAAGGGTTTAGAGGAGTTTAAAACAAAAACCCCAACAAATATTTTTCTTTGAAATTGCAAAACAAAGAAACTCAAATTGCATATGACATCCTTCAGAAGTTAAGAAGAAACAAATAATCTCTCGAACTGTTGTTAAAGTAAAACCAGTGCATCGATCCTCCTGGAAATCGAATCACATAGCGCAAAACAACGACTCCTATTTCTATTCTATTTTCGCCATTATGATATTATACTTCCCTAGGAGTTTGTTCCCTTTTCTTATTCATCCTATTCTCTATTGTCCTTTTTTATGTTTGATCATTCCCTGGGTTGTTCGAATAGACGATTTTACCCCAGGAACAAATGAGGAGGAAGGGAAAAATTCCACGGAAAAAATCGTAATTGGGCTAATGATGGTGATGTTTTATTTTATGAGCAAAGGGGTTGCAAATACAATTTTCCGAACAAAATGGTCTTTTATTTTAAAACTTATTAAGAAACTTAAAAAAAGAAGAGGTTTATATTTGACTGTGCCGAATACTAGATATTTTTCGCTTAGTATAGAATACACTAATTAGTTTAAAATAACCCACTGAATCTGTTCCAATAAACACATGTTTTTTTACACGGCATTACCCTAAAAACTTGTATCAAGAAAAAAAACAACAAGAAGTAAAAATATTCAGATAAGAACGACAGTGCGAGATATCATTTAAATGGCCGCCTTGAATTCGCTGTGTTTCAAGTCGAACTTACGGTATTGTCTATGGTCGGTCGGCTTCAATTTTTGCTCTAGCACAATTTTATGCGAATATAGGCCCAAATCCCACCCCAGAATAAGCCAGACGTACTCTCTGGCGATGGCCAATTGAGCTGATAGGCACCGAATCGAAATTTCTACGCCATTTTCGATACTGGTTCCTACGTCGGCTATGTTACAACGAAATCCAAGCTGCGTATTTACAACTCTGCGTGAATTTCGATAATATTATTAATAAAATAAAAACCATAAAATGGAAAACCGTAATGAATATTTTTGGGGCTGGGTGGCATTGGAATTTTTATTAATTAATTTAATTTTTATTATCAAAGCAGACATCTAAATTTTCGACCCCCTTTTTTCCTCGAATTGATTTCAGGCAATGGATTTATAATTTATGACTACCTTATTTTCGTTTGAGTCTCTTGCTACCACAAGCCTTTACTATTGACTGTAAGAATTTAGACTGGTGAGTGTCGGCCTTCTTTCTCATCACGGAGTGTCTTGTAATTGCTAGCATTTGTCCATCATGGCATTTCGATTTAACACGTGTCTGCCCGTCGTCCTAAGCGTTATGCTGGCCAGTGCTGGACATTCACATAGAATGTGCGCTACCGTCTCAGCCAATTCGGTAGAAGTATCTTTAGAGACAGACCCGTTCACCCCTTTCGAGGTTGTCTTGTTTATCTCTTCAGAATTCTTCCATTGGCCAACAAACTCCTACAGAAATTAACCTATCCATCTCTTACGGGGCTTTATTGTCCATCTCTATTGTAACCTCACAGTCCAACAACTTAAAAGTACCTCTAAATATTGGCCCGTCCACCCCTTGCGAGGCATTCTAGTCCATATCTTCGGATTCCTCCCTTGGCTAATCAAAACCGGATTTTTTTTTTAGAGATTAACCTCTCTCTGTAATGGAGAATAATGTAATGTCTACCTGCGCATCCATGGCGTATGCACCTTGCTTTAAGGATTTTATTATAAGAGAGTGTTAACATCTCTCCGCTCGACCTATTTAGGCAGACTCCTCGCTGAAACAGGAACCTGTTACCGGCCGCCACCACGAGGAGGTATACTATAAGTCAGATCTTCTGACAGTGCACTGCACAGTTATGACAATCCACTATAGCTTGGTGCCTGCCAGGTGATGGCCTTTGTAACGCTTTTGAAATGTAATATTTAATAAAAATATCATTAATTTCTGGCCACCCTGTATTAGGAAAAAGGATCAATTTTGCTGATAGGTGATAGCGATGATTTGGAGACATAATATGGCATATCGGTTAGTCATATATATTCGTAGTGGGGGTCTTCGTTGAATCACCAGGCAGACAGATGTGGCTAAATGTTTGCCATTTAGAACGTATATTTTATTAGATTGCAAACGAATATTGTAGAAGTTACAAGCGACATGAAAAACTTGTAGTGAAGAATAAAAATCCACAAACAAACGAACAGAACGTCGGTCGTTTTGATTGAAACATGAAAGGGCATATCATAAGCTCACTTCCTTTGAATTGTCAATCAAGATTCATCACAGATACAAACGTAATGACAACTACAAAGAAACTGTAATGTAATAAAAACAATAAGAAGAGCCAAGTGAGTTTTCTCTAACTTATTCCATAATTATACAATTTAAAATTAAAATATTTGCCCTAAAGGCTGTAAGAGTGATGAGAGAAAATTAGTTAAGGAAAATCAATACGCTGTTACAAAGAAGTTTTTTTTTTTAGTTTGTTATACATAGAGACAATAATATATTTTAATACTAAATGTATATAATAAATTGAACACTGAAAGGTTTTTTTTGTAAATAATAAACACAAAAATGTCCCGAAATATAAAAAATCGTAAACGTCCTGATTCTGTGCGCATGCCCACTGTACCTGGTATCTCCAAACATCCCACCATTATGGCCCGCTCAGTATCGGTTGGACCACAATCAACTAAATCTTCTCGTGACACTGCAATAACAAAACCAACAATGGCAACATCCACACAATCTACGCCGACTCTTAACAAAAAATACCTGGAAAAAATTCCAAGCATTTCAGCTCAAAGCGAAAGTAGTGATGATGATGATGATGATGATGCGGAAGAGACCGGCAGTACTGTCAACATAAACAACCAACTAAATAATCATGATAATGGACTCGACGACGACAATGACGATGACGAGGACGATGACGATGAGTCAGAAAAAGATCAAATACGCAAGAGGACAAGTGTTATAAAACATGAATACACAAATAATGGCAATTGGCCACCTAGTGGAAGTGGTGGCGTCATTGGTATAGGTGGCAGTGGCAGCATTCAAACCAAAAATATTTCGACGAAAATGGTAAATGGTGTGAGAGCCTGCAAAGAAACCGGCCGCCATATTATGAAAATGTTGTCAGCATCATCACCAACGACCTCCCGCAGAAATAGTAAAATATCATGCAGTCTCACCACCGAGGATACAGAACTAAACAAGGAGGACAATAATCTAAAATTAAATAAGGTGATTTACAATTAATTATTCAAAAGCGCAAAAAACGAAAACAAAAGGTAGTATCCATTTTTTATTGGAAATATGTAGTTTTTTTTTTTTAAATATAAACTTGGAAAAGCTGAACATTTTTCTTTGAAAACATTTAAAAAATTATAGGGCAAAGAAAGGCAAAACTTGAATACTTTAAAAACACACAAAAGGTATTTTTTACACGGAATACGCCAGCTTGAAACTAACTATAAAAATTTAAGACTCAAAACTAAAATATATTTGCTGCCATTTGTCAGACTTAATTATCCAGTGGCTTTCAATTCGAAAATTCGTTAAATTATAATTTAAAATTTAATTCAAACCAGAGTTGCAAGATTTTGTAGTACGCTTCATATGCTACTTAAGACCTTTCCACAATATTAGATTGAGTAGTACAACTTATCAAAAAAATAATTAAATGAGAACGTAATACAGCGTGTAAACAATATTTAATCAGAAAACAATGTGTAATCGGATATTTGACAGTCGTAAGGCTCTTCTTATTTTTAGAAAAAAATTTTAAATGTTAATTAGTAGGACTTCGGGTGTATCCAGACTTTTACCGGAATACGAAGATCATGCAATATCATGTACAGGGCATGGAATGATGACACAATATCTGATGGCGAACACTTATCAAACACAGTTCATATCAGAGGCATTGCCTAAAAATCTTGTGGAGTTTTGCTCGAAGCACCGAGTTTCTATAAAATTTAAAGGTTGTTCATTAGGGAGCGGACATAACATTTTAAACCACTGTGCACGGCCATACAATTTTTAATGAAAATACTTTTTAAATAATTAATTTCCTTTCAATATACATAATTAATTTCTTTAACAAATTTCTTTAAAAGCCGAATGTTTCTTCATTTTCCAAAATCACAAGCAAATCCTAATTCGGTAAGCTTAATTGCATACGTGTGAACATCAAAGCCTATAACTCAATTAATGTGCATATCCGAACATAATATAGGCCATATGTTAAATCAGTTTTGCACATTTAACACTTAAGTGAAATTGTGGCTAAAATATGTAACATATT
Organism: Phania funesta; assembly: GCA_963932375.1. Classification (NCBI taxonomy): domain Eukaryota; kingdom Metazoa; phylum Arthropoda; class Insecta; order Diptera; family Tachinidae; genus Phania; species Phania funesta. Next base: position 74,227,342 of record OZ010656.1, read on the forward strand.
TTACACTACATTGTGCAATATATTAGAAAAGAATATGTTGTTTATTCGCACTCTCACATTTATTTTAGAAGAGATAATTGTACCTAGAGCAAAATTTATGCAAAATTTTGGCAAAAGGCAACCTCATTAGTCATGTTATGCAGGAAATAGTTTTAGTTTAGATCTAATTCAGTTCTACTTAAAATTTAATTCACTTTTAAGCCAGTTCCAGTTCAACTGTACCTCCTTTCCACTCCTGTTCTGATCAAGTTCTAGTTCGATTCTAAAAGACTTGTTTTCTCAAAAATAATACTTATTAAAAGATGATATAATGTTGATCTAAATTTAAATAAAAGAAAAATGTGGAGCTATAACCAATTTTGCCTGACTGACCGCGAAAGGATTTAAACTGAAAAAAAATGAAATTGTGAGTTAATTCTTCATAACAACAGTGAATAATAAACCATATCCCATCTATACTTTTATAGGTCCTTCTCATCTTAGACCTTCTCGAATAATTCGTATGAATATGAAAAAAATTAAGAAAAAAAGTTTACAAATTTGTTGAATTTATTTAGATAAATTTATAGTTTGTATAAAATTATAATTATTATCTTTCTTCCTTTTTATTACAAAAGAATCTTGTTATTAACTCGAAGTTTAAACGATTTCATTTTAAATACATTCGGAATCTTTGTTGCATCTACAACATTAGTCCTTGAAAATAAGAAGCAAATCAATCGTATTTATCTTTAAAAAAAAATATTGAGAAAAAATATAAACAACTTGTTTCCTCACAAAATACATTTTTCTTTTGTTACGATATTTAATTCATGGATTTATGATTTTTCCCAGCATAGGAAAATTGAAAATGAAATACATATATACGAGTATGTACATATGTACTACTGTGGGCAAAAAATAGTAAGACTTTTTAATTTAAATTTCGCACGTTGGTATGTCTGTCAGTGACATCTGTGCCAAATATCACATCAAAGTAATCATTAGTGTTTAGTTTACGCTTGTCTCTCTGAAGTACAACAAGTGCATTCGGCGATTATTACAATCAGTGAAATTATTCAACAAAGAAGTTCCTTTAAATTTTGAGTGCGGAATGAAATTTCTGGTGAAGAAACATTCAGAATGTTACAAAAGGCCTTCGGTGATAATTGTATGTCGCGAGCAAGTGTTTTTGATTGGTACAAATTATTCAAAGAGGGTTGAGAACGCGTTGACGACAAACCACGTCCAGGACGGCCATCAACAGCAACTGATGATCAACACGTCAATAAAATCAAGGAATTGGTGTTCGAGAATCGACGATTAACAGTCAGAGACCTTACTGATATCGTTGGAATATCGGAGGGATCAGTGAAAACCATTTTAAAAGATCATTGGGGCCTAAGAAAATTGAAATCACGATTGGTTCCACATACCGCATTGATTCTTCGTGAGTTTTTCGCCAAAAATTCGATCAATATCGTTCCACAACCACCGTATTCACCTCATTTAGCTCCGTGTCACTTCTGGCTGTTCAGCAAACTCAAGCGACCGCTCCGGGGAAACCGTTTTGAGTCAATTGAAGATATTAAACGTGAATCGCTACGCGCATTGAAGGCTATTCCGGAAATTGACTTTAACAACTGTTACGAGGATTGGACAAAACCGTTGGCATTAGTGTATTGCAGCTGGGGGGATTACTTTGATGGGGATGAAATAGATTTGGCAGAATAAATAAAGAAATTTAAAATTATGAACAAACAAAGTCTTACTATTTTTTGCCCACAGAAGTATATACCTGAATTAAATGGCATGTATATAATTGCAGCTACAAGTAGGTATGTATGTATTTGTATCTTTAAAACGATTGTGAACTTAAAAACAAATCAATAAAAAAAAATACTTGTATTTGTAATTGAAAACAATTTTAATTGAAATATCCTCGGATAGAAATGTATTCTGTTGTAGGCATAAAAAATTAAGCGAATTTTTAATTTATCAGGCCAGGTCGTTCATTTGCAAGAGTACGGAAAATATTGGAATAAAAATATGCTAATGATGCATAAATGAATGGTTTTATTGAAATAAAAATTTGAAGAAATGCACGTTTTAACAGAAAATTATTTCTCTTTTTCAGTGTATTAAAGTGGCAAAGCAGAAATCGGGAAATAACTCAAGTATTAAAAGTGATTTTTAAAGGATTGTTATTTAATAAAAATTATGTTCTACCTTCAACTTACCGAGTAACAAAGATTTTTGCTTGTTGTAGTGAATCAGTGTGGCAGAGCCTTCGGAAGGCCTCGAAACTGCAACCCCCAGACTGATAGACTACCGCACTACTAAGTGGCTGCTTACCGGGGTATCATGAAAGATAAAATTGAAGTGTATTTGTAGCTGGAACAGTAGAAATTAAGAGTTCCAAAGAGAAGTACATTTTCAAGGAAAATTCCCTGTTTAAGAAAATAATAGTCAAAAACTTAAAAGAAGTAGTACTTTTTAGAAGCAGCCATTAAAAAATTAACTTTAAGAATTTTCAATGAAAAAACTAATTATTTATGTTACATTCATTGGAACGTAATAGTGTCGAAAAGACAGCTGATGAAAAATTCCACTATTGCATATGACTATTAATTAAATAAAGACTATTAATTTAATTAATTTCTTTAGACCTTCTAAAGAATTGAAACTAGTAAAAGAAATTGGCAACGGCTTAGAATCTGTATTGAAAATTCTCGCTGCAAAATAATAATACCACTGAATAAATACTGTACTATGCTCGTGCTGTTGGAAGGAAAACAGCACCATTGCAAATATGACAGCAACTTACACTGACAGCATTGTGAAATGATACAGCAACAAGCTTTCCACTAATGGGGAGTTTTTAAATAACCATAATGTGATTTATACACTGTACTGAAGTACTGAAGTACTGAAGTACTGAAATTTTTGTTTATTCTTTAGATTTCTTTCGGAAGTATTCAGTTAGGTAAAAAAAAGTCAACCATGTACGAATTAACGCCAAGATAAAATTCTCATAGGTATGCTGAATTTGTTTAAGATTTTTAATTACAGCCTTTAAAAATGAACAAATAGGAAGAGTAACAAATTTTACAGCAAACATTTGCTATTGTTGTGCTGTTTTCTCTTTCAACACCACAAAAACAGCAATGGCAATATCGTTTGGCTTTTGCTGCTGCTGTTCAGAAATACATTTTTATTTGCTTTTAGCGTGCTGCGTGATTGCAGCATAGAACAGCGTAGCGTTTGCTGTGTTGCTATTGCTGTTATTTTCAATACAAGCTTAACAGCGACGGTAGCAGCAATTTAAATTAAGCAACTTTTACACCCTGCTTAGAATCAAACACTTGCGACTAAGGCTAATGGTTACTAGTAGACGAGCTAACCAGCCTCTTCGAAAAAAAAATTTTTTTAACTACTTTTTAAGAGTGCTTTTAAAAATTACTTCATAAAAACAATACCATGCAAAAATTTTCCTATATACAGGACTGTTCTGAAAGCCACTTGATTTCAAATCAGCGACTGTTTTAAAATAACAAATAATATTTTTACTGCCACAGCACTGTGCGAAATCCTAAGTAGATATGCAGTTAAAGACCCTTTCACACTACTAGATTGAGTAGAGCAACTTATAAAAATTCAAATAAAATAAAAAAATATATTATAGTGTGAAAAGAATATGTTATGGACTGCTAAAATTACGAATGGGAATGTGACAGTAGTGCGGGTCTCACTATATTTAAAATGTTCAAAAAGCTTAAACTTTTCATTTTATCAGGGTTGTATTTTTATAGAAGTGCGATAGTGTAGATAGACAATGTAATGAGAATATTTTACTTTAGTTTTTTTTTTTTCTTTTGCCAGCCAGAACGATCTGCAAAAGCCCCACGAAAGTCTCAACACTTGTCTAACAGTGTAAAAGCGGATTAAGTAGCATAATGGAACATGTAGAAGAATATTAAATATTTTCTTTGGCTTGAAATAAATTAAATATAAAATTCTTGATCTTCCTTTTTTTCTTTTGTTCTTATGATGAATATGAACAAGTTTGTACTAACAATATGTTTTTAAACAAAATTAATTTAATTTTATAATATAAAATTTTGCTGAACGTTTTTATAAGCATAAAGAAGAAATCTTTCAGAAAATGTATTATTCATTGGCTAAAAAATTATTGCAACATAATGGGAAATGAAGAAAGAAGTATAATGGGATATAATTTAAATCTTACTAAACCATTCGTAATGTTAAAATCAAAATTAGCTTAACATTTTGCTGATAATCAATTAGTTTGACTTGACAAGACAGCGCCATTGTGTGACTTATTTTACGAAAAATACTCGTGCATATGTTTTTGTTTTTATATTTTTATAGCTTATTTTATTTTTGCTGTAAGTTATTTTGTTTCTGATTATTTTTACGTAAAAAATGTTTGTAACTTTGAGACCGCGGCAATTAAGGTGGCTTTGGTTTACAAGGATGCCTATAATAAGACATTGAACACTGGTAGTACCCATTTACGGGCTTTCACTCACATTGTGCTTGTTGGTTATTAATATTCTATTTTCACTTTTCGATTTTACTTTCATTCATTCATTGTGTGTTCGTTCCATTGTTCAACAGGTTATAATGCTGGGGGATTCAGGTGTTGGCAAAACATCTCTATTAATAATGTTTCGAGACGGGGTGTATATGCCCTGTTATTATGTTACCACCGTAGGCATTGATTTTATGGTAAGACAACTTATTATTTCTGCATATGTGTGTATAGTATATGTCTATGTGTATTAATAAGTATTTGTTTAAATGTGAGTTTTGAAAATATATATATATATATATACATGTAAGATAAAATGTGCAAAATACCCTTCAGACGCACTTCGAAGTTAAAGGGGAAAAACTTTTTTAATAATAAGTGTTAGGCAACAAAAACAAGACATCGTACATGAAATATATTAATTAGTTCAACGACTTCTCGAAATTTATTACTCAAGACGTGATAACACGAATTGTCCCAGACTATGTGTACATTAAGAAAATATTGATTAAATTTGAAGCACGTGCTGGCTGCGACAATAAGCATCTAATGTTTTGTTGCGCATCCTTACATTTTAAATAAAGTGATAGTATGGTAAAATCTTCGAATTTTTTCAATTATGATACGAGTATTGGCCAGAACTTTCGAGTTTATGAAATTGCTCTGTAGAACAGAGAAATAATTATAGATGCACCCCAAAAATAATTAAGTTTTGCGAATTGGACTATGTGCCAGAGAAGATAGGCGAATTGTTTTTCAAAATGTCTGACGACACACAGATCCAAATGCATAAAAAAACGAAGTTTAAAAGAAGTATAAATAAAAACTAATTTCTTACCTGAAGTACGTCAGGTAATCCATTAAAAAAAAAAAGTACCATTTGGGGAATACATGAAGTTTCTGAAACAAAATTTTTTTTAATTTTTTTTAAGATGATTTTGTAAACAAATCATTTTTGAATTGTTGAGCTGTTCGTGAAATAAAACAATCACAATTCTTGAAAAGGTACCATTTAAAAATCATATTTTTTGGGAAAAGTACCTTGTAAATTTTTTTGAAAAAAGAACCTTTTCGCAAAAATAATTTTCCATCTTGAAAAAGTAGCATTGTTTTTTGAAAAGATAAAAAAAATCAATTTTCAAATAAAATACTTTTCTGGAAAAAAGCCTTTTTGATAAAAGTACATTTTTAAAAATAGTACTTTTGTGAACATTTTTGAAAATAGTACTTTTGTAAAAAAACTCCTTTAGTTAAGCATATTTTTGAAAAACGACTCTTTTGATAAACTAAAGTGGCTTTTTTAAAAATACTTCTTTTTTCAAAAATGTACCTCTTCGAGAACATATTTGCGAAATTGAAAACGTTTTTAAAAAGTACCTTTTTCCACAAGCATATAACTAAACCTTTGACTTAACAACAAGATGTTTCTGAAAATAGGTTTCAAGTTAATATATAATTGTCATGTGTATGTATTTGTGTGCAATCAAATGTAGAAGTAAATGCTGTGTAGTCTTTATGTGCAACATGTGTCTTTTCCATGTAGCAACTTGATTTTTGTTGTAAAATATGTATTTAACATTTGTAACTGATATATATTATTTGTAATGGCAATCTGTGTTTTCTTATTTGTACTTCTATCTTAAGGATTGAGATTTATTTGTCTGTCTTCTTTTATTTTATTTGTTCACATGCATGCATTACAATACAATAAAAAACTAAGAAACTTTGCAATTTGTTTCTTAAATTCTGAGGTGTATTAAATTAAATATTTCTTTCTTGTTTAAATTACGGAATATAAAGTACTATTTATCAATATTATCTGTTGTGTAAATCTACTTATTTTAAACCTCTTACAGTATGAATTTAAAATAACTTTTATCTCAAGAATTTCTATGTTATTTCTTTAAATAATAAATACCATTAAATTCTTGAGCACTTTGCAAGATATGGATCCTTTGACTTTGCTATCTTCAAATAAACATTTCTTACTTTAATGAATAATTCAGCAATGAAGAAATCTTGTTGAATTTTTGTAAACAGTAATCAAATTTCATTAATTACTCTTTATTCATCATTTCATCTATGCATATTTCAAAATATCGTAAAATATGGTATTTAAATTACGATACTTCCCTGGACATGTGCTGATTATAAAGAAAGTAGGAAAATTGTTAAATTATGCGCTTGGTGTACATTGCATTTGAATAGACAATAAATAGGTAACACAATTTGTCCCTGCATCGCCAAGAGGGCCTGTGTGGTAATACTTTTGTATTTGACTCAGAAAGTTCAACTAGTTTGGGCTTCATATAAAACATAAAATCTTTGAATTTTCTCTCCTGATAAGTTACAATATAAACGTTTCTATAAAATCGTTATGCATGATTGTTCACGATTAATACTTTTTATATTTGGAAATGTATGTGCATATGAAAAACGTTGTGTCAAATTTTCCTTGACTGCGGAAGAAATCATACATATATATGCTTTAAAATACTACTACAACTAAACAGAGTCAAAGCATCAGTAAAAAAAACCGCTAGAGTAGCAGCTCAGATAGGTTAAATTATATTTTTTCGTATGCACTTGAATTGTACCTGCACATTTTGCATATCATATTCATATTCTCACGTTTTTGTTAAAGATACGCACTGCTTTTCACGATTGGCATTAATCATGCCTGATTATAAATGCGCATGAGTAAATCTTGTTTCTAGCATTCATGCATGTGAGGGAAAAATCACTATTATTGAGTGAAAAGTTATATGAGCCGTTCACTGCGAAATTCGATTATCTCTACTTTTTGAAAAATCTTGTGCATAAATGTCAAAGCATTTTTAAACAAATTTGTAACAACATTAAATGACAACATGTTTTTGGCCATCGAATAATAACTAATTTATTTCAGAGTCCATTTAGATTAACTCCATACTATAATGTCAACCGCTGCAATATAGCCACTCAAATGCATTAGCAAACGCGGAATGATTACGGTAAATACGTATTTTACAATCTAATTGCCACAGAATTAATTAGTCTAGTCAATACGTTAATGGTTTTAAAGAAATAAAAATACTACACAAACAAAAAGCAAATGGCTCTTCAATACGATTTACCAGCAGAAAGGCTGGCTAAGGAAAACGTTTACAGGTTTCTTCGAGTTCTTATGATATTGCAACAATCACATTTATTTTTAGGATAAGAATCCTGATAGTTAGGCCTTTATTATATCCTAAAGGTAGACAGGTGTCAAGATAAAAAAGAAGAAATGATGCATTCGGCCTGTGTTCATACAGCTAAAATTACATATTTTTTAATGCATTCCACAATATCTATTTGAAATTATATTACCAACGGAATTTTAGTGAACAATAGAGTTAATCGGTTTGAGCAATGAACGGTTTACAGGTAACCCTTCCTTAGGCTCACCAACGAATATTGCAGTATAAGGTTTCGTAATGGGAAGGAACAAAAAACTTTTCGAAGTGCCTACACGCACGCAAAGAAAAAACATGGTTGTGTTATGGTTACAACAACCACATTGTGTTCTCTTAAACAATTGTATTGTTGCGGCAAACATATAATGGTTATTTGAAAACATTAGTTCAGTTGCAATAAACAAATTATTGTTTACACATAATGATTAAAATATTTTCATTAATAAAATTGCAACATGGTTAAGTTGAACAATACTATGTTTACTAAAATTCTAACCACAAACATACAAAAATAGTAACTCTAACCGTAAAATGCATTTAATAAATATAATACGAAAAATTCTTTTGGCGTTTAATCAAAATATAAGATTGAAAATGTTAGCTGAAATGATTAGCGCGTCGACTATTAAGCTTTAGACACCTGTGCTCGTACCTCAGCTGCTGCCTCAGTAACAGTAATTTGTTGCTTTTCTATCGTTCCAAAAGAACCATTTCATTATTAGTCACAATAATGTGATGTATTAACAACCATATTAGAGTTATAGCTACCACGCACTAGTGCGATCAATTGAGCGATTATTTCAGACAGCCAATTACAATAACAGCACATCATTTATTTTTGTGTGTCATAACACAAGAATTAAAAATTGCTTGCTGTTTTTGTAATTGGTGTAAAGTTGCTATCATCTGTCTTCAAAAGGAGAAAAAATAAACAGCAAATATGATGCCAACTTATTAGACCGATTTAATGAGGATTTAAAAACAAAACGACGCCATATCGCCAAGATAATGCACGGGTGCGCACGTGTGCAAGCCTCAATGGCAAAACTCTATGAATTAGGCTACGAATTGGTACCTCATCCGCCATATTCTCCGGATTTAGACCCTAGTGACTACTTCCTATTTCTCAACCTAAAAAAATGGCTCGGGGGAAAGAGATTTAGCTCCAACGATGAATTTATTGACCAAACAAATACCTATTTTTAGGACTTCGAAAAATCCTATTTTTTTAAGGGATACAAAACCTGGAGAAACGTTGAACTAAGTGTATTGAGTTAAAGGAGAGAGAAAAATAAATTTTTGTTTCGCAAAAAAAAACTGTGTTTCATTCAAAAAGTCACGGACTTATTGATCCGCCCTCGTAACTCTTGGGTTTATAATTCAATTATAATACAAATGTTGCTCTTAGATTATAGTTACTTCTACCATGTTTTTTTGAGTCTTTAAATCACCTATTGTTGGAGTTGTTGTATGACCCCGGATCGTACAATAGTTGTAGAAATGTAGTATTTTATACAAAATATATTTACAACACCTACAGCTTTGTCCCTGTGTTTATCGAATGTCGTACGGTAGTATTTTGCACTTTTATCTGACTAAATTAAATTACCAGCACCTTAGCATAATATTAATTGCTTAAAGCATGGTACTCTGTTCATGATTTCTTGCGAAATGCTGTCAAAAGCCCATATAAAAACTTCGAGGGAAATAAAAAAGAAATAATGTTGCTGTAGTAGTACTCTGTTCACTTTTTGAGAAGACACGAAATGTTTCTGGTAGCATGTTCTTCCAACTAAAAAATGTTTATGTTTTTTGAACTGCGAAACAATATCAGGAGCACTTTTTTCGCACGGAATTTTAAACAACAGCTGATCAGTTAAGCATTCGTAGTTTTAATTTCAAATTTGTTGTGCCAAAAAAAGTATAAAAATGGAGAAAAGCGTAAATTTATTAAAAGAAAAAGAAGAAAGAAAATTTAGTGACGTAGAAAAGCGTATCCTTATTTCTGCGGTAAGTCCGATAAGCTACATTGTAACCGCAATGCCATGAAACAGACCGTGTATCTTCCAAAAGTTGTTCGGTAGAGACAACAATTTGTATTAATTGTTGCGCAGCAGCACAAGCTAATAATATTGTTTTGTTTTCCATTTGCTTAATATTTTTATTACTTTTTCTCCCGATTCTTTCGAGTAATATTTTTGTCAACTCATCAAACATAAAACCATAAAAACGAGATTTTTCTTCGAAACCGCAGTATTGTCACCACTAGCGTATTGTCAAATTTTTCAAGCGAAATAATTAATGGTGATCAACACTTTTCGCAAATTCGAACAGAGTACTAGGCTTAAAACAAAAATTATATTGTTTTTATGTTATGTTTTTAAGCCTTTATTTTTATATTACATTGAATATTTTTATGAAAGTTTGACACTTCGACATTCAAATTTAACACAGACTATATTCACAATCATAAAAATTATATATGATACAATGAATACCTCTTCTACAATAAATTGTGAAAGGAGCAAATGTTTGCCACCTTCACAAAAATATTCGCCAATCATTTTTTGTTACGCAGTTCAGCCGGCTATGAGCCAATAAATAATCAATATTTCACACAAAAGGAGATTATTATTCCCCATCACAAAAATATGGTTCATAAAAAATGCATTATCTTTTCAAAAAACAATGAAAAATAATAATAAACAACTTATATTGATATTTATTAAATTTATTAAACTGTAAAAAAGCTTTGACGGCCATAAATATTGACTCAATTATTTATGACTTTAACGAACAAAAGTTTATGTGTGTGTGTACATACGCAATATATTAATTTATATATGTATTTATATATAAAAAAATAACAACAAAAAAGATACAAATAGAACTCGTAGCTGTATGACATGTCACGTTATATCAATTGATTAAAAATGAGAAAAAAGCGTAATCCATGTCATAAAAACGTATGTGTTAATGTTTAGGAAACGGATACATTTCAAAATGGTTTGGAAATTTGCAAATGTTGATGTGTGTGTGAGTGTTAATTATGTGTATGTGTATGTTATAAGAGTAAGTCAATCATATATATTGCTGAATAAGCGCCAAACACACACTTTGTTCCATTATTGGCGTTCTGTATTTGATTTTTTTAATGAAAAATAAATATTTTATGGAACTAAGTTTTTGTTATATCAAAATTGCATTCCTGCTTAGGTCCGAATGCATAAATAGAAGTTAAAAAAAAATTCTAAATAAAAATATGCTTTCAGACGTTTTCCATCACGACTTTTTAATGACATGAGCGCCTTACTAAGGCGGTTAACTTGTTTATTGCACCACAACTCGAAAACAGTTTGCCCGAATTCGAAACACAAAACACTCCAAAATTACCTTCCTGTTATGTCTACATTACTTTTTTATATGCTTAACCGTTTCGGAGTGGACACATTATTTTTAAGAGTAAAGAAAAAATTTCAAGTTTTATCAATAATCTAAAACAAGGCTGGGCCAAATAAGGCGATGGCAGCTATTCACATTTGCAAAACGTCTTGGGACATCAGCTCCCACAAAGTAAACTCGTTATTCGAGGCGATGGTTAAACCGGTCCTGTTTTATGAAGCCATAGTCTAGTTCAAGATTATGGACAAGGCTTGTAATCGGTCCCTTTTAGAGAAAGCATTAGGTAGAATGGCGATTATATTCACAGCAGTAGTGTGCAAAGCGTCAACACAGGCACTTTTTGCCATGTTGAACTGGTTACCAGTGGAACTACTAACGAGAAAGTTGTACTCAGAGGGGAACTGGGAAAAGGTGTACCTCAGAATTTTCAACGATTGTAGCGTTCTTCAGGCTGAGAAGTCAGCGGTGTTAAGAGCGGCAAATTAGTGTTGGTACTACACAATATTTGATAGAGATATTCGGATCTTTACGACAGTTGTGCTCTAATCACGGCCCTAAGAGGCGTTTATTCGAAGTCTAAACTAGTCCAAGAATGCCTAACATTTTTAAACATTTTAATCTTTCATGAAAAGATGTGTAGGTAAGAAAAGCTGACAAGTTGCCACGGAGAGAGGCAAGTCTGCAGAAATTGCACACTGACGTATTCTGTGGTATTCCCCTCTTAGCTTGTAAGAAATAAATTTACAATGATTTATATGATATGGCCCAGGCTAGATGGTGCAAAGAAACCACATGTAGAAAGCGTAGTGTTCCTACATGTGGTTTCTGGCCAAGTTGAGATAGGGATTGAACCAGACATTTCCGAAGACGCAATTAAGGAACATCATGGAAACGATTATCGAACATTGCAAATTTGGATATCACGCAAAGAGAATGGGGTTGCCCGCTAATATCTTCTGTCGAAGATGTCAAAATGAAGAGGCAGATAATACGGTTCATCAACTACTGTAGCTCAGTCCTTCCCTAGAGAACCACCACGAGACTCATCCCGGTCCTTCCACAGCCTCTCAAAACTATCCGAGATGGTGCTACCAAAAATTAATGTCTTCTTAATAAGTAGTAACTGGTTCAGGAATGACTTCACAACGACACATATTTTCGGAAAGCATTTAAAATAAATCAAATTCGGAAATAATGGCCATATGCAGTGATTCATAAAAATCGCCGAATTTTATTTAGAAACGAACAATAATTACAATAGCGGAAATCACTATTCGTTGAATATCTGCAATTTTTGCACACTCTGTATGATTTTCTGCCACAAAGCGTGAGTGTCTTTTTAAGCGTTTAGCAAAAGTAACTTTGCCGCATGCAATAAGCTAAGCCGCATCATATAAACGCTAACGCCGACACTGAAATGTTTACGCAAGGAAAGTATTTGGTGTGTGCATAAACTTTCTAAAAACTTTTATCAATTAATGGAGTTTTATTTGATATTTTAATTCTTACTATTTTAGCCAACAAAATTTTAACAGCCTTAGCATAAATTTTAAGTCTTCACAGGCAGTTGTTGAGACGGTTCTACCGCCGTGATACTTTGTAAGCACAGGTGTCCAGTTGGTTTAATTTTAAGAATAAAATGAAATACACAGCTGTTTTAGCATTGCAAATTACCAATCTGCAACGATTTTTGCCTTAGCATATTTGCTCAAGTGTAGCAAACCTTAGTTTAATATATTTTCGTGTTAAATGTAGCATATTTGCTAGACTTGCTACATTTGCAAGGGTTGTTTACAACCATGAGTGTGTTCCCCTAATATTTTAATATACATATGTATGGGTGGCAGGTGAGATTAAGAGACCGTAGTGGACTAGAAAATAAATTCAGTTTTTTTTTTAATTTATTAAAACTTTAATTGGAAACTTTCTACGAAGTTTAGTTCAGTTTTATTAGGAGAAATTTTAATTATTTTTAACTGGAAATTTTTACTGATATCAAGGTTACTTTAACTATTTTATGTTTGTTGCCCATAATTAAATTAGCTTAAATTCATTTAAAAGTAAACTTTACTGCAACGCAAATAAAACCCATGATTGAGGCAGTCATAATCAAAAAGCAACATATTATGATTGAATAACATATGTATATTATTATAGATAATAAACATAATATGATAATAATATATATAATAATATGATCAAAATAAAATCAAAAAGAAAATTATATTACTAATTGGCAGCGGCTGAGATGGCGACTAAAGCCGTTGAAGTCTTATTAGTCAACTCGCTAACCACTTCAGCCATAACATCCTCATACTTTGACTAACTACCCAAAGAAACTTACATTTTATGTATATTAAGAACATTTTATGGTTAGAGTTACATTATTATTTTTGTATATTTAAAATACTTTGTTTGTGGTTAAAGTTTTAGTAGAAGTTATGTTGTAATTATTTAGATGTAAACAATAACTTTTTTATCACAACTTAAGTAATTGTCTGAAATGTTTTCAAATAACCACAATAATATATTGTTGTAGATAACATAATATGATTTTCGCAGCAATGCTACAACCATGTTTTATTGTTGGGTGTACAATATCTCACTTAAACCAACAATTTAAAACATCTCATTAAAACGAGCTGCTTTATTAAATTATAGACTTCTTGTTTTAAATATAGACTTCTTGTATATTGTAGTATAATCAGAACGATCATAAAAATAAGTAAAGCTGGATACGATCAAGTGTTGAGAATATCTATGAAGACTTAAATTTATTTTTTTTCTGGTTGTTTCCACTTGGAAGCAGTTTCGTCAGGTGTTGTTTATGAGCTTGGACTCTTAACTCTGTTTCTCTCTATGTCTTTACCACTAAAAAAAAATTGTTGGTCATGTAAAAATCAGTATTAAAAGACTTGATATTCCTCTCTAAAAATATCCACTGGTAAGTAAAATTTGTTTTGATTAAATAATTTTAATAATAATATAATTGTTGTTCATAACAGTCGTGTATGTTGTAAATAAAACTATACGTTTTCCCGTTTATAAAAATGTCTGGATGAGCTTCTTTACATATGTATGTGTGCATTTTTTAACACTAAACCCTTTTAAAAAATGTTTACAGCAGCGGAGTATATTTACCATTAAGTGTTTCATATATTGTTCTTTGTTGAATTAATTAGTTTAAGTAATTAAATTGTTATTTTCTACTCTTAGAACAAGGTGGTGGTGGTCGATGGCACAAGGGTTAAATTACAAATTTGGGATACAGCTGGTCAAGAACGATTTCGTAGCGTTACACATGCATACTACAGAGACGCTCATGGTAAGTAGAAAAATTGTGTTTTGCAAAAAAATATAAAAATACATATGAGAGTTGCCAACAATTAGAGGATAAAACAATTCATTTTATGCGCTTTGACTTTCTTGTAATCACCTTTTAATATCTAAAAAAATCAAGTGCAAATCCAGGACAAAACTTAACGTTTTTCCATTATAAAATCTCTTTAAAAATCGGAAATTTTTTTCCTTTCTTTCGGAGTTGCTTCCTCAAAACTTTTGCAGTACATTTTACCACGAAACTGCCTTATAAAACGTTGTGTAATGGGTGAGGAGAATAAGGAACGTTTTCACCTGAAGTGAATGACAGTATGCAACAAAAACAAATTGCGCAGAAGAAATTCCATAAACCGCGATTCAACTAAAACAATTTCTACAGCAAGCAAAAAGTAAACAAAAGATACACACACACACAAACACATATACAAGACTACTAAGCCAGCAACTGAAATAACTGATGCGCAATTTCGCGTATGTTCGGGACATTTCAAGAAGCGACCGTGATCTATATATAAAGGCGCCGTCCACCGCAGAAGATATAGTTGACGTTGAGATTTCATTAAGTGAACATCTGTGTGTACAAAAGAAGTGTTAAGTGTACAGTGTCAATTACTACTAAAGTGTTGTATATAAGAGTGTTAAGTACCGAATAAAACTGTGTACTGATAAAATCATAAAAGAGTGTGTAATTTTAATTTTGCAATTTAAACGAACCCTTCAAAATAACGTTTATTGTGGTAATAAACGTAACAATATATATATGATGCTCGTGAAGCGAAGTAACGCATTAAACTAAACTATAGTTTGTAACCACTAGGGATGCAAAGAAAAAATAGGACCATAATGCACGAGGTTAACTGTGATTCACTATCGCGAGATTATAACGGACTTCTTGTGGCCAGAAATTGAGGATATGTGCCTGGACGATGCGTGGTGCCCACAGGTTGGCGCCACTTGCCATACAGCCAACGAAACAATGGCTCTTTTGCGCGAGAAAATCAATGGCAATGTTATCTTACGTCGTGGCGATTTTAATTGGCCGTCACGATCATGTGATTTGACACCGTTGGACTTCTTTTTTTGGGGATATTTAAAAGAAAAAGTATACGTCAATAAGCCAAGAACAATTCAAGAGCTAAAGGATGAGATTAATGACGTTGCACCTCAATTAAGTCTCAGAGCCATTGAAAATATCGACGATAGGGTAAGGGTATGCCAACAAAACCGTGGTGAGCATTTGGCCTATATTACGATAATTCTTTAAAACATTTTTGTTTTATTTACAATTAACATCGTCTGTTTTGGTTGGATTACCCTATATATTATGTTCTCTACAACAATATATGGTTGTAGCAATTATATTATGATATTATGAAAATATTTTAAACATTTATTTAATTGCGACTAGATTGGGTAATGCTATATAATTCTTACTGCAACCAAAGTATATTAACTACACAAAAGTATAAAAGTAATTATTAACATAAAATGTTAAAATGGTTTTCTAACAAATGTTGCTAAATACGGCCATGTTATTACATTAACAATAATAATATAATTTGATTACAACCATATAATTCAGTAATGATACTAGTGTGGGCAAAAAATAGTAAGACTTTTTTTTACAATGAGGGGGGGAATTACTTTGAGGGGGATGAAATAGATTTGGCAGAATAAATAAAGAAATTTAAATAATAAAGATTTAGTAAATGCGCTAAAACGCATTAAATCTCTGATGTTTAGTTTTTGAGGAAAAATCTTCTACGATCACAGTGATGATCACAGTGTTATTTGTATAATTTTTGCCGAAAAAGCCAGAGTTGTATGTGAACGATAATTTATAATCAAGATATCTATTTGACACTCAGCACGTAAATCAATACACAAGTAGTTAACTTACCTTAAAGGTCAGCAAATTGTTCGTATAAAAATTTTAAATTTTTTTACTAAATTTAAAAACCAAACTCATGAAAAGACAGCATTTTTTATATAATTAAATAAAAGCAGAAAAAATAAAAATGTTTTATATTAAACTAAAACTAATGACTTCTTTATATCGGCTTTATCATTTAAGCTTTACTTCTGCTCTACGATGTAACCAATAAAACCACTTACGATAACATACGGGCCTGGCTGTGCGAGATACGGGAATGTGCTCAAGATGATGTGGTCATCGTGCTGATAGGTAAATAACCGCTTTGCACACAAAAAGCAGCGAATGCTGCAAACAAATATCTCAATTAACAATAAATTACATAATTAATTAAATGCTTTGTATCGACAGGCAACAAGTCAGATTGTAGCAACAGTGAGAGACAAGTGAAACGAGAAGATGGTGAACGTTTGGCCCGAGAACATAATGTACCGTTCATGGAGACATCGGCAAAAACGGGATTAAATGTGGAATTGGCATTTCAAACAGTCGCTAGGTTTGGCATTTTTCTTCTTCTTTTTACTTGGTGTTGGGTATTTATAAAAAAAAAATTATTTAATATTATTTTTGTGTTCTTTTCTTCTCTTGTGTTAACGTCAACAGACAATTAAAGAATCGTGGCTATGAAAATGGCGATGACGGCAAATTTAATGTTCACGAATTTGTGCGGGATAATACAAAGGCGAAAAGTATATGCGCTCAGTGTTCTTTTTAAATTTAAACAATAAATTAAAGAAGAAAAAAAACCTATGATATGTATGTATTTCTGAGGCAACAAGAAGAAATCCTCAATTATGTTTCCTCGTAACAGTATCAAGCTCTACTTTCCCAGCCCTGTCCGGTATAAAAGGAACGAACATCGCAAACACCCAGCAGAGGGAGGAATCGCGCGTAAGTTTATTTGTTTGATTTTTAAAGAATTTTTTAAAAGATACCACTTTCAACATTTGGTGAATATGAAGTTGTATTTAAAGTTTCTTCATCTGTTTTTTCCAGATTCTTCTCTTCTAAATAACTCGTTCAACTTAGAAATTACTAAGAAATTCTTTTTATAAAACTCTCCAACTTTTGATTTATTTCCGAGCCGATTGCATGCGAAGCCACCAATCGTCTCTGGCTTATTGCTGTAGACTAAAGCAAGCCATAGATGTTGGGGACGTTGGCACAAATTAAGAAGGGTTTGCATGATATTGCAACAGTTTTGGGTTCGCTGTATTAAGTTGTGTCTTGAAAACTCAAAAAATTTTGATTTTTTGGCAAGCTTTACAGTTCGGTTGCCACGCTAATGAGCATGTCATACAACCTCATTCTATTATGTGCTTATTTTCGTAGTGATGGAAAATCGAGATCAACCTAAAAAGTACTTTTCTCACATTAAAAGTACCTATCTGTATAGAATGCTTTATGGGTTTTGTTTTTATTTAAATAGTTTTTGTTAATGTATGTGATTCTATTATAATTTTATGCAGTATATTATTTAACGTAACAGATTGGAAAAAGTACTTTTAATGTCGGTATTTTGCAAATCAAAAAGTAATGAACACATCACTATTGCAAAGCAAAAATCATGTTACGCGAGTTTTTTTTTGCCGCTTTTACTCAAAATGACTTGCTTGAAAAATATAAAAATATACATGGAAATACATGTGTGCAAAACACACAACTCAGACTACCAACCGAATTGTACCAACCGTCGCAACGTTTATGGCTTTCACAATGCTTTCTCCGATATTTCGTGATCTCGTAAAAAAATGTCTTGCATGATTTCCAAAACTGAGGAATAATTTCATAACAATAATCGATAATGGAATTGTACCAACCGTCGCAACGTTTATGGCTTTCACAATGGTTTCTCCGATATTTCGTGATCCCGTAAAAAAATGTCTTGCATGATTTCCAAAACTGAGGAATAATTTCATAACAATAATCGATAACCATTCGTTCTGTAAATGTTTATCAATGGCTTAATTACTGTACTACAAAATTTCCAGTACTTCCTGACTGTATTTTCGTATTCACTACTCTCCTTTCGCAACCTTTTTTCCTGGTTCCAACACTATGCAGTGCATGAAAATGTTATTTTCTGAGTGCTATTAAAAAAAATTGTTATAAACATGAGTCCGATTTCCGATTTTCAAAAGTTTTCGTTTGTAGCTCAAAATATTTTTATTCTTATTTACGCCAACAATAATCTGTATTATAATGCAAGAGTTGGAATCATTAGTATTTATTTCATTTGCTCTACTCAAAAGTATATTTAAAAACTTCAAAGTTTTTTTGAAACAAAAGAATTCCCTTCAACGTCAATAGCAACCGAAAAGTTCGATATGAGCGGAGAGAAGTTCGACTATAAAATCCTGTGAGAACAATAAAACTAGCAACCAGCCAAATACAATATGAAAGAGTTACTACAACCTAACTTGAGCTTTAAATAAATAAATATGATCTAAAATTAATTTTAAAACAAGAAATCAAAAAATGTTTGCAAAGAATAAAGAACCAAATTTGTACAAAACGATTAAGACATGTTTGTGCAAATCCCTGCATGCGCAATTAAAAACAATTATTGCATTATCCATAACAAATATTTTCAGTTACCCATGATTTATTTTTACAAGAAAATTTTTATTCAACTTTAATTCTATTTTTTTATCAAGCCTTTGAAAAATGTTAAAATTTGTTACAAAAAAAAGAGAAACCCCTTAATTGCACAAATAAAAATAAAATTAAATAATATATAATAAACTAAAATAAAATACTATAAAAGAAAACAAAATAACACAAAAAACTGTGTTGTGAAAATATATATTTATAATTATGCCAATTAATTTATAAAAATAAAAAAATATATTTATGTGATATTTTTTATTAATTTTTTAACTTTTTTTAAATATTTCGTTTTTTACTTTTGTACTGGGTTTGTTGGAAAATTATAAAAGAAAATATCAAATAAATTATAGAAAATTACAAAAGAAAAATACTGTTTAGCATAAGTTCTTCATTGTTTTTAAGTTTCACTTAAAGGATCTACAAGTATTTTATCTCTAAAGAAAGTAATAGCATTGAAATAATAAGAAGGTTTATTTACTCTATTGAAAATTTACAAAGATTGCTCACTGATTTTATCATAAATTAATTAATTATTTCTAGTTGAAAAGCGTTAAGCCACAAAGAGTTTGAATATATCAAAAAGAAATTTGAAAAATTTCGAACTAAATGCAAAATTTAGACAAAAATGTTACACTATAGTAACTATAATTGAAGTTACTGCGGTTTTCCTATCTATAGGTAGGATAAACTCAGGGTTGTCCAGGGTAGATTTCCAAGAAAATTTAAAGTTTAGATGAAATTGTATTTTTGATGATTTGTGGCTTTTCCCAGCGAGTGACGTGATCTGTCCTCAAACCTTAATTGAGAAGTTAGGTAATTTATCTAATTAATGGTTTGAAAATTGAGCAATTAGTGGTGAAGTGAGTTAAGTAAGCAGAAAATTATGCAAAATTAACACATTAAAAGTAATAGACCGGTAACTCGACCCGGCAACTTACAGAAACATTACCACGGTTACATAAAAAACCCAATTCAGCTATCTCTTTCATTTTAGGGTAGCAATTACAAATTTACGTGCGTAAAAACATCATTTTCAAACACCATTGTCCGGTCATGAGAAGACTTTCAGCTATCAAATGCTAATTTTTTAACTCAATTTAAAATTTAATTGCCTCATACGCATGTGTGAATAAGGTCTTAATTGAACTCAATTTACTACGAAATAACTCAATTAATAAATTGAACAATTAGTATAAATTGTACCATTAATTAAGTCAACTTTCCAATGCAAATCTGGTGAAGTGAATTTAGTGAGCACAAAACAACTTGTGCAATGGCAAAATCAAGGCAAGACTGCAGCTACATTTTATTCTATATGGAAGTTGTCAAACTCTATATATAAAAATTGAAAATGAAAAGAAGTAGCAAGTGAAATTGACGGTCATGGAATTTTTAACGAAACTACGTTTTTAATAATTAATTTCTTTTAAAAATAATTTTCTTAAATGAATTGTTTTAAACCCGAGTTTGGTGTACACACTAAAGCCTATAACTCAATTTAAAACTTAATTGCCTCAATTAAGGAGTGTGTCTTACAATACGATTTGATTTTCAGCAGCAGCCCTCATATTATTCCCCCGGCTTTGCAATAGCTAGTCCGCATCTTTTTGTCGGTGGCTACCGGTTCCGGTGGTATCAGTCGGTGATTTTCTGATCTCTCGGATAGCAATATCTCAAGTTGGCTGAATTCCCCCGGTGGTAACTAAATACGGGAAGTGGGATCGACAAAATCTTAATACACTTTAAATTTGAAATTTAAATTTATTAGAATAGTCTCTTCATGCCCCTAGGGAACAAATTTAGTTTTAGGAATTTATGTAAACAAGGCTACATCTCTTTTTCTTTAGGCAACATAACTAGCCTACTCCTTTAGGGATAGGTGGTTGGGATGCTGAAATAAAAAAGATTTTATTTCTCGATATTTTTCTAAAGTCTGACTTGGCCTGATGGAATTATACAAGACTAGGTGAAAGTTATAATTTTCTTTCCAAGTTGCTCAATTATTTTCTTAATTTTTTAAAGATATTCCCAAAATAAGTTTTTATTTCAAATGCAGTAATATACTTTTTATATTATTTCCATTCTTTAATGTCTATCAGATTAGAAGTGAATAATCTAAAAAAATGATTTGAGTGGTAAAAATTTGTTACTGGATGCAAAACCTTTCATGCAGTGTCGAGACTTATTCATCTCTTCTTAATAACAACTTTTATTTTAAGAAGAGAGGCTATAAAAAAGATATAGACGTCTTCATTTATTAGCGTAAATAAGCCTTTTATAAATTAAAATTACATACGAAGCCCGAAGGAATTACAATGGCCAAATATACAAAGAAGTATCGAAACCCTGAATTTGAAAATAATATTGAAACAATAAACAATTGGTACCTAAAAATGAAAGTATTCCCACTAAGTAGTAAATATATGATTAAAATAAATCTAAAGATAAAAAAGTTTATCTAAATTGTTAAATTGCACTGTTTCCTATTCACAAATAATATTGTAAAACGATATATATTTTTAAACAGTTGTTTGAAAAAGGTTCTTTAAAACTGTTTGCAAGCTGAACGAGTTTCAAGCATTATGATTTTCCAAAAAAATTTGTTTTTTGATCAAAAAAATCTTTATTTAAAAATGTTAATAAACATAAAAACTTCTTTTAGGGTTTTTACTTAAACCTGTGCACTTTTGCCACTGTTTTCATAAGTTTAATATACTAAAGGGTGATTTTTTTAAATGTAAGTTTCAAAATAAGAAGGTATATAATTTAAAAGTTTAAGAAATTGTAATTGGTGTCTATAAAATTTGTCAATTAATTTAATTTTTAAATTTTAATGTTAATACCGATCAATTCATGATCCATGATAGTGGTCCGTCCCATTTAAAAACATATTTCTTAGCATATCAGGTGGTATCCATACCTCGTGTTATATCACATCTTAGCCTTCCTTTAAACACGTATCTATAGAGAAGTAACTTTATGTTATCCCACAAAAATGGTTTAGAGGTCCTAAATCGCACGATCTAAGTAGCCAAAAACAAAGAAAATAAATGTGAGATAAATTGATCGCCAAACTCGCTTCTCAATCGGTCAATTTGTTTATGGAACGTAGCGCCATTTTGCTGAAATCACATTTCAACAACAGTCAGATACTGTATTTTAGATAAAAGAACTCGACTTGGCCGTGCATTGTTACCGGTAAGGATGTGGTCATTATCATCTTCGAAGAACTGAAGAGCGACAACTCCGTCGGTTCTTAAAATTTTGCGAAAACTTCCATACCTGAACGGACTGGGATTCATGCATTTCAAAAAGATCTTTCACGTGGTAAAATAACGTAGTCAAAATTGATGCAAACAGCGAGGAATTGACTAACTTGCGATTACCATAAAATGATCAGTCTTTACATAATGAAACTGACCATATCTCACATTGACACAAGTCACGTGCAAGCGAGGAAACTATACATTGCAAAAACTAACCTCAAAAAATCACCCTAAATTTTAAATAAATTTGTTTTTTTTTATTATTCTAAAAAAATATTTTATTTTAATTAGAGTAAATGTTTTAAGTTACCTAATCTCTCTTATTTATAAATTATTTTTATATATGTATATGTATGTAGATTTATGTAACTTGTTTATATATTAAAAGAGAGAACACATACCCATTACTTAATAGTAAAAATTATTTGGTCAATTTAATGTATCCTTTGCTTTACTATTCAAAATGAAATATACCACAAACTTGGTAAATATATATTTATTATATACAAAAAATATTGATATGAGAAATAAAACAAATAACTAATAAATAATAACAAAAAATTAATTTTTAATCACATTTATTTAATGTGAAATGTCTGCTTAATAGGTGTTTTCTAATATGATATTTTCTGAAGATACTTTTAAAGAAAATCATTTTTGAAAGTATATAACGCTTTTGCTCTCATTTGTCCGCTATGTCTACGATTTGAGAATGAAAAGCTTACATTCTCTCAATTTTTGCTGCACAACTCCACTGCCCGATAGAAATGGTTTTTGATGCTTTGCTTAAGCATCATAAAACATTTGCAAACGTTCCCCGAAAAAAATAGGAAAACAACTACTGACGTGGACGTAAAAATTGTGAATATATCGAGAGCAGCCCCAAGGAAGACGCCCAGACAAATTCAGCGCGAAATAAAGGAGCTGAAAATTTTCCAACTGTCGTCACGCACCATATACCGCCGTTTAGAGGAAGCTGGTCTACACGGTAGAGCAACAAGAAAAAACCTGCTTCTGACAAAAATACAGCGGAAGAGATGGCTTGAGTTTGCGACGTCACATTGGGACGAAATGTGAGTGGAAGACAGTGGTTTGGAGTGATGAGACCAAAATAAATAGACTTGGTCCGGACGGAAACCGTTACTTCAGGCGGCCTGTAAATGAAGAATTTAATACTCGTTATGTTTCACGAGTTGTGAAGCATGGTGGAGTATCGATTATGGTCTGGGGTTGTTTTTCTTGGAATGGTGCCGGGTCAATTCATAAGATCGATGGAATTTTAAAAAAGGTGCAATACGTGGACATCCTTAAAATTATTTTGGTGCCATGGGCTGAGTATAATTTGCCTGTTGTTTGGAAATTCCAACAGGACAATGATCCTAAGCATACGGCCAAGGTAACGAAAAAATTCTTTGATGATAATTTCATCGATGTTTTGGATTGGCCATCGTCAAGCCCAGATCTCAACCCCATAATTCATTTGTGGGGTGACGTAAAACGGGCACTGAATGGAAACAATTTCACAAAAATGGCAAATCTCGTCACTGAATTAAAGGCTGCGTGGGAGGCAATTCCAGTGGAGCGATGTCGCAGGCTTATTTGCTCCATGCGTAAGCGTTGCGACGCTGTATTCAAGCAAAAGGGGTTTGCTACAAAATATTGCAAAAAGTAAGTGTTTAACCACATTTTTTCACCTTTTTTAACTGCCGTTTGTAATTAGTTGTCGCAACATTTTCTTTCTTTGTTTAGAGTTATTAGAAGAAAGTAGGCGATACTACGCAACACGCCACATATTTTTAAGATTTTAAGTTTTTTTAAGTTCAATAATATATGGAAAAATATGTTTATTTTATTTCTATAGTAGATGTAAAGTAAGAATTTTTATTAATAAAATTTTTAAAATTGTCGTTAAAAAAATTATCGTTTCTAATTAGTTGTCAACAGCTGTAAGTACCAATTTTCAACGAATAAAGTTGTTGAGCATAGGATTTCGATGCATCTTAGAAGATATAAATGAGTACGCCTCCCGCATATTAAATATAATCTTCACTTATATATACATACGTAAATTTTTAAAAGAAAAGAAAAAACATTTCCCAATTAATTTCAAAAAAAAAAGAACTGGCCAATTTTGCTTTTCACCAGGTTACACTAAAAATTCTAAGTATTAAATAACTTTTGTTTATGAAAACTATCTTCAAATTATTTAAAATTCTTAATTTTCAAAATTCTTAATTTATAAAATTATAAAACACTTTTTTATATTCCGCTCCAGCTATAAATCACGCTATTCCTAGTTTCCTATCAAACCGTTAATTCTTTAATAATGTAGTTGGCAACTCAAAATATTCACAATAGCTTAACAATATATAGCTAACAATGTTGTGTGAAAACCCTATACCAGCGCCGATAATAAGAGCCAACAAAGCCGAGCCGGAAAAAAATGTTTGATAGCCGCCGCCAAAAAGTCGGCTTTAAGATAGCCGCCATTATAAATTTTGAATTTATTACAAGCAACTACCTATAAATATTTAAATAACCTATAAATATTAAAACAACCTATATATTGTTCTTGCGTTCATCTGTTAATTTGCTGATTTTTTTTACCATACAAAGAATAAGAAGTATATCTAGTTCAGAGAAGCACTTCCAGAAAACTTGTAAGGTAGTAATCAAGATAAAATTAAGTGCAAAAATCGCTGTAAGTTGTAATTTGTTAAGTTGAAATTTATCTCACATTTTGCGACGCAACCGCAAGGCTTTTCAAGTTTTTATCAGAAGCCCTAAAAAGTTTTAACCCTTTGAGAATAAGGAAAAATTATAACTTTATTGATAAATTGACAACTTCAGGCTTAAGTAAAATTTTGTGCAACCTTTTACACGACGCAAGAATTTTATCACCTATGGTATTCCGAACACACTGGAAGTTTTTATCTCGACACCCCCGAACACACTGGAAGTTTTTATCTCGACACCCCCATTTTAATATTGATTGCCAAATTGTTATTGACTGCATATAATTTAAATTATAATAATAAATTTACAGGATTCTGTAAAGTAAACAGAGGCGACACGAGAATATAGTGATCTAGTTCTCTATCTGTCTCTTTCTTAAATGATCTTTATTTTAAATAATGTTTCTGGCCATTATTAAAAAACGTATGCACAAAGGTAAAAATAAGGGTTGACAAATTTAGATCTATTTTAAATTTTGCTGTAAATATTAAAAGTTAAATTTAATTTTCATTATTCAATTTTTCCGGTTTATTGCTTTAGTTTTGATAATTTTTCGCATTATTTTTTAAATGTTATAATTGTCTCTTTCTTTAGGCACTGCCCTCGGGAAAAAGGGTGATTCTTGCAATTTCGTAACGTCAAAGTTTACACCACTGGTTGCTCTGTGCCAATAGTTTGAACGCCTCTTATAATTGCTGGCCTGCGTAAGACTAGTTTCAGCCGGCTGGCATACTATCTTTTTTCACGAGCCTCCGCCGTCAAAGATCTTTGTCGGCTCAGACTTCTGCGGGACACACGTAAACAAAAGTTTTTTGACATTTCTGACGTACACACACAAAACAACATATAAGAACAACATCAATTTTAAGTGGTCATATTGTTTTTCATACGTAGTTTAAAAAAGTTGCGAATATTTGTTATCAACAGAAGAAAAATTTAGTTTATCTTTATCAGTAAATACATTGTATAAAAAACATAGTAAATGTGAAAGCTGCTTGGCAATGCCCATAATACTATTGAGTAAATCCGATGAAGAATATCTGCAAAAATGTGCCAACCAATTGAACTTTGCTTATGGCATCATCATTGGACAGGTGAGATAATGCTAATATACATTTGTGTGTAGTGTCGTTGGGCAGAGAAAACTTGTACGAGATATAATTTTTCTTTGCAGAAAGTTGATCCCGAAAAATATGTCATTGTACATTTGGCAAAAAACGGGGAAGAGGAAATTGATTTTCCTACCCGTAGTCAAGAGGATGTCGCATTATCACATGGACCGCAAAAAGTCGAGGATATTGATATGCAGGCATTATCAAATCAATGGTTAAGTGCTAATAAAATGATACCAGGTTCATTTAATATATTGGGTAAGAGTGTACTGTAATGAAACGTAATCTTTATGTTAATTCAATTTTTTTGTGCAGGTATTTTTGTTAGCACCATAAATAAGGATCATGTTGTTGAAGATTCTTATGAATTTAAAATTGCCAAAAGACTGTTTTATGATATGCACAAGTAAGTAATAAACTTCAAAATTAGAATAGATAAATTTATAAGGGGATCAAATAAAACTGCGTAAAACAAATGTTCATAGGTTTGCAACAATTACCTCGAAATAAATTCAATATAAAAATTACATTAAACAACGCACACGATAATTCCACTTTACAGTTTTATATCGTTTATAGAAGCAACAATAATAGCTGAGTAGCTTCGGGAAAAGCTTATATGATTCAGGTACTTTGGTGGAAAATTTATATATAAGAGTCGGTTCTATTAATCATTAAAAGTAAATATAAAGATTCAATAAATGAAATAAGTTTAGAATCAATTTATTTAGAAGCAATAGAAAACTATGAAGATGCTGATGAATTTTGCTACATTAGTTAAGAAACTGGAATAATTTTTTTTGTAATGCAAGAAATTTATTCAATCTTTTTTCATTTGAAAGCCCATTGAATTGTATTAAAATTAGTTTAATTAAACTTAAAGATAATTAAATTTAAATGCCCGCCCAGCTTGTTGATTCATGTACGGAATCTCTGCGCAGTTGTTCATTACTGCCCGCGAAGTTGAGGCTGGAATTGCGGCTATTGTCTGTCAAATTGTTTGTTTTAGTTCATCCACATTTGCCTGTTGCGGTTTGTACACTTCTTTTTTACAATTAGGAAATTTTCTGTGTTATTCGGTCATTACCGACTGAGCTATGTGTGCAGTAGCACCATCTTGTTGAAACAACACATAGTTGAAAGGAATTTTTTTCTCGACGTAGTTCCGGATAGCATGCTCAATTAACGGTCTCTAGTAACCGCATCGCTGTGTTTGGCTTCTTCAAAGAAGTATGGCCCGACAATACAGCGCGAATAAATTGCACACCACACTTTGACGCGAATTGGTTGCAAATCCCTCTAATGCAGTATTTCTGGGTCGGAACCACTCCACATGCGACAATTTTGTTTGTTTACATTGCCGTTCAGATCGAAATGAGCCTCCTCAGTCATGAGCAAACAATTCAGCCAGTTCTCGTCCTTTTCCACCGTTTCAAGCATCTTTAAGCAAAATTCCAAGGGAATGGGTAAGTGCTGCTGCACTAAGCTTATTAGCAGTTTGAGTTTTGTAGGGGAATAAGTTTAAATCCTTAAGAATTATTGCTTTCAAAGCCTGCCTACTGATACCTATTTGAGTAGATAATCTCCTTGTTGAAACACGGGTTGCTTTCTAAGACAGCACCTATGGAAGCATTGGTTTAATCAGTTGGAACGGAAGGGTTTCGATTATAAGGCCTTCTAGCCACTGTTCTATGATCTGCATAATTATTCGCTATTCTCATAATGGTCTATCTATTCGGAGGATCGCCGAGATCAAGTTTTCTTTTGATTGCGGCTTTCATCAGCCACGCTACGTATTATATTTAATTATATTTAACTTTTAAAAGCCAACTAGAGTAAAATATTTAATGATAAACTGAAGGAAAACTAGGCTAGCAAAAAGCGATTAATTAAGTTTAATAAAAATATGTCTATCTATAGACGATTTTACTCATTTATTGGCCAATTATCGCAGCTTCCGATTGAAAGCAAATGTTTTTGTCATAACAGCTCTGGTGTTGTGGAAAAAAAATTTAATTGATCCGCTGAGTTGATATTCTTTGGCTGAGTGACACTCCTCGTCTCGTTCCGGTGTAGAAAATTTGTTGGGTTTGCTGAACTCTAGCAAATGTTTAATATCTATTATGGCAGGAAATCTGCATATGTGTCCATGTGTGCCAAAAAAATCAACTTGTTTCTAACAAATATTTCTAAAATACAGAATTTTTTAGAACTGTAAACACAGTGTTTCCGATTTGGTATTCTGCTACTATAATTAGGTAGGGCATTGTCATGATTTTTAGCGTAGATATTAAACGAAAAAACCGGAATTAAATCGTTAAATTTCAAAATTTTTCGAAGTTGTTTATAAGTCCGTAATAATTATTTTATATTTCTCTACTTTTTTTAACAGCCTCCTTAACCAACCTCATCAATTTAAAAGTACTGGTAATGTAAATACTGAATATTTATATTTAGCATACTCCAGTACCTCGAAAAAGGTCATCAGTAAACTGTACAACTATGTAAAAAAGTGAGTACGAACAATTTTCATTAACCATTATGTTTATTTTCTTTGAACCGTTTTGCAGAAATATTTTGCATTTTTATTTACTTTGTTTTTTTTTCTAACACCTTTTACATTTTGTACCCATTTTTTTACACCTGGCACATTTTTTTAATGTTCAAAGAAAACCATTTATTTTGCAAGCTTACATTTTGATTTTGTTCTATACATGGAAATTGGAAAGACTCTTAGAAAAAATATAAAATCTTTAGAAAAAAGTTTATTGGTTTTAGTTGGTATTAAATATTTTAAAAGCATGAAAAATTATTAGTTTTATTAACGTAAAGACAATAAGTCATTGCTAATCTTTGTAATAATTTTAATATTTTCTATTTACCAAACCACTAATAAAATAAAATCAACAGGGAATGCAAGAAAACGTATTTTACAGCCCATATTAAATGTGTTTTATGGTAAATAATTAAACAAACTGCTAAATTTCTTAGAAAACTAGAATTTTTTAAAAGTAAGTTTATGTTTTTCCTTATAATTTTGCCATTTTATGAGAACTTTATTTTATAACATAAGACGGAAAGTTTGTTGTACAATTTATTCAGTTTCTTTAAAAATGTAATTGTTTCTCAAACGAGAAAAACCATTTTTATTTAGACTTTAATTTATTAATTGGTTTCAACAAAAACATACAACGTAATAATGTGTTTGAGTATTAAAAAATTTTATTATTTTATTCATTCGACACCTGTTTAACACTACTTCATTTCACAATTTTAATTTCCACGCTTTAACTAACACAAATTTGCATTAAATAAAAAAAAAAAATATTTTTGTTAAAAATTATTTTAAAAAAATTACCAAACTTTTACCACCCAAACCAGTGGCGGCTCCTTTTCTCCAATCGATTGTCGTTTCGTAGAGAAGCCTTTTGAATGGTATATCATTGAAAGCAGCTACGAATTCGATGATATTTTTCCTATATCGGATGTAGACTCGGAAAAGATAAACATTGAGGCGCAATTTCAGCGTACCATTGAGGCTGTACGGAAATATTTAGCGTCGAGTGAAATTTTTATACAAAACGAAAATGTAAAAAATAATGAAATACTAGAAAACTATGTCAAGCAAAAACGTCAAGGAGGTGTAAAATTTCAACAGAATGAAAATAGCTTACACGCCACCATCTATATACCCGTCAAGTGCAAAGATAATAAAACAGCTAATCCTGTACAAGTTAAAGAATTCAGTGGTACGATACGTTTGCACGGTGTCATCTCCTCGAGAGTATGGTGCAATCCCAAGACAACACTGGCTGATGTTAAACGTTTCATACGTGAAGATATTGTAAGATCGTTAATGGCTCGCATACAGGTTTACTGTGATGGCCTGACGGAACCCAACATTAACAATAATGCCATTTTTATATCTGAACCTCCACGCAGAGTTTACTTTAATCTCACCACATCTTACGCAGTTTCAACAGCCACACCTATACAATTCTCTGAATATATATTCCGTGGTGAATCTCCTACGGTAGCGACAGCCCAGGCCAAACATATACTCGATTTGGATATATCCAGCTCCAGCATAGTGAGCGATGTGGAGAGCCTAGCCGAAGATGATTCCTTTAGTGATGCTTCGTTTGAACTGCAAACGGCCAAACAGCACTACTTGAAAATGGCTGAGGAGACCGCCAGCAGAAGAGATCTTACACGCACCATGTATATGCTTGGAATTTCGGTGTCTCTGTTGGTACTCATCATTTCCATATTCTTGCACTACTTCTTGAAATGAGTGTTAAAGAGCGCTGTATATTGCTACTGCATTAAACATCACTTTGTTTTCGAAAATTTTGACTTAAGTTGTTGGTAAAAATGAATATAAATTTCGTTTCGTGTCTTAATTATTTCAATCGTTTTCTCCATGTTATAAATGTTATACATACTTAATAATTGTACCTTTCACTTTGTATTTAATTGTTTCTTTTCTGCATTTTGTATAGATTGTTTTTTTTTATATATTAAAAATATTTATACTAAAAAACGATTATTTAAACCGACAAGGAAAGAACCAGTATATAGTTAGAATCTAGTTAAATAAAATGAGATAAAAAAAAAACATAAAAACACGAAGAAATTTCCTAAAGATTTTAATTAATAAAAAAATTGTTTTATTTAATCAACAAAGCGATTCCATGTCACTTGCTGTAAAATGTGTATTCATTGTGTTTACGATCTGATAAAGTTATTCGTAAATCAAAATCAAATAATCGTGTATTGTCGGTTCGTTTTACATACACACAATTTTTTCAATCCATATTGTTGCATTCAAATTTGTGTGCGAAGCATGAATAAATTTTAACGGATTTTTCAAACTACTTTTACTTACACAACTTTTATTAAAATTATTTAAAAAAAGTCTTCAAATTTTAAGCACCTTGCTCCTTTTATTATTTTAAGAGCTAATATTATAAAAGTGGATTATAAAAGACTTCTTTTTATTTTCACCAGCCTTCTACCACTCGAAATGAATCCCCATAAATACATGTGGATGTGAACTTCGGAAAACCAAATATGTGATAGTTTTTCATTTTTATGTGCATATGGATTGCAGAACATTCCCGAATATAATAATTGTAATAAAATGTTTGTAAAAAGCAAAATGTTACACAATAAACATAAGACAAGACTACATTTGTATTGCAGCGAATTCCTAAACGAATGAACGCGTAAGTTTTTTTTTGTGATTCTGTTATACGAACCATCATTCGAAAGTAACCCGGCATTAGAAATAGCATTTTTCAGATATTATGAAATAACATTTCAAACCTAACACCGGCAACGTAGAGTAGCTTTAGCAGACGAAACTACCTTGGAAGATCGCCTCCCAAGTGGCGCTAAATCAATTTATTAGAATTAAGTTTTTTTTTTAGTAGAATTGGGTATCGAGTTGCTGTTGGTTTTTATCTGCAGTAAACGTTTCATATTCTTGCAAAAAGTGGAAAAAACTTAAATTTTTTATAATTAAACTCAAATATATTTTTCCCCAAACGTTTAAAAGCTAAATTTTTTTTAGTGGAACCGTAAATTTCCGGTAATGTTGTCCTCGGTTGAAACATTTTTAATATGATTTTTCTGTTGTAAATTACTTCAAATGCAGAATATTTTTAATATATGATGGAAAGTACATAACTAAAAATGTTGTAGGTTGTGTTTGTGTTGTAATTTTGGGGTAATTTACATACAGCCCAATCATAAACAAAAATTCCGCGTGAATTTTCTCACTTTTCCCTTTTCTCCAATTATGAATAAATATTTTCCCTCTTTTCCAATTGTGGGGAGAGAAAAAAATTCGGCGGGAAAAAAAGTAGGTATCATCAATGAAAAAAAAGGGGAAAAAACATATTTATTCCTCAAGTTTTTTTCACCTCCAATATAGAGGGGAATTTGAACAAAAATGTAAGTAATTTTTTCATTTTAAGTCTTTTTTTAGTTTTAAAATGTTCTTCATAGGTCAAAGCACACAAATAAGCAACAAATGCAGCACTTGCTCACAATGATGGAAGCCAACGCAGATATAGCGTGCGGGTTTTCCAAAGGCAGCAAGGAGGCACTCCAAAGATTTTGGAGAAAAGTAGAAACGGAGCTGAATTCTATGGGTCCTCCTACGAAATGTACTGCGGAGTGGAAAAAGGTAAGTTGTTAAAAACCAAAAACAAATTCCTTATACATATGTAAGTTTCCAATTTTAGGTGTGGGCAGATCAAAAAAAATATGTTCGGCAGAAAGCTGCCCAAAATTTGAGGGATACAAAAAGTACTGGGGGAGGCCCGAACAAAGAAGCGAAATTTTCACCCTTAGAGGAAGGAATTTACAACCTCGTGGGAATGAAGTCTGCGGTAGAAGGTGTGGCAGCAAAAACCTTTGGGATTAACACAAGAAAAACTCAAAAAGAAAGTCTGCCAGTTACAGATACTTGGGAGGATGAAGTGCTGCAGGAACTGGATGAAATAGAAAAGATTCTGCAAAATACGTTGCCAGCAAATATTGAAACTGGTAGTGCGCCTCTGTCGCCATTACGCTAAAAATTCCAACACAACTAGGTTCACAAAAGGAACTAGTAAAAAGTTCCTATGAAGCCCTTCAAGCTGAGCTTAACGTTCAAAAGGAATTAGTGGAAACAGTGAAAATAATAGCACAAAATCAAAAGGAGCAGCAGCAAAATACAAAAAGAATTTACCGGTCCCTGGAGAAGATTAGTGAAAATAATGAAATACATTTTAATAGAATGGAAAAACTCAAAATGGGGGAAGTAGAAGAATTACGGCGGCATAATGCTTTTATGGATAAACAGAGAATTAGAGAAGTTGAGTATAAATTAGAAAAAAATAGGTTAGAAATGCAGCTATGGGAACACAAAAAGTAAGAATATAGTAAAATATTTTCTAAAGTTTTCTCTTAATATATGTTTTTTTTTATTATTAAAATAGATAAGTAAAAAAGTCGTATTACTCTCAACCCAGAAGTATGAAGTGGTTCTATGCAACGTTATGTGCCTTATTTTGTAAGAGTTGTGATAATCTTAAAATGAATTTTGTCTCTTTTTTTGTTTTTATGTTTATTTTAATGAATTTTATATCATTTTTGTTTGTTATATAACTTTTATTTTACTATTTATTAAGCAACTAATAAAAAAAAAACAATACACAAGTATTCAGTGAAAATTATTTGTAATTATGAAAGTGTAAGCCCAATGTTAGCTCTTATAGCTTGAGCTGAAGCTAAGTATTGGTTCGATACTGGTGGTACTACTTCCTCTTCCGGCATAGCTACATCAGCGAGTTCGCTGCATAAGTCTCTTACCTTGTAGTGGATGCAAATATTGTGTAGAGCACAACATACATTTACAATTTTGGCTGCTTTTTCCGGAGCGTAGTGCAATTCTCTTGCGCCAAGGAGACACCTCCATCGATTTTTCAACACCCCGTTAGTGCGCTCAATAATATTTCGGCACTTTGAATAGACCTCATTAAATTTCATTTCTGGGGATCCATCTTCTGGCATACGATGTGGGGTTAATAGCCATGGCTCCAAAGGATATCCCGCGTCTCCTAGTTTTATAAAAATATAAATTATAAGTTTTTTAAAGTAACTAAATTTAAAGTAATTATAAAGTAAAAAGCATACCTAAGAGCCAAAAGTTGGTTTCCCCTTGCAAATATTTCTGCTCAAAGTGAGCTCGCAAGTCGCTATTGCTCCATATAAAAGAATCATGGCATGCACCAGGGTGGGAAGGATCGACATATCGAATTTTTAACAAACAAGAACAACTTAATACATTACTTAGATCTACAAAAATAATTTTTTGCTTTACATTCTGCATTCTTTTGGGGAAAGTAAAGCAAAAATATTCCATACTTACCAGCATAACATTTAAACTAAATTTTCCTTTTCGGTTGTAAAAAAGGTGTTTGTGGTCAGATGGAGCAATTATTTGAACATGGGTTCCATCGATGCAACCGATAACTCCAGGAATTTTGTGCTTCTTATAAAACGCCAGCGCAATTGCCCGTTTTTCTTCTGCTGTTATCGGCACGTTAATCCAAATTGGACAGAGATTGGTTTCAAAAATATCTACAGTTTCTTTTAATACCATACTAAAGGTAGACTGTGCTAAATGCACGTCGCAATCTTTGCCAATACTAGTTTGATATCCACCTTCAGCAAAAAAACGCAAGCATCCGCTAAGCTTGACTATCGGTGGAATAACAAATTGCTTTTTGGCCTGTTGAGAATGCTTTGTCAGCACTTCCAACAAGTAACGAAAAGCGGGTTTATTTACCCGGTAATATTTTTGAAACCTATCATTAAAACGAAGAAGATATAATTTAAAACTACACAAATGTTTTTGCATATACTTACAAAGATTGTGGCAATTCCAGTGGATTAGACAAATCTCGCAACTGCCTTCTTTCAATTCTTCGATTTCTCAGTTGCCGCTCATCTTCTTCAACTGGCATACTTTCCGCAAGCGTCCGAAAGGCAATGCTATTAATTTTATTTAATGTTTTTCTTTTTTTTAATTGAAATAAAAGCAAATTCTCCGATGAACGTGTGTAAATAAACTAAAATATTAAATGGCACTATGCAAAACAGCTGATTTCGAAAATTCTATTTTCCCTCTCCCTTATTTTGCATTCCCACGGAATTTATGATTGGGAAAATTTTTTCTCGAGAAAAAATTTTTCCGTGGGAAAGAAATTTCTCGAGAGTATTTATGATTGGGCTGATAGTTACCTTTCGATGCAAAGGTTTTATTAAAAAAATATCTACGAAAAAATTAGATATCAGAAACAATGAGTGGTATTTTTGCTTCCGATATGGAAATTGCAATTATTCTTTTCTGCAATGTAAGCTTTCCGAGAAATTAATTTACATCCTATCCCACAATGTCAAACGATCGCTTGAATTCTAAGAGAGAGAAAACTGATTGCGTCCAAAATAAATTCATAAAACAGTTTATTAGAGGGAGT
Organism: Phania funesta; assembly: GCA_963932375.1. Taxonomy (NCBI): domain Eukaryota; kingdom Metazoa; phylum Arthropoda; class Insecta; order Diptera; family Tachinidae; genus Phania; species Phania funesta. The sequence goes on from OZ010656.1 coordinate 74,262,524, forward strand.
TTTTTCTCTTAGAATTCAAGCGAAAGTTAACTTTTGACACCGTTAGACAGGAAATTTACACAATTAAGGTCTTAACTAAGTTCAATTTGCCATACAGAACCTCAATTAATCAGTTGAGCAATTAGTACTTAATTGCACCATTAATTGAGTCAACTTACAACTCTCAGGTGAAGTTTGTTTAATGAGTAGAAAAAAAAGGAATGACAAAATCAAAGAATATTCTTCATGGAAGGTTTTTGAACTCTATATATTAAAAATTAAAACAAAAATATACAGCACTAACAGCAGGTGGAATGAACGGTAAGTAAATTAATTATCATTTTTAACGAAAATATTTTTTTTAAGTAATTAATTTCTGTAAAAAAATGTTTTAAAGCCAAATTCTCAGGATTTTTTTTATTTTCAGAAACATACATTATCACGAAACAAATGAACACTTTTTCAGTTGTCAAATCTACAACTTAAATTACAACTTAATTGCCTCAATTAAGGTGCATGTCGGAACATACACCCTACTCAGTGCTTGCTACAAATGGTCTTGCAAAAGTGCAAGTGTAAAATCGTATTTCATAAAAAGCATTAGCACTTTTGCAAGACCACTGCTGTGACTGTTAGTAAAAAGAGATTTAAACATTTTTAACTCTTTTATAAGTAAAATAAATATCTAAACGCGCACAATACAGTAGCCTTATTTTACAGATGAATAATGGAGAGTAATTTCGAGTAAAAATATTTAAATATGCTATAATTGAAATATTTTAAATATCAATTGCAATTCACTTGTGTATTTTTCTCTTTTATTTCTGTAAACATATTTGTGTTAAAGTAAAACGAAACAAGATGAACTGAAACAAATTTTCTTTTGGCATAATTTTATATTTGATTGTATAAAATTTTTTGCAGATTTGTACATTGTTTTCTTGCACGAGTAATTGTTGAAAAGTATGAATGAAATAAATTATTTTTTTCGATATTTGGAAAACTGAAATTTTTTTCCAATCGGAAAAAAATGAAAAAATTCTCTAAGTTAAGCGCCACTTTGAGCACGATACAAGCCTGTCTTGGCCGTAGGCTGGCAATACAGGAAAGCTTTAGAAAGGTCGGAAGGAGGTTTTAAACATATCCCAGTGGATTTAATACCTTCTTTCGGCAGTATGCCAGTAGTACCGAGAATCTTAATCAGCCATCGTACATTTTACATGGAAATTTCGAACATATCGATTCGATAACAAACCGAATTATTAGCGAAGACTGTTTTAAGTTACTTTAGAACTGATAGCATATTTCAAATTATTGTAAACCGTAGAAGACACACCCGCTATTAAAATGTTTGAAATATAAATAAATAAAATATTTTTGTTAAATAAGGAATAGATCAAGTTTACTTTATTGGGTACAATAAAATAAACAAAAAAGCAAACCTTTCTTAACTTTTCGAAAAAATTATGCTAAAAATGTCTGCATTTATTTTTATAAAAAAATGTTTGATTGCTTTTAAACTCCATGAAAATATCAGTATCATATGACCTGCTAAGTAACAACAAATAACTGGATCTAATCAATTGAATAGGAGTGTAATTGCAAAATTTGATGACATAAAAATTGTTAATATTTTTTTCCGATTTATTACATATTTTTGGAGAGAAAAAAATAAAAATTTGTTAACATTTCTGCATATTCAATTTTGCGATGCAAAACCTGTAGATATTGGCTGCAAAGCAAAGTCTTCATAGATGACACAATGAGTGCAGTTTTTTTTTTGATGCAGCATATTTAACATTTGCTTACTTTGTTTTGATACCGTAAAAAACGAAGCACTGCAATATATTTTGAGGGTATGGAACTCAACCATTCCTATGTCAAAAATAGTGATTTCGTTGAATTTTTGTCCCACCTGAACTTATCTTTGTTTTTTTTTTCAGTGTTTTAAAACATACATATTTATTTACGTGTATTTGAGATATTTTATCTGAACTTAATTTTGAATTCAATAAATCGCCGAATATTAGAACACTGTATTTCATGAAAATTTGAAATTTGGTGATTTCAAAACGAAAAGTCTTTTAGAGCACCCCCAAATAAATCGTCTCTAGCAATATATCCGTTCGAATTCGGTCACGAATGCTGATGTGTGCCAAACATTATCTTAGCCGCACAAAATTGGAATAATGTATATACCGTGCGAAGGGGTCCTTAAATACTTCAATAATTCGAACAAGGTGTTAACCACATAGCGTGCGGCTTATTGCTTCTTAGAATTAGGCTTGAAACTTGGTTGTGTCCAATAACCACTATTTTTCCACATTTAATTTTAATCTGTTTTCCTAAAAAGAAAGCTCAGTTGGCTCCTTATTATGGTTATAATGTTTCCAATATCTAATTTCTAAGGCTCGAAGTTATATGGAAAACAAAAACAATTAAAAAAATGTAGCAATTTTTTATTTGTCTTTCGTATAAATTTCGGCTCTCGTACATTTAACAACAATTTGGAGGGGGGAAGCATTATGTGAAAGCAACTTGGAAAACACAAGAAAAAAATTATAAAACTAAAACATTTTCTAAAATTATAAACTACAAATTTTGTCTCTTCCTTCACTCCAAGCAAAGCAACCAAGGCTTTTGCATTGCCACAGGGGAATTATAAATATGTGACCCCATCGCAGGCTCAATTATAAGTTTTTTAATTAAGCGATGTGTGTTCAGGGTGCATTACTTTTTTGTGTTTCCTTAGATCTTGACATTAAACTGTTCGACGGCGCAACTAAACAATCTGTTGCACTTCTGGTAATAGCAGGGAATACAGTGGGGACATTTCAAAAATAAAAACCAACAAAAACTTATGTTTATAGCGAAAAAAGGGGGGAAATTAGTGCCTTTTTAACAAAACTTCAAGGATAGTGACAGAGAGTGGGAGAGTTGGAGTGTGAGCGTGTGTCAAGCAGGTGTTCTGTTCGGTGAAATTATTTTACTACATTTTTCGATAACACACGTTGTTACGTTCACATTTGTCAAAGAAAAAAGAAAGCACAGGTTCTTAAATTTTATATTTTTTCTTACTCAATTTTTAATAGTCTCCTGATGTTGTTAAGTGTTTAACGATCTTGAGTATAAAAATAAAGAAGGTGTTGCAAATATATATATATTTCTTTTTTCTAGTTTTGTTGTTTTTAGTTTCAGTGTTTATTGTGCCCCTTCAAGTTTTGATTTATGAATTATTCACTATTCTCTGCATCTCTAGTAATTCTTAAAATTTATGTTGTTCTTCTCCTCCCCTAAACGGGATAGTGTTTTAATAAAATAAGTTTTCATAATATTTTGATTGCCACTACTTTGTTTTGTTTATTTATATTTTTTTAAGGTGGCAGGTAAAGATATAATTAAAATAAAATAAAAATTTAAATAAGTACAGTAGAAATATAATATTGTCTTCAAATATTAAAATGAAATCCTTGTTAAAAAGTAACGACTTAGAAGCGTGTCATTGTTGCAAAATTGTATTGAAATTTTTACAAATAAATTTGTCTGAGAGCTTTTTTAAGGGTCTGTGTAAAAGCAGACTCTGCGAAAGCACATTCATATGCGTCGGTCTTTCGCCGATTGCATTCTAAAACAGTCGGAAATTGATCCGATGTTTTATCGCGAAATTGTGTTCAGCACTTAACGGGCTTGGCAATAAACAAAATTACCGCAGTTTGAGTGAAACCACTCCACAACAGACTCTACAGACTCCATTGCATCTAGAAAAATGAAGATCGTTACCGCAACCAAGATCAATGATTTTTTGTTTGAAAATATGCATGGCATTGATCGGGTCGAGATTGCCACCTCTCGATGATTCCTGTGGGGGCTCATGAAGGCACTGGTTAAGCTGATAAACCAATAGTAATTCAGGTCTTGGAGGACAACATTGTTCGTGTTATTCGTTAAATACGGCCAGCCATGCTCGAAAAAGTGGCCCAATATTGAACATCCAGAACAGCCACGGTGGCCATATGCCCGAAATCATTTTCAAATATTAAAGCCCTTTATTGATTTTTTGAATAAACAATTTTTTGATTAAAATGAAATTTGTTGTGTTATTTTTCACAATTAAAAGTTCTATCTGGCTTAAAAAAACATTCTTTATAAAGAACACACAAGTCTAACATTTGATACATGTTTTACAAACAAAATTTACTGGAACACTTTCGTTAATAAATAAAAAAAAATTAATTAAAAAATTTAGAATTGGCTGCAGGTACCAATATTGAATTTTACCTCAAATCGGTTGGTATTATGTTATGTTAGAAGTGCTCCTATATAAATCATTAGGTCTGTTCCAGGTGCATAACAAAGCAGTCCGAACTAGTCCAAACGCGTTCCAGATAACAATTTTTGTGCAATTTTGAGAGAAAATGCCAGAGTAACATTTTTCATTTCCTGTACAAAGTCGTGCGAACGTTTTCTTTGGGTAAGTTCGGACTAGAATTAAATTATCAGCTGTTTTTTGTTTATATTTAGAAATCAAAAAATTTTTAAATAAAAGAAGAAAGGTTTTATTTTAAATCTATTAAAAAGCAAAACGGAAAATTTTTTCAATAAACTTGAAGTCGTAAGTACATATATTTGTGCATATTATCACATTATTTAATAAAAAAAATGCTTTTATCGATCAGTTAAGAAGTTATGGACTGCTGCTGCCAATGATGCAAATGTTTTGCTTTTAAAATATGAATTTTAAGCGTATAAAATTACTAAAATAAAATTTATTTGAGAAAGTAGGCACCATTTGTGGTTTTTTGCGTTGCAGCAATTTCTGACAACTTTGTCACATTCAGAGAGTAATTTTTTTTTACTCTCATTAGTCCAGACTATTTTGTTATGCACCTGGAACCAATTGTTTAAGATTGTTGCTCGCCTTTATCAATCCTCTGTATCGAGCATCAAAGGTCAAAGACGTATTATGAGCTGGCAACACTGTTTAAATTTTGGTTGTACATTTAATAGCGACTATATTCTTCATTGGCATGTTCCATTTGCTGGTCCTTCGTCTGTAGCAATGTTTCTTGTTGAATTTCAGCTTCCTTTCTTGGTTCCGAAAATATCAATATTTTTTGATATATTTTAGTTCTTAATAAAATATTTCTTCGTCTGTGTCGATGTGTTTTTATGGCTTATTTCATTAAAAGCTCAGATTACTTACATCATATGGTTTTATCCCGCATACATTTGTTTAATAAAATGTACGATATTTAGACACAACTTATGTTTCGTTTATGGTCTCGTATGTGGTGCCTTCGTCTGTATTGAAAAACGAAACAAGGTTTCCAAAACATATTACCTCTAATGTTCCCTCGTCTGTACAAACAACGGTCCATATTAGAATACATATTCATCGTGTGCTCCAGCGCCCGATATAAGACTCGCTTTCTGTTTTTATTGCTACTTCTTTCATAGTTCCGGATACTTTTTGTTCAGCTTTTTCACTAAAATATTGTAATCTTTATTTTTACCATCCTGTAGCTATATTCTTTTAATTATCGTTCCCGCAAGTATGTTAAGCTATTATAAATTTAAATTAAATTATAAATTTCAATGAATTCTTTTAAAAATGATTTGTCTTGCTGCTTTATAAAATGTTCCCCATTCAACGAATTTTCCTGGCAAATGAAACAATATTACTGCTACACAAAAGGCTTCTATAAGTGTAAAATTTTGTCTTGTTTGTGAAATTGCTCCTTTAGTTATTTGGCCCTTAATTTTCCATCGACCATAATTTTGCTTTCGACGCTGTAGCGCAGTGTGCAAAATTGTTGAAAATATAGGCTTCTTGCTTTTGGGCGATCAAATGCTAATTTGACGTATCGTCCAACCATAACTTAGCCATAGTTAGTTATATTTTCCTATTATTTATTTTTTTTTAACTAAATTTGCAAACAAAACGCATTTTAGGTTTGTGAAAAATCCAAATGAATGAAAATCATTGTAGGGCTAGTTTTCGGTGAGTGCGCGTCAAAATACTAAAAGTAAATTTGTTCGATCAGCTTCTTCGATCACATAACATTCATTTGTTTTGAAGGAGCTTTTCTCCTTGTTGGCTTCAACGTTCTTCCTTATTTTTGGGAATTCCTGCAGTAAATCTAATATTGATCTTAACTTGGTTCATAAAAAATTGTGAACCTTTGACTTTCCCAACAATTGTTTTCCATAAATATCTGGCATAGCTGTTAAAAGCTTCCACCCAGTTTTAACTTTGTACCTCTCCAAGTTTTTCTTTTCCGGGCCATTTTGATCGAAAAATAATTTATGAAGAAATATATTTGTGATGTCCAAAGGCTTTTCAAAGGCACACGAATTTATTATTGTTATTAACCTGACAAATATCTGGAATATTACGGCAATAAAATCATCAGAATCAGACGAGGATCCAACTAAAGCTTTTTGGAGTCGGTTAATTTCATATGCAACCAAATATTTTCAAAATTGTTGTTGGGGAATATTTTCCCCAACGGAGTATATCTTACTTTCCCGCCCCTTCCCTTCCCAACTGATTAGAATATAGACGAGAACACTCTTCTTTCATTTAAAATTTTTATCAATTTTTTAAGTTAATTTTTTACTTAAATTTACGTTAGAAAAAAAATATTACAGGAAAATGTTTGTTTGTTTTTTATCCAATAGACTTTTTATATTCTTCCACTTTTATGTCTTAAGCCCTTTTGTTTTTTCAATTAAAAGCGAGGGCGAAATTTTAGCAGACTGTTCAAATAAACTTAATTTGTTTTGTTTTCGAACAGAAATAAAATTGGTTTATTTTGTATTTTTATTTTTATTACTTTTGTTTTTTTTCTTTGTTTTGCTTTTGCTGATTTATTATAGATTTAATATAATTTTATTGTTATTTTTCGATGTTTTACATGATTCCCCCAAATTGTTTAAATAAAATATTTAGATTTATGCTTTTTTTGTAGTAAATAGTAATAAAAACGACGAAGACTCTTGAAACAAACGAGTCCCTCATAACTCACACATCCAGTTAAAAGTAAACATTTTTCAGAATAGTCTGGTGATCTGAATTCCCTCCCGTCTTACTTACCCCTGAATTAAGGTGAGTGTAAGTATAAAAAATGAATATGTGTTAGTATGTTTGTTTGAAATGTTTGTACCTTATAAAAATCCAAACGGATGGGCCGATGATCGTTGTGAAATTTTGGAACTAGTTTATTATTGATCCGCAAAATTAAGATGGGTTATTTTTTATTTTTTTTTTAATTCGTGGGAAAGAGTAAAACCGGTACGGGCTAGTTTTAAAGCCAAATGCGTTTCCAGGAAAAATCTTAAAGGATTAGCAGCGGGTAGGTGGGTGTAAATATTAATTTTCGCGAAAAATAAGTTCTTTATTGTTGAAAATGATTCTTTGGGTCATCGAAAACAATAGTTGGCCAATCCAAAAAATTTATCGTTATATATTAGTTACTGCAAAAAATCGCTAGTTAAACCCACCCCCTCAAACCACGAAATATAATTTCACAATAGCAGTATTCAGTGTTCGGTGCAAATGATCTCGCAATCTAACAACAAAAACACAAAATTTCTGTTACCTAAAATATTTTGCATTTGCACTTTTCCATTTGCATCAAACACTGAATGCCGCTATTGAATACTTTAATAAAGCAACGTTATTTTGCATTCGCACTTTGGCAAGATCATTAACACCAAATACTGAATGCCGCTAATGTTTTACAATTTCTTTAGAAACCAACCGCAAAAAATTTTATATAGTGGCAAATATTTAAATTGTTCTAGCAAATATTCGTTTAGCGCCATTTTACGGCGAATGTTCTAATGAACAAATGATGCCAGAAACAAGATATTTTTACGATTTTTTCAGAAAGGTTTAATTTATGAAAAATTTGGAAACTAGAGGCAAAAGTAATTAAGATCATTTTTTATTTTGCTTTTTTTCAACTCTATTTGCAAAAACTAACCAAAACTTGTTTCCTAAAATCTAAGTGTGGCAACGTTGTATGCATACATCTACGTATAAAGTACCTCCAATAAATTGTGAATATAATCAAAAGGTGTCCATTGATTTCAATGAAATGAGAAGATTCTTAATAAATATTTAAAGATAAAAAAATTACATAGAAAATACCAAAAACTCATTTGTTTTGTAAATGACACAAAAATAGTTTAAGATTTTAAAAAGAATTTTCTCGTTTAAGACATTTTTTTTAGTTTTTATAAATTTGTCGTCAAACGAAATATATAAAAATTATATGATTCTTGATTTGATATTCCGACAGCGTGTTTTGATGTAGAATTTTGGAACGAATTTCCGTCATCCCTTGTCAAGTTTGGTTTGGAGACAAACCGGTTTCGGCTATGTGCCATCTTCAGTGTCATTTTTCGTCAAGCGGAATATTATAACAATAAGGCTTTGGAAGGCTTTTACTAGTGGATGAATGTTAAGCGGTTTCCTCCAATTTAAAATTAGAAAATGTAATGAACATTGGGAATTGCTTCCTATAATGTGTTTTTGCTCAAACTGTACTGACGAATTTGTTATTTATAATAGAAGATAACAAGTCCAGAAACGTGTCAAAAATAAAAAAGGTATATCATTAGGTCTTCAAAAAAAAAACGGCCCAGGATTCGTATTCGGTTGAAAAATTAAAATCCAAAAAATTCCCTGTATTTACCATACCGTGAAATGCAGGGCCCCTTATAATTTATATCGCTCCTGAAGTAGCCCTATATATCCTCGAAATAATAAAAATATTATTGCTATCTAAAGAGGAAAGCAAATGTGTCGACTATTCAATTTTTTTTGCAAAAGTAATTGCATTACCAAGAAAATTTCTAAAAGTGCATAAGTCGGCAAAGGAAATACAAAGTAGTTAATACTTTTCCTTAATCTCAATAACGTCAACAGTGAAAGTCTTCAGATTTGGCACGGAATTGCAAAAGTGAGAGTCTTTAAATTGTATGTGGGTTATTTTTATAACCAAGCTCTCGATTTTTTTTTTCAAATCGAAGTGGGCAGAGGAATGCCCCTCATATAAGGCAGTTAATACTTTCCCTTTATCTGAAAAACCACAACTCTGTACGTTTATTTATCTAAACTAAACAAAACAAAACAAAAATTGGACAGTCTTCAAATTTCGTGTGGGTTGTATTCAAAACCAGTCGTGTCTCATGGAAAATATTGGAAGTGTATGAGCTGACAGGCAGACAGACTCCCTATGCAATATCATAATAATTCTCCTAAATCTCAATCATTAGGTTCGGTGGTAAGGATTTTCACTGTACCATTTTCCGAACGCACATTTATATTCTAAAAAATTTCAAAATACTAAATTTCAAGTAGTTTCCTGCGTGGGTGAAACTAGTTTCTTCCAAAATTCATTTAATAAGCAGCAACTCATTCTACCTACGAAATTTGAAAGTTTAAAAAAATATTAGAAAATACTTAATCCGAAAACAGAAATGTGAAAACCACATTTCGATGTTACTTACCAGCAAAAAATAATACAGATTTTGTAAGCAGTACATACTTGTTCTAGCGCACAAACCCGCTTCGCCGAAAGCAGATTTATAAGCGAAAGTGGTGTCCTGCTTCGAAACGCCCCTCCAGAACATATAGTTTTTGTTCGCAATGTCCCCCTTGAGAGCACTTGTTTTTCAAAATGCTTATTTCAATGATTCCTAGCCATTTGGAGATTCACTGAATGATTACAATTGTTTAGTGGTATTCTGTTCGTAGTTCAACGTGAAATGTATAATTTTGTGTTCATTACCTTCCAGTAGTGCATTATCTACAAGGTTCTACTGCGACAGCCTGGCTATTTTTACCCATCAAAATCATTTTATATGATTGCAAGCTGCATCCCTGCGCAGGTTTTATCAGCGGTAATCCAATATGTTGCTTTGTAGAACAAAGCCTTCTAGAGTAGTATGAATTACGGTTCCTTTATTTCTTTCAGCTAAATTTACAGATCATTTAGTTATGGAACCGCCCTCGTGTATAAAATGACCTTTTCTTCTCAATAAATTTAATTAATTTTATGATTGTTATAATTAACAATATTTTCGTATGTTTGCTAAGTCAATTAAATGTTTAATTATTTAAAGCTTTATTGATTTTGAATTTCCCTTTTTATTTTTAGATGATGTCGTATTGAACAAAATACCGGTAAGTTTTACACTCTATTTTTAACAAGAGAAACTACTTTTATAATTTCGAATAAAGAAAAGTATGTTTATAAAACTTTAGAGTCTGTAGGTTATAAAATTGTAAAAATGAAAGAACTGACAAGTCTAGGACTGAGGTTCATAATTATAAAAAAAACGATATTGGTAATATACCATTATTTCTGCTATCCCGCTTTGCTATACAGATCTTAAACGTAAAGGCAAAAGAACCTTTAATAAAATTTAGCCACTTTTTGTGCTTTTTACAAAAATCTTACTTTATTTTGCTTCAAAACAGAGACTTTTTTAATTCATCCCTTTTTTGTCTAATATTTCCATATTTTTTCCTGTATTTCATCACAAAATGCTATATTTGTCTCTTTCTAACAGAACCCATAGTAAAAAAACTGAGTTTTTTATTTTTTATGTGTCAAAGTCTTCACCTCTGTCACAGGGTAACCAGAGGTGAAGACTTTGACACATAAAAAATAAAAAACTCAGTTTTTTTACTATGGGTTTTGTTAGAAAGAGACAAATATAGCATTTTGTTACGAAATACAGGAATACACGGCAAGAAAATCAAAATAAAATCAAAACTAAGGCTCTGAGGGAACGAGACGGATAGAGAAAAAGATCACTATACTGTCGTTTCACCTCTGTTTACTACTTTGTGCCTACTTAATAATTAAGAATTTTATTTAACTCTATTATTTAAGTCTTTGGCAGACAGCAAATAGTTGTGCCAGAATATTATTCGACTCAACTACTTGTAGCTTAATTATTTTAGAATTTTACTTAACTTAATTAAGCTAGTCTCTCGCGCCTCCTGGTAGCGAAACTACTGTTGTTTTCGGGTCAGGTCAGAATTTTATTTGCCCTGACAAAAGAAGCGAAGAAGTGAGAAAGGTGACTCTATACCACTTGGGTCAGAATCTTATTCGCCCCAATTGGTATAGTCGAGTAGTGGATAGACACTTCTCAGGCGGTAAACGGTTGGGCCAGAATTTTATTCGCCCCAACCGAGTGCGGTCGGAGATGAGTGACCAGAGGAGACATCTCTTACCTTCGGGTCAGAATTTTATTTGCCTCGATAGGAGAGTCAATTCTTGTCCCTTCATCTAGAGCAATAGCCAGACGAAGAGAGTCCATCTGAATGAGAGGCATAGAGTTTCTGGTATTGTCGAGTCGGGCCAGAATATTATTCGCTGTAACAAGAGAGGCCAGAATAATAATCTCTTAACATCGGGCCAGAATTTTAATCGCCCCGAAGAGAGAATCGGTTCATATGCACTCGCAACGAATAGTGGCGATATCTTCTGTAAGCATCGGATGGGGTGAGAAGCTGATGAGAATACTAGCGATTGCGTCAATGGCCACCGAAGGCCCATCGTATTTCGTGTCGCGCTGTACTTAGTAATTTAAGTTCATAAATAAAGATTATAACGTTATAGATATCATTAAAATAAGGTCTTTCGTCTCTCTCTTGGAAACAGATAAATATTTTCTTGTAACGAACCCTGGGAGCCGCAAGCTCTACTCCAGCTAACTGTGAAAATACGTCGTTGTAATGTTGTAATAATTCTCGAAATATTGATTATCTAACGCATTTAACGTGTCCTACTACAAACACCGGAATCCCCTCACTTTTTATTAAAACCATATCTCGTCATCATAATGCTTTGGATGTCAATTTTAACTCGACGTTAGGAAGCAGTTAATGCTCTTACTTTTTGGAACATGGACAATGAGAGATGTCTGGCCTATTAATTATATCAGGTTTAAATTAATCCGGTGAATAAAATTTTTTTCTTGGGAAATCAAGTAAAGATTTTTGTGAATTTCTCCGGTTATCAGGAACGAGATATCATGGAAGAGAAACCCTTACTGGCAACTTTTAACTGCTTCATAAATAATTTTTAACGTGATATATATTTTTTTTAAATTTAATTATTTACTTTATTTTTCGTTTCGTTTTAGTTATTATTAATACACCATTAATACAAAAAAGAAAAAACAAAGCAAAAACATAATGAATACATTCACAGCCTCTTCAGCATTAATTTAAATATATATTACGATTATAATTAAAAGTTTAAATTATATAGCAAAAAATGATTACCTTTTGTTAAATTTTGCAAAATATTTTGATAAATCACTTTTGCTGTGTTCTTATTTTTTCTTTAACGACGATTTGTTAAAAATACGAAATGCCATAAAAGGGCAGAGAAACTTAAACAAAAGTCTGAATACGTGAAATATTGAAATCAAATATTTTTCATACATTAATTATGATAAACAAAAAAAGCTCTCAATGTTAAAGTTAATTTTCATAAATATTAAAAAAAAAAATAGAATAAAATGTAAAACTTTTTATTACATTTATTACTTTTATATATTAAATGACTAATGATTGAGTGCGTATAAAGTAATTTATCAAATTGGAACGATCGACGACACGACATTAAAGGCAAAAATAAAGTCTCAAAATAAAATTAGATTTGGATACGACTTTGAATAGTTGCAATAAGAATATTTCACTTAAGTGTGTGTGCGTGTGTTTTTAGACTTTTTTTTATGCCAACAGAAAATACTGCGCGAAAATTATTGTCAAGAGTTTTTAAGCTACAATGAGGGCGACAAGCTGCAGTTGTAAAAGAAATTTTTTAAATCGCTGGATTAAGATTTTTTTAAATAAACAAAACAAGTAGTGAATTTTAAGTCCGGCATTTCAACTACTCTTAGCTGAAGTTTTTGTTCATATCCAGTTAATTGTGGCAAAATATACTTTAATATAAATATCATTATAAACTAAAATAAATCAATTAGATATGTGATGGAAATCGTTTAAATTTTATCTTCTGATATAAATCATGTGCTAATTTGTGAATGGCTTTCTTTAGAAAAAGATCCCAATTTAGTACACGATTTTAATACGATCGAGAAACGTGGTTTGTGATCACCGGGGTGGTTTTGCTGGACAAAAAATATATTAAAAATGTTCCGCTATTGAATCGTGCCCGAACTTCAAAACTAACGTAACTAACATATTCAATAACATATTTCAATGCCAGAAATTCTACCAATGCACGCTCGCGCGTGCCTATGTTTTATACCCACTTTTATGCACGATAGCGTGTTTGTAGTGAAAAATTATTCATAATCAAACATAAACACGCGTGATCATGCACGATTCACGCAAATCACGTGAGCGGCGCTCATCTCTAAAAATCGACGCTTAGACGTGTAAATAGCAGTAGGACTAAAGTGATATTGAAAATTTGAACTTTAAATTTAATTTGCTTTTGTTTATAATTTTTATTTCTAAATTAATGCAGAATATGGAATAAATAAGGACATTTGTACATTTGGTTAAAAAAATTCTAAAGAAATTAGAAGAAAAATTAAAAAAAAGGTTCTCCTGTAAAATTTATTTTCTGTGGTCTAATTTCAGTCTTATCTGTTAGAAATGTAGGTAAAGTGACTGACGAAAAAATTTTGAACGAAAAATTTACGTAAATCTTATCCATAACTTGCATATCATCATGAGTAGGCTACATATAAATAGTCATTAACAAAATCTGAACAAATTCAAATAAATAAAAAATCGTTTTTGCAGCTTACGTTAGTTTAGCGTTTAGGCCTCGGAATGTTAGTGCTAGGGAATTATGAAAAAGCATATCTCTGGGTAATTGGTTATAATGAAAAAACATGACACTGTGTGAAACGAAAATCAGTGGTTAAAGCGGCTTAAGAACCGACTTATTCATTGATGTCACTTAGAGCGATTTGAAGAGTATTTTTTGGGGTCCCATAAAGCCTTTCGTCTACGTTGACGAACAAGCTTGAACTTGAGCCTAAAAATATCATACATATAAGACGTGCCATTATCAAGATACCCACCGGTTAGAAGGATTTTACCAACATAGGTCCCATAGACCTTTTGTAATGATGACAAACATATTTGTAAAATTGTCTCTAAGAAATAAAGGCCAAAAATTGTTTTGCCATTCATCAATTCTTATAGAGGTTGTTTTTTAATTAAAAGCAAAGACTTTGTAGAACACCTTATAACTGCTTCATAACGACATGCTTTACTCTAATACAAATAAATTTTACCTTAAAAACAAGCTTCTACAAAAATTTTTGAAAACCATCCTCTCATAATGTCACTATTGGAAAAAATCATTTGTGGTCTAATGCTTGTCGCGCTCATTCCAATTTATACGCACATCATTTTTCATTTACGATTAAACATCATTATTTTTTTCTGTTGCTAAAAAAAACCTTTATGAAAAAGGATTACAACCTTCCAAATAAATCATCTAAAACTACTTACTAACTAACTACACTTACACAAACGTGCTACGAATTTGACTACGAGTATTGTTAGTTAATGATTTATTTCCCACATTGTTGTTGTTCATTTTATGTTAAGCCGAACGTTGATGCATTTTGCAATTTCCATTACAATTAATAACCGACCATACCCAGTCAACATAATTGGGCACTTTGGCATAAATACCAAATTTATTGCGTTTCGCACAACCATCACCAAATGAGGTTATACCGAATATGGTCCACGGGTGATTGGGCTTGGTAGTATCACGACATAACAGCGGACCACCCGAATCACCGGCACATGTATCGATACGTCCTCTTTTGTGCCCAGCACAAAACATATTCTTTGTTATTGTATAATCGTGATACACTGAACGGCAATTGTCCATGGGAATAATGGGTACCTCGGCTTGGTGTAGGACACTTGTGCCCGCAACATCACGATTGCGTCGTTTACCCCAACCTATGACCGTGCAATCCATATTCTTGGGCAAAGGTTGATAGGGTCGTGGCAGGCAAGAGAAACCTACCCATGTGGTGCTGTTAATTGGTTTGGGAAGTCTGGCAAAGAACAGTGATTTATAGCGGTTGTCTTGGGAAATAAGTATGTACGGCTTTCTTTACTTACTTTAATAGTGCCACATCACTATCCACTGTTTTCTTATCGAAGTTGGGGTGTTTAAAACTCTTCAGCACTTTTACTTGTAGCTCGGTGCCATCTTCATAGTCCAAGTTGTGCTCACCTATGCGCACATATAATACTTTGCGCACACAATGGGCTGCTGTTAATACCCACTGGCTTGCTATTAAAGTACCACCACAAAAAGCTTCCTAAAATAAAATATTATTATTGTTAAAAAAAGATTATTAATTTTTTGGCACAAAAATAGTTTTTGCGCTGTCTGGACAAAGTTTATTCTGGAGTGCGGAACTACGTTTCTTAGCTGTAAGACTTGGGTTTTACAGTATATTCTGACATGCTATAGACTTTGGTGTTCACACATATACAATTTATCTTACTCAATTAGCATTTGTTCGTGAAAACTTGTGTTTGTGAATTTGAAAAAATGAAGAGGAATTTGGCTTTAAGTGAAATTTTGTAAAAAAATTATTTATTTTAAAAACAAATTATTAACCGTCAATTTCACCTGACAATTTTTTTATCTTTGTTTTGATTTTTGATATGAAGAGTTTGACAATTGCCATAAGAAAGAAAACGTAGTTGTAGTTGGTGATGCAGTAACCTTGTTGAAGTGCTTTGATTTTGTGATTGAACACAGTTTTTTCTGGTCAAGAAACACACTTCACCAGAGTTGCATTGGGAATTTGACTCAATTAATGATACAATTAAGTACTAATTGCTCAGTTTATTAATTAAGTTCTTGTATGGTAAATTGAGTTCAATTAAGGCCATGATTTTGTAAACTTCCACTTTGCAAACTGCTCGACAATTTTGCTCAAAATATAGATTGTTAATCAATTTAATTACCTCCCAAATAGTTCTAGTGACTTCAGTATAAAAATCCATATTAATATTGCACTAAATATATTTGAAAATCTTGCAATTTGACATTTTTGAAAAAAGTTAGTTAGCTCCGAGTTATACATTTTTAAGATCTGCAGACTTGCTCTTACTCCAATATTATCGACACAAGATACGCAAGTAAGTATTTTGCCGGTTTTTTAATTTTACCTTATATCGATTGAATATCGCCACTTGCCACGGCCATTCACCCTTACGAGCCGCCTTGCCTCCAATTATTTTCAGCATGTTATACATGTTACGTTTATTGCTACGTATCGGTGCAATGCCACATTTCAATTTCATGGGTGTATATTCCGGACCGCGATATCCCTTGCCGTTCATAATAAAATCACTAACTGTGCCGCCTATCGAATTGGAGAGAGTGCCGCCATCGTCGCTAATGTCACGGCGTCGTGTTGCCACCGGACTCAAATCGTAAGAGGACGACTTTTGTACTTGCGCTTGCAGCCATTGTTGACAAAAGCTTCCCTCCGTATAGCAATAGGCAATTTCACGTAAAACTTCTCTACCGCATTGCTCACGAACGCGACACTTTCTAGGAGAACCCAAAAAAGGAGAAGAAAAAGATCAATTATCTCTCATTTTTGGTTAATATATTTTATGTTAAGTTTAAGAAAAACATACTTATTTAGTTACTCACTTATATCTCCTTGTGGTGCATTTTGGAGAACATTTCGTCCATCTACTCCATTTGGAGTAGACGCGTCGATGTTTGGGTATTAAGTGCTCTGGTGTAGCTTTCTCTCTCGAAGGTGCTAGATTTGCAATATTTCCATTATCATCCGCTTGATCCTCATACGAGACATCACTATATTGACTTTCCATACGACCGAGATCAAGGTCAAAATCCTCGTATTGAAATACATCACCCTCAATTGCTCCATCATCGTATATTCCAACAGCACCCTTGAGATTACGTCTTGAGTTACGTTTGGCCTGGTTTTTATTCTTCGATTTGTTTCTTTCCTTTTGCCTTTGGGGGCGCACTTGACTAAGTGAGGTATGCAAATACGTTCGATTACGTGGGGCTCTTTTTAAAAGCTCCGCTGACGCTGACAAGCCTAAATCTCTG
The DNA here is from genome assembly GCA_963932375.1 of Phania funesta. Lineage (NCBI taxonomy): Eukaryota > Metazoa > Arthropoda > Insecta > Diptera > Tachinidae > Phania > Phania funesta. The sequence goes on from OZ010656.1 coordinate 74,279,653, forward strand.
AGATCATCTTGTTCGTGTCGTTTTGACATAAAGCCACCATCAACTTCATCGTAGTCTACATAATCCTCAAGTTCATGCAATTGAGGCTTCCGTTTATGCGGATGTTTTATTTTTCTTTTGGTCTTCACGACGTAAAAGTCTGTCTCGCTTCTATGATCGTCATCATCATCATACGAGTAGTAATGATCTCTAGTGCCATCTTTAAAGTGCGATGTAGAATGATGATAAGTTTTTTCTTCATTTTCTTCGTCGTGTGGATCAATTGTTACAGGATGAGGTATGTTCTTCAACGCAGTGGGCAGTTTAAATGTTGGTGTGGGTTTTTCTTGTTCATGTGGTTGATGTTGATGATGAGATTCCGGCTGTGTGATTGCACTTGTTGCAGAAACCGGTGCAGTAGCTGCTGCTGCAGCTGCATTGATTACAATTGTTGGTGGAGCACTGCTTATCTGTTGCTGCTGTTGTTGCTGTTGCTGATGCTGCTGCGTTTGTAGCTGTTGGACCGCATGTGGCGGTAGACTGCTTGACTTTTCTGGCCAATTGGGATGACATCTAGAAATGCACAAGGATTATAATGTTGAGACAAATTTAGTTTTTGAGATTTATAGATGTTGCAAACATGCGAGCAATAATGTGGGTGGCAAGCTGTGTTGTGTGTTGCTTTTCTTTGATTTGGGTCACATTTGAATGAATATGATTTAAATTTTAGACTGAACTTTACTAAAGTAGACAAAATTATAGTGAAGTTGACAGTTGCAGAGAGTTCGTTGCACAAAAAGAGAAGGAATGAAAAATGTGTTTGTTTTCTTTATTAATGAAGATCATCATTATGCCGACAAATTGTTAGAAATAGTTAATGGGTCTGCTAAGAATACTTTTGTAAATTTTAATAAATAATTTTCTAGACCTTTTAGTCAAGACAAATTATTCTCTCGTTCTTTTAGTCAAGACAAAAGTCTGTTGAAAATTCCCCTGATATTCCTCGTATTCACCTCTTCATTGGAACTAAAAGTTTTTAATTTTTTGTATTCATTTTTAAAACATTTCAGTTCGTTTTTTTAATAAAGATAATTAAAAATTCTAGTGGTTACTGTTCCATTTCATTAAATTTGATTACACTCGCTTATACATTTTATTGACAATTTTACACTTCACTGGCAAATGACACAATTTTCAAACACTAAGTGACACATTTAATTAATGTTATGCCACTGCCCTTCTATTTGGTACTTCTACAGTAAGGTGGAAAATATGTAACAAAAGAGCCAATGTTGTGTGCTAACTCATTGGTAGTTCTATGTAGTAGAGGTATTAAGGAATCATAATCTCTTGATGTTCTTGGCATGAACATCCAGTGTAGTGTTGAACACATTTTTGAGATCGCCAACAAAAAACCATTTGCCTAGGTTTTATAAAACGGTTTAAGATACTTAACTCCATCTGAGCTCCTTACTACTATCACCACCTATTGGAATACAACTCCCATCTATTGGACGGTGCTTCAAAATCTATTTTAAAACTTCTCGACCACGTACAAGAGAGGGACAATATATGGTTTCAACAACTCAATTACGTGTAATCTTTCTCTTTGGTGATCAGGATTGGCCCCCAGGATCGTGAAATTTATTTTTATTGGGTCATTTCAAGTCAAAGATCTATGTCAACATGCCTACAACCACCTGTGCGTCACAGGAGAAAATTAAACTCTGTATTTAAGAAATTCAGCTACATTTATGCAAAATAGTCATGGAAAACTTCGACAAAAGAGTGCGTAAGTGTAGAGGGCATTTGACCCGGGCCCTATTCCATAAATAATCCTATCCTATGCACTTTATGATTTAATAAAAATGTAACAAATTAAAGACTAAAAACTGTCTTTTCTATTTAATTGAAATCTTACGTTAATGGTTGGACACCCTTTATAAGGTGACCAGCTAAGAACGATGGGAGAAAAGATTAAATAAAACAGCAACCGTCTGAGATCTCAAATTGATTCTGGCTTTACTTTTATGCCAATGTATTGAAAAGCACATTATTTAAATGGTTTCGCTGGCAGTGCTTCAAGAGGGCCCTCCAATTTTCGATACCTCCGTTTAATAATGAACGGCGTTATTGCGCCCATAGCGTCTCGAATATTGGCCTCGAGTTCTTCCAGAAAAAGAACATCGAGGGAGGTCACGTCTAGTGATGGCAAGATTAATCGAAAAAGAATTAATAATTGAATATTTTGCTGCGATTAACGATTTAATTTCATCGACATTTTTATAATCATTTTTACTGGCAACTCTCCAAGACTCCAAATTCCAAAAAAAGAAAACTATTTCCAAGCTCAATTAGCGTTATCAGCGATTATGACGTAAGAAGCGAATTGGTTGCAAAAGCTCGTTTAGATGATAGTTTTGGAATTAGAAGCGGCGTCATGTCTTCTATTGATGTTGAATTCAATTCATGGTCTCATCACAAAAAATCGGCTCAAAAGCGAAAAAGAAAAGACAATGACACTACAAATCTTCAAGTTGAGCCCAGCTTCCTTCTCAAGGTTCCAGTTTTCAAAATAAAACAGAATGTGGTTAAAGCATAGGATGAAATGAAACAATTTAAAAACTCAGAACCAAGCGATAAATTTACATAAACTTATCTATTTTTTCCGATTAATTGCAATTAATAATTTCTCGATTAGATTAATCATATGACTAATAATCGATTCATAATTTTTTCGCATGATTGCGATGGCCAACTGATAAATTCTCGCCGTGAGATCACCCACTCGCCATAACTTCGAGCGTTGCATCATGTGTAAAGGCATGTAGCGACGTCTTTTGAAATTGCAGCTGGGATATATCAGTGTTGTCTAGCTTTGGCCACAGAAAGTCGGTTAACATCGCTCTATAACGAGGATCATTGACGGTAACGGTGACTCATTTGTCATTTTAAAAGAAATAAGGTCCGCCATAAACCACCCTAATCAGTTAATATTTTTGTGGATGCAGCGATGCTTGGTAAAGCTATTGTAAATTGTGTGCGCTCCAGTAGCGGCAGTTTTGCTTGTTGGCATTGCTGCTGATCCAAAAATTGGCCTCCTCCGAGAAACTGATTTTTTGTCTCCTATTATTTCATGCAACTTTGAACCGCTCCTGGTATTGTGATATCTTCTGGGTTTATTTGGTTGCTGGTCGAAAAAGCGATCATAAGTTCGCTACCAAAACTTATCAGATCTGATATTTTGCGAGAATTTCGGCAGTGTAGAATCGGTTTAGTTGAAATCAAATTGTGTTCCTATTTTTCAACACTTAGATAAGAAACTTTTTTGGCCAGTAGAGAACTTAGGGACAGAAAAGCTTCTGGCGTTAAAACGGAGTAATAAATTTGGTTCGTAGCTAATTAAGATCTGAATTAAAAGGTTTTATCCGTTTTCTTCACGCTCGTCTAACTAATACATTATTTTATTTAAATGTTAGTAGATAAGACAGTTAGTGAAGTAGAAGAATAGGAACGCTTCCGTGTTTAAGAACTCTGCAACTGCGCGTTGTGTTTATTTTTGAAACAGTGTTGAAGTGCCGCTGGTGTTATGTATGCGAATTGGCAGCGGCTGCAGTGCGAACCCAGCCAATCTAATGCGCCAACTAATTAAACCAAAGCAACACATAGATTCGAATAGAAACTCCATACTGAGGATTTTATTTCCAAATATATATAAAAAAAGATTTTAGTGGTTTTCAGGAAAACCCGCATATCTCAATTTTTTCGCCTTTGAGTTATTGAGTTGGAAAACAATTTTGAATGCTACTGACCAATTCAGATTTGTTTTTAACGAAAAACAACGTAACTTACTCCGACATTTGCTTGAATTATTTTGGTAAAAAAGCACATACTCGCACATACGCTGTTATATAAATTATTTTTTAGTCTATAAGAACTTGTAATTACTCTTGTTTTTACACCTTAAATTAGTACCATTTTCAACGAAAAGTACTTGTGTTGTTATATCTGAACTCACTTTTCTTTGCTATAATAATATTTGGGAAATTTGAAATAAGTATCTTTAGTTTTTCCGATCTATATTAACATGGCTGTTACACAAAAAGTGAGGACTATGTCACACCGAGTCTATAGATTTGTATAAAATTTGTCTTCAAGCTAAAGCATACCGTTGCAAATTGTCACCACAATATTAAAATTTTCCGCAGGGCACTATTTCTGTCAACATTTGAACACTAGAATTTTCCCTTAAAAGTAAATTGTTACCGTAATTTCAATATTTACTTACCGCCAACATTTACGCTCTTCAATGTGTTTAATATGACCGCATTTTCGTTTCGTTTTACAATAACGTTCTCTACGTTGAACACACTCTGGCGAACAGGGGGACCAAGCTGTCCACGGGGAATACTGAGAATGCCAGCGCTGGTCATGATGATGATGAAGCCGACGTGGTGCCCACCTATTTTTGGGATGATGATGATGATGATGATGGTGCAGACGATAATGACGACGATGAGAACTCTGGTCATTTCTTTGCCAATCATGATATTGACGCTGTTGCGGATGGCTACGTCTTTTGTGTGCGTGATAATGATGATGACGATAAGGAGGGTGTGTACTAGAAAAGCTTACTTCAGACAGCGGTGTTGATGGTGACGGTAAATGACCTATTGAAGCGTTAACTTCCGTTTTTATTTGCTGTTTAGCCAATTGTACATGACTATTCTGTAAGAGGAACAAAAGAAAAAAAAGAGAAATGTTTTAAATATTTTTCTAAATGCAGTTTGCATGATTTATGAATCACGTTTTCTTTTCTTTCTGTTTGGGTCTATTAAACATATTTATGTGTTTGATATGATACGAGTACGTCTAAGTTACCACAATATGTTTCCTATAAGTGGTTTTATTTTGAACTTCAGTATTTATTAGTTTATTTAGTTCACCATCCCATTTCTATCTGCTGCCGTGTCTTGGGATGTTGTATTTATCTTTCTGTTGCAATTTCATTGTCTTGTGGTATTTTTCGGCGGTGTACCGCGGTGTCGTAAAGATGTCAATGTTATTTTTAACATGTAAAATGTTTTTTTATTTTTTTATTTTTCTTCTGATTTGTTTATATCAAGTCAACTGCTGGCACGAGAGTGATATGATACCCTAAGTCTACGAATTTAATGGATGAATTCCCTGTCATTGTGCACAGTGCTACGGTTTGAGGGCACATTCTTAAGGTAAGCAAAAGAATATTAGTGGGACTTCTTAGGTATAACAACCAAAGGGTATCAATTACCCTATTTAATTACAGAGATATTTGATTTTTCTTAACAAGAAAATTGAAAAGGTTATTTTTTCAAAGGGCTGAATCTTTAAGTTGGCAACACGTGTGTTGATTTATAGTTTCTTTGCTTAGACATTGTACTGTTCCATTCTATTCCATTGTTTTACTACGTTTCTCTATTTCTAATTAAAGCGATTATGTTTGTTAAGCTGAAAGTCCACAAGACGTATTTTCGCATCAGTGTATACTGCGCTTTTCTGCATTTCAAGCTTCATCCGACGCGTTGAAAATAAGATATAACTTGTCATCCCTGGCTATCAAAATCAGCTGACATGTTCGTAGGTTGCTTATGATGCTTATAAAAGTAGAAAGTAGACCTATTTTTCGAATTCTACGAGTCCAGGCATCCTAGGGTGCTGTGCTCTGTACCTTGCAATATAAAACATACGTAGAACATATGGTGTGGAACCTCAGCTGTAGGTTTAGTATGTCTTCAGATCACTTGTCAACTTACTTTCTTTTATTTTTATTTAAAGCGTCCCATAAGATTTCCTTACATTTTTTTAATATTACCTTTACCTCTTTAATATTAGATATTTGTTGACGTTATGGTTTAGCGCGGTTTTAACCCCAACGTTTGGAGCCATATGCGCAGCAGTTGGACTTACTAGAACTAGGGTTACGGTAGACCAGGATTATTTGTTCGGTATCAGTATTTCGTAATTAGCTGGAAGTTTTATGTCACGTAGCCGGTAGGATATTTCCTCTGTTTGCGTTAAGCTGTTCATTGCTTTTCTTATATTTTAGTTTATGATTTGCAATTCAAATCGGTCAATTCACCCATCATTTGTATATATTGTACTAAATGGACTGCCTAATACCTTATTTGGACCTCAACACGTTGGAGAGGTTCTGATTACCCCGCTTATATCAAGCCAACATATTTGTAAAGTTTCTATGTTGCACTTCTTGTCCATTCATGTCTACCATACAATTAAAGCATAGCTTAGAAATGCATTAATCACACTTCTTGAGAAACAATGTGTATCTCCTCTGGGCAGTGACCAGTATCTGCGAGTCTTTGCTCTATGCGGTGCTTTAAAATTCTCTCCAAGGACGTAATTTTGCTCTGGGTTTATGCGATATTACTAATCTCAGCTTATAAACGTAGCCTAGAGTTTGAAAGCTACAGGAGCCTAGAGCAGCAAACCTATGTTTCTGAAATAGTCACTGTGTCTTACTGGCTATGTGGAAGGGCACTAGTTTCAATGCTTTTCTGAGTATTTTACGTGGTTGTGGCAGTTGCATTACAAAGTGATTTTTTTGTTATTTAGTGGTAGTAGAGCTGTTGTAACTCTGGATTTTATACTTTCCTAAAATTGTTTCTTCCAGCTAAAATTAGCGGGATTGGAATGGTGGGCGTGGCTGCTATTCTCCATAACTATAATTGCTATGAACTTCAAATGTCGTGTCGGCAGCTGTACGAAGTCTGGGTTTGTCGTATTTTGTAATAAAACAACAGTATTTTTATATTGCCTCTTTGCAGGACAATCTCTTTTGAAGGCATACTTTAATATAAGAAGACGAATTGACGTCAATGTTAACGATTGACCCAACAAGAATTTTTTTGCAAAGCCTGGATTGTTTTCAAGTTTCGTACGGTTTTATTTCCTCATCTATTTTGGTGAACTTTTGGTTTTGTTTTGGCATTGACATTTTTTCAACTGTTTCTGCCTGAAGAGTACATTTTAACTTTACGGATTGCTATGCTAAAAGTAATGGTGTTTTCTTTTCTGGAAAAAATGTAAAAATGTTTCCCCTTTCGTTATTCTCGTAATTTGGTTACTCCCAAAAAAAGTATTTCATATGTTAACCCTAATAATGGCGAATTACACTGCCTTTATAATCTGTATAAAATCCCAAATTATAAGATTGTGTTAACCATGTATCCTTTAACATTTTTTGGAAGAAACGAAAACGCCATAAAAGAACGACTTGTGCCACAGAAACCATAAGAGCGCGACTTGTATTCGGGGGATTGATGTGACTTCACACTCAAATCACAGGACGAGGATGCAGGCATTCGGTTAAGTGTTAGGGAGTTTAAATGGTCTCTTTTTGCTCAGTTGGTGGCCGCATTATGCATAACTGGTAGGTGTCTACTTGTTAAGTAAAATTAAGGTTCTCATAAGCCTGTCTGTAATTCCATTCACCGTGTTATTTAGTATTTCATTTTTATTTGAATAAATTCTCTGCACTGTGTTTTACTCAGATTGCATTGTCTTGTGTAAGTAAGTACTTTGTCTATTATCTCAAAAAGCATAAATCTTTATATAGATTGTTGCTGCTAAAAAGATCTTCCAAGTGCTAATGAACTTTTCTGCTTTAGCGTTGAACTCGTACGAGTAAGTCTTAACTTTATTTTATTCTCCTGTTGTTTTGACTCTACTCAATTTCCATTTTCTAGTGTTTCATTGTGTCGAACAAGAAATGATTTTTAATTTTGTCAAAGTTAAAACGATAAAAAATAAATTGTCATTAAACTGTTGATCTTCATGAACAATTATTACAAAATAAAACGTAAGAAATGTATATTCTGATGTATTTATTTTTTTATTACTTGAGTACTTGAGGAGTTTTTCATGAGTTTTTCTTGCAGCCAGACAGTTTAATTGTGTATTCGTTTTTAAGAACATGTGTAAATTTGGCGGTAATTTTTCTACTTCGCATTTCATCATGGGAGTCTGCTAGTGTTTTTTTTTTTTTGGTTTATAAAATTTATGAACAACGTAAATTTTCTTTTAGGACAAACTAGGAAAATGATTTCACTGGAGGCAACATTAATTAGCCTTTTATGCGTTCAACAACTTTTCTGAGCTGAATGATGGGTGACGTGGTAGCTCTGGGCTAAAGCAAACCAGTTGTTGTAATCGTCAATAAACCAATGAATACAACAGGCAGGGGCTATTTATTGACCAGCAACTAAGGACCAACATTTTTGTATTTTTCTAGACATAGTGAATAAATGAAGACGCGTCTTCGGCTCAAACCAGAGTCTTTCATCTTTAAAGGGCTTGTGATTCTCAGTGCCTTGTTTTATAGGCACAAACAAAGGAAAAAGTTTTTCCGATCTCGATTGAATGCGGTTGGATTTACTCAGTTTTTTACGATTAAAGGTCTTTAAGGTCCGTTAGGTATTATCGTAAGCACTATAAGGCGTAAAAGAGGTGTTGGTGGTTTAAGAAAAATAAATGCTGAGACAATTTCAAACGTATTCGACAAGTTTTTTTATTACTCTCAAATTTTGAACAAAATAATTTTTTCATGTCTACCCAGAAACAGCATAGCAGCATTGTTTACCGCCAAAAAAAAGTTGTATGAATCAACTGGTTTTGATAGATTTTTAGATGTTAGTCTTTTTGCTAAATTACCTGCAAACACGATATTTATTTGCGAATGGGTAATGAGGGTTTTTGGCGAACCGAATCCCTTCTTCGATCGTTTCTTAAGCTCTAACCGATTGCGGGCATACGCTGAGCACATTACATGCGTATGTATATGTAATGCAATTTTTGGAGGTAAGACCCATTTCATCCATACACCTGTTAAGAACCGATGCCAGGAACCGGTTTTTTATATATAAGAACCGGGTTTTTGCGACCCAAAATCGTTGATTGTTATGAAAATATAAGGGTTTAGTTTAAAAAAGTAGTACTACGTATAAAAACCAAACCCGCTATTCTATTTTTTTCAAGTGAAAACTCACGGATTCGTGAAGGAAAATCGACAAAATTATATTCCAAAATTATTCGTTCACCGAATATTTCTTTAAATTTTTAATTTAAATAAATTATAGCCTACGCTGGGTGTCATGTTGTACCGTCTTGTATAAACCACAGCTGCCCCACATTAAGGATATTCAATTGTGGTACAAAAAAGTCAGTGATTATGGCCCTGTAACAGTCACCAATAACTGACACGTTCTAGACGGCATTGTTTTTCAAGAAATGCGGATGAACGATTCTACTGCGGCACCGGCCTATAAAGCACACCACACATTGGTAGATGTCATGGGTTTACGATGATGGCATGCGAATTATCTTCCTGTTAAATGCGGCAGCAAGGCTTATTGACCTATCCATTCCTCGCCAAACAACATTTTCTTGTGGAATTATTGATGAGTTTGATGAGAATGTACAGGCATTGCTCAGGTTCCAGTCTCTTTATAACTAAATGACAAACCAAACTAAACAGAAAACGAGTAAAGGCTATCAAAATGGCGCACACATCAACCATTATTGTCAACTTAAAGTTCTATGCCTCAAAAAATGCGCAATAGTTTTGGATAATTTCAATTTGGAGGAGTCTTTATATGATTAAAACTTAAGAATAAATTTGGTTCTCAGACTTATAGTGTGGCTTTGAAATTATAATGGAGGAAAAATTTATACTACAAGAGCTGTCACAAGCAATCTTAAAAAAAGATGTATGTCGATACCCGTATATCGCATTAGTTTTTGTTCACTCTTTTATTTTCGCCTCACTTGCAAAGACAAATGACATGCTTTAAAAAGGGAAGAATACCAGCGTAGTCTTATTTTCCCCCAAAAATCCCTTCTGTAGCAAGGATCAGCCAAGGGCTAAAGGTAAAAAATATGTACACTTGAATTTGTCCACCATCTAACGGACTGGAAGCCTGTAGCCCCCATGGCACTAAATATAATGCACGCACTGGAGTAATGGCGAATGTATTAAGTTCACTCAGTCGTAAGACTTTCGTCAGCTAAAACTAAGGTGTTAGAACTGACGTAAGTGTATGTCGGGCTGGAATAGGAAATAATTAAAATGAATAATAATATAGAGTATAATCAATCTCAACCTACCAAACTTCAGAGTTTGTTTTTATGCTCATGTATTTTTCTCACTCATGTTTCCATCTGTTTATAATTTCATTTCAAACCATAATAAAACTGTCTATTTACAAAATCTATTTTTAATTTTCATTCGCTTCATAATACTTTTCTTGGATCTGTTTCCCATTTTGGTTGCACATTTGACTTTTTTGCACGTTTTTAAATGCTGATGCAGTTATAGAACAGAAGGGGCAATAATTTTAAAGAAAATCATAGAGTTTTTTTTTTGTTTGTTAAAAAGTGCATCACTTCATTTCTATGGCCAATTCGAAAATGTATAACATACTTGATTTAGGTGTGGGGTAGAAAGAATTCGTATGTCTTGTTGACCTTTTTATGTGTCAGAAACGTTTCTTGCGGTTGGGAGGATTTATATCAAAACATTTTTCCAAATTATTCGATTTAATCTGTGATTGATTATGCGGGGATTAAAAATCAGCCAACAGAAAATTCCACTTTCTTCTTTTCGTATTTGTGGCTTTAATCCGAAACCTTTCGATTGTTTTTTGGCCCATGTCCTGCCGAAGATACGTGTCGCCCTTATTCATGCCATCCAATTCAGTCGTCGAGAATTCCGAATTCAAGTTATCGGTTTTCTGGCGACACTCTCCTTTTCTAGAACCAAACGGTATGTTGATGCAAAGAAGACTTACTATACAAAATCGACCCAACTTATTTTAATCTTTTGGTCGAGTTGTAGACACATCAGGTGCACTTTCTCCACCGAAAATTCCATGAAGTTTGCCAGCAGTCTCCGAGTAATTATAATTCGTTCTTCACTTGTACACGCAAATGGCTTGGTCACACCAATCATATTATGTTCTCTACACCGATAAATGGTTTAATTGAACAATAAAATTTTTATTAAATTTCTATCAGTCGCTGCCAATGAATAAGCAGTAAATGCGCCTACATAACACCAGCGGCGCTGGACCACTTTTCTATCAAAATTAACATAATGCGCAATTCCAGAGCTGTTAAACATTGAAGCTTTACTATCCCCTTACTTCAATACCTGTCTTCTCTAGTAGGCATTCATTGCCGAAGTCTTCATTTCCTTAAACAAATTCTAACCACAAAAAAGTACCTTAACTATACAAAAATAATATAATAACTCTAACTATAGAATATTCTTAATGGACATATGTAGAATTTTGTTGGTCCTAAATCAGGTATTAAGCATTCGATGGCTTTTGTCGCCTGCGTTCGTACCTTAGCTGCTACCAATAAGTATCGTTCTAAGAGGACCAAATTATTATCTACAATAATATGATATGTTTATTATCATATAATTTAATCATTATATGTTGATTTTAGATTATGGTTACCTTAACTGAGTATTTTTCTTGCGCAACGCTCTGTTTTTAATAATGGGAACAATTATAGGGGACAGTTGTTAAATATAAGAGTTGCCAATTGAAAGAAAAAATTCCACAAATTAAATAGTGCATTCTTTTTGAGACACCCTATATAAGTATACAAAAGCAGCTAGAGATATTTTACCTAAGCAAGAATACTCTAGCAAATATTACTTAATATAGTCGCCTTTGAACTTGATATGTTTCTTCCAACCGAACTCTCAACTTCAAAACTCAACTTCAAAACAAAATGGTGTTTTTGTTTCTTTCGACTACTTACAGTGGTTGCAGCCGATTTTTTTTTACCAGGATATCGAAGCAGGTCCCTTTTCGACCCCCTTAGTTCCTCGAATTCATTTCAGGCAACCGATTTTTAATTGACGACTAACTTACTTTCATTGGGCCTCGTGCTAAAACTAGCCTTTAATCTTGACTCTAGTGGTAACAGTCGGGCTTCTTCCTAATCATGGAGTCTGTTCCTAGTATTTGCCTAAGGTTTAGGTCCCCCTTGGCATTTACACTTAACGAGCGCCATTCACACACAATGTGCGCTACCGTCTCACCCTCTTCCTCAGGAGTATCTTTGGAGATCTTACGGTCAGTCCAACAACCTGGAAGTACCGTTAAAAAGTCATCTCTTCCATCTCTTCCAGGCCAGGCAGTAACTAGAGGGAGTATGTTGAGAGAAAACCCTTCGTTTTTTTTCTCTTACCATCACAACGAGTTTATTTCACTTAATAGCGTTCAATCAAAAACTGGGAAAGGGAAGTTCAGCTACTAGGATGACTAACTAAATTTTTTTGGTGTCTATTTTAAGCGACCAAAATGACGTAGCGCTGCAACTCGTTGTGTAACTCATTGATAAGTTATTTGGCTCCAATTATTGTCGCATTAGTTAGACTTAGTTAGCTTCAAACAATTTCGAAATCTTGCTATCTAATCGGCAGCAAACAGCCTTCAAATTGAAGGTGATTGTTTCCGCTTGATTTCATGAGAATTTCAAATATTTCAAGTTCAATTACACACGCAGGCAACAACTAATTTCAGTAAATAATTGTTGTTTGTTGTATTTTTTTTTTTAATTTAAAGTAAAATTTTAGTGACATAAAGATACAAATATTTTGTGCAACATTTAATGGTTTGGAAAGTGAAAATGCCATAAACGTTGACAGAACAATTCTGTAGATGATGACAGTTTGTTTGACGTATTTTTTTACACTTTCAACAAAATATACGTTGGCTCTGTATTAAACGGCCCGTCCATCTGTGCTGCATTCAAATAGCGTAATTTTTGTTTGTTAAGACATCTGTCACAAATTTTAATGTTATCGTTTTGAAAATATTCCATTTTGCTGAAGAAAAATTCATTAAATGTGAACTGGACCGCAGACGTATTTGCTTTTAAAGGTGGCTTCGAAAAACGTTAATGCCGTTAAATGATGAAAGAGTATTATTTTTAAGTTTAACCAAAAGCGTGGCAAATAACCCTGTCAAGGGGGAAGAAGGCAAAAGTCATTTGCTGTATTGGATCTTAACGTTACTATATGAAAATATTACCTAAGTTTTATAAGATTTTAGTGAATCTCTTTTACAGTTTTCACTTCAAAGCGCTTTTCGCTGGATTTGGATGCTTTTCGGTCGCCGGATTTGGATGCCTTCCGGATTATCGCACGTTGTTGAATATTTAGGTGGATTTGGATGCCTTCCGAAGTATCGCACGTTGTTGAATATTTAGGTGGAAATTTCAGCTGCATGGATGCCTGCACCAGAGATCAACTCTTTGTTGGGTAGAACCAAAAAACTACTCTCCTCGGGCTGAACCACAGCCACCCTGAATTCCCCTCCGAGGGCTACTGATTCCCGTGCGACCAGTTGGTTAGTTACTGAACAAAACAACCCCAACTGTCTATAATAGTTTTCCAATCTACACCTTTCAATTCTTCACTTTTCTTTAATCTTATATCTCGTTCTATCGTATATCAAAGGGTCCCGACAAGCGGAACCACGTGGACCTGTGGCGCAGGCGGCTTTTCAGCCTAACCTAACCTGCTGTCCAAAACTTCAAGGGTACTTATCGTCCAGTACTAAGTAAACATTGACTGATTTCTGGCATCCCCTTAATATAAATACATCAAGGTGGCGTGGTTATCCAGAAGTCATGCCAGGAACCGTAAAGAATGCCCTATCTACCACTCAAACGTTTGTGTATTGGCCGGTATTATTTACAAAGCAGTCTCCTACAATCTTCCAACTGAAGGCGCTAAAATAGACGTTTGCGCAGTTTTCAGTTGTTATTTATGCCTTGAGTAGAATAAAAGAATATTTTTTATGTCGAATTTCCATCATCCCTTGTCAAGTTTGGTTTCAAGACAAACCGGTTTTCGTTTAAAGAGAAAGAAAAATAACACTAAAGATGTAACAAAGCCGAAACCGGTTTGTCGCCAAACCAAACATAACAAGGGATGACGAAAATTCCTTCAAGAAATCTACATCAAATCACCGTGTCGTAATATCAAATCCTGAATCAATATTTTTCATGCAGCCATTTCTTCGTTTTACCCTGTTACTACGACCTTCTTTCATTCCTTGTCATTGATTCCACTGTGCACAGCTTACGTACTATACTCGTGTTTACGTTTAACGAACACTAGTCAGCAGACAGTTGAAATCTTTATCCAATAAATTGTTCGAAAGATTAACCAAATTTATACTTTTAACAGACGAATAAGAAACACCGACCAAATACTCCGTTTTTTTCTGGTGACAAATTCAACAAAAATTGTTGTCTAGAGACGGCAGATGATGTTGATGGCGAAAATGAAGGCAAACGCAAGAGTTCATTAGCAAAAGAATAAGTAGCAGACATTCGAAGTTTAAAACGATTTAATGCATCATGTAGCAATGTGTTGTTGCTTTTTTGTTTGTTTTTTTAGTTTAACAAAATTATTTTTGGCATTTTGAAACAATTTTGCATTTTCAAGTTGTGGAAATTGTTGTATTTTAAGTCGTTTTTTTACTATTATGTGTAAGGACATTAAGGCAATTATTTTGAATAAAAATACGCTCTAATAGTTACAATATTTAACAAGATAATTAACGATGTTAATAAAAATTAATTCACATTAAGAATTCTTGTAATTATGAACTCTAAATCACAAAACTTCACTTACTGAGAACTTAATTGCAAAATAATTTTTATTTAATGATTTCGGAGTGACCACAAAATATTTAACTTACCTCAGATATTTTGAATATTTGCATTAAAGCCAATAACTTTAATAAAAACTGCCAGTTCATGTTATAACTCTGCCTGATTGACGCCAGCCAATCAATTTGTTGATTAATTAACTTTTTATAAGACTTTTTTCTATTAAAGCCAAACAGTCATAAGCCATAATCAAAGCGATGCATTTAACAGAGACAGATCTGTAAAGGTATTAAATTTAAACAAATTAAATGAAATGAACATTTGTAGTTTTTGTTTCTTAATTACTAAAAAAAAAACTACGTATTGAGAAAGAATCTTTTAAAAGATTTAAAAAAAATTAACTTTTAGAAAAAAATCACTAACGATATTACTGACAAAATAAAATTAATATTCTCAGAACGTGTTCGAATTATCTAAGAATTTTATGAAATGGAGTACTAATGCATATCGTGACTTACGTGAGTTTTGGTGGACGTAAACGGCCTACTGCACGCAAATAAACAACACGGTTGAAATAATCATAAGCTAAGAGCAACATATTAATATTGAATTATATCGTCTAAAAGTTTAGAAAAACAAAAAACTACTACTGATTGGCAGCGGCTGAGGTAGGAACAAAGGGGACTAAAGCCATTGAATGCTTAAATAGAGGGTGTCTGGTGGCAAATTTATATTTTTAAATACGATTATTTCAAAAAATATTAAAAGGTGCGGATGGAGGATGGTGCCGTTGGAATTATCGATTATACGGATTTGTCAGTCACGATGTCGCAGTGGTCGAGTGAGCATCGTGCGTTCGCTGTGGAAACATTTTTCAAGAGTAATGGTTCTTGCGTGATTGCTTGTCGACAATTGGGTTCAAAGTTCGGTATTTGGCGAATGCGTGATGTACCGAGTGTAAATTTAATTCATTCGTGGGTGCAGAGATTCCGCGCAACTGCTTCGGCTATGAATGTCCCTCGGCCCAGTCGATCTTCAAGGACTCCCGAAAACATTGAACTGGTTGAAAGCAGCTTACGCGAAAATCCTCGACTTTCAATACGGAAAAGAGCAGCCTGACGGCGACTTCCAAGAGCGATTATTCATAAAATTTTAAAAAAGGATCTGAAGTTCCATTCTTTTAAATGAAATCGGTCAAGAACTGAAAGAAATTGACTTTGATTTATGCAACAATTTTTGTGAAACGATGCTGGAGCGTTTTGTAAATCCCATTTTTTGGAGCGACGTGGCTCATTTTCACTTAAACGGCCACGGCAACAAGCCAAACTGCCGTTACTAATCTCCAAGAACCCGCAACTCTCTATTGAAACATCAAAACTCATTGCATTGCCCCAGGGTAACTGTTTGGTGTGCCTTATTCAGGCCAGGCGATGAATGTCAACGGTGTAAATTATCGACGCATGATTACGGAATTCTTTTTCCAAACCTGCGAGCTCATCCATCGTACTCTTCACATACGTGGTTTCAACAGGATGAGGCGACTGCACACACACAGCCAGAGCTTCGATAAATTTGCTTCGGAAAAATTTGCCCCAAAAACTGATTAGTCGCTTTGGAGACATCCCATGCCCACCGAGGTCGCCCGATCTAACTCCTATGGATTTTTTATGGGGCTACCTCAAAGAGAGGGTTTATAATGACAATCCTCAATCTCTTGTTGACTTAAAGGAAAATATTCGTCGAGAAATCATCTCAATTGAACCAAGTTTATTGCAGAGTGTGGCGCAGAATACAAGGCTCCGTTTCGAACAGTGTGTTCAACTCAACGAAAGACATCTGGATCACATACTCTTTAAAAAATGAAATCCGCATTTCCATTCTATCGTTCAATGCTCTTAATAAAACTTTGTGTCAATTATTACGTTTTTTATTTATGTTTGAAAATATAAATCTGCTACCAGACACCCTGTATATGTGTGCGGCCGTCTGATGCTTCGAAATTTTTTATGAACACTATTTGTAAACAAACTTATGTTGCATAGCCCTCCACTATAACAGTCATCGCGGTTCCTACTTAACATTATCTTCAGATATACACATTAATTGGGACAATTAAATTATAAATTGAGTACAGACTTCGATGATCACACATATGCAACTTAGCTTCTTTAATCAGCACTTTACAGCTAAAAATGTTTTCATTTTGTTCATGAAAACTTATATTTGTAAATTTTAAAAATTGAAGAAATATGCGGCCTTAGAAGAACTTTTTATATGTTTGCCAAGACAATGTATTGTTGTAGAGAACATAATATGGGTGTCGTGATCATGCCACAACAAACTTGGCCAGTGTGCAACATGAAAACATGTCAGCATACTCGACGAGAATATTGACAGAGATCGTGAAAGTGTGGCCCGAGAAGGCAGGTACATATTTCCTATGTCGATAGTACCAACTGGGGCTTTCTTATTTCACTATGCAGCGAATTTTAACAAAGCATGTTCTTTTACACTCATATAAGATCCAAATCAGTCGGGAATTGAAGACCAGATTATCAACAGCATCATATATTTGCGTGAATGCGTAAACAAAAAGCCGGTTTTTTTTGAAAATTGTGTTTAGGGTTGAGGCGCATTCTTACCTCGTAATAGCCTTATTTAGAAAAACAGCCAAATCCAAGGCAGAGTTACTAAAAGGAAATGCTTACTCAAGGGTAAACCCTTTGTTACGCTGTGGAATAATTTTTCCAGACTTGACATGAGTAATAGATTTTTTAAAAAAGTTATGTGAACGCAAGTACTACATGGTAGGGAGGGCAAACGGGACGACGACCTATCTCGGAATTCTTTTTGTGGTGTAGTGTGTTTTGTGTCAGTAAGTTTTGTTCAATCATATATTTCTTATGTTCGAAAAGAATTGGCACCACCGGAGACAAAGTACTGAGATAGACGGAAACCTCCATAGGCCATATTCTGTAAAACGACAAAATCACATTTAAGCACGTTTTCCTTATTTCTTTATTTAATAAAAAAATTTCTGACTACTGTAGCTTCTAAAATTAAACTTGACTAATTTTTCTGCCGTATAAAACAATTAAAAAAATTATGCTTTTGAAATACAAAAGTGCTAAATGCAGATATCCATTTATATCAGTCTTTTGATGTTCATAATTAATTAAAAACAAATGCACACAGCATTCATTAAATAAAATTATCGTAAAGTACTTTGATATGAGAAAATATTTAACTTAAAGATCCCGTTTAAACAATTGCTGGAACCAAAAACCAAATAACAAAATTCATGTCTGAGAAAAACAATTGCGGTTTGAGAAATGATGATGTGATTTCTCATCTGTATTTAATAATATTGGCAATAGATTTAGTAACCCCTGTCCCTACTAGTCCCTTTACCACAACAACGCTTATTGATGACTGCATTTTATTATTAAAATTCTAGACTCTAAGAAAAATATATTTCCGCTCATTTCGACCTTATAACTGGCCCACGGAAGAATCTATTCAAATCGTAGTAAAAGAGTGACTTTGCTGTAGCCTTTCGTTTTGATAAGAAACATGATTTCTTCTTTCACCGGCCTTCGCAGTATATAGCCTTATGTCACTTTTCCACGAGAGAGCTTTTACACAGGGATAATGATATCAGCGATAACCCGTTTCACCAAAGAAAGAATTTTTTTTATCGAACTCAATGTTAATTTCGTAACAAATTCGGCCTCCGCTGCAAATAGTGTTCATAACACCCGGCACCGAGCCGAACGAGACACAAAGATCGCCGGTTATTTCTGTGATGCCTACAGAATGGAGTTTAAAGAAAAATTTATATTTTAATGATCACAGAGGTGTATGGAAGCCTGGAAGGGCTGTATCCAAAATCAAAAGTCAAAAATCACCCAACAATGTTGGATCATGTATTGTAATGCAAAAAACACCAAACAAACCAATCACCCAATAGATAATGAAGAGCTACCCAAACTAAAAAATGTACAATCGCCCAGAATTTTAAGCAAATAAAATGAACAATTGCTCAAAATAATTTGTGAGGCGATTTAGGATTTCATAAAAATTGGGGCTTTTATCAACAACCTTGGGGCTTTTGTCACCAACCCAAAGTTGGTGACTAATTGCCCAATTAATTTTACGATTTTTGGACGTTTGTTAATTTTGAACTCTTGAGCGAACTTGACTTGGGCGATTATTCATACAGCCGACTAGAACGTAACAAAACATCAATCGCAGTACGGTCCGTTTAAAATTCTATACATTTCGTTCGCTTGTGTTTATGATATTGTCGAATCAGCGTTGGCTACCGTTCGCATTCTCGTTGGATAGCAGACCTCGGTTTATTTGAATTAGAAATTCCGGTTAGTTTTTACCATGGCCGGTGGAGCCATCGGTCCTTATTTTATTTAATGACAACGATAATCACAACGTTATCATTTTGAACAAAAACTGAAACAATCACTTAATAAAGAGTCTCTTTTCGATGAATGCACTTTCAATATACAACGAAGATTTATTTCGGTGCTCCGCGTCTAACTGGTTGCAGTATCATCGACGAATCCGATTTCTGATCGCTTTTTTTTCAGTATGAGAAATTATTCGCTCGCCAAACTAAAAATAGTTTGACGCGTAGACCATATCCCAAAATTCATGTTTAAAAATAAGAGAAAATAAACTTTTCAACGAAACTAATCCAGCTTCTAATTGATAAATTCATCTACATTCATATTTTAAAAGAAACGCTTGCGTTTGCGGTGAGCTTGCTCTTTCTGAAAGTGCTTGTAGATAGATTTTAACGCTTTAAAGATGGTGATTTTGATTTTCAAGGGGAAAAAACCGATTGGGATGGCCACAAAAGTTTGAATATAAAGAGTTATATAGAAGCAATACTCGATGAAGATCTTTTAACTCAAGAACTTGCAGAATCATTAGGATAAACAAAACAACAAGCAATTTTTTTCGTTGGAAAGTATTGAGATTCATTCCGATGAAAAGGAGCAAAAGTTCTGGGCAATTGTACATTTTTAAGTTTGGGTAATTCTTAATATATTTTTTGAGGATGGGGTTAAATTTACTTTGCGTGTTTTTTTGGAGCCCATTTCACTAACATAACCCATTTCACTAACATAGCTTTACTTCCATCGAAGGTATCAAAGGAAGGCTTTATTAGAAAGATGGGAAAAATCTAACACAGCTAATGCTGGCCAATACTTTGAATGACATAACAATTGAAAACCTCATTGAAAAAATCCATATTTTTGACACAGAAAACCAGCGGGAACTTTTTTGTACAGCCAATATTTTTACGTTATTATCAGTTATGCAGATAGTATTGTTGTTGCAGAGTATGTGCAGTATTAATGACATGATAGCTCCATTATGCCTAACGGTTTGGTTACACAGTGCGAGTCGCTGACCTAGCAATGAACAGCACTGTGCCTGTGTACTCGCCTAACAGTCAAAACGAAACATGCAGTAACTGTTACTCTATGATGTCGTTACACGGTGCGGGTAGCTGCACTGCAGTAACTGCCTAGGCGGCTCGGATACAACCTCGCGCTATGTAACCAGGCCTGAATTTTATGCCTTAGATAATTTATAGTTTTTCTATCTCATCAATTTTCAGTAAAAAGTTTCATTTTAATTTTAGCACTTGCCACATCAAATTGTTTTCTTAAGATCAAATAAATTTAAAATACATTGTCTGTGCGAAAATGAGAACTCGTAGTATTTTGTTTTAACTTAAATTTTATGAATGAAAGCAAAAAAAATCCGTAAAAGAAATAAATTGAAATTGAAATGAAAAACACACTACAATTGCGTCAAACGAAATGAAAACGTTTTCAAAATATGAAATTTTCATAAACAAATTTATTTCAATATTGAGACATGCAACAAATGGGCATTTTAACTAGAGGTAGTTGTATTTAAAAATGACTTACAAACATCATTATTCAAGTACTTTTTCTCATCTTCCTAAGTTCTGCCATATTTTCTTTTAAGAGAAATAATTATGTTTTTTTAAATTCATGAATAAAAAATATTATTTGGCTGTTACAAGTAGCTACATACATATTTGAAACGTGTGCTGATTTCTGTGGAACAAGAAAATTTTACAATAAATACAAAAATAATTATCGCATTTTTCAATTTCAGATTAAGTACTTGCGTTACATGATGTACCCTGATGTCTAGGTGGGTGCAATTGCTACTTGTGTGTTTGTGCTTTAATTTCTGTTCTGTCCTGTTCGGTTCTGTTTTTTTCCTCCGTCAGAAAATCTAAATTTAAATTTTAAATTCATTTGTAGTTATGTTGAAGTTTTTAGTTCATGTTTAATTCAATTTTTATATTTTTACTTTAATTGCGATTTGTGCTTCAAAATGTTGCAATAATAAGGAACAAATTACTCGAGCAGCTGTAATAATTGGTATATAATTTCCTCGTTACAATCAATTAATTTTCTGATTTTCCCCCTTCGATTTATATTTGGTGGTGCAATAGAATGTTTGTAGAAGACTTTTTCATTTTATTTTATGAAGGGTTCTATAATTTTGAATGCAAATATTTGTTTTTCGTATGGATATTTGTATTTGCGAACTTTTCTAGTCTGAATCTTTTCTAGTATTTCAAGATGTTAATGAACCCATTTCCGCATATGGCACCATTTTGAAAATTAGGCTTTCGAAATTTTTCTTGAGCCAACTTCAGAGTAATTAATTTTGCTTGGCTTTTATCGCTATCGATTTCTGAAATAAATTAAAAGCGAAATTTGTTGTAGAATCTTTAAGGTGACTTGGAATTTTTAAAGTAAGGAAAATTGCTGAAAGTAAGTCGATATGAGCATTGATTCCATTTGCTTTGTAAGCCCAATAAATCCAAACCAGTATTAAATTTTTACGAAAGCTACAATTCATGCCACATAATCGACTTAAATAAGTGACTTTATATGTACCATGTTCAGACGTGCACGTTAATTGATTCAATTAAATTTTTAATTGAGTTATAAACTTTAATGTTTACACTAGGCCGTTTAGCTTACACAATTTGCATTTGACAGCTGAAATCTTCTCATTTTGTTCGTGAAAAATGTGTTTGTGAACTTAACAAAAATTGCCAGACAGTCGGCTTTACAAGCAAATTTTTTAAATAAATCATTTTTGTAACAAATTAATTATTCATCATTTTTTGTTTGTTTTCATTTTTTATATACAGACTCAATATTATTTGTATTGGTGTCATCTTGATGAGTATTTTGTCATTGTGCACAGAGTTTACTTCTCACTGAACTGACTTCACCACAGTTGCGTGAGGAATTTAACCAAATTTTTGGTGCAATTAAGTACTAATTGCTTAATTTATTAGTTAAGCTCTTGTATGGTAAGTTGAGCTCAATTAAGGCCTAAATTGCTTAAGTTTTCTAATTGTGCAACAAAGCTGCATGTGTGAACATAATATTATGTGAGGACACAGGCCTCAAATCGTACAATCTGCCTGAGATAAATTACGAACTCATTTATTATTCTCTATCTCTCTCTCTCTCTCTCTCTCTATCTCTTTTTCCATCTATCTCTTTTTCAATAGATCTACTTTTTTGATTGCTATCTCAGTATGTCTAATTTTCGGCATTAGAATTGTGAAGGAAAAACCCCAAAATCATTAAATACGCGATTTTTACGATTATGTTTTGACCATCGTTACCTAAATGATTTTCGCATGACAGAACGACAATCCCAAATATGTTAGTTTGACTTTTAAACTTCAAAGAATTCAAATTCAAAGACTCTGCATTGACAGTTAGTTTCTTAGGTTGTACTACAGCTGATTGTTTTAAAACTTCTTAAAACTCTCATTTGGCTTAAAAGAAGTTCTAAACATCAGACATTTCTAGGTTTTCTAAAACTAGGGGTAGAGTCTTCCTAGTAAGCTGGTATAAGCAACTAGCAAAACGCACGTATAAAGCAGCTTATCCCCAAACAATTAAAATTCAATTTTATTATAAAACGTTATAAGAAGGAACAATTAGTAGAATAAAAATTAAATACTCATAATAAACAAGTCGTATGACATGCTTGACAACAGACTTACATTGTTTGACAAATAGCTTTCATCTAGGACACAGATAAGTTTGTTAAAATGTAACGTGTAAATAATATTCGTAAATTGAAAATACTCCATTCTAACGACAAAACCAAAAAAGTTTCCTTAAAGAAAATAGTTTTAAAATTTGTATGTCTTGTTACTTCAAATGGATGGAAATCGATAATTAATTATACGAGTACTAAAATTGTTATCCAATTAAAAAAAATAAAAATTTGCATATTACAAGATATTTTGTTGGTCAAATATTCATATTCCATATCAGTAATAAAGTGATTGATCTCTATTAACCTGAGTTGTATAATAAATACTAAATGGAAATCGTTATAAAACTCGTCTCGTTTAATTTAGTTATGAATACCTGAATGCATTTTTTAACAATAATATACTACCGACCATTTAGACAACATCCAAAGTTACAGATAAACTCAAGACGGGTTTGTTTAAACAAAACGACAGTGCGAGGAATTCACTTGCAAGCACTCTTTTTATTAAAAAAAATTTTAAGATATTTTATTCTATGACTAATAAAATAAAGCGATTGTATAGGTTCTTCTAATTTTTGGAGCATTTTAATCAGTGTTTAAAATGCTAGCTTTGAATTGGCAATAGTATATAAAAATACTGTACTATACTATTCATCCTACAAGTTTTATTAACAAAGATTTTGCTGTTACTGTGCGTTGAAAATAAATACAGTCCAACAATAGCAAAATCACAAATAAAAATGATGCCGACCGTTACAGGGCCATCGCTATGGATTTTCTGTACTACAATTAAATTACCTTAAGGTGGAGGTGTTGTGGTTTCAACAAGATGGTGCAAGATGCCACACTACGGGTGCCACAATTGATTTATTGAAAGAAACTTTCGGTGAATGACTAATTGCCCCTAAAGGGCCCGTAAACTGATCTTCAACATCATGCGATTTACTACCTCTGGACTAATTTTTATGGGACTATGTGAAGTCTCTGGACTACGCCGATAATCCATTGATGCCTCGAAAAACAATATTCGCCACGCTATCACTAACTTACGGTCAGTGATCGAATATTAGATTTCTTGATTGGACTTCCTCCGAGACAGCCGAGATCGTCATATGCCTGAAATAATATTAACATATATGCTATACCCGTGTTTTAATTCAATATAAATTTCTATACTGTGCTCAAATATCTATTTTTAATGTAGATTTTTGGAATGAATTTCCGTCATCCCTTGTCAAGTTTGATTTGGTGACAAACCGGTTTCGGCTATATGCCATCTTCGGGGTCATTTTTCGTTTTTTTGAAACCGGTTTGTCTCGAAAGCAAACTTGACAACGGATGACGGAAATTCGTTCCAAAAATCTATATCAAAATACTCTGTCGGAATATCAAATCACGTGATCCTTCCAAACAAGCCACTGTTTTTAGCTGATGCGACTTTAAGCCCAGCTTATGATTGCTTTATACTAAAATGTATTTGTGGGTTTACCATAGTTTCCTTCCAGATTAAAACAAGCTAGCCGAGGCATTATTTTTTAATAACCAACAAAAATCGTAACCAAACCGACACATACTAGAAATTAAAACTAATGTGGAAATATTATAGAACGAATATCTTCTTTACAGGTATCATTTCCGGTGACTACATATGAATTTAGCACTACGACATATAAATTAAATAACAATCATTTCAATACTGTCACTGAGGCAAGACAAAATCAACGACTGTAACGATTTAATATTAAATCGAAATATTATTTTGATCATTTTGTGTGAACTGGCTCAAAGTCCAATCGTGTTGCCTTGTGTGGCTTGGTCAACCGTGATCTTGACTTTAGTTTTTTGTACTTGGCAGAGGAGCCGTCATTCAGAATATGTGCGACAGTATAATGTTGCTTAAAATATTTCCTAAAATTTTTTAACACCAGAAGCGATTTCTTTTGTTGTTATAAGTGGAATTTGTCTATTTTGACATAATGTTAGTTTTGGGCCTAAACATCACAAATTTTCCCAGATTTTTTTTTTAATTTGATACCCCCTTTTTTTAAAGTGTCGATTAAATTTTTCTCTATTTCAGTTCTTCGTTGTTTTCTTTAATGCGTTTAAACGAATGTCTCTCACAAGATAATTGCTTTAGTTTTTATTTGAATGATTAGCCTGTGGGAGCACTTTTTTCCTCAATATATCTTATGTGCTTCCGAACGAATGTCTCGGACTGTACAAATTCTATGAATTGTTTCATTGTACCCAAATTAATCTCCTACTCCTCTATAGCAATTGGTGGGTGACTTGTTCCGATGTTTGCGGTGCTGGCTTCGATTGTGGGTCATTTATATTAATTGATGAATTTAAAAATCGTTAAATGTTTGTTTTAAATTCAGCTTCTCAGTATACATACAGGTAATTATGCAAATTAGTTTACACCATTAAAGGTGTCTTATCAATGAATTAACTGGTAAAATGTTGTATAAAATTAGTCTTTAATGAAATGCGACGATTATTTTGCTGTCGCTGATAAACGTTTAATATGGAAACATTTACAATGTGTGAGCGTGTCATTACTTAATTTGATAAATATATGCATTTTTTTCTTTCTTTTTTTCCATTAACGACAATATTTTTATGTTGAAAAATTTGTATCAAGTCAAATCTGGTCAAATATCAAACACGCGCACATATAAAATATTCTCACACAATTAAGAAAATACAAAATAATAAATTTCAAAAATGAAGAAATTTCCAAATCTAATAATCATAACAAGTGGCAAAAAAATTAGCCACTTCGGATTTTTTAAATTTGTTTTATAATAAATTAAAACAAATCTGCTGATAGACATAAATATCAGCCGTTTATGAAATTTTTTTGCATTCTTGAGCAAAATAATTTAAAAGAAAAATTTCAACACTCAAATTTATTATACTTTTACTTGTAGTAAGAAAAAAAAATAATACTGATTGAGAAAAATTCTTAAAATTCAAAATAGATGATTTGACAAATGAAAATTTATAAATTAATAAATTGTAAAAATTTTAGAGTTACAAATTGGGGTCACTTCTCGACTGAAGCAACGGGGACAGTTGTTTCTTATGTTAATTGGGTACGCGATATCTTCAAATTGATTCTAGTTTTCGAGATATACCGTTATGTCAAAAAGAAAGCAGTTGCGCGAGAAATAATAACATAACTGGAGAGTGGTTTGACCTATTCACTGAATTAAAAAATACGAAATTGTACAAGAGTATTATCTAATCCACTCAGTAGTTTCAAAGATATCGCGAAATTTGTTACAGAAATTGTTTTCGTTTTTAAAAAAATTAAAAGAAATAAAAAAGAACTAAAATCCGTTCATTTTCTACCAGCATATAAT
Organism: Phania funesta; assembly: GCA_963932375.1. Classification (NCBI taxonomy): domain Eukaryota; kingdom Metazoa; phylum Arthropoda; class Insecta; order Diptera; family Tachinidae; genus Phania; species Phania funesta. Next base: position 74,305,800 of record OZ010656.1, read on the forward strand.
AGGTCAATATGCTCCAAACAAAACGAGCCATATTTTAGTAAAATCGATGCACAACTTTGTACTTAATTCACAATTAAGTCAAGATGCCTCGTTTCGACAAAAATTTTCCCTTTTCACACACCACTACACTGTCATCTAACAAAATTTGCATGAATTTACAACTTATAAAACTAAAAGTCTACAAAAATGTGATATTTTAGTCGTCTATGTTTTATGATTTTTTTAAAGTTCGAAATTATAAAATTTTGTATAAAACATATTTTTCTTTGACACAACTTCCTCAGTATCTCCGAAACTACTGAGGAGATGTAAAGATGTTAGTATTAAGGTAATGCGGATCAAATAAATAGAATAGAACATAAAACAAGTTATACCAATATGCCTTATTTATTTTAAAATTAAAAAAAAAAAATGTGCAGATTTGAATTCAGCAACTCGTACTAGAACACACTGGAAGAACTTTCAATTACCCCAGGCCAAAATCAGGCCATACGTCATATACTTATTTAAATAAAACTGCTTTTCGGTTATAATAAAGAATATTTATTACGTTATTTTTCTGTTCGGTATTTCGAACACCTTTGGCGCTCTTTTTCAGGCAAGTAATTTAGTAAAGCCGACTGTCTGATCATTTAGAGCATTCTAAGAGGAACGCATATTGCAGTTTTTCCGAACAGCCATGCGGCTTTCAAACCCCTCTTTCATCGAGATTTCGATCGAGGTTTGTTTCAGAGTTTTTTTTTCAATTGCTCCAGAAACTGACCACTGCTAGTAAAGTTTCTATAAACTATCCTCTGTGGTAGGGAAATCAGATCAGTTTTCCTTTGAAGAGGATGCAACAATGACACACATTCTAATCCGTGCTCAGTAATGGCCTTTATTAAGAGTCTAATTAATAATTTGAGGCACAAAAGACCCATAAGATGTTACAGTGCCGGTTGGTGGACCAGATCGAACCCTGCTTGTTATCATTAGATAGAATTCACAACAATGTATACAAAACCTTCAGGCGAAATTCCCATGAGAACGAAATCCTAGCCAAGAAGACAAAAAAAATGTTGCGGACACCAACAAATATGTGCGAACTTATGCCAACACAGTTGGATTTTGCAGAACCAAAATAGTATTAATACAACCACCTGTGAAGGCTTACGTAAGCGTATAACGTATATTTATTCAGAAGTGTCGTTTGTCTTAATTGGTGGTTTTACGCGGAAACTACATATTTGTCGGAACCCAAATGAATGTTTCAATACTTCGTTAGTGCTGAAAAGTTTTTGAATAAATATAGAAATAATGTTGCGCTTTAGTAAATCACCTAAATAGCGGTTAAAATACAGCAATGTGCAAAATGGTCATATGTGGTTATTCACAAAACACCAGACTTACAATTGTCACCACAACCATTGTAGATAATGAGTTTAATTGAATTTCGTAAATTTAATTGAAACACGAAATATCGCCAGATTGCTGGCCATAACGTCGTCAGACTACGGTATATTTTATTTTTCTTGCTTGCTCTAGCGATCCTTCACTCTTGGACATAAATAATTAAATGGTTGTAAATTATTGTGGGGCGTCGACAGTGATTCCAATTGTAACTGGGCTGCTAAGCTTCACCACATTAAAAATACTATTTTTAATGAAATCAAATAGCCAACTTGTCCTCTATGCATGAAATGCTGTTTAATATTTTTTTACATTATATTAAGTAGAGAATTTTTAACCGTGAAATTTGTATACTATCAATAATTGTGCAATACATTATTTAACGTTTTGCACTAGGAACCAGTACTCTGAATTTCTTGCAAGTAGTACGGTATTTTGAAAAGCATAAAGTACTGAAAATAGTACAATAGTACGCCATCTTCACTTTTGCAAAATGAAGTTGTACAACGAGAGTTGTATTGTTTGTGGGCAAAACGTACAACTTGCTTGGTAATCAATGTTCACAGCGTGTATGGCTTGCATTAGACCTCAATCCAGAAAACACACACATTGTCCTTCGTCTCTCGTACGTGATGTATTAATACCAATTTAAGGTATAATTGACACACATTAGTGCAGAATCAGTTTAGTGCCAGTGTCAGTGAAAATTTAAATATCGTTCAGTCTAAAATAGAGGTGTGCGGGCAAATCAGGAACGGTTCCATTTTTAACCATTAGTGCTACTATGATGCCCGTTTCGTGATTTTTTAATACCTCGGCAACGTTATTTTGCGTATTTCACTGACGACCTGACATTTTTCTATTGCACATTGTGTTTGATATGAACGAACTCGTCGAATATACTACGGATGTGTGTAAATATGTAGGTATCACCGATCGATGCTGATTGGCGCTGCTACTAAACTGACATGGCGCTGATGTAAATAGACGTTTGTCATATTTCCTAGTTAATGTTAAATCATAAAAGAATTTTTAATACTTTTTTATATTTTCCTAAAAAAGAAACTAAAACAACCTAATTTCCACATTTTTGTAAGGTGGGTGTTTTTTGTTTTCCAATAATAGAGTTCATTATACCACTACTGAGTCATTTGATTGTTAAATTGCGGAAATACTCTGCTCTTGCTGAATAATAAAAATAGTTTTACATTTTGATAGCATTTGTTTGATTTCTGTTAGGTAGGTGGTGTATTTCAAATTTTAATAATTCTAATTTTACTTAATTACAAATGTGTAGAGATTTATTATTTTTCGTTCAGCTGTGGTTTTTATTTTTATAATTATTCATATTTAATATTTTTTATGGTAAATCGTGCGTACTTAGCTTTAAAATGTTATTCAGAGAATTCCAGCCAAATATATAGGAAGCTGTTCATTAGTAAATATACTCTGCAGTTTTGTCGACCACGAACTAATTCGTTCAAGTGAGAGATTATTTTTGAAAGGTGGTAGCAAATTTAAACCAATTAAAAAAAACCACACAAAAATTTTCTCAACTCTAATACGCTCACACGTTAGTCAACAATATTAATTTTGACTCACGTTTCGAAAACAGTAAGTTTCGGCTATTTGTACAAATTATCCAGGAAAAAAACAGCATTCGGACTCCAGTCACGCAGACATATTATATTTACTTAAATATAGTTGTAGTATTTTAGTTCTGTCGAAGTTCACATAGAAAAAGTTATGGGTAACTAATACTTGAATACTACACTTTACAAAAACAAACGCAGATCGGGCATAAAACAACAGTCTAAAAAGCCTCCTGCAAAAGTACCTTTTCCAGAAGTACACTTATCGTATAAAACTCCCTTCTTTAACACTTATCTTTTTCAAACTTACTTGTTTTAAAAGCACTATTTTGGAAATAGTACTTTTTGAAAAACATGTTTTCTTAAAACATCTTCTAAGATAAAAAGTATATTTAAAAAAGTACATTTGGAAAAATACCTGGAAAAATAGAGAAACTGTATAAACAATCAGCTATAAAAAGATACTTATAAAAAAAAACTTATTAAAAAAAATACTTTGGATAAAAAGCATTTAAAAATACCTTAAAAAAGTACCTTTTATATTAAGTACCTATCAAAAAAATATTTAAAAAAGTACTATTTATAAAATCTCTCTTAGAGAAAATACTTCTTAAAAGAAAAACCCCTAAAACCTCATAAAAATGGCGCTTAAAAATGTACTTTCTAAAAATGTTATTAAAAAATACCTTTTAAAGAGAAACATTTCAGAAACGGGCCTGTTAAGAAAGAAACCTTAAACGAATCAAAGAAGTGAAACGTTCCTTACAAAAAAATCAGAAAAGTACTGAATACAAATTGATGTGAACAACAAGTAGCTCTTATTACCACAAGATTACTTCTTCGCAAAAGCAAACTTAAAAAATTTCTCTTTTTTAAATCCTTTTGGCAAAGTACGTTTTTAAGATAGTAATTTCTTGTAAATATACTCTTAAGAAACATCGCCTTCAAAAGAAGTCAAGAATAGTTTTAAGGAAAATATGTAAAAATTGTACCCAGTAAACAAAATTTATAACCATTTATCAAAAAGGCCTGAACTATATCTTAAAAGTACCTTTTAAAAAAATAAATTAAAATAAATACCTTTTAGAAAGCACCTCTTAAGCGAAATACCTCTTAAAAAAGAACCATTTCAAGAATTTTAAAAGTAGCTCTTAAAAAAGTACTATATACAAATGTTGTTTAAAAAAATAACTTTAAAGGAAAATCATTATAGAAACGTACCTATTAAGAAAGAAACCTATAAATAACATAAAAAAGTGAAAAGTAGCTTACAAATCAAAAACGTCAATATGTACGGCATGCAAATTTAGTTAACAACAGATACTTTTTATAAAAAATACCACAAGATAGACGCACCGTTCCAAAAGGTGCCATTTAGGAAAAGTAGTTTTTGCAAAAAGGTATATTTCCACATAACTTACAAAAAGAGTGCATTATAAAAAATAACTTGTAATAAAGATATCGATCCATAATATTATATTTTAAAAAACCCTTACCTTTTAAAAAAAGTACCTTCTAATAAATACTTCTCAAAAAGGTACTACCAAAATGTACTACTGAAAAATACTACTTGTTATAAATGTATCTATTCAAAGAAGTAGCTTCTTTGAAGTCAAAACGATTTTTTTGAAGCAGATACCTGTTTTGAACAAGGTACCTGTTTTAAATACATTTTTTCCCCCCGATTCAATAAATGAAACCCAAATTTATTTTTATATTAAACTTTATTCAAAAGTCCTACTTCAAGTTTAAATTGACAAATAACAGTAACATTTTAACTTAATGTTTTTTCTTTATTTTATAGTTTCTCTGCTCGTAGAACACATTTGCATTCAAAACATTTTCAATTCGGCTTATTAGGCATTAAAGTGCACAGAAAAAAAAACAAAATATTTAAATGACTTCTTATCGAAGATTTAACCATAAACAAACACAAAACAACTTAATTCTTTTTTTATGTCTGATTTTAAGTCTCAATTATTCCAGTTTTAAATTCAACTTTGACTATCGCGCTGGTATGATCAGCGAAAATACACTTGAATGAGAATTGCAACCATGACATGATCACTACATGTTTGGCCAACTGACGGAATGAATGGCTTAATGACACACAGTAGTCATGATCAAAAACAATCGATCGATCAATTTATTGTTTTAGTCAGCTTTTTATTTTATTTAGTTGTAAAAATAGAAAAATAAGGTGTGTTTTATTTGTTTCTCTTTAACGGAACACGAACTAACGAAAGAGATTTCTTAAGCTTTTTCTCGTAGCAAGAGTTCACGTAACAAGCAACAATTTTTCAAGTATTTAATGGAAATGAGTTTTAAAGGAGGGAAGGAACATGACATCTACTGTTTGAGTTTTAACTTTGCAATATACGTTAATGACATTGCACTTTGTTTATTTAGTGTAGGATTTTTGTTGATTATTAAAGAGAGTTTATTAACAAACCAATAAAACTCTCCAGTTGTTGAAATTTTCGTTAAAGGCCTTGGAAGGCTTTGGAAGTAGTATTAATTTTGTCTACGTTTGTACATTTTGCCTGAATTAGAAATAAAAAGGTTGGCCAAACTTTTAATAATAGATATTATATATGCGAAATAATGTCTTGATTACACTTAACGAGTAGAGTAGCGCGACAATGACTCGGCTGAGTGGGCGTCATAGACTACTAACTAGACGCGACAACTCACAACAACATTACCTCGATTATATAAAAGAGATAACAAACCTTATCGTTTCTAATTAAGCTATCTCTCTCATGTAATCGGGTTAATTTAAAATTTTGTACGTAAAAACGCATGACACCTGATTACACGCTTTTTCAAATGTCATTGTTGGGTATTCTGATTATATTCTGTGGTGGTTGTTTCATCTGAACAGTAAGGCGAGTTGTTGACCGAGTATAGTAGCACGAGAGTCACTAGAATCACAGTTTGTTTACCGGGCTGAGTACTACTTTCCCCCTACGCTATTTTTCTCTCCGTAACGATTCAGTGACTCGCTCATCACATGTGAACACGCACTCGGCAGCCACTCTCCACTCGGATGAGAGTTTTATTATTTAGGAGCTGCAAAAACCCCGTTTAAAAAGTGGTTGTCCACAAATCATTTCTATTACTAACGCCAACAAAACTAAAACGACTCGTTTACAAACCTACTCGCTTGCACTCACCCACCCAACTCTCTCGGCCTAAAACCATCTTACTCTCTCGCCACTCTACTCATTTCATATAATCTAGGCATAAGTTGATGGCGAACAAATACTTGTGCTAAATATTATTTCTTTATTTTGACGGGAAGTTGGTTAGTTATTCGTTAAAAATTTGGAAACGCAATTAAAAAAATCTTTTGCACTAAGTATCAGTGAGCTATCAGAAAATGGACAGAATAAATATTATCTTTTTGCTTCCTATACGAAGCTAACATCATGCTGCCTCCAATAAACAAAACAGAATTTTTATTGTAAAGGACGACTACATACATTTGAATCCATTTGGCGAGTCTTTTGATTTACGAAAAAGAAAATTTTAAAAACTTACGATTTGAAAACATTAAATACTCGTTAAAGGTTGTAAAGAATTGAACCTCTTGCTGCTGATCTCTGCTAGGAGTCTGGCTAAATAAGTCGAACGGAGAGAAGTTAACAGTCTCTTATAAAAAATCCTTAATCCACGGAAGTATACGCCAGAGATGTGTGACCAAGAGGGTCCTCAGTCCAGTTTTAATACAGGCCTATCCTTGCAAAAGGAGCTTTGTGTGGGTGGAAATCTTTTGCTCCATTTCTCAAGGGAGCTATGTGAATTCCCTAAAGGAACTCCGGTTTTAAATGGCCGAGGAGCCTCGCAAGTGGTGTACAGCTCAGTCTCCAAAAAAACTGCTGAGGAAAGCGCTACAACGGTAGTGCATATTGTGTGTGAATGTGCAGCAGTGGCTAGCATAAGGCTAAGGATCAGGTGTGATTGTGAATGCTATAGGCTACCTAAGCCTTAGACCTAGCAATTAGAAGAGACTCCGTGATAAGGAAGAAGGCTGACAGATACCAGTCGACAGTTTGAAATCACTACAGTTAAAAGTAAAGGCTAGTGTTAGCACGAGACAAATCGGTTACCTAAAATCAATTTGAGAAAAGCAGGGTATATATTTGGTTTGGTTTCATCCTGATTAGACTGACACCTAACCAACGCCTCCAAATTTGGTAAATGGGTACAAAATGAAATTGGATACGCCTATAAGCTAAACTGCTACATTTTGGAGTGAAAATAATCCACAGGACATTGTCCAAAAAGCCATTACATCTAGAAAAATTCAGTGTTTGGGGTACTTTACACACCGGTAGTATCATTGGTCCGCATTTCTTTAAAAACTATGCCGGTCAGAACATCACGGTTAAAGACAGTACAACATGCTATTGGATTTATTGAAAGAAACGTTTGGTGAACGAATTTTTTCGCCTAGTGGACCCGTAAATTATCCTTCAAGATCATGCGACTTACCACCGCGGAGGTATTTTTGTAGGGCTATGTGAACGCCGATAACCCATAGACGATTGACGCCTTGGAAAATAGTATTCGCCACGTCGTTACTGACATATGGAACCCATTGCTGCAAAATGTGCTTTATCAAGTCATTTTTAAAAAGCAAGACCTATTTTACTTTTGCTGCATTATATCCGCCAAATACATCTGTTGAAACCGCAATGAAATAAAATCGATGTGATGCATCATTGAAATTTGAAAAATATAATTTCTATCTAAACGGTATCTGGAGGAGATACAAATGTCCCATTTTGATGCGTAATACATAAATAAATAAATTTTAGCAATGAATATGGCATGGAGTGTGATAGTGAGAGAGGAGAGAGAGAGAGTTATTTATAAACATACGATCGATTGTCTATTCAATCGATGCATGTTTGTGATCGTTTAGAAACCCCAAGTGATTTGTGTTCAGGTTGTTTTTTCTTCTCATAAACCTGACAAATCTTTAAAAGTTTTTTAATGACATGACTGATGATCATGATGATGTGATCATGCTTTAAAACTTCGCATTTCAATTAATTTCAATAGTTCGAATATGACAGACGTAAGCGATTAATTTGTTTAATTGACCATTACAACGTTAAGAGAATTTGCTTAAAAAAGGGATCAGTGTCATCATAATATTAATGATTCACGTGTTTTTTTTTTATAATTGAATGCTTTTGCTGTTAGTTTTTAATTATTGTTGCCTTTTTATTAAATCCATATTCCAACAGATTAATGTCAGTTTTATTAGGAATTTTATGGTTTTATATTCTGTCAAACTTGTACACATATCGTTCGTGCTTATTTTTATCATGTAATTCTCGTTCTTTTTAAGCTTTTTATCAAAACATTAAACGATAATACAAAACGAAAAGCAACAACATTTCACAAATATTAAATTTCCCACCGCAATGATCATCATGGATCATCTAAGCCGTCAGTCACATTTATCACGAGGCCTCTCTGGTGTAATGGGAGATTTTTAAAAACTGATACGATAACAAGAACCTCTTAAATGTTGTAGTTTTGGTTTTTTTCCAACTTTTATGGTTTTAACAATTACACTGCAGGTTTCGGTTGACTGTTTTTTATTGGTTGTTGTCTTAATTTTTCATTAAATAAAAATAACTTAAAAAAATATTATCATGTAGATCTTTTTATAAGCGAATATTAAATGAAAATAATTAAAACCACATGGTTGGGTTAACCACAATCTAAGAGCAACATATTCTAGTTGAATTGTATCGTTGAAAAGCAAATCATACTATTATTGCGGATAATAATAATATGATCCTCTTAGAATGATAGAAAAGCAAAAGAAGTACGATACTGTTTGTCAGCTTCTGAGGCACGAACACATGCGATGAAAGCCAACGACTGCTTAATACTTAATTAAACACCAAAATAATTTTACATGTTATGTTTTATGGTTAGAGTCATTATATGTTTGCCACAACAATATATTATTGTAGAGAGCATATTATGGTTGTTATAACCATGCTATTTTCAGCAGAAGCGGTCACACTTCACGGCCAACTCTCCAGCTTTTAATATTTAAACATGATACGATTTTCAAGCAATCAGTGAACACACATAGGTCAAAGGAACGCCAGATCGACCGTAATCATTGCTAATGTTTTTACAAATATCTGGAATTTCGCAGGCTTTACCATGTGGACATTTTGCATCGGCACTTGTGGGTGTAGGGGAGAAGGATCCCAGTTGTGGCCATCCCCGTCAACGAGGAACGCTTCAGATAAATAATCACCAATTTCTTTTCATCCAAATGGAACGACATCCACGTGAATCACATGTTGTTCCATCAAAACGGCGCTACGTACCATCTACATGAATATTCTCAGGAAATGGTTCTCCCCTCAATTTACGACAACCGAGATCGTCCGATTTAATCCTGCTAGACTTTTCTTTCTGAGATGCTCTCAATTGCCGCAAGACCCAGGTCACCCATGAAATTTAGTCGAATCTATGTCACCATTCAAATAAAACACTTAATAGGATATAAAAATAAAAAATTTACTTACAATGAGGCGTACTATTGTCTCTATTCTTGGTTATAACCATCACCTTGATATATTAGTCTCCGAAATGTCCTGAGGCCTTAAGCCACCAAATTCGAAGTTCGACCGTACTAGTACCACGCGAGCTCATATCGATGGAGAGTAACTTGAATGATTTTTTAAACTCGCTTCAAATCGTAACAAACCAGTTGTATTTATAGTCATTCCTGCATTTCATATCTACTCAATATTAAGATGTGACTCAGTAGCCTTTACCTGTCTGTATGTCGACAACACCTTTATTTTGCTACCAGTGTAATTTGGTTTTAAGCCTTTTAACAACATCCCATAAAATTGCGATTAAAATCATAACTTCATCCAAAGAAACTAAGTTAATAATAAAAAAAACTGAAGAAAACAATTACAATAAACTATAAAATTAAATGTTGAAAATGTAGATTTTTGTTGTATGATAATTTGTAGTTTTAAACGCAAAAAGCCCAAAGAATAAACAAACTCCCAGTCTTTTAACGAATTGTAAAATAAGCAGCCATGAATTACAAAGCACCACAGTCTTGGAAAAAATGACGTCTAAAGTCTAGACTGAAACTGTTTGCAGCGATCGCCTTGAATGGTGTGGCCGAGCCGTTGGTGCATGTGCTTAATGCTGCCTGCTTAAAATACATCCTTGCCATATTAAGTAAGAACAAAAAAGCGCGTAAAAATAAATTGTTTGTTTTCGTTTTGACCTAAAAGACTAAATAAACATGAACACTGTAACATGAATAACAATGAGCGCAATTACAATTATAGCTGCAGGCGATTAATTTTGATAATTTTACGAAATAGTCGCAAAAAATAGTCGTAATTTTTTGTATTAAAATAATTTGTTTAACAACAAATAAAACTTTAAATATATTAAGGAATAAAAAAACATTTAACCCAGACTTATCTGTGAACGCTCTGTAGACTATCTATTAGGAAATTCAGTCCAATTACCAGCTCTATGAAAGTGTTAGTGTGCTTCAGCAATATGGTGGCCGTCAATGGAGTTATGTTCCGACTACCTACGTATTAAAAAGTATCCAGCTAATAGAATAATATACGCAAACAGGGTAAATATCCGATCGGCTAGCTGAATTAAAGGTAGTAGCGCACTGCGAAACGCTGATAAATTCTGTCTAGAGTCAGTGAAGCTTGACCTGGCAGAGCAAAAAACTGAGGCTGTAGTTATATGCAGTACAAAGCAAAGACGGTAAATAGAAGCGAAATAGCGTCATCCCAAGCCATTAAATACCTGGGAATAGTGCCTTGACAGAGTCGAAGAAAAATGCCATCCTTCCACCCTTCTCTATAGAATTAAGTACACAACTATGAAAAACATTATATCTGTCTTTATAAGGAGCTACTTAAGAGTATATAGTAGATACCGCACCATCTCCACATAGGCATCAAGCGTTATTGTAGGAGTAATATTAGAATAATAATTTTTGGAAATATATGATGAAATTAACAGAAGACCTCAAAGGTACCAAAAGACAGAGAGAGAGAGAGAGAGAGAGCTCTAAGCAACACTGGCAAAGTTGTTGTGATAACTCCCCTAAGGGACGGTGAAACCTACGGCTTATCCCAAACGCCCAAACGTGGGTAACCTGAAAAAACTTGGAAGTAAACCTTACTTGATTTTTAACAGGACGTTGAGGACACTAGAGTTACTTATATCGTTTTAGACGCGTTAACTCAAGGGGGCGAGGATCAGTCGTCAATTCGGCGAATCGTTTGGACTGATAGCGTATTTAGAAGATTTCACACCTTCTGCACAAAAAAGCTAAGGTAAAGGGACAAAGGTGCCTTTTAAGAACCAAAAAAAAAGCGTTTAACATCCACCTTCATACTATTAACAAGGTGTCTGTGAAACATGGGAGAGTATTAACAACCTCGATTATACAGCAAGGCTAACTATTGGTAACATCGTCTCCGATAATTGAATGACAATTTCTACAATAGCGTTCGAGAAAGTTATATGCCGGACTGTTTTAACTGATGACCTGTGATCTACAAGCACTTTCAAACTGTGAGACAGCGGCAAGAACTACTATAATTCTATGAAGCGATTTAAATGAGAATAAAACTGTGTTAAAATTAAGCAAGTCCGACAATTCCGACACACATATCTACAGCGAACACAATTTGCAGAAATTAGCGAACGCAGCTCTCGCTGCACTTCGCCGATGACACGTTATCAGTTATTACTCGTCAAACAATCATTGACTGATAATTGCTGAGAAACTATGATCCTATAATTCTTAAGGGTTTTGTCTAATGAAAGTAAAAAAAAGAAAATTCAAGTTTATTTTATATTGTCCTACGACGATCTACAAAAAACACAATATTTAACTGCCATTATTTTTTCATATGAGAGCCTCGACTGTATTTTTTATTTTTTATTTTCTTCACCTTATTTATTTAGATCATACGATTGAATTGCTTACATAGTATTGATCTTGGGTGAAGTGCCCGGGAATGTCGAGCGCGGTCAGAACACTGTTGTGTGGCGCCTAAGATGGCTGTGAATATTACTACTAAGTAGAGGTGTCGATAGACTTTTGACATTTTGGATTGCACACCATTAACCATAGTGACGTTTGAAAAGCATAAAGAATGTCAACACTAATTTTCTAAAGTTGACATGCTCACGCACAATTTAATTTTATTTGTCCATGCACGCAAAGAAAAAACAAGGTTGAAATTGGATTATATTATGATTAGAGCAACATATTATGTTTGACGTATACAGTTGCAGGCAAATCATATTATTGTTTAAGGTAATAATAATATTATGGTCCTCTTAGAATGGTAGAACAGCAACCGTTGATATTATTGATTCGCAACGGCTGCGTACGAACACAGATGACTTAAGCAATCGAATGCTTAATAGTCAACAAGTTTACATAACAGTATATGGTTAGAGATATTATATTATTTTTGTGTAGTTACAATAATTTGTTGTATAATTTTTTAAAATTATAGTCTACAACTCAACCATGTTGCAATTTGTACAGATGGAAATCATTAATTGTAAACAATAACCTGTTTATTGCAACTAAAATCATGTTTAAAGTTTTCTCCAATAACCGTTATATGTTTGCCACAACAATACATTGTTGTAGTGAACGTCATATGGTTGTCGCGACCATGACACAACCATGGTTTTCCTTGATTGTAATTACAAAAAGAATATTCTAATAATTGGTTTATATTGTTGGAAGATTTTTCACCTTCGCAGTAACAACATTTGGACCACTGTAGCGATCTACATATTGAATTTTGTATTTTCTTTTTTTGCAAGCAATGTTTCGAAATGTGTAACTCTACTTTTATATCTCTGCAAATTTAAAAATTGTCGGATTTTCGCTTTTCGCTCCGCGCTTTCATTAAAATGTTACTTCCTCTTGCCCTGGTAACTTTAATAATCTCTTCAAGGAATGTATTTTTCATAACCAAAGCACCATCAAATTAGCTTTGTTAGTTGAATAACTGACTGACAGACGACTGACTGGTTCATTGGTTTCTTGTACTGCTGTAAACAAATACATATTTCGTGCGCGTACTACTTAAAATTAACTTAATTTAATGATGCAAAAACTTTGTTCTTTGTTTTTATTTAGTTCTTTTGTCCCACTGGACACAAATAAAGAAGACGAAACACATTATAAATGCCGATATTAAAGAACACACAAACAACAAAAATTTTAATGAGGCTTTAGTATTTTTTGTGTCCTTTACATAAAGAATGTTTTATAGCAAACATATGAGGCAAAGGGTTTTAAAAGGGAACGGAGCCAAGTCAACCAGACAGACTGGAGTTGAGCAAACTGTGTTTCACCAGTTTTGTTTATGTTTATGGTTAATTTTTGTTTGATATTTCCATGAAACTGTTTAAGCAAATGAATTTATATACGTCTAAATACTTCACTTTTTTTAATTTGATTACCGCAATATGTATTTGATTGCATCGTTTCGTGGTCTGCCTGCTGCGTGACTAAGTTTTAATAAACAGTCATCATCATCATCATCGTAGAAACTGATGCCATATTATAAAACGTTCTAAGTAAAAATTGAAAAGAAATAATTATACTTTTAATAAAGTACCTTTGAAGAAAAAAGTACCTTTGTGTCAAACGAAAATGTTTTCTTCGGCTCGAATCCGGCGTGAAATTTCGTAAAACAGTGTTAATGTTTAAGCGTTTTGTTAGGAGAAATATCCTATTTTTCTACCTCCTGGATCCACGACTGTCTAGGACAATTGTCGCCTGTCGCAAGAGCGCATTTTATACAAAATTTTATAAAAAAAAGTACTTTTACAAGAAGATTTCCGAAAGTCTACATTTCAAAAGAAATATACGTTTTACTAAAAGTACCTTTGCCGACAAGTACATTTTAAGCAGGTTCTTAATGCACATAATTCTAAGCATTTTTACTTTTACCAAAAACACCTCTTAGAGAAGTATTTTTAATAAAAACACTATAGGAGCAGTACTTTGTACCTTTTTAAAAAGTATATTTTGAATTTATCTTCATAAAACGTTACTTTTAAAAAAGAAACCTTAGTGGAAGTATATGTTATATGTAAGCCTATTATTGAAAGCGTCTCAAAGAAAAAGTACTTTTGACAAACAGTTATTTTTGCACAAAATTAAGGCAACTTTCAACGAAAACGCTTTTTCGAGAACTTTATTTTACCTTTAACAAAAGTACGGTAGGAGAAGTACTTTACAATTTTATAAAGTACCTTTCGCATTTATATTTACAACAAATACCTCAACAGAAGTTCATTTTTCTAAGTGTATCCATTTACAGTGTGTCTTGATAAAAGTACTTTTTCCGAACAGTTCCGTTAGTAAAAAGTACCTTTCAAACAGCTTCTTTATGCACATAAACGGAGAGTTTTAAAGAAAACGCCTTTTAGCACAATTTATTTCACTTTTAACAAAAATGTTATACGGGCAGTTGCTTATACCTTTTCAAAAAGTACCTTTCGTATTTCTTTTTACAAAACGTTATTTTTTACAAAGTATTTCTTAACAAAGGTAACATTTTTAAATGTATCCATTGAAAATGTGTAATGGAAAAAGTACCTTTTCCAAAAAGAACCTTTTAAATAGGTTCTTTATGTACATAACTCTAGGTACTTTTACTTTTAATGAAAACGCCTTTACAAGAAGTATTTTGTACGTTTTGAAAAACTACCTTTTGCATTAATCTTTAATAATTGACATTTCTGCAAAAAGAACCCTAACAGACGTACTTTTTTAATTGTATCTTATGAAAAGTACCTTTTACAAAAAGTACCTTTTACAAAAAGTACTCTTTACAAAATTACCTTTTTGTACAAAGTTTTTTTTGCAAAAAATTTGAGCTACTTTTAACTAAAATACCTCGTATAGAAGCATATCCTACCTGTGCAAAAATACTCTACAAGAATAAGTTTATTTAAAAAAAACATAATTATTACAACTATTACCTTAACAGAAGTACTTTTTTCAACGTAACAAAAATATTCATCACGAAAGCACAGAGCAACACGAAAGTGTGACTTACAAAAGTTGCAATTGAAAAAATTACTTTTTAAAACAATTTTTATAAAATCAAAAAATCATCCTTTTTCTAATACAAGTCCTTAAATTTTATTTTATACGATTACTGTTTACTCTAAATGCTACCAACTGATTTTTTATTCTTTAGCCATTTCTTTATTGTAAATAAAAACCACATTCTTACAAAAATTTCTCCAATACCAACCAACCAGTCTTACAAAATGCACCATATTTGCAGTTCAAAATACCCTTGACTTTGTACTGATTTGGTACATTTCAGGATGATTTTCTGTTTGCAACAAAATAATTGTGCTCCAGTAATGAGATTCTTTAACAGTTTTCATTTTTCTTTATTTTCTTTTCTTTTGTTATTACGATTGATGTGTGACATCCATTAAAGATCTTTTTCTACTTTTATATATTCGAGACATTTATGGTAAATAACAGCATTTATTTATAGGAGTAGTACGAGTATTTGAGGTTAAAGAAGTTTTTTCTTTTTCCCGTTCTATTGTCAATATCATGGTGACAAATGTCGTGACTTATGGTCACATAAAACACGACAGGTTTGCATTTAAATTGATTTTTCTTTCTTAAGCGTCTTGGAAAAAAGCTTTATTTAAGAAGATAGTTATTTAATTAAATAAAATAAAGTAAAATAGCAAATATTTGCTAAATTGCTATTGTCTGTGTGTACATATGTATGTACGAGTATTTTCTAATATTTACATTAATTTGTTTTGATATTCATCCACCCATACGAGTAATTGACAGAAATTGAAAACCGTTCGCCAATTATTTAAGCCCACTATTAAACAACTTAAATATAAAATAAAATTTTATATAAACAACCACTAAATTATGAACAGTCAAATTAGATAAATAAGCCAACCTACTGCCACAAACAATTATAATCCAACAATCAATTTTAATTTTTAAATTTTATCAAATTACCTCTAAACGTTTCTAAAACAGTTATACTGCCTGCGGTTTTAACAGGCAGATCATTTGATCGTTGAAACAAAAAAAGAAGACAAATAGCAAGAAAATTTTGATTTAATCATTGAACTGAATAGAGTGTGAACGTTTAAAAAGAATCAAATGAAATAAAATATTGCAACGACGACCGACAACAGCATCTACACCTACGCTAATTTTTTTTTTCATTAAAATGAAGTACTCGAAACTTCAACCACGCGAATGTTAAGGTGCATCTTTTTTGCTGTGTGTTTGGTTACCTTCGAAATGGTATGAAATACGAAACTAGTCGAATTTAAAACCAACCAACCCACTTGAAATCTAAATACAATCAACATGAAAAAAAGATCCAATTTTTTGCCAGACAGTCTGGTGACCACTACCAACGTTTTTTTTATTTCAGGGTTTTATTTTGTTTTGTTTTTCTTCAAAATACACTCGAAAAATAAAGTTAGCTTTGGAGATATAAACTTTTTTATTATAAAATAAATTTAATATTACGAAAGTGTGAGAGTGTATATACAAACGTATATGATTCGATAAATGAGTGCTTGCCCCTCTCTCTCGTTTTAAACTCTTTTTCATACACTCAAAGGGTTATGGCATGGTCACGGCAGCCATATTATGTTTTATACAATATATTGTTGTGGCAAACATATAACAGCTATATAATACATTTTAAATATTACTTTAGTTGCGATAATCAAAGTATTGTTTACATTGACTCAATAAATGAGTTCCATCTATAAAAATTCAGACATGGTTGAATAGAACAATATTATTTTTATTAAATTCTGACCACAAACAAAGTATTTTAGCTGCAGAAAAATTAGATAATAAACACTAACCATAAAATGTTCTTGATGGATATATTATGTAAAATTCTTTCGGTTTTTGCTTAAAGTATGAGTTAGCCTGTGTTCGTACCTCAGCTGCTGCCAATCGGTAAATTAATTTTTTTGCTTTCCTATCATTCAAAGAGGACCATGGTATTATTATCGGTAATAATAATTTGATTTGGTTAGAACAATATAATTCAATAAACAGTATTTTGCTCTTGGTTGGTTACCTCAACCATTTGTATTTGCGCGTGTTCGTGTTGATAAACGACGAATTTGTCTGGCAGTGAACCATACTACAAGTTGGTCGGCATAGAGCAGCAACTTTATTAATTCGGGTGTTATTTTTCGTTTATTTTTAGTTTTCTGGCTATTTTCTGTGACAGCCGATTTGACAGTTCTCGGTTGTGTGGAGATTAATTTGGCTTGCAATTAATAATGACTAAACTCATGCCGAAGCAACGTTTTTTGGCATTTCATATGAAATTCTTTTTTTTAACGAAGAAGCACACTTTTGGTTAAATAAGCAGAACTATTGCATAAACCATTGTCGAAGTAAGTTACAATTAATTTACAGAAACAAAAATTGTATGAAGTATAAATTTAACAAAATGCACCTGTTAATTAACTAACAATCTCGTTGGTGGGGATATGTTAATTTAATCAGAGAAGACCCATTTACACTTTTTAGAATAAAATTATTTTTATTATACTTTGTTCTGGCATGCACCTTAATTTAAATTTTTTATGCAATTAATGTCTCAATTGAGTTAAATTACAATACATGGACTCAATTAACAAATTAAGCACTTAACTGAACCACTAATTGAATCAAATTCCCAATGTAACTCTGGTAAAGTGTGCTCAGTAAGCGTAAAAAACTCTGTACATTGACAAAATCAACAAGGTAAATGCAGCATCAATACAAGTACATTTTATTCCTCACAGCAGTTGTGAAACTCTATATATAAAGTATGGGAACAAAAATAAAAAGAAATGGAAGATGAAATTGACGGTTAGTATATTTCATAAAATTTTTAACAAAAATACGTTTTAATTAATTTTTTTAAAAAATCGTTTTTTAAAAATTTCTCTTAGAGCCGAATTTCTTTCCATTTTTCCAAATTCACAAACAGTACTTTTTCGGACAAAAATGAAAATATTTTCAGCTAAGTGAGTAGGCTAAATTTCATATGTGTGATCACTAAAGTGTATAACTCAAGTTAAGATTTAAAAGCCTCAATTAAGGTGCATGTCTGAACAAAACTTTTTACACAGTATATGAATTTTTATAAACAGTCACTCGAGCATTGCTCGAGTGACCTTTAATTGGCCATATTTGACTTGGACACATAGCACCAATTATAAAAAGACTATCAGAAATTCTTCAATACATCAAATTAAACAAATAAATGTTGTAATTTTCAAGATATTCTATGAAGTTTACATTAAAAATACTACGATATTGATATTACTGTTACTATGATAAATTCTTATTACAGTTGATTTTTTACATACTTAGAAAATAAAACTAAAGGTTAAAAAAAGTATAAAGAAATTCCCGGTACTTGAAAATTAATAAATCAAATTAAGTGTATTTTAAAATTCCCTATTAGTGCAAAGGCCTGGTGATGTACAATTTTATAATGATGTTAATGTGATTTTCAACAGTGCGATCATAGCAATAGCATAAGCAAATTGACGAAAAAGAAGTGCTGTTCCGCGACAGAAAAATAAACTTCTAAGCAACAAAGAACCATTTTAAAAAGTTTCTAGAATTTATAGCATAGTACAGTAGTTTTATATTGCTACGAGTATTTGGCAGGTAGCTTTTTAAACTCTAATAATTTACATTTTCTTTTCAACAAAAATTTTAGTTAATTTTTATTTTTTTGATAAAAACTTACAATTACTGTTTAAAGAATATGTGTATTAAAATATTGATAACTTAAATCACTGTTGCGCAATTTTGGATGCACGATTTTCTGTTACATAAAAATGATATGAGAATCTTTAACTGCTAAAAGTTTTACTTTACTTGCATAAGTATTTTATATGATCGTAGACAACAACAAGGGGGCTGTTTCACTTATATCAACCTCTATTGCTATTAAACCCCACTTGTGTTAAAAATAAATTTACTAACATTTTTCTTTGAGATAAAATTAAACCAAATTCGTTAACAAGCACAACGATT
Source organism: Phania funesta (assembly GCA_963932375.1). Lineage (NCBI taxonomy): Eukaryota > Metazoa > Arthropoda > Insecta > Diptera > Tachinidae > Phania > Phania funesta. The sequence goes on from OZ010656.1 coordinate 74,324,937, forward strand.
GATTATTTTAATGCTATTGATCTGTTACTTAAGAACGGAAGTTTTATGATTTCCAGCGTTGGTTTGAATGACAACCGGCAAAAAAAAATTTTTTTCTTTAACTTTTTTTAAGCGCTTTTACGACAACAACTACGCATATTCAACTTATTTCGTAGTAAAACTGATTTTATGAATGAATTTTAAGTCTTCACAGATTTCATTCATTTTAAATAAAGTAATAGCGATGAATGAATAAGTTATTGGGTGTTTAGTTAGTTCAAGTAGAGATTTTAAATGGTGACTTTTGAAATATTAAAAGCAGCTGTCATTTTGATTGGTAGCAGTAGGTTTTTGATGTATCGATTAAAATTTAATACGTTTTTAAACGTTTGATTTATACTCATGTCTGCTGTTTGCCGTAACTAATTAATTGTTCAAGGGCTGTTTTTCCATTGCCTGAGATTTTATTGTTTTTAAGTTTTTTTCTTTCACGTTAAAAAATAATTATTTTAAAACCAAAATTATGTAAAATTGAAACAGAGAAAACTTTTGTGTGGGTTTCGTAATATTTACTCAAAGGAAGTTAATTTTTTTGCTATATGTGTGTGATGCCAGGCATTAATTGCAGAGTGATTTAATTTACACACTAAGCCGATCTGACAACTTTATAAGACTTTATTGTTTCGACAGTTGTAAGAGTTGTTTGTTAAGTGTTAAAAAGTGGTAACAATTATTTCGAATTAAAATAAACACAAGTATTTAATTAAACATTTCTTGTAAAGACAAATGTTTATGTAATTATTTCATGTTTATGATGGCATAAGTACGTTTGTTATAATAATAGTAGTCGCAGGGCATGCAGTGGTGACATCGACACTCTTAGGAGGTTTTGACATGAGATTTATAAAGAATTTTTTTCTGAGCACCCAGTTCCCACAGCATGCTAATGTCTTTTTCTTGGTTTCGCGTATAACAATCTGAACCATTGTATGTCTACAAGCCTGAAGCTAAAAAAATTTCTCCGCTTTCTAACCTAACTTTTTTTTTTAATTTTTAACTAAATAAATCAAATGATATAATATACAACACTGGTGGCAATTTGAATAAGGATTTTTTTATAAATGATTAAAAAAAAACGTTTAATAATATTTGTCATGGAATCACCCATATACTTTTTTTCCTTATTTATGTTGAAAAGCTTTATTCAAATTAATTTCTAATATAAATACCTACATATCGACTGAAAAAGTAGTATTAAGATGAAACTCGATTAAAACTAATTAAAAATGCATTCAATTAGTTTTTATTCAATGTTTTTTTATTTTTTCAAACGCCAACCTACTTAAGTTGTTTAGTTTTGTTTTTTTAATTTAATAAACATAAACTGCAACTTAAATATTTCTGTTGTTGGTGGAAGATCTATCAACTGAGGAGAAATTTTACTTATGCAAAACTGCCACTAGGTTGGCTCTTGGCACTCTTGTATTTGTAGTACAAAGCCAATGCGCACATAAATATTTCGTAACTTAATGGCACAAGAAGTAGAGATTGTTAAATAACGCCAGTAAATTAAAAAAGTGATAATAAAACAAATAAAAAGTACAAGCTAAAAAAATATTTACACAGCTACTGTTTGAATATTTATAGCAATAAATAAATATATCGAAGGAAGAGGAAAGTTAGACAAAGCCGAATTGCTAACACCCTACAATTTGTTCAGTATTTCTATTATAAATTTCATGTTTACTAATTTAATTGTGTTACTTTCTTTTAAAAGGAATTGAAGTAGCAGAGAAAAGGGTTGATGAAGTATTGTGACAGGAAAATTTAAATTTTTAACAACTCCACACAGACGGGTTGGTTTTATGCTAGAACGGAGTTGCAGCGCCAATGGTGTGAAGTAGATGCCTTAATATAAGGCTGGTCTAGGAATTTAATTATTAATTTACTTCACCTAGCATTTAAGGCTATGGAGAAATGCCGGCGTAGAAACCGTTACGAATATATATATATATATATATATATATATATATATATATATATATATATATATATATGACTTAATATAGGGTGGGTTCAACCATAATGCACGATGTTAATTCTGAGTCACAATCGCGAGAAGATAACGGACTTCTTGTGGCCAGAAATTGGGGATATGGACCCGGGTGATATGTGGTTCCAACATTATGGTGCCACTTGCCACACATCCAACGAAATAATGGCTCTTTTACGCGAGAAATTCAAAGGCCGTGTTATCTCACGTTGTGGCGATGTTAGTTGGCCGTCACTTTATATGATTGGACACCTTTGGGCTTCTTTCTTTAGGGATATTTAAATGAAAAAGCGTAAGCCAAAAACAATTCGAGAGCTAAAGAATGAGATTATTCGGCACATTAACGACATTGAACCTCAATTATGTCTTAGAGTTAATAAAAATATCAACGATCCGGATTTGGTAAATATTTTATTTCACATATAATCCTTCTATAATAATGAAAAATATTAAGATAATTCTCTGAAAACTTGTTGTTTTTTTACAATAAAAAGCGTGCGTTTTGGTTGGACCATCCTATAAATATCAGAAAAATTAATTCTAATAATTGTCTGTCCAGATGGCTAAAGCTAGCTATCCCATGGGTTGTGCTGAATAAAGTATACGTTTTTCAGGGTTAAAAAAAGCTAGATTAAAATTGCTATTGCTATGAAACTTGTACTAATCGTACAACAGCAACTATTCAGATATGACAGCAAACACTGGGCCGTTCCATGCTGCAATAATTTTCTAACAGCAAATTAAAAACTATAAAAATTTATTTATAAACAGTAGCCGCCAAATGTATACTATATTGCTTTTACTAAGTGTTTTTTGTCCTGTCATAAATTCTTTTAAGTTAAGTTTTGATTTTACTACCTGATCACTTCGAAAAGAAAACTAAAGGAGAAACAAAAATTACAATGGAATCCCGGTACTTAAAAATTAATACCGCAAATTATGTGTATTAAAAAATTCCCTATTAATGTATAGCACGGTTGCTGAACCATGTCACAATGATGTCAATATATTGCTGTCATATATGTGCTGGTGCTGTTTTCGTTGCTGGCGTATTTTCAACAGTACGAGTATAGCAATGGCTTAAATAAATTAGCGAGAAAGAAGTCCAGGTTTGTGACAGCAAATATTTTTAATTTTTGCTATTGCTGGACTTTATTTATATGCAACAGCACAGTAACAGCAAAATTATTTTTGATAAAACTTGTAGAAGTCGTAACTGAGTACAGTATATTTTCTGTGCTATAACTATTTCGCAGCATTTTCAGCACTGATTTTATAATATTTTACTGGCGTAAAGCCTTCTTAGGTCTAATACTTTAATTTTAGTTTTATATATAAAAGTTGAATCTAATTGTTTTCAATTGAGAAACGATGCTCAACTTAACAGGGATAGTAAACCCCCATTTCCACACGCATCCTTTGCCAAGCTGTTGTAAGTGATCGTGCAATCGGCTTCAGTTTTAATTACTTAAATTCAGTTTTCCTAGTTAACGATCTCAGGGTCCATAAACTGCTCGCTCTATAATCCCCTTAAATATCTTGATCATTTTACACACATGTTTACTGCAACACTGGCACCATAATGTGGCGCTTATACGCTCCCAGTCGATGATTGTTTGATGCCCTGATAATATGACTTTAGTCTTTAGTTTCGCCATTGAAACATTTTTAAATTATGTGACGAACGTTGACTGAAACGCCAGCTCTTGGATATAAAAGAAATTAATTAAACACATAATAGTCGTAGAAGGGAAGGCTTAACAGGAGCAGAATTGTGACTGTTTCAAAAATACTCCATAGCATGTTATGGAGTTTTCGATCCAATTTATCAGAAAATACCCCAAAGTTAATTAAAAAAAACTGCTGACAAAATAAACTAAATTCCTAATTAACATAAAAAATTCCTTTCATGTCCTTTGGAAATGTTGTGATGTCACCACAATTTCATTTCTTTCGGTTACTGACGACCTGTGTGCAAAAACTTGTTATACATTTATTATGTCATCGACAATCTATAAAAACTCTCTTATCATTTATAGGGTATCTGAGAATATTTGAAATTAAAAAAAAAAAAAATTAATAAAAATTGAAATGACATGAAATACGCACCCACCTTTTTTTATTTGCTTTAAATGCATGTCTCTCGTGCTTTTATTTATTCACTCTGCATTCATATTTTGATTTACATTTGTACGTGCAACATTAGAAGCGTGTGTCGTGTATAACTTTTTTTAACACAAAAAATAATAAAGAGAAGACGACAATAAACTTGTCATCTATCAAACAACACTTTAAACTTAAAAATTTTCTTGAGTAAAAAAGAAAATATTAAATGTAGAGAAGTGATAAGGATTTTCTTGAAATTTATTGGAAATAATTCAATCGTTGCTATCGATGGATTTACTAAATTTATATGTTAATTTTCATTTTCTTTTAAAGGTTTCTTTTTTTTGCAATTTCCTTGTTGCCTTTTTTTACTTAAAACTTTTTTAGTTTAAAATATTTTATTTCGTTTAATAAACTTGTAAAATAAATAACATAATCAATTGTTTTTAAGTCTGTATTATTTTATTGTTCTATTTCTAATTTCTTTTATTTTCGCGTATTTTTTCATTATTTCAGTTTCGACTCCTTTTTAGGAATTTATAAATTTAATTTTAACAATATTCTGAATACTCTTTTATATTAAATCAATCGTTCGTTCTTTTTTGATTGAAGCCACTTTATGGCTCTTTTTAATTCTATTGGAAAATCGCATCAAAATCGCATGAATTGTATTCTATGTTTAATCTTCGCTAGAACATCGAATGTGAAATTCTTATTACGAGCTAGTAATACTGTCTAAATTTTCGTTGTCCGTCGAATTCACGGTCGAACAAAATTTTCCTTTCGACGCTGTAGTGCAGTATGCGATAATTGTTGGAAATTTAATTTGGCAATTGTTGTTTGCTTTTTGGGCAACCAAGCACTAATATTGATCTACTCGTATTTTTGTTAATTTTATACAGGTCTGATATCGTGAGTACCAAACAATAACTCGAAAGATTGGTTTCACTAATGGAGGAAAGTTCTCGAAGTCATCATTTGTAGTTTTCGGTTTGTTTCTATAATGTACAGATTTTATTTTAATAATGACCCCTGTAATAGGGCCGTTACACTGGTTTCTTTTACTATAACTCGAGAACAGTTCGTCCGTCCTCGAACAGCGAAAGATGCGGCATAAAATAATTTATTATTTTAGTACATGTACATGAAACATGTTTGCTCTTAAAAACATTAAGAGCTTACATTTCATTTTCTATCAATTTCTTTTCGAAGCTAACAGCTTTCAATAAATTGCCGATATTTTGATCAATTAAAAAACCTGCATTAATTCTGTAATCAATAACGCTTTAGGGGTTCACAAGGCAGACAATTTTAAAGACTTAAAAGTACTAATGTCATCATAAATGCATTTCCATCACATCGATAGCAGGCATTTTGCAGAAAATTTGGAAGAAGTCTCACATGAACACGGTGAGAAGTTTTACCAGAAATTGCTTCAAATGAAAAATATATATAAGGATAGATTTAGTGGCAATCCTTGCAGAATATTTATGGAGTGTGAAACCGGACGATTTAGAAAAATCCTATAGCCGTCGTCCGAAGAGACAGAAATACGTCTTTTAAAGTTGATTCAGTAAATACCTTGCGCCATGTTTTACAAAACGCAACGCATGAATTTATATTAGCGGTGTTCAGTATTTGGTGTAAATGGTTTTGTGTATTTGCACCCAATACTGAATACCGCTATTGAAAAGAAAAACAAATTTCTCTATTTTAGGTAGATTTTTTTTTGCCAAATATACGTTTTGTAAATAAAAATACATACGAGTACAACTGATATAAAAAAAATTATTTAACTAATCCAAACAAAAAATTCCTTCTATTAAGATATACAAAAATCATAAAATTTATATGGGCGCCCACCTAAGAAGAGTACGAAGGGGATAGGTCCCAAAGGAAACAAAATTCTTCTCGAAGAAGTAATAGGTGTCCGTCATATATATTAACCCCCTCCGTAAAATGTGCAATATTGAATAAGTTAACATTAGAAGTTAGGACTCGCATGTAATTGTAGTAGCTCAGTAGTTCTATGGATGTTATTTGAGACTCCGAACCGAATCTGATTGCACTTGTTATATAATTTATTAATTGAGATCAAGCTTGAATATGTATTTTCTGGATACAGTGTAATAGAATTTTAAAAACCCGCAAACTATAAAATTTTTTTTTTTTAATTTTGAAAAAGTATTCAAAAGTAACCCTTTAAAAAATGTTGAGTATTAATTTATATCTTATCTTAACTATAATTTTTTCATTTTTGAAAAGAATATTTTTTTAAAGACATATAGGGAATGCTAATTGTCAATTTTTGCAATCTTTAAAAGTTGTTGCCAAAATGTATCGCTTTTCGTTACAGATTTAAACATCTAAGGATGCGAAAATCCGAAAACAAATTTAACACTTTCCCATAACAATTTTTATTTCACTTCTGAATCGAATGCAGGTAATTTGCTATTCCAATTTCATATTACCCCAACTTTAATTAATATTCCTAATTCACTGCACTACACGTAACGTTGTTCGGTTTATAACTTAATTTTTCGTTCTTTATATTTTTTGGAATAATTTTTATGGTTTTATAAATAAATTTATTAGAGCTTTGTCACACATTTAAAATCGTTTTAGTCGTACGCGTGTTTATTTTATCAAACGAGCGAAGTTCGTTAATGCACAACTACTCCGATTCACTTTATCTAAACAACTGACGTGAGCGAAAATGACGATGAATTGTGCTCCGCATACTATTGATTTTCATTTCATTCACGATCAACAAACACACACAGTGTTAACAACTCTGCGATTAAATCTTTTCATTTCAAAATGAAATTGTTGCAAAAATATACTTGCGACTTTTCTAATATATAGTTAAAATATTTGTATAAAATAAAATTTTATAGGGTGATTTTTCAATTATTTGCTTATTAAATAGAAAAATATAGAACACAAAAAAATTGATAGGTGTAAGAAATTTTTATTTAAGTCATTATTTGTCATTTTCATTAAAAAAAAACACTACCTAATAATGCTCACAAGGCGCTTTGAGTGAACCATGTGAAAGGTTCAACACCGCGTGCAGCGAGTTTCGATCGGCATAAAGGAGTAGTTTAACATAAGTGGCCGGAAAATAAACTGAAAAGATTAATATCTGTGATTTACGTGATGATTTGAATTTTACTAAACGCAAGCACCGGTTCAGAGGTGAAAAAATTGAATGTTTCTTCTTTTTTGGAAAATGTAATATATGCTAATCCACAAATACAGCTCTTGCGGGAAGTTATATGATGGATGTTGGAATCTTCGACAATAATGCTGCAGCCATCGTTATCATGAAAGAAATTATTCCACCGCACTAAAACTTTGAATTTTTAGTTTTCCTGAAATTTCCTTAATTACAGCGAAACTGATTCATTATGTATAAATATGAATAGCATCTTTTTCAAGGCTCACTAACCGAAAGCTTATCGCTGTTTAGGTGTAATACAATTTCGATTAAATTACTACTTTTTTATTTATATAAACAGCTAAAGCTTAAAATTTTTCGGAATTAGGTGTTTTGTTTGGCCTGGGTTGACTTGGAATTCCCTAATAATAACCTACACATATAAAATTCCAAATCCGCATGCAGTTCATAACAAAAGTTATAATCGAAATTGTTAAAATCGTATTTTCGATTTAAAAAAATAGTCAAATCATTTGAAATTCATCGTACAGCTAAAACTAAATCTTTGTTCCCTAAGAGCAAAGATCGTTAACTAAGCTATTCCTTGCTTTGTCTTACTTATTGATTTTGAAACACGACCTAGAAATATACTTTACGTAATTTGTTTATATCTGCTGTAAAACAATTAAAAAAAACATTATAATTTAAAGTAAAACCAACTATTTTTCTGGTTGACAACACTCAAAAAACCAAAAGAAGTAAACAAACCATTATCATCTGTTGCGAACACTCAATGCACTGTGGGTTATGCTGAGCTTTTTCGTTACGATTATTTTACTTTTAATATCATGCAGATATTTTAACAACTTTGAAAACGTGTGAAAGAGAACTGCATAAACTTAAAAATGGAATCAAACTCTAGTTGAGATTGAGATATAAGTGTTATGTAATAAACTTGACGTTTCGGATTTTATTACTACTATTTTCTCCGAATTCGTTCGTTATTTCCGTAATAACTAATAATTCGAAACTTAATTTTAAGCAAGTAGGGATCAGTTAATGAATTTTATATTTTTTAATGCTATTCCGGAACACTCCATTGCATATTGAAATATAGGACGGCACAAATTAACTGGTAATGACCGACAATTTAAGCAGACTATACGTAGCAAGTTTTAATAAATATTGCAAGAGTATAGAACAACAAACCGTCTTTAGTTACTTCCATTAATTCTATTCTACTAAATTTAAAAAAAAAAATTATATCAATATACGGCTATCGATCGATTTAAAAAATATCATTTTGAAATGGCTTTGAGACATATTTTTAAACCAATCTTAAGTTGGTATATGTAACTCAAAATGTGTACCAGAGAATAATATACGAATAATATAAAATATAGATTAAAGGCAAAATTTCGCCGACTGAAGGAGTAAACGAGGAAAAAACCTTGTGCGTATTTCGTTTGATTAGAAATACTTTTCGTACTGCTTAAGCGAAATCTCCACTGAAACGAGGACCAAAACAAATTTAAGAAACGTAAATTGTAATAAAACGACTTATAATCCAAATCCCCAACACAACGGGTAATAAGCGAAGACTTTTTTTATAAAAAATTAAAAAAAAAATAAAATAAAAATATAACCCCCAATTAAAATTCCTTGTTTTTTTCTTAATTGCTCTAATTATTTGTGTTCTATCCCATTATCTTATCGTCATTCAAAAGATACCGAATGATAGCGATCGGTTGTATAGTTTGCTGCAATCTAATTGCGGCTTCTCCTACAGTCTGAAAAATATCGGACTTTAAGCGACTCTGCGACTTATAAATTGTATGCGATTATGAGAAGGTTTCTAGATTTTTAATCTGTTAAGAGTATTGTATACATATGTTTAATAATTGTAGCAAATGCTATTGTAACTTTTTTATTTTTGCCACACTTTTCGTTTAAAGATGCCACAGTCCAACGCTTGTTTAGCGTAATCCATACAATTTAATACTTATAAAACCACAAACAACAAAACAAATATGTATGTACTCGATAATGACTCTTTGGTTGCCTACGATTTATTTGTTTACAATTCTCTCAATATTGCATATGCTCAACTAATCATATTTATCTCTTCACATCTTTTCTGGAGCTGACAACACACACAACCCGGTCTACTATTCTTATGTTGGGGTATTACATTGTTTTGGTTGTGTTGGATTTTATGAGGTGAATATATTAATTTGTTGTTGCTTGATAAATAAAATGGGATGAGCATGCGAGAGTAGTAAACAATGTATAGACACATGTTGCTATACATGGTTGCTTTGAGAACATAAAGAAAATTGGTTAGAATTTGAAAATAAAATATAATTTATTTTAAATCTTTCATTAAATAATGATTCTTTTTTAATTTTTCTACCACAAAAATATGACGGAGACAAAGTTTTATACTTGTGCAAAGTAAGTTGTTAAGTATATTGGTTTTTTGCAAGCAGTCATGTTTACTGAACTGGAAGAGTTAAATAATTGTAGAATTAAATTCTATATCAATTTTTTATATGATACACCTATATATTAGCTTATATTATTTAAATTGGTAATTATTACTATCGGTAGGGGTTTTATGTAATTTCCTTTCATATGACATTGTTTTCAGTTTCATTATCACTGAGTATTATTTTCATGGCCATATTGCCATTTTGACTGTTTAAGCTTTAGATAATTGTTAATTGCTGGTGTCTGGTAAATTTGTTTAATTGAAATAAACTACATATACAATTTTTGCATTTGAATTCAATTGCAATCGATTTGATTGCTTATATTCAAATAATAATAGTGTCTGCCGTGTGAAGTGTTGCACCACGTACATAAGTGATGTAAAGAACAGGCATGGGAGTAACTAATTATTATTTTATAGAATTAAATTAAGTAATCTTATTATTGTGAACCTTAAATTCGTTTGTTATTCTTTCTGTTAAGAATGGAAATTTTATTTTATATGCTAACTTTAAATGTAGAAAAATTTCAAATTTGTATTAGACACATTATTAGTATTCTTTGTGGCCTTTTGCGTAAGTAAGTGTCCACTGTAAACATTATCTTTTTAACAGAAATATTAAGACAAATCGAATAGGAGTATTTTTAAAATGTAATGTTTATTTGCCTTTTTCCTCGGGCTAGAACACTTTAACTTTTTGTTATTGCGTTCCAGGGCTTAAATAAAACAACATCTTTGCTATATACGACTATGCAATAAATATAAAACTTTCTCATTTTTCATAATTCTGCTACGAGAAAGATTAGTTCTAAATGTTCATATTGATCATTTCGCGTTTATAATTTATATTAGCAGGTTCGATCATTTAGACAACAATCCAATTACTTTTATGGGGGCGGTAGCAGGACACGCTATAACTTTTCAATTAATGTATTTATTTCTAACTCGCTAAATGCTGCAGCGAACAGGAACAAACAAATTTTCGAGTCTTTAACTACGAGTAGCTGTGATTTGGTAATTATGTCATTTCAGCAGGTGTTAAAGTGTGTCACTCATTAAAAAATTTTAACGAAATTCCGGCTAAGTTGCAAATTTATCACGTGAATTTCTTCCTCAGGTCGGCCGTTATCATGGCGCTAATGCGTCAGCAATTCGTCGAACCGGAGAAGAGTTTGATTGTGGGTACACTCTTTTAGACCTTATGCCAGCATAGTCGCCGAAGCGGCCGGTATCCAAGAAGAAGAAATATCGATTCAACGCTGATTAGCTAACTTGGGTATCACTAGAGGGATTTGGGCCTACGTTCGTATATAGTGGTGACGCAAGAAATGAATCCGTACGATCATAGACAGCGCCGTGAATTCGGCAATAGAACGCTGGGAATGTTGGCCGTAGAACCGATTTTTGACGTAAAATTATTTTTGAATCATTCCCAGCGAAGCCAGGGCTAGCATTGATATGATGTGCTTATGCATAAATATTCGTATAAATGTAGCTTTAAAATAACGGCAGAGTCAAGTTGATATGTCACACTGTTGTGGTTTTATTTAAATTTCTCTTCACATCATCTTATCTGGTCTACGTATATGTTAAGTCGCAAGTCCACACTGATTATTCCTAGACTTTGAATAATATTTATCATATTACATAAATTTCCAACATCCCACCTCAGTCGAATGAATACCGTAGAAAGAGATATAAATTATTTTGTTAATTTAGAGTTTACTAGCGATTGACATATGCTCGTATTGTGCCTTTTAAATCAATAGAATCATTTCAATTCAATTTCCAATTCAAACTTATGCATTTGTCGCACAAAAAAGTGCACTTGAGTTATAATTTTTTCTTGCAAAAAACATCTTTATCAAGATCATTTTAATGTTTTAGGTCTTGATGAGGCGCCAAGTATTACACTGAAAACCTATTTAGGAATATGTAGCACATTTGCGTGTATGTATGTATGTTTGTACATATAAAAAAATACATAAATCTTTAATTGCTAAGTCAAGGGTAGATGATGGCGATGATGTCTGTAATGAGCTGAAACAAATAATATTTAAACCAAAATAATAATTACATCAGATAAGCGATTTGAAAAAAGTCTTTAAACACGCACCCCCTAATTGCCAAGTAGTTTTTTTATCACTCAAATTGATGCACGACAAATAAAAAAAGTTCCCACAATCACGCATGCTCATAGCAAATAATTGAAATAAATGTTTTACAATAAAATATTTTAAATAAAATAATTCTTTGAAAGTTTTATTATCATTAAAGTTGAATTGATTTTTATCGTACCTATTTCCTAATTGGGTCTTTATTATCCGTAAACTTTTCCAACAATTTTGAATAAGCTAGAATAGTCTTATGAGCAAAAATTGCGTCAACAAACTGAGAAATGTTTATGACGCCTAATACACGATTTGATTCTTAAACGGAAATCCAACAAAGAATTCGTGTTTTAATTTGGAAACGAATTTTCGTCCGTTTCGTGAAAACGGAAATTCGTTCCAAAACTCGATATCAAATCATCCTTTCGAAATATTAAATCAAGAATTAAATTTTTCCTTACTTTTCTTTAGGAAATCAGTACTTTATATGAAAATATTATATCTTGTAAAAAAGTAAGTAAGTTCTTGATTTTCTGTTCAATTTCTAGTTCTTATTATTTTCGGTTAAATTTCAAGTTTTCGGTTAAAGTTCTGCTTTGAATTTTGTTGGTAATTTTTGTGAATTTTGGATTAAATTTCAAAAGTTTGGTGAAATTTCGCTTTTTGAATATTTTGTTCTTTTGGTAATTTAATTTCATTTCCATTGTCCTTTTTGTGAACAATTTCAGATTTTTGGTCAATTCTCAAGAAACTTAGATGAAATTTGCACTTTTTTGATTTATCAGTTTAGTTTCGAATTTTGGTAATATAGATAGATTATGATTTGAAAACTTTTGTGTGAGTTTATTGATGGGGAATTTTTAAAATTTTGAATAATTCTTGTTGTTAAAAAATTTGAAACAGAACAATATTTGGTGGGAATCGAACCCACGACCCCCTGACTAAAAGACTACTAGCACCCTCATAATTAGACTACCGGGGCACCCTTTTTCATCCTATATTTGGTGTAATATCGAATTTAGATTTTTGATGAAATTTCGAAATTTTATGAATTTTGGTTTTTCTTCAATATGTTTCATTTGGTTCCGCTTTTTTGGTATTTAAAATTTATTTTTTTTGGAATTTTGGATTCTTTGGTGATTTATCAAATTTGTGGCGGATTTAAAATGTTGGTGAAATTTTAACGTTTTTTGCAATTTTTTTTATAAGAATATAGATTTATTCTAAGTTTCATTAGTTATATTTTTAAATTCTTCCAATATTTAGGTCCGTAATTGTTCTCGGGTAGATAAAATCTATTGAGGAACTTGATAGCATTTTATAGAACTAGGACTAAATATATTTTATGTGCTTGCGGATAATAGTTTTTCCCGTAAGGATGAAAATACCAAACAAAACCCTTTATATCGGGAGTTAATGGACCGATATTGCTGATTTCAAATAGTGAAAACCTACAAACGCACTGATGAAACAGCACAACTTTTAAGTTTCTAGGCTATCTAGGGCCTTCAGAAAGTTGATTTCAACTTTGGACAGACGGTCGTCGTTAAATGAACTTCACTACATATAAGATCCAGAATATATATATTTTATTAGTCCGAAATGAATAGTGTATAAATTAAAAAGGGAAGGAAAAATTTAAACATTCCGTTTGCTAAGGGTATACAAATTATATAAAATATTTACGGAATAATGTTGCAGTAGTTGTACCCTGTTCATATTGGGAATAACAAAAATTTTACTGGCATTATTTTATTCAAAAATGTGAAAAATTATAAACGAACGCTATTTCAAATGAAATTTTAAAGAATGAATGATCAAATATTTTTTTGTTATACTTAGAAAATGGCGTAAAATCAATACAAAGAAGCGACTAAATTTTGCGGAAATTAGGTAGAGTAAAAGTGCGCTCCATGCTTCTTTCCTTCGGAATTCGTATTGAAAGAAAACAAATAGGCGATGAACTTTTTTCCCCAAAGTTTATACATCGACTACTGCAACCATTATAATATTCAAGTTTGAGCTGCCCACTCGTAGCCAAAATTATTCCAAATAATAATAAAAATTTCGCAGACAATATTGAAGCAAAAATAAAGAATTTGATGAAATTTTTTGTGTTTTCCTTGCTATATGAGTAATTCAAGCACCGACTTGGTACCCTTCTTACCACATAGTTTCCGAGGTACAAAATATAAACACGCATACTCAGAAGCAAACAATATAAAAAAATAAAACAAATTCGCTAAAAATATTAGTAGAAACAATTATCTCTTGCATTTATTAAAAACAAAAATGAAGTCAAATAAATCTTTTCAATGAAAATTATTTTACTTATAATTAAATGCTTTTTAATTCAAGGAAAACTTTTATATATAAAAAATAATTAAAAAAAAGAAAAATCATAATGAAATTAAATTAGCGTTAATTTTACTAATGATAACAATGCCACATGGCAACACGTTCATTTAAAGCTGTCTCTCTTAGTGCGGCGATATGATCAGCACCATTTTCACTTACCGCTGACCCAGCAGAGGGTCCACCTATTAGCACGGTGCCTAATACTAATTTCTTAGCCATTTTTGTCTTAGTGGCCAGGGTGGTTCTTATTAAAATATTGTCTAAATTATCTAAATTCTGTAGGGGTATCGTGATGGTAGGCTCTACATTGCCCGCCTCCCATTTGGTAGATAGTGATGGATAAAAATTACTGGATTTCCAGGAATCTATATAAATGCCATGTTCGAAGACTGTAGTTTTAACATAAACACTACCAGCTGTGGACTCTAGCTCATCTTTGGCCTTGTTCGTACATCTCATACGGGCTGTGGTAATTTTTAGCGCAAAACCGTGTGGGGCCTTTGTGTTGACATTCCGCATACCCATTTTACGTTTCATTTCCGACGTCACACGGTTCCAGGATTGTGCTGATTTAGCATCTTTGCCGTTGGAAAGACTAAGATTGGAAGAGTCTATATTTAGCGTGCTACCATTTTCATTATGTGTGGGATCAATGGGTTCACTGCAATCTTTTATTTCCAAGATTAGTTCTACAACACCTTTGGTGGAATTAGCCAACTGTTAGGAAAAAAATAAACATGAAAAAGAAACGATAATAATATTTTTTTCTTCTTTTAGTTTGTAAAGAAATTGTTTGTACAGTTTTACAATTTATCTTTATTTAATGTTTTAATCGTTTAAAAAGCCCAGCTTAGTTATGAACTTTTTACCAAATTTATACATTTTGTATGGCCTGATTTTAAGTAATAACAATTTTAATTGTATTTTGTTTATACTTTGACTATTCCTTACGTAATAAGCTTGAACTTTCACTTAAATATTTTAGCTTTTGCGTTAACAACTTGTTTTTAGTTTGAAAGATTTTATGTCATAACTGTTAATGAAATAATTAATTAAAACGGAAGTAATTAAATAAAAGCAAAACAATGCGGTACAAAAAAGCGTAACCAACGTAAATATATTTCATGGACATTTATGCTAAAAGTGCTTCTCTAAAACAAAATTCTGCCAAAAGTTTCTTTTCAAATTACAGTATAACCTCGCTCAACGCAACTCCTGAATTAATGCCCCTCACAAATTGTAGACGTTGACGATTGACTTTGTTCGCGCAACTTAAAAAAAAATGGAACCTCAGTCATCGCAGCTTTGGTACCAAATGTTGTTGATTTATATTGAAATAAATGAATTCGGTTTGAAAATAAAGAATTTAAAATGAATGAGCACGAAGAGCCGAAGTAAAAATATTCACGGTTCTGTTGCGGAAAGTAAATTTGTGACTCGGCAGCACACTTTATTTTCGCAACTACGTAAAATTTTATTAGTTGCGTGCGAGGTTTCACTGTATACCGTTTAACATGCAATGTTGATTTAATACTTAGGATTTTAAAAAACCGACGTATAAAAAATACTTCTTAAAAATATATTTTTTAAAAAAAGTTCCTTTGAAAAAGAGTACTTTTTTTCAAAAAGTAAAACACTTTTATGTACTTTTCAAAAAAAAGAGTGGGGAAATAAATTTAGTGCCTTTTAAAAAAGTGTCTTTTAAAAAGTACCTTTAAAGAAGTATACTAACAAAATAATTCTTTGGCAAGTGTTGGACTAGAAATTTTATTTGAAAAATTATATTTTTAAAAAAAAGCTAATTTTCCTTATAAAAATTACCTTTTACATAATTAAAATTTTTTAAAAAGTACCCTCGAAAAAGTACCTCTTTAAATAGGTAACAAAATATGTCTTCAAAATTGCCAATGGTTCCAAAAAAATTTTTATTTTTAAAAAAGATAATTTTGTACACAAAAAGGTATTACATTTTATAAAAGTACCTTTTTAAATAATTTTCACTAAATATCTTATAGCTCGAGTTCAAAACTACAAAATGTTCTATGTAAAAATTTATATTTTAAAAAATATAATTTTGCTATAAAATGTACCTTTTGCAGAATTAAATTTTAAAAAAAGTATCCTCGAAAAAGTGCCTTTTTAAAGAGGCACCTTTTAAAAAAGACTATCCTGACAAGTTGTCAAATTGCCAAGTGTTCTATTTGGAAAAATGTTAAAAAATACCTTTTTGTATACGAAAAAAGATTAAATTTTTTAAAAGTACCTTTTAAATAAAGTACCTCAAAAAGTACCTTTTAAGAAATAACCTCAAAAACTGCTTTACAAAGAAGTAGTACTCTTTGAAAAATTTATATACTTTATGAAATCACCTTTAAATAAGGCCGTCTAAAAAAAGTACCTTGGAAATGATTGAAGCAATTTCTATTCTGCCAATAACTTTTTATAAAATTCAAATTAAAAATCTTTTCAAATTACTCACATTATTATTTGTGTCATTACTGGGTTTCTTCACCGTGGTAGTTATATCTTTTATAGGCATCCAAAGTTCTTCTGTAGCAAATATGCCACGTGAATTGCGTTTAAAAAGTTTAGGCTGCAGGTAGCAAGTAACCGAACCTAAAAATTATTTGCAGAAATTGTATGAAAGTGCAAACGAAATAAATACAAACTTTGCATATTCTCAACTCACCTAAATTTCTTCTCGATTCACTGATCGTTAGAGGAGGCATTGAATCTCTTGGATTAACATCCTGCGATTTACGTTTACTTTTCTTCTCTGGCTCTTTGGTTTTATTCTCCTTGTCATCTGTTGATTTTTCGGGACTAGTTTCGAAAATATTCTGCATTAAATTTGAACTTTTGTCTTTCAAGGAGCGATAAGTTTTGCTAAATCGATTAAATGACTGAAATTGAAAGTGATTGTTTTAGAGAATCTGTTGTTTGCGAATGTACATATTTAAAGAAATATGTGTTTAATAATTTTCATTAAATTTTTTTATTGTCAAACTTACCGTTGGCGGTAATTCCAATAATGCATAAACTGTAAAAACCACAAATTGTCCAGCGAATAATTCTTCAGGCGTAAAATCATTCACTGCTGACTTGCTGCCACGACGCGATGAATGCTTCAACGAGGGTCTGTAAAATATGGCATAACAAAAAATGTAAATTGCTTGTCAGGCTCAGGTTGATATGATTATTCAATAAATGTTGCATAAGATTCAAGATCTTTTTTGCAAAGAAACTTGTAGACATTTTTATACATAATTCGCTTAAGCAACATGTAGCCAAGCAGCATAATAAGCCAACTTTATAAATGGAACTTCTAAAAGGACCTTTAAGAAAAGAACTCGTCAAGTAGCATCTGTTAATGACGTAATTTTTTCAAAAATACACTTTCAAAAGTATATTTTCTAACAAACAAATTCCGTTTTAAAAAACGGACTTTATTAATATAAATCATATTTTAAAACTTTTTTTACCCTCACCAATGTGAAGTACCTTTTGAAAAAAAAAAAAAAAAATTATAAAAAATATTTTCTTGCAAATGGTCTCACAGAAAAGTAACTTTTACCTTTTAAAATGTAACATAGTAATAAAAAATACACCTTAAATAAAGAACCTCTTGACAAGATACTTTCAAAATTCAGATACACACATTTCGTAAGGTACTTTTTTTTCGAAATTCCTGTTATAAAAGTAAAATTAAAAAAAAAAACTTTCATAAAAAATTACATTTCAAAAATTTTTTTTATTGACAATTTCATAAAATAATCTTTTCAAATTTTGTTATAAAATAATTCCTTTTTACGGGTTTATAATAAGTATGTTAAAAAACTACCTTTTAACAAGGAATATTTTTAAAAACATACTGTTTTTATAAAAAATTATTGTTACTATTGAAAAAAGGGAGATAAGTTTGAAAGTATGTACTTTAAGAAAGTACTATTTTAAAAAGTACTATTAAAAAGTATTTTTTACGAAAGTATTATTAAAAAAACATATGAATCAAAATCTTAATGACTTTTATAGAAATATCTTTCTAAATTTTATTATAATATAATATATTTTCAGGGGTTTAAAACTTGTGTTGAAATATAGCTTTTCGAAAAGTATTTTTTCAAAAACGTAGTAGTAAAAGAGCCTTTTTTAAAAGACGATTTTTTTTTTAAAGAAATTTGTAGTTTAAAATATGTAAACAAACGTTTAAAGCTCTTTTTCAACTAAACACCTAAAAAGTCAACAAAAAAAATTGTAAAATCGTTTTAAATGACATTTCGATTCCTAGCTTTGACTGCGAGGCATTAATAACCTTCGATACTAGATCTCCAAAAGCAGGGATTGGACTCCATGGGTACGACAACAAAAAAGAATTGCCGAATTTGGTGTGAAGAGTAGCCAGAGTCAGTTCATTAAGTGCTAATGCAGCGAGAGAGATGCACTGTTGGTTGCGGTTTATGTGGTGCCGGCATCATTGTTAACGCAACGTTAAAGTCAATGATGAAAGGTACCATGCGATGGTTACCGGCGTTTTGTGTTTTGTGTTTTTGGTTGACATATGATTTCAACAAGACGATGCAACATGGCACACGACACGTAATACCATGAATAGATTGAAAGGCGAGTATTGTGAGCAATTAATCTGGTCCATTGGACGCCAAGATCATGCGATTTGACCCCACTAGACAATTTTTTTCTGGAATGCGAGAAGTCTTTCGTATACAGCCGCAATGCCAGCCCTAGAAGTCAATATTACAGCTGCCATTGGTGAGATATCGGCCAAAAAAGTATGCCAAAATTGGAGCTCACTTATGGACCAACTACGTCGTAGCCGCTGACAACATTTACATGAAATAATCTTTAAAAAGTAAATGGCAGGCATTCATTTATTGGCCCAAATGCAAAATTTTGCAAATTTTCCGCATTTTTTCAATTTTAAAATCCCAAAACGGATAAAAAAAATCACCCTAGACAAATTCTCCAAGTTTTACTACATATAAATATTTTTTCTGTTACCGTGCTGTTGAAAATAAATATATTCTAGCAATAGCAGAAGCAAATATGAAAAAGATTTGCTGTCACAAAACAGCACGTTTTTTCTCGTAAAAAAATTTTTACTATTGCTATCCTCGTAATGTTGCAAATACAACAGCAACGAAACTGCAGCAGCACAAATATGACAGCTACCACATTGACGGAATTGTGAAATGATACAGTAGCATAGTAAAATACATACAATTTGAGTTATAAATTTTTATGTACCGGTGATTCCATTGAAATTGTTGTTTATCCTTTAGTTTTCTTTTCATGTATTCAAATAGCTAAAAACATCCACCCTTTATAAGGATTTATGAAAAAGAATAAATAGCAAGAGCAAGAAATGCAACTGCAAACATTTCTGACAGCAGTGCTGGTTTCTTTTCTAAAAGCACAAAAACAGCAAAAGAAATATCGTAAATATTTTGATTTTGCTGCTGCTGTTAAAAAATGATTGCAGCATAGCACAGGGCAGTGTTTGTTGTCATATTTGCAATGTTGCTATTGCTATTGCATTTTAATACAAGCTTAATACTACCAGTATTAGCAATTTTATAATGTCTATGAGTTTTATACCATATCTGATAGATTTTTCTGCATATCCTTATTAAGTCAAATTTCGAAATTTTGTAATTATTATTATAGAGGCAAATTCGAGTTGCCCTTCTATTAAACTCCGTGTCAGCAGTTTTATTAGAAGCTAAATAACTCGTACTTACTTGATATCCGGTGCCAAAGGAAATTTAAAAGTTTCATTAAATTTCGGCCATGAATTTGTTTGTATGCTACTATCCATACGTTTGTGACCAGGAAAAAGCTTCACCTAAAAACAAATATGGGATAATATGTGTGTCTCTGCTAAACGCTTTTTATTCGTAGTCTTGCCACCTACCTTGATCAAGTAGCCCTGAACAATTTTAAAACCAAATAAAGTCGGCAGGTGGCGGGCTGCTAGTAAATGAACATTCAGTTCAGGAATAACGGTTTTTGCACCATTCTGTTCGCTGGCATTGGCTTCTATGGATATTTGAAAACCAATTTCAGGTTCCAGGCTCGCCGACTTATGTTTTAGTCCAGCGGTGCTATTTTGAGATCCGGGCAAGATGGATTTTAATTTATTCATGGAAAATGACATAATTCATCGAGATTTTGGGATCTGCAAATAGAATAAGATAGAGAAAATTGAAATTTTTAAGAGTACTTTCAACCAATTAAATTATTAAATGAGTACTTTTTGGAAATTTAAAGTACCTAAACTTTTTTAAACGATACTTTTTTAAGAAAAATCCATGTAAGCGATTTTTGATTTGAGAAAACAGTTGAGACTGTTGAGTGTAAAGATGACAAAAGAGAGGAGTGAATAAAACAATGTACAGAGCAACGATAATGGATAAAGGCAATTTGCAAAATTTGCCGATTTCTGTACTCAAAAATTATCTTCTGTCGAATTTTATCGCGAGTTCTTAAATGCATCTAACAGAAATCCTAGTTTCGCTACTGCTTTTAGCAATGCCATCATATTCAGTAAGGGCATTGTATCATGCATTGTATTACCGACTAACGCAACGTGAATTTCGTCATGAGATATGTCGTCGTCATGGCCTCCAATAGAGATTGCTGCGAAATTGATACAAAGCCTCCGAAGCGACCAACATTGAAGACTGAGAAATGTTGATACGGGTTCGATCAGCTTCATTGTGCGTCGCCAGAGTATCAACCTAGTTTACTTTGAAATTGAACCTTCATCCGCCGAGAGTTTGCTAATTTAGCGCTGGAACTGTTGGCCTGAGAATCGGAGTTTGGCCAAAAAATCATCTTGTATTACAACAAGCGAAACCGAGGCGGCCACTGGAATGATGTTCTATTCCATACATTATGGCATAAATACGAGTATAGCTTCAAAATTAAGCCGGAAGCAATATGATCTCACTGGTGCTGGAATGTGTTCTGAAACTGAACAGATGTGCCTCGTTGAATGAGGTGACGTTGATGTGGGTTAAGGGACACATAGGTACAGCTGGGAATGATGCAGCAGACGAACTAGCAAAAAGGGGATCTGATGTGGATTTCTGTGGACCAGAACCCAGGGTTGCCCTGGGGAATGGCCTAGAGCGGGCTAAAGTTCTTCAATGGGTAAACTCATTACACCTGAATAGGTGGAGGGAGAATACGACATGTAGACAAGCTAGAATGGTGCTCAAAGAGCCCCTCGGCAGGAAGGCCAGCAAGGTGCTCGGGTATAATAGGGCTACTTTAAGCTGGATCACTGCGTTAGTGACAGGACATGGAAACTTCAAGTACCATCTGGCTAAGATGAAGGTCGTAGAAGATGATACTAGCAGACTATGCCTGGAAGAGGCTGAGACGGTAGCGCATATTGTGTGTAAATGTCCAGCACTGGCTAGCATAAGGCTTAAGACCACGGGCAGACACTTGTTAGATGTGAATGCCATGGGGGAACTAAGCCTTAGCCAAATGCTAGCAATTACAAAGAGTAAAGGCTAGGGCTAGCACGAGACTCAATTGAAAGTAAGGTGGTTGTGATTACGGATCGGTTCCCTGAAATCAATTTGAGGAGCGAAATGGGGGTCGAAAAGGGGCCCATAAAGTAAGTGGTCTGCTTCGATATCCCCCCATACATTCATAATAATATGATCTCACACTGAATTTGTTTTATTTAAATTTCTTTTCTTATCATTCTCCTCTGGTCACCATACAGTTTCAAGGAATTATTATGAAGCCTTGCCGGTTTCCAGACAATGGTTTTATACTGATGCACAACCCGAACTTTTTACGACTTAAAACAAGTTTTAAAGAGAGTGTTGTATTTGAAAAGTAAAGAAAGCTGAGCAGGATTTGACCATAAATTCATTTATCTCGAATTGTTAAGTCATCAAAACAGTTACCAGACATTTAATTTTTTAGCAACCGTTTTCTGCTGCGAGTTGCCATACTATTTTATGAGTCTATTGTGTAATATTTCTTTTTACTGAAATTGATTACCTGCAGTTCTTTTTTTTTAATTGTAATAAAAACCAATGGCCTATCAACTAAGTCTAGATTTAAAAAAATATATGTACTTTAAGCTTATAATTTCCTTAACGCATATTTTGTTCATCATAATACAGAAAAGAGGGGAATTATTAATTTTATTTGTGAATATACAGGGTGTCCGCCTGGAAGGTATACTACATTGTTTTTTTATATTGTATGTAATACAATATCAGATAAATGTCCACCTCTATTAGGCTCACAAATGCGAGCCCTTTTGAACACATTTTTCATTACATTCTCAGACATTTCACGCGGTATTTCATTAATTTCATCACGAATATTTTGTTTGAGTTGCTCCAGCGTTTTTAGTTTTTCTACTTGAGGTTGCTGGATTGTTTTGAACACCTTCTTGTACAACAGTCATATTTCAGCCGATCTTGCAGTACGTTGTGGTCCATGCTTGGGCCTATCAGCTACAGTCCCTCTTTCTTCGAAATCATATCGATAAATAGTGCGTCTTGTTGGCACGTTGTTTCTCCCGAAAATTTCACGTAACTTTTTCATCGTCACAGTAATCGATGATTGATTTTGATAAAATGTTTTAGCGATTAAAATGTTTTAGCGATTACCGAATATTTTTCCAAAATAAATTTGCCACGTCTCTACTTCACGACTGCCAAATATGAACTGTCAAGACTAATGTTTACCAAATTGACGGCAAAACAAAGCACCCTGTATTTTTTATATGATAAAATTTGATATATTTTTTCCTTCTTTTTATTACTTTAAGCTGCTTTGATTAATAAAAGTACTTTCTGTGTCACGGGGGTACGGAGGTACTGCTTTTGAATTTATTTATATAAAATGACATAATTCCTTGAGAAGTGGGGAGGAGAGAGAAGGAGAGGGAGCCTGTGTTTATCTGTTTATGGTATTCGAAAGATGAAAATAAAGTATTAAGTTTTTTTTTAGCATTAATTAACATTTTATTTGCACTTGCGTATTTGTTGTTTTTTCAATGTCAATTCAAGAAAAAAATTTATTTAATTATCAACATCAAGTGAAATTTATTCAAGTTATAAATATTTGTATGTATTAAAACATTTAGTTCTTTTTTTTTAACTTAAGGTGGTGGATATTCCGGGTTTCAGAGTTTTCTGTTTAATTTCAGGTATGAACAATTTTTTCTTTAAATGTTTTTTGCTCATTTGTGCATTTAATTCGTCGAAAAATTAATAAATATAAAATGCAAATAGTAAAGCTGACTTGAATTTGTTTGAACTAAGGCTGAAGAAAAGAGCTCGCAAAAATAAAAGGATAAGAGCTGCCAGACCAATTAATTTAAATATTTTTGCTTTAGGAAGGAAGCAAACTATATTCAAACTATTACGCCACTTTTAAAGACTCTCTCTGTTATCGATTGTTATACCTTTCGTTGACATTTGTGCAAAGTCCATAAAACATATCAACTAGTCACTCTGTGAGGAGGCAATTCCTTATGGTCTGGCATTTTTCAATCCCTAAATGCGTCAATTTGTCTTATTTACAAATCCATTGAACTAAAAATGCGCTCCAGTAGAGAACAACATTTTCTTCGAAAAGCCGACGTCTTGTTCGTGCATCCATTCAGCAAACATGACGTTGTTGATAATCTCCGGGGTTGGATTTTTGAAAGATTTCGATTCTGTGAATTCTAATCGTTTATCGAAATTTTATTCAAATGCTGCGATCGACGACGAATCGATGCACCTGGTTCTTAGGCGTATTCTTGTCTGGCCCAACTGGGCGAGCAAGTTACATACTCACCCAACTTATTCGAACTTCTGAATCGAACTCCAAATGTGCGCTCAATAATTCTATTATGTCCACCAAATAGTTACGTAAACCACGATCTGCATTTTTCTTGAGCGCCCATTGTCATAATACTCGTATGCTTGTTTAATTCGAAGACGTTCGTTCTTCCGTTGTGTATTCCTCCATGACGCGTAGAGCATGTTCTGATGTTCCTATTGACAGCGTTGGCAGGAGTCGCTTTCCACTACACCTGCAATGTTCTGTTAACAGTTCGTTGTAGAGTTTAATATTATTTCTGCTGAGATTTATAATGGCCTCTACATTAATGCTTTCAGGGTCAGCGAGTTTTTTTTTGACTGCCGCATACCTCTTTGTGCTCTCTAGTAATCGAATAGACCTCGTTTTTCTTCTTTGCGTATCAAGTTATAGACCTATAGGGGTGCCTTCTTGCCACTCCTATGGGAAATGTGGCCCAACAATTTCCGCCCGAGCTCTACCATCTTCCATCTTAGACAAGTAATCAACAGTTAATATCAGTTCAATGAGTAGAAGAAAGGTAGTCGAGAGACTGCATCGGACACTCATTGCGGAAGGCATTATACACAATGAGTGTATATCAGCATTTTTACTGATGGTTCTCTTATGAGTGGCAGGGCAGGAGCAGGTGTATTCTCAGTTGAGCTGAACTTGTCCTGTAGTCTGCGTCTGGGGAGGTACGTGTCAGTTTACCAGGCAGAACTGCTTGGGTTGCTGCATGCGTTGGATCACCTGCTTGAAAGCCGAGTGCATGGGAAAAGGACTCTCATTGCACTTGACAATCAGTCAGTTATAAAACGCATGAGGCAAGTGAACATGTATTCCAAACTGGTGCTGGAATGTGTTCCGAAACTAAACAGATGTGCCTCGTTGAATGAGGTAACGTTGATGTGGGATAAGGGACACATAGGCACAGCTGGGAATGCAGCAGCAGACGAACTAGCAAAAAGGGGATCTGTTGTGGATTTCTGTGGAACAGAACCCAGGGTTGCCCTAGGGAATGGCCTAGTGCGAGCTCAAGTTCTTCAATGGGTAAACTCATTACACCTGAATAGGTGGAGGGAGAATACCACATGTAGACAGGCTCGAATGGTGCTCAAAGAACCCCTCAGCAGGAAGCCCAACAAGGTGATCGGGTATAATAGGGCTACTTTAAGCTGGATCACTGCGTTAGTGACAGGACATGGAAACTTCAAGTACCATCTGGCTAAGATGAAAGTCGTAGAAGATGATACTTGCAGACTATGCCTGGAAGAGGCTGAGACGGTAGCGCACATTGTGTGTGAATGTCCAGCACTGGCTAGCATAAGGCTTAAGACCACGGGCAGACACTTGTTATATGTGAATGCCATGGGGGGATTAAGCCTGAGACAAATGCTAGCAATTACAAAAGACTCCGTGATGAGAAAGAGTGTCGACAGTTACCAGTCGACAGTCTGAAATCACTTTAGTCAAGTGTAAAGGCTAGGGCTAGCACGAGACTAAATTGAAAGTAAGGTGTTTGTGATTACGGATCGGTTCCCTGAAATCAATTTGAGGAGCGAAATAGGGGTCGAAAAGGGACCCAGAAAGTAAGTGGTCTGCTTCGATATCCCCCGATACATTAATAATAAAATAATAATAATAATAATAATATCAGTTCAGAAATAACAACGTATGTTACTGTGAAAGGGTGTGGAGCAGTTCGGCAAAAATTGACATACTCTGTTTTACTCTTGAAAACAGCAGAATTTTTATCTCGTTGAAAATTTGTCAAATAAGATTCCTGTTAATGAGGATGTATATAAAATAAATGGTTTTAATTATCGTTTTCCTCTTTTTTCCTCTGACTTTCTTAGCCTTCCTACTTTTCCCATTGTGGATAGCAATTTTGTACAATTTTCTTGTAAAATACTTTATCGCTTTCTTGACCTTAATACTCGTAGTAAAATGAAAACAACTCAATAGATTTTAGTCATTTCTGTATCTTTTTTAAGCTTTTGTTGCATTTTTATTGCTTTAGTAGTGTTTTTGCACTTTTGTCAGTCTCTCTCTAGTCGCACGATCTGTTGTGGCTCATGTTTTGAGGGGTGTAGTAGGATGACGATTATAATGGTGCTGAGGCTGTTTGTGTTGCTGTTGATTTGTTATGATCATTTGTTACGTCTTCACGGTGCTTTTTGTTTTTTTTATTTATTTCTCTTATTTAGGTTCATTGAACATGCCATGACAGAACAATCGCGACAGACGTCAGTTGAAACTGAAGAAGCTTGGTTTAGTTTTATAAGATAAATAGAATTACTTTGTAAAAATTTCTTGATTTTTAAAATATAATCACACAACTTCTTGAACGAATTTTAATTAAGCAAATTATATTATAAACTTGTTAAATAATTTACGATTGTGTGTTAAATTTCACAGCTACTACTTGAAGAAATATTTCATGTGTTGACATTGAAAATAAATTAGATTGAGATGAAATGAATCCGTGCACTAAAAACTGTCAGAGCTTAAAATCGTACTAATTATTATAAATGTTATATTAAAATTATTCTGTATAATTTCTTACAGTGGTGGACAAAACATTTGAAACTTAAATGGTGTAATTAAGCGAAAATAAATTTATTTTGGCTCAAGTTCGTTTTTAATTCTTTCAATTAAGAAAGAAAATTATGTATTTATTTTATTATTATCTAAATTAAATATACAATTTGCTTGCAAGCATATAATTCAACCGAAATATGTGTTGCTCTAAGATTATGGTTACCCCAACCAGGTTTGTTCTTTGCGTGAAAATATCTAGATTTAGGGGATTTTTATTTTAAGTCAATATTTTAAATATTTTACTTTTCATCTCGACGCCTGACGTTCTCATTGTATTATGCTTCCCACTCTTGCTACTTATTGCAACTTCCATATTATAAATATTTTTTATTTGAATGGTGCTGCTTCAAACGTCATGCAAAAAATATTTCTTTTCCGATTTTTGCTTCTTCTGTAGCCAATTATTTATTAAACAAAGATGATTTACATTCAGTTACTGTCGTGGGTATTAAAAATTTTTCCTTCATTTCAAGCGGATTTTTGTTTTAAAAAACTTTGTTTGTATGTGTGTATGAATTTCAAGAGATGACACACATACACCTGCACACAAATGTGAGAACAACCATTGCATTATATCAATAAAAAGTACAATTTTCTGGTCTGCAATTTACCAAAGGTTCATCTTCTGCTTGGTATTGTTAACATAATTACAAAAATTATTTGTTTGATAAGCCTTTTGGGAGTAATTACCCATGTATGCATACATATGCATGTGTGCCTATGCGCCTAATGCATTTCATTTGCATGCAGTTTTTTAATTCACACGGCGAGAGCTAGAGATAAATATAACGAACTATATTTGTGTTTCTATCATGACTTGGATCTGCATTGGCGAATGCTATGGCAATAAGCTCCAGTCATACGATTCCCCCAAAGGCATCATAGTCCAGGATATCGATCAAATTCAGTCGAATGTGTGCGGCAGAGTTACTGAAAATTGTGCCTCTCAGATCCGTACCGTACCACCCAAATAAGAAAAATACCCTTAATTATAATAAAAAAAAATACCCTTAATTCCCAGCACGCAGCTTGTGTTATTCCACTTCTACGTCGACCCTCTCTTATCGGAATACACTTTGATTTTTTGGAATTTGTCTTTTTGGAATTTATCAAAGATAACATAATTGCTTTTTGGGACATCTAACGCAATAGCTGCGAAATAGCAATAGCACAGAAAAAATACTTTACTATGCTATACATTTCACAGGTTATATTAGCAATGAATTTGCTGTTACGGTGCTGTTAAAAATAATTACAGTGCAGCAAAAATATTTGTTGTCACAAAATAGCACTTCTTTCTTGTTAATTTATTTAGGCTATTGCTATGATACGACATGTTAAAAATACGACAGCAATGTGAAATGGTACAGCTGACGTGCTTCGCACTAATAGCGACTTTTCATATACATATAATTTTATTAGTTGTCAATAATTCCATTGTAATTTTTGTTTATTCTTTAGTTTTCTTTTCGAAGTACTCAAGTAGGTAGAAAAATCAACACTACCTTATAATAATTTATGGCAAGACAAAATACACATACATATTGGATTAATTTTTTATTAAAGCCTTTAAAAATGAACAAATAGCAAGAGCGTAAAAGGTCTTTTTTCAACAGCACATAGACAGCAAAAGCAACACCGTAAATATTTCGCCTTTTAACTTGGTTTTTGTGTGATGTTAAAAAATTATTGCAGAAGACAGCGCATTGTTTGCTGTCATATTTGATTAAACTTTTGCTATTGCTGTTGTATTTTTAATACAAGCTTTATAGCAACAGTAATAGCGATTTTAACGTAGCACTTTATTTTAAACATCATTGCTTGCACCAAATCGTCTGTTAAGGCGCACGGTAGTGCCAGGCCAAGTTAGGCCTATGCATACAGTGTGTTTTTTACACGAAACCATTCGCACTGGTTTTACCTCCACATAATTTTGCTTTCTTTAATTATAAAATAATAAAACTTGATATATAAGCACTCTAGGTAACCGAGATATTAAGGTGTAAAAAGTGAATATTTTATACAGTATACAGTATACAGGCAGGTCTTTGGGAATAAGTAATCAGAAAAATCTGACCTATGCGGACTAGCGTGCTACCTTATTGATATCGGGTACTACCACAATAGGAAGAAGGCTGCAATTTGGTAAACTTTAAGTTAAAAGAAGTTTTATACACACACACACTCAAATATGTATATATATATACATACGAGTACACTGAAAAAATAAATTGAAAAAAAGGGTCAGATCCGCACAAAAACATAAATGAGCAAATAAGACCAACAATTTCCTACCCAAAAATTTCAGGCATTAAAAGTACTGAGATCAAAATGAGGAGGAATTACTAGATATGCACAATACCATCGCATTTCTAGGCCACCTGCTAGCTTGGCTATATATTTTTTTAACTTTCATGTTCCTAGAAATGAGGTGGTATTGTACATATTGCGAACTTCGTCCTCATTTTGATAATTCCTTCAATAAAACTGTTGTTGTTAGGAACTGTTGGCTACACTGCATTCGCTATTTCTTTTGCTGGAATTAGGGCTTTCATTAGGGCTTAGGGCTTGTGTGTTTCTATCTTATAAAGCAAAAAAAAAGCTTAATTTAGTATTTTCCCCAATTAGCACTTGATTTATTAATACTCATTTATTTACGTGCAAAAATAAGTATATATGTATGTATGTAGGTAGGTATATGGACACAACACTATTTGAAAGTGTATAATCAAACAACAGCAAAATAAATTTAGAACTAAATTACTGCATTTACAACATACAAGTGAATAAATTGAACAAAGTAATAAATAACTGTTTAGAATGTGTCTTAAAAAGAAGGAGGGTGCAAAAACGGAGACAAAGGAAATAGAACTGTTGCACATACCGAGCTCCAATTGATTATATGTGCACTATACCCGGCATCAAGCATGGATAACTTAATACAACTATGCCTTTTTCAGTATATTTTCATGAACGACATACCGCGGTAGCTCAGTGCTATAAAAAGTACTAACTGCGACGAAATCCTACAGTGAAAAAGTAATCTCTAAATTTCCTCATCATGAGCACTACAACTTATAGTACATACAAGCCGTTTATTTTGAAAGTGATATAAGTCACTTTAAAAAAAAATCAAGTTAATCATAACATTATTTACAATTTAAAAAAAAAATTCACCTCGGCTCGATGAATATCCAATCGGTAAGTCCAATTTTATGTCACTTCTTGCAGCCTTGGAGGTCGTATAACGTGGCAAATGCTGTTTTGCAAGGCGTCTGTTCAGCGGTGTTAAATCGCATAATCTTGGGGACCAATTTATGGGTCCATTACGGGAAATTATTCGGTTCCTTTAATAAGTCAATTGTGACATACGCTGTGTGGCATCGTCTGGTTGAAACCTTAGTTCCTCCACATTGAGGGCATTCAATTGTGGTACAAAAAAGTTAGTAATCATGGATTTGTAGCGGTCACCACTAACCAGGGGCGAATTTAGGTTAATCTTTTGAGGGGGAAATATTAAAGAGAAGCTTGAATTTGTTGTATGGGATAATTTTAAATTTTAATGACTCTGGAAAAGGAAATTTCTCGTTTTTAAGCCCCCTAGATCCGCGCTTCCAACTAACTGTTAGGTTCTGGTTGGCATTTAAAGAAATAAGGACTTTCTTTGGATGTTTTGGATTTGCGGCACGTCCTTGTGGATTATATTCACTTCAAATGCAGCAGTTTTGGTGACTGGCGACTCCATTAAACCAAAAATGAGCGTCTTCGCTGAACAAAATTTTCTTGTGAAAATGAACCAAGGTCTTCGTGAAAAATCTGCTTAATTTGCAGTCGTTGACAAGTGCCATTTTGAAATGGTGAACCAAACTAAAAACAAAACAAGTAGCAACTGCCAAAGTGGCGCACAAATCTAATAATCAATAAAGTTCTATGTTTCTAAAAAACACAAGCGAAATAATTTAGCTAACAGTTTTTCGAGTCACTGTAGAGAGATTAAACTCTATATCAGCATTTCCAAAATCCAAGACGCTCTCCACTTTAAAGCAACAAAACAAACCAAAACAATAACAAATTTATATTTTATGTCTTCTTCAAGCATTTGGCAAACAATTTTTTAAGTAATCAAACTATGTATGTGGGTTGTGCTACATCAATCAATACGTTTTTATTGCACTCAGACAAAGAAGAAATTATTTTAAGATAGAAAAGGGAAAATTACTTGTGATTCTCAAACCTGCTTAATTTCTTCAATAATTGTTCCACGAAAAGTACAAATGGTCTGAATTGCTTTAATTTGTGTAGTCGCCAGAAAATATGTATAACTTCATGATAGTCCTAATTAAGCATATGCTAAGCTTTAAACTATATACGTAAAGGGGTTTCCAATAACGGCGGGTCGATATATTATGTATGTATGAACCGGCCAGTTATTTATTTATTTTCTGTTACTTTTCACGACTATCTGGTAAACTTTAAGATATCGAAACTATATTGCATTGAATTATTGCCTAAAATATATTGAAAATTTTCATAAAACTACATTTTTGTCATTTATGGTTTTGATATTTATTATTCAATATGTATAAATGATACAGTAATGTAATAAATCTCATTTTCAGTATCTCCAGTTATCTCTTCTAATTCATATTCCAAAGCATTGTATCTCTTGTGGATGACAATGGTTTGTTTTTGCGGTTTGATCTCATGCCAGTAACAAGTGGGTCAGAGCTGAGTAACAACCTAACCTTATGTAATATCATTACATATGGATTCTTAAGAATTTTCTCTCAAAATTCTGCCTGTGCCTCAGCGGCAAAGCCCTTTCTATGACAGTTACACCATGTACCAATATCTTATGCACTGTAGGTGTCATAGAATGCCACGAATGCAAACTTAGTCCCAATTCACATTATGCAAAACTTCTTGATGAAATTCTTATTATTTTGTCTTTGAACTTTCTTTTGAATTCACACAACACAAGTCTTATTATTTAAATTGCTTTTCCTCTTTTATAGGAATGTATACACACACGTGTATGCGAATTGCAAGTACATGAAAGGTTGTACTGACTTCTTTTCCCGTCGTCTCTCTCGCCAAAGAAATAAGTAAACCAATGATAAGACTTGCATAGTGTGAATTGGAACTTATATAAAGAATTGTAGTATCTAGGCAGTAATCAAAATACATCTGCATATAATGATGCGGGGATAACTTTGAGTTAGTAAATCAAACTAGAACCTCCTTTAGTAATTTTCGCATCTAATTCGGAATTGGCGAAAAATCGTCTACCTGTATAATCCTCATTAGCTAATGCAAAACAAAGTTTTCGATACACAAACCTAAGGCTAGTTCCGCGCCGAAATTTTTTCTTAAACTGTTTGTTTCCTCTTCTTGGCAATAGCTTCACCAACGTCAGGTCTTAACTGCCACTTTTTTGTAGTAATTTTATGAAAATATTACTCTTTTTACAAGATAACTTTACTCTTAGGAATCGCACAAGAAATTGGCAGTTTTGACAATGATCAAGTTTTGGCGAAGAAAAAGATCCAGACGCAGCCAATCGAAAATCAGACGGAGTCGCCTCTTGGGCTCTTGTCAATCAACAACTACCGAACTACGAAAACTTTTTATAAATCGATTTAAGATTTAGCAAAATTCCCGAATGAGCACCGCCTAAAATTACCCACCAAACAGTAACTCTTTGTGGATGCAATACCATCTGGTTGGATTGACGTTGCCCCCTATTTGACAATTTTACTCGTTATCATGGCTACTCATACAAAAATATTCCTCGTTGCTAAAGATACTCTTTTGGCCAAATCGTTTTCACTAACCAGACCTGTTGCTCAATCGAGTGATTTGGCAGTTACTGCTGCCACAGACTATCAACACCGACTCATTCTTATTCGAAAACCCTTTAGCACTGTTAATAAAATAAGCACAGTGGGTTAACTGCAGTTGTAGCAATAAAAATTTTAAACGAACAAAACAAAAAATTGAGAAACAAGTTTCATTTCTTAATTATCACTATCAACATGAAATGAATAAAGCAAATTTACAAGATTATTACAGCTCAGCGTTTTGAAAAGAAACATTTATTATGATACGGTAATGAATTGCTGATTACTTTTTTCTTTGAGAAACTTTTATTTTTTAGAAACCGGTAACGAAAACTCTATTACAACTGTATTGTTCTTGGGAAAATTATGGCTTTACGTAATTAGAGAAAAGTTGACCTTAATTTGGGGTATGAAATTTGTTGTAAAAAGAAAAAACAGAAGTGCCCTAAAACTAAAAAATTTGTTGATATTGACGTACGAAAAAAAAGTGAAATAAGTAAAATATCAATCGTTCGTT
Source organism: Phania funesta (assembly GCA_963932375.1). NCBI lineage: Eukaryota > Metazoa > Arthropoda > Insecta > Diptera > Tachinidae > Phania > Phania funesta. Next base: position 74,357,996 of record OZ010656.1, read on the forward strand.
TATTTGACCGATTTCGATATTTAGTATTCGCTTTTATTTTTGTCGATTGTCGGATACTCAAAATATTTGTAAGGAATTTTGGGAAATCGCTGTAAAAAAACGCTCTCAAGCGCCTACTTTAGCAAAATTTTTCAGAAAAGTCTGCATTGGGTCCGTACTTAAGTTAAACAGGTGTCGGATAAATTTAAAATTATCCTGGTGCAAATTTAAAAATATATTGAGACGAGGGTAAATATTAATCAGCAAAAAAAATTTGAGTACTAGGCCAAGTTCATATCCAAAAAATTCGGGCGTTAAAAATACTGAGATCAATATGGTGGTCCTGGATATGTACAAAACCATCTCATTTCTACGCAACCTGCTTGCTTGGGAAAGAATTTGTAAATTTATCTTTTGGTGCGAGTCTGACTCTTTATTCCAAGTTAGATTTTTAATAATACATGTATTGTACAATTTCTTTTAACTTAAAGTTTCGAGGCGGTTGGTTGGGTTATGAGAAATTATGAGCTCTCTACCTATAGTTGAAGTTTCTCATAATTTTGATGGGTGAGTCATTGAATAGGTTCTAAAATATGCACTTTTTACACTTTCATATCTCGGGAAGCCTGTATGATAATACTTTCAACCTTCACCTGTATGTAGAGTCCTTATGTTTCAAGTTTAATTATTTTATGATGAAAAGAAGTAAAGTTATGAGGCGGGTAAGTACAGCTCGAATGGCTTCGTGTAAGACACACACTGTGTGCATTAGGCCTGAACTTGGCCTGGTGCATTACCCTTCGCCTTTATTGAAATATCACCATATTATTAATAGCCAGAAAGTCAGAAAAATATGTAGAATATTAACCTGACTTCGTCTTCAAAATTTAATTTCGGCCGAACTGCAGAAAATACTAGATTGAATAGTAACATAAAAAAAACCATTTTAATTAAAAACCAAAATATTCGTTGGTCTAAAAATCTTTCCCTCCCAGTTTAAAATGTTATGTGGTATTTAACCCAACCCAAAATATTTTTTTACATGATTATGGCAATTTAAGTAACAAGATTTTAAAATGATGCATTTACTTCATTTTTATTTACTTGTTTGTAATCTTTTCAATTTAAAACAATAAAACAATTAAATTTGAATATAAGTGAACATTTATTTCATTTTAAATTTATTTCAATATTTCTTTCATTGAGAAAATTCACTTACATGGCACAGTGGTGTCGGTCGGTTAAAAATTGATACATATACATATGTGCACAAGTTTTAAACTGTATAATATGTGGAATTTTAAGGCAAAGCTAACTACCGCTAACTAAGGGTTGTTTTTAAAGGTTATTGATTATAAACTATCCATTGACCCCCTCAAACACACACATAAAATATAATTAAACTCGGTTCATCACGTCTATAAATGTAGGCTAACGCCTTAACACCACTTGCTCAATGGGCTGAACATAAACTGGAAGTAAACCTACTATTTTCTCGCAATACTCGGTTCAGTAAAAAGGCTTATTTTTGGCTGAATGGTCATTTCAATAAGGAAAACTGCCGCATTTAGAATGAGGAAAATCCACCAGAAATTCTTCAGCCAGCCTACTGGCGCTTTATGAACCAGTAGAACCATTGCTCCTTACTTCTTTGAAAATAAGGCCTTCCAAATAATAAAATTGAATTCCCTTTGACCACCAATAATATAATGATGGTTGGCATAAGGGGAGCTTCCAAACGTGCTCTAAAATTTACGTTTGAATATGGAGCGATTTTAAAAGAAAGTGAAAAGTGGATAGATAAACTCAAAAATTAATGCCAGCTTCAATGATTTAAAAGTGAAATTTTGGAAGGTATTTCACTTTTACTAAATACCAAATTCGACTTCAAGTGATGTTTACGAAAACTTAAAGTGGCAATAACTACGAAGTGACGATGTCGTCGACCTCAACTTACGTAATACCAATGAATTTTTTACACATTTAGCGATACATGCATATTTGTATTCATATGATACGAACTAAAACTTATTACTATTTATATGTGTGACCGTAACCACTGTGCGTGGCATTTGCACCTGATTAAAGCTGAACGAGCTGTCTAAGTTCCTTTAAATAAATTGAATATGCATATTTTTATATTTATACGACTTAGTGATCAAGAAAATAAAATACTTAAGTATATTATAATTGAAAATTCTATGTCACGATGTGAATGAACGCTACATTTTCGTTTACAACGCGAGTTCGGTTGAAAAGTGAGACGAACAAAAAAATTAATATTTTTACAAAAACCATAAATAAAAAAAATAAAAAAAACAAACAATTGAGTAACGATATCATTGTCGATAATTTAATGTGTTAATGTGTGTTTTAAAAAAGGCAATTGTATAAAATCTAAACGACATCAAAGAGTGAACAGTGGTAACGAAGGCAAAATTAAACTAAGTGGCTGGGAAACATGTCGCTATTAGATATGATCTATATTTTTTTAAATATCTATTGAAAGAGGAATTTTGTTAAACGATAGATATAATAAAAGCAGTACAAACGAATTGTTTTTTATTTTTTTGAGTAATTATGCCATTATTTCGTCTGAATTGCCGTTTTCTAATGCTAAACGTGATACAACCAAAAGGTTTAATTCATATTTTACAACAATTATATCTTCATCACTCTCGAATTCTTATTTTTTACTAGAATTTTTTATAAAATTTAAAATAGTATGCTTTAATCTCCATTGAAGAGATTTAGCTACTGTACTGTCAAATAATAATTTGATATCGATAACTCGTAAAAAATACAAAGAATCATCAGCTTTTCACAAGTTTGTGTTATCGCTACATAGAGCTTCAAGCGGAATTTTAATTTAATTTATAACATTAAACATTTTTCTAATTAAATAAAGTCGTCATCTGAAAATTGCCACTAGGTCTTGAACGCTGTACGTTGGACTCCATCAAAAAATGATTTTAAGCCGAACCCTTGTTTTTTTTTTTGTTTTGTGCTCCTCGAAATAAATTTTTCTTTAATTTTTATTCAAAAACGTTATTTGTGGACAAAACTTTTGGCGTTTTAACATGACGTTTCACACGTAAAATGGTATTCAAAAAATCTTGAAAATCTGGGAATTTAAAGCAAAAAACCTCGGATACCGGAACTCTGTTAAATTCCGAAGCTCTCAGAATTTTCTGGAACAGAATTTCCCGTTTAGCATCTCTAGGAGGCACAAACTTTATACAGAAATTGATGTATTTTTAGCAAAATCTGCATTGACAAATTTGCGAAAATTGGTCAAAGTCTTACTGAAGCCATATTTCTAAGGGACGGCAGCGGGGTGAAATAGTAAGACGAAGCGAATAAATTTTACTACATTTTCTTATTTATCAAATCCATTTACATTTAATTTGTAATAACGAAACGTATAAAACTGGAATTATTTACTTTACGTAAAAATACAGGCGCGAGTTCTAGGCCTACAAATCAAAGTTCAATATGAGATAAGTATTTTGAAAACTTTAAGTTCAAATAAAAAAAAAACATGATCTCATCACAAAACAGAGTAATTGAATTTCTTTAATTCATTTGCTGACAAGCCATAAGATATTCTGTTCAATAAGAACTTAAATTAATTAATAAATCCTTCTAGGTATGACTTTTATGTAATTAATGATGTGTCTGTGTTGCAAATTAATAAATTTAAATACTCGTACATTTATTTTTCAAGAACTTTATAATTACTGCACATACGAGTGCCTACTACAATGTACATATGTACGCCCAGGGCGTTTGCTAATAAATACGAGTATTTTAAAGTAATAAAGAAAAAAGCCAACAAAAGCATATTATTGATTAGTCACACTAGAATTGTTTATAAGAATTATAAAATTAATTAATGCGTTTATTTCTTAATATATGTAGGTGTGTCTGTGCATACAAACAGTACTGTACAAAACAAAGACAACAAACTACACACATCCATCAAAAATTGAAAATGTTTGTAGACACTACGATTCATTTTTAAAGCAGTAAAGAGAGTTGTGAAAAAAAAGAAAAGACAACAAATCGTAAACTCCTGAGAATTTTTATAAATTTTTTTTTTTGATAATTTTGAATAAAAAGTAACAAGTTTACAGGGCTAAGAAAGAGGGACAGGGCAGTACAGCTTAAAGCCTCAATTTAGACTTTGAGCTGTGAATAACAGCGGCTCCAAAGGGCCTAAAATTATCTTAGGAGTTTAACAAATTTAAGCCGACATCAATTTCTTATTTTTAATCCTATTTAAAACATTTTACACTTTTGAATTGTTCTAGAGACACGTATGAAGAAGTTTAGGAGCTACATATTCGAATTACAGCGTAAACTATCGAGTTGTTTGGAAAACAAAACTTTACCCATTTTCAAAACAGAATGAATGGATTTGCTACAAATTATTTTCAAACCCAAAGTTATACGCAATTCAAATTCGAAATAATTGTTCTTGTTCTGTATTCCGAGTGGAATGAAAATATGTGAAATGCAAACGTGTGGAATTGTAAAATCACTCGGAATTGAATAATTCGCATTCCCCATATTTTCCTTTCTTGGCGAAATTATTATACAATTTCATGAAAACACATGTTATCGCTTACGTTAGTTAATAAGCAAGAGTTATCACTCAAACTGTTCTGTTCAGATGTCCCAAATGTATTTTAAAATGTATTGTGAAAAATAAATTAATATCGAAAGCAAACATTTCCAATTTTAATATTTAAATAAAGTTGTACTTGAAGAAACTCTCATTTTGACTCATTCCACCAACCTTTTTTATTCTAAATAAAACGAAAGAAATTATTCGGAAGTGGAATATAGAACAGCCAAAACATTTGGAAATATTTCGAACTCCAAATACAGAACAGCTGTGAATATTTCCTTTTTTTTGTCATTAAGGAAAAGTTCGTATATGTTGTTCGTATATGAATGTTATAACGAAAAAATTATTCTAAAACTTACGGTACTGCTGGACTTAATTCTTATTAAATTTTAAAGCATATGTTCTCTAACCGCACAGCTGATTCTTAACATTTCCCAGAAGGAATTTGATCCCCATTTTTATAAACTCGAGAAAAACTTTTTTAAGTGTTTGTGGTATTTATATTAAACAAACTCAGTTTCTATTTTCATTTTAATACTTGCTGTTTTAATTTTGATTGCACAAAAAAATTAACAAGTTTTTTTGGCAAAATCTCCCACTGTGTGTCATTGATATCGTTATGAACATTACTGTACATAAGTTATTTTTTTTTTTTTTGGTATTAAAAAATTAAATTTTATATTATTTTTATAATTATTCAATAATCTAGCTTTTTTGTATTTTCAATGATGATTCAAAATCAAAACTTTACTGCTAGAGAAAATAATCCTTTAAATCTTTTCCGCATCTGTTAAATGTCAAGTGATCAATGAAACACAAAAGAGGATCTAGTGAACAAAAAAGAAGAAAACACAAATCATTTAATCTAAGATACCACCAACCAGTACGACTAAAAACAATTTTGCTGGGGATTAAATGCACTTTTGATTGTTGTAACTTGCAAGTTGGAACGTTAGTCCGTACTGCATTCAAGTGATGCTGCAGCTGATACACAAACACTTTAATATGACACGCATTATTATATCGCCACACACAAGAAAGATCAACCGTAATAGCGAAATTTTTTTGCGTTTTAGTTGCTAAAAGTAGATCAATTTGATGGTTCAAGCAAAAAACACTTGTCTCGTTATCTCTGTAGACTTCAAGAAATTAAAGCAGTTGATTTTTATTTGTTTTTTTTTCGTTCGACTTTATTCAGTTTGAAATGTCAAATACTTTACTGGTGATTGAGTGTACGACAAATGTTACGTGACCTAAACCACAAAAGTATTAATTTTCAAATTGAAACAACTGAATTAACGAAATATTGGATTGCAGGTATTTTAAATCAAAAATAGCTCGACTTTTAAAATATTCTTAAAACGGAAGTTTTCGATTTATAAATGTTTTTTTGCATTTCATTTTTATTTACATACTCTACGTACTTTGCCTTTTCCGCAATAAACAGCGTTTACACTGTTTGCATATTAAAATTAAGTTTTCGGTTACTTTTTTTCACTTCTTTAGCGTAAGAACGGCACGCGCTTCTTGTGAAATAATCGTTTGTGTTTACACAGTGCAAGTCCACTGAAGCGACAGTTTTGAGTTTCGTAAGCTTTGCGTTAATTATGTGATGATGATCGGTAAAGCAACAAACCGTAACTAAGAATATTTAGTAACAACGGCAGAAAGTTAAAATAAAAAAATTAAAGCTCTTTAGTTGGATGTGAGAGAGTAATACAACAGTTGTCGTCACAGTGGGTCTCTAGAAGTAGAAATTGGAAAAATAAAGTTTACATATATTTTGGAAATAATATTGTAATAAATTAATTCTAAAAGTATGAACCCCAGGGGAAATTCGACGGCAAATAAAATTACGTCCAATATTTGCATTCATATTTTATTAAGGCAGTATATAATATGACCAATGTAATTACAATTACATATAATTTGTGTATAATTGTATTAAATTAGATTTTTTTTTTATTATTTCTACAAACGTCTACCTATTTCTTGTTTCGCTTAAAAGGTTCACAACATCATGTATACTGGTGAATATCCGAATATTGTCGATTCATGTCATTTTCTTTCTTCCTCTAGTATGTCTTCTTTCAATATTTACAAGGCTAACAATTTGCAGTTGCTTATATTGTTTATATTATTTTTTTTTATAATGGATGATTGTGAAAAAATTAAATATTTATTTGGGCCGATAAATTAATGCATGCCATTTACTTTTTAAAGATTATTTCATGTAAATGTTGCCCGCGGCTACGCCGTAGATGATCTGCAATTTTCCAACATTTCGGCCGGTATTTGGCTGGCTTTTCACTGTACACGAGACACTTCACGTATTCCAATCATTGGCTTAAAAAAATGATGTATACATATGGATTTTATTACCAAGCCCATAATTAATTTTTTACAACTACGGTATCATTTTCGTTGGCAATGTCCCCACGTTAAATGCATGGGCGTCTCTTTATTTATGTGACTGTTTCGGAGGGGTTTGAATAATTTGTTGCCAGTTTTTTATTATTGAAAAATATGCAGCATTAAAATATTAGTGCTGATATTCCTGATAGGTATCAGAATTTACTTTCAGTGCCCTCTACTTTCTTTGCACTAATTAATTAATTACGCTTCAATAATTTTTTATTTTTAGAGTTTAACGATTTTTTTAATTTTTGCTGCTTTAACCCACTGTTATAGCTTTTAATTCTTACTACTTGTACTCACGCTCTCTTTACATTTCACACATAAAATATTTTCGATTTACGTAGACTGGAAGTGTTTGTTGTGGGTATTGATAAATGAAAGCAAAAAGAAGAAAAAAGCAAAGAACAACTACAACAAACAATACTCGTATGCTGAAGAAGACATGCACATTTATAATTTCAATCGACCAAATGATCGACTAACTCACTCGCACAATTCCACAAACACTTGTCTTATTTTTACTTGATTTCTTAAAATGAGTAGATCCACGAAATTTAGCGATCCGTAGGAACAACAACAATAACAAGAGAAGAAGCTTAATTTTTTTACACTTGAACTAACTCTCCCAACAAATGCACTGCAATCACATTCATACACACATAATTCAGCAGATACAGTGGTGAGAAAAAGTTTTTCGACAACCTAAGTAATTTTCAGAAGTCTCTCTAGAATATTGAAGTCTTTACCGATTCTACAAATGATGACATCAAGAGCTTTTGCTGCATGGTAAATATTTACATGCATTTAGTATTTCAACAAAGTTTTCAAGCATCGTACGACTGATTCCAGTTAATAGACATTTTTTAAACTCTGAAACAAGCAAAAAAAATTATATAACAAAGATGTGTTATTTTCCTTCTATAAATATTTTAATATTTTCTTCCCCTTACACCGTTGAAATGTCGCTAACTACTTCTTCATGCTTTCTTTCTGCGTGATCGTAGCCTTGGCAAAAAACCCCAAACTACGGCTAATTACAAAATAAAAGATATAAGACCGGTAGAAGCAGAAAAGTGATCATTCTGGCATGCTGGAAAAGTCAAATGAACGAAGCATTATGTGAGCCGAAAAACAATCCCAAAATGACGTAGCAAAAAGTACCCAAGAATACTTAACTATTTTTAAAAAGCACGATTTCAATGATATATATTAGGGTGATCGGCGAAGTTATTCGACTGGGTTTTTCGGGCTTAGAGCCGTCACATTTTTTAAAATGAAAATTTTTCAAATGCCGCCATAATCATCCACATCAATAGTATAGCACCATCCACCATGTTGGCCTGCAGTAAGAATGTAGTTCCCTTGTACTCTCTTGCCACCAGACCAAAACACATCAAACTGAACAATATACACATAACAAGTTCTCATTACAGAGCGACACATTGTCCCCACTAGCTAACATAGTTTAGTAGTTTATCGGTTGTTGGTATCGACTAACTCTTAGATATATATAACATTATAAGCAGGGACGTATTTATAAAAATTTCAAAAAGAAAATTTGCCAACCAGTGCAGGTCCTTTCAGTAGGTTTCTGATTACTAAACATACAGCAAATATATTTCGCTTACTGATCTACACTGTTCATTTCACACATTAACAACTCCTTCTCAATACCCTGTTCTTAATATAATTAATCGATTAAAACTATTATTGGAACAAAAAGATAAATGAATACCACACGGTAAAAGGTTTTATTTTAATTTCAATACCGTATCTTACAAATTCAAAAAGGTATTAAATATATTCTCATTATAGTATTCCGGTTAACCGATTTTTTCATCATTCTAAAAACGGAAAATTTCGATTATTCGAACAATTTGAAATCCGGTTTTTTAAAAATGCCATATAATCCATATCCGTTAAGTAAATATATTTTATGTTAGGAAGAAGCTACTTATACTGAATAAATATCGAATTAAAGAGCTCAACTTTGAAAGAGAAATTATAGAGATTATATGCCTTGAAGCCATATTTATTATTCTTTTAATATTAGCGACGTCAAATATGTTATTTTTTCTTGCCTTTCATTCAATTTCAATAATTAGTTTTTTCTAATCTCAGTTTTAGCACTTAACTTAATTCTCAATTTTTTAAATAAAGGTTATTTGAAGTTACTATAATTTCTTGCATATGCCGTATACTTTTTTTGATCACTGTACAAACGCCATTCGCTTACGGGATTACAACACTTCTAAAACATTCTTAAACCACAAAGTATTGCTATTAATGTTATATTTATCGTTGTTGTAACGATTATAAAAGATGTGCACGTGGAAGCTTTACGCCACACGGTCACGAATGTGCTCCTACTACCATCACGTACTTCGTTTGAATAATAGATGCTTTGTCAATGTTCGAAACTGTCTTTGCCAATATTTTTAGTATTTTTTAACTTAAACGAAAAAAAAATTTATGGTAATCGGCGGAAGATTTTAAGAAAAAAGAGTCTTTAAGATATTCGTAACTCATTTTCCATAGAGTAATCGTTAACAAAATTTTATTTGCCTTTCAAACGCGTATAAATTACAAAGCCTTTACAAAAAAGCTTTTTTACAAACTTTACCTTCACTAACGTTTACTTTCTAACGCATGTTCGCTGTTTAAAGCAATCACGGTTTATTCATTTGTAAATTTCGGTGACTTGCAAACATCGCATCACGGGGACATCTCTTGCAGTTGTTATTATGACACTTTATTCCGTTATTTGTAGATGTTGAAACATAAACGATTTGTTTACGGCGAAGAGAGTGAGATAAGATTTTGAAGTTTATTATCATGATTTTTTTTATGATTTACCTGACCTTAAGGTGGGTGAGTGGTACACTTTGCCCCACTGAAGGAGTCTATAACTTATAGACTTCTTTATTGGGATCTTTTTGGAATAATTCGAGCAATTCGTAATTAATAAGTATCGAGAAATGTTGCAAGAAATTATGTTTATAGTCTTGACTAGCCCTAGCTTTGTTCTACCAACGTACAGATTTCTGTTCGCACAGGGATTTGGCTCATGAAGACTGTCATTTAAGAGAAACATCCACACGTATTATCCACACAGAAGACCATGAACAAATTTATTTTCGTTTTTCTGCCGACGCTCTCTCCATCTGTGACCAAATTTGTGGCTATGCATGACGTAGTGTTAAGGGCATGGTAAATTGCAAATTATTTGACGCAGACCTGCGGCTTTAAAAACATCACTAGAAAAAGCTAGCTAGTCAAGTCGCAATATTGATTGTCACTTCGTATCACCATCAAGAGAGATACATACGTACACTCTCAATTTGTTCATACAGAATTTCCATTGTGGTGTTCGCTGTCCGATAGGTGGGGCCGACATGTCTGAACCACACTTCCACTCACATATCGTTGAATTCTGGACAATAGGTATTGCTTGCCAGTGACTAGATAATAATTAACAAATTTAACAGATCCCATTAAAACAACCTGTCCTCCACAGACTGTCAACATCGACCCGCCGTTATTGGGAATTTTTCAAAAATTGAAGTACAGGATGTCCAAAAAGAGGTGCCGCGTTCTTGGGCTAATTGTACTTTATAGGGTTTAACTGCATAGACGTAATTTTCATACTGACTTCCTTTGCGAATGGAATTCGGCGCACTGAACCCCTTACTTCTTCGATCGTTTCTTCACCTCCCAAAGATCGTGGGCATACGCTGAGCGCTAACTATTGACACCCCGTTTTTGTAATAGGCTCGGGCACGACTAAATCTCCACGAAATAATGTGATGCGCTATCCGTACCCCGCACTTCTCTTAACAACTTAGCCTACGCCTGCTAGAGAGTTTGATTGATAGGTCAAAAAAAACTAACCAGTTGAGATTTTACACTTCGCTCAAAACTTTACTACAAAACAAAATAATCTTTAGGCACTTTTGGCTTAATCTTAATCTATTATTCAAAAATCTAATAATATATTTATGGCATGTGAATTTTGAAAAAACTTTCCAATGCACTATTGGTCAGAGCTGTATGAAAATGTTCGTACGATTTTCAAAAACCCATCATAAAAGTGGCGGTAAGGCGAACGCATCTGATGTAGAAATTATAAAAAAAAACGCAGGGCGGCCCAATTACTCGAAAGCTAACCTGCTTTACGACAGAACAATTTATTTATGTACCAAAAATATATAAAGTTGAAGCATAAATTCGAAAATATAAACAAACGAATCGAAGTACAGTCGACTCTCGATAATTTGAAACTTGTTAATTGAAATCTCCTAATAATTATAACTGAATTTCGGTTCACTTGAAAAGCATTCGATATAAATACAAAAGCTGTGTAATACATACATACTTATATACATATATATGTATGTGTGTATGTATGCATATATCCGTAAGAACGTTTGAAATAAAAAATCGCAAAAATTCAGTCAAACTCTTGTTAATTTGAATTTTTTCTATCTCCCTCTTGATAATTGGGAATCTTTTTTCTGTTTCCTTAAATTTCAAATTATCGAGAGTTTACTGTATTAGAGTAGCTAAGAATGTCAATAAAAGTTATTTTTCCCTCGATCCTAATTGATAACATCATTTTTTAAGTTTTTATGAAAATACGCAACAACAACAACAACGTGAATAGCGTATTGTCTGACAAGTACGAGTATTAAAAAGAATTTATTAATTTAAAAATATAAACAAAAAATACTAATTGAGGATTGCGTTGGCCAAAAACGCAAATCATTTAAATTACTGCCTGTTTTTTTTTTAATAAAAAATATGGAGAAATATTTGCTTAAATAAAATTGGTTTGATGATTGCTTCAACAAAATAAATAATTAACTATAATAAAAAATGTTTATTTAAATGTGAACAACTTATTTTTTCCCTCTTTTTTAACTCCATTCGTTACTCACTTCTAAACGTTTCACTTTAAAACTGGAAGAGAACACATTTTATAAATAATTGTTTAACTAAAAATTATTGTTAAAAAGTTTTCAAATTAACTTTTTATAAACTACAGAAGACATTCGTTATACATTCGGATTCTTATTCTCTTTGTTTATGGCCTCGTTTGCTCTAAATCGCTACAAATTGAACATTCACTTTTTCTCTTTCAAATGACTATCGAATTGAGGTTTTTCTTATCTTGGAAAAAAAATTGTTTTAAAACTAAATATTTGCTTTTTCTTTTTAAAATTGATAAGATAAAAGTTCCTACAGTGAGTGTGTTATACTTATTATTTATGCAGTCCACAACATGTAACGGGTTATCCATTTAGTGGTTTCACTGACAAAACCGGTGGTCTGGCAAGGCTGTCAGCTGTTTAATATGTGTCATATGAAGTGTCGTTTCTTTAGTGAAAGATTTGCTATTTACGCATATGGATCGTTTAATAACCGAAAAACGCGTAAAAATTGAAGAAATTGGAAGCATTACAGATGTGGCCAGGCCTGAGCATGATCGCTCTGTGAGCATTCGCGAAAATATCGCTTCTGTTAGTGAAAGTGTGACGGTTAATCTGAATTTCTTGACTACACGACGTTTTCAGCAATTGGGCCTATCTTACGGCTCATTATGTCGTATTTTGCATTTGGATTTACATCTCCATCCATATAAAGTCTAACTCAAACAACAATTAAAGCCAACTGACCATTCACAATGACGTAGATATGCTGATTGGGTACTAAAGCAACAGCTTTTTCGCTGAAAATTTTCTTCAGCGATAAAGTTCATTTATCACTCGGTGGTTAATTCAGCAAGCAAAACTGTCGCATATCGGGCTTGGAGAACCCAGCAGTGCTTGTGCAAAAGCCATTGTATCTGGAAAAATTTACTGTTTGGTGCGGATTATGGTGTGAATGTGTCATTGTCAATGACGCTGAAAGATCCGTTACTATTAACTCAGAGCGCTATGGCCGTATAATAACCGACTTTTTCGGGATTGAATTGAAGATTATGAACTGAACGATATTTGGTTTCAACAAGACGGTGCCACGAGCCACTCAACGCGACCGATTTTGGCTTTATTGCATGGGAAGTTTTGAGAACGCGTAATTTCACATTTTGGGGACGTCAATTGGCCACCAAGATCATGCGAGTTCATGCCGTTGGATTTTTTTCTGTTGGGCTACGTCGAAGACCGTGTCTACGCGAATAATCCTCTAAGATTGGAGCATTTTAAAATCATTATTCTTCAAGTTATCGCCAAAATACCGCCTGAAATGTACGAAAAAGTTGCCGAAAAAAGTATGTGCAGCAAAAGTTGCAAACTACCTAGTGGCGATCATGTGAATGACATTGTTTTCCGTACGTAAAGGCAATGTCCAAGCATTATAATGAAATAAAAGTTTTATCGAAATCATAGCTTTATGTGTGTTTTATTTAACTTTAGTTTTGAAGCCGAAAAATGGAAAGCCCTGTAGATTAAGTCACTGTTATATATTTGGATTTTGCCCCCTCTAATTCTGGGAGACCTACAAACGTTGTGTTTATTATTATTATTATTATTATTTTACGTCGAAATGGGAATATTTTATTTGTTTGAAAGCTGTTTAATCTTGATTAATTTCTTTTCACAAAATAAAATGTCTTTTTTGTTTTTTTTTTTTTTTTTTTTTTTTTTTTGTAAACGAATTCGGAAATGACTACATATGTTTAAGTAACAACTACGTAGATTAATAACGAAATAAGTCACACATAACATAAACTAAAGTTCGTCTACAATTTCACTTTGTATGGGAAGTCCAACAACTTGTTGAGATGCCAAAAAATCCTTCCGAGTAGGCGAAAACTTCACACATTTCGGCCATATTATTTTGGAAATATTTACTTCGAAATTGATATACAAACCTTTATTGTAAAAAAAATATGTACAGTGAAACTTCGCTTAACCGTTGCTAGGTTACTACCTTAGAGCTAAAAAAAAACATGTTTTTCCAAACTTTCGATGTGATGGTTCCGACGGGGACGGTTCGTTCAAATTGTACTGTTCGGCCCAAAATAGGGGCGTTCCGAAAACTGCTACGCTCTCTTTGTATGGTTGGTCCTATTTTTTTTACGCTGAGCTCAATTTAAAAAATCTAGAAAATTCTTGGAAAAGACACTCTCTCAAAAATGTAGGCGTAGTACACTAAAGGCCACTCCCACTTCTAAAATAAATTCAAATGTAATTATAGCGTAGAAAATTGCTTACTAGGTTTTCTCATTGACATTACAGCTTTGGCAAACAAAAGTGGACGGCACCTGGAAATATTTAAGTGTAAACAAACGTATGTTATAAAAATATTGTATTATTAAAAGTATTATATAAATTTTTTCTTTTATAATTTTTTTTTATAAACATACTACATATTAGAGCGCATCGCTCCCTAAAAAAATACATCAGTGACTATAATAAAACCGCCATTTAAATTTTTTCCCGCCCTTAAATACTGCACTTTTTTGCTTCTTATATTCTTTTGGATCGACCGACTCTAATATGCAAAAATCAAGAAAATATTTTGCAATATTTTAATGGGCGTCATTGAGATATCTTCCATTTTAGAAGGTGATCCGCGCTTCTTTTTTGTGATCCGCAACTCTTTTTTTGTGCGGTGAGCAACCTACTGTAGTCAACATATGTTACGTAGTCCGGTAAGTGAGAGCTACGATATGCATTATATAGTTCCAGTCCATTGAGTTTTTTTCCTTTCCTTTTGTTATAATTTGTACTATTTTTAAAAAATCTTACAAAATAATAGAAAATTGTTTTCTGTGTCATAAAATAAAATCAATAGACCAAGTTACTGTTATAGAAAAAAGTTATAAGGCTTTAAAGTTGTGTGTATTATTTTACACTTAAATAGGGATAACCACAAAGTGAACCTTTAACTATATCCTGATGCATATTACATTTTTTACAAGTGTTCTCAACACATTCGGTCAAAGTTTTTTATTTAATTTTTGTCGTGCTAGATTGGTTAAATGTGTTACTGTGCACTTGTGTAGTTTTTAAAGAAACCAATGAACGATTAAATTTTTTCAGTTGTAAAAATGTAACCACCTCTCACCTGTGGTTTGCGGTTTACTATTAAATTCAGCAAATATATTTATATATTTTTTTCAAAAATATGTATTGAAATACATTTATTGGAAGTGTATAGTTTTATAATTAATTTAATTTAGTTTGTTTCTTTATAACATTAAAAGTAAAGGGTGTCCCAAAATTTAATCAAGGCTTTCCTATGTTTTTTTTACTAATGTTAACCCAGAGTACATATTTTAGGCTTATGTATAAAATAGCACATGTAACCTCCACTGTTTGGCTGCACATACTTTTAATTACCAAAATGACTTAATTTCTCTAATACAGCGCTTAATCTCCTCATTCGATTCATGGGTGAAATTTTCCGTTAAAAAAATATTTTATTTTCTACGCAGAGGCGTAGCGAAATGTAAACTTTAAAGCAGGGATAATTAATCAATAAACTATAAAAAAAAGGTGACAAAATCTCTAAGAAATGAAAATTATTGTTGTTTCGAAATAATTGTATTTAAATTGGGCTTGCGTTGACAATTTGAAACAGATTGTAAGGAGTACTTATCGTATCCAATGTCACAAAATTTATATTCGCCAATAAAATTTTAATTAAGGGCATGTTTCTGTAATACAAGCGAGCGATTCGTCTAAAGAATTTGTGCAGAAAAAAATAATAGTCAGGAGTTCGTTTGTGTTACAGAAACAGGCCATAAGAGTTTATTCGGCTAAATAAGTTAAATCTGTGATTGCTCTTGTTTTTAAACTTGAATTTTCATACAAAAATTAAGTGAACTTTTAGGAAAAATAAGCTCAATCTACAATCACGTATATATGTTTATTGCACACTAAGGGTTTCTTTATATAAAAATGTTAACAAATCTCAATTGTCACTAGCTTTGTAAATAAAAAATATCGCTGTTTAAAATGCTAGCTGCTAAATAGCAATAGCAGAGAAAAAATATTCTGCTGTGCTATAAATTCTACACGTTTTATTCACAATGATTTTGCAATCGCAATTAGCAGTAGTAAAAGATGAAGTCAAAAATATTTTCTGCTACATAACAGCACTTCTTTTTCCCTAATTTATTTATGCTATTGCCAATGCTCGTAGAGCAGCGAAAATAGCACCGGCACAAATATAACAACAATGAAATAATACAGCAACCGTGCTTTGTAAAGGACTTTTAATAAGGAATTTTTTAATACACTTAATTTAATTTATTAATATTTAGGTATTAGGAATTCTATTGGGTATAGTATAGCTTTCTTTTCTAAGTATTCAAGTTGTTAAAAAAAAAATCAACCCTCATAATAATTTATGGCAGAACTAAATGCACATTTGGATTTAATCCTTTAAAAATGAACAAACAGCAAGAGCAAGAAACGTGTCAGCAACTAGTTGATAATGCTGTGCTGTTTTCTTTTTTGAATAGCAAAAGTAATATCGTAAATATTTTGCTTTTGCTGTTCAGAAATAAATCTTTATTTAATTTGCTTCTAGTGTGCTGTTTAAAAAATGATTGCAGCTTAAAACTGCGTAGTGTTTGCTAATGTTGTGGTATTTTTAATACAAGCTTCATAGCAATAGTAATTAACAATTATATCTAGCATTTTTGAAACCCTGTAAAATTATCTCAGATAAACTTTATTCTAGTTTTTTGACCTTTATTATTATTATGATGTCTAATTTATAATAAGGAAGATTTTATTGATGACCTGGAGCTCAGAAAAATTAGACATCATTATCTCAGATATTTTAAACAAATTTTGCATTGAAAGAAGCTAAAAATCGAACAAACAAATTGAAAAAATTTGTAGCAAAAATTTAGAAAAAATTCTTCCATAAATCATCTTATGATCTGCAAAATCGATTTCATAAGAAAACCAAACGTTTCATTGAATCTGTAATCACCTTTAAATTTTTATCTAAATATGATTTGCTATCAAATAATTTTGAATGCTAATATTTTACATCGTCAAGTGGTCGGTATTTCAGCGAGGACTTCTATGATCAGTAAAATAAATGATCAGTGAAAATAAAGTTCATACGGACATTTTTAAAAATCTCTATTATCTAATAATTTCGTATAATAAATCTTTTTTAATTCATTAATCGTTTATTTGTAATTTGTATAATGATTTCGAAAAGCCGCCACACTTAATTTCTATTTAATTACAATTTTCATTTCGCCTGATTTTTCATTTACAATTCCATTATCAGCGAGATCACTGAACTTGACTAGATGATTATGCTGATTGTTACACTCCAAGCAGTCTCTTGTATTATCGAAGCCATGAGAACATTTTGCACAGATTTGTTGTTGACCGTTTCCATTATGACTGGCAGCCACTGATGAATGCTTTGTGTCACATTTAGCAGTCAGTGCGGGTTTGTAACAACAGCGGCAGATAATAAAGACTAGTAGTAGAGCAAGTGAATATTTACAAAAGAAATCAACAATTAATTGTATTGGTGAATGCAGATACTTATTAATGATTAGCGAGCAACTTACTTAGGGAAGAACCGCTTAGCAGCGAAAGTAGCAATGTGGCAATTAAATAAACAAGATTAGTATTGTCATGAATTGGCGCACAAACAGCTGCCTCATTGTAAGACTCCATATTTACTATAGCAGCCTCAGGGTTTCTCACCAAAAGTTGCCTGAAATGTGTATTTTTTTTATTAAAATATATTTTTCTTTCTTCAATAAAACTTTGAACTTACTCTTGCATTTTCTTGTAAGTCACCAGGTGTTGCTGGTCGTAGGCATAAATCCAGGCTCTGCAGCTTAGACTTTGATTTAAATTTGCTCTCCCTTGCGAAACCTGTGGCACATAAGTCATTTTTAAAACATTTATAATAAACCCCGTCGTTTGACTCAATTCATATTCCACTTGCTGCTTACTTTTGCCCGAATATGCTTTGAAAGTCACTAAGCTGTAAAAGTCCGAACTCAAACCTTTGACCACGGCAACTGTACGAGATATTAAACCTTCACCGTATTGATCAGTAGCCAGTATAATTAATTCGGTTTGTTCGTTTTCGCTTAGCGCCTGATCTTTGGGATATATTTTACCTGTTTTTGGTTCAATATCAAAGTAAGGATTATCTTTCATGGTGAATTTAATTTCAGCATTGAAACCTAAATCTCTATCAAAAGCCTGTATTTGGGTCAAGTATTCGGGGTATATGTCTAGAGTAGCATTGCCAGATGGATAACCCAAATAAATGGGACCTTCAGATATGTTAAATTCTGGCGCATTATCATTTATATCGTCGATTTTCAGGTACAGCCACATTATATCGGGAGAATAGGGTATGTCCTGGTAGAAAGTTATTTCTGTTGCACGCTCCTCTTCCGGCTTGGGAATGTCAATGGTGAGATTTCGTTGGCTGTTTTCTTTATCACATTTTAATTTTAGTTTAACCATGACTTGGGGTTCTGACATATTTTGAAATATTTCATCCTCCCGATCTATGGATATGGCATCTAATATGTTGAAAATGTAGTTGACATGAACGTATTCTGGCGGAAGAATAAAATTCGAAACATATGAGAAAATACTCCAATTTTGTGAATAGTTCTAGCAGATGTTTTTCTTAGATTTGTCGAACATTAAATTAATGAAATTGTCTTTGTTTGGCCCTACCCCTACACTATTTCATATTTTTTCTAATTGGTACCTTCTGGGTCAAACTTCCGACCCCAACTATTCCTTTGCAGATAATAGCAGGACTTGCTATTCGTCTTTATTCGGTAATAGACCAGACCTTTCGCCACTAATAGCCGTCAGGCACAATATGAACAATAAACTCAACCGAGATCTTGTGATAGGTGTAAAAGGGGTCTTGCAGACAGGTTAGATTTTAATGGACGTAGGACCTAATGTTGTGTGCTTATATACTTACCGACGCACGACAGATTATGTTACTTCACCTGAAATTATGGGTGATGTAAATATTAAGGAATCAGAAGTTGTTGGTGTCCTTGGCATGAAAATTCAATGTGATATTCGTTGGACCAGTCACAAGCTTGAGCTCGCCAAAGAAGGGTTTTTAAAACCATTCCATTTCTAGCCGACCGAGTATGGATTGAAACTCCCATTTGTGGGCCAGGGCTTCAAAGTTTATTTTGTTGCTTCTCGACCGCAGGGACACTGACTACCTGGAACAGCGACGAAATGTGGGTTTTGAGTGTCATTGTTCTTTTGTTACTACAACAGAATGTAATCATTAGCCGTAAGTTGAAAACACTCCCTGCATGCGAGAGTTTCAGTCGAATGTCCAAAAACACCACTCTTGCTACCTTCCTTTCCCTAAACGTTTCACTTAGCTCCATGAGTTGAAGTCAACCTTCAGCTGGGCACAAAACAAGAGCGCTGATTATCTCGATTTTCCAAAGAAAACTTTGTTTAAATTATGAAGCTTAAATTTAAAGAGCACACTTCGCTCGGGAGAGCTTCATGGTAATTGGGATTTGGATCCAAATCGTTAAGAAAATAAGTTTGAAGTGGAGTGATCCATAGAACGTAAACTAGTGATAAAATAATTTTTCTGGGCAGAGCAAATCAATTATTGTTTACCACTGCAGAGCAATGATCATTGATAATATGAAACGCTAGAAGTGATCGACGACTTCAATCGACATTACATACTAAAGAAATCGGTGGATAAATAAATAACGCCAATTTTATTGCAATTAAATAATTTTACTATGTTTTATTGCACCGTGAGTAACAACAATTTGTGAGATCTTACGGCGTTTTTGTTTCTCAAATAAAATGTTGCCTTGCTAAAGAGAACATCTTAGTATACTTTTAAAAGTTGGGGTTTAATACAAATCATAAAGGCTAATGCTTTTCAGCGGCATTATGAAGGGTACTATCTAAAAAAAAACACCTTTTGTGGGCGTAAACATATTCCGAGTATACCAAAAGGGCAAACAATGTAACACATTTAAAGAAAACACCATTAAAGTGTTTTATAAAAATTCCTTTTTTAAACGCGATTTTTCTAAAATCCCAAATCGCCCATTTGAAATAGGTTCCCTACACTACCTACCCTTATCGTTTGGCCACATATCCACTATATGAAATGTACAATTCTCATTGAATTTCATATCCAAGAGGCCATAGTTTGGTTTTTCTTCATCCACATGTAGAATCATTAAAGTTTTTTCCACTGTAACTCCTTCATATACCGTCGTACACTCTTCCCTCTGTTGAACTTTTAAAAGAGCTTTTACAGCAGCACGCTCATGTGTTACTATATTTTCAGCTGTTATATTAAACAGATAATTTCCCTCCTCAATCCCACCATACAGAGTTAATTCTCCCGTAAAGGAATTTATAGACAGCCGCTGGGCTAGAAGATCTAGAGTAATAATGAAATTTAAATTTTATACATCTCATGTTCTCGAAAGATTTAACTAACCGTTTTCCACACCTAAAATGTAGCGTATTAATGGATTGCTATCTGAACTGAAGGCATTCACCACTCCCAAAATACCGGTTTTATTTGTGTAGATTGTGAATATGTAGCTACTGCTGGAAAATTGTAGTGGATTGGGTCGCAGCGTGAGGGATGGGGGACATTCTAAAATTACAAATAAAATGTGTGTAAAAGCATTTATTATTTTTAAGTCTAAAACGTATCAGGTTCGTTTTATTTACAATGAAAGAAAAATCAAAACTTAATGCAGAATCTCTTTTCATTTGTGTCTTTACCACGAAGTCATATTTGTAGGAATAAAATAATAAAATATCGTCAGCAAACATTATAATTTGTCCAGTTAAACCAAAATTTTCGATATCCTCTTTCTATCAATCTCAACATATTGCCTGCCTTCTTCTATTTATACAAAAAACTACCTTTAATGTCTAGCTTGCCACCAAAAATTCCCTAATCTTTTAGTTTATCTATCAACATTTTATGATCAACTTGGTCAAATGCTCTACCTACACCTGGTTTACCATTAAATCCTTTATCTAAACCTTCACATATTGTATTCAATGTGGTGGATAACGGCTTCATCAGTTGCACTCTCAAATTAATATTAGCTTAACATATTTTAATTTTTTAAACATTTTCGTAGCTGACCATGAATAATTTTTTCATAAATCTTTGCTATAGCAGATAACACAGCGATTGGCCTGAAATGTTCAGTTCTTTAGTACCGGGACCACTTTATGTAATTTAAAAGCACCAGGAGGAACACAACTATTTAACATTGAGTGAAAAATGTTTGCAAGATGAGGTGATAAAACTTCAGAACACCTTTCGAGTAACTGCCTAGAGGTGTGTGTTGCCAGGACTTGTCGTTTTTAAATTCATTATCACATTTCGAATCTCATCGATATATGATTCTTCCACGCGAAAACGTCTGTTAGAATGCCTCAGTGTTCTCATTGAATTGCGTGAATCATTCGAATATGTT
This sequence comes from Phania funesta, assembly GCA_963932375.1. Classification (NCBI taxonomy): domain Eukaryota; kingdom Metazoa; phylum Arthropoda; class Insecta; order Diptera; family Tachinidae; genus Phania; species Phania funesta. The sequence continues at coordinate 74,379,505 of OZ010656.1, forward strand.
TGTTTCGCTCTATGGACAGCATTTATGAAATACTCATTTAGAAGAGAACATTTAGTTTGGTTATCGTTTACATATATGCGAGCCTGATTTGTCAACTATGCTAGTGACTTTTTCATTACACCGACTCATAACGTTATGCATTAATATCCAGCAACTATACATCTCCTCCAAATCCTAACAAATTAATTTCATAATAAAAATTCATAGACTCTCTTGTGGCTCCTCTTATAACTTTACTAACTCTTTTTAATTTATCAGCAATGCCATCCATCATCAACATTATTTTTTTGATTCCTATTGCAACAGAGTTTCAATCAAATTGCTCAATTTATTATTTGAAATCGTGTGTGGTAAATTCAGCTCAATTAAGGCCTTAATTAATGGCCTAAAAATCCTAATTAAGCAATTCAGGTGCATGTCTGAACATGGTATAATACTAATATATATCGTGTCACTTCGTTCATTTTAAAGATACAGGTAAATATGGGTGATTCAGTCAGAGAGATATTAGAAACATTTGCGCATACGACTATCACTTTTTCTTTCTAAATATAACACGCTGAAATATAATTATAATTTTTTTTTTTTTGAAATATGTTAAAAACTCTCAAGTGATATTTTTGGCTCTTAAGCCATGCAACTCCTGAAATATAATTTTCATAAAACACTTTCATACCTTTGATTGGTAATTCAATTAAAACCATTAAAGTGTCATTAAAACCACCATCCGATCCAGATAATTGTGCTTGCAAAGTCATGTTCAGCAGGTGTTTGGTAGCCAAAATATCAGACGTTATAGGAGTTTTGAGTACAACATTAATTTCTTGGCTTGTAAAGTTGGCTTTAACATCAAAATGCACAGAATAATCTACAATAAAATGAAACTCGAATATAAAAAATTAACAACTGCAGCTAAAAAATAAAATACCTCCTCTTAAACGAAATTTAAATTCATGCAACTCATCTCTCACATCATTTGTCACAGCAATAGATTCCATAGAAAGTTGTTGACTACCATTGCGAATAAGTACACTACCCTTCACCAGGTGGGCGAGAAAGACATCCTTTTTCAGCTGCTTGTTCACTTGAGCCACATTTATTATCACACTGGCAAATGCATTAAGATCCCTATGTTTCGCTTCCACAATCATCAAATAAGAAGTTTTTAATTGAAGTTCAGGTTTTGTTAAATTATCCAAGTTCGCTTTAATTTCTATACGATTTTTATTTTGCACCACATAAAACTGATCACTGTCCTTGCCACTTAAATTGTACTCAATTTCTTGTGGATTAGGGACGTTTGTTTTTAACTCTATTGATTCCAATTCCAAATCATATGTTTCATTCAATTGGCCCACGTAGAGAGGCTTTTCAAATTGAAACATCTGCTTTGACGTTACGTTTTTTATTTGAGGCAATTTGATGACAATATGCGTCACGGATGATAAGTTTTCCCATAACGCTTGCAAAGTCAACTTTAGATAACCGATGTCATCAATGGCTTGCCATGTAAAGCTTTGATTTAATTGTAGTTGAAGGCTAAAGTTTTGTATGGTTAAGAAGAAGAAATCATTTAAGCTTTGGAGGGTGAATTCTATGTCTGGTTGGTATGTGTAGTAATTAAAGCTGATGGGATTTATATGCAATTCACCCATTTCATCGATGTTGCCTTCGTAATAGGAGCTCATGAACTTGAAATTATCTGTTAAAATAAGGAAGTAAATGCTAAAATGCCTCAAGGCTATCCTTCAAGATCTAAACTTTATTCGAATAATAATATTAAATTATGTACGCAAGCTACTCCTTCTTATTATAGATTTAGAAAGTAATAAAACCCCTGTAAGTCTGCTTTTCTGTAATTTTTTATTTGCTCTTACAAATATTTTGTTTTACAATCCTTACAATGTAAATGGGGTATATCAAAAAAAAATAAAAACTCTAACTGTATCATTTAGCTGCCCTCCGCAACACCAATTCTGACGCAATACAAAGCAATAAAACAGTCATCACTAACATCTACAGCTGCCAAATCTGGATACCAGTCGATCTCCAGTTTTAATAAAGACTTGTCCGTGCATGTGGATCTCTGTGTGGGTGGACGGACATTATTTTCTCCATTACAGGGATGATTTATGAAGCCTCGCCAGAGGCGGTTTTAATTCCCCAAGGAAGGAATCCGGAAGAGTTGGACCTTGAGATTCCGATAGGGATGCACAATAAAGGCTCGCAGGATGTGGAAAGGTTAATATATGCAGGAACTCCGGAGTTTATTAAGAAATGGACATGAAAACCTCGCAAGGGCGGGTCAGTCTCCAAAGATACTCCTGCGGAAGAGGCTTAGACGGTAGCGCACATTGTGTGGGAATGTCCAGCACTGGCTAGCATAAGGCTTAGGTACACGGGCAGACACTTGTTAAATGTAAATGCCATGGAGGACTTAAGCCTTAGATAACTGCTAGCAATTAACAAAAGACTCCGTGATGAGGAAGAAGGTCGACAGTCTGAAATCACTACAGTCGAGAATAAAGACTAGTGGTAGCGCGAGACTTGAATGAGAGTTAGGTAGTCGTATATTACGAAACGGTTGCCTAAAATGAATTCGATATCTCCCCTAGATAATAAAAAAAACCATCTAACAATCCCTACAGAAACACCCAGGCTACAAGCTTTACCTGTTACTTATTCAAATCTAACAGATAACTCCTTGACAAACAATAAAACACCAACCAATTGATACAAATTTCTCAGCACGAAAAATGATACTGAAGATGGCGCATAGTCGAAACCACACTTGACATGCGATGACGGAAATTCGTACTAAAAATTGCAGGTGTATATAAGCTTGCCATGCCATTTGTAATGTCTACAATATTTATTTACTGCCTCATAAAATATATGTATATACAAATATTCTAAATCTTTACGGGTAGGAAAGCTCATTTAACGATATTCGCCTGCCAGAACTTGAAATCAACTTTCTGAACGCCCAAGATTTGATCAGCGCGTTTGAGGAATTTTGGATATTTGAAATCAGCAATATCGGGCCACCAGTTCCCGAGATATGGCCATCTTTTGTATGTTGGTTTTTTGTGTTCTTACTCCAGCGGGAAAAGATTATCCATAAGCCCATAAAATATAAATATTATAAATTCTCAGATAAGTTCCTGCGAAAATTGAAAAAAAAATATCAAAATTTTACTCAAATTTAATATTCACCAGAAATTTGCTAATTCACCAAAAGATCAAAAATTCCAAAAAGAAATTTTAAATTATCGAAAAAATTGAACTTGCAAATCGAAATTTCAGCAAAAGGTTTTGCAACCGATTTTTTCCAAACTCCGAAATTTAAATAAAGAAAATTCAGCAACATAAATATTTCACCGAAAATTTAAATTCTAGGAAAATGTCAAAATTTAAAAAAAATTAAATTTCAGCTTAAATCACCAACATTCACCCACAATTTTAAAATTCACCAAAAAATTTAAAATTCTTCAAGTCTATATAATTTACCAACAAACGCAATTAAACACAAAAAACCCTACAAACAATTTTACCAAAATTCTAAATTCGCCACAAAACCTGAAATTTTCCAAAAATTTCAAATTACAAAAAAAAATTCGTAAAAACCGAAATTTAAAAAAAACCGTAAATCAGTTTTAACTAAACTGTAAAATTTTACCAAAAACAAAACTTTCATTAAAATGTATTTTTATTATTGTAAAACCTATTTGTGTATTTTGTAAAGAAAAATATTAAACATTTTAATTTTAGCAGAAATTTCAAAAAAATTAAAAATTTACAAACAAAATCTGTAAATTACTAAATAACTAAAAACTAACAAAGACTCTAAACTTTCAAATAAAGACTGAATTATACAAATAACTATCAATAAATAAAATTTCACCAAATTTTAAAATTTCACTACACATTGCATCAAAAATGTCAGGTTTCACCCTGACGAAATTTTACCGAAAAATCGATATTTTATCAAAAATGTGGAAATTACACCAAAAATCAATATTTTACCAGAAACCACAAATTAATATTTTCTATAATTCGGAAATTCAACAGAAAATCAGAAATTAGCCAATAAATTTCAAAATCACCAAAACAAATTTTAACCATTAAAAACCAAAAGTTTTGCAAAAATCAAATATTAAACCGAAAAATCCAAACCAAATTTCCATAAAAAAGCGGGAATTCACCAAAAGTTCGGAAATTCTTCAAAAAATCTGAAAATAACCAACATAAATTCTAGCTTCAAAACACCGATATTTTGCTGAAAACCTTAAATTTCACAAAAAAAAGTAACGAAAAACAAACTTCATTAAATATAAAAAAGTAACGCCAAATTTCACCAAAATTTCTAAATTTTATTATATAAGGTCTGTTCCAAGTGCATAACAAAACAGTCCGAACTAGTCCGAGTTAGTCCGAACGCGTTCCAGATAACAATTTTTGTGCAATTTTGAGAGAAAATGAGAGAGTAAAATTTTTCATTTCCTGTACAAAATCGTCCGAACTTTTTCTTTGGATAAGTTCGGACTAGAATTAAATTATCAGCTGTGTTTTGTTTATATTAAAAAATCAATAAATGTTTAAATAAAGGAAAAAAGTTTTTATTTTAAATTTATTAAAAAGCAAAACGGAAAATTTTTTCAATAAACTTGAAGTCGTAAGTACATATATTTGTGCATATTTATCACATTATTTAATAAAAAAAATTGCTTTTATCGATCAGTTCAGAAGTTACGGACAGCTGATGGCTGCCAATGATGCAAATGTTTTGCTTTTAAAATATCATGCATTTTAAGCGTAAAAAATTACTAAAATAAAATTTATTTGTGGTTTTTTGCGTTGCAGTAATTTCGGACAACTTTGGCACATTCGGAGAGTAATTTTCTTTTTACTCTCAATAGTCCGGACTATTTTGTTATGTACCTGGAACAGATCTATAATTAGAAATTATGTCAAAATTCGAATTTAATCAAGAAATCAACAAAAATTTAAATCTCACCATAAATATAAAAATCACTCAGAAATCGAAAGATTTGCCAAAAAAGGTAATTAAAAAAATTAAAAAAATAATTGAATAAAACAACATCCCTAGCTGGTTGGAAATGCTTAACTTAAAACAAAAAGTAAAATAACGCGAGTAAAATTGGTGGCAATATCACCAATTTTCGTCAACAATCCCTTGCACCGGATGAAATCTGTAGTAATTTCTACATTTTAGTAGTTCGTACTTGCGTGAAGGGTATATAAGATTCGGCACAGCCGAATATAGCTCTCTTACTTGTTAACCCTTTATTTGTCTTACAAATTTTATATTCACATAAATTTATTACGTACTTTTATAATCCGCCATATCAACTAAAATATTTGCGATTCCAACATCCGTTAGACTGTTAAGCTCCGCCTTTACTTCCAATTCCCAAGTTTTGTGTTGAATTATATCGCTTCTACTTATATTTTCCGGATTCCATATGATGTCGACGCTACCATCTTTATTATCTTGTAAGTGGAAAACTTGTATACCCACCCCATCTAGAGAGAATTTCACTTCCGGTGTATAGGTGCCATTGGAAAGCCGCACTTGCATTGGCTCCATGTTGAAGTCGAGCTTAATTAAACCCTTGTAAAGGGTTTGAGTGAACATGGGTTTAGGCGGCAGACTGCGTTTGGGATCAGCACGTATTATTACGGATGCTTTGGTACTTTTCGGTGGATCGCCACTGTCCTGGGGGAAACAAATTATGTGCTTGTTCGCGAAAAATTGTATTCGAAAATTAGATTATAATTACATATATAAGAATGCTATTGAACCTATGAAACCTAGAGCAATCTTCATTAAATGTCTAAGTTCAACGTCGTTTGACGTTAAATGATCGGTTTACTTTATGAGAGTTCTAGTTCAGGTCTCGCACTGTTTGAGTTTTGTTTTAGTTTAGTTCTAGTGCAGTTCTACTTGCAGTCGATGTAGCGGCTTGATCTGTTTTTCACTGTGCTTATGTAGAGGGTTTTGCTGTAGAAACTTTTTACAAAAACGGTTTAAGGTAATACGTCCAAATAAAAGCTTCCCGAGATATGTGCATATTTTAGTACCTATTCATTGACTGAATCATCAATATTATGGGACGATTCCACTATAGCTGAAATTTGGTATAACCCAACCGCGTATAAACATTGAAGTTAAAAGACATTCTATACATATACACATAAACATATACATTTACAATATCCGCACAAAAACATGTTAAAATAGGGCCAAGTTCCTATCCAAAAATTTCGGCCATTAGAAGTACTGAGATCAAAATGAGGACCAAGTCCTTCAAATGTATAAAAATTTTTTAACTTTCTAATATGGAAATGTATTATGAGGAAAATGTTACCAGGGTAGCAAGCTGCCTATGAAGAACTTGGTCCTAATTTTGATTTCAGTACTTTTAATGGCCGAAATGTTTGGATAGGAACTTGGCCTTATCATTTATGTTTTGCGTGAATTAGTTTTTCGATAACCTTTTGCTTTATACAAATATATTTTTTATTACTTTGGGAAAAGGATAATTTGTTTTTAAGCAGGTACAATTTCATTGATAGGCCTACCAAAGAATGCCCTCAAGGAGGGCAATCCTATGATTACTAGTCATCCACAAACTTTAGCAAAATCTCAACGATCTCGGATACGGTTATTCCATTAATATGGTGGGAAGCAAGTTTGACCGCAATAACCGGTCGAATGTAGCTAGTTACGCATGACTGGTGTCAAGAGAAAAACCTCTTTGTAAATCCGAACAAAACTACCAGAAGAAGGAGGCTGGAGGCCTTGAGATTGGGGGACACATCCTTAAAACTATCTAAGGTTATATAATACCTGGGATTAAATCTAGGTAAAACTCTTACTTGGAAGAACCACTTATCAAATAAAACCTCTCTAGCATGGGTGGCCAAAGGTAAAATAATTATAGGCCTCAACATCGAATAGTCTGCTTGAGTGTAATGAAACCAATGAGAATTTTCCAACGCCAGCCTTAGGAATGATGACTGCATTCACTCCCCTTCATCTTGCAGTTTAAAGGTCAGCAGCTAGAGTGGCCTTAAGACTTTTCAATCTAGCTCACCGTAAAGAAAACAATCATGCTGGGTATGGAAAGATTCTAGACGTCGTCTGAAATTCTCCATGTCTCGCTGTCTCCGATAAGACGAGAATAGAAGGCTAGACTTTCCCAAAAACTTTAAATTGATCAGCGAACGCTCAGCTTCAGGAAACAATGAGATAATTGAAGAAAAGGACTTACAGTTGGTACACGGATGGGTCCAAGATGGAAGATGGCAGTGCTGGAGCGGAAATTGTAGGGCCACATTTCCGACAAGCTTTTGCAGCGGAAAAGCAGCTTCCATATCTCCGAATGAAGTCCACGTTTATGAGTACTGCGGTACAAGATGTATATTATAGGGACACTTGCGATAGCTCCAAAATCTTTATCAAACTACTCGTTCCAGTTAAAGTTGATCTGGTTCAGTTGCTCTAATGTGGGTACCGGGACATGAGGTGCATGTACGCAATGAAATGGCAAACTGTTTGGCTAAAATGGGAGCAGAAACTATTTTTATAGCTTCAAAAATAACCTAGAGGCGAAGGGTAAAAACGAGGTATACTCGATTACTGGAGAGTCCAAACAGGAATCTCGCAATATCTGTGCCAATACGGAAAAAGTACCTGTGTGTGATTTTGTTGGTTTACTTCAGAGCAATTTAAATTTTAAACTTGATTTTCTAGAACAGATCCCTTTTTAAGACAGGCTGCTAGACAACCACTTACGTTCTTCTAAGATCTTATTCCTAATCAAAGTTAAGTTACTGTTCCAAATGAAAAAAATAAGCTGAAATTTATTTAAGTTTAAGGCGGCCCAAGCAGTTATTTCTTATTTCAACAGATGTTAAGGTAGATGGAGGCTATTCTAAATATAGGCAGAAATGATATTAAACTCTACACAAAACTGTTAACAGGACACTGCAGACTTAACCATCACATGAATAAAATAGGTGTGGTAAAGAGAGATTGCGGCAGGAATCACTACCTTCTAAGCCAAGGGGAACAGGAAACATCGGGCATGCTTTATGCGATTTCTCTGATGCAATATAGAAACGACAACTTTGATCATTTTATTCTGAGTATAAGGCGATTTTGCACTAAAAAGTTTTTTTTACTCACTGTTGCAACAATTTCAAACTCAATCGCTTGCGGCAATTCCAACAAGATCTTCTCAAGAGTTAAACTAGCATAATGAGTCTTCTTATCAGCACTTGTAACATTCTTAGTGCCAATGATGATGTAATGTTGCAATGAATCATTCGAAGTGAATGAAATTTGATTGTGTGTTAAATCATCATCTTTGGCCGTTATCTCTAGAAATGCGGTTAAATCGAAGCCGGCAAAAATAGGTGTGGGCACAATAAACTCATAAAAACTTTTCGAAAATACGGGACTAAAATAGTTGCCTTCTTTCAGGGGCTGAAAGAAAATCTAATGTGAAAGAAAAATAAATCACAATTTAAAAAAAATATTCTAAAATCATAAAACACTTACCACAACCCTTTCCTTGCCCTTGCCACAACCTAAATTGATTTTAAGTGAAATTCTGGCTGCCGTTTGTTCTATGGCATAATTTTCAAATTGTTCGGTAGTGAAGAGTATTAAATTTTGTGTCTCATTTAGATTTGCAACTTCCAAACGGGCATCAATGTACTTGAGCTCAAATTCATTATTGCTGGTCGATAGAATTTCATTGATTGTAACATTTTCATAGACTTTTATTATGCCACGTAAAGTTAAGTCAATGGGGTCATTAAATATTGAAGTGACTAATTCATCATTTGTACAATCTGCCGACAGAAAAAAAAACAATTTTCTCTAACCACAAGCAACGGGGAAGTGTGTTTAATTTGTCATATTACCTATCACACTTGTATTTGTTCTTTGGCCCAAACACTTCGAAATTAGTGTCATCCAATAGAGCAACCATATCGTTAGTTTCATGCTGTTTTTATATTTCATTTTGGAAAAGAATCGCCACTTCTTCATTGAACCACTTCCTAACTTTAAATGATTTTTATTTTCTTTTCTATAGACGAAATTTCAAATTATTGATATTTTTATCATAAAATTAAATTTAACAAAAATAACGACAACATTATTGATAACCATATAAAGTTAGTATATTTATCTATTTCATATTTATTTTGTTAGAGAAAACATGTGTATTTGGAATATTTTCATGCAACATCACAACCATTTAAAGCCATGAAAGAATTAAAAAACAATTTAACTTCAAAAGAGCAGCACATGTTTCATATTCATATTTCTGGTTTCTTATCAGACCAACATTATGGGAGTGGAATGGGGACCCTATTGGTGTGGATTACTGGGTTCTAATGATATTCAAACGGTGTGCGCACAGAGAAATGATGTTACCTTAATACCCCAGCTTTAGTCCATATATAAAACCTTTCTTAAATGGGCATAACTGTATAGATATGTGGAACGAGTTTCCATTATCCCTTGTCAAATTTGATTTGGTGACATGCCGTTCCAAATATCTATAGCAAATCACCCTGTCGGAATATCAAATCAATCTTAAAAGAAATACATTAAAATAAAAGCCAATCACTCCTTCTTTAAAAAACTCTACAACAGGTGACTAACGTTTACTTACGAATACCGATCAGATCTGCAGCCGTATTCTGTAATTCACTAAAGCTAAATCTCTATCGCTAAAACTCTATGATTTCACTTCTTTAACGAGACTTGCTAAATTGGTCAGCATAATTGACCAAATGTGTCCTCAGTCGGGAGAATCGTGCTCAAATTTCAGCGAACCGGGTCAGCAGGAAATGTGAAAACACCTCTGCATGCCCGCCCGGTTCGTTCTGCGGAAAACATTGCTGTTGTTTGCGTGTGGCCGAAGAGCCGTCAACCTTGACTCGTCCTCATGTCTAAGAATTGAACATCTCACAAACATCAAATTGCTGCAAATTTTGAATAAAGATTTGAATTTACACGCTTATAAGGTTCAATTAACTCAAGAGCTGAAGCCTACTGACCATTTTAAGCGTCGTTAATACGCCGAATGGTTGCTTGAACAGACAGAAGTGAATGGTGGCTTTACAAAGAAAATCATCTTCAGCGACAAAGCACACTTTCACGAGTGATTGTTGAAAAGCCTGGATGCAAAGAGTGAATGCTTGATTCTTCAAAAATTAGGTCGGCTAAGCAGTGGCCGTGAATGGTGTTCGCTATCGCAAGACGGACCTCTTGTGACTAGAAATTGAAGATACATATGTACCTGGACGATATGTGGTTCCAACAGGATGGTGCAATTTGTCACACAGCCAACGAAGCAATGGCTCTTTTACGCGAGAAATTAACTCACGTTGTGGCGATGTTAGTTGGCCGTTACGATCATATGCTTTACACCGTTTGACTTCTTTCTTTGGGGATATTTAAAATAAATATAAGTCAAGAACGATTCAAAAGCCAAAGGATGAAATAATTCGGCACATTAACGACATTCTAATTATCGGCCGACGGATAGAGATTTGGCCGATGTTTTGTTTCACACATAATTGCCATAGATCTTTCTGTCACATTAAAAAATATGGAGATAATTCTCTGAAAACTTTTTGCTCTATTTGCAAATAACATCGTGGGTTTTGGTTGAACCACCCAAACAAGCTCATTCAATATTTGGAAGAGTACAACAAATTGGCCCATCAAAAATACAAAAAACCTTCTTCACGCTTTATGAGAGATGGTCAACAAATTGAGATATGAAGTTTAATCTTTTTTTTTTAGCTTTAATGACATAAATTGAATTTTAAGTTCATAGAAAAAAACTATTAAAATCAATAAAGCTTTCGCTGAAATTCCAAATTAAAGCACACAGTGCGTATATTACACGTAACCATTCGCGCTGTTTTTGCCCTCCTCATTACTTTGCTTCCTTTAATCATAAACACTTGAAACATAAGGACTCTACGTATAGGTTAACTCATAGGCCAAGATTGAAAGTTTTATCATAAAAATCGTAAAAATGTAAAAAGTGCATATTTTTGACATATTCACTGACTCACTGATTAACTGACTCACTGATTAACTGACTCACTGCTCCACTTACTCATCAATATTAGAGGGCACTTGCACTGTAGCTAGAGAGCTGAAATTTGGTATACAGGTAGGCCTTAGGACACAAGTAAACAGAAAAATCTGAAAACAGGAACTCTTTATCAGGGGTTCTAGGGTTCGCTCTTATTTGTATGGAGCATTTTCGCTTTAGGTAGATAGCTGATTAAAAGAGGTTTTATACATACATTAACAAACAAAAATAACTTGGAAAAAGGACTCAGATCCGCACAAAAACATAAATGTGAAAATAACGCCAAGTTCCTATCCAAAAATTTCGGCCGCAAAACGAATCGAGATCAAAACGAGGACCAAGTCTTTCATATGTACAATAGCATCCCATTTCTAGGCAACTTGGCAAAATGTTTTGAAACTTTTTAATATAAGAAAGGATTATGGGAAAAATGCTACCAAGTTGCCTAGAAATGAGGCGTCTATTATCATATGATGAACTTGGTCCTCATTTTGATTTCGATACTTTTTACGACCGAAATGTTTGCATAGGAACTTGAACTTATGTTCACATTTATGTTTTTGTGCGTATCTTAATTTTACCAGAAACCAAAGTTTTGTATATAAAAAAAACAATGTATACAAAAATTTCAGGCCGCGGTGCTATTATAGCCTATAAATATTTTATGGAATAATAAAAAATACCTTTTCAAATTCTTTTCTCCTTCTGGATGCAATTAATGCGTAAAACTTTTGGTTGCATACAGTCAGTGAAGCAATTCAATTGCTGCATGAGACATTTTTTGATCTGGTGCTCTCTCGTTTCGGTAACAAAAACATCATGGGATTTAATACCATAATTTTTCATGGGTTTGGTTGAAGTCAACAAATTTACATCCAGCCGTTTATTGAAAGAGGGATATTAAACCCTGCATCTCCGAAACTTAGGCCCGATGATTCATATTAAGTTGGGGAATTTAAAAAAAAATGAGTCCGTATTCGTGCGTCGGGAAAGAGGTAGAGGGCATCTGGCATTGATAACCCCAAGACCTTCGGAAACACAATTGGAAAAAACTATCATTACTATCTTTCATTTAAGTCTTGCGTAAATTTGTAAACACCCTTAATTATTCAATTTATATTATAATTGTCTAACTGTCATACAGCTTCTACGAGTTTTCAAATGATAGATTTATCTACCTCGTTCGAAACCAAATTAGTTAACAAATTATGTTGCTGGCATTAAAGTGCATTTCGGTAATAACAGTCTACGTTATTGACATTCAAAATACAAAACCACAACAGCCTCCCACATAGATTGGTCATTAACCTCAATTGTGCATTATGCAAAAAAAAAAAACAGAAAAGAACTTAACCTCAAATTTGCTTTAACTTTTTATTATTCTACAGTCTTGAACTACATTTGAAAATAATGAACTAAATTCTCTTAATTTAAGAAAAAGTACTTAAAATTAACATAATAAATCACTCGACATCTTTGCTAAATGTCAGTATAAATGCGAGTTTCTAAGATGCAAATCAAATTAGTTGATTTTGTAAAATTCGCTAGTACAGCGTTACGTTTGAACGGTGCGAGGATAAAACTGAAAAAAAATATTTATTAAAAATGTCTTTTCTAAATTCGATAGTTTTTATAACGATTGTTTTAGTGGCGTGTTATCCTGGCAAAGGACTACAAAATCTTTTGAGCCAAAACTTGGATAGCTTGGAGAAATTCCGCCAGCAGATCGTATTGCCCGTAGCAGTAGCAACCAATTGCTCTTTAAATGCTTGTGAGGCTTTAAAATTAGTCTCCCAATTGTTGGTGCTGCTGCAAACCGCCATTGTCTTACCGATACAAAAGATGCCACAAAAAGATCGCACCACCTCCCTGGCGGATAAAGATGATGGCGATAATCGCTTGATGAAAATGGTGCGTCAAATCGAAAGTCGTTTACGGTCGGTGGAACAGCCTGTTTGGCGTTTAGCCTTGGGCAGTCGTTTGGAATGGAATCATTGCACATCGAGTGCTTGTCGCTGTAATCCGGATACGAAAAGTTTTAATTGTTGGAATGCAAATCTGAAATCGGTACCGGTTACACAAATTATACCCATGGATATGGTGTTTATGTAGGTGTGTGTTGGTATTTTAACTATAACGGGTGCTTAATTTTGTTGGTTTTGTTTTCAAGAGATCTCTCCCGCAACGCTTTGTCTACTTTGCACAAAGATACCTTCCGTGGTCTCACCTTGCTCAAGGAATTGGATTTATCCAGCAACCAATTGGAGTTCTTACCATTCGATCTTTTTCAGGATCTAGACAGTTTAGTACAGCTGTAAGTTAACATTTTGCTTAAGTAGTTTGAAAGTTCCCGGGTGTTTTATTAGCGATTCTTAATGCCAATAATTTCTAAACTTGAATTTCGATCTATGACCAGGTCAGCTGTTAGAACATGTGCGCACTAGAGCGAGTACCCGATCTTGGTAGTCCCCCGGTGGGGTAATCGTTTGGCAAAGGAGACGAATTTCAGTGATGAATAATGTAAAAATGTAAATTTTACAGCATTTAAGCAAGACTTCAGCTAAATGGTCCGTCTTCCAATCATGCCAAAAGAATATTCTTCTTTTTTCGTTTTTGGCGTCTTAAATTTTTTCTTGTTAACAAAAAGTTAATTGAAAAGATAATTTAAAAAAATGAGTGAATCTTAAAGTGAAAAAAGTTCTCCATCTCGCAAGTCAAAAAATGCACTTTGGCCAAAAATGTTCCAAGTTGTATCTGTTTGAAAAGTAAATAACTATTTTGATTGTAAAGTATTCAACTGTAATTTGAAGTGTGATGAAAGAAAATGTAGTATTTCCAATTTTGGGTATTAGCGATCTGTAATTAAGATAAATCTTAAACGCGAAGCAATTAAGGGTATGCAATTATTTTTCCACTACTTTTTTAGATCAGATTGTTGTAAACGAGCTTCCTTTTAAAACAGATTACGGGTTGGCATCACTGATTAAATTCAAGTTGAGAGTTTCTCTCTATCGCACTAAGAGAGACGTCAATTAACGTTTAAAAAAGAGTGATTCCACCTTCAGTCCTCTAGTAGAAAATAACGACTACTATTCCTTGAGTGTTTTTGATGATCGGAATTAATTAAATCAAGACAAATATATATAGTAGGTAGACGCACGGGCGAATTTAGGGAATTTCGGGTTCAGTTGCGGTTGCCAAACTGCATATAAGACAATTGTCGAAAATGGTGAAACATTTTTTTATGTGAAATTTATCAAGGCAAATTGATTACAGCTAAACTCGCCGGCGAATTCAAAATATTTCCGGCTTTTTTCCGATGTCGAATTCCATAAAGAAAATATATAGGGGAAATATTTTTTTATTTCGAATTTGTCCTCCAATAAGTTGAAAAAAAGTACTCAGCGTTGCTGCTTAGTTTACCCCTTTTAATTCGCCTTAAATTTAATAAAAATATGAAATTTCTATTTAAACATTTTACAGTCGCATTCAATACAATTTAATCGAAGAGTTGGATTATCGCATCTTTTGGAAATTGCGCCACTTAAGTCTTTTGGACGTGAGCAAAAATCGCTTATCCAATGTCGATGAGCAGCTGTTCAATCATTGCCAACGTTTAACGGTCATCAATTTGGCCGATAATAAAATCAAAATTTTCCCTTCCAATCTCTTGCGTGATCAATTGATCTTGGAAGAGCTTGATATGTCACGCAATGAAATACGGCTTTTGAAATCCAGCAGTGTTTTAAAGTTGGATAAATTGATTGTGTTAGATTTTTCATCAAATGCAATCGGTAAGTTGTGCTATGGATTTTAAACTTAACTTCTTTAACTCTTTTCATATTTGTTTTATTTTTCAGCTTCAATATCAGAGGACTTCTTTTCGGGCCTTGTTAGCTTGCGAACTCTTATACTGCACAACAATCAAATAAGCTCAATATCCGGTATGATTTTTAAAAGTTTGACGAAACTTATAACGTTGGATTTGACCATGAATCGCATAGCCAAGGTAAATTTTAATACAAAAGATTTGTTATTTTTTTTAAAGCTGCCAAACATTTCATACTTGGCCAACGTTAAATGCAATGACGTTTATTTTGTTTTAACTAAAAGTAGCCGTTCCTTTAACTGTGCACAATAAAGAGGAAGCTTTAGTCAGGAAGACCGTGTAAATTGTAGATTTTTTTAGGATTAGCATGAAATACAGGGCGTGTTTTTAAGCCCGATATAAGTTAGAAAAATGTTAACTGTCATACTGCGCTCAGTTTTTGACATTTATGATCAGTTCACACTCTGGCAAATCATCATGAATAGATTGAGGCTTGAACAAGGCTACCAAATTATCCAGATTTACTTTGCAGATCAGTACGTGAAATTCGATATTTTATTGAGACATTGTGTTCAGCGAAGGGGGCTCATTTCTGGCTTAACGGATTTGTTAATAAACAAAATGGACGCAATTGGAGTGATACCAATCCACAACAGACCCTACAGACTTCATTCCATCCAGCAAAATGCGCCGTTTCCACAAAAATTAATGCGGATCTGGCCTTACGGTCAATGGAGGCATCATGATCAAGGATTTTTTATGTGTAAATGTGAATGACATTGATCCGACGAATAAAATCAAAATTTGGCGATAAGCTGAATTCGAGAAATGGACCTATTAGTTGGCCTCGCAATTCATGCGATTTGGCACCTTTCTAGTATTTCCTGTGAAGCCACCTAAAGCATCTGGTTTATGTTGATAAAGCAGCAACAATTGACGCCTTTGAGTGAAACGGCCAATTTTGTGTCTTATTTTTTACAATTTGAAGTTCTATTAGGCTTAGAAAGACACCCTACATTTTGTAAAAATTGATCATAATGATTAATAAAATTCCGGAAATCCCGAAAATTTCAGCCCAATATTTTTACTCATATCGCAATCATCTGTAAGATAGTTCTTAAAAGTATAACTAACAAATCGCTCAAATATACTCTTACTTTAGCTGTCTCGGTGCCTAAAAACGCCTCTTAAACATTTTGTAGATTTCACAAACGTTTTCACAATAAATATTAATATTTTTCGTTTAAGATTCACAATCGAGCCTTCGATGAACTGATAAATTTGAAAGAATTATTTTTGGGTCAAAACGCTTTATCGAATATACCGGATGGCATGTTTACTAACTCAAAGTCTCTTATGCGTCTTACGTTCTTCTCTAATAATCTCACCACCTTGGAAGCTGCCGACTTCGAGGGTCTTGTAAATCTAAAGAATTTAATGCTCAACAATAATAATTTGAAATATTTAAATTCCAAAGTATTTTCGCCATTTACAAATTTAGAAAAATTGTAAGCGGATACTTCATATTTAAGCATAACTTAACATTTTAGACTTCATTCGTTTTTATTATTATTGCACAGGCGCATTGATTCCAATAAACTACAATATTTGCCGCATGGCTCGTTTGCCGATCTGCACAAACTGATCTCCGTTAAATTGGATAAAAATCCTTGGCACTGTGATTGTCGTGCCTTGTACTTGGCTCGTTGGATACGTGAACATAGTGCAAAATTATGGGATGGTGCGCCTATGTGTCGTGGTCCTGGTGATTTAGGTGGCCGTGAGGTGGGTTTGTTACGCTATGATGATCTGTGTGATGGCCAATGGGCCAGCATGTTGTCGCTATCACCACGTTTACCTGTACGCAAAAATCGCATATCCACGCCCATGAATTATACTGATTATTTTAATTTATACTTAAAACATATTTACACATCCCCACCCGATACACAGGAGAAACTGGATACATTTCTAACAACCGAACGAAGCGTAGAACGGAATGGATAATTGGAAAGGGTAAGAGGCATTTAGAAAGTGAAAAGTAAGTAAAAGTGTAATGCCATTTTTGAAATGAATTTATTTGTTTTCTTTTAGAGTTTTCGTGATGGAAAGAATAGATTAAAAAGTAATTCGAAATAATTTATAAGCTTAACGATTATTTAAATTAGTTAAAATTTGTAATAAAAAAAAAGCCCAGAAGTAATAAAACATAATTATTAAAAAAATATATTTATGTTTTTAATTTAATTAAAACAAATAATTTTTATAAGTTTTTATATGTTCATATTACATACATATTTACATGTTTAAAAATTTCAAGGTTCTTGTATCAAGTGTATTTTAATCAGCACGAACACATCAATGTGAAAATAAGGCCAAGTTCCTATCCAAAAATTTCAGCCGTTAACAGTACTGAGATCTAAGTGAGGACCAAGTTCTTCATATGTACAATACCATTCCAATTCTAGGCAACTTGCTAGTTTGGTAGAATTTTCCACATATTAGAAAGTAAAAAAAAAAATTGCAATATCGTTCGCCATGACTGTGTCGAGGAAGATATTTATTTGTCATTTACCTCAACTGAAGAACGCTAATTATTTTTTTATTTATTATTAATGTCGGGGCAAGCAGGCCGCTAACTTTATGGGTCCCATTTTTTAATTTACATTCAATCGAGTGTCGTGCCACCACTATCTTTTACTCTCGACTGTAGTGATTTCAGACTCTCGACTAGTGACTGTTGGCGTCTTTATAGGAGTATCCTGTACCTCAGGAGTATCCTTGGAGACTGGCCCGTCTGCGAGGTTATACTCTATATCTCTTTAGAATTCCTCCATTGGCAAAAAAAAAACACGCAGTTCCTACTGAAATCAACCTCTTCTCTCTACCCGCACGGAGCTCCATATGCACGGGTAAGTCTGTAATAAAACTGGATACTGGATACCAAGCACCCTCATGGACGCGCATCCCTGGCGTATGCTGTTCCACTAGGATTAGGGACGTTTATAAGAGAGTGTTAAATTTTCTCCGCGCGAATTATTGAGCTAGACTCCTAGCAGAGACAGGAACCTGTTGCCGGCTACCCCCAGGAGGTATGAGTCAGAACTTCTGGCAGTGCACTGAGTTGCGGCAAGCTAAACCTTTGTGTCTGTGAGCTGAAGCTCGACTAAACGTTGTTTCCTTTAGTTAAATTTTAGTAATAATAGTAAAATAGCAAAATTAAGTAATGATACTGCCACCATTATTTGATTTAGTTTAAAAAAAAATCGGTTAGGCAATGGGCGGTAAAGCGATTCCATATAATCTAATGATATTTAGCTCCAAGCATTTTTTATTGCCTCCCTTAAAGACTACTTTGCAACAAATTGCTTTCCATCGTCGTTTATTTTTCTAACAAGCCACCTCCAGACATTTTCCATTATATTATGATCCGGAGAATATGGGAGCCAATTAAAAAGTTCTACATCTTGCTCGCGAATTCACTGTTTTGCAGGACTGGCTGTGTGAATTGGATCATTGTCGTGTTGGTAGGTCAAATCAATTTTTAAGCGAGCGTTCGTAAGTCGGTGAAGTATAAGTTGTGCTCATCTGTTCCATTGGCATTAAAATTTTTTTGTCAGAAAATACAAATCTGACCCCTTTATATATCCTCTTCAATGTATTCTTTGCAAATTGGAGGCAATTGTTATTGACTGGCGTTTTCTTATGAATTTCGTGGCGTACTGTGACTTTAAAATGCGAAGAAGTGTAAAAACACTTGCTCTAATCCCGATTTTTGCGAATTTTCGCCGTGGATATTCGCGGATTTAAAAGAAGTCTGCAAATTGTTTGCCTTTCTCTACGAGTTTCTGGCAATTTTGGTGCGTCTTTATACAACTGTCTTTCATCTTTTAGTTTTTCTGCTATTTGGACGGTGATCGTTTACAGGAATTCAAAATTAAAATTTGCTCCTTTTCGGAAGGGTTAAGGGCTTTGAAGCGTCCCATTTTTTTCAATTTGAAATAAAACTAATTTTGATGGCATATTTTATCTAAGAAAATATAAAAATTCCTGGCTCAAGTGATGCATAAAAAACTCTTTAACTTATTATAGGTAAATTTAAAATAGAATAAAATTTTATACAAGAAAAAAAATCGTTCACTATTTTTACCAAATTATTAGTAACAATATGACCTTTCAAAGTCCAAGATTTTGTAATTTCCTATTATCTGGATTCCGATAGAATTCCATATTTAATCGATTGGCAGTGTACAATATATAATGGTGCCTTTAATAAAGTTTAACATGATCCCCAAAGTATGCTGTGTATCTGGTTAATAGATTAATGCAAAATTGGGTAACTACAAAGCGAAAATTGTTTTTAACGAAGCCTTAAAGTATGCTTTAAATTTTCGGAAGATCTAAAGAAATCATGCCTGGGGTTAATGAAACCATTTTATTTAACTGATTCAAGGCAAAATAAATCTCTAATGTCCTAAAAAGAAACGAAACCTTACATTTTATATTATGCATATATTAATTAAATTTATTTGTGTTTATTTGCTTCGCTTTTTAGGCGAATTTTGTATCTAAAACTATACTTTCACAAGTAGACAAAAAATTACAAGAATATAAAATAAAACACGTACAGTTTTGTATAAAAAAGATTAATGAATTAATAATAAATATAACGAATAAAGTCTGCTTTAGATGTTATTTAAAAATAATGCAGCAGAATAGTTTTCAAAATTAAAAATCTTACACAAAATGTACAAATCTTTGTAATAATTATAAATATAAAGTAATACCGTGGAGAATTTTAAAACTACTTAATTTGTTACAAATAAATTGTAATGGTAAACGATGAAATACTTAAAATTACTTTAGACATTTACAAAAACTCTTAAAAATAGCAACAAAAAATAAAAAAAAATAAAAATTAAGGTATAAACAGCGTAAGAAGTTATGTAAATAGTTTTAACTTCTTAAGGTTTTATGGAGCGTTCTTCAATGTGATTGTATAACGATGGATATGACACTAGTTTAATCTACCTCTAGTTTTCTAAAACTACCCACTACGCCAGCATCAATGTCACAAAGATCCCTGCCTGCATAGTTTTCGGCATCCTTTGTCACCTCAATTTGCATATCATCCAAAGCTAAAATGGCAGCACGTTTCTGTTGCAATTTTATTTTAAATTCTTTAATCATATCAGCGATAGGTACAGTGCCGCCATATTCTTTAGGTAAAATGGCAGGATCGATTTTGCTCTTTAAAGCATCAATATTTTTATGGACCTGGAAGTAATAGAAGTGAAGTTATTTATGTTTTACATCCAAAAAAAAAAAAATATTTATTTTAGAAAAAAGATGAAAAACATGGAAACTTGGCCGCCACCTTTGCAAACAATGACCACAAAAGGAAGTTTCGCTTACAAAAGGAGCCAATAGATGTTTTCGGTTCAAGGTTTATATATTTCTGATTTTTTCTACTTCTTATTTTCTATACAAAGTTACTATGTCGATCATGCTTGTCTTAATCGAATCTTAATTTCAGTGTTTAAAAAACCTCAAAAGCTAAAGTTCAGATTTTATTTTTTACCTCGCGACTAGAATGACTCACAATGCACTGTCCCATTATTTGACTCATTTTAAAGATTTCTTATTATATTTTTAATATAAAAGTGGCATTTAACATTTGTGCTTCTAAAACTAATTAGTCTCTGGTGCCCATAAAATTGCAATAAATTCGGCAAAAGACTTTGGGATGGATGACTAGTTTGTTTACGTATTTGGACGTGTATAGTTTACTTCTTCCTGGATAGTGGGTTAAGTCGCAAAATCCTAGACTGTCTTCTATGTAAATTCTGAACATTTGATGCGCAAACTGTATCCCACAGCTGAATGCCATATTGTCTTTATACCGGATTTGTATAAAAGGACTTTGTATTCCAAGCCTAGCCAGAAACGGAGAGGTTATTCGTTTAAGGAAATTCCGCTTTTAATTGGCCAAGGGACTAATCCCAAAGAGATGGACGAGAATTCCTCACGAGGTTTAGGCTGTCTGGTCAATATTTAAAGGTACTTCTAAGGCGTTGAATCATAATACGCTGGTTGGGAAGGAGGCTTTATTGCCTCACAAGAGGTGAAGAGGTTAATATCTGGAGGAACTCCATTGCTTATTACCCAATGGAGAAATTCTGAAGAGTTGGTCAAGTAAATCTCGCAAGGGGCGAACGGGTCCGTCTCTAAAGATACTTTTAAGATAGAGGCTGAGCCGGTAGGGCACATTGTGTGTGAATGTCTAGCTTTGGCTAACACAAGGCCAAGGACCACGGGCTGACACTTGTTAAATATGAATGTTGTGGGGGACCTAAGCCTTAGACAACTGCTAGCAATTACAAAAGATTCCGTGATGCGCAAGGCGGCAGACTGTTACCAGTCGCCAGTCTGATATCACTACAATCAAGAGTAAAGGCTCGATGAAAGTAGGGTGGTCGTTAATTACAAATTGGTTGTCGGAAATCAATTTGAGGAACGAAGGGGGTCGAAAGTCCGCGATATGCTTTGATATCCCTCCTACATTAATATATATATTTATAGTTGTATATACCATATTATTGTCGTTAGAGCTTTAGTAACAATTGTATTGCTAAACTCAACTATGCTGCTATATTTATTAATGGAAATCATGTAATGATTGATTATAAACAATAATTTGTTTATCGCTATTAAAGTCATGTTTAAAATCTTTTCAAATAACCATTATATGTTTGTCGCAATACTATATTGTTGTGGAGAAAATAAAATGGTTGTCGTGACCACGTCACTATCAGGTTTTTCTTTGCGTGTACTTGCCACACAAACTATTTATAGGAAAACAACGACAGCAACTCTGTACACGATATATTCTTCTCTTTATTTTGTAATCAAATGTTCACAAAAGATGCAACTTAATTCTTCATAATCATATGTGATTTAAAAATGCCGCTACTTTTTACGACAATTTCAAATAAATTAATTGGGAAAAAATGGCACGAAGAGCACGCCGTAAGAGTAGTATTAAAGTTCCCTTGTTTAAGTACAAACCGGTGTCGGCTATGTGTCATCTTCAGTGTCATTTTGCGTTCTGAGTCTCAGACAAGGGATGACGGACATTTTTTCCAAATATCTATTATCAAACCACCCTGTCGAAATATCACATCTAATAACAAAGTATTCGATTTCGTACGATTTATTGTTTCTTCCCCCATAATTTCAAACTAAACAGTAATCGCATTTTATGTTTCACAATAATCCCAGTATTTATTTTTACTTCAAACTCACATTTATAAATTTCATTTTTAATACTTACAATAATGCGCTTCTTCAATTTATCGCTCAACATTGAAACAGCCAATTCGATAATGCGGTTGGCATAGTGGGGAATATTTATGAAATGCGTTTCCTTGTGTCTCATGGGTGTCGAGTTTTGGATACATTTGATGATACTTCTCAAATCCGTCAACGACCACAAACTAATGAAACCCATATTCATGCCGCTCTCATCATTTACATACACATAACCGGCCACCTGAGATTCTTCATCGTCCAGTAAAGTTTCACAGATCAACGAGTGTATACGGGCCATTTGTACGGAGGTGAACTTGTAGGGATCAAATTTAGCTGCCACCGAAAAGATCACTTGGCGACCATGCTCATCACGTTGGGGCAGTGGCACTAAATAGCCATTTTCGAATATTTCATTAATGGCTGGATCTTCAATGTCGAGTTTACTAAACCATTGCGGGAATAGTTGTCTGATGGTCAAATAACGCTCCAACATTTCACAGGCACCTGGTACAGAGAATTTTTTTGTGCGCAAAAATCGTAAAAGAAATATAGTGTCTGTGCGACATTTTTTAATGCGCGGATGTTTAGCAATCCATTCGCGAAATTGCATCAAGGCCTGTTTGCGTATATTCTCATCTTCGTGTAGTTCTTCTTTGGCGATCTTTTTCAAGTCAGCTGACAGATGGCAGACATAGGGATCAAAATCTTCACCATGGCTGGCATCATTTAAATTTGTGTGTTGCATAATTTCAGTTTCCAACACTGAAAGCATAAAGGAAACGGAAAAAAATTATTTGTTAAAATTTTAAATTACAGTTTTAAGTAACTGCGGGCTTAGAAAAATACTTGTAATTATCTCGTGGCTGATAACTCACATCAACTAAATAGATTGGAAAGTGACTCCTTTTACGACTTATTATATTTTAGAAGATCACTTGAAGTCGAATCTTAATTTATTTAAATTAGCATGCGGCGGTTATAAAAAAATTAACAAGAGAAACAAGTTGTGATTCAACTATTTAAACGCATCTTCTCTCTACGACCGTCAAAATTGTGAGTTCATTAATCTTGAAGAAAGCGCTTTTTATTTCATTAGCCAAGTGCGAGTAGATTTTTTTGACTAAAGCTTCTGGGGAAAACCCCATCATTATCATGACACATTATACGAGGTGTGTTAAATAAACAACATGAATTCTTAATTTTCAGCATTTCTTTTTTATGTCGGTACCCATGTTCAATGCTGTTTTACAGTCTTGCTGTTCCTTAGGCCGAATAAAATCTAAAGAGAATTACATTGTTTACTTAAGGAGCTGACTTCTTTTTACTAATTTTTTAAGAAAAATTTTAATTCCTTAAGTTTTATTGTATTTCTTCGAACTACAAATATTAATTATTAAGTAATTTAAATATTTACTTACTTAATAATTAATTTTAATTCCTGTTATTTTTTTAACACCCCTCGTGTACATTTATATGTCAATCGAATTGTCAACAAAATAAATTTACGTCACTAAATGATTATTCGATTTTCTTTACTATTTATAAAAATGTCACTCATTTAAATCAACTGATTACAAGTTCAATGTCAGTGAGAAGAGCAGACGTTTGACAGGGCGCTGTTTAGAAAATGTATTTCAGAGAAACTGTTATAAGGAGGTCATTTGTTTTTATTTATTATATTTTTTTTTTATTAATGTTGCAATACAATTTTACAAATTATATTCCAACTAAAATTACTGAGAATAGCAATAGCGAGATAGACCTTTCCACTCGTTGTAGTGAAACAGATCGGAGACTTTGGTGAGAATCGAACCCAGGACCCCTGACTAATAGACTTGCACACCACTAACTAGCCAATTGTATTCTATGTCCCCTAAATCATTTATAGTTAATATTGGCGGAAATCACTCTTCGTTGCATATGTGAAATTTTTGCACACTTGGTATGATTTTCGGCCACAAAGCGTGAGTGTCTTTTTTAAGCGTTTAGCAAATTTATTACAAAGTTGCATAAAGTATGTATATTTGCTGCATGCAATAAGCAAAGCCGCAACCAGTATATAAAGGATAACGCCGCCTCTAAAGTGTTTACGCAAAGAAAGTATTTGGCGTGTGCATAGACTTTCCAAAAACTTTTATCAATTAATGGAGTTTTGTTTGATATTTTAGCAAAAAAAAAAAAAAAAAAATTTAACAGTCTTAGCTTCAATTGTAAGTTCTACCGGTTCTACTGCCGTAAAACCTTGTAAGCACAGGAGTCTAGTTGTTATGATTTTAAAAATAAAATGATATACACAGCTGTTTTAGCATTGTAAATTACCAATCTGCAATGATTTTTGCCATAGCATATTTGCTCAAGTGTAGCAAATTTTAGTTTCATATATTTTGTTGCTATGGTTTTGCAAAATGTAGCATATTTGCTAGACTTGCTACATTTGCAAGGTTTGCAAGGGTTGTTTACAACCAATAGTGAGTTCCGCGTTTCTCTATTATTTGTAATATAGAAAATACAGGAGGATATTATCACCTGCACGCGGCGCTAGTTACTTATAAATACATTATTTAAAGCAATGACAATGCCTGGAATTGATTGTAAACGACTTTAGTAGCGGGCAAGGTGTTGTAAGTGGTAGAGCAGCTGCCATAATGAGATCCACTGAAGGTCATCCTTAGCTTGATGATTCGTTTAAGATTATATATTTTATGTAGATTTTTGGAACGAATTTCCGTCATCCCTTGTCAAGTTTAGTTTGGAGACAAACCGGTTTCGGCTATGTGCCATCTGCAGTGTCATTTATCGTTCTGAGCTCAGAACGAAGGTATGACGGAAATTCAAACACCCTGTCGGAATATCAAGAATTATATAAGCATTTTACTTAATATAATGAGATGAATGAAAGAGAACCAATATTTTTTGCTATTATAAGTCAGCTTGATAGCGTTGTATTGTAATTATTGAAGCTTTTCACATTTATTAATTAATTTTACCAAAAATTTGAATTATAATCTAAAAGCACATCGCGCTAGTTTTTTAAAAAAGTACTTTTAGTTTTTCTTAAAATATATATTTGTTATTGCTTTTAAAAAGGCACTTTTTAC
Source organism: Phania funesta (assembly GCA_963932375.1). Classification (NCBI taxonomy): domain Eukaryota; kingdom Metazoa; phylum Arthropoda; class Insecta; order Diptera; family Tachinidae; genus Phania; species Phania funesta. Next base: position 74,404,899 of record OZ010656.1, read on the forward strand.
TTTAAAGTTATTTTTTTATTAAAGAGGTTTTTTATGAAATAAATGGAATTTTTAAAATAATAAAAATGTTTTTTTTTAAATTTAGAAAGGTACTTTTTTTATTTAAAAGTACTTTTTTATTAAAAGGTCCTTTTTTTATTAAAAGGTACTTTTTTTATTAAAAGGCACTTTTTTATTACAAGGTACTTTTTTTTTATTAAAAGGCACTTTTCATTATTTGCTATGTTTTTAATATTATGATATTATTTCAGCGAAAAATATATTTTTTATAGCTAGATTGTAATTTCTTCCCAGAGTAGGGTAAGTTTAAACAAAAAGTTGTTTTTTTAAGTGCTATAAAGCGTGAATATGAACACCTATTATCTCCAAGATTTGTATATTTAAAAAACTGCATAAAATTCATGTAATAACTTCTTTTTACCGATAAAAAAGACAAATCACCATTGCAGGTTACAGTAGCCAACATGCAATTGACCAATAATAATGCTTTATATACGATTCAAATAAGACTAACTTTGTTTTTATACTGCTATAATTCCACCATTCCCTATTAAAAAACCCTGTATTTAATCAAACATACCGAAGGAGCAATGATATCAAGGTCATTGAAATTAACCTACTTTCAAGTGTAAAATATGAAATAACATTTAAACTCCGGCACCCAAACACATCATTAAATTTAAACATTCGTTGCTGATCATCTTTATTTTACACTGCTAATTTTAATAAAAATGTAAAAAAAAAATTAAAATAAAATAAATAACGATTGCAATGCGATCGTGATTAGTGAGTGCGTTGTGTCTCGAATAAAACATCAAGAAGCAATATCGTTTCTGCGAGTGTGAAGACGATATACAAGTAAATGTTCATTTAACTTCCTGACCTTCACACAATTTTTTCCATTTTTGGATGACGATTGCTTTGAATTTTATTTTTTTTTTTTTATATAAGTTCGGACGGTGGCTTTAGTTATTTAGGTTAAAACCCACCCGGCATAATTTGTATGTATTTTGCGGTTATTTTTGAAATTCCAAAAAAAACAACTCAAAAAATACGTTTGTTATTAACTTGATTACAATATTTTCGAGCCAATTAAAGTTGAATAATACAAAAAGAGAAATAACATGTTACATCACTCTGTTAAAGACTTAACAACAACAGCCAACAAAAGATACAACAAAAAGAAGAGAAAAAAAGCACTCAGTGGTAGGTAGGTATGTGTGTGTGTGTGTGAGTAGTTGAGCGATCATTAAACAAGTTTGAGTTTTAAAATCTTGGTTTAAATGCAAAAAAACAAACTTCACTTAAACGCATGAGTATTTGCGCCCAAAGTGCCTTCAGTTATTCGCTTAAAAAAATTTTATTTCTTTTAACGAAATTATGGTTTATGACTTAATTTAATGAACTTTTGCTTTGGGTTGGGGAATTTTGTACATTGTACTCGTGTTTAATAAAAGAAAAAACATTGAAGACACAAGGAAATAAGCCTTTGTCAAAAACATTATTCTATAGGGTGTTTTTTAAGCCCGACAGAACTTTAAATTGTAGAAAATAACGCAAACTGAATTTTCATTCGAAAGATCGGTACATGAATGGGCATTAACATTTAAAAATGATTTCAGGCATATGGCAAGCGCGAGTATTTTTGGCGTAGCGCAGTCTGGATGTTACATTTTTGAACTCCTTTTCGAGAGCTCCTGGCCGTATGTCATGAATTATACGAAGAAAGTTGGCCTCCAAGGCGTCAGTTGTTGGTTTATCAGGATAAGCCAGTGACTTCACGTGGCCCCACTGAAAATCATCAAGAGGTGCCAAATCGGGCGACTTTGTAGACCAATGGCCAGATTCTCAAAATTATCGTCGAATTTCCCATTCAGAAAGTCGATGGTTGCATTCGCCGTATAGCACAAAGCGCTATCCTATTGAAACCATTGTCCTTCAAGATTTGCAAACAAACAAATCTTTGATCACGGTGCGGTAACGGTATCCATTAAGCGTAACGCGTGCTCCGGCTTCATTTCCAAATAAATAAGATTCAATAATGCCATCAGCGTGTACACCGCACCAAGCGGTGAATTTTCAAAATGTAGTGAAGTCTGTAGAGTATGTTCTTTTCATGGTTTCAGACCATAAGCGGCAATTTTGTTTATTCACAATCCCGTTAAGCCTAAAATCAGCCCTATCTCACAATTTTGCGATAAAACATCAGATCAGGTAATGACTGATGTTGAATTTAAAACTGGATAGCGTTGCGTTGTTCAAGTGTCAATAAATTCATAATGATTTGCCAAAGTATACTGATCATAAATATCAAAAAGTGAGCGCAGTATGACAGTTCGTTTAAAAGTTAACCCAATCGTAAGTTCTATCGGGTTTAAAAAACACCCAAAAAGGTGACGCAAAAGTTGTTGTCCGTTGTTCTTCGGCTGTAACTTTTTATGGGTGAAAATCGTTGGTTCTGCTTCTGGTTTATGTTAATTTCATGTCTTAAATCGTTTTTGATTAATCCATCACTTTTGCGATTCAAGAGTCTGAGATTTGTAAACGTCTTTTGATTTTAAAAAAACCCCATAAAAGCGGCCTGGAACAGTTAAATCGAGCGATCATGCCGGCTAGTGAAAATCGCCTAAACGAGAGATAAGGCAGGCGACCAGGAAATGCAACATTCAGATTTTTGGTTGCGACTCGTGCAGAATGCGCCCTTGCTCCACCCCGTTGAAACCACATGTTCTCCAGTCCCAATTTATCCAAATTAGACGGCCCGATGACGCCTCCTACGTAAACAGCTCATCGGGGGTTACACACGGATTTGCGATTAACTATTTTTATTTTACTTTTGAAAGCGAAACAATTTGTTTGTAGCACCCTTAGTATCTTACAAGATAAGCCCTATCATAATTATAATCAATTGTTGATACCAGTTTCGTAGCATAAATAAATATTTTTTAACATTCATTTTTATTTATTTGTTTATATCATGAGAACTTGTATCATTGTGAGCAGAGCATCAGTACAGAACAATGAAGTTAAACTTGATTTTGTTTTTATGTTCATTTTAAAATTATTAACATAATTATTTTCAAGAATTTAATAACATGTTAATTTCTGATTGAAATGAGAAACGTATAACCCAACTATTATTTTTAGTTGAAAACATTTAACTACGTGTATTTAACTTAAAATAAATCGGCACAAAAACATAAATGTGAAAATAAGGCCAAGTTTCTATCCAAAAATGTCGGCCATTAAAAGGACTAAGATTAAAAGGAGGACCTAGTTATGTACAATACGATCTCTGTTTTAGATAACCAGCTAGTTTGGTAACATATGGTCTCCCATATTAGAAAGTTACAAAAATATTTTAATATATTTTCCAAGTTATATTATGAATTTACCCAAACAACGTCATAACTCAATTATTGCATTTATAGATATAATGATGCGGAATTGTTCGTTATGTCATGCTTTCTATTGTGTATAAATTTCATCTTTATATCTATGCTAATTTCCACGTTTGAAGAGAATATGCTGTTATATTTTATAGGCAGTGGGAGCAAAGAGAATACTTCAAACGCACTTATCTATAAATGGCATTTTTTGAGTTATGACGTTGTTTGAGTATATGAGCGATATATATATTTATATGTATCTATAAAACTATTTTAAAGTTTACAGATGTTTAGATTACAACAAATTTTATCGCTTTGCCTTTAGTGGAAGTGTGCCGCACCAATAAGGGGCACCCTACTTCCTCTAAATAAAAAGTACGCTTATTCAGATTTTTCCGATCACTTATTTCTCAAGACCTACCTGTATACCAAAATTCAGCCCCACAATATTGATGATTGGTTAAGTGAATAGGTACTAAAATATGCACTGTTTACACCATCATATCTCTTGCAACTTTTATGGTAAAACTTACAAACTTGGCCTATGAGGTAACCTATATGTAGAATCCTTACGTTTCAAGTTTCACAATTTTATGGTTAAATGAAGCAAAGTTATAAATGGCGAAAATAGCAGGATGATTTCGCCAAATATACACACTGTAGACATAGCTCTGAACTTCGCCTGGCGCCAGCGATGCGAGAGTGAAAATTATACCCTAATTTTGGAGATTTTTTAATAAAAAAAAAAGATTTGATGATCTCTTTCCCAAGATTAAGATTTTTGAGACGTGCTGCTTAACATCTTTTATTGTTTAAATTTACCAAAGAAACGCTGCACTGGAAAGTTATTATTATTCCTCTAGTATTACTTACTTACGATTCGCCAAGTTTAGTTTGGAGACAAACCGGTTTCGGCTATGTGCCATCTTTAGTGTCATTTTTCGTTTTAACATAAAACTTTGGATTTTACAAATTTCTAAATTCTGAATTTCTAGCACCACGGGAAAAAGTAATCGAGTACTTGGTTTATATTTTCACAGCTCTAGCAATGTACATTTTTCGAAGATCATTTAGATCAGCTGTTTGTTGAAATCGTGCTGCATAAAATAATAACGGACAGATAAAATTAAGAAAATCAAAGATAATTGTTTATATTTCATATTTTTAATAGAAATTAAAATATTACTCTACTCTTCCTTTTATCGGTTCTTTAAAGTTTTATTTAGACTTTTGCGATTTGAATTCGCCAAGCATCTTGCGATTGCTATTTATAGAATTTTCTTGCGTTTATATTTCACAACTACAAAGGCTAGTGCTGAGGAGTACTAGTACCTGAATTAGTTTAACAACACTACTTACAGATTGATAGAATTCTTGTGTAACAGGACAAAACTTGGAGTATTTGTGGATTAAACTGGTCCTTAAGCCTCCTCTCTGGGGCCAAGTGTACTAGCATACGTCTAGAACCAAAGGCACTAGTAATATTTTCTATATTGAGCATTGTGTATTGGAGTGTATAGGAAAGTTCACGGTTAAGAACTAGTACCGTTGATTTTTATACTAGTTAGATACTAGTTTGATTCGTGATTACACATAAAAACTAAAAACAAAAGTTTTTTCGACCAATGAAGATTTTTCTACGAAAACTCTGTCACCGCCTAATAATGTACCTGCGATCGTCGATTTGATTTAAAGAAGTTTTTGATTTGAAAAAAATAAAAACTTTGGACATCGGTAATCGCTTTAGCTTGGTTTTATCCGAAACTCTAAGCTTTATTTAAAAAAAAAAACTACTCCTTTTCTTTTGAAGCGCTACACGAATTAATAAAATCTTTTACTTCTTTATTTAAAAGAAAGCTTTGGAACGGGTTCAAGTACATCTCACCGCTCGCCGTATAGCTTCCGGTTATCTTTCAATGCTCGGCGAATATGCATTGATTGTCTTCTCGCCTTTGATTGTTTCATTCAGTTTGAGCTCAACGCAGTGTTAATTCCACAAAATGTAGAAGATGGAGATTTGGTCGTCGGGACTAAGTTGGCACATGCCGAAATGTGGTCAAAAGAAATCGATCACCATAATCTAATTCTAATATCTCGCCTTCTTAGCGCAAATATAAGAAGTTTCACATCTCTTGCCATACAATATTGCAACTATTAAGGCAAAATATAAGTGCTTAAGGGTGGTTTACATTATCCGACAAGTCTTACGACATGTCAAATTTTTGTATGGAAGAGCAGGAATTGTATCCTCTAGTCATATGTTAATATGTAATGAAACGGTACGACATTGAGAAAAAATACTGATGAAAATATGGCATTCGTATGACTCTCATTATTTTAGATTAGTGATGCATTTTTCTGTAAACAGTGATGCATTCTTCTGTAAACAAAACAGGAAATAATATTCCAAATGCTTCGTCTGTACAATTATATTTCAACAAATTGATTTGTTTCACACAAATATTTTTCGTTCACTATCCTGTACTTTTTTCAAAACATCTGTTTTCATTTTATTATCTTCTACTCTACACCAATGGTGTAAATGCAACAAGAAATCCGTCGTAAGTTATTTACTCTCATTTTAAAAAAAGCTAATTAATTGTAAGATATTATTTTCTCTTGTATTTTACGTACGTAAAGTCGTACCGTCTAAACCACCCTGTAAAAATGAAGCTCGTTTGTGTGACAAAAAATGTATGTTCTGCTTACAAAATCTTATTTTTTGTCTGACTTTATTGAAAAAGTAAACGAACTTCCATTACGTGTTTTGTTATGTAATTCAACAGTTTTCACGGTCACACGTTTCATATGTGACTGTGGAATTAACTTTGACATAACCTCTATTTGTGATTTTCTGATAAGTCACAATCATCCTATTAACATGTTAATTTTTTACTGAGTCTGTCCTTACATGATCGTGATACGCATTCGTCAGGCATGGACAGACAATAGGCCATTTTTCTTACCTGGCTCTTATCCGGTATTAAAAGTAAATCTTTGCTTTATTAACAAAAAAGGGATGTTAATTAAGAAAAATATTTATGTGTCAAACTTGGATACGGAATGTAAATAAATTTGAATTACCATCTCATACATTATTTCGAATAATAAGAATTGATTTATTTTTTAATTTGTAAAAACTTTATCTTTTTATTGTTAAGAAAATTTAAATAAAACTAATGCGCATTCGAGAAAACTAAATATATGAGACAGTAGTCGCTGGCTTATGAAGATGCTGGAATGTAAGGGAACATTTTTTTTTAAATTCTCAATTGTTCGTTGAGATAAGTTTTTTGAAACAAAAAAAAAATAATAATAATAATAAAAAAGATGATTAACGACTGTCAATATAGATGACGGGTGATTTTCATTGATATTGCGTAGGTTGAAAATATAATATTTTATTTAAAAAAGAAACAGTATGATTTATTATAATTACAGTCAACCTAATTGACTGCAAGCTAGGCGTTACTGTTTTTTTTTTTGTAGTTCCGGCAAATACAACTGATTTTACTTATATGCTCAAATATGTAAGTATGTATGCACATACCTTTAATGCTTGTAACTCGCAAAAGACGAAAAGAACAAAAGGCGTAAAACGGAAATGTGAAAAAAAGGCCAAGTTTCTTGTAAAAAATTTGGACTAAGGTAACTCTTTGCTAACTGGCCAAACAACACCCTAATCATTCCTCAACCACCTTATTCACCAGATTTGGCTCCCTGCGACTTTTTCCTATTCCCAAAACTGAAGAGACCAGTGAAAGGAAAGCGTTTTGCCACAATTGATGAGATGAAGTCAGAATCGAAGAACAAGCTGATGGCCATACCGAAAAGCGCATTTTAAAAATGCTTCGAGGATTGGGAGAAGCGCTAGCATAGGTGCAATATATACGAGGGAGATTACTTTGAAGGGGACAAAATTGATATTGATGAATAAATAAATGCTTTAAAAAAAATTCAAACCTCATATTTTCTTCATCTCGCATATAAAACCTTTTTTATTTTAGTTTACAAACGGTTGGGATATTTAATATGATGAAGACTGTGTCAGATAGAAAATCGTAAATTTCTTCATCACTGAGGTTTGATAGATCTGGATTTTTTTGTTTCCTCTTAGGTGGTACTGTAGCACATTATATTTTAAAGTCTTGCAAAAGTTAGGTTCTCTACCAATGATAAATGGACACCCTAAAATTCACTAAGACCTACCTACATATATACCGAATTTCATCTTCTTGGCTGTAGTAGAAGTGTCCCGTAGCAATAAGTGGGCACCTCTGTTTCCCTAGATAAGCAATTCTTGTTTCCAGGACCTGCATGTATTCAAAATTTCAGCTCTCTGGCTATTGTAGAAGTGTTCCATAATACTGATGAGCAGGTAGTCAGTGAGATAGTCAATAGGCAGAAAAATATTTACATTTTACATCTTCTTATCTCGGCAAGCTTTTATGGTGGAACTTTCAAACTTCACCTATGACGTACCCTATATGTCTGGTCCATATGTTTTAAGTTGCATTATGTTATGATGTAATGGTGAAGATTTATGAGGGGGTAAAAACAGTGCGAATGGTTTCGTGTAATATAGACACTGTGCATTAGGCCTAAATTTTGCTTGCCGCACTATTGTGCGCCTTAATAAAATTAAGTACTTATTAGTGTTTCCACATTGTTCAATAAAAAGCTCCTAATTTTTTTCTGGCCGAACAAGCCAATAAAACATAAATATTATTCGAATATTCAAGAGAATTAAATGAAAAGAAATTATTCGATTAACTTTATATTCTTATATTTTTTTTTATTAAAAGCAAAACCAATACATTACAAAAGAATAACAAATAATTTATTAATAAAAATCAAGAATATTTTTAAAAATTAGATTAGATGTAAATTTCCCCATACAACAAGATTAGAAAAATTGAATAATGGTTTGTTTCCCTCCAAAATGCTTAAGCTGGGTCCGCGTCTGGTATCTAAAAACAAACTTACTAAATACTGTAAGTACTACTGAGAACAAAAAATGACACTGAAGATGGCACATTGCCGAAACCGCTTTGTCTCCAAACCAAACTTGACAAGGGATATCGGAAGTTCGTTCGAAATATCTATATCAAATCACCTGGTCGGAAAATCAAGCATCAACTTTAACTATAGTTAGAGAACATTTTTTTACTAGGTAGTTTTAAAAAATTATTCAAATATTCGATAAAAAAATCGGTTGAACAATTACTTATTCGAAATTGGAATATTTTATTCGTTCGAACAAAAATGAAAAAAAAAATATTCTAATATTTAAATTATTCCTTGTTCGAATGATAACTCTAGTACTTATTTAATTTATATTAACAACAATACTCGTGTAAACGTTTCAGTACCAACACGTTGTTTACGGGAAACGAGTAAATTCGTCATTCGCTTTTTTATAGGAAAATGTAAGAGACGAGTTTACTCGTTCTGTTGCGCAAAATGGGAAGGCGCAAGAAACTTGTAAACAAGGGACTCTAAACGGGTGGGTGTCGTGCGTTATTTATTGTCGGAGACGGGGCAAACAATAATGGTAGGAAAATGCCCGATTACATTGTGTTAATACAGGTAACTGCTATAAATCGATCGATTTCAAAACGGTCGTTTTGAAAAGTTGTACTGAATATTATTTTGGATAATACTCGTAATATTAAAGAATTTGGTTAGTAAACACAAAACGGAAATAGTATTTGATTTAACCTTAAACCCAATAAACATTAGAACATCTTCCGTATTGCCCGGAATTAATATTAAATATTTGAAATTCATATTAATTCAAGTACAAAAGTTACTTAAATAAAGATCTATAAATTCAAAACTAAGGCACGTTTTTCTAAAACAAATAAATTTGTAGACGATTTAACCTTAAATATTTAAATATTTAAATTGCATTATAACACAAATAAAAGCAAAAGCAAACAGTACAAAATAATACGTTTAAATAAATTATTGTAAATCATTCACTTGTCTGACATATTTTTGCTGTATTTTGTTTAAGAAAATTAAAAAAAAAGACAAAAATTCTTAAATTGAAAAAATACGTTTCTAATTTATTCTAAAATAAAGTAAAGTTAATAACTTTCGCAATAATTAACGCAAGAAATGTTTTAAAATTACATAAGTACATACGCTTTAAAGCAAACAGAAGACTTGTGTAAAAGAGGTCTATCATTACAATAGGTGTGTTCAATAACTTAACATTAGTAGTAATTGGTACTAGTGTTTACTTGAAAAATGTGTAAAGAAAAAATGGGAAAAACATTTGAGAGATAATAAGTGTTCGCAAAATTTTTGAAAATCAAATTTATACATGCGAGAATTATTCAAACAGCTGTTAACTTTTTATTTGGAGCGTGAGTTTTTGATGATAAAAAACCATTATGTATTACGTTAAGCAAGACATAGACGTTGCGTCTGTTGCCACAACTTAAGGAGGTTCCACACGATATTGCAACGTTTGTGAACTCGCTGTATTAAGTTCTGTCTTGGTTGTACGAAGCATTCAAAAATTATGGTTTTTGGCAAGTTGTACAACTCGGTCGCAACGTTCATAGGCATGTCAAACAAGCACATTTTAATTTGTGCTGATTTTCGTAGTTACCACATCGCAGCAATGGAATATCAAGATTTTAAAATAATACTGAACTACAACTTGCACATTAAAAGTACTATTTCGTAAACTTAAAGAGACAACTTGTCCCGAATGCTTTTTGTTTTTTTTTTTTTTTTTTTAAATTATGAGGGCAAAACACCTAACTTGATTATCTACGAAGTTGTACCAAAGGTGACAATGTCTATGGCTGGCATTAATTCAATTTAGAACGTCTTAGTGCAGCAAATTTGTAAGCCTATCTCGAATCTTCGCTTTGCAAAAATAAAATATTGGCTGTTAGAATTTAAACAAAACCCTTTCAAATGTATTGATATGAAAGTTGTAATACACATTCAAAAAAGTTCTGTTCATAGCATATAAACAGAAAATGTCGGTATGTAAAACCACTGTGCAATAAGAGATGAGGTTGGGGAAGATATTTCAATCTAGTTTCACAGCTATAAAATTTAGTTATAGCAACTGGTCACACATACATACGTTCACTGTTTTATATCTGCAACGAAAAAACATTCGAAATAGTCCACTGAAAGCAAAAAGTCCTTTCAATGAAGGTAAAGGCAACTCCATTAAGAGAGAATATTATGCGAGTTTATTACATTTTTGTCGATTTTGAGTTACTGAAGCTAAAGGCCCGGTTTAACATTTCTTACATAAGTCTTTAAATGTTTGGAAAAAATATAGATCAGTCATGTTTTTTCATTCTTTATAACGATACGACTTCTATAATTATTCAAATAGTTAAGCACTTGTGAAGAATATTTTCTATACAAAAAACGCACATACGTTGTTTTATCTAAACACATATAACATATAATTTTACAAAGACTTAATTTCGCATGTGTAGTTGCAGCAGTATTCCGTGTTTACAGCGGTCGCAATTTTGTGGAGTAACCAGCTTTTTTTGCTTTTAAACCCCGGATTTCGATGTATCCCAGTATAAAGGCTCTTATTTTTTTTAGTATTTGAGTGCATTTTTTTGTCATGTAATAAGAATATTTTAAATTACATTTTTTTGACAATCAGAACAATTTTAAATATATAGATTTCTCTCTGCAAAAATCCAACGAATACAACGAAACACTTGTAGAATAGTGTGGAAACTCCTGTGTTCGGATTGACCAACCTTCAACAGCGTTCGCACACCCACAACAGATTAAAAGACTTGTGCGGTGATAATTTTACAGAAACTTACAATTTATTTCATTACGAAGTGCTTTAAAAAAAATAAAAAAAACTAACTTATTTTTTTTACAAATAAAATAAAATTTTTCTCTCCGGCTTACTTTGGTCTTTCCTTGATGTTGTTTTTTTCCATGATAACTAAAAAACAGAGTCAACTTAGATATCAGGAGTTCAAAAATACCAAGTAGCCCATATTAAATATTTCTTAATCAACAAGTATTTAAGTGTAGTGAATTTGTAACACCCTGTAATGATACACACTAATCATCTCACGCATCTAGAACTCATGCTCAGTACGCCGATTTTAATATAATTAACCATTCAAGCTACAATTGAAACACGATTCACTGTAAGTGATGAACACTTTTGTCCAGGTGAAATACGATTAATTTGTATCTTTTATTTATTTTTAAGCAATTTAATCTGAAGTAAGTTTTTTTACAATTAAAATTATGTAATCATTGACAATTCTTGAGTTCCTAAGACGTTGACGAAACAAAGGGACGATGACTTTTGTCTCTGTGTCTAACTAACAAAAAATTATAAATAAAAAAATTTGAGTTTTTTTAAACCGGTCAACCGGGTTTTTCATGATTTTAAAAATCGAAACCGGGTTTTTGAATAATCGATTACCCCAGTAATTAGCATCCTTTTCGATAAAGCAAAACAATTTATATTAACATAAATTGTTTTTTTGCCAACACTTTCTTTTTGGGTTTTTCGTAGAATCTCATTTAGAGTTGTCATTCGAATAAGAATATTCGAATAATTTTTTTTAAACTACTTAATAAAAAATATCTTTCTAAAGTTAGCAAAATTGCTTTTTAAAGTTGATACCAAGGCGATTTAATTATAAGGTGGCCTGACAAGCGCAGGTGATGAATTCGCCTGTCACAACCTAACGTCAGACACTTTTAAAGTGTATATGAGTTTCAAATAAAAGTTGTGAAGTTAAATTAAATAAAAAGATAATTATGTATTTAAAATAATTTTTGTTTGTTTACTTTAGTTTCTTTCTTATTTTTATACAAAATAATTGACTCAAAGTGAAAAATGAATTCGCTTTGTTTTCGCCTTACAATTAATTGACCTTCGCTTATTCTTGATTTGATTTTCCGACAGGTAGATTTGATTATTTGGAATGTTAAGGAATTATTTTTTATTCTTTTTAAATGAATTGATTTTGTTTTAAATCAAAAAAATATAATCGAATAATTTTTTATTATTTATTCGTTCGAATATCAAAATTTCATTCCCTTGTTCAAAGAAAACAAATTATGTGGGAACTTTTGTTCGACCTTGAATACATTGACAAGGAGAACCTCATTTGAATGAAATTTTTGTCTGAAAATTTCAAATAAAGCTTTAAGGACTTGCAGCTAACTCTTACAAAACGATTTTTTTATTCTTCGATTTGCGATATGAAACTCATAATCAATCCATCAAAAACCTTAGTGCCGCCCAGTTTTATATGAACAGTTCTTTATGCATGTTTAAATATTTGTTGACTTAAAGTGCAGATATTTAAACAAAAAATAAATAAATAAACTATAAAAATATTGCAATAAAAATTGCTTAAACTATTAAGTTGGGACATTATTTTTTTTTTTTTTTGGCTTTTGGCAAACAGTCAGCAGCTACTAATTTGTATTTTTGTATTTCAATATGTTGACCCTGGGGCTATTTTTTAAGGTAGATGTCTTTACATGACCAAATGTTAACAACAAATACGACATACGATAAAATAAATAAAATAGAAGCCAATATCAAACAAATAAAAAATAAACGATAATTTTATTGCATCATTTTGTTTAACTTGGCATATTAATGAAGTCTTGAAGTAAAATAAAGTCTTTGAAAAGTTGTACACAAAATTTTAATAGTCTGCGGGTATTTAAAACTTAACATTGACTATGTTGTTCTTGTTGTTGTTGCTGTTGTTTTATATATTTAAAAAAGGGTTTCAAAATCGCTTTAATATTTTATTTTAATTGCACTTTGTAGAAAATTGTTATCTATTGTTTATGATTTTTGTTAAAGAATATTTAAATTTATAAAACAGTTTGAGGGTCATGAATGAATGGACTAAACTATTTTATTAACTAAAGAAAAAAATGTCCTCCAAAATATTCCAATAACATTAAATGTAGCATAAAAATATTTACGCAAGATTTGAATACACTAGAGAACACTGTTTTCGAACTCTATTGAAACTTAAAGTATTTAGGATTGACCTACGATATAGGGTGTGCTGGCACCAGGGTTACTTGCGACTGGGTATTTTTAAAAAGTGGCACAAAAAGGCGTTTTGAGAAAAAAAGTTGCACACGCAAAGTTATGGTTTTCATTTAAACAAACGAAACAGTAATTCAAACAGCACAAAAAAACATTGGCCTGCGTAGTTTTGGTATTAGATTCATTTTCAGTCCTTCCCTTTGATCTAACAAGATCTCTATCGCGTTTAGATAGTGATATTTGAACGTTTCAAAAATCAAAACTTTTACCTTTCCCTGAAAAAGTTTTTCCACAAATATTCGATTCTTTAAACGCGCTATACAAAACGAAACATTGGAAGAAACATGTTTTAGGAACCTAGTTTCATATTTTGATACAGACGATGCAACCTACTCGGTGAACGAAACATCAGTACTGTGTTAATATCATACACACTATTAAACAAATATACGCGGAAGAAAAGAGTAAAATTTGACATGCAGTAATTGAATTGCTTCACGAGTCTAATGGCAAGCCCAACCTAATGTATTCTACAATATTATAATTTAGACAGAACAGACTGGTATGTGTCGATTACAGCCGGCATCTGTCATTCGTCATTATACGACGATAGTCTTAGCACCGCGTGAAAATAATGGAATAATACCGACACTGTATAGATAGCAATTTGAATAGCATGACTCCATGGACTTTGTACCCACCCTTTGCTGTGGGAATCGAAGCCATCTAATCTCCTGATGTCAATAACTTTATTACTATGCAATGCCTCTTGGATCATGCACCATAATCATAACGTGACTTGGGCACGGGACTTACATCCCAGCGGTCACGAGTTTTGTGCTACCAGAGTTTAGTACTGGTCACACCTCGAAAGTTCTTTTCTTTCCGTTTCAGGACCCAGACAAGTATCGGGGACTGGTTCCCCCATATGCCCCGGCTAGCAATACATGAAGGTGACGGAATTACCTAAAATACTTGCTCCGCGAGGGTCAAATTATGACAGATGTCATAATATATGTGGGCACCACTATACGACGGGTGTCTTAACAACGGGTGTATTAATATGCGACAACAGCCCTATACGCAACTCTCGTCTAGATACTTATTGAATACCATGGCTGCCTGTACCCTAGACCCACCTCTTGCTGAGGGATTTAGAGCTACCGAATCTCCAACTATCTAGTATATTAACAGCTGCCGTTGAAATACAACGTCGAATTAATCCAAACTAAGATCTTCCCGCGAATTCGGTGTAAATCATAATCACCAAGAGCGTTCCCGAAGAAACCAGTTGGGGACTTACGACCAAGAGGCTACTGGTTCCCATGGCACTTGTTTCGTTACTGACCAAACTTGGAATGTCCTAACTTCCACAGTTTGAGGCATCCGAGAACTTTCGGAAAGTAGTTCCCCAAGAATACTTGCCCCTTGACGATCAAATTTAAACAGAAAAAACTCGGTTCTCAATAACATTTCCAAAGATGCATATTTTCTTTCCCGAATTATTTCTGAAAACTCCGCAAATGTTGAGCATGTGAAATTAGTGTTTAAGTAACTAGTAATTTTATGTCGTATCTTTCGGTGTTTTGTTCATCGATATCGGAGAACAGCTATTCTCGAGTTATGGGTAAAAAATAACCTACTGTAACCGCCCTATTAAGAGATCATATTAACCACGCCCATTAAAAATCAATCTGTACTTGCCAGAAAAATGTTGAAAACAGATTTTTATTCAGCGCTTTAAAAACTTCAAATTCATCCCATTTTTAATTAAAAAAGGTTTTTATTACCAGACCAATATAAATGGCGGTATTCGGTGTTTGGTGCAAATGGTCTTGCAATAGTGGAAATGCAACATAGCGTAGCTTTTTTATGGAATCGAACAAATACACAAAACTTCTATTGACTTTTATAAAAAAGCCACGATATTTTGCATTTGCACTTTTGCAAGAGCATTTGCACCAGCACCAAACACTGAATACCGCTAATATATTTTTAAACACATTCATATTTAAAATTGTTTGAAAAGAAACTAAAATTTATTTCTTTTATTTCAAAATTGTCTTTCTAAGTTAATAAAATAATTATCGAGCTGCCAGTTTTTTAAAAAAAATGCTTCACATTAGTCACTCAATTTCACATAATAAATTATCGATTAATTTTCGAAACTTTAATATAAAAAAAAATTTTATTAATTCTCTAATCAAAAAATCAATTGAGAAATATAAAACGGAAATTTTTAAAAAATTTCTTATATTCGTTAATTTGATAGTGGAACTTGAAAGTAATTTTTTTTAAAATCAAAAACTCGAAATTCTACAAAATTTCTTATTTAGTCATAATATTATTTTTTATCAGTCATCTGCCTCTACAGTAGAAGAATGTAATGTTTTCCAAAAAAATTGTTTTTACATCAAAATTTTATTCGTACAATTGGCGTTAAAAGTTCCCAACGAAGGAAACGTATAAAATATTTTCAACATTTAACATATAAATTTGTAGCTCTAGTTTTGCAACAGTTTAATTTTGGGAATAAAAACTTAAACGAAACCAAACCGAACCGATTTTGTATCGGTTTGACCAATTATCTGGTTTCTACTTTCTTTCATGTCGTTTTAAAAGTCTGGTGCAGTGGAAAAACCATCAATTATCAATTATCAATTGAGCATAAAATGAGTGGCTGGTGGGTGGGTATATTTATTTTCATATTGCAACAAGCAGCTACAACAAACATAAAAAACACAAACAAGTTTAAAAATAAAAGACAAAACAAAACTTATTTAAAATTTTCAAATCAATGACTCGGAGAAAGATGAAAAGCAGTAGAGACTTGCGATTTCCTGTTTGTTTGAGGAAAACATAAAATTGCAAGAAAATGTGAAAAAAAAGTGAAAGTAATTTTGCGATGTGAAGCGCCAACTTAAAAACAGATTTTGGCATTTCTAGTTCTTATTTTTCGTTAAGATAATTTGGTTTAAATATAAATACATACATACACACATACATATGCATATAACTTTTATTGTATATTTTTTAACACTAAAACTCACTTTTATTAATTTTATGTAACTTTTATATTTTTTTATGCGATTGCTACAGAGCACTGAATGACTGCCTGAATGTGTTAATTGTATCGTTTGTGTATTTTTTTCTTTATTGTTTAAATATGTATGTTTTTTTTTCAATTATGTAGCTAAAGCAGCTATTGTATTTTTAATTTTTTTTATCCACTTTTATTTACAGGTTGTTTATTTGTTGAAGTTTCTAGCCAAACTAAATGGGTTTAGCAAAATGAATTAATATTTAAAAAATCCTACTTCAGTTAACCAACAACCATCACTAGTTAACAGTAAATCCAAAATACAGGCTTGAATAAAACAACATTATGTTAACACTCTCATGTTTTTATTTTAACAGTGTGCAAAAGCTTCACAATAAAAGCACTCAAGTGCCACATGAGCATGGGTGAGAATGTATCAGTGTTGCCAGGGGTAGATTAAATAAGCCCACCAAGAAGTTGCATTTCTTCACCAAAAGTTAAATTTGTTGAAATTTTTTATAATACGCGTTTATTGATTTTTATTAAAAAAAGAAAAACAAGGGTATATTGTCCTCCTAGGGTCCAGGATAATAGATGTATATGGATTCATATTAAAACTTAAGCAATTATTTTCACTATGAAAAAAACTACACTACATTATAAAGACGTAAGAGAGCTCTCTTTATTTATATGTCCTTTTTGGAATTCAAACATAGCTTAGTTCAACTTTTATTTGAATATCCACTAGAATTGTCATTCGAAATATATTTTTTTCATTTTTGTTCCAAAGACTGAAATTTTTCAATTTAGAGTAAAAAATTATTCGAACAATTTTTGTCGAATATTCGAACAATTTTTTAAAACTACTTAGCAAAAAATATCTTTTTTAACAAAATTGCCTTTTAAAGTTGTTAACAATATGATGTGTTAAGTAAGCATGTCAAATCAAATTATATAGGCATGTGATAACACTCACGCGATTATCAAATCGCCAAACTTTTTTCAGCATGTGATGAAACTCGCACGTTTTACTTGCGACTTGCTTTAAGATAATTTTTATAAAAATCTATATTTGAACACAAAATTCTGGATTTTTCAAATTTTTTATTTTTATATTTAGGATTTATTAACAGCACTAGCAGCACATATTTTTCGAAGATCATTGGGGGTTTTCACACTAGACTAATTTTTAATCCGCACAACTTTTGTTCTTTCGTATTTACACTAGACTAATTATGCTGGCATAAAATTGTGCACGTATACACAGCTTTGTGTGTTAGTATTTTCTTTGTTTATTTCACGCGAACCTGTATTCATAAGTGTGTATGTGTTAGTTTTGTTCTGCTTGTGCGGGGTTGAAGCTGGTTGAAAAAATTGTGCCAACCAAAAACCGCTCTCTTCACCGAAAAAGCCTATAAACTGCGATTTTATGCCAGCACAATTAGTCTGGTGTGAAAACCCCCATTTAGATCAGCTCTTTGTTGAAATCGTCAGTACAAAAGAAGACAAATTGAACAAAATCTTAATGCATTTTTTAAATTTCATATTTTTAATAAGAATTGGTAAAAAATATTATTAGTTATGATTCAAAATAAAGAAAAACATATCAAATTTACTTTATTCATCATTTATATGTTTCTTTAGTGTTTGGTTCAGGCAAAATACAACAGTTCACTTGAGATTGCTCTTGCGATTTGAAGTCGCCAAATTTCTTGCGTTTGCGATTTCCATCACACCTCTCCTTCGAGTTCAAGTCACAATCGCAAATATTAGGCGATTTGCGATTGTCATCACATGCCTGATAACCCGAAAAATGTGCCAACACTAGTATGTGTATATGTATAGTAACTTTATCATCATTAACATGAATTTGGATTGATGTCCCCGTGAGTAGAGTTGGATACACTATTATCACCGATAAGCAACTTCGCCCTCTCTTGTATAGGGTGTCAGCCGGGAAGGTATACTATTCGCAGTAATTCCATTGTAATCCTGGCTGTATGCGATGTGGCACCGCCTTGTTGAAACCACATGTTAGCCAAGCCCACAGCATTCAGTTGTGGCGTTAAAAAGTTTTCAATCATATCAGGATATCGCTCCCCGTTGACAGTTACCGTTACGCCGTTTTCAGTTTCAAAGAAGTAAGGTCCAATGATTCCTCTTGGCCAAATTGCGCACCAGACTGTCACTTTTAATGAATGCAAAGGTGACTGATAAATAATTTGAGGGTTTTCCATTGCCCAAAATCGACTTTTTTGTTTATTCACATATCCATTCACATGAAAATGTGCCTCGTCACTCATTATGATTTTTCAATGAAAATCGGGGTTATCATGGGCGAGCTGTAGCATCCTATTGGCACATGTACGGCGGCGTAAATGGTTATCTGGCAAAAGCTCTTCTGTTAACTGAATCTTAAATGGAAACAAATCTTTATGTAAAATTGTGGCCATGCTTGGGCCTATCAGCTACAGTCCCTCTTTCTTCGAAATCATTCACTACACGATAAATAGTGCGTCTTGTTGGCACGTTGTTTCTCCCAAAAAATTCACGTAACTTTCTCATCGTCACAGTAATCGATGATTGATTTTGATAAAATGTTTTAGCGATTAAAAGACGTTGGTTTACCGAATATTTTCGCATGATAAATTTGCAACGTCTCTACTCCACGACTGCCAAATATGAACTGTCAAGACTAATGTTTACCAAATTGGCGGCAAAACAAAGTAGTATACCTTCCCGGCGGACACCCTGTACTAAAATTTTAAAAAAATTGCAGAGAATACTTTATTCTTATTGACTTAAAAAAAATAAATGAGTAGTTCCTCCGTTGGCATTTGAGGTGACGATATGTATGTACGTAAGTGAGTACGTGTGTATATTTGTTAAAAAAATATTAATTTATAGTTAAAATTTAAATTCTTTCGACCAAAATACACACCTAAACTCAATTTTATTAATTAACACTTGCATGTAGATCAAGAAAAAAACAACGAAATTTCTGTTTACAACAATAAACTCCAGTTACAGTTACTCTCATACAAACACATGCCATTATAATGTTTTACTGAAAGCACAATCGAAAAACAACAACGCGATCATGGCCTTCAAAAGTTTTGGAAATAGCCACCAAACTGTTTTAGCGATTTCATCAAAACACTGAAATTGTTATCAAAAATCAAAGTAAACAAAAATTGTGCAAGTGAACATGAGCATGCGTACAAACACGGCCACTGTTGTGGAGTCATAACATTTATTATACATTCAAAGAACAGCTACAATTTGGTAGCGACTTAAAAGCAACTAGTTTCATGTACGACTAGACTTGCAGGCCAACGGTTGAACGAACAGACTTATTAAACGACGAAATTTTGTTTTAAATTTATTTACAACTTTCAAATTAATGAAAACGACGGCAGCCGCAAAAACTTAAATATAGCCTTCCCATTGGGTCACACTAGTCTTTAATTTGTAAAGAACTGCTGCTCACATAAAATTGGGGCAGACTAAAATAATTAAAGAATGGAACGCATATCCGCTTGCTTATAATCAGAATGTATCTTTTCCTATATTTAATTGTCATGGTGCACATTGTTTTGGTTCACATGCAAAAGTTCAAATGTCATTTGTTTGTGGCCCTGATGGTGTGCCAGGTAGCATTTTAAACCAGTGTTCTGAAGCTTTATTTGTCCCGTTAACTCTGTTATTTAATTGTTCAATTAAATATGGTTTTCCTCTATTTTGGAGAGACTCGTACACCATTCCCTTATATAAATCTGGTAACAAGTCAGATATTAGGTGAGATATTGCCAAATTGTGATCAGCAAAATTGTTTGAAAAACGTGTTGCTAATTCTATTAAGCCATTCTTCAACGTCTTTGTTATCTACATGTCAATATGGTTTTAAAAAAGGAAGCTCGAAAACTTAAAATATTCTTCGTTTCTCAACTTTAGTTAATCGTGCTTTTAGTAAACCACAAATTTCTTTTAATGAAGTTGGATTTGCTAGGCACAACATCTTTCAGTTTAAAATGCATAATTTCTTATCTCTAATGGGAAGCAAGCAAACTGTTCGCTTTAACAGTAGTACATCTATGCAAGTTCAATCCGGTGTTCCTAAAGAAAGTCACCTTGGACCTCTTCTATTGGCACTATTTCTTAATAATCTTCCTGCTGTTATCAACTACTCTAAAATATTAATGTACGCTGATTACGTCAAGATTTTGTATAGTTTTGATCCATTTACTGATCTTGTTTATCTATAAAATGATCTAGATGATCTCTTTACAAGGTGTAACTATAATATGATGGATGTAAATCTGAAAAAATGTAAATGCATGCGTTGTTCTAAAAGCTGCAACAATCTTGTTATTTATTCTTTGGTCGGACATGAGTTTCATACTTTTTCGGATCTTAGAATTCTACTTGATCCTAAATTAAACATTGTTCCTCATATTACTTTAATTACCCATAAAGCTAAAGGGATTTTGGCTTCAGCAAAAGATGGGCTAGAGTTTTATGATCCGCATATTTCAAAATCAACTATATAGGACGCTAGTCAGACCAATTTTTGAATATGGTTTTGTTATTTGGGATCCTTAATATAATATTCAAAATCAACATATTGAGCCTGTGCAAAAGCAGTTTCTGTTATTCTGTTTACATGGTCTTTCATGGAATTATATAACCTTTTCTTCATACAATAGTCGACTTGCTTTAATTAAGCCTGCCACCTCTGAAAAGTCGTCGTACAAATCAAATGGAACTTTTATTATAAATCTTATTTATTAATCCTGATATTTGTTCCAAATTTTTATTGAAACTTATTTAATTCAATGTTACTTGTCGTAATAGTCGTAATTATGTTCCGCTGTTAATTGAATTTTGTAGAGTAAATTATGCAATTACAAATTCTCGTCATGGTTATTTAGGCAAGTTCATAATTTGTGTCAAGTATCCCTGTTCTGTATTCCGGAATAGACAAATTCGGAAATCAGCTGTTCTGCATTCCACATATTTAGCATATACATATGTATATCGATGTATTGTAAAATTTATTATGAATAATAAATGAAAATTGTGGAAAACATTCCATATTTTTATGTAAAATTGTAATTTTAACATTTAAAAAGTTTTTCCAAAAAAATTTTTGGCGGTACGATGAACATAACAAGGGTACTTTTTAATTTTGTATGGAAAGCATTCAAATCCAGTTAAAATTTTACTTAAGTTGTGAAATCTTCTGCCTAAATTTTGAAACATCGTTACAGCATGTTACAAAAGACTTTATGCCGGGGTTTCTCAATGGGCCTTATGGCCTCAGAGTGAACTCGCTACATTCGAGCTGCTCCTAACCTAACCTTACTGCACAATTTTAAACCCGCTTACGAAATTAATAAGTTTTTGTCACTGAATTTACTAATTATAAAATGTTTGTCCCGCTCATTATCTAAAATTTGTTTTCCGAACGATTTTGTTAATTCCCAAAAGTCCGAAAAATCACTGTTTATGGGACTTGATTTGGCAATGTTACGTATA
Source organism: Phania funesta (assembly GCA_963932375.1). Classification (NCBI taxonomy): domain Eukaryota; kingdom Metazoa; phylum Arthropoda; class Insecta; order Diptera; family Tachinidae; genus Phania; species Phania funesta. The sequence continues at coordinate 74,426,917 of OZ010656.1, forward strand.
AGCATCAATTCGAAAAATATTTGTGTACATATATTTTTATTCGATTAAGTGGTTATAAATATTTTTTGAAGTTTCTGTCATTAAAACACAATTCTACTTAACTTTAAAATGAGTTAATTGTAAAGAAATTTTTTTGTTTTTTAAAGAAGCAATTTACGGAATTGAGCCCAGTTTCGAGAGGCAGCTGAATAATACGGTATGAAACTCTCTTCAAAATCCTGCTAACCGTACTTTTGTTCATTTTAATGGACATGATACGGAGAACGCGATCATAACGAGTTTTACACAAATACGTCGTACTTTGTGTTCTCCACATTAGACGCGCTACAAGCCAATGTTAAAGCATCCTAATTTTGCATGAACAATTCTTTTGTTAACTTATTGATTTAAGTATAATACAATTCGGCAGTTGGTGTTACTAAAAAAGTACGCTTGTTATATTTAAATGATTACATCTGGTTTTAATTTTTTGTACCGAATAATGAAAACACAATTTGTTCAGTTTTCCCAGATACAGTAAAAGTAGTAACTTAAATTATGCACGACATCGATTCATTTTGACAACAATATAATATATTATTGTTAACAACAACAATATAAATTATTGTTAACAATATAATTTTATTGTTAACCATTTTGAGCAGAAATACATAAGCAGAATCTCGTTTTCAGAAATATATTATTAAATATATATATATATATATATGTATGAGTTACACTAAAAACAGGAAAAAGTTAAGAAGGATTAAATAAAATATATAACATTTCTAAAATTTTAGTTTAATATTAAACATGCGCCTCCGCGGGTGGTTCACTCGGCCAAATAATTATTTTCAAATGAGTAAACTCTTACGTACCCAAATGCTAATTGTGGAACTTTTAAGGCAATTTTTTCAATTAATAAACTAAAATATTTTTATCAATATAATAAAAGGACTCAGAGCTCTTTAAATTAAAATTCAATGTTAAAGGGCCAATATTTATGATTTTGCTCTTTAATTAGATTAAAAGGCACCAAACGTTCGCCAGTATGGAAGCTATCCATTATGGCAATGTCTTCCGGTGACAATTTAAAGTCGAATATATTGATATTCTCTTCAATACGTTGAGGATTAGAAGATTTTGGAATAGGCATAACGCCAATATCGACCTAATAATAATATTTTTTTTAATTAAAAAACAAAACTTCTTTAAGTTGTTAAAATTACTAACCAAATAACGCAAAATGATTTGAGCAGGAGTCTTTTTATACTTTTCAGCCAGGGCCTGAGTTTTTTCAGAAAAATAGAAATCAGGTTTCCTTTCGTCAGGTTTAGGTCGTCCCAACGGCGAATAGGCAGTCAAAGTAATATTATGATCCTTACAGAATTGAGTTAATTTTCGTTGATTTAAGGCTGGCGAACATTCAACTTGATTAGTAACAGGTTTTATTGTACAATTATCCAAAACACGTTGTATCTGTTGGCTATTAAAATTGGCAACACCAATACTACGCACTAAACCACGTTCTACCAATTTTTCCATAGCCTTATAAGTATCCAAGTAGTCAACATCGCTGGAATGGTGGGGATTTCATATGATTGACACATTGTCTTTAATACAAAGTTCCTACCTTAATTGTAAAGTACCATTCTCATCTTTAGGCAATAAATCTGTTTCGCTGACATATTTGTAGCCTACAGGTAGATGCATTAAATACAAATCAATATAATCCAAACGCAAGAGATCCAATTGTTTGCAACAGGCCGTCTCCACACGTTCGGGGTCATGGTATGTATTCCACAACTTAGGGTTTCGTTTAGAAATTAATTAACAGAATAAAAATAAAACTAATATTCACTCACCTTGGTCACCAAAAATATGTCCTCTCTTTTAACTACACCATCGGCTATCTTATCTTTAATCGCTTTACCAATTTCAGCCTCATTTTGATAGAAATAAGCAGTATCTATGTGACGGTAACCCACATCAATAGCATGTTTTACGGCTATTTCACCTTCATTGCTTTTAGACTGAAAATAAAAATTATACCTTCATAAATATTTCTAATCATTGCACAAATTATTAGAAGTTTATAAAAATTGGTCCACTTTTTCATGGTTAAAACTTGTAAAGCATATTTATCAACTGAGTAAAGATTCACAGCATACATTTGCGCATTTAAATTTTTTATATTATAAATGATTTTAATAGTAAAATACATAATCTTCTTAAACTAACAGTTGAACTTTCTATTACACTTCATTAAAAGGCCAATATGGATGAAATTTTGCGTTTTCATCGCGCCATAATCGCATTCCTGTGTGTAAACAATCCATCGCGGAAATTTCCTCAGCTGATAGATGAAAATCAAAAATATTCATATTTTCTAAAAGTCGTTCTGGTCGCGAGGATTTGGGTATAGGAACAGTGCCAATATCAATCTGTTAACAAAAATAATATAAAATATTAGAAATTTAATTTAATATCAAAACTCACCAAATATCTTAAAACCACTTGAGCTTTAGTTTTGTGATACTTTTCAGCAACAGTTTTTAATTGTTGTGATTCATAAAAGCAGGGCAAAGTTTTAGATGGTTGAGGCCTGGCCAGAGGAGAATAAGCAGTGACTACAATATCATGTTGCTTACAAAATGCTCTTAATTTTTGTTGATTTAAGGCTGGATGGCATTCAACTTGGTTTGTTACCGGAACTATTTGGCAGTTGTCTAAAATTCTTTTCATTTGTGAAATATTAAAATTAGACAAACCCAGCCTAGAGAAACAAGCTTTTCCATGGCTTTATATGTATCCACAAAGTCAACGTTGCTAAAATAAATTAAATTAATAATTTATTAGTTTAATTATTCTTATACATACATATGTATGAATACAAAGACTTACTTGGTTTGCAATTTGTCATCAGCATAAGGCTTTAGAGCGTCATCGTTTTCATATTTATAGCCAATAGGCGAATGCATTAAATACAAATCTATATAATTTAGCTGCAGTGCGTCCAATTGCTTTCTACAAACAAGTTTAACCATGTCTGGTTCATGATAAATATTCCACAATTTTGTTACCAAATATATTTCTTCACGTTTAATTGTTTTATTTTCAAACTTTTCTTTGAGCACTTTACCAATTAATGATTCATTACGATACAAATAGGCTGTATCAATATGACGGTAGCCGATATTAAGTGCTTCGCGCAGCACATTTTCACACTTTTGTTTTTTCAGCTTAAATACATAAAATAAATTATCTTAATATTAAAAATATTGTTAAAGTTTAGTTTAAATATTTGACCCAACTCAAACTTAATTTATGTAAACATTTTCGATTAATGAATAGTGGCAAATCTGGGTGCAAATTACGGCATTCGATACCGAACGAAATTTGTATATAAATTTCTATCATATCTATTTTGTCTTTGACGTTCTAAGCCATTTTGTAAGTAACTGCATATGTAATTACACAATTACATTTACATATGTACTTGTAATTGCAATTGCCCCAAAACCCGGTCTTGCTTCCGTAAATACTTACAACTGTAATAGAGAATATTTCAATTACACATTACAAGCAATTTTAATTAAAAACCTTAAGTTGAAAATTACATACAGTTGAAATTGTTGGTATTATTCTTCTGGCTCTAGCTGAAATATTTTATTTTAATAATTCTTTTTTATATGTATTTCATTGTTTTCCGATATTTCGAACATATATGGTGCTTTCCTTAGGGCAAAAAAAAAAAAAAATAAAATATCGTTACGTTCTAACCATTTTAAAACGTGTTTATTTATTCGTAGGTTCTTTTAATTAAAAAGTTTATTTAAAGAATATACAGGGCAGATTTTTTTATACACTGTTACTTTAGTTACTATAACTGTTAAAGCTAACTTGTAATTGACAAATTCCCATTTGGAATTGTTTTTTAATAACTTGTAACCTCGAAGATTCGAAAAATAAACATGATAATAAATCTGCATTTGATTTTTATAAATTTATTTTAAAATTCGTTCACCAAACTTGCCCATGTACATACATAGGTATGTAAAATTATCTGCATGTAATCAATTAAGCTTTTCTAAACTATGAACAAAAAAGCTTTTACTATTTACACAAGGACAGAGCGTCAGCAGAACAAGAAAAAATTTGTGCCGGGCGGTCTGTATTGAGAATACGTGTAGATGTTTTTGTTCAGTTTGAGCATAATTTTGTTATTCATCTAAATTGTTTCCTTGTTCTCAGCTTAGTTTATATACGGGTATATAGTGTTGCGCAGACCCACGCATTTTTATTCTTATATATGTGTTTTGATTAGTGTGATGGCAGAATATCGTTGTTCAAACACGAATATGCCATTAACTGCGACGATCTTCACGAGTCAAATTTCTCTGCGAACAGCCATGTGTACGTTGGCAGAACAGAATTTTGTCTAGTCACGACGGAAAGCTAAAAAAAGATGGCACAGCGCTGTTAACAATACAGTGCCGGTATTTTTTCATGCATTTTGTTTTGATCCAACTTTCGTATGTAAAAATGCTTCAATCTTTTCGTTTAAATCAATTCATTAAATAAAAGATTTATGTAAGTAGTGACTAATTATTTGTTGCCTGCTTATCTTATTCATATATGCACTTGCAATAAATATACATACCTACATATGTATATAAAAGTTAATTGCATTAAAAAATTACCTGGTAAGTACCCAAACCTAAAATGGGCATTTCGCGTCCATTGTTTAATCTCACAGTAGGTGCCAAAATTGGAGCCATTTGATTGTTTAATTTGAATTTATTTCTTCTACTTAGATTACTAAAAAATCTTGGCACTTTACAACTGCCTTCGCCAGATATATTCTGCTTTACAAAATTTTTGCAAAACTGACCGTACCCGCTTTTATGCAAACGCACGAACATCTAAAATGATAAACAAATTGTTACAAAAAGCTTTATTTCAGTATGACAAGAAAATTACAGCCATAGCTGGGATGATCGATTTTTTTTCAAATTGTACCAACCCGAATATAAAATTGTACTTTTTGTGCTAATACCTTTATATATGCAGGAAAAACTAAATTAGTGAAGTATGTAATTTCACATACCCAGCTAGTTTTTTTTCGGATTCGGTGCCACATCGTTCAACAATTTGCCGATTTCGTATCCGTTGTCGGTCAGAAAAAGTACCGAAAGCGATATGAGCGGTTTAGAAGAGCGTACGTTTGTCTCTGAAGAAATTTTGATATTTTCGTATTAAACTTTATTAATATTCTGCAAACTTGCCATAATCGGAGCACAAATTGAAGCGAAAGTGACAAAGAAATTAATACAAATAAGCCAGAACGGATTGTAAGATCCTAAGTCTAACACAGCCATAAACTTTTTTTCACATTGAAAGAGCGTCTGCAAAATAATGGGAGAAAATGTGTTCGTTGTCTTCGATTTGGATAATACGTGTAAATATTCCTGTTCGATTTGAGCAAAGTTTTTTTGTCTCTCATCGATATTGTTTCACACATTAAGAGAGCGTCTACAAAATAACGGCAGAAAATGTGTTCGAGGCCTTCTGTTTGGATAATACGTGTAGATGTTTCTGGTCGGATAAAGCATAATTTTTTATCGATATTGTTTGGATACTTTCAGCATAGTTTATGTACGAGTGTTTACAGACGAGCACACACACACACATTACTTATTTTGTCTAATGGCATAGCAGAGCAAAATATACGACGGCTGAACAGATTTATGGCTAGTCAAGACGCCGTGTACAGGAGAACAAACCAAAAAAACAACTCATGTCAACAAATATGATTTTAAATGTTTCCATTCAATACCGTGACGAACACTTTTGTCCGGATGAAACATGAATTATTTTTATTTTTTATTTATTTATTCCGAAGTAATTTTTTTTACCATTAAATACATTTCATAATTATTTACAAATCTTAAGAATTGTGTTTCGATAAATTTGAAGAAGAAAAGTGACGATGACTTTTGTCCATGTCAGAGAACCGGTTTTAAAGAACGGAACGGGCTAACATTTCAAATATTCGAAACCCGGTTTTTAGAAAACGCCCAATAATCGATTAATGTAATATGTACATATCTATGTACACGCATCTTGTTTTTAGCTTTTTATTGCGATGTTTGCTTTTAATAATGAAAGCTTTTTTAAAAGCATCTTACAGTTGGTGCGTAAAAGTTGATGGTCGTTTTCAGACTAATTATTGAATTATCCCTTTGAATAGGTTTCTTAATCGAAAACTTTCTGATAAGATTTTAGCAGTGCTTAAAATGCTAGCTGTTAAATTAAATAGCAATAGTCCTGTTTTAAGCTATAAACTCTATAAATTTTATTAGCAATAGCTGTAGTGTTGCAAGTAGATTCCATTGCTATGCTGGTACTGTTGAAAATATTACAGTAACGAAAACATCAAATATGACTGCGATTATATTGACAGCATTCTGAATTGCTTTAGCAACCATGCGTTGTATTAATAAATACGGAATTTTGAAATATGTGCGTAGAATTTGATTTACTAATTTTTTAAGTACCGGGAAGATAATGAAAACTCGATGTGTTTTATTTATACGAGGGCTGCTCTATATATTTCTGGCCTAATAGTGAAAATGCGAATATTTATAATCAAAAATGGTTTTATTGTTTTTCAAAGTATTCTCCAGCATGATTTATACATTTTTGCATGCGCTCAAACCAGTTGTCGAAGCACTTTTTCCACTCCGATTGAGACACCTCTAAAACATGGTTTTTGAACACTTCAACAGCTTCTTCTGGCGACGAAAATCGTTGACCACGCATTTTTTTCTTGATGTGCGGAAACAAGAAGAAGTCATTAGGTGCCAAGTCAGGGCTGTGCGGCGGATAACCCATTAATTCGACGTTTTGGCCGGTCAAAAACGCTCTGGTTTGAGCCGATGTGTGAGAGCTCGCATTGTCATGGTGAACAATGATTCGTCTTCTCTTGTTGGTTTTTCGAATTTCTCCGATGACTTCAGGCAAAAAAATTGTAGTGTACCACTCAGAAGTGACCGTCCTACGTTGCTCAAGCGGAACAGTCGCCACATGACCAGTTTTTCCGAAGAAACAGGCGACCATTTGCTTCGAAGTGCTTCTTCCACGAACAACTTTCGATGGATTTTGCTCGTCTTTGAAGACCCACACGGTCGATTGTTGTTTCGTTTCGGGCTCATACACATAGATCCATGATTCGTCACCTGTGACGATCTTATAAACGTCTTTTGAAGCACAGCAATCGTATTTTTGCAACATTTCTTTGCACCAATCGACACGAGGCTTTTTTTGAGCGACTTTCAAATTGTGTGGGATCCAACGAGAACAAACCTTTTTTACGGCCAGGTGTTCATGCAGTATCGAAGGTATGCTGGTGGAAGAAATGTCCAAGGATGTCTCTATCTCTCGGTATGTCGCATGTCGATCTTGCATTATGAGTTCACGCACAGCATCAATGTTCTCTGGCACAACAGCCGTTTTTGGACGACCTTCACGGAATTCGTCTTTGAGCGAGCTTCGACCACGATTAAATTTATTATACCAATTTTCCACAGTGCTATAGGATGGTGCTTCATCGCCATACAGAGATTTAAGTTCAACCATAGCACCCTTGTCGTGATAATCCACGTCGAAAGTTGTGAAAAATGATGGCACGAAAATGTTCACGAGTTAATTCCATTTTTTTCTATATTAATTTTTTCAAGTCACTGTAAACAACACAAATAATGGTCGTACGTCAAAACGTTTTGAGTACGATTATGCTTAAAAATGACAAACTTTCCAATGGAAATGTCAGATTGCACTTGGCAACACTCAGTGTTGCCAGGCCAGAAATATATATAGCAGCCTTCGTATTGGTTAGTTTTTCTATATCGAAAACCCTTTGAAAAGTTTCCGTTAAGAAGTTGCTGCCAATTTTCTACTTAAGCTATGGCCGTACGGGCAATGCAAATGATTGGCGAAATAAGCGTAAGCACAATTTTACCAAATGTATATTTAATCTTACCTGCATGCCATCTGTTTGATTAAAACAAGATGGAGTATACTGTTTCACATATCCATAAGTGTACACAAATATTCTTACGTGTACGAATTGAATGGCTACAGAAAGTACCATCGTTGTGCTTAAATAACAACAAACACATTTTCCATAAGGCCATTCATGTAACTAGGAAATTGAATACTACAAGAAGGGACTACAACATCTTGAACACGTATAGACGAATTACCACTAATTAAAGACTGTGTGAAGACACCACCACAACAAGTAAACAAAGCAGACAACAAATACATATTATTAAAAAAAGAAATAACAAAGATGTATCTCCAGGATTCCTGAGTCTTCTGCAAGTTTCGAGAAATATAGAAAGATGACTACTATAAAAAGATTTTGTGGGCACAGAGCAACCATAAATGTAAATTTTGACTTTAGAAAATTGCTAGAATCATCTTTTTTGTCGCGGGCAGTCCCTAAAGAGACAAATATAACATTTAAAAATAAGGCGAAAAATAATCAAAACAAAAGCAAAAAACCATAAAAATTAAATAATAAAAATTAAACTTATCTTTTAATATTTTACAGCATAAGTTATCTTCCAAGTTTATTTAAAATAAATCTAAATTTCTCAACCATTAATTTAACCTTTGTGCATAGGTTTTTTATTAACGATCAGAAAAATTATTCAAAATAAAGAAGAAAATTTTAATAAAATAGACTAGGAGCGGTCAATCATTTAAGAAAGATACAGATAGAGAAAAAGAGATATATTCTCGTGTCGCCTCTGTTTACTTTGTGTTGTGGGTAATGCTAGAAGTTAGTATTGAGTGAATCCTTAAGCTGCGAAATGGCCGTTGTGATTTGTTTAATGCTAAATAAAGTAAAAGTGTGTAAAAGTCTGCCGTGTATTATTTAAAAAATCTTTTTAACTAAAAAACCTGTGCAAAAATTATACACGTCTAAACATGTTAAACGTAACAATACATTCGGGCATGTTCTGACACTCGCAAGAGTGTCAAATCGCATGCGAGTAGCAAATCGCCAAACTTTTTTCTGCATGTTTGCAACTCACGCGTTTTACTTGCGATTTGCTTTTGAAAAGTTTTAAAAGAAAACTCTGTATTTTTAATATTTCTAATACCTGAACCCAGAATATTACAAAAATTACTCGGGCATTTCATTTGAATTAATTACAGCACTAGGTGCGTATATTTTTCGAAGTTGACTCGTATAAGCTGTTTATTGAAATCGCCAGTGCAAAAGTAGAAATACAGAGGCAAAAGTTGCCTCATGTTTTTAGAAAAAATTTTTTACAAAATGTCATTAGTTTTGACTAAAATAAAAAGAAAACACTATTAATTTAATTTATACACAACTTTATAGTTTCTTTAAAAACTAGTTTAGTTTAAATACAGCAGTTCACTTCAATATACTCTTGCGACTTGAACTCGCCAAAACTCTTGCGAATGCGAGTTACAGAACACCTCACATGCGAGTTGAAATCACAATCGCAAATTTTATGCTTCCCCTATCTTTAGCAATGTCTACGTAAATTTTGCTCCGAATTTATCGTTTAGAAAATTCGTAGTGCTTTGAAAATGTTTTGGCAATTTTCAAAGATATATTTCTTGTTTTCTTATTAATTGAAATATGTAAACTTACCAAGTTCCCAATACGCTTGAGAAGTGTTTTCTATAAAAATCATATGAATTTCATGTAATATTTTAACCCATTACTTACCTGCGTGTGTTTGAACACACGTTTATCACTTTCCCAACTTTGAGTTAAATAAAATACAGAAGAGCTTATATAATTACATATTTGGGGTATTTATATTAAAGTTTGAGGTCTTACAAATAACAAATTGTTTTCGGTAAATTTTCGCAAGGTTCCCATCCCTCCATTGGATGTGATTTATAAAGTGTCCAAAAGTAGACTTTTTTTAAATTAATTTTATAAAATGTATATAAAAATCAGAATCACTATATATGTGTTACCCTGTATTATCAAACCATCAAAAAGTTATCTGATATCATTTTACCACCCCACATGCCGATATATTTGGCACTAGAGGGCAGTAAAGAACACTGTGTGTTTCAACACACGCTGGTACTGTTGTTGCATTTAGTACTTTTGGCGTGCTTTTTTGTTCAACAGGTGTTTTCTTTATGCAACAACACAAATAATCACATTTCTATTGTAATTAAGAGTGAAACTGTGCAAAATATCTCGTCGGGAGTATCTTTCAAATGCAGAATTAGAATATATCATCGATAACTGGAGCGATGATGACACTGGCCAAGAGGAGAGCGCTTCCGCGATTGAATCTGTGATTTATTTGCCTCCCAATAATACTGCTGGTGATTCCGATTGTGAAGCATTTGATGATGATATTATATCAACGAATATTACATGCGATGAAAATCCTTTCTCCGAGGTATCAGGTATTATTTTTCTTCAATTTCTTTTTGAATCAGGTTGGTAATTGCGTGCTTTTGTAGGCACAATTGAAGTCATTTACACATCTGCTTCTAAAGACTATGGTTCTCCATATGTTGAAAACCAACAGGAGAGAGCTACACAATCAACGTCAAAGGAGCAACCCAAATATACATATCGTCCAGTGACTGATTTCAAACCGGGTTGGAAAAAAACTAAGCAAACTTTCTACAATATTCAGCCCGAACACGAGCCATTGAAAAAGAAAAAGCAAGAGCCACTGCTCCAAACTATAAGCGAGAAATCCCCATTTGAAATATTTAGATTGTTTTTTGACGATGAAATAATGATATTGCTTGTAGATGAAACAAATCGATATGCTGCTCAAAATAATATCAGCCAAATATGTGACAAATATCATATGCTACGTTTCATTGGAATTATTTTGTTTTCTAGATATCACAATGTCCCCCACACCAATTTATATTGGAGCATAGATCCAGCGTTCGGTATTCCATTAATTTGACAAACAATGTCTCGGAATAAGTTTACGAAATTGAAAGCGAACTTCCATATCGCTAATAATGACACTTTGGATATCGCTGATAAGTCTGCGAAGGTGCGGCCGTTGTTTGACATGCTCAATAAACGTTTTATGCAGTTTGGTATTTTTGTGGAACATTTATCCATTGACGAGACGATGGTTCCCTAATTCGGCCGCCATTCGACGAAAATGTTTATACGTGGAAAGCCCATACGTTTTGGATATAAACTGTGGGCGCTTTGCTCTGACAAGGGCTACATGTTTCAGTTTATCCCATATTCAGGTGCATCCAGCATTTACAATAAGAGCTTGGGACTCGGTGCTTCCGTCGTACTGGATCTATTATCACATTGTGAGCATCCATGACAACACACCATACACTTTGACAACTTTTTTCAGAGAGAGGATTCTGCGCAACTGGCACGGTTCGACCAAACCGTATTGCCGCCGCCCCTTTAAAAACTAGCAAAAAAGCAACTTGCAAAATACGATATCGATTACGCATACGATACAAAGAATGGCATTATGGTAATTCGTTGGATTGATAATTCTGAAGTTACTTTAGCAACTAATTATGACACCATCAATTCATTGGCCACAGTACAACGATATAGCAAGGAGAAAAAGAAAAAAGTTGGTGTTCAACAACCTCTCGCCTTCAACAATTATAATGAGTATATGGGCGGTGTGGACTTACACGACAATGTTGTTTCCAATTACCGCATTGGCATTCGAGGCAAAAGGTGGTGGTGGCCGCTCTGGGTTCAATGTTTAGATAGCGCTGTCGTCAATGCTTGGAAGCTGCATTGTTTTTTTGAAACTTCGAAAAAGGCGAAGCCTTTGTCACAGCTTGACTTCAATAATGCTGTAACAAAATCTCTATTGCTTTCGTCGAATGATGCAATGGACGAACTATCACCTAATGAGGACTCAGGCACAGATTATAAGCAAGACAATCTTCCGAGAGTAGATGGCTTGCATGTTCCTCTAAAAAGCAGTGATTGTCGTCGTTGCATTGTTTGCACACCAAAAGCCACAATATTTAAGTGTGAAAAGTGTAATGTCCACCTTCACTCAGAGAATTGCTTCAAATTATTTCACGAAGACAAACCATTTTATTTAAAACGACGTGCCACACGTTCTACTAAAAAACCAAGAATTGAATAATTTCATAAATTACTTTTTTTATAACAATTAATTGAAATATAAAAAATATATACTTGCTTTTTTACTAATGTTGTTTTATTTATAACTAAGCAGCAAATATGAGAAACTATTAACAGTACCAGCGTGTGGTCAAACACACGTCAATTTTTAACAAAACTACTCTTCGAAAAAAAAAATTTGTTTTAGTAAAATGTTTAATATGTTCCTATTAAACGTTTCTGAAAATTTTATTAAAAAATTCCAAAGTTAAAATTTCTGGTAAGTAATGGGTTAAAGCATTTTTAAATCAGAAAAAAAACATTTACACTTCATTTAAAATAAAGGTCATATACTCGTTTATGACCCTGTACATATCCTTAAAACAAAAATACAATATATACTTGTATGCAAATCTCATTAGAATTATTCGTAAATCTGCTAATATTCAATATTAAATGGATAGTGAATACTGTTCTTGGCATGATCCATGGGTATCAAGCGTTGACCGGTACAGTAGGTTTCTAAGATCTTATGATCTTCAGGGGAGAGTTTAAAATCGAAAACATTAAAATTTTCAATTAAGCGATTTTTATTAACTGATTTTGGAATAGGGACTGTACCGAGTTCGATCTGAAATTAAGAAACGAAAAATGAAAAACCATTTTTTATATTCAAAATGAAAGAAATAACTTGCCAAATATCTTAACACCACTTGTCCATTAGTCTTTTTATATTTTTCACCAATTTTCTTTACTTTATCATCGAACATATAAGCTGGAATTTTTTTAACCGGCTCCGGTCTACCCAAAGGACAATAGGCAGTCACCACAATGTCGTGCTGTTTGCACAATGCAATTAGAGGTTTTTGATTCAAGCCAGGATGGCATTCAATTTGATTATGTATGGGCTTAATTTTACAATTGGCCAAAAGGCGAGCCAATTGTTCCGAATTGAAATTTGAAACACCAATACTTTTAACCAAACCCTTCTCCACTAAGGCCTCCATAGCCTTCCAAGTGTCCAAATAATCAATGTCACTTTAGGCAACATATTAATACATAAATTAAAAGTGAATGAAAAACTAGACTTAAACAAGACTTCAAATTACCTTAATTCAACTTCTCCTTTGGCATTGGTGGGCATCATAACATCATCGCCTCTATAGACATACGAATAAGGCCAATGCATCAAGTAGCAGTCAATGTAGTCGAGGTTAAAGTTAGCTAAACTTTTACGACAAGCGTATTCAACACGTTCGGGTTCGTGAAAGTGACACCACAACTGTAAATTAATTATATTTTAACTCACATTTTATTTCCTTCCATTCGCCAGAGAAACTTTTCTGTTTTGCTTGTCTATTTTGCAATGATTATTACCTTAGAAACAATAAAAATATCCTCGCGTTTGATAACACCCTCAGCTATTTTATCTCTTACAGACTCGCCCACCTCATGTTCATTTTCATAGAAATAAGCCGTATCTATATGACGGTATCCTGCATCAATCGCATCACCCACAGCACGTTCACAATCTCCACCCAATGACTTTATGGTTTTAAAGGATGTACGAAGCCACACGCGCACGCACATGCACAGTTAACACGGTAATTGTTGGTAAAAATTATTTTTGAAAATTAAGTTTTGAAAAGAAAAGGAAAAGTTTGAATGAAATAGAATAGTAACACGAACGAGAGAAGTTCAAGTGAAAAATGTTTAAACAAACTTTTCAACTTTTCTAATAAAAATTATTAAATGATAGTTCCACTGTTAGTTATTAAGCTGATATAATTTGTAGTTGCTATTAAATTTTTGTTGTTGTTAATAATTACAAGCCCAACAATGTAATTCAATGAGTTTCAAAAAGGGTTTTATATTTTAAAGCCGAATATTTCTAAAATCATGCCCTACATAATTTAAGGGTCTGTATACCGAAGAGTCTTGTCTCAAAGACATATGTACGTGCATACATACATATATGTACGTGGTTTGTTCAAAAGAAAAGGTGAAGTTTGAATTTTTTTTAAAGTATTTTTTGTCCCCTTTAAAGTAATCCTCCTCAGGTATGCTACACTTATGCCAGGGGTATTCACGATGGTTCTTATGATTGGTATTATACTTATGAAGAACTTGGTCCTCATTTTGATCTCAGTACTTTTTCTTACGACCGAAATTTTAGGATAGGAACTTGGCCTTATTTTCACATTTATGTTTTTGTGCGGATCTGAGTCCTTTTTTTTCCCAGGTTATTTTTGTTTCTTAATGTATGTATAAAACCTCTTTTAACTTAAAGCTTACAGACGGCTGGGTTATATCAAATTTCAGCTCTCTACCTATAGTGGAAATGCTCTTTACAAATAAGAGGGAACCCTAGTCCCCTAGATCTCTTTTACTTATTCTCCAAGGCCTACCTGTATACTCTAGCTATTGTGGAAGTGTCCCTTACAAATAAGGGTGAACCCTAGTCCCAGATAAAAAGTGCCCGTTTTCAGATTTTTTGTTACTAATTCCCCAAGGCCCACCTACCCAAATATAAATAGATATTGCTTTTTTAAGCCTTTTATTTTTATAACGAACTTCTTTCTGAAATATCCCTTGTATTCTATTCACAACCAGTTTTTAAATAAAAATATTTTTTTTTATTTTCGGTACTCAGGGTTTGGCACAAATGGTCTTCAAAAATTCAAATGCAACATATCGTAGTTGTTTTTTTAACCAACACTATTAATACATACAAAATTTCCGTTACACTTCCATTTACCATTTGCATAAAACACTGAATACCCCTATTTTTTCATTTCAAAATCAAAAAGTGCAAGTTTCAAACTTTATTATCGTTGTACTTTCTTTCAAACTCAATATGCTATACAATTGTACTCGTAGCTAAAAATCGTAAAGGAAAAAAGAAAAATGAAAATACCCATTTAAATTTTCTTCGATCAGACCCCTCCTCTTACAAAAAGATGTGTGAAAAACTTGAAATTGTTCTGAAGTTCGCCCAAAGCGCAATTTACAATTTTGCGTTGGTTGCGATTGTTTTCAATCACTGAATCATTTTAGGGTTACATCATGAGTCAACGAGAATAATAATATTGCGCATTGCGTAGGTCCGTAAGTTTTGTTGCTTTTGTTGTTGTGACGTAGGCATTTGAATACAGTTTTCATTCAAAAGTAATAATCAAAGACATTTAGGGTCTTTGAAAAGAGAAAAGCGCCATCTGTGATTCTTTCGTCAGAGGTTTATATGGACGCTTGATTAAGCTCTTTTTTTAATTTTACTGTCGCTGTTATTAGATTGCGATAGCATCTATACATGGTGCTAATAAAGTAACAAACGTCAAAATCTGCTTGTTTATTCTTTAAACAAGAACGCCACGAATAAATTGACCGATCTAAATACCGCAGCAGAACTGTATACAAACTTCGTATTAATACGTCGTCTTGTATGTTAATCTAACAGTTCCAATATTAAATGGATAGTGAATACTGTTCTGGTCATGATCCATGGGATGGGGTTATGAAAAGATGACCGGTATAGGAAACTTATAAGATCTTATGATCTTCAGGGCGAGAGTTTAAAATCGAAAACTTTAAAATCTTCAATGAAGCGATTTTTAAGTAGGAAGGAACTGCACCGAGTTCCATCTAGATTCTAGAATTAAAAAAATTAGATTAAGCTAAAATTAAAATAAGAAACAAAACAAACATGCATGTTGTGCCTGTGTTTCCCTAATTTGTTTTTGCAAAAAAATTACTAAATTGATAGAGAGCATGACAACAAAAAGGCAAGAGAGTTAAATAAATATAATAAGACAATGTTCAGTACAATTTTCTCCTCTTGCTTGTCAACCAATTTCCTTTTCTTCTGTTTAGTAGCTATTGACGAGCTTTATTGATAATATAATTTGAAAAAATAAAACCACTTGTGTTCCCCCTTGATCTTACGCGTAGAGTGCAAGAAATTAGATCAATAAGCGAACTCTAATACAGAAGAATCCCGTTAAAGAGTAATCGCAAGGGACCGGCGAATTACCCGAGTTTTCTAAATAATGAGATTTCGATTTAACGAGGGTAAAATAAAAAAGTACGAACGGTTTCTTTTTTTTTCAAATTATTTATTAGAATGGTACCATGTTTCGTTTTTGTAACGGTGATCGATAGCACCTTTTTGCCATTTATACATTACAATCTTTTTCCCCACATCTATCAGGGTAGACTAAACCAGGTAAACCCACCATCGCAGCTGATTACTTTTTTTAAACTGCTTAAATGTCAAATTCCATATAAAAATTTCTCGCCCATTTCCGGTACAGTTTCTATATATGGAGTTTGATACCGGCAAAGTGGGAAATACTTTGAATTCACCGACCGACCCAACTGTTTCGTACCATTTATGGAGATTTTCAAATTAACAGCGTACAAATTGTAGAGACTCCAATGTATGCACTTTTAAATACATTTAAGTATGGAAATTAACTGCATGATCTTGAGAAGGCATTTTGTTTGATAGTGTTGCATACAAATAAATAAGTTCATTTGATATCAATCGCTTTCATTCAGAATATTAAATTTAAAATGATCTTAAAGTCGGTAGGTATGAATGAATATAAATTTTGAAAAGATCGAATATAGAAATGCACTTGAAACACTTCAACTTACCGTGTAGGTGCCAAATCCGATTGATTGCATTTTAGTGCCATTATTATGGGTCACGTAGGGAACTTTAGTAGTTGAGGAGGAGCTCATGATGCACAAAATAAAACTGGAAATATGATTTTTAAGTTTTTTTTTTCTATTTTTTATAATTTGCGTCTTAAACTCTTCAAAATTAAGCGGTAAAAATGTTCCGGCCACAAACAACTGTTGATTACTACTCTGATCAATTACTGAAGTGCTTTTTTGCATTTAGTTTTCTCTATTTATATTTCTATTATCTGTCTTGTGTTTTTATTGTTGTTTTAAAAGCTTTATTCTGTTGTTTATCGCCACATGAGATAAAAGCTCTATCTTTATTAAATTAAAAGGTAATAACTGAGAAAGGTGTTGTAGCGGCCTTTCAGCACGCTACAATAAAAATGTATTAATGGAATTAGAGCACAGTAGGTGGAGAGGTATATATACTTATTTTTATAACTATATATATTTAATATAAAAAATATTGTCATGTGGAGAGAAATATTTGTAGATTTGTACATGATCAAAAGGTTTTTACTTAAATATAAATATATTGGGGAAGTTATTAAAATGTTAATTAATTTTTGAGTTTTATACACGTGAATATATGGTGTATTTTTAAAACTTTTGCTTTTAAATAAAAAAACTTACAAAAATGTTTAAAACTTTAGAATATTTTTTTGTTGGAAAATTTAACTTTATGTCGCATTATCTATTCCTTCCAGTAGAGCTTTCGCTTCACATGATTTGTAACATGATGCAGCGTAGCATTGCTAAAACCACATGGCCAAAATTATATATGCATCGTCGGCCCACAAACACCACTAAGCATCCATTTACTAATTATTTGTCTTTAGCGAGGATTAGTGCTAAAGTTATACCGCCAAAGGAAGGTACCGTAAATTATTTTATTAACTGACAAGTCACGTAAATCGGCTATTATTCGTTATTCAATCTCTTATTACCAACCCAATTAACTAATTCGTCATACAAAGTTTTAAGAGCGAGTTATTTAAAATTTATGGTTTGACGTAAATTTATCAAAGTAGAATTTTTAAAATTAGTCAATTTAATTGTCAGGCCTAAGTTCGTTTTTTACTCTTTCTGTTAAGAAAAAAACTTTTGAATAGAGTAAAAGTTAATATTTCATTAGACTACTAGCTGAATGGAATGCATTTTCTATGGCGCAAGACATGTTATCAACATTCTTCATGTCTTTTCTACTAATTCGGTGTCAACTGTAAACATCATCTATTTAACCAAGCACTAAAGACAAATAGGATAGGAGAATGAATATTTCTGAATTTTCTTTCATGTTATTGCTTTTCTTCGTTGCAGAACCCAGCTTTTCAGTAAAAAAAATATATTTTTCACGTTTTTCTCAGTGCCATACGTCAAATATTTCTGATTACGCAAGCTACGCTTACGTGTAGTTGAGTGGACTGGTCTTTAACAAAATTCTCTAAATATTTTCCCTGTAGGTCAATCCCGACAACCATAAGATGGCTCCCGGCTATCAAAAGTGCCAAATTAAAAATCTGTTGGAATATTTTTATACTTCTTTTAAATAAAATCGTAAACGTTTAGATCAAATTAAACGTCAAACAAATCAGGTAAACATTTCTTTAAAAAACATGGGTTCCCAACCAAATAATAAAATATTTTATTATTTAAAAAAAAAGGAAAGAAATTAAATTACGTTTTTTTTTTGAAAAATCAAATAGCAGAAAGATGTGTTTAGGTTAGAAAACAATCGTATTATTTTATTTAAATTTTAAATTCAAAGATCCGCTTATTATTCACCTACAGATCAGCTGGCAAACGCTGTCAACTAAACATCAAATATGTGTCGTGACTTTTGTAAAGTGAAAATCTATAGAAAAGAATATAAAATATTTGACATATTTTTTTGTTCCCCTGCTACCTATTGCACAAATAATCTCATTTTGAATTATGTATCTGACTCAATCATAAAGTGTATTAAGAACGGAAGTGTATGTTAAAATTAATATTCATGTCTGCTAATACAAATAAGAAACTATAAAGCTGTCAAACTGTAACAAAGGCAACAAACTGCTTTAGATCATTTAAGTTATGCGTGCTGTCTATAACTTGTTCCTGAATGTTTATTGTTGCACTTTTAGCAACTTCTGTAGGAACAACTCTTTAGTACCCTCCTCAAAGTATGCAATATTTTTATTTAACTATGAATGCTTCTAAACAGAGTTGCCGTTGCGAAAATTTGTTGTTTGTATTTCCAATGTGGATATGGGAACTTCTTTCTCATTTTGGTAAGTTTTTTTGCAATTAAAAAGAAAATTATTTATGTAGATCTTTGAAACTAATCAAGAAATCAAAATTCAAAATAATTTTTGTTTGTTTTACTTAATAATAAAATTTATTATGAACGCGTTTATATCACGTTGTTTTGGATAGCACTTGTATAAAAGTACCTTGTTTTAGGCTGGGGTAGCACAAAATCAGTGGTACCGTTTTTGTTTTCATGACGGTCGTAAAGGGCAGAAAATAATAATTATATTTTAACCATTTTAGGTTTTACTTACTCAAACATTTATTTCTAAATTCGGAAGGACAACCCAGCAACCAGACCTTCGAGTAACGCGACAACCGTGCCTTTCAAATAACAATTCCATTTCTTTAATAAAATGTAAGTATCAGATTTTTGTGTATGTCACAAAATCAAAAAAATCTGACTACTAACTTAAAGAAGAGCGTAGGTTAGGTTAGGTGGGTGGCTCGTATGCAGCGAGTACACTCGGAGGCTATTAGGTACATTGTGATGCCCCGACGATCATCTATCTTCTCCCACAGTTCCCTGTAGAACTCTAGAATCTCCAGTCCGTAACAACCATATGGAGCTTCTCGCAAGACTTATCAGGTTCATCAGTGTCGCAGCCCTAAGACAGCCCAGTTCCTGAAAGATAAGTAAGTGCTTAAAATTAGCAATAGCAAAAATATGGTTTTTTAGTATTTTTTTTTTTTAAATTTAAAATTCTTTTTTCATTTTTTAAAGTTAATGGCAATAAATTAAATTCACGGCTACCCACGAAATCTATTCGCTGCTTGGTTATTTCAAAACGGCACCACGCTATTCTTAAGTTTCCAATGAATGAAATGCTTTACTTGGTTTCCCTATATTTTTTTGCACGTGAAGTTGTTTTTTAATTTCAAAATAAATTAATATTTCCGTTCCCTGTACAAAATGAATGTACGCTTTTATTGTATCTCAATAAGGAAAAAGTGTAATTTTGTCGTTTTACAGGAGATAAACACGAAACTTGTGTTCTTTTCAGAACTTATCCCTAACTAAATTGTAAGTTGAGATAAATTGCAGTTCCAAATGAAAAAGTGGAGCAGAAATTCATTACAATATAACTTCCCGTAATATAGAGATAAATAGGTGACCTTTTGCTGGCGGGTACTTTTGAATTGGGAAGATTTATTTGCATACTAATCAATTATAAATAAATTAAAAAGAACCTACAATTTGATGATTTTTCTTTTATTTAGGTACTTTTTTAAATTTTGGTTATAACAAAATTTTGGTCATGGCAACACTGATTGTAAACACACTTACATATTTACATATTCATACACTAAAATTTTTCATTCGATTAACACAAACGTGCCGTTGTACAGTCGGCTTCTTCTCTTTTTTAGCAAGAACATAAACATTAATTTCCGTTACGCTATAAATCATGCCAACTATTGTACATGGTTTATGTTTGTAAGAGTATGTGTGCGGTAGTTTTCGGTTTTTACTATTCTCAACACAACAATTGATTTCCGCTGCAGAGTCAGCAGGTAGACTAAGCTATTGAAAACTCGTTTAACGCAAACATTTCTTTGCACACATGCACACACTCAAACACTTACGCTACCTTCAGTTCTTAAAGAATAGGTAGCAAATTAATGCCTTACTTATCACTAAATGCATTTAAATATTGGGATGTGATCCCGCGGTCGTCAGGTGACAGGTAATTAGTAATGGTGAATACAATTCTTTTAAGAATCCCCCTAATCAACGCTGAACAGCGTTCGCCAAAGAGTGCATGATCAACAGTAACTTGGTCGCAAGTGTGTGGGCTCTAGATAGCAGCCGACCTTCAGTTTCATATACATATGTAGTCTTAACTACGTATTAAGGAGCTCTGCGTAGTTGAAAATTATTTCTTTCTTCCTGGACTGGCAATAATCGAACGTTCCTAATTCCGAAGGAAAAGAAGTTTGAGGGCGAGTGGGTGATATTTTGGTACGATAAGCATGAGGATGTCGGAAAAAGATTTTTAATATCATTAACTGTGCTAGCGATAGAACAGTGACAAACAACCTCATTGTAAGTCAATACTTTTGGATAGCGTTCTTACACTGATTAGCATTTTTGCATAATTCTGTACGAATTTGATGGCCTTCTGAATAAGCTTCGAAGCAACGGCTTATACATGTAATTTAAGTTGCCTAATTTCTCATAAAAAGTTGCCCGTGGTCCTCACCCTTATGCTAGACAGTGCTGGACATTCAAACACCATGTGTGCCACCGTCTCAGCCTCTGCTTTAGAAGTACCTTTGGAGTCTGCCCCGTCTACCCCTTGCGAGGTTTTCTTGTCAATATCTTCATAAATCCTCCATTGGCCAATAGATAACAGAGTTCCTACCGATATTAACCTCTCCACCTTTTGCGAGGCTTCATTGTCCATCTATATCGAAATCTCACAGTGCAACACCTTGTGAGTACCTTTAGAGATTAATACCCATCGCGAGGCATTCTTGTCCATCTATTTCAAATTCGTCTCTTGGCCAGTTAAAACCGTAGTTTTTCAGAGAATCCATATACCTCTCACGAGCAATGGAGAAAAAAATATTCACCTACACAGTGCTCCATATGCACGGGTAAGTCTGTATTAAAAGATCGACTGGTATCTAGAGGTCGCATGCTATAGACCAAGCAGCATCTCTGTCGTATGCTGTTCCACTGTGGGTTAGGGATTTTTATAGGAGAGTGTTAACTTCTCTCCGCTTGACATATTTCCCCAGACTCCTAGCAAAGACAGGAAGCTGTTACCGGCCACCACCACCAGGAGGTATAAGTCAGAATTTTTGACAGTGCACTCAGTTACGGCAAGCCATGGATTTGTAACTAGAACGGACAGACTAAAGTATTTCGTACACGATTTCAAGTAAAAAAGTATTTCTTCCGCTCTTTTCATTGGATTTTTCTGCACTACAATTCGCTGGAGAAATTATTGCCGATTGATAGTATTATAAGAATCAATTAGTAAGTTCGCCATACCGACCTAGTAACATGGTCTGCTGATTTTATTTAAAGCACTCACACACAAACAGCAAAATACAATAGTGTTTAGGTGTGTCATGTTTCGAGAGTAACTTCAATTTGAAAAAAGAATATAAAAAGCTTTTGTGTGAATAAAAAACATAAAAAAGATAGAGAAAAAAATAAAGCCAAAGCAAAAAAAATGCGCAACAAAGTAAACCAACACGTACGCGTCTATTGCAATTTATAACAGACGCTTAAAAAAATGCATGTCTATGCATGCAACAGCACACGATTATAAAAGAAATCGGAAGGAAGGGGTCGAAGAAAGAGTCGGTCTAAAATAGAAATCTTATGTGTTTCAATATTATTTTATTACAGCATAAATGTTGACTTGAATTTGTACAAACATATTTTTGTCTGTGTAGGGGGCTTTAAATATCCATGGTTGCAAGCATCCTCACGCGTCGATTTAACTCTAAAATATTTTCCTGTGTTCCAGCAAATTCGGGCGAAAAGTATTTTAAATTTCTATTAAAGTTTTTGACTGGAAGCCCAAAAGCACTAACTTTAATGGATGAATTAGTGAAATAATTTCGTAATTGTTCCGCATCGGCCGACAAAATTGTTACGCAAATAAAACGTGCGAATTGTGGAAGAGTAAAGGGCCATAATAAAAGCTATAACCATAACCATAAGTGCTGCCATTTGTTATAATATTAACGTTTTTATATAATAGGCACTGAGTGTTTCTTTTTTTTATGTTTCGTTGAGACAAAAAACTTTAAAAACCTATTTTTTTAATAAAATAAAACGTTACATTTAATGAACATATGGCAACCTTACGGCGAGAGCAAGTGTCACAAAAATTAGGGCACTAGGAGGAAGGGTCTCAAAATAAAGTATATTCTATCTTACGGCTGCATAGTCTATCGACATCTAAAAATTTGTGTGCAAAGGGCACGAATGGTATCGTCTAAACATAATATGTAATGAACAATACGACATCGAGAGAAAATACGGATGAAAATATGACAGTCGTAAGGCTGTCTTTGTTTTTTAAATTTTTTCCTAAAGCCAAACAAATAAAAAAAAATCAGATAAAAATGGCTAATAATATACCGAATATTATTTATATTATTTTCCATCATATTAGAAATGGATTTGTATATGTGTATTTTAAAATATAAAATCATAAATAGGATAGATTTCATTAGCGGAAATCACTCTTCGCTGCATATCTGCAATTTTTGTACACTTGGTATGATTTTCTGCCATAAAGCGTGAGTGTCTTTTTTAAGCGTTTAGCAAATTTATTACAAAGTTGCATAAAGTAACTTTGCCGCATTCAATAAGCTAAGCCGCAGTCAGTATATAAACGCTAACGCCGCATCTAAAATGTTTACACAAAGAAAGTATTTAGTGTGTGCATAAACTCCATAAAAACTTGTATCAATCAATGGAGTTTTGTTTGATATTTAAATTTTTACTATTTTGGCAAAAACATTTTAACAGTCTTCGCATCAATTTTAATTCTTCACAGGCAATTGTTGAGACGGTTCTACCGCCGTGAAACTTTGTAAGCGCAGGTGTCTAGTTGTTTTGATTTAATAATAATAAAATGAAATAAGCAGTTATTTTAGCATTGCAAATGACCAATCTGCAATGATTTTTGCCGTAGCATATTTGCTCAAGTGTAGCAAATCTTAGTTTCATACATATTGTTGTTATGGTCTTGCAAAATGTAGCATATTTGCTAGACCTGCTACATTTATTTGCAGGGTTTGCAAGGGTTGTTTGCAACCAAGAGTGAGTTCCCCTATTATTATTACAAATTGTTGAAGCTTTTGAAAACTCGTTTAGCTATAAGTTTGTAAAATATGTTTTTTCGTGTTTAATTGATCGTTTTTTATAAAAGTTACGCTATTAATTTTTTATTATCTTTTATTAAATAAACTTGGCCTTTTTTATATAATCCCTTTTTTGCGTCCCCTTTTGGGACCTTTTGTAATGGTAACCCTGGTCGTTAGTTTTTTTTTTGCACTTGTTTCACATTCTATGTATTTTTTGTTCTCGTAATATCATATTGATAGTTTTTAAATTTGATTCCGTTTTTCTTATCGTCATGTAGCAATTTGGAAGCATTTTTCATAAGTCGACAAGACATATACGCAGCCATTCTCGCTTATGACCATAGTCACGAACACACACACACACATAAACATACACACAAACAGTGTTTTCATGAAGTAAAGAATAATTTTATATTTTCCTTTTTTTGTTTAAAACACGTGAACATGCCACACAGTATTTATGAAATAAATAAATAAAAAATATTTACCCAAAAAATATAAACTTAGTGTTTCAACGTGGTTTTGCTTGTGCAAGTGTGTGCAAATTTTCTAAACTATCCAGCAGTGTTATAAAATGATCACACTTGCGCCTGAATTACGTTAGTAGTAGATTTATGCAATTAAAGCCTTAATTGAGCTCAATTTACCATACAAGAGTTCAATGAAGAAGTTGAGCAAATTGGATCAATTTCACAAGACAACTTTGGTTAAGTGAAGCAGAAAATTCTCTAAAATCAGCAAATTAAGTGTAATAGATCATTAACTGGATCCGACAACTTACAACAAAATTACCACGATTACATAGAAGGGACAAGAAGTGTTTTTTGTTACCAATTTAGTTATTTCTTTCATATTACGGTGGTAATTTGGAAATTTTGTACGTAAAAATTAATAGCACAGCTTTTCCAGACCTCAGTTTCTGGCACAAAAATGCCAATTGAGTAAGCTAAATTGCATGTGTGTGTGTGTGTTTTATAACTCAATTTAAAATGTAATTGCCTGAATTAAGACGCATGTGTGAACATATTATTAAGGTCTTAGTTATGTCACATTGCTAAGGATATTTTTAATTGCAGCGTATAAAATTGGTCGCAAATCGTGAACTTTTTTTGAATAAATTGGCAAAAGGCTTTATCAAATAGTCAATCTTAGATCGTAATTTTCCAACTGTATTCCATAGCGTATTAGCAAATAAAATAAACGTTCTCGCAAACAAGCCTTAAATTCAATGAAATTAATGAAATGTCTTAGTGTTTGGGTATAAAATCGTTTTGCATATTCTAATTGAAACAACTAAAACCTGAATCGCAATAAAACTTTAGCATTTTTTCGACAGTTCCAAGTTCTAGGACATATAGAAAAAGGCTACTAAATTCCTTACTTAAGTCACCAACTCTTCAAGTCATATAGAACTAGGGCTTAATACTATATCACTATTCGTTCTAGTTCTTTTACAGTAAAATTAATTAGCTGTTAACTGGTGCTCGATTAATTTATTAGATCAAAACTTTCTTTACGTTTTTGAAATTTTAATATTTCCTATTTATTTATTAATAGCAAAACATTGACATTAAAGGTATGTGTGATCAAGAAAATTAAAAACTATTATTATAATTCGAATGGCGTTTTCCTTTCTGAAAAAAAATTTTTCCTTATTAGTATTTTTTCAGATCGCCCTAAATCTCACAAGTGAGGGCAGTGTTTTCGAGAACAACACAATAATTTTATCAAATTTCAACACCAAAATAAACAAATCAAATAATTCTCTTGTTTGTATAACAAATCTAGTTAACACAGTTGTAAAAAAGAGTAATATTTCACCCGGAACTTTAAGTTAAGTGCAAAAAATGTTGCATATTCGCCAGTGTTTTGTGTACCATATTTAGAAAGGAACATACATATCTTTTTTTCTTAGAAAGAAACACAAGTATGCAAAAATCGCAACATACACTTCTGTTCAATTGATTAGAGCTTCATAATTTTAATTAATTAGCCATCTCTTAATGAATTTCTTGTCGTCTGCTAAAATTTTACTACCATCGGAAGGAGCATTTTCTTAGAGTTACAAAAGTATCAACAAAGTTTCTTTTCGAGAAAAACACAAAAAATCTAAATATTTTCGTTCATATGATTAGAACCATTTAACTAATTTTAATTATAAATACATTATTTTATAATTTAATAATGAGAACGAAAAATATTTTCGAGCTAATGTGGCACAAAAACGCCCCAATTAATTCGGGTAGTCGACCCTATAAAAGGCTTTTATTGTCTCACCACATTTGAAAATAAAAAATTGTGTTTAATCCAAAGACTATAAACTGTGAAAAGATTTCCATGAGTTGCTACTAGATTCCAATATTTAAATATTCGCTAACGATAGTTCGCCAACCACTGCCGACACGACTCGTCAACAGAACTGCAGGGTTCAAATTTCGAATAAAAGTTCGTTAAATGTGTCTATGGACATGTTATTGCCAGTATTTTTTTAAAGTATAAGCAACTCTTAGCAATCATTACAAAACAAACAAAAAACACATGAACACGTTAAAGTTATTGGGTTGGTGTAGATTTTTGGAACGAATTTCCGTCATCCCTTGTCAAGTTTGGTTGGGAGACAAAACCGGTTTCGGCTCAACTCAAAATGTCGCTTTTCGAACAGAAAAAAATTAGGAACTTTTGTTCGAACAATTTTAAACTCGAATAACTTGACAATACTATTGAACACAATAGTTATAATAGGCCATTAATTAGACCCGACAACTTACAACAACATAACCACTATCTCTTCCACATTAGGGTGGTAATTCGAAATTTTGTACGTAAAAACGCATCACACATGACTAGATGCTTTATCAAACATAATTGCCAGATTAACTAAGCTAATTGCATACGTGTGAACAACAAATTTTACAACTCAATATAAAATTTAATTGTCTGAATTAAGGTGCATGTCTGAACATGCTATAAAACTTTACTCCATTTTTAGAAGCATCTAATTCTTTTCTATAAATTCTTGTGTTTTTGCATCCCTCCACTAGTTCAAAAACTGTAGATGCTGGCATTTACCAACTAACGCACACACACACTCACACACATACGAATGTAATCGAATGCAGCTTTTTTGTTGTAAATTTTGTTAAAGTTTTTCTATTACAACATTTCGTGCATCAGTGGTAATATTTTACAATTCAATTTTACTCGTAAGTGAAGTTCTGTTCTATTTCTTGAACTTTTTAACATTTTTGTGCGCACACAACAACATTTACGGCAAACAGAAAATAAAAAGGAAACAATTTTAAGGTGAAAATTCAAGAACAAAAAGAACACACACATATTTCTTTAAAAAAGGAAAGAAAATTTATATATTTAAAAAAAAAACACTAAAAAGTAGAAAACAACATATGTAATCATTTTTGTAGTTGTGCCCATATTAAAATAAATATGCTGCGGTATAAGTCTCTGTGTGTGAAACAAGATAAGAATGCCAAAGTTTTCTTTTAAAAGCAAATTTAAGTAGGACTTAAAGATAAAGCTCTGAAAAGTCCATTCGGTATGTGTGTCAGTTAAATGAAGATTTTGATTTATAAATTATTAAGAAGGTCGGCAGTTTAACAAGAAGCTAGAAGAGCGCTTATAAAGCATTTTTCTGTGGTTTTCATGAATAACGACGTATGTATACTTTTTCGATTTTAGCTTACTGGTGAGTAAAAAAATATGGACCTATCCCGAATTTCTTAACTCCAGTCTTGCACCACTAACGAAGTATCTCAACATACTTTTGGTTCTGAAAACTTATTTATAGAAACTTATAATTGTCCATAAGTCCATGACTGTGTTAGTACCATTTTTATTTAAAGAGATCCAGTTATCTCGACATGGTGGTGGTTTTATCTGCACATAACAGGTTACCCAATTAGTGGTTTTAAAACCGCCGGTCTGACAAGGCTGTCAGCTGTTAAATATCTGTCATATGAAGGTTCATTTATTTAGTGAAATGTTTGACAGTTACGAATATGGATCGATTAGCAACCCAAGAACGCGTAAAAATAGTTAAAATTTACTACATTACGGGGTGATTATGGTCGTCGTAATCGATCTACTGCGCCAGAAATTGGCAAGACTGTAAATAAATTTAAAGAACTGGAAGCGTTGCAGATGTGGTCAGGCCTGTGCAATGAGCGCGCTGCTGAAAATACCGCTTTTGTTAGTGTAAGTGCGGAAGATAATCCGAATTTTTCGATTCCACGGCGTTGTGAGTAATTGGTCCTATCTTACGGCTCAATATGGTGTCAATTTGGCCACTACGATCATGTGTCTACGCGAATAATCCCCCAATGCTGGGGCATTTGAAAACCAAAATTTGTCTAGTTGTCGCCGAGATACCACCCCAAAATGTGCGAAAAAGTGGTCAAAAACTACCTCCAGAGGATCGATTGCAATCCATCTAAAGATGGTCAATCAAATGACATTGCATGTCGTACATAATGGCAGGGTCAAATTAAATAAAAGTTTCATCGAAATCATAACTTTATGTGTGTTTTATTTAACTTTACTTTTAAAGCAGAAAAATGGAGAACCCTGTACTTTTAGTGGAAGTAACATTCTTTTTACTTTCATTTAAAATCTTATTCTTATTTTGTCCTGAAATTTTAATATACAATGCTGTTCTGTATTTCGTATCAGCAATATTTCCGATACGATAAACTTTTTTTACAGTCTGAAGAATGTTATACAAAATCTTCTTTTTGGCTGAAGTGTGACTTCTATTTCTGCATACGAATTTTCTAGAACATTTCAGATCCCAATTAGAAATTACATTTTTGCCTAAATATTTTTTAGTTTAGAATGTAGGCAATAAAAATGTTCAAGATAATGTTTAGAGGGAAAGAGAGAAGAGCATTCCATTTTTTAAATACTTACTCGATTGTTTTGGGGCTTGAATTCCATGAATAGCAACTTTGATTTCGTGTTTCAGGCCTTTAATCATCTCTGAATGGGTAGCGTAAACCATATCCGCTATGGCTTCCTAACTTAAATCACAGCTGCAAGACGGCAAATTGACATCCCGATTTCGGCTGATAATGGAAGAAAAAGTACCAATGGTGCCAAATCTGAAAGAAAAGGAAAGTCCACAAAATTACTAACCAATGTCTAATGGATGCAGCCTTTAATAAAACAAGAAAATGTATTTAAATATTTAAATAATACGAGTGTAAAGAAATAAATGAAATAAGTTCACAAAAGTATGTATAAGTGCCATTCATGCCATATGACTTTTTGTCAAAACTTTAAATATTGTATATTTTAAACTTAAACTCTATTGAACTTTTCGCATAGAGAACAAGGTTTAATAAAATATAGGATGGGAATTTAAATAGGAATAGTCGAATTTGAGTTTGGCGTTTTATTTTTGAAGAGTAGAAAAAATTTCGTCACAAAAGGATTTGAAAGTGCAATGTGTCTGTGGACCAATTCGCTTGCTGCCTTCAAAATTATTTAAGAACATTTTGCTTAAGAAAATAATTAAATTTTTGAAGTTATTTACATATTAACGCGAAACACGAGTTTCTTTTGTGTCAATTTCAAGGAACTATCGAGCGAGTCCAACGCTTAATTGGTATGGCGGGACCTCCATACAAAACGCTAACTTTATGGGTAACTTTTCGACTCCCTTCTTTTCACGAATTGATTTCAGGTAACTTATTTGTAATTTACGACTACCTTAATTTTATTGAGTCTCGTGCTAACATTAGTCTTTGCTCTTGACTGTAGTAATTTCAGAATGTCGGCCTTCTTCAACGGAGTCTCTTGCATTTGTCTAAGGCGTCTGGCATGGCATTTACATTTAACAAGTGTCTACCCTCGGTCCTATGTCTTATGCTAGCTAGTGCTGGACATTTACACATAATATGCGCTACCGTCTCAGCCTCTTCCTGCCACAGTCTGCAAGTGTCATATTCTGCGATTTTGATCAACATACATACTTAGTAACTAAAGAACCAGAAAATTAACTTAGAAGTTTAAATTGAATGTCCCAAAAGTAGTCACAAATTGTGAGTAAAACATATGGAGTAATTGTTATTATTCAACTTTATTATATCAATGCCAAATTAGCGCTTCAACCAGTCCTTAAAGCAATGTTCACGATCCGATATCGGGGAGATTTTTGTGGTTTTTATTTTGTAGCCTGTATGGTGTCACAACGAATTCAGCGAATTGCGATTTAAACGTCAGAAACCGTAAGAAGTCGCATGATCTTATTATTAAGATGCTTGTAGAATCCTGTCGAGTTGGGGGATTTGCAAATATGGTTTTCTGGCTACTTTTGGGACACAGTTCATTAAAATAGGTATGACATAATGCTCTGCATTACTAGTGGAAATATAAATATAGATTATAGAATGAGGGCCCGCAATTATCGCAACCCAATTGTTTTAGGAAGCACAAGTACAACGAAAAATGTTAAATGTGTGTTTAAAAAAAAAAAAACAAAGTTATATGAAATATATCACACAGTGTTACGATTACACGACATGTATGTATATGACATAAATTGTGACAAATATTGTGTAATAATAAATAAACTGTTTGGCAACTATTTTGGAGACACCCAAGACGTTAACGTTAGAAATTCACGTATGTATAACAACTGGCAAAGAATGGGACTTTTGAAATAAAATTAAGGGACAAGTCATCTGGGGTCAATGGGTCAATTCCATTTACTTTTTATAATGACTTCTGAAGCTCATCTCCGTGGTTTTCAGCAGCAACCGTGTATGTTTCCAAATCAAATTTATTGAAACTGCTTGCACATAAAACAGCTTATGTCAATACAACTACTTTTCGTGGAACACAAATGGTACTCGATTTTTTTTAACAAGAACGCAAAATTTACTTTTACAAGATTTTCGGAAATAACGCAATATACAGTGTAAATTAATTAGTCAGGAACCAAATGAATGTCGAGATATGTACATACATCGTTAATGGTGAAATATTATTCCATAATTCACCTGAAATCGCTAAATCGTCTACTGAATAAAATAAACCAAAATATCGAAATTTTACCAAAATAGGAATTTGAGTAAAAAATAACCACAAATATTAAATTAATAATAAAAGCTTAATTTAAAAAAACTAAATTTTGACTACAAAAATTAAAATTTGCTTGAACAAAATTTAGACCGCCAAAAATAAAAAATTTACTAATTTTTTTATTAAAAAATAAAAAACATAAAAAAACTTCAAATTCATCAAATTACCGAAATTGTAAATTCACAATTTTATCGTAAAATCGCAATTTCACCTCAAACTTCAAATTCTCCGCCAATTTGAAAACTAGCCACAAAATCGGCAAATATTAAATATTTAACTGAAACTAACTAAAATAACATAAAATGCAAATTTCACCGGAGATCGAAAATTCAAAAAAAAATTTCAGTTGTCAATAAATTATTATTACACTAAAAGTGAAAAATTACAAAAAAAAATTATTAATCTACTAAACTAACAACAAATATAAAACGTTACAGAAAAGAAATAAAACTGCCACAAAATTTAAAATTCCTCAAAAATTTCAAAATTTAAAAAAATCTAATATTAATTCGGAATTTAAGTTTAACCAACAAATTTTTAAGTTCCAAGAAAATATATTATTGTTTACAAAATAAAAAAACAGTAGAATTTTAAATTCCGACAGGGTGATTTGATATAGATACAGGGTGTCCGCCGGGAAGGTATACTACTTAGTTTTGCCGCCATTTTGGTAAACATTAGTCATAACAGTTCATATTTGGAAGTCGTGAAGTAGAGACGTGGCAAATTTATTATGGAAAAATATTCGGTAAACCAACGTGTCTTAATCGTTAAAACACGACGTTGAGAAAGTTACGTGAAATTTTTGGGAGAAACAACGTGCCAACAAGACGCACTATTTATCGTGTAGTGAATGAAGAAAGAGGGACTGTTGCTGATAGACCCAAGTATGGACCAAATCGTACTGCAAGATCGCCTGAAAACATGACTGCTGTTCAAGAAAGTGTTCAAAACAATCCATCAACCTCAATTCGACAACGTGCTCAGGAGCTTGTTCTTCAAAGAACAATTTTGGCCACAATTTTGCACAAAGATTTGCATTTGTTTCCCTTTAAGATTCAGTTGACACGAGAACTTCTTCCAGAAGACCATTTACGCCGCCGTACATATGCCAATAGGATGCTACAGCCCGCCCATGACAACCCCGATTTTCATGAAAAAATCATAATGAGTGACGAGGCACATTTTCATTTGAATGGATGTGTGAATAAACAGAATAGTCGGTTCTGGGCAATGGAAAACCCTCAAATTATTCATCACTTAACTTTTGCATCCATTAAAAGTGACAGTCTGGTGTGCAATTTGGTCAGCAGGAATCACTGGACCTTACTTTTTTGAAACTGAAACCGGCGTAACGGTAACTGTCAATGGGGAGCGATATCGTGATATGATAGAAAACTTTTTAACGCCACAACTGCATGCTTTGGGCTTGACTAACAGGTGGTTTCAACAAGACGTTGCCACATCGCATACAGCCAGGATTACAATGGAATTACTGCGAGACCTTTTGCACAACAAGTTATTTCAAGGATGTTGATTGGCATCCACGGACGCCTGATTTGACTGCTCCGGACTTCTTTTTGTGGGGTTATCTGACAAGCAAGCTTTATGCAAACAAACCAGAAGCGCTAAAGCAACTCAAACAAAATTTTCGTAATGAAATTAATTAAATACCGCGTGAAATGTGTGAGAATGTAATGAAAAAAGTGTTCAAAAGGGCTCGCATTTTTGAGGCTAACAGAGGCAGACATTTATCTGATATTGTATTCCATACATAATTGCCGACATTAAATAAAACATCGGATCGGATTCTCTTTCATTTAATCAAAAATTATAAACAAACAAAGTAGTATACCTTCCCGGCGGACACCCTGTATTTGGAACGAATTTCTATCATTCCTTGTCAAATTTGGTTTGGAGACAACCCGGTTTCGGCTATGTGCCATACCTAGTGTCATTTTTTGTTCTGAGAAGTTTGAGCTAATTCGTCGTTTTTTTGTTTATCGAAAGATCATAGAAAAGAAAGCTAAAAAAGAATAAATGTTTTGAGAGATTAAAAGTGCTAAAAAGCCAAAATGTAAAACAAATCAAACAAAACCGAGCAGAAATTCAATAACCTCTTCTTGTGCCTTAAAAAATTAAATATAAATTAAGCTTCATTCTTTTTTATTACTCCGTACTTGGTTGAAGGTTATGTTTGAGTATACGCACGATATATTTATAAATCAGATTCATCACAGCCGATACGCGCTCTTACTTTTGTTTAACTGTTTAGCTTTATATTCCTGATCCAAATATCACACTTAACTTTAATTAACAAAATCATATTGTTGCGAAAAAGCTAAAAATGTGTAGCTTAATGATTATTGTTACGACATTTCGAATTTAAATAGAAAAGAATTTAAAAACAAAATTTTAAGAAAATTTTTAGGAAAAATATCAAACTTAGTTCTCTTTTAAACAAAATACCAAACCCTTAAGGCAGAAAGAGGAGAATTATTCCATCCTGTAAAAAAACGTAAAAGATCGTGTGAATCGAAAAGCGAAAGAAACGTTGAAAGCTCTTTTCGACTTACTGTGCCACACAAGATATCCACATCCATAGTGCAAACATGTTTCAAATATTTATTTTTTTACTTTCCTATCAAGTACTAATAAAAATAAAAACTGTTGCTGATAAAAAAAAATCACACACACACACACTCTCTCACATTAAAAGGCAAGAAATGACTGTTCTTTTCTAAACGCACGAATACGTGCAATTGTAAAAGTGTTTGTAGACTGTTATCAAACATTTGCATCCGGTTGTTTGATACTCGTATCAGGCACGTTGCATGCAACTCAACTTCACAAGCAGACAAAAATCATAATGAAGTTTTCGGCTTGATGTGGGCAATGATGGCGTTAATTATCATGACCTTAATGATGATGAAGATGTTGATGTAGAAGTAACTTCGTTACTGTTTTGTAAACTCTGATCTATATTTGATGGCATCTTATTAAAGATGGACTAGCGAAATAATTTTTTGGTAAAATGAAAAGGCATGAATCACATACGGTGCAAGTTTTCCTGCTGCAAGCCTTAGTTTAAAGGAAGAAATGTAAAGAATAGGGGACAAGGATACAGACTTGCTTTTACTCGCAATTTGCCATTCGTTGTTTTAAACAAACAAATTATATTGAAAAAAAACAGAAGGGGAATTGCAGAAAATTATTTTCATGTGTGAACGAACGTCAATGCAAGTTCAAGAGAATTTTTTAAGACAACTTGTACCCTTGGAACTCAGAGTTGCTGGAACATATAAAAGGAACGTTAAAAAGACTCATGATGCAGCGAACATCATGGTGTGTATCTGACAGTGGTGTACACACACGATATAGGCAGCTTTGCCTGAAAAGCCATTTTAATCGTTCACATGCCGATAGACTAGAATTTAAACAGGCGCGTATAGTATGGGTTGAAACTTGCCCAAACATAAAAAATTACGACGTAAATCTAGTACGCCAAGTACGTCAATGTATATAAAATATGGCATCTTCGAAATGCCCGTTGAGGCTTCGTACGGCAGCACCAATCCGGGGATCGAATTTCAATGACTCAGATTTATATGGATGGAATCGGCTAACTTGTGTTGACTTTGATAACGATTTTTAAAAAAATCCTAAATTAAAAAGACCTTCCGGAACGAATTACCCGACCTTGATGGTCAATTCCCGTCCATTGTTGCGTCCGCGGTGTGGCCCGAAGCGCCGCTTTGCTAAAGGCCAAATGTTGTCTATGTCTTTATCGCTCAATTAGGACACTTAGAAATTAGATATCATTGATTTTTAGCGCTCGCCTTTGACGGTAATAACATCATCAATGATAATTTCAGCTCAAAATCCTCGCCGAAAAGCAACTTTTTGTGAAAACGTGTTGCCACCTGGTAAGACTCGGGTTGACATTGTCTCATATACTGACAATTCGACCAAAAATGCGCCTCGTCGTTAGTTAAATATGATTTTTCTCCCAATATAATCCTCTTTTTTTCCAAAGTAATTTCAGAATATTTTTATTTGTTGCCGCAGCATAGTTTGTATTACAAACTTCTTGTTATATTTTGGCCAAAGTTTTATTTATGAAAGGAATTATGTAAAAAGATTTATGAAATTTATTTCTTCTATTCCTGCTGTTCATCCATGTTTAAAAAAAAGTACCATTTTGTATACGACTTGGTACAATTTTCAAAATCTAATTTATCATCCCTGATGACACTCACACTTATGAAAACATCTGTGCAACGCGTTGAACGAGCAGGAAAGTAACAAAAACTAAAAACATTTTTATGGAAATTCGCATGCATGTCAGATTTATATTGTCGGTTGGCGAGAACGGTTTGTGCAGCGGGTGTGTTAAAGGAAACTTAAAGAAATTATTAACAAATCTGTTGCAATAAAAATATTTGTGGCATTTGATAAAATAAATGTATTTTGTTTTAATTAAAAATATTGAGCAAGAAACATTTTTGTTTAGTGATAATTTTTGTTTGGAACGTTAAAAACTTGTGGATGTGTTGGGGGGTTTGATTTTGTTTTAGTTTCTTTGGAAAAATAACGATAATGTGCATTTTAATATCCTCGTTATTACCAGGAAACGCGCGCTTGTTTAAGTTGATGTTTGAAACTTTATTATCGTGGAACAAAAAGAAATAATCATAAAATAAAAAAACCTAAATATAAACTGAAAAAAGAACCTACAGAACCTTAAAGGAATAAATGCATTAATCTGCAATAATTTTGAAGTATTTAAACACAAAAATGCTGTTATTCAGCTATTACTAAATGCCGGGACATTAAGGCAGAGAATCGTTTAATAACTTTAAAAATAATTATGTTAAATATGCGATTTTGAATAATAGTTGCGTGTATGTAACCCATGAATATTTTATATTAATGTTAAAGCTAAAGACCCAAAAGTCTGAAGTGAAGTGATCCTAGAAAAAAATAAATGTTTTAGACGCTGAAAGTGTGCGCAGATAAAACAACTTATGTTGTTAAATAAAAATAATGTTAATGTATTTTTTCATGGAATTTTTAAATAAAAAAATAATAGAACACTTAATTAATTAATTTAAAGTTTTTATAAACTAAAATATAATCAAAAATAATTAATTTTAATTTTGCTCAGAAATAATAACGTATGTGCGTTTGGGATTTTTCGTACGAAAATAATTCGTTAACAAGCGATTTTACGTCAGCACACTTCGGCAGTGTAAATAACAATTTAAATAATTATAGAAGTTACGATATCATTCAGTTAAAATAATGCAATTTCACAACACATTTTTAAACCCTTGAAAAGTGCATGTTTGTTTAAATAACTTGAAGTTAAAAAAATATATACTTGTGTAAAACTAAAGAAAACTATAGACAACATTTTTGAAACTACATATTGAGTTTACCTTTGATTGATTTGTAATTGATTGCAAAAATCTTTTATTCGAATTAGTTCTTATGGCGTTTTCTTTTCTGAAGAAAAATACTACACTTAATTGAGTAAGTGTTACCCACATTTCTAGCAAATGGTACATTGTTTATGATC
Organism: Phania funesta; assembly: GCA_963932375.1. NCBI lineage: Eukaryota > Metazoa > Arthropoda > Insecta > Diptera > Tachinidae > Phania > Phania funesta. The sequence goes on from OZ010656.1 coordinate 74,463,555, forward strand.
GCAATAAATTTATTTATGTTTTCGGCAACAAACAACCACTACAACTCTTAAGATGCGACATATTTTGACCAGCTGTGGAAACAGTGTTGTACACTCAAACTTTGAATAAAATTGTGGATGAAACATGTAACATACTTTACACTAATTTGTGCAAGACTCCCATTTTTTAGCAAAAAAAAAAAAACCCCCGAAAAATTATTCTAAAATCTATGCAACATTTTTGGCAGAAAAGAAAACGCCATGATAGTGATTGCGTAAAATCGCCGGAGAAAGTTTTTTACTCTTCTCTTAGGAAAGTGTTGTTGTTTAACTTTGATATTTTTCTAAATAAAGGGTGTTTTTTAAAGGTGTATAACTTCGAATTAAAATAATAACATACTGAGTTTACACAATTTCAGGCACAACATTGTCTTTGTTAATAGGATAACTTCTTTATGGCAGCGAATGCGTAATTTTGACCACTTTTTCAAGCATTTAGGACCTGACCTCGGCGGTCTTTCAATTCGTGCAAAGTTGGTGGTTAGTTAGCATAAACTTATGACTTTACGCCACCCCTGCGAAAATAATCTAAAGGCGTTAAGTCGCACGATCATAGTGGCCAATTGACTGGACCTTTTCGATAATATGGAGCATTTGCAAAATGTTACCTTTGCTAAGTCGATTGTTTGACGCGCTGCATGACATGCTGCGCCGCCCTATTGGAAAAAGTCACTTTTAGTAAACATTCCATCTCATTGGAGTCAAAAATAATTGGTAACCATGGCTTTATACCGTTCGCAGTTGCCGGTCGCGTTTCCGTGGTCGACAATGATTCCACCCATAAAGCGCACCAAAGAGTGATTTTGCCTGGAGAACCATTTTTGCATCTACTCCAAATACGAACATTTTATTTACTGGCCTCATCATTGAACACAATATTGCCGTACAACAATGGGTTGAGATGCAGTTCATTTTCAGCTTCATTTCAAGTAGAAAACCGATTTGTGCATCTTCTAGCTCTGCGTTGAGAGACTGGTGGTATTGATACATATAACTTTCGTTTTATTGATGTTAAAATAAAGGCCAACGTCAGATGCTAGCTGATGTATATCATTCGATTTGACTGATATGTCGGTAAAGTTATGGTGCTAGCAGAGACATATCTTCAGCGTAGTCAATATCTTCCAATCAACTATTCATACCCCACATGATGCTGGTTGATTGTCGCATAATTGAGTCCAGTGCTCACACCAATCAGTTTGCCTTACATGCGTCCATGCAGTACTCAGCTTGTTGAATTTCCTCACAAAGCTCTGAGAAGGTCGATTAGTTCAGGTGGAGCTCCTTGTATCGGAGTACGTGCTGAGTACTTCTCTGGTGGTGAATACTATCAAATGCTTTGGTAAAAGCGATAAACCTGCTTGCCCCTTACGGAGATGTGGTGCAATTGATTATGATAGTCTAGAAAGAGTTAGAAGAGTTATAGCCCTGCACTTCCTGCACACTGCGAGGTCTCTTTTCTTGCGTAGTATTAGATATAATGATAACTCCTTAATTTAGCTCAGAGAGAATAGTAGTGAGATATTTATCGCGAGCGTGTATGCTCGCGCGTATTCAATAATTTACGGTGCCATCTCTAAATCAAAATAACTGATTAATTCATTATTTCGCTACTTCTTCGGTGACGCTCATATTTTTTTTATGTCAGTTACGTTGTTTTTGCAATCACACGAAGATGTGGATGTCGTTTACGATAAAATTTAAAAGCTTGTATTTCTGTAAATATTATTATTTCCGGTATTTCAATATTTTTCCAGACGACATGTTGCCTACAAAATATTGCAACGTTATGACAAATTATCTGACAGTTCTCTTTTAACGTTCATAAAAAAAAGAAATTTCCCCATTTCACAATCGAATTTCGCTTTCATAACCCACCTCATTTTAAATTCAAACATAAAATTTACAATTAATTTTTGGCTGTTTTATGAATTGGAATTAAGTTTTAGTCAAAATGTTCTTTCGATAAATGCGAAGATAAACAAATTTTCACTCATGCTCACGAAAAATAAATGGAATCACGGACACTTACTCGGAAGTCATTAGTTTTCATTTTAATCACGCGTGGAACAAAAACATATGTTCTAAACTGTTTTACGGGGAATTACAGAGACACGATATTTTCACATAAAAGAAATAAAAGCAACAAGAATTCATTCCATTCCAGGTCTTCTCATGTTGATATCAAAATATACTACGCCAAAATTTGATGTATTTCAATTCTTTAGTTTTAGTTATTCTTGTTTTTTATTCGTAAAGTATTTCAGTTTCAGAAAATTGCAAAAAAAAACCATTTAATTTGTTTTGTGTACAAAAATTCAAGTTTACTAGCGATGCGTAAGTCAAACAAACAAACCAGCTGCTCGTCAGACAAAAATTAACTCAAATTAAAAAAAACAAACAGTCGCCTTCAAGAGGCGTGTGTAATTAGAAAGATCATATTTTACACGAAACAAAAGAGGCGGCAAGTGCGAAAAGACAAAGGACGTGTTTTAAATAAAACTTTAAAGAAGTGCGAACAACAAACAAACACTTATTTAATGTCTGGCGGTGCATTATTTTCAATTAATGAAAAAGTGCAAGGAAAGTGTATAAAGTTCAAACTACACAAACTCTGCTCACACAGTCAGTGCAAGAAATAAAACAACAGGAAAGTTTTTCCTGAAATTTTTTGTGAAAAACAAAACCCAAAAAAAACAATAGCAACTACGTTTTCCTATCCCTTAGTGTTTTGGCGCGAGTGCTTTAAAAAGAGTTAATAACGTTACTTAAACTTTTCCATTTGCTGCAGTATAGTATGTGCTAAAAGTTATTCAACACCTTTTTTTGACACCAACAAAAAAAAAAAGAAAAAAAAACAGAAAATAAAAATAAGTAAAAAAAATAATTAACTACAAAAAATGTCTCACAAACTAATGGCGCAATTGTTTGCCAGTTTTTGGCTGTTGTTTGTGTTGACAGCTCCCTCGTTGGCTGTTCCTTGCCCCACAGGTTGCAACTGTTTTCAACGAACTGTTCGCTGTTTGCGTACACATGCAACTGCCATACCAAAAGTACCACAAGATACCACAGTTCTGTAAGTATTTTTTGTCTTTTTACTTTTTCCCATCTTTTGGCAACTATTCATTCCGGCTTCTTCTTTCATTCATTTTTTCTGTTGTTGTATTTTGTTTTTATTCACAACATTCTACTCCCTGGAATTTTCGTTTGTAAAAGTTCTTTTGGGTTTTTAACTATTTTACGCTGGTAAAGTTTTTTCCACTGGTTTCCACGTTAGCGTTCATCTCATGTTCACGTTTTTAAGTTCTCTGCTGAGCCTTTTTTTCTATTTGGAAAAGTTGTTTCTGTGAAAAGACAAATAAATGTATTTGCCGAAAAATCTCTTTCATTTAAATCGTGTTACTTTATTTAGGAGTTTCGCTTTAAACAACTGTTCTTAAATATTTCAATCTTTTCCTATGGCAGACAGACTTCTTTAAATACTTAAGAAAATATGTGAAAAATTTATTTATGAAATTTGAGACATGTTTTTAGAGAGTTAAGTAGTGTTAGAGAAGTAATACTTTTTCCTTAAAATATCCCCAAATACGGAAGTCCAACAGTGTCAATACACATGATCGTTACGGCTAATTAACATTGCCACGACGGGCCTTGAATTTCTCGCTCAAAGAAGCCATTGTTTCGTTGGCTGTGTGTGTGGCAACATCCTGTTAGAACCACATATTGTCCAGGTCCATATCCTCAATTTCTGGCCACAAGAAGTCCGTTATCATTTCGCGATAGCGACTCACAATTGATATCGTGCATTATGGTTGGACCACACTCTATAAAAAAGAATGTAACGTACATTCGGCTGTAACGAATTTTATATAACTTTATTATAGAAACGATACCAATTTAGGAAATGATACCTACCTGTCCACGGATTTTGTTAATTCTTCTCTCCTCTCTTTACACTACAACACAAAAAAATTACAATGTTCTAACAATGGATTCCCACAGAGGGGGCCAAAGAAAATATACGTGTAGGGGAGTTAAAGTTTTCCCCTTATTTGCACATTGCTGAGGAACCGGCTAAAATATGCCACAAACCCGTATTTCATAAGGCTAGATTGTATTGAAAATATGTCCTAATTAAAATTTCACTATGGGTCACCATACAAAAAAAAAAAAAATGTTTAGTATTTTTAGCAAGTGCGATAGAATTTTCAATTGTAAAAAAGCAACGTAAAAAATTCAATTTTGATTAAAATGATTTCGGGCATATGACCACTGCGACTACTGTTGATGTAGCATATTCTGAACGTGCCATTTTGGGCCGCTTGTCACGAATGTTGGCCTTCAAGGCTTCAATTGTTGCATAAGCCAGTGACTTCACGTGGCCCTACAGGAAATAATCGCGAGGTGTCAAGTCGCGCGTAATTGGAGGCCAGTTGATAGGTCTATTTAACGAAATAAACTTATCACCAAATTTGGATTTCAATGGTGATAAATTGGATGCATTCGGCGTATAGGACATAGCACCATTACTGTTAAAACCACATCTCGCTCAGATAATTTTTATTCATATTTTCAAACAAAAAATTATTGATCATGGTGTGGTAACGATCACCATTGGCCGTAATACGAGCTCCGGCATTATTTTTAAAGAAATAAGATCTTATGATGCCCCCAGCATGTAAACAGCACCAAACGGTTAAGCCGTTAAGCCCAAAAATAAGCCTTATCGCTGCTTGTTTAAGAGTCAATATATTCACGATGATTTGCCAGAGTGTGAACTGATCATAAATGACAAAAAGTGAGCGCAGTATGACACCCTATATTTGTTTATATCTATGTGCCTCGTAATATTTTACACAGAAGTGCGAAACATACCTTACTTTCAAAATGTACGGATCACACGAAGTCCTGTGCCGGGTCACTATAATAATGTGCAAAAACCTTATCACTTCCCTGCTAAAATAAAGGCCAGACGTAAACCTTCACAACGCCGATTTTCATAGCTAGAATTACATTTATAATAATTCTTAAAGTGGGCACTCCCACTAATGTACTACGCCTACGTTTTTGACAATGCATCTTTTTTATGCAGCATATGTAATTTTATTTTCGAAAACAGATTTTTAAAATTCAGCTTAGTGTAATTTAAACTAGATTATCCCTTCAAAGTGGGCGTAGAAGTTGCCCGAACGCCCCCGTTTTTGGTGAATTTTTTTGTTGCAATAAAAATTTCTATACCAGGCTTGACAGTGTGCACTAAAAACTTTAAGGGAAATTAGCATAATATCGTTACACTAATAATTTCAAATTTTTCGACTTCGCAAACAGTCGAAAACATTTGATATCAAAATAAATATCATGAATACTGGTGAACATTTGCAATGATATTGGTGCCATTGAGTTTTTTATTATTATTATTATTATTATTTTGAAAAATTTATCAAAAAAGTTTTTCTGTGAAAGAAATATTCCTTATAAATGTGCCATGAAATAAAAAAAAATGCCAACTTACTGTTATAGAAAAAAATGAAGAGTTTAAAATTGATATATTGATTTAGAATTACTTGTATATAAGGCTCATCACAAGGTGAAAGTTTAAGCAACCTTATCTGAACAACTACTAGATTATTAACTTTTTATAATTGTTTCCGTTTTAAAGGTTTCAAAAAATGCTAGATTAAAATTGCTAGTACTGTTGCTAAGAAGCATGTATTGAAAATACAACAGCAATAGCATTGGTTTAAATATGACAGCAAACAATATGCTGTACTATGCTGTAAACATTTTTAGCAGCACACTAAAAGCAGATTTAAAATATAAAAATTTATTTCCGCACAGAAGCAGCAAAATATTTACGATATTGCTTTTTCTGTTGTTGTGCTAATGAAAAATTAAAAGAGAACAACAATAGCAAATATTTGCTATCACATTTGTTGCTAAAAAGGAAAATATTAAGCAAATCCAGTGCATATGGCATTGTTATAAATGTTTACAAGATATGTGTGGAATTTCTTACTAACTTGTTTTTATTAAAAAAAAAACATAAAGGAGGGAATTTTCGGTACTTAAAAGTTAATAAATCAAATTATGTGAGTATAAATTCCCTATTAGTGTAAAGCTCAGTTGCTGTAGCATTTCATTTCATTTGTGCTGGCGTTATTTTCGTATTTTCCACAATATGAGCCCAGCAATAACAATAATAAATTAACCAGAAAGAAGCGCTGTTTTGTGGCAGCAAATTGTTTTTTGTGAATTTTACTTTATTATCAATAGCACAGTAACAGCAAATTAATTGTTAGAAAATTTTTTTAGAATTTATAGCATAGCTTCAGTAGTTTTACTGTGCTATTGCTACTTCGCTGTTAGCATATTTAACCCTCGTTACAGGTATACAATACAAATTAAAAAATCATGACATGTTTTTTAAAATTATTTTTGTCTTGCTATAATTGCCAAATGTGTCATTGTGGGACTGTACCAATACAACCCTTATTCACATTTTAAAAAATAAATACAGAAATTGCTTTCAGAAAGAATATTTATTTCATGCATATTTTAAATGCTTTTAGTATTAGTCAGCTTCAATATAACTTTAATTTAAATTATTTACTTTTATGAAATATGATAAATATTTACAACTGCTGGCAATTACTGCAAACAACATGAAAACAAGTGAGTGAACCATTTAAATCTGTTTTTCGTTTTCGTTTTATATTCTATCATTGAGTCCTTGTTAATAAACAAAACAAAATAAATCTATCTACAAAAGTATTCTTGGAAAAAAATATAAAAAGAAATAAGAATTAAAATTCTTCAAGCATTAATTTATATTTAGCATAAAATATATTCCATTTTTAGAATTTGTGCTGGTTGACATTGTTTTAATTCAAAATGAATAAATTATAAATATCATTATGTTAATGCAGATTTCGCTTATAATAATCACTTTTATGCTATAGTTAATTTTATTCTTTGTCGTGCATATTTAAAGTAACTTTAGCGCCAGTAATTGGGTCAATAAATAGTAGTACAGCATTTATTTAAATGGCATAAATATTCATCACACACTATTACCATCACTGCATATACATATAGTATGTATGCATGTATGCATTCATGTATATGTATTTTGATAATTAAATAATTAACTGACATACAGTGGGCGAGAGAAGAAGACAAACTACGTTTAGGACTCGTATGTTATAGTTTGCGAAGACCGTCATATTATCAGAGAGCTTTAAAAATCTTTGAAAAAATATAGACCAGCAGTCAAAAATAATTTTGAAAGTTTAACTTCAAGTCGATTCTTGCTCTTTGGGAATAGTTAGATAATTATGTTCCAAGCCACTCGTGTGAGGGCTTAAAACTCCAAAATAACTTTCTTTGAATTACAGCAAATTTCTCTATAACAGTCTTTTCGACTGGCCGTAGTTGGTCATTAAAGACGTTTTGCTAAAAAATCAATGTTGTTGTCTTTTTTCCATTCAAAGCCCATATATGAATAGTAGCAATGTCCCAGATCCGGCCAAAACTTTACAAGGACACCTGCGAAATAAATTGAATGCTACCAGTCGTATTGCTAAAAACTCTTGTTCGCATTAGTCAATAGCCGCAAGTCGTTTGCTATAAAAGATTTGTTTCTTGCGGAATTGAACATATTTATTGTTTTTCGGTTGGATGGCTGGCTACGTTTCGCTGGCCATGTAAATGCATTGTTTGAGTTTTTTTTTTAAATCTGGTTCTTAAACCGAGTAGATTTTATAGCCTTTTAAATCTAGGTATTTCTTCAAAATTAAGTGGGAAGACGATTTCTTGATAATATTTTCCTTTGCGAATGAATATTGATTCTGGAGAACCGTAGTCCCTGCTTGTACGATCGTTTATTCGTCTCCAGGAGAGTGCAGAGAGGCACTAAGCGTAAACTACAGAATACCAGTTCGGTAATAGGATCGCTCACACAAAGGGCAATTGTCAGGGGGATGAGTGAAAATGGTTCAAGCCGTTGTAAGAAGCTTTTATTAAAATTTTGCACTTTAACAATAATAAAACATCATATACACATTCACGCTCTAAAAAATATGGCATTAGCAAGCTGAGGTGCACCTGGTTATACGGAGAAGATTTCCCAATATTTAACGATAGTAAGACCATGGATGTTGCTTTTTTTAATACCTGGATGTGTGTCAATTTCCTAAGTAAATCCAAATGTGGCTTGGAGGAATTATCAAAGTTTTTACTGTTTATGGAAAATCTTCCGATTACAGTAAACGCTCGCTAAGCGCAACGCTCGATTAACGCAATTCCTCGATATTTTAAACTCACAAATTGTTCACATTGTGAACTCTGTTAGCGCAACTTATCGAAAAAAATAGGCCGCAATTATCGAAACTTATCTTCCGAAATTGTGTTGTCTTTATTACTTTTTCTTTTTATTTACTTTTTTTAATTACATACATAATGCGTAACATTTAGGTTAGCTTACCACCAATATTCGAGAAATTTCAAAAAAAAATAAGTCCATTTTAATTTTGCGTTTGAAACCAAATCAGATGAAAAAAGTTCTCTGAAATGTTATTTTATTTGGATTGGTAATTGGACAAAATAAGAAACAAAGTGATATTCTTAATAAACTGCAGATAGTACATCCCCGAAATCGATTTGTGATGAATATAAAATACATAAATGCTGAATTTGGAATAAACAGCCGCTTTTCACTGAAAATTTGTGAATGTATCAAAATAGAAAAATCTCTGTATAAGTGGCTTATGAAGCAAACAAGAAACATACCAGCCTCTGCTGAAATTGTGAAATTTAAAAATTTACGACTCAGTATTCAAAACAAACTCGATTTTTTCAACTGCCCGAATTTCTATTCGTTACGTTAAACGAGGTTGTACTGTAAATTGATTGTACTGGAAATATAGGAATAAATTATAAATTAATCAAAAGAGAATTTGCGAGACAAATAAATCGGTAATTTAAATAAAATACGAAATTTTTCGGTTAATGTGCGATTATTATAATACGAGGTTAAATCTCACAATCGTATGTCGTCTAAAAATTTATTCTAATAGAATTAATTTTAATTTTAACAGGGTTGTATTTTTATACTTATTTGAAATGTGATCGAGAATTCGCCAAAAATATAGGAAATATTTTATTGTTGATTTCCTCTTAAGTAATTTCCTTGACAATCAGAGCAATTATCAGTCCTTATAGAATAATAATATGGAAGATCCTTATATGAGGTGGCCACAGATACATATTATTACGGATGAACAACCTAAAACCCGCCTAAATGATTTAAGATTTATTTCAACAATAATTGCTGTACGAAATGTTTATTGGGGTTTCGAACACTTTAATTTCATTTACTCTGTTTTCTAAAATTTCTCATTTTGTTAATGAAATTTTGCACATAAGAAATTTATATTTTTGTTTTTAATTTTGGAAAACGTTTTCTAACGAGTTGTTTTAAGCAAGCAGCTCAATTTAAATACAGTATGAAAAAGTAGTTTAACTGATTTGTACTAATCAGATGGTCTTAAGCTGATTTGACTTCAACAACGCTTTCTGAGATCTCTAGATGGGAAGTACGCACACCACTCGTAGCTGTGCTGTGCTGAACGGGCATTGCATCACAGGATTCTCATAAACAAGGAGTCCTGTAGATTTTTTTCCCGCCTAAAGTAAGGAAGTGGGAGTGGAAAAGGTTTGAAAATCAACTCCTAGATAGTATGATTTAATCAGACATTTAACTGATACAACACTATAACGAGCATATTAAAGGGTAAACATAATCAGGCCCTAGGTGACATATTATGTGCCAACGAAACTTTTTCCTTATCCAATAACACACACACCTGCTATTATGTTACGTGTTGTCCATTATAAATAAATACACTCACTATGTGTAATAATGATTTGAATGCTAACAAAAGATAACTTATCTCCAGCGCCATCATTTAAGTCATTGTTAAATAGTTAATGCGAATATTGTTTCCGATATGTATTTATAATACTCGTCGTAAGTAACTACTAAATGCAGTAATGAGAGATTTATTCATTAAAAATGTATTAAAATAATAAATTCAAGCAACTATTAAATTCAGGTATAAAATAATAATAATGTAAAAATTTTAAATATTTATTACGCTTCAAATATGATTTAAATTTAACCTCAGGGAAATAAATTTTAATAATGATTAAATTACTGAAAGGGTTCTGCAATTTAAATTATTATTTATTAATTTATATTTGTGATTCATTGAAATATGTGAAAGTGGAAAATAGTTTACAACGATTAGGATGATCCCTAAGATACGTAAGTTTTATTACGCAAAAAATAGGCAGGAGAACAGGAATGTCTTGTTATTCAGATGACAGATATATAAATCTCTAATATTCAATTCAAATAAGAATAAGAAGAGAAGAAAGTAACGGTTCAGCTTTTTATTCATATTTATTTTCCAATTCTAAGGCTACCCCGAAACGTCACAACACTTATAACAGGTCGATTTCGGCATCTCCTTCAGCTTCTTCTGTGAAATTTCTACCATTAAGTTGGTCACCCCACAAAACGTGCAGAATAGCCACAAAAATTAAAAATGCGTGAAATAGCACAGGCCTAGTGGACATTTAAGAAAGTGCTATTAATTGCGCGTTATGTTTATCATTTATAAACGACAAAATACACTAAAAATGCTACAGAGCCGAAACTGGTTTGTCTTCACACCAAACTTTACAAGGGTTGTCGGAAATTCTATTTGAATGTTTTGTTTATTTTTAGAACAGTGTTGCAGTGCCTCTGGTGTTATGTAGGCGCATTACTTGAAACCAGTATAGCCTAGTATATTAATTATTTTACTTCCACGACGATTTAGTGATGCATGGTGTGTATGTGCGTGTTTTCACAGTTAGCTAGAGTAGAGCTCACAGCTTTCAGGTTGCATTACAAAAAGATTTATTTTATGTTTTTCACTAGAGAGAGAGAGAGAGACGAGACAGTTTCTTTTGTTTATTTTCCAATAAACGTTATTATCTTTATTAGTAAACTAAAATCTCTAAATATGGCGCGGCTTGATGTACGCATTCGGCCTCCGTTGGCCGCGAAGGTATCGGTGTAATACTACCACCAGCCCACACCATCCGAGGCTTTCGAAATAAATATACCCACCTCTTGTTGATAATCAGCATGAGCCGACTCTCTCTGCGGCGCTCGAAAAAAATTCTGGCTCAACTGTTGACCGCCGGAGAGAATGTCTATTAATGGTTGGACTGATTAAGTCAAATAAAATTTTGGCCGAAGGCGTATAGGGTCACCTCACACACTGGCTTTTTCCGTCTGGGCGAATACAATTCTAGACTGATTCGACACAACTAAAATATATGTAACTCCCACTCTCTGCGTCTGGCTGCTGATCCAGGTGAATAAACCAAGGTTGGCTTTCTTGTCGGGGCGAACAAAAATTGTAGCCTGAAGTTACGAGAAGTCTCCTCTCGGACTCGGTTGGAGCGAATAATATTCTAGCTCAACCTCTAGCCTCCGGAGGGGTGTATGTCCACCGCATGCCTATACCAATTGGGGCGAAGAAGATTCTGGCCTAAGCCGTATAGCATCACCTTTTTCACTGGATTCTCTTGTTCGGACGAACACGGCAACACCAGTAGTGGCAATATCAGTTCGTGGCTTGTAAGACTACCTTAATTAGGTTGATAGAAGCTCTAGGACCACGTTAGTGGTGTTGTATTGAACAGTATTAACATTAGACGGCAGTGTTACGACAAAACTTCCGTTAAATATAAACTACGATTTTTATTAAATAAATAAAAGACTTATAATTACATGTGAAACAAAAACGAGTGGAAGGATTTTTGGTCGTCACAAGTGACACCGCGAAGGAGAGCGCTGCGATAGATATTAGAAGGAATAAAAACTAGTACATATCAGAAGAATTGATATAATGAGCAGGCTCGCGGCAAACGCTTCAGTCTACGTTCCCTGAGTGGGCAATAATGTTGAAGGTAATTTCGATTTTCGCAGGAAAATTTGCCTAGTTTCGTTACATTCAGGGATCGGAACATTACAATTAATAGTGGCCGCTCAAGTGCAATGGTCAATAACTCTTTCGTTCTTAAATTGAAGCGCCTTAATGTGGTAGAGCTTTTATTTTTTTGGCGATTATGAGCGTGCCGGAAGGCATTTGACGACATCGACCGCATTCACACAATACAAAATGGCGGACCGTTGTACATTATACAGGTATTTCAGTTTGAAGTAATTAGAAAAGAAACCATCTTTATTTTATATAAATTTTATTTCATTAAAAAACAGCCTTTATAAATAAAAGAGCCAAAATGTAAATAAAAGAAAATATTTATTTAATAATATTTTTTTGTTCATTATTGGGCAAACATTCGTTAGATGTAAGTGTTGCAATCTTATGCCCGCAACAGAGTTACTTTTTTGCTCTTCTTAAATTTAATTTTTTTAAGACCTTGACTTCTTAACTCATTCCTCACCACTCATTTAAATTTTAATGCTGCCTTTTGCCAACTTAATTTTTGCTTTAATCCATGTCTCATACTTATTTTTAATTAGTAATTTGTTTTATTTAACTTTTAATTAATCTGTTGGTAAATTAAAACTTGTTTTCTTTTTTGCTTAACTTAATACTTGCGTGTGGGAGGGGGGGTGGTATGAACTGAAAGGTCCAAATAAACAGATTTTGTAGTTTAAAACAAACAACTTTCTTTGATTTGATAGAGATTCTTTGATACGCTTCTTAAATATTTATGTAGCAGTGGACTAGTTGAATTTCTGGGGTCTCTTTGTAAATAAACTTGATTTATTTTTTAAATTTTAACAAGAAATGCATTAAATTGAAGTGATTTCCATTGTAGCGTGTCACTGGTTATCAAATAATTGATTCGCTCTTTATCTTCTGCTGCAAGGAAGCTTTTAATTTTCGAAATATGAGGACATGAGAAGGCGACACTTTATGTACCTTTTGAGCGCTCCTAAAGATGGTCAGTACTGAAGTTGAGGAAACCTGTCCGATGTCGTCCGAAGACAAGAGCTCAGAGATATAATTAAAATAATACAATCCGAAATAATGTGAGTCGTGGTTTCATGCTCATCAAAGCATAAATGACATAAAGGAAACCTCATTTCCCCTCCCCAATAGATATATAGTTGAACCGACACGTTTACGCTGGTTGCTGGGGTAGGCTCAGCGACTTTCAGAGACGTTCTCTCTTCAATAAACGACTCGAGATGCTCGTTACTTATAACTCGTTACGTATAACTTTATGTACACACTTTGCCGGACAGTATATGGTGCCAACGGTTTGTCATTGGGAGCAGGAGCGAGGAAGAGAGCGAAACGAGGTAACGTTACACTTCTAACTACAACAGCGGTTCCCTGTGAGTGTACTCAATTATGTGGTTGAGGTGCCCGCAGTGCCAAGAGGATGCTTAACCGCAGTTTGCGACTGCTAGGCTCTCACTAGTACGGTGTGGCTAGTCCCAGTCGTCCCTACTACAAATAGAGCCAGGAATTGATCTTACCCCAGTTAGGTACTATTAGTCACAGTGCAATCACCGCTATCAACTCAACTCGAGCGTCAGGAAGAGGTTTAACCCCAATTAGATACTGCGTCAGTAGCTACTCTAACTACTGCTGAACTCCTACTAGTGCCAGTAGGGGCTTTAAGCCGAGTTGGGGCCTTGACGTCCGTATCAAATGTATATCTTACCATTTAGCCACTTGGCGGAAGCTATGTTTCCTATGGAAATTTGCGTTTAATTATTGCTTTCCAAAATATCAGTTTTTCAATATTTTTGTGCTTCTAACTAAAATATTGCCTCGTCTGTAACGATGTTTACCATATTTGATGGCTAAGTTTGTTGAAAGCAGTCGTGCAGATCAGGTTGCTAACATTTCTTCCCCTTATGTTTGTTTGTATCAGTATAGTATGTACGATATTTACACAGAACTGATGTTTCGTTAATGGTTTACTCTGTGGTTGCATGGTCTGTATCACAAAATGAAACTTGGATGCGAAAACATGCGTCCTCCAATGTTCTTTCTTGTGTAGGCGGTATAAAGGAGTGAATATTTTTGAAAAACGTTTTCATGGGCAGGTACAGATTATGTTTTTTGAACGATTCAAGTCTCCACTATTTTAACTCGATAGATATCTTGTTAGATCAAAAAGAAGGGTTCAGTCCTTGAATTTTTTTTTTTAATTTCTTTGTGTTGTTAAAGTTATTAATTTATGTTTTGTAGGTCTTTTTAATTTAAATTAAAAAAAAACATAAAAAATTGTGTGTGAAACAGCCGATGGATAACTCAGCTGATGGATAACCCTTACTCGTGCAAAAGAATATGTTGGAACTGGGAGAAAAGGTTATGGGAAGGAGGATAGAGGAAGTAGTGTTCGAGGACATGTCCCAATTTTCCATATACGGATGGGCCCTAAAATGTGTGTGTGTAGGTGTATTATATGTACATAAGTTCTTTTATCAGGAACACGTTCCTTAAATACATTGGTGGACATTCTGTTGTAGTAACGATAAAACAGGGAAGCACAAACTATTGACAATGAGTCAATAGACTTGCTCCTCGATAAGTAGCTTCGCCCTATCTTGTATCAGGTCAACTTGGCCACATATAGATGGCACGAATAGAAAGGAGTTCAGATAGGATGCAGTATTTCTTGCACCGTTTTTAAAAACCGAGGAACTTGAATGTGGCTTTTGGGATCTGAAAAATGTGTTTAGTTCAATGAATATTAGATTGGATTTTTTTAATGACAAGATCATCAAGAGCCTCTGATCCCTTAATAGTTTTATCACACACAATTATATATAAGTAAGTATATAGGTAAGGAAACACACCATATTGGATATTATGTGCATTAAAATCGACATATACAGATTTTTACAAGACATCGATTGAGTGTAATATTTATGTTTTGCCTGATGGCCCCTAACTCCGAAAAGCTGGGTCCATAACAGAATGAAAACGAAAGCAGTATGCCGAAAAATAAGAAATATTGGAGCAGAAAGTACGGTAACTCTGAATTTATTTTAAACTCGTTTGATGAAATCCAATCTATAACAACTCGTATAGTGCGGCCCCAGAGAAAGCTTGATATGAATAGGTTTTAGTATTTATTTTGTAGAGCTTATTAAAGCTCGGCATGGAAAAAAACCAAATAGGTATGGACAGGACAACCGTGTTATTTTCTCTACAACAATATATTGTTGTGACACACATATAATGGTTATTTGAACAAATTTTCAACTTTACTTTATTGCGAAAAACAAGTTATTGTCGTGTAATGGCAATGACAATCAAAGCATGACGTTGCCATTGTTTAAGTGAATAGCGCTTTCAAGACTTCAGTTGCCTCTCTTCGTATTAACTTCAATTTCAATTAATCATAATATGTTGGTCTTAGATTATGATTACCGCAACCATGCTTTTTCTTTGCTTATATTAGTGTCCATTTTTAAGTGCTTGATAGAAAATTTAAAATCTTAAGCTTTTGCATTCATTTTTAAATACTCGTATCCCCATAACTCATCTGCTCTTTAGTTTAATTTTTATCGGTATTAGAATTCGTCTGCTTTTTTGGTAAAACTTCTCCATTTATTCCATTTACTTTTAAAAACAAAAAAAGCTCGTACTTACAGTCAATATATAAATATGCTTTTAAATAATCTACGATTGTTTAGGGAATCGTTGAGTTCAGCAGAACAAAAAATACAGAAAACATCAAAGGAAAATAAAATAGATAAAACTAAGAATTTATTGTAGTTTTATTTTATTCCAAATTTTTAATCTCGAAACTAAAAAAAAATATATTATATTTTACAGACATCAGTTTATGCTGCACCATAAATAAATAACTTTATTATCTAGTTCTTTTTATTCCATTTGTGTGTTTTTTCCTTCGATTGATTTGTATTACAATTTCGTGTACGAGTCTTTTTTTTTTTGATATAAACTTTACAAACATTTTCAAATACTCGTTCACAATAAATATTAATATCATTTGAAGTTTATTTAAACGAGGAATTTGTGGAAAAAAATTGATCAAACAATTCAAAGCTTTTTGAAAAATATACAGTGGGTGAACTTAATGTAGAAAAAAAACGTTAAAAATACGATGGGAATTAGTTCTTCCTTTGTTAGTCAGTGTGTTTTACACTCGTAAATTTTAAATTCAATTGTAAAGTGTGTAATAAAAATTTATTGTTTTTTTTAGGCGCCGAAAATAAGTGACATGTGCATCGAAGATAGAAAGGAAATCCCTTACATCAGGGCATAAAGTAGAGTTGTGGCGGTCACGAACTAGTTCGTTCAAATGAGAGATTATTTCCGAATGATGGTAACAACTTTATAACAATTAGAAAAATATCAAGTCATTTTCATTTCTTGTGCGTTGTTTTTGTAATTGTTGTAGAACTGCCACCACCTTTCTGAAATAATTTGAACGAATTCGGTCATGACCGACACTACTCTAGAACATCGCAACCATTTCACTTTAAAGTGCAGTTAGCATTACTAAATTCGTAAGGAGTTTAAAATTTGTTAAAGAATCGCATATAGCGATTCGACCTGCATTTGCGTTAGTTTTAACTCCACAACGCTTTGGTTTTTATTTACTATTTGAAAACAACTTTGCTAATTTTTTCTCAGAATGAAAAATGAAACTAAAGATGGCTCAAAGCCGCACCCAAGTTGTACTCGTTCCAAAAATCTACAACAAAACACCCGGTCGGAATATAAAATGAAAAATCCCATTGTTTTCCTTTTTTAGAGGTGGATAACTTTGAATTGGCAACACTATTTTTGGTGATTGTTTTGGAGAATAATTTGGATTGGCACATGTCTTCATGGCGGAGCAACGTTTTCAAATTGTTAAAATTGATTTTGATAGCCATAGTTGAGTACGAGAAATGGCTGTGGCATTAGCAAAATTACTGGATTTGTAGCGATAACAATACACAAGCCAATATTATAGCAGACGTGTGCATTAATCTGAGTAAACATTGTACACTATCTCTTTTAATTTTAAAGGCTTAAAATCTATTTAAGGAAGATTATGTTACAACATTTTTTTATGAACAACTTTTTAAAGTTATTTTAGGTTTCTCATTCGATTGAAAGAATTTCGAGCATAAGATGTTAAAATGTTAAGATGTTTTCTGGAAAGTTATTTAAAGTTATTTAAAATTTGCTTAAAAATGCTTAACGATTATTTGACAAACTTGCTCAAGCTCTTCTCCTATATTATCTAGAAATTTTAATTATATTTTTAATTAGAGGAAACCCGGGATCCTTAAGATGGCAGTGAATTAAAACTTACTATCCCAACGGCAACAAATTTGAATAAGCAGGGCGTTAAAAGATGAAATATTTGTATGCCATGAAATTATTATATTGTCTTGTACATTTCAAGGAACTTAGTTCGGAATAGCCAAGCTACTCGTATAACTCTCGAACGGCATTTTTAGTAATGCACAATAAAATTTTTTACCGCCTTATTTACCTATTTGAAATAAAACGGTATCAAATAGGCACATTTGTTTTAAATGGCAGTATAAACAAATTCGAATTTCTTTGGGACTTATTATCAGGGGTGGGTCCAAGTTATCAATGGTTAATCGTTTGGGGAGAAAATAACAACTTTAAACAAATTTGTTTAGGTGGATAAGCTAGTCTCTATGCGCCTTTTGCTAGTTGCTTAGGCCAACTTATTGGGAAGCCTTTACCCAACTTCTTAGAAAACCTTAAAAGTCTTATTCCCGGAAATCTTTAGACTAAATGAGAAATACTTAGAAAATCAACAAAACACATTAAAGCTTTAACAAAAAGCCTTCACAATGAAAAATTGTCATTTTATTTTTCTTCTTTACCACCCTACCACGTTTAGTTTGTTGTTTGCCAACTTTAAATGCAGTTGTGAGCGGTAAAAAATAAAAACAACGCAGCCCATAAATTGCTTTAGGTAAAAAAGCAAGAAAGCATTATTTATAATAAAATGAGTTTGGATAAAAAATTAGCTAAAAATAATTCTATTTAAATTGAAAGAATAAAATCCCAAAAATTCTTTTTATACGTTTTGTTTTAACGAAAGTTAAAGTTGTAAATTGTATTGTTTGACGTAACTTTGTGGAACTACCAGTATTAATATTAAGTAATTTAATTATTAGGTTTAAGTTAATTTTTTATATTCTTTCTGTTAAGAAAGACCATTTTAGTTTGATATAATGTTTACAGTGGACACAATATTAGTAGAGACACAATGAATGTTGATAACGTGCGTAGAGCCCTAGAAAATGCATTCCACTCAGTTAGTTGTCTAATAAAAAGTTATAACTGTTATTGTACCCCTAGTTATCACATCAAACAAAAATTTCTTTCATAACAGAAAGAATACAAGAAGCCTAACAATTAGATTACTTAATATTCAAAGTGAAAATGTTTTTTTTTTCCAAAAATATATTTTTTGAAGATTTTTTTTCTTTTTCTATTTTTTTAAGATTTTTTTTAGCCACAACTTCCTTGATATCTTTAAAACTACTGACCAGATTTAAAGACTTTATAATAGCGACTAAAGGTAATTTTATCCTATTTTTTACTTAACCAAATAGAAGAAGGCACAACTTTCCAAATAGAAAAGGCTTACTTGTGTAATCAAATGTCAACATATTATGATTGAATTATATCGATCTTATCGAGAACACCATTTTTTACTAGCATTATATGGTGGCAACTTGGTGATATTTTAATTAAACACCATTTTATATATTACGTCTATTAATAATATTTTATGGCAAAAGTTATTATATTATTTTTGTATAGTTAAAATACTTTGTTTGTGCTTAGGTGGCAATGTTGGAAATGGAAATTATTCAATGATTAAATGTAAACAATAACTTAAATTTATCGCAACTAAAGAATTGTTTATAAATAATAATTATATGTTTATTACAACAATATAGTTGTTGCAGAGAACATAATATGGTTGTCGTGACCATGCAAAAACCATGTTCTTCTCTGGCTGTTGTGTTCTCCATATACTACTATAAGACGTAAATTTGTTGGCTAATGAATCAAATAATGTAGCAACCACATTTTTTTCACAATCATTGTTTTTCTTTTATAGACATAACAATAAATTAAACAAAAATATGTATCCAATTTTCTTGCGAATTTGCGCGCCGCGTGTATTTCTATTTTCAAAACTTATTTGAAATAATGTGTTTTTTGTTAATTTTTCAAGCTAAATTTTATTTAGTGTCTTCAGATACGAAAATATGCATTCAAAAGTGGCATGTGGCGAGATTTTGATTTTAATTTTTTTTCTTCAATAACTAAATGTTTGGTAATAATCAAATTTGATTATGTAGTTTTTTTTTTTGTTTTAAAGAAATCGTAAACAAACCACATTCGTAAGGGTAACAAAAATAAATAAATATTTTGTGGAAGAAGCCGATAAAAAATATTTTGACTGGGTTGGATGATGTCATAGATATATTTGTTATGTTTATCTTAAACAAATAATTATTTGAATAATAAAAACTGCAGAGAAAATATAAATGATCTTCATTTTGATCTCAGTACTTTTAAAGGTGGAAATTTTTGGATAGGAACTTGACCTTATGTTAACATTTTTATGCGGTTCTGAATTCTTTTTTTCAAGTTCGTTTTTTTGTTAAAGATTGGATTATATCAACTGTCAGCTCTCTACCTTTAGTGTCCGTTTTAAGATTTTTCTCATTACTTATTCTCCCAGGCCTACCCGTATACCAAATTTGAGCTCTCTAGCTAAAGTGGAAGTACCCCATAATATTGATGAGTGAGTCAGTGAAAAGCTATTAAAAACTTTCAATCGCCTATGAGGTAACCTATATGTAGAGTCCTTAAGCAAAATTATGAGGGAGTAAAAACAGCGCCAATAGTTTCGTGAGCGAAGAAGACCTGAACTTGGCTAGGTGCACTACCGTGTGCTTTAATATTTTGTCAATAATTATATTTGTACTCAGATTAAAGGGTACTAATGTGAATATGTGGAGGTTAAAAACTAAAGTGAATACTTATTTTTAATTCAT
Organism: Phania funesta; assembly: GCA_963932375.1. Lineage (NCBI taxonomy): Eukaryota > Metazoa > Arthropoda > Insecta > Diptera > Tachinidae > Phania > Phania funesta. The sequence goes on from OZ010656.1 coordinate 74,483,725, forward strand.
TTGCTTATTATTGAAAAGTAGATTGCAAATAAAAGTAAATTAAAAAAAATTGTTTAGGTAATTTTGTTACAAAAAGTACTCTTGGAATAAATTTGGATTTTGCGATGAAAACGCTTTTTTGGAACATTGCCAATGTCTATTAAATTTCATTGCAGATGTTTTCAGTTTTTTTCAGCTTTTTAAAAGTACTTTTTTCAAATTACGTTTTTTAAGGTCCTTCCATTAAGTACCTTTTATTTATAAATTATATTAAATAAGAAAGATATTTTTCATAAGAGATAAGTTCAATAAATAATAAAAAATAAACGAACTTAAGCCTAAGAATTAAATTACTTAATAATATAAATATTATTTATAACAGGCAAACATTTGCCACAAAAGCTATATTAACTAAATGTTGCCTTTTGTGGTAAAAGTACATAACATTCTTAAAATATTAAAGAATTGTTTCGTGGTTTAACTTATTTTCGAAGCGTGTTTTTTTACAAAGTACCTTTCCGGAAGAACGATTTTTACAAATTGCCTCTCTCCAAAAAGTACTACATCTCGTAAACTTACTTTTTCTGCGTTTTTCCAAAGTATCGCTTTTTCTAAAATGACTCTTTATGAAAAGGTACTTTTTGGTCACATGAAAAAGTACTTTACCCAAAAAGTACCTATTCCTTTCTCAAACGAAATATGGTTTTTGCAAAGAATCTTGTTGTGTGTGTTAACAAATAATTGAAAAAAAAGAGTATAAAAATGTTTTTAAGTTTTTTTTTTGCGGTCTCCCTATGGCACGTAGCGACATCCTGTTGAAACCACATCTCGCCCTGCTAAGTGTCATTCAAAATTTCAAACAAAGAATCAATGATCATGGTGCGGTAATAAAAAAAGGTCCAATGATGCCACCAGTCTGTAAACCGCACGAAACGATGCATTTTGCTGTATGTAATGGACTCTGTAGGGTGTGTTGTGCATTGGTTGCACTTCCTAAGCAGCAATTTTGTTTAATAATAAACCCGTTAAGCCCAAACTAAGCCTCACCATTTTGCGATAAAAAATCGGAACTATTGATGACTGATTTTCAAAGCAAATCCGGATAATGTGGTAGCGTTGTTCAAGCGTCGATCTATTCAAGATGATTTGCTAGAGTGTGTACTGATCATAAATGTAAAAAAGTGAGCGCAGTATAACAATCCACATGATAGTTAAAAAAAACACCCTTTAGCTTTTTACATAGTACTATTTTAAAGTACTTGTTAAAAATAAAATAGCTTTCATGCCATTTGGCTCTGCGATTGTTAGTTCTCTGCTTTTCAAATTGCTACAAATTATTATTTCGCCTCATTAATTTTTAATCTTATTTTAATGTCACGTTGTCTCATTTTTTTATGGCTGGCAGAATTAAAAATACACAATCTACTTTAAATTCATTTTAATTATCTTAACGAGATTTAACTCTCGTTTATCAAACAAACTGAGATACAGGCCCATCGAGTGTGGGACGGTCAATTTTATACACTAGAACGCCATCATCAGATAAATGTGGTTTCTCAGCTTCATTATCATCATAACTATTTCGACCGCCCCTACTAACCAACCTTTATTCTGTAGCTTTTACAATCATTCTCACAAATACATACGCAGGTTTCCAGTTGCAGATTTTAGTTTTGATTCTTTTTGCACTTTCTGTGCCAGTTGTTGGTTCTTCTGCACATTTGCACGCCATCTCTGGTACTTTGGTACAGCAAATGAAAATTTTAAATGATAAGAACAGCATCCATGCCTTCAAATATATTAACTCTTAAGACTAAACATACGAATATTTATTTTATTTTAAGTGCTTCTTACTGATGGGCTATTTCATATTGAAAATTGTCTAAATATCCTTAACTGAATCTTAATTTCAGAGCTTTTATTAGGTAGGTACACATGGGTGACAGTAATTTACTTTAATATTTGTTATTATAATCGGTTTGCAAATACAAGTATATCAGTCTTATAGCAAGGCTCGGCTCTAACACGTGTTAAATTTGGCAACATATTAGGCGCGACCCCGTACTCTACTTTGGGAGCCCGCGGGTTCCCAAATTTACCCAAAACTGTTCCTGTACACAAAGTTTGGGCAAGTAAGAGAGAATTTGAGAGAATAATATCCTTCTTCTTCCTGCCCAAAACAGCCCGCACTTTTTCTTCGGTCTCATTTGGTAAGATTTTAAAACCATCAGCTGTTGCATAAAGTAAACAATAAAAATCTACAAACAAATTTTTGGAATAACAATTTGGTTTTTAGTATTCCCGTACTTTTAAACATTTTAGTATCTAATAGAAAGTCATTTCTCTTTATTCTCATTTGCCCGAACTTTACCCAAAAAGTACGGGATCACACCTATTGTTACGATAATAAGTGCGAGCAAGTGAGCACTCAATGTTATAAAGATTTGTCATCCACTGTACAGGCAGCGCTGTAACAACAACAAAACACAAAACCTATGAGGTCAAACAAGTTTCTAGGAAAATATATACACACAGAGCACCAACAACGATATAACATCAAGACGAATGCCAGAAATTGAGTAATATGAATGAACAAAAACAACACCAGAAGAAACAAAACAGACAGTAGCTACAAAAACAAACATCATAATGCAAAAACAGCAGAAAATCTGCTTATCGCTAAGGGAGTATCTACTGGATTCTTGCGTATTCTCCAACTTACTGGAAAGTAGACGACTAATATAAAAAGACTTGAATGGTCGAGATAACAGCTAGTATCGTGTAAAACGTTCAAGTGTAAACAACGATTTTAAAGAAGTGTTGACTTTAAGTGTTAAAGTAAATAAAGTAACAGACGTGTAAAAATAAAATTCTGCCTTGTACATTATTGAAATAGATTTTTCAATTAAGAAGAGCCTACGAACAAATAAACACGTTTTAAAAAGGTTAAATAAAACGTAACAATATTCTCCAACTGACACGATATCCGAAAGCAGTTGTCTGTTCGACTGTATATTGTTGCTGATCCTTTCACCAACGTTATTATGAAAGTGACTATCGGAAACATTAAAGGCCTATTGCGACATCCTGATATAACGTAACTAAACGTATTGACCCACAAAATTTGGTAGCAGGGAAACTAGCTACAATAGATATTTATAAAAGACTTAACACTGTCCACATGGTCCATTTGCTGGGCACAGGCTACAAATAAATATGTATCTGCTGGTTCAACGAAGCCCGTATTATGACTTCTTTATATTATCTGGTGGGAATATTTCTTATTTTACCGAGATTTAAGGGCCAAACGATCCCGTAGTCGGAATGAATAAACTTCTAATAATGCTATCCGGTATTTTCGCAAAGGCTTGAAGTAATATACTGGCTAATTGAGCTGCACTACGTACGGAAACTTTCAACCCGTGGCAAGGAAAGTGTTCTACAGCCCTTTACTCCTTCTACGGAAGTGGTTATGTTGAATTCGTATACTCCTTACGTGAGTGTCCATGTTACAGCGCGCTGTCAGTATATCTTAGCTAGGTTTTTAGTGAACCGTCTAGTCTGCACTTTAGAGCATGTCTTCTTGGTGATTCCGCCACCTTAATGTATTGTTAGCCGTGGAATATGGGGAACCAGTCCCTATGGCTAGTCTGGTGCGTGAGAGCTTTTGGGGTTAGGTGGGTAACTATACGGCTGATATCACATGAAGAAGTGGCCCCTAGAACCTGAACATGAAGAACTGACCGGCTCCTTCAGGTGTGCATTTAATAGCCGTTGTTTAGACCACAAGCGCGGAAGGATTATCGAGCACGATCGATGTTGCGTTGCAATGCAATTCAAGTCGTTAATAAAAGTTATTGTCAGCAGTAAACTACAAAGTAACCATCCCTTAAGCAAAGGATGGTTTCACGGAAACCCGTGGCTGAAAGTATATGGGCGTTAGTGGTCGCATTATTCCCATCCGGTATTGAGACCTCTGTCGAAGCAGGTCAAAAAAGAGGTGCCGACGTTAAACTGTAGCATATCTGTATATCCAGCCTGTGGTAGCTCAGCTGCTCTCTAAATTGACTTGCTTTTGGAAACGAGAAATGTGTAAATCGGTTACAAATAGTTTGCCCATTGATATGTTGCAGCTCGCTTCCTAGTTTCGAAATCACTAATTATTTCCATACAATTTTATTTTCTTCGTAGCACAGTGTGACTGGTGTATATGTATGCCGGATTTCTATTATGTCTCCTCCATACAGTTGTTAAACAGACTTTTAAAATATGAAAAAACCATTTGATCTGTTGCAATTTCCAACTGGCTTCATGTGGAGAGTGTTTGCATCCATGAACAGATGTGCTACATTGTAATGCTCCATAATAAAATGTTGCTTTTATGGGATTTTTTTCAAATTGGAATTTGTTTTAATTGTGCTCTTCTGCAAACAAGTGTGTAATTATTATCATTTTAAATAACCAAATTTCATTTATTTACAACTGAAAAGCATTTTGTGTTTTCTTTTATATTTTTCTATTATTCATATTAAAAGTATTTTCTGAATGTAGAGCAATATTTTTATAATTGAAATAATGATAATTTTTAACTCTTTACTTGGGTATTGAATTCCCATAATTGAAATTAAAAACTATTCGCCTTGAATATAAAAAGGTGTGGTTGAGTTGGTCGAGGGGAGGGGACTTTCATTCCTTGCCCGCAGCGAAACATCTAGGCCAGTACTTTGGCCCGCTGTGCGCTCTCCACTCTGATAGGAGCTCTTTTCCCCGAACAAACCTCATGAATAGTGAGCATTCAATGCCTCTCAAATAGGACACGCTCGGTAAAATTTCGGCCGCAAAATATCGTGTCCTTAGTTGTCCTTAGCCGGGCAGTGGAAGGAGAAGTATTCCATCGTCTCGACGTCTTCCCTGCATGCCCTGTACTCATCACTATCGGTACACCGAGTGACCCGTCAGTATACTCAATATCACACTAATTTTAGTTTTACTCAGTTACCGCAACCTCTTTGTTTTACCTCCATTCGGATCCCCACCATGTTATCTTCTTTGCCCAACCTTTCAGCTCCGCCTTTGTGACTTTTGTTACCAGACCGTTGGCTGGTTCGTTTCCGACTACATCATAGTAACCTAACACCCAGATAATGCGCAGTCTACCATGCGTTAAGTAGTCGTTAATCGTCTCTTTGCATTCCAGAATCGCCCTGGATCTACGAGTAACCCTATCTGTTTCTAATGCTCTTATTGTTGGCTGTCTGTGAAGATGTTATCTACCACGGGCCTGTCAGTTCTACTGAGCCTCTTCAGACACTCTGTGAACGCAAGCACTTCCGCTTGAAGGACGGTACCATAATCCAGAAGTCCGAAGTGTATTTCGGTCACTGGTTCCTCAAAAAGAATACACAAACCCGTAATAACTCCCAGTCTTGAGCGGTCTGTGAAACTGCTAATTCTCCCGGGCGGTTATCTTCTGGTTTCGTTTGACTAGGAGCGTCTTTCTGGTATCGGTGTCTAACAATTTTGTATAATCTTTGTTTCAGATGTCCGGTCCGACGAAATACAAAATTCACGGCCTGTGTGTTTACACATTTTCTGATGTCCTGATTTCTAATCCACCCATCGCTTGCAGGCATTGCGCAATAGCAGCCGCCTTATATTTATTTGAACTGTTATTGGTTGTATGTCTAACCTTGTTGGTGTTGTTGTTCTTATTGCACTGCTTGTTCTAAGGCAGCATTTTCTTTGAACCTTCTACAAGTTTACTACGTTACACCTGTGCTCCAGTGCCGTTCACCATACTACGACAGCAAAGCTTAGAATCGGCCTTTTATTCAATATTGAAGAGTAACAAATGAAGGTCACAAACTCAGCAGGATGGTAAAGTTGCTTCTCGAAGCCCTATTCTAGTATGAGTTTTAAGTAATTAATTCTAAGTTCCAACCGACCTTTTCATATCTTACGTACCATGAAGAGTCTGTGCTGGCCATAATAATGTTTAATTGGGCCGTCTGTGTAACATCAGTACTAGTAGTGCTTCTACACGAAATGACAAATGCAGCAGTTAATATGCGACGTTTATCGTGCTTTCAAATGCCGACATTTTTGTCTGCTTTACAAATTTACTTTTAGAACAAAGTTTTAAAATATCTTGGGCCAAACGTAATATAATTTTTACATTATTTACCGGATTTTTGAGCAATCTTAGCATTGACATATTGCAAAAGAGTTCAAACATTCACAGGTTACGATTCCAAAGCCAGAAAAAGATTTCATATATCATATAGCACCATCCTCCTAAAGATCACGGCTAATTCATAACAGGTGGTCATAAGACCACCTTTGATCAATTTTTGTTCATAATTTTTTCTGTTTTAACCGTCGAATTTCAAACCAAAATAAAAAGTATTCATCCCAAAAAAATACACACTATATGCAGTTTGACAGTTGAAGTAATTTGTTTTCGCCGCGCGTGAAGCTTACAGACATGTATTTGGTGCTCCTTAATAGCGAATCTTGATTTTTTTGTTGTTTATTTCGCTTCAATTTAAATTATAAAATTAAATGAAATAATATTGTTTGTGCTTTTCTTGCTACCGTGGGTGACTACCCTCTTATCATAATCTCCCAAACTCCAGTAATTAAATGCAGCCAATGGTTTCTGTCTTTTAAGTATTTTAAATTTTCGTCTTTTGAATATTTAGCAACTCTCATGTTTCATAACTTTTCAATTAAAACTATTAAATTTTATGTTCATCTCTGCTAATTCATATTGTCAATATCGGTGGCATAGGCACATATATCCCTCAACATTCCTATGTTAGTGTGAGTGTTGGTGTATGTTTGTGTTTGTAAGCATCAAATAACCAATTAAACGATTACCTTCCACACACATTACACATGCACACAATTCAATTCATTTGGTCCTTGTTAAACATTGTGTTTCAGTTTTAATCCTGGGAGAGGGAACTGAAATATGTCAATATAAAACAAGTTATTTTAATGGACTTCTGACATAAATGTTACCCTCAATGACGAAGACAACAAACAAAAAATGAAAATGAACAATGGCCAATGGCCAATGGGGCAATCACTGTCAGGACTCACTGATAATCAAAAATAACATATGACAACAAATATGAAATACGAGATGGGCAACAACGAGATAGAAACTAATATAATGGTCAAAATATTGGGAACTGTGTGGACACACATAGGATTTTTCTTGATTTATTATGTTTACAAGACTCCTTCCTTGCTACGAACATTTTGGTTTCTATGGAACTGCACTCATTAATTTTATTGAACAAATAGAAAAAGTACTTTTTCACATTCAACAATCATAACATGATTGATAAAAATAGTTAAATAGTTAAAGTTAAAAAGCAATGTTAAGTCCTAAAATACGACAGCAATTACGTTTACGGGTGGTTAATTATTGATTATCGAGAGTTTTAAATCCGGCTTTGCCACTGCTAATTTTTAACCAAGAAAGGCAGAAAACTAATACAAACTAATTTTAAGTTAAGAGAAAATTTAAATCACTTTCGCAGGTGAGATTTTTACACGCAAAGAAAAAATATGATTGTGACAAGGGCACTACAACCATATTATGTTTCCCACAATAACTATATAGTTGTGGCAAACATATAACGGTTGTTTGAAAATATTTTAAACAATTATTTAGTTGCGATTAAAAAGTCATTGTTTACATTTAATTAAATGATTTTCAATCATAAATACTGTAACATGGTAAAGTTTTACAATACAATTTTTACAAAATGTCTAGCCACAAAAAATAATAATAACTTTACAAAATAGTTTAATAAACTCTTACCATTAAGACATAATTTTTTTTTCGGTGTTTAACTAAAGTGGGCTAGTGCTTAGCGCGTTGACTATAGAATTCTTTAGTCGCCCGTGTTATTGCCTTAGCCGCTGACTATCGCTAACACAATTTGTTCGGCTTTCCATCGTTTTAAGAGGACTATGTTATTATTATCAACAATTATAATATGATTTGTTTAAAACTTAATATATAAATTAATCATAACAAGTTGCTCTTAGATTATGGTTACCTCAACCATGTTTTTTCTTTTCGTATATCAAATATTCTATTCTTGTTGTATGTGATATACGATTTAATAAATAAATAAATAATTCATTTGTTCATTTCATTAAGGAGGAGCACTACGAGTTACAATTATACAAGAAGATCTGTACAACAACATGTTGCAGTTTGATGAAAACTAGTTTTGCTCATTCAAGTTGTTTTGTCGTAACAGTTCTCTGTTGTTCGCGAAAATCTCACACAAACGAAATTTTTGCCTGGAAATATTTTCAACGTTTTTTAGAAGAACTTCGTAGTTTGAAAATGAATTATCTTCCGAAACTTAAAGATGTAATTGTTAAATAAAGCGCGTAAGCGCTCGCTGTAAGCCCATAAACTCTCAATCGTATTTGTTTCATATAAAGAACTTGTCGTATATTAATAAAGTATAAATATAATATGTTATAATGAAGAGTACGATAAAGAATGCGACGAGTAAAGTTACAGTGGGTATACTTCGTTTTCACCCGAAACAAAAATGATCAAATATATGCAATATTGAGCAAACTCGCGTATTTAATTTTCATCATTATTTGGGTTAAATAAATAATATTTACAATAGACATTAACTCAGTAGAAAGACACAAACAATGCTGACGACGTATGTAAGCTTTTCAGCATTCTAAAAGCAATGATCGTATCAATAATAAAAAAATTATTTCTCTCTTAATAAAAAAAAATAAAACCAAACTAAGTCCAAAAAATTACGAAAAACTTTCATTTAAAAAGTTATAAACATTGTATAATTCGAGAGCTTCAATTGAATGGTGCTGTAACTAAAGGGTCTTTTTTTAAGGTTACATTAGCGGCTAGGGCTTCAACTGTCACGCATTTGTCAGATCTGGCAACTTCATTAGCATCTGTACTCAGTTTGGTTTGCCATTTCGTCATGTCAAAACAGTGCCTGTAAATTAAGCAAATTTTTTTAAAAATTATTTGATTATTGCGGGAATGTTATCTATCGGCCATGTTCCGACACTCGCAATTTGCGATTGTGATTTGAACTCGCATGTGAGGTGTTCTGTAACTCACATTCTCAAGGGTTTTGGCAAGAGTATACTGACGTTTAAATACAGCAATTCACTTCAGTATACTCTTGCGACTTGAACTCGCCAAAACTCTTACGAATGCGAATTACAGAACACCTCACATGCGAGTTGAAATCACAATCGCAAATTGCGAGTGTCGGAACATGGGCGTATGTCTATTTCGTGATCGATACTATCCGATTAAGCATGATTTGCTTTCGCACCAAGTACACTGCAAATTATAATACGCATCCGCAAATGTGTCGCACAGTGCGCACCGAAAAAACAATTGCTGTTGCATAACGTAATATTGAGAAGGACGCATATGAGTCGATTCCGCATCGCACGCTGCAATTTGAGTTGTGCCCATCCACTATATGGTCGAAAAGTGAGCCATTAAGTAAGCGGTCGGCTTCGATTTCCCCCACTTTATGGGGCCTCAACCGGCAAGGATGTTCACTGAAACCATGTTTTTTCAAAAGGACTGCGCCACATGCCATACAGCGTGTCAAACAAATGACTGAGTTAAAGGCTTAGTTTGGGAACACAATATTTCCCGAAAGGCTCCAGCCAATTTGCCACTAGGATTGTGCAATTCAACCTCTTTGGTATGTATTCTTTAAGGTTATGTGAAGTCATGGGTTTATGGAAATAAACCAGCAACTTTTGTGGAATTAAAAGACAACATTGTAAGGACTTTTGCTGAGATACAACCATAAATGCTTAAGAAATGGCAGAAAATTTTATTTGATTTGTAGAATGCGAGCCAGCGGAAATGTCGCCATGCTTAAAATTATATTGAAACACTAATGAGCGGAAGTTTTCCTTCTAATAAAGTTAATGACTGGTTATGGCAACACCATACAAACTCAACACAAAATTGCAGAGTTGTTAAAAATGGAACATTTCTATTCTCCCTACACTACAAGGTTCTCCCATCTCTCATTTTCCCAATTCTCATAGTTAACGGGAGTTTATAAAATTTCTGCGTTGAGTTTTGGAAGTACTTTGGTGTCGAATTGTTTAACAAAGTTCTAGCTTTTTGGAATTGTTTTTGAAATAACCTCATTTTAAAGGAATCAAAAATAATAATATAAAGACTCTACAACATTCGAGGAATATTAATTTAAGTCGTGCATTTTTTAAATAAATTTCTCAAATAACTGCATTTCAAAAATATATTTTGAAATACTCCTTTCTTAACAAGCAGCCAAAATATTCAATTTAGAATTTTCTTTAAAATTCATCTTCTTTAAGCCAGTAGTCTTCGAGTGTATAACTCCCGCAAACAATTCTCTTACGCATGATAATAATTTCGTTATGAAAACCGAATTATTATGAGAAAATCTATACTCTTTATACTTATTATCTCTAATTGCAGAAGAAAGTAATAAAACATTACTGCAGAGCATTGCAATCCCTGCAAGTAAATTGCAAAATAAACTTCCTAGCATGAGCTCGAGTATGAAACCATAAATAGTTTTTCCTCTTCTCCTTTGCTCTTCTTCACGAAGACCCATTGTTAAGTGAAAAACAAATTGTATCTCCTACTTCAGAATTTCGATTTTATTATTTTTTAAAAACGTAATCGTACAACAATTGAAATATAAAAAGACCCGACTGCAGAATATGATTGAAGAAAATTTATTTTGAGCATATCATCAACATAAGGACTACTTTTCATGCACTTGACGTGAACACTAAAATTATAAAAGGGGAAAACATTATTTGCAACTGGAGAATGAAGGAAGAATTTTCAATAACACGTTGGGTTAAGGAAATATTAATTTTCGAGAATACTTGTAAAACTTCAGTTGAAGTTTTAGTAAATTTATAATTTTAAATCGGGGGTTAATATATCAAACTTTTGCTTCCCTTTGGTCTACCTAAAACCTGTTTTGGTAAGCTTTTCCCAATGGAAAAGATTTTCCCAAAAATACGTATATGGCAACTCCTCGAAACATATGTTTCATATGGTTTGGTAAAAAAATGCAATAGGTTGCGGATATTTGTCGGGCAAAATTAGTGTAAAACCGTCCATCCTCTCATTACTTACGCGTGTGATTTGCTCGCCAACCACTTCTCCATACACGTCGAACAAATCACATTAAGTTTTAACGCCAACAAATAATCATGAATTGCGGAACGAATGACGCAGAAAAAGGAGAATGTAAATGAAATTAAAATTTTAATAAACAATTGGATGGTTCGTAGTAAACACTACAAAACTTTTCCTTTGTGTCTTAGATTGTTTATCCAACCAAGAAGTCTTCCATTAAATACCAGAATTTCGATGTATGAAAAGGGTTTCAAGCATTCAGCCACAAGCTTCCCTGGCGGTATCGTAACCACTGACCAACTAACGTCACAAAATAGCTCTGAACCAAAAATCGGAGAGCCAGTGGCTGGCTTGGCGCATGCATTCGATAAGGTACACACACGAGGAGATTGTCTGAATTTTAGTTTGAAATACCGCGGGCGATTGGCGATAGATACCGAGTCTCATGTTGGGTCAAAAGACGCCAGTACAAACGCTGTTCCCGGCTTTAGATCCAGCTTTTAACCCTCTCATAATTCTGAGATTTACTCAACGATCATCACCCTCCAAAGTGACTACGCGGGATAGTGACATTTATAGGAGTTATTAATCCCTAAGTACCCGTTACCAATAAGTTTCTAAACATATTGCGATTGATAGAAAAATAACAGTGTTCTCAACTGCTGATTACACACAGAAAAAACATGGTTGTGGCATGGTCCCGATAACCATATTATGTTGAGTTGAACAACACAACTTTTGCTAAGATTCTAACCACAAATACAGTATTTTAACTATACAAAATGATATAATCACTCCAACCATAAAATGTTCTTAATAGACATAATATGTAAAATTCTTTTGGTGTTCAAGCGCAGTGCTGTATTTTAAGTGCTTAGTGCGTCGACTATTAAGCATGCGATGGCTTTAGTTACTTGTATTCGTACCTCAGCCTCCACCTATCAGTAACCCCAGTTTTTGGCTTTTCTATTGTTCGAAGAGGACCTTATTATTACTATCTACAAAATTAATGTGATTTCTTTCAACCATATAATTAAATCATAATATAATGCTCTTAACTTATGTTTACCTCAATCCCTTTGCGTGATCTAGGATTTCAGAATATTATTAGTATAACTATTCTGTCGTAGCAGGAACCCTAATATATGTATATTATCATTAAGTAGTTCAATATAAAATACGATCATGTAATGATTCTTACCTCACAATCAATTACGACTATATCGTTTAACTTGCACCCTCAACCAATGTTTTAAGAAAAACACTCACTTCACTATTTTGTTTCTTTCTTTGTCGTATTTCGTACAAAAAAGTTCAAGTGTAAGACAAAAACAAAAAGATTATAAATTCAAATAAGAAAATCTGTACAACAAAAAATTTTGCCATAAAAAGGAAATTATTACGAGAAGGAGTGTAAAGGAAACATGTGTTGAATCTATCGAAGTGCAAATCATAACAAATAATCAAACATAAAAAGGTGTATGTGTAAACACACACATAAACATAAACACATTTACAAAACGTGGTATGCTGTTCTTAAAATCCTGACTCCTTTTAATGCAGACAGATGTAAGAAGGTACTTACAGTAATATGTGTGGGTGTGTGTGTCTGTGTATAAAGTGTAAAGTTTCATTTATTGTACAGATTTCACTTGCATACAAAGTCTAGATGTAAATAAAAACCATAAGATTATGTTTGTATGTCCTATATACAGGGTCGTGCAAAAGTTCCTTCATAATATAAATGGGCTAGAGTTTCGCAGCAGATATTTTCTAGGAATGTGAAAATTTATCTTTTGATTTAACGATAGACATCCTATCATTCAAATAGCTCTTGTTTAGCTAATTCTCACAAATTCACACCATAGTAATATTTATGACACACCCTGTATAACTCACAAGCTCAAGCTCGTTTGCATAACATACTCGACAATTCTAGGTGCTGTATGCACGTGTGGTATTAACGAGTATTTGCTTTTAATTTAAAACACCCCTCTTTGCCATTATATATGACAGGAGCACTATTCTCAGCCAATCTAAAGTTCCTTTGGCGTGCTGCTGTTGGCTGAGTGTTTACCGAAAAGGTAGTCTTAAACAGGAACTAAACGTCGACTTATAAAGGCACTCTCGTCCACCTGCAAATGGGCCCAATGCACGCAACGTTTGCGCTAACAAATATTCATTTTAAAAATTGTGTTATCGTTTCGCTACTCTTGTTATTGCTCTCAACCTAGATCATCAAACTGCCATCTAATCGTATATCTAATCTAAGAGCAACATATTATGATTGAGTATAGGGTTGGTAAATAAATTATATTTTTATTTTAGTTAAAAATAATGTGGTCCTCTGTGAACAATAGAAAAGCATTAAATGGATATTATTGATTGGCAGCGGCAGATGTACAATTATGGGCGACTAAGTCCATGGAATACTTAGGAGTCAACTCGCTAACCAATAAGCCACAACACCCGCAAACTATTAGTGCAGCCACACATACGTATTGGGCCTCTGGATTTATAAGTCCCAGATGAAGGCAACTATATAATTCAGTTGTCGAAAACAAACTAGACTTCATATCTTGTAGAAAGTCAACATACTGGCCTTCAGACTTTAACAATACCAAAGACTTTATTGTTTTTGCTGTAACAAGAAATATCAAACGTAATCAATTATCAGTAAGTCCTTCTTATGATCTATCCTCTGATCATTCACCGACAGTTTTAGCCTTGAACAGTAATTATGTTACTCTAGAAAGGCACATTTCTTTCTATCCAAACAAAAACACAAACTGGTTGAAACATCAAATGCATGTGAGCTCCCATATCGCTCAGAACATTCCTCCGAGCACTTTACAGATATTCAATACGCCGTGGATCACTTCACAGATGTCGTAGATTTTGCCGCCAGGCTCGCAACTCGAATTAAGCGAACCATTACGAGTGGCACATATCGGTTTATATAAGAAAACTGAGGTGGCTATGGCAAATTGGACGTATTCCCATTTTAATGGCACAACTCAAGTTGTACGTAATAAATTGTTACGTGATAAATTCAGGCAGAAGCAAGAGACCGAACTAACAAATTATTTAAACAATTTGTATCCAACGAACACAGGCTATATCATATGGGAACCTGTGAGGCATATAATATGTCCTGTTGCGTGCAAATCACTTGAAAATCGTACCTGGGTCAGAAACTGAACTCAAGAGGTAGACGCCTTCGCTAGTCACTTGGAGATGGTTTTCACACCAAATGACGCAAACATATGTCACAGCCTACCAATTATCGGTAATGCGCTCAATGGTTGTATAAAATTTCGCTTAGATGCGCTCAAATTGACAAAAATATTGATGTGAAAAAATCAGCTGGATCTGATCGTGTAACTAGATCTATGCTAGGGGACTCACCTACTCCCGCTTTCAGAGTTATAATATTCACAAACTGGTTTCTTCCCTTCCTCTTGGAAAATATCTGATATTGTAATGATCCCAAAACCAGATCATACGGGCCAAATAGCTTACCTCCAATTTCATCAAGGCTGTTTGAGAAAATGTTCATACTGAATATAACTCCTTACCTTAACGAGTGGCTCATTATTTCGGAACATCAATTTGGATTTCGTGCGAAGCATGGTACTATCGAGCAAATTCATAGAAATGTTACACTTAATAGATCGACCTTTAAGAACAAACAATATTTTTCGGCTTTATTCATAGATATTTCCCAGGCGTTTGATAAAGTTTGGTACAGTCGGCTACTCATCAAAATCTCGCGACTTCTTCCTGAAAATACTCAAACTTTTTAAAAGCTGCTTGTCAGATACAAAATTTAAAGTAAGATCAAACCATCAACTTGCGTCAATTGGAAGAATGTGAGTGGGTGTCGCTCATGGTAGTATACTAAGTCCGCTACTGTACTTATGTATATATAATTTACACATCAGTTATGCCAACGAACTTAAACACATATACGTCAGCTTTCGCAGATGACATTGCACTTGCAAGTATAAATAAAGACCCGAAACTAGAGGATTGGTTCAAAAGGTTGAAGATAAAGGTTAATCCCCTGAAATGCGCTCACATAACTTCCACACTCAGAAGGCAAAATTACCCACCAATCAAAATAACTGATATCACTACTCCAGCGATAAAACACGTGAAATATTTGGGAATTCCCCGATCGACTTCTAACATGGCGCCGCCATATTGAGGCTGAAACAACAGCTATAAAACTCAAAAGTTCTCAGATACGTTTGCTATAATTCCCTACCCAAGTCTGGCCCTAGAGTATTAAGTTTTTCTGTCCAATTCCATTTTTAAACCTACATGGACATACAGCATGGGGTACTGCTTGGGTATCAAGTATTCAGAAGTTACGAAGAAGACAGTCTAAATTACTACGACTAATCGTCTGCGCTCCGTGGTTGATACGAAATGATAATATTCACCGGGATTTAAGTATTTCCACAGTATAAGAAGAAATTAAAAGATACTCATGCAAACACGTAATCAAATTATCAGTACATCCTAACTCCTATGCCTGGGGTTTGCTGCAGAAAAATCGATACCCTGAGCCTTATGAGATGGCTATAATTTAGTTACGACCTTATTAAAGTTCAAAAACTTAATGTAATTTTCCTTACGAAATATTAAGCAATAATAATACATAAAAAAGAATTGGATAAAACAATTATGGCATTGAACATATTATGTCTATTAGGAACATTTTAAGGTTAAAGTTATTATATTATTTTTGTATAGTTAAAATACTTTGTTTATGGCTAGAATGCTGGTAAAAATTATGGATATTTAATGATGAAAAGTAAACTATAACTTGTTTATTGCAGTTAAAGTAATGTTTAAAATATTTTCAAATAATCATTATATATTTGCCGCACCAATATATTGTTGTAGAGAATATAATATGGTTGTCGTGATCATGCATGACATACCCATGTTTTTTCTTTGCGTGCATGGTTATCTCTGTGCGACACTCTTTATGTTGTCTTTAATATTAAAAAGAACAGTTGATGTTTTTTAAGTATTCCAACGCGGAATCATCACCTTTGTAGATTAAGTTCTTAACGAAGAACACAAACGCTCGAATGTATCAGTGATGACTGAAAGGATGAGGGTCTTTATGTATCTTTTATCATAACTCTAGGTGAATAAAGTAAAGGCGATTATTTTCCTGACTGTTCGTTAGCCAGCCAGTGCAATTAATAACAGTTTTGATTGCAGACATGAACTAAAAAAAGTTAGGCCTTCCCATAAGGCTCAACGCTTCCTTTATATTTCCCTTCAAACTTTCCTCTCAAACGTTCTTTTGTAATGTGTAAAATTCAACAATACGAAGTCCTTTACTGTAAATATTTTTGAAAACACTCAGATGCATTTATGGATTTTTACTTCAGAGCGTATGAGTTTCACAAAAGAAAAACTCACAACAAGCTGCAAACCAAAAGAAAACTAAGAGAAGAAGAAGAGTAGCGTAGAATGTTTATCATACGCATCGATGGTTTAATTCGATTTGATATGAATTTATGAATATTTCTTTTTGTTTTATAAAATTTAGTAGCTGATATTGTTGAAAAACAAAAAGGAGGAATTATGCACCCAGCTATATTTTATTCCTTTCTGATGTTTGAACTAAACAAATATGTGTGTGTGTGTGTGTGTATAGCATGAAATATTTTTCATAAGAACCAAAGAAACCAATAAACAAACGATATTTTATAAAATCAAATTTTGGTGATTTAAGTTTGCAATTTTACACAGATGATTGCACTTGAAAATAATTTTAACAAATATTGCTGCAGAAGTATCGAAAAATCAAAAAAAAAAATTCCAAAACTCGTACACTTGAATTTAAATTAATTTATTAAACACATAGCAGACAGCAAGCAGGCTACCGCCTACAAGCGTTAATATGAAAACGATTATTTTGACGACAACAAGGCAACACTCACGGCTGCAGGTTGTTGTCCATGCTGCTTTTGTCGTTGTAGTCAAATAAAGCTAATTTCCATTTTTGTTGGCTACAAAACAAAAACAATGTTGACAATAGAATAAAATATGCAAAGCAAATTAGTGCTTAGAAATATTTTTGGTTGTAAAATATAAAATAAAATTATAAAATTTAAATGTAAATTTATTGGCTTTTTTTGGTGTTATGTAAATATATTTAAAATAATTAATTGTATTTCTATGGACACCTCCCCGATCACACTAAACGTTTCAGCATTAAAAAATACTTCAATTTTGATTACAAAATTGATATTGTTTGTCGGCCACACCTATATTCGAGCGAGCAGGACCACAAAAGCTGAAAGCTGTTCTCCCCTATATTTCCGTATGCCTATATATCTTTTTTACCACTCTGGCATGTTATACATCAAAGGAGAGGTTATTGTCTAAGATTTTGGAATACGTACACAACGATATTTTAGATAAATAAAAAAAGGTCGTGAATGAAATTAGTTTTCCCTCTAATTGGCCTATTTTGGGTGATGAATCGTTGGAATGGTCCTTTTATATGCTTTACTTTAGTTAATAGTTCGTTACTGTGCTCGTTATAGTTCGGAAAATATATTTGATTATATTTTTAACTTTGCGGGCCCGCACATATTCTGGACTTGTTTTCCACCACTCTTTCTTTGACATAGGCAAAGTTAAGCAAGTTCCCTAACCTGCTTTAACGTTATTGATTTGTTTGGCATTAAGCGATGTGGCCATTCGACTAGACCATTCCTAGAGATTTGACTAGATGTGTCTCCTGAGGACCCGTCGTTTTAGCACCAATTTCAACCACAACAAGTAAGGCCTAATCACAGCTCCGTATAGTGGAATTTAAGAAGGGCCCAGATCACTCCCACTTTTGTTTGACAAAGCTTTTAATGTTACAGAACTAAAGTATCTTAAGAACATGCATACAATTTTCAACACTAGATTTGAATTGTAATTAGTTTCGCAAATGGGGGTGGCCTTTAATATACTACGCCTACTTTTTATGATAGTGTCCTTTTCTCTGCAACATCTGTTGGCTATCACTTAAACACGAAGGGGGCGTGGCAGTTTTCCAAACATCCCCATTATTGATGCTTTTAGTTTTGTTGCAATTTAAATTTTTGTTCCATGTTTGAAGAAAATATTTCTAAAATTGGATATTTGTAGAGCCAGATTCGCCACATGTGTTTGTTCTGGTATAAAATACAGACCACATGGTATCTTTTTGTGATTGAAATTTTGGTCTGCTTAAGCTCGTGCATGTTCACTGACGACAAAGCGCATAAGTCAGAAAAAAAAAATTATCTGCATCGTTGACGAAAACGTTTCGATTAAACTCAATGTCTTTTTTTCAATATTTGTGGAAGAATAGAGAGGTGTTTCAATGGTTAGCCCTCTCTCTAGCACAGGAAGAATTGTCGGCTCTAAAGTTCGGCGAAATTTTTTAATAATTTGCTAACGAAGGGTTCTCTTTGAAACAAAAACCTGTTATGTGCATACAAAGAAGAAAGATGATTGTGGCATGGTCACGACAACCATATCATGCTGTCTACAACAATATTGTATATAAGTAGATCCATTTCAAGTTGAATATTAACTTTGAAATAATTACATACATTTATGAAATCGCAACGCCGATTTTAAAAACTGAGAACCACATTTGCTTGTAAACATTTTCTTCTAATGTTATTACACACAATATCAAAAATGTCTAACGTCTATTATATAGAAGGACCATATAGTAGTGATGCTTATACTTATTTCAGAAGATATTACTACTGCCAACCATCTGTCAAAATATTCAGTTAGGTTCGCCATTTTATCATGCCTAATTTCACGCCTGCCGAATAAGGATTGATGCGAGATTGTCATATATGTAGCTGCCATAGCGATTGAAGAAGACCCGGTAGTGCCGATTTAGCACCAATCAGCTGAATTGAGTATCACCAGGGACTAAACCCGACTTATTTACAGTTGGATTTGGGCCGACATGCCTAAATGATTTTGCTGACGCAAAAATTAGAAGCCGGACGTCCACAAAATTAACTTGAAGCACTTTCCGCGAAACCGAGGCCATTTGAAAGGTGTCCTATTCTACTTATTAACACCTCACTCATCGTTGTTGTCTTATTCCGATTTCTTTGTCTATCGTTCTTACCTGATCACCCTTTATCAGACGCCGCTTACTTTAGAGAACAAAAAATTTAAATCTTTGAAATCATGAAGTTTGCCACTCTTTTGCTGCATTGGCTGCCAAATTTTTATTCCCAATATTCATTGTTTATGGAATTGTTTAACCCGGCATTATTTACGTGCATTTACACCTGTTTTTAAACAAATTTCTTAAATTCATTTAAGACTGCTGCAGGTGCCTTTAAGTGCCTGTGGAAATGTGGAAAAACGCCAAAACTTCAATTTACTTTAAGTAACATAGCACGGCATTACCCCCGGCTTGCCTCTATTGCATTGTACTCTGTCGTTTTGTGTTTTGCATTCTCGTATAGTAAATGTTTCTTTGTAAAAACATGTTGGCGCTTAAGGATCTCATGCATCAATGGAGTGGTGAGTGAGTGTGTGTGTATATATGTACGAGTGTGCACTTAGGAAATTGTACACAATTAGTGCTTGCAAACATAACAAACCGTAAGGAAATTGTCCTCATACTTGTATTTTTAATCCCAGCAAATAAATATGTTAAGAGTCAAAATCTTTAATCTTTCAGATTTTAAATTAATTAAAATAAAAAGAAATTGTAGGCCGTAGACCACAGAATACATCGAAGATTATGTAACTATCGATTGTAAACGATATCAAAAATTGCTGCGAGCGCTGTGTGACTTCCAAACCTATGCGTTGCAAAATACCATGTCCTGGTATCTTTTATTTTCGAAACTCAGAACTATAAATATACGAGTTTTAATAACAATGATAATGCTATAAATTCTACAAGTTTTAATAACAATGATTTTGCTGTTACTGGGTTGTTGAAAATAAATCCGGTCTAGCAATAGCAACAATTAAAAACTTTTCTGTAACAAAACAGCACTTTTCCTCGTTAAATTATTGATGCTATCGCTATACTCGTACTGCTGCGAATGTAATAATATACAATAACGTAAATAGCAGCAGCACAAATGTGACAGCTCCCACATGTACAGCATTGTGAAATGGTACAGCAACTGTGCTTTGCACTAATAGGAAACTTTAAATTACACATAATTCGATTTATTAATTTTTCAGTAGCGGGAATTAAATTTGTAATATTTTTTCACTCTTTGGTTTTCTTTTCTCAGTATTCAAGACGGTTAACAATTGACCTTTACCTTACAAGAATTTATAACAGGACAATAGCCTTTAAAAATGAACAAATGGCGAGAGCAAGAAAGGTGACAGCAATCATTTAGCAACGCTGTGCTGTTTTCTTTTTTCAACAGAACAAAAACAACAAAAGCAATATCTTAAATATTTTGCAATCACTGCTGCTATTTAAAATATTTTTTTTATTTGCTTTTAGCATGCTATTGGAAAATGATTGCAGCATAGAATAGCGCAATGTTTGCTGTCCTATTTGAACTGTTTGCTAGTGCTAGGTTCAGAGCAACAGTAATAGCAATTTAGTTCTAGCATTTTTGTAATCCCTGGAACTTTAACAATGTTTGATTGCAAGTTTTCGGTTTTAAAAGTTTAGCTAATAAATAAATTTTTATTTTGATGAATTTCTTTGGCGAAATTATATTTATTAATTTCACAGAGTTGATTTTTCTGCACATTTGGGTTGAAAATAAATAAATACAAAAAAAAAATATTTACAAAATCATATTTGTGTATTTCAGGTTTAAAGTACACTTTAGTTAACAAACTCTTTTAGAGCCCCTTTAACAACTTGCATTTAAAGTAAAGGTAAAGTGAAACAACCTCAAATGCATAAACCGTACGTTTAAAGTTCGAGGTAAGAAGATATATCCTACTAACAGCACATGATCATGGCTTAGGTTTTTGACAGATATGATATGATTAGATTTACATGAGCACCTGCCAACGTTGGCTTAATCTCACGGTGGTCCAACCACGGGTGTAACATTAAGCGGCCATACCAGCGCCCCTATACGATCGCATAAGCACCACCGGAATAGCACCTATGCACATGCCATAGGTTGCAAATTAAAACAGAGGTTGCCAGGAGCCCAGAAAGTTCCCCGAAGTTCCAGGGGCTACTGGTTTCCGTGGTACCAGTTTATATTATCGCTACTGGTCAAACATAGAAGTCATACCTTCTTCCAGTTTCAGACTCCTGGCCAGCCCCAGGAACTGGTGCCGCTCTTTTCCCCCAGCAGTATTTCATCAAGGTGGCAGGGTTCACCAATATGATATATACTTCCGGGGTTTTTAGGTTTTTTTACAGCAGGTTTAGGTTTTTAACATTTCAGTTGAATTTTAATATATTATGGGTTCTCAAGTGTGGCTTTGTTTAGTCCATCGAACAAAAATTTAGGTGGTATAGAAATTTAATTACATTTTTGCATAGAACGTTTGCTGGCATTACGTGTAGAGTGCGTGTTAGTTCGAAGGTGTAGATGTGTCTTTAGTCGCCATTTCCTATTCCAATACTATGCATATGTAAAATAAAATTTGTACTAGCAGCATAAATGATTGTAGGAGGGCAGTCGTAGGATTAACATTTCAGGCAAGGAAAATACAATTTGAAAAATTTTCTTTTAGATTTTATCCCAGGCCTCGTTTAACTAGGTGCTAAAAATATCCAGCGCAGTATATCTGTTTATCATTGCAAAATATCTCTAATTAGCGAACCATTTTTCAAGTTCGGGATAAAATTGTTCCAGAGAAATAAAGATGGTTAGTAAGAGTGTACTTTCGAATAAATCAATCATATTGTTTTATATCCATTAATCCCTCTAATCCTGTAATGACATCCGAAGAAATGTTTATGAATTTTAAAAAAATTCCCCTTTAAAATCCAAAAATGTTGCTTTTTAGTATTTGAATTACTTTCATTTGTGAAACTTACTTTTTATTTTACGATGTTCATAAGACAAATATTTTTTTATTTATTAGTAAAATTTCGCATAAAATACTTTTTCGCGATCATGTTTGATTGAATGTCTCTGCATATATTTTATAATTCACACTTAAAAACAATCATAAAAAAAGGTTGTAACTTTTTATTCCATCCCTTTGGTAGTATTGACAGGGTCATACATATACATATGTACGTACAAATGTAGATAAATAATAAAAATCACTACAAAGTATTGCTAAGTATTCATATCAATTTGTAACGCATGCAAAATAAATTTTAAAAAAATCTGGAGGAAGCAGGATTTTCGAGATTACTTGCAGAATAGTTCTGACTTCTTGTCTAAGCTTCCCACACAGCTTTTTTGGTTTCATTGCCCTCAAACGTGTCATCCAATTTTCAAGCAAACTTTTATGCTCATATTGTCAGTAAATTACTGTTTTAAACCAATATTTCGTAGCCTAAAATCAAAAATACTTCAACACTATAAAAAGGTTTAAAATTTCGTAAAAATAAGCGTCACTTTTATACAGTGAAAATACCAGAAAGCTGGCCCTAGATACAGTGGTTCGATTATTTGCTCTAACCAATTGAAGAACGGGAACATTCCCAATGGGAACCTTCCTGGATCAATCTTCCTCTAAGGGGTTTAACTTCTCGATATATGAGGACCCCTATTCGAACTATTTGGATCTGTACATAGATAGCTCGAAATAAGCTAACGGAGTAAGTGGTGGTGTCTACATAAACGAACTGGGGAGTCGACATGTCCTTCAGAATCCCCATAGCCAGCTATTGTGCCACAGCACAAACCGGGTTGTCTCCAAACCAAAATTGCCAAATCAACCTGTCGGAATATCAAATCAAGAATTCTAGAATCTCCTTAAAAAGGGTGCTGGACATGCAACCAATATGGGACATTGATGAATTCTAGTGGCATTCTTCTCTCCACCTGTAAAAGATAAAATAACGATACTTTTTATGTATGGCTCAGGCCAGCGGGTGGGAAAAATCCACATGCAGTTACACTTAGCTTACCTGGGCCAGATTAGAACGCGTTCGAATAAAAAATGTCGTAAGAAATGTTTTCGTGGCAACGCTTACCGGACATTGCAGATATGACGATTATGCCAAAAAATTAAAGTTGCCTCCTAATGACTACTGCGGATATTCCCACAATGAAGGGTAAAAGGAGACAGTGTTTCATATTCAGTGTCTTTGTTCGGAGAGGCTGACGAATGACCACTTCTAGTGACGGACCCGGCGTTGGTCCTCCAGGCCAAGAAAGATGCTAAGAGACGGCATACTGTCTTCTTCTATTGCACATAGCTAGAGTAGTCGTTGACGATCTTATTTTTTTTTTGGTGTGATTGCCAAACCTGCAATCCCCAGTAACCTTTGTCGCGATGTCCCTTAATTGCAACTTCCGAAAACTTAGCAGATTTCTGATTCGGACCCTGTCTAATCTGGAGCATATTAGTATAATGTTCCTGTATATTAATTCTTCCTTTTATCTAACCTGAGCCATATCGTACAAAAAGTTAAGCAGGTCTTTCGGATCGTTAGAGTGCAAACATATAATCATTATCGGATTAATGACTAAGCTAACAAGCAAAGTAGTCATATACGTTCTATAGCAGTAGCAATAGAACCACTTTAAGTTACTGTTTGGCGCGGAGATGTCGTTGTTTCGTTTTTCTTCACCACTGAGCATGGTGGTTCCCAAATGAAATATTTATTTCGCAAACAGCGACCGGCACAATGAACATTATGCATGACCGATTTCGTGTCAGGGGTGACCCCGAATAATACAAATGAATGTACTAGGAAATGTGCCACATGTGATCAGTACGACTGAAGAACGAGTTTTTTCTGTACCTATGCTGTGTGGTCAATTGACCAATCTACCATGAACGGGTGAGCCCTTAATGAGAAACGTGCTATACGCACATGCATTTATATTACCGGCAACAAGTTTTCTTTCAATTCATCAGAACACATTCAGTTTAGTAACGATAGAACTGTGACACGCAACCCACATTGCTTTGATGTTTCAGTGAATAAATAGAATTGGATACCCTTCCTACTGACACCGATAACCAGCTTCGCTGTCTCTAGTACTAATTTGTGGGTATGTCTATCTCTCACAAGGGTTTTGTTAATTGGCCACAAACATCGTGCAATTTTTCTGAAGTTTTTTAAGTAAGACCTAATCGTCAACATAACCGATGTCAAACTTTTCGGATCATTGCCAACGTGCGAAGCCCCCCAGTGGACATTTAATCGTAAGAGATGTCATACTTTATATATAACCCCGTACATATTTCTTACACACGCAGCTCGTTTGACTCCATTCCGACATCTAATCGCTCTTATTGGTAACCCCGCCGCTTATAATAAGTTATTGTAGAAATCTTTATAAAATTAAAAATAATATTTCGATTATCGCTAAAACATGTAGACCTCCAGCTCTGGTTCTGTATTGCAGAAACTCATGTTATTAACCATTCGTAAAACACCATTTGTAAGCCCGTTAAGCTCCATTTTAAAACACTGGAATATTTTTCTCAACTTTCGTACTTCATTTTGGCTAATTGTTTACAGGTAACACTGCCCTCGTACGCATTGTTTTGTTATTGTTGCGATGGTTGTTTATTTACACAGTATTTGAAGGAAATCAGAGTAAGAGCAATTATACAGATTCATGAGTTGCCCGAATAAAATTTATTTACATATGAACCTTGTAAAATCCATACACACACACACATACATGTATTATTATTGTTACTCATAGCATTGTTTTTGTTGTTGTTGTTAATACTACTTCACACATATGTAGATATGTATGCATGTGAGTACGTACATGAGTATGTGCAGGATAACAAGAGTTTATGTTTATACTTGTTTCAACTCTTTGTAAATTACCTGGATGTTTTTGTGCCACCGAAAACCTCCATCCAATTAGAGTTTTTTCTAGGGGAACTTGTTTTTCATATTATTTTTCTTTTTGCGCCCCCCGTTTTGTTTTGTATTGTTTATGGCTTTGTTTACACTTAGTTAACTGAAACAGATGAAATATTTTTTTTTCAACAGTGTAAACAATATGACTGACTTCCTGCCTGAAAGTTAGTTTATTTAATGCGAGTATAAAAAATATGAACAGTTTTTGATACGAAAAGTATCAAAATTTTTTTTAATACATCCAACTTGTTGTAAGGTCTGATCGATGTTTCCAGTCTGTGGCGACCATGTTGGTTTTGGGGTTTTTGTCATATCCGTTGTTTATTATTAATATGGCTATTAGACTTCGTACCCCAATTTTATGCGTAAGATCACATTTAATTGTAGTTAAAATTCCCACCCCTATATTGGATATTGTTATAGTGAATCGTTATAGGAAACGTTGTAGTCCTTACATTTTAGGTACTACGGGGAATATTTTCGCCGTATAGGACTTTTTTGTGCCTACCTTGAAAAAGAGCAAAAATATCCTTTTAAACATCAATGTAGCGGGATGAAACAACCTACAAAAATATTCGCCATAAGATTCTACTATAAGTCTTTAAAGACACCCAAGCTCTAAATTCAACTTGAATGCCAGCACTTAAAATGGGTTTAAAGATTGATTTCGTACTTATTCACAGCTAGTGCTAAAATAATATGACACACAACCGGATTTCATGAGGTTAGGTTGTATTGAAAATATTTTTGACGAAAAATTTCACTATGAATCACCATACAAAAGAAAGCTGCAGATATAATATTTATATTAATTTAATTTAATCTACGTTATTGACTTCTCTATGCACGTACAGATTAATTGTTGTATGAAATAAAAGTTTATTTCAAGATCAGCCGTCAAAAGTGCTTGATCGACAACCGTATAAAAAAGCTAACAATTTTTCAATACATACCGAAGTAGAAATTATATTTTTATAAAAGAATAAAGCCTGCATTTGTTTGCAATCTTTAAACATGCCGCTGTTATTTCTAAGTTGCCACTTTGTTTACGGGGTTTTTTCTGTGGTGTTGCCACACGTTATAACAACGAAAAACGATCATTTAAGTTACCGTTCTCGAACCTTATAAGCAAATTGTGAAAAAGGCTGGATCTTTTTGCATCAGACCATTTATTAGGCCAATCTTTGTATAACGCTGCTAATGAAGGACAGTACTGAGATTGAAGATGTCCGCCTGATATCAGCCGAACACAAGACCCCAGAGTTAAAAACTAGTTTTATATCACTAACTAAAACACTTCATTTACATGTACATCGCATGTGTGTCGTTGTTTCATTCTCATCACAGCATAAACGACACAAAGAAGAACTAACCTCATTTCCCCCTCACAGAGGGTAGTTCAGTCAAATATGACCACGCAGAAGCCCAATCAATATTCGATGGTCATTACTAAAAAGGTTTAAATCAAGTATTTAGCCTTACAATCATTCTAAGCTTCCCTTGCGGTGAATAGATCCGGACTTCATATCAGTAAAGTATTCAATCGTCAACTTACGGCTCTGGATCAAGAAACTGTATCACAAAGTTCGGCCTGGCGAATTCATTCGCTAACTCGTTGTCTTTATGGCCACTGTGAGCAGGTGTCCAGTACAAGTGAAGTGGGCAGTTTCTGAACACTCCAAAACCTGTCTGGATCGAAATTCCCATGAAAAGAATACCTATCCGAGATAATAGCAATATACGCACCTTTAGACCTTTGTCTATGTTGGTCCGAACACACATGGATATTGCCTGAATTTTCATTTGAAATACCGCGCGTAAATTAGATAGACATCGACAACCTCGTGTTCCGTCCAAAGACGCCAGCACTAACTTTTTTGTCGACTTCTGGGATCCACACACGGACCATTCCCCTGCCATTGCAACCTTCCCCAAATGAAGACATTGAATCTCTTGTTCGGAGTTAATTCTGCCCTCGGAATACTCAGTAGGTCACTATATGCTACGCGCGAAAGCAACTTAGACTTTTGGAGGGGGAAATATTAAAGAATAGAAAGAATTCTTTGATTTTTGTTGCTTAAAGGACTCAAATTTAAAATGTCTTCAATGGTCATGTTTAGGCAGAGCTGCGCATTTCCAGCAACGTGGTAAGTTGAAGCCATCATACGATCGCACCATAAGTCATGAAGTAACTTTCATAATGTGCTCTGTGGAAGTAACCTCCTTAATGTGCTCTCCCCTAATATTTTTCGCATAACTGCGATTGCCTGCATGTAGAAATATAAAAAATGTTTATGGTAGAAACATGGATTGTTTTAAATAACATGAATAAGTAATTTGAAACTTATTCGCATGTATAAATTCGTATGTTTTTATTAATTTCTTTATTTTTTTTATTTCCATTTTTATTACCAAAAAGAATTTCATATTCATGTTGCTAATCACCCAGGATCACATGATACAAATTTAGGAATAAAGTAGACTTCAGTTGAACAGATTAAATCCATTAAATAAAAATGTTTATTTACATTTCCATAAATGTTTTCAACTTTAATAATTTAGTTTTTTAAAGACTTACTGTAATTTACATAACTTTGAGGAGGAATTACAGCGGGAGGGATTAAAACCTGGTTATTTATAAAGCATTTCTGAAAGACTTATGGGAAATTTAAAAACCATTTAATCTGAAAAGAGTGAGTGAAGGTCACAAGTTCACCAGTTATCGCCACTATAGTGGACCATGAACAACGGTCAGAACGGGCTTCCTCACTTAATAACTGTTAGTGGGTAGGAAGATGCCATTACTTTCGAAAGATCGCATCATGCCAGAAAACGATTTAATATCCCAACCGATTATGTAAAATTTCATGATGACTGCCATAAGTAGATATCTGAGATTAAGTAAGCCGCTATAACTCTGTAAAAAGCTGAAATGCCTTGGCAGTCTTCAAAAACCTGATATTCATTTGCTTAGGCCGCCAGAGCAAACAAATGGCACGATGATGTTGGGTAAGGATATGCGTGATCTAGCATGTTCGCCAAACCATGCACCAGGCACCTGAGCTTCGTGTTCTGAGAGCGCAGAAATGTTTGTTTCATTACAACTCTCAGAAACTACTGATCAATATTCTATAAGAATTATATATTTTATATAATATTATGTGTTCCTTCAATTCCCATTGGAGCATATGGCGCCAACAATCGCGGTTTTGCACTGAACTTGGTTCTAGGCTTTACTTCTCAGTTCACTCCAAGTTAAATTTAAGAACCCCATTTTACTTCTGTGGAACGTCTCCAAGGACTTCGTGGTATTCCTCTCATCCTGCTTAGTGAAATGGATTCTAGGATTTGGGTTTAACCATCAGTCGGACAGTATTTATATGGACTGCGCAGGAAAAGCTACTCCGAAAGCCTGAGCTGAGTTTTTGGTTTCCTCAAGGCGATCCTTCACGCGCTTAAATTAGAAAGAATTTCGGCACTAAGAGCGGATCAGATTTTTAATTTCCCGTAGATTTGGGATATAAAGTGAAAAGTGTTTGGTTCAATATGTTATACATAGGATCATAATAATACTCCACGTGGAAAGCGGTTTTTTATAAATGTAGGGGGATATCGAAGCAGACCTAAAACTATTTTCTGACTACCTTACTTTCATCCGAGTCTCGTGCTACCACTAGCCCCTAGTTTTGACTGCAGTAATTTCAGAGTGTCGACACAAGTATCTGCCTACACAATGTGCGCTACCGTCTCAGCCTCTTCCTCAGGAGTATCTTTGGAGACTTACCCTTCAACTCGTTGCGAAGTTTTCTTGTCCATTTTTTCAGAATTCCTCCAATGGCCAATAACACTGGATTTACTACCCATCCCCATCGGAATCTCACTCTCCAACGCCTTAGAAGTCATACCATTGCAAGATTTTCTTGTCCATCCCTTCAGACTTCCTCCATTGGGCAGTAAACATTCCTACAGAAAATTCATATAATTCCCAAAAAAAAAAAAAAAAAAATTAGATGTCCACCCACACAGAGCTCCACATGCACGGTTAAATATGTCTTAAAACTGGAGATGGTTCGCATACTAGAGATTAAGGACCCTCCTGCTTATGCATCCCTGGCGTATGCTGACCCACCCGCTCGACTTATTTAGCCAGGTTCCAGCCGCCATCACGAGGAGGTTTAATTCAAAACTTTTGATAGTGCACTCAGTTACGGCAAGTCAAGCCTTTATGTCTGCCAGCTGACGGCCGTGGAGAGGGGTTGCTAATGGAACTTTTTATTGATCGGAAAGTTGAGGGATATGATAATTCTCGCAATGTTTTCCTAGGGCCCTTAACATCACGTCATATGGAGCGTTAAGCCGCTCTGAAGAAACTGAGAATTCTCGACGGGGATTATGAAATCTTTAAGAAGTGTGTCAGGGAAGCCAAAAGAAGTGAAGTGATCCAGAAAAGAAAGTACTTAGGCTGACTACAAATTATGGGAATTTATAGGATGCTATTTTAAATATCGGAGTGGTCCTTATGACTTTTTACAATGTCAATGTGCCCTGAACTGAGCTTATTAGGGTGTAGAGACCCTGCTCTGCAAAGTTCATACTGCAACCAAAAATGCAGAGGTTTGTAATAAAAATTGACCACCACATTTTGTCGAAACGTAATACTTTTATAAACACCACAACAGCAAATTAATTTACTGACTCTTATTATGGGATATTAAGAAAACTAATGTCGTTTATCCTTAATGGAACACAATGCTTTTGTTTTTGTTTTTATGACACAAATTCTTGCTTATTACAAGGATTTCCTTGGTGTCATCTTGTCCCTAACATAATTCACTTTTTCACTTTTCATTCTTCCCACAAATTCTTGCAGCACAGTTCCCAAATATTTAGATGCTATAAAATTCCATTTTTTTTTTCTTTTTATTTACGAACGAACTACATAAAAGTCGCCTTTCCTCAAGGCACATAAATGTTTAAATCAAAAGAAAAACTCTTGTTAATTTTCGTCCATTTTTACAACAAAAGACCCTAAATGTAGTGCAGATTTTTCATAATAAGAAAAAGAAAATAATATTTCTTCTCTTTTCAACATATTTTGCGGTTCAGGGAGAAGCTGACTGAAATTGTTGCCAAAAAATGCAAATAAAGAAAAATGCATCCTGAAAAGTTTAAATGTCTTTAATTGTTGTTATTCTTGCTCTTGTTATGCTCGTGATGGGTCTTAAAGGAATTAAAATAATTGCCTGGAGTTTGAAACAAAGAGCAATTTGCTTAATCTTAAAATAAGACTTAAATGACCGGTAAATATAAATTTTAATTTTGAGAGTATAAAGTTTTTTTTTTTTTAGAATAAAAAAACTTTCATAACGAAATAATGGGGTTTCCTGTAGGAAAGAGTATAAAAGTGTTTCCTACAGGGACAGGTAGTTATTAAGTTTGCGATATCAAGGAATTTGTTCTTTTATTTTAAAAGTTTCTTATCATCCCTAATCTTAATTCCGAGTGGAATAAAAATTGTAAAAATACTCGCAATTGAATAATTCGGAAATCATCACATATTTTTTCCTTTTTTCGAAATTCGGGATGGAAAAATACATGATCTCGCGAATGTTAATAATCAAACGGCCTAAAACAAATTTGAAGGGAGCTACCTGGACTGTCGTGTATTTTTTATATTATGTGATGTTTTCTGTCTTCGCCTGCAGGAAATCTCTTACCGAAACGGTGAGGGTGAGCCGTCACGTAGATTTCCCTTAAAAATGTGAAGAGAGATTAAAAAAGTGAAGACCACCTAATTTTTTTACTTCCTGGTTTGTCTAAATTTGAAATAAAAATGTTTCTTTCAAACACCCCAGTACCAGGAAACGACAACGATACCTGAGTACTGTAAGTCCTCCTCTATAATTTTTGGTAACTTGTAAAAAAGGGCTCAGATCCGCACAAAAATATAAATATAAAAATAAGACCAAGTTCCTCTCCAAAAATGTCGGCCGTAAAAAGTACTGAGATCAAAATAAAGACCTTTATATTTTTCTGCGGATTTTATTGATTTGATGCCTTAATTTTGTGAGTTGTTTTCTTGTTTGTCAAACAAACTTTTATTAAACAAAACCTGTTGAACCGACACCTATTTTTTTTAAATAGCAACTATTCTGGAAAACCAAAACCCGGTTATTGAAAAAACTCGAATAATCATACTCCCTAAAAGGCATCTACATCTAAAAACGAAAACAAGTTTTAATAACCATCATCCCTTTTGTTATTAAAATAAACTTTCCCTTTTCAAACAGTCAGCCTACATTAAACATTTGCAAGGAGAATAAAAGGCAAAACTTTTTGAACAAATCATTTAAGAGTTCATTAATCTCCTGGCAATAAACCTAAAAACTTTGTATTTTAACATTTAATATTTATAAATATTCTTATTGTAAATTTTCACTCAAAGAAGTTTCTATTTAGTTTTTTTTCATATTCATGACAAACTGATACTTTTTTATTTTTTTGCTAACAAAATTTCAATCTTATCATTTCAAGTGGATTCTTTATCTCCATTTTTTATTTCTAGTCTACTCGTATTTGTAACAGTGTAGATTTCCGGCTGAGCAAAAATATTTTGCCAAATTTATTAGAATGTTCAGAGTTTATAATGTTACATTTTATACTGGCTAAAGGATGGAAATCTAAATAGAATTGTAAATACAAATAGTCTAATAAAATACTAAGCCTGTGCCAGCGTTGTTTAGTTGAGCACAGTGGGATAGTTTGTTGGAAAAAATTAAAGTGATGGTTTTAAGATTACAAAACAAGATGTTGATGAAATTAAAATGCGATTCAAAAAAAAAATTTTTAATTCAAATTTGCGCTCAATGGTAAAAGTTCAGTAAGTTTTAGCAAGTTTATAAAAAAAACAAAAATGATGTTTAACAAATTTTTACAATAAGTTCCTCAGCGGAATAAATGACACTAAAACTTAAATTAAAATAAATAACAGGATTGTATTTGTCAATGCCCTTCACCCAAATAGATTGAAACAAAATTTAAATAAAACTCCAACGATGTAAGACATGAAATTTATTTGGATTTATTCGGAAGCTACATTTATGCCATTATGCAGGGAATGCAGTGGTGTCTACTCTACTACGTTCTGAGCAAATCCACAATTTTTTAGTTTTTCAAAAACAATGCGAAAGTAATGTGACTCGAAATTTGTTTAACTAAGCCAGTCTATTTTTGTTTACAATTTGAAAACTTTGAAATTTCTTACACGGCGTGTAAACAGCATTTAAAAGTTTGTGTGGACTACACTACTAAACAGCTGTTCTTCTTCATTCCTTCTAGCTTGAATGACAAAAATAAGAAGAGGAAAAAAATACAAAGAACACAAAAATGTAAATGTAACCGACAAATACATATTTCTATTGCATTGTATAAAGAAACTATTTCGATTTAATAAATAATTTTAAAACGCATAAAAATGCGAGTGAAAAATGTCTTCCACCTCGTAAGCCCAAAATATTCACTATGACCAAAAATCAATTCCAAGGTATTCAAATTTAAAAAACCCGACCAATAAAGGTGGTAGATCTACTACTATTCAAGGTAATATTTGTGGAAAAGTACTGCCTTTTCACATCATATCTACCTCTCAGACTGATTTTAGGTTGACATCCCTGATGGAATAGCACATCCTAGAAATAGCCATTTCGGCCTCGCTGGCAGTTCATCAAGATGACTCAAACCCAACCGCGAAATAAGTCGGGTTGCTAATCGACATCTGGGTCTTCTCTGATATTGGACGCTATGCAATTTCTGTCTGGTTGATGGATGGTTTAAGGTATAAATAATGCACAGAAGCCGTGATGAAGACCGACGTCTACAACTGAGCCGCAATTTCGATAATAGTAATATTTAATAATTTTCCCCACGTTTGGCAGGCGTATACTTTGACAGCTTTTGAAAAACAAAGATTACAAAAACTACCACTGCTATGTCTAGTCTTTCAAAATTGTTTTCAAGGAAATAAAGTTTTACGCAATTAAAAAAAAATATATATTTTGTCTCTCATATGCCTGTGGTTTTGCTTTTAATTTCTGTAGCAGTACAGCCATCTCTCTGACTGCATATCTAGTTATTAGGCTCAGTAGTGGAAGATTGCTTGCAAATTTACTTGCTACAGGCCTACTTTCATAAAAAGGCATAAGAAAAATCCCGTCTCAGTATGCCCTGACTGAAAAAGCTCTATATAGATAATGCCGGGCGTGTTGAAAAGTTACTCAATTAAAAGTAGTAGGAAGTTTCGTTTAATTAATTGTGTCCAAAGTCTGCACCCAAATAAAAGGAATTTATATTTAATCGCTATTAAAGCAGTTTGCTTAAAAATTAAAAAAAAAGTCAACAATAATTTTAATTAACAACTTTTAGTTTTAAATTTTTAACAAAATATATCATTCCCTAAGTTTTCATTTTTTAAGAACAAGCAAAAAGAAAAATTCTACTAAACCCACCCCTACAACCATTTGCAATTATACAGCTATTAATTTATCTATACAAAGAACTGTGTTATGCATAAAGTACAGTGGTCAAAAGAAGTATTCGACGCATAAACAAATTTTCGTTAGTAGACGTCTTATAAAAGCTGTGGTCAGCTTTAATTCCAGCTATATAAATTTTAGTTGGACGTTTATTTTATTGCGACACCAATATTTATGAGAAACCTATGTAAAGAATTTTCCAGTATTTTCGAAGCACCGAAGCATATGTATATTTTCCAAAGAGTGACTAATGTGGAAGCTCTATTTTAGGGCCTTGAATTAATTCCAGTTTTATTTATGTTCAAAATTAACACCTCAGGGTTTTAATGAAATGCCATCATAAAGGGATAAATTAGTTAGAACTAAAATCATTAGCATGAAGCTACCCTTCTCTTTGTTGGCACTTAGTGGCGTAGACTGACTGTAATGAGCAACGTGGTCTTTTTACTTAATTTTATTTGAATTTATTGTCATGGAAGAGTAAACAAATACCATGAAATTTAAGCTTTTTATGCCAACAACAAATTTCCTGCAACTTGTACTACAACTGCCGACACAAACAAACACACACGCACACATCCACAGCGAGAGTAATAAAATATTCCTAGTTAATATTTTGCATTTTTTTCATTTTATTCTCTCACCGCCCATTTTTTTTTCAAGTCTTTGATAGTAATTTTTTTTTAATTTAATATGTAGACTCCAACTGTTTTCTTTGTAAAATTTTTTAAGTTTATTGCTTGAAAATTTATAAAACATCAACATCTCATAGAAATCTGCCAACAAAAATTTAAAAAAAAAGAAAATTCAACTGTGAAGCAAACAGAAAATCGAACATTAAAAATTTTCATGTGTTGTTAACTTGCGTTTTTTCTTTCTCTTTTTTTAGCGAATATTTAAGATTTATTTTTGTAAAAGTTCAGTCAGAGTGCATAGAATAGTAGGGGAATGAATGCACTTGACACCATATTCCTTGGAAATTTGCATCAACGTTTCTCACTTTTATTATAAAAATCAGATAGTTGCACTTTGCGAGCAATCATATCAAAAAGCATAGTTGGATTTTCTTTTATCAGTCAAAAAAATGCGTCTGCGAAAGTTCGAAGTTAAATTCGAATTTTCTTAAAACCTATAAACTTTTTAAATTAAAATTCTTTTTCTAATTCTGAAACCCTGCCTTAATATTTAGGCCAAAAATTGACGCATTGCAAGACTTCGAAGTTAAGTTCGAATTTCCAAACTTTAATAATTTGAACAGTTTTGCACATTTTAGATAAAAAATACTACTTTATATTTTATTAAGGCCTCAAAATTACACTTTTCTTTGAACTCGGAAATTCATAAGTAACTTCAAAATTTCAAACATTCTACAAGAACTACATTTTTGCATTTTCCCATAGATGCAGTAATTTTCTCATGATATATGGTGGAATTTTATCATGACACTAGACTAAAAATTAACTTTTTGAAAATTTCGAAATCAATATTATATTAAAAAATTTTACATATTTTGCATAACAAATACAGTTTTATAAAGTTTCGACCTTAAAAGATCTTTAAGCATATTTTGCGTTCTCGCATAGAAGCAATTTCTTTAAACTAGGAAATTCATAATTAAGTTCGAAATTTCGAACATTCTACAGGACAATAAATTTTTTGAATTTTGGGATAGGAGCCGTAATTTTTTCACTTCACATTCTGATATTTTGTCATGATATTATACTGAAACTTCACTTTTTGGAAATTTCGAAATTAACTTCAAATTTTCAAACGATATTAAACTCAACATTATTCAAAATTTTGCATAAAAAATATGATTTTAAAAAGTTAAGGCCTTAAAATGTTAATTCTCTTAAAATCGGTAATTCATAATTGTGTACGAAACTTCGAAGATTCTAGATAGGAGCAGTAATTTTTCTCACGTCAACTCCTGAAATTTTGTTATGAAGTTAGACCAAAAATTTAAGTTTTGAAAAATTTCGAAATATCAAATTAAGAAATGTTGTACATTTTACACTAAAAATAGCCTTTAGAAAGTTAAGGCTTAAAACTGAAATTATCGTAAAACTCGGAAATTCGTTATAAGTCCTAAATTTTCAACAGTTTACAAGACATACTGACATTTTCTTGCATTTCGAAATTAGCTTCGAAATTTCAACCAATAAAAAAATTATGCACGTTTTGCATTAAAAATAATTTTAAATTTCGAACATTCTACAAAACATTCATTTTTACAATTTCGGATAGTTGCGTCATAAAAATGAAATGAAATTTTGTATGACATTTAGATACAAAATTTTCGTTTTGTAAAATTTTGAAATTAAGTTCGAATTTCCAACCTTTATTAATTGTATAACATTTTGCAAGTTTTGCATAAAAATTAAACACTTTTTTAAAGTTAAGGCCTTAAAAAGGGACTTTTTTAAAGTTCGAAATTTCGAACACTGCATATGCCCTCCATAATTCTGCAAAAAGTGATTTAAAATTAGACATTCCCCAACAAATTACTTTACCTACAATTTTAATTTCCAATAGAAAAGAGCTGGTTCTTATATTATTTTTTATCGACTGAATTTAAAAAGAAATCAGCTGAAAAACAAACTTTAAGCATAATTCAATT
This sequence comes from Phania funesta, assembly GCA_963932375.1. NCBI lineage: Eukaryota > Metazoa > Arthropoda > Insecta > Diptera > Tachinidae > Phania > Phania funesta. The sequence goes on from OZ010656.1 coordinate 74,520,051, forward strand.
TGAAATATGAAACATAAATAAAATATATTTACTTTAATACCAACTTTGTGTTTCAAGTTGCGGATCATGTCATTTATTTCGTCCCTTTCATACATGTTGTATGTGTGTGGGTGCGTATGTGTGTACGATTGAATAAGTATAGTGAATAAATGGAAATAAGTCTACATTACAAATGGCTGGCATTTTGTGAGCTTAATTCATTGGATGCCATTTGACCATCTGGTTCTCTTTTATCCACTCCAGCTCTCACGTCTGCCTACTCTACAATGAATTTCAAATAAAAACAAAAACTTTCAAGGGTATAACATGCAGCACATAGCAATCGCACAAGCTGCATTAATACATATGCAATATGTTTTATACATACGAGTACATACATTTGACATTCGATAAATATGTACGTAGTTGTAGGAAGTTGCACTTGTCGTTGTATTTTTTGTTGGTCCATATTGTTGACATTTATTTGAGTTTCCGTTTCTCGATTGGACGGCATACAAAGTAATTGAAGTAATTAATGGGTGCGATAGTTAACAGCAATATTTCACCTTAAAATTTTATTTTTCTTCGGTCTTTGTCTTCGTTCGCTGAATATCACAAAACTGTGGCAGGTGAAGGAATTTAATGTGATTTAAGAGCTATTAATAGTCGTACTATGCATTCTGCCGGGTAAAAGATAAACCATGGCTTCAATGTTTCTTTTGATATTAAGCATCAATTGGCAAATACCAAAAGAGACATCAAAGTCTTATAAATTCTCAGGAGGTATATAAATCAAGCGTTCGACGCGGCTTGACACGATTTAAATGTTTAATAACCACACCATATAAATTCAACTAAATTTAAGTGGTGGCTATCGGTCGATATCTTTAAAGCATAGGCCTGCGACTGCAGGAAACCCCTTAAGGAAAAGTTTCCCAAACGTTTAGAATGTCCATTGTACCATTTAATTGGGCCCTCTGGCACTACGGGAATCAGTAGCTACAGGGACGCAAGTGACAGACTGGTTGTTGGGGAGGCTTTATCGGGAGTCAATGTTACATTGCAATGCTCCCTGTTAATAGCAGAAAAATGGGTAGCTCCAAATCTGCTGGTGCGTACAGGGGGTAGAGGCCGCTTACTAATACACCCGATGCTAAGACATCCGCCGGATTGTGTCGAAAGACTGGTAACGACGTTATTTTATGGAATTTCTGTGGCATTTACTATCTGGACCGTAACACTATTTTGCTGTATTCGCATGCGTCCACATCCATAATGTTTCGTTTAGTCCATACAAAATGAAATATAATTGATCTGCAGCACTCCCAATTAACGGCCATGTCCTCGCTAACATTTCTTTCGAAGAAGTACGTTTCAATGATGCCGCCGGCTCAAAAGTCGGTAAGAAGATACTTTTTGTGGTTACAATGCCACCTGTTGAACTTCGCGTGTTTGCGATATATCGTTTCTAACTGCAGACATAAGGCGCGGTGCTAAGAAACCACTGCATGAGAAACCGAGCTAAATATTGTAAAATTAGGGAGTCATCGAAATCCGAACTAGTTTGAGCTAGGAAAGGCAGAGAGGATGGCACCTTTTTTCAAACCAAATATATATTTTCTTTTATATATAGTAATGTAGTACCTAGAATCTTCACCCTCTGAATAAGGAAGTCTATTTTAAACTTGCAATAGACCTGTTTACACTTTGTAGAATATAGACATAGGAGTGGCACCTCCCTTACAAGGAAAATTCTCATTATCCTTTAATTAGAAAATGGTAAAAGCTAGGAGCTTTAATTTGTATAGAAATTTGTTTGTTATTACGTTGCTTTCCCAATCTCAAAATGAGCGATAGAGTTGAACGGAGAGGACTGCTAAATATAGAATCTTTAAGCTTTGTGTGATGTAGTTTATTATTTTCTAGAAAATGTATTCCGTTGTTTCATCCTCCACCAGGCATATACGACACAAGGGAGAGCTAATTTGATTATTGTTTAGTTGAAAACTGCCGGACATAAAATCAATGAGAAGTTGTAGGGTATTTCTACATAATTCCGGGATTTTATCGTATGAGAGGGCTTCAGAAAATGACTTGGCCTGTCGTTTAACAATTATATACATATATTAAATCATTTTATTCCTTCAATAGGGCTCTCTGGTTTCAGTGATAGTCGAGTTTAAGATGCCTAATTTATTAGACCATCAAGTTCGATCCTGGTGGTGGGTGGGACTGCTAACATCGTCACGCAGTATGCAAGTATTATGAGAGAAGTAGCGTTATTGTAAACACGGTCGGTCTTTGGAGCCTTGTTAGCGTATTAGAAAACATCAAGTTATGGTGAGGTTGACATTTGAAAAAGATTGGATGTAGATATGCTTCACGTACCCATTTATCCCTCTGATCCCCTAACGCCACAAAATGGGTTTGGAACAGTAAGCGGAGTACGAATGCTCTGCCTGCTCAATTTGTATGTTAACTCAGGTATTCAGTACAAGAACACTTTGGAACATTTTCTTTGCAAGGGCCATATGCGGGATGGTCACATTGAGTCTCCACTGTAACCAGAATAGATCTACATATATTCGCGCCAACACACAACACAAAGTTTCTAAGATCCAGCCTATGGGCAGCCATGTTTTTTGTTTTGGATAGTTGGCACATTTGCCCTCACGTTACAAATTTCTATTTTATTTCCTTTTCCTTGGGTTTTTATCTAAAGGGAAGTGTCCTTTAACAGCCGCTTTTGTAGCTACACTTTGGTGGGCGTAAAGTGGAAGATTTTGTTCAAATGAAAAACTTAAATTTATCCCTGACGAAAGTTTGCATGTTTTAGATGCCATTTAAATGACAAAATACTAAATCTGACACACAAGAGAGGCATAAAATATTCCATTTGACATTCCATTAGACCAGAATATTCTATTTGCCGTTTCTTTTAATCAACATACTCAACTAATCTTCGTAACTTTTTTGCCAATAAAAACTTCTTGAATTTTTTTAGGATTTAAAGTTGATATCTCTTTGTAAAGTTTTCTTTCTATTTTGCATCTAAAAACAACAACAACAACAACAAAAACAATATTTAGCTGAGCTTATTGTGAGCCAGGCCTGTGCCATCGTTGCCTTCTGTCGTTTAGAGTGTGTCGTGTGTGTGTGTTGTTGGCGCTATTATTTTGTAATTTGAACAGCAACGTTTTTGAGACAACATTGTGTGCGTCATGGAAAATGCTCATAATGAATGCCACTGTGGGGGTTTTGTCTTCATATACTTTTCAGTCTTGATTTGTTGGAAATATTTTTTTTTTGTTCAACTACCACTTCTGCAACAGGAACACACAACAACTGCAGCAAAGGCTTTAGCGATGGCGAGGATAATGACAATGTTAGTTGCAACTACAAGTAGCTGTGACACTTTTTTTTGTTGTTTCATAATAAAAGTGGTACAAAAATAACCCACTTAAAAAATAATAAACACAACAAAAATGGAACTCACATATATTCTTGCAGTTCAGTGGCAAACAGCTATTAATACAACACGCATACTCATGCACGTTCTCATATACACTTGGCATTTATTTTGGTCATACTCAACAACAACAAAATCTCAAGACCACAACGAAATTGTGCAACTGTGTGGTTTTGTATCTCTTTGCCAGACAATTTCATGTTGATGGTGTTACTGATTTTGATGTTAATGTTGACTCTGCTTGTTGTGGCAGGCAACATGATGTAAGTAGTGCGATGTTGTTGCTAATGGTTGTTATATTCTTTTTGTTTTTATATTAGTTTTGAAATTTTGACTAAATTAATAACATTTTTTTATTATTTTCAAAGAACTTAAATACTCCGCTTTACAGTTATTATTTGAAAGCAATTTTGGGAACGTTTTAATTTGCTTTAAGTTTAGAGGTCTTTACAAGCATACATTGACACACCTTGTAAATTATAAGAAAATAGTAAGGTATTGATGCCAACTTGTCCTGTGTGAAACTATGTAAGCCTTTTTAGTTAACTATTGGCTGAAGCACATAAGTTTCGTTTAGCATTTACTCTTCTTATATCTCTTTAAGATCTTACTTGGCGCCATTGTTTATTTTAATTCAAATAAAATATTTTCAAAATTTCGCTCTAGAAATAAATTTAGTAGTTCTGCAAAGAAATTTTGTTAGTCTCCTAGTAATTTAGTTTCATTTATTTAAATAATTTAAATTTCCGATTAGTTCCCCAGGTTTATAGAAATAAGTTTGGGAATAACAACATTTTTATTGGAAAATAAATGAGCTTTGAATTTTTTACAAAATCAAGGTTTTTCCTTTTTTAATTCTATTCAAAGAGTTATAAAGCGTTATAAACTTCTCCAGGTGCTTAAAAGAAATTGGGAATGTTATTATAAATTTTAGAATGATACATACATTTACCCGAAAAGAAAGAAAAGCATGTATACTTTTGAGGCTTGAGCACATAAGTTTTTCTCAGTCCTTACATTGCGCCATTGTATATTTCTATTCAAATAAAGTCGTTTCTTGCACTTCCCCATAAATTGGGATTTTGAAAAAAGATTTAGGAATTTAAATTTTTTACGAAAGACTTACTAAATATAGTTTTGCAAGGAAATTTTAATTAATTCCCTATTAATTCAGTAAAATTTTTTTAAATAAATATATTTCTTCTAATAATTAAACAATTCTGGGCAGTTACCCATACGGGAAATTTATAGAAAAATATTGGGAATAACATTTTTACTGGAAAATAAGTAAGCTTTGCAATTTACAAACTTAAGCCTTTTCTAATTATAATTAAAGAACTAAGAGAATTTGAAAACTTCCCCAGCCAGGTAATATTTGACTAACAATTTGGGAATGCCATTTGTTCGAAGACAAATATGACTATTTTAAGTTTTCGTTTGATTTAGAGAATTTTAGAATGATATATTTAGCACTTTTAAATGTTTACTTAGCGATATTGTACATTTCTATTCATATAGAAACTATTTTGGCGCTTCCCTTTTCTTACGAAAGAGTTACTTAAAATAATGCTGCAGAGATATTTTATTTTAAAATAAATAAGAATATTCCTTATAAAAATTGGAAAATTTCTGAGGAGTTCCCCAGACGAGAGATTTCTAGAAACAAATTTGGAATTAGAGAATAGAATATACATAACGAATTTTAGTTAAATTTACTAAATTAAAAAGAAACATTTAAGTATAAAATACAAATTAAAACCCTTATCTATAATGTTTGCACTATTTGAGAAACTTTTCTTTGTCTAATTAGCCAGGAATTGTGTTCCGATTTAAAAATTTCACATATTGCACTATTTAACTATGTAAAAGTAGTAAGAAAACTAGGAAAATGTGTTCTGCTTTCTTCATTCTTTCTTCATTTTATTTATAGGGCGTCTCAATAAGAACCCATTACTTAAAATTTGTACATTTTCCCGTGCGAGTGGCAACTCGGATATTTAACAGCTGTCACCTATGATTGTTGGAATTAACAAAAATGGAGCGATACACCAAAGAACAACTCGGTATTGTTGTCACGAAGAGCTTTTAGAATTTACGAATATTTCCAATAGCACATTTGTATATTCGATGCATCATTACCAGGAGGTTAAAGTTCATACTATATATCTTTATCACTGCCGAAATTGCAGTTTTAGAAGGTATTCAGCTATTAGTTAACTTTTTCCTAATGACAATTTACGACAGTGATGTATTCGATGAACCAATTAAGAGATTTCTGAACGGCAACTTATCGGGAAGTGAGAGTATAGACATAACCATATGTGGCGGAGGTAGATTCCGCTTCTCCGAGAAAACTCAAATATTACAGACTTCGCTCTAACCCGAAGATAGTGTTTACAATAGCCCCCAAGTTATTAGAAAGACACAGTTAATGCTGATTACGTACGTAGCGGCGCTGCTGAAAATACACATTCCATTCCGCTAGTGTCTAACACAAAAATTTGCGTTTTAATAATAAAAAATTTTATTTTTTTCATTTAAAAATATTTATAAAAATCTGAGTCTCCGGAAGCGAATTTGAGTGTAAACATTTTTTATAAAAAATTTTGTTTGTTTAGACTTTGTCAATTGATTTGTGTTAAAAATTACTACAAAATTCTGTGTACAGTCCTGGACATTTCCGTGAAACGTCTGGAATAATTCGAGATGTTGCTTGTTTTTCTATAGACAAAAATGCTTATGTTTAATATAAGCTCATTTTTCAGTGGCGCAAATTTTGTTCTAACCCAACAGAAAAATGATCGAAAATTATGAGAAGCTTTAGTATTCAATTTTTCAATATTATGTGGGTTAAATAGATGATGTTTGTAATAGACACTAATCAGTGGGGCACAGAGAAAGCTGAAGTCATGTGTGGCGACACCGAGAACACATGTAGTTCATTATGCTATTGTTCAAAAGTTAACTTTTTCATTAATCTATTAAAAAATTCTCGTATTAATAAAATTGAAAGAATAATAACGATCTCAAGCCGTGTGTCCACTAGCAAGTCACTTGCGTAAGAACTTCTGGAAGTATTTGCTGAAGTGTTTCCACTCAAACCAAAACTGGCGGAAGTCTGCTTCCAGAAGTAGCTGTAGAAGTTATCACGATGAACTTGCTGCAAGAAATTGCAGATGTGTTTCCACACAATGTGAGTACAGCTTGCAGTAGTTTGATTTTTTTACGAATGACAGTATAAAAATGTCTTGTGGCAAAATAAGATTGGCAGCTGCCATCGTAGCATATTTAATTAAAAATATAAAAAACAAAAAGAAGTGTTTGAGTGAGAAAAGTTTCCAAAATACATTACTTGAAGAATTGCGGACCGAAGACTCCATGCAACTGAAAAATTTCCTGAGAATATCTAATGATGATTTTGAATACATTTTATCTTTTATTTTATTTTATCTTTAATTCAAACAACTATTCAAAAGCAGGATACTAAAATGAGATTGGCTATACCTCCCAAAGACCGGCTTTTAGTTACTCTTCGATTTTTGGCAACAGGTAAGAAAAAAACAAGAAAAATAAGGGAAAATGAGGATGTGTCCCGTAATTCAGGATAACTTTCTTGTTTTTCAATTACCAAATGGGTTTTTTCACTACTCCAAATGAATTTATTTTTGTCCATTTTTATAAATTTTAAAAAGAACTAAAAAAACACAAAACAAAACTGAAAACAGAAGAGAATACCACAAACCGTTCACTCACGTATACCCGACTTCTTCTGCAAGTCTTCAAAATACTTGTAGTTCACAGCAAGTCGTTCAAGTTACTTCCAGCAAGCAACACACACGTGTTTCCACATAATTGCTGCAAATAACTTCTGCAAGCCGTGACTTCTGGAAGTCGACTTCTAATACGTGTTTACACGACAAAATCTTCTGGAAGTCACTTCTGGAAGCAACTTCCGCAAGAGAACTTGGCTTTACGCCGTACATTTTTTTCATATTAATTAATACAAATTTTTATTGCGAATAAATTATAAACAAATAACTGAAAAGTAGATTAGAAAATGTTGTTATAGTAAGTTCACACATGCGGTTTAATTGCACAATTCGGAGATTTACACAAGCCTTAATTGAGCTTAATTTACGATACAACAATTCACAGGGCAACTCTGGTGAAGTGTATTTAGTGGGCAGAAAATCCTGTAAATTGGACACGTTAAATGTTATAGACTACTAACTAGACCCGGCAACATGCAACAACATTACCACGACTATATAAAGGAGACATATAATATAAATATATCACTATAGCAGAGTCGTTTTTTTGTCACAGTTTCAATTGGGTCTTGACGCCAGGAGAACGACTATACTGCTGTCTTTAGTGTTGGGTGAAATAGATGAAGTTTACATTTGATAACAAATTAGAAAATGGATTACATTCAGCTATTTGTCTAATAAAATTTTAAATATTACTATATTCAAAAGTTGTGATATAAAATAAATTTTCTTTCTAAATAGAAAGAATAAAGAAAACGAACTTATGCCTAAAAATTAAAGTACTTAATATTGGGAATAACATATTCTTACGTTTTTTTTTTTCAACCGCAATTAAATTTGTTTAAATTTGAGTCCAAAATTAAAAAAAAAAATCTCCGCTAAAAAAAGCGGTTTATTGAAAACAAAATTTTTAATTGCAGCCAATTTGATATTCCTTCAATACGTAACGCTTTAAAACTTCTATTCTACAAACACATAGTGCAGTTTTTAATTTGTATGTGTGTGTATATAAGTATTTTTGAGTGTGTGTGTGTGTGTGTGTGTGAGTGAGTGTGGGTATGTGCGTGGTCTGGTGTTGTGTGCTTTGTGGATAAAACATGGCCCAACTGAATGGCTTTGTATGGCATAAATCACTAGTTACTGACTTGCTGTTGTTTTCAGTGGCTTACAAACATTGTTGCTGTTATTGTTGTTGTATCTGCTGCAATTACTTTTGTTCTTCTTGCAATTGTTGTCCATATTTTCTGCAGGTATTTTTTCTAATTTCACTTTTTTCATCTGCCAAGTATAAAAAATGTTGTTGAAACTGTGGCTTATGTTTCATGTTGGCTTTTCGTAAAATGATTTTCTTTTTTTTTTAGATTTTCCATTCTTTGTTGTAAACTTTTCTTCTATTGCTCTAACTTTTCGTGACCTGTTCATTTATGTATTTGTATATGCAGCTACTTGACTTAGAGCTTAAGATGCATAAAAGATGCTACAACATGTATTTATTCTATGTATAAATACGAGTATAAGTGTGTAGGAATAGAGATGAAGAAGCTCTACAGACAACAGCAATAACAACAATAAAAGTACCTAAATGCACGTTAACAAGAGTACAGTATGAAATAAGGTATGCGTGAAAAGAAAATACAACGGAGATTTTTTTAGACGATGACCGAAATTCATTTTAGGTAATCCAAAATCTAAAAAGGTCCAATGTGTCTCCAATGCATTGAACTTATGGTTCAAGGAGGAACTTAATCATAAAATATCAATTGGTAAGACATCTATCCAACGGGAATTTGAATGTCACATTTTTGAGTTTTGAAGCATTCGAAGCCATCGTTCAACTTGTTCATTTTATTGAGGATGGTAAGCTTTAGTACGTGTCCCATGAATTCCTAAGAGTTTAGAAAAATCCTCTCAATAAGGGAGATTCAAGTGACCGCTTTGGTCTCTAACAACTTGAGTGTATAATCCAAATCTTTAAATCAACTTAATAACTAAAGCTGCGACATCGCACTGTTCATGAAAAAGCTGTCAGAGATAGATTATCCACTGTAACATTACTAACCAATAATATGGCTCTTGTGATACTTAGACTACACTGAAGCCACAACGTTTTTATTAAAATTCCAGAATTTTAGTTAATTTCAATTTTAATATAAAATCATAAAATTTTCTTAACAGATATAATATGCCTGAGTATGTTGCGTTCGTATCTCAGATGGTTAAATTGCAGACAATCAGATGGTTAAATTTCTTGCTTCCCCATTGTTCTAGGACGAAAACAGTATTATTATCTACAGCAATAATATGTTTTATTTAAAATCTTACAATTCAATCATAATGTGTTGCTCTAAAATGATGGTTACCTCAACCATGTTTTTTCTTTTCGGAAACAAATTCACTCTAACAAAGCTATATCGAATTTTCAGATTGGTTCTCTGCCGGCGTATCTTCTACAGTAAGGCTTACAAGTTGAGTTATTACGTTAGAATAGTGTTCCACCATTCTTACACCAGAAATTGCAGAAGAAGTTATCGATGAGGATGATCGAAATTTTTCTGAAGTTAACATTGTCGTTTGAGACACTCATACCAGACAGACACTCCTGGTCAAACGAAACCCAAATGATCGAGTGTATCTGAGATTTCAAAGGCGGCTCCTAGATAGGGGATAGTACGGGTTTAGGGATGGAAATGTACTTCCAACTTTTGCATCATAACGCGGCTCTCAAGCAGAAGATCGTGCGATCACGGAGAGTCTAAATGGGCTCAGTGGAACTAACAGTGGATCTGTGAAGGTTAACGTTACATACGGACAGCTAAACAGCAATAAGGGTACAAGAATCTGATAGAGTGAGATCCAGGACGATTCTGGGGTGCAAAAGGGCTATTAACGACCTCATAATGCATGGTAGGCTGAGCATCATTTGGAATGCCGGGTTACTAAGGAGTGGTCGGAAATGAACGGTCCACTGGCAATTAAGGCCAGAGAGCTCCAGGAGTAGCGCGTAGCTGCTTGGGGCTACGAAAGCCGAGCTGAAATGTTGGGCAGAGGGCCCATATAGCACTTTGGAAGGAAAACTCGGTGGGGCAGAGAAGAAAGACCCTATGGGAAGACAAGTCAGGGATAAAGGAAGGAGGTTGCTAAAACTATGCAAATCTGACGGGTTACTCAGGCTTTGGGGCGCACCTACTTCGTATAGGGTGTGGGGATTGGGATGAGTGTGCAGCATGCAGGGGGGATATCGGGACGATGAAAAACTTCCTCTGCTCAGAGAACAGAGTTCCTATGGAGGCTGGGGCTTTTTCGGAATGGAGGTGGCAAAACGGGCAGAAGTAGTGGCCTAGGTGTATGAATACGGGCGAGGGAAGAATGTTTTTTATCCTTGACTCCACCAATGCTAAAGTGTTGACTTTAAAATTAAAATTTAATTAACTTAATTTTTCTAATTTCTATGAATTACAATTGAAATTAATACTTGTTTCCTTCTTTGTGCTTTATTTCGTTTTAGGATTTTATACGTCCCAAAAACCTCCTTTTAATTAAGACTTCTTAAACCAGTTAAGAGTTTTAGCAGTAATTTTAGAAAAAATTATTCAAATATTAAAATAAGAAGTCAAAAAATTAATATTGATAGCCATACGCAGCCATTGCTAAGTGAAATAACTAAACCAATATATAATAATTTTAAGTGGTAATAATTGCTAAATTAAAATGGCTGGATTTTAATTGTGATCCAATTTAGTTATATTAAAAAAAGCAATGTGTATCATATTTTATTTTCACGCATGCCTTATCAAAATTTATGACAGTCAGAACGCAGTTTTGAAGGAAAAAAATTAATAAATATGTAAAGAGAAACATTTAGCAAAACAAAACAAAAACAAATGAATACAACTTGAAATGTTTTTTTTTAATCAAATATTTATCAAAACTAAATTATTCCATTTTACCAACTTGCATTCTCCTTTTCTTCTAACCCATCATGCACTATTTATATAGTGCCTCTAAGTGGCCAGTTTATGCTGTTTTTATAATTCGCTAGAAAAAAGTCCTTTTGCTTGTAATACAGCTGCTTTATTTCCTGTTTGTTTTAAGTTTTTCCTTTGCTATTCTTACACTTGAAATTTTAATATTTAGTGTTGTTTTTCCTTTCCTGCTGCCTGTATTGTTCTTGTTGTTGTTTCATTAAGTTATTCTGTTGCTTTTAATAGTCTTTTAGTTTTTTAGCTTTTATTATAAGTTTTCTCGTTGTCGTTGTCGTTGAATTAAAGTAAAATGTTGTTGTACAAAAGGATTATAACATATTCTGTCTTTATAATAAACAAAATGCAGGTATAATTTTTTGTTTGAAACTTAAAAAAAAAATATGAAAAACAAAAGGAAAATTTACATAATGTAGGGGTTCTGTTTTTAATGGGGATTGTTTTTGTTATGAAATGTATGTTGGCGAATGACTTTATTTAAAACACTATATAATATAATAGCTAAAACTAAATTAAAAATAAACTTAAGTCAATTTGATTCTTTTTACGTTTTAAAGCTGCTTTACACACTAAGCGTATGAGTATTGTGGTGGGTTGAAAAACAATCATACGTACCGGAAATATGGCGGAGCAAAAACTGGACTGCCGCAACTGGAAGTTGGTTCTTATGTAATTTGGGGGTGCTGAACTTAAATTGAGATATACCGAGATATACCATTATCTTTAAAATGAACGAAGTGGCACGACATATGTATGTATATTAGTATAAATTTTTTTTTAAAAGAATTTCCGTCATCCCTTGACAAGTTTGGTTTGGAGACAACCGGTTTCGGCTATGTGCCATCTTCAGTGTCATTTTCAGTTCTGATATTATTAGTATAACTTTAAAACGGTTTGTTCTTCTGCTCTGTAGTTTCAGATATATAGCGGAAGTTGTGGCATGAAAAATGGTAGCAGCGACATAGCAATAGCACAAAAATATAAGTCCAATGCTGTAAATTCTACAAATTTTATTAGTAATGTTTTTTTGTGCTGTTGGAAAGATATACAGTCCAGCAGTAGCAAAAGCAAAAATAAAAACAATTGCTGTCATAAAACAGCACTTCTCTCTCGTAAATTTATATATGCTTTTGCTATGCTCATACTGATGAAAATACGACAGCAAAGAAAAGACATCATAAATACACACAATTTGATTTATGAATTTTTAATTATCGGGAATTCCATTTCAATTATTTGTTTGGCCTTTTACTTTTTAATTATTCAAATAAGTAAGAGCAAGAAATATGACTGCAAACTTTTGCTATTTCTGCACAGTTTTCTTTTCCAACAGCACGAAAAACAGCCAGACCAAGATAGTAAATTTTTTGCTTTTGAGGCTGCTGTTTAGAAATAAACTTCTATATTTTTTTGATTTGATTTACTGCAGCATAGAACAACTGAGTAGTTGCTTTTATATCCGAACTATTGCTATTACTGTTGATGTTGTACTTTTTATTACAAACCGAGTGCAGGGGTAAAGTTGTAAACTGCATCAAAAAACAGCTGGCAGAATCTTCTAATGCAGATTTAGGGGACTACTTATCTATTCACCATCTAATTGCTTAGAAAAGGCATTGAAAAGATTTTTAGAACAGCTCAGTAGAAATGAAACGACAATCGAAAAAATAGCAATTGCCTTTGATCTGTTCCATTGTGTCTTCTACTCCAGTTTTGTCTTTCCAAACAACTACTACTATCTTAGAGTCAGAAGGGATATAATAGAATACAAAGAGTAAATGCAAGTTTTGGACTTTTTTGGCATAAAAATTAAGTCCGTGAAGTAAAACTAAAGTAGTACTAAATTTGGATTTTTTAACCCACTTAGCTGAACTGCATGAAACATTCAATTGATTGTAGCGGAGGCTACTTTCAGAGTCACTGAATTGCAATTAGAACCCCCTATATTTTTTTGTCAGTCACCAAGTATGCAATTTTTTCTGTACTGATTTTGTGGTGTCTAGACGGCCATTCGGTCCCAACGTCGGTTGGTGTTGATACCAATTTTATTTTAAATAATTCAGCAATTGATTTTCCAATAAATAAAAGATATTTATTTCATAACTGATACGCTCGGCTTCTGTCAAATCGAATAATATTAAAATTAAATTTATCTTTGTCAGATCAAATTACTCTAAATTTAGGTTCACATTTTGTTGATGACAATAATTTTTCTCGTACGAGAATCAATTTGGTATTGGTCGTTTTGACGTATATTTTATATTGGACAGTCCTTATGGGTGAGATATAAAATGTAAGTATTGTCACAAAAAATGTTGGAAGAGAAAAATGTGGATAAAATTAACCGGTGGAAGATAAAGGGCACTTATGTTCCTCGAAAATATTGCGGTTGAACAAATATTGGGCTCCAATATTCTTGTTACAGTTGCAGCGCGAGAATCAATTTTAATACAAATTTCCGTTTTGTAGGGCGATAGGGGATATATATTTGAAAAATAAGTTGAAAGGCAGTAAAAAATAGTTCGATGGTACATTTCACTCCCTCTAATAGGCACCATGGGAACGGTATGATCTAAAAAAAATACTTGCGTAAGGGTTGAAAGTAAAGAGTATGTTCTAAGAAATTTATGGGATTGAAAATATATTGTGGGTCGTTCCTACACATGACTCTACTCTACTAATTTTTGTATGGGAGCTCTCCTAGAGTATGGTGATAACGGGAATATTTTACTCCTCGAGGTGAATCCTTAGCACAGTAGGAGCAAATTTTAGTTTTGTTCTAGGGCTTCTTAATATGAATATGAGGGTATATGTAATTTAAGAAAATGTTGGGACACAGAAGCATGACACCGCTCTAGGAGGCACCGTGAAGGGGCTAAGACCTGATTACATAAAAAATGTATAAAAAATTAAAAAAAAAACTGGTTGGAGACCAGCTGAAAAGTTTAAAACAGAGGATAAGTATGTTCGTTTATATATATGACTACTCTAGGGCACTCTTGGGACAGTTTGTATGGTAGCCTCCATTTGGAGTAGGAGAAAATTAAAGGGATCGGTCTTACATTTTACACTTCTAACGGTACTGACGACGCAGTCGTGGAGTTTATGCAACTTTTTACCACTCTTCTCTACTTTTGATCTCGATGAGGATCCATATACCCTGTTCTAACCTCCCCCATTTAATGCTTCATGCATTTGTTTATGCTTCATGCATAGCGTGTCCAAATTTTCTTACCCAGGATATCTTTACAATGCTATGCGACTCCATATATCTATACACAATTATATAAAAGCTTGCAATTTATTTCATACAAATTGAGTACACACTGTAAGGTACAGAGTCCTAAGGTGTAGCTTTAAACGAATGAATGAAATTTGGCTCAAAGTGTATTTGTGAACATAAAACTTAGGTTGAAAAAGTACAGCAATATTAGTTTTATGCTACGAAATTATTTTAGAGCTTGAAAATCCACAATAATAATAATAATAATAAGGAACTATGTATTGACCATACAAGAGGTAACATGGGATCAGTCAAGTAGCCATTACGTATATAGTATTATCTTCATAAAAAATAACAACAAAACACCATAGATTAGAGTATTAATTTACCCCAATCTCAGCTGATTGGGGTCGCGTGAGCTACAAGCCTCATAGCGTATTCTCAAAGAAAATATTTTTGTTTTGAAAAAGTTATTATTATTTCTTTTGCTTTACGCAAGCGGGTTTTGTACAACAAATTGTCAGTTACTTCTTTAAATGTAGATACCAGTTGTGGTTAAAAACACAAACATAGAAACAATTTGTTCTAAAACCTATTAAATTCATTAAAGGCAGCCATTTAAAAGTTTCCGTCTGCTTTAACTTTTTTCTGTGGAAGGTTTTTGTTGTACAAAAACAAATGATTTGCGGTTTTAAAACAAACATTTATACTAATTAGATTCACAAAAGCATCAATGAAATAATAATGATATTTTTTTTTAATTCTCCATTTTGTTTTTTTTTGTGTTCTTGGTTCTCCGACCACACATGAATCAACAAACCTCACACATGCAACATTTATTTAAGCAAACGACAGTACTAGAGTGAACAAATGATACTTGTATGAGTTGCAAACAATTGCAATAGCAGAAAAGGCAAAATATAATTAAAATACTACAAACGAGTAGATAATAATGATCAACAAATGGCAAATTGAATTGTATGCAATACAAATATTTATCGTGAATAAAAAGGGTGTCGAAAACTTAGGAATATGGGAGTGTTCTGAAAATGAAATAGATTTTAAACTTTTAATAAATGTCTATTGTTCAGATACTTTTAATTATAATATATTTGTGTTTAGAAGGTAGAGCAATAGAAACGCCTCGCTCAGAAGCAAAAAATTAAATTAAGAACGATAATGCACGACTTGTTGTTTTTTTTTTTTTTTTGTTGGCCCACTTTCGTATTAGTTCACATGAGTGAAAAAATACTCACGCTGCCGTTTGATTATGTTGATCGGTATTAGTGTTTTATTTCATAAGGACAAAGCATGGTGAGTTCATTTGCTTAATTTTTATTTGCAGATAATGAAGAAGTCAAAAATCGCTACACTTGTGTAAAAATGTGTAATTTTTTTCAATCACGCTAAAAATGCATGCTAAATTTCCACTTATGAACACTCACTTCTTCAGATTTTTCATTCATAATCGTGCTCTTGTGAAAACAAAACTTGTCGTTATCACGTGAGCGGTGCGAATTCTCTAGTTGATAGATGAATTATCTGCCATTTTGTTAAAAATATTAAATTGAACCCTGGAAATTGGTGATTTCTCTTTATTTACCGCATTTCAAGCGTTGACAATAGTTGGGTTTTGAAGGATCTAAATTAACTGCAACGCCTCGATGTCTAAAAAAATAGAGCAGAAGTAATGCTGAAGTGTCAACAAGTCGACATTTTGTTTTGGTAAGCGGTTTACATTTCATAAGGATCTTTGATATTCGTGGCCACCCACTTCTTGTAACATTCCTCTTGGCGCTGGTTTTCACTAAGTGAAACTTTTCAATTTTTGCGTATGTACTGGCAAATCATCCGGAAAGCCCTCTCCTTTCGAAACAGCAGATCGAATATTTTTTAAATAAACACACAATGGAAAATCATGGTTGTTGCATGGGTACAAACAAACATAATATGTTCACTACTACAATGTATTGTTGTGCCAAACATGTAATGATAATTCGAAAACAATTTCAACATCACTTCAGTTGCAATAAACAAGTTATTGCTTAAATTTAATAATTATATAATTTCAATCAATAAAAACTGCCACATGGTTGAGTTGAACAATTTAATTTGTACAAAAGTTCTAATAACAAAAAAAAGTATTTTAACTGTACAATAACAGTATAATAACTTTAACCATAAAGTGGTCATAACATGCTAAATATTGTTACAGGCAAAAATACTTGTTCGCACTTATCATCGTAACAATATGGAAACTTCTGTTGGTGTTTAATCAAAGTATTGTGATGCTGTGGCTGAAGTATTAGTGCGCTGACTCTTAGGCATTCGGAGGCGTTAGTCGGCTGTGGTCGTATCTTAGCCGCCCGATTCATACTTTTTATTATGAACAGTAATATGTTTTTTCCTTGCGCACAGTAATAATAGTTCTGTGAGCTTTATGTGCGCATCACATATTAATAATATGACATTGCTTTTGCCACACCCTGTATAAGTAAATGGAAAGCTGAAATTTGACAATTGAGTTGTTGAAATAATTAAATTTGTATTAATTACATTCAATATGGTTATGAATGTCTTTTTGAATTAAATATGTTTTTATTATTTATAAAAATTCCTAACATCCTTTTAGCAAATTGTATAATGGAACCTCCAAACAGACATAGGCTATAAGCTGTCCCGTTAAGGTGTTTAGAATTTCGTCGGGGCCGGCAAATTCTCACTAATATTATAAATCTGAAATTAACTTGGTTTGTTTGTTACGCTTGAACGAGCAAACCGATTTTGACGAAATTTAAAAGATAGATTTGCATTTAAAATTAGATAAATTTTTTCAAAACTAGGATCAATAGCGACCTGCTTTTAATGAAATTTAAATCCCAGATAGATTCGTATTTAAAAGGGCACATAGACTATATATTTTTTTAAAACAATGATCTAGAGAGGGGGTGGGTTGTTAGGGGGTGGGTTGTTAGGGGGTGGCCGAAGCCGTGTTTAAAATCTAAATATAAATAAACATAATGTGTAAAGTATATTTTCGTGTTGTTTTTTATAAAAGGAAAGTGCAATCAGGAAACTAATGCCTACTAATTATTCATTAAATAATGTTTAATTTGGAAAGGAGTAAATTAGAAAATAGAGGTAGTGAGGTAGAAAGGATAGAAAAAGCTTCGGTGTTTACAATTCTGGAATTGTGCTTTATACTTATTTTTAGAAGAGTATTGCAACGTCTCTGGTGTTATGTAGGCACCTTACTTAAAGCTAGTATAGCCATTTTATTACTTATTTTACTTCGCTATACAGTAATGCCGACGAATGAGGGCGCTGCGATACACATTAGTGTGAACAGAAGCTAGTACAATCAGTACAATTAATGTCATTGCTTGATTGACAGCGGTTAGGATACAACCATCGAATGCTTAATAGTCAATGTGCCAACTACTTAAGCCCACGCACGAAGAATCAGTCAAATAATGTTTTGGTTTCAGCAAAATTTATGCTCGATGTCGGTTAAAAGTTTATTTATGCTATATAATTACTTTTATCAGCAATTATACTATGATCGATTGGAACCATATTATTTCATCAAAATTTGCTCCTCTTAGATTATGTTTATCTCAACCATCTATATATTCTTTGCGCACAGTTTTATTTTATATAATTTTCCTCTAAAAGTCGTTTAGATACAGTACGATTACCACAAGTATATTATAAAATTGTTCAATATTAATTACTATAAAATCCTTTCGTAATCACATAATATCGATGGCGTTAACTTTAACCATCAATAAAAATAAAAACCTTTAAGTGGCGCATTAATATATGCAAATGATTGAAAAGCTCTTGAATAGAAGCTTATATGCTGTTTAAGCTACCAACCTACTTTCGTCTTATAAATGAAAAAATATTTAAATACAAATAATATAAAAATATGCTGGGATATACTTCCGTATTATGGGTACTTAATACGTTTTTGTATTTTTCAATTAATGTTTTGCAAAAAAGGTGCGGCAGAAGATGAAAAGCATACAGCCAAGCAGCCAGCCACCAACATAAATTCCCCGTAAAAACCTTTAAAACACCAACAGCAAAACAACACATACGGGCATTAATAAACTAAATGTGTGGAATTCACTCACGATAACACACACGTACACCAAACCTACTGATTGCCATACAGTTCTAGCGGCTGCTTTGGCATTCGGTATTTTTCGAAACAAATTGAAGTCATCAACACGAGAGTATCGGAAGCGAAGCAGGTGTTCCGACTTCGAGCTTCGTTTGTTCAAGAAGATATTTATATATTTCCTGACAGCTACGGTATGGTTGCATTTTGGAAGAATGTCTTTTCGAAAAAAAAAAGTTATATACCCTAATGTACAGGGGATATCGAAGCAGACCGCTCACTTTGTGGGTCCCGTTTCGACTCCCTTAGTTCCTCTATTTGATTTCAGGCGACCGATTTCTAATTCTCGACTACATTCCAATCATTGAGTCTCGTGCTAACAGTTGCCCTTACTCTTGACTGTATTAATTTCAGACTGGCAACTGATAACTGTCGGCCTTCTTCCTAATTATGACGCCTCTTGTAATTGCTAGATCCACCTTAGCATTCACATATAAGAAGTGTCTTTTTCCCGTAATCTTATTCTGGCTAGTGCTGGACATTCACACAAATGTGCGCTACCGTCTCAGTCTCTTTTAGGCTCAGTCAACAAGTATCACTTCCTTCGATTTTCTTCCCGGCCAGATGATACTCTAAGCTTCCATGATGCATGACTACCGCAGTAATCCAGCCTAAGTTGCCCCTATTATATATAAGCACCTTACTGGGCTTACTGCCGGGAGGCCCTTTGAGTACCATTCGAGCCTGCCTAGATGTAGTAGACTTCCCCCACCTTTTCAGGTTTAACGTGTCTACCAATTGTAGGACCTTTTCTCGCATTAGGACATTCTCCAGTGCAACTCTAGGTTAGGGTCCTCAGAAATTCACAGCATATTCAACTACTTTTCTTCTAACCATGCGTTTCATCGGCATCTGAGTCTCCCAAAAATATTGCTCTCAAGGCCTAACGATGACATTATGTGTGAAACATGACAATGTTCGAATGGCAATCCGCAGCATCGCTAAGGAACCCGCACCAGAGAGGGCTAATATTGCTCCTTTAGATTATGAATGAAGCCGAACTTGGAAGCATCATTCGTTTGTGGAATATTTGCAGAGTCAGGCACGGATACAGAATATTCTCCTCACGCCAATCAATTTTAATTGAAGTTTTTTAATCATAAATTTCGAGAAAAAAATTCGGTTCATAAAAAACTATCGAGCATCCTCTCCCAAGATCTTGAGCTGGATCAGCGGCTGCGTGTATCTTGAAGTTAAAGAAACCCCACAACAGAAGTGCTAATGGGATCAAATGCCCCTTTGCAAATGACCTGTGACAACCACCAAACTTTTGGGATGAAAAGCAAATGTTATCTAAACGACAGCGACCACGAAGGCGTTACCTCGCTTGGTCTTTCTTTCTACGACTGGACTGAGAAAGACACCAAAATCGTTTCACTTTATAAGGGAACAATTTTACTGACTCATTCTGCTTTCAGTTCATATTGGGATCAGCATTGCAAGTACCCTAACCTCTAGCTTTGCGTCAGGGAGTCGCTGGAATCTGGGCAATATTTATAAAACTGAATACCGCTTAGTAACAAAAACCTTGTGGAACAAAGTACTTTTATAACTGCTGGATGCGCACTAAAACACACCCACATGCTGGAATCCGAAACACTCATTCACACAAACGAGAAGTACGGTAAATGGTAAAAACAACACAGCGTAAAAAAGGAATGCAAGCAAAGTAGAACCGTTTTTGCCACAAGTTATTATATTTGCACTGCGGCATTAGTAGTGGTAGTTATGTATGGTGTTGTTGTTATGTATGGCTGTAGCGGTGTGAATAGTTAGTCACACAGAAGAAGACAAACATTTCTTTTAGCCAGGCTATAAGCTTATGAGTAAACTTGCCTTTATAAAGCCCTCACACATGCATACATTAGAGTTTTTATAGCTGCTGCTATCAGGTGCACTGCGAGTATCTTCGTGTATATCCAGCAAACATTATCCATGATGTCGACATTTCAAACACGTCTTATGCGAGGTATGTTTAAATTTACCTACACTTTTCACCCGTTCGCTCAAGTATGCAGGTATTTGGGTGGTGCACGTGAAACAGATAAACACTTGCCACTTAAAGAATCTGAATCTGAGTGTATTAATGCGCCGTCGTTGCCTGCGTTGTTTTTGCTAGTTTGTTACACTTGCAATATGGATCGTAACAAGTGCCTGCAATTTTCAAAGTGTTTTGTGGAAGAAGAGCTGTTGGTGATTAAAACATTGTTTAAGTGCATCTTTTCGTACAAGTTTGGAAAATGTGAGCAAAGAATGAAAACGAAACTTTACGACTGCGGTTTAATGTGTTAAAAAGTTTTAAAAATTCTTGAGGATTTTATTACATGCGCGAATCAATCAAGTTAAGTAGAAATATTTTAAAACTAAATTTAATTTGCGTTTCGCACATTGGATGTTCTGTAGGTGAAGGCTTGATGTAGAAACAGTATAGAACAAGCCGATGCAGGCCATCGACTGTTTGCTGCCGGAGGTCAATTTTTCAATGACTGCGTTCTGACTTTTAGAGGCAGCCTGGTTTAGATTAGTTTTAACGCCATTGGCATAGACCTCTGACGCTAGAAAATCCTAGGGGGTCGAACCTCTCAATTTTGGTGGACACTTCACGTCACCTCTGAAAGATGTAACTGTATAGCCCCAACATTCTGGCGTTCGCTATATGGCTGTGAGTGATCCTATGATATATTGGCTGTCTTCATTAAAATCGACAAATAAAAATATAGATATGAGAAACCTAAGCCAGATTTCGTCCTACAGGCCCATTAGCCTAGTCCCAACTTTAACAACGTTATTTGAAAAATTATTAATCTGGAGTTTAACGCCTTGTCTTAATGAACAAAACACTATCTCGGATCATCAGTTTGGTTTTCGTGCGATGTATAGTACTACTGCGCAAGTCCACAGAATTGTTACCGCTTTATTCGATAAAGTCTGGCATGATGGGCTACTGACGAAAATAATTCAAATTATTCCTAAAAACTCCCACAAGCTAAGGTAAGACCAAAGGATCAGGTTTCTAAAAATGGCAAAGTCTTTTGCCATATGGAGGCAAAAATAACGGCCATAAAATTGCAAACAAATCAACTATAGTGCCAGCGATGGCAGACCACGGGAATAGCACTCATGCACATCCCACAGGTAGCAAATTAGGACAGAGGTTGCCCGGCCCCACCACTTGCTGATGTGTTCGGAGCTATCTAATCTCCTGCCGTCAACGAATGACACTGACAGCTTACGGTGCAATGGAACGCCACATCGGTCCTGCAGTGAACGACCCCGCTTTGGGTATAACCACAGCCACCATGTACACCCCCAAAGAAGCCTCACCAACAACCTGTCTGGAACCGAAGTTCCCGTGGTACCAGTTTATTTTTCGTTACTGGTCGAACTAAGAAGACATACCTTCTGCTACGATCACTTCATATTTTGTTGTCATGCCGCTGATCGTCATGAAGACGAACGTACTCTGCATATTATGCATGTTGTTGTTGTATAGCAACACTTGTGATCGTGTGGCTCACTGCATTCTTTATCGTGAGAATTAAGATTTGTTATAATTATGCAATTAGCTCGTGTCAGATTACACCCACTTATCCCATGGTATTAGGACAGGAACATACAATCACATGCACATGTATTGTAGTAAAGAGAAATATAGAATTAATATAGAAATAAGCATTGACTTGAAAATTGTCAAGTCAACCGAAATTCTGTATAAAAGAAGAGTTTGTTTTAGTTTAAGACACAGACTAATTCTTATCATCTTTGAGCTCTAATCGCGGAGCTCCATGAACTAATAAAGAATCCAAATTTCAAATAATAAATAAAAAAAAGGTCATTTCACTACAGTATGCGCCCAGGGGGAAAGAACTTCTGATAGTGCGCTGGGTTACGGCAAGCCATATCTTTATGCCTACGAACTGACGCCAGCTCGATGACTTTAGATGTTTTCATACCTCTGTCGCTGCCAATTAGTGATGTTCCTTTTTTTGCTTTTCTATCGTCCTAAGAGCACCATATTACTTGAACCAGGTTTTCTCTTTGCATGCAATTTAACTTTAGAAACACAATTTGTAGGATTCTTCCTGATTAATATTTTTTTCTTGAAGGTTCGCAATTTTTAATTACGATTAAACGAAATTAAGAGACAGATTCTTTAAAAAAATTGAATTGCTAAATAAACAAGAAATTATAAGAAGAGTTTTTGGGATTTTATTTTTTTTTTTTTGGATTTTTGTTTTTATGAAAAAAATTAAATATTCTATTTTACGTTGTGTGGGATCCAACAACCCAGCAGTTTCAATTTAAACGCAGCATTACTAAATTTATGTATCTCACACATACACACTGTTTCTCTCTCTCTCTCTCTCTCAGCTAGTGCTACACTCGCATCAACATCCATACATGAAGTACCTGTAATAGGCGTCTTTTAAATTTGATTTTACTCCTATCATTAGTATCCGCATTAGCAGTTGCTTATTTGCATTAAACTTGCTTTTTTGAACTTTTTTTCTTTTTCATGTTACAAACTAAAACATTTTTTCTTCGTTTTTTTCATTTCCAGTGATTTTCGTTTTAATAGTTTCGAGGAAATACCTGCAAATGCATTCGAAGGATTAAGGCAGGTTACAACGTTGTTTCTAAATGAAAATGAGATTTCCTACATACAGGAAGGAGCTTTTGATGATTTGGTCTCATTGCGGTTTTTGTATTTAAACTATAATCGCATTAGTAAGTTGCCAAGGAACATCTTTCAAAAACTGCAACAACTGGAGGGAATGTAAGTAACAAAATCTATTTAATCATGAGACAGCAATTCCACCAATGACTATAAAGCTGCAAAAAACGGACTTTTATTTGCTTTTTTATATCTTTTTTATTGTCTTCCGATTAATTGCTCGATCAAAATTTGAAAAGTGAAATGCAAATACAAAGTGATTGGAATTTAGCAAGTTCTGATAAAAGCACGTTTTCTTTCATTACATTGATTTTTCATTATTGTTTTCTCTTCCATTTCATTTCGTCCATTTTTTGCTCCTAAAAACATATACAAAAAAATACACACACGCACTCTTACAGTTACCTGGAGAACAATGATATTTGGCAAATCGATGCAGATACATTCGCCCATCTACCACGTCTAAGTCGCATGTAAGTATCGTATTACAAACAAAGTAAAAGTACACAAAGTACGACAGACAAATCGAAATGGAAAATTGTAGCAATGGGATTGAAAATCCTCTGCAAACATCATAAAATTCCACATATAAAGTGTATGGAAGCTAAACTAAAGTTTATTTAAGGGATTTTAGAAATTCCTCATTTATTTAGCTTTAAGACAACCCAAATTCTAAAGTGTAAAAGTGATATAACACAAAAAATACGAGGGCGGTTGCGACACTTACTCGTACAAACGGATCTGGCAGAATTCATGCAATATTTTACTAAAATTCCGAATGGTTCAATTGTCACCCCTATCATGAATAAAGAGCGAAATAAAAACAGAAAATTTCCATTACCCTCGAAGTGATAATTGGTATCATGAATTTCCCGTCGAAAGTCAACAATTACAGCACATTGAATGTTAAAAAGAAGAATACGCTCTGTAAAAAATGCAAAGCTTAAAAACAATTACAAGAAGAGAAAACTACGCAATATCCAATTGTTCTTCATTGAATTGATGCATTTTAAGTGGCCCAATTCAATAAAACAATCTTCCTTTAAAATTACTTTTTGTATTAAGCTTAGTTTAGACGATTTGTTGAATCAGCAAATTTATGCTTAAAAATTTACTAAAGTGTCATCATATCGTGTAACGTAAAATTTTTATCAGCATACGTATGTTGACAATTTTAGCATATCGTGTGAACAGTACATTATTAGTGTTTACCAAATTTTCTGTGTATGGTAGCTGATATGCTATTTGTTGAAAATCCTATTTAAGCTTTGCAGCATATGCCAAATTCATAAGCAAATTTGCCGAATGGCGTAGTCGAGCTGCCGATAATTTTGTTTAATGTACATACATTTCTTCTTGAAAATGTGTAGGCGAGCACACACACACACCCAAATGGTCAAAATAAGTCGATCCTTTGCTGTAATACTTTTGCGCATCACTGTGTCTTGTTTAGTAATTATTGGTGACACCAAAGAAAACAAGTTGTTAAATTGATGGATATCCATACGTAGAAAATTTTTATACAGGGATTCTTCTTCCTCTTCCAATTCCTTGTATAGTTTTGCACAAAAAACTTCTTCCTCCCGCCGTTGTACCCATTTTCTTTACCAAGCTCTGCGTTTTTTTCTTTGTATTTCATTTTCATCACTATCAAAAACTAGCACTGCGCAAGTAATAGCAAGCGATATTTCCTCCGAAGACATTTTTTTCTTTTAATTAAAAAAATAAATTTTTCTTTAATAACGCGTTGTATAAATAAAAAGTAGTGTCAAACTCTCTTATTCCACTAGCAAATGTTTATACGACTCAGCATATATACCACCATATAAATATCAACATATCGTATAAAGGCAAAAATTGTATGCTAACGCATATGGTTCCATTTCATTTGCTGAAATATGTTGAATTAAACAATTTGGTAGTTTCAGCATATAGTGTAAACACCTAATATATGATATATGATGAAATAGGAATTTGCTGCTATTTTTAACCATACAGTTGGTAGCATATATATGCTGATTCAACATATCGCATAAACTAAGCTTTAGATATATTTTGAGTATGCTTCATAATTCTCAAATGGCTACAGAAAAGAGTCTTTCGCCATTTTGCCGATCGTAAAGCTTGTGGTATTTTCGTTCTGAAAAAATGTAACATTTCTTGCCCTTTTTTATACTTGAAGTATGTTTACGCTCATAAAAGGTGGTGAATTTTTTAGACTTTAGTAGGGGTGTGTTAAGCATTTTTTCTTTAACACGGCCCCATTTTATTTATGAACCGAAAACGCCATTAGGTCCTGCTTGCGGTTATTTGCAAAGAGGTTATATCACAAAGTGTTAGCATTCTGCCAGGTTTTCTCATAAGTTCCTTATTTATCGTATATAAATCCATACAAAAACACCCGACCTAGGAGCTTCAACTGCTACCTGTTCTCAATTACAGATGGATACGTGACAAACAAATCCGCAAACACCACTGAATAATGAATATTGCTCCATATATTTCACGGGAATTATATATAAAGCTTTCGTTATCGTAATGTATTGCATAATCTTAATTTCTGAGGAGTCAATCCAAACAATATGAACCGTTAAACTGTTTCGATTCAATTCGAAAAACTTTCACTATCTGTATAACTTAATTTGGTCAAATTCTATTATTTCAGCTTAATACATATAAGATATTTTGAATAAATAAATATAGTAAAATTTCTTTAAGATTCTACTCTTTAAGATTCTACTCTGCTCCAAAAGAGCGAGCATATGTCAATGGTGCGTCATGCTCGTAGTGGTAAATAAAAATATGAATTTGTTGATTGAATTGTTCCTGCATTTTTCAACACGAACTCAACAAACCCAATTAAAAGACTGTTAATAAATTAATAAATAGAATATAATACACCTTTAATGATACAATTTGTTTGTTGAGAAGATAGCGCTCTTTTTAACTCGACTTAAACGCCTTCACCCATAATTGATTTTAGTCCCCGCGCCTAAAAAAATTAACTAATATATGCCATTATTTAAGCACTTTATAAACATCAGGTTCTTTTCTCCGTATGTATTGAACACAAGCAGTTTGTTTTGCCTTGCCAGTTTAAGTAATTCTTGGGCCGCCCTCGTACAGTCACATATAAACCAAATATTCCTTTTTGAAATTTCGAAATTAAAATATAAAATCGTTCTATACATTAAGAACAAACTATAACTCTCTAAATCTATACAGTAATGATATTGTAAAAGCTTTTTGGTATTTTCACCCTTGCAGGGAAACGCTTATACACTAGCCTTAAACTTATTATATTCTGCATCCTTATCAAATTTGGTATAAAGTCCGCATACAGAAATTAACATCCCGACAACCCCAGATAACCTAAAGACCTAATTAAAAAAAATAAAAATTTCAAGAACTAACTCAGAAATCCGAATTCCTTCAAAACCCGATATTTCATAAAATACTTCCCAAAAATTAGAAATTTTTAAAAATTTTAATTTCAAAAACGGGAAATCAAAAAACGGGAATAAGAAAACTGTTTGTCAAGACATCAAAATTCTATGAAAAACCGATATTTAATAAAAAAAAACTATTTTGAATATTCAACTCAAAAATTTATATTTCAGCACAATTTTGTAATTTCGCCGAAAAGCAAAAAAAAACACATAAAATTGTTAACAATCCGTTGTTCAACAATTCCGAAAAATAAAAAATTTTAAAAACCCGAACCTGCACAAAAAAATTGCTAAAAATTCCGATTTTTTTTAAATTTTAAATCTACCAAAAACTGGAATAAAAATAATTTTTTTTGCCAAAAAATAAAAATTCAATACAAAACCAAAATTTTACCAAAAAATTTCAAAACAAAATTTGACCACAATTTTGTAATTTCGCTGTAAAACCGACAAATCCTAAAAAATCAATATTTTATGCCAAAAGTCAACATTTTCACAAAATCAATGTTTAACAAGCAAATAAAATCAAAAATTTACCACAAGTGCTAAATTCCTCAAAATTAAAATAAAAAATCATATAAATTATAAATTTTAGCAAAAATCTCATTTAATTCCTATAACTTTGTAAATTGCCTAAATCTCGAACTTCAGAAACCAAACTATAGTTCAAAAATTTGAAATTACAAAAATATCGAAATTTAAACGCAAACTTTACCAAATTTTAAAATTTAACGAAAAAATTTGCACCGAAAACTCCAAATTTTTTCAAATATTAAACATTTTACTATAAACTCAAATCCGATATTATCTGTGATTCACAAAAAAAATCGAGAATTTATCAAAAACTAATAAGCATTCCGAGAGAAACACAAAGAATCCTTTGCAGCGGGAAAAATCTGTAGTACATTTTTAGTAGTTCATACTTTTGTGAAGGGTATATAAGATTCGGCACATTACAAAAAAAATGTTCCACAGACGGCATAAAAAATATTTATTTTACAAAAATTACTTTTTTAAAAAGAAGGAAAATATTTTTTCACACACAAAATTATACAGACTATCAAAAAACTCTCCGTACTTTAGCAATAGCAAAAAAAAAAATAATAACAGCTCTAGACTTACTCTTATTAAGAGCTTAAGAACAGGTAGCCAATTACTATCATCATAAAACCTCATGGCATAGTTTTTATATATTCGTTATACTAATATTCTTCAATAATTATTTTATTCTCTTTTTTTGCAACAATTTCTCGCTACTTCCAACAACATCTAGTTTTCTTTCTAATAATAAACTGACTAATCTGCCACCAGATGCTTTTACACGTTTACCAAGCTTGAAACGCCTACGACTGGATGGCAATCCCATAGATTGTAATTGTGATGTTTACTCATTGTGGCGCCACTATCAACAGCTTCCCCAACGACAACTCATCACCATTCTCTTGACTTGTCAAACGCCAACATTATTGCAGCGCACAGGATTTGCGAGTCTAAAGGAGCATCATTTTCATTGCAGTAAGTGATAGTACGAGTATAAGTATATTGCAGCTAGGTAAATGCATGCCTTATGTAACAACTATAACTATTTTTAGTTTTATTCTGTTATTTTATTATTGAATGTGTGTGTGTTTGAGTGTGTGTATAGGTGTATTTAGAGCGTAAATAGTTGAAAATCCAATTTCAACTGTGGCAAATTACTAAGCAATGACTGAGTAAATAAAGTATCTGTCTACCTAGTTTATGTATCTGGTTTTATAATTTTCTTATTTTATTAATTTGTTGCTTTCAATCCTACTTATTTTTTTTTTTTTAATATTAACAAGAAAAACTGTTTAGAGAAAAAATTATAAAATATGGGGAAGCGTTAAAATAAAACTAAAGAAAAGATTTAAATTGCGGAAATTGTTATGTTTGTTATACTGTATTTTAATTTAATTAAAAATATAAGAAATGTTCATATATCGGGTGCCTCATTGGATGTTTACTATTTAAATTTTGTGAACTTTTTTTCGCGCAAGTTGCAACACTGATATTTAACAGCTGTCTTCTATGAATGTTCGTATTAATAAAAAAGGAGCGTACCACAAAAGAAGAACGCATTATGAGTGTTAATAACCATTACAAAAATGGGGAAAGTTACGCTTAGATCACTCGCAAACTTTTCCGAATTTTCAGCCTACAAAGTGCGCTTAATCTTTCAACAATCCGAATAGAGGTCAACGAATTTGAAAAAAACGGGGTAATTTATACATGATAAGTCTCCTTTGCGTTTACGTACCAATCGGTCTCTTGAAAGCATTGTTGCTCTTAAAGGGAGTGTCGCCGAAACTCCGAAAATATCAATTCGGCATTATTCCCAACAACTTCAAGTTCTACGAAACACTTTGCATTGAAATCTTAACGTATGACCTCCCTCCACCTTCACTCGTATAATATACAGCTTTCTCTGGAGCTCAAACCAGCAGACAATGCAAAGCGTCGGTAATCAGTTTAATGGTTAATGAAGCAAAAAAAACACGATTTTTCAAAGAAAATGTTAACCGAAGATGCGCATTTCCATTTGATTGACTACCGGAATAAGTGAAATTTTAAAATTTGGGGCCGCATGCGACCCGAGCGCAAACAATGATCAACTGTCTACTGAGGAGTTTTGTCAGGCAGTGTGGTTGGGCCTTACTTTTTTTAAATGAGGCATGAATTACAGTGATTGTTAACGACATTCGTTACGGGTAATGCTAATGGAATTCTTTCAACTTTAACTGGACGCAATGGATCTGGATATCATGTGGTATGAGCAGGATTGCGCCACCTGTCACAGCGCGCATGAAACGATCTATTTATTCCAGCAACGATTTCCACACCGAATAATATCACGAAATTCTGATATCAACTGTCCACCAAAATCATGCGATTTGACGCTGTGCGATGTATTTCTTTGGTATTTATGAAATTTCAGGTCTATGCGAATAAACCAGACACAATTCTTGAGGTCAAGACTTAATATGAGGTATTGAGTGAATGATTTTCGAAGGCAGAGGTAGCGAGAATTGACCACTATGAACGTGCAATTTCTTAAGTAGCTTATCTTTGCTAATAACCCGCAAGCAAGCGATGCTCTCAAAATCAACATAACCTAGGACATGGAAGATGCCCAAAGCATTTGCCACAAAGTAACAAATAACACCCCAAAGGCCCCATGACCTTCTAACTTTTCAGTTACCACATGGATTCTGTACGAAACTTTTTGCAGCTTCCGATGTTGACATGATCTTACAAAGTCGGCTAGTCTCATAGTTTCCTACCAGGCATCAACAGAAGGATCTTCAAGACTCTTTGATGATCTAGAAGCAGATCAGGAAGCTTGAAATGCTTATCCGGGTATGAGTAAGGCTAAGTCGACCTTTGATTGGTTTTCACTTCGGTCGTCTTCGACTGTTGTGTCTGTCGGTTATGTCTTGAGGACGACACACATCCTTCGTGAAAGTAATGTTTTAATTAGTGAAGGGAGATGCGTTTTAAACCATGATCGCCTGTGTTTGGATGATATCCGGCGCGCTTCTCCAACCTCAACACTGTCTTCCATTAGGAGCGTTACACAGAGATTGGTTTATTAATTGATCTGAGATAAAAGAGCCCCATAACGTGTCGCAGGATTGGTCAGCGGATCAGATCGAATACTCTTTATTAATTAATAAGCTGATCAGTTTCCTAATCATTTTATTTCTTTCTGAATTTTTCAACTCTCTCTTCGAGTATGAGAGTGAAAATCAATAAACACAAATTCACGGAAAATCATAAAATGGGTATAGCTTTACATTTTCATATCGCCTTTTTGATACTGCTCTCAAGATTTAAAATCGGCATCGTCTCTTCTGTAGACATATAAAGTTTCATTGACCAACTGCTAAAGGAAATAAATTTATTTATTACGTCTTCGAGATGATTTAGCACTGAACTTAATTTCAAGGTATTCCTACCTTAGATTTCCCATATTTAGCCATCAAGTACCGCAAAGGGACCGTCATTAACGATACAAGTGGACCAGTCTGTTCAACCTAACCTACACAAGCTTTCCTCATAAGCTCTAAAATTGGAGGTGTCTTTCATTTGCTTTGAATTATTGAAATTATACGTAATTTTTTTAAAACGAAAATTATTATTGCTCCTAATAACAATAATCACTCATAACCCCACTTTTTCACATTGCCTTCCTTTATTGAATAATAGTCGCCACAAGTTTTTCTTGCCAAAAAAAAAATGTTCTATCACAACCAATCAATATGTATGAATTTCGAGCAACATATTGCTCAGGTGAAAATTTTAATAAATATTTTAGTTCCAGACAATCGCAAACACAAATAAAAAAAAAAGAAAACTTCAATGAAACACAAGCAAATTGTTTCACGTTACACTAAATAAAACATGAGTTTTCCATAGATTTATACAAGTGAAAAAAATTTTTGTATTTAATGGCACGAATCAGTGACTGTCTAAAGGCTTTGTATATCCCAGCAAAAAATTTTGAAGACTTAAAATGCCAAATTTATTTTAGTAAGAAATGACAAACACAGACGACTGCTAAAAGTATAACAAAGTAAAAAATGTCTTCTTCATTTAATTTTTCAGCCACTGTATGAAGTTAAAAATACCAACATTTACTTAGAAGTTTTTTTTTATAAAAGAAAAGCCACGCAACGTTCCTGTCTGCCGACTAAACACCTATGCTCACTCACATTTTTGTTTATTCTTTTCTTCTTTACACCCCTTCCCATTTTTTTTTTTTTCAGAAAAACCGGAAATAGTGATGGCACCACATGACATGCATTTAACAACAGGTGAAACAGTAGAATTGCCTTGCCGTATGGTGGGTGACCCAGAGCCTGAAATAATTTGGATGCAAAACACAAATGAAGTTTCCTCAGACTCTTCACCTAAAATGCAAATATTGTCCTCAGGCACGCTCCAAATAAATGCGGTAGATTCAAATGATATTGGTATTTATGAGTGCATTGGACGGAATGAAGTTGGTGAGACACGTACACAGCCCATACGTATGATGGTCGAACAGGGCATAAACCCCAACACAAATACAAATGCAGCAAACAACAATCATTATACTTCACATGGGGATTATAATGGTCAATATGATAATAATCAACTGTGGAATGTTCATCTAAACCAACAAAATAACAGACAGAATACCGAATTAATTCGCAACATTGACAATAGCAACAGAAGCATTCAACGCAACTGGCAACAACCATATACAGCCGCACCTTTGAATCAAGTCAGCAGTCACCAACAGCCACCCACTTTTGTGTACACACCGACAGATCGTATTGTTGCCCTTAATGGCGATGCTACACGTTTGGATTGTATGGCAGCGGGCAACCCAACACCTGACATCCAATGGTATTTCAATGGTCGGTTGGTTGCACAATCAACTGATGCACTACGCATTCAAGCAAACGGCAGTTTAGTTATTGTCCAGCCTACATTATTGCTGGCAGGTGTATATCGTTGTGAGGCCACAAATCATTTAGGCACCATACAGTCTAGTGCCAATATCCAAGTTAAAGGTAAGTGGAATAAATCTTCTCGTTTGGAATAATGAATGTTATGGCAGTATGTCGCAACAGTGTCGTGTAGAGGAAATAATGTCCTGTGGAAATTGTTTGGAGTTGTAGGCAAACATTTTCTTGTTAAGAAAAATAGTTTAAAACGTATCATGTTTTAAGCTTTAATCAATATTGGTTTTGAAAGCTTAACATGTCGCAACACTAACAGCAACAAAATTAGAATAAATAGAAAGAGAGAAAGGGGGAGAGAGAGGGAGATATATCAGGCATGGACAATGCAGTACTATTGTACTTTTTTCAAGTAATTGTTTTGAATTATAAATAGCGCAATATAAAGGTAAAATGAAATGTGTGCTTTTCTAATCAAAAATGTTTGTAGATTTTTTTAGTTTTTCTTTAACTGTCCAAATACTGCAACCCGCAAAAAACAAAATATACAAGAGGTTTTTTTTCAACTTTTTTTTAATTTGTTCAGAATTTTTTAAACAAAATTTAAATGTAGAGTACTAATGATCTTATACAAGTTATAGATAAGTTTTACCCTATTAAGTCGTCTACATTTCCAACAGGTTAGACTAAAATGTGACCGCCAAAATATCTTAGCCCACGGTAAACCAATTTTACAGGAGATTTATTTTTAAATTTTTTTCTAACTTCAAAAATTTTTAATGGAAATTTAATTAAAGATTAAGCCCTCCACCAACGGATAAATTTGTATAAAGCTGAAGATCGACTGCTATCGAGGGTTCATATACTAGAGCCGAAGACCCTCTTGGTCACGCATCTCTGGCGTATGCTGATCCACCGTGGGATACGGATTTTTATAAGACAGTGATAACTTCCCTTAGGTCGACTTATTTGGCCAGACTCTTAGAAGAGAGTCACCATGGCGATGTATAAGTCAAAACTTTTGACAGTGCACTCAGTTACGACAAGCCATAGGTTTGTGCCTGCAAACTTACGGCCAATAAAAAATATTAACAAAATCTATTACAATTTAAAGTCCAAATTGTTAATAACGGTGATGTCAAACTTCAATTTACACATCTAACCAAGCGTTGATTTAGTTACGAAGAGAGAAGGTAAAATAAGATAAAAGTAGATATGGACCCCGCTAACGAGATTGCGTGAGTGTCTTTTCGCTCCAATCACGCTATAGTGTTTAAACTTATAAAAAAATCGCTCACACTTTTTTGTGCAAGTTACGTTATTTTTGTCGTTAACGTTTAATTTGAATTGTATTTCTGTAACTATCTATATTTTTGGCGTGTTTGAAGCTGTAAAACAAGTCTGCAGCAAAAAGCCAATTTCAAAAAATATGTCAGCTACGATCGTTTTGCGGTTAGGGCTTAAAATAATTCAGTAAAAGTTTCTGTATTTTTTCTGAACACCAGAGTGCTTCTTTAATATTTTTTTTAGTTTCTTTCACATAAAGTATTAGACAATTCTATAATTTAAAGTACAAACACTTGTATTGGAATCTATTTTAACAAGACAGAATTTAAAACTTCAATTCTCCATACCTGAGAAGCAAAGTAATGTTAAAATTAGAAGATTCGTATCGTTTTACTTAAAAAATTTCCGCATCGTTTTACCGCCATCATATAAGTCAGGCAATACGCTTTATGTGACAGTTTATACAAACTAATTCTAGCATAAGGCTGCATAAGGAAGTCTTCTATTTCGAATTAGAATCGCAAATAAATTTATATTGCGGAATTCGTGGTAAATTCTCAGAGTTAATAATTCTTTAAAGTCACCGAAATTTTGTTAGCGCTGTATCGGTCACGAACTAGAATGGGAAATTTTCGAATCCGATATAATTCTGTTTTTATATTTTTTTCAGAGAAAATAGTAGAGTTTGTGTCGTTCACGAATTAGTTCGTTCAATTGAAAGATTATTTCAGTCACAATGTAGCAAATTTATAACAACTACAATAACAAAAAATAAATTTTAAATTTTTGTAAATGTTGGAAAATTCGTACTGCTACCTTTATGAAATAATCTCTCAATAGAACGAACTAATTCGTGAACGACACAAACTCTACTATTTTCTCTGAAAAAAATATAAAAACAGAATTATATCGGATTCGAAAATTTCCCATTCCCATCATACGCTCTTACAAAATTACATTGAAATCGGTTACGGGTTTTGAGAGATTAGCGTGAAAAAACAGCGATACGACATTTTTAAATATTTTTCATTTTCCTTATGGCGGCGTTCTGAAAAACGTTTCGTTTTCAAATGGCCAAATTTCAAAAAGGGAAAACAGTATTCTGTTAAACGCGCGATTTAGTTTATTCAAGATTTAGTCCGAATAAAATATCTCAAACATTTACGACAGAAACCCCAATTAAAAAGCTGCAATAAGTCAGCTTTTGAGTTTAATTTTTTTTCCTTAGAATTGGGGATTTCAAAACGAAACGTTTTTCAGAACATTTCTGCACATTTCACCGTTCTATTTTTAAAATTCATACAATGAAATTCTCTTACTCCTTGTCGTTTGTTTTATTTTACTTAAACATTTCTCTTTTCACAAATTGTGTGAAAAGTAAAAAGCCGTAGTACTTGAACACGTTTCCAAGGTCTCTTGTTTTATAATAAAAACGAAAATGAAAATCAACACTTTCAAAGCTCTGCCTTAGGCATTCACACATAAAAAATTATTTGCACAGACACATGCATACAAGTGAGACACCTACATCAAAGGCAAAATTTGAAATGCATTGAAAAATGTGTCTGCTTGGGCTGTGCAGTTTTTGTGTGATATTCTTTTTAATAGAAGCATCTAAATAAGTGCAATATAACACAATTTCTATTCATTATTCTAAACGACCAAAAAGGGTCACGTTTTAAATGGATCTTTAAAAAATAGTACTTTTTAAAACGAATCTTTTTAAAAAAGTACCTTAAAAAACGTACCAGTGAAATTTTTTAAACGTGCGTTTTAAATATATATTTAAAAAGTACCTTTAAAAAAAGTATCTAAAAAGTACTTTTTCAAAAAAATTAGTTTTCATTAAACTGGCCCAAAATGTATCAATTGAATGAATGGAATGAAAATGGTGTGTTCTTTTTTAAATATTTATTTGGATCTTTGAAGATGATGTCAGGCCATTGTTATTTACTATTTGAGCTTGTTTTTTGAGTTTTTGAAAGACTCTGGCAATAAGTTATAGATTTATTGACGAATGTTTTCTTTAGCGGCTTCAAGAGTCTTGAACATATTCATATAACGCCACTGCTTTTAAAACCCACAAAGGAAAGTCTGGGTGACCTTGACGAGCAGTGAATATCGCCAAAAGGTGATATTAATCGCCTTGGCAATGCCGGTTTCATGTGGTGCATTGGTTCGCATGCCGCATGTGCTGTTGCACCGTCATGCTGGCACCACATATTTCGCAGTGCCAATTTATCCACTTGCAGCATGAGGAACTCATTAATCATTTCCATATGCCGCTTAGCATTCACAGAACTGTTTGGACTGTAAACCTTTATTCCCGGCAGAAAGGGGCAATTTGAGGTCTTGCACTATGCATTGAATTTCCTATTGATCCAGTCTCCTGAACCTCGCAGTGGGCGTTGGACGGCCAGGAAAAAAATTACATGCTGTGCAAAATTCACCGACGGATTATTCCGTAGAAAAATAGCAAAAACGAACTGACATTCGATGCCATTTGCAAAACCTCTACCTTCTCTTTATACGGTCCATTATTTCGTGTCACTTTGTGCAAATTTTACCCTTTAATTAGTGACAAAACAATAAATACATATGTACTTCATTAATTGAAGTTGAAGCATCCTCTCCACATGAAAAATTATGATGCTAACTTCAAGATAATGTTTAATTACAAAATAATAACATTGATCAAAAATAAGTCATCATTATAGTGAACACGTAATTAAAATAAATTGTTCAGTAACATTTTGCTGCTATTAAAATTAATTCAAATTCGTTGACTTTATGCCCTTAAGACATTTAGTTAGAACAAATATTTGACATCCTATTACGTACACCTAAGAAAGAGTTTCTGTACGCAATTGCAGATATGGTTCTTTTTTTGCGATGGCTTGTTGTGGTATTATGAAAATAAACTTCATTAAAAATGAAAAACATATGCCTGATTAAACCTACGATGTCATGTACAATTTTATTTAAATCTATTCAAAAATAATCCTAAAGGAAACAACAACAAATCCGCTAGAGAGAGAAATCAATAGACAGACAAATGCAATTTGCATAAATTTGTTTTAATGCAACTGACATGAACACATCAGTGACAGCATTAGAAACCCAGTTGGATAATTGTACAACAAGTAGGGAACTATATTCGAACTTTAAAAACCCAAATAGTAAACTGAGAGCACAATATAGAATTAATGGGTCCCTTTTCGACCCCCTTATGTCCACACATTGATTTCAGGCAACCGATTTGTAATTTACGATTATCTTATCCCCATTTGAGTCCCGTTGCCTGTAGTGATATCAGACTATCGACTGGTAACTGTCCGCCTTCTTCCTTATCACGGAATCGCCTGTAATTGGTAGCATTTGTCTAAGGCTTAGGTCCCCTATGTCATGCACATTTGATGAGTGTCTGCCCGTGGTCCTAACTCTTATGCTAGCCAGTACTGGACGTTTAGCCCCTTGCGAGGTTTTCTGGATTCATCCGTCGGTCAATTCAAACCAGAGTTTCTTCAGAGATTAACCTCTTCGTCTTTTGTGAGGTTTCTTAATTCATTCCTTTAATGGAAAATTTTATGTCCATCCACGCAGAGCTCCATATGCACGGCTAAATCTGTGTTAAAATTGACGATCGCCTGGCATCCGGAGTTCGCATACTAAAAACCTTTTGGCCTTGCATCCCTGGCGTATGCTGTTCCACTGTGGATTAAGATTTTTTATAAGAGAGTGTTAACTTCTCTCCGCTCTACTTATTTCGCACACATTAGCAAATTTTGTTTTCATACGCCTCTGTAGAGGATTAAAAAAGCTTAAAATAATGCGTAACTTATGCATCATTTAATTGACTTGTAACAATGTTGCGGTTTGGTTGGTTTTATTGAATTTTAGAAAATTCAATTTACAATTTAAATAAACACGTTAATGTAGTTTTTACCAGCAACTACGTAAAGTGAAGTACTCACGTTTCCAAGGTTTCATTGAAATTTATCATGATTTGAATTTAATTACAGCACTATTTTGATAGAATGTGTGAAATGTTTAATCAACCACCACTTTCACATTTTGGGAGGCGAGATGCAAGCAAAATTTACATAATTGACATTCAAGGATATTAATTAGTTTGGCAAACATGGTGGCTTAGTTATTAAATAGAAGGACAAAATCTAGAGCTTGTTAAATCAAAAAGAAAATTGGCTCATTACTACCTTTTGCATCGTTACTCGTAAAGAAAAGTTTCCGTGCCCCTTAACCTTTTTTTTCAAATACAAAAAGTTGAAAACAGGACTATGCCAAAAAAAACCTTCAAAACAAGTACCTCTTTAAAAAAGTACCTTTCACTCAAATTTTCTAAAAGTTAATTTAGGAAGAAGTACCTTGAAAAAATTATGTTGTAACAAAAGTAATTTTAATTCATGTTAAGTGCTTTTTTTAATGAACAATTTAGTTAGTAACATTTTAAAAGAGTCCTTACAAAAAGTACGTTTAAAAACGTACATAAACTTTGAAAAAGTATGTTTCAAAAAATACCCTTTTAAATTAGCACCCCAAGCACCTCTAAGTACCTTTAAAAACGTACCATTAAAAAATCTCGTAAAATTAACTTTAAAAAAGTATCTTTTGAATAAGTTTTTAAAAATAACTACAAAAAGCTTTTAAGTATCTGCATTTTCCAAAAAAAGTACACAGAAAGTACCTGTATAAATAAAGTTCTTAAATCCCACTCTTTTCTATAACAAAATATATGCAAATTATCACAGCGGCATTATCAGTTTTGGTACAGGGCAGAAAGTACCATTTGGAAAGCACGTTTTAAAAATTCTTTTTAATAAAAGAACCTTTCACAAAAAAAAGTTCTGTTAACTAGAAGTATAAATCTCTTTTATAAAAAAGGTAACTTAGCTGTAAATTAAGATTAGTTAGAGAAAAATACGTTAAAAAAACACTTTTTAACAAAAGTACCTTTCAATTGAAGCACCTTTTGAGGTGAATACTTTTTTAAACTTACCATTTAAAAACTTTGATAAAGTAGGGCTAAAAAGTACATTTTAAAGAAACTTCCATATAGAACCGGACGCATTTTTATTAAGTATGTTTTAAAAAACAAGCACCTTTGATAAAAACTTTTAAAAATTGCTTTTAAAAAGAGTTTCAATAACATTTATTAAAGTATATTTAACCTTTTGAAAAATAAAACATTTGAAAATAATTACAAAAAAAACTTTTCGGTTTCTGTTCTATAAAAACGAACAACATTAAAAGTACCTTTTTAAGCCCCACTTTTTTCCTAGGGGTACTTTTAACAACTTACCTTAAGAATAGGTTTCAGTTAATCAAAATACCTATTAAAGCATAGTACCTTTTAAAAGTATATATTTTTTAAACTTACCTATCAATTAAAGTACTTCTTAAATACGGTATCTTCAAAAACGTACCTTTTAATAAATGTTACCTTTTAAAGACTGCAATTTAAAGAAGTACCGTTTATTTAAAACGCATTTCAAAAATGTGCCAACCACAAAAAGTACTTTTCAAATAAGTACGTTCTTAAAATGCCTTTTTTAAAGAATATTTTTTAAAACAAGCCTTTAAATGTTATAAAAAATTCTAAAGCAACAAGAAATTTATTACGTTAACTGTTCATTTGCATTTGAATGAACGTACATGGAGATAGAATTTGCATCTGTTTAGACTGACATTAACACCAAGAAAAAACGTGAGCATGGATGATGTTTTTCTTTAACAAACAGATTATTTCGCACAGACACTCACTGGAAATTACACCACTAAATTCACTTAAACACTAACATTACTTCCATTTTAATGTGGCGTACACGAGGTGTGATGAAAAGGCAACAGGAGTTATAAATTTTCCTTAAAATTCTTTATTATTTATGCATTAATACGGGTATCCTTTTTGTTCCCTTCAATCGTCACAAGATATAGTGGATACGTCTGAGCTCTATTTCTAATCTTGAAATTCGTTCGTTTTCGTGATTCCGGTTGTGACTGAGAACAAAATATTGTACTTTAAAGTTTTCTTCAATAGACGGCAGTATCTAAGGAGTCACTGACACAGAAACCGCTTAGCGATCCCATTCAATGTTTTCGGCTATCGAACATAAACAGAATGTTCGAAATATCTGAAACCTTAAATACTAGATCTGATCAGATCTGACCACCGTAATAAATGAATAATAATCGGATCGTGTGTGAAATTCACAAATTTTCATTATTTACATAATTTACAGGCCTCGCGTATGTACGTGCTTTTAATTAAATTATTTGAAAGAATGCATTCATCAATATGAATTAAGCATGCAATTATGGTTGCTTTGAAATTTATTTTAAAAAAATAAATAAAATCACGGTGTTCAAACACTGTTTTACATTAAAAAAAAACAATAAAACCTCGATGGTACACTTCTATTGAAACATATTAATTTTTGTATCTCCTTAAATCTCCTGACCGAGCTTTCTTAGGGGTCTCATCATACCATACATCTTTTTTTTCTAAACGACTTTCTACGTCAAGCTTCCAATCCTGTATATTTCTTTTAGAAATTTGCCACTCATATTCATATTAAATAAAAATCCAAGTCTCTTGGAGATTAAGGCTTTTTAATTGCGTGCGTTTTTGAAATCCACTCAATCGGATGAAGCCAACATCCGACCGAACCTGAAATAGAACTGTTACATATAGGAGGTGAGTTAAAAGTCTACAAAACAGGGTGAAAATACTGACCGGTGGCAGTATCCAACTCCAACTTTAAATCACTGAAACATCAACGTAAGGTCGCATTTATTTCAATGGAAGTGTTACAATGAATTTTAGGAATTGGTTGCCGACACCTGAACGTTTTTACCATCGGCAGTTTTTTTAGGCATATGGATCGCTCAACGAATTACCGAAAAAACTCTTGCCGTTTGTATCTAAAATAAACTTCCTGCAAAAATCTTTCCTACGGAATGTCTACAAACACTAATTCTCTTTTTCCTAGATCTAAGGCATTGAATGTTGGTTCAATTCAAAAAAATATTTTTACTGCTATAAACAGTTTCCCTCAAAAAAAAAAATCGTATTCGTTTGAATGACTGATTTACCACTTATTAAAACTGACAGTCGTTAGGAATATATCACGCAATATATGGATGTATGTATGTAAACATATGTGTACAACACGTACTTGGGAAGCAAATGTGCACGTCGTTTCCATTTGCAAATTTAGCACCATTAAGTACTTAACCTCACAATTACACTTTACACAAAAATATGTAACAAATGAGATAGTTGGCGGCAATCTAAAAATTTGTTTTAGTATATGTTGATGATGCTGTACAAAAGCGTAGCAAAATATCGAATTTAACAAATACAGGGTGCCTCCGGGAAGGTAATCATTAGTATTGACTGTTCATATTTGGCAGTCGTGAAGTAGAGACGTGGCAAATTTATCATGAGAAAATATTCGGTAAACCAACGTCTTTTAATCGTTAAAACATTTTATCAAAAGCAATCATCGATTACTGTGACGATGAGAAAGTTACGTGAAATTTTTGGGAGAAACATCGTGCCAACAAGACGCACTATTTATCGTGCAGTGAATGATTTCGGAGAAAGAGGGACTGCAGCTAATAGACTGCAAGATCAGCTGAAAATATTACTGCTGTTCAAGAAAGTGTTCAAAACAATCCATCAACCTCAATTCGACACCGTGCTCAGGGGCTTGGTCTTCAAATAACAACTTTGGCCACAATTTTGCACGTGATATGCATTTGTTTCCATTTAAGATTCAGTTGACACAAGAGCTTCTTCCAGAAGACCATTTACGCAGCCAATAGGATGCTACAGCTCGCCCATGACAATCCCGATTTTGTTGAAACACACATTTTAATTTGAACGGATATGTGAATAAACAGAATCGTCGGTTCTGGGCAATGGAAAACCCTCAAATTATTCATCAGTCACCTTTGCATCCGTTAAAAGTGACAGTCTGGTGTGCAAATTGGTCAGGAGGAATCACTGGACCTTACTTCTTTGAAACTGAAACCGACGTAACGGTAACCGTCAATGGGGAGCGATATCGTGATATGATTGAAAACTTTTTAACGCCACAACTGCATGCTTTGATCTTGACTAACATGTGGTTTTAACAAGACGTTGCCACATCGCATACAGCCAGGATTACAAAGGAATTACAGCGAGACCTCTTTCCACAACAAGTTATTTCAAGGAATGGTGATGTTGATTGGCCTCCACGGTCGTCTGATTTGACTGCTCCGGACTTCTTTTTGTGGTGATATCTAAAAAGCAAGGTTTACGCAAACAAACCAGAAACGCTGGAGCAACTCAAGCAAAGTATTCGTGTGAGAATGTAATGAAAAATGTGTTCAAAAGGGCTCGCATTTGTGAGGCTAACAGAGTCGGACATTTATCTGATATTGTATTCCATACATAATTGCCGACATTAAATAAAACATTTACCAATATACGATCCATTATCTTTCATTTAATCAAAAAATATAAATAAACAAAGTACCATACCCGGCGGACACCCTGTAACATTCTTTTATTAAGAGAATTTTATAAAAGACCTAGTGCTTTAAACCTAATAAGCTAAAATTATATAAAAAGGTCAAAGAAATATAATACAATTTGCAAAAATTAACATCTTCAATGCCTGCGTGGGTGAAGTGGAGTCTACGGTTCCGAAACCAGGCTTATCGCCAGGCTTATAAACAGCAAACTGCAACTATTGTGAAACAGATGCCTTCAAAGTATATTAGAAATATGGTGGCTTTAAACTATCAAATGAACCCCTATGGACTATAACCGACCAACAAAATATACAAGGCAATATAACCAAACGAAAGTACGGATGACTAGGACATACGCTCAGAAAAAACGAAAATGAAATCTCGCACTCAGCTCTTCAAGGGCATTCTCAAGGTCGAAGAAATAGGGGCAGCCCAAGAAATACATGCAGAAGAACATAAACAACAGAAATCAAATCTTCCATTGACGAATTAAGATACTTAGCAAATGGTCGAGATACATGGAGATACGAGTACTTTGTTATGGACTAAATAAATTTATAAAAAAAGCTATTAGTGGGACGCCAATCAATTTTTGTATATTAGACACCACCGTTCGACATCGTGGATCAGGCTTTAATGTGTTCAATCAGATTGGTGTTTTTTTTATTATTTCAAAGGAACTTTTTGGACTTTCCACGTAGGCATTTGCGTATAACGAGGTTTAAAATTTATAAATTTCAAGAAAAAAAAAAGAATTTGAAAATACCGGCAACCTTAATTGTTTACAGTCGCCTTTACTTGAATTTAAAAAAAAAAAAGATTTTTTAAGTTGCCCTTTGTTTATACAGTAACACACACACACACACATGCACCCGCA
This sequence comes from Phania funesta, assembly GCA_963932375.1. Classification (NCBI taxonomy): domain Eukaryota; kingdom Metazoa; phylum Arthropoda; class Insecta; order Diptera; family Tachinidae; genus Phania; species Phania funesta. Next base: position 74,562,958 of record OZ010656.1, read on the forward strand.
TACTCAAACTTAAATAATGTGTTTTTTTTTTTGTTTGTAATTTTATAGAATTGCCTGAAATATTGATGGCGCCGCAAAATCAAACAATTAAAGTTGGCAAAAGCTTTGTATTGGAATGTGATGCGGACGGCAATCCGATACCAACCATAACATGGCAATTAAATGGTGCAGCTATTGCGGCCAACGAGCATCTGGTGTTGGAAAATGAAAACACAGAATTGATAGTCAACAAAGCTCGAGAATCTGATACAGGTAAAATAAAGAGAAATTTAACAAAATCTACCAGCTAACCCAGCCATACGTACGGCTAAAGACATAAAGCATTTTTAATAAGCAAATAAACCCACAAGGGAAATAAAATCGTAATCGAATGAGAATATTAAATTAGTAAATATTGGCCTTGAGCAAAACCACACCCCCTACCACCACCAACCCCTCCGATCAAATACGAGTACAACATAAATAAAAGATTGAATTTTTTTTTTTTAATTTAATTTTTTGAAGCCACCTTCTTTCTCTCAAAATGTTTCTTGTTTATTTCACTTTGATTTATTTTACAGGCATCTATACCTGCATTGCTGAAAATGAAAATGGTCATGCGACAGCCTCAGCTACAGTAACAGTAGAAAGAATACGTAGTGCACCACATTTGATAATTGAGCCATATGATCTGGAGGCATTAACTGGCACATCCATAGAGTTGCCTTGTAAGGCAGACGAAACCGAAGGCATACAGGTGAGTGATTGACGTTTATTAAAGGAGCTTAAAGAGAGCAAAAATACAAAATATTTTCACGATTTAATGAAATAATAACATTGAAATTATTTGCTTTTTCCTGCTTTTCCTTTCAAGTTAACTTGGCGCAAAGATGGTCGCATTATTGACCCAAATGTTTTGCTTACAGACAAGTATGAAATCATTGGTACTGGCAGTTTGTTTATTAAAAATGTGACAATTCTGGATAATGGTCGTTATGAGTGTTCGATAAAGAATGAATTTGGACGTGCGACCGTTTCAGCTTATGTTACGATAAGGTAAGAAAGTTTTCTCTCTAATATTTCAATCATTCAATTTGGTTTTTGAATAACTTTTTTAATAAATATGTTAAAAAAATTTATTTGAGTGGTGAAAATCTTTATTTGATCCTTTACTTTCTGGCTGCCGACTTGATACACATTTGTGCCCATTTAAGCGCATTTTCCATAACTTTCCTTAGGATTTCCGGTGATAGCTATTCGCATTATTTTCGAATATTCTCCTTAAGGCCAGCGATAAGTCTGGGGCTTGTTGGCATAAACCCGCGACTTCAAGTAGAAAGAAGTCTGGGATGGTTAAATCGGGCGATCTTGCTGGCCATGCCAAATTGCCAAAACGGGATACTACGGCGCTAGGAAATGCTTCCTTCACAATATCCAATGTGTCTCCTGCTGTGTGTGCGGTTGGGATGTCTTGTTGAAACCACATACTCAACAAGTCCTGCTCATTGAATTGGTAGTAAGAAGTCGTTTATCATGGCCCTTTAGAGTTCGCCAGTAACATTAAGTGTATTGCCGCTGGCGTCCTCAAAAAACGACGGCCCAATAATTCCTCCCGCGTGAACGCCACACCTTACAGAATCGAAGGTTTTGTTAATTGACATAACAGCTGAAATGAAAATGCGCCTCATAGCTCATGAGGATTTTCGACTCAAAATCGTCCTCGTTGTTGTTGAGATTGAGGAAGGCTCTACAGTAATCCATACGCGATTGATGAGCAGCAGGCATTAACTGATGCACTGTTTGCACTTTGTATGGGAACATGTGTAAGTCTTTCACTAAAATTCGCTGTAGGGTTCGTCTGGTGATGCCCAATTGCGTGGCACATAGTCTGCCACAGCCGCGATATTTTCGATAGAATGCCCATCTGATGTCGGCCTCGCCTTACAAGGCCTTTTGAGGTTCCAGTCTGTTCCAGACGAGTCGTTAAGCGGTGGAATGCTTGCCCAGTTGCCGAAGGACATCGACGTTCACGCTGCGGTAACTTTACCGACCGATAATTGATAAAAAAAAAACGACACAATTACGCGCTCTTCCGGAGTATAGCGCTCCACTGCTTGATTGTTTGTATACTGTAGAGTTCACAAACGTCAAATATAATTGGAGTTCGACGCCATTTGCAAGAATTACAACAACTTTCGACAGGATGATTAATTTTGCGCCACCCTTTATAATTTTATATGAGTCCAAATGACGACTAGTTTCATTTTATCAAAACTTATTATCAAAACTCCTTATAAAATGGGCGAAGCAACTATCGTTGATGTTCATACTTTTTCACTTGTTTTCAGTAAATTTTGTTTTGTTATCACCATTGAATATCTAAAGCATTGGCCATCTAAAATTTGGAACTTGCATCGGTCATACAGAAACTAATGGGGGTTTTTTTAAGCGTGGTTTTATTAAAAAGATTGAACCTTTACATTTAAGAGTGAAATTCAAAATTATTGAAATAATGGCCAAGGCTGACCCTACAGTAGGTTATCCCATCAAAATAATGTTAAAATACGATTTCAATTTTTGGCTTTGAATGTCGTTTATGACAAGTAGGATTTTGTATTTTAAGACCTCAACCGGCTCTGGGCGGTTATTGTAACATTTGTCTCTAACGGCTCCTCACGAAAAATAGTCAAACGAGGACAAATCACAGCTCTGAGGCGGCCAATTGACATCCGAATTTCGACTAATTTTCAAAGAAAAATGTACTACTGCAAATCTACGACCACACTTTTAAGTTTTGTAGCAAGGCCAATTTTTAAACTACTGCCACATGTAAAAATTCTATAGATAAAATGGAGTAACTAAATAGTTTTCTATTGCCTTATTCGATTGGTTTGTCATAGAATATAATTGAGGTAGTCGCAGAGTAATATTTAGGTAGTTTTAGAACAACATTTAAGTAACAGTCGAAGTAGTCAATAAACTGGATTATGAAGAACAAGCTAGAGTGTGTGATCAGCGTTGCCGTTTTTGTTCTTCTTAAGACGGTAGTGCGCCCAGCCAAGTTCAGGCCTAATACACACAGTGTACATATTACACGAAACCATTCGCACTGTTTTTACCCTCCACATAACTTTGCTTCACGTAATCATAGAATATAAAGATGTACAAACTACTGTAACGACGTGTTTTTACAGTTAGCTGGAGTAGAGCTCGCGGCTCCCAGGGTTCGTTACAAAAAAAATTTTTTTGTTTCCAAGAGATAGAGATGAGACAGTTAATATAAATGTTTTCAACAACGTTATAAACTTTATTCATCAACTTAAATTAAAAAGTACAGCGCGATACAAAATACGATGGGCCTTCGGTGGCCATTGAAACGATCGCTGGTACTCTAATCCGCTCCTCACACCATCCGACGCTTGCAAAAGATACCACCACTATTCGTTGCGAGTGCACATGAGACGGTTCTCTTATTCTGGTCTCTCTTGTCAGGGCGAATAATATTCTGGCCTGAGTCGACAATTTCAGAAGCTCTGTGCCTCTCACCCAGATGGATTCTCTTCGTTTAGCTACTGCTCTATGGGATGGGACAAGGATTGACGCTCTTGTCGGGCCGAATAAAATTCTAGCCCGAAGCTAAGAGATGTCTCCTCTCAACTCCGAACACACTCGGTTGGGGAGAATAAAATTCTGGCGCGACCGTTTACCGCCTGAGGAGTGACTCGCCTATACCAATTGGGGCAAATAAGTTACTGGCCCAAGTGGTAGAGCTTCACCTTCTCTTGTCAGGGCGAATAAAATTCTGGCCTGACACGAAAACACCAGTAGTTTCGCTACTAGTTGGTGGTGCGAGAAACTAGCTTAATTAAGTTGAGTAAAACTCTAAAATAATTAAGCTACAACTAGTTGAGTCGAATAAAATTCTGGCCCAACTATAAACAGTGCTACCATTATGTGGCGGTGTTACCTAAATATTTCCGTTAATCTTAAAACTAAGTTATTATTAATAAAAGCTACGAATTTAATTAGTGAAGCAAAAGACTTAATTACATTTGACCCAAAAAAGAGTGGAAAGACTTTTGGTCGTCACACTACATATTTCAGTGCCTATACACTGACTCACTTATCAATATTATGGGATACAGGTAGGTCTGGTAGAATCAGACGGGTACTTTTTATCTAAGGTGACTAGGATGCCACCTTCTTAGTATGGGCCACTGTCGCTATAAGTAGAGAGCTACAATTGGGTACAACCCAACCGACTTTAAACTTTAAGTTAAAAAAGAAGGGACATTATGAATAATAAAAAAATATAACACTTAGCTGATTACGCAAAATAACAAAAACGGCCGCACTGATCACACACTCTGGCTGGTTCTTTATTCTTATTTAAGTTTTGCTCAATATTTAATTTTTGGAGTACTTCACCTGCTACTGCCATGTCATTCTACGACTACCTTCCTACCAATGTTATTCTAGTGCTACTTCAGTTAATAAGTCATTTGCTCCTTGGATGTCTACTAAGACTACAAAATACAAAAAATAAAACTATTTCTATTGCTAAAAAATGTAAGGGCAGCAGAAGCAACAGAAAGTAATAAACTATGTAGGCTATATCCAAAATTAAGGACTCCTCGTTTTTAAATTTTTCAGCTAAACTACTTTGGGTTTTTTCGTTGCTACTGCTAAATTGCTAGTTTTTCAAACACTGATTATTTTAATATACTTCTAATCTTTGCGAAACTTGTCCGTTGCTTTATTAAGTGGATGCTACACGAAGGTGCAAGTCTCTTAAAATATAAATTAGTTTATCTTATTTTTTAATCCAATTAAAAAAGTAAAATTTTCTTTTTGCAATTTCTAACATATTTAATCTCCAACCTTGAGTGTTATTTCGTATTATTTATTTTAGCCTAACATTTAGTTTATTTTTGTTTTTACCATTAATTGCTCATTTCGCTCCAAATTTTTAAGAGCCTCCAATTAAAACTTTAAACTTGAACATCTTCAACGTACCTGAAAGAAGAGATAGAAAAAAGGTTGAATTAACTAAAAGAAGGACACATTATTAATAATTTGTAAATGAAATATAAAAATGTTGTTCGGGAAAACACCTATAAACAAAGCCGGCTCACCAAAAGTCGGTACACAATTCGCCAATACCTGTCCGAATTTCCTAATGCACCCTTGCAAGACCCAACTTAAAGTTAATGACCGTAGACAATGCCGTTTGGAAGAAGGTCGAAATTTAGGCCGAAATATCATATTTATTGACGAGGCCCATTTTTGGATGAATGGCTGTGTTAAAAAGCAACATTTTTCATACATAAGACGACACCAAACAACACGAGGTTTCCCGAATGTTAATGTATCTGTTTGGTACAGACTTTGTACTGGCGGTATCATTGGCTATCACTGTCACCGGCGAGCGCTACAGATTAAAGGTAATAAATTGTTTCTAGCGCAAATTAAAATATATGGATGTAAACGTTATGCGATTCCAGCAGGGTGATGCCACTTTCCACACAGCGGACACCGCAAAGAGCATTGCACATGAACGGCGTTAAGTTATGTTTATCTCTCGGGGGTTATCTAAAATCGCAGGTATATGACCGTTGCTCAAAGTCAACCTTGCTACCGCCGGTAGCCGCGGCGGCTGTTTTAACTGATCATATTTCATAGTGGCATTAATGAGTCCTTCAAATAAAAAAAAGGAATTCGATAATTTCTCAAACACAACTGGACCTTCCTTATTCACCTTGAACTTCGCCAACCCCTTATTGAAAACCTCTGTATAATGTCAGTGTTAGTTTATTGGGTCAAATATTCTACGAAATAATTAAAATCAAAGCTGTCGCTACTTTGGCATTTCAATCTTTATACACTTTTCTTAATAAAACTGTTCTACAACTTACAACGATTTTATTACATACCAACAGAATAACTAATTTTATTATCCTTTAAGGATTTGTGGTGAAAGATGCGGAACAAGAGCATAACTCTTACACTGGTTGTGCGAAAACTTTCTTAATTAATTGTATAAACAGTTTTGTATAAAACTACAACAGTTTTGCATATTAAATATAATTTAAATACTTTTAGCAGACTAAAAATATACCCACACACATACACATACTCGTACACACAATGACCAAGAAAGGACCTCAAGACAACTAATATTTTCTTGCCTTCATCTATGCTTTTTCTTCGGAGGGCAATTGCCTAAAGACTACAACACAGCCACGAACAAGTTAACAAAATACAAAACTTTTGCACAGCTCGCTGCAGTGACATTTGGATAAAAACAGCAAAAGAGAGCACAGCACAAACCAACAAAAAGCCACTAAACGAAGAAAAATTGCACAATATTCTTTCTATAGAAAGTTGCAAACTAAAGGGGTTTTCTATGCTTGTCTTTTTTTATTACATTTTGGGCACGAAAACAAAAGAAACATGAACACAGTCTTGTAGCATTAAAAAAATAGAAATTTTAACATTTCCTTTTTAAAGAACAACAGGGAAATTATTATAAAAAGCGTGATTATGCGGTAGAAGCCTCTATGGAAAAGCAAGTATCGGTTTTGCGCTCATGGGAGTGGAAATGTTTACATGCAAACATATTTCCAGTCAAATACAACATTTTCCTAAGGGATATAAAAGAAGCTTTAAAGTAAAGAATTTAATACTTTATTTCGAAGGACTCAGGGTAAGTTTAGGCCTATGTACATAATGTGTATATTACATGAATCCATTCCCGCTGTTTTTAACCTCCTCACACAAAACAAAACCAAACTTGAAACATAAAAACTCTACATATAGGTTACCTCATAGGTGAAGTTCGAAAGTTTTACCATAAAACCTTCCCGAGATATGAAGGTGTAAAAAGTGGATAATTTAAATAGCTATTCACTGACTCACTATCATTTGGGGACTAGAAGAGTGCCCTATCACTATAGTGATAGTGCCGCATAATAAGAATAGAAAGCATAAAGAGAATAGAAATTTGATATAACCCATCCGTCTGTAAGCTATAAATTACGTACAAATTACATACATTCATAAAAAAAGTAACTTGGAAAAAGGAGGTCAGAACCGCACAAGTACTGAGATCAAAAAGAGGAGCAAGTACTCTTTTAATAATGTAGAGGGGGTATCGAAGCAGACCACTAACTTTTTGGGTCGCTTTTCGACCCCCTTCTTACTTCGAATTGAGTTCAGGTAACCGATTTGTAAATTACGACTGCCTTTACTCTCGACTGTAGTGATTTCAAACTGTCAACTTATGCTGTCAACCCTGTTTCTCATCACGAAGTCTATTGTTAAATGCTAGCATTTGTCAAAGTCTTACGTCTCCCACAGCATTCACATTTAACAAGTGTCTGCCTGTGGTCCTAAGCCTTATGCTAGCCAATGCTGGACATTCACACACAATGCCTCTTCCGCAGGAGTATCTTTGGAGACAGGCCCGTCCACCTCTTACGAGGTTTTATTGTCCATCTTTTTAGAATTCCTTTAATAAACACCGGAGTTCCTACAGAGATTAACCTCTACACCTCTTGCGAGGCTTCATTGCTCATCCATATCGAAATCTCTCGGAGTTCCTTCCTGAGTTCCTTCCTATTGGAGAACAAGTAATTTAGTGATCATATTTTAATACCGCTCACCGTTGACTGTTGCGTTCTGACCAGATTCCAGCGACCCCTTAAACTCACTAAACAATGACTTTTTCTAAATATGGAAGTATTTCCACAATAGCTTCTGGATTATCACCGCTGCACCGAACTGCGGCAAATTTTAACCAATAGTGTGCTTCATTAAGGCAATGATTCCTTATAGCTTTTAGTCGTTGGATTTGTGAAGAAACCGTATATGTCCACAAAAAATACGTTACTGTGTGACAGATTTTTTGACAGGTCTGACCCCTTTTGCTAATGTATTGAAAGCTTCTATGCGATCAGAGTTGCATTTTGTTTCCAAATTTTGTTTGTGCAAAAAAGCTTTTTGTTGTGTTTTTTTTCCAGATTGAATCGCACCACTAGGTAGGATAGTGATTAGGAGGGGCCGTTTTCGAAATCGACTTTTTGATTTAAACTTGTCGTTTGGTAAAATATTGAATTAAAGGTATTATACCTATAGTTACAGGTATTATACCTATAGTTAATATAAACGGCCACCACTTCTTTGTGTGGTCGCAAAAACAACGTAACTTACATGATAAATCTGGGAGTCGCCAAAGATTTAGCGAAATAAACAACTGCATTAATTATAAAGGGCGATCAGTTGCCTACAGTTATTTTGATTTAGAGAAGGAACCGTGAATAACCTTTCACTCAAGATTATGCGCGCTCACGACTAAAATATTACAAACGCACGGCCTAATTTTTTTGGTCACACACATGTACGCTCTAGTTAATAGAAAGAAAAATTATCCAGGATCAGAAAAACTCGTGGTCACTCGCGAAAAAATTTAAATTAACGAAATCAACTAACCCAAATATTTTATGCAAACTTGATGCCAATAACGCATCGCTTTTTTCCAATTCATAATTTTCTAATTGTTTTCTAGACATTTCAAATGAAATATCAGAACATTCCATTTACGAAACAATCACACAAAAATTCTACCCTCTACGCTCACGATGGCGCGATTGGGGCAAAAAATTACACACGATCCAACGTGATTAAGCGTGATCATGCATGATTCACTTAAATCTTTGTTTGGTCTTTGTTCGTTATAAATTCTACCCTTGGTTAGACGTGTAAATTGGAGTTTGAACCGAGTGACATTGATAATTTGGACTTTAAATTATAATGGCTTTTATTAATAATTTTCATTTTTAAATTTACGCAGAATATTTGATGCATAAGGTCATTTGTAGGCTAGAATTAAATTTTTATTCAAAAATTCTAAACATTTTGTAAAAATTCGTTTACTGCGTGTTATGCCAGCTAGGAAATCTATATTATTCAGAATTCAGTAAACTCTTTTAACAAAAAATACCTTCAAGTTGCCTTTAGATGGCTTTCGTTCCATTTGGTAGCGATATTTATTATTAAGCACCTGCAGTACTTTTCGTTCGATCGATCAGTTAAAAGAACTTTTTAACTTTAACGATTATGTACTAGAGTTATCCACAAATTAAATTAAAACTAAAGTCTTTAGCATTAAACCGCATAACGACCAAATAACCTTCATTTAAAACAATTTTTAAACATAATTTACACCAATTTTCTGCAGCTGGAGATTAAAAGGAAAAAATAATGGAAAATTAAAAACTGTATTTTTTTCGTTCTAAAAAGTTCTAAAAACAAAAGCTACAAATTTAATTAACCGCACACGGCAAAAAGTGTTAAAATGTGGTATTTGCAGTTATTGTTGCTGCCTTTTGCATAGCGGTAATGAACAACCCCAAATGCGAATAAGTAACTGCGCCACGACAGTCAAGGACTTGAAGAAAGTCACATAAAAATCCAAACTAGTTTCATATCCTTGTACTACATTTCATGGACCAGGAAAACAATTTAACTAAAAGAGAACATTAAACATTTTGCGAAAAAACAAAAATAACAAAAAAGACGAGAAAAATGCGGTTAAAATCACATCTAATGTTGCACTACTGAGTACAAGACTCGCACTAAATGTACCCCAACCCCACGTGCATTAAAGTTTTCTTTTGTTTTTTTTTGTGTTTTTGATATTCTAAAAATACTTTATGGTTTGTTTTTGGTTTTAATGCAATTTTGTTGTTTTTTGTTCTCAGAACGTACTGTTTTGTGAACTTTTCTCATTACGGATGCATGTTATGTGTTGCATGGTTATTGAGCGTATCTTAAGGTTGTTGCATAATGCGCAATTATTGTGTATTATAAAACTAAATGTATATGTACATGTATATGTATGTGTATGTTAAGGTATGCATATAAAGTTACATACTTTTGTAATGGCTTTTAAAGGAACACATTGTTTTACGATTTAGTTTCTCGTTTATGCTGTTGCATCTGTTTTTTGTTATGCTAAAATCATATGTATCCTTTTTCAAGGACTAAACAAGCTACTAACACAATGTGAATGAAAATGTGTTTAAATTTTTATTTAAAATTGTTCATTAACAGGTTTATAGTTCAGAGAAGTGAGTTGTTGGCGGGGCGTTTAACTTTAATTCCTGCAAAAGGAATTATTCGTTTTCGCCATTATTGTTTTGCCATATGTAAATGGTGGATCTGTTACACTAGTATTTTACTAGTAAAAGATTAGAGTAACTTAAGGTAAAATCATGGATCCACTGGAAGTGTCCGCACCAATGGCTGATAAAAAATCTTTTAAGCCACTTTTGAATCCTGAGGTCTGTTGCAAAGTCCCGTTCTTGTTAAGCTATTCTGTTTATAATGAAAACGAACTAGTGCCAAGAACAACTGCGGTATTGGGAGGAATCGTGAAGAAGTCTCTTAACTCCTATACAAAAGATATTGCTGGAGCAGGTGCAAACCCAGGGCGTTGTGAGAAAAGGAAACTTACACCTCCAAAACCTTAAAAAATTAACATTTTCCCATCCAAAAAGTTAACAAAATTTAGTAATTATTTGTTTTCGTTAAACCTCCCCCTGGATTTTACCTTATAAACCTGAAAAAGTACCTTTCAAGTTTTTTTGTTCCCTCGAAAAAATAAGATTTCTTAAGGCCCGCAAAATATGTGTTCGTTTCAATCATGACCTTTTCGTTTGAACCTAATCCGCTACCAGCCAGGCATTTCTTCAAATTTGGAAAGAGTATATAGTCACAAAAGGCTAAATCTGGACAGTAGGCTGGATGAGGTAGCAATGGTTCGTTGCGCGATTCATGGAATTACCCCGTGCATTGTCTTGATAGGACAGCAATAGAGCCGTCCATCCTTCGCTTGGTATCCAAATATGCATGCAAATTGTGATGTAACCGCTCGGTTGAGATGTTTACGGCCATTTCATGGATCTTATCGACTATTGCTGATCTGAGGACCCCTTTTTGAATATTGGGTTCATTTGTGCTGGTACAATCACAACGTAACTCTGTAAACCATCTTTAATTAAAATTGATGGTGCAGAGTCCCCATAATATTAAGCAAGAATTTTTTAAGTTTCGCTGATGGTTTTTTTACGTAAAAAATAATGCGCTTTTTTCCATTTTCGTTAACATTAACGGGGTTGGCAAACTATTAGACACTGCTTGCTCAAAATTCGCCAGTAGTGTAGTTATATAATAATGAAGTTACTGCTGTGGAAATACAAAAATTCACGAAATTATCATTTGAACGTTTGAAACCAACCCTAGTGTGGCAAAGAGACTATACAGACCTCATTCCTACCAGGGCTAAACTAATCTGGGTGGCACATGGATGCTGACCAAGTGTGGATCGTTGAAGACTTCAAGCAACAGGAGAATAGGCACACTGGGGCGGAAGTAGTTTGTCCAAATTCCCAGAGGGTGATTCCAATGGGGAAATATCCAACAACTGTTCAACCTTAAACTTGCACTATTCTCATTTTCACTAGCGAATGCCTGAGGAGAAAAATAAGGGGTATAAAAATCTTCATAATGTCGGACAGCCAAACAGCCCTCTATGCTGCAGTGAGGGTTGCTAATCCTCGTGAAATGCAATAAGTCTTTAAATGAATGATACCCATAATAAAATTAAATTTGGCTTGGTACCTGTCTAGGAACACCACATTGGGAACGGAAGACACGATTGCATAGCAAACAGAGGAGCCCAACGGGTCTTTAGTGGACTGGAACCTTTCTTTGGAATCAAGATTAGCTAGAATATTGAGAAGACTGGTTCCTAAGTTGAAAATAACAAAGGATTCGTAGGCTCGATAAAAATGAGCTCAGGATAATTGCGATGTGGTTTACCGGACTCTGTTGTCTGAGATACCAGCTATTAAAATAAGAAACTCTGAGACTATCGAATACAGATTCTACGGCCTCACTAAGGAGATATCTGGGCATGTGCTCCGCGATTGTCCAGCTCTCGATTCTCGTAGAGCAATAATATTTGGCACGAGCTCACTAACTCCTAGAGGTGTATAAGGTCTCTTAATGAATAAGGTAATTAATTGGTTTTACTCGTCGCCTGAATCTATTCTAGCGATCTTTAGGTCGCGCAAAAGATCTTATGAGATCTTAAACCGAGATGCAAATCGAGTAAGATGATGTTTATTTGAGTGCACCAGTCCACGAAAAGGGTTGAAACATTGTAACAATTCTACTGGTGTCGAAAGTTGTTCCCTGTAGAAAACACTGTCGCTAAGGTGACAATCTTTGGCTGAGTGTGATGGAGCTAAGATCCTGTTGTCGAGGGAACGCCAAACTGAAAGATCTTTGTAGTCAGTCTTCATTAATTTAATTGCAAATCAGTACTGGTCCGCTACACTATTAACTAGCAATGCTCTTCCGCTACATCTAAGTTAAGCAACCAATGATTTCACCATCCACCATAGCCCCTAGAAATTATATTCTCGACATCTTTTCCTGTAATAATCCATCACTCCATTGCTTTTTCTTAAATTCAGTACTAAATTCTCCTTTACTTTCATGCGTTTCCTGTTTTGATTGCTCAAAATATGTTTTTGTTTAAAACTACCAATGTGACAACAAAACCAACACTTTATTGCGGCAAGAAAACTTGCTGCATATCAAGCGAGACCCCACCCACAAGAGCTTAAAAAAACATATGCAATGAACGCCCCCGTATCTTAGGTTCATTTGTAGCTTATCCTCTTCAAAGGATATTAGTTTATTACACAATACTCTTGGATACGAATTATTTTTGTTAAGTACAAGTGCAAGTTATGATAATTTACTTGTGTCTGTGCGAGTTTTGTATTCTTTGCGGTATCTGTCATAATCATAAAATACTTGTAGAAGTAGCAGAGAGCAGCAATATTTACCACAACAAGATCTGTTCATAAGTTCGTTTATAAAAATGCAGACCGTCTTTTGTCTCTGAAATCTTACATCCGTTTCCTTTTTCATAATTTGTAGTTGGTTTTTTGTGCTTTTTTCCTTTTTTAACAAAGCAAAGTCAAGGGGGTATTCTTTTCTTGTTGTGTCAGTGAGATTGTGGCTTCTGTTAACACAGTAGGAAATTTCTAGCCAGAAGTATGTACTCATACACATACAGCATTTGGACAATTTAATGGGGGCATTAATAACGGAAGAGCATTGTTTATAATCAAAAATGATAACATTTAATAAGAAACAAAGTTTAAAAATGTGTCAAAGCGAAACGCAAAGGCCAACACCTAACGAACATTTACAAATTAATGGTATGTTTACACGCTCCTAATTGAGGCAGTTAAATTAAGTTATAAAATTTGGTGTTCACACATATGCAATCAACACCCGACAATTATGTTTGAAAAAGCGTGTAATCATGTTGTGCGTTTTTGCGTACATATTTTCCAATTACCAACATAACATGAAAGAGATAAGTAAATTGGCAGCAATAAAATTTGATGTCCCTTTTATATAATCGTGGCAATGTTGTCGGGTCTCGTTAGTGGTCTATTACATTTACTGTCTCCATTTTACAGAATTTTCTGCCCAGTTAAGTATTAATTGCTCAATTTATTAAATTTTTGTATGGTAAATTGAGCTCAATTTAATTGCGTAAATCTCCTGATTTCGCAATTAAGGCGAACATACTGTAAAGCTGAAGTAACAATATTTGGAACCAATTCTACCTATCCGTGTGCCTACAATAAGTGTAGGGGATAACAATGCGTTCGACAATAATCAGAACTCTTAATTGGATTTACAAAGAAACAAAATACAGTATTTTCAAGAAGTCGGGAGTACTGGTACGGCGTAAACTTAATAATAATTTGTTTTGATTGTCGGCAAATCTCAACACTGCCTCATGAGAGGTCGTATGATTACAGCTACTCACTAGCGGTGGTTGTTGTAAGAATTGTGACTTATAACTTTTGACGAATGGGGAACTGAATAATTAAGTCTAGCGAAGAGGAGTAAACTTTTCTAAATTCAATTTGTATTTCCTTTACCGAACTGGCAAGATCTGATCGAGATGGATATTGAAAAGCTGGTGAGTTGCAGAGGAATGGACGAAAGTAGATTTAGAGACTTCGTTGGTGAAAACGCAAATCCAAAACAATGAAACAGATGAGCGATGAAAAGAGCCATGAAACTGAAGAGGGCGGAAACAGGTTTAAGGCTGGTGATTCTGGAGATCCCACCCAGTGCAGTTGCGGAAAGGCAAACTTTCGTTCACATGCCTCAACCTAGAAACGCAACTAGGAACTGGTATGAAGGAAAAGCCTAAATAAGTGTCATAAAACCTTACGATACAAAAGCGAAGGGCTGCATAGATAAAAGCGCAGTACCCACAGCTAAAGATCTCAGCTAGTGGCACGACACAGTTTTGTGTTCTGAAATACTATCTGACCAAGGGAAAAATCTGGAAATACTGGTGTATATTCCGGAATACTCGTTGACGAGATGAAAATTTGCTTTGGAAAACAAAAGCGAAATTTTACAAATCTCAATAAATTAGTTTTTGTTTTTTATACAAATTGTAAGTTTATTAAGAAGAGACAAACGTGTTCGAAATATAACGCAAATCATTCGGTCTGAAAATAAAATCACGAATTGTATCTCTCTGCTTTATAAACTTAAGTTTTGTATAGACACCAAAAACAAATTTTGGAGATTTATACAATTTTGTTTTTGTTTTCCATATAAAGTTTCACCCGTCGGCGCATTTTAAAGAATGGACACCTTTATATTTGTTGGCCCTAACTAGAAGACGCTGCGACGGCATAGCAAGTGTTTATCTTTCCATTCTCTAACTAACTGAAGTGCAGGGAGGTGGCCAAACAAGTAGTCAAGAACAATCACTGAGTTGAAAAGGGGTCCTAAACAGCAGTGGTATGTTGTAGTAAATTATCGCATTATGTCTGATGACAATAAATTCGAAAGATACGCCGGTTAAGGTAGTTTATAGTTCGACCGTTTCTACATATTTTTTTACCTATGTGTATCAATGACGATATTGCCTTTAATGAAGCGACTCGAGGAAATAATTCTTATACTTAAATTTTTTTAGTCTTCAAATAACTGGCCACCACCTGTGTTTTATTATTTCCTTCAATTGCAGCAGACCAAAGTATACTCGTTTAACCGTAGACACATACATACATATGTACATATTATACAGACATTTATTTTTTATTTAACTTTATTCTTCTGAGATTTACACACATGCATACGAGCACATTGCTGTAAATGTCAAGCTCTGATTTATAGTGATAATGACAGGATAAAGTATTTACAGAATAAAACTTAAAAATATATAAAATAAAACATTTATTTGTTAAAGATGCATCGTAGTAGTAAATCAATATCGGATTGCATACAATTGTAATTTTTTGTGGCTGACGTAATATGGCCTAGACTAAAGGTGACATTTTCTTGAGTAAACCCCGTAGATAAGCAGTTTCGAAAATACTGTCTCGTTTGATAAATGTACATCTGTCCATTGAACTAAGAATCAGTACCAGAAAAAAACCTTAAATAAAACAGGATAAAGGACTATATAATGTCTAAGTGTTTAATTTATTTTCACCGGCAGCATAATAAGGTGAAACATTGTCTGAAGTTCAGAGTAAAATATTTCAGGTTAAATACAACGGATTAAAAGTTACAAGAGTTATTTTTCGAACAGAAGCTGTATTTGGTTCTTTTAAAAACTTTTTTAGCATACAAAATTTTCCCGAAAACATTCTATTTGACCGTTTAATATATGTTTATTTTTCTTAAAAGTTGTAACGAATGGCATCTTTACATAAAGATATACTGCCTATTTTCTCTGTTCTCAAGGACATTTAATTCAATAAGTTAAATTTATTGTATAGAGTGGGCCAGAAAGACGTTCGACTTTAAAAATAAAATTGTTTGGGAATGGTAAGGGAGAGGGACGTGCAGCATATTCGATTTAAATCATGTATTCCTCACTCATTGCTAAAAGTGCAGCAATCCCCTTTTTTAATTGTTTATTTTTTAACTAAGAAGGCATTTTACGCACCCGCTATTACGCCTTTCACTATTACGACTAATTTTCCCTGCACCGATATCTGTTTTCGCGCGCCCTTTCCCCTTATCGCCCTGTAGTCTAAGTTATTAACACCATAAGGACATTCATCGCCTGGGTGCGATTCCCATCTGCTGACGATCAATAATATTGTTACAAAAATAATAGTCAAAGATGTGTGAAACGACCTATTGTACAAATGTACAAATACGCAATATCATAAACATAAAGCAAAAACAAATTGCGTAGCAGAAATTCCCCGAACCGCGATTCAACGTAGAAACAAAAACAATTTCTACAGCAAGAAAAAGTAAGCCAGCAACTGAAATAACTGATGCGCAATTTCGCGTATGTTCGGGATATTTCAAGAATCGGCCGTGATCTGTATATAAAGCCGCCGTCTACCGCAGAAGAGATAGTTGACTTTGAGATTTCATAGAAGGAATATCTGTGCAAGTGTACAGTGTAAATTAGTACTGAACAGTTGTAAATAGAGTCTTAATTGCCGAATAAAGTTGTGTACTAATAAAATCATAAAGGAGTGTGTATTTTAATATTTGCAATTAAACGAACCCTACAACTTAACGCTTATTGTGGTAATAAACGTAACAATATGATTTTTTTCTGATATCTGTTGGTTTGTGTATTCAAAAAGCCATCCGATATTGCTCGGGAGCAAAATAAAATAATTAAAAATTGCTAAGTAGCTTAAAGTGTATGCGCCTTCGCCTTCTTATCATCCGAGGCGCTGCAAGATTGAGATAACAAAACACCGAATCGTAAATTTATTAAACAATGAAGATTTTCTTTGCCTATACTTTACAACCTGCCTGCTCTTGTCCATGCACCATCAAGGAAAGTAATTAGCAGGCATTAACTGCCTGAGCGCAACTTTCGTTCATACGAAAGTGAAAATTTTCAATCAAAATACTGATAAATGTTTAATTGGGGTCACAAAAATGTGTTACGAGTAACAACTTTAAAGTTCTACATTTCTTCAAAGTTTTCAGATGTTTTTTCATCTCAACATTTAGTTTCAAACAACAAAAGTGCGCTCAAAGTGACATTTTCAAAAAGAGAACCGGATGGTTGATCTAGAACTCGTAGGAGGAACACACCATTTAGCCAAGTCTACAAAAACGTTGACTTTGAAATATTTAATTTCTATTGGGATAGTTTCCACGACTTATCAGACGTTGCAGCAATTGTTACAACGAATTCAATTTCACTCGAAAATCGCAATAAAATAGTAATAATTCACTATGATTAGGGTAGATCTCCAAAAGGTACATTTTGTAAAAATTCAAAATTTGGGCACACCAATGCGTGTCGACCGGCTCGTGCAAGTGAAACCATTACAGCCTCAAGCCGCAGTCAACAAGTGGGTCTATCCACAAAGACTACATGCCCAATTTTGCGTAAAGATTTGGCGCTGATGCCTTGCCAGAATTGGAGTCGGCTCACCATTCACTTCGCCATAGATTCGCTCAGTTCCGCTTGTTTTACTAAAAATCATGTTTCAGACACAGCCCATTATCATGTGTCTGGATAAATTAACAAACATAATGGCCGCATTTGGGCTTCTGAAAATCCAAGAGAAATTGTTAAAAAAAACCTTTGGAAGCGTGATTGGGCCATTCGTTTCGAAAATTCGGCTGAAAATGCTGTAACGGGAAGTGGCTCATCCTATCTCGACATTTTGACAATTAAATTTTGACCAATTATTTATGATATGGATATCACTGACGCATGGTTTGAACACGACGGTGCCACATTTTACATAATTTCACGAAATTCAGATGTTAATTGGACACCTCGATCGTCGATCGACCACTAGATTATTTTTTATAAGGCTATCTTAAAAATAGAGTCTATTCCGAGCCAATCGAATCGATTAAAACGCAAAGTCCTTGGTGAAGTGATTAACAAAATAGTCCCGCCATTTTGTCAAAATGTGACTGATAATTTCGATTAAATAAATCGCCACCTGTCCGATATCATTTTTCATTTAAAATGATCAAACTCTACTTTTCCCAATACAATAAAAATTTGAATAATTTTCATCTAAATTCTGTGTTTTACTTTGTTTAAAACAAAAAACAAAGTTCCTGTAAAACGGCTGCATTATTATTAAAGTATTCCACCAGTTAACAAACCATATTTACCCGACATAAGTGACTGTCATACTAAGATTTGTCGCTTTCTGATATTTGTCGAATTAAGCTGTCCCCTTAATAATCGTGCAACCAAAGTATTTAAATCATTTAGGGAGTTTCCATTGGCCAAGAATTTTTGAAAACAACTTTAATTGTGTCTAACGCACCATAAACTGTGGCATCTGCAAGCGATATTCTTGTTATTATAGAATTAAGTTTTAATTAAAGTGTGGTAACCAAAGTCCATTTAAACTAAATGAATGACCGCCTAACTTAGGCCCGACGATAAGGATTTTATTTATGTACACAGGCAAATAATTACAATAGCACAAACGCATTTTTAGAATTTACTTATACGATTGCACTAACGTTGCTAAATAATTATATTTCTTAACGTTGCTAAATAAATATATTTTTATAAATATTTATTTGCAGAAATAATGAAAACTTAGCTCCTGGAGATCGCTATGTACGCATAGCTTTTGAAGAGGCCGCCAAGGAAATTGATTTGGCCATTAACAACACCATCGACATGTTGTTTACGAACCGCAATCGCACTAAACCTAATGGCGAAAGAGCACCTCCCAACTATGGTGATTTATTGAGAGTCTTCCGTTTCCCTACGGGAGAAGCCCGACAACTGGCCAGAGCCGCAGAAATTTATGAAAGAACATTGGTTAATATTAGAAAACATGTATTGAAAGGGGATAACTTAACCATTGAAAGTGATCAATATAAGTTTAAGGATCTCTTGTCCAGGGAACATTTACATTTAGTTGCCGAACTTTCAGGCTGCATGGAACATCGTGAAATGCCTAATTGTACGGATATGTGTTTCCATTCGAAATACCGTACTCTAGATGGTACGTGTAATAATTTGCTACATCCCACTTGGGGTGCCTCGTTAACCTCCTTCAGACGCATTGAGAAGCCGATATATGAAAATGGCTTCAGCATGCCCATAGGATGGACAAAGAGTAAACTGTATGCTGGCTTTCCCAAACCCAGTTCAAGATTAATTTCCACCTCTCTTGTATCCACCAAAAACATAACTCCTGATGATACTATTACCCACATGGTTATGCAATGGGGTCAATTTTTGGATCATGACCTTGATCATGCTATACCCTCGGTAAGTTCAGAGAGTTGGGATGGTATTGATTGCAAGAAAACTTGTGAGTTTGCTCCACCCTGTTACCCCATTGAAGTGCCACCAAATGATCCGCGTATTAAAAATAGACGTTGTATTGATCTGGTGCGTTCAAGTTCTATTTGTGGTTCTGGCATGACATCTGTGTTCTTTGACAGTGTACAGCACAGAGAACAAATTAATCAGTTGACTTCATTTATCGATGCCTCTCAGGTGTACGGCTTTAGCGAACAATTTGGCAACGAATTGAGAAATCTAACTACCGATGAGGGCCGTTTGCGCGTGGGTGTACATTTCCCCAATCAACGCGAAATGTTACCCTTTGCCGCTCCTCAAGATGGCATGGATTGCCGTCGTAATTTAGATGAAAATCAAATGAGCTGCTTTGTTGCCGGTGATATAAGAGTAAATGAACAAGTTGGTTTATTGGCTATGCACACCATTTGGATGCGGGAACACAATCGCATTGCTGCCGAATTTAAACAGGTTAATCCCCACTGGGATGGCGATACCATATACTACGAGGCCAGGAAAATTGTGGGAGCTGAAATGCAGCATATCACCTATAAACACTGGTTGCCTCTGATTATAGGAGAGAGTGGCATGGCTAAACTGGGTGAATACAAGGGCTACAATTCATCCATAAACCCCAGCATTGCGAATGAGTTTGCTACGGCTGCTTTAAGATTCGGTCATACTATTATTAATCCTATATTGCACAGATTAAATTCTTCATTTGAACCAATACCGCAAGGTCATTTGCCATTACATAAGGCCTTCTTTGCCCCTTGGAGATTGGCTTATGAAGGTGGTGTCGATGCTTTAATGAGAGGAATGTTTGCTGTACCGGCTAAATTGAAAACCCCAGAACAAAATCTCAACACTGAATTGACAGAGAAACTATTTCAAACTGCACATGCTGTGGCTTTGGATTTGGCGGCTATAAATATTCAAAGAGGTCGTGATCATGGAATACCTGGCTATAATGTCTACCGTAAATTTTGTAATCTCCCTGAAGCCAAAACTTTCGACGATTTGTCTTCTGAAATAATTAGCAAAGACGTAAGAGATAAATTAAAGGAGCTGTATGGTCATCCTGACAACATAGATGTTTGGGTAGGAGGTATTTTAGAAGAGCAAGTAAAAGGTGGCAAAGTGGGCCCTTTATTCGAGTGCCTGTTGGTAGAACAGTTTAGACGCTTGCGTGATGGTGATAGATTTTATTACGAAAATCCTGCTGTCTTCCTGCCACAGCAACTCGAACAAATCAAACAGGCTAACTTAGGACGGGTATTGTGTGACAATGGTGACAAGCTGCAAGAAATTACTGAGAATGTCTTCATATTACCTAGCCGCCAGGGGGGTTATAAAAAATGTGAGGATATACCGGGCATAAATCTTTATTTCTGGCAAGATTGTGGCACATGCAATAGCTTACCTCCATTATTCGATACGTATGTACCACAAACATACAAACACAGCCGAAATAAGAGAGATTTAAATACCGAAGAATCTGAACAATCAAACGATTCTACCAATCATTTAGAAGAGCTTTGGAATATTAATGAGGAAAGAGTTGGGGGTTTGGAGGAAGTGGTCAACAGTTTCCATAAAGAATTGAAAAAACTTCACAAGAAAATCCACAAACTTGAAGAATCCTGTGACAGCACCAGCCCCAATACAAAGCCTGCCAAACGAAATCATTGTGTTGATGAGAATGGCACTACACGCATAAACAACGAAGTTTGGTCACCCGACTACTGTACCAAATGTGAATGTCGACGTGCTCAGGTTACTTGTACAAAAGAAAAATGTGGTGAAGTTCACTGTCTACCCGGTGTCGAACCAATTACGCCACCTATGGCATGTTGCCCTCATTGTCCACCTATTTTTAATAAGAACTAAACACTGACTTTCGTGGGCTTTATTGAGAACAAAAAGAGATTAAATCTCCTTTTAGAATAAGATGTATAACCTTTTTTAAGCTCCGATACACAAATTATTTACGAAAATAATTCAATTTATGCACAATAAATTAGTTCAAATCAATTACAACAAAAAATTAATACAATTACTTTAAGGCTCTTAAACCGTCTAAGTAAAACATAAATTCAAATCAAAAACTACTCCCGCATACACGCACATACACACACACACACAATAAAAGGCCAAACTTAAACAAACAACAGCCAAAAATATCGTATTCAAATATTTATTATAGGAAACCTAACAAAAAAAATTAAAATTATGATAAGAACAAAATGAAAAATATATATAAAAATAAAAGCGATAGCGCTCTCATGGAGTTTCATTTAACTTTCAATCTTAACTTCTTTATTTATGTATGTGTATTCAGGTACTTATTGGAAATCAACATATTTTGTATGGCTGCCTGTGGCTATTATGGAATTATCCTTTTTGTGTTTTAGAACACATTCTAAAAAGGCGAGTTTTTTACCCGCCTTTAACAGGTTCGCGTCAATTAACACATCATCACCTTCTTTGGCTGCCTTAAGATAATCAACACTAATACTAACCGATACCCCGGGATGACATGGTTTCGACATAAGCGCATAAGTAGTGATCATATCGACGAGTGTTGCGGTAAAACCACCATGTAATCCACCCATGCGATTTAGATGTTCACGACATACTGTGAATTCAGCCGTGCATTTTCCTTCACCACCGCCAGTAATTTTCACCTGTGCGTAAAGAAATCGAAAATATATTTGCGAGTGTTTTTTGTTTGCGTATTGAGTTGTTGAGAATTGTTATTTTAAACGTTAGACATGATGGCATGCAAAGGAAATAATGTTAATGAATATTTTTAAAAATGAATAGGAAAATTAAATTCTTAAATCTCAAGAAGAGAGAAATATGGAATTTCAATTTTAAGTAAAATTAAACAACAATAAATCTACAAGTTTGAAACTTAATATCTGTTTACAAAATAAAAACTCCAGGCTAACACGGTATTCAAGTATGATCCACTAATAAAAACTATTCGTTCTTGAAATGAATGGCGTTTTCTATTCCCAAGAAAAATGCTACATGAAATTGAGTAACACCATCTACAACAATTCTTTGGATGTGATGTAGTTCAGCCAGCTGTTAAAACAGTGTCGCACATTCAATTCTTAAATAAAATTCTGTCTAAAACATATGTGCAACATATTTAGAAAAGAACATGTTGTTTTTTCACACTCTCGCATTTTTTTTACAAGAATAGGAAAATGTACATAGCGTCAAATATGTGGAACAATTTTTTTTATAAAAGAAAGCGCTATAAGTTATTTCTTACGGCGAAAAAGTTATGGTTAGAAGCTTGGTCCAAAAACATTCTCGCTGTTTGACAACAGATGGTTCCACTTGTGATATATTTTTCATCGTAAAGTTTAGACACCCGTCAACAATAGTCAATGCAGAGTGAATCAAAAAGTTGGTTTGGTGGGGAATTTCGCTTAATAATTCTTTTTATGTAGGAAATAGCTCCCAAATTCACCGTTTCGTGTGAAAGTTTATGGCGAGCATGATTTGTCTGAAACCACTTGCAAAGATTAGTTTCGACGGTTCGAAGAAGCAACAAAAGTTTAAAGATGAAAAATTAAAGCCATTATTCGAAGAAGATACGTGTCCAATGCAAAGAGCAGAACTTGTAGAAACATTGGGAGTAACACACTTAGTTATTTTCTTTCGCTTGAATACATTGGGATTCACAACAAACCAAGAAAATTCGTGTCACATGTCGTCGAATGCCGATTTTGCAAGGCGGGAATCTGCTTCAACAGTCGTAAGCGCAAGTCAGCGTATTTAATGTGGAGCCAACGAGCAATATCAACACCAATGTAAAATAAACATTGTGCTATTGAAATGATCTGGGAGGACCAGAAGCCTGTTTTTTATTATGACCAGTTAAAAACTGTTCAAACTATTAGAGACAACAATTGATCCGTCTGAAGTAATCAACAAAAAGCGTTCAAAAAACAGCTGATGCGGAAGCTTTACTCCATTCGATCAATGCAGAACAACCTTCATTCGTTTGTGGCCGCAAAAGATGATCGGGTCAAGATTTTAATAAATAATCAAGGACATTTTTTTATGATTCATTGTCGTTAATGGATATCTCCAAATAATTGGCAAAAACTAATAGACGGCGCATGTCCGCTTATAGAAACGTTCACTGTATCAATTATAGCATTTTTTTCAAAGGAAAAAACTTTGAAAGGGTTGAGGGACAGTTTTAAGTGTCAAATAAACGGCAGTAAAAAATCTCATTCTGGTTTTTTTTTCGAGCAAAGGAACGGAGACATTTGTGTCATGCTACGGTTAAGTTTTGTGCTTTTCTAAAACTAAGACTTTCACCTTGGTATATGCTTTTTAATGGGGACTTTAACAAATGAGTAAAGTGTAATTAGAGGGAGAGTATGTGCCCCTCTACCAGGCAGAATTGTTTGGATTGTTGCATGCGATGGATCACCTGCTGAAAAATCGGGTGCATGGAAAAGAAGTTCATATTGCACTTGAGAAACAGCCAGTTATAAAACGCAAGTACTGGAATGTATTCTAAAATTAAACAGATGTGCCGCGGTGAATAAGATAACGTTGATGTCAGTTAGAGGACATATAGGCACAGCTGGAAATAAAGGAGTAGACGTACTAGCAAAAATGGGATCTGATGTGAGTTTCTGTGGACCAGAACACAGAGTTTCACTGGGGAATGGCCTGGTGCGAGCAAAGATCCAACAATGGGCAGACTCATTAAATCTGAAAAGGTGGAGGCAGGATAACACATGTAGATGACACGGAGCCCCCAGCAGGAAGACCAAGCTGGATTACTGTGTTAATGACACTTCATGGAAACTTCAATTATTATCGGACCAAGATGAAAATCGAAGATGATACTTGCAGACTATGCCTGGAAGGCGCTTAGATGGTAGTGAACAAGACTGGCTGGCATAATGCTCCGTGATGAGAAAGAAGTCCGCCAATTACCAGACGAAAATCACTACAGTCGAGCTTAAAGGCTAGTGGTAGCACAAACACATGAAAATAGGAGAGTGATAAAACGCAACTTGGTTGCCTGAAATCAATACGAGAAATGAAAGGGCCCGCTTCGATATCCCGTCTGCATTAATAATAAAGTGCAATTAGGGCATTATTATTATTGCAATTCTTGCAAATTCTTCTTAAATCTAAAAAAAATGTTGAGGCATTGGCCATTTTGCTATACTTTTTAATTAAATAAGCTTTATAGATTTTAGATGTTTATGGAAGTAGCTTTGAAATAAGTTTACTTCAACTTGGTAATTGTCTCTAAAGAAAAAAAAATAAAACCCAAAAAAAAAATCTGATCATTTTATTGGGCAAAAATTATGTCGACGTAATGTTAACGTCCATATTATAGATATTAAAAACGTAATGAGTATGTATGTATTATTTATTTATTATTCCCAAAAAAGGAGACTGTACATATGGGAACCAAAAGCACCCTAAAAATTTATTTTAAACTTCTAACGGTCTGCTGTGTTAAATCAATTGAACATTGGTATCACCCTGCTTATTTTTGATAAACAAAACCAGCTGTGTTTTCCTACCCCACCATCAGTGTAGTTTTTTTACAGGCAAATTACATGAAATTACATCCAATTAATATAGCTTACCTTTTCCAAGTGTTTCTCGAATCCCGTAGAACTTTTAATAATATCTGTAATTTTTTTAATAAATTCCGCACCTTTTTTGCATGAACCCATCACTATTTATTTAACAAATTTTTAGTAAAACTTTTACCTAACAATAATGTGTAGCCACTGCACTGAATGTAAATGAAAAACTGGCTAATAAAGTTGCCAGATTTTGTGGATGGTATATATTCGAAACCTGCGAGGAAATCGTCAACTAAACATTTGCGAATAGTTTATTCATTGTGTATTACCTCATTTATACTCATGCCTTTTTTGCAAATGAAAACGTAAACTGTTGCCGTATATTAATTGTAACCCCCTAATTCACGGAAACAAGTACTGATTAACGATACGATTTCCATATAAGGCATTAGGCATTACCACTTGTTTTATCGATGGTAGTGTTTGAACGGCACACATTCTAACATATGCTTAACGCGTTGAGCGCCACGTCAGTCAGTGATAATAAAGGTAAAAATTGAATTTTCAGAAAACTTTAATGGATTTTATTGAAACAAGGTAAACATAAAAATGGTTGTCCCTTACAAGTGTCACAAAATGTTGTAACCTGTTTGGTCAAATTTCGTGCTATTTTTCTGCCACTCTGTGCCGCATTTTCTTCCTAGCACGATTTGCAATATTTTCACCATAGACTACTAACTAGACGCGACAACTTACAACAACATTAACTCGATTATATAAGAGAGATAAACACCTTATCGTTTCTAATTAAGCTATCTCTTTCATATAATCGGGTTAATTTAAAATTTTGTACGTAAAAACGCATAACAGCTGATTACACGCTTTTTCTAATGTCATTGTTGGGTATTCTGTTTATATTCTGTGATTTTCACACTGCTGAAACACGCGCGGCATGACGGGGAAGTCGCTATAAAACCGCGTGGCACTCAACGTGTTAATAATAAACATAGTTTGCGCCATTTACTCATGTGAATACTAATTTAAAAGTTAAGACAATATGTTGAAAATTAAAAAGCATTCTTGCTGCTGCAGTCAGGTAAAGCTAAAGTTTCGCATTTTTAATGTCATTTCAAGCTTCTGCAGTTGTGTACTGTCTGTTATGATATATGAGAGCGTAAAAAGTTTTCAATATCTAATAACGATAAAAAAATTTCAATTACCAACATAATACAGCTGTTCGTACAGTTGTTCGCACAATACAGTTCTGTCAGGAAAAATAAATAATATATATGTGTGCGCACTACTATAATAAACAGTTCTTATGATGAGAAAAACGAAGTAATCCGGATGACAAACAAAAAATTATGTTTAAACTGAACATCTACTCGTATTCTCCACACAGAAGACCAAGAACAGATTTATTTTTTTTATTCTGCCGACGCTCTTTCCATATGCAATTTTCTGGCTATCAAAGAGAGTATGCAAATTACATGGCCTCTTGACTAGCCATAAGTCTATTCAGCCATCGCATATTTTGCTGTTCGACAGGAATTTGGCTAGTGAAGACGGTTTGTATTGATGGTCGGTTCGTGTTTAAACAGAGTTATCCGAACAATTGTTCGCACATCTGTTATTCCATTACACAAACAAAATACACACATGCAATAAAAAATATGTGTGTATGCGCTCGTTTGTATACTCCTGAATAAAAACTATACTAAAAGCATCCATACAATCTCGATGAGAAAAAAATTTATGATCAAACTGAACAGGAACATCCACATGTATTCTTTAAACAGACCACGAACACATTTTCTCTTGTTATTTAGCAGATGCTCTCTCAATGTGCGAACAAATTTAAGGCTAGTCAAAACGAGTATTATTATAAATCGATAATACAGTGCAATAAAAAATTAATTCCATTCAGAATTATATATACATATCAAAGAAAAACAACTCTGTGGATTTTTGAAACGAATTTCCGTCATTCCTTGTCAAGTTTTGTTTAGTGACAAACCGGTTTCGGCTATGTGCCATCTTAAGTGTAATTTTTTCGTTCTGTGAACGTACTTGACAAGGGTTGACGGAAAATCGCTCAAGAAATCTGCATTAAAACACCCTCGGAATATCAAATCAAGAATCAAATACAACTCTGTTCCTCTTGATCTATACAAACCCTTCTGAGTATAAAAGTTCAAATGATTGCCATTTAACCGCGTCTTTTACTTGTCAAACATGTTTGTTCAAAAATAACTGGTGGAAAATATTGCGAACAATAAAGAAAATTGCAAAGTATTAAGGGTTAATAAAAAACGAAATAATAACTAACAGTGAATAAGGAACAATTGGAATTCATTATGAAATCCACGTAAGTAATAATGAAAACAATAAGAAACCCATGTATATATATTAATTAATTAATTAAACATTTAGAGCCAGGACTCCCATGAGAGGCATAAAGCCTGCATACCAAAAAGACACGCGTTTACGTACGCAGTCATCGCAAGATAGTAATGAGAATTGTCTACACAAGCAGAAAGATCCTGTACATGTATTTTGTCGTATACGGCCGTTACCCTCTGATGCTGATTTATCCTCCGTAAGAGTGAAAAATTCTACAACCATTGTTTTGACATCACCAGAACAAGCATTGAGTAATAAACTGGGCAGTTCAAAAGAAACCCAATACATATTTAAGCACGTTTTTGAAGCGAATGCTACACAACAGGATGTTTTTGCTGGAGTTGCTCAACCCTTAGTAGAAAATTTAATACGAGGTCGTAATAGTCTCTTGTTTACTTATGGAGTTACTGGCAGTGGAAAAACCTATACCATGACGGGGGACATACGACATCGTGGCATAATGCCACGATGCTTAGATGTACTGTTTCGTACTATATCAGATTTTCAAACAAAGAAATACATTTTTAAACCAGATCGCCTAAATGGGTTTGAAATTTTATCTGAAACGGACGCTTTGATAGAGAGACAGCAAGAAATGAATCAACGTTTTGCAAGTAGAGGGGCTCTAACACGTAAGGATTCCGATCCAGAAATAGCTTCTCAAGCTTCGTGTGATATGGCTGCCTTGCAGGGAATCGACGAAGATAATATGTATGCAGTTTTTATTACTTATGTGGAAGTATACAATAATAGTGTATATGATTTATTGGAAGAAGGGGGTATTCAGAAGTAAGTACATACATAATTTCCACATATGTAATTAATTATTCAACAAATTCATTAAAACCTCTTAGAACTTTGCAAAGCAAAATTATTCGCGAAGATGCCAATCACAATATGTATGTACATGGTGTAACGGAAATCGAAATTAAATCCGTCGAGGAGGCTATAGAAGCCTTTCAAACTGGGCAGAAACGTAAACGTATGGGTCATACTGTTCTAAATGCTGAATCTAGTCGTAGCCACTCTGTCTTTAATGTACGTTTAGTACAAGCGCCCACAGATAGTCAGGGTGAAAATGTTCTACAAGATAAACGTACCATAACCGTGAGCCAATTGTCTCTGGTAGATTTGGCAGGTAGCGAAAGATCGTCACGTACAAAAAATACAGGAATGCGTTTAAGAGAAGCCGGAAATATAAACAACTCACTGATGACATTACGTACATGTTTGGAATATTTGAGAGAAAACCAACAAGGCACAAATGCCGCTTTAAAAAAGGTGCCGTACCGTGATTCAAAAATTACACATTTGTTTAAGAATTATTTTGATGGGGAGGGACAAATATCGATGGTAGTGTGTATAAACCCACGAGCAGAGGATTATGACGAGAATACGGTAAGTTTTTAATCAAATAAAAAAAGTAGTGATATTATTTTGTGCAAAAATTTAGCAAGTAATGAAATTTGCCGAAATGACACAAGAAGTTCAAATTGCTCGGGCCGCCCCCATGAAGACAGATTTAGGGCTAACTCCAGGTCGCCGCAAGGCTAACAAAATGTTCAAAACAGCTGTTAATAATCTCAATGAGTTGGGTTATAGTGAAGCCAAGAAATTAGATGTAGATGTAGGTTTAGTATATACCTTAGGTCCTAACTTTCCGGAATATAAAATGGATAGCCCAGAAGCAGAGTCCACAATTAAGTATTTAATGCAATATTTATTGCAACGTATAGAAAAGAGGAAAATGCTCAGTAGTGACTTGGAAAACAGATGTAAGTAAATTTTTACATTATAAACAATAATAATTAATGGAATGATACAAAATTTTATTTTAAATGCTGTAGTTGATAACTTGCGTTTACATTTGATGCAAATGGAAAAAGAAAATTTTTCATTGCGATCCGAATTAGCTTCTCTCAGAGCTGTTTATAATCAAGAACGTGATCGTTCATTTGCTTTGGAAAATAAAATACGCGTTCATGAAAGTTCCATTGATGTTCTAAATAATAAATTGGGCAATCGTGAGAGACAAATTGATGAACTTACACGTAAACTAAGAGATCATCAAAATATGCTCAATAGGAAGGAACAGGAAAAAGAAAACCAAAAGAAAAAATTTGATTCAAAACTTGCTGTAGAAGTTGAAAAACGAGATCGTTTGCATGACCTTAAACATGCCAAATTACAAAATAAAATACGTAGCAAGGATGAAAAGTTAAAATTACTATCAAACATCATACAATCAGATGATTTGGCTATTAGAATCCCAAGATCTAGAAGTTCTGAAGATGTGTCAGAGGAAAAGCAAGTGGTACAGCCTATTGAATCCGTAAGGACTGCACCAACAGCCACAGCAACATCAAGACCAGAATTATACAGTACACCAAGAATACCAAGGGTAAGTTTTATGAGCGAATTTTTTTACATAGAACTTTTGCACCTAAATTTTCTGGGAAGTAAACTAAGAACGGCCTATTTTGAACGTTAAAACATTGTTAGATGTTCAATAAAATATTTTCGAATTTACAATAAAAATCTTCATACTATATTTTTGATACATTTTTTTTTTTAGCCAAATATTACTGTCACGATTTAATAAAATAAAGGGCTTGGTTATCCCTAAATATAAAATATTTTGTAATTAAAGAAAGCTTTCATAAGAAAAGTCCCGACAATAAAAGTGTAATTTTTATTATTTGTATATTTTTTTCTTTTAATCGGAGTTGTGTTATATCTTCCATTCCGGAACATATATAACTACCCTTCATAATCATTTGCCCTTTCGTAGACTAGATTATTAAAACTAAAACTGAAATTTAAATAAACAAAATTTAAAAAAAAAACTTTCTCTTCAGGGCATGGCCGCAGCTAATAAACGTCATCGTCGTTCTCGATCAGCTGGTGAAAAATGGATTGAACATCGTGCTCTAAATCCCGTGCCACTTGGTACTATTTTACAGCCATACATTAAAAATCGCAAATCAATTACCAAACTCCAGGATATGAAAGATTTAACAGGTCATAAAGCTAATAAATACATACTCGTATCACAAGATGCCGATACGGACGGTGATGTAGAAACTAAACTCTTCAAAGGCAATATTATACCAACATGTGGCGGTGGTGCACAAGTTGTTTTTGATGATGTAGAATGTCTTAAACAAAAATCGCCAGTTCCTTCACCAAATCGCAAAAGGCCCAGCAATAGTGGCAATGGTGTAATAAACAATATTGGCACTACAATTTCAGCCCTCTCAGCTATAACCAGTTTAAATTCTGCTCAAGATATTTCCTCGCGATGTAATATTGGCATCGAGGGACACACAGTTAAACGAACAAAAGTGTAAAGTGTTGGTGTTTTTTACCAAGACGACGTAAAAATGTTCTTCATTTAACTTGAAACAATCTCATTATAATTATTATTAAATTTTTCGAACAAACTATGTATTTTTATTAGTATTTTACTTTTAATATTGTTATTGAATTATAATTCGCATTTATATAGACATATTTTTATTTTTGTATTTTTTTACTCCCAGTGCTTTGAAACTGGTTTCGTACTTATAAAATTTTGAATTTAAAACAAAATGTTAAATAATGAAGTATTTTTATTTTAAACGATGCCATCTAACTTCAAATAACTTAAGTATCAGTTTTCTTTCTAACCATGTATTGCAATTATATATGTAGATATAGTATAGTCGCTATATATTTATAAAGTATTGTTAGATTTACTCACACAATTGCTATATTGGTTATAACAAATAAACATCTATGACATAATATGAATTGACTTTATTGTAAAAATATTAACTACATTTTTTTTTGATGCATCTTATTTTGTTCTTAGTTCGGGATCAGGTTAACATTTAGTAAATAAATAATCATGAAGCAAAAATATATTTTTATTTAAACTGCAAACCCATTATTGTTGTTAATTTATTTATTTAGGCACATTCGACTTATACTTATACCGCTAACGTTATGGGTCCCTTTTCGTTCCCCTTTTCTTCTCGAATTGATTTTGGGTAACCGATTTGTAATTTACAACTACCTTACTCTCATTCAAGTCTCAAGCTACCACTAGCCTTTATTCTCTACTGCGTTGATTTCAGACTGTCGACCTTCTTCCTCATCACGGAGTCTCCTGTTAATTGCTAGCATTTATCTAAGCCTTAGTTAGGTCCACCATGGCATTCACATTTAACAAATGTCTGCCTTAAAAACTTTTATTTATTAATTTATATTTTGCCTATGAAACCAAAGGCGTATTGCTGGAACACTGCATAGAAAATAGTTAAATATTATGGACACTTTGTTAGTCTATTTGGAGTACTCGGAATAAATTTTTGGCATGATATTCTAATCGCCTTTGGTTCTTATAAGTTTAGTTAAAGAGATGTTTCTTCAATCCTTCCAAAGGGTTTCTATCGATTTTAAGTCCGGTGACTGTTTAGGGCAATTTAATAACACGATATTGTTTTCTCTAGGCCAATTTTTTACTAACAAAGAGGTATCTTATACACACAATATTTTTCTTAAGATTTGTGAACACATTTCACACCCAATAAAATGTTCTTTCAATACGTGCTGGGCAGTTACTGCGTATTTCGATTTGAATGAATAAATTTTCGAAACAATGCATTAGGCATCCAAATGATAATGACGGATCCCATTTTAAAATAATTGGTCCTGCAAGACGCCTCTACATTTTCATTACAACAGAAATGGATTTCTCAGCATAAATGCTATCTAATCTCGATCCAAATGCCATCGAAATTTTGAGATTTTTAAAGTTTTATATAAAACTACAGGCGTATTTTCTTCAAACGTTGAAACTTGAAACGATATAAAGATGCAATTTTTATACAATTTAAAGCATGACATAACGAACAATTCTGCATCATTAACTCCAAAAATGCATTCTTTTAGTTATGACGTTGATTGAGTAAATGTGCGGACATGTATTTCTGATAAATGGCATTAACACCAATGCTGATTAAAAATTGTCGCTTTTATTTCGATTTCAAAGGACAACGCCAAATAGGCCCAATTATTCTGCAGAATATCGCGGTGGAATATTGCGTCCATTGTGCTTAATCTAATGTATATTGGACCTACCACACTCCAAGAGAACCATATCCAAAATATTGAACTTCCTCCTCCGCGTTTTGCTGATCTTGGTAAATTTTACATGAAATTCTTCATCTTGTGGACATTTTTCCGCCACTTTTTTGGGTATTGCTGCCGCAACATGTAGAATGTTCTTGACAAAATTTGTTTACGCATGAAGGGAACTTTCCTAGCTATACGGCCTGGCAGGTTAGCTTCTTGACCGTCTGCGAATGGTTTGAACACTAATTATATTACGAATTTCCGCCGAAGCCGAATTTAAACACTCAAGGTGGTCAATTTTTGCGATTCATCTTATGGCTTGTACTTACATACCTATCACTTGCAGCTTTATAGCTCTAGATACGTTTTTGTGTTGTTACGTACAGTTACTGGTCTCGTCAAGAATTTTTGCTTAAGCAGAATTGCGTATTTGTGTCTGATGTAATTCCAAAGGCCACCCTTATCACCCAACAAAAAATCAACGCAATCAGGCAGATCAATGTTTTCAAATCAAATTAAAAACATTTAAAACTTATTTTTACAATTCCTGCAATTTTTATTTTTATTATTATTTGTTGTTTCTTAATAAGTTGATGTCGTTCATTAATAACTACAATTAATTGTTTATGTTGTTTTTTATAATTAATACATTTTCGTAAATAATAAAATATTAAATTGAATGAAATTGGGGTGGAAATGTTTTATGATAATTTTCCATTTCAATTTTCTTTTAAAGCAACAAAGTTAATTTTCTTTCACCCACAAATGACAATTTTATTTTTGTTAAAGAAAAATAAAGAATTTGAACAGAAATATTTAAACGAAAAAGTTTTAGGCAAATACGTATGTAGATGAGTTTCACTTTTAAGTTTTTGTTATGTATGTTTATTAATTATTTTAATTATATTTTGTATTATTAAAATATATATAGATTAGTTACTAATAAATCAGTCTATAATTAAAAATGTGTTTGTTGTTAGATATAATAATATATTACTACCTTGTTTAATAGTATGTATGGTTGATTTTGCTTTTACTCGCTTTTCTTTGCGTTATTTAACTTAATTTATAATTAGCTGTATTTTCTTTTAGTTTTAATGTTGTTTCTGTGTGTCTAATTATTGTTTAGTTTTTGTTTTTATTTAACTGAGCTGCATTTTATATGTTTTGTGGGAGGGGTTGATTAATTAATGCTGAGTATTTTTTTTTTTTTTTTTTGACAGACTGGTTTCAAATATTTTGTCCGTTTTGAATTCCTCGTTATTCTGTTACAGATAACATTCGCAGCTGAAGGATAATATTAACGTGTTGTTGTAATAATTTTGTACGCTTGTAATTGATTTTAATCAACAAGTTTTAGCTTGAATGAAAGCTAATATATTTATAAATGGTTTGTCGTTACTAGTGAATTTTTATGGTTAGTAGAAACCGAAAATAAACTATTTTAGAATCTGTGTCCGTTTTGTTTTGTAGATTTTTAACTTTATTTAAACATGTAAAAATTTTGATCAAAAAGAGCCTGAAATCCTTCAATGAAATGAAAATGACCGAGGAACTCAAAGTTATTAATTTATTCTCTGTCAAGTAATCTGCATTACATGTCGAGTTTGAACTGGAACTTTGGCCACAGAGTTTGCGAAGCGGTATGAACATTGTTTTTGGTCAAATAGCCGCGATTAAACCTTTATCGATATTTTTTGCTTCCCAAGTTATCGATGCTTTTGCTATTTATAAATGTGGACATTAGGTAGGCCTCCCCATCATTTTATGTGTTTTTAGAAACAATTGTAAGCAAACTTTTTGCTCAACTGAATTCGTGATTCCAGAAATTCCAGATCCCCGCATTACAAAGTTATCACATACAAACTTTTAACGATATCGACTCTTTGAATGTGAAACATAGGGCACATTTTCTATAGTTCGTTTGATAGAAATACAATATTTTTGTCCCTGTTCTGTATTACGAGTGGAACACAAAGAAGATGCTCTGCATTTTACATATTTTATCTTTTTTCGAAACTGTTAGAGAGGATTTCTGAAAACGCATATTGTCGTTAATAAGCAGAGTCCTCAAAAATTTCCGTTCAGACGTTCGATATGCATTTTAAAATTTATTGTGAAAAATAAATGAAAATTGAAAGAAACCTATTTAAATTTTAAAACGAAATTGAAACCTTCCACCAACGTTTTTTATTCTAAATAAAACGAAAGTATATACAAAATAGCTAAAACCTTCGGAAATTGCCACTTTGGAATAAAATGTTGCCGATTCCGAATACTGAACAGCACGGTTTCAGTACTTTTATATAATTATTCCTATCGTTCCAATGTCAAAAATAGGGACACAAAATTAATAATTTTTTGTTCTAAGAAAATATATTTCTATATAAAAATTGCGACTGCTTTATATCGAAAGAATGCGTTCACTTTTTGAGTGAAAAAAGCTGATTTTGATACTTGCTTTTAATGAAACTAGTTTTCTCTACTTCGAACATATAATTAACTCTACGGAAGCTTTTACGGTATAGAAATCGAACTTGTGTCGAATTTAAGTATGCACTTGTTTTCTGTTCACAAAAATTATTAAAATATTGTATGAACTAAATTCTGATATAAATCCACCGATTTGAAATATGATAAATTTCGATCGGTTTTCAAAATCGACGATTTCCGTTAAAACCCCATTTCTTTAAAATTTCATCACTTTGTTAAAAAAAAAACTGAAACTTTTTTGAGTTAAAGAATACAACTTCGATTAAGGCGCCTTAACGCTATTACATTGACTTGTAAAAAATTCTTATAGAATAAGAAAATATGGTGTGGAAATAATGTTTCTCAGATAAATACGGATGAAAACTTGGGTCGTATGGCTATCCCAATTTTTTTTAATTTTTATTACATCAGAATTGGATTTTAACAAAAGTGCGTTTGCGTAGACAAACAATCAAGTGTGAAATACTTTGATTCAGAATTTTTGGGCATAACGATTAGCATTAGATTTCTGACTGCAAAACTGCAACGAGAATCCTTACACTTGTATAATAATGCGAAAAGGGCTTTAGTTTTGGATGGCAACACAATAATTTGTATTCTTATTTTTGCGGATTGGAAAATGAACCCTGAAATCACTTTTGATAAGGATTTGAACTTTAACGGTCGTATTCATAAAAAATATTATTTTAGGTTTCAAATGCAAATTAGTTACAAAAAGTTTTAAGCCAAAAAAAGCTCAGTTAAATATTCGTATACAAATATGTATTTCTAAATTTGTAAACTGGCAATACCCATCATGTTTTAATGCTAATATAGCACAACAACCTTTCGATTGATCCGGGTAGTCGAATTATAACTAGGCGTTTATGATTTTTAATTAAATTAATTTGTTTCTTTTGTCTAAGAATTCTTTTAAAATCGTCGTATTAAGTGAAATAAACAATAATATTTTTGTTAGGGATGAAGATTGTATTCGAATAACGTGCCCTTTTTTATTCGTTTTGATTGTATAAACAACAATAAAATAATTTGTGTATTTAACATTTTTTATAAATTTTATTAGAAATCAATGAAGAAAAATTAAAATCAGGGATATAAATTTTAAAGGTCTAAAAATTGGAACAATGAAGAGAGGAATATTTATACAGGAAAAATATTGCTTCGAAAAATTTCCCAAAAAAAATTATGATTAAAATGTCACATTAAAACATGTTTATTTAGGAGCATGCCCACTTTAAAGCTAATCTGAGTTAGAACGACACTGAAGAAGGCACATAGCCGAAACCGGTATGTCTCCAAACCAAACTTGAGAAGAGATGAAAAGGAAATTGCTTCCAAATATCTATAATAAATCAAGAATCTAGTTTAATTTGATCGAATTTGTTTTTTTTTTTTAAATTTTTATGAATATATCCGCAAGAATCGGTTATAAAGTCTGTTGTTAGCTCCATTCTAGCTTAAAAGCTTTGCTAAATTTGTCCAGTATAATACTTAATAGGAACTAACGCCCAGCAAGTTCAGAATTTTAGGTTCATTTCGATGTTAGGTGTCTCAATAACTTATTGTCCAAATACTTAACAATAAGACATTTTAAAGAGCATAACCAATTTTACACTATCAGATAAATTTGATGGCACGGAGCGTTAGATGAATTTGAATTGTTTATTTAGGTTCTTAAACTTAAAACAGATTATTTTCGTATTGACCTTAAATTTTTTTTTAGAATATAAACTTAAAGCAAATTTCTTTATCGAAACCTAATTAATATACTTCTTTCTTTAAATTTAATTTTGAAAATTTCGAGTTAAATTACATATAATCATTCAAATAAACAAAAATAATTAAACTATAAATGAAATTTATGACGTTAAGCATAATTTTGTAAAACGGACACATCATTATTGCTTTTTTTCGGTGGCTGTTGATTACACACATCCTTTTTTTACTTAATAGATAATGTTATTTAGACATTTGTGTTTTTGTTTGTTGCTAAGAATGGAATTATATGTATATTAATATAACTTAAATTAAAAAAAATATATATATATTACTTTCTTTAAACTTGTATATATATTTATAAGTGTACAATATTGTTTACTGGCAATATTTGGGGCAGATTTGTTTTGTTTTTATAATTTTTAAATTTATCTTATGCAATAAAGAGGACGCCTTCTTAATAGGTGTGTGTGTGTGTGGGTGTTAGTTTATCTTTCAATGGGTGTAAGGAGTAGATTGATTCATTATAAAAATTAAAGGGAAGGTCTTAAAATACTTAGAGTAGAATTGTTTGAAGGGGGTAATAATTTTAACTAATAGAGATTTTCAAACAAAATTATGATTTAAGGTAACAAATAAAAACAAATTTTTCTATTTATAAAAAAATGTAACGGTGTTTGTTTTGGACATTTGGAAGCGTTAATTGATTTAATTGTTTAAACAAAACATATAGCGAGGAAACAAAACAAAATTTCATATTGTTTAAAAACAAACGACAATAAAAATATATATTTTTTTTGTAACAGAAATAAGATTTTCAAGGGGGGCGTCTAAAACAAAGTATTTGTTCATTCTTAGTAATTAGTAATTTAATTAAATTTTAGTTTAAATTAATTATAATTATAATAAAAACATAAACATAAAGCTAAAATTTGCCGGCTTGTTTTTTAATAACAAACAAAAATCAAATAGATTTTGTTTACCGCTGAACAAAATTATCAATATCAGTTCTGTTTTAAATCATCCAATCAACAAAAGCCATTCATTGCGTTTGAACATGGAAAGAAATTGTCTAGAAAAGGCTAAGAAATTTTAAAATAAAGCAAAAAAGACAAAGAGATTTATTATAGAGGATTTCTTCCTTTAGAATTGATAGGGAAAAGCACTTCGTACAATTTTTTTTTAGCTTTGGAGCTACGATTTTAAGCCTATAAAGCTTTTTGTTTCCTTTGCATTCATTGCTTTGCTAAAACAATTTTTTCGCAACAATAAAGTTTAAAAATATGTTATAATACTTTGTTTAGCCATAGATTTCAACTTAGGAGTCTTTGGAAGAAATATTTCTAAACACAATGAACTGAAATCGTTATGGAGATAAGATTTTCCTTGATTATGGTTACTAAATAATTTGTTTTTATTTCCTATGAACATTTAACACAAGCGCCTTCAACATCAAAATCGAGTACCATTAGTTTGGTTTCTTCTGTACCATTGCGTGATCCAACGGCGCATATTAATTTCGTATCGTTGGCTCTGTAACGATAAAATATTAATAGATAATAGAGTGCTTATTCAGATCATTTTACGATTTGTATTTGACAAAATTAAGTTTATATGTATAAGGTTATTAAATGTTCCATCATAGAATTTTTGACACTTCCTTTTTTCAACCTGCAGCAAAATATAAGCATGTGTGGTATTCACGCTAGTGATACTTTTTTCGTGACATATGTTAAGGTCTCAAATATTATATTTCAACAACATCAAACAATTCTCGCGTTGTCATTATCGCTTAAGGGCAATCAGGTTTAATTTGTTGTTCCGTCTTCGGCTGTTTGCGTCTTACACTCGCATTAAATATTGATTAGATTTCGTATACCTGTAGAGTTGCTGTGTCTCCATTTACCACATACAATCGTTTTAAGTGGGGAAATAAAATTTTCAAGGCTATTAATTTGTAAAGTACCGTAAATTGTTGGAAAATTATTTTAATATTAAAAATTGGAGCTCTCGCATGGATTATTTTCAGCATTTTATGTTCAAAAATGATGGTAATAAACATTACTTAATTGACGAAATGAAATTTATATAAAGTTGTAATAAATATTTTTTTTTTAAATTATAGCTGTTCTTGACCTTTTTTTAAATTTAATTTATTTAAAATTGTCCAAGCTTGAAGGTCTTAGTTCATAGAATAAGATAGTTAATATAAGTATGTTTTTAGGCGTTTTTGAATTAATTTTAAGTTTCGTTAACTGTATTTACATTTTTTAAAATATTTAAAAAAACCTCATGTTATTTTTGTTTTATGTTAACTTTGGAAAATTTTTGCATTTTTGTGACAATATTTTTTTTTTCATTAATATATAATTGGTTCGTTATTTTTATTCCCTGATGATGCTACACAATGGAGTAGCGAAATATCGAAAAAATAAAAATATAATTTTTTAAAAAAAGACCTTCAAAGCTTGGACAATTTTAAATAAATTATATTTTTTTTTTTTTTGGAGAAGCTTGTGATTAATATTTATTATTAAATCTTAAAGCTTGTAGTGTATAAAAATTGTTATTAAACCACTTGCCTTATTCGCCAAACAACACCACCAGAACCACCAGAATCTAATGACACTAAATTGCGTATAAATTCACCAGTCTTAACATCCCATAACTTTACCGTTCCATCATCGGAGCTAGTAACAACAAAGCGGGAATTAAATTGCAAACATGTAACAGCGGATTGATGTTTATTGGAGCCTAACACACAAATGAATCATTTAAGAACAAGATTATTAATTCCAACATTAAGAAAAAACGAAATCAAATTATTATCCTACCCGATAAAGTCTGCAAACACTGCCCAGAAGTAATATCCCAAACTTTAACCGTTGAATCGGCATTACCGGACACTAAAATATTTTCACGTAATTCCATACCAGATGTAAGACTTTGGTGGCCCATCAAGGTATGTTTACAATTGCCAGTTTCAACGTCCCATACTCGTATAGATGTGTCCAAAGACCCACTAACGACATGAGCGCCATCAAACTAAATAAAACGTTGTAAGCAAACGTAAAACCAAAACTGCTAAATACACAACACAATAATAACTTACTTGTAAGGAGTAAACTCTATTAGTATGACCCTGCAAAGTATGTAAACATTCTGGCCTTTCTGGATGCCAAATCTTGACCATATAATCATAAGCTCCAGATACAATTAATTTACCGTCGTATTGCACACACCTTACGGCCGCTAAATGACCAACTAAAACCCGCAAGCAAGTACCCTGTTCAATATCCCAAACACGCAATGTAGCATCACGGGAACCACTAACAACTCTGTAACGTA
Source organism: Phania funesta (assembly GCA_963932375.1). NCBI lineage: Eukaryota > Metazoa > Arthropoda > Insecta > Diptera > Tachinidae > Phania > Phania funesta. The sequence continues at coordinate 74,603,005 of OZ010656.1, forward strand.
AGAAAATAGTTTTTACAATTTTCGAATTTCTTAAAAATGTGTCGCGAAACATACTTGTTTCCATAAAGGTGCATGCAGCGCACTGTCGATGTATGACCCAAGAGAGTATGAACGCATTGGCCTGTTTCCATGTCCCATACTTTAAGAGTGCGATCTGTACTACCTGAGATAATAATATTGCCCGACATTTGGGATGACCAAACACCACCAGTATGGCCCACCAGCGTGCGTAAACACTAAAAAATTTTAGAGTTGAATTATCGAGATGGTCGAATAGTAAAATAATATAGAAACTTACTCTTCCTGTGACAGCCGACCAAACTTTCAAAGTATTGTCATCTGAACCAGATACAATACGATTTCCCGAAAATTGCAAACATGTTATTACATGCTCATCATGTCCTTTTAGTACTTTAGGCTGGCGTATAGGTCGTGACCGCCAATTCATTTCGATTATATGCTGACGCATGTATGCTGCCTTCCAAGGCGATGCTATAGGAGGCATGTTACCAGCTCTTCCACGTTTTGGGCGATCCGTCCTCGGCTCAGTCAGTATTTGACCCTGGCGACATTTTTCCTTCCATAATAGGTTGTCATCGCACAAGAAACGCCAACTACGACATGTTTGGGCAGCTCGCAACAGATCCTTGGGATCCAAATAGGAAAGTACTTGCAATGCCAGCTCTCGAGGTAGTAAAGAAATAAAGTCTCGTTGAAATTGTGGTTCAATCACTTTCATCATATGGCGTACTTGTGTTGGCTCGCAGTGTTCGATTAGACGATCGACCGCCAACAGCCGTTCAGCGTGTGACCAACGTTGGAATTGTGACAGCCATTGTTGTAACTCTGGCGGCGGATTATCACGAGTGGGTATTAGAGAACGTGGTGTACGTCTTCCCATAGGTGAACCTGTAGAGGCTGCCAATAATTGTGAAGGTGTGGACGCGTGAACTAAAGTGCTTCCATTAACTTGTGAAGAACGCGGGGTTGAGGTAAAATCGTAAGCCACACGTTTGCGACTATTAGTTTCTAAGCTCCCCCCAGTTCCACCGCTACCGGTTATTGGGGTCGAATTATAATCATGTTCCATCAGTCGTGTATCAGTGTATTTACGTTTTCGTGTTCCTACATATTCGGCCGAGGTTGCGGTATCTTCTGATATTGAAAGATTATGCATTATATTGTAGGAAAGGTCAGCGCCACCGTCTTTACCATACACGTGGCCACTGTCCAATTCATCGACATCATTTAGATCACTAATACTTCCGCCATGACTGCTGCCATCACTTATGGAACTCTGATGACACGTACATATCTCTTCAATATCTGAATTGTTTTCTTCACAGTCAATCCAAGATGTGTTTTGATGATCGAAAGTAAAATTATTATCCAAATGATCGTTGAGCAGTCTAAAACCATCCATTAGGTTTTGGGAGATCTCAGAACGACGATGATTAGCACTACCACTACGAAGGGGTAAAGCTGCCGCAGACAAGCAAATATCGTTGCCAGAATTTCCGGAAACTGATGCGGCAGCAATTGCATTGGAACGAGACAAATATCGTTCACTTGTTTGAGCACTTGCATTCACTTGTCTTTGAGTTCTGGGTAGCGGAGCATATTGACATCTCGCCGAAGAAGTGGAGGGCTGAACATCATAGTCGTTTGCATCATTAGAGGAGGATGAGTTAGTATTATGATTAGCATTATTAACAATTGGTTGTATAGCATTGGTGCGACTGCAGCCATTTTCTAGTACACAAACTGCCAAAGAGGATGAAGCAGTTGTGTTTGAAGAGGTTGTGGAGGAGGTGGAAGATGAGGAATTAGCCGCTGATGATAATGAAGATGATGTGCCTGCTGTTATTTCTTTATAAGCTTTCTGTTCTTGTGTTAATACTTCATTATTTTTATGTATCGTCGAACTAGTTGAGGATAGACGTGATGTTAGGCTATCGTTTGAATTGGAATTTGAATAAATTTCGGAATTTTGCGTAGATGCGACTTCCACAATAACGGATTCAGAGTTCGTTGTTTCTGCTGATGCTGTTGCAGGTGTGAATGATGAGGAGGAAGATGAACACGATGACGACGACGATGCAGTCGCTGAGTTGTTACAAGGTTTTGGTATTTTTTCAGTACTGCATTGCAATGTTTTTGTAGTTAATTCCTGTGGTTGCTGTTGTGGTTGATTATGACTTAGAGTGTTGCACAAATTCATTTTGGCAGTTGATTTAGTTAGACGCCCGATTAGTTTACGACTACTTGTAGGAGTTGCTGATAAATCTTTATAGGTACATTTACTATCAGAAGAAAATCCTCTGCAATGGCTACTAGACGGTTGCTCTTCTCCACTATTTACATTCTTATTTTTTACATTGTGCTGTTGTTGAGTTTTAACCAAACCCAAATCAATCACGTTATTTGTGATAAGCGAACTTGATTTTAATATAATACCACCCGTTATACGTTGTTCATGTTCAAAATCACGTCGTTCAATTAAATCCATCGACTCTATATCCGACAGAGTGGGCATTAAGACAGACGACTTCGTAGTACTTGATGTGGACGAAATGGGCAAATCTTGAGATTTTATAGTGTTATTTATATTGTTGTGATTCAAGTTCATCTTTTTCAAACGTGATGACATGCGTTCATGGGCCTGCGTATCTGTATTAGGTTGAGATTCGGTTAAATCATAAACCATATCATTACATTCTACCAAAATATTACTGCTACCAGCCGATGATGATGTGGGAATATCATTTGTTTGTGCCGAGTTTTTAGAAAATTCATCATTTAATCGTTTTGGCTTCATGTTGTTATCATTACCAAAATCTTTATGAGGTTTTCCCTTCGAGGAGTTTCCGGTATGAGTATGATGAATATGGTGGTGGTGATAATGTTGCTGTTCTACAACGGGTGTTTCCAAAAATATCATTGTACCATTTGTACTCATTATTACACCATTGTTTTGTTCTTGTGTACTAGAAGAGTCCTGTGTTGAGGTGGAATTTTGTGTTGTAAGTTTGGAAGATTGATTAGTAGATTTTATTTCACATTCTTCTTCCTCTTCTTCTTCATCTTCTTCATCATCATCTTCAACGTCGTGTTCCTCAATATGAAGGTTGTCGTCAATATTTATCAACCCCCGATCAATAACCTCTTCAATGTCGTCATCATCGTCAGCATCATTTACCACATGTCTATTGATGTCTTCATTGTTGTCTTCGTCGTCATCATCGTTGATAACGTAAATCTCTGACGTATTGAAAAATACATTATTAACAGCTGCGGATTCGATAGACGTGTCGGCAACCTTTATTAATTGCATGGCATCACTAGATGAACTATCATCCACTACAGCTACTGCTTCAGAAGTTACGTCACCATTTGTGGTTGGCAGTAGATTTGATGAACTTATGTCATAGGCTTCCAAAACTCCCGATGTTGTCGTCTCGTCATCTTCGTCCAGGACTTCGGCATAATCATGTGAATTTGTTTCATATTCTTCCTGCAGTAATGACATGGAGCTACGACTTGTTGAAGGCTTATTAAAATCTTCTTTATATTCTGATGAAGAGTTTAAAGAGATTTTACCTGCACTCGTGTTGCTATCGGTTAATGATGATGATGACGTTGAAGAATCTGACGAGGATGACGATGACGAAGACGACGACAAGAAAAATGGCGGCGTTTTCGAACAAGTATCTCTTAATGTTATATTTGTTATTGTTGAAGAAGATTTAGTTAGATTTAACGCAACTGTTTCAAATTCATCGATACATTTTTCTTCCATAATACACCTTAAAGAACTAAGGATGTATTTTTGGTGGTACTATGTAAACCGTCAAATAGTAATGTGAAATGCTTGATATTGACTTTGAATCCTGAAATTGTGATTTTTTTATTTTAATTTCTGGAAATAAAATAATATATAATATATGTATAAGTATAAGTATGTACATATAATTATGTATTTACATATATATATATTTAAAACATTTATATTAAATTTAATTTCGACAGATGTCCTAATCAAAAACAAATTCATCTCCTTTATAGTACAAAACTTGTCATTCTACTATTTTTTCCTACGGCTCTCATTCTTGCCCTAAATTCCATTTTTGTAGGTAATTTATATTTTTAAATTATCGTTTTTTTATTTCATATTTTTTAATAATGAGACTTTTTTCTGAAGATAGTTCGCTGAAGCTAGTAAATTCCAATATGAATTATCGTAAAACGTATAGTTAAACGTAGAAACCATTTTAGGCGGTATCTCTTAGATTCGGATGCTTTAAGAGCATATACTAATTTAGTAAAGAATTCAATTTGAAAGCACAATTTGAGATAAATTGAAAATTTGAGTAGGTTGCATGATCGCTCGAAACCATTTTGGATCTGGATTATGAGAAAAAAGATTTCTAATGTACCTCCTCTAAAAAGTTAGCTTGATATTATTGTCATTGATATCGGAAAGCTAATTCGCTTGGGGAAAGGTTTTCACAATATCGCAACAACTGAGTCAGTTTGGGATGTCATGTAACAGAAAGAATTTTTTGTTCCGAAATAAATAATTTCAACTGTACTATTAGGATTACACCAGACAATACACTACAGAAAATAGCCTACGGTTTAAAGCCGAAAATATCATGCGTTCTTGATAGAGTAAAGAATGAATTACTAAAATATCATTTGTCTATTGAAATTAAACACCTTGTGTCAATATTTAATGTTTGCTTGAAAAGACAGTATTTTCGAAATCCATGCCGAGTAAATTATTCTTATTTTTAAACCTGTTAAGCCCAATAATAACGCTGTTTGTTATCGTTCTATAAGTAGCATTAGCAAAATATTTGAAAAAATATAAAGAAAGAAAGTAACAATAAGGAATCTATTGCTATAGTTTGCCTGGATATTAAAAAAAGTTATTGACAGAGTTTGGCATCAAGATCTAATTTATAAATTATTTAGATATGGCTTTCCGTTTTACTTAATCGAAACTGTCAGTTGGTGTGTCTCAACACCCCGTTTTAGGATTGCTGTTATACATTATTTATTGTGCTGATGACACTGCTCTGCACCAGCGCCTCAAATTATACTTATAAATTTGCAGAGTGCATTTGATAATTTGGACATTACTTGAAAATAATAACCACAAGATGCACAAAGATCGAAAGTTTAATATTACTATTAAAATCAATATAATCTCAACTGCGTACACATGAAAATAAAAGTCGAGAAACATTATTGGCTGCATTGCTGGAGAAGGAAGAGTAAAAAATAAGAATAATTAAAGACAGGAATTTATTGCATCGGTAATTAAGAAACCCTCCTTTGTAGTACACCAAATTAACGAAATATTGCGAGGGGTGATAAGAAACAAGAGACAGTTTCAATGGCAGCGTCGCTCCGAATAAGTCAATTATTTGGAATAAAACCAAAAATCAAATGTGACATTTTCGCAAGGACTTTATGGCGATAAAAAAGATTTTTTGGATCTATTTACAGATGAATGTAAATTTACACTGTTTGGCTGACAGTAAAAAATGGTATGACTGTGCGTCTTTGGAATAGTTTGCGGTTGCATTGGAAACTTTTTTGTCAAGTCGTATATTTAGACTTGCGACAGTAATATTCAACTATGGCCAAGAATATACGTGATTAGACGACTTATTTTTTGTAAACTCGATGTTTTGTTTTATTACTAAAATAATCATACAGCAGCAAACACAAAAAATACAAAAATAATGTTAGCCTATATACATAATCGTTGATAAAATCGAATGACTCCATGTTAGGTGTATTATTTTTTATATTTAAACTGCCGAGTTACTGGAAAACTTAATTGTAGTTCAATTTTACACCGGTTAATGGCGATGAATTTTAAATAATACTGTATGTATCTCAATGTTATGTATGTATGTACTTATGTAGGTAGTGTACTTGAAAACTTCAATGGTAATGGTGTTGAGTGTATCATTACACGGCGCTAGACGTTAATGAGACGTAAATATTACTCTGAAATTTAAGATCGTTTTTAAATAAAAAAAACTATTTGGATACAAATATGAAAAAATATACCACGTTCATTATTGCGGAACATTACTCAGGCAGATGACGACTGGAACTTGAACAATATGAAAACAACGCATTTACCCGGAAGGCAAACTTGGTAAGTAAATGCAAATAAAATTATTCGTAATTCAGAATTTGACGCAAGAAAACTAGATAAGAAAATATGATCTACAAACGGTACTTAATTCTTTTTTTTTACATTAAAGTACATTTTTTAGGGATGGATCGATTTACCTTTTGCCGATACGATACTCAAACCAAAATATCGGCGAAACCGATATGCTAGTTTATTAAAATTCCGTAGTAAATTGAATAAAATTTATAATGTATGATGTAAATATCGCACCTTAAATCAAAAACCGTAAGCGTTATGAATATTTTTGTGTTAATTGCCTGGCATACCTCGTCAACTAACGAACAATTTGTGTTTTTTGATTCGTGACTGTTTTTGAATTATAGTGAAATATGTATGTTAGTACATCCTTGAATCTGCATCCCCAATTTTTTTTTTATCAATCACCTTATCTTCATTTTAAACTTGGCTTGTATAACTGCAAATAAAATGGTTCGGGAATGCTACTTTCTTAAGAAACTGTACCAGAATATATGATTTACAAGCGGTATTTAGTTCTTTTTTAATTAAAGTTCATTTTGTTGTCACTTTAATTTCATATACATATACATACATATGTACATATGTATTTATGTATATTTAAAAATTATTTTTTTGTTTTTAGTCCTCATGGTAATGGAATAGTATTTTTCAGTTATTTTAACTGTTATTTCACTTTTTAATTTAATTTACATTTACATATGGCATACGGAATTTTTCCAACTATGAAAATAAAATGTTGGTAACAGTGATTATATTTCTACTGGGTGGCGCAACGTAATGTCATATTTGAACTGTAATGTAATTTGGTTATAAATAAAAATAAGAGCAGAAACAATAATTCCACGTTCTTGAGGCTCGTTGCCAACTAATTCTTTATATTTCTACATCACAAATGTAAAAGCGGTGACATTTGGCGCCATCTGCGAAAATGGTAGCCAATACAAATTATGACATTACCTTGCGCCACCCTATACAATTAAGTTTCGCTTTTTTAACACAATTGTACAAAAAAAAATCTCTTAATCCGGTAAAAATTATAATTGGAAAAGAAAGATATTCTTTAAGAAAATTATATTTAAAACACGCCGTCCGTAATGCAAAACTCCTATACATTGTTACTTATTTTATATACATATATTTCGTAATGAAACACGAACAAAGCTTAAATGTGATCAATTTACCGAATGAAACATATCTAAGTAATAGAAACACCTGTTTCATCTCCGTTCGATACACTCCTTATTTTATTTTTAATTCACATATGTATGTTTTAACTTTATTGTAAAAATTGCTCTGTAGATCTGATGAATAATTTCAATATCAATACACAAAGGAAAAACTAAATGATTTGTAATTACCACACATTAGCCAACATTCAACCATTATTAATTTATCGTAATAACAAAATTAAACTATTAAAAACATAAAAAAAAATAATAAACTAACGAAATCCTTCTCTTCATTTATAACCAGAACGCAACTACAACACGAATGTAGTCTTCATCAACACACAACCTAACAACACTTAATTCTACCTACTCCTAGTATATAAATCCACAACACAAACTACCAACATTCCGCAATGAATTAATACTGAGAGAAAACAAAAAAGTGTTTAAGGAACGGACAAAAAAATTTATAAATTCCCATAGTGGTGGAGTACTTGTATATAAAAAAAATAATAATACTGAAATAGACAACAGCAACTACAAAACTAAAACGAAATGGAAACAAATGGAAGATGTTGATAATAAAATGATGATGCTACTAAAGCAACAACAGCAGTATATAATAATACAACAACAAATCCCAGTAAAATAAAAACAACTCACAAGAGATGGTTACACCGTTAGGTACAAAAGTTTCAGTACTCTCTTCAAAATGAATACGATACCTTAGTACATTTTAACGAAGATACCAAACTATTTACGTTTTTAATTACAACAAGGTAGGGAAAATAACTGAAAATGTCTATCTTACAGCTAATATTATTTACGAACAAATATAATCGAAAACACCCGATTTCAACTATTCTTGGAATGGTTATCGTACAAATTTTAATGAACTTTTTGATTTTTGTTACTAACCAGGTTCAATTTTTATTACTTGATTCTGAATCAGCATACACTGGTACGATATAGGTATGTAGGTTTAGTATGTACCTAAGTAAAATATAAAAAATACAAACAAATACGTATGAAGATATGTAACTTGTTTGTTTGTTATTTGTTTAATAAAATTTTGTATATACAAATTATTTTATATCTACAGAGTATATAAGTGCAACACTGTATGTAAATTATTTCAAAACAATTCACACAATAGCCGAGTCCATTGCGATGTATTATTACTTATATATTTTATTTTTCATGACCTACACAATAAAAAAAGTTTAAAAGAACATTCAATGTAAATTAATTATAGGAATAAAAAACAACAAATAGGTATAAAATATATATGTACTACTTACAAATATTGTATCGAAACATTTTTTAACCTACATTTTACAAACTTGACATTTGACACTGAAAATAATTTAAGCATTTAGCCAACTTTTTCTTCTTCAAATCATCCTTGAAGTCCAAATAAGGTTTTTGTGAAAAGAAAAATTTTAAAAGTTACTCTAATATACATATGTTTTTTTTTTCAATGGGGTTTGTTTATAATTTCGAAAAGGTAAAGTGCCAAAAAATTTTTGGGTGTGCCGAAAAACGTTCGTTTTGAAATTGCCGAATTTCAAGAACGAAAAACTGTGTTCAAATAATCGGACGATATAGTGCATTAGAAGTTAAGTTCGGATAAAATAGCTAAAACATATAAAACCAAATTAAAAAGCTGCAATTAGTCACTTTTGATTTCAATTCCTGTATAATATACGATTAAAATGTTTCTGTAAGCGAAACCTTAACATAATGCATCCTCACACGTTGCACAGTTGTTAGTCATGATTGGCTGGCCAACGGTTCCTATTTTATTTATTTGTCAGATATTGAAGAAACCTTTTTTTGACAGCAAAAATCACTTAAAATTTACCTCGATAATAAATTTTATAATTTTATAAAATTTTGTCAAACTAATATTAAATGTCATTTAAAAGTATTTTAAATACTACTAATAAATAATAATAATTAATTAATTTTTAAGCTTTAGGTCTTTCATAAAATTTTTTGGAACACAGTTTTATTATTTATATTCTCTCCTAGCGGCCCACTCCGGCTTCGCACGGGTATAAAAAATATAGCCTATGTCATTCACTGAAAAAATTAATAAAACCGATCCAGTAGTTTTGATTTATTCATTACTGCCCGTAGCCCGCACGCGTTAAATTTAGAGTAAAACAATTCTTCTTTCCCTAAACCATGAAGATTTCCTGCTATCTTTGGAATATCTAAATTCATACACATTTTTATTTATTTACTTTTTCCAATGTGTACAATACTTAGTACCTCAAAAATAACAGTATTTCTACACTATTTAATGGATGTTATTATACATATAAAACTTCCTCTTCAATCACTCTATCTACTAAAAAAAACCGCATCAAAATCCGTTGTGTACTTTTAAAGATTTAAGCATATATAGGGATATAGGGACTTTGTTTTATACTATGTAGTGATTTTGGTACGTCTTTGTGAAGCTTCATTAGGAAATGAATTATATTAACATAAATTACAAAAAATTTTATTAAAGACCTAAAGCTTGAAAATTAATTATTTAAATAAATTTTATGACTATAACTTCATTATTGATAATTCACTCATTACATTATCTTTAAAGTTCTAAACTTTTCATTCTCTTTAAATTCTCTTGCACTTTTTCATTAATTAGTAAATGTGATACGTTGGAATAAAATGCTTTCTTAAGTCTCAAGAAACTGAACCTGGAAAAAGTACCAACATAATTAGTACCACATATCTAGGAAATTCGTATTACTGAAGTACAAAGCAATGCACAGATTTTTCTCTTTTATAATAAAACAAAGCATAAAAAACTAAGATCACAGTAACAAGCGGCAGTTGTTATTCTCACGTAGAAGTGGCAATGAAACAAGAAGCAGAAATAATAAAAACAGAATATATAAGCAAATAAAACGATGGGAAAATGCACAGAATTAAATAGGTACAATCGAAACACAATGTACAAAAGAGAAGTGGTGAAAAAATAAAACAGCAACTCAACTACAAACACAACGGACAGCTTGTAACAACAACAAACAGTATCTTGTAGGTCCTAGTTGCTGGGTTTTTAAGAAAACATCCCGCTAGGCTGGCCTGACAAACCAAACAAACGAACGACCGACCAACCCAACCAGCCAGCCAGCAATCAATGAAGTAAATATTTTTAGAATGCAAAAAAAAGAAGCAACAACAAATATGAACAAAATCACAAGTGAAGCAACAGCAGCTGAAGCAAAAGATTGAAAATAAAAAATTTTTCGTATCAAAGAATTTGTTTGTTCTACAGGTCAATAAAGGAGAAGATAGACATTTCTTTCTTTATAAGTACCTTGGAAATACATACATACATATTTTAAATCATGTTTTTTGCTTTGGGGGAGTATGATTAAATACCTCTTTGTACATATAGAGTTAATTCAGAGAATCATACCATTTAACAGCCCAATTGCAATTGACACCAATTACCACAGCTGACAATGATTTTACATACCCATGCAGATGCATTTTCTATTAAAATCAAAAATCGCTATAGTTCTGACCATAAGCCATAAAAATTCCTATTGGTCTCTGGCGGTTTTCTCATTTGATAGATATTTCGAAGTAGCGTCGCTAAATGGGTAATGGCGGTTGTCGACATCGACCAATTGTAGTTTGGTTGCAATTTCTAATAACAGCCCAATTACTATTGGCATTACAACTACCGTCACCAGGTTTGATTGCTTTCTCTGATGATCCATTAATTTTGTACATACATGCATATGTACATGTTTTAAATATACCAATGTATGTTTAAAATCGAATAATTAAATGGTTGTAACAGCGCGCCCTTTAGATGTAATTGTCGACAGTGGTACCAATTGAAATTGGACTGTTCTTAGAAATTGCAAACAAACTACACATATACATACCTACTATATATACATACAGAATGAATTGCACTAAATTCAGTTTAAAACATATATAACAATTTAATAACATATATAACAATGTACAACAATTTTGGTTATAGAAACGCTATTGCAGAATTTTATCTCGCTGTTTATAGATTGATTTTAAACAGCAAAACTTTGGAAACTAGGGTCTTCATAAAGAGATTATCTTGAAATAACGAATATTGTATATTTTTTAAAGTATAACAAAGTGATACGTGAATGAGTCAATTCAATGTGTAGATAGATGTTCCTGCTAAGAGGAAAATAATATAAAATTCCCATAATATAATTTTATAACTGCATCATACATCCTCCATACAATATAATATACGCTTTTTGTGTTGTATCTACTTCACTTTCATTTATTATCACTCGTTAATATTGTTCATGTTCTTGCTGTTACTTGAAAAATTCTCAGCAGATATGTTACGTATATACATACATACATATGTGTATGCAGTTTATTTTGCTTTGATTGAGAATACAAAAAAAAAAAAAATAGGAAGATTTAAAAATGTATTGATGTAAGCATTATTCGTACAGTTATTTCAAAGAGTTACATCTTTAAAGATAAGTTAAAAATATATATGTACCTAATTCTATTGTTTTTATTAATAAATAAATGAGCAGCGGATACAAATACATTTACTTTTTTTGACTAGTTACAAAAAAAATATTTCAGCATATTTTATTAATATACAAAAAACAATTCGTTAACATCAAATTCAGCAATACAAATTTGACTTTTTCTTCTTTTAAAACTAAATAATTTTTAAGCTGTCATAATCGAACACAACAGCTTTGTACATATATGTATGTATGTACATAATTATGTACATAACACATTTTTTAAGGAAATTATTTACTAAATGTGATAAAACAGTCTCTTATTCCTGAACTATAATCTCCCAATGTTTTTGCTAGATGTCATGTACTAAAATGGAATCATACTTAAAGTAATATCTAAGAGTGCGAAGGAAGTTTTCTGTTATATCCGTTAAATCCTTCAAAAACTTTTACATTTTGCTGTATACACCACTTTTGGGGAAACATTGTTTGTATTGTGGCATATATGTACGTGAACCACGCTGATAAAACCGCACTCATTTTACATGTAGTATATGTGTGTACATATATAGTATGCAGCGTTTTACAATAAATACTGCAATTAACTTTTTTTTATAATATCTCAAGAGAACTTCAGAAGTGCTTAGCACCATATAAAGAAGAAATATACAAACATTAATAATATCTTGTTAAAGAAAAAAAAATATTAATGTAAAAAAACTAGAACAAAGTATTTAAATATATTAATGTAAAATATATTAAAAAGTAATTTGTTAATATTGAACCAAATCCCATCTTCATTTTTTAGAACCTAGCCGCAAATTTTGTACTAGCTACATATGCGTTTCGTACAACACGGTAGCCTTACTGGAACCAACCCACACCTCTGTGCTAGTTCTTTGATTTCTTCAACACATTAATACATATGTATATTATATACCCAAAACTGTGTTAACACGTTTAATGCAAAAAATTGGGCGAAAATCAGCAGTTTTTTGCATTCACACTAGTGCAGCATTATTAGCGAAAGCGGTAATCAAGCAAAATAATATTATTAAAAAAGTAAGAACTGTATGTATGTACGTATGGTATTCAGTATTAGAAAATTTTTTAATATGCAAATGCCTCAACGCAACATAAATTCTTTTTGTATTCTGCATGTGATGCAAAAAGTTTACAATATTCCACTGTCATTACTCAGCCAATTCACAGATTTGAATTCTATAAGCCATCTCTTATAATTAATTTCCTTTTTTTCGGTTTCTCTTTATTATCTCAATCGGTTCATGACGATTTTTGCTTTGTGTATTTTCGCAATAGTATGACATTTATTTTTCATTCTTGTCAATTGCTTTTGTTATTTTAGTCTTTAGTTACATCGCAATCGTTTGCACTTTATAGGTATGTATAATATATGTATGTATGTATGAATGTATGTATGCTTGTATGCATGTATGCATGTATATATGCATGTGCGTATGTATGCATATACGCACACATGTAAGTAAACAAGCAAACAAAAACTCTTGCTTCCTGTGAGTTTCACATGCTCAAGATCAGTCACTGAACTAAGGGCAGAAATTACGAAAAAAAAACTACAAAAGACACAACAGCAGCTCATCGTAAATTCATAATATTAAACTATAACAAAGTTCCCGGTCTACCTGTGAAATCTTCTAAAGTAAAAAGATAAATAATTTCTCTTCTTATGTGTGCGTTTGCATGCTTTATTCCATCATTTATTTCAAAGGATGTGTGCGGTTGCGCATGAAGCCCTTCAAAGTAGTGATGTCGTTTAATATAGTGACATAATATATTCACAATTAAATGCACATATGCAACAGCAATATGAATTTTTGAATTAGGATTGTTCTGCAATATAGTACACAATTCAAAATGTATTTTAAAATTTTATTGGCGATAAAATTAAATACAACATACACGGAGACTACAACTAACATTGAATTACATAATTAATATAAAATCAAAAATAGCAGATGATTCAATATGTATACTATGAACATGCGCTATACTGTAAAGTTAAGAATAACTAAGCCCCTGCCGTACTACCGATGGCTTGTATTGCAACACTGAATCGACCCCTACACCTTTCCGCTATTTATATTTAATCCTCTGATCCATTAGCTCCCGTAGTACTTGTCTTGTTAGTAATCGCGCGGCTTTTGTCTGTCCATAGCATGGAAGAGGAAGAAGCCATGCTGTTAAAGCTTAAGACAATAATACGGCGACTATTTTTCTAATTTGATCTATCTGCTAACGAAAACTTAAAAGTTTGAACTAAGAGTAAAGTTTACAATAATATTGGTTTCGACGATTTTTTGAAGCCAACTCTTGTTAGTTCGCACGTGAATACGTTTATTAATATGTATTGTACATGTGTGTTATTTTAAAGAAAACGAATTAAGAACAAGCAACGGCGGTAAGGTATTATAATATGTGATATCACGATATCTCGGTATGAACAGAAAGCTTGGGGGACGAGAATTCAAATGACGGTAACATTTCTACAATAAATTAACACTTTAAGATCCCGTAGGTAAATATTTATTTAACTAAATTTATGTGTTATTAATTCAATACAATAACTAAATGTAGTTTGTCCACATAAAAGTTTTGTACTACTAAAACATCCGATATTTTCATATAAAATACATTTTTCTTGAAAGTTGATTTTTGTATAGTTTGTTAGTGTTAAATTGTGAACTGAATAGCTGCAAACCCTATAAAGATATTGGTAGAGTAGAATTTTGGAACGAATTTCCGTCATCCCTTGTCAAGTTTGGTTCAGTGTCACTGAAGATGGCATCAAAACACCCTGTCGGAATATCAAATCAAGAATATTGGTAGAGATTTAAATTTACCACAATGTACTCCTCAGCACATTGTCGAATCGTACAAAAGTTAACACAAATTATAACATTTGCGGAAAACTTTCAAGTATATAAAGTGAAATACAGTAGTTGGATTCTATAATAAACAAATATGTACAAAATGATTCTTGATTTGATATTCCGACAGGGTGTTTTGATGTAGATTTTTGTAAAGATGGTACATAGCCGAAACGGGTTTGTCCCCAAACCAAACTTGACAAGGGATGACGGAAATTCGTTCCAAAAATCTACATGTACAAAATGATATTCATAAGACAATGGGGCACAATACTAAACATTTTAGCGATAGATCGATCCAATTTAAATTCTCTGTAGTGGCTGTCCACAGTAAGTTCTCTTGCAGCGTTATTGCATGTGTGCAGAAGGCTTAGGTATCCTTTGCTTAGAGTCAACAGTAAATATAATCTCAAAATGATGGAGCTCCGGCTCATAATGCGTAAACCACAAAAAAATTATCTACGACAAGACTATCAACGTCTTGGACTAGCAGCCAATCCAACTTTGGGTAAATAACTTAAAATTGCGTACTATACTAAATTTGTTTCGAAGTAACAGTAGGGGAATTATTTTATTTTCACTTCATACACTAATCAAATGCAAGTGATGAACAAAAACAATTGAAATACATATTTATGTCGATGTGTGTAATTTCAATTTTGTCATACTGTAAAATACAAAACATAAGAGCAACTTTTTTATTATAAACATTTGATTATTTTGTATTATACATCTAAGAATACTGGCAGTTTCCATCTGATAGGATATTCGATTTTGAGGGTCCAATCTTTAGACCGGTTTTTGCACTCAAATTCTATAAAATTTATTTTCTTATTTCTAGACAACCTCTTTTCATTTTTGTAGGAAAATTCTTTATAACACTGTTTTTGTCGAGATTACTACCTATAAAACGTAACACACAAGTAACGTCTGTTATGTATAAACCAATTATGTTGTAATTTAAAATCCAAAAACAACACCAAACACATTTTTAAAATTAATAAGGACATATAACAACGTCAAAAATTCTAATTTATATACCATACAAAACCGATGTAAATATACAAAATCTACATACATACATATGTTTCTCACATATTTTTCTAAACGGATGTTTTGCATCCATTATTAAGTGTTGTGATTACAGTCCATAACCTTATATTTTTCCACATTACATTACTACGACGACACCTGCAATGCAACACTGCGCGCAACGCGACATTAAAAAACAGCGCAGCCACTGCGACAAAAACTCTGCTGCAGTTGAGTTATGCTAACTCAACTAAAGGCAAACGTCACGACACCCAGAAAATTTTTTATTATAAGAATTTTCATTTTTGAGTCAGCATTATTTGGATATACGTTCGTTTTCAGAAAATTATAAATTTTGTTTTATGCTCAAAACTTTCTGGGCAGATATATACATATAAATATATATTTTAGTTTTGCTTGCGGAATTTTAGTGCATAACTTTTTTACATTTTTCTTAACAAAAGAAAGCCAACCACTTCTTTTCTTACCTCGAACAATTAAGTATTTTTGCTGCTGCCCTTTTTTTAACTTCTTAAGTTTCTCAATTCTTTTCAGGGACTCACGTTTTTACCAGAATAATTTAAAACTTAATTTTATATTATATATTTGAATGTTTTATATTTATTTATTTTTATTAATCAAATCTAGCTGTAAATCGGACAGCTTACTTTAATTAAAAAATATTGCTACTTCTCCGACAGATTTCGTTTCTTTCATTGAATGCTACCAAACTTATTGATAAAATACTCGCCAAACTGGAGCGAAAACGTCATTTCTACACTTGTAAGTGATGCCAAGTTGATAGAAAAATAGTGCTAAAATATTATTTTTTTTAATATATTTTCCCTTGCATGGCGTCTTAACTTACCATTAATTTTCTAGCTATCGCACATTTTGCTGCCCGCACAGAAATTTGACTAGTTAAGACCACAGTGTACAAAGTTTGTACTTTACCAAAATATATTTAAAATGTAGAATTTTGGAACGAACGAAAAATGACACTGAAGATGTCACATAGCCGAAACTGGTTTGTCACCAAACCAAACTTGACAAGGGATGACGGAAATTCGTTCCAAAATTCTACATCAAAACACCCTGTCGGAATATATTTAAAACCTCAGAGAGAAAATATTAGTAAATTAAGCAAAAAGCTTCTTTAAGAATAAAATTTATGCAAAAAAGTATAATCTGTAGTACAACTTCAATAAATCTCAAAGGTTTTACAGTTTTTGGACAAATACATGTTTGCTAGGAATTTGAAAAACTTCCTTATGAAGCCGATATTGTATTTGCTCGGTATATATACAGAAATATTGGCGCACCCTCATTTGGATATTATGGGTTTTAGCTTGCATTTTGTGTTACTTCCTAGACAACTTGTTTTAAAGCGACTACCAAATAGCCGCCTGAACTCCGACTTTAAGCCGCCGCCAAAATATTATACACTAGCCGCATATCTCTGCCAACATATGTTTACACGAAAACCCAGTAAAAAACACTGTACTTCGAGTTTAATTTCTTTATAATAATTTAATGATTAGTTAAGTAAGTGTTATGTGTTACACTTGTATATTTTATTAGTAAACGTTTGCCCTGGACATAAATTTAAAACAGAAATTATTTAATTTAAAGTAAATGTTATATAAACTTTGCTGTTACAGCGGAGTGAGAATGAGAAGCTGCTAATAGTTTTAATTTTTGCTGATGCTTCTACGAAACGTTGAGATAAAAACTGATTTACTGTTTTTTTTTTTTATAAAAATAACGTATTAATGTCAACTTAAATATTTAAACTTTTAGTTATTATGGATACTCTTGACGATTTGGAAGATGTAGTAATCGAATACATGGATCGAGGTTTAGTTTTAATAATTGCCGATATATTAAGTTTGATCACTGTCTCTTCATGTTTATTTATTAAAATTCCGCAAATAAATACAATAAGACAGACTAAGTCATCGCAAGGTAACATATATTTTATGTACAAGCTTATTTAGATTATATTACATGTTAGTAAAGAATACTACCATAACTTTAATTGTACGTTTCTAATATATCCTAAATGCCCCATTTAAGCTTAGATATATTTTGGACTTCTAACTAGTTTTAATCTTCGCCTTAACAGCTATATACAAGTACATATAATTTTAGAATTCATTTCCTGAAATCGCCCCACTGATTTCAGTGAAATATATATGTATGTATATATATATATACTACTAATCTAACAAAAATTATAATTCCTGTAATTTACTTCTTTCAGGTATTAGTGTTGTTGGTTTAAGCCTGGAATTGTTCAGTTATACTATAATGATGTCGTACAACTACACAAATGGTTATGAGTTCCTTTCATATATGGAATATCCCATCTTACTTCTGCAGGAATATGCTTTAATCTATTTCGTTTTTAAATATCAAAATCTATTGGGATTAAAAACACAAGTCGTAACTGTTTTCTATGTCATTATTGCAACACTAATCTATATGAAATCATTTCCTGCCATTATATTACAGTTTTTAGTGGTAAGTATTTTTGCTTTTTATCTTGAATTAAAGCTAAACATACATACATACATATTTTATATTTCGTTATCAATATTCCATATAATTTCCATGAAACTCACTAATAATTGATTGGATAATTTCGTGCTTGTCTTGCTGCTTTTTTCTGTTTGATAAGTCTTTTTTCATTAATCATTATTTTAATATGCGGTGACAATTGCTTAGCTTGATATTTTTTAATACGCTTTTATTTTTTTATTTGCAAAATTGGCCAAAAAATATAGCGTAATATCGTAAATTTATTGTAAAACTTGCAATTCACACTAGTGATGGTATCGATATATGTATATCGATGGCTAATATATGCTTGCTAATCCATAAATAATTCATAAAAAACGTTGATCAAATCAATTTTTTTTCCTAGATTGCGACCTAATCGTTCATTAAATTATATTTATAATATAAGCTTTGGGAACAAATCTTATTTTAAGAAAATATAAATTTAAATAAATTCTAAAATCGTTAGAAATGTCGGATTATAGATCCACACTGTTTTAATATCTGTACATACATATGTTTTATGTGTGATCTGTAATTTTTTTTGCCCCACAGTATGACTGTCGTAGGAAGGCTTATGAAAACTTCTTTCATGGTACGGTTGCGAAATTATTTTGAAACCACACATTTTTATTTCGACTTTACGAGTACATATCTTAATGACTACGAACTTTGAATTTCATCATACTACAATCAATTTCATTTTTTGACGGAAGGCAAAAATCATTGGCGGGCCCAACTAGTTATTAATTTATATCAAAAACTATTATATCCATTTTTTGAAATAGTGCTCTTAATGTAAAAAGTAATTTGCAAGCTAAAGTTCAGAACCATTTCCATCACTGAGATATAATATTTACACTTGAACTTATCCCTTTAGACGGGCTGAGGTCGTACGCTACGTGCTTCGTCACAGGTTGTCCAATGATGTTGACATTTACTCGAACTATTCGGAAATATTAAATGATGTAACAAAATATTGAGAATTTTGAAGGATTAGATATGGTGAATATCGATCAAAATGAAGTTATATTTATTTGTAAATTTTATATGGTTTTCTTATAAAATACAGTCGATATAAAGATTTCTAGTACCTATATCAAAGATTAAAAAAAAGTTTTAACCTAGTTTTAAATAATATAAAATAACAAACGCGTCACATTTTAATGGATATCGAATCGAAATTGGATTTTATCTGGTGCCCTAATATTTTCTTTTAAAATGCGCCAAATTATTTAAAAAAATTGGTCAATATTTTCAAATAACATCTCGTCGCCTGAAATGCAAAAGGGGCAATCAATCATCACTTTACATAAGACATAAAAAACTTTAAAAAATGAAAGTATTGCGATTATAAATATGATTTCTTAACAATAGCATCCAACTGTAATGATGAGTTTAATTTTTTTTTTGCACAATAATATTTTTTTATAGGTGAGATACGCCCTTCTGAATTCGAGTTTTCAGAAACCGAAAAGATCTAACAACAAAAAAATTCTGTATCCCTAGCATTTACTAGTCGATGTATGCAAATGAGGGCCTTTTACACGTACGATCACACAGTCAAATGACTTTTTTAATTGTTAGCAGCTAAATCAGTACAAACGAAAGACAAATAAATAATGGTGTCGATTCGGGAATACGCGCCGACAAGGAGATATTTTACATGGAAAACGATTTATAAATGATACAAATCTTACAAATTTCCTTTACATCTTAAAATAGAATACTCGCAAAAACAAGGAAGGGATTTGCAACTGGCAGTGTGGTAGGTGACGGGGTCTAAAATTGTGATCTTTTAGTGAAAATAAATTATGAACTTTTAGTGAAAATTGAGACTAAAACGCAAATCTCAAAAACGTTAAGCTGGCCAAATTGTGTACAACCGTTAACTTTTTATTGCTGCATTAAGGACGAGGCATATCGAATCCGTCATACGTTGCCGTCTCCAATTGACATTAACATAACGACGGAAGAAGTTTACACAATGAGTACTTTATTGACGGATTTTTGCAACGAAATTTTATTTATTTGTTTTATTTTGTTGCATTTATTATGAAAAAAACCAACTGATAGCTGTCGAACTACTCAACGAACGTTAAAAGTTTAGTACTTTGCGTTGACGCAGAAGTACCGAATGGGACAAAGCTCATAAGAAAACCTGTATTTTAATTTGGTTGACAGTTGAATAAGACAGATTCTATGTGTCACGGCCTTTATTCGCTGAATCCAATAAGGATATATAAATTTGAAACTTTGGCTAGAACTACATTGTTTGGTGAGTCATAATATGTTGTTCGGCATATTTGACTTTGTGAAAAAAATCATATCTTTTAATACCCTTTTGAAATAGAAGGCACAAAATTTGTAAATACGTGTGCTTCGGATTATCACACTCAATTTTTTTTTTTTTTGGTTGTTGGGCCCTTTTTCGTTTTAGGCGAAAATCTACGCATCCTACTTTAATAATCTTGTGTTTTGTTTTCCAGTTATGCTCTGTTGTACTTTCTGTATTAAAATTTGAAATAAAACCAACACCATTTGCATACATAAGCACGTATAAAGTTACGTTGTCGAACTTCATTAATAATGCATGTTTTTATTCCAAATTCAATTAAAAAAATCATCTAAAATCTTTAAATAACATTCTCAATACAAATGAAAGTTAATAATTTTTTCATGTTCATGTAAGTACAACATGAAAAAAAACTTTTTAAGCACTTCAAACTGAGAAATAGAAATACTTTTCTAGCCCTTCTGCACGCCGATTGGAGCAACCAGTAAAATGCTGCAGTTGTTTGCCATTTTAAGAAGTAAAGATGCTAGCTCTATTAGCCGCACAACCTGGGCATTATCAGCCTTTACGAATTTTAGTAAGTATTCACACAAAACATTCAAATATATGTATGTATGTACTGGTTTTACTAACTTTCGAACTCCGCTTTTTGTCTTAGCTCGCATCTATACGGTTTTTGTGCAATCCCACGACTGGATGTTGTTGTCAAATTTCATGATTTCAACTTTCTTGAGTTCTTCCGTTTTCGTAGCAGCTTGTATTTATAAAAAGAAAACAAAAAAAGAATAAAATAGGATTTTTATTCAGTTTGATTACATATGTCCTAAATGTTTAATTTATACGCGGAAGATTTTAATAAACACAAACATGACGTTTTAAAAATAATGGGTTAATTATGTGTAGTAACTTAACTTCAGTTCCGAGAGAGTTCCTCAATTGCCAGAAATAGTACTATTTTGTAACTGAAAATAACTCTGCCGGTTGCAAAGCTCCTGAAGTTTGGTTGCTATCCATGATGGACCTACAAAAAATATATTTTTTTTTTTGTGAATAATCACCACCCCTACTATGAATGAAGGCGGACATTTTACTCCCTCGACATTTTTCTTTCCCCCGAACAACAAATTGTGAATCTCCTGCGAAATATGGCTACTATGTTTGGAATATGAGTGGATTTAGAAGTGGTCTGGAAAAAGAATATTGAGACACTGGAACTAACATGTGGCTGTTTAGAATGGGTAATTTTTTATCAATTTATTTTTATATAATGCATGTTGTAGTCCTTAGGAGATGCAAGTTGTCCACTGGCTCAGTTCTTGAATGTCAATAATAAAAGTACTGAAAACACAACTGAAAATTTACAGCTTTCAATAAAAAAATATGTATATACATATCTAGAACTTACATATATAACTATATATAATATATCACATATAACTAACAATACTTTCACTTATGCGAATTAGGTTCCATTTCATTCTAATATTTTTTTTCTGGAGAGCAACACTTTCTTTTGCCGGTATTATTCCATGCCGGTATGGCGTTATATTTCATTTTTTTTTATTATTCATTTATTTCTAAGAACGACACATCGTCTTCTTAATTTCAGAATAGCCTTTTTTCTCTGCTAAATCCATAAGCTCTGCTATTTTGTTGATCTGTATCTATTTTGCACGAAACATCTCCCATGCATTCAGTTACATCTGTCCAAACAAATTCGTAATGTCGTTTTCATTTTTGCGGGTCAGGAATGGGTTGGCAGCATATAGATAACTATATAATTAAAAGTATTTTGGACGGCCAGATCAGCAGCTAGCTCGTTTTATTTTAACTGTTCACCGCTACAAATCAAAGTGAACAAACAATAAAATGGCGAATAAATTCCCGTGAAAAACTTATTTGCAATTAGGCGCATATTTTTCGAAGTTGTCATATGTATGTTCGGGTGAACAAAACTGACGATAACGATTTTGTGAACAGGAAACAAATTTTAATCACGAAAAGGGTGAATTTAAAAATATGTTCTGGGACAAATTTCTTTACCATCGTTTCTTCTTCTTTATCATTTCTTAACCATTGTTTTCATATTGAACTATAATTTCCGGTACAATTTTTAAAGCTAAATTTCTTAAATATACTTTTAATCCGGTACGTAGTTTTATAATAAACTTTAATAACACTACAAATTGTTACAAAATATCGGGTTGTAAGAGAAATGTATACTCATGTCATTAGAAACTAATTTCCAAAGATTGCGCGTTGGACGTTAATAATCGAGCGCTAGAGTAGTTGATAAAGGTTGCCATTCACTGTACGGGTTATCACCGAAGTGCTTAATTAGAAACATGTTCCATTTGCAGCAAACTTCAGACATTAATGCAGCATGAACACATGTGTGTTTTTTTCAGAATCTCATTCGATATCTGGAACACGGCTAAAAACGAAAAATTAAATTCTATAGAAATGTCGATCGATATCTCATATCTCGTATAGTTTTTTCTGTTGTATCGCTTGTAGGTTTGTGTATTGGGCGACACTCAAAAATGGGGCCAGCGTCTGCAATAGATTTTCGTTTTTTGCCCTTCAGGAATGATTTTTGTGGTACTCACGATTTTTTCCAATTTTACAGACTCTTATTCGATTTTTCTAATCTTTCAGTATTTTTCTGTAGGCAAACATAATTTTTTGTGGTTTCTGAATATATTCTGTTACTAATTTGTTTAGGATTTTGTGGAGTTTTTGGTCTTTTTAAGTTTTTTTATTTCTAAGTGGATTCAAATACTGGATATAGCTAGTAACTTGAACCATAAATTTAACAAAAGAAAAATTATCACACAACTTATTGAACATATTTTTCTCTAATTTTTGAAAGGTTGTACTTTTTACACAGAACGTACGACCAAAATCTTTTAATTTTTACCAAATTTAAGTTTGGCTAGAGCATTACGTATAGCAGCTGGACCATCCCAATAACCATTTAACATGACGTGCCAGTACAATGGAGGCATGATAAATTTCTTCATTAAGAACATGGTATAACGTTCCTTATTTTGGGCAACAGGGAAAGTTTCCAAGGGTTGTAAATTGTAATCGAATTCAGCCAAAATGCAAGTGTTATAACCGGTAACCAAGGGACATGAGGCATACCCATCATAACAGTCCTTCAACGAATTGCCATTTATTACAGCCAACATATTGCGATAAACCACAGGAGACTGTGCAGCTATTGTTTGAAAATACTGGTTTGAAATGGGATGTTTTAAATGTAATAACTACAAAACTTCATACCAACTGCAGCAACTGTTTTGGAATTGGGAGAAGCTGAGCAATCGCCTATGGCGAATACATTGTTATATCTTACATGTTGCATGGTTGATTGGTTTACTTCCACGAAACCTGCTTCATTAACTAGATCACGACATTTGGCTAATTCAATGGGAGTGCTCATAGGCGGCACAACATGCAAAAGAGAATACTGTAGAGAAAAATTAAACAGATTTTATACAGTAACATGTAGAATCAAACCTGTGTTTCAAAGATTTCGTTGGCTTTATCAAGATTCTCAAATACAGCAATGTCTTTGTCAGGTTTAACCTCAATAAGGTTTCGCCTGGTGTTAACTTGAATGTTGCGCTTTTTGATAACGGGCCACAAAGCATCTGCGTAATGTTTGACACCAAATATTACGGGCAGTGATGTATTATAAATTACATTAACATCGTTGCGTTTATTTGTCTACAAAGACCAAACATGTTTCAAATATTTTCTTAATTTGAAAATTACCTTTCTCCAGAAATGTTCAGCAATGTACGCAATTTTTTGTGGAGCTCCAGGACATTTGACTGGTGTGTTGGGAAAAGTGAATATGGCATTACCCTTTTCGATATTACGCAGAGCGTTATAAGTGCGTTCGACATATTTTGGTGAATAGATCGAACAGATTTTACTATTGGGCATGGAAAGACCTTTTATCAAACCGGGAATCTGAAAAGTACATTTAATTTTTTTGTAAAATTTTTTTTATTTAAAAAATCTGAAAAGAAAATCTTAAACATTTTAAATTAACATTCCCGCTATACCCACCTTATCATAATATAATTGCATACCAGTGGCTATCAAAAGCATATCGTATTTAATCTCATTGCCACCGGATGTTGAGACAGTATTGACTTTGGGGTCAAAATGAACGACTTCCTCTTTAATCCATTTAACCTGTTTCGGCAACACATCAGCCATAAGTCTGTAAGAGTCTTCTAAACGTTTCATACCACCGCCAATTAAGGTAAATAATGGTTGATAGTAGTGTTTCTTTAATAAAAACATTATTAATAAAAAAAAAGTTCTGTTTGCGTTGCAACTTACATCCGCTGGATCTACAACAATGACCTTATTTTTGCCCAATTTTGAAGACAATTTGGCAGCCAAGGCGCAACCACCAGCACCACCGCCGACAATAAGAACTTTACATCTGCAATGATGAAAAATTGTGATAAAATGGAGTAAGAAATCGATTTAACTTAATCATCATTTGGTCAATTTCGAAAATTTTGCATCTACAAAACCACCTTCTAAACTACTCTGAGATATTATCAGAAAAATAGGGCAAATTTTGTTTTTAATGAGTAATGTAACGGAAAAGCAAGTGTAAGAAATGTGTCTGGCTCTTTTGTTGAGGAAAATCATTGCACTAAACTATCGACTAGTGAAAGATAAAGGTAAATTGAATCGGGAAGCAAATCGGAAGATGACCCAATAAAATGGTAGAATAATGAACGGCCTGCAAGTATAGTCTTTCATTAGAAATGATAGGGTTTAAATTTTCAGTAAAACAACTAAGGTGTGATATACCAACGTAATTCTTGCTTTATTTTCGAGCTTGGGCAATGCAGTTTTTTTTGTAATAAGATACTGTTCCACTATGGGCTCTTTCAAATTTAAAAAACTATCATTCTTAGTAAAAGGCCCTATAAATCCTTAAATGAACTGTGAAAATTTTTTTAAATTTTTTGGGCATTAAGGGGTAGTGTCGAAATCGCCAAATTGAATAGTGCTTTATTATTAACAAAAGTTTTTGATCTATTCGTTTTTCTTCTAGCCGTTGAGTTAGAGTAATAACAGTATGTTTAAATAATAGCAGTGCATTTTTAAAAGATAACATGTAGTATAATAAAGAGTACGATAAGAATACAATAAGAAAATCACGGTAGTGTAAACTTCGTTCTTACCCAACAGAAAAATCTGAATTATATGACATTTCTCAAATTCAATTTTCATTATTAGTTGGGTTAAATAGATGTTTACGGTACTAACTCAGTAGAAAAGCACAAAAAATGCCGCCGAAGTGCGTGGCGGCACAGAAAATGCATTTCAATCTACTAGTGTCTACTACTTAAAATTCTGAAAATTAGTCTATAAATAAAAAATCTTTTTTTCGAACTTAAGCCTAAAATGAGAATTATTCATTTAGTAGCATTAAGTTTTTTTAATTGTAACTTTATCACAATTATAAAATAAAAATTATGCATCGAATTTGAAATGTGTTCCTAAAGTTTGCATCTAATTCACACAACTCATGTAACAATAAGTATTAAAAAATAATTAAAATTTGCCTACAAATTTTAACAAATCCTCTCAAAATCAAAATGTATTGAAATAAATAAATAAATAAAAATAAATCATACCAACACGTAAGAAGACTTTTCTGACGACAACCTACTTAAGTCAGAACAAACATTTTCGTAATCTATAGAGAATATTATTACAACTTTATTTTTGATATGCAGCAGCACCAACACGATTTCTTCTGATTAACAAATTTAAAACGCAAAATATTTTATGATTCAACATGCCGACAACAACTTTATGTACATATGTATTTTCACAAAAACAAAAAAAAAAAACAATTTCGCCAGTATTAATTAACATTGTGTAGTCCACAGAAAATAAAATTAACGAATAAAGTTCAAATGGATGATTAATCTGAGGTTAGCTTTAGTTGTACATATACCGTGATTTAGAAATAAAAATGAAACTATTGGCAATGGTTTGCAAAGTAAACAAAAAACATGGGC
Source organism: Phania funesta (assembly GCA_963932375.1). Taxonomy (NCBI): domain Eukaryota; kingdom Metazoa; phylum Arthropoda; class Insecta; order Diptera; family Tachinidae; genus Phania; species Phania funesta. The sequence continues at coordinate 74,629,745 of OZ010656.1, forward strand.
TTTCATTAACTGTCATAAACAATTTTGGCAAAATGAAAACATTTTAGAATGTAGAACGACTAAATTCAGTCTTTTTGATCTGGTTGTTCCTGAAATTCCGCACGTTTCCACTCGGAGTATAGCACAGGGTAGTAAGATTGCGTTTATACCTCAATAACTATGTAGATATACGCATCGGCTCATGCCATATGGGTATTAAAAGTTCTTGAAACAAAAATCTTAACAATCTTTGATGTACCGAGTATTCCATCCCGGAAGTGAGTTGTGTAAAAAAAGTACATAACTGAATATTAAAAAAAAATTAAAACTCAATTACTTACTCATGTTTTTCGGATAGTGATGGCGAAGCTGAAAAACTTCTTAAAATCGTTAAGCCAAGATTTGTATTTAATGCGGAAGCATTTTTAGCAGTTATCGGTAAAGCTTTATTGTAGAACCTGCATATAACACTCATTTCTGCGTTATAGAGTTTAAAAGATCAAGTTTTAATGAGTTTGCGTTAATTTTACTCCTATTTATTATAATAATTTTTAACTCTTTTCCTTATTAGATAATTAAAAGAAGTTTTTCCTTGTATTGTTTTGTTTCTTACGTTGGTTTCCAATGTATTTCCCTTTCTACGGTTTTCAATTAACTAAAATGCACACACATACACACATGTATGTACATATGATTAAGATTACAAGTTGAAAAGACTGAGCTGTTTTGGGGCAGAGTGGCCTTCCTTGGATTCTGCCGGCTATTTTGTGACAGTTTTCTACACACGTATTTTGTACTCTCTCGTTGCAATTGGAGTTTAATAAACAGGGATGGTAAAGTTAGTACAATCTTACCCTTTAATCATTGGTACTAAATATCGCTCCTTTGCTCAAACAACGTCAGAACTGAAAAAATTCCTTTTCGGAGTTAATGTTGCAGACTTATTTGTTATGTCATGCTTTATATTGTTTATAAATTTCATCTTTTATACTTTCCACGTTTGAAGAGAATATGACGTTATTATGTGTAAGTAGTGGAAGCAAATGGAAAACTTCAACCCCGCTGATCTCGAAATAGCGTTTATTGAGTTCAATGCTGTTTTAGTAAATGACCGATATGTATTTGCAAATTTTCTCAATATATTATTTTGAATTGATAGGCAGTCCATTATTATTGTTAGGTTGTAAACAGTTGTTTGCACTTTTTTTCTTTTTTGCAAACAATAACACAATTATAGCGTCGTGCTAAAACTTAGATTGCTTTAGTAATAGAATCCAGGGGGACCCGAACATATGCAAATAAATTCCAGCTTAATAACTCTACTATCATATGTTAAAACGATTCTATACATATGTACAAATGAATTCAAATGTTCTACTTGTGATTAGATATAAAGAATTTATATTAAACATACAAAACTTAGAAGCTCGTTGGTACGAAATTTGAGTTTTCTCACATTCTCATTCCTAATAATAACTTCGACACATCCATGGAAAATATAAACTTCAAAGTTATAATATTTTCAGCATTAAAAATGTAGTATTTTCTAGAGTTTTAATGAGTATTTCGAACCGTCATCCTTTGTCAAGTTTGGTTTAGAGACAATCTGCGTTCAGTCTTCAGTGTAATTATTCGTTATAAATAGGTTTTGTAGAGCAGTTATTGTTCGTCCTAGATTCTTTCTCGTTTTTAATCATATATGTGTGTTGCATTTCTTGAGCAAGTTCGATAGTCTTTGTGTTGATTTTCCAGTGTATGTTAAAGTTGTCTAGGTTTTCCCTTAGTTTTCGTTGTAGTGTTTTCTGATACTTTGAAAGTCTTTTTTGGCTTTGTATACAGTGTCTTACATGTAACCGTTATATGCAGCTATGGTATATATCGAATTCAGTTCTTTGTTGTCAGTAATCAATAACGTCTACCAACCTGTACAAGATACACCCGATCTGCGAGCTCTACCTGGTTACACCTGATGGCCACTTACCCGAAAGCATTTTTTGATGTATTTATTTTATAACAGTTTTTGGAAGGCTCAAAAATGTGAGGAGAACATGAAAAAACCAATTTTTTTTTAAAGTTTTCATACAGTCAAGTTTGTATATGAAGAAAAATTAACTGTGATCGTCAAAAACTTTAAAATTCGGATTAAAGCTTTGCCGAATTTTTCTTATCTTACCTACTGAATTTAGAAATTGCCACTTAAATCAGAAAATTTCAATAACAGTTATTGTTACGCCATAAATTAAGGACCGATGCTGATAAATTTGCCATGAGTTTTCGAAATTATTTGTTAAGAAAATTAGTACTTTTGATGTCACTAAGGTTTTGTGTAGAAAAACGTATCGTGCAATCTACAATAGCACTGAATTATCCATTCCTGATCACAAATAAACATATGACTTGTTGCTGCCCATTTAATTCAGCGTTGCCAAATGAATACAGAATTCGCAGATGTAGTTTTAGTAGCAGCACTTAAATAAGTTCAAATTGTTTAATTATGTGCAACGTATTACCACAGATTATAACGTATTACTATTGTCATATGTATATAATATATTTTATTTGCAACTTAGATACTACGTAGAATTATGGGAACAAATTTAATTTAGCGAAGCACATCTTAAACGGGGTTTGTATATAGTGCAAAAACTGATTTTTATAAAAAAATTTTGAACATAATACATTTTTTTTATTTACATTGAACCCAATGCAGGCCTTATAACTTAGAAATATTGTGTACACTGGCGTTTGTTAAATTCTAGATGGATGTCAAATAAAAAAATATATTCTTGGTTCATATAATTTTTTTTATTTGAATAATTTTTTGCGTACTTTTCTAATGCAGAAATCTCTTGAATGTGCGTTAAAAATTCTTAAAACTTATAAATCTCGGTACACAACAAACACGGAATTCTAATAAAAAAATTGTAACAAATCTGATTTGGCCTTCAAAAGAAAAAAGTTGTAAACAAAACTAAGCATGGATAATTTTTAAAATTCTTTCACTACCAGAACAACTTTCTGACGTAATAATACTTAAACGAAAGATATTTTTGTATATTTTGAAATTCTTTAAAACTATATTTTGATCTTAACACGTTGAGTGCCACGTCAGTCACCGGTGACTGACACCGACAATATTTTCGCACTGCTGTAACTCGCGCGGCCTAACGGGGAAGTCGCTATAAAACCGCGTGGCATTCAACGTGTTAAGGTCCAGCCCCGAAAAATGCCAAAAACCAGTTAAAATAACTTTGTGTTTTCTTAATAACTAAGAGATCACGAAAATATGCATATATCTGAACTATTGGTAAAAAATAACGATTAAATTTACAGCAACATAACTGTAAAAACAGCATATCCATTTTTAAGCAATAAAATGAGAATTTTAAGTTTCTGCATTTCATTAAAATTTTAACTACATCTACTTAGAATTTCAATTAAACGAAAGTGAAATTTAATTTCAAACACAACGGAAACTATTTAGAAAATACTTTCGTACTAACTTTGCTGATTGCACTGCCTCAGAACAAGAGCAGCGATTTCATTGCGTTGCAAACCTTTTAAAACGTTAATGGCCAAATAAACTACACATGCGGTTTTACAGACGCGCCCTTTCCGTTTGAAAATAAAAGACACGGTACATGATTCGTACAAACATTAATTTTTCTGTTTTGTTTTGCTTTTAATAAATGCAAGAAAAGATTGTTTTGCGGCGATTGTGTTCGCTACTCTTTTAAAACGAAGGATTCTATTACTATATTCCCTACACTCAACCCTTCCACAAAAATCGTAGATTTTTATACAGCTCCATGATGTTTCCCCGTCCATTCTGCTTCTACATCTTCGCTCTGCAACATTTTCATTGAAATGTTTAAATTTAGCACTAGATAGCACAAACAGTTTGACAAGTATTCAACATGTATCACAAATATCAGAAATTTTGATTTTCGTACAAGCATGCTTCAAACATTTCTGCAAACAAACGAACACCTCGTTAAACAACGCAACAGGAATGTATAACGTTAAATTTTGGCTTGATTGTCAAACCGCTTGTGTAGTTTATTTGGCTCTTTACTTTTTTAAGTAAACATTACCAAATATAGCAACTGTTAATACAAATATTAACCGTAAAGCAAAAAAAAGAGACGTTTGTTTTAACTAACAATTTTTTTAATAGAAATATTTTACTTCCGAGTGTTCTCATAAGTATGCATACATACATATATATGTATATGTATGTATGTGTTTATTTGTTTACTTCCAGATAATTATATATTAACTAAAGATTTTATGAAAAAATCTTTAACGTGTTGGTTCCTTAGCATTAACAGCTACTCGTAACTGCCATGAACACATTTTATGATCCGGTCCGTAGCTCGGAAATAACTTGTTGCCTGCTGCATTTATATGCGTTTTATACACGTTTATTAATTTTATTTTTTACTCATAAAACCATTTATTTCCTTTGGAGGCGTGTCACTAAACTACATACGTATGAATACATATGTATGTATACTGCATAAAATGTCAAATAAATTTTTTGTGTTCTTTTCAATAATGGAAAATTTGTTCTAGCTGCTGGTTTGAAGCCGTCATTACAAAATATCGAAATGAGAGAGAGATAGAGAAATTTTCCAATAACGACTACTTACATTTTATTGTCCATTAAGCAGCAGTGTATTTTGTTCTTAAATAAAGACGCACTGAATTTTTTTTTGTTTTTAGGCTTTCAATATATTAACGTGCAAGTTGGGGTGACATGTATACATATCGTCACGCGAAATGCAAAAGGGCCTAACAAAAAAAAAAAAAAAATAATAAAAATTAAGTTTTTGACTGATAATGGCATTAAAAATGATTAGCATTTTATTTTCGAAAATAACGACTTTATTAATGAAATTGAAGTGGCCATAACAACAAGTGATTTTTTTCACAAGTCAAAAGAGCCTAACTACATATTAGGCTGGACCAAAGAAATTAGTTTTTACTAAACTTTCATATATAAATGTGTGCGGTAATATTAGCGCACCAGGCAACAATAAAACAAGTTAACGACTGGAAACAAGGTTGCCAACTTAACCTTTTTGATGCTTGCTTTTTATTAGCCTTACATTTTTTTAGTTTGTAGATTATTAGCCCTCTTTTAAAATTGACTTAAAAATACATTTCAAGCTTCGCACTACAATGAAAATGGCAACGTCATTTTATCTAATGTTTATGACAATTAAACATACAATAAAATGAATTGAGATGCTGCACCCTCTGTCATTGAGAGAAAAAGCAAACTAATAAATTTTCCATCACAGCTTGTAAAATTGCACAAAATACTTTGAGCAAAAGTTCATCGTTTAAACCATACCTTTGCTTCGCGATTATGAATCCTAAAACGCTACCTTTTAATGCGACCAGGTAAAATAATAATACGAAAAATGACACTAAAGATGGCACATAGCCGAAACCGGGTTGTCTCCAAACCAAACTTGACAAGGGATGACGGAAATTCGTTTAAAAAATCCGCAAATAAAATATTTTTTACTTATTAACTAATTACTTGTTACTGTACAAAAAAGTCAATATGATGCGTGTCCTAGCATATGATACGACAGGAGTGATTTATTCTAAAACTAACATACAACATGAATATCACATGTTCAACTTTCGAAATTACGTATGGAAAGATTCAAAATCTTAAAGAACAAATTGGCAACATCTCCAAGTTTTAAAAATGAAAAAAAGAGAGATATACTTGTTTGTTGCTTTTTAAACTTACATTTAGTATGAAAAGTAAAAAATGGAATTTTTAAGATTTGTATAATTTTGTTTTTGTGTTCCATGTAAAATTTCACCTTGTCCACGCGTATTCCCAAGGCCCCGATTGCCTAAATCGATTAGTAAATGTTAGGCTTACAGTACTTTTTCTAAAATAGTTCCCAGTTGTTAGGTCTTTTTGGTTTCTAAAAACTTGATTTCAAAAGGGCTTAACCCACATAAGTTACAAAAAAACAAATTACTTTTGTATCAAAAAATTAACTCTTTATGGTATGAAAAAAACATAATTAAACTCGCGACACCTTTCGTTGTAATAAGTTTTTTATAAAATGAGGATTTGCACTTTTGCATTCCAGGCGACGATATGTAGCTTTATAAGTGACTTGTTTTTTCAATCCATTTATTTTTTGGAAAAAATTTGTTTGTATTTATGTAACAAATTTAACAGGATTTTCTTCCATCACACGTACGAACGAATAAAAGAAGAATACCGACGAACATAAATTTCCAAGGCAATCCGACCAAAAAATCATATAACACTTGTGAAGGCTTGCATCTAGTTTAGGGCTTGCATCTAGTAAGTCCAAAGAGGCCTAGGAATTTTAAAATATAATTTAAAATAACAAAAAAGTGAAAAAAAAACAGCAGCAGCCGATATTTTGTGATTTACAGAGCACCGAAGCTTTTATATACTGTGATGTGTGTGATATTTCTAAAATTTTGAGTAAAAATGGGCTGAAATTGGTATCATTGGTATCATGGCGGTTATATTTCTAGAAAAGAGAATACGAAAATAACTACTTTACCGTATCGTTTTGAAGTAATCTCAAGGTATAACTATAACTTGAACATTGCTAAAAAAAAATGTTTTGTAATCGAAGCCGGTGTTCGAAATGCCATCAGGGACGAAATCTTGCGCCCGCCTTAAGGTCGGAACCTATATAGAAGTGTCGTCTTGTAACTTCAACTGAATCCCAATGGACTGAAAGTTTTTGAACATATCGCACCGTAAATCAATAACGATCACAAAAATTTATTTCTAACATGCACAACTTTAAAAGATGCATCCGAAATAATGTTTAGGTGAAACAAAATTTGCTCGCATACGCACTGTCTTAATGTACTTTTTAGTTGACGGAAGTGACAGGAAAGTAGGAATAACTGTATTTTTTCTTTAATTAAAGCAGACAGTGATTTAAAAAAAAATTTTTTTTGCAGTCGTGCGAGGTTTGTTCTGGAAAGTGGTTTATGAAAAATCCCGATTTTGATAAATTTTAAGTTGGGACTGTTTTTGATTTAGGGTGCGATATGTACAATGTCACAATAGTTTTGATAAGCTTTTCTTACCATGATATTCATGCAGTCTACTTCCGATGTACATATATTAATACTTTGGATGTTTTGGTTGCTTGAGAATAACATTTCCTCCTCCTCTAGACAACTTGCTGGTGTAATTCTAATTTCCTGGTAGCGAAAATTTTAGGGGAGAATCTCAGATCGTACACTTTATACGAGTTGATAATAGTTAAAATAGAGAGAATGTTATTGGATATATAAATAATTTGGAATTACCACAAGTACATTTTAATCCAAAATTGTACGATAGGCTCTTTCAACATTTCGTATTTTGCCATATTTTCTTCGTTGGAAAATTTTAATCGGGAAATTTAATGTGAAGAGATGATTAGTTTACATAAACAAAAGTAAAGAATATTTTTAGAAATTATATGTTTTCACGATCAAAATGTATTTAGATTAATATGTATTCAGGGTCTTAATTTCGTTTGCCATTAACTTTGTCACAAAGATGCGTACTCGAACCAAAAATAGGAGAGGTTAGGTAAGTGGGCGTGGCAATATCGTATACCTGAAAAACTATTATATCTGGTTTACATGGTAGCCTGCTGCACGCAGGTAAGTAGGGTAATGAGTAATAAGGTAATGTAAAATAAGGTAATCAAGTAAGGTCTGAATGACCCCGTTTTGACTATTATATCTAGAGTTTTAACTGTATGACTATCGAAGCAGTGGGCGTATCGACTTTAAAATAAATTACATGATTTTGCAGTTAATACTTTAATAAATTCGACTAATAAATTGAGACATGAAGTTGGGTTACGTTAAGTGCGTGAAATAAAGACAGTTTTGCTTTTAAAATATACTTTTTTTCTGCTATTAATTTCATTTATTTTCTTTTCAGATTTTAAGTTCTCCGCATGCCTTTGGGTACCTAACAAACTATAGGGGTAAGTAACATCAATCTTTATTATATTTTCTGTTCAAATAACAAAATCAATTATAGTTACCAGTTTTCACTAAGAATTTGTTGATTTAACTGCTTCATATAGGAATGTATGTGAAAAAAGGCACGTCCATTTTCAAACTATATAGACTTTGTGCCGTCAACTTAATTAAAAATTTAAACAAATGTACCTACATTCGTATGGGCGAATACTCTTAATAGACACATGAACGGGTAATTGGAAGTTAGCAGTCAGAGGCAAAACTCTCTGTACATACGAGTATGTATGTACAAGTAAAAAATGTCTTATTCATTTAGATCCATCACAAATGTTCGAATATTACCCCAGACTTGGGATTACAAATGAATGAGACAATTTGAAAGCTTTTGTCGTGACGTTTTTGGAGGTAAATATAGTGATGGCAAGATTAATTGAAAGCGATTAATAATCGATTATGTTGTTGTGATTAACGATTATATTGTATCGAAAATTTGCCTTTCGATTAATCGAGGATTGATTGATTATTTTTAAAAAAATAAAAACAAATACATAATAACTAAAGGCCTATAATATGGTTCTTTTTGGCATAAAGCTAACATATTTGAGGCAGTTTAAGCTCCGGTATAGGAACAATCATCTTTATGCTGTCAACATAAAAAACGATTAGATTAAAAAAAACTCCTTTTCCAAGATCCATTAGGCGCTATCTATATGTTACTTATGAGAGACATAAGAATCTTAATGGTTGAAAAGGCCTGTTTGACATCAGTATTGGAAGTGGAAGGGACACGTCTCCTCCTGATGTTGAAGTCAATTTGTGGTCTTACCACGATACTTTGGCACACAAGCGAGAAAGAAAGGAAAATGACTCTCAGCGCTCCAGTTCTCGAATTAAAACGAATTGTGGTTAACACATGGGTTGAAATGAACACAGTGTTTGACTTAAGTTGAGTTGTCTACTGGCCACCCAAAAATAATAGGTTGCCCATAATAGTATTATTTGGCAACTGAAATTAACAGCTGTCAGTTGTTGCCATCTGTAATATATTTTCGGACAACTGGTCACGCAATTGAAGTTTGGTTGCTAACCATAATCTATTTTATGATTGGATCTTCTGTACCCTCAGAGCGCTTTCTGACCTACGCAGGCGCACCGCTATGAAAAAAAACAGATTGACTTTATTAGCTTTTTTAACAAAATGAACTGAAAAAGCCTCTTAATCTCTGAACCAAACAAAGAGTTTTAATAACCTTTTTTTGTGCAATACACTGTAAATAATTTTCGATGTTATTTATTATAATTTTCAACCTGGGCTAATTTAGTCCCTCCTCTAATTGCAATTAATTAATTCTGAATTCGATTAATCTTCGATTAATAATTTTTTATCACTAGCCAGATGTCATTAAAACAGTTTTGAACGATGCAGCGGATTGCTTTGTCGTGGCCTTATATTCTTTAGTTTTATTTTTATATTTAGTTGCTCATTCTTGTGTGCTGCTCTAGAGATGGAGCCACTACCAATATTAGAAATAAACGATTAAAAATAAACGTTTTATTGAAGAAACATTTTTTTGTTTTATTAGAAATCTTTCAAAACTTTTTCCAAAAGTTTACATCCGCGCCTGCTATTTTAACAGACATTTAACTTCCATGTATTGAAATATTAAATTAAAAGCCAATGTTCGCAGGATCGCCTTTAAAACCTCTCAAAACGCTAAGACCTCTAACTATTTTTAACGTTAAGCTAAATTACTTGCACGACTTTGCATTATTTCACAGGGAGATGTTTACTTTTGAACAAATTGAGAAAATAGCCGAAAACGGTTTGTCTCCAAACTAAACTTGACAAGGGATGACAGAAATTCGTTCCAAAATTCTACATCAAAACACCCTGTCGAAATATCAAATCAAGAATGGTGCTAAGTCACCTTCTCGAGAGAGCAGACGAAGAGGGAATGTCTAATACAGTAAATGAATTATATTACGACCTGTTTGAAATGTTCCACCGTCCTATTGAAATCCCTTAAAGGCCTCTCACACTAGAGGATTGAGTAAAACCAATTCCCAAAACTTTAAATAAAATGAGAAAGTATTATAGTGTAAAACATGTTATGAAACTGATATAAATACTAATGGGAATTTGACAGACGTATGACACTCCTCATTTTCTGAAAACTTTAGATTTTCCTCTGCAAAAATCCCCGGAATATCTTATTTCGGAGGCGGCTAATTACAGGCGACAACAAAATTTAAAGCGTAAAATATCGACTTTTTAAATTGTGAGTATCTGGCACGTCATTTTGCTGAAACGATTTTTCTCTCAAAGCTCGTAAATACAACTTACAATTGCCAATATTGAGGCTCTAATTGATGAAATTCTTCACACAAAAATGCCAGAATATAAAAAAAGTATCTTTGTCGGTTTTGTTTGTAGTTGTCGTAGTGCATTGATTTTGCATCAGTTTCAATGAAAAAAGTATAAGATTGTCTTTTCTATTTTTATATTTTTACGCACTCGTACATACATACATATGTAAATATTTCCAATTAAGCAGCGGCATGAAAAGGCAGTATTAGCATTTCAGAGCGCCTTATTTTGCTGACGTATGGCCTCTATATTCAAACCTATTGTTGTAATTGTCATTACTGTTTATGGGGTTTTTACGATTATTTTGATTAATTTGTCACATAATCGAACTAGAATTAATTTGTTGATTGAAACAAAATAAACGATTGTTAAGCATTTACCGAAACACTCACTCCAGACAGGAAGACACTAATATCAGACAGAATCTCCTGGTCAAACGGAACCCTGCCACAGCTGCCCGGGATAATTAAATGTTTCACAGACGGCTCTAAGCTAGGGAATTAACGGGTTTGGGCATTTTTTTATTAAGGAACCAGTGACTGAAATATACTTCAGACTTCCGGATCATAATACAGTTTCCCAAGCGGGTCTGTGCCAACCTTAAATGACTAAATAATGGTTCACATCTTCTTGGACAGCCCAACAACAATATGGGCAATTAAATCCGATAGGCTTAGATCCAGGACGATTAGGGAATGCGAAAAGGCGATAAACGACTACCCAACGCATGGCAGAAGTAGATTACTTATAATTTAGGTGCGGGTTGACTATGGAGTGGACGGAAACGAACGAGGCAACGGTCTGCCAATTAAGGGCAGAGAGCTACAGGATGGAGGCTTAAGTGGTGCAAAGCCGCTTGAGGCCACGATGACCCAAATGGGGATAAAACAAGTAGGTTGCTGAGACTAAGCAAATCTTGTACTCGAACTTACAGGCTCATATACATCATATAGGATATAGAGGGCATGTAGGGTGAATATCGAGACGATGTAACACTTCCTATATCACACCCCGGCTACTGGACGTGTCTCATTTGGGAGGCATTGACTGGCAACTATGTAAAAGTTTTGTTTAAGGAACAGATTACCTATGAAAGTTGGAAACTTTTCCAACGCACGAATGGCTTATCCTCTTAGCCTAACCGGTTGCGGTTAACCGTATCATGAAAAAACAAAACAGGGAAACAATCGTTCTAAGCGATGACGCTTATTTGCAATATGATGGCTTCGTTAATCGTCAAATTAGGGGTTCAAAAAACCAAGTTGTTGTCGAATAATGTCACAAGTTTTGGACAGGGTCTTCGGCTGTAGACGTCCTTAGACCATACTTGTTGAAAGATGCGCCCTATTGTGCAGTGATTTTTACTGGTGCTCGATAAAGCGGAATGATATGCAAGTTTTTACTGTCCAAATTGTGTGATATTGATGTGAACGAGATGATGCGACATGCCATGCTATGCATGCTGCATCAACGAAATTAAAATAACATTTAACATGTTAACATAACCCTGCTTTATGTACTTCATATTTTATTTTATTAAAATCCTTTTTATAATTTAGGACAACCTTTACAACTTTAAGAACTCGCATTTTTCTAAAGGTACCAATCAGAGCCCCTTTTTCTCTATTACCACTCTCGGTAGCTTATAACCCAAATACCCTCACACTGAGTGTCACAAGTTAACACATACAATATGCCCCTACCTATTTGTATATTTTTTGATGAAAGAAAAGAAGCCGATAAAATGCCAAGATATTTTATGTTTCGTGACGCAAAGTGGTACAATTATTAAGACTTTCAACGCATCTGATTTATTTTCTTTCAACTACCAAGAGCCACTTAAGAATTCTTGTGCTTGTATTTGTTTAAATTAATATTTTTTTTGTTTGGAGTATACACGAATGTCTGTCTGCCTACTGTTTCATTCTTGCATTGCAATTGTTGAAAATGAAATTTATTCTAAAGCTACTTTAACGAAAAAAAAAAAACTGATGCAAATTCTGTCTGTCTGTTCAGCGTAGGGATATACATACTCGTACTTTTTCTAGAAATGAACGGATTCTTTTAGTTTTGATGGAATGCGCGAAGGTTTCGTGGATAAATTGACAAACCCTAACTAAATTTGATTTTTGTGGATACTCATTTAAATTTAAAGGACATTAAGGAAACTCATCATAACTGTTAACTCTTGCATTTGTGCAACGTGTTTCCAGTGTTTTACAAATATTAATATGGCGGTCAAGAGGCTTCTCTTAGTGCACATTTACAGTGTTTGTCATGCCTCGGTCTTGCCGTTGACATATGTTCTCGTTGATCGCGCTACCTTGATGTATTGCTACCAGGCGAGATCAGGAACCCAGTCCGCAAGACTTGTGTGGGACTTGAAAATGGAAGAAGATAGGACGTCCAAAGTTCGAACGGTAACGATATCAACACTGGAACCACGGGAAGTATCAAATCTGGGGCGCAGTCTGGTTCCTCCGGTAGTGCGCATTATGACTGTGGTTTATACAAATGGCGCGAAGGCCTTAGTGCAGGTTCAATGTAGCGTTGCACTGCAATGCAGGCTATCAGGGGGAACGGTTCTTCAAGAGATTTTTTCATAGTTACCTTTTTTAAAATAATCTTTTTAAAGCAAAATTTAGTTCAAATGTTTGGAAGTGTATGTAGTTTTTTTCGTTTGCTTTCATAAATCTTGGCATTGAAAATTACCCTTCAATTAGCGTGTCTGTCTACTGGACCTATAGAAAACAAAACGTTAAGCGGTTTCAGATTCAGATCTCTTATAATACTTATCAAAATGAAAGTAATCTTTCGAAAAGTTTTCCTTATGCTTAACTTTGTTAGTGTTTTATTGCTTTTTCTTGACCTTTTTTAACTCAATTTATTAAATTCTTCAAGCACGAGCAAAAAGAAGGGAGTGCAACAAGTTAAAAAAAATAGTGAAGTGAGAGCGTGTCTTAATAGGCTCTAGACCATAAGAGACAAATTTATAAGAGCGAAGTCTACAATAACTTTTTTAATCAGGTGCAGACAATCTGCTGTTATGCCGGAATTTATCACGAATTCTACCAGGAACATAAGTAGCATATTTGACATGAGAAATTTGGCCAACATTCAGTAAATAGTCAACAGGTACACTCAACAAAATTCTACGTTTGGTTATTAAGGAGAACCACCAATTACTCAAGCGTTTTCAAAGTGAAATGCTAATGATTAAGAAGAATTTCGCCTAACTTTTTACGGAAAGGAAAATGTAAGAATTTTTGATTTATGAAAATAGAGTGGCAGCTATTTTGTAGGAGAAAGTTAAGAAGATACACATGGAGAAATTTGATTGCCATTTGGAACAACTCCAAAATAAGGAATTAGGTATTAAATTAAATAAGAAGTAGTTTGTAAATAAGACAGCCGTAGATATACTAAGTGAGACTCAGGATGTTCTTCCACTCGGCCATAAACATGCCTTGCTTATTGGAAAGAAGCAATTTCTAATTTTTAATGTAATTGCTGAGGGAAGGATATTATTCAGACTATAAAAGCAAAAGGGGGACTGGAGGTAGCTAGAACAAAATGATCTGTAATAGTGGACAGTCAATTAAATGAAATGATATTAACAGAAATAGAGTAGCGAAATATCAAGAAGCATAAACGAAACATGACACTGAAGATGGCACATAGCCGAAACCGGTTTGTCTCCAAACCAAACTTGTCAAGGGATGACGGAAATTCGTTCCAAGAATCTACAAGAATAAAAGCATTTTTACATAAAAAACACCTTCAAGGTTGAGGAATTAAATAAATTTTAATAATATTGTTCAGTTATTTTCTAAATTTCGCTACGGTTCCATCTATCTTACTAAATAAGCGGGTATATATGTGTGAAGCGAATTCTTTCGTATCAGTTTTGTTAGAATTATGAAGAGTAGAATTGCTAACTGGAAAGTATCCTCTTCTTTGATATAATATCAAAGTACATAACATTTTAATTCGTAGTTGTGTCATACGTGATTTTAAGCATTCCAAACGAATAAACATTTTGAATTTTTGACAATTTTGAACACAAAACAAAATTTAAAACTACCTGCAGCTATCACAAAATTAGTAGTAGAGACTTCAACCGGGTTCAAAGTACGACGTACAAGAGTTAAAATTTTTATACCTTCACTAAATTGAATGAGTTCTTGCTCTAAAAGAGCATGATTAACGTATTTATAGATTTTTAAAAATTGCGAATTTATTTCTAAGTTGGGGTTCGATTTGTGTCTTATTTTTATTAATGTATGGGGGGGGATATCGAAGCAGACCACTTACTTTCTGGATCCCTTTTCGACCCCCATTTCGCTCCTCAAATTGATTTCAGGGAACCGATCCGTAATCACAACCACCTTACTTTCAATTGAGTCTCGTGCTAGCCCTAGCCTTTACTCTTGACTAAAGTGATTTCAGACTGTCGAATGGTAACTGTCGACACTCTTCCTCATCACGGAGTCTTTTGTAATTGCTAGCATTTGTCTAAAGCTTAGTTCCCCCATGCCATTCACATCTAACAAGTGTCTACCCGTGGTCTTAAGCCTTATGCTAGCCAGTGCTAGACATTCACACACAATGTGCGCTACCGTCTCAGCCTCTTCCAGGCATAGTCTGCAAGAATCATATTCTACGACTTTCATCTTAGTCAGATGGTACTTGAAGTTTCCATGTCCTGTCACTAACGCAGTACTCCAGCCCTATTATACCCGAGCACCTTGCTGGCCTTCCTGCCGAGGGGCTCTTTGAGCATCTTTCTAGCCTGTCTACATGTGGTATTCTCCCTCCACCTATTCAGGTGTAATGAGTTTACCCATTGAATAACTTTAGCTCGCACTAGGCCATTCCCCAGGGCAACCCTGGGTTCTGGTCCACAGAAATCCACATCAGATCTCCTTTTTGCTAGTTCGTCTGCTGCTTCATTCCCAGCTGTGCCTATGTGTCCCTTAACCCATATCAACGTGACTTCATTCAACGAGGCACATATGTTCAGTTTCAGAACACATTCCAGCACCAGTTTGGAATACACGTTCACTTGCCTCATGCGTTTTATAACTGACTGATTGTCAAGTGCAATGAGAACCCTTTTCCCATGCACTCGGCTTTCAAGCAAGTAATCCAACGCATGCAGCAACCCAAGCAGTTCTGCCTGGTAATCTGATACGTACCTCCCCAGTCGATTTGTGTCTTACATCATGAACTAGTTCAGGCTCGTTTTTCTCGTGTTTAACATACATTTAAAGTTTATTTCGTTTGTCACTTGATTTGTTAGAAATCTTTACACATTTTCATACGCATCATATTTTTACTCTTTTAAAAAGATTGTTTGTAGTCGATCGTTTTCGATCATACACCTGATTGAATAATACACTTCATCTTTTGAATCTTGCTCATGATATTCTGATCCGTCCTTACGTGAACTTCTTCAAGGCAAGGTTGTATAATTTTTGAAATGATTTTTCTCTGGATTTTAGAAACGAGTAGTAACATTAACATATTTTTTGTTTGAAATATCCATCCATTCGTCAATCGCAATTCAAAACTTTTCATGACTTTGATTGAGTTCTTGTGTTAGAACTTTCGACTTTCTCAAAGCCTTAATGGACATTCCGTCCTCAGCAACACAATGAGCTAATATATCATCCAATGATTACTGTTTAGCAACGTATTTAAGTAAACTATTATTCGCATTGGAACGGAATCAAGTTCTTCTTTGTGTACATTATGCCAGTCGTATGTACTCGTTTAAGATGATTAATCAGATCTGACGTCGAAGAACCTTTGCCACTTAGCATTTTGGGTGCATTTTGCCCAACTAACTTTGTCCTTTCCATTCCGTTTAAAATATTTCCACACTTCTATATAAAAATATATTTAATAGTTAAAATACTTTCACGCAAATCATGTTTTACTCTTTGGACATGTTTTTGTAATTATAAAATACCTAAATTGCGGGTATATATTTTTAAAATAACCGGTTTTTTTAAATAACCGGGTTATTAGATATTCCAATTATTTATATTTAAAACAACACCGCTTGAGAAAAACTAAAAAAGCCGGTTTAGACCGGTCGAATAAAAAAATAAAAACCATTCGATCTCCCTAATAGCTATTGACTGTATTAGAGTAGGTATCTCCAAACGCCTTACCAAGAGGTGGGTCCAGGCTCCACGCAGCCATGGTCTTGAATTGCTGCCTATTCGAGTGTATATAAGAATATTGGTGGTAGCATATTAATACACCCAGTGCTAGGACCACCGTCGGCAGACGATGCAAATTTTGTTAAAAAAATTAGCTACAATTTCTTTTTGTGTCAAATTACGAATGAAAATACCAAACAAATTCCACGTGCACGCAAGACTGCAGCTGATTCTTGATTTGATATTTCGACAGGGTGATTTCATATGGATTTTTGGGACTCGTTTTGGCTTTCTGCTATCTTCAGCGGTTCTAAGGGAAATGCGTTGAAAAAATCTATATCAAGTCTCCAGCCCCTTACCATCCTTCTTAGCACTCCCTGCTATGAAATCGGGGGGCTTAATCTCTATTTTAATTCCAAAGACAACATTTTCGAAAAACAAATTCTGCTGATTTTCTGTTCAAATCGAAATGCGCAGTAACCCTCCAAGCTTGTGATAAACAACGTATGACTTGGTTAAAAGAAATTGTCAAAAACGTTATGTTTTTACTTAAAAAGTATTGGTTCCTTTTTAACAGTGTCTGTCACAATGCGGTTCCCGGGATAAGTAATCGGTCACAAAATAATCGAATGAGTAGTTTTCATGCATTTTTATGTAATTTAAAAATATATTCACAGCTACAAAAGGCAATATGACTGCTAGCATCTGGAAAAGACAAACATAATTTGAATACAACTCATTAGGAATGGTTTGGTCTGACAGCAGAGGCTAAAACAAAGCGTGTGAAATGAACCAAAGGGTTCGGTCAGCGAGTTTTAAAAAATCTACGACAACTTCAGGTCAAAGATTATGTTGCTGTGTTGTTGTTCGTGATTATACAACCCATACCGAAGTAGGTCAAAACGTTTGATCAGACCTGGAAATTCCAAAATTCAGGTAAGCAAAAAATTCAGTTATAAAGAGAAAAAGGTGCAGGGAGGCAGTCAGTGTTTCACTTCAGAAGCAAACAAGTGCATATGGACCTAAAAGTGTTCCCTTAAAAAGGGCAATTGGAGCAAAAATCAAAGCTCCAGAATACCTGAACAATTTTCCTAGAAATCCTTTTATATAAAAACATCCATCTTGAAATGTCAGGCAAGCCTTCATCAGAATTTTCACTCTTGTTCATTTTTTTTATTGTCCACACTGTTCTTGACTATATGAGTAATAAAGTACAAGTACCACCCAGAATTTTTCTGTGACAAATATTGATGATCAATCAGTCAATTTTAAGTTTAATTCAATAGTTGCCCACCATTCAATTCTGGTCGACTATATAAATTATAAGAATATTCGTAATTGGTAATTAAGTGGTAAATTCACAGCTACAACTACACGTCTCCAGTTGGTGTTTTGTATATCGATATACATACATACATACAAATTTAGGATTCTTCTTGGCGCGTTTGCCAACAGATACGATAAAATACACTTCAGTTCGTTTAAAATTAGGTCAGTCGTGAGTTCCCAAAACTTTCGTTTGAAGTCACGGAATTATTAGTTCATCATAAAGAAATAAAAAGTATTTATTTACATATTAAAATATTTTTTACAACTCCAGAAAACTTGAAATTTTTAATTTCAAATAAATCTTCATTCAATTCAATTCTACGTCGCACATACGGGGGTGTGGGGTCGAAAAGGGACCCAGAAAGTAAGTGGTCTGCTTCGATATCCCCCCATACATTAATAATAATAATAATATGTACCAGGGGGCGCATACGATATGATGTAAAATCCTAGACTGTCTGCTCTGTAACTTCTGGATGTTTGATGCCCCACAGCTGAATACCATATGACCATATTGGCTTCATAACGGATTTGTATAAAAGAACTTTATATTCCAAAGCCAAAGTTGAGTTAGGACTTATTAGCCAATGTAGTTGATTTGTTCGAACATTTATGGACGTTATTTTTGCCTCAATGTTACGGGACCAAGATAGGCACCGGTCTAGGTGGATACCTAAATATTTAACGTGCGTTTCCGCTCGAACCGTGGTATTAGTTATTGTAATTGGTGGAAAATTTTGCCTTCTAAGGGAAAACGTTACATGAGCACATTTTGATAGATTTACCTTTATTCTCCTCTGTTTTAGCCAGTCTTCTAGCTTATGAATATGGGACTGAAGTTTTTCAGATGCATCCTTTGGATCATTACTTACACTTATAATTGCAGTGTCGTCTGCAAAGGTTGATGCATATGTATGTGGGCTTGTCGGCATATCCGCTGTATAGATGATATATAATAGCGGCCCTAACACACTACCTTGAGGTACTCCTGTACTGGTTTTCCCATTTCTTAAAAGCTGATCCTTTGACCTTACTTTAAAAGTTCTATCTGACAAATAGCTTGTTATAAGCCAAAATGAATATGAAAAAAAGAACAAGTTCTTATCCAAAAATTTCGGCCGTTAAAGTTACTGAGATCAAAATGAGGACCAGGCAACTTGCTAGTTTGGCAACATTGTTCCCATAATCCTTTCCCATATTAGAAATTTTAAAAAAATATTGCCAAGCTAGCAAGTTGGCTAGAAATGGGATGGTATTGCACATATGAAGAACTTGGTGGTCATTTTGATTTCAGTACTTTTTACGGCCGACATTTTTGGATAGGAACTGGCCCTTATTTTCATATTTATGTTTTTGTGCGGATCTTCTTAGTCCTTTTTTCCAAGTTATTTTTGTTTGTTGATGTATGAAATCTCTTTTTACTTAAATCTTACAGACGCTTGGGTTATATCATATATTAGCTCTCTACCTATAGTGGATATGCTCCATACAAATAAGAGGGGACCCTAGTCCCTCTAGATGAAAAGTGCCAATTTTTCGCATTACTTATTCCCCAAGGCCAACTTTCAGCTCTCTAGCTATAGTGGAAGTGCCCCATAATAATGATGAGTAAGTGAGTTAGTGAATATGTACCAAAACTAAGCACTTTTTACACCTTCATATCGCGGGAAGCTTTTATGGTTCAAATTTAGTCTATGGTTACCTGTACGTAGAGTCCTTGTATTTCAAGTTTCATTATATATATTTAAAAAAAACCCTTAAACTTGGCAGAAAGTCGTTGAAAATAAAAGAAATAAAAAGTTAATTTTGGCTGGCTAGGTAAGCAAAATACCCCTATGCGCGCCATAAAACTTTTCTTTAAAACTCAACATCATATTATTGCACCTTTTGTTACGTAAATTCTTCTTTTTGTTTATGATTTGTACAAATTTTGAGCCGATTTAGTTGTACGAAATTGCTCACTTTTTTGATAAACCAGTCTATCATTGAAGGAAGAGAACTTCATTGAAACATTGTTACGATGAATACTTGCGGCACTCAATGTACAGAAAGTTCCAGAAATAAAGAGCGCAACAACATTTGGCATCCCCTGCACAGACAGCGCTGTAACAACAACAAAACAAAACACCTATAAGCTCAGACAAGTTTCCAGGTGAGCAAATACACACAGAACAACAACAACGATATAACCTCAACCCGAATCAAGACGAATTCCAGAAATTGAGTAGTGTGAATAAACAAAAGCAACACCATCGGAAACAAAGCAGACAGTAGTTGCAAAAACAAACATTGCAATAAAAAAAATCAGCATACGCGATGTTTATAGAATTCTGGCGAATTCTACAAGTTTGTGGAAACTAGACGACTACTAAAAACGACTTGGTTAGTATCGAGTAAAACGTTAAAGTGTGAACAGCGATTATAAGGAACAAATCGTGTTTACTTTACTCCAGGCTGGATTATTAATGAATTTTGGCGCTCTTCTACCTACGAGTGTATATATTTTTCTTTTAACACGTTGAGTGCCACGCTGTTTTATAGCGACTTCCCCGTCAGCCCCCGCGAGTTACAGCAGTGCGAAAATATTGCAAATCGTGCTATGAAGAAATTGCGGCACAGAGTAGCAGAAAGATAGCACGAAATGTGACCAAACATTTATAACATTTTGTGACACTTGCGAGGGACAACAATTTTTATGTTTACCTTGTTTCAGTAAAATCCATTAAAGTTTTCTTAAAAAATTTTCAATTTTACCTTTATTATCATATTTTATACTGTCAGTCACCGGTGACCGACGCGGCCTAAACGGAAAGGTCGGTGTCACTCACCGGGGACGGACGTGGCACTCAACGTGTTAATAATGTTGATAGAGAAAGGTTAATTAGCGCTCAATAATATACTCTCGTAGTGCGTCCCTCCCAATTTTATATGAACAGTTCTCAATTTTTGTTTTTTTTTGTTTTATCGCAAAGACAAAAACTGCGAGAAGGTTAAACACAAACATGACAATAAGTATAAAAAAAACTTAATAAGGATTCATACATTAAACAACATGACATTAATTGAAGCAATTGTTATGACAAACACACATACATTTACTCGTGTTGATACGAAAGGAACACACACTGGCAAATAGCTGGAATATAGAACAATTTTGTTTAGTACTGCTGGCGACAGAGAAAAGTCAATATGAATTTATTTTATAATGAAATTTTTGTGATCAGAGGAGACATTTTTTAAATTGCCACTGGATTCTTTTGGAAAATCAAATCTGTATAGACATCATTCAAACACTAGGGCCTACAACGGCTAGTGAAAGTTATTCAGCCACTTGGTTTTAGGGCGAAATAGGCTTAGGCTTGAAGTAGCACATCACGACTTTATTGTTGAAGCTTTCTATGAGCATGTGGCATAAATGTGGCTGAACTATGGAAATACAACGTTGAATCTCTTTCTTCATGTGCATTTTCATTTACAGTCATTTTGACGATTAACGAAGCTTAGATAGATTTTGCTTGAAAAATCAATATTCAATAATTCATTCAACGAATCTTCATCGCAGTGCATGATCATTAGGCTGCAGTCCTTGTGGCGGTTGAATGGGGACTCAAAAATTTAGTGAGGGACCTTATTAATTTTTCTATTCTAGATCAAGAAGCCGAACGATTTCCTATTGATCCAGTTTCCCTAAATTATTCAATTACTAAGTGTGCTACCGTACTAAACATTGTGGATACCTATTATACCGAAAAACGTTACCGTACCCGAATATTGGGTGAATGAAAACAATTTTGATAGCAAAATATTCTTCTTCTTTTTGCATGAAATAGCCCAGATCTTTTCTTCGGAGTTACTGCCAATTGTAGCACTTTAGGAACCGTTTAAAACTTAGTTTCTCTATCAGTAAGAGCCTGTTTGGTCAAGCGGAACAAATCGAAAACCTGCAATGAAGAATTTTGAAAATTTACGCTGTATGATTCTCGATACATTCTCCGATATGAGGATTCGAGCTCAGGAATTCTTAAAAAGATTAATAACAACAATTATTCAATTTTTTTCTTTCTATAAATTTATAAAACGGTTTTCTTAGACCCAAATGATCTTTTAAAATAGTTTTCACTGATCCCACCGATATTCGAACGATATCAGTAAGGTCTCTGACTGTTAATCGTCGATTCTCGAACACCAATTCCTTGATTTTATTCACGTGTTAATCATCAGTTGATGTTGATGGCCGTCCTGGACGTGGTTCGTCGTCAACGCGTTCTCGACCCTCTTTGAATAATGTACCAATCAAAAACACTTGCTCGCGACCCAACTATCATCGAAGGCCTCTTTTGCAACATTTTGAACGTTTCGGCTCCAGCAACTTCATTCCGCACAGAAAATTTATTGGAACTTCTTTGTTGAATAATTTCACTCATTGTAAAAATCGCCGAATGCAGTTGTTGTACTTCAGAAAGACAAGCGTATACTAAACACTTATGATTACTTTGATGTGATATTTGGCACAGATGTCATTGATAGTCATACCAACGTAGAACAAAAATTTCGACGAATGGATTTCCGCGCGAAATTTAAATTAAAAAGTCTTATTATTTTTGCCCACAGTAGTATTGTTGGTTTAACACTGTAAACCCGTTCGTCTTTCCGCTAAACTCTTTGTTGTCAAACATTTTTATTCGTTTGTTGCCATAAAAATAACAGGAGCAGCTTGTAGCATCCAGCTTTAAAAAACTAAAAACCTTTTTTTTAATAAAATTCATTAAATAAAAAGTCTCAACAATTTTTTCTTTATTGTATTTTTTGCTCAATATAGAATTGGCAAAGATTAATTTTTCTGTAGTTTGTGTTTGTTGCTAATATGCGATCATATATGATTCCATTATGTTTATAAACATATTTTGATAAACATATTTCCCATCTTCAAAGCCTGCACCTGCTTTTGTTAAATTATTTCTAAAGAAACCTAACGCAAAGTCAGTCTAAACCAGTAACAATTTGCTCAAATTATCAACTATACGAAGAAACCACTTTGTTTCTGGTTATTTTTCACTTGAATTTCGTGTTAGAAGTGCAAGTGATGTGATTTTTTTAGTGTAACGCATGTATTGATCACGTCTCTCAAAATCAGTGTTTTTTCGTGTTTAAATGTATCAGTTACTTAATGATAGATTTCACTCAATTGATAAGAATGTCATACAATTTGAACCTCCGCTCAGAGTAATTAATAAATTATATTGGCGAAAATTGATTTTAAGCAATTACTGCGATCGTGTCATTTGAAATGCCTTTAACTAATTTGCGAGTTAAGGGAATTGCATTCAACAATTTTAATTAAGTTCATATGGTCCAAAGTTGCCTAATAGTATATTTAGACATGCATCTTAATTAATTCAAATAAATTTTAATTTGAGTTATTAAATTTGGTGTTCACACATATGCAATTTAGCTTTCTCAGTTAGCATTTGATAGGTGAATATGTTTACAAAACCCGACAATGATGATCGAAAAACCGTGTAGTCATGTGTTATGCGTTTTTACGTTTATAAGTTTCAATTAACAAGCTGGACTAAGCAACCAGCGAAATGCGCATAGGGAATGGCTTATCCCCCCCAACAGTAAATTGCATTATTTATTTTATAATAAAAATTAGTTGGGAGTAAATAATTAACTTAAAAATAATTAATTTTATTTTTCAACACAATGAGAATTATTTTTCCTTTTTGTATAATCGTGATGATCCTGTTGTAAGTTGTCGGATCTAGTTAGAGGACTATTACATTTTATACGTTCATTTTACTGAATTTTTTGATCACTAAACACATTTTACCAGGGTTGCATGGGCAATTTGACGTAATTTGTGATACAATTAAGTACTAATTGCTCAATTTATCAACTGAGGTCTTGTATAGTAAATTGTAGTCAATAAAAGTCTTAACTGGGAAAACTTTATAATTGAGCAATTAAGGTACCTGTCTGAACATAATATTAGTTGCTGCGCTTGTAGTGAGCACAGCTAGTCTTTCCATTTAGCATGTCTAAATATATGGGAAGTAAATAAAGGCTTATGAAAAAAAATTCTGTACAAAGTTATGAAAATTCTTAGATGATCGCGTTCTTAGATCGCTTAAAGGAAGAACCGATTAAAAGGGCAAGTCATATTAATGTGTAAAACAAAAGTTCTGTGATAAAAACACAGAAAAAACCTTTGGTAGTTAAAAAAAATTTGGATAAAGGTTTTCTTCCTGATGAGTTGCCTAAAGCAACCAGCGAAATGTACATAGAGACTAGCTTATTTACTACTTGAATTATATTAAGGATGAATGAGAACTCTATATCTAACTTGGTAGCAACAAGACGCCGACACATGATATAAGCTGCAGAAATATTTCAGTTACTGAATGGGGCATTTCCGGTTTTGTACTCATCGTTTCAGTGATCAGAGTTTGCCTTTTATATCACGTGATTCTTTCCACATCCACACGTGCATTGAAGGAGGAGATAAAATACTGCATTACCGAATTTCAGTCGTGCGTATATGGACATACATACTTATATAGGAAATTTTTATGGAAACCTTCGAAAAGACTGTGTGTGTGCTATCATAGTGATGGTTGGTGATCATTTGCCTGACGTGCCTCTTCCAACTGTCACATTAAAATAAAAATGTTCTTCCTGTTTGAAACGTTAAAAAACGAACTTAAGATTGGTTTAAAAATTATTCTTTATTTTGTAATTAAACAGCTCGGCCGTCATCTGGCAGGCACCAAGATATGGCTTGCCGTAACTGAGTGTACTGTCTGAAATTCTTGCTTATACCTCCCCGTCGTAGCGGCTGGTAACAGCTTTCTGTCTCTGCTAGGAGTCTGGCTAAATAAGTCGAGCAGAGAGAAGTTAACACTCTTTTATAAAAAATTCCCTAACCCCCCAGCTTACGCTAGGGATGCGTGGCTAAGTGGTACCTGTCGATCTCTAGTTTTAATACAGACTCACCTGTGCATATGGAGATCTGTGTGGGTGCACGGACATATTTTTCTCCATCACACGGTTGACTCATGAAGCCTTGCAAGAGGCGGAGAGGTTAATATCTAAAGAAACTAAGGTTTTATGGCCAAGGGGGGAATTAGGTTCAGGTGGACAAAATTACTTTGCGAGAAGTGCCTGGGGCAATCTTTAAAGGTAGTTTTAAAGCGTTGGACCATGCGATTCCGATATGAATGGACATCCTCGAAAGAGGTAAAGAGGTTAATCCAGTGTTTATTGGCCAATGGAGGAATCCTGAAGAGATTGACAAGAAGGCGGTGGACGGGTCAGTCTCTAAAGATACTCCTGAGGAAGAGGCTGACACGTTAGCACACACTGTGCAGCATGAGACTTGAATGAGAGTAATGTTGTCGTAAATTACTAATTGGTTGCCTAAAATTAATTCGAGGAAAGGACGGGGTCGAGAAGGGGCCAATAAAGTGGCAGTATGTTTTAAAAGCCCCTCTACATTTAAACAGCTGCACACAATACGAGTATGTGGATAAAATTCGGTTAAAGTCTAATAAATTGTATTGAAACAGAAAATGCTTCCTCTCATTATAAAAGTAAAAAAACTTCGTTTTAGGGATAAAAGTTTAATTACGTCAACGCAATATCTTGTCATTCCTATCAATAATATTCATCCATTTGCTTATCGCAGCCCGAAAACCCATTACTTATTGTTCATTTATTTAGTGGACTAGTTGCGAAAGTATTACTTTTTGTGCTGACAAGCTGTGATAATTAAACATCATTTCTGTGTCATTTATACTCTCGTTAGAATAATAAAATTTTATTTAATTGTAACGACATGAGATCTACTTGTTGGAAGTAAATTGACAGCAAAGTTCATTTGGCCCTGAGTGCGTTTGTACTCACATATGTAGACCTGGAACATATGACGCCTGTCATTTTTATTTGTTCTAATCATAAGAAGAGTAATGACATCTAATTGCGTTGCTATGTCAACGCACTCATTATTTACTTGACGGGTAATTATTAACTTATTTAATATTTTGGTAATTATTGTAGAAAGAGGTTAATTGCCCTTAACCAGGGTTGGATAATTAATAATCTGCTTTTTCGATAACGTTTTAATATGATTAACAAGTAAACATTTGGTTGGCTAAAAGTGTGTAGTTTGAGCAAAATGATGGCACAAATTGTTGAATTTCGACTAATGGAGTTTTTAATAAGGGCGGGTCGTTTTTGACCGTCTGTGACGACCGTGCTAATTGATCTGTTTTTGTCGGATCTTGTGTGTCTTGTGCGATCGCTAATGCCAAAGCTACAGTGCAAGTTACACTATTGAGGAGCACGTCCGAATGATTAAAGTTTAATATCAAAATAAGCGTTGTTGGTTAGGGCAAAAATTGCACACCTTGCGCCCATTATACGGCAGAGCAAATTCGACACGATCGGTTTGGTAAACGATTAGCCAACAATCGGTACGTCAAAGGTACGCCATATGGGCCGATATGTAAATGTCCAGCACTGGCTGGCATAAGACTTAGGACCACGGGCAGACACTTGTTAAGTGTAAATGCCACGGTGGACCTTAGCCTTCAACAAATGCTAGCAAGAGACTCCGTGATTAGGAGAAGATCACTATAGCCTATAGTAAAGGCTAGTGGTAGCACGAGACTTGATTGATACTAAGGTAATCGTAAATTACAAATCGGCTGCCTGAAATCAATTCGAGGAAAGAAGGGAGTCGAACAAGGATTCATAGAGTTAGCGGTCTGCTTCGATATTCCGTAATATTATCAAAGACATAGGTTTATGAATGTAACATTGAAAATAATAAACAACCATACGAATGATCCTTCTCATATAAGACGTAATACAAAACCCACGACAGAAATGATACCAAGTTCTGAGGCCAGTTATTTGGCGTTTGATACCGATCAAAAATTCGATGGAATTTAAAAGTATAAAGGCAACGGATACCGTAATTTGAC
This sequence comes from Phania funesta, assembly GCA_963932375.1. Taxonomy (NCBI): domain Eukaryota; kingdom Metazoa; phylum Arthropoda; class Insecta; order Diptera; family Tachinidae; genus Phania; species Phania funesta. Next base: position 74,656,591 of record OZ010656.1, read on the forward strand.
CAACATTGTGTGTTGTGGTGCGCTTGCGTTTTATTGAAGAAATTTATAAAAGAAATTGAAATACAAGCACGTGGCTGATGTCTGCCCCAAAATGCATAAGAGAGGAACATCGAATTTTCGCAGACCCATCTACACAACGTCATAACACATCCTCAAACAAATGGATTTTACTAACCTTTGAATTTTACATGAAATAAATAAATTCAAAATACAACTGCCGATCTATTAACTTTAAATGCAACTCATTTAAATAAGAAAATACTCGTACATAGAGAAAAATTATTTGTAAATATATTTTTTTTATATAATAATATGTTTTTTAATCCATATATATCGATATAAAAATTAGTATTTACTTGCGAAAAATTCCCTACGTATTCTTCCTGCTGTTTCCTGAATTTAAAATTCAGTTACACGCAAAATAAAAACATGCTTGATGAAACCAGAATCATAAAGCAGCATATTACGATTGAAGTATATAGATGGGCTAATAATCAACGCGCTAACCACTCACAACACTCTAATACTATGATTAAACATAAAATTAGTTTTACATATTAGGAACATTTTATGGTTAGATTTATTATAATATTTTTGTAGAATTAAAATACTTTGTTTGTGGTTAGACTTTGAGTAAAAGTTGTATTGTTTAACTCAACCGTGTTGCAATTTTTATGGGTGGAAACCATTTAATTTTTAAATGTAAATAATAACTTGCTTGTCGCAACTAAAGTAATATTTAAAATGTTTTCCATTAACCATTATATGTTTGCCACAGCAATATATTGTTGTAGAGTACAAAACTTTGTTGTCGCGACCATGACACAATCATGTTCTTTCTTTCCGTTCTTAATGGCATGTTAGAAAAATATCTGTGGTAGTTTGTAATTTTAGACAAAACTTTTCAAAACATTCTTTGCAACTTCAGTGCGGTATAAAATTTGTTAAACAACTCCTTATTTCTCTGCGTGTATTTGCTCACCTACTGTTTATTTTAAACATATTAGATTCGAGTACACAGTGACTTTACGTCAATCGTACAATCATTTTCAATGTATTTGGGTCAAATTGACTGCGTAAACTGTTAGAAAAAATTATAAATGCATTTGCACGGTTAAAATAATGATGGTGGTGTTGCAGGGAGAGTGCAATATTAAAACAAGTCAAAACTAAGCAGCCATAATTTATTTCACCAACGTAATTTCAAAAGCAGAAATGATTTTGCCGGCTAGCAAGTTTTTTTTTAGTTTATAATTCTTTATATTGGCTACTTTGAATAAATTGGTTTGGAATGAAATTTTTCTATTGCATTATCATTTTTACTACGAAGAGAATTTAACCATTTCCATGACGCTTTCCTGACGGATCTGCTATACGATAAGCTACAAAGTGAAGTTTAGCAGGTTATAAATCAAAATTTTAAATTTCTGCTGTTTCAAATATTTTAAACAGGCTGCCTTCCTAAACTTGTGTTGGTTGGGGGTGCAACATTGTCACATGCTCCTAAACGCAACTAGGCAAACTGTGACAATGCAGAGCTTTCCTAAAGTCATATATTTTCACCGCTGCAATGCACACAAACAAAACGCAGCTGAAACATAATTTTTATCGATAATGCTTTCTTTAAACAACAAAATGCAAACAAACAGCATTTTTGTAAAGTAATCACTGCTTAATTGCATATATACGTTTAGGAAAGCTAGTACATACGAGTATAAGCAATAAATGCGGAGATATTCGATCAAGTGATTTGTACTACGGTTTTGTCGTCGGCTGAAATAGTTTGACTTACAGATCTACAAACCCCATAAGAAAACACATAGGCGCTTTGCCCATTGAAGAGCAGACGCAGTCCTTTAAAGTCGCCTCTTTAACGTTTGTTGGCCCAGTTTAGACGGCCAAGGAACGGCAAGTCGGCCAAGCACATCCCCGCTGTCCTTAACAGTGTGCAGGAGATTCTTCACCGCGCACAAGAATAAAACGTAGGTTCGTTAAATGCGCTTCGAAGCTTTGGTAAGAGACCTCAGTTTTTTCGAAAAATTCTTCTTTAGCCGTGGGAAGGCTTTTTAGGATGAATGGCTATGGTAATATGCTAAACAGTCTTATGTAAAAAGACGCTAACCCACACGATCTGGATTAGGTAGCAAGGCATTCACCAATAGCTACTATTACGGCGAGCGGAATATATCACTGATAACTGATTTCTTTTGACCCGAATCAAACAATATGGGCTTGAGCGACATGTTTCAACTTCCTTTATATTAAAATTGTTCCCAATTCCACAGGTGTTATCCCCAATATTAGCCACTCTGCCTCTAGTACGGGTTCAGTTTCTGTCTCGTGTAGTTCTACCCAATTCACTCGTACAGAGCTTCTCATTAAGCGTATAAGACTGAATTTAATTCCGATGTCGACCGCTCTTGATGTTCCTTTTTGGCGTATTTTCCCTCCGCTTGACCCCTTTAGTCACCACCCTACTAGGAGCTTTAAAAAGATTTTGCAAGAATCTCGCAAATCACTTGTGTTTCGAAACGAAATTTAAAATAGGCCCCCTGCTTCTGGAGATGTAAATGGCACATCCGTAAGTATTCACGGCTGAAGTGCAGACAATCTCGTGTTAATTTAAATAAAATATAATTTTTTAAGGCTTTTCGATATTAAGCTACTTTATTGTGTAGCATCATCGGGAAATAAAATATTTTGCATGACAACCAAAACAAAAAACTAAAGAAATGCAATAAACTGAATTGAAAAAGGTCAAAAAAATCCATAATTTGAATTAAATTTTTCTATTCGAAAGATCAATAGATGGCATTGAAATTTTAAAGTGATTTCGACCATATGGCCACCGCAGCTGTTTTTGGCGAAGCTCATTCTGGACGACCAATTTTCTTTCTTATTGAAGAAATGATTGCACCAGTGTGTAAACCGCACCAAACGCGTACATACTAGAGTCTGTAAGGTTGCAGACTGGTGTCACTCCATATGCGGCAATTTTGTTTCGCCGAAAACAATTTTGCAATAAAACATCAAAGCAAATGTGGATAAATTGGTAGCATTGTTCAAGCTTCAATCTATTCATGATGATTTGCCAGGGTATACTGATCATAAATGTCAAAAATTGAGTTCTATCGGGCTTAAAAAACACCCTATATTGTGACTTTTTTTATACAAGGGTTGAGGGCCGACCTACGTTTTTCCTAATCCAGTGCTCAGCGGATCCCTAATACTCATACAATGCGTTGTGTTGGAATTAGAAAATAAAGTTGTGGCAATAAGAATACCAAGAGTGAGTAATGTTTGCCGGTATTCTTTAAAAAAAAATTTCCACAATGAAAGTTACTTAAACCATCTCGACATGGAGCTTATTCCTCATAGAAGGGTACGAATGACAAAGAAATTTCCCTGTAATATATCCAATTAACTAAGAATTGGTTAAGCTCCTCAACTTTACAGAAACACAAAACCCGTTACTGCCTTCTAAGTCACTTCCATACGACAAAAAGCAGCCACAGGGTTGAAAGTAATTCTACGTTGTGGGATGCTTCTGCATATAATTTTATCAATGAAAATAGACACACGTTATTATCAGCTGTATGTATTTAGCTTGACTACATCGAAAAGTCCTAAAAAATATTTTTAATGAGCAATTTTAATTACTAAATTAGTTCAATTCGTCCTTTAAAAATCGACATTTCCATAATTTTCTCTCAATCTAAAAAATTGAAAAAATAATTCATTCATAATTTATCACGAATAAAACAACAACTTTTGCGCATATTTAACAATGTAGTTGAGTAAATTCTTGACTCTTCTCAACTCAGCTAAATTCACTTCAATAATTAGTTCAGTTTGAATTTGTTGTTTTTGTTTTATCGCAGCTTATTCTCTTTTCCTTGTATCATTTAACATCTGATACAATTAACAGCCTGCTGTTCTCCTGTTTCCTATGGCCTGACTGACTAACTGATTGCCGACTAGCGTATACGAATACCGATTGATTGAATGATATATAAATAAGTGAATCAACTGTTATTTGAACATTCCATATAATTGCTTCAAAGAAGTGTCAATAAAAATTCAATTTCTTAGGACGCTCAACAAAGTGCATATTTTGTATTTGTTTATATGAAACTTTAACATACTAAACAACAAATTTGAAAAAAGAAGAACCACAACAAAAACATTAATTTGATTGGATAATAAAAAAAAAAAATTTGTCAACTTGGAATCCAGACTGAAAATTTCAAGAAAATAAACAAAAGTGCAATATTTCGTGGAAAACTGTAAAAAATAAATAATAAAAAAAAGTGTATGCCAAATTCATTGCAAATTAAAAAATATAATTAGAAAATAATTTTGGTTTTCAACATTAAATTGCACGAAATTCGTTAAAATGGCCCAGGTATGAATAAATAATTTATTTATTAATTAATAATTTGCAAACAAACTTGTAAGATGTCATAAAAAAGTTTAGTAATAGCATCTACGTTTTTCAATAATTTTGCATTTCCGCTCAATAGAAACAGTTTAATTTCACGCTCCCTAAAGTATGCAACAGGTTAATGTAAATAAAACAGCAGCTATCATGAGAACAGTGGAAGAAATGTAGAATGTTTGTGAAAAAATTAAAAATTGAGCAGAGAAAGTTTTAGGGTCTTATTTCAGCATTGAGTCTTATAAAATGTGACCCTTAGTTTAGAATTGTTTTTTTTTACTAACTATTTGTGTGATTTATCAGTCATTTGTCTCTTTGGAAATCACCATGTAAGTTGTTTGGATTCTTTAAAATAATATTAAGAAAAATTTGTTGTAATATTTTTTAAAGTCTATTTTGTTTCGAAAACTATAAGAATATTGTTTGGAAGGGTTTCAAAATAATCCTTAACCAACATTTGATATTTGATTTGGTGTAAATAGGCTTCGCTATAATAACAAAAGTTTACAAATTCAGATGAACTTTTGGACAGGAGTAACTGGAAGTTATTTTTATTTAATTTGTGCTGCTGAATTAGAATCTGCAATCGGTTTCTTCAAATTAGTTTCAGTTTTCGAGATATCCCGTTATGTCAAAAGGCAAGCGGTTTTACGGCAAATTTTAACATAACTGATGAAAGGTTTGCCCTCTTTAATTAAAATTTTAATATGAAAAATTCCTCCACTGTTCAGTAGCTTGAGAGATACAGTGTTGAAATTTTTTTTTTATAAAAATGTTTAAAAATTTATTTTAAAAAAATCAACAACAGAAATATCGCTTTTTTTCTGTTAGCATATAGGTAAATATGTTTCAAAACGGGCCATATTCCATTAAAATTGATTTATTGTCCCATTTAACATCGATTTGTTGAAGCATATTTTATCCAAAATTATTTTTTTTATATAAATTTGTACTGTTTTTACGTATTCAATTCGAGTAAGCTGGCGTTCACGACTTAATAACTTCTGTATATTTTGGAAATGTTGCTTGCAATAATTTTTGTTAAAGTGAAAGTCAAACACATAAAAATATATGTATGTATATAAACAAAGCTTTATCGATATACATATTTACATAGTTATTACATGGGAAAACCTTTAAATTTTCAAGAAGATAAATATATGAAAATGGTCCAGTGCAACTGGCTTCACTAGCTGGACACCAGAAATTCAATAAAAAATATTTTTTTTATTTAAAAATTTCGAATGAATCACCTTGGATGGTTATTCACTGTCGGCACATTACTTACTCCAAATTCAAAAGTGCTTTACTAAATACTTTAAAAAGTTTACGCGGCGCAAAATAATAATCGCCGCTGGTCGGTCAGAGAAATCGATGTGTGTATAGAATGTGACGCAAGTTTATCAAATATCCATGAGAAAGCTTCTTTCTTTCATCAAAAATATTCATCTAAACTAATAAAAATGATTAAGTTTTAAGCTGATAATGGGTTTGTTTGATGAGTCCCGAAACTTTCTCTGTTTAATATTTTCACATTTGCTAACTTTAATTATGGTAATGATTATTGTAGACTTTTGGAACGAAAATCTATCATCCCTTGTCAAGTTTGGTTTGAAGATAAACCGGCTTCGGCTATATGCCATCTTCAGTATCATTTTTCGTTCTGTTTTAAAGCGGGCAAGTCTTCCGCCAACACTGATTGGAAACACTCCTTTAAAAGAATGAATTTCGATGATTTTTTTTGTCACTGTCGAAAATATTTTATTGGCAAGTTCCCGCCGGCCTAGAACATATCGGCTTCGTTTTCTGATGAATTTTTTTTTGGTTAACAATTATTTACATTACGCATTCTAAAAGCCATAAATGAGCTTATTAATAATCTTTGCTTGGCTTCGTGTTAAAGAGAATTATTAAATTGATTTGTTTAAAACAAAATTTAAATATAGGTGTTGAGAAAGGCGATTAATCCAGAAAAAAATTTTGAAATAATGGATTGATCCCCCATTAACCGAAAAACACATTTTCGATACAATTAAATCGTTAATCACAACAAAATTATTGTAATAATTTTTAATTGTTTTTCAATTAATCCTGCCATCACTAGAAACAACATCGTATTCCAACAAACAAAATATTAGTAGTACTAAAACGAGGTAACGTGAAATAACTCCCAAATAAAATAACTCAAAAAAAAAAAAAAAATTAAATAACTCCCAATAAAAAATTCAAAAATCCCATACAAAAATTTCATAATGAAATAACTCCCAATTTTTTTGGAGGTTATTTCATAATTTTTCATTGGGAGTTATAATGAAATAACTTCCAACGAAATGAAATAACTCCTAACTGAATTCTGTTGGGAGTTATTTCATTTATTTTGATAATTGGGAGTTATTTCACATTTATTAGGAGTCACCTAATGGAAGCTATTTAATTAGGACTTATTCCATTATTCGGGCTACAGAGACAACTTTTAGTGAGCGAAACCGGTGTTTGTTATAGCATAGAGAATAAAATCCTTCCGTCCGGCCGAAGGCCGGCTATGCAGGAAACTTTTGGTGCGCGGAGCCATTGTTTGTTATACTATTGAGGTTAAACCCTTCCGTCCGGCCGAAGGCCGGCTACACAAGCCGGGATAGCTCAATGATCTCTCTATGGTATATGGAACACCGGATTCGCTAACAAAATATTGTCTGTATAGTCGGCCTTTGGTCATATATCTATGGTATGATATCAAAGTTAAGGACCTTTTTCATCGGGAATTACCTGTTATACCATAGAGGTTAAAACGGTTAAACAGTGCCAGGGTGCAAATATAATTTGTATTGGGAATTATTTCATTTTTTTTTGTAAATTATTTTTAATTTGAATTAACGGTTAAGTTTTTGGGTCTTATTTCATTTTGGCGTTGGGAGTTATTTCGTTTTTTTTTTTAATTTTGGAGTGATTTCATTTTTGTTGGGACTTATTTTATTGGGAGTTATTTAATTTGGGAGTTATTTCACGGTACCCTTAAACGATTATTTTCCTTGTATCATTCCAATTCTATTTTTAAGCAGGTTTTATCAATTCTTATTATGTGTGAATTTTTTCACATAAACACTTCTAATTCAAAAATCTATATAACAGTCAAGAATGGGAATATAATATCCAGGGCTGCCATTTTGGTCTAAATTGGTAGATTTGTGGACAATTTGGTTGCTTAGTTGGTTTGTTACAAATTTGTAAAGTTTTGGTAGAAAATTACCCTTCTGAAATTTCAAAATATACAAAAATTAAAACGTCTAACACTATAATGTTATGTAAAAAACTTGTTAAAAAGTCTAAACCACATTTTGTGTACATACAAATTGGTTGGCTATTAAGTTTAAATGCCAAAAATGCTTAGTAAGGTTTGCCATTTCATAACGAATAGACTAAGAAACGATGAATCGTTTTGAATGACTTATTTGCATCCCTTGTCAAGTTTGGTTTGGAGACAAACCGGTTTCGACTATGTGCCATCTTCAGTGTTATTTTTAGTTCTGAGAAGTTTGCATCAATTCGTTAGTGTTTTATTGTTTGTCAGGTATCTATTTGTCATGTGAGCTCGTAGCCATCTGTAAGGTGTGCAAGGTAGCCTTATTTGCCTTATATTGCATAATTTGCAGGGACTTTAAATCATTTGCATTTTTATACCTGTAACCATATAATTAAATGGCTTTAAATCAACGCCTGATAGATTAATAGTTTTTTTTTATATTCAGTTTATTTTTCATTTGCAATCTTATTTTAACTTCCTTAATATGCACGTTCCACGCTAGATGTCCTTGCAATACAACTTCTAAATATTTGATCTAATGGGTTTCAAAAACTCGATTTCCATCAATAAGAATACTGAACCTGATTAGTTGCGTTTCTTCTGCATTCCGCTTCAGTTTATTTATCCGCGCGTATTCAAAATTAAGAACAATATCTCGTTCCATAACAGTTTTAACAACCAAGTCAAATTTGTAGGGGTAGAAATGACAATGATATATTTTACAAAGGTCAATCAAATAAAGAGAAAACAACAAAGCTCCGACTTTCCACTTTTAATATATCACTTTTTCTTTTATTGACCGGAATTAATTGTCTTTGATTAAAAAAAAAAAAAATGGAACAGATTCAGCACTCTACCTACAACACTGTAGTACATTAATTTCCGAATCATTATTCTATGATCAACAAGATCAAACGCCGGCAACACCAACACAAATGAAATGAATGAAATTTGTATATAAAATTATATTTGTATATAAAGTTATTACTATCAAAATATGATAACAGCTGTTCACGAATTAGTTTTTTTTAAATTTTATCAATAATTGATAGTATTGAAACTGAACGAAAATCTTTTTTTTTTAATCTAAAATGGAAGAATTGGACTTGGTTGACATGCGGATTCAACAAGACGGTGCCACACGGCTTGCGATACCATGAACTTATTGAGAGGCGAATTTGGTGAGCAATTAATCTCACGTTTAGGAGCCATCTATTAGCCAGCAAGATCATGCCATTTGACCACACTCTGCTATATTTTGTGGGTATACATGAACTCTCTCGAGTATTCAGCCATAATGATGGAAAAAGTATGCAAAAGTTGGACCTCATGCATAGACGACCACCAACGGGTTAGCAAGGGGACATTTACTTGAAATAATCTTTAAATAGAAAATGGTAGGCATAGATTAATCGGTCCAATTAAATATTTCCATCACTTTTGCAAATTTTCGTTGTTTTTTTCAATTTTCAAGAGCCAAAACCTTTAAAAAATTACCCTTATGTGTAGGTGTATATTTATACATTTTTATTAAAATAGTTTTATTTTCTTTGTTAAACTTGTTAGTTTTAAATTTTTCAGTTAAAAACGTGGATTTCATTAAAACAAGAAATTTTTGGTTTTGGCAGAATTTGGATACAATTTGGGTAATTTTTTTTATTTCTGCCACCCCTGAAAACAACAAAGCAAATGACCATATAGATACATACATACACAATTAATATTTAAAAAAAAATATTTTCCGAAGCATACTTTAAGGTGCATATTTAAATTTAATAATTACTGGTTATATCCTTTTATAGTATTATATACCCCAAAAATACTTTAAAACGCTGCTCTCAAAAAAACACACCGTCTATGTATGTAAGACAACTGCTGTACCAACAACATTAAGAATACATATAAAAATTAATTATGTTTTTTATGTGCGTTATAATCTCTTATGTATGTACATATATATAGATGTGTATGCGTGTGCATTTCCAAAGCAAGTTAATAAAAAAAAAACAAATTTAATTAATTTTATTTTTCTTAGAATAAATACTTATATGCATTTTAAAACGTTCAGTTTTGATTTCTTTATATGACGTACACATGTACATATGTACATACTGCTGAAGTGCGATTGCTTCCACTCATGATGTGTGAATGCAAAACGCAATTAATTACAAAAATAAAAAAAGGGGCTCGTTATCATATGCTCATGTTGAAACTGTTTTGAATAAATATAATTTCGTACACACATGCATATGTATGTGTATTATTGTTGTGCATTATTTATGTACGTTACGCTGGTGTGTGTGCATACGAGTATGTTATCTCTTGACCAAGTAAGCTTTCTGACAAAATATTTTAAAAATACACACTATCTGCATACACACGAGTATATACATACATATTTACATATGTTCTGTTTTTATATTAATTTTTAACTCGAAATGCTTGGCAAGACCTCCAGGTTGAAGGTCGGTTATTGTATTCAAAACGTATTTTTTTTTAATATTTCTTTGTTGTGAATTTACAAACAGTTATTCAACTTAAATACACACTTGCTTCTAATCATCAAGTTGTTATTTATTGTACTCTTTTCCGTTGTACTGTGTTCTGCGTAATATAAATATGTATAGGTGTGTATGCCTGTATGTATGTAATTCAATTCAAGAAATTAACTCATAAAAAAACACATTAAATCAAATTTTTTTGTCTAGAATAAATGATACCTACGTCAGCAAAAGATTTTTTCTTTTCACATTTTGTTTGCATTATTTTGTTGCTCGCTGATCGCTCAATTGTGAAGCAACAAAACAACATTGACCAACAATCATCAATGAAATAAAGTTTTTAATTGTCATACTTGAAGTAGGTTTCTACAATGTAGAATAATAAATAAACGAACGATAAACTTGTCCACATTGTGGCACATTGTACGTATGTATAAAGAGATAAAGTCAGTTATTTAACTGTATGAAATCATGTCTTAGATTCGAAAAAGTTCAGAACCATTTTATGGAATTAATCTGTTGCAAAATTTTTCAGTAAATTAGTAGTTTCAGATGAAACCGCACATCGGCAAAGTAAATAGCTTCCAACTGACTGAGGCACACAAATGTTAGTAACAACGTGTCTGTGACGGTCACCAGGCTATGACATTATTTATCGCGATTCGTAAATTTCGCTGTTGTATAGAAAAACAATTTTCTGCACACACCATGCTGCGATTTCAAGTTAATACAATCGAGGCTAATCTGGCAAAAAGTTGACAAATTATTTTATGCTTTTTAGTTAATTAATTTTATTTATTTAAATAAAAATTATCTAGTTTTTAGTTGTCATTGGCGTGCATTTTTGCAATTTATTTTAAATGACTAGATTGTACTATGACAGAATAGGTTTCTTCCTATTCAGCTTCAATTGAACATATATATTTAATTTATATTTGACCCTACAAAGGTAACATTACATTATTTTAAGGGTGTTAGAAAAAGGAATGTCAATATGTAGAATTTTGGAACGAATTTCCGTCATCCCTTGTCAAGTTTGGTTTGGGGACATGTCTCTATTTTTCCACATCAAAACACCCTGTCGGAATATCAAATCAAGAATCGAATGTCAATATATTTTTCATTGAGATAAATTATTAAAAAAATTTTTTTTGTAAATAAAACGATTAATTGAATAGAAATTAAAAATAAGCACGTTTTAGTCTGGTATGTAGACTTTCCTTATCAGTCTATGGTAAATTTTGAATAATTTTTGATTCAATATACAGAAAGTTAAGTGTAGTATACAGCCAAATAAAGTCTCCCAATATTAGTTTAATAAAACTTCCCTAAAATATAGTCTATGTAACTGACGAGGGAGGGGTTGTTGAGCCTAACGCAATAGCAAAATGTTTACGAACATCCCTAAAATAGTTTCAAAATGTCTTCAAATTATAGTGTTGTGATCAAGTTCTGAGCCCTTATGACAACTTTCAAGTTTCTGGCTAATTGTAAAACCGACCATATATGCCTAGGTCAAATGTGAGCATGAGTTATTCTATGACAAACCAGTTTTAAGTTACGATGTGAATCCAATCATATTTTAGCCAATTTTCAAAGATTCCAAAATCGATCAGAAATAGCCACGAATTATTCTTCTATAAACCACTGTTGCATATATTTTCTTAATACAATAATATTAATATTAAAGTATGAAAGTATAAAGCACTTACATTACACTACAATCTCGTATTTACTACTACTTATTGTTTTGGTTTTTCCCTTATTGTACCAAAAAATACTACGCTGTATATAAAAGAATTGCCATTAATTACAGGGTATTTTAACCAGGTGTGTGCGTAAGCACAGCGGATCATATTTCCCGTTCATTTTTTGTTCTTTACTATCAAACTACATAAACTATAGCCGACATTTAGAATACAAAAATGTTTTTATTGTTTTAACCTTGGTGGAATTGTGAATAAAAAATCTTGCTAATGTCAAAAGATTTTGAAAAATGTTTCGAATCAAAAGTTGCACTGTATTAGTAATTCAATCCCAACGCAAGTAGTTTAGAGCTATTAATTATGGTTTTTATTTATTGGGTCATTGTCTCTATTTTTGTGTCTTTTAAGAATGTGGTTAATTAATATTCAACATAACCTACATATATGTTTCAGAGACGTAAAGTTATATTTTGCCATTAAATTGCATTAAAGTAAAAACTTAGAATTATTTGTAAAAGTGTTTTAAGCCAAACGTTACATCGACTTCGTCGCCAGCATTCGGCAAATTACTACAATTGTCATTTTATTTTAACACAATTTTTTATTGGAGGAGGCGAATTACTTTCGTTTTGGCAGGCAAACAATCGCAAAGATGATGTTGTAACGGAATAAGTACTTTCAAAAACCAATAAAAATCGATTGGATATACCTATTATTTAAAGCTCTAATAATATTTTTTGAGTTTAGGACCACAGTGCCACACAAAAAAATTTTAAACAAAACATTGATAATTACAAATTGGAGTTCATTAAATTGAAATATATATTTGTTTCGGAAAAACCAAAAACTTCTTTTAAAGATCTGCATGAATATCAAATGAATGAAAATGTTTTTTCTTATTGTTTTTTTGTTTTTTAATAATTTTTGAGGGCTCGTCTCTTGATGACTTTGTTTACGCTGGTAAATCAAATTCAAATACGGTCAGTCACTCACACATACACACACACGCAAAAGCAACTGCTACAAGGCACGGCATTCATTTTTACACATGGAAAACGCAATAAAAAACATGTGATAAAATGATGCAGTATTGCCAGGTTGTTTTAGCTCTGATCCCATCATATAAAATTACATACACTTAAACCGGAGTATATTAAACAGATAAATTCACCAGCGCAGCTGAGTACTTCTTTTAAACTGATTGAATGTGAAATTTCATATAAAAAATATTTCGCCATATCCCTTACATATAAATATATGGAGTTAGACACCCGCAAAGAAGCTGGAAATACTTTGAATTCGCCCGTGAGTCTACCTGTTATCAATGGCTCTTGAATTAAACAGTTGGCAACAATGCATTAATACCAGGCATTAAGGCCAACATATAAAATGTTTTCCTTGAATTGTTTTTGTTTTTAGTTGTTGTATTTTTGAGGGCTCGTCTCTTGTTTATGTCAGTGAATGAATTTCAAATAGATAAACACACGCCCATGCCAAACGATTGCTTCATCACACACCACGTACTGATTGCTACATGGCATATTTAATGGGAAAGGTTATCAATTTCGTCAGTGTTGCCAGTTGTCGTTTTTTTATGGTGTTGAAGATCAAATAACGAATGTGTTTAGTAAAATATTCCCTATTCTTGTAAAAACATTGTTCATTAATTCTTGATTTGATATACTGACAGGGTGATTTTATGGAGATTTTTCGAACGAATTTCCGTCATTCCTTGTCAAGTTTGGTTTGCAGACAAACCGGTTTCGGCAATGTGCCATCTTCAGTGTCATTTTTCATTCTGAGAAGTTTGCATCAATTCGTTATTGTTTGTCAGGCATCTGTTTTGCATACGAGCTAATAACAAGTGAATCGTGTTTATCACGTAGGCATCTGTAAGGAGTGACCAGGTAGCAAGTAATCATTGTTTTTTTTTTATTGTTTATAGTGTTTTTTGTTGGAATTGAAAGAAGAAGTCAGTGATTATTGGATTATGAATTTGTTTATTACTTTGGTATTGCTTTGTTGCTTTGTGTATCTTGTTCGTTATTTTTGTTGTGCGTTTTATAGATTAATTTTAGAGGTTCTAATATAACGTCTAAATTGGAGTTTGTTTGTTCGTTTAATATGCGACCGTTAAATGTCTTTTGCTTAATTATATTAAATCTCTCTTCTTATTAAAAAATTTTAATTAACCGCGACCATCTGCCAAAGCTTCAAAATGTCAAATCAATCCTTTTACGAAACAATTTCTTATGCGGGCTTGATCTCTCTGTGAAAAAGGTTGCACAAATCAACCCTAAATTGGAAATACATACTATAGATATCAATTAGCATTGATTGCTAATGCTCGAAATTATTTTGATAAAGTTCTCTTTATGCGCATTAAAAATATTGGTCTTAAAATCCTAGACTGTCTTTTCTGTAACTTTTGAATGTGTGTTGCGCAAGAAATACCTCACAGCTGAATGCCATATGGCCCTATTGGCTTTATAACGCATTTTTATAAAAAACTTTGTATTCCAAAGTTCAGTGTAATTGATTTGTTTGAAGCCTCAATTTTTGCCTCCATGTGGCGGGACCTATTAAAAATAAATATTCAAAAATTTAAATATTAAAACCACGGATGGGGCCCTAAAAAGGATGACGAATTTTCAATTCATCCAGGCCGTAGCCTCGAAGAAATTAGCTTATATATGTATGTCATATGTCATTTAGATAGGTTAATTTCAATTATTCACAAATTCATTGCAAACAATTTTCGCTTGGAAAAAAATTTCGATCTTTCGATCTTCTAGCATCTACAGTTGTTTTTTTATAAACATGTTTTAATGAAAATGATTAGTTCGGATTTTTTATAATTGCGTACTTGTTATTGTTTTTGGAAAACACCTGCTGCCGTAGAAGTTGGCTTTTATATTTTTTACATGATTGCAAGATGCCCTCCGGTGTTGTCGTTTTTTTTTCTTTTCCTTGATTTTAATAACAGATAATTTAATTTATTTTTGTTTATAAATTTGCGAAAAATTATTATATTTTAAAAATGTTTTGAGCAAAAAAAAAACATAAAAGACCAAATTTTAAAAAAAGTTTAAGAAAACGTCTGTTTTTAGGACAATTCCATAGGGACGGGTGGGATATTTGAATCCATTTTTACTTAAAATTTAACTCATTTTTTTCTTCTTAACTACTAAAATAGATAAACATTTATTTTTACTTTTGTCATTAAAGTAATTAATATAATAAAATTTTTATGACTACAATTATTTCTATTTAAAAGAAGGACGAGTGTCACATCAAATGGACGCACTTCTAGGAGTTAAGAGGTATAATTCGAAAATCAACACAACACACACATCTATGTACCTTTTGTTACATAACTGTTTTATATATTTCAAAAATTGTGTTTATAAATTATTTAAACCAATTACGGAAAATACTTGATTTGATTTTATGTTGGTACACATGTGTTAGTCATATGTTGGCAATATCAGCCAATTTGGGTTAGTAGCAACTGAAAAGGTTAGTCCCGTTTGTGTGTGCTCTTTGATTTTTGTCTTATACAAACAAAAAAAAATGAATCAAAGAATATGATTTTTTTTTGCCAAAAACAAGACCCTAATCATGCCTCGACCACCTTATTACCAGAAGAACAAGCTGATGGCCATACCGAAAAGCGAATTTCAGAAGTGCTTCGAGGATTGGAAGAAGCGCTGGCATACGATGGGTATTACCTTGAAGGGTACAAAATGGATATTGATGAATAAATTAATGCTTCTCAAAAAAATTCAAACTTCACCTTTTCTTTTGAATAAACCACGTAAGTAGATAATTGGAACGAATTTCCATCATCCCTTGCGTTTGGTCAAAAATCGGTTTATGGGAGAGTTTGCTAAGATTTTAATAAAAACTCCTCTTGTTGCTAGGAACGGTTGCGACAAGATATATGATGAGAGCTAGAAACAAATGAGGACCAGTCCTTTTTTGTAATTTTTTTTTTTTTATAAAACAAGTATTTGTTCAGAATTCCTCATTTATGATCACTAGGCTTTGATCCTGAATAAATATTATGCACCTCCATTGACTTCTAATTGTTCTCTTAATTTTTAATTTAACGTAACGCAAACATTGCAGTTAATTTAATGTCGATTGGCGCACAAAGGCGTCGTTTTCGTTAGAAATGACCTTATTGGTTTTAGAGGAGGGGTGATTTGCGCCTCATCACAAGCAAGATGAATTTTTTTTAGTTATGTACGATTTTAAAATATCATGCAGAACCAAAGCAAAGCTGTGAAAATGACTGCGATATATTGCTTACGTTGCATGTTTGCTTACGTATACTAATCTTATAACCAGAGTCGCAAGAGTTTGTATTAGAATTTGCAAGCAAAGTAAAATACGTTTACGTGACGTGTTTTCAATATGTATTTGAATGTGTTTTCGATACACGCATACGAGTACGAGTGTTAAATGTGTTGTCTTTTCTTAACGTTTTTTTTTTAACGTTTCCACTCGTTTAGTGTTGTATTTATTGCATAAAATTAAAACGTAGTCCAAGTACCAAACGTACAAACATGTACGTCTGAATTGCACCTCAGCAAATTTTGATATTCGTACCGCATATAATGACAATACGTATGAAAAACATGTCGTGTAAACTTGACTTTATTATTCTCAAATTGTAATATGTATTCATTGCTCTGGCAATATCGGTGTCTTGACTCAATGGAATCGATAAATTTGTTGCAATTATTTTAAACAGACATTACTGTTATGGTTAAAAAAAGTTGTTCTGCTAATTTCTTAGTTAGTAGTGTATAATTTAAATCGCTGATTACTACAACCAGGTAAACAGCCAACTTTTAACCAAATTTGTAGATGAAAAATGAAGCCTGAATATTCCTAACGAACACTTTAAGTTATATGTAGGTACAAGGTGGCGCAAAAATTATCACCCTATAGTAAGATGCTAGGCGGTAAATTACCTGTATTTGTCAATGTCAAAGCAAACGTAATTCTTAAATTTGTGAGACCAAAATAAGCACGGATTTATTTTAGTGCCAAAACCAAGCCCTCCTTGTCTGCGTAAAGTTTCAAAAGTTTCCCTCGAGCAACAGTATCGAAACATTTTAAATTTAATTCCTTACAACCAGACGTGTAAGAGAATTTAATAGCAGTGGAGAAAATATCAGACTGCTAGCCATTAATAGCACAACCTTTAGTACAGTCTGATTTTTCTAAAGCATTTTTTAGTTTGTCATAATTACGTTACCATACAACTGTCATTGTGGAATGATGAAAGATAAATAGAATTGTTATGCATTTAGTGAGAATTAAAAGAATAAATAATAATTTTCTTATTTCCCCTCAGCTCTTTTCTTCTTTCGTTATACACTTGCCTAGTGGTTATGTTCCTTATCAATATGTTTTAATTATAACTTAAATAATTTCTAAATATTTACATATTGATGGCGCTGCCAACGACGTCTCGTGGCTCTGTTGAAGGAGAAAAATAAATCTTGAAACGTTCTAAAATGCACGTAACGCAAAGTAAAATTGCCTTCAAATACACACACATTTTTCTAATAAAAAATGTTCGTTTCGTGTATGTGTTCACAATTCAAAGTTCTAATACAAACATACATATAGTAAGTATTTAATTGAAACTGCACTGAATGCAAGTCATTTACCCTGTCACGTTCGCCAATGCTTAGTGGTTTTAGATAACAAGATATCAGGGACTATTTGACAATGACATGCAATATTTAAAAAAAGTAATACATTTTTTTAGGAACTTTTATAAAATTATATACAAGCAGGATCAGTTTAATTTTACTTCAGAGTAACTTTTGAGAAAGAAATTATTTCAAACGTGAATTGAATGCAAGCCTCTACTTGACGGTGAAACATAAATTTACAAAAAGTTTTAGCGGTATTCAGGATTTGGTGCAAATGCTCTCGCAAAAGTGCAAATGCAAAATATTGTATTTTTTTTCTTTAATGAAATTCAAGAGAAATTTAGTGTATTTTGTTTTAGGATTTCATAAAAAAGCTACGAGATTTTGCATTTGCACTTTTGCAAGACCATTTGCACCAAATACTCAAGAAATAATTTTTTAATACCAAAATTTATTTTCTTCTCTTGTGCTCGACTGAGAGCATATCGAAGGTGTTCATTATTATTGAAGATATTTCGAGATAGAATGACATTGAAGCTTCTTTATATGTATACATATATATATATATATATATATATATATATATATATATATATATATATATATATATATGTTGCCACATCTTTTGCGCGAATAATTCGTTCCTTGCCGGCAGGCATACATCTAGGCTAGTACTTCGGCCCATTGCGTGCTCTCCATTCTGATAGAAATTCTGTTATCCGAAATATCCTAAGTAGTTACCACTCAATGCCTCTCACGTCTTTGCGCCCGGTGAAGTGTTAGCCGCGAAATATCGGGGCCTTAGCTGTGCGAAAGCCATGGCATGGGAAGTGTTCCTAACTCATCGCTATCCGCGCAACCTATATGGCGTAGATGTGCCCGCAAGCTCGTCAGTATAATCACTATCTTACTAATTTCTGATTTGCTGTCTCCACATAGGGTCTTTCTTATTTGTCTTACCATGTTTTTATTCCACAGGCTTGAAACACGGCTTTCGTGGCTTCAAGCGGGTTTGTGCTACTTAAGGTATCTGCTAGATATCTCTGTGCTTAATTGCGAGACCGTTGGCTAGTTCATTTACGACTACTTCACAGAAATCCGGCACCCATATTTTACGCAGCCTACCATGCGATACGTAGAAATTTATCGCTTTCTTGCATTCCAGAAACGTCCTGGATCTAACCCTGTCCGATTTTCTCAATAGCTTTATGGCCGTTATTTTTGCTTCAATGTGGCGGGACCAAGTTAGACGTCCATCTAGTTAGATACCCAAATATTTAATGTGCGTTTCTGCTGGAACAGTGGTGTTTGTTATTGTTATTGATGGACAACTTTGGTCCCCTGATGGAAAACGCGATATGAGCACATTTCGATGGATTTACCTTATTTTAGCCAGCCCTCGATCTCATTAATATGAGGCTGAGGTTGTTCGGATGCAACTTTCGGCTCTTGGCTAACACTTACATATGCAGTGTTATCTGCAATTGTTGACATATTCGCTGTATAGATGATGTATAATATCGGCCTTAATTTACTACCTTGAGGGACTCCTGCAAAGATTGTCACTTTTTGAAAGCCTTACTTTAAATGTTCTATCTGTCAAATAGGTTTTCACGAGCTGGTGGGAGTTTCTAAATAAAACTGAACAGTATTGACTATTTTCAAATGCCGATCTTATAACGGCTTCATTTCCCTAGACTTGCTCAGTAGTTCTATGTCCTGGTCAAAAGCTAAACTGATGATCCGGAATGATGTTTTGAAGAATAATTTTTCAAATAACTCGAATAAAACTGAGAGCAGGCTAATAGACTTGTAGGACGAAATCTGACTAAGTCCTTTCCTGGTTTAGGGATCATAACAATTTCAGACATCTTCCTAGAGCATGATTAAAAGCCAGCTCGCAACATGGCATTAAACATAAATAATATATTTCTCACAGCAGCATCAGGTAAGTTTCTTATCATTGCTGGTGTAAAACGATCAGGTTCGGGCGAAATATCATAGCATCATCCACAGTGCCACTGATAGATGGAGTGGTGCAACTATTTATGTAAGTGATTAGCAGCAGCATTTACCTCTTTAATTGAATTTCTAGCCCCGTGGTTGGTTTCAAGTCATAGTGGCGATTCGTAGGCGAATAGGACATTTTAAGTGCCTTTTTTCCAAAAATCTCGCGATAGTAGACTCCTGTTTCGGTCTGAGTTTATTATGTAATGTTTGACATAAATTCCGTTGGGCCTTTATGCCTGGAGAACGACTATTTTCATATTGCTTTCGGAGCCTTCTATTTTCCCTGACGAGTCTGTATATCAGCCGAAGATATAGTCCAATTGTTGACATAAAAAATGCATACAAAATACGAAATACGTATGCATAAGTATATTTATACATTTTTAAAATACAAATTTTTTAAGTTTCCAGTAGTGAGATTTTTTGTTGAAGAACTTTAATTTATGCCAACAATTCCCCAAATTTCTATATAGAAATCAATAACTGAATTATGGTGTCATCATCGCCCACACCTTTCTCTATGTGTATGTTCAATATTATTTTTTACTCAAACATTTGCTACAATCTCTATTAATGTTTAGATGCATTAGAAAACACACGATGGCTGAACGCCAGGCAAATGGCTGATGTAATACTTATCAAATATTGATCATGCACAAACCAAAATTTGTAAATGACACAGCACCATTTTTAATCATTTTAAACCCCATAAATTTACCCTAAAATGCACAATCATTAAAAATGTTTTAAAACTCATATTTCAGTTTGATATTTATGTATAAAAATGTTTTCTATAGAACTTTATGCCCTCAATTAACTCATATTTTTTTGAAAACTACACAAATTCTCAAAAATTTCACTCAAATCTCTTTTTGTTTGAATGAAAAAAATGCTCAAACCAGTATTGCCAGATTGCCAGAGATATGAGCGGTAAAATCAAGAAAAATTAAAAAGTTATTAAAAGCCACCACAAACTAAAGTTTTTTCTCAAAAAACATTTTCATCCAAACCTATTAAGGTAAAATTCATTAAGAGATTTGAGTTTGGAATGTACAGGACCATTTTAATACCAATAGAAAATGTGTCCAAAATGAAAACATCGCCAGATAGCAAGAAAAATTGCATGGATTGTATTACGACGGCGTGGAGGTTAGCGTTGCGTTGCATACAAAAGCTTGACCTGTTAAGTCTTATATACTCTTTTCTGAAAAACTTCTTTCCAGGGATTCACTTTCCAAAGGCTTTTCAACTTTGTTTTCTTTAAGTTTACATCACGAAATAGCTTGCTAATAATCCACATTTATCGATAGAACTGGCGAAATTATTTTATATTGTATGAAAATACGATACTAATTATGCCTATTTGTGACTAGTTATCATGTCTTTCTTCTTCATATCATTTCGTTAGTACTTCGGCTCACAGGCAAAGTGTAAATTATATGAATTTTGATGCTTGCAGAAACCAGCACTTTTGATTTCGTAATCTTTTGTTCCGATTTCTTCTTGCTGTAAGATATTTGAAAAATTACAATTCACCAATTCTTGTCTAGTCTTGAATCTTTTCAAAATTGGGTCGAACGATTAAATAATCAAGTGAATACACTTATCAACTGTTAATTGTACATCACATGGAGACGAGCTGGTATTTAACAGTGTTTCAGCTGCATAAATAAAATAATATTCCCTTTTTTTGTGGAAATTTTGGCATAATGCGCTCTTTTTCTTTAATAGTTTTCGTTTTAAGATAATACAAGCTACCAAAAAAATACCAAAGCAGTAACGCTACAGATTAAAATAGTACTAAAATACGTTTCAAATTAAAAAAAAGGGATCATAAATTTAGAGTTTATAAAATCTGTGTTTCGGTATTTTCGGGGAATATTATGTATGCGCAACTGCACTTATGGCAACACTGGCCCAAGCACATTTTACCTTTTCACCAAAATATTTGGAATATTCTCTCATTTCACAAAACAAGCGTTTTTGTTGTTGTTGTGTTACTGTTGTTGGTGTAATTAGGATACATATTAGCTTCTGCTCGATGGGAAACTATTTAGGTTTAGGTTACAACAACAAACATTAAAGCAAACAGAAATAGGTAAAAACGTGGGGCATTGGCTGATGAAACTATGAATTAGTGAATTGGCTGATGCAACTCGGTTGAAAATTGTCGCATACTATCGCATACAATGAGAGCAGACAAAGCAATAAAGATAATAAACATTCCATAAATTTTATTTGAAATGAACATAATGAAATAAAAAAATTTTTTGATCGATTTTTTTTATAAAGAGAAGAATACAAAATGTCATTTTATTGAAAATACGAGGTTGGGTGGAAATGTCATTAATAAAAAAAATTTAATAAAATTGTTAAAATAATTTTGTTATACTGTTGTTTGGGAACTTTGTTTCGAGTTTGTACTTACATACATATACATATGTGTATGATCATTACTTAAGACCACAATGTCCCAAAAAACGAAAAAAAAAATATATACGAATGGTCTAACCAAAACGCACGATGTCAATTGTGAATAAAACAAAAATTATTTTTTATTATGATGGAAGAATCGGCCAAATGCTCGCCACGGCTTCAGTGGTCGATGGTCGATATTTTCAATGACTCTGCGACATAATTGAGGTTCAAAGTTGTTAATGTGGTGAATTATCTCATCCTTTAGCTCTTGAATTGTTCTTGGCTTATTGACGTTCACTTTTTCTTTTAATTATCCCCAAAGAAAAAAGTCCAACGGTGTCAAATCGTGACGGCTAGTTAACATTGTCACGACGTGAGATAACACGGTCAATGTAATTGATTTTTCAACTCGACTAAGGCAGTCATGTTGTTTTCGCGGCGCATGTCAAATGTCTTGCCAGATCGCCTGTTAAGTAATACGATTAAGTGGCACTGGCATATGATAAAACTTTATTATCAAAATTCTGTCCATTTTACGGCCTTTCGAAACCATATATCCAAACGTTTTTAAGGTGACGACCGGTGAGGTAGGCAATCAGTTACATCCGTACAGTAAGGAAACGCCAGATCGGCACGCTGTATTTGTCTATTTATAATATTTGGTAGAGCAAAAACTGATTTTTTATTATTTTCATACATCAAGTTTGTTAACTGTCTGGTAAAGCACTTATGATACTTGCTTTTTTCGTCTTTTCTTAATCTAAGATTGAAAGAGTGTTGTAAGAAAGCGAAAAATATAAAAAATACAAACAAAACATTTTTCTTGTATTTTTATTGGACTTTACTGGATTGCGTTCAATAACTGATTTATAGGTAAATTGTACTGGATAAATTTACTAAAATTTCCTAAAATGGTACCTTTACAAAAAACGTAGCACAACGAATGCACTTAATACTTTTCGATTTATGGAAATGCATGTTTTATATCTCAAAGTGAATAATTTACTAGTTTTCACGAGTTTTTCGGTTGCGTAGTTTTTGGTAAAAAGGGGTTTTGCGAAACTCCAAGCAAATACTTATTCATCGCTGAGTTGAGTGAGTTGAATCAGTTGTAAGTATTATAATTATTTTCTTAAATTAATCAAACTGAGGTGATTTAAGAATTTGAGAATGTGTACGTCAGATTAGTTAATGATCAATTATCTCTTCTCAAAAAAACGATTCATTTCTGATCTCTGATAGCTGCACTCTGGTCCCTTGATAAAATTTTTTTTATACCAACATATTTTTACGGTTCTTCAACATGTTAAAAATATGGGGAAAAAATAAAGTGTCATAATGAGGCTTAATGGCGCCGTCCACTTCAAAAAGTAACGAAGAAAATCCTAAAAGCGCACATTATTTCCGTTACTCCTCTTGGGAGGCATAATGCGCATCCTATTTCCAACATCTTCCCACAAAGCTTTTCAAGCATCTGTTTTTGCTTCCTTTCAAATATTTTCCATTGCTTTGTTTTGCTTTTTTTCATCTAAGTGGATTGATTGGTCACTTGTACCCTGTTACAGGATGGTAGCGGGCTGCCATGTATCGTGGCCTAGTAACAACGTCCATATGATTGTGTAGTGGTGCATATTATCCTTGCCATGCGGTGGGGTCTTTGGCAGCGCTTCCTGAACGTCCATGCAATTGCTGACCTTTTTCTGATGTAAGAAGTGAGCTGAAACGTCAGGGCTCTTCCTATTTTGTTTTTAGTTGGATTTGTAAGGAGGGGAGGTGGAGAGAAGACTTTTAAATTAACACCCTAAAGAAATTGTCGACTCTGCCGGGATTTGAACCAAAGTTCTTGGGTTTAAAGTTTGACACCCTAACCACTACATCATGTCACCATATAAAAATTAATATTGTTTAATTTGAAAGAAACAACAGAACATTTCCAAACTACTAAGTAGTAAATTTTGCCAATCTCAGTAAACATTTTATCTTTTCCTTCAATAGGCTGAAACTTGTCTTGTGTTGGTTATTACTATCATCACTTGCATCTAAAGCACAAAACTCGTCGTGTTGGATTTTAAACGAATTTTTACGTTTGGCCTCGTTTGTACCAAAATAAATGCGAGCGCGAGAGTGCGCTTGTGTTTAGGGTGGTGTGAGTCATCTGAGCACAAGATCACATGCAGTGCCTAAACAAGCAAAAAAATGCCGGCCTAATAAATAGTCTTTATCAGAAGAGGTGTTGAATTCCAAGAATATTTGACGCACACATACATACATTCGTACATACATATGAAGTTTATAAAAAAGAAATCTTAAAGAAATCATTCATAAATAAAAAAACGTTACTAAACTGTGAAATATAAAATACACACATACATAGATGTTATATGGTCACGTACGTACAATCGTTAGGCATACATGCATCCACACGCACGCATCTACACACGGCTAAACACGAACACATCTAATGCCATGCGACCAATTTAGAGCTGATACGAACTGCTTACTATTTGACTTGACAGCTTTTGGCGTAAAATGTAATAGTTAAAAAATATATGTATAAAAATAAAAGTTTATTACTAATTTATAACGACTGGAAAAATTGTTAGAAATGAATGGACAAATTATGCCAGATCAATTTTTTAAAACGTTATCAACTAATATTCTCAATAATATTCCCTGTTTAGTTAGTGTCAATAAAATGTTACGTGTTTAGATTGTTGTACGATTATCTTGAAGCGTTCATATTCATTGCAATATTAACAACATGGCCTTGATGTTGACGTCAATTTTCGTCACGTCTACACTGGTCTGCAGAAAAAAAATATTGTTTCCTTTAAATAAAAAAAGTCTGAGTTTGAAGAATTTAAAGTCCCTGAATAAAATTCTGTTTTTAGTTTTACTCTATCACTTACAAATTAGTTTAATGCTTGTGGTTTTAATATGGCTTATTATAGCTTAGTTCGCCATAAATCGAGAAGACGCTAAATTCTTAAGTTAATATTGCGACAGGGTGTTTAGATGTAGATTTTTGGAACGCATTTTTGTCAACCCTTGTCAAGTTTGGTTTAGAGACAAACCGATTGTCCCTAAAATATCGCTGCTGCATTTTACATTCAAAAAATTTTGTCTATGCTTTTGAGCTCAATTAAATACGCTCTCCGCTCATAGAAGAATTTTTGTTGTACCCATAAAATATCAAAATATATGTCCTGTTAAGTAACAAAAATGATGTGATTCTAATCAATTGAACAGGAGTGTATTAAGGGGGGGTCATATTAATCACGCCCATTAGCAAATCTATACGCATAAGAAGAAAGCGCTTCAGCGCAAATTCATGGAAGATTTCAATGCAGACCAGTGTTATTAATTCTATTAAATCCACAGTCTCATGTTTTAATGTGAATGAAATTAACCGAATCTATTTGAACACTTTCTTAAATATTGGTGAGGTTAAAGAAAGGGATTTCAGTTTTATCATTAATAAATAATAGTATGTATGTATGCAAAGTCACGCAAGTTTTGTAATTTTGTAATTTTTGACAGTTGACAGTTTAGGGATAGTAAAAAGACAGCACTATACGAAAGAACAATTCGTTGACATGGCTGATTAATATTTTCCAAATATTAAATGTAAAGCTGGATGTCCCGGTAGTTTAGATAGTAGCGTGCTAGTCCTCAGTCTGAGGACTCAATTGTATTTTAGCATTTAATAAATAGCGAAATAAGACAAAAGGAGTAAAAGTTTGACTGCTACAGTTCGAAATTTCGTAAAAATACGAGTATGCCTGAACTATCGATTTAACTTCGTCAATTTCAAAGCGAAAGCAAGTGAATAATTCGGGAAAACTAGATCAATTGGGTAGTGTTGCGTTTATCAGCGCTTTGAATTGAGCGCTCATTTTAGCTGAAATCACTTGACTGAATTAGTTCGCTCAGTAGTTCAGTAGTGTATTTTGTGTCAGTAGCTTATGTTTCAGTAGCTCACCTGCTCTAAACTGTTTGTAGTAGAAATACTACAATACGAAGTAGAATAATATTACTTAAATAATTTTACCACAATGAATACAAGCGCATAAACAGAAAACAACAAAAAAACGAGCTAAAAGGGCTTTGCAAGAAAGAAACCTCAACAACGTAATACTGAAACGTTTAATATTGAACTAGAACTAATGAGCATACGGGAAAAACATGTGCACTGCACTACGGAGCTGAAAACAGTCAGTGCGATAAGCGACTTACATGGTTCTGTTGTGCGAATACTTCAATTGAACTAGTTCGTTCGTGAATCATACAACTCTACAATTGAGGATGAATGTTAAACATAAACATAAATAAACAAGGGATTTAAATGATAATACCGAAAGAGGGCGTGAAACTGTGAATTCAAAAAGATCTCGATTCACATATGACAATAGAGGGCATATTTCGTTGAATGAATTATTGAACAGTAACAAGTTAATGCTGATTTTTCGAAGGAAATCATTTCAAACGATGACGCTGATATTTACCTTGATGACTTCTTTTATTGTCGCCCACATGCACATAACTTTCGAAAAACATTGGCACTCTTTGATGCCAATTTTGGATTGGGAGCGCCAACAGACATGATCAAATAGTGACAGTTAAAAGTGATAGATAACGCGACGTGATAAGCATGTGCATAAGACATATATTAGATATGCCATATATATGGACGACGAGTAGTTCAGACCCAATTTGTCTAAACCATGCATGTCAGTCACACAGCTCCTGAAATAATTTTTACTCTTATTCTATGAGCAGATCATTGATCATAGAATAGAATAGAAAACTATTGGGATACTGTCATAGCTCTATGTAACGAGTCAATTTAGCCATCCGAGTATTAAAAGTGTTGGCAGCAGTAAAGTATTTTGATTATAATATTTTAATATTACTATTGTTTCTTGCTCTCTGCTAATTAACAATTTTGTCTTTACGAAATTTTCGGGTACGATTTTTTTGACTATTTTTTCAAAGCACTTTATTTTAAAATTCATTTCACTTAATTTCGTTAACTTTTTAATGGAAAATTATGTGATCACAAAATCATAAAATATTGGAAATTAATTTAAGTATTCCATGACGTTATTATTTTAATTGTTTGTAATAACGATCGTAACAACTTAAACATTTAACTTATTGATCTATTCGCGTATCGATCATCATTATCATTTTTATTTGCTGTTTGACGTGCTTAATTAACACATTTATTTAACGACAAGACAAATTTATTCGCAGCAAATTGTTATTTAATGCATCGTTTGTAGTTATTAATGTTCAAATGTTAATAGTTTTTTTTATGTTGTAAATATTTTATATGCCATAAAAAAAAAAGTAATAAATTTGTTGAAAAGCACACACTCACACAAATGTTAACAGGTGTTTAAATTTACCCCGCCCCGTTATAAATTAATAATTGGGTTATTATTTGGGTGTTATACTGTGATCTTTGGCGATAAATTTTATGGTTTAGTGAGACTTAGCATAAGTAATACCCATAAATTTTGATAGATGTTTATTAAAATATTTCACCAAAGAGATAGAAATAATGGTGTCAGTGGTAAGGTCATCACGGGTGACGGAGAGCACTACAGATGAAAAATAAACAGTTTATTATTCTAAGTGATATGGAAGTGAGCGTGTTACTCGGGTCTAGCTAATAACCTCAAAAAAAAAAAAAAAAACGATCGTAGAGTAGATCTTTCGTATCAAAGCAAACATTCCTCGTCCGTAATAATGGAAGATGGATAAGCCTTTTAAATAAACAAGAATTTTGTCAATACCTGACACACCACCGCCCTATCGACCCTACTCTAAATGGAAACCCATTTTTTATAAAACTTAATTTACATAATAAAACATTCCATGCCAAATTTACATGAAAAATTTTATTAATTTAAATGTGATCGACGAAGCTTTTTGATTTGGGCTTTTCAGGCTTACAGCGGTCGAATTTTTCCAAATTGCATTTTTTTTTTAAGGTCGTTTTCTTAAACCGGTTTTAGAGATTTTTGGTTTTTGCTTTTTTTTTGCTTGACTCGAACTTATCGTACAAATTTTCTCCCAATTAGTTCGCCCCATTAGGTGCTAGCGATATGAACGGAGAGATACGAGTAAGTTAAATATTCAAAGCTGTACGTTTTAGACCCACTTGTGTGGTCACTTTGCTAACTCAACGTTTAAAAAACTGTTTTCTATAAATAAATGGTCGGCGATACCAGCAGCCGACCTACTGGCCCACAACAATAGTATAGTCAGAATGTAGTTCTCTTGCCTCCAGATCAAAACATGTTCAATCAAACGATATGCATGTACAAGGAATTAGTTCTCACAGGTATATAAACCGTAATAGACAGGAACATATATTTAAATATTTTATTAGAAAATTTGTTAGAAAGTGTACCTAATTTTAGTACGTTTGTGATCATTAAACATACAGCATTGCTCGCTTAATGATCTAAATTATTCATCTCACATATCTCAACTCCTTCTAAACGCACCGATCTTATGCCATTATTGGAACAACAAGGCAAAAGAAGACCACATAAAGTCAAAAAATGTGACTAAAAGAAGTTACAATCGAAGAATAAACAAAACTTGGAAAGTGACAAGGTAATTAGTACATTCTAGGCGAAATCGATTGTAACAGGGTCGTAAGTCTAAAGGAAAACAAACCAATAATAACAACCCATGTAAACCGGGTTCACCCTAGTGAATGTAGTCGAACTTAAATGTTTTTTACATTCTTGCTTAAAATATAATTATGTACGTAAAACTTTATATTTTATTCAATTTGAATTTAAATAAATAATTCCAAACAACAATCTGTTAGTTGAAATTCAGTGGCATGTCAAGATCTCCATTTTCCATGCCTGACATGCGTGCGTGTTTCAAAGTTTTAACAAATTCGATTTTTCTTAGAAATAATTTTGCCTCTATTGATTTGGTTTTTACATTTTTAAATTATGTTGGTTTTCTTAGAAAAGAAATCTTTAAATAAATATTAAAAAATCCGAAAGAGATTATTTCGTGGAAATTTGGAACAAAATCAAATAATTTGATTTTTTATTGAGTTTGCCTAATCGTAATGCCCTACCTATCGTACAAATTTTCTCCCAATTAGTTCGCCCCATTAGGTGCTAGCGATATGAACGGAGAGATACGAGTAAGTTAAATATTCAAAGCTGTACGTTTTAGACCCACTTGTGTGGTCACTTTGCTAACTCAACGTTTAAAAAACTGTTTTCTATAAATAAATGGTCGGCGATACCAGCAGCCGACCTACTGGCCCACAACAATAGTATAGTCAGAATGTAGTTCTCTTGCCTCCAGATCAAAACATGTTCAATCAAACGATATGCATGTACAAGGAATTAGTTCTCACAGGTATATAAACCGTAATAGACAGGAACATATATTTAAATATTTTATTAGAAAATTTGTTAGAAAGTGTACCTAATTTTAGTACGTTTGTGATCATTAAACATACAGCATTGCTCGCTTAATGATCTAAATTATTCATCTCACATATCTCAACTCCTTCTAAACGCACCGATCTTATGCCATTATTGGAACAACAAGGCAAAAGAAGACCACATAAAGTCAAAAAATGTGACTAAAAGAAGTTACAATCGAAGAATAAACAAAACTTGGAAAGTGACAAGGTAATTAGTACATTCTAGGCGAAATCGATTGTAACAGGGTCGTAAGTCTAAAGGAAAACAAACCAATAATAACAACCCATGTAAACCGGGTTCACCCTAGTGAATGTAGTCGAACTTAAATGTTTTTTACATTCTTGCTTAAAATATAATTATGTACGTAAAACTTTATATTTTATTCAATTTGAATTTAAATAAATAATTCCAAACAACAATCTGTTAGTTGAAATTCAGTGGCATGTCAAGATCTCCATTTTCCATGCCTGACATGCGTGCGTGTTTCAAAGTTTTAACAAATTCGATTTTTCTTAGAAATAATTTTGCCTCTATTGATTTGGTTTTTACATTTTTAAATTATGTTGGTTTTCTTAGAAAAGAAATCTTTAAATAAATATTAAAAAATCCGAAAGAGATTATTTCGTGGAAATTTGGAACAAAATCAAATAATTTGATTTTTTATTGAGTTTGCCTAATCGTAATGCCCTACCAAATGCGCTAGAATGATCATGAAAATGTACAGTTGGGGTCAATAATAATTTAAGATATATTTAAATAGCTTAAGGATTCTGAAAGTCTTTGGATCCTTCCATTAGGCTTCGACAATCCTATCCACGTATTAGTGCTTTCTATTAACTGAGAATATCACAACAATATACTGGATTAAAAATTGTACTTCTGTCTGCTACTTTTTATAGGGCAGCTCTGGGAGTTACTTTTGTTATTTTTGTAATGCTCGATTATTTTCCGTTCTTGTCTGATTTTTAATTTGTTAATGAGTTGTGTGAATCCACTGTATTTTTATAATCTTGTAGAACTATACTTTAATGGGAGAGAGAAATTTTGTTCAAGTAAATATTTCACTTTAATCGTCCCAACTGGTTTTATATCTCATTTACAAAGATAATTATTCTTTTGCATTTGCATCACAAAAATTTCCTTAATGCTCGACCCACAAAAAAGAGAAACTATCAGAAAAAGTGTTACATACATTTAAAAATCTTTAATAAATAAATAAAAAAAAATCACAAGCACCATGCGCAATTCAAGTATATTTTATTGTTAGTTAATCAGTCAGCTGTCTAACAGCATAGATCCCCAAACATACATTTTTATAGCACAACTACATACATATACGCACACATATTCATACTGTTTATATGAGTTAGAGTGTGCATGACTCACAGTGTCTCGCATAAATTTATGAATTTCATCATACCTGCTGTGATAAGAAATTGAATTTGAGTTTTATATAGCAAATTCTTGGAAAAACTATCTGAAGTTTTATTAACCGCGTGTGTTATCTTAGTATGTACGTATATAGTTGTAAATCTGAATTTTGCGAAAAAGATTCACGACACGTTTAATTACTTTTTTAAATAGGACAATTTTTTAACGAAATGTTATACACCTGTTGGAAATGACGTTAGTGAAACTGTACTGATTCACTATTGACTTTGTGGTGATCAGTAGTAGAACCAGAGATTCACTAGTATATTTTTACATATAATTCTAGTCTACACTTTTGCAACTTTTCACTAGATTTCCGCTCTTGTAATATTGGGAGGTGGGAGGCAGTAAATTTAGTTTAAACACCGGCATATATATTTTGTTTAAATTCTTTTAAAGAAAAAAAAATTTTAATTTTAGTTTCATAAAAGTAAAAAGTTACAAGTTGTGCGTACAGTATTTTCGGGAGTGCTTAAGCAGTTGCAGGGCTGGATAAATGTTTCTTATCTTATATAATGTGTAACAGCGGATTTTCTTCAAGGTTGGCTAAATCTTTCAATTGAAATTTATTCTCGGCTGGCCAAACCTCGTTTAACTAAATTTGCATCTATCATAGCCGTAAAAATAATACCGGTAAGTGAGTTGATTTTCCGTATCTATAAAATATAAGCCAGAAGCCAGGAATGGTTTTCACATATAGGTCTGTTCGCGTCCAAAAATACGAGAGAGGTCCTATAACTTTCTCTTTAAAAATAACAATCTTCAGAAAAATTCACGCCAAATGGATTCGAGAACTTTTGAATAATGGAATTCATTCCGTCAACGTTTATGTCCATTTTAATTTCGTCATCATTTTTCAACACGCCTTCAACTTTTCTTAGCTAAGTGGCATAACTTCTGGGGAAGTTATCCTGTAATACAGCCAGAAGCTGCTCCAAAGAATGTCTCAGAGGTGGTGTTTCAATATAACGACTTTTTAATTTTTTGCGCAAGGTCAATTTTGGAAGACACAAATTTTTGGAATGCTGCACAAAACTTCAGATACAGATTTTTGCATTCTCGCTTTTTCCATTTTTATACAAAATCGATTGCTTTTTATCTTGCCTTTTATAATTTATTTTGTTTACAGTATTCATTTTTTAAATTATTTTCCGATATTCATCATTTAAATTTACTTTTTTTATGTTTTTTTTAAGACAAAACTTGAATTTTTTCAATAAAACAATTAATATAATAAAAAAGTTGTCCAAACAATTTGTTACACATCAAAGGCAAAAAAAGTGAACGCGTTTTGTTGAAAATGCAATCAAAAAGTCACCAAAAATAGTGACCAAATTGGTGACAAGTGGGAACTTTAACCTAAGTTTTCTTCAGGGTTTTTAAAAAAAATAGATACATTTGGTATAGATACATACTTACGTGTTTTAAAATACATGCATTTTTTTGGGAGGCCTGTGTTTCGAGTTTAATTCTCTCAAAGACTCTGTATGTCGAGAAAAAATAT
This sequence comes from Phania funesta, assembly GCA_963932375.1. Lineage (NCBI taxonomy): Eukaryota > Metazoa > Arthropoda > Insecta > Diptera > Tachinidae > Phania > Phania funesta. Next base: position 74,689,050 of record OZ010656.1, read on the forward strand.
GGTAATGGCAATGGTTGCGACAACTATATTGTGTTTTTGAGAATAATGTATGGCTGTGGCAAATATGTTATAGCTATTTGTACAAGAAATATGAAATATGCTGTCTAATAGGTTGGCAACATTGTTCAGTATTATTTTCCCACTAAGAAACGTGGGATTGTTCCATTTAATGTTGCATTGTCTGCTGCCATGTTTACTGTTGATATTCATGCTTCATTTTTGGTTTCCAAAATATCAAACTTTTTTTCTTAAGTATTTGGGTTTCTAAATACAATGTTGCAGCGTCTGTATTGATATTTGCCATTTTTGTTGGCCAAGTTCGCTGACAGCAGTTGTGCTGTGGTATGTATGATATTTATACAGAATTGATGTTTCGTTTTCGATTTTTTCTATGGCTGCATCGTCTGTATCAAAACGTAAAACTAGGTTTCTAAAACATGTTTTCTCTCATTAAAGAAGAAGGAGCATTTTCCTTTTTGTGTAGCCGGCACAATAGAGTTCATTTTTGTGAAAAACTTTTTCATTAGCAGATAAATATTTTTTTATTAACCCGATACATATCTTGTTAGATGAATTCATTTTTTTCTGTTGTTTGAATTATGAATTTATGTTTTGCTATGCTTGGATGAGTTTTATTTAAATAAAGAACCATAAAATCCTGTGTGTGAATTTTTTTTAAACGACGAAAAGTTTCACATTTCATCAAAATCCGAGCAGTAACTCTGGTTGTGGTGGCTTAATTTGTTTGAAAGTATTATGCCATTTATTGAATAGTATAGAGCCAAAAGACAACTATATAATCAATAAAAATTTAATTATATTGCATAATGTACGGGCACCTTAAGACAAATTATATTCTCTTCCTCGGCTAAAAGCAGTGTCGCCATTTCGTTGCTTTTCGGTTATATTTTTGTGCTTTTTACTACTCCTTACGCGAGGACATTTTTAAATGCCGCCTTTGAAAAAGCAAAAATGCAATTGTTGAATTTGCAAAGTTCAACCGCTTCCTCTTCTTTTCGTACTACTTTGTAGGCCAAGAGTCGAAAAAAAAAATTATAAAATAGTTTTTGCAAAATAAAAACGCAATAAGTATTGAAAGGTTTGGAAGTTCAACGCGAAATTAACGATTTATTGCGCCATAATGCAACAAGAAGTTATGAGAATATAACAAAGTGGAGCAAGCAAGAGCTGTTTACAGCTGAGTTGTTTATTAATCCAAAGCGTCTAAGAAAACAATAAGGATTTAATCTTAAAATTATATGCCAAAAAATAACAACAAAATAACAACAACTTCAAAAATCCAACTTATCATCCCTATTCAAATCCATACAACCTTATTGTACAAGGTGGTATTTGTGGCACTGTGAACTTCTTGGTGACTCTGATAAATATGATTCACTTAAATACTAAAAATATATAAAGCCCTTTTACACTGGGGGGAGCAAAATTTGTACTATATGTTTTAGTCATTTAAAAAAAACCGAAAACTTGGGTTTTCGAAGCAAGCAAAAAACCCGTTTATTCAAAATTAGAAAAGTCGCCAATTCAATATGTTCAACCGCTGTAGTCATGAAGAAACGGTCGAATAGCTTCTCGGATCACCCTACATGATGACACAATTTCAGTATTTATATAGATTTTTCGAACGAATTTTCGTCATCCCTTATAAAGTTTGGTTTGGACACAAACCGGTTTCGGCTATCTGCCACCTTCACTATCATTTTACGCTCTCAAAGATAAATTAAAAGATTAATACAAAAATGTCCATTTTTTTTTTTTTTTTTTTACTTGACTAAATATTTAATTCCTCACAAACAGAGGAGTGAAAGTAGTGTAAGGAGTGCTTTGGCAGAACGAAAAATGACACTGAAGATGGCCGAAACAGGTTTGTCTCCAAACCAAACTTGACAAGGGATGACGGAAATTCGTTCCAAAAATCTACATCAAAACACCCTGTCGGAATATCAAATCAAGAATCGAGTGAAATAACCTCATAAAATTATATTTATCAGCCGAAGTACTTATAAAAAGTTTATTGCAGCAAGATTTGGTGAAAAAGTAAATTGATGTTCAATTCACATTCGATATTGAAATACAGTTTTCGTTTATTGACTCGCTAAAAACCATGTGGCAAATTAGGGCAGTCGACATCGATAGAAATTTCAATAGAGCGATAAAATATCGACGGGGGGAAAATTAAGGCATTCGATATTAATCTTAATTTAGATTTATATCCGAGCAGGTCACACAAAGAATTTATTTGAAAAACATTCGTTGTTTGTTCTCTAATTCTATTAAAAATATATTAGACAAGTCGTTCGCTTGTCATATGGAAATAGGCTATAAATCGAAATTTGGATTGATATCGAATGCCGTAATTTGACATCGATGGGTATATTATAGCTTGTATGTAATTTCCGTTTGTAAATACGTCATATATTAAACTAGAAAGCCAAATGTCATCACATTTAATGAAAATATGTTTTTTGTTGTTCTTGTTGTCAAAATGATATAGCCACTCATACCAGATTGATAGCATGAAATTTAATGCAACATTTGAAAAACAGATCGAACAAAAGTTCAAAACTTTATATCGTTTTCTAATGAAAGTAACTCCCAATTCAAGCTTACACTAGTGAAAAGGAACACAATAATATAATTGATACCTGAATACAAGATGGTTGCGAAATGAACAACTAGAAAATGTCAAAACCATCTAGACTTCGTGGTATTCCATAATCAATTTGTATTACTGGAAGTTTTGTTCTACAAGGTTACTTAATAAAATCACAAGTATCTCGGCATTTCACAAACTTTTGAGAGGTATTTAATTAAATATGTAGCAATGTCAAATAAATTAAAACAGTTTTCGCAAACATACCTACTCTACAAATAACGATTACTTTAACAGTTAGACACTGCAGGTGTGTGTGTGTGTGTGTGTGCGTAGCGTGTGTGTGTGTGTAAGTTATTAATATATTACTCGACTTTTATCGTCCTCACTTGACAACAAACATATTTTTTGCTAAACGAATTGTATCCATACACACAATCATATCGTGCAGTCTGCATACAACATTGTTGCCGTTCGCGTACATTCACACAATAATTGACCGAGAAGTTGTGTAAATTATTACTTAGCAACAATTGTTGTTCCTGGCTGGCATACTGATGTGTTCATTTCAAACACACAGTCAGTCGCACCAACCGTGCAAGCAACAGCTTATGAACACTTTTCTTGCTGTTGGCAACTGATGTTGGCAACAGGGGACATGATCACTACTCTTCTTAGAGTCAGTCATGTCTATAAGACAGACGGGCAGACGGACATACAACAATAATTAAACCAATTATACTGACATGAACACAATATAAACTTAAATACAATACTACCCAAGCAATTTATATTTATACATACATACGTACATACATATGTATATATATATATATGTATGTATGTACATATGTATTCAGAATAAAACAATAAAAAAAATATCACTTGGCAACAGCTTTAAATATGAGTATGTATTATAAAATTACGAGGATGGAATTAAAAATTACTCAGAGAGAATAAGTAGCCTGCTATTTATTTCCGCTTGACTTAAGAGCGTCTTATATGAATTTTTAATTAACATTTACAGTCCTATTACGTATTTCGAAGCATACCGCTAACTTTATGGGCCCCTTTTCGACTCCCTTCTTTCCTCGAACTGATTTTAGGCGACCGATTTGTATTATACGACTACCTTACACTCATTAAAGTCTCGTAATACCACTAGCCTTTTTTCTCGACTGTAGTAATTTCAGACTGTCGACCTTCCTCCTCATCACGGAGTCTTTTGTTTATTGCTAGCATTTGTCTAAGGCTTAGGTCCACCTTGTCATTCACTTTTAACAAGTGTCTACTCTACTATATGCTGCTAGCCAGTGTTGGACAATCACACACAATGTGCACTACGGGTCTAAGCCTCTGCCGCGAGAGTATCTTTGGAGACTGTCCCGTCTACCCCTTTCGAGATTGTCTGGTCCATCTCGTCAGAATTTCTTCTTTGGCCAACAAACACCGGAGTCCCTACAGAGATTAACCTTTCCACTTCTTGCGAAGCTTAATTGTCTATCCCTATGGGAATCTCACGGCCCAATTTCTCAAAAATATCCTAAAAGATTGACCCGTCTACTCCTCGCGTGGCAGTCTTGTCTACCATCTCTTCCGGATTCCTCTCTTGTCCAACTTCTGCTTCAGAGATTAACCTCTCCGCCTCTTGCGAGGCTTCATGAGACATCCCTGTAATGGGGAAAAAGATGTCCGTCCACATAGCTCCATATGCACGGCTGAGTGTGTAATTAAACTCAAGATAGACTGCTATCCAGAGTTTGCATGTTAGAAACCAAACACCCTCTTGTATAACTTCTCACCGCTCGACTTATATACCCAGTATCCTTGCAGAGACAGGAACCTGTTACCGACCGTCACCACGTAGGGGTATAAGCCAGAACTTCTGACAGTACCCTCAGTTACGGCAAGCCATATCTTTATGCCTGCCAGCTGACGACCTTCATATAACCATACTTTGTAGTATTTGCGGTAGTTGGCCGTAAGAATTCAGCTTTATAAGCCGCCGCCCAGCGTGAGTTTTTGCTATTTTAGGTGGTGAAAATTAATAACTCTCGCAGATATGGAAATTAAATTTGACACATATAATACCTATACATATGCAAGTGATTCCGATAATAGGTGACAGAGTTGCCACTTATTCAAGTAAAAAAAAAAGAAAAAACCGAACTTTTGATAGCAAAAAGACCGGATTATTCGAAATTTGGAAAATCTCCATTGCAAAAAATTCGATTGCCAGTCGCGGAAAACATTGGAATCAAATTATGTTTAAAAATTAAATGTCAGCCAGATATGTTTTTTTTTTTTTTTGTTTCATAATAAAGATTCCGACATCCAACTCTATTTTTAGTGCTTTATTTAAGGTTCAAAAAGTATCTGACTGGATCAGCTGCTCCCATTCTATTCCGTTCGATTACAATTTGTTTTTATTTCAAATGACACATGAGAATACAAAACGGGCACAAGCAAATTTGAACCCTCTTCCATTCTTCTTACCTCATTCTCCTCTAAACTCAGACTGGCAACGTCTATAGAATTCAAACAATTCTGCGTAGTTAAATGTATTAAATTTATTTCTTTGATTACTTTGCTTCGTTCACTTCGTTTTAATTTCATTTCAATTCGTTTTCCAGTGTTGCCACATTTAAATTTTTGACTTATCAAAGTTGAAATGTAAGATTTTATTTTACAAGTACTTATTTCTCTGAAATATATCATTAATGTACATTTTACTTAAACTAATTTCGTCTCGGCAGCTTTAATGTGTGTGTTTGCTTCTTCTTGGATTGGGGAAACTACTAGATTTCTATGGATATTTTAATTTCGTATATACCAAGGGGCGCAAACTATAGGTCGTAAAATCCTAAGCTGCCTACGTTGTAAGTTCTGGATGTGTGATGCGCAAGCAGTACCCCACAGCTGAATGCGATAGGACCATATAGGCCTTAAAACGGATTTTTATAAATGGAATTTGTATTGGAAAGCCAAGGTTGATTGAGAACTAATGAACCAGTGTAGTTGATTTGTTCTAAGTTTTATGGCTGTTATTTTGTCTCAATACGGCGTGACTAAGTTTGGCGTCGATCTAGGTGGACGTCCAAATATTTAATGTGGTTTTTTGCAGGAACAATAGTATATCTAATTGTGACAATTTTGCCTTCTGAGGAAAAACGTCACATGAGCACATTTCGTTGGTTTTAATTATGAGCCTGAAGTTGTTCGGATGCAACTTTCGGCAAACGTTGACGTTATCTGCAAACGTTGACGTAAATCTATTTGGGCTTGTTGACATATCCGCTGTATAGATGATGTTTAATTGCGGCCCTAATTTATTATCGCAAGGGACTCCTGCAGATATTATCCCTTTTTTGGGGAATTGATCCTTTGACCTTATTTTAAACGTTCTATCTGTCAAATAGCTCTTCAGGAGCTGGTGGGAGTTTTCAGGTGGAATTCGAGTTATTTTAGCCATCATGCCAGACTTTATTAAACACCTGAGAAATGTCAATAGATAAAACTGAACAGTATTGCTTATTTTCAAATGCCGATATAATATCGGTAACGATTCTATTAACATACTCAAAAGCACTATGGCTTGCTTGATAATCAATCATATGGTCCGGGATAGTGTTTTAACTTATTTATTTTATACCAGCAAATAAACTCATTATGCCCAAATCCAGGTTATCTTTTTACCATCACTGATAACATTTTTCTTTCTGAAAAAAGTGTTGCCTTATATATAGTTAGTAATTTTATCAGATTGGAACAATCCTCACTGATGCACATTTTCGATTATAGTGGAACAAAAATAATTATTTAAAAATTTAAAAATAAACACATAAAAAACTCTAGCTTCTATCAATAATTTGGTTAATACACCCTAAACTCTAAGTTCAGTGCAAAAATTGTTACATATTCGCCATTTTTTTTTAAAGGAACGTACTGTTTTTTTTACAAATGTTGCATAATTGTTAGAAAGGAACACACACCAGCATGCGAAAATAGCAACATATATGTAACATTTTTGTCAGAAAGAAAAACGCCGTGGTACAAGAGGAGAATTTTAATTTTTCTTAAAACACATACATATAAAAATATACAAATGCCTTTAACGCCTGACCTGACATTTGTAAGCGGTGCACCTCTGAGCCAGAGAGAGAGAGAGAAAGGCAGAGCTAATCGATGAACGGTTAGAAATTAGTCAATGAATTGTTCAAACATGCACATACTATAAACGAACGGACTTGGAGCAACAAACACTCGCAAACATTCATATAATTGAGTTAAAGTTAAAACTTGAAAAGAAAAAATGTTTGTAATTTAACGTTTCGGCTTTTTACATGTATTTTATCACGTAATCTTGCCGACGATAATTAAAACAACATGTGAGTTCATAACGCACATAAGTATAACGTCCGTACAACAATTTTATGACAGAAATAATTTTAAGTTCATTAAAAATGAAATTCATATTTAAATCCATGTCGAAAAGAAATCAACGCACACGCACACACACACACACACACATGCATGAATGAATATACTAATCCACACAAGAGGTAGCCATTCATAAATTAAAAAATTTATATAAGTATGTGTACATACATCCATACACACATGCCTATGACAGCCAATTCCAGGTATGTGTGAAAGTTTGTATGCATGTGCATTTGGTGCATGCAACCTGACCAATCGCAGGTTGCCTTTTCAACTTCATTAGGGTTCGAATCAAATTGACCATTTCCAAAAGACAATAACGTTTATAATTTAAAGAGCCGATGTTTAAGATTTTTATTTTTAAATGAAAACAGAAAGTCAAATCGGTTTAAAACAAACTAAATGCATATTCGAATATCTTACCGATTAAGGTAATTGAACATGGATGGCTACATTGCTTAAAACAAATATGAAGTCAGATCGTGTAAATTTGTGTGTGTGGTTTCGTATCGTGCTGATACGGATCAGAACAGCTCAGATTTGTCCATTTATTTTTTTGTTTGTTCATTAGCCTGTAGAAGTCTTAAAAGATTCAAACGATTACTGTACTTTTTTATAACCATCTGAACTTACAACACTATTCGCATTTGAATGCAGGTATTTATTTTTTTAAATTAAATTTTTCAGATCGTTGGCATTTAAACTTTTTCGTGCATGCATTTTAGAGCGTATCAACGGTTAAAGTAAAATTAAAACTTAATCATAAATTTTTCATTGACGGTTTGTTTGACCGGTATTTTTGTGTTTGTGTTTGTTGTTGGAATGGACATTTATTTTACTGTCGCATTAACAGTATTTTATACGATTTTATGAAACGGAAGGTTTTTTTTTTTAAATATACATATGTATATAAAAATGTAATTAAATAAAAAAGTAACTTTTGCAAAGCAAAAATTCAAGCCTTTTTTTCATTAATTTAAAACTGAGTTTAAATCATTCCATATAATTTCAGTGTCTTTTAAATAAAAATTTTAAATTTGCCCAAGTGATCAAACGAGTTAATCACTTGTGATGCAACGTTAGCCGCGGGACCAGCTTCAGCTTTGGGGGGTGACAGTGTTAACGAAAACAAACAATTCTTATATTTTTCATGATTTTGGAGGGGCATGTTTCCTTTTTGACCACCAGCAGCTCTTCTGGATCCGCGACTGTACAACCTCAATATCTGGTTTTAGGGGTTCTAAGTATTCATTTTCATTTCTATTCTTATGAGAATAAATAAGTTGAAATAAAAAAATAAATGTCCACATATATAATACTTAATTGAGGCATTTAAATTTTAAATTGAGTTATGATGTTCACACATATGCCATTTAGCTTACTCAATTAGTACACCTAAAAATGTAGTCATTTTGTTCCTAAAAACTTGTGTTAGTAAATTGGGAAAATTGAGAGAAACTCGATTTTAATTAATAAAAAAAAAAGAAAATAATTTTTTTTCAAAGAAATTAATTATTTTGAAAATAAATGAATTACTCAAAAACTTAAGTTCATTACAAACTCCATAAACTCTTATGGATAATAGTTTTTTCTGCTTACAAAACACACACAACCATAGCTGCATTAAGAATTTGGCTCAATTAATGGCACAATTAATAATTACTTGAATTCTTGTATGGCAAATTGAGCTTAATTAAGGCCTTAATAACGTAGATTTTGTAATTGCCCTTTTAGGGTGCATATCTAAACATAGTATAAGAGAGATGGAGAGTGAGAGCTTGTTCGCGTTTGAAAAAAGATTACGTTAATTCAACGTTATGGAATCTTGTTCAGTGTGGCACAGGAAAACATTTACTCAAATCGTAGACATACATATAGAAATTTATTTTGTTCATTTCCTTGTGTAAATGCTATAATCATGCCATAATAAACTTTTTGTCATGCGATATTTTTTCTAACAGAAAATAATTATTCAGGAAGCTTAGACAATATTTATTTGATATTTTTTCAGTAAGAGCTGCATGCCAGTATGGGAGAATCTAGTTGATACTGTATATTTTATACTCATATTTATTCTAAAGATTTGCTTAATTTAATTTCTCTATTTGATTTTGTAATAACTCAATTAGTACTGAATACATGCGGAACAATCTGTGGAATCTAATTCTCATATTAGCATTTACTCGCTGAATCTTACTGTCGTCCATTAGTCATTCACAACTTCCTGATGTAGAGCATAAAGGCACAAGTCAGACTTGTTTGAATTAAATATTTAAACACCTTTAAATGTCGAACAATAAAAATTCAAGTAAAAACAAAAATGAAACCTTCACCTAATTTAATTTGTTGATTCTTATTTCACAGTTCATTTCTTTTTATTTCTATTATTATTTATTTTTTTTTTTTTGCTTACAGTCACTCTTTTAATAAAGTCTGCATTGACAGGTTTTTTTTTAACTAATAAGAGATGATGCAATTTAAAAGTAAATTTTTATAATAAAAAATTACGTCAATTTGAAATTAAGCAAAAAGCGCCAATTGTTAAATCAAAGAAATCGGGCTTTGAAACATTTACACATTTCACTGTCGCTTCATTAAAAAGTTTTTACTTTTTTTACACTCGAAAATACATTTTATTGGTCAGGGTACTTGTGCTTGATACACGAGACATCTACTTTTTTAATTTTATTTTTCAATTTGTACCTCAGATTTCTCCACTGGATTAAGCTGAATTTGCAAGTGCTCTCAAAGCTGTGCTCATGACATAACGTGTATATTTAAATATCAGCCAGCAACAATTGAGAAAATATATTTTTTAATTTTTGTTAAATCGTTAAATATTTAAATTCTTATTTTTTTTTCTTATGCTCAAATATTTTGAAATACTCTAAATAAGTAAAATACGAATAAATTCAGTAATTTAAAGATTTTCAAGTAAAAAAGAATACATAATTATGAAATGTAATTGTTTTATATGAAGGAAAGTGATCAAAGTCTTACAGTGGAAATAATGGAATAAATGCCTAGTTTTCAGAATAAGGAATTGCATTTAATAAACCTTTAATTATTTTTTTATTTGACTGTAGTTTTTGTTTATTGATACAAAATATGTCTTATTGTTTTACAAAGTTATTTTTTAAAACAAGCTGTAAATTGGTTTCATTTTAGATATCGACCTTGCAAAATACACTGAGCAAAACATTTTTTTAAAAGATTATTTTTTTTAACTAAAAGAGCTTTATTACAGCAAAGCTTATTTTACAGCAAGCGTATTTTAATTGAAATAAGCTTTTAAAATTTTTTTTGTGAAAAAGTTGTTCGTCAAAAAGTTTTTCTATGTAGTAGTCCTTTTTGTCAAATGTATTTTTTTTCGTACGATTGTGATACGATCACGGATGTAACGATCTCGTTCTTTTATAGTCGCATCACATCACCGAAAAAAATAATTTCTAGGACTCAGAAAGAATTTATTTGTGCCTAGTGATGGCAAGGTTAATCGAAAAATGATTAATAATCGATTATTTCGTTGTGTACTAGACGCCAGAAAAAAAAATTAATTTCCACGAACCCTAAGCGCTGTCAGTGATTATGACGTAAGAAATGAAAACGACAGTATTGGAGGTGGAGAAGTTGAATTCGGTTTAGGGTCTTTCGCTTATAAGCGAAACAAAGGATGAACTAAATTTCTTTCTCAACGCTAGAGTTCTTACTACTATGTTCCAACATGGAGCTTAATTGCGCAATTAGGAAATGTACGCAATTAAGAACTCAATTAATAAATTTAGAAATTATTACTTAATTGCATCATAAATTGAGTCAAATTCCGAATGCAATTCTGGTGAAGTGTGTTTAGTGAGCAGAGAAAACTGTGTTTATTCACAAAATCAAAGCACTTCTACAAGTTTACTGCATCACCAATACAACTAACTACGTTTTATTTTTCCTAATAGTTGTTAAACTCTATGTATAATAAAAAAATAAAAACAAATTTCATGAAATATTTAATGAAAATACGTTTTACAAAATTAGTTTGTTTTAAAGTCATTTTTCCAAATTCACAAGTACAACCTGCAGCTGTCAGTAAAGCTAAATTGCAAATGTGAGAACACTACAGTCTATAACTCAATTTAAAATTAAGGTGCATACATGGACATAGTACAACGCATGCCAAAGCAGGCACAACCGCTACGGGGGAAAAAAATAATAAATTGACTGCAAAGCGCCTTTTTTTAAACTCTTCTCACTACACAACACCAGAGGCGTTGCAACACTATTCTAAAAATAAACATAACGCCCAATTACAGAGTTGTAGTAAACACACTGAAGCTATTCTCCCTCTACTTCACATCCTGTCACCAGTCTATTCTCTACTTAACGTTTTCCAAAGATATTAGCGCAATTATTAAAAAATAATAGGCACTTAGTTCTCTGACTTAAAAAAAAATATTTATAACAAAAAGTTAGCAGCTCCGTGGTAAAGAGCATATACACGAGCTGCTGATAACTGGGAATGCACCGGATTATATACAGGGTGTCCGCCAGGAAGGTATACTACTTTGTTTTGGCGCCATTTTGCTAAACATTAGTCTTGACAGTTCATATTTGGCTGTCGTGAAGTAGAGACGTGGCAAATTTATCGGTAAACCAACGTGTTTTAATCGTTAAAACATTTTATCAAAATCAATCACCGATTACTATGACGATGAGAAAGTTACGTGAAATTTTTGGGAGAAACAACATGCCAACAAGACTCACTATTTATCGTGTAGTGAATGATTTCGAAGAAAGAGGAACTCTAGATGGTAGGCCCAACCATGGACCACAACATACTGCAAGATCGGCTGAAAACATTATTGCTGTTCAAGAAAGTGTTCAAAACAATCCATCAACTTCAATTCGACACCGTGCTCCGGAGCTTGGTCTTCAAAGAACAACTTTGGCCACAATTTTGCACAAAGATTTGCATTTGTTTTCTTAAGATTCAGTTGATACAATAGCTTCTTCCAGAAGACCATTTACGCCGCCACACATATGCCAAAAGGATGCTACAGCTCGCCGATGACAACCCCGATTTTCATGGAAAAATCATAATAAGTGACGAGGCACATTTTCATTTGAATGGATATGTGAATAAACTGCAGAGTCGGTTCTGGGCAATGGAAAACCCTCAAACTATTTAACAGTCACCTTTGCATCCATTAAAAGTGACAGTCTGGTGAGGAATTTGGTCAGGAGGAATCATTGGACCTCACTTCTTTGAAACTGAAAACGGTAACTGTCAATTAGGAGCGATATCGTGATATGATTGAAAACTTTTTAACGCCACAACTGCATGCTTTGGGCTTGACTAACAGGTGGTTTCAACAAGACGTTGCCACATCGCATACAGCCAGGATTACAATGGAATTACTACGATACCTCTTTCCACAACAAGTTATTTCAAGGAATGGTGATGTTGATTGGCCTCCACGGTCGCCTGATTTGACTGCTCCGGACTTCTTTTTGTGGGGATATCTGAAAAGCAAGCTTTATGCAAACAAACCAGAAACGCTGGAGCAACTCATACAAAATATTCATGATGAAATTAATGAAATACCGCGTGAAATGTGTGAGAATGTAATGAAAAATGTGTTCAAAAGGGCTCCCATTTGTGAGGCTAACAGAGGAGGACATTTATCTGATATTGTATTCCATGCATAATTGCCGACATTAAGTAAAACATTTATCAATAATATACGATCCATTCTCTTTCATTTAAACAAAAGTTATAAACAAAGTAGTATACCTTCCCGGCGGACACCCTGTACTAGTAGCTGGTTGGCATTTACGCATAGTGGCTATATCCTCTGAATTTCCGGAAGTTTTTCCAGTTCGACCTATTCTTCGTCTTATGTTGACACTTCAATGAGAGTCTTGGTTTGACGTAAACCGCTGTTTTTCAAAAGATACCAAATGGTTGTTGATAAGAGATTAGCAATTCGTTGGCTATAGTTTAGCAAATGTGTTATGAATAAACTACATATATGCTATCTTTTTGTTCTGCATATGGCTGTTAGAATGCATCTGATTAGTTCAAATTCAATTATGAACTCGGATGCTGTTAACTTCACGCTAGGAATTGCATGCTTTTGGAAAAAATACTATGATTTCATTTATTTTTTAAATGTCACAATTACATTTATTTAACTTTTAAATTACAAGTTTTATTAATAGATAAAACATTTGATTTTTTTTTATAAATTTTTAAATTGCCACAACTGCAAAGACACCTGCAATAACAAAAAAATAAAAATTGAACAAGATCAGAAAATTTGCATCCCGCTGTTTAATTAATTTTAAACGTTAAATAAAATAAGGTTTTTCGTTGACACTCATATTCACTTATTCTTGTATAAGATCTGAGAGATATTAACTACACATATTTCCACACTCCCACACACACCCACACACACACACACACACACCACTTATGGATTAACAAGAATACACATGCATACATATATATATACTTAAATATGCACACACACACATATATATGTAAATAAAATAAACCCAAAGAATAATAAATTTAGGTTTTAACGGAAGTTTAAATAGATTCATAATTCGCAAACAAGCCACGTCTTACGTATAAACAGAATTTATTAAATGGAATATTTATTTATTTAATTCATTACTTTAATCATTTTGTAGTTTTTTTTTATAATTCTAAAACTTTTAAATCTAGAGTGAAAAGCGCCAAGTTGGCAGCGCTGCTTAAAAATAATTTAAAAGAAATTTTAAAGAAAGTTATTAGCCCGAAATACTCGTCTTATTGAATATCTGTCCTTATTTTTCCATTACGCGGCGCGCATAGCATTTGGGTAATAAGTCATCGTCTTAACACTTATCTGACGATAGTCATACCACGTGGCGAACACAATGTGCCGGTAGGTGCCAACATCACATAAGTATCGATTTTAACAGCTTTGCAGCTTGGACCAAGAAATTTTATAAATGGCATTTTTTTAGCCCGATTGAACACAAACACAAATAATTTAATTTTAATCAAAAAAGTTCTTTTATAGCGACCGCAGCGGTTCTTGATGAAGCGAATTCTAGACGTACAATTTTAGGCCACACGGACTTCACGTGGCCCCGTAAGAAATAATCGAGAGATGTCAAATCGCACGAACTTGGGGCCAGTTGATCGGTCGATTTTTCGAAATCAACTTTGCGGCAAATTTTGATTTCAACAATTCGATAGGTGCGGTCGTTGTATGGCACGTAGTGACAATATCAGCCATATTTTGAAACCAAAAAAGCATTGTCATGGTACGCGTAAGCTGCACCAAACGGTGCCCTTTTCTGCATGTAATGGAGTCTTTAGGATCTAGTGTGGATTGGTTTCACACCAGATGCGACAATTTTATTTATAAATAAGAAACGCGTTAAGCCAAAAATAAGCCTCACCACTGAACACAATTTTATTTCTATATCATAATTCATGATGATTTGCCAGGGTATACTTACCATAAATGTTAAAAAATGAGCTGATTATGGCATTTCGTTTGACAATCGGGCTTAAAAACACCGTCTAGTTACTTATTCGATCCCGCACCACAATTGTTTACGATGTGCGCGTAAAACACAGCCAGCCACTACATTACTCCCCAGAAAAGCTTTTACCAACAATCAATCAGGTATTTATGATCCCAAAGTCCACTGGGCCCCGAACCGGGATTTATCGTCCCGATCGCTACTAGTTCCCGTGTTACCAGTTTATCCCAGTTTCATGCCTCAGACAAGACTCGGGTAGTGGTTAGCCCCTATCACCGGATAGCAATACAGTTGGCGGGATAAAAACATGCTTCCGAAAGAAAGCATTTGGGTATATCTTATGGCACATGATAGCAGATTTTATTTTTTGGATTGGCTCTCTAAACTGGTACAAGAATACCGGACATCCTTAAATCGGATGACGAGACATTCGAGAATCACCCTAAAGTGGGTGCATGGACACGGGACTAATAGGGGTAACTGTGAGGCCGACAAGCCGGCAAAGAGAGAAGGAAGGCTGCAGGACTCCCACATCGATGTGGCATACCCCTTTGAGCCTGCAAAAGGCACATCCATAATGCGATATATAATATCGCTAAGGTTAGGTGGTTGGAAGAACCCACATGTGGCATCACCAGGTTAACCTGTCCAATTTTCCACAGGGCTCGAACTAGAGCTATGCTATGTTTTCAAAAGACACAATTAAGGGATATGCGAAAAGAATGAGGCAGCTTGCAAATGACGTCTGTAGAAGATTTCAAAATGAAGAGGAAAAGGAAACGATATATCACCTCCTGTGCCTCTGTCCTGCTTTGGAGGACAGACGCCTGACTCATCCCGGGCGGAGGTCCTTCGACAGCCTCTCCGAAATATCGGCGGTGGGACTGCAGTGCATCAATTCCTTCATTAGCGACAGTCGCTGGTTTAGCTGTGACTCCATACCGGTACAGACTTAGTGACCTTTCTTTGTTCCTTTGACTTTCTACACCATTCCTTCACTCTTTTCTCTTCTACTCTTCTATGTCTTCAGGTAATACAAAGGGACCGAATTTGCGGACCCACATCGGCCTGCTGATTTTGCATTATAATTTGGGATTTAATTTACGAATCTTGGTAGTAAATAAGCTACTAAAAAATAATGTTTACTGGGCTACAATTACATTACAATCGAATGCCAGTGTGTCTGCCGCGATCGCTTAAATTTATTTCATGTGATTTCTCTGTTAATTAAAAAAAAGACAAAGAAACACAGGCAGTGCGGTATGAGAAAATAATCCCAATACATACATATATAGTTTTCATATATATGACTGAATGCATGCACATACATACATACTTACATGCATACATAATCACGTAAGAGTATATAAAAGAAGAAGAAATAAACTTAATACTCATGTACAATTGTCGTAATATTTTAGAATCACTTGGATGCGAGTACATTCAGATACAATAGTTTTTCTGTAGATATGTATCGTAAAGTAAAAATATTTACGTCGGCATGTATGTTTCTGCCATGTCAACTATATTCGTTGCCAGCAAACATTCCGACAAATATATTGCCGATATTAATCATCATTAAAAAAAAGTGCCGACGAAACAGATACGAACGTTCTTGCCAATACAGACTATGAGGCTGGTTGCTTGCAACTACTTACAAGTCATTGTGGCTTAGCTCATTCACGAGAAATAACACGATCAATACCACATGCATCTCGTATATGCGAAACAAAAAATAAATACTATATAGATACTCACCATTCGTATATGGCAGACACACTGGCAACTTTTAATATGTTTTTAAATGGATTAAATGCTCTACAGTGAGTCACAATAGTTGAGGGTTTCTTAAGATTTCGCCATAATGAAAAGTTTTGTTCAAAAGTTTGGCTTAAAAAGGAAAAGTTTAGGCGTTTGTTAAGTAAAAAGGGGGATGCTAAAATAGACTATAGAATGGGGTGTGCCTGAGGTGTTACCAAAATTCTTATTTGGTCGGTGCCTCGGAGGGTTGAGGTCGAATCTTCCGCATAGATACATAATTACAGCGATGACCTGGGTTATGAGAACTTTGAGCCGGACCAAACGCACTTTCGAGAAAAATAACCGTACCCTAAAATAAGTAATCGAGAATGTCAATTGTGGCTATTGCTGTCCCGTTCATTTCGCGCTAAAATAAATTGGTTGTCATCGATCTGTATAACTGGCAGTTACCTTACCAACATTGTTTCTGAAGAAGTGAGGTAGCATTTTAAGGAGCCACTGCCACCTGCCAAAGTTCGCGGGGGTTGACGTCGCAGAGCGCGTACTAACGAACACTCCTTTTGATGCTGGTGAATTGTGTAGGTGTGCTAGGAAGTGATTCCTGCAAGAGGAACAGGACACATCAGAACATGTTTTAAGCAATTGTCCTGCGATAATAAGTAGCCAACTTAGCTACCTAGGAAGTAGGATACTAGTTCTGGACAACCTAGTTAAAATGAAGCTCACAGACAAAGGCGAAGCGAATTATTGACTAGAAATAATAGAAAACCCATTGTGAATAGATAAGTTAAATAAAATTATTCGAATGATTTTATTTTCATTTTTATTCGGTTGAATGTTCGAATAAAACCCGTTCGAGTATTCGCTTGTGCGAACAAAAAAAATTTAGAAATTTTGTGCAAAAATTGGAAACTCGAATAATTTGACAACACTAGTAAATACCTATTTCTTAATAAACCGCTTAATATTTTAAGCAGTTCCATGAAATTCCGACAACTGCTGTCACCGATAAAGTGTTTGTTCTAGCAGTTGTGTAGTGGAGCATATAATGAACATTAAACTTTCGTGGCCCACTATCGGGATCATGTGCTTTAATCATTTAAAAAATACCTGTGCACATACCATATAATTACAAACTTACAGTGGCTACCAAAACTTTGTTTATAACCAACAAAAGTATAACTGCTTTTAGATTCTTGACTACTTGAAGATGAATAAAAACTTTTAAACCGAACTAAGACTCATTAAAGAGCTTTTATAGAAATTCAGTGCTTCGAGCAAAGTTCCTACAAATTTTACCAGCCATTGCCCCTCTGATGCATTATGGCTGGCAAGTTGTCAACAGTGCAACATTGGGTTCTTATATGTGCGAAAGCCGGGCAGATTGGTTTCGATATTGAAGCAAAATTAGTTTCTAAATATTACTTTTCGACATTTGAATTGATATTAGAATGATTTAACACAAAATATAACCCGATTAGTGTCGAAAACGTTTAGCTCAATTGTAAAATCCCTTTCACACTACTCTGCAAGTGTTTATATGTATATTTTCAGAGAAAAAACCAGGGATAATCATTCTTTGACTGTAAAAAAATTGTAAATAAAATATTTCCTACTTCGAGCAAGTAGCAGAGGAAGAGTCCAAAAACCCGGCGTTGGCTGAGCATGTTCGAGTGGCTAACGATGGCGGTGGCTCTTAAGAATTTTCTGCGGCTCAAGTTTTTCGATAGGTTTTTTTGTTGTAAAAAAGTACCAACATTTTCAGCTCTAGAGTGCACAAAATACATTGATAACCGATAAGCACAGTGGGCGTTTTTGTGCAGGTTTAAGCCTAAAACAAGATTATCTGATGCAGCGCTCTAGCGGTGGCGAAACAGTTGACCTGTTTTGTTTTTTGGTATTTTCTTCGTGTGCTTTTGTATAAATTCAACCCTTTTAAAATGAAAAGTTTCAGCGTTTAGAAAATTTTCTATAAATAATGGGAGCCATAAGACCTTCAAATTTTCATCCGTATTTTCTGACAGTTTGTTTTATAATAATTTCTCATTTCACTTGAATTTTCGACAAGTCGTCATTTTAGTCGATCGAATAGTGTGAAATTAGCTGAAGAAACAATTATAACAATATTAATCCCGCAACTTTTAATACACACTGCACTGCGTTAGGCTGTTGGTTACATATTAAAACCGCACTGACTGACTAACTAACACGGCGGGAATATTAACCATTTAAAAATGAATATATGTACGTGTATATTTATACCACATAAAACCGATTTAAACTTAATAAATAGTTTACAATTAGACATAGAGACATACATAGTTGCATATGTAAAGGGTGTTCTCTGTCGAATGATATAAAACACAAATGAACTTAGTAATTGCAAATAACTCGAGCTTATTTTTATCTTTTTAATATAAAAATTAAATCAGCAGGTTGTTGAATTATTTTGCTACCGAGTCGAAAATAGGTGTAAACGAAAATGGCAGAAAATTATCTCCTTTACTGCACTTAAAAGTTTATATATATATATGAAAAAAACACCCCTTATAAATATATATATACTATAATCTGGTATTATATATCAATTGATTTAAGCAAAAAAAAACATCAGAATGGAAAAAATTATTTATTTGAAGGAACAAGTATCATTGTTTCATACGAGTTGCCGGTTGTTGGTGGTTTAAGAAGGTCCAAACGAACTGCAGCACAAAAACTAAACGTTTAACTGATCTCAATTCGTTTTTTTTTTATTGTTGGCGAAAAGTCAGTGCCACCATCATTTAAATATACGTTATGGAGGTACATACACATATACATACATATGAACATGTACATATTTCTGTTGTGATTTTGGTTCTTTCTTATTATTTGGTGCTGTGTGGTGACTTTGAAATTTAAAAAAAAAATAAATTTATAATTTTATTAGTGTAGAGTTCTTGTGTTGTTGTTGGTTAAGCTCGATAGAGAACATTAAAATCCATAATTCGAACACACGAGAGAATTAATTGAAAGTTTGGATGGTAACGCGTGCCACTAGATTGAGTGCAGCAGTGATGATCTTTGAGTCTTCTTGAAAATGTTGATTTTTCCTACTCGCCTTGAAAAAAATCTCATTCTAAATAAACCAAATTTAAAATCTCATGTTGATTTATTACTTAAAAATTTGATAAATAAAACTAAAAAAAAACTTTTTTTTATAAAAAAATTAAAATTGTTTTCTCAAAATGTAACAAATCATTAAAACTTAAAAAATAATAATAAAATTAAATGAAGTGTGTGAATGAGTACAATGTAGGTACAATAACTCTTTTATATTTTACCCTATAAAATTTGGGGTTGTACTCGTATATTGTATCGTATGTTTTAAATGTGTACAATAAATTTGCCAGCTTCCCAGCATTAATTATTCTTCAATAGACTTGATGGCATCGCTCAATAGAAGTGTGTATTTTATTATTCCATAAATATTTTCCACTTGTTGATGTGTCAATTGAATTGATTTTATTTTTTAATTGTTTTTTTTTATTATTAATATTTTTCATAGTTTTTAGTTACAAATGAAACTAAAAATTTAATTTTAGCAAAAATTTTTTGTTTCGAATTTTCGAAAAGTTTAATTGACATTACACTAATTTATGGATTTATGTGTAAATGTAAAAATATTAATTCTAGAAGTATATAAAAAATTTCGAAGTTAGAACAAGAATTCTAAAGCTTAACTTGAAAAAAATATACAATTTGTATTTTAAAAATGCAATTAAGTAGACTAAGAATTAGATTTCATCAACAAAGTTGTATTTCGAATTTTTGAAATAGAGAAACCCCATTTAAAACTAATTGACATTAAAGAAATTAAAAGTTTGCTTCGAATTTTCGAGTTTGATTAGAATAAGAACTCTAAAGCACAAATTTAAAAAATAACGGCTTTTTATTCAAAACCTCCAAAAAATTGAATAGATTAAAATTTGATTCCATCAATTGAAGGATCGCCGCGAATAACGTTGCAAATGACAAAATAATAATTTTTCAGGAGAGCAATAAACACGTAAAAGATTTGATTGTTTCTTTCTATATATATTTTTTTAATTGATCAAAAATAATAAAAATAAAATAAACAAATAAATTCCGTTCGTAGCATTTTGTTTATAACTTACACCGTGCTTCCACTGACTGACTTATTGTAATTGCGTTTTGACGGTGATAAAAGGCATAATTTTGATGTTTGGTGTTTGAACAAATGTAAGAGAGTAATTTTAACTGTAATCTGCAAGAAAACAGGTTTTGCAAAATTTGCCTGCTACAACGTCATTCGCGGCTTTGCTTCAATTATTCTTCATTTCGAACTTTCAAAATAAGGGAGAAAATATATTTAAAATCTAATTGCCATTAAATAAATCCATGATTTTATGTGTAAATGTAAACATTTTAATTCCGGATGTATGTTCGAAATTTCGATGTTAATTTCGAAATTTCAAGTTTGAGTATAATAAGAATGCTACAGCTTTAATTAAAAACAAAACAAAAATGTTTTGTTTCGAATATTTGAAATATATTAAAAAGATCTATTTAAACGTCTAAATGACATCACACAAATTTATGGATTTAGGTGTAAGTGCAAAAACATGAACTCCTTGAATAGTATGATCGATATTTCGAACTTAATATCTAATTTTAAAATTAAAGTACAATAATAATTCTAAAATTTTAACGGAAAAAACGGAGTTTTCTTTTAAAAATGCAATTAAGTACATTTCAAAATTTATTTCGAAAATCGAAATATAGAAGAAAATCTATTTCAAAGTCTAATTGACATTAAACCAATTCATGTTTTTATGAGTAAATGTCATATTGTTTCGAAGTTAATTTCGAATTTCCTAATTTAAGCAAATCTGGAGTTTAAATTGAAAAAAATCTGGTTTTTTATGGTTAAAAATTTTAATATACATAATTTTAAAAATTCAATCGCATACATGCATACACACATAAAATCGGTGCTTACGTAAGTTATTAGAATATTATAGAATATAGTTTAAGCCATTGTTCGAATCACTGAATCGTCTAGCAAAAATCGTCCCGTTAAAAAAGAATTTAATTAAAACTAAAAACATAGTTATGATTACATTTTATTAAACAAAAAATCACTCAAAAAACACTTTTGGTAAAAAGGTATTAAATATTGATTTAGGATTACGTCGCGAATTTCCATTTGTCTTATCTTCTTTTTTAAGTATTAACAAGTCAAGTCACTAATTAACAAAGTTATCGGTCAATACAATTTTACGTTATTGTGAGATACTCGTATCTTCACCCTAAGAAAGCATGTGAAAACAAATACTAATGGCGTTTTCGTTTCTTAAATAAAATGCTGCCTTGTTAAAGCATTATTTTTGGTATTTTATATAACTACACATGGCCTTTCATTATTACCAAGGCTAATATCTATAAAAAACACCAACTTTTGAGGGCGTAAACATATTTCGGGTATAACAAAAGTGCAAAACATGTTAAATTTTTTCTAGAAAAGAAAAGAACATAATTATTTCAAAAAAAAAAAATTATTGTTTTTGTTTGCATACATACATATATCTCTGTGCAGGTTGTCTGCTCTATCTTTAAACTCCTTTAAAAAAATTTCAGTTTTTGCCGGGCCGTTGGGTCAGGCCCATAACATAGGACCTTGTAAAAAGATATTTCCTTCAACCTTCTTAAATTGAAGGCGTATTCACTTTCGCCTCGTGTTCAAGTATCGATTTCAGAAATTAATAAGAAAGAAAACATGTTGTCCAGTCTGGAGAGTTAAAATTTTCTAAACTCCTTAAAATGTCCGAAACTGTCCGCATTGCTAGATAGTCCAGCTTATAGAGTTTGTACTGTACTATAATTCTAAGAAGTTTAAACAGTTATTGGAATTTTTGGCAAATTTTTGTAGTTGAACAGAGTCTGTAGCTAATCAAAGTTGCTTTAGTTATTTATTCCTTTAACATTCCAACAATTATCTCGGCGTTATTTGAAAAGAGTTAGTGAAGAAAAAGGCAGCGGCTGAGACAAGGCAGGAAATGTTTACTTTCTTTTCAATTAAAGATGAAATAATAGATTTTTATTTTTTTCTGCCCATAGTGAAACATTCTCCTGCTTTTCCATCGGCTGTTTAAGCAATGTTCGTTAAATACCGAAATAATCAGAACTCGTAGATACTTCGTTAAATGCTACGACAATAATTACGAAACTAATAATCTTTCTATTTAGCTAAACAGTGAAGCTTTTATTTACTCGAACATACATTCACATGCATGTGCATGTATGTAGTTTAGTAAATTTTGCTTTAAAAATTATATATTTGGAGTCGGTAAGAATTGTTCTGGTTACCCAATAAAATTTTAACAAGGCAAACGAAAAAAAAATATATAATACTGAGAACTATAAATTACATTTGTGTGTAAAAGTATTTCGTTAATACAAGTATGTATGCATGTATGTATGTCTATTGATAATAGTGATAAGGCAGCCAACAATCGACCGATCGTACGTGCTGCATGAGTGTAAAACATTTGACAGGCCACATGTTGGGTATCTAGTGAATGCCTTCTTTTGTGCCATGCCGATATTAGGGGGAAAAGAAACTCTTGAAACAAGAGGTAGGTGAGCAAAATGAGTAAAATAATCACTTGAACGCACACTCAAACTCACCTTTAAAATTAAGTGCAGTGAGTTTTCAATGATCACTCAATCATTTTTCACAATCTCTCTGCAACCATAAAATAATTATTCAACAGAGCAAAGAGAGCACCAAACATCGTTCACAGAGTATAAAATGCTTGAATTAAACGAATTGTGATCAGTTCTGTTTCAGTCCCGACTGGCAAAACATCTTCAAATTCCAAGTGAAATACCTTTGACTCGCTCTAGCTTTTGGCTCGTCTTTGCTTAATATTTCGTATTTTAAAGTAAAAACGCTACAATTATTAATGATAAAATATGAACGTGCAAGATCAAATTTAGATCGTTTAAAAAAGAGAAAGATTAACAATTAAAAGAAAATTCTATAATAGTGTTACAAACTTAAAACTGTAATGTCTATTGACTGGTTTAAAAATCACAATTTGTGTCAAAGTGAGACTAAAATTAATTTAAACAGTTACCGCAATTATTTAAGCAAAAACTTTAATGAAATGTTTTAACTTGCCAACCCAAGATAAAAATTAACATTCAATTTATTTAATAAAAAATCCTACGTAAGACGTTACGAAAAAAAAAAAATAAAACCAAACATTTAAAAAAAGCTCTAGCAAATTTTTTTTAAAAAAAACGAAATATATATTTTATATATAAAAACGGCTCCAAGAAAACACGGCATTTTGCGCTTTTTAAAATTTGGAAAAAAATCGTTGGATTTTTTTAAAGCTGCTTACAATAAAAACTTTCAAAATTCCGCCCTCATTGAAAAGAAATTTTTCCAAAACGGAGACCTTTATAGGACCTATGTCAGTGCTAAACTATTTGTTATTGATCTTTAAGCAAAATAACGCATCCACGAGGACTCAAAATAATATAGAACTTTTGAACTCATTTATAACGTAACACGAAGTGAAAGTTCGCAAACATTTTTATGCTGACAAGAATAAACCTGCTGCTGTTCCTTCAAAATTACAACAGGAATTCGAAACCACTAAAAATCATTAGACGACGACGGAAGAAAAATCGTAAAAAGAATTTACCAAAAAAAAAAAACAACAACAATTCCAAAGAACGAATTAACTAACGGAGAGTAAAAGATTGAAAAAGCTGCTCAAAAATCACATTTGAATATCCGATTTCCAAGAATAAAGTTCGAGTTACGGAACAGTTAAAAACAAGTTACAAATAAACAATTTTCGCCAAAAAACTAGAAAGAAAAAAAAGCAGCCCTTTAAAACAAAGTTCGAAAATAATTTACAATCATTTACAATCTACGTAGAAAACGCAGAAGAAAAAAAATGAAAGTAAGTTTCTTTAGCTTCTAAATAAGCAGCAAATTATTATTTCTAATTAATAAAAAAACTTATATTTAACAAATTAATATTTTTTGGGTATAAAAGATTGTCGCTTAAAGTTTTAAATTTATTATCTGATCAAAAAACTGTACGTTATTATATGAAGCCAACGATATTAGAAACACTTCCATCCAGTCCTTCAGTTTTAATTTATGCACCATGTCATGAATTTCAGAGCAATCGAACGCAGGTCACTCGAATCCGAATCAATTCCTTGATGAATGCTTTTGATGTGAAAAAAATTATTTCGTTGAACTCATCATTCGCATGGAAATGGAGTTGGTTGAGGCAGGGATCTTGGTAAAACTTTTCAGTGATAAGACATTTTTAAATTAAATTTATTTATTAGACAAGATTGGCACTGGTGAAATTATCAAACTGTACCGCCTTTAAGAATAGAATACGAGGTATACTCAAAAGCTAATGTGATTTATTTTTTTGATATTCAGATATAACACAGATATTATGTATTAATGCCTCGATTCTCTGTATCCAGCCACGAATTTCAGAACAACCGAAAGCGGGTCACTCGAATCCGAAACAATTTCTTTTTGTCTATTTCGAAAGCTTCTACATTTTAAATAATGCTTGCGAAGAAGATAAATTGAATTTGAGTTGATTCCGGTACGAAACCAGTCAAAACTTTTGAAGAAGGGGATTTTGGTGGGAAAAAGTTTTAAAAATTTAATTTTATTTAAAATGTAAAAAAAATCTCAAGCATTACAATAACCATCTTCTGTAACATTAAATTTTGTTTTAGTTGACGTAGAAAAGATAGCACCTATTTTTGGTGTTCCGATATTAGTTTACAAACATTAAAAATTCCTCCGACTTTTCAGCATTCTGCTCTGCTCTTAAACCCAAGTTTTTTTTCGATTATCGTTGACCCTGTAAATATTTGTTTGCGATGGAAGCAATATTTTATATGCATTTATTTCAACACCCTGAGTCTAGTACTAAGTCTTAGTTCGAAATATGGCCGCTTTTTGCAGCCAGTGCTCTGGGCTACTTCATATGCAAAATCTTTTGAATCCTCTGTGTGATCATTAAACTAAATACTGAAGGCCAAAACAGATGTATGAATATAATATCTCTTATATAGGGAAGCCCATTCAAATATTGAAATAGTGCTTCTGAAAATTCCAGTTAAACTACGACCTCATTTGGAGGACCTATTGATCAAATATGGTCTGCGGTATTAAAAAATTTAGAGAATTTTGAATAATTTCTTTCGTTTTATTTAAAATAAAAAAAGGTTGGTAGAATTAATTGTAATAAGATTTTCTTTAATTAACATTTGTAATTAAATGTTAAAAAAAAACAATTTTGTCTTTAAATTTTGTAAGGTTTCTTTTAAACTCCTAATATTTTTCCACAATAAATATTGAAATGTATATAGGACGTCTGAACAGGCCTGTTTCAGGAAATATGTATGTGAAAAGCAGAACAGATAATTCCGATTTGTTCAATTCCGAGTTTTTTAAAATTCCACATTTCTTCATTCCACTCGGAATGCAGAACAGGATGGTTAAATAAAATTTACTTATAAAAATCAGTTAAATTGGTTGGGTTTGTCGTTTTTGCATTACTAATTATGGTAATGCAGGGAACAAAATGCACGTTAATTGATACCGTTTTACCGTATTATACCCCTGCTGCTTTATACCGTTTTCCCATAAAAAAAAAATACTAGACTTAAATACATACATATGCTTTATTTTTTGTTTGTTTGTTGGAAATGCAAGATTAAGAAATGAAAGAAACATTTTTTTTAAATTCAATTCTATTTTTTGTTGTGTGAAGTTTCGAAAAAAAAATTAAATAATTAAAAAAGCTGTTACAAAACCTCCCAAAAACTTCCAAAAAATTTCCCTTTTTAGCTTCAATTTTCCTAACGGTACCTGTTACTTAATCAAATCTGATTTGCAGCCAAAATGTTCTACTAATGCCCACCTTAAAAGTCGATATTTCCCTAAGAGGAACAAGCAAGCTATTTTTGTTGCCATGTTAAATTATCGCCAACAGATACACTTAATGTCAAACACAATGATTTAATTAGCTCTGCAACATTGTTTCTACCAACAGCATTTTTTCCCCGCAACTCCCAACTAAACGCACACAAACATGCTCGCTCTATGTGTCATACCATACTTGAGTTTTATTTTATAGGCAGACATGTTTTAAATTCTAAATTGTGGGCATATTGAGGTGTTGTCTGTCTGCCTGTCGATTTAATTCTCTGAATGACTAACCATACCGCAGTCTCTGTCAAGGGAATAAAAACGTCTGCACACAAACCAAAAAAAAAAACAAAAAAAAAACAATATTATGCCAGCATGAATGTGTAAAGATTAGATAGATGTTTTCGCTGCTATAAAGAACGCACAAAATTGTGGAAGAATTTCATGAATGAAAGCTAGTTTCCTTTATCTGGTAGTAAAACAAAAACTCAAAAACTTAAACGATAATACACACATACATATGTACACGTATTACTGCAGTAGCCTTCTTGGACTACTTCAGTGTGAGTAAACGGGTTTTTGCCTTAATTTATGTGGAATAAATTCACACAAACACTTTGCCGCCGCGATAATTTTCGTGTCCAAGCATCTGTATCTGTGCATTGTATAAAGAGTGTTCCAAAGTTTACGCAAGATTTTATACCGCTGACAAAGTAAAAAATAAAAATTCTAAAATATAGGCTCCGTAAGCTCTCTCATTTGGTTTAAAGAATTTCGGGCATAAGACGTTCAAGTTTTTCTAAAAAGTTGTGTAAAGGTTTTCTAATGAGCTGGTTCAAGCAACCAGCGTAATGCGCATTTTTTATAAATAATATCAGTTGCGATGAAAAAGGTGTTAGAAATAATTTTTGGAATGAAAAGAATAAAATGCCAAAAATTCTTATGAAAAAAATTCTATTTTTTTATTTTGACATCTGACAGTTTTAGATGGAGCCAGCCATTAATCGAAAGAATAACATGTTAAGCAAGTTATGTGACGATTTTTGCACGAATTTCTTTTTAGAATTTGTACGATTTTTCAAGAAAATAACCTTCCAACACCCCCTTACATGCGACCATTTATCTTTGAAGAGAAATCAATGAATCTGGCTCGATATAGCGACATGATAACCAAGTGCTCTCAATTACTGCATTAGTCCGTTTCCTGGTCGCATGTTTTCTCGTTTGGTAGCCATGTGATTTAATACCACTAGAGGTTTATTTGGTATGGATGAAGGAGATTCAACGTTGCCTTATCGAAATTCAGCCTTATTAATGCAAAAGGGTCACATCAGAAAGGGTAAGCTAGAGCTCGTTTGCCTGATTGTCTTAACAACGAATGCTGTGTGCGTAAACTTTGGCAGACCCTTTACATAACTTCCGAAACATACTGTATATTCCGTTTGCCATTTAGTTTTCATTTATGAACAATGTATTAGCCAGCTAGTTTTCATATTAATTGTGCTTTTGAACGATTCTTAGGAAAAGTGTTTCTAAGGAAATGGGCATTTAATAATTATTTAAAGATTAAATGATTTATTCCCCCAAAATTAAACACAATTTTCCTGTTTCTTATCGTTTTAAATTAATTTCTTAGACATGAATAAATGTCGTAGAATTTCGTTGCCAAGAATCATGCACAGAAACAGACTCGTTATCTGTCGCATCCCAGCACTAAATGAGATTTTTCTTATTGCACATATGTATATACACACATATGTATGCATGTATGCATGTGTGTGTGTGTTTATATTCTTTAATTAATTTTGTCTTTGCTTTGTAATGTACATGTTTTAATTTTGTTGTTGCTGGTTTGCAAATTAATTTGTATATATTGTGTTAAGCAAGAAATAAATAATTTTAAATTCATTTTGCCAGCAGAGTTTCTTAAATTAGAAATGTTCACGAGGTATGATGTGCCATTATCAAATCAATGTTAGTATATCCGTATGTACCTGTGTATGTACATCCATGGTTATCATATTAATGAATGAACGTCTGCAAGCCCATCTATCTTGCATTCGTCTACTCGTTTGATCTATCAGCAAGTTGTAGAAATTTATCACAAAAACTCCCTAACAGAACTAACTGACTCTGACTGGTTCAATGACTGCAAAATTTCTTAAAATGATTTTACTAATATTTATTTTTTTTTTTCTTTATTTTTGTGTTTACAGAAAATGAATCTACATATTTTATTACTGGCCCTGCTGGCGTTCAATATTTATGGTGGATGTGAGGCTAGAGCCCTTAATGATGTTGACAATTTCATAGAGGCTGGCAATGCTGAAGAGCCTCAATCCTCCTCTTCTTCAACTTTGCTAAGTCGTACCCGCTTTGGCCAGGATTGGATTAAATTTACCAAAACTCCCCCAGTCAAAATATCACAGAGTTTGGGTACACCTGTCGAAATTTCCTGCGAAGTGATGGGCTCTCCACTACCCACCATTCAATGGGTTGTGGGTCATATGCCCTTGTCAGAGGTAGGCTGAGTTAATTAAGTTTTTATTTTTAAATACACTTGGCTACAATTTCTGACACTTGTACATACATACATATGTTCATCCATTCATAAAAACTTAGGTGACTGACTCAACGTTTCATCCAAACAGTGTCTATTTGTCTTTCAAAATTGTTATTTTACAGATGACTTATAATGGTTGCTCGCAAACGTACATGTTTTTTTACATTACGTCTGACATAGCCTCTGTTTGTTTACAACAGCTGATCTTTTCCTTCGTCTTTTTATGTCACAAATATCGGTTGCAAATGGTTCGCTACCGCCATAAAATATTTTTGTTTGTACCACAGAAGTACTGACGACTCAGTCATGTCAGCAAACTTCTGCTCCACTAAATTCGAAGATTTTAAGTTTGCATTAAATAAAGATACATGATTTATACTATTGCTTTTCTAAAATATAACCTGCAGCCGGCTAATGCTACCGCCAATAGTCTACCGCCGCCGACTGATTTTTCACGGCATAGATTTCTGCAAACACTTTTTCTCATAACATGGCGTCTTGACTAGTCATAAATCTGTTCAGCCATCGTACATTTTGCTGTTCGCACAGCAATTTGGCTAGTGAATACCGTCGCTGTTGATTGCCGGGTCGTGTCTAAACAGAGTTGTCGGAACAATTGTTCGCACAAACAAAATACACACAGGCGAAATAAAAAATATCTGTATGTGTGTGCGTTCGTCTATAAACTCCCGTTCATAAGCTATGCTGAGAGCATCGAAACAATCTCAAACTGAACTGAACAGGAACATCTCCACGTATTATTCAAATCGGAGATCACGAAAGTTTCTCTTAATGCGCAAACAAATTAAAGGCGTTTTCACGTACAAATTTTTTTGCAATCATTTCTAGAAAAATGCCCTATTCGAATAATTTTTATAACATTTTCTTTAATATTATTTTTCTTTAACCTAACTTTGCTAACTTGATTTTCCCATTTCTTATTTTCTGCAGATCGAAACCATGGAATCCAATGTTATATCTGAATCAAGTACTAGTGCCATCGTTAAAGTACGCTCTGTACATGTCATCGATCATATGCTGAGTGAAGCGCGTACCTACACTTGCATAGGACGTACCGGTTCAAAAACCATTTACGCCTCCACTATTGTCTATCCACAATCGGATCTTAAGGACCTGGTACAAGTACAAGAAAAACCATTTGTGGGACACATTAAGCCACGCATTGTCTATAGTGAAAGAATGCATTTAGATTTGGAGGGTTCAAATATAGTGTTACCCTGTAAAGTACATGCCCGTCCCAGAGCCGAAGTATATTGGATGAACGGTGAGGGTGCTTTGATTGAACAAAATCAACGCTACAAATTGTTGCCCTCGGGAGATCTATTAATAGCCGATTTAAAATGGGAAGATATGGGTAGCTATAAGTGCATAGCCCGCAACGCTGTGGGCAAAGATACCGCCGACACATTTATTTACCCAGTTAAGGTAACATTTTTAATTTTATAAAACGTTTGTAACGAAAAACTAATGACTATTTTTATTTTTTTATTTTAGAAAGAAAACTAAATTATTTGAAGGCACCTTTAACTGACAATTAAATAAAAAAACGTATCTAATCTGGCTGGACATTGGAAACAAGCGAACCATCATACATGTTATAAAATAGTTCCTCTTTATTACCTAAAGAATCTTTTTTTTTTTTTACTTTTAAACAAAACAAAATTTAACAAAAATATTTATCTACTCTTAAGAATTGATAGAAATTTTAACTTCTAGATCGATGCCGGCAATCGCCTAGAATGCCAACCACTTACAAACTAAAATATGTATCAATTACTTTTAGCACTCCACTAATTTAATCAAATCTGTTTGGCTTTTCGATAGAAGAGCACACACACACACACGCACACATGCATACTTCCACACACACATTTTGAGCGCAAGTCATTCATTATTAATTCAGTTTTTTTTGTTTGTTTTTGAAAAGAAACAACCACAAAAAAGGTCTTATCAGTTAAAACATTGTATAATTTTTTGTTTGTTTAAATTTATGACATTAATTGGCCGTTAGTTACTTAAATCGAAAAGAAAATATTAAAAAAAAGTTTTCTTATATTTTAATTTATTTATGTACTTAATTTAGTTTGTTTAATGAAATATTTCAAGTATTTAATTTTAAGAGAATATTCAGGTTTTTGTTTTTTAATGATAATTAAAACAAACGTTGTTGCATTTTATATGTGAATTTCACCACCTCATTTATTTATATAAAATTTAAACAGTCGTTTAAATGAAACAGTTGTATATCTTTATACTACTGACTGACTGTGTGAAGGCAAAGGCAGTTATTTGTTTTAGTTTATCTTTTAATTAATTAAATTCTTACAGCTTGCTAATAACTTTAGGTTATGAAATTCTTTAATTTTCCAAGTTACTGTGGATCACAGTATTTTTTTAAAACTTTTATTTTACACTGAACTGATTGTGTCTTTTTTACGTTTTTATGTTAATTTTTAAACTTCTATTTTTTATAATTTATAAGCTAAAAATAATAATAATAAAATAGTCGTAATAAATTCATGTTGGATTATTTCAAACAAAAAATATATAAAAAAATAAAAAAAAAATATAAAATACAAAATAAAAGTTTACAATTGGATAACAATTATTTAAAAAAAAAAATAAGAAAATTCTTTTATTGAAAAAGTTTAAATAGCTGAGTTTTTTTAGAAAACAAAATCTTTTTTTTTGGAATTTTTTTTGTTTGCTCAAACGGCAAATAAAATATTTTAGTCTCATATATTAGATAAATTTGACGTGTTTCTGGAGTTTGTGTTGGTTTTAATTAGAGAGATCAGAAACATCCCACAAGACATATACCCAGTGTCAAACAACAAGCCGCACCTCGAAAATTTGCAGTGTGTTCCGTTTACAGGTTATAAGTTTCAACGCAGGGTTATTATTGAATTATAGAAATATAATATTCACCCGATTAAATATCTTTCTGCTATAAAAAGACAATGTCACGAAATGTATCTATGTATATTAGAGTGGATGAAATTGTTCGGCGAGAAAAAACTTGGCCAAGAGTATAAGGACATTTTCAAAAGAAACCACTGGTTCTAAAATCAAAACGCAGCTCCCGATTTTTCACGAGAAAATTTTATTCATTTTGAATAAATTTTTTATCTTGATTTTGTGTGCATTAGTTACTTTCTTGTTGGTAATTGTTTTTATAAATTATTTTTATGGATTGCAAAGCATGCTCTGCGATAACAGTTGTGATTGATTTGTGGCTAGTCTCAAGGAATAAGCTTATTTAAAATTTTTGCTATTTAATGTTAGTGCCTCTTAAAGTTGAAATAAAATTTGTTTCAAATATGTCTATTATTTTTTAAATTCGGAGGTAGACTTTTTAACCACTTCGGTACGAGCGTCGCCTATAGGCGACGGCCACAACTGGCACCACACAGCCGAGCGTCGCCTATAGTCGACGACCGTGATATGATCGCGCACGGCCAACTGTCGACTATAGGCGACATCCAGGAATTTTCTCTTATCTCTGTGTGTGCGTAGTGCTTACTTGCATAATTTTCAGTGTTTCAAAGCTTATCTCGTCACAGATTTGTCGATATACGAGGCAGCGTACGAACGGTGAATGCCGGCTGTGGACATTACTTACTATTGTAAGCCGAACAGAGTACGACCAATTAGTTTATTTAACATCCCGTTAAGCCAAAAGTGAGTTTTATCGCTAAACATAATTTTGCGATAAAACATCGGATCAGTTGATGACTGATTTTCAAATATGTTTATGCGTCAATCTATTCATGGTGATTCGCCAGGGTATATGTACAATATCAAAAAGTGAGCGCAGCATGACAGTTACGTTACCCCTTTCGTAAGTTCTCTCGGGTTTAAAAGAACACCCTTTACTTGTAATATGTAATCGAGATATTGCCATATACAATCTTCAATTATACGATTCATGTAATTGTAATTGATATGTAGTTAATATCTCCCAGGTCTGCTGAAATACTTGCTTATAAATCAAGAGCAAAATGAATATTTTCTGTGTTGTTGAACCCAAGTTAAAGGTAGGTTTGTGATACAGCTTTTAACTCAGTCACTACGATTTCTTTTACCCACCAACCAACTTCGGTCATATTTCACGCTGCGTTTTAAATATTTAAAATAAATTTCGATATAAAAAAATTACTTACGTTCTTCATTTCATTTCAATTAAAATACTTTTTTACTTCTTGGCAAAATATTAACAACTTTTATTATGTAATTTATTACCTTCATAATAATTGAAATACGTTTCATTACTTTTAATGACTACTTAAAGAAAATATATGTATGTGTGTATGTTGCTTTATATAATGGTATGTATGTATGTATGTATGTTAGTATGTATTAGTGATTGAATGTATTAAAATACTTAATTTATTCATTCATTTAACAAATTGCAATCATTTTTCTTTCGCTTTTGCTTTTCATTTATGGAAAATAAATATTTATTTATTTTTATTTTAAAATCTATAATTAAATAATAGACTCGACTTTTCAAATATTTATAATATGCAAACAAAGAAAGAATATATTTAAAAAAAATTCTAAAACTTTTTTTCTAAAATAGATCAAAGAGGTATGTGTAATAAGGTGTGCGTTGAAGTGATAAGGTTGTTTTGTTTACGTAAAAAAAAAGAAACATGAAACGGGCAAAATCTCGAAATTTTTTACTCACTGCATTGAGCGTTGCAATTTATTTTAAAGATTACAAAGATAAAATTTAGATTGGCCGTAAGTCCTTCCCGTACATGAAAGGCTTAGAATGGCTTCAAAGCGTCAACAAGAACTAAGGCTAAGAATTTCGGAGTAAAACACATTTATCAGTTAGAAAATTAACCAACTTTTTAATAAAAAAAAATATATATATTTTTATTTTTTGTTAAAAAAAATGATTTCCAGATTGACGTGATTAAGTTGGCGATATATTTTTCAAAAGAAAATTTCAGTAGGTTGAAAGCTGGTCTTAAAACTTCCTTCCACTAAAACGGATTGCTCTCAAATGAATCCTTGCAAAAGAAAAGCTTGCTGAACAACTAAAGCCCAGGGCCGACATCTTAATTATCACACCAAGGACTGCTTGTTAGTTAAGTTAACAAACAACAAATTACCCAGGTAAACCGTTATTTTTAATGTACTTTCCTTTCTTTTGGACTCTTCAAAATACAGTGCAACAAAAAAAAAAAAAATTGTGTAATTACATCCAGTGTATACTCCCGCAGAAGACTTGAGAATGCGGCAAAATGGCTGAAATGATCATCAAAGATGTTGGCGCTCACTTCAAAATCACCTCGTTTAATTTTAAAGAATAAAGTAAAAATTACTTTAGGCATCAGAACCGTGGGAACTCTCTTTTTATTTTAATAAGTATCAAGATAACCTTATCACTTTAACGCACACGTTACTTAAAAATAAACAAGAATTATCCAAAGGAATGATGAAATTTAACACTTTTTCATCACATGATAATTAAGAAATATGACTTGTGGAATGTTATTTTCCTACGAAAACGATAAATACTCTTATTACTCTTATTAACTTTAATGCAACTTTTTAATTGTTTAAACAATAATAATTCTATGGCGGAGGACGGGATTTTTTTTTTTGTTGGTTTGTTGGGTATCTAACGAAGGTTTAATTTAATTTAATTTTATGTTTTACAATTTTGCTTGTCATCGAAAGAGCACCACACTAAAATACTGGGGGCAAATTACGACATTCGATATTGATCGAAATTTAAATAAAACATAATAGAAATTCAATGGAATATAATAGAAATTTCGATCGATATAGAATTCCGTAATTTACCCCCTGGATTTTAAAATAAATTAGTCATCCTTTTCATTTCTTGCGTTTAAAAATTATATTTTAGTACTCCGTCATATTCCCTTACAAAAATTCACACACATACTTTTTTAAATATTCAAACTCAAATGTCAAACAAACAAACAAACATCAAACATTTAACTGACTCAATAATAAAATATAGAAGAAGAAAACAGTGAAAATGTCGAATATATTAGAATGCAATTATTATTTGCATTTTCTAAACAGATCTTTAAAAGAATTTATTGTCAATTTTTTAAAATCGTAACAAAATTTTAGAATTTTCCTAATGGAATAAGACGCAAAACTTGTTTCGATTGCAAATAAGATAAATTTTGAATGAAAAAAAGAAAAATTAGAATCGGCTATTATTTGACATCTACTACACCCTTGTCACGGGAAATATCAAATGTTTCAGTGTCTACCCGGCGTTTTCCTATCTCGGGCACCTCAAAAAAGGAATCGTGCAATATATAAACATGCTTATGGTATATTCACATATGTACATCCTTAATTGAATCAATTAAATTTTAAATTGAGTTAAAAAATTTCATGTTCACACATATGCAATTTAGCTTATTCAATTAGCATTTGAGAGCTGAACATGTTTTCGTGAACCGACAGTGAGTGATACTTGAAAAAAGTTTCAATTACCACCATAATATGAAAGAGATAGCTAAATTGGTAACAATATGATTTGTTAAGGCTTTTATAATCCTGGTAATGTTGTTGCAACTTTTGGGATCTAATTAGTGGATTCAGTTTATATAATTTTCTGCTCAGTAAACACATTTCACCTGGGTTGCATAGGCAGTTTGACGCAGTTTATCGTGCAAGCTAAGTACTAATTG
This sequence comes from Phania funesta, assembly GCA_963932375.1. Classification (NCBI taxonomy): domain Eukaryota; kingdom Metazoa; phylum Arthropoda; class Insecta; order Diptera; family Tachinidae; genus Phania; species Phania funesta. The sequence continues at coordinate 74,724,668 of OZ010656.1, forward strand.
TTTTATTTATTGAGTTCTCGTATGCTAAATTGAGCTTAATTAAGACTTCATTGCGTAAACTTGGTAATTGAGAATTTAAGGAGCATGTCTGGCAAAAATTTACACGTTTATATCAACACGATTATTTTAACGCTATCACCTGCATACGTAGGCCAATTTAGAGAGCTTAGAAATATTTTATTACGATACCAGGCCAAGTTCAGGCCGAATGTGCGCAGTCTGTATATTTAGACGAAACTATTCGCGCTGTTCTTACCCAGCGGGTACGGGTCACTTCCGCTATAGCTAGAGAGACAAAATTTGTTACACGGTCTTAGTGTACCTACCAATATATTAAAGAGAAATACCGGGTAAAAACAGTCAGATCCGCACAAAAACATAGATGTGAAATTAAGGACCAAGTTCATGATATGTACAATACCATCTTATTTCAGGCAACCTGATACCTTGGCAATACTTTTTGCACCTTTCTGACATTTGAAAGAATTATGGGAATAACTTCAACATCAGCTGCTTATGTTGCTGCTGTCGTTATCATAACAACTAAGTAGCTGACATCACAGACGATTGCAGCCAACAGCAATTGTAGTCGCGTAGTTGTGCAGCTTTCGTTCAATAACGCGGCATTTTGCAATCGCAGCCTATTACAAAGCTAAAGAATTGTTACAAAAAAACCTTCCCACTAAAAAATTCTCACCAATCAGCTGATAAGAGAAAAATGGCTGCAAATTGAGCTGAAGAAATGGTTTGAATTGCAATAATGGAATGAATTTTTGCATCGTTTTTATATTGGGGATGAAAAAAGGATTTATTAAGATACTGCAAGAGCCAGTATATATCCACATCGTCAGGTAAAGCAAGGCATGGCTGTATATTTGCTAAGACCAGCTGGGCGCCTAAAGCAAACAATAATGCATTGTGAGAAATAAAACGAAAGCGCACGAAGAACCATTGAACGTCGAACAGACGCAATGCAACGAGACACACACACTATAAAAAACCGATGGAAGCAACGGGTGAAGGATTTGAACAGATCAAATAGACTTTAAGTAGAATGTCAAGTCATTCAGACTTTAAAATTATTGGCCTATTAAAATGTAAGGCAATAACTGAAAGTTGAAAAAAAGACAAGTGGAAATTGAAATTCTTACCTTTTGCTCCAGGCAATATTTATTATCATCAATAATAATTAGAAGCAAAACCTGTAAAATACGATTTATTTCCAAAATAAAAAATGGCCTAAATTTTTATTTAAATATAATTTTCGAACGCAAAGTAAATTAATTATAGGGTGGGAGCAAAACGAATTTGGTGTTGGGCAAATTTGACGCAATGTCAAAATTTGTTCGCCTTGAGGAACGCGAATTTAAACAGGTAATTTCACCAGCACAGCTGATGACATTCTATAAATTGTTTGAATGTCAACTTCCATAAAAAAAATGGTCCTGTTTTTCGACACTTTATTGTATGGAGTGAGTTTGACAGCCGCAACCAAGCCCAGAAGTATCTGGCATTCGCCTGTGAGTCTATCTGTTATCAATTTGCCTTGGGTGTATAGCAAGGCGAATAAATTATTTGATTTTAGATTGTGACGAGCCATTGTAGCGATGTTTCTTACGCCTGGGGTAGAACTCACCGGTGCCAGATGTTCAGTCACAAAAATTTATACTTGTTCACCGGCGAAAAAGAAAATCAAATTTATAAACGAGTAACTTCTTTGGCCGGCCTTGGCGATACGCTCACATGGCAACGTGTGTCTGCAGCGCATTATTGGCTCACGGTTCTAATGCCGCTCTACCGAATCCTGCTCTCACGATGATAGACCTTCGAAATACAACCGCAACGTCACACCAGTTACACATCTGCTTATCTGCTCTCGCTGAGTAGAAACTACTGAGGTAAATCTTCGGGACGCCGCTGGAGTACCTCATTAATTTGCCGCTCTCTTTAAGTGCCAATTAATAATGGAGAGCCCGCGGGATACCAACGCTACTCCACTCTAACTCACTCTTCGAACGCACCCAATTGTCAAACGAAGTAAGAAGCGGGGAGCCACTTGGAATAAATTAGAAATGATTTGGAAAACCTTAAGTGAAATTACCACTACTGTACAGTGGGACAGAATCACAACATTTTGGAAGAAAACATGTATGAATGCACAACACTTAAGTTGATTAACGATATAAAAGGGTCAAAAATTTCAAACAAAAGTATTTTTCTTATAAAAGTCCTGCGTTCAGTAAGGCTGTGTCCTACAATTTCCGCCATTTTGGAGGTTTTTCGTAACAATGAATATTTCACAAACCCAAGTTCTTAACACTTTGCATTTGATGATGGGATATTAAATTTTCTTTTATATTCAATTTCTGAGTCTTTGTTTGAATTGTAATTGACAAGTGTTTGAAACATGCTTTAGCATGCTCTTCAAGTACTTTTTCCCGTATTAGAATTAAAAAGAAAACACAATTATTAGATATTAAGACACTAAAAACACCTTAATTACATAAGTGGGTTTATCTCTTGTCCTAAATGTAAAACTAGGAATCAACTGAATTTTCCACATGTGACAAATTACTCAATGCTGCCAATGATGCGGACAATAAAAATATAATAAATATTTGCGTAAGTACTTAATTTTAGATTAAAACAGAAAACAGAAAAGAATAATTGTTTGATGAAATTTAAAACTAATAAAAAACATTCGTTGCAACAAATCGTTCATTCTTTAAACAATTCAATACTTAACTGATCGCTCAAGGGTCGGTCGGATCGGATCGTCTCGTGCACTCTGCTGCACTCACCTAAACATTAAGAACAGAATGTTTTTTAATACCCAGAGGTAAATGCACTGCCACAACAGCTAAACGTCCATCACGTAACGGTGCCAAGATGTGTGTGTTGCCCGGTGTTACGACCACTGTTTGTATGGGCACATGCAACGGTATGTCAAACACCGGCTTCAACCTGAAATCACAGAGAAGGAGAGCAAATGAGACAGAGATTATTCGTAACAGATTGTTTAACAAGTTAAAAGTTCAAGTACCGAAAGATTTCAATCAGCAAATATTAAAATAATAAAAAAAAACAATTTTTTTTTTAAAATAAATTAAATGCATTTTGCCAGAAGACATATTTTGTTGTTGTGTTTTTTTGAACGTTTTGAATTAAAGCCTTCGCAATATTACTCTCAGTTTTCTATACACTAATAATGATAAGGTGTTTTATTAAACATTTTAATTGTTAAAACTGTCTTAAATTATTTTTTTATTTAATTGAACTTTTTGTTTGATTTTATAATGAATAAAAAAAAAATTATAAAGAAAACTCACACGACAAACATACTGCCCAAGGTTCATTTTGCTACAGGTTGCTTTTTAAATTTAGTTTCTTTACGTGAAAAAAATAATGAAGTGTGTAGCGTGGCACTTACTTTGGACAGGAATTGACTGACTAGAGAAGATAGATAGTGAAGTAGAGGTGGTGGAAAAGCTTCAGTGTTTAACAACTCTGCAATTGCACATTATGTTTATTTTATGAACAGTGTTGCAACCAGTTGCGGATCCAGCTTAAGCTTTTGGAGGCGTAAGTGTTAATAATAACAAATAATTCTTTAATTGACAAAATTTTTTTTATGGGAAAATTTTAATTTTTAATCCTAGTGTGAGGGGGAAATTTCCCTTTTTCATGCCCTGGACCCGCGCCTGGTGAAGACTAATACTATGTTCAGACATGCACCTTAATTGATTAACTCAATTAGCAACTAGCATTTGACAGCTGCACATGTTTTCATTTTGTTAGTGAAAACTTGTGTTTGCGAATTGGGAAATTCAAATTGAAAGGAAATTTTTTAAAGAAATTTATTATAAAAATAAAGTTTATTAATCGCCAATTTCGCCTGTCATTTCTTATTATTTTTGATCTTTTTTTTATACATACGTAAAATTTTACAACTGCCATTAAGAATAATAGCAATGCAGTCACCTTATTAAATCAGGCTTAGTTTGGACATTGTACGGAGTTTTTTCTGCTCACACTTCAACAGAGCTGCATGCGGTATTTGACTTAATTTATGGTCCAATTAAGCACAAATTGCTCAATTTATTGAATTCCTGTATGGTAAAAAGTGCTCAACTAAGACCATAGTTGCGTAAATTTCTTAATTGCGCAATAAGCGTGCATGTCTGAACATACTCGTATGTAGTATAAAGCCATCGAATGTTCATCTGGTTCATCTACTACTTCACATAATATTTGAAAAATATTCATTCTCATATTTCATTTCTCTTTAGTGTTGGGTTAAATATATAATGTTTACAGTTGACACAAAATTAGTAGAAAATACACAAAAATGTTGAAAACATGCGTAGCGGCATTGAAAATGCATTCCATTCAGCTAGATGTCTAATAAAATTAAAACTTTTACTGTTTTCAAGGTTGTCCATATTAAATAAATAATTCTCTTTCTGAATAGAAAGAATAAAGAAAACAAACTTAAGCCTAAAAATTAAATTAGTTAATATTAACTAAAAATTCTTATTTTTTCTGAACTTTATATTCTGAATTCTTAAAACGTTACTTAACTATGTGTTGAAAAATTATTAATATATATTTTGCCGATATCGATATATTTAGGTTGTAGTAAATTTAAAGTGATGACGTGACACGACACATATTAGTAGTAACTGGAGAACGGTTTGTTCTATTTGGCTGAGTAAAAAATGCGAAAAACCGCATTAAGATTAGCTTGACAGCTCGCATAGCGAGTTAACTCGGCGGTCATTAGGCCCATTGTGATACCCCGGTGACCATCTATCTACCCCCCACAAATCCCTATAGACCTCCAGTCCGTATGATATCCCACCTGGAGTTTATCGCGAAACTTTTCAGCCTCGTCAGTTGCGCATCCCTAAGACAGTCCAGGCCCTGAAAGATTCTTTGGCCTAATATGTAAATCTACGTTCTTCCAGAGCCGAACAGTCCCAGAGAAGGTATTGAGCTGACTCTTCCCCCTCCTCCTCACAACAGCTCTCACGGCGGGAGATTCCCATATGCTTGGACATGCATATGTCAAGTTGTGAAGACAACTAGTAACGATATTGAATTTTTCCCGATTGCCAGTAACGCCATCGTCTTTTCCTTATCGATTGTAGGCTGTCTTCAAAAATATTCACAGTCGTGGCCTCATTTATAAGTTCCCCAATTGTCGTTGCCGCTAATAGAGCATATATTTCCGCCTGGAGAACGGTACAGGTGTCGGGTGACCTTAGTGTGAGTAAAAGGTCAAGATCCTCAGCGACCGAAGCCATGTTTTTGCGAACTACGGAGATCTCCTTTCACACATTCTTACTCGGTTTTTTAACAACAAAGGATTTGTCGATGTCCGTAACAGGGATAAAATAATCAGTTTGCTCTCCCAAGAAATTGTCAAGTCCGACACGGTCATGCCTTAATTCACACGACTCTCTGAGTCTTAGAGCCGACCTGGCAGAAACGTATTTGAGGGGAGTCAGATCCAACATTGTTCCAAACTGGCCCGAGGAGATGACCTCATTGCACCAGTGACGGCGGGACTCGCTAACCTTTGCACTTTAGCTAAAAGAGAGAGCTGTACATTTGTGTCCAACACTTTCCATCAGACAAGTCCTCCGTAGGTGATTATAGGCCTGATCCGAAATAGGTGATGCGCCCAATTTTTTGCGTCTTGTTTATATTTTAATATGCATTCTTAATATAGTTTCCGATACTTTTTTTTAAATTTCTTTTCCTAAATTTTTGAATTTTAGTATTCTCTGCTTTATTTTCTGGTTACAGTAATTTGCAATCGCTTCAAAAGTGACTCTTAAAATCAATCAAAGTTTAGCACAGCATTTCGCGACCTTAGTTCTATAATCAATCAATATTTCCATCACATATCTGAATTTTTATGGAAAGAGTTTCTTTAAATAAACACCAGCAGAATTCTTTAGTATTTCTAGTTTGTCAGGGTCAGCTGGAGACATCATCTACTCAAACCGGTTATTAAAACGCACTATCAGATCGAGCAAAACGATATGTTAAAAATTCAAATGAAATGAGAGAGAATTATAGTGTGAAAGCAATATATAATCAGACTATCAAAAACTGCGGATGGAAAATTGACAGTCGTGTGACTCTAATAACTTTTAGAAAAATGTCTAAACACGGAGACTTCATTTCATTAGGGTTTTATTTTTACAGAAGCAAACAAAGAAAATACAAAAAACAGCTGTTGAACAAATAAACAAGTCGACTGGTTCGCCGCCGACTGCACGCTGCCACAGATAATTTTTTCCAGCTTGCGCCGGCACAAAAATGGCGACGAAGCTTATCAGATAACAATGTAATTTGTTTACTCTACTGCTTAAAACAGTTGTACTTTGTTACTACTCTATTTTGCTAATTTTTCGCAAAACAAAAAAAAAATATCAAAAACTTGAGCCGCTGAAAATTCTCAAGAGTCGCCGCCTCCGCTACGCTCATGAAATTACGTAGCAATCACCGCAGAAAGTATTGTTTTGGCTTATTTCTCGGGTACTTGTTTGAGGTTAACAAATACTTCAATTTCATATTACTTCAAGTGGATAGTGTAGCTACACCATGTAATGATAATATTTTACTTTCGATACTTTTGGCACTGAGAACGATTTGCATTAGCTCTCTCTCTCTCTCCCTCTCTGTCAAAATCCAACAAAAATTTAAACACTTGTAGAATAGTGCGAAAGGTGAGATTTTATGCCACTTTTAGTCCAAAGTTAGGTAAACGCATACATCGCTTTTTATGCTTGTATTTATTTGCTTTCGGTTCTCTCGCTCTCAATACACTGCAAAATATGTTTATGTGGATTTTTCATGACTGTCATACTTCTATGTAAGACCCCTTTTTAGACCAGCAAAGTTTTCTTAGCAAAGTCTTGAGTTTGTGGAGGAGAGAGGAAAAGAGAGCGGGGGTTGGTACAAAACTTGTTGTACTCGCAAATTCCTTTTGTGTTTTTAGTTCGTAAACCGAATTAATATGGCTGCTCTTTATATTTGACAAACATACAAACAAAAGAAACAGACTTTGTCAAAGTAAAATTATCCTGTCTGAACACAAGACATAGTTTAAAAGAGAATTCAAGAAACTTTGTCAACGAAAACTTTGCTGGTCTGAAAGGGGACTAAGTAAACACTTATTCTGATGTAATAGAATAGTAATCACAAACGTCTACACCCGACCTACCAGCTTTACCTGCTACCAGATCACATTTTACAGATGGCTACGCGATAAAGGAGGTTCACCTGCTACTAGCTCACATGGCAAACAGATACCTGACAAACAATAACAAATTCCTGCAAATTTCTTAGAACGAAAAATGACACTGAAGATGGCACATATCCGATACCTGTTTGTGACAAACAGGTAACGGATATGTGGCAACTTGACCAGGGGTAACGGAAATTCGTTCTAAAAATCTAATACGTATGTATGTGTTTTTGTAAAGTTATTCGAATAAATATTTTGTTCTTTATTCGTTCGAATATTCGAATAGGTTTTACATTTTATTCGCTGGCTCGAAGTTGTAACTTTTGTTCGCAAGATTTTGAACTCGAATAATTTGTTAACACTAGCCAACGTGGATTGTTGCATTCTATATTATTTATTAAAAAATAATTCTTTAAAATTAATTAACTAAATAGCAAAAAAAAAAATCTCGAAAAAATTGAATTTAATTTAAAAAAGATGTCTATGATTACGAAAAATACAAGTGCCCGTAGCACTTCACCGTATCGTAACTTACCCATGTAATCGACTCAATGTTATATCACCGGCATCATCGGCCACAACTAAATAATCCGATGCCGTCGCTAAACCAGTAACACGACCAGATACATACTTGGAACCCAAACTGGTGCCATTGATGCTATAAACGTGTACGGAATGAGATGCATCGTCTAAAGCACTAAATGCAATATGACCTAAAATAAATGGATTTTATTTAATTTTCAGTGCTATAAAATAAATTGAAAAAATTTAAAAAATATATTTTGCAGGAAATGGAAATTTTTTGTAAATAAAAATGCACTTTTACAGGGTGGCCCGTGATTTACACGAGAATTGAATTTAACAGAAATAATCAGAAAAAACGTAAAGCACATAGAATGGAATTATATATGGATTAGGACATTGGGCAAATGGCCTTTAATTGTCCTACTTCCATATCCATGTGGATGGAGGAGGCCTGTTGATAAATGTAAACCTTTGATTTCAAATTATTGAATTATTCGACCAGCTGTATGGCACGTTGCACCGCTGTAAAGAATAATCGAAGTTCTTGGACTCTGAACTACATTCTAACGCGCTGCTTCGATATTCTCATTTGAAAAGCTTGTTCGTTACTGGGCGAGCAGAGCAGTGTTTTTGGCTTTCCCAAATATATATTCAACAGTAATAAACGACCTGTTTCCGGGAAATGTATTGTAATGGCGGAATTCACTCTTAGTAGCATATTGGCGACACATACACTGCGAATCAGTTAAATACGAAATTTGATTTTATCAACTTTGGAAGAACATTTTTTAAAGGGTTACTATTTCATTTTGAAGGGATTTTTTTCTTTTAAAGACAATTAGTTTTTTATTTACCTGTAATAAATTAAGAAAAATAAAAAATATTTTAAAAGAAGTAGGCCATGTACTGTGATTTTCTTAATACCTTCGAAAATCCAGTGGACTGAATGCTCCCAAATAGCAGATAAAATAAAAAGAAGTTGCATACAGTTACTTGAACAACATTGAAAGCAACAATAAAAATATGAAAGGATGCACCAAAATAGAGGAAGGCTAACAATTTGAACACTTGCTTCAAATTCGTGCATGTCCGAGGAAAAAATTCGCAAAGAAAGCGGAGTTAAAGGAAGTGTGTTCTTAGTGTCAATTTAAAGTTCGCCGAAAACACCTCTCAATGACATCCGTAAAGCTCAGCGCCTGCAACTTGCAAAGAATAAAATGACGTAAATAAGTAGTTATGTTTTCAGGCGAAACAAGTTTAATGTCGCTCGACCAGAGCTGCTGATTCATAAATACTTCTGGCACCCAAATTGACTTATGGAGTATCATAGTGATTCGTGCGTCTCTGAGTAAGCAAACATGAATGGGTTCTACGAGCATTCAAATCGACGCACAACTCAGTTCAGTGATTGTCACGAAATCTCTATAAACTATAACATTCATATTCTGTATGACGGCCCCCAGATCTGAAAGGTCTATTACTGGATGAAAACGAATGCCAAAAGAAGGTTATTTAGAAAAATAAAAGCATTTCAGAATTTTTTAGTTGCCAACATATTTTACCGATCAAATGGCGGCAGCTAATGTATAATTTATCTGAGTTTTGGGACACTATTCAATACAATATTTGAGAGTAATGTAAAAAACTAAGTCTACTAAAAACCCAAAATGAGTTTTTTTTCAATTGATTTCTTACAATTTGCTGTTGCTACACCGTGGAACACCAGTTTGCACACATGAGCAAGCTAATGCCTCTCGGAAGTTAAACTGCGTTCACAGTTTTTCATTTGAAGTTTCGCAGGACAAAGTTCTAAAAACAAAATTTTTAAAATCCTTCTGCTCACCGTAGGAGGTCGTGCGAAGCATGGTACTATCGAGCAAGTTCATAGAATTGTTACACTTATTGGATCGGCCTTTGAGAACAAACAATATTGCTTGGCTTTATTCATAGATATTTCCAAGGCGTTTGATAAAATTTGGCACGATGGACTACTCATCAAAATCTCGCGGCTGCTTCCTGAATATACTTACAAAAAAATTTTAAGTATGATCAAAAGAACACTTCTCCTCAATTCGAAGAGTGTCTGGTGTCCGCCAAGGTATTATATTAGATCCGCTACTGTATATAATTTACACAGCATATATGCCAACAAACTCAAGGGCAGATGACAGTGCACTTGTAAGTGTAAATAAAGACGGGACGATTGCTTCGGAGCATCTGCAATCTCATATTATCGAGCTAGAGGATTGGTTAAAAAAATGCGCCCACGTAATTTTCACACTCTGATGGCAAAATTGGCCACCAATAAAATTAACTGATGTCAATGTCCCAGCAGAAAACCACGAGAAATATTTGGAAATTCATCTCGACCGACGTCTAACGTGGTCCGACATATTGAAGCAATAATTAAGAGCTATAAAACTCAAAACTGATCAGCTGCATTGCCTTATAGGCCCCAACTCAACTCAGGCCCTAGAGTATAAAGTTATATTGTGCAAATCCCTTATAAAACCCATATGGACATATGGCATTCAGCTATGGGGTACTGCTTGCTCATCAAATATTCAGAAGTTACAAAGAATACAGTTTACTAAATTACTACGACTAATCGACTGCGCTCAATGCAAATACGAGAGTTGCGTTTTATGTTTTGGGACTTGGCGACCCTAGTGTTGTAATCTGGCAACTGACAGCTCTATCGTAAAGTTGGACATTTTCGAGGTTATACGTACTCAAAACGTTTTGACATACGAGCGCTATTTGTGTTGTTTACAGTAACTTAAAAGATTCATCGCGGCCCAAAAATGGAATTAAATCGTGAACATTTTCGTGCGATTATTTTTTACAACTTTTAACGTGGATTAACTCAGCAACAGTGCATGGATGAACTTAATTCTATTTTTGGCGATGAAGCTCCATCATGAACCAGTGTTTATCGATGGTATGGTGAATTCAATCATGGTCGTAGTTCACTCCAAGACGAATTTCGTGAAGGACGTCCAAAATCAGTTGTTGTTCCGAAAACCGTGGATGCTGTGCGTGGACTGATATTGCAAGATCGTCATGTGACCTATCGTGAGATTGACACAACCTTAGGCATTAGTGGGACCAGCATACATTCAATATTGCATAACCGTTTGACTGTCAAAAAAATTTGTTCGCGTTGGATCCCACACAATTTTCAAATCGCTCAAAAAAAGGCTCGTGTCGATCGCCGTGCTTCGAAACACGTCTATGACATCGTGACAGGTGATGAATCGTGTTTTTTCGGAAAAACTGGACATGTCGCAACCGTATCACTAGAACAACGCAAAAAGTCAATTCTGAATGTTACACAACCATTTGTTTGCCAGTTGTCTTCCAAGAAATCAGGAAAACCAACCGCCGAAGACGGATCACTCTTCACCACGACAATACGAGCTCTCACACATCGGTTCAAACAAGTGCTTTTTAAGCACCCAAAACATCGATTTGATGAGTCATCCGCCGTATAGCCCTGACTTGGCACCGAATGACTTCTTTTTATTCCCGTACGTAAAAAACAAACTTAGAGGTCAACGTTTTTCGACACTTGAAGCAACGGTTGCTGCATTCAGAATGCATGTTTTGGAGATACTTCAATCAGAGGGGCAAAAGTGCTTCGACAATTGGTTCAAACGCATGCAAAAGTGTATAGATCTTCATGGGGAATATTTTGAAAAACAATAAAGTGATTTTCGATTATTAATATTTGTTTTTGTTCTCTAATCCCAAAATATAAAATGCAACCCTCGTATGTAAGCAAATTATCAGTCTATCCCAACTCCTATGCCCAGGATTGGCTGTAGTTTGGTGGACGCCAGTGACTAAGAAAAATCGATGGGCCCTTTTGACCCATTATAAAATAGTCTAAGATTAGAAATCAACAAATTAGTTCCTACATTGGTAAAATTTAATAAATATAACAACTACAATTAAGATTTGAAAACTTATTGTAAATTGAATAAATAATAAAAAAAAATTAATGAAAAAAGGACAATATTTAGTCCTTTCCAAAATTCATCCCTCGACATTCTTCCTTTTAAAATAATTTTAGGTCAGCTAATGAAAAACTGTGAACGCAGTTATACTTCGGGCATACACATGCATACATACATACATACATATATCGTTTTGCTTATGTGTGCAAAAAAAAATAGTTTATTTTGCACCTCGGTGTTATATGTGAAATTATTATTATTATTTCTGTCCACCATTCTGCAGTAGGAACCAGTAAAATCAGACTTTTGCTTGTTCGCAACATTGGAAATTAAATCAAAAATTAGTTCATTTGCTTAAATTTTGTATTTTTTGCACTGAACGTGAGTGAGTGAGTGAGTGAGTGAAGATTATAAATTTAATGAAATGCCAGATAATAAAACTTTTGATTACCATGTCATTTAAATTCGTTTTAAGCTCTTGGATACAACAAAAGACAACTATTTGTGACTAGTTCCTACTAGTTCGTACTTTTTGTGCCTATAACCTGTAAATCTGCTGACTACGAGTTTGTAGCTAAAAAATGCTTTGTTCTGTGACCAAATCACTTTAGCAGAGCGGTTTGTTCATCACTGTGTGCGGCGAGCAAACGTTTTCTTATCTTTATTATTCAAACAAAATAAAGAAGAAAGATTTACGATTATGGAATGTCATAAACGTTGTCAATTAATTCATAACATTTCAATTATGACAAGCCGCAATGTGCTCACGCATACACACCCAAGTGTACATGCGTTTTTATTCGAATGACAGTTGACGTATTCAAAAAGCAGTGAAATATTGATATGGAGTCATTAAATGCAATCGATCTTTTCAACACTTCTTAAAAAAAAACGATGGGTGTGACCGTTTTCAAAGAATGTCAGATTATTTGTTTCTATATCAAAGACCTTTTAAATATGCAACGACTTTAAACTTGGCTTAAAATATTAGGTGATCCATCGCCAATACTTAGAATTATGCCCCGCAAGAACCACCTCTGGCACTTCCTTTTAAAAGGAATTTTATTAAAATGTCGGCTACAATTTAGCTGATCCATTCGCAAGACCCAATTTTTGATAACTCTTTCGCAACTATGTCGGGAATTGCACGAGTAATGTCGGTTTTGGAGTGCTGGTTTATCGACAAAGACTTTTGACTTCACACAACCTCAGAGATAAAAATTCAGTGTTGTGATATCACACAATGTCAGCGGCCAGTTGACTTGTCCGGAACGAGAAATTATTTGCGCCGCTGGCGTAGCGTAGCATTGTCTTACTGAAACCAAATGTCACCGGCACCACAGGGTTCAATTTGAGGCAACAATAAATCCGTTATCATGGTGCTGCGATAGCCGCTTGCCATTGACGGTCATGTCCGGCCTTATTTTTAATGAAATACCGACCGATGAACCACACTACCGGATTTTTTTTATTTACGCAAAAACGGCGGAAATTTGTTCAGCTGTTGCAGAGCCGATTGATGGAAATTAAGCCGTAAATTCAAGTCTGGCGGCTTCAATTCTTGAAGGAGCTGGATTTTGTGAGCCTTTCAATCAACTTGTTCCATAAGAAAGGCCAGCATGCTGTGCACTGTGTCGAATTGATTGGTTGCGGTCTTCACATTTCCTTTCCACCACAGCCACAATATTTCCATCACTACAGGCTTAATTTGGCTACAATTGTGGGTTTAAATAATAAAAAAAACCATTTTTGTTTGGGATTCATGACACCTAGTAGGAAAAAAAATAAAATTAAAAAAAGCCGAAAAGTGCCGACTGTATAGAAATAGTGGAGCTTTTTCTGGTTTTTATTAGTCTGATAATCGATAACCGATATGTCCAATCTCGTGTTCTTTCTTGAACCAAAGAAACGTTATCTACTGCTTGTGGTATTAAACAGAAAAGTTCCGGAATTTTCGCCGACTTCGCCGAGAGACTTGGGAATAAATATTGTTGTGCCTTATAAGACCATTTAGTTTTAGTTAACTCTTTCTCTACAACAGTCAAGTAGGCACATAATTACTTCTAAGTTCGCGATAACATAATATATAATATAATACAATTAATTGCCTCACTAATTGCCTCATTTTTGCCAACAATTATAACATTTTTTGTACTTTAAAACTTATCGTTTACGAGAAAGCAAACCGATCTCTCTGACCTTTGACTTTGTATTATTTTTTTAGCAGGTCTTGGATTCTTTCTTTAAGTAAATTTCAAAACCAATTTTATTTCAGCCAAGGTCTTTTGAAGCAAAGCTTGCAGGTCGTATCCACTATGTCCTTTTGCGGTCAAACAGAATATCTTCTGTTTATATTTTTAGAATATTAAGAATAGATTATTTAGAATATTTATTTAACAATTTCAAATGACATTTGACTAAGTGTATTTTAGTGCTGCGCGAAGAAATTCGCCACACGTCCCAGTTGTGTTTACACCATAACGCATATGAAAAAAGTGCGCCAGAGTGACATTGTAATTTTTTTCAAAGTTAATCTAATAAATAATACGGTCTCAATCAAAGATAAGACTTGCATTCCAATCTGAATTTAATTCGAGCTTTCAGCGCCAAATATTGATAATTCTTATCGAACACATTTATTTGCATTTGGCGCTAATTATGCGGCATTATTTATATTCATCATGTTTAATATTCATTGACGTCACATGGACGCTTAGCAATAAATGATGAATATAAAAAGGGCATTGAAATATAATTGGCACAAGAATAATACGCTGATTTGAAGAAACGCCAAAATGAAAATCGTCGAAAAGAGCTAAAGCCGTACTTAGACTATAAAAGATTTGATTCGATTATGTAGAAGCAAAAAAAAAAAAAACAGTTTCGGGCAGGATTATTAATTTTCATTCAAAACACAGTAAAGCAATTATTATTAACACAGCTAAGAATTTTATAGACAGAGTGCTGACTATAGGTTAGGTTAGGTAATTAGGCCGCCTGCACCGCAGGCCCACAAATTCGGTACCTTTGCGTTACCTGAATAGATAGAAGAGTAGAAGAGAGAAGGTCACTAACGCTATGCCGATATGGAGTCACCGCTAAACCAGCGACTGCTCCTAATGAAGGAATTGATACCCCATAGTTCCACCTCCGATATTTCGGAGAGGCTGCTGAAGGACCTCAGAACGAGGTGAGTCAGGCATTTATCCTCTAAAGCAGGACATAGGCACAGGAGGTGATATTTCGTTTTCTCTTCCTCTTCATTTTGGCAACTTCTACAGATGTCATTTGCAGGCAGAAAAAAATTAGGTATATATAAAATGGTCCAGCCATAATACACGATGTTAATTGTGAGTCACACCCCCGCAGGATGATAACGGACTTCTTGTGGCCAGAAATTGCCATGGATATGGACCTGACGATATGTGGTTCCAACTTGCCACACGGCCAACGATAATAATGTCCCTTTTGCACTAGAAATTCCATGACCGTGTTACCTCACGTCGTGGCGATGTTAATTGGCCGTCGCGATCATGTGATTTGACACCATTGGACTACTTTCCTTGGGGATATTTAAAAGAAAAAGTGTACGTCAATAAGCCAAGAACAATTCAAGAGCTAAAGGATGAAATAATTCAGCACATAAACGACACTTAACCTCAATTATGTCTCAGAGTCATTAAAAATATCGACCATCGGATAGAGGTATGCCACCGAAGCCGTGGCGACTCTGAATAAAATATGTTAAGATAATTCTCTGAAAACTTTTTGCTTTATTTACAATTGACATTGTTCGTTTTAGTTGGACCGCCCTATATTAGGCGTGAATAGTTTTCCAAATCAGCTAATTTATAAATATTATTAATCAGTATAATGTTGGGAGGGAACGTAATGGAGGTAATATATTGCAGCTAAAGCTATACAACACATTAACGTGGGTACCAGGAATTTCAGAACGGTTGAAAAAGTTTGAATTCCTTGATAGCGAAAAATACAAAATGGCTTTCAAGGTTTATACTCGTAATACATTGAATAGATTGTTCAGTAACACTAAGGATAGAAATCATAAATTGGATAAGTCAAATGTAGTTTATAAAATTCCTTGTAAGGGAAAAATGATCAGAAAAATTGTAATAAGGTTTATGTAGGGACAACGAAAAATTAACTCAGAACTAGAATAGCTGGACATAAATTAAATCTAAATTGCAGACATTCCCTTAACACAGCCTTATCTTTACATTGTTTTGAGTTCAATCATTATCCTGACCTTGAAAACGCATCGGTTTTGAATACGGAGACTAATTATAAGCCTCGTTATATATTAGAAATGTTGCAAATTGTTAACACATCTATTAAATACTTTAAATTCGCCGGTGAGTTTAGCTGTAAGCAATTTGCCTTGTGCTCATGTATGTTATTTGTGGTTTCTGTAAATTTTTTAATTTTTTGTGGCAAATAATTTTTATTTCCTGATGATGGAGTAGCGAAATATCGAAAAGAATAAAAGATTCTTTATATATAAAACCTTCAAGCTTGAAGAATTTAATAAATTGAATAAAAAAAGGTAAAGAAAAATGTTCTTAGTTTATGTTTAGTTTTTTCAATTAAATATTATTTACTCAAATATACTGTACTCAAAGATCGACAAATGATAATTGCTTTTACTACATTTTCGAAAACAGACGACGGAGCTGCAAATGTAGTCGACATTAGTATTTTCAATTAGAAAAGAAGAGGCTAAAAATACGAGTATTGATTTCAGAAGTTACATATTTAAAAAAAAAACATGAATTGTGTCAGAAGAGCTCGTCTTAATTTTCTTGCAACGATCAGTTGGAAGATCGAATGTTCTAAATGTGATAAATTTTAAAACCATTTACATAATAACTACCAGAGTGAAGCAGTGAGCCAAAAAATATTAAGGTGTCGGGGTTTTTAGACAAGTGAATTAGGCGTGATGCACCATCTGTCGAAATTATTGTAGTTGAATTATGCTTTTTCGATCTTTCAGCACGACAACGATTCGCGTATACGGTGTGCATTGTAAAAGTTTCGTTGACGAACATTGAACATTTCAACATTGAACTGTTCAGCACTGTACATCCTTTCTACCCCTGAAGCCATATTCTCATGACGAAGGTAGTGCTTTCTCAGTTCGACCAGTAACAATATAAACACTGTTACCACAGTAACCAGTAGCCCTTGAGATGTAACGCCCGCAGTGGTTGTTGGTAAATCTCCTTCGGGACTGAACGTGTTGGCTGTGGTAGCAGGAAGATCTTGGTTAAGGTCAATGTAGCGTTGCATTGCAACGCAGCAAGAGGTTGGTATTAGGGTCCCGGCAGCCATGGCCTTCAATTCCGACATACACAAGTGCGTTTAGGGGCGATTGGTTGCCAAATATTCCTACACCCGGTGCTAAGACCACTGTCGGATTGTGTCGAAAGTTTAGTGCCGAGGTTGATAATGGCATATCTGTTGTACAACCATACCGAAATATCCGAAAGAAATTTCCCAACATATCCTGCACATACAAATTTCTTGGCAAAAAAAAACGTAGTTCAGGTGTAATACAAAAATTCCGGTATTAAAACTCGCGAATACGGTGGTTGTGGAACGATATTGATGGAATTTTTGGGGAAAAACTCACGAAGAATCAATGCGGTATGCGACGGTGCATTATCGTGGTGCAAAATCCAAGAGTTGTCGGCCCATAATTCCGGCCTCTTTTTACGAATAGCTTCGCGCAAACGACGCATAACACTCAAATAGTATTCCTTGTTGACAGTTTGGCGGGTCGGAAGGAATTCGGAGTGCACCACACCTCGACGATCGAAAAAAACTCAACAAGACCTTGATTTTTTACTTGCTTTGGCGTGGTTTTTTCGGCTTCGGCTCACCTTTGGCACGATATTCGGCCGATTGATCGTCTGTTTCCGGGCCGTAAGCGTAGATTTATTATACGTTTAATGACATCCTGGTAGTCGGAAAGCATTGTTTGACAGACGTCAACGCGACCAATCGTGATTTTACTTTTCTTAGGGCCAAATGATCTTTTAAAATGGTTTTCACTGATCCCTTCGATATTCCAACGATATCAGTAAGGTGTCTGACTGTTAATCGTCGATTCTCGAACACCAATTCCTTGATTTTATTGACGTGTTGATCATCAGTTGATGTTGATGGCCGTCCTGGACGTGGTTCGTCGTCAACGCGTTCTCGATCCTCTTTGAAAAATTTGTACCAATCGAAAACATTTGCTCGCGACATACAATTATCACCGAAGGCCTCTTTTGCAATATTCTGAACGTTTCGGCTCTAGTAATTTCATTCCGCACAGAAAGTTTATTGGAACTTCTTTGTTGAATAATTTCACTCATTGTAAAAATCACCGAATGCACTTGTTGTACTTCAGAAAGACAAGCGTATACTAAGCACTAATGATTACTTTGATGGGATATTTGGCACAGATGTCACTGACAGTTATACCAACGTAGAAAAAAAAGTTCGACGAATCGATTTCTGCGCGAAATTTAAATTAAAAAGTCTTGCTATTTTTTGCCCACAGTAGTATATATGTGAATCAATATCATATTAGATTTGAGAGCAAAATGATATCATTTTTAGCGATTGATTTTACAAAAAAAAGGTTCTCGATGAAAGTGAAGTCACAATACTAAATGATAAAACTTAAAAACACTAGAATTAATTCTCCTGTCACTAAACCAATATTAAACAGCGCTAAATATAATACACGAAAATAAATTTAAAAATTATGAGTAAATATGGCAATAAATTTAAAACTTTAAAAATTTTCCAAAGCTTTAAAAGAGCGTAAACAATTAAATTAACCCGTCTGATGTTGTCAAGTTATAACCAGACATGCAAATTTAGGTATTCAAATGGCATGTTTGTTAGATATTTTAATTTATGCAAATATAGGTTCGTTCTAAACTAGAGTCTTTTGTCAAAAGACCGCTAGGGAATTTCTATTACAAACCCAGTTTTGCAATGAGGCAAGAAAGAGCAACATCTGCTACGGAAGAAACGCAGACACAGCACAAGTTCGGTACGGAATAAAACCAAAATTGTTGACTAAAACGAATTGATTAAGTTATGAGGATAATTAATTATACTCTGAGCCCAATAATAAGCATATTAGCATAGCATAGCATTTGTTTTCTTCCGTTTGAGATACCATCAAAATAAAGTTTTTGAATGGTTCAAAGGCTTCTTTTGCGAAAGAAAATCCCAGCTGATCTTTAATTGGTGGGAATGGGAATGGTTGGACGCATTAATTAAATATTTTATGTCCGCAAAAATTGACTTAGTTGAGCCAATGTGTGACAGATCGCGTTGTCATGGGAAAGAATTATTTGACTTTGGGGGTTGGATTTAGGTCGTTTTAAGGCAAAGTGATCCACAAGTGAATTTTTTTGGCGCTCCTGTTTTGGTAATCCACCTTGAAAATACAAAAACACTTTTAGGTCATCGCCGAAAATGCAAATATTTCTAGCGAGTGTCAGAGTTGCCAAGTTTTACAATATAAGAAATAGCCCTTGTAAAAGGGGTTACCAAATGTCTTATTTTTTTTTGATATTTCGCGCTTGAAAATGATTTGGAATAAAATTTGGGATTTGCTTTGCCAAGTACATGCGCGTAAAACAGAGAACAAAAACGTTTAAAATTTATCGGCGGCGGCAATAGAGCGAAAAATTATACGAGGCTGATTATATTAAGTCGCACTGTAGTGCTCTAGGCCCAGTTCAGGTCTAATGCCAACAGTGTGTAAGTTTACATAAAACAATTCGCGCTGCGATCAGGGATGTTCGGAAAAAATTCTGGAACTTAGGGGTTGAAGATGGAGGGTGAATATATTCCGAGAAATATATTGGCTGTTTATACAACTCTATCTCACCCCTAATGAATATACATATGTACATATATAGAAATATAGACCAATAAAACTAAATGAGGGAAAACACTGTCTTATCACATTCTTTGTACAACATCTATTATTTTTTCAAGTTACTCTAGTGGCTTCTACGCCTTCTGATCATGCGTCTTAAGCGGTGTGAGTCCGCAAGTTAACACAGTGTTTTAATTTAAGTTCAAACTTTTTTGATTTAATATTTTCCAGATGTATTTAAGGATCTTCTGAGTCGCGATGTGAAAGTTATTTTTAAGAATTCATTTAATTATTTTGGAGTAAATTTGACATGTATAAAAATGCTCTTGAAATAAAAAACTTTTCAATATTGAAACTACGTGTACTTCTATTTTTTTTTTTTTTTTTTAATTTCAACCGATTCTAAAATAAATAACACTTGTCCTAATAAGCCTTCTTGTGTGTGGAGTATTTTAGAATTCCCAAACTTTTATCAAATATATTTTGTCAATCGATAGCAAACACCTTCAGTTGAGATTTATTGAGTATACGTACTGCGGACGTAACATAAATACAGTTTTTCAATAAGGGCAGGTCTTTGTTGAAATGAGTTCAATGTCAACAACAAAGATTTCCTGATTAGCTGGCTTTTCGTGGGTAAGTGTCGTCCTATATATGGCATATTTGCGTGTTAGGCTACATAGCCGTTCATATTATTGTGCCTTGTCGCTCAGAGAAGAAAGGCCTTTGTCTATTGTTATTGACTATAAGCTCAGCTCAGTTGGGTCAATTGGATCTTGTACAGGTGCCTGTCCAAGTCCCAATGCGAATTCGCCAAGTTAAAGCCTGCGAAAATGCAAGTTCTTGTGCATGTATCCGGTACCAGCTGGGATAGTGTGTACACTTTCTTAGATAGCGGCGCTGTTATCTGTAGATCTGACGTCCCATTGAACGAGAAATGACACTGAAGATGCCACACGACCGAGACCGCTATGTCTCCAAACGAAACTTGACAAGGGATGACGCAAATATATATAGTTTTATCATTTGCATGTGCAGCTCCATCGTACGATGCTATGGTCATATAATGGTATTAGTGACTGACAAACAACAGAATTGACAGATGCCGGCAAAACTATCAATGTCAACAAACACGCCTTTATTAGAAAACTCTTTTGCACTGTGGCATGCTGAATATTTGCACACACATACAAATAATTATGGGGATTATTGTAAAATTTAAATTGATTGCTTTTAATGCGTCAATCCAGCGAACCATAAGTTGAAACGGTTGATTAAAATATAATTATTTTATTGAAATAAAATTGCAGAACACCGCACAGTGGTTGAAACATAGGTAAACTGGGGATTAATTCAGGGAAGCCCATTATTATCGATGTTAAATTTTTTTATTTTGGAAAAATTATACACTATTTAGTAAAAAAATAAAAAATTAAAAAAAAATTATTTTTTTATTTATACATTTTTTATTTCATTAGTTGTTAAGTAATTTCAATCTTTAGGCATGAGTTCGTTTTTTCTTTCTATTCAGAAAGAGAATTATTTATTTAATATTATTTAATATGGACAACCTTTTTGAAAACAGTAAAAGTTTTAATTCTATTAGACATCTAGCTGAATGGAATGCATTTCTATTAAATAAATAATTCTCTTTCTGAATAGAAAGAAAAAACGAACTCATGCCTAAAGATTGAAATTACTTAACAATTAATAATATTTGTAGTTCGGAAAAAACAATAAAAACTTATTTTTTATTTCAAATGAGAAATATTATCTGTACATAAAATATGCCTTTGGACCAATTGTTAAATGCTAATAGTTTTAGATATCATCATAATGATCATAATCATCATCATCTTCGTTATCATGATTATAATCATCACTATCATCATCACTGTCACCTTCTTCGGGTAGAAAAATAATAACTCCAATTCCAACTGTGGTATTCTGTTTTTATTTTTGTTGTTGTTCGTTGAAGTAAGCGAAAACCTTTTAAATCCGGCTTTGCTAGTTTTTTTCCGGCCGCATTTACGAGCTAAATATTCCCTATAGTTTTCAAAATCATTGCTTTTAGGCTCTTGTGCTTCCTTTACAAGCTCACCAATTGGCAAAAGAGCACTGGATATTATTTCGGACGCGTCAATAAAAAATGTATGAAGGGCAGGTGACATTTTATGCCCAGGATATTTTTTAATAAAATTCCTGACAGTATTGCTAGTAAAGTCTCTAAATTTGTCACTCTCGACCTCATGGTAAAATGACACAGCAAAAAGAATCATGTGAATTTTTTTGATTAATTGCATTCTTAAAAATCTTTTTAGCAGTATTGTCATCATTTGTGTTCCCAGGCCTGGTTTTGCTTGGTCAAAGATATAATCAGTCTTTTTTCAGAACTCTTTCGGTATTCTTGTCTCTTGTGTCTTTAACAACTTGTTTGCCATGATCTGATCTAGCTTACTACATTTTTAAGTGTTAATTTATACGCAACATGAGGAAGAGACTCAAAAACCCTGATCCAGCCATGGAGAAGAAATAAACCGGACTGAAATGTAACTTTGTTTACACTTCTGGTAATGATTTCATTAACAGAGTTGAAATCTTCGCTCGTAGCACCGTAACATATTTGCAAGGATGTTGTTTCGGTAAAAGCGATAGTTTCCCGTATCCACCACAGATTTCTGTACAAAAATTAGACGCTCAGTGGTATGATCTAACACTGACTTGACTGTATGCATGAAGACTGAATTGCGCTGATGTTTCGGAAATGTTCTTGTTCTGGATAAAATTTTTTCTTAGCTTCTTGGACTTTTGTATATGAGAAATTTTCGGGAACGGCCTTTCTAAGTTAGCTTAGCTTCAACGAAAACCGAAAAAGCTTCATGCGCACTTAGCTGCTACTTTGGTATCTGGTTAAAACTTAGTCTACACATGACTGTAAAGGATAAAGTTCAGCTTTTGAATTAATCCTCATATGTTTTTATATACAATTTTTTTTCAAACTTTAAAGAAAAAAATAAACGTAGAATTTTGGAACGAATTTCCGTCATCCCATGTCAAACCGGTTTCGGCTATGTGCCATCTACATAGGACAAACAGGACGCAAAATAAAAACAAGATTTCGTGAACATATAAGAGACTATTACAAGAAGATGCGTATTCCCAGCTCGACACCAGAATCTAACTTCGCGAACCACATGTTCAACAACAAATGTAATCCAGCGCATATTAGAAAAACGGTACAACTACTACACACACAGAGAAAAGGACGACGACTAAACATCCTAGAAAACATGGAAATATATAAACATAAGACATTTGACGGACGCATCATAAACGAACAAACAAACTCCGATTCAGACGTTATATTCGAAACTCTAAAATTAATCTACAAGACACACAACAAAAATAACGAACAAGACGCTCCAAAAACAATAAAAACACATTAAAAACATAATAAACAAATTAATAATCCAATAATCACTGACTTCTTTCAACCCCAACAGAAAAACACTATAATGAATTAAAAACAAAGTACCCATACCGTTCGCACCACAAATTCTGACGCAATAAAGTAGTAATCACAATTGTCTAATCTATACAAAAACACCAGGTCCCAATAACAGGCAGCTACGTGGAAAAACAAAATAAAAAATTTACCTATAACATCCACCTGGCATCCAAAAACACAAATTCTGATGCAATACAAAGCAATAAAACAGTCATCACTTACATCTACCAATCCGTACAAAACACCAGGCTTACGAGCTTTACCTGCTCACACAAGGCAAATAGATACCTGACACACAATAAAACACTAACGAATTGATGCCAACTTCTCACAACGAAAAATGACACTGAAGATGGCACATAGGCGAAACCGGTTTGTCTCCAAACCAAATTTGACAAGGGATGACGGAAATTCGTTCCAAAATTCTACATCAAAACACCCTGTCGGAATATCAAATCAAGAATCAAAAAAAATAAACGTTTAACACGTTGAGTGCCACGAGGTTTTATAGCGACTTCCCCGTCAGGCCGTGCAAGTTTCAGCAGTGCGAAAATATTGCAAATCGTGCTATGAAGAACATGCGCCACAGAGTGGCAGAAAAATAGCACGAAATTTGACCCAACAGGTTATAACATTTTGTGAAACTTGCGAGGGACAACCATTTTTATGTTCACCTTGTTTCAATAAAATCCATTAAAGTTTTCTAAAAAAAATGTTCAATTTTTACCTTTAGTATCATATTTTATACTGTCAGTCACCGGTGACTGGCGCGGCCTAAACGGAAAGGTCGGTGTCAATCAGCGGTGACGTGTTAAAGGTGATTTTTTTAGGAGAATATTTTAACTTTTGAGATCAATTTAAATTTGTTTTTAAGTCATAAAACTCTTGGAGCAAATCGGTTAATGTCTGCAAAAGTTACAATGACTGGAAGCTAGTGACGTCTGAGAATAAAACAAATGTTAGGAGAGAATATTTTGAAAGCTTATTGAGGTTTTAAGCTTGCAAAAAATGTCACCAGTAGAAGTTACATGTGCACATGATCTATTACCATTTATTATGCAATCGCCACCACTGTGCAATGACTACTACACTCAATATTAAACCAATCGTGAAGAATTTTTTTCATTTGTCATTATCGTTATCTCGTCGTTGTCGCACTTCTGAACTAAACGATTTTATTAAATTAAAAGAACCAATAAAATTTGAAGCGCAAAAAATCCACTTTATTATCGCCATAATATGCGCCAGTAGCAATAGCAGAGCCAAGAAATCTTAGATGAAGTGTTAAAGGATCTGTCAAACTAATGCGTAAAAAGATATCTAATCTATAATTCAAAATAAACAAATTCTAACTTTAAACTTTTAAGAGATACGCATATGCTTAACTTTTTCTTTCCTTAATGAAGTACTTAAGTGCGTTGTAATCTTAACACTTCAGTATACTCACTGAAGCTCGTGGCTTTATGGACTTATAAAAATAATATTTATTAGATAATCGCTTTGTGACTTCTAAATTTAGAATAAAAAGCAGCAAAAGCAATAAAAGAAAGAAGTAGATATAAACACGCTGCTGGGGGCCTAATATACTTTTACTACGCAA
Organism: Phania funesta; assembly: GCA_963932375.1. Classification (NCBI taxonomy): domain Eukaryota; kingdom Metazoa; phylum Arthropoda; class Insecta; order Diptera; family Tachinidae; genus Phania; species Phania funesta. The sequence continues at coordinate 74,749,430 of OZ010656.1, forward strand.
TAGCTTCTAAGGAATTTTAACAAACATTCAATTGATAAGCAAAACACAATGGGTCGACAAAAAAATTAACGTTTAATTAGAAGCATTAAAAGTTGTGTTTTAGACAAATAAAATTTCCAGAAAATATGTAAAAATTTACATTCAAGTTTAACAAAAATAAGTTTGTTTTTTTTTTTTTTTGTAAATCTATATCAATATTTATTAATACAAAATAAAACAATTCACAAAAAAGTATAAATTTAAATATATTTATGCAAATAAAAGAATTTTTTTCTTAATTTATCACGAGTAAATCTTTGAAGATTTTGTCTTAAAAGCCTTTGTGTAAAAGAAGAGATTTTTGCATGCAGACGGAAGTTATTAGTGGATATTTAAATGTTGCCAACTCATTTGTAGAATACTAAGCTTCTATACCTAGTGATGGCAAAACAAAACTAATAATCGATTAATTAATCATACGATTAAGCGAACAGAGAAATTATTAATTGCAATTTATTGGGGAAAATAATAGATTAATTAGCTGAAAATTACCATAAAAAACAAAAATATCAAAATTCTTTGTTTGGTTCGGAGTTTAAGAGGTTTTTTAAATTGATTTGTTTAAAACAGAATGCTTCTGAAAAAATATCACTGATGGTACAGAAGTTCCAATCAGAAAACAATATTTTTGTGCAAGTGTAAAAAGTTTAAGATACACTTTTTTCTGCTGAGAAAAAAGCTTAGCTCATCTTAATGAATTGTAGGGGAATGGCCTAGTGCAACCTCAAGTCCTACATTACACCTGAAAAGATGGAGGGAGGCTACTACATGTAGACAAGCTCGAATGCCGCTCAAAAAGCCCTTCGGCAGGAAGGCCAGTAAGGTGCTTAGATATAATAGGCTAGATAACTGCGTTAATGACAGATCATGCAAACTTTCAGATGAAAATCATAGAAGATGACACTTGCAGACTGTGCCTGAAAGAGGTCGGGACGGTGGCGAACATTATGTGTGGATAAGGCTTAGGACCACGCGTGGGTAAATATGAATGTCATGGGGGAGCTAAACCTTAGATAAATGCTAGCAATTACAAGAGACTCTGTGATGAGTAGGAGTACTGACAGTCGTCAGTCTGAAATAACTATAGTCAAAAGTAAAGGATAGGGTAACCACGAAACTCGCTGAAATCAATTTGAAGAGCGAAGGGGGTCGAAAAGGCACCCAAAAAAAATGTAATTGTCCTTTATTTTTTGCTTGTGAGCCAAAGATTTGTGTTAAGACCATAAATCGAATTCAACATCAATAGATGAATTGTCACTTCCACTTTCAATACGAGCATTTTGAACTATTTCGCGTTCAAACTGGCTTAAAATGGCTACTTTTAATTGAACTGCCACTCAGACAAAGGAGTTGTAGCGGCATATTTATAGGCAAAAGAAATTTCGATACAATTAAATCGTTAATTGCAACAACATAATCGATTATTAATCGTTTTTCGATTCGTTTTGTCATTTTTTTTTTGTTAGAATATAAGGCTAGAATACGACTTGTTCCGTTTGCAACACGGAAATTTCTTTAGGGCCTTTTCAATCACCTCTATCGTGAATATTTTTCCCTTGAAATATTTTCCGTTAAATTTATAGATCGAGCTTAGTTATTAAAATGCAGAGTGACATTATTCTAAATAAGAACAAAACAACAGGGGTTTTACTGTGTAATTCGAAACAAATTAAAAGTGTAACGAATACGAACATTTAGTACTGCGTAGAACATTTTTCGTTAATTCCTTATCGAAGCTTGAGAAGTTTCACAGATCGAAAAATTCCCTTCCGTTTGTTGAACTGTGTAACACAAAAACGAATGACCAGAAAGTAAAAAAATAAAACGATCGAAATTAATTCGAACGCAATTTTCTGCAGGAAAATATAAAAATAAATTGTAAGATGTAAAATGAAGTATGAAAGTGATTGTTAATTTAATAAAACGACCAATAATATGATTGATTTTTTCTTCTTCCGAAATTTAAAAAAAATCGAACGGGCAACTTTTCTTTTCAATAAATGCACAAACTTCTGTTATGCAACTAGAAACAGATTGCGGAGATATTACAAGTAGTCAATCGTGTCCAATTTGACGATAACACTCGGCTGGAGCCAAATAATTGTCTCGGCTAATTTCAATATTGTTGGGATTGTCGTTCACCCGAGTCGTTTTTTATAGAATCGTACACATTTGCAGATTAAAGATTCCGTATTGAGTCCGAAGCTCTTGACAAAGTTTCAAATATTACATGTGTATGAGAAAATATGAAAAACATATGTGGTTACTTACATACATATGTGCATTGTACATATGTGTGCAAAATAACATTTTCTTTTTTCTCTTTCACTCACAATATTGGAATTACCCCTAATAATTTTTGGTTCAAATCTTTCTTGGACAGCAGCTTCGTTACTTTCAATTATCCAAAAATCCACAGAGCTCAATTCATTATTTTTTATCTTTACTTTTAATTAATTTTAAAATTATTATTTGACGTTACTTTAGAAATATGACTATTTTCTCCTGTTTAGGGTGTTAAATTTGACATTTAAGTGAAGTGCTACCAAGTTTTTTTCATAATTTCACCCTCAAGGGGTTAGGAGGGATTCGCAAATGTCGACGCAATGTTGCATGCTTTCTTCGTTTTGTAATAGAATTATTGTTTAATTTATTTTTGAAATTTGATTTAAAAATTTTTTACAAAGTTTATTTTTCTTATTAACATTCAAAATCTGCTTGTTTTATTCTGAACAGCTGTTTACTGAAGAGAACAAAAAATCCACTTCGGGGGGAATAATAATTTCATGGGAATATAAATGTTACTTCTTAAGGAGGGCTTAATCGGTTTAACTTGGACTGTAAAAATCCTTTTATAATTTTTACATTTTCGGAAACATTATTTGGTTAAAAAATATTTTTATAAAAATATGATTTTATAGAAGGATATACAAAGATAAGCCCGCTAACAAATCAATGTCATTTTATTACATATTTCATTTTATCCACGTTCAACTAACATTTTATTCAGGAAGGCAATTTAAAATAGTAAAACCAAAAATTTATTTTGAATCCAGTATCGAATATTCGAATAATTGAAAACCATTTCGGATACAATCGGAAATAAATTAAGAACGAATTCACAAAATAATTGTTAGGGAATGAAAGCTAGTCTCTGCGCGAATTCACTGGTTTCTTAAGACACATCATCAGGAAACACTTAACAACGTTAGTCGAAAGACTATAAATTCGTATCTTATGCTTGCAGTTTTATAAACAACATGAGAATTATAGATATTTCGAACGAATTTTCGTCATCTCATGTCATGAAGACAAACCGATTTCGGCTTTATGCCATCTTCAGTATAATTTTTCGAAGGATTTGTCTTTAAACCAAAATTGCATGGTTCTGCTGGAACCATATATCGTCCACGTCCATATCGTTTCCTTAGGATCAAAAGAAATTGGTTTTTATTGAACTGTATCGCCGCCATTGATGGTGAAGTCTTTACCAATGCTATTTTCGAAGAAGTACAAACAAATGATGCCTCCAACACACAAACCTCACCAAACAGTAGTTTTTTTTTCTAGATGCGGTGCCACCTGGCGAGCCTCGTAAATAAAGCTGATTTTTCGGCCAAAATTAGGGACCTCTTTTGAACACTTCGAAGCCTACTCAGCGATTTGTGGAACTTTGTATGACGGTTATTATAAGCAACTAAATAATAAATAACAGAGTTCACTGACAACGCCGAAACAATATGGCCACCACAAATTTTCAACTTCGATCCGCCCATATTGGACAACGCTTTTGTTAGATAATATTCTAAGTGAAGGGGAAAGATCTAAAATCGATGTGTATTTGTTGGCCATCGGTCGCAAAATTTGACGAAACCACAAAACCGTGCCCAGATACATGCAGGACAAACTACAAAGGAAGATTTGTAACAGCTTTAAATCCAGCATAAGCGAGAAAAATTCGCAGAGTTGCGTCGAATTGAATCCTTTTGGTATTAAAAATTAGGACGAGGCTGGCATACGAGAAAGCATCTCAATATTACGTAGAGCTATCATAAGCTCTGAATGCTTGAAGTCCGAATTTTCAAGCGAAAATTGAAGAACAAGTCCGTATTAAATGAGATACACAAACAAAATCGATTGAAATGCAGCAGGAAGCATATGGAGTGGAGTGTACAAGAAAATATTCACTTTACTGATTGGAAAGTTGTCGTTTTCACTGATGAAGAGTAATTCAACCTATTCTATTTTCATGATAAGACAACAAGACTTCTTTCTCAGCAGAAAGATCAATTGTATGGTTGGGGTGCTGCAACAACGTAATATGGAACAATGGAGTTACAATATAAACGGTAGGATGACTGGTGGAAACCTAAAAAACAATGCTTAATTTGGCTTTTACATTTTTGGACCCATTCCATGGATTCTCCAACGAGATAATGGTCATATATAAATAACACCAGAGCTGTTAAAGAATTTATGTTAAGCCAAGACAATCGTCTTTTTTTTTGCCGCCTTATTCTCTACTGATCCAAATATAATTGGAAATATTTAGGGTAGGCTTCGCCGAAAGATACTCGTATATGATGGAGGAAGATAATGAAATGACAAGCAGAATATTGGAAATCATTAGCGTAGTCACTTTATGTCGCTCAAAAGATCGCACATTTGAAGTTATTGCAAACCACAAACGGGGGCATGTTTACCCCGTTTAAAGTATTATACTCGTAAATAAACAAAATTAATAAGGAAAATGTATAAGAATTTTTAGGATTTTTTCTTTGTTTTAAAAATTATCCCAACTCATTTTATTATAATTAATGAAATTTATTCGTTGAGAGGGGATTTCGCTGGTTGCTTAGGCCAACTTATCAAGAAACCTTTACTTAACTTTTTAGAAAAACTTGAACTTGATCAACGTTCTTTAGACCAAATGAGAAATCCAAAGAAAATCAAGACAAAAATATTCAAATTTAAAAAAAAAAAATTAAACATTTTTGTTGAATAATGAATAAATAAGTTTTGAAGAAAGATTAGTTTAATGAACAAAAAAATAAAACTTTGGAAAAAAGTTGCTAAAAATGTCGTTGCATTTAACTTTCATGAAATGTTTGAAATGCTTTTGAGCTCAATTAAATGCGCCACTATTCGCTGGTAGTACAATTTTTGTTCTACCTATAAAGAATCGGGAATGTACATTTGGACTATAAAAGAAGTGTATTCCTAATAAAGGAATTAAAAGAAGTGGGCAAAAAATAGTAAAACTTTTTAATTTAAATTTCGCTCGGAAAGCCATTTCTACGTTGGTATGACTGCCAGTGACATCTGTGCCGAATATCACATCAAAGTCTTGTCTTTCTGAAGTATAATTTTGTGTGCGGAATGAAATTTCTGGTGCCGAAACGTTCAGAATGCTGCAAAAGAGGCCTTCGGTGATAATTGGGTCGCGAGCAAGTGTTTTTGATTGGTACAAATTATTCAAAGAGGGTCGAGAACTCGTTACTATTTTTGCCCACAGTAGTATTTAGGGTAAAAAGTAAAATAATACTTATTTTTCAATTGCTTTAATGAATTATTCAAGTGTGTTTTATTAAGCGTTATTCTTTATAGTCACTAAAAATTTTAGGTTACGAGTATTTTTAAAACAATATTTATTATATAATCACTTTATTACTTTAATATTTAAATTAAAAAGCAACTTCAATAAAAAAGAAAGCAATTAAGCAATAAGCTGCTGGGTGCCTAGAGAAGGATAAATCACTTTTCGCATAAATTATAATGATAAGCAAAACCAAATTTTCTAATACTGGAAGTACGACGGTCGATATTGTTTTATCCCAATTTTTTTTTGCATTCACTTAATTGTGAATAAAATCAAAAGCTTTGTATCGATTTTAATAAAATAATTTCATTTTACTCAGCAAGTTTTCGCCACAACTTCCTCGATAACTCTTAAACTACAGGGTGGCCCATATGAGACCTAGTGAAGTGAAACAGAAATTTTTATTTTTTAACATAATTTCTTTTTTCTTTTTGCAGATTATAACTGAACTCTTGGAAATTTAAAATGAATACGTACAGTCCACAACAACGCATTAAAATTATCGATTTTTATTATTCTTCTCTACGATCAATTGTTCTGACGCAGCGAAATTATCGCCGTTTTTTTAACGTAAGATCAGCGCCCACATCTTCCGTGATTACAAGTTTAGTTCGCCGTTTTGAGGAACTGGGTTCAGTTGCCGACCGTTCAGGAAGAGGTGCTCATCGAAATATTCGTACTGAAGACAACATGAAAGCTGTGCAGCAGAGTGTTGCAAATGATCCATCTGTCTCAACTCGTCGCCGTTCCGGCCAATTTGGTATACCCAGAACAACATTACGGAGAATTTGAAAGTTGGATCTTATCATACAAAGTTCAAATTGTGCAACAGCTCCTACCGCGAGACCCCGAACAACGACTACAATATGCTATTTGCTTTAAACAATTAGCCACACAAAATGATTTTTTTAATTATCTTTTGATGGCGAATTTCCATTTAAGTGGTTATGTGAATAAACAAAACTGTAGGTTGTGGCGCACCGAAATTCCTAGGGCAATACATCAGCATCAGTCACACCCAATCAGATGCACTGTTTGGTGCGGTGTTATGGCCATATTTCTTTGAGAATGAGGATGAAACGCCAGAAACGGTCTCCGGGGCTTCTTACAGAACAATGATCGACAACTTTTTGCGGCCAATGGTGGAGCAACATCCTAATTTGTGGTTTCAGCATGATGGGGCCACTGCGCATACTGCTAGGCAAACTATGGACATGTTGCGTAAAATTTTTGGTGAACGCATAATTTCAAAAAATTCAGATTTCCCTTGGCCTCCTCGTTCACCAGATTTAACTGCGCCCGATTTTTTTATGGGGTTATTTAAAAGACAAAGTCTATGTTAACAAACCACAGACACTTGGACAGCTCAAGCAGAATATTCGAGACGAAATACGGCGCCTGCAACCAGAAATATTACGCCGTCTAATGCGAAATGCGCTAAAAAGAGGCAATGCCTGTATCGAGGAAAATGGTGGTCATTATTTCTGATGTCATATTTCACACATAGTCACGTTAAATTAAAAAAAAAACCCCTTATTACAAGAGTTATACGTGTTTAACATCCCTAGGTCTCATTTGGGCCACCCTGTACTTAGTCGATTCAAAGATAATGTTATGGTATAAATACAACTGGGACGTACGACGAATTTTTCGGAACGAGTATTCGTCGTCGAAAAAAAACACATTTTCGTATATGAAAATACACACAATTAGTGCAATGTTAGTCGGACTAAATACGTCGTGCGTAACGAACTCTGCGATAGAACAAATTTTAGATTTTTTAAGTGTTTTAATAAATAAAAATCCTTTTTGGTTATTTTATTTATTTATTTTGTTTTAAATAGATTTTTCGAAATGCTATATATGTAGATTAACAATAGCTCCACTCGCCTAATGTTTGTGACTTTTTTATTATCCGAAAAACTGAAAATTATATTCATCATATTTGCATGCAACATATGTAGATGTATTTTCATTAACATTTTAAAAATTTAGCGCAATATGAACATCTCTTTAATAAATATTTAGCGGTATTTTATGATTAATTAACCAATTCTACCAGGGAGAAGTTTAAAAACTTAATCAAGATATTCATTAGCAGTATTGTTTAAAGTGTCATATGTTACAGTATTGCCGTCGGATCCCAATATCACAAATTAAAGAGAGGCGACACGAGAATATAGTGATCTCTTTCTTAAATAGTTGACCGCTCCTATTCTCTTTTGTTACATTTTTCTCCTTTAGTTTGAATAATTTTTCTGGCCATTAATGAAAAACGTATGCACAAAGGTAAAAATAAGGGTTGAAAAAGTGTAGATTTATTTTAAATAAACTTGGAGTATAACTTATGCTGTAAATATTAAAAGATAAGTTTAATTTTTATTATTTAATTTTTTGGGTTTTTTGCTTTTGCTTTGATTATTTTTCGCATTATTTTTATGTTATATTTGCCTTTTTCTTTAGGGACTGCCCGCGGCAAAAAAGCTGATTCTAGCAGTTTTCTAACGTCAAATCTTACGCTCTTTGGTTGCTCTGTGCCGATATGTACATAGCTATTATTAAAGAGCGTTTCACACCACCATACAAGTGTTTAGATATTCGTTGGAATTTTCAGGGAAAAATCGAAATTAAAAAATTCTCATTACATTAAGTTCAGGCCAAAAATTTCGGCCGTATAAAGTACTGAGAATAAAATGAGGAGCAAGTTCTTCATGTGTACTCATACAATACCATCCTTTTCCTAGGCAATTCGGTAGCTTGACAAAGTTATGGGTCCTCATTTTGTTCTCAGTACTTTCTACGGCCGAAATTTTTGGATAGGGACTTGGCCTTATTTTCACATTTATGGTTTTGTGCGAATTGTATGTCTACACTATCCCGTTTGAAATGAAATTAAAATGACGCAGATGTTTACTTTGAGCAAGTAGCCAAGAAAGAAGTCGAAACGATACTTTCGGCGGTAATGGCCGAGCAATTTCGAGTATGCAGCGGCGGCGGTGGCTTTTGGAAATTTCCGTGGCACAAGTTTCTGATGTATTTATTTTTGTAAAAATATAGAAAAATGACGTAGTAACAGAAGTACACTTAGAATTTTGTTTTTACTCATGTTTACTAATTGTTTATTAAAAACTAACAATTTTCATCAGCGGATAGTTTAATGTGTAAATCAAGATTACTATTAATACAAGACCTTTCTTAATTTATGAATTTCTAAAAAAATTATGGTAAAAATACGGTTGCATTTATTTAACTGTCAAAAATTGTTTGAAATGCTTTTGAGCTCAATTTCATGCTCTATCCGCTGGTAGTACAATTTTTGTTTTAATCCTAAAAAATATGGCCTGCTAAGTAACAAAAATTATGTGGGTCTAATCGATTGAACAGAATTGTGTATCTAATTCTGTTTTCGTTTCTAGAAAAGTTGTGAAATTTTTTGCCCTTTTGTTATATTCGAAATATGTTTACGCCCACAAAAGTTTTTTTGTGGTTGTGGAGATTTTTTCCTTAATAATTCCGATTGGCGTTGCCTGTTATGCATGTACTCTTTAACAGGGCAACATTTTACTTAAGAATAGAAAACGCCATAAGTTAAAACAAATATACACAATAACTTAAGTATTTAAAAATTATATATATTAAAAAAAGGGTTCATATCAAACGGTGCCTAGGAAGGTGCCAATATTAAATGTGACCTATTTTTTTTTAATATGTTAAGTAGAACGCAGCTCTTAAGAGTCTTAGTAAAGATCACACTTCCTCTTTAACTGTTTTTCAAGACTTTTGTAAAGACATGGTCCGACGGGGCAAATATTTAACGCAATAAGCGTCACAACTATTCTTAACAAATGTTTATGCAGCATCTAGGACACAATGAGGTTAAAAGTCTAAATTCATGAATATTTGTTTAAACGAAATTATGTACGTATGTATACATTATGGTTATGATAATTTCGTTAACTATTTGACTCGTCTGAACATACCTTAAGTAAATTATAAGTACAGGCACATATTTACCAAGCAAATAAAATAAATAAACTTAAAGCAATGAACAGCAAAGCAACTAATAACGAAGACAACACAATGCAGAAGATGGGTTTATTATAAAATGTAGTCATTTAAGAGATAACGCCAGAAGAGAACACAAATCAACCACACATTCATGCCTACACTTACTATGTACTATCTCTTGCATTTAAAATAAAGTCACGTGATCATTAATATTTGTAAATGCGTAATTAAGAGATTATGACACTTCATTAACATATAAATTTATGAAAAAAAAAACACTTGATACACTTTTATCAGTTTGTCATAAATATCTCACTATCTTGGATTACTGGCATAAATTAAATACATATGTACATGCATATATACAAACATATGTATATGTTTGTGTGATTTTTTACTTAATCAGAACAAAAAGTTATAATTGATGTACATACATACATACATAAATATTTGTAATTACATATTAGCAAAGAAGCTTAAAATTGGTTTTAAAATTTGTATGTTGTTCTAAAGAATCTAATAGATGCCAAATAAGTCACAATAAAATACTTTGTAGTGAACGCGATAGAAACAGACATACATACATATAATACATTCATCAGCAAAATTCAATAATATTGTATTCAAAAAATGATTATTTTGGAAGTATTTTCAAATGGGTATGTGACTACAATAAACCTATTATGAAGTGATAATTTTATTTGTCGGAGGAAATATAGTTACTGTGTTTTTTTGAGAAATAAACCACTTTATCCAATATAAATATCTTTCCCCCCTTTTTATATTACGTCATTGCGTGTGAAATTCGAAATTTTGTCCAAATTTCAAATTCACCATAAATTCGAATATAATTCATAAAATTGAAACACTGCAATAGTAAAATGTAATTTTAAGAAATCGGCAAGCGTTGACTTTACAAGGATGAAATTCGTTCCAAAATCTAAGCTAAAAAATCCATATTTAATAATAAAGAAAAAAAAATACCAAAAAAAAAATCTAAATTCACCAAATTTTCAAATTCCAACAAATAGTAAAAAATAAATAAAAAAACCTTTATATTAAAACGTTGAAATAAAAAATATGTTACACAATTAAATAAAAAAAATCTAAGTTCACAAGTCGCGATTTCACAAAAAAAAAAAAAAAACAAATGCACCAAACAATTTTAATACTGGGTGGCGCAAAAGTAATCCTCCTATCAGAAAATGCTATAAATTTTGCGATTGGCCCCTAATGTCAATTCTGTTTTGACATTTGTGTAGTAAACACTTGCGAAATACACGTTAATAAACAATGTTACGCTACACTGCTCCAGAACGCGGAATATTGGTGACTATTTATTTGACCAATAATCGGTCGGTGACTTTGGCACAACGTGAATTTCGTCGCAGATTTCCTGGCCGTCCAACGCCTACTGGTGAAACACTGCGACGTTTAGCTGCTCGCCGCGAAGAGACTGGCACAACACGAGATGCTGCCAGGCGTGGCAGACCCCGGAGTAGCCGTTCTGCAGAGAATATTGCTGCTGTAGCCGAGGATGTCATGGAAGTGCCGTCTACATCGACCAGACGACGTGCCACGCAAATGGGTATCAGTCGACGGTCTTTACAGCGAATTTTGGTAAAAGATTTGAAGATGTTTCCGTACAAAGTCCAGACGGTGCATCAGCTGTTAGCTGCTGACCGCCAATCGCGTCTAACATACGCTAAGCCATCCTTAATCACCACCAAGAGGAAGATGATTTTTCATCAAAAATAATCATGAGTGATGATGCCCATTTCCATCTTAGCGGGTACGTAAATAAGCAGAATTTACGCTTCTGGGGCACTGAAAATCCGCGTGTAACCCACGAAGAGCCATTACACCCGCTCAAAGTCACTGTATGGTGTGCTGTTTTCGCTAAAGGAGTCATCGGACCTTTTTTCTTCGAAGACGTCGCGGGCCAAACGGTTACTGTGAATGGTGAGCGCTACAGAGCAATTATTAACGAGTTCTTTTTGCCGCAACTTGATGAATTGGGATTGGAAAACATGTGGTTCCAACAGGACGGTGCAACGGCACACACTGCACGTGCCACAACCGAAATGCTGAAGGATGCATTTCCCGGGCGCCTAATCTTCCGTTTTGGCGATTTGCACTGGCCAGCAAGATCGCCTGATTTGACCGCTGCAGACTTCTTTTTGTTGGGCTTTTTGAAGTCGCGGGTTTATGTCAACAAGCCTCAGACTCTTGCAGCTCTTAAAGACAATATCCGCCAAGAATGTGAGGACCTATCGCCGGATGTTTTGGCCAAAGTGATGGAAAATGCCATAAAAAGGGCTCAAATGACAATCAACTGTGGCGGCGGCCATTTACATGACATCATATTCTCGACTTGATGTAAAAAAATTAAAAGACCAAATAAAAATAATCCACAAGAAGAATCAAAGTTTTTCATTTTTTTTTAAATTACAGCCAAAAAACATCGGAAGGTTATTTTTGCGCCACCCTGTATTATAAAAATTAAATATTTAACCAAAAATCTAAATTTAGCTGAAAAACAAACTATTTTACACTTAATTTAAAAAATTCCTCAAAATTTAAAAATCGTGTACAACCCCAAACTATAGACTAACAAATTTAAATTACCCAAATAAAAAAAATCTTGAAAAAAGCAAAAAATTAAAAATTTTGCAACATTTTTAATTCACCGCGAATACGAAAATTTACCACAAAATCAAAAAAACTGGAATAAAACAAAATAATTGAAAAATACCACAAAACCAAGATTGATCAAGGTTTAAAATTTAAACTTAGTTTTTAATTTCACAAAAGTTGTGCAAGTTTTGCAAGAAATTTGTAAAAAAAAATCAATACAAAACGTCGCAATTTTAATATAATCGATGTAGCACAAGGTCTAAAAGACTTATATCTTACAACAAACCAAATTTTTCACAAACAGTGAACCAAAAACAAACTTACATCATATTTTACAATTTAACAATAAAATTTCCCCAAAGGTAGAAATTATATCGAAAACTACAAATTTGATTATATATTCGAAATTTAACAATAAATCCAAATCCGCTATTATCTCAAATTCATCAAAAATTCGAGAATTTATAAAAAATTTATAAAGAAAAACAAATTAAAGGAGCAGTAATTAAGAAGCAATATCTCATCTATTAACGGATCGAAAATTGTTATTTTAAAAAGAAAGTAAAGTTTAAATATAAAATAAGTCGACTTAAACCGGAGGCCAAAATTAAAGATCGCAAACAAGCCTTTGCACCGGGAGATATTTGTAGCACCTTTTAAGCAGTTCATACTTTGGCTGCAGGGTATATAAGAATCGAATATAGCTGATTTGTTGTTTATCGTTTTATGTTGTTTATTGGTTGGTGCAGAAATTCATAAAAATTCGGTATAAATGTTGTTATTTTGGAGATGTATATATTATTGTAATGAATAAAAAAACTCGTTATTCCAAAATTTTTTCATTCCGTACAAACATAAGTCGAATACTTATTTAATAATTTTATTATTCTTAATTTAACTTAATACAATAATTTATCAGACTTTAAAGAAAACACAAGTTAATTTATATTAAAGCAATAGAAACCTTCTTTTCAATTCGACTAGCTGTATGAATTGAAATATTGTTGTGTAACATTAGCATGTCCAAATATACATATCGCATCCTAATTCAAATAACAGTGACAAGAAATCAAAAATGTGCGGAAGAGACAGAAATTGTGATTTTTTAAAATTCACAACTGTAAATAATGCACCAACGTCAGAACTCGAAAATGTTTAGGTGAAACAAAACTACGATTTAAAGTCTATAAATTTAAATTTGCGATGTTCAGAATTTAAATCCTGTTACTGCTCTTCCACCACAATTGGATCTTTAATCCGGAACGACCCGAGTCACACTCAGCCAACAGCTGTATCAACCGGAAGTTTTTTTTGTTCCCAGGGAAGAAGTTCCGACAGCAGAAGAGCTTACAACAACTACTCGTATATTTTTAATCACCTATTAAGAAAACGATATTAAATGAGACGGATTTGGGGCACATAAAACAACGTAAGTTCTTACGAAGTATCAAATAAGAGATTTTGGAAGATAACGTATGTAAAAACTCAATAGAATTTAAAACTTGTCTGGTAGTTTTTAACCAGAAAAGTTGCCTACAATTGCTAAACAAAAATATCTTACGGTTTAAACGCAAAACTTAACAACGATGTGAATTTTAAGTGAATAAATATTTTCTGTTTTTTTTGTTTGTTATTCGTACAACATTACCCAATGTGTTTGTAAACGTAAAACATTTTTTAAATACAAGTTAAATATAATATTTTTAACATCAAAGTTCGGGTAGATATCGAAATAAAATTATTAAAAGTTTGCGATGTCAAAAACTCGTTAGTTTTCTTTGAATGTTTTTAGAAATAATACAATTTATAGCATGCTATATAATAGTTTTTCTATAAGACAGTTGAACTAATATTAAAAAGTTAAAGTATACCTTGAGGCATCAAATTATTGACTATTGATTTATTTAACACTTACCTTGATATGAAACTGTTACATAAGATATTTGAACACAAAACTCTGTACAACCAATAGGTTTTAAAGTGCGAACAAATTGTCCATCTTGTATGGTATAAACATTAACTGTGCCGTCCTGGAACAAAGCGATTCCCTTACATTTTATATATCTTTCATATTTGTTTAACTTACTAAAGATCCTGATACAACCATGTCTAGTTCCGTGTAAATAGCTACACTAGATATAGAATCATCATGACCATATAACGTAGTCAAAGGTTGAGGCGAAAAACTATTTTGTGTATTCAGCTGAATTACAGACTGCAGACTAGTTTGGCTGGTTAAAGCGTGTACAGGTATATTGGATGGGTTATTATTAGCAGCGGAATGCGTAGACTGAATACTCCAGATTATGCAAGTACAATCCCTAGAACCCGTCACCAAATAAGAGCCGCAATTATCCAAAGCCAGACAGGTAATTATGTCTATAAAGAAATTTAGTAAAACAAATTTAAGCATTTTAATAACACGTTCTATTTTACCTAAATGCCTGGTAACTGAGGCTAATGTTTTCCCTTTGTGTAGACTGTAGACCCTTAAAGAATTATCCCAAATACCTCCAGCATACAGTAACTTGCCGTCTGTACTTATGGCAAATATTTGGGAGTGTGGCATTTGTGAGGGATGTAAGGGACCAAATATACGTTTACGATTTCTGGACAATGAAAAGTGAAATTGAATTTTTAATGTTGTTACTAAAGCATTTGATTTTTCTTAGCAATTACTTTAGATTTGTGGTGGTGGCGTCTATTTCTAGCAAAAAACCTCGATCCTTATCATACGACATCCATGAGTTACAACCCAAAATGCAAGACTTTGATATGCTTACCAGCATATCAGGACTTAGTTGTAGAAATGAACGCGGTGGTGATCTTGGTGGACTCAAATAGACTATGGGATCTTTTGGTGTGGAGATTTCGCAATAATACTGTACAACCTTATCAAGAAATTGTGTCAAATCAGGACGTTTCAATTCGGCTCTTAAAAGTTTTAAAGTGGTTTCTTCCTGAGTTAAACGACGAGGATGGGGTTCACGCATTAGTTGGGAGGGTACTTGGCCGAAATTGTTAATCATGCCTGGTTATAAAAAAAGAACAATATTACATAAATCGAAATATTACTTTGTTTGTAACAATGAAAATACCTTCAACCGCTTCCCTTTCTACGGGATTGGTGATTTTATCCAAATCGACAGCACGCTCATATGAACAATAATAGAAAACGTTTAAAGCTTCGGCTGCTTTGGGGCCATTTTGTTTGTAACTAATTGAATAATTAAATTAAATTGTTTGTGTTTTCATAAATCTACACAATGTAGAAAACTCTTACCCAAATATTAAATCAATCCAATGATGTAAATTTTGACTGACATATTCCGATTCCAAGGCTCTACGGTGTATGGCTATAAATTCTTCAGGTGTAGTGGCCCAAGGTGGTAGTATCACATCATCGACCTTTTCCTTTGTTATTTGCAGGTGACCCAAATCAAATCTATTGTTAAAGAAAGAATTAAATACTTCTGCTTTTTATAATAAAATTTTGTGCCACATACTTATTCATATTCTTTAAAAACTCTGGAAAATAGAAAAATTCCGGTATCAATTCCTTAACATCGTTTGGATTGTCCATTAAGAGTTTCCAGGTTTGGGGTATAGAATGAAATTGACGATCGGCCACATCAAAACGACCACTTTGTAATTCAATATGCAGCGAAGTAAAAGGTTCCACTCTCAAAAGATAATGTAAGACACCAGCAGAATTCGAATAGTGAGTTCCATAGTGAAATTTCGGTATGCCCCCGGAGGGGTCCTCGAACGAATCATATTTAGCCCGAACTTCAGCTTCATTTTTGGGATTTATCTGTGATATACAAATGCATAAATAGTAGATTAACCAAATATTTGTTAAGAAAATAGACAAACGTACCACTCCTATGGGTTTCGAGAGGTCTCTAAAGGATTTTGGGTCTGTTAAATCTAATATATCACTAGTATAGTCAGCCAAAATCCAAGGAAAGACTGGATACTGACTTAAGTCATTGTAAGAACGACCTGCAAGTGATTAAAATTTATATAATAATTCTTACAAAGTGTTAACACCACCCACCTGCTATTGTATTTAAATACATCAGATACTCAAAATTAGAAATTTCACGATTCATCCATTTCTGTGTTAAACCAGATGTTTTCAAAAGTTCCGCGGGCGACCGGCCAGAACCATATAAAATATTTGGCGGTTGTAAACTTAAGATTTTTGAAAATATTTTATTTCGCGTCTAAAGTTAAAATAAATAAAAATTAATTTCAAATTTTTTTAATTGGGCAACAATTAAAATAAACTCACCTTGGTGGTGAAATTCAAAAAATAACTTGTTTGATCGATTAAAAAGATTTCCAGAGCACTTCTTCTTAAATTAAATTTTCTCAAATGTACCTCACGTATTTTATTGATAGAAAATCTATATAAAAAATTACATACATGTATTTATTGTGTTTCCCTTTATAATTAATAATCTTACCTGAAATCGTGTTTTGAACCATCTTCTGCGGGTGGACTTAGATCGATGAATGTAAATAACGTTTGATTAACTTCAATACGACCCTTGACTTTTGTCATTAGAGTGATTAATTCACATTCTTGTGATATGACTAGTTTTTCTAAAGTATTGTCTTGCTGCGCTTGTTGTTCCATTGTCAAACGTAAATCTTCTTCTAATTGTGAATTCTCATCGTTGGCCAAGAAATCGCGTACCACTACATTTTTAATTGTCGAATCAAATTCGGAAATTTCTCTGTTAAGAAGAGGTTAAAAAATCAGTTTACGGTATTATTTTCAGAGCCTTTAACAATTTTGCACTTACTTGGCATCATAATGATTTGTAGCATTGTCACGTAACTTGGAGGCATTCTCATGTTTATTGGGATATAATTGTGGTTCTAGTTTCAGTCTCATTCTGGCTACATTTTCGTGATTGGATAGTGTCCAATATTCCTCCATTATATCACTGCAAAGGATAAAAGAAAAGCGTTTAGTTTTTCAAGTTTCTGTAGTTACGAGTTGCTTCACACAAAACTTGTTCAGAAATTTCTTTTGTTTTTGCAAGAACATTAATTTCATTTGTTCAATTCACAACGTCTCTAGTATTGTTGTATCGATTTTATTACTTTCGTAACAATAGCATAAAATATTTGCTTGTCATTTTCGTTATTTTATGATTTTTTAAATGTTGGGGACGCCGTCTGTTGTCAGGCAAAAAGGTATAGCTTGCCGCGGCCGAGTGCACTCTCAGAAGTTCTGACTTATACTTACTCGTGGTGGCGGCTGGTAACAGGTTAATAGTCAGGTCATGTCCCTGCTAGGAGTCTGGCAACTCTCTAAAAAATCCCTAGTCTACGGTGGAATAGCATAAACTAGGGACCCGTTACTAAGAGAGTACATGGCCTCTAATATGCAAACTCTGGATAGCAGGCATCGTCACTTTGTTCCTTTAACTTTTGAGGAACTGTCACGTCTATAAATTTATCCATGCTCAATATTTGAGAATTGCCAATTGTCTTATTTTATAAAACATAACGGAATGCCAGATGAATAGTTTATAAGATTAACCGAACAAGAACTGCTGTATTTTTATTAATCAGAGACTTATCGAAAGTACGTACACTTGCTGAAAAATTTTCTTTAAAAAGGTTTTGAACTACGTTCCTGTCTAAGAGTTTGCCAATACCAGTAAACAAACCTACACCATGACACCCATGTTAATTTCTTTTGGTAAATTCATTGAATTGAATTCAACTAGAGAACTGCAAGAGAACTACATTATTACCATATGCCGACATGGTGGTGCTGTACTCTTGATTTGCCCTATCATATCGACTGCTGGTGTCGACAAACTTATATTTTATAGAAAAAGTTCTTCAAACTTTGAGTAAGCAAACAGACGACGACTTGTGTCCATGTGCGTATATTATAGTATTAGTGCGAATAGATAAGAAAAAAATAGAACTTTGAAAATCTATTTTATCATCAGTATTTAAATCGTTAGCTTCTTATTGTACAAAGTCGTATTGGTGGCACTGTAAACTAATTTTGGTAAAAAAAACCCAGTTAAAAATAAAAAAATAAAAAATAAATGGGAGAAGCGAAGTTGTCCTGTACTGTAAGTTTTATTCAAGTAAAAAAATATTAAAAGAAAAACATCGAAAACGAGATTTTTAAAGCAAAAACACCCGGATTATTCGACATTCGAAAAATCGCCATTTAAAAAAATGTTACCGCTGTAACCCCGAAAAAGCTTCGTCGATCACCCTAGTTTGCACATAAATCAATTCGCCAAGACGTTGCCTTCCTTTTCTTAAACTAAATTTATAAAATTTTCACGCAATAACATTAAACGAACAGCTTTTGATAATAATATCTTTAGAATTAGCCGCTCAGTAATAAGCCACATGTCATTCAAACGCGTTGCTCGATCGCTAGCCGCTTTGCTGCTCATTGTGTGGCCTTGCAATTTCTGTGAGTATTAGAACGATAGTTTATTTAGTAACTGTCAGCCTTCTTCCTCATCAAGGAATCTTTTATAATTGCTAGCATCTGTTTAAGACTTAGGTCCACCTATATTGTTCAATTTTACCAGGTGTCCGCCTCTGGTCCTATACCTTATGCTAGTCAGTGCTGGACCTTCACACATAATGTGCGCTACCGCATCAGCCTCTTTTTCATAGGTATCTTTAGAGACTGACCCACCCACCCCTTGCTAGGATTTCTTGCCCATATCTTCAGAATTCCTCTATTTACCAATAAACACCAGAGTATCTAGAGATATTAACATCTCCACATCTTGCGAGGTTTCACTGTCCATCCCTATCGAAAATTTACGGTCCCATGCCTTA
Organism: Phania funesta; assembly: GCA_963932375.1. Lineage (NCBI taxonomy): Eukaryota > Metazoa > Arthropoda > Insecta > Diptera > Tachinidae > Phania > Phania funesta. The sequence goes on from OZ010656.1 coordinate 74,768,556, forward strand.
GGAGTAGAGTACCTTTAGAGATCGACCTGTTCATCGTTTATTCTTATCCATATCTTCCGGATTCCTCCATTGGCTAATATACACCGAAGTGCCCATCCTTATCGAAATTTCACGGTCCAACGCCTGAGGAGTATCTTTAGAGATTGATACGTTCAGCCCTCATATGGTGTTCTTCCTAATTACTCCCTTCGCTCATTTAAACCGGAGTTCTTTCAGAGAATTCATATAATTCGCACGAGTAATGGAGAAAAAAATGTCCACGCACACATATCTCCATATGTAAGGGTAATGTATGGGGGGATATCGCAGCAGAACAGATATGTAAAGGGAAGTCTGCATTGAAACTGCAAATCGACTGCTATCTAGATTCGTTTACTAGCTGGCGTATTCTGTTCCCCGTGTATTAGGGATTTTTTATAAAAGAGTGTTAACTTCTCTCTGCTCGACTTATTTAGCTAGACTACTAGCAAAGACAGGAACCTCTTACCGGCCGTCATCACGTGGAGGTATAAGTCAGAACTTCCAACAGTGCACTTAGTGATATCAAGACAAACCTTTGTGCCTGCCAGCTGACGACTAATTTTATTTCTAACTGATTTTGCAAAGAATTTCATGATTTTTACCAAATATCACAGGATTTGTGATACTTTCCTAAGCTAAGGACCTGCCATTGCAAAGCACACTTATCTAGCAATTCTATTCTTTGATAATATAAAATAAGTGAAATTTTTGTTTAATTTTTTATTTAATATTTTTTATCAATGTCGTAGTCATAAGTGATGAAAGTTGAAATTTTATAAAACAACCACAATGATTGTAGAAAATATTATTTACAAATGAGTGTCGCTTACGCTATTGCAATTGTTTGCTAGCGCCTTGACAAAACTAATGGGTTAATTTAATCCATTGAAGATAACGAAAAAGAGACTGTCCTTTTGAGGACTTAGAGCATGAGAAGAAAAGGATAGAAAAATAATAAAACGAAAACCAAGTAGAGATAATCAATTATTTTAAAATTAAGGCAAATTGGCTGAAGGGTACCGATGCATAATCGCAGATGGATAAATGAAACTTTGAGAGACAAATCAGGCAACAATTGGAGCAGCAAAGGTTTTGGCAACAACGGGAGCTGGGGCAGCTACAATGGGTGCAGCAGCTACGGCAACATCCTTGGAGACAACAGCGTTGAAACCATTGACGGGATCGGCATAATAGTTGACAATGCGACGCGAACCATCGGGTTCAATGAGGGAGTATGAGCCGCGTACTATATCACCATCACGGGTTTCTTCTTGGGTTTTGGAGTCACCGGTCAAAGTATCTTGAACATCGTACGCGAATTTGTATTGGGGATGAGCGTCAACAATTTCTGGTTCTACGATGGCAGCTTTGGTTACAAGAGGGGCAGCGGCCACAGGCGCGGCGAAAGGAGCAGCAACAGTCTTGGCTAAAACTGGAGCTGGGGCAGCAGCTAAAACTGGAGCTGGGGCAGCGGCTACAATTGGAGCTGGGGCATACGTTTTAGCAACGGGAGCGGCTACGTAGGGAGCTGGAGCAGCCGAGTAGACGGGAGCTGGGGCAGCAAAAGCTGGAGCAGCAGCAAAGTTCCTGGCTGCGAAAGGAGCGGAGTAAGCAGCTGGAGCAGCTACATAGGGAGCGGCAGCATATGGATGAGCAAAGTAGGGAGCGGCGGCATAGGGTGCTGCAGCATAACCCACAGGTGCTACTTGTGCCAAACCCGCATTGGCGGAGAGAGCCAAGGTGGACATAACAGCAGCAGCCTAAAATGAAATTAATCCACTGTTAAACGGTGTGTTGTTTTATGTCGACTACTTACGGTAAACGATTTCATTGCGAGCTTAGAATGAAGTATTTTGTTAAACACTGTCGTCGGTTGTTTAAATTTAAACTGACATGTCGTTACCCAAATCGTTTGGCTTTTTATATTAAACTCTTCTTCATTCGCGAGGAATAAAATCTAGACGTAACAAAATTAAGTTTTTTGTTTTCGTTTTCTATCCGTAGTTCGTACGCATTGAAATTTCTTGCGTCGCCTCTGCACTCATTGGCCATCATCTTTGGCCCTCAAATAACAGACATTGTTTTTCGAAAAAGGTTTAATGTTGTTCAATTGTTGTTGCTAATAGTTTTTTAATGTAGTGCATTTGTTGATTGTTTTTTTTTTACAATTTTGTTTAAAAATATTTTAAATTTTTTTCTATTTGAATTTTTTGAAGGTGAAATGAAAAAACAAAATTTAAAGCGAACAAAAATTCTGGTTAAATATTCTTTGCACGTAAATCGGGTAATACGAAACTACCAACTACTGCTTACAAAACGTTTGCTGCCAATGTTTCTTATTATGGTCACATTAGTACTCGTGCTCATTTCGCAGTGAGTGTGTGCGAATTAATTTGGTAAATTTTGTACTCGTATCGCTTACTCCCTCCCACTGCACATGATTTTTTTTTAATGCTTTGATTTTTTTTTAATGAAAGTGAAGACGTCTGCCATTGATTACAATTCAAAACTCATCGTTTAACACTTGCTAAAAGTTACGTTATCTTGTAACAGTCATGGTCGTTTAAATAGCATTTATGTTGGAAAGTAGAGGAAGTTTACATTGGTTCGTACTCGTACTTATTGTTAGGCATCGGAATTTCAGTAGCCCCAGCCCAGATCCTGCTCCATTTTACTACGATAACATTGGTTCCGACTGCAGGAAAAATATGAAATCACTAATCTTCGTTAATAAAATGAGTACGATTGAAAGCATTCTCGCGTGAAACTTTAGAACGGAAGTGTACAAAAAGTGCCCGAAGTATCCAAGGTTTTACAAATAAGGAAATATATTGGACCAACCCTGAGTGGCTGCCCTCTATTCATGCAGTACATTGTGCTGGAACTAGGAAAAAAGTTTAAAAGAAGGGAGACAGCCGGAGTAGTATTTGTAGATATTAGATTTAAATTTTTGAACATTGAAAGTGGCAGGAAAACATTCTACAGGAAGTTTATTGAACATACGACCAGTACGGCTAACGAACGTGTTTTTCTGTAGTGTATTGTACGGTCCAGTAGGCAATCTACCACGAACACATGAGCCCTTAATGTGGAACATGGTATACGCACATATGTTCGGTTATCAGGAACAAGTTCCCTAAAATCATTGAAGAACATTCCGTTGCAGTAACGATAATACAACCCACAGTGCGTCCATGTCCCAGTGAGTCAATAGACTCTACCGGTCGCCAATAAACATCTTCGTCCTCTCTTCTACACGGTCGAGTAGTTCCAAAAAAGATTTTAAAGCACGGGCTCATACATGGATGTTGTAATGTATTTTCAGTCGGATGTATGTGTAAGATCAGATGGAGTGAAGTAGCTCTGATAGCGTTTTAAAAGACCGAGGCAAGAACATCAAGAGTTTCTGACTCTCAAATACCTTTACCACCCATAACTACAGGTGAAGCAACATACTCTGCCACGTGTCTGTGAGAAAGTACACCACATTGCGTCTTTAGTGTATTAAAATTGGCTCTGCGCATATCAGTCATATTGTACCTGGTGTCTCCAAGTTGCGAAAGGCTTGTTCTATTATTGAATGAAAACGAATGGCAAATGCCGCTATTATCTGCACAAGAGAAGATATAAGTAGAAGTTTGACGGAGAAGGTCATTTAGAAAAATTAAAAAAAGTGTCAGGTAAATGAATGAAATGTGTGAGTTATGACATTCTCGCGTTTAAGAAACTACGACATTTCTCCTGATAACTTGGGTCCTTTGGAACAATATAAAAGAGGCCTACAGCCAGGCAATTACGGAAAACTGTAAAGCTGCTGGTGCTTCAAATCGACTCTGTCGTATTATTTATAAAGCGGCACTCAATGTCAAATTTATAGATTCTTATTATGTCACAGGCAATTATGGCTTTGTTAACATTTTGCTTACAGAAAGCATTTCTGCAATGGCAACAAAGTGGTCCTCAAGAAAAGTTTTCCTAACTCTTGCAGAGTTTTTAACGATCGCTGCTGTGCAAGCAATACCAAAAATATACAAATCATCAATAATTTTACACCACTCGTGCTTTAGACATTTTTTAGCGAATTTCAAATTCGAACAAAAAGTTGTATTTTGTTAAATATTTAAATGCCCTACTTAAAGTTTTCAGGATAAACTCTTCATAATCAACACTCGAAGTTGTTTAATCCGAAATTAAAAAAAAAAAATGTTGTTGGTTGGTTGACATGTTTGTTTTTTAAATATCCAGCATGATTCGCTTGGAATATTTGAGACTGTGGTTTACAACAACAACTACAAACACTTTTATTTTTAAAATTAGTTTGCCTGTAAACTTGGGCTATTTTTTTGCTTATGCCTGTATTATTTTAATTGGATATTAATCTGTCGTTCTTTCCTAAAATTTCCATTTCATATTAAATTTAAAAAATAAAAGCTTTTACTACCAACAGTTTCAGTTGTACAACCACGTAAAATGTATTCAAAATTATTAACGAAATTTTGGAAATCATTTTCGAAATCCCTAAATTTTCCCTGTTTTGATTATTTATTGATTTTTGAAATGACTTGAACATTTTTTATTCTCCTTTTTTCTGCTTGACTAAAGAGAGAAATCTGATAATAATCGTCACAAAAATAAAGAGTAAAATACTCTCATAGTAACATATTCTTTCCCTATTGCAATCCTTCAAAAATCCAACCATAATAATTTAAAAAAAAACACGTCTAAGCTTTTGGAACATTTTCTAAAAATAATGAGAGCTATACACTGTAAAACTTCCATCCGTATTTTTGTAAAGGGGGCCTTAAGAAAGAACATTTAAATTTTTGTATTTATTTACGTTTATTGTTTCCTTATCATTGTGAATTGATCTCCTCTAAATTTGGTTTGAATTATTTTTGACAAACTTCATTTGCAGAATTTATACTAACATTTTCGAGAGTATTGAAAAACGTGACAGTTTTGTGTAAAAATAAATTCTTTTAGAAATCAAAATGAATCTGATTTTCCATTCGCTGGTAGTTTAGGCCAGTTTATCAGGAAACCTTTACCCAACTTTTGAAGAAAACTTAAACGTCTTATGCTCGAAACTCCGTAGACCCAATGAGAGATCCAAAGGACATAAAGACAAAGAAATAAAGGTTTTAACAAAAAGCCTCCACAACAAACAAATTGTTACTTAATTTAAAATATATATATATATATAAAAATCAATTGCTGTTCGTTAGTCTCGCTAAAACTCGAGAACGGTTAACGGGTTTATATTATGTTGAACTTGAAATGTTCGTGGAGGTCTAGGGAAGGTTTAAACGGTGAGAAAAAATCGAATAATTACCGGAAAAAACCTAAAAACAGTCCTTTTCTTTTTCCCATATATCTATCAAAATAGTCTTCGCGTTCGCGTTGGATGATATAATGTCAGTGATAATATCGCGAGTGCGACCAAATTAGTAGTAGATTTCCAATTTGGTCGGCTTCGCGAAACTTAATTTTAGCCAACTTCAGTTGTTAAAAGTAATAATTTTGAGGTACTTGCACTGGGCCGATTTTTCTTAAACTTTGTACACATATTGAGCTCATTAAGGGGTGTAGCAACGCGCGCCGAGCTTGGCTAGTTTAAAATATAAAATTCACATCATTTTTAGAAAACATTGTTTGTATAGTGTTAAGACTAGCTTGCGAAGCAAAGCCGATGTTTTAGGTGGTCATGTGGATTAAGTTGCTAACGCGTTAAGCATTTGATGACTACTGTCACCTGGGTTCGTAACTCAGTCGCTGTCTGATATGTATTACCATTTCTATGAATATCAGCCTTCCGTTGGCATCACTCTATGCCACTAAATTATTTGCGAAGTAAAATTCGAGGGAATATTTGGAGGGAATAAGAAAACTGAAAGACGCTGGGGGCTAAACTGGTCTAAATGCATCGAGATTAAGTTAAGAAATAAAATGCATTTTCGCACTGGTAATTAATAAAGCAGTTATACGCTACACTAGCTTCTATTAATGCGCTCACTTACCACCACTGACGTTGCGTGCAATTGCAGAGTAGCTTAAAACTGATGCTTTTGCTTCTATTCTCCTTATTCACAACCTGCCTCTTCGAGTCAATTCCTTGCTAAAGATAGTAACACAATTAACTTTTAATTTGTCCAACTTATCTGCCGATGTAAGCTCCTTTACAATAAGAAGCTTTGTGGAAAAGTTAGCGAAAACTTTTAAAAAGGACTGGTCCTTTTTGAAACATAAAAATTATCCTAAAACTAAATATTTTTTAATTAATAATAAATATTTTTTAGCTTCTAATTGAAAGGAAGAGAATGCAAATAAAAGATTAGGCCGTCAGCTGACAGGAGCAAAGATATGGCTTGCCGTAACTGCGTGCACCTCATGGTGGCGGCTGGTAACAGGTTCCTGACTCTAGCTAAATAAGTCGAACGGAGAGAAGCTAACACTATCTTATAAAAAAATCCCTAATCCACGGTGGAACAGCAATCGCCAGGGATTCGTGGCAACGAGGGTGCTTGGTCTCTAGTATGCGAACTCTGGGTACCAGTTGATCTCGTTTTAATACAGACTTACATGTGCATATGATGCTCTGTTCGGGTGAATATCTTTTTCTCCATTACAGGGATGAACCACGAATCCTCGCAAGAGGCGGAGCGAGTATTCTCTGAAAAAACTCCGGTTTTAATAGGCCAATGGAGGAATTCGCAAGGGATGGACGGGTCAGCCTTCAAAGATACTCCTGAGCAAGAGGCTAAAGCGGTAGCTTACATTGTCAAGCACTGGCTAGCAGCTTAGGGCCTCGGGCAGACACTTGTTAAATGTGGAATGCAATGGTGGATCTAAACCTTAGATAAATGCTAGCAATTCACAACAGACTCCGTAATGCGCAAGAACTTCGGCAGACAGAAATCACTACAGTCCGTAGTAAAGGCTACTAGTGGTAGCTCGAGACTCGAATGAGAGTAAGGTAGTTGTAAATTACAAATCGGTTGCCTGAAATCAATTCGGGGAAACGGGGTCGAAATGATACCCATAATGATAGCGGTTTGCTTCGATATCCCCCCAACATTAATAAAAATAAATTCTTCAATTATTTGGTTGCCAACACTAGCCATGCAAAGTGCGAATTACTATGTGTGTGTGCGTGGATAGGAATCTTTAGATGCCTTGTTGCCAACCATCATTAAGCGCTTGCTTGTCTTGTCGTTGTTTTTATTTTATGAATATTTATTATTTTAAAATGAATATTTATGTCTAACTGAATATTCCCTACTACGCTTTTCTGTTTAAAATGTTTATTAGTATTTCTGGTAACTGTGCCAAAAACAGTGATGACCTTGTCATTTGTTGGCCACTTTACAGCGTTATGTACTCTATGTAAAAGAGTAACTGCATATGTATGTACATCTGTATACTTGTGCATGTGTGTGAGTGTTATGCATATATTCGTAACACATTCATTTGTTTTTGTTTATTTTAAAGCGTGTAACGCATAAAATAAACGTATGTTGTCTTAATACATGTTGCTTGCTGTCTGTCGTTTGAGTCCAACATAAAGCGACGACAGCAATGACAGCAAACAAACCATAAATTACCTCGGGAATACCACCGCTACTATGACCACATTAGAAACTAGACATAAATATAAAATTCTACCAACTGAATTGATTAAAGTTTTATTAAAATTTTAATTAAAGAGAAAAAAAAAACATTTGCATATATTTTTCGCATATGAGGATTTGGAAAAAATACCCGGAATATAGATCCTTTCCATAGACATTTTAGCCATGCTACAGTGAAGCAAAGGCAATAACCAATTTTCAAATCCCATTTATAAAATTTTATAACGTTCGAAAGCGCTTTTAGTCCCGAAAAGAAGAAACTTAATATTGTGTGAAACTTAGTATTGTGTTTGAAATCTTTTTACCATCGATCGTCTTTCGCAATAAAGTTACGTGCCTCAAGAACATTCCATAAGAACAGATTAAAGATCATATGGTTACCTATCTAGTGCAGATCTTTAAGGAGATTATCAGTCCTTCAGGTTGGTTAGGCCTCCCTTCAGATTTATCTCTTGGCTACATGGTCTAAAGTAAGCGACAATACACACAATCTCGTTTTCATCCAGTACCAGTGTAGAGGGATTTACATTTGTTGCCATTAAGATCTTTGCACATCAGAAGGCGGGTTTCAGTACGCTAACCATATTATGTTTTATGCAACAATTAATTGTTGTGGCAAACATATAATGGTTATTTGAAAATATTTTAAACATTACTTTAGTAGCCACAAACAAGCTAGTGTTTACCTTTAATCAATCAAATATTTCCCTCCATAAAAATTGTAACATGGTTGAGTTGAACCAGAGAAAGGTATTTGAATGTAAAATTCTTTTAATGTTTTACGAAAGGGTTAACTGTCATTCAGTGCTCACTTTTTGATATTTATGATCAGTACACACTCTGGCACACCATCATGAATAGATTGAAGCTTGAATAATGCTACCAAATTATCCAGATATTCTTTGAAAATCTGTCATCAGCTTAACCGATGTATTACCGTAGGATTGTGTTCAGCGATGAGGCTCATTTTTAGCTAACGGGTTTGTTAATAAACAAAATCGCCGCATATGGGAGAAAAACCAATCCACAACAGACCCTATAGACTCCAGTGTATCTAGAAAAATTCACGTTTGGTGCCGTTTACAGGCTCAACACGAACAGCCGCGGTGGGCATATGGCCGAAATTATTTTCAATTGTTAATGTCATGTACTAATATTTCGGATAAAATATTTTTTTAGATTCAAGTTATTTTTATTAATGTATGGGGGGATATCGAAGCAGACCACTTACTTTCTGGGTCCCTTTTCGACCCTCAATTAGCTCCTCAAATTGATTTCAGGGAACCGATCCGTAATCACAACCACCTTGCTTTCAATTGAGTATCGTGTTAGCCCTAGCCTTTACTCTTGACTAAAGTGATTTCAGACTGTCGACTGGTAACTGTCGACACTCTTCCTCATCACGGAGTCTTTTGTAATTGCTAGCATTTGTCTAAGGCTTAGTTCCCCCATGGCATTCACATCTAAGAAGTGTCTGTCCGTGGTCTTAAGCCTTATGCTAGCCAGTGCTGGACATTCACACACAATGTGCGCTACCGTCTCAGCCTCTGCCAGGCATAGTCTGCAAGTATCATCTTCTACAACTTTCATCTTAGCTACTTGAACTTTCCATGTCCTATCACTAACGCAGTGATCCAGCTTAAAGTAGCCCTATTATACCCGAGGACCTTGCTGGCCTTTCTGCCGAGGGGCTCTTTGAGCACCATTCTAGCCTGTCTACATGTGGTATTCTCCCTCCACCTATTCAGGTGTGAGTTTACCCATTGCAGAACTTTAGCTCGCACATTCCCCAGGGCAACCCTGGGTTCTAGTCCACGGAAATCCACATCAGATCCCCTTTTTGCTAGTTCGTTTGCTGCTTCATTCCCAGCTGTGCCTATGTGCCCCTTAACCCACATCAACGTCACTTCATTCAACGAGGCACATCTGTTCAGTTTCAGAACACATTCCAGCACCAGTTTGGAATATACGTTCACTTGCCTCATGCGTTTTATAACTGACTGATTGTCAAGTGCAATGAGAACCCTTTTCCCATGCACTCGGCTTTCAAGCAAGTGATCCAACGCATGCAGCAAACCAAGCAGTTCTGCCTGGTAAACTGATACGTACCTCCCCAAACACAGACTACAGGACAAGTTCAGCTCAACTGAGAATACACCTGCTCCTGCCCTGCCACTCATAAGAGAACCATCAGTAAAAATGCTGATGTCGTTCTCCATACACTCATTGTGTATAATGCCCTCCGCAATGAGTGTCCGATGCAGCCTTTCGACTACCTTTCTTCTACTCATGCGTTCCATCGGCATATGAGCAGCCCTAACCTCTTTCCCAACGAGGTCCAGGATACTCTTATGCCCGATGTTCGGCCCAAAGCTATGCCAAACCGCATCGCTCCGCATTCGCAAAGCTGACAATGCGGCCGTTGACCTAATGAATAAGTCCAATGGCAGCAATCCCAAAATTGCCTCGATTCAAGTTAAATTTTATTGGGTTATTTTTTACAATTGAAAGTTTTATCGGGCTTAAAAAGACACCCTATATAAGGGAGCTGTAGTTTAAGGGGTTTAAGCGTTGACTCATAATATCAATTCATATGCAAACATATATTTCAATCATGGTTTCTTTAACCATGTGTTTTCTTTACGTTTAGAGGCAGCCATACATTCTAAAACCATGTTATGGCACTGGCAGCTGACTGCATAATATATTTCTCTTCGTTCTTACAAGGAACATAGGTCCTCCTGATTAGCTCTTAAAGGTGTCTGACAACAGTTCCTGTTTGATAATTTAAATTTGTTTTCCATTTAAACTTATCCAGGTACTTTCCCTTTGTATTTAAAGGCTCTATGACCTTCAACTTTTTACACTTTTTTCGAACACAGACAGCCGCTGGTTTGGCACTGCTCACAAGAGGTGCACATTTGTTTTACATTAAAAAACAGAACGATTCAAAAATGTACATTTAAAATTTGTTTCATAAAGTTAAAAAATTTAAATTTCATTCTAAATAAGGCCTTTAATCAAACGGTTTAGATTGAAAAAGTACCAATTGTCGTTTACTGACTTCGCAAAGTTAAAAGTCAACACGCAGAAAACCAACAAACAAAGGCAAGTTTAAATTGTTTAAGTAAAAAAAACAAAATAAATAAAAAAAATAAAGCGCAAAAAAACTTGAACGAGTTTTCCTTTTTAAGACGAATTAATAAAACTTCAACGCAATTCAATTCATACAATTGCACAATTCAAGCGATCCATATTTTATGTGTGCGATTTTTATTTTAGTTTTTACAAATTCAATGTCTTTTCATTAAAAGGGAAAACGCCCGTTATTGGTGCCGGAGTATAAAAAAAAAATAGAAATTGTTGTTTATGATTTAACCCAGCATACCTTGTGCAGATGTTAAGTTGTTAAAACATATTAAATTAAATTCTTAAAAAAAAAACAAAATGGGCAAACTGGTATCTAGGCGCTGGTATCTACGCTGGTTGTTTAGGCCAACCCATTCGGAAATCCTTAAACGTAACTTTAGATCGAAACGGCTTTAAACGTGAGTTTTATAGAAATTATTAGAACCGAAAGTATTGATTGGATAACTCATACTCGTATTTGGGAGCATGTTTAAGCGAATCGTTTTATAGATAAGTACATCGTGTCACGCTCGAGTTGAAGGACACCCTCAAAGTTTAGCAGTCTCATTGCAGTTTATTCTTAGTAGTTAAAATTAGAATTAACTTAGTTTATATAATAGATTTTCTATATTGTATTGATAGCGGAAACAACTAAACTGATAGGGCCGCATGGTATTATGAGTTTGATTAACACTCAAAAATAACAAAATCAGCACATACATACGTCGCCTTTTATCGGAATAACCATACATGTTCAGACAGCGCCTTAATTGAGGCAAATAAATTTTAAATTTATTTATATTTATACACTTTGGTGTTCACACATATGCAATTTAGCTAACTCAATTAGCATTTGAGAGCTGAAAGTGTGCAATGATCGCGTAATGGTCGTGAAAACTTGTGCTTGTGCATTGGGAAAAACTGAGAGGAATTCGACTTTAACAGATATTTTTTTATAAATTATTTTTTTGAAGAAATCATTTCTTTTTTAAAGAAATAATTTTAATAGAAATTAATTATTTAAAACTTATTTTCTTAAACATTTTCATGAAATTTACTTATTGTCAATTTCACCTGCCACTTCTTTTTATGTTAGTTTTCATTTTTTTTTATATAGAGTTTGAGAACTGCCATGTAGAATAAAATGTAGTTGTATTGGTGATGCAAGTCACCTTCTTGAACGCACTTCACCAGAATTGCATTCGGAATTTGACTCAATTAATGCTGCAATCAGGCCTTTCATTGCGTACATTTCGCATTGTGACAATGTTTTTAACATTAATTTAAGATAGTAGAAGGTTTCCCAATAAGGGCAGTTGAAATTGGGAAGTCTGGTTGTTGTTTGACAACATCTATTAAATGGCCTTGCGCCAAGTTTATGGCAGGCATGGCGGCCCCTTAAAGTCATCTCGCCAATGTTAAGTGGTCAAATTCGTTAGGACCGGTTTAGTAAACAATCAACCAACACTTGTAGGGCAAAGAAACGATAGATTGGGCGAGAATATCAACGTTGTCCACAACAAGGGTCTATTAAATACAAAAATTTGTTAATGCATCACACACAGCCCGCATTATCTACTTTTAGCATCGGGAAGGGCTTTCAAACATTTCTTATTTATAGCATCAATTAATGTCTTTTTAGTTAGTTTAGGTTCGAATTCGTTTTTCAATCTTTTATTTATTGAGAAATCTAATTTTAATTTATATTGTGATCATTTTTATTGAATACAGAAGATATTGAATTTATTACTAGCACCATTGTTTAAAAGCAACATATTAGGATTGAATTGTATAGTTGTAAACAAATCATATTATTATTGTAGACAAATCATATTATTATTGTGTATCTACAATAATTATATGGTGCTCTTGGAATGATAGAAAAGTAAGGAATTCATGTTACTGCTTGGCAACGAATGAGGCGATTAAAGCCATCGAATGCTCAATAGTCAATGCGCTAACTATTTCAGCCATATTACCTTCACTTATAGTTTACATATTGTGTTTTATTAAGAATATTTTATGGTTAGAGTTATTATATTATTTTTATATAGTTAAAATACTTTGTTTGTGGCTAGAAATTTAAAAAAAAATTGTATTGTTCAAGTCAACCATGTTGCAAGATCTTATGATGGATATAAATTATTTAATAAATAAAAACAATAACTTGTTTATCGCAACTAACTTAATGTTTAAAATGCTTTCAAATAACTATTATATGGTCGCCTTAATAATATACTCTTGTAGAAAACATAATATGGTTATCGTGACCATGCCGCTTTACACTTTTTTATCGCTCTTTGTGTCCTTTTATAAACTTGAGTTTGTTGAGGCTAAACGCAGGTGTTTGTTGGGTTAGTAGTGGTACGTTTTTTAGTTAAAAATATTTTTATATTGATTTAATCATTTCATTGGAACCCCTTCACTTTTTTTTGTGACTACGACACAATATTTAAGCAAAAATATTGTTCGCATGCGTTGCTATATGTATCAACCAGGCAATTTTAATTTATACCAAAAAATAATAAAATAAAATATGTACGGCTTTTTTTTAAGTTTGACATAAAACACACTTAAATTACGTTTTTCATTTGTATATGTAGGTATGTATGTATATATTTTGTTTTGTTTTAGTTTTATTTTGTTTAAATTATAATTTAATAAAGCTATGCCACATTTAGTAAATGTCTTTATTTGTAACAAACAAAATAATGATTAAAAGAATTAAACTGAATTGCATTTAATTTATTTATTGAACTTATGAAAAAAAAAGAATGTCCGTAATCTCCTATTAAGAGCAACCGGACTTGAGATTTATGTCAGAAGAATTTCAGCTAGAAGTTATTGATACCTCATTTGAATATCTTACTCAACTCTGCTATAGGGTGGTCCAACATAAACTCACGATGTTAATTTGAAATAAACCAAAAAGATTTCAGAGAATTATCTGAATATTTTTTTTATTATGATAGAAGGATCTATGACAATTACATAAGTATGTGTGAAACAAAATATCAGCCAAAAGCTCGCCACGGCTTCGGTGGCATGCCTCCATCCGATGGTCGATGTTTTTAATGACTCTGAGACTTAATTCAGGTTCAGTGTCCTTTATGTGCTGAATTATTTCATCCTTTAGCTCTTGAATTGCTCTTGGCTTATTGACGTACACTTTTTCTTTTAAATATCCCCAAGGAAAGTATTCTAATGGTGTCAAGTCACATCATCGTGACGGCTAATTAACATCGCCATGACGTCAGATAACACGGTCATGGAATTTCTCGCGCAAAAGAGCGTGTGTGGCAAGTGGAACCATCCTGTTGGATCCACATATCGTCCAGGTCCATATCCTTAATTTCTGCCCACAAGAAGTCTGTTAACAACTCGCGAGTGTGACTCACAATTAACATCGTGCATTATGGTTGGACCACCCGATACTTTCCGAGAAAACTCTACCATCTAAAGTATTATTAACCGAAATATTTTTACTTATCCCGTCCACAAGAACAACTAAAATAAAACTTTTACAATACATGCAAAGAACACTCAAAACGCTGCGTTGTCTACACTATTAAACATCTGTTCTTTTTATGTCATTCTAGCTTTAATGACATAAATAAAAAGATGAAAATAAGAAGCAAAAATGCAAATAAGAAGATGAAAATAAGAAGAAACAAAAATGCACTATGACTAAAACGATTTAAAGATTTAAGAAAAGGATGAATATTTTGCAGGTTTATCATAAGCTTCCTGAGGTATGTAAAATACCTGAAAAAAGAAACTACCTCAACTTGAAATCGTATCTACCTCTAAGACATATTTTGGGTTGGCATCACTGGTAGGTAGGTGTCGGGAGTTTGTATGCGATAGCAATTTTAAGTGCGAATTCAGGTTCTGCCTAAAATATTGTGTTACTAACTAAATTCTTGCGCGAAATCATTGGAAACGTTACGCTATGCGCGGTGTGGTATGAGTTTGAAGGGAGACAAACTGTGGTTGATGTCTTGGCTCGTTTCGTTCTACATTCTTGAGAAAAGAGTGCAGAAATTGTTTCAGAATCGTTAATTCAGTGTATGCTTTCTTTAAGCTAAAATGTTATCAAGGAAATTATTATGGACCTCTTAAAAAAACACTATATTTTTCCCATTGCCAACGTTTTAAATCTGACTTAACAGATATACACGGTGACAGATGGCAAGGTGGGTCACGAAATATACTAAAGGCTAATAGGACTGTGCAGTGTTTTTCCCAAAGAAATTAATGAAACAGGGACAACAGCAGACAGTCGAATGCAAATGAGCTGGCTGGCATTAGAGAAACCTTAACGGTCAACTGGATTTGGAAGGCTTGGAACTGTGAAAAATCACAGTTCGGGAACAATAATAATGCTTGTATGGCCCCAACACCACCTCATTGTACGATATGATTGAGTTCTATGTATATGGACGAAAGATTCTTCTTGATACATCCGATTTTAAAGCAAGGTTTAAAAAAACCTATTACTGTTGCTATGAGGCTTGTATTAAAACTACAACAGCAACAGTACTAGCAACACTTGAAATATGCCAGCAACCACTGCGGTGTTCTATGTTGCAATCATTTTTTAACATAATGCTAAAAACAAATTAAAGAAATAGCAATGTATCCAAATTCTAAGGATATTGCTTTTGCGGTTTTTGTGCTGTCGAAAAATAAAAGAATACAGCAATAGCAAATGTTTGCTGTCATATTTCTTGCTAAAGCTATTTGTTCATACAATTTTGTAAGGGTTGACTTTTTTCCTAACTGAATACTTAAAAAATAAAACTAAAGAATAAAAAAAAGGATACTGAAATTCTCGGTATTTCAAACGAAATAAATCAAATTGTGTATTTACGAGTATTATTTCCCTATTAGTGTATAGCAAACCCTGCTTTGATGTATCATATTTCAATGCTCTCAATGTGAATGCTGCCGTATTTGTGCTATTGCTTGTTATTTCAAAACGTATTGATTTTCAATAGTGTAGTAACAGCACAATCATTGTTAATAAAAGTTGTAGAATTTATAACATAGTCTTTTTTCTTTGCTATTGCTATATTGCAGCTAGCATTTTAAACACTGCTTTAAAAACAAATTACTAAGGAAAGTTTCACTACTGGCTGTACGATTTGGCCACGTCAGTTTTTCGGGCATGTTCTGAAAAACGGTTCGTTTTTAATATTTCCCATGCCCCATTTCACATCTACGAGCGTCTGATGTTAGGTAAAACTGAAAATTTTTTTTTTCAAAAATCCACAAAACAAAAATACCAACAAACATCCAAACGAATGATGCAATATTTGTCTTAATTAACATATTACAAACCCTTGATATATAAATCACTTTAAAATTCTCCAATAAACGTAAAAGAAAATTAAAGTCTCCTTTCAGACTCTCTTCGCTCAGCAGCAACAACCGGCTTAGAGAGAGAATGACGGAAATAACATTAAAAAACGAGGATCAAGGTTACATTCAAATTTAATTATTAAGTTGTAGTTGTATCGAAATTGTGACGATGTAACATGCTAACGCTTGCATCAGCCTTTTTATTTGCTGTTAAACGAAAACTATTTTCAATTGCAATTTTCGCAAAGCGGTGAAACAGAAAAACATGCTTATTGCGCTTCGACAGACATTCACATTTTGTTATCAATTTTTTTTTTCAAAGTTATTTCTATTTTATTTTTTAAAAATAACGAACAAATTAAAAGCTTGTTTTAGCAAATCAAATGCAATTCAGCGGCTATTCTTATGCAGAAAATAAAAAAACATAAAACACAGCCAAATAAAATCAAATCAAATTTAGACAAAATACAAGAATTGCAGAAACACCAATAATCAATCTTAGTTTGAAAAGTTTGTAACTCTAATGTTGCGGATAATATTACGTCAGCAAAGTTTAAAATCAAAAGCCCATTTAGTTTTCAGGCTGAAAAATAATTTTGTAGGTTTTAGTTTTCTTGTTTTCTAAAGGAGGTGCAGCCAGCCGTCTGTCTAGTTTGAGATAAACTGAAACTGCTACATTAAAAGTGCGTTTTTGTAAATCAGTTTCAAGTGCGTTTTTTTTTTTAAATTTATTTTTCTTTCATAAATGCCAAATTCTGCAAAATTCCAATTTATATGAGCACTGACCGGCATGTACACGAATTTTTGTTCAAATATGTCTGTTTCCATAGAGCAAAACAGTGGTACGAAAAATAAAGTATTTTAATAGTATTTTTTATGCATTTTTCGATTATAGGAAAAAAGATTAAGCTGAGCAATAGGTTTATTCAAGAAATTAGAAAAAATGTATCAATTGTAATTAGAAAAATTAACTTTTAAAAAAATTTCAAATTTTATTAGAAAAACTTATTACCGTGAGAATTTTCATCTGGAAAAATTATCTATTTAAAAAAATTCTCATTCTCTTAAGTTTTTTTTTCATAAAAAATTTCTTACATTTTTCATTTAAATAAGAAATTTTTTCCATAAAAGTTATTGGGGAAAATTTTTATTAGAAAAATATTCATTCCATTTTAATGCTCTTTTTTTCACACTGGTTGGGGTCCTAACTCAATTTTAGCTTTGGAATACAAAGTTCTTTTATACAAATCGATTATAAAACGAATATTGACACACATGGAGTACAGCAGACACAACATATATCTGGCAGCTACAAATCAGTCCGTCTAGGATTTAAGAATGGATCGTCTACTCTCTTTGCTATATAGGTTAAGGGGGGAGTTCATTCGTCCCTTGCCCGTGGGCAAGCCACTTATCCAATACTTCGTCCCGTTGTGCGCTCCTCATTCTGAAAAAGTCTCCAGCTCCTGAGTAGTTGCCAGTCAGTGCCTCTCAAATCAGACACGGCCGATAAAGTGTCGACTACGAAATATCGGATCCTTAGCTGTGCGAATGCCGTATGCCCTGGTGTAGATGTGCCCAAAAGCCTGAGTGACCAGTCGGTATATTCACCATTTTACTTATTTCAGATTTGGTAAGTCTCAGCAACCTCCTTGTTGTACCCCCTTTGGGTCTCCCCATAACGTCTTTGTTATTCGCCCCACCTTGTTTCTATTTCAGTGCTGTATGGGCACTTTTTGCCCAACCCAAAAGAGGTTCACCAGTTTGCTTACATGCAATGCACTTTTAACACTGGATAGTGGAAACTTGTAGATCTCTTTGGATATTTTCATTTCTTATATACCAAGGGGCGGACTCTGACGATAAGCCGCAAAATCTTAGATTGTCTTCTTTGTAACTTTCGGATGTTTGATTAAGAGCGTCGTCTGCAAAAGTCGACGTATATGTATTTGGGATTGTTGCCATATTCGCTGTATAGCGCGGCCTCAGTATACTATCTTGAGCGACTCCTGCAGACTTTTCCGTTCTTAGAAAATCGATCCTTTGACTTTACTTTAAACGTTCCATCCAATAGCTTTCCAATAGCTCTTAAGAAGCTTGTGCGAGTTTTTAGGAAGAACTTGAGTCATGCCAGACATTAGCAAACGTATGAGAAATGTCAATAAATAAAGTTTAACAAATGCCGATCTAACAACGGTTACAATTCTATATAGTCTTGCTCAGTAGTACTACGTCTTGCTCGAAAACCAAACTGATGCTCCGGCATGATGTTTTGCTCATTACGATATGGTGTTAAACACAAAACGAATAACTTTTCAAACAACGTTGATAAAATTGAGAGTAGGCTAATGCGTCAGTATGGCATTAAATATATATAATCTAATTCTCACACAAGAATTAGATAAGTTTCTTATCAATGAATCTGTAATAAAATCAAGTCCGGGCGAAAATAACAAGCTTTTTAATTGTCGCCTTTAATAAAATTAACCGAAATTTCATAAGATTATTCACAGTGTCAGTGAGAATTGGAATAGTGCAACTATTTATGTCGTGTGGTGAGAAACCTACTCTTAGTGATTAGCGAAGCCATTTAAGTTTTCGCTTGAATTTTCAACCCAAGTGCGGTCTTCAAGTCGATTCGTAAGCAATAAAAGTTTGTTAGTGCCTTACAGCTTTCCACAGGTTATAATCTGTGTTGCTTTTTGAGATCAAGTTTTTAAATAGCTCTCGATTGCAAAATCATGTTTCCGCATAAGTTTTTTAGCATTTTGAAGTGTGGAGAACGACTATTTTGCCATTGTTTTTCTTCTCAATAACGAGCAGCTATATATCATTTCGAGACTGGTGCGATTTTCTTTTAAGTGATCGTTTGGTTGGCTTTGCAACTCTGACCGCTGCAGTTAACTGAGTTTCTTCGACTGGTGTTCTGAGATAAGTGAGAGATCACATACATTGGGTACGGATAGGATTTTAGATGCAGTGACAAAGCTGTCCTGTAATGGAGTTATTTTAAGCAAGTGATCAGGAGAGAGATCATAGAATGAGATGACGACTATAAGTTGATTACGTTTGATGCCCCTAATAAAAGCAAAGTCAATAAGGTCGGGCAGTTTATTAAAATCTGCCGGCTAATACGTGAGCTCACCGCAAGATACTACGTTTGGCTTTTTTGCTTGAACTGTATTATACCACTGCCTCCCTCAAGGTCCCCCGGGGGCATATTATCTTGGTGATTTCCACACCTTGATGGATTGCCACTGGAACTGGAGAAGGTATGACTTCTAAGTTCGACCAGCAACGAAGGAAAAGAAAACTGGTATCACGGAAACCAGTAGCCCCTGCAACGTCGGTTACATACTGGTTGTTGGTGAGGCCCTTTCTGGGGTGCACGTGGTGGCTGTGGTTATACCCAAAGCGCGGAGGTTCACTGCAGGACCGATGTGGTGTTGCATTGCAACGCAAGCTATCAATCCTCAGCAAGGAGTGGGACCGGGGGCCCGGCATCCTCTGTCTGTAATTTGCTACCTATGGGTGTAAAATTAAACACTTTTGAATTATTTTTGAGAAAATGTAAAATTTACTTTTAATTCTGTTTGCGGTAGCATCATGGAGTAGCGAAATATTGATGAAAATAAAATAACTTTTAATAAAATTAATTAATTAAAATTAATTAAGATACAGTTCAAAAACTGGCATTGTATGGTAAATTGAGCTCAATTAAAGTACTAATTGCGTATGTTTGCTAAGTATCCAATTAGGGGGCATATCTGAGCATAGTATTAAACTGTAACAGTTTTGGTTTGTTTAAAGAAATTTTAAATATTACTACTCTACCCTCTACGACTTGATTTTTTCTTTTAATTATTCCACTTTAACGCCACAGTTTAAAATAACCTTGTTATCTTTCTACTAATGATAATGATGTTGATGATGTTACACAAGTGCTACAGTTTCCATGTTCAGTCCAATAGTCTAAAATACACCAAACAATTAATTTAACGACATTCTTCAATAAAAGAAAAACACCACTGTTTTAGTAGCAACTAAAACTTAAACTAAATTAAGACTAAATAAAATCACGATGAAGAAATCATCCGCATTTAAGACAAAATAAACGAAAAAAAAAAACAAAATTGAAAACCAGATCTTTTAAATTGCGTTTTTGTAACATTTGAGAGCACCAGCCGGCCGGTCATTCTTGTGTTCATATCAAGCAGTTGGTTGTTGTTACATATTGTTTTTGTAATCTTGTTGTTTTCCGACCATTTTCTTAGAGAAGAAAAAATCCAAAAACATATTGACCGTTTAAAGTACAAAGCGTTTAAGTTTTATTGTGTTTGTTGACTGTTGTTCGTTGAAGTTTAATTTGATGGCAACTTATGGCAGCAATGGCTGATGCATTCCATGGTGTATAAAAGTCGAGACTTCTTAGAGAATGTATCTCAAACCAAAGTAAGATTTTTGCTAGCAAGCAACAAATTCAATCGTCTAATAAAGTAGCAAGCGGTCCTCTAAAAATTTGATAATTTTTAAAATTTTGTTGACAAATACCAAACAACACATACAAGGAAAATGTTTGCTAAGGTAAGGATATTCTAGGAATCACAATTTTACTGGACTACTAAGATACATATACATGTGTATATTGTCTGCAGGTCATTTTATTAATCAGTGTATCCCTTTGTATGGCCATGGCTGCGCCTGGTATTTATGGTGGTCACGGCGGTATTGGTTATGCAGCCCCATCTATTTCCTATGCTGCTCCTGCCGTTTCCTATGCTGCCCCGGCTATTTCTTATGCTGCACCCGCTAAAATCTTGGCTCCTGCGCCCGCCATTTATGCGGCTCCTAAATTGGTGGCGGCTGCTCCAGCTATTGTTAAGGCTGTAGAACCGGAACCCTACGATCCCAATCCCAAGTACAGTTTTGCTTACGGTGTGTCCGATCATTCTACCGGTGATTCAAAAGCTGCCGAAGAACATTTGGAAAATGGTGTTATTCACGGCAGCTACTCGCTAACTGAAGCTGATGGCACTATTCGCAAGGTAAGAAAGTTGAAGGGCTCGAAGCATCTAAATATTTTCGCAATTTAGGTGAAATTAATTAACAGATTTTAAAAGGCTCAATTACTATGGAGTAGGAGCGTTTCTCCACATCTGGTTAAAAAAAAAAAACTCAGAATTACTTTGCTTTTTTCTCCTTTTAAACGTATTTCACGAATAACCGGGTGTGTCTTAAAATTAAATTCTTTAGGGAAGTGAAACTAAAAAAGGTTTTATTGAAAGATACGGGCTTGATATAAAATTTTTCGAACTGTGCTTGAAACATTCGCGCAGATGTAAATCATGAAAAGTGTTAAGGACACTTAAAATGTTTGCAGATAAAACAACTTAAGTGACTTTTTATACAGTGAAAAATGATTTATAAATGCGTTCAGAAATAACAACTTATGTATGTGCTGAAGCTTGTTTTATTGCGGATATAATTTATTTTTAATCCAATTTTCCTTTTAGGTTACCTACACTGCCGACAAAATTAATGGATTTAATGCTGTTGTTGAAAAATCTGGACATGCTATTGTTGCCAAACCAGTTGCAGTACCTGTTGCCAAAGTAGCTTATGCCGCACCCGCCATAGCTAAAGTTGCCATTGCAGCACCAGCTATAGCTGCCCCTGCCTATTATGGGGGCTACCATCATTAAATGAATTGAATTACCAAAAAAAAAAACATCTAAAGTCACCACTATAACTGCATTCAGTCATAAAGACTATAGTGATAATTTGTTTAGATATTAAAATGTCGACCGACCATATGGATTTGTATTTGGATTTGTGATCTTTATTATGGGTGTTATTAATTAAGGCAACTTATTAACGCCCAATAATGTTATTAACTTATTATTTAGTTTTAATCATCTCTATTCAGAATCACCGCTACTCTATTTTACTCACTTAAACACTCATTCTACGCTCGCGCACCCTCTCTTTCTCTGCATTTGTAAAAAGTATTGCTATTCGCTTCTCGTTAAATTAGTATTTAAAACCAACACATGCAAAGTTTTATAGGACATTGACTGTCGTAAGATTTGTAATTTGTTTATTTTTGTTATTTTTGATTCTTTCTGCTCATTTGTTATTGTAAATAATTATTCTTCTTTCGCCACATAAATAACTATTTATTTGTGGCAAAAGGAATATAAAATAAATATTTTAGCTTGTAAGTCAATCGAATTTTTCTCGTAGAAGAATCCTAACGATAACATAAAAAAATAATTATTAAAAAATGTATAAAAGAATGTATAAAAAGAAAATAAAGGACGAAATGAAAATTATCATGTGCATTTACTGAATAAAGAATTCAGTACAAAAATAAAATAAAAAATTGAGTTTTTATTTATTAAACTTATTTTGGCATGGCATGTTTATTCAGGTCCAGGCATGTTTGTTCAGACATGCAACTTAATTGCGCAATTAGGAAATTAAGCAACTAAAGGCTTGAGCTGAATTGACCATACAAGAACTCAATAAATAAAGTGACCAATTAGTACTTAATTGCACTATAAATTGCGTCAAATTCCTCATGCAACTCTGGTGAAAACTCTGGAGTGATAAAATCAAGCCACATTAAACAAGGTGACAACATCAACAATGCAGCCATATCTTATTCTTCACGGCAGTTGTCAAACTCTATATACATATATAAAAAATGAAGACACAAATTAATAAAGGCAGGTGAAATTTTTAACTAAAATACGTATTCAATATTTAATTTCTTTTAAAATAAATAATTTTTTTCAAAAAGGTTTACACTAGATAGAGATTCTTCCATGAAAAAACATGGTTGAAGTAACCATAGTATAAGATACAATATATAATTGTGATTGAATTACATATATACATACATGGTTGTAAACAAATCATGTTGTATTTTAACAATAATATGGTTGAGCAATTAGAATTTAATTGCACTACAAATTGAGTCAAACTCCCCATGCAACTCTGGTAAAATCTGTGCCCTGACAAAAATTAAAATGCCATGAAGAAGTAAAAGAGCGAACAGAAAAAGCCGGTTGAAATTCGAGGTAAGTAAATTTCATAAACTCTAAAATGGAAATAAATTTTAAATAATTGATTTCTTTTGTAAATATAATCACGGATGGCAAAATGTCATTTAGAGTCGAATTTCCATCCATTATTCAAAATTCACAAACACAACTTTTCACGAGCAAAATGAAAACATGTCAAATGCTAATTGAGTAAGCTAAATTGGATATGTGTGAACACCAAAGTCTATAACTCAATATAAATATATGTTTTTTTTTTGCTATAAAAATACACAATGCCAAAAAATGTATCCATTAAATCTAAAAAGTTGCAAGTGGAAGTCATTTTAAATTTTGGAAATCGTACTTAACGATAAACAAAAATGTCGTATATCTGCAGGTGAAGACCGCAGGCATCACATAATATGAAAAAACATCACCATACAAGGAAGCTTTACTTTTTATTTTAAATCTTGTAGGAATAATAAAAATTTTCAGTGAATGTTTTCTTGGCCAGTACTGTATTTTAATAGTAAATACTAAAGTATTTTATAAATAACCGCGTATGTACATTTTTCCTCACTCAAGAGTTGTTGGCACCAAATTGCCCTTTGTTTAACGCTCTTTACGCGGCTCCAAAAATGTTTGCAGAATTTAAAACCAGCCTAAAACAATTTTTGTTTGTAAATGTGCTGACGAACTATAGGCACATACGTTATTATTTTTAAACACAATTAAAAGTTAAATTTGGTATCTACTTCGGTTTACAATAACTTATGAGTGCTTATTTATGCTTAAAATCGGCATAATAACATTTTTGTTTAGCGAATACTACCTCTACTGCGATAAGTTGTTTTATCTGGCCCAGGACTTAAGCTTAAACATTTTAAATAAATTTTAACTCGAGTTTATACAAAACTAAAAAAAAGTAGCTAAACCTTAATTATTCCGATCACGTAGCTTTAATTAGAACGTTTTTTGAATTTCCTAAAAAATGGATTTAAAGTCATACGCGATTATATAAACGAAATTTGTATTTAATTTTGTAATATCGCAATATTTTGATAATTATTAATCATAACTTGTGTCTTCATTATTCAAAACACGAATGTGTGAAAAAGTAAATAGTCAGTAGCCGGTAATTAAATAATTTTCGTGCTACTGTAATAACGGTATGAGTAGTAGTCTTATTAAAGGGTGTCCCATATTTTGCATTTGACAACATTTCTCTGGTAAAGTGTTGCAAGAAAAAATATTCTCTCAATTTCGCGTGAGTAATAAAAATCCTACTGCTCTGTATTCACCATGATGGCTTTGTAGGGGCGGAAAGGCAAAATTCTTCATTATTAAAATCTTACAACAAATTTTTTTTAACATTTTGTTTGGGAAAATGTTCGTTTTTAATGGTTTTGGAGGGAGAAATTTGCCTTTTTTTGAGAAAACAGATGCACACGCAACGAATGGAAGCGGTATTGGACCATACATCTCTGAAAATGGCGCTCGACATCGCGAGTTTATAATGCCTCATTTGAATATTTTGATGAGGTCGCATTACGACATGCTACATTAGGGTTTTGATAGTGTTGTATGGATATCGTTGGTAACCCCTAATTTTGTGAGGTTCAGAAAAAATCTATGAGCCAAAAACTAGAGGAGGTGAGATGAGAGCCAATAACTCTGCATCGGGAACAAAAGTGGAGGTAAAGTAGAACAAATCTACAAAAAGCATTACAACTGTCACCAGATGGTTTAAATGTTAGACCCACAGAGCAACCAGAGGTGTAAACTTTAACGTTAGAAAATTGCTAGAATCAGCTTTTTTGCCGCGGGTAGTCCCTAAAGAATGAGACAAATATAACATTTAAAAATAATGCGAAACATAATCAAAACAAAAGCAAAAACCAAAAAAATTAAATAATAAAAATTAAACTAATTTACAGCATAAGTTATCCTCCAAGTTTGTTTAAAATAAATCTAAACTTTTCAACCCTTATTTTTACCTTTGTGCATACGTTTTTCATTAATGGCCAGACAAATTATTCAAAATAAAGAAGAAATATGTAACAAAAGAGAATAGGAGCGGTCAAACATTTAAGAAAGAGACACATAGAGAAAGAGATCACTATAATCTCGTATCGCCTCTGTTAACTTTGTGGTTAGACCCACCCCATTAATTTTCCCCAACTTCTTAGGGCTTCCATACCAAAAAGAAATTTTTATAAAATAATCCGCTCTAACTGTCCCAATAGTGCCCCTAGAGGAGGCAAATATATCAAAAAATTACTGATCTATCTTACATCCTTAAGGTTCCTATAAAAATGTATAAAAATTGTTATATTTTTTTTTAATTACATCAGCTCCTTTTTCATGGTGCGTCCTCGGCCCTAAATTAGGGACCCTAATGCTACAACTCAAGGCCGTGTATTCTGTTGCTTTGGCAATCAGAATTTCTCGAGGAGATCATGTGATTCGATTAAAATTGGATTTCTTTCTATGGGGTTACTTGACGTCAAATGTCCATGCTACAACACTTGATTCGACTAAAGTATGCGCATGTGCTAGCAATGATGTTGAGGTCACATGCGCACCGAGCTGATGTGCTATAACCTACAACCAAAATATTCAGCGAACTTTATACTTCAAATAAAAAATAGTAACATTCGTATTTTCTATCTCATTCAAATCTGGCGTAAATTTTGGGAAACCCTTTACAAGTAACATAAACTTGCTTATAATCAATCAGTCACACAAGCACAAGCCGTCTACAAACTTACAAACATAAATACAGACACTGATACACATGTCATAGATATGTAATGGATATGAAACTTTAACCGATGATTAATGTTCAGATAAGAGGTCTTCATAAATTAAAAATATGTCTTCATAGATGACATACAAAAAATATTATTTACACCTGCTGAAGACAAACATAAAATTAATGACGTCACACTTGATTACATTGAAACGGTTAAGAGGGGAAAAATTACATGTAAACCTACATACATATGTATGTAAATAAAACCGCTTCTTTACACACTTTTATTACCATAATTTTACATACAACAAATTGGTTACTTGTGGATGTATGTCATTGTAACAAGGTTGATTGACTAACGTCAGACTCAAGTTTTTGGCACGTTTTTTAAGGCAACACACACTCGCACATTAAAGTTATGGTTACATATTTATTTAATTTTTTGGGTGAATCGTTCCCGTTTATGGCGAAAAGTGGGACTTGAATTCAAATGATTGTACAACAGTTTTGATTTTATTTTATTTTCACCCAAAAAGCAACAATAACGATTTTGTTTGTTGTAACCAACGAATTTGGCAAGTCATTCATTCCAATGCAATGCAATTAAAAATAGTTTTAGAAAAATACAAAATTATTATGGTTTGAGTGACAATTATTTTCTTTAAATAGTCTGAAATTATAATCGAGTATCATCAGTCAATTATTTTAATAACAGTGTTGAACACTTGTCGTCTTCAGTGCAAATTAGCAAACAAAACAAAAAGTTAATCACACTAAAACTAAAATGGCTTTCCTTAAGGTAAGTTTACTTAAGTTATTGATCAGCTAGAGCGATCAAAGGATAAAAAGGAAAAGTTTTCTTTAAGTAAAACAAGTGTTTTTAGTAATCAGCAGCGAATTTCTTCTGCTTCAATAAGAGTTTACGCATTCAGTATCTTAAAACTGACATATACACACGGTGACTAAAAAAAGCCGCAATAAAAAATTTGTCAAAAGTTAAAAAAAGAAAGCTACTTTTACATCATGTGATATCTGCCTTCTTCAGCTGTAGAAAGTCCTTTAGCAAAAAGGGAAGACTGAGCGCCGACAGGAAGTTTTCCGTTGAAAAGGTGAAAAAATTGGATTTCCGAAAAGATTTTATTGCCTTTTGATAAGCGGTTTTTATTTTTTGGGGAATTTGTGGCCTTTGGCCTTCATTACAGCCTCTAATCCTCCTGGGAATTGAATCATAACGATGTTTTTTTGATGAGCTATTCCAACATCGTACCACCCACATCATTGATGATATTCTTTTATTCCCTAGGGGGTATCCCGGTACCTTTCTCTTGGATCTGACGCCACTTTTATAGCCCAAAATAGGTTTCTTCCTTCGATTTAATGCCGAGTGTTTCTTTAAATTTGGTGTGCGAGCGTTTTTTTTTTTAAAGGAAGGAGGCATAGTAATTTCTAGCAATTATTTTTGAATAATTGTGCTACTTTCTTAAAAAAAGGATAGATTAGAGAAGACAGGTAGTGAAGTAGAGGGTAAGAAAAGCTTCAGTGTTTACAACTGTGCAATTGTGCGGTTATGTTTAGTTTTAGAACAGTGTTGGAGGCGCCTCTAGTGTTATGTAGGCGGCATTACTTGAAGCAATTCGCCGACAGAAGCAAGAACAAGTCAGAAAAAGTTTATGATGTTATTTATTGACAGCGGCTGGGATACGCACTCAGGTGACTAAAGCCATCGAATGCCTAATAGTCAACGCGCCAATTACTTAAACCACAGACTTCGTTTACAAAACGAGCACAATGACAGTTAACCTCCTCAAATGTGTGAATTCTAGTACCGTTTTATTCACGGAACCCTCTAGCATCAGCATTCGCTCAATTCTATGTCAAGTAATGCAGCCTCATACCATATATATGGTGAATGTTTGACAGTTCATAGGATGCATTCATCGCAATAGCGCTCATTGGCTTTTCTCCGAACTCTGCCCTTTCCGTAGGTCCAAATCTAGTTGAATTTTGATTCCTTGGAGAATAGCACATTCCGCCGATCGGAATCTACCCAATGATTATGCTTTTGGGCCCATTCCAAGCGTTTTTTCTTCACAGGTGCGGTTAGAATTGGTTTTCTGGCAGGTCGACAAGCTTCAAGGCCCACATTCGTTAAGAATCCATGAAGAGTTCTCTAACTCCATTTACTTCATATCCAAGCTCTTCTAGGAAGTCTCTCGATAATTCTCTTATTGTTAGGCAGGCGCGGATCCACATTTATCAAACTTTTTTGTATAGGAGAATGTTAAATTTTGAATGGTTTTTGGAGGGGACAATTTTCCTTTTTACCTCCCTCCGCGCTTGCTGTTAGAAGCTCTTGCGAAGGCATAATAGTTCCAAGACTCAATCTTTTCGCTCTGAAGTGGCTGTTCGTCTCCCACTTGCGGTTGTTCTTTTGTGCTTATGTCACTCAGTGCTTTCGTTGCACCCAACTATTTGCGAACTTCTCCTATTGGAATTATTTCGCTACCTGCGTGTCAATGTTGCTAAATATCATTTCCAATAATTAAAAAAATCACTTTTGACCACTACTTCGAAGTTTTAAGGTTTAATGGTTCCATTTTTTTGACATTGTTCCTTTTTTTTTTAGCAGAAATGTGCATAATCAGGAATATGTAAAATTTTCTATTATGCAACAATAACCCTGCCCTAACATTTTTTACCTGTAAACGGCACAAAATATAAATTTTTGAAGTGCGGCTCATTTCTGGCAACGGCTATAAAATTGAAATTTTTTAGGGAAAATTACGATTTTAGCATGAAATTAGTAAATGTATGAAAGAATCTTATTTTAAGTATTTAAAATTATTTTAACACACAACGTTTCTTACTTATTTTAATTTCCTCTCAAGGTTATGATCGTTTGTTTGGCTCTTATTGCTGCCATCGATTGTGCTCTCTTGCATGCACCCTTGGCCGCACCAGTAGCAGCCCCAGTTGCCGCTGTACCAATCAACACTGAAATAGATCCTCATCCTCAATACGCTTTTGCCTACAATGTACAAGATGCCTTGACCGGCGACAGCAAGAGCCAACAAGAAGTTAGAGATGGCGATGTTGTTAAGGGTTCCTACTCTGTTGTAGATGCCGATGGTTCGTTACGCACCGTTTTCTATACAGCTGATCCTATTAATGGTTTCAATGCCGTCGTACAACGTGGTCCGGTACCAGTGGCTGCGCCAGTTGTTGCAAGACCCCTTGTAGCCCCTAGACCAGCTGTAGCTGTGCCTGCCCGCTTCTTTAAGTGAACAGAGGCACAAGTTAGCTTAACCAACTAGTCGTAGCGATTTATTTCCTAGCTATCCCTCTCTAAATCCTTTTCTAATTTGATAATTATTTTTATTATAGTTTTTAAGGTGTTCGTCATTGTCTTTATTAATTTAATTTATTATATATTTTTGTGTACAAAGTTTAATAAACGAAAATAATTTGTTAATATCGAAATATTTGCCTAAATTTTTACATGTTTTGTTATGACAAAGATTTGAGGCTGTTAATGTTTTTTGTTTGTTTGTTGCAATTTGGCATTTTTGCTTTAATTTTCAAAAGGAATAAATCAAATTGCCTAGCTGTTGTGCAATTTACATGGAATTTTTGTGTGTAAAAAAATTTATGCATAAGTTTCTCTGGACAGTTTTTTGGGTTACAATGTCCTAAAACCCACGTAAAATAATATATTTCTTTATTCGAGGGATATTCTTTAACGTTTCGTTTTAAATAAATTAATTTGGAAAAAAATAACGGACAAATTTTCGAAATTGTAAGAAGATTTTGACAATGCCTACATTGTATGTGATCATTGCGAGAGTTGCTATTTACCTCTTTTTAGAGAATGGTGCCACGTCTATCGCTAATAACAAGTTTAGGCTGCGGAACTCATGATCGACAAAGCTGGTTGATTGGTTTTTTCGGGCTTACAGCTGTCAAATTTTTTTTGAAAAAACGATTTTCGAATATCCAATAACCCGGGTTTTCTGCTTTTACAAAACCGGTTTCGATTTTTTTCTTTTAAATTTTTTACTTTAATGACATTTATAGTATAACGAGTCTGAATATGAATGCACTATTTGAATTTTGTGGCATTTTTTCATGCAAGGGCATTTCTTATATTAAACTTCTGTTAACTACAACTGTTCCCAATATTAAACATAGAGTGGTATACAAAAAAAAAAAAAACGCTTCATCAGCTAATGTGTCAACATTTTGATGAGTGGTCAAAAATTTTTAAGAATCTGGGTCGATTATGGCGAGTAAGTCAGAACGAAAAATGACACTGAAGATAACACATATCCGAAACCAAACTTGACAAAGGATGACGGAAATTTGTTCCAAAAATCTACATAAAAACACCCTGTCGGAATAGCAAATCAAGAATCGAGAGTAAGTCTCCTTTGCATTGCCGTATTGGTCGGCCTCTTTAAATATAGTTGTTGTTAACTAAACACGAAAATATAAAATCGGCAGCGGATGTGAACGAACGACATGTGGTTTCAGCAGAATGGCCCCACCTGCAGCACGGCTCATTAAACAATAGATTTATTGCAGCAATGATGTCAATAGTCCTTGCGGAGTGAATATTATTGTTAGTCAGATAAAAGCTCACAGTGCCATTAACACCATCTTGTGCAAGGTGCTAGCGTTTTGAATAGGAATGATAAAATTAATTTTTAAAGATTTATTTTTAGAATTATTTCTTTCAATTTCTTTCTTTAAGGTTCCGGAAAATCTTTTGGTTATGCAAATAAACCAGAAACAATTCCTGGGCCCTAGATACAGCCACATTTTTATCAAAAAGTCATTGAAAATTCTATAAAAACACTAATCGGCTGTTATGTGCGCCACTGGGGCCATTTGCCGCATATTTTTCTCTGTACTTAATATAAAGCAATAAAAAATATCGCAACTCTTTAAAATAAGACGTGTTTTATTTATAAATCGAACAGTACCCTCTCATTGAAATACCCTTTATAATACATACATATGTACATGGAAATCTCCCTTTCCCACGAAGCGAACTAACACCGCAACTCGAAGACACTATGATTATTGAAGGCGCAAATTGAAGCACTAGCGACGCAGTACAAAGCCCCTTCCTTTGATTTGTTTTTGACGACTTAATGCGAATCAACAAAAATCGGGGCATGGCTGACATATTTTTTATTCGAAAACGACATGTTAATAGATTTTATTTTGGCGAAATCTATTGAGTTCTCAAAATATTTAATAGTCCCGCAAGATAAATATCTTTGCTTTTTTTATTTTTGTCTCTAATTTATGAACTTGTATTAATCTATGGAATTTGAATGGTTAAAATTGTATAAATTGCTTTAGACATTCCTGTCAAACCTTAAAAGTATTTGTTGTTCTTTTATTTGAGTGTTTTTCAATCGACAATGGTGCTGTGGTTATCTCAGTTGTATTGTGTAATCAATCAGTGATAAACTTTTAAGAATCAAATGATAGATAATACAATGACTTTAACTATCATCTAACTAATATGATAAAGGTAAAGCAAAAACAAATTATAATGAAAAATCCATTCAATTTTCTTTAGTCAGCCAGAAAAACTTAAAATAAAAAAAATTAAATAAAACTTGCGTGAATTAAAGCGGCATGTGCTGTGCACAAGTTGCGTGTGTTTGATCACACGATCACGTTAAATCAACAAACAGTTGGAAACGCAGCTGTAAGGAAAGCGGTTTAAACGGATGAAGGAGGGTATTAAATAAAACCAATTGAACCACACCTAGTCATTCACTTTAAAATTTATTATGCGTTTTAATGTTTGTGGTTCTCAAAACTTTTTGAAAAGTATATTTTTTGTAGTCTGCAATAAAACACATGCAGCAACCATATTCGAGGTTGGTGCGCAAAATTGTGGTGAAAATATAATACATGTTCGTATTCTAAAGTTTTTATTTTATTATGATTGCTGGCTCAGATATATGTACCTGCATATCGGCCTGAATTTACATTGCTCTCAGCAATGCGTCCACCACGTGTCACAAACTGCTAGACATTAGAATCAATTTGTAACCAGATATTTGAACATGACCACCCCCTTAGTGAGGCCGATAAAAGTTCTACGGTTACAAAAAAATAGAACTCCTACCGATCTATGGGACTCGGAATCCGACAATCATTTCGACAATGCAACATCAAGCACGTGCTTTACCCGCGATTTGGTAATAATCTACAACCATCACGAAACACCATAAAGAGCCGCCGCATAGTTATGCTGAAATTTAAATTCGGGGGGCTCCTAACTCCCGTAGTCCGAAAATATTCATTCGGGCAGACTGCGTAGTCTAAACTACAACCATTTGGAGTCAAAAATAGTTCGGCACTGAAGGCACGCATTGGCTCGTTAGTCGCGTGTTCAACACCACGGACTACACTGTATACAGCCCCTTTGCGGGAAGCTCAATCAGCATTCATAAATGACGCAGCAAAGTCATCACTCACGAGTCACACTTTATCAAAATAATACCAATCAGCAGTAAAAAGAACCGAACACACCAACAGCACGAGTTCGGCGATCAGCGGCTACTCTGCAAGCATCGGTACTGCACAGATGGCTACCGCCACTATAATACTCGCGTTCTTCTAACACCGATAAAATTACCCAAACACTCGCACGTTGGCTCGTCCCCTAATACAATCCCATCCTAGAACAGCGGATTTTCCCGCGAATCGGGTGTAAACCAAAGACATCACTTGCACTCCTCAAGGATCCTCACGAATTACTAGTCCGGTACTACTGGTTTCCGTAGTACTAGTGTTGCTGGTCGAACTTTGAAAGTCCTACCTTCTTCCTGTTTCAGACCCCAGACAAGCCTCGAGAACTGATGTCATCATCTCCCCCGGTAACCACACACAAAGGTGGCGGGGTCACCAAGAAGACATACATCCAGAGGTGTCATAGTATTGCAATCGGAGGCTCCAACAACAGATAATGTTGTATTCCAAGTCGCCAACACTTTTGGCTTCTTGGAGTAGACTGAGGTATTAAATCGCACTGCCTTAGAGGCCGCAAAATTGTGTTTTTTATCTCAGTTGCGAATACAATCTTCCTCAAAAATATTCAACTAAAAATGACAGAGAAAATATGGGTCGGTACGGCAAGTTTTGCACCTCAAAAAAGTTGCGATTACTAATTTCGTTCACTATGTTACATGGGCTTATAACTGTAGAAAAGTCGTGTGTTTCGGTACACATTCTGAGCGAACTTCGCTTCAGGCTCTTAAAATTAAACTAGGATTTTACACTGGCACAGTATATATATATAGGACAATCTCGTACTGTGTTCAAATGTCAATTCGTGTACGGCCGCTGAGGGAACCTAATAATTGCATTATCATGAAAAATATTGCGATTTGTTTCTTCCTCTGATGCTATTTGTGAGGTATGGCATTTACATTGATAGTGAATCGAAATACTTCCGCGAGATCCAAGCAAGATTTTAGCTAGGTTTTTCTTGTCTTCTCGTTAAATCTCCTGATCAATGCCCCGCCACTGTCAGAAATTGTTTGTAGTCGCCGTTAAAAGTGAAAAATACAAAGAACTTTGAAACGAACAAACAACAGTGTTAGAGCGGGGTAATGCTACAAGAAATGTTCTTTTCGATTATAACGCTCATCATATACAGCCCAGTTATGAACATCGATTCATAACAATAGCAATGACCAGCGACTTTTGATTGGTTTTCTGTCCAGTCATTTTCGATTGAATTAACCTCTGTAGAGGGAAAATAAGATAAATTCTCCTTTGTGTGGTTTTCGCTTTGAGCAGGATTAAACAACGACAGGCATTTGTGAATGTTTTTTTTTTCACTAAGTAATCACTTCTCCAACCTCAGTGCTGACCTCCATTAGGACCGTTATAGAGAGATTGGTTTAATAAATGATTGGTTTAAATCCGAGGATCAAAAGATCCTTAAGGTATCGCAATGCCGGTCTTTGGACAAGATCGAACCCTTTTTATTATTATGGCAAAACCACAACATGTAATCTCGCACTCAAAAATAGGTGGACACAAAATGGTTCGGCGCCATTCTCTCCTCGGTTAGTCAAACAATTTGTTGGGTTATTTTTATTCTAGCTGTTAGTTTTTACCTCCAGCTCAGAAGCAAAGTGGACAAAGTGAATCTTCGGTCAATAGGCGAGCACTATTTTAATTAAATAAATTATCTGATTTGATAATTAAAATTCAGATTATTCGAATTACTTTATGTTTATTATTCTACTCAAACTTCCAAACAATCCTCGTAACTAAATGCAGTTTAAGAACTGGGAAAACAAGGTCTGCATAGAAAGCAACATACTCACATATCAACATACTTACGCACACGTTACTTGAACACATTTTGAAACCGTGTCCATGACGGATCACATAGGCTTGATTATTTGAACTGTGCTGGTACTGCATGCGAACCACCTCTTTTCAAATGCAACATAAAAAATCTTGGCCTTTTTTTCCATAAAATCTAAATACGAAAATCTAATTCTACAGATAGAAAAAAAAACCAACAAAAAGTCGATTAAATAAATTATTCGAAAAAAATGGACTAGTTTTATTTAAAAAAATATCAATTAAACTTTTTTCGCATTCGATTTTTTTTTTTTTCTTTTACGATTTGTCGTATTAGACGACATTGTTATTGTAGTTGGCAAGGTGCTTGAAGCATTCAAGATTGTTGTTTGAATAATGAATGACGATGGTGCTGCACCACCTTAAAATCAAGCACAACAACAACAGCAACAATACATGACAACAAACAAAATATATGCAGCATCAAAAAGTTTTTGGTGTTAATAGCCGACGCATGGGCGTTGATAACTCTAAAACGCACCACGTCGGTGTTGAATGTGTGTGTGTATTTTGTGCACGTCCGACCTGAGTTTAATAATATTTTAAACGCATTCTTTGCCAAATCTTTTGTAAAGGGGAATGAATAGTTCAATTTAAAGATTAGGTGGAGGGCTGAGAGAGAGAGAGAGGCGGATGTTTAGAGTGTTTGTAGTTTTAATTGTATTTATTTGAATTTTTCTTAAAAGACTTAGTTTAGTTGTTGCTGTTGTTTTTGCCATTTAATCAAAAACTATTTTCCATGAAAACTAATCTTAAGCGCATATTTTTGTTTCTTGTGTCTAGGGGAGACACCTTAAAGAACAGTGGTTTGATGGGGGAAAAATGTTTAAATAAATGTTTTAAATTTTTTCATATAAAAATCGAGTGTACTGTAAGACAATGGAAGTTTTTGTATAACGCAAAGAAAAAACATGGTTATGGCATGGTCACGACAACTATATGGCGTTCTCTATAATAATATATATTTATGGAAAACATACAATGGATAGTTGAAAACAATTTAAACATTATTTTAATCGCGATATACAAGTTATTGTTTACATTTAATCACTTAATCATGGTTATTCATAAAAATTTCAACCTGGGCCCTATTTCACTAAACTATAATTCTACAAGTTTACAAGTTACAATCACAAGTCTAATTCTTACAAGTGCTGATGAATTATGTTTCACAAAAATTTTCACAACACTTGTAGCTTTTTGCATTTGACAATTACAATTCCTACAATTACAATTTTTTTTATTTTGTTAAATTAAATATATGTGTGAATATATGTGTGAATATATTTACTCATGAAATATATGAAAATTTAAAAAGTTATTTTGAATACTTTTGCAATTACGAGTACTCCAATGTATATCGATAATTTGTTTTGATTGTTATCACATCACTAATCAATCAAAACATATGTATGTAGTTTGTGTTTAAAGCGTACATACGTTGCAAACAAAGCGGAATTATTTGCAGTTACTACGCTTTTTCACTACTCTGCACACAGTGGCTTTGCTTACACCATGCAAGTCACCTATTGCATGGTATGTGGTTCCTGTTCCTAGCCAGCGTAAGCAGCTGCTGTTGCACCGTGAGAGAATGGCTTCTATTTGTCTCTCTCTCCAGTATTGGAGACAACAAATTTATCAGCAAAAGAAATTTGTCCCGTTTTAGCCTGAAACGCTCATTGTACTCCAACGTGGATTCCAGGAATTCGTATTTCAGACGTGGTCTAAATATTCTTCTTCCTTTTAATGCGATTTCATCATCGCTTCGTATAAAAGGTTCATTTTGCACTCAAAAAAAAAAAAAAATGAACAATTTAATATTTTATATGTTTGACGTTTATAACATACTAGCCAAGCCCGGCGCGCGTTGCTACGCCCCTTTATGAGCTCAATATGTGAGCAAAGTTTCAGAAAAATCGATCTAGTGCAAGTAGCTGAAGAATTCATATTTATTTTGTATGGGCGTATTTAATTTTTATGGATATGTAGATGGGCCTAGCCCCGCTCACCACCCGTAAACACTCCTTGGAATGTGTACAACAACTTGTCAAAGTTTGAGTCCGATCAGCTTTACGGTTTCGAAGTCTATAACTAACACATACACACACAGACAGACAGAGTTTCACTTTTATATATAGAGATGATTAGTGGTGTTGCCGCTTATCGATAATTTGTAAGAAGCAAATAATTTTGAATTCAATTTATCATTCACTTGTAACTTGTAAAAATTTTTTTGAGAGTCTCCGTCGCCCCTAAGCTTTTTTTTACAATTCTACAAGTGCAAATTTAGTTTAGTGAAACAGAACCACTTGTAGTAGTATGGCTTGTAGACTTGTAAATTGTACAAATCACTTGTAGCCACAAACTTATAATTGTATTTTTATGAAACAAGTTCACAAATTTTTAGAGGCAAAAACGCTTGTAATTGTGAACTTGTAGCTTAGTGAAATAGGGCCCTGGTTGAGTTGAACAACACAATTTTTATAGAAATTCTAATCCCAAACAAAGTATTTTAACTACACAAAAATAATATAATAACTCTAACCATAAGATCATGTTAATAGTTAAACACTGCGAATTAATTCAATAGGTAATTTAATTTGATCGACTTTGGACAAACCAGATATTGGGGTATTATTTAATTTTGGACTTTTAAAGGCAAAAATTGGAAAAAATTGTGTTCGGAATTTTTTCAAGAATTTTATTTTTACTTGCCTATTAAAAATTAAGAGTTTTTCACTTGAATCAGGAATGTTAATATTTTAAAAAAGTAAGCCATTATAATCGAAGAATGTTGGAACGTCATAATATTTAAAGTTTTTTTTTCTTAAATTTTAAAAAAATGGTACGCGAAAAAGCTCCTAATACCTCCAAAAAGGCACAAATTTGAACATTTTGAAATCCAGTCCAAATAGCAGAGAAAAAATTCGATACGAAAGACAATTGTATACAGTTTATTAAAAAACATTAAAAGCTATAATAAAAATATGAAAGGACGCACCAAAATGCCAACAAGGTGTGGAGAAAGGCTAACAATTTGCAGACTTGTTTTAAATACGTCCAAGTCTGCGGCGAAAATTCGTAAAGAAAGCAGGGCTAAAGCAAGCGCTTGTACGTAGGAGTTATTTTAAGCTCATGTCCATTCACAGTTTGTCGAAAACTTGAGAAGAATCCATCACTTAATGACAATCGTAAAGCTCAGCGCCTCCAATTTGCAAAGAATTCAATGGCGTGATCGGATAAGTGGTTCAAAATTGTATTGTCTGACGAAAAAAGTATAGTATTGATGGATCAGATGGATACAACTTTTGTTTTAACGACTTTAAAAAAGGAAGAAATATATATGTTTGCCACGAAGACAAAGCAGGGAAGGCGGAGTTATGGTAATGGGTGTCATATCCTACTATAGCAATATCGGCTTCGTATTTGAAACGGAAAAAAACGGGAGCATCGTACAAAAGGATATTAGCGTTTCCACAATTTAAAAACTTACTTGTACCCATGGCGTCGCGATACCAACACGACAATTCTCCAATTCGCACTGCCAGAGCTGAAAAGCAATGGATTCGTGGGCGAAATGTAGAACTTTTAAATTGGCCTCCTCTCCGGATCTTAATACAATGGAAAATATCTGGGAGTGCCTTGATGGAAGATTATACATAGAAGATACATAGGAGATTAGAAGAGATTTGAAGCAATTTCTAATAATGGTGGCAGTACGCATTACTAAATGTGGTGACTTTATTGTATTATTAAAATTTAGTTCAACTAAACAAAGATTTGGTCTAAAATTAGTTTTTCCTTATTTATTTATTTTATTTATTTATGTAGAACACATAAAAACACTGTTAATATATTACAGCTAAATAAAAAAAATAATTAGCTTGTACATGAAATCCGACACGGATTGGATTGTCAAATCACACGATCGAGAACCATCACTAGATGCTAAAATTGGACTAGAATAAATGTTCTTTAGTGCAAGCGTTGCGACCATTTTACTTCACACGCGATAGCAATTCAAAGTCGACTCTCCACTATTTCGTGGCCGAATTCAAGACGACCGGTTCGGTAAAAAATCAGTTACCAACTATACGTCAAAAAATCTCAACATCGGCCGAGAACAACGCCACTGTTCGTGTAAGTATCCAAGCAGTCAATGTCTGTTACAACTTGACGAATTTTGCGCTGGGAGTTGTGCGTGCTCCTGTATAAGATCCGACTGACGCATAAGCTCAAAGCTAATGACGAAGGACATTACTGTTTGTTCTATGAGTGGATTTCGAGGCGTTTTGGGCGAAAATCCTCTTTAGTTTCGAAGCGCATTTCGAGACGAATGGCTATGATATAACAAGCAAACCTGATCTATATGGGTCGACGCCAACCCATACGAGGCTCACAACGTGACAAAAAGTTATTGTTAGCGGCGGATGGTGGCATTAGTAGTCCATGCTTCTTCAAAAGAATCAATTTCTTTTGATCGCCAGGTGCTCCAGATAGACGTTGATGACATTTGCTTAATGCAGGATGGCGCTACGTGTATGAACTCTTTGAGGATATTGTCATCTTTCGCAAAGATAACGTGAATTGGCCGTTTTTTTGTCGGGTTTCCTAAAGTCGCAGGTGTGAGCAAGACCCACAATTTAAAAATATTAGCTTACACAAGGTGAAATATTTAATCAACAAAAGAAAACAAATGACCTCACGACTACGATATGTATCGGCAAAAACAAGAAGCCGCCCAAGATATTGCTAGAAAGGCACAAAGTTTCGAACTAAAGCGATGGCAGATATGCATACAGATGACCATAGTGGAGCAACAGCTGTTGTTAGTGGAGGCGGTGGTGGTTCAAACCCTTGTTGAGTTTTCGGGCGTTGTTTCTGGACTAAATCTGGATTGGTTGTTCATGTCAGATGTGCGCATCCTGAGGTATCTGATCAATTTAACGTAAGAACAGATAGGAAGGCGTGATGGAATAATGAAGAAATCTCATCATCTCTAACATCTGATGTCTAAATCTTTTATAGCCATACACAAGGTAGCAAGCAAACCTACTGTACTCGTGCCAAAGATTTTATTATTTAGTTCGGTAAATGTGACTTAATAACTAGAAGTAGCAATGCAATGTTGCGCCTAATTGTAGTTCATTTTGCTGTTTTTAGGCCTACTTGCAGTGAGAACATGTTGCGGCAACAAAAAAAAAACATATTATTGTTGCTGTAGTAGTTTGGGTTGTGGTTGTTGTTGTTGGCTGCTATGGGCGACGACGATTTTTAAATTACGATTAGTAAGAAAAAGTGCTGCGCTTGTTGTTCGTCTATCAAAAATGTTTTAACTACTTTTCTTGTTGTTGCTTGTATGTGCTCGTATTGTTGTTTAGGTAGTTGTTGCTTTTGTTAAAGGTGCCCCGTATTGTTGTAGTAGGTACATTTTTAATATTATTTGTTGTTGCGGCTTTAAGTTTTGCATAAATATTTTTACCACTTTTGTGACAAGCGGGCGGGCGGATATAGTTCGAGAAAACTAAAAGCTGCAACAAAAACAAAATCTCCAAACTCAACTTGGAAAATAAATTTTGTATTTTGAGTTTTTAGTTTTGTGAATAATTTTTTGGTATATAAGGAATTGTTGACACAATATAGAATCACACAAAACATTTTGCACTTAAACGGATTAAAAGCGCAAAGGTTTAGCTTTAACAGCAGCATAAGAACGTGATAGAACAAATTCTCCGCTAAATAAAAATATTAATAAATTTATAAATAAATAACCACAACAACAAATTATTATGGTTCAAAAGGCAAGTGTGAATTTTGAAATTAAAGCCTTTTTCAATATAAGCAAAGGCATTAGCAGCTGGCAGGATAATAAAGGGTGTTAATTTGTGTGTGCTTGTTTATTTTTACAGCTTATTGTATTGACTGCTCTGTTGGCGGTTGCAACGGCTGTGGTGCTACCAGGACCAGTTTTGCCTGGCTTACATGCACCAGTTCTTGGACCTGCCTTGCACGGACCACTTCTTGGTCCTGGCTTACACGGACCACTTTATGGCCCTGGTTTACACGGACCAATATTGCCTAAAATTGCTCCTGTCGTTGCCAAGGTTGCCGTTCCCGAACCATATGATCCTAATCCTCAATACAGTTACAGCTACGATGTCCAAGTAAGTATGGAACTACACAAATGTGATTAAATATTTTTGGAGTTATTAGGAAGAGCATTGAACAAGGGCAATGGATAAGGCGGCGTTTCTCACTCACTTTAAATTAACAAGTTTATTAGAGGAACTTTCAATTCTAAATTAAATACGTTGGCATCTCACGGGTTGTGTAAAGTCTAATACAATTGTTGCATCTCTTAGTTACCTTTTTAACCTCAAGAATGTTCTTAAAATTCAAATTCCGCTACAATAAATTTCATACTGCAAAGAAGTAGCAAGAGCCCTTAATAAAACATGTTTGATGCTTCGGAAGATCAAACCGTAATTATCAATTATGCATGCAACTCGCAACTGTCTTCAAACATTGAACATTTCTGCCATTTCAAAGTATGAACGAACAGTTTAGATCCACATCTAGAATTATTTAACTCTTTTCGATCTCTTTGGGGTTGGTAATAATAGATAAACTCAATTTCTTTCTCTTTCAGGATCACTCTACTGGTGACGTTAAGAGCCAACAAGAAACACGCAGCGGTGATATTGTACAAGGTTCATACTCGTTGATTGAACCCGATGGTACAAAACGTTTGGTCGAATACACTGCCGATCCCGTTCATGGTTTCAATGCCATTGTACACCGGGAACCTATTGCCGTTAAAGTTGCACCAGTTGCTAAAGTTTTAGCTCCAGCTCCTCTATTACACGCTGCTCCACTCATTGCTAAACCTGTACTGCCCGCTATACCCGCTTTGGCTAAAATAGCTTCTCCTTACGGCTACCCCGGCTATCCCGCCTACCACTAAGTCATACAAAATTGAGGCAACTATGCAATGCTAACTACCACCACCAACCACTTACAACCACAACAACTCTCATGCAACATATAAAAAATAAAACGTTGACGACTTTGCTTTGAACGAAACTCTGGAAAACTCTGGATAAAATGCTTTTACGATAAACCGTTAAATTTGTTATCACACATACTCTTGCACGCGCGCACACATGCACTCTCTCTACTGCTCCTGCACGACAATAGCTTTCAAGAGCACTAGTGTTAGTAGGCATGCCTGTGTCTGGGTCTGTGTCTGTGCTTGTGTTTGTTGTAATTTTTAGTCATCACCTTTTAAAGGATTATACCTACAATATACGAGTGCATACATACATGTGTATGTGTGTGTGTATATTTTAAATATATTATTTCTTTTTCGTATTTATAACGAATATTTGTTTCTTGTTTTTTTCAATGTTCATCCTCATAAAACGAGTTTTTGTTTTATATTTTTCATTTTCGTTTGTTTCATTTTGTATTTGTGTAAAACGATTTTTCCTCCTCAAATAATTAATAATGATCATATTTTTTATAGTTATTTTTTAAGGCTGTTTGACCGCGATAAAGTTGTTTAATTTTTAATTATAATAAAAATCATAATGTAAATATGTAATATTTTGTGAAAAAAAAACAAAAATCGAGGGAGTTTTAAATGTAAAATAAATGCAATGAAAAAAAAATATAAAATATTTGGTTTTTTTTTTTAATTTTTATAAGAATCAAAGGTACAAAATAATTGCTGCCTTTCGGGAGCAAATAAAATTTGCAGTTAAAAATTGTAAACTGTACAGGGTTAAGAATCAGTTACAAACTTTCTAAAAATATCCCAAAAATAAATACAATTCTACCTTAAATCAAACGA
Source organism: Phania funesta (assembly GCA_963932375.1). Taxonomy (NCBI): domain Eukaryota; kingdom Metazoa; phylum Arthropoda; class Insecta; order Diptera; family Tachinidae; genus Phania; species Phania funesta. The sequence goes on from OZ010656.1 coordinate 74,810,757, forward strand.
ATATCTTAGTTGATCTAAAGGGTGTCAAATTTAAGGTTATACATGTGTAGTAAATTGGCTTAAAAACACACGCTTGACACATTCAGTCTTACTTGCAGTTTTTCCGTAAGAGAACTCAAGAACGTGCAAAGTGCATATTACGTGGAGCATTTTTGTCAGAAAAGAAAACGTTTTTAGTGTCGCATGTAAATAAATCTCGCGTTAATTTTTAGTAGACGACTATGAAAGGTCCGCAATCACTGGAGCTGCGTTGCTAAAACGTATATTAAGGCTCACGATAGTGCGCCAGGCTAAGTTTAGGCCTAATTATATTTACACCAAACCATTCGCGGTGTTATAAGTGTGCTTCCTTTAATCATAAAATAATAAAACTCGAAACATAAGGACTCTACGTATAGGTAACCTCATAAGCCAAGTTTTAGCATAAAAGCTTCCCAAGATACGAAGGTGTAAAAAGACCATATTTTGGTACCTATTCTCATTCAATATTATGAGGCACTTTCACTATAGGTAAAGAGCTGAAATTTGGTAGGTTTGGTAGGTAGAAAACAAAAACTGAAAACGTGGACTTTTTATCTAGAGATACTAGGGTGCCCCTTATTTGTTGCTTAGAAATGGGATGGGGATGCTATTGTATATTCGAAGAACTTGGTCCTCATTTTTGTGCGGATGCTGTTTTGGTGAGGTCGATCAGAGTGTAGTAAGGCTTAACCGATATTGATCCTCTACGCACTTAAATATCCGGTATTTTCTTGCCTATAGTAACATATACATTTTCTGCGGCAATGTACCGGAATATCCCCTGAAAATCTATGACATAATATTATTAAAAATGACACAGAAACTTTGCCGCTTCTTTGTTATTTCTAACCCTAGAGGAATCGAAACTGGCACAGAACTTGTCACATGACTGGTTCTTTAGGAAGTTTCGAGTTCTAACACATTACATGGAAGGGACCTGCTAGTTTAACATAGCGTTGTCATGGGCGGGGAAAATAGACATCTTTTAGACACTATGCGACAGGTCACTGAATAGACGTAAACGTTCTTGTTCAGTTCTTGTCCACAAGACGGCGCTATATGCCACACGGAAGGCGATACCATGAACCGATTGAGAGGCGATTTTAGTGAGAAATTAATGTCACGTTTTGGAGCAGCCCATTTGACCTCACTAGACAATTTGTGTGTGGGTATAAGTGTCTCGTGTACAGGGACAATTCATCCACAATTCCAGCCCTAGAAGACAATGTCATTGATGGGACACCGGCCGAACTGCTGGAAAAAGTATGCAAAAATTGGATAGACCAATTACGGCGTAGCCGCGGGCAACATTTACATGAAATAATCTTTAAAACTTAAATGGCAGGCATGGATTTAGTTATCGGTCGAAATAAATACTTCATTTAACTTTTGTAAAATTTCCTGTGTTTCTTCAATTTCTAAAGCCCAAACGGTTAAATAATCGCCCTACGTGTATTAACCTTTCGGCATAATATTTATTGCCTCAAACGAAACAAATTTTTTATTGTAATATATTTTGATATTTAATTGAATTTTATCTTTGAATTTTTTTTAGATTTGATTTAGATTAGATTTTTTTAGATTTTGGGGTATCTACAATTTAGGAAACTAACCCAGAAATTATTGCTTGGATCTAACCGCCAACCTGTACAGAGTCCTGGCTTAACATACGCGGTCATAAACTTGTTTTACATTAACAGTTTTGTTAGTTATAATCTGTGACAACTTTTATTTTACTTTATGTAACAAAAAATTTATACATTTTAAAAGTGAACCGGATTAAAAAAATAGATCTCTTAATTAAGACTTGAGGTTTATGTTTTCACCATAATTTATGTATCAAAGTCATTGAAATAAATTATTCGCCACATAAAGTGCAGGCAACATGTTAATTGATGTCTGCATATTTAAATTGGCGTTTTCCTTTCAAGACTACTTTTTTGCATATTGCTAATAAAAATCATCTAAATCGATTGCTAAGAATTTAATGTGTGTTTTTTTCTTTGATTTATTTGATTTATTTTTTAATTGCATGGACTTATTCATTAATACACTAAGAACCCGATTTGCATCCTTTGGCTTGGCGTCGCTTTTTTAAGTTTTGTTTGCGTCGTTTTGATTGCAATTTGTGTCGCTACATAAAACGTTCTTTCTTATCTGTAAGCCAAATAAACGTGAAACGTGTTTGATTCTTGATTTGATATTCGGACTGGGTGTTTTGATGTAGAATTTTGGAACGAATTTTCGTCATCCCTTGTGAAGTTTGGTTTGGAGACAAACCGGTTTCGGCTAGGTGCCATCTTCAGTGCCATTTTTCGTTCTGAGAAGTTTTCATCAATTCGTTATTATTTGACAGGTATCTCATGTGAGCTAGTAACAGGTGAATTTCGTTTATCTTGTAGGCATCTGAAAGGTGTGAACAGGTAACAGGTTAAGCTGGTAGGTCAGGTGTTTGGTAAACGTTAGTGATTACTGTTTTATTGCTTTGTCTTGGCCTAGAATTTGTGTTTTTCTATTCTTTAATCACGTATTATTGTTTATAGTGTTTTTTGTTGGGGTTAAAAGAAGTCAGTGATTATTGGGTTTAAAATTTGTTTATTATTTTGGTATTGCGTTTTTATTGTTTTTTTACTTGGTGTATCTTGTTTGTTATTTTTGTTGTGTGGTTTTTTAAAAAATGAATTTTTAGGTTCAAATATAACATCAGAATCGGAGTTTGTTTGTTCGTTTATGATGCGTCCGTTATATGCCTTTTGTTTGTATATATCCATGTTTTCTAGGATATTTAGTCATCTTCCTTTGCACAGTGTCTAGTAGTTGTACCGTTTTTATCATATGCGCCGGATGAAATTTGTTGTCAAAGTTAGATTCTGGTGTCGAGCTTGTTATAGTCTCTTATATGTTCGCGAAAAATTGTTACTTTGCGTCCTGCTTTTATTTTATCCCCTGTATATCTAGCTGGTCGATTTTGTTTGTGTTGGTCTGTAATATTCGTCTTAGGTTGTTTCTTGTTTTAAAAGTTATATTCGTTGTTTGCTTAAGCCTCTTTGATACTATTAGATTGTTAGAATGAGTAAAACGACTTGTCAAACTCTCAAATAAAATGAGAAAGTATTGTAGAGTGTAAAAACAATGAATCTAATAAAAATACGGATGGATATTTGACAGTCGTAAGGATCAAGCTTTTTTTTTAATTTTCGATAAGTTAAATTTTGGATTTTAACAGGGTTGCATTTTTTGAGAAATGCCATAGTGCAGACAAACAATGTTATGAGAATATTTTACTTCTACGATTAGCTCCGCAAAATTTAAACAAAAATATAAACACTTGTATAAAAGAGGCAAATGTAGCAAAAAAAAATTTCATTTTACTCTGATAGTTACGCTTAGGCTAAGGAAAACTCCCTGCTAGCATGTGAATAATTTGTTCGAAATTACTATCAAATAATCATTGATCAGTAATTAGAGTACTTTTATTTCAACGCTTGATTAAATTACGATTGAAGATTACAAATGAACTGAAAATAATCAAGATTTCTTAACATCACTATCAAATAATCAAAAGTAATTAAAAAAATTAATTCGACTGCCTTCAAAGATTCCTTTAGATTATTTTTTATTATTCGATAGTAATCTCAAGTAAACCTGATCATTTTTAGTTTATTTGTAAGCGTAATCAATAAGTAATCAACAATTTCGTACCATTGAATTATATCATTATTACGAATGCTATAGAAATGTTATTCACTTAATTACTTATCGTAATAGCAATTTAACAGCAATGGTTTCGAACTGAAATGTGTATGAATAATCAAAACCAAATTATATGTATAAGAGTGAATCGGTTTGCCTAGTTTTGGGTTGAATTACGTTACTCCCGCCCCTATAAATGGCGTAAATCGGGGTCTTAGTGTACTCGAATTTACTACTTCGGTATGACTAACTTAAATCACACTTCGTAAGTGCGGCAAAAAAAAAAAACAAATACGTTTTCAAGCATAGGCGTTTACCGATTTTTTGGCTGATCTACAAGTTTTACAGTGGTATTCTTAGCCGCTTCTTTACTATAATAGCCGTCTATAAATAGCGCAATTTTCCTTTATAAACAAAAATAATAACAACAGAGTTTATTCTTCCACTGTGAAACTAAGGTTTTGAAGTCTTCTCCAAAAGTTTTATTTACTGCTAAGTTTATTTTAAGTTTGATTTACATGTGCACTACCTTAAAATCATTTCTTCAATCAATTCACTTGAATTAACTACAATCTCGATTTCAATACATGATTTTTTTTTCAAACAGCCTCTTTACAAGACATTTTTTATCGCTTTTTTATTTACTTATCAATTTGGTAGCATATTAAAATATTTATTTATTTATTTATTTTAATAATAAGTTGTAGACCTACAACCTGTACGAGTATGTATTTTTAAGAAAAATCACAATTAGTAGAAGTAACGCACCTTGAATTTGTGAAAAAAAAAATTATTTGCAATTTTTTTTTCAAACATTTCAGCCTCAACAGCAGCCGCCAGCCAATGCGTAAGTGGCAAATCAAAGACTGACTCACATTTTAACAAGAATGTATTCACATTCATGTTTGAGATCCGGGCCTAGTTATATTTTATGTTTGGTGAAGGTTATAGAAGTGGTTTGAATTGCAAAAACAAAAATGTTTTCATAAGTAATTAATAAATTTATGAGTACTAAAATTTAATTGTAGAAATAAAGCCAGGTTTGGTTAAAGTTTAAAGTAATTTATTTGTAAGCAAGTTTGAGATGGTATCAAGCCCACTGTCAACTTTAATTGTACGTTTTTTGTTATAAAAGCAATTTTGGGAAACAATTAAGATTAGATAAATATAATTAGTAGGCAGTAGTTGTCGATCTATTACTTCTATTAAAAAGAGATAAGAGAAGTTTACTTGTGGCCACCAAACGACGGCGTCCCCTTGTGACGGTACTTCTCAGTTTAATTTTCTTTCAAGAATTTTGAAATAAAGAAAACAAAACGAAATCCTCGTTTTTTTAATTCTGTATTATGAATTATTATAACTGCAGCGCTAGCAACATCAATGCAAACTAGAATAATCGATTATTCGAAATTTTTGCAAACCCGGTTTTCGAATACATGTATGTAGTTCGAATATTTTAAATCAGAAAAAACTGCTTTCTAATTTTAAAGTCATAAAAAATCCGGTTTTTTTAATCTATCATTTGTTAGTTTATATTTATTGCTGGTTAAAGCTCACACATGGACAAAAGTCAACGTTACTTTGCTTCTTTAACGTTTCAAGAACTGCCATGCCCACAAATATATTCAAGCACAAAATTTAAGAATAGTCAATGATTATGTAAATTATTTATTTACTCTTAATTGTCAAAAATTCTTACTTCATACTAACAAAAAAAAATAAAAATAGTTCGTATTTCAACTGGACAAAATTGAGCAGTTCAGTTGAACAATTGAATAAGAACCGCGCTTACAATCGGTTCAGCTTAGAATCATTTTTCTCACCTTCTATCCACTTTTTCCTTTTTCGTATATCGTAACTTCCTTCAGCCTAATTTTTTTAACTTTATATGGTCTTCCCTTAAATTGGGTTGTAGATCTGTGGGACAAATAGCGTAGATCATTAAGCGAACCGTATCTGAGGTATGTTTAATGATCGAAGGCCTAGTGAAAGTACGTACACTGGCTGACAAACTTTACTTAAAATGTTTAGAAATATGTTCCTGTTTTTTAAGGTTTATACAGGGTATCTGGTGGCAGATTTATAATTTCAAACTTAAATAGAAAACGTAATAATTGACACAAAGTTTTACCAACAACATTGAACGATAGAATAGAAATGCGGATTTTATTTTTTAAATAGTATGTCATCCAGATGTCTTCCGTAGAGTTGAACACACTGTTCAAATCGGAGCCTTGTGTTCTGCGCCACACGCTGCAGTATACTTGGTTCAATTGAGCTGATTTCTCGACGAATATTTTCCTTTAAAGCCACAAGAGATTCGGGATTGTCATTACGTATAAACTCTCTCTTTGAAGTAGCCCCATAAAAAGAAATCCATGGGAGTTAGGTCGGCCAACCTCGGTGGCGATGGGATGTCGCCAAAGCGACTGATCAGTTTTTGGGGGACATTTCCCCAAGCAAATTCTTAGAAACCACGTTGTGAAGAGTACGATGAATGAGCTCGCAGTTTTGGCAGAAAGAATTCCGTAGTCATGCGTCGATAACTTTCAACGTTGACATTCGTCGCCTGGCCTCGAGAATTTTCTAAAAAAAAATTGTCCAATTATCTAAAAACAGTTACCCTGGGGCAATGCAATGGGTTTTGATGTTTCAATTGAGGGTTGCGGGTTCTTTGAGACCAGTGATGGCAGTTTTGCTTTTTGACGTGGCCGTTTAAGCGAAAATGAGGCTCGTCGCTCCAAAAAATTGGATTAACAGTGCGAAAACGCTCCAAGATCGTTTCACAAATAATTTTACGTAAGTCACTTTCTTTCAGTTCTTGAATGATTTGAATTTTAAAAGGATGCAACTTCAGATTCTTTTTTAAAAATTTCATGAATAATCGCTTTTGGAAGTCCCAGTGAGGCTGCTGTTTTCCGTATTGAAAGTCGCGGATTTTCGCGTAAACTGCTTTCAACCAGTTCAATTTTTTCGGAGGCCCTTGAAAATCTGCTGGGCCATGGCCGCGGGACATTCATGCAGTTGCGCGGAATCTCTGCACCCACGAACAAATTAAATTTACACTCTGAACAAAGTTGTCGACGAGAAATTACGTAAGAATCATTACTCTTAAAAATGTCTCCACAGCGATCGCGTGATGCTCACTCGACCGGTGCAACATCATGACTGACAAATCCGCACAGTCGATAATTCCAACGGCACCACCCTCCCTCTGCACCGTTTAATACTGTTTTGAAATAATCGTTATGAAAAAATATAAATTTGCCACCAAACACCCTGTATATCTTCGAGTTCGACCAGTTCGATACCAGCAGCCGACAAAGAAGAATACACCATGAATCTGGCATGAGCATGGTTGCTTCTTTTGCCAAAGAGCAATTGAATATGACAAATACCTGTGGACATAAAGTGTTATTTTCTAATGCCACCTAATTCTGTGTATGTACGAGTATATCGCTCGTCTAGAGGCAAAACTACTTGATCAAGAGGCAAAACTACAACACTTGAACTACAAGAGAACTACGTACATTCTAACAACAGCGCAAAATGGTGGTGTTATACTCTTGATTTGGCCGATTATGTCGGCTGCTGGAGTCATTGAACTTGTATTGAGTCGTTAAGTAAGCAAAGTGACGATGACTCTTGTCCGTGTTTGTATGTTTTGTCATTTTGCAACTTTGAAAATTCAATCGTTAGCACTTTATTACACAACGTGTTAGCGGTGGCAATGTGAGCTATTTGCTGACTGACAAATAAAACTCACTAAAATACTGATAAAAAATATGAAAACCCTTCATTCTTTCTATTATATGAAAGAACATTTATTTGAATCCAGTAAATGTTAAAATTTTTTATTAGACAACTAACAGAATGGAATTTATTTTCCATGCCGCTACGCATGTTTTCAACATTCTCTATGTCTTTTCTACTAATTTTGTATCAACTGTAAACATCAGCTTTCACTGTATTCAAAGTTGTCATATCAATCATACAAAGCTTTCATTGGCAACAAATGGTTGGCTAAAAATAAAGTGCAAATGATAACAAAAAAAATCAATAACGAAAAAGTTAGAGTGTTGTAAAACTTCGTGCTCACCAAAGAAAAACGCCAGAATATGAAAATGGAAAAATAAATATTCGCGTATTGTATTTGTCTTCAATGTTGGGTTAAAAAGATGATGTTTACAGTCGACAGAAAGAATAGAGAATGCGAACTGATGCCTACAAATTTAATTACTTAATATTAAGAATTGAATTATAGTTCGAAAAACCTTTACACTAGGAGACGGGAAGGAATTGCTACTATACGTTTTAGTCAAGTAAAAAAAAAAAATGAAAAGAAAAAAATCGAAAATCGGTTATTCGACATTCGAAAAACCGCTATTTCTAAAAATTCGACCGTTGTAAGCCCAAAAACCCCGTTCGAATAACCAGTCGAATATCTTCGCCGATTACCATATACCAAACAATATTCTCTGAAAGAAATATCTTGTAGGGCAGTACTTTCGGTTACAGCAGAGCATGTCCAGAACAACAACTTACATCCTCAATTAACCCTACTTGTAAACCTTAATATGACATTACATTTATTTAATGTCTTCAAAAACATTCATCATGCTATTGCATACTAAAACTGCTGGGCAATTCATTAAAATACTTAATTACTTTCGCTTGCGTTTATGTAAGACAACAAACAACGAAAGTTATGATTTTGACAAAATAATGCAACAAATCTACACGGTTAAAGACATTCAAGACATGTAATACAAAATGTCTTTGTAATGAACAAAGGAAAAACAACACAAAAATTAAATAATTTTTTCCGCTTCACAAAAAAAAACAAGTCATTCTAATTTCAACACCTTCTCAAATAGTTGGGTGGGTATTTTTTTATTCGCATTCGCAAAATTACTTTCAATTTGTTCGTTTTTTTTTCAAAAATAAAATAAATAATTGTCTTCACTTACCCCGTAAACCAGGGACCACGAGGCCCGTACAGGAATCGCTTGGCACATTTCCATTTTTTCTTTATGTGACTGCATTTGCGTTTATGCTGCAATGCAGCTGCATTCAAACGTGTCGTTTCTTCAACTTGACGCACTTTCCAAGGTATAACAATTTTTTTCTGCATTTTAAAAAAACCAAAAAAGAAAAATTAAAAATATTTTCAAAATTTTTCAGTGTTAAACTACATTATTTCGGCTTCCTGCTTACTTGAAATTGTGTTCTGTTATCGGTCTGGAATGTGGTGCGCTTTTTCGAAGCAAATTTACATGCCTCATAGCATTCGGCCCAATCGCGATTAATAGGTTCCCAAAGGTTAATTTCCACCTCACGTTGGTAGGAGTCGTAAAGGGGTTGCACCTTTAAATAAATAACAAATTGTTTTTGCGTTTTTAAGGAATAGCGGAAATAAAATAAAATATTTTAAATTAATTTTCATGTTTAAAAAAAATATAAATTTTTTTATTGTTTTTTTTTAAATTAATTTATTGTAGAAATCTTTCGCTTATAAAAGTACTAAATCTTCTGTTGTAAAAAATATATTATATAATTTGATTTTACAACCAATAGTCACGTAGCCACTTCAAAAAAAAAAAAAAGAAATAGTACAGCTGCAGAAAGGCGTAGTCGACGGTACGATACTCTATTAAACACATTGCAGGGATTTGAAAAATGAATTTTATATTTTTGTCTCTACAATTCATTTGATTAAAAACTAGCAGCTCTTTCTTAGCTAATCAATCCATTTTGTTATTTAGGTTTTATAAATTGTGAGTGGAAATTACAGATGCTATTGTATCAAAAGCACTGGTGTTCATTACTACCAATTTGTACTATTGACCACAAAAGTGACAAAGTACGTAGCGGGCTAGAAAATTTTAGTATATAGTAAATTTAGTATATAGTAATCCAAATCAGAGGAAATTTACGAAAATATTTTTTTTTATTCGCAACACATAACGCCCAGAAAAACGTGAAAAGATTTCGAGGAAAAAACAAGACATAAAAATGAATGTATTTCAACTAAGAATATTTTCAAGACGAAGCATATAGGATTATGAATTTTGTACACGCCCATTCACCTTACAGAGCTGTCATACCTTCTCATATTATCTTTAGGACATTATTTTACTTTCTGTCCGGAAACATATTGCTTCTTTTCTCAGCTGTATTCATAAAAGAATCTTACTTCATGTTTTAAATAAAAATTAATTAGTTTTCAGTCTACAAAAGCTAAATTAAAAACTTTTATTCATCAAAAATATTTTGGAATTAGTATACTGGTAATAGCAATATATACCTGCTAATGTTGCACAACAACTGTTCAATTGATGCGTCCAGTCGATTTTTCTAAGTTGGTTTTTATTGTTTCGAAATAAATTACTTGTCTTTTTTTTATAAACATTTTTAAAAAATTTTGTATAAATCCCTAAAATACCTCAGTGAAAGCTCCCAAGACCGGAACCCCCCCGTCACTCTATTTTTCCCCGGTTATGAGAGCTCTCCGCTTACGAGAGAGGTTGAAACAATTTGTTTATAGTAGACTACTTCAATAAGGGCTAGTTCAATTTAATCAGAGTTTAAAAATGTTATTCAGTGTTTAAAATGCTCCAAGCGAAATAACAATAGCTCAGAAAAAATACTACTGTACAATGCTACAGCTTCTAGCAGTTTTATTAACAATAATTTTGCTGTTACTGTGCTGTTGTAAATAAAACTGTAGGGAATTGCTTTGCAACAAAAGAAATATCATAAATACGAGTATTTTGCCTTTGCTGCTGCTGTTTAGATTTTTTTAAATTTGCTTTAAGCATGCTGTTAAAAAATGATTGCAGCATAGAGCAGCGCAGCGTTTGCTCTCATATTTGAAATGTTGGTATTACTGCTATTGTTGTATTTTAAAGACATGCTTCATAGCAACAGTAATAGCATTTATAATATAGAATTTTTTGGTTTCAAAACGACTCTGTTATAGAAATTCTTTGAAGGAACTCCGGTTTTTGGCGAAGGGAGGAGTCCGGAAGAGATGGACATAATTAGCCAGCGAGTGGTAGATAGGTCAACCTCTAAAGGTACTTCTAAAGCGCTAGACTGTGAAATTTCGATAGAGATGAACAATGAAGCATCGCAAGAGGTGGAACTCCGGTGATTATTGACCCATGGAGAAATTCTGAAGAGATGGACAGGAAAACCTAGCAAGGCGTGGACGGGTCAGTCTGCGAAGATACTCCTGAGGAAGAGGTTGAGGCGGTAGCGCATATTGTGTGTGAATGTCAAGCACTGGCTAGCGTAAGGCTTAGGACCACGGTCATGCACTTGTTAAACGTGAATGCCATGGGGAGACTCTGTGATAAGGAATAATACCGTCTGTTACCAGTAGAAAGTCTGAAATCATTACAGACAAAAGTAAAGGCTAGTGCACTAGACTCAATAAAATATGATAGTCGTAAATTACAAATCAATTGCCTGGAATTCGAAGAAAGAAGGCGGCCGGATAGAGACCCATGAAGTAAGCAGTCTGCTGCGATATCCCCACTACATTAATATAACTTGGCTATATCGCACTAAGCGGAAACTGCACTGCTGCTGTTGGTCAAGTTTGTCTCGTAGTACAGTTACCGCTTAGTGCGATATGCTTGGTAAGAATTATTTCCATCGTCATGCTGTCGCGTCGCGCCCCCTAATGCGGTCGTACCATCAATATAAATGCTCCGTGCGATATTCCTGCAACTTTCGTGAAAGTTTGCATTAACGTAATTTCCTGCCTTATAAACGTAGGGTAACCAAAAAGGCTTCAAAAATATTAATAAATACAAAACTAAATTAAATAGCAATAAAACCCGCATTAAACAAAGTAACATACAAATAAGTAATTGAAACCAAAAGTACGAAAAAAGTTGAATCTTATGAAGCCACAAAGCACTTAAAAAATTATTTACACTAAATAAAAAAGAAAATAAATCAATAGTTTAAAAATAAAAATTGTTTACAAAATTGGAAAATTTACCAAATAAAAAATGCATTGTCTAAGAGGAAAATGAGAAAAGCAAGGAAAGAGTAGTAATAAACCGGCAAATCAAGATTTTCGCCATGTTAAATTCAAATAAAAAAAAAACTTTTGTTGTGGAGATCACAAAAGAAAAACAGCAACAAAACACAGTTATGAACATGATCATGACTATCGTGAGCATCATGATCACCTTGAAATAGCAAACGAATTTATTAAATGAAGTAGTAAAATTGTTGCAACTTACTGGCAAAATATGAAATCCCAGCTGAAATACAACATCGATCGCTGCAAGTTCAAGTTCATTAAAGTAAAAAAGCAGGAAATCCTACAAAATTGAGAGGACTGGAGTGAAGAGTTACAAACTAATAATACTTGTTTCATAACACAATCACAATCTTAAAGATGCTACTAAAACTTTCCAGCGCATCTAACAGGAGATCAAAGAAAAAACAAGGCCTTATAAGGGGCCTTTAGTGTGTAGTTGTTTGAATCAAGTTAAGTACGACTGTATAAATTTCTTATTAAAATTATACATTTTTATTTGCAACCTACCCTACTATTTAACTTACGCGATCTTTATTATGATAATTTTTTTGGGTGAAAACGGCGTGACTCTAATATCGAGATCATAAGCATAAGCCTAGTTGTATCAGTCTAATAAAAGAAACAAGAAGGGAATGAAATGTTTTAAATACACATGCAGCGAATTCACGGGAACAGCTTATTTGTTCTTTAACGCTATAAATTTAGGAGTGATAATTGGTCACAAAATATCTGATTAGCTTAATTTGGAAGTTAGTTTTTCTATATCGTTCAATATTTTTCGTGGCATTTTTTAGACAATCGGTATACGCAAAAAAAAAAATATATTCACGACAACCATATTTCGTTCTCTACAACAATACAATTGTTGTGGCAAACATATATTGTTTATATGAAAACATTTTAAAAATTACTTTAGTTGCGATAAGCAAGTTATTGTTTACATTTAATTATTAAATGATTCATAATGATCCATAAAAACTGTAACATGGTTGAGTTAAACAGTAAAATTTTTACTTAAATTCCAACCACAAACAAAGTATTTTAACTTTACAAAAATAATATAATAAAGTTTTCCATACAATTTTCTGAACAGACATAATATGTAACATTCTTTTGTTGTTCAATCAAGGTATGAGAGTGCTGTATAGGGTGACCGATTATTCGACATTTTTCAATAAACAAAAAACTCGCTTTCGGATTTTGAATTCAATTAAAAACCGGTTAAGTGGTTTAAAAAAAATAACATTTCTTTACTTATATTTATTGCCGGGTGAAATACACAGATGAACAAAAGCCATCATTACTCTGTTTCTTCAACGTTTGAACAACTGCCATGAACACAAATGTCTGCCCTAAATGAATAAATTACCTTGTTACTTTCGATCGGCGTTTTGGTTATACTTCTATTGTAACTTCTGTTAGTCCAACTTATTAACAGCATGTTTTCTCTTATCTTTTTATTCCAAAAGCGATATAAATGGCTAATTATACTAAGATCTGGCCATTGAGAAGGAGCTGTAGATGTGTGAGATGAATAGTGTAGATCATTAAGCGAACAATCATGATGTAAAAGTACGTGCACTTGCTGCCAACATTTTTTAACGTTTAGAGATACGTTCTTGGCTTTTAAGTTTTATATCTACGAGATCGCCGATACCACCATGACTCTATAACGACCATGTTTGTTTCTTTTACTAAAGAGCCATTGACAAATAAATGTGTGTTATTCTGTTATAACAACTAATTCTGAATATATCGTTCTGTTTGACGCTTTTTGATCTGAAGACAGGAGAGTATTGCACCACAAGACAATTACATTGTCACCACTGGCGAACACAGAGTAAAGTGGCCCACACAGCACAAGGTGACAATGAGTTTTGTCCGTGTGTGTTTATTGTATCATTTAGAACAAAAAGACATAAAAAGTATAACTTTTAAAATCCAATTTATCATTCCTATTTAAATCGCTAGAACCTTATTGCAGAAGTTAGTATTGGCGGCACTATGAACTTCTTGCTGAGTCCGACAAACAAAATTTACTAAAATACTAAAAAATTCGAAAAGCCTTTACTCTGGACAAAGAATATTTGTACTAAATGTTAAAGCCATGTAAAAAAAAACTAAAAGAAAAAATGTAAAACCGGTTTAAAAAAACCGGTTAATACGTTACTCGAAAAATCGCCATTTGAAAAAAATTTAATTCTGGAAGTCCGAAAAAGCTGTTCGATTAGAATCGTTGATCACCCAAGTGCGGCAGCTTAAGTCGTTAGCGCGTTGACTATCAAGCATTTGATGGCTTTAGTCGCCTGTGTTCATACCCCAGCCGCTAACAATGAATAACCATTTTTTTTTGCAATAATAATATTTATTGCACTTCGATTATGGCTACCTCAACCATGTTTTTGCTTTGAGAGTATATGAAAGGTGTTGGGCAATTCTGAGTGCAGGCACGCCAAACTCATTTTAACTCTTTAGAACCATGCTGTAATATGGTTTATGGTTTACTACTTTAAATTTACCAAAGTGTTATTATTTCAATCGTTACTTTTCTGTCCGATCGATCACAAAAATTCAACAAATTTCTTGACGACAATAAATGTGTGTTTGTTTATTTTTTTTACACATTCGAGAAAAAGATGTCTGTCTACCAAAAAAGTCCTTTCTAATTCATTACTTTTTTTTATCGATGGGTATGCAAAATTCGGATCGCTCTAGAATGATATTATCTGCTCAAATGTGGGTTGCGATAGAGGCAACCCAGCCCAAATACAGCAAGTGGACTTGGCGAAGCCCACTTATTTTCAATAGTGAATTCCTGAGTTTCACGGTTTCCAAGGACGGCACCGAAATTCTTACTAAGACATGGTCATAATATCTTAAAGTTGGTCAATTCTTGTCATATAATTTTCCTATACAAGCGAAATTTCCGAAACATACTCACAGAAACAAGCGTGAAGTAGTTCTGTTTCGCGTGCAACACCATTGAATTTAGCACTTGGCTTTTATAGAAAATAACTAATCAAAATTCCGAGTTATTATAGGTTATAATCGATACAGTATCGCCGTTGAATGCCATCACTCACTCGACGTTAAATACTTTAAGAGGCCCTCGAAAGCTCAATGGAAGACCACAAAACCAACTAAAAGAAAACATTAGTGCTGCTGCACTGCAAGCAGTGGTGATGTCTAAGAGGAAACTAACCAGCATTAAGTAACTAAGCACTCATACTTAATATCAGTCGGCATAAACACAAAACTTTAATACGCTTTAAAAACACTTAAGTGATAAACAACGTGAAACTTAATTCATAGAAGCTAATAGTCCGATGAATGTGGATAATTTTATGATTTCCATTATTTACTCAATTAAAGATGACTAATATGAGTTTGCATGCGCTTAACTGTCATAAATGTACTCAAAGGCATTTAATGTCTTGTCAACAAAACAAGCTTCAAGAGTGTAGTTAGAAGTTTTTATTGTTGGATTCGTACAAACCAAAGAAATTGTTGCTGCTGGGGAATATGTTTTGCAAAGCAATGCGATGTTGTTAATACTACGAAACCAAAACAAAAAATGAATTAAATAAATGCCGGTTCTGCTTCAGCAATTCAAGTGACAATTGTTGTCTTCTTTCGTTTTTGTCGTGTGTGCTGAAGTCTTTCTTTTTTATTCATAAAGTTAAAAAGAGTGGATTGAACCTTTAATAAAAAGACAAATAAAGAAGTTGAAATCAACAAAGTTGATACAGAAATAAAACAACATATAGACGGTGGGACAAAATGGAAAAATTTTAGGGCTGATGTAATAAACTTGTACTTATGAATTTAAAAAAAAAATTTTTTCCACAGCCACAAATGTCCATTCCAGCTTAAATTTTTTCAAAATTGATTCAGACATCTAGGCCACTGTTTCGGCTCGTTGTAGATTCTCCATTTTAAGAAAGCCTCCTTGAACAAACGTTGCTAGTTGTTTCCAGTCAATGTTCTTAAATGAGCAACGTGATATAGTGTCGACTTTGAAATTTTGGGTGTTTAACTGTGCGAAAGGCGGGCAGTAGCATAGGAAAAGTTTCATCGACTCGACATTCCACATACATATTTTGCGCTAATCACTATGCGCACATCTTACAGTACAGACGCGCCAGTAAGCTCATTCAATACACTCACCATCATAGTAAGTTCAGATTTGCTCAGCCTCAGAAACTACCACGTTTTATCCCCATTTCGGTACCTTTGACCTTCATGGATTCAAGAGACTTTCAGACACTTACGGCCATATTCTTGAGCTCTCAGGCCTTAATTGCCAGACCATTGGCTCGTTCGTTTTCGACTACTCTATAGTAACTCGACACTCTACCGTATTACGATCCGGAAGTCGAAAGTATATTTCAGTCACTAGTTCCTCAAGAAAAATTCCCAAACTAATTTGAACGCCTAGCGTGAAACCGTCTGTGAAACAGCAATTTCCCTTGAACATCTGTTCTAAAATTTTTGTCTGGTATCAGGGTCTCAAAGTGATATAACCTTGGTTTCAGGTATCCAGTCCGATATTTCCGAGCAAACATTGGCATAATCACACTTCTATAGAGCTAGTGTGACATGTTCGATTTAAGGGCCCATTTTGAGCCCATGGCCTCCTACATAGCGCTCAACATACATACACGTATGTGGGATTTTCTTACGCTCTTAATTGTGCGGTGCTTCCATCGCATGTTCCTATCCACAATTACGCTTAAGTATTTTATTTTGTCTGCTGATCGAGCTATTCCTTATGATTGATCCAGTCCTTCAACCCCCGGTCAATATTAAACTGGTCCTGAAATTAGATAAGTGCGATGGTCCTCACATTATTGAATGCACTCTCAGTGTTAATGCTGACTGTGAGTGCAACTTCGTAAAAAACCTGTTTTCACTGATGTTCTCGTACCTTTGACATGTGCATCTTGCATAAGCTTCAACATTTCCTCCGAAATCCTGCTTTCAATCAATTCACCTACTATCCGTGCCGGACAAATTCCTTCCGACCCGCTGCCTTAAGAATAAAAAACACCGTACAGCGTTCTTAACCATTCTAACTGTAATGATAGGGCCATTGTGCATCAACTTTCTATCCTGTTGATGTGCCTCCGTCGGTCTAACCACACCAGTTGGAAAGTGAGTTGTCATCAGAAACCTAAAGGTTTCCTCCATTGTTCGTCCACCAAATATTCAGACTGGGTGTGAGTTTTGGATAGGAACTTCTCTAACTTAGACACCTCAGTAACACTGTAGACCTGCTTGCGTTATAGGATGCAGGAACTACGTTTAGCAGCTCTTATGATCTTCTTATAGTAATCGTCTCTTATAGTAATCGTCCCAGTATATGCACTGTTAAATTTTTGCGTCGAGGATTAGAAATATATTTCGTAAGACAATTTATTTGAACAATGAGAAGAGGAGTCTCTAGAACTAGAAAGAATTTTGAAACAGTGCGACATTGCGAGGGCAGATCGCGGATGATCCAACAGAATAACTTGAATATACTATACAATCAGGCATTCTTCCGTGGAGATAAAATGATTGGAAAGTCGCTTATTTTACAACAATCCAATGGCCCTAGTCATGAAGGACGTTTAAGAGACGCTAAGGTGAAAATATTTAACAAACCCCGATGTAAAGGTCATTGAAAACATATAAAAGCTTGTATAACAGGAAACTCGGTATAGGTTAGGTGATGAAACAATTTTGGACATACGTTGGCACTAGATATGCCGAAACGACTTCTTAAAGTAATTTCAAGTAATGCGGAATTCATACATATTTAACTGATATTTTTAAGTTTGCTTTAGATTTTTTAGGATTTTTTGCTTTGATATTAATTGCTCATTTGGTCAAAATCTCAACGCTCTATGCAGAGAAGAAAATTGTATTGCTTGATACTCTTTATTTACAAACTACATACGAGTACAACACTCTTGTGTCTAGTTTGCATATCGACTTGTATCTAAAACCTAAATAGTAATTGTTAAGAAAACTTTCAAAGATGGATGAAAGACTCATTTTTACTATCGTTAAAATCAACATTCATACTAGGGTGATCCACGAAGCTATTTGACTGGTTATTCGACCGGTTTTATGGGGCTTAAAGAGGTCAAGTTTTTTGAAATACCTAACAACCCGGTTCTTTGCTTTGAAAAACCCGGTTTTAGATTGTTTACTCGACTAAAATTTATTGGACTTATTCTCCCACTGCATAGGCTTTTCATATTTTATAGTATTTTACTGAATTTTATGTGCCAGAGTAAGCAAAAAGTTTACAGTGTCACCAATACCAAATAATACAATAAAGTGCTAACGAATTAAATAGAGATGATAAATTGGATTTCAAAAATTATAATTTTTATATCTATTTGTACCAAATGACACAATAAACACACACGGACAAAAGTCATTGTCACTTTACATGATCGGAGTTTAAACAACTTTTTTTTAAATACAAGCAGCCGACATAATGTTGCTCACATCATAAGAATAGGACCACCATGTTGGCCTATGGTCAGAACGTAGTTCTCTGAGAGTGCATTACTCTCCTACCTCCAGACCAAAACACGGCCAACCGAACAGGATTAGTTGTCATTACAGAAAAACCTTTTCTCCCCACAGGTATTTGTCGAATTTAATAGTTCTTTAACAAATGAAACAAGCCCGAGCGTGCTGGATTCATGGTTTAGGGTTGGGTCGGCTGCTAATATCGGCGCCGTCGGAGATATATAAAACAAAGTAGACAGATATGTATTTTTATAGATTCTAAATGAAAATGTGGCAGCAAGTGTATGTAAGTTTGGCATTGATCGGCATATATACAACAGATATTGTTCGCTTATTGATCACGTCCTTACACGTCCTTCCCAATGCCCCGATCTTAATACAATTTTCCATTTATGTCTTTATTAAAACAAAGAGATAAGAAAACAACATAAAAAGTTAAAAAATTAGAAGAAAAGAAGTTACAATGGGAGGAGAATAAGCAAAAAGTGGATCGAGAGTGACAAGGTAATTCTCAACAAAACCGATTGTAAGCGGTTTTTAAGACTAAAGGAAAACAAACCAATAATAACAACCCCACTGTAAGTGACGAACACTTTTGTGCAAATAAAATTCGAACTACTTTTATTTTTTGTTATTTATTTTTAAGCAAGTTAGTATGAAGTAAGAATTTTTGACAATTGACAGTAAATAAATAAATTGAGAATTCTTGAATTTTGCGCTTGGATAAATTTGTGACACTGCCATTTCCTTCAACGTTAAAAAAGAAAAGTTACGATGACTTTTGTCCATGTCTTTGCTTTAACCAGCAATAAATATATAGTAAATAAACAAAAATTAAAGTTTTTTCTTAAAACCGAAACCGAATTTTTTAAATTCCAAATATTCGAACTATATGAAAAACCGGTTTTTTAGAATATGTCGAATGAACGACCTCCCTACTACATACATACATATGCACATATCTATACGCTAAGCAACTATGCATGTAATGTAGTTTTCTTTCTGCTTCGACAAATTTGTTTAATTTTTTCAATATACAAACCCACAGTGCACATGCAGTCGGTTTGTTTTGATTTGTTTTAGTTTTAAAATAGAAATAAAAAAATACCAAACAGCATGAACACGAACACACATACAATTTCTCATGGTGGCTTCTGCTAGTTGAAGGTGCTAGCTACCATCATCTAACCATTTGCAGTAAATTAAATTTATGTTTTATTTTTCGTTTTGGTTTATGTGCGATTTGCTGTGATAGTATCGCGGCGCTAGTGCGCTTACAAGCTTTTTTTTTTTTTGAAAGAAATTTTTATAAAACAAGATCTCTTTCTTGGCAAACAGTTTAGTCGGGAAAAGAAAGTTCAACGAAATGTTTGTACAACAAATACGCTACAAAAGCTGGGATTACAGAAAATAAAATATAACAAAATATTGTGGCAAAATTAAAACAATTTTTTGAGTTAAAATAAGAATAAAAAATATGGCCAACAAGGAAACTTATAGAACAATAAACAAACTATGGTTGCTTAACTACTGCACTATTATAGTAAGTTTGGATGCAACAATGAGTTACTAAGTATTACAATTCATAAGTGTTACAAATAAAACGCATTACAACATACGAGTACTTACAACATACAACACACACACAGACAGACACCCTTAGAAAACTGCGAAAAAAATATAATAAAACGTGTAATGGTATTGTTTAACAACTGAAAGAAAATAACTAGCCGCTAATTGCATAAAGTGATCATGTAGCATAAAACATATTATTTTATAATGAGGCCCAAAATAATTGAAATACTTCTGCATTATGCGCCGCATATCGATTACAACACTGCGGGTGAAGTGCCATTAAATAAATAAAAATAAAACCAATTGGCAAAATTACCATAAAACAAGAAAATCAATATAAAGAGTTACCTTAAGTAAACTGGAAAGGAAATAAATAAACAAGCCAGTGCCTTGTGGAATTTTCCAAGTGAAAGTGATATAACAAACGTATGTAACAGTTGTGGCAGAGAACAAGTTTAAACTTGTGCTGATTTCAATCAAAGTGTTACAATAAAGTGAAAATTAAAATAAATAATTAAAAATGCAACGTGCATAAATAATAATAAAGTGCAAAAGAAAAACTTTCAATTTAGAAATTAGTTTTACATGGCATAAATTGCAATTAAAAAGATTTCAAAAATAAAAAAAAATTAAAAAGAGGACATTTTAATGATGGCACTTTACTCGTAATATGGAATGGGCGTTTTAATTAAAATATCGAATATTAAACCGGTTATAGGAAGACTACTCAATTTATCAGATGTACAGTTTTGAATTGAAACAATATCAGGGCGATCGATTATACGACATTTTCAAAAAACCGGTTTTTGAATAGGTCGAATATTTGAAATATTATTTTCAAAGAAAATTTTAACATTTTTTTATATCTTTGATTTGTTTTCCTTTAGACTTAAGAACCCCTAACAATCGGTTCTGCCTACAATTACTTTGTCACTTTCAAGCCAATTTTTGTCTGTTCTTCCGCTGCAACTTCTTTTAGTATTATTATTTAACTCCTCATGGTGTTTCCTTATCTGTAGGCCCAAAAAATAGCATAAATTGTTAATGTTATGAAGATCGAGGCATTGAGAACTAGTTGAAGAGATGAATAGTGTAGATCACTACGCGAACAATATCTGCTGTATGCTTAATGACCAGATACCTACTGAATATAAATGTTTAGAAATATGTTCCTTCGAATTATGTTTTTTTTTATCACAACCATGTTTGCTTAATTTGCTAAAGAAATACAACAACTGCATTTGTGAGCAAAGTGTTATTCTGCAATGAGGACTAATTGCGTGTATATCGTTCGTTTTAATGTGTTATGGTCTGCAGGCAGCAGAGTATTGCACTACACAAACATGGTAATCCTATAATCTTGATGTGGGCCATCGACTGCTGGTGTCGGCGAATTGGTGTTTATAGGCGCAACAGTTCTTCAATCGTAGATTGACGATGACTTTTGTCCCTGCGTATACATATGTTCTAATAAGTACAACTTTGAAAATCAAAATTATCATCCCTATTCAAATCGCTAGCGCTGTATTGTACAAGATGGTGTTGGTGGTATTGTCAACTTTTTCCCTAAAATACTGGCGCCCGAAATAATTGATAATCATAGCTCAATGACCCTCACCGCTGACGGCAATATTCACCGAATATTACACTTTACAGCAGCAATTCCATACTGTTGGAAGTCTTTGCTGTAAATCCAATTAGTTGACCGAATGTACGATTGTGTCGATCGTAAAATGGACATAGCGCACGGTAACATCTCCGAACTCAACTACGATTTTCGAAATAAATTTGCACAATTTCCAAGGGCTTTTTCTGGCGTTAGTTTATTTATGATAAAATGTCAAACCAAACTTAGCACAAATGATAATAGAGTTGCCAGATCTGAATACTTTATAAAAATTCAATCCCAAACGGTAAATAGAAACTTTGAAAAACTTCCCTTATAAGGTGGCCCAAGCTAAATGACTCCATTTGCAGATGGAATAACTTTTGTAAATGGCATCGATTATCAGCTCATTTATAAAATAAACACGATTAGAAATTATGTGAAAAAAACTAATTCGCCTGCAATTTTGGTACAGTATGAATTTTGTCGTCGTTTTCCTGGTCGTCCGACGCCCACTGTCCAAGCGTTTCGGCGTTTACCTACTCGACTTGAAGAGATTGGATCAGCAGGAGAATAAACGCACAAGGGAAGGTCTCGAACTGCTCATTCGGTCCATTATATTTTGCGAACAACGCAGGCCTAACAATTACTGTACTTGATAAGTGATACGAATTCACGAGATCTTAATGCAATAAAAAATGGAATGGGTTTTTAAGAAAAGTATAGGAAGGCGGTAAGCAATAAAGCATACCTGGATCTTCACCATTCAGATAATAGCTGTCGCACCCCTTGACACAAACAATTTATCACGAATACCAAGGTATATATTGGCGGCTGCATTACGGATAAAACTATACAGCTTAGTTCATGCAATCGCTACTGAAAGGGCTGAAATCAATATTAATCTTTTAAAACGATTACGCGCATAATTTATTCTGGAAGAAATTGGAAGAGCTCAAACGAGACTAAGTTGAAAAATATAGTGCTTTTTTGAATATAAGGAATTTTTGTCGCATTATCGATATTTTGGGACCCATAAATTAGTGAAGTATTTTAAATATTTTCAACATTATTCCTATTTGATTCTTACTCGCTTATCTAATTCTCTTCCATTGCTCTTTCTAATTGAAATGGCCGCATGGAAAAGCTTAAAAAACGTAATTTACAATGTCCTAGACAAAAATCAATCTACTACTGCAGGAATAAACATCGATGTCATGTTCATAGCGAACTTGTGCAATAAAATTCGTAATTTTTCCGTGGAAGCTACAAACTTTTTGATTTTACGTTGATTTTACGTGGAAGTGAACACTTAAATGATAAATGTTTTAAACAAAGACTATTCAAAACCACAGTGCATTTTTACAGTGGGTAATATGCATACGGTATAGAATTGCCTAGAGAGTATTAAATAAAAACTCTCTTAAATACCCAAATTTGTCTACATCGTTTTTAAATAAATATAACTACAGCTTTCTTTTGTATGGTGATCAGGCGCGCATCCAGCATGAGCTTTTGGGGGAAAAGCAAACAAAAAATTCTTAAATTTTTCCCAACTTTTTATTTAGGAAAATGATAATTGTTAACAGTTTTGGAGGGGATCTACGCTTGATGGTGACATACACTGACATATTTGTAATACAAACCAACCTCATAAAATGAACGGTTAAGCACGTTTTAAGTTTAGACTTATTTCTGGCAAGTTGAATTTTGAGCTTTCCTATCTTCAAAGTCTTATGGTAGAATTTTATGACAAATGTTTTTATAGGACATTCCCAGCCGCTTTATTGCTGTTTAAGTGCAGTTTTTGTCCCTTTTTCTAGCAAAGGACAAAAAAAAAACCCAAGCAGATTTGATTTTATTGTATTAGCACTGTTACAAAGTTAAATAAATTTCTAAAAATCGTTTCAAGAATTCCTCCCGAAAAGGAATAAAATTTCTAGAGTTGGAAAATTTTTTTCAAGTTTGGATTTTTTACTAACTTTTCGAACCATTCAAGATTCTGCTAAAGTAAATAAAACCAAGTTTATGGCGAATAACTGCAAGGTCTCAAAATATTTTACATTTCATTAGTTAACTAAATAAATAAATTTACATGTGATTCTTGATTTGATATTCCGACAGGGTGTTTTGATGTAGAATTTTGGAACGAATTTCCGTCATCCCTTGTCAAGTTTGGTTTGGAGACAAACCGGTTTCGGCTATGTGCCATCTTCAGTGTCATTTTTCGTTCTGAGAAGTTTGTATCAATTTGTTAGTGTTTTATTGTTTGTCAGGTATCTATTGGTCATGTGAGCTCTGTAAAGCGTGAGCATCTGTAAGGTGTGAGCAGGTAGCAGGTAACGCTTGTATGTCGGGTGTTTAGTATGGATTGGTAGATGGCTTTATGGCTTTGTATAGCATCAGAATTTGTGTTTTCGGATGGCAGGTAGATGTTATAGGTATTTTTTTTTTCTTCCACGTAGCTGCCTGTAATTGGGACCTGGTGTTTTTGTATAGATTAGACTATTGTGACTACTATTTTATTGCATCATAATTTGTGGTGGGGGCTTTGTTTTTAATTCTTTATAGTGTTTTTTGTTGGGGTTGAAAGAAGTCAGTGATTATTGGATTATGAATTTGTTTATTATTTTTTTAATGTGTTTTTATTGTTTTTGGAGCGTCTTGTTCGTTATTTTTGTTGTGTGTCTTGTAGATTAATTTTAGAGGTTCGAATATAACGTCTGAATCGGAGTTTGTTTGTTCGTTTATGATGCGTCCGTCAAATGTCTTATGTTTATATATTTCCATGTTTTCTAGGATGTTTAGTCGTCGTCCTTTACTCTGTGTGTGTGGTAGTTGTACCGTTTTCCTAATATGAGCTGGATTACATTTGTTGTTGAACATGTGGTTCGCGAAGTTAGATTCTGGTGTCGAGCCGGGATTACGCATCTTCTTGTTATAGTCTCTTATATGTTCACGAAATCTTGTTTTTATTTTACATGTTTCATTTTTAAAATTAATTTTTCAAAATCAGGAACTTATTAAAAACATACACATCTATTTATATTTCTAGGTAATTATCACTCTACATTTAAGCCTCACCTTAGCTACTGAAACCAAAGAAGAAACTCCACAAAATGTTACTTCAATCGAAAATAATTCAACATTTCAAACCCCCGTAGCAGAACCACTTATACGTTTTCGAAGACAACCGCCACGTACTATTGTCAAACGCATAGTTCGACCAAAACGTTATAAAATGAAACGGGTTAAAAGACCAAAAATAAAATACAGTTTTGCAGAACCACCGCCAACATATTACAGTCGAAAACCGTTTAATATTAAGAAACCCACATTTGATACTTCAATATTTGAAGATTTTTCTCACATGAATGTGGAATCGGCAGATTTTGATTTGCCACCCTCCAGCTACGAGGCTCAATCAATGGATTTGGACTTGTATAAACATTATGAGCCCGCAATAGAGGCGGCTTCTTACAAGGAGATACAGAAGCCATCTTTTTATACTTATGATGAACCTGAGAGCACTTATAAGGAACCATCTTACACAGAAATATCGAAATCGCCTTCCTATACGTATAGTGCAGTTGAAACCAGCAAGCCAACAGTTACATATTCTTATGCATCCACTAAGCCACGAAAGCCTCATACTAAATATGGAGTGCCTACGGAGCTTGTCTATAGCACTGGCTACGATAATAAGTATACATATGATGCACCAGCCAGTAAACCAGCTTATACTGAAGTGGTGGAAAATCCCTTCTATGACGTGCAGGGCAAACATGAATATTCATATAAAAAGCCATTTAAAGAAACACCACGTATACCAGCCACTAGGTACGGTGTGCCAGATGTGCATATACCAGCAACTGGCTCAATTGACTACAATAAATATTCAGTAGTTGAACAGAAGCCACCTTATGCAAGTCATGCACCGACTAAAATAGACACATATCATTTTGCTGAACCACCTGAGCCAGAACCAAGTGTTGATATAACATATTCTCCATCTTACGAAATTAATATACCATCTCCACAAGAATCTCATTATTCTGAGGGAAAATATGGTGCTGGACGTCAACCACAAGCACAATACCCACCACATGCTCAACATCCACCACCTGCACAACATGCACCTCCCTCACAACATCCGCCATCTAATTATGATGAACCCAGATACCAAGAGCAACCCCAATATGAAGAACCTCCACAACAATATCAACCATCTACACACTATCAGCCAACAAATAGCTACGAAAGACCACCACAGGAACATTATGAAGATACTGCCCCATCCCATCAAGACGTTTCAGACACTAATCAACCAGCTAGTTATCAACCAGCACCAGCAAGCCATCAGACTATAGATACATATATACCACCATCCCAAGATCTACCGATCAATGTTAATCACAAACAACCTTCGTATGATTTTCCAAAATCGAGCTATGAAGTTCCCATTTATGATCCCATACCATTTGATGCCTCTAACCAACAAGAACGAGAAGTGTATCCACCTCAAATATTTGATCAATCTAACAGGCTCCCATCTACCAAGCAATCACAGGCACCACCCAATTATCCACCCGAACAAGGATCAGCTTTAGAAGAATCATTACCAAACGATGTACAGTCTTCATCAGATACTAATTTCCAAACGAACGCAAAAAGACCACAATCGCCTATAAATCACTTGCGTCGAACTCGCAAAAGGAAACGTACCAACAAAAATACATCAACCACCGTGTCTACAACAATACATATTTTGGATGTACCCGAGCTTGAAGAAGCTTTCGATAAGGAAAATCGAAATAAATATGTTAATAGCCGAGAACCTGATGCCAACGAATCGCAAAAGTTTGAAAGTATTAACAAGCAGAATAACCTCAATGACAATTACAGCAAGGGACCATGGAATCCTATGAAAATACGTACAGCACCCATTATCTTCAAGTCAACACCCAGCACCATTTCGACTATTAACACATTGGGTACGAAAAATAAACGTTAGCATTATAAACAACAAAGAACAGCCACAACCACAACTACTACCACGACAACAGAAGCACCAACTAAAGTTGAAATTATATCCATAGAAAAATCAAGATCAAAGACGTATTTTGATGGTGTTGTCTCAACGCCGAGAATCTATAATACAAATCTTTTCAGAAATCGTTTTCGTTTCGACAATACAAGTACTTCTACCACACCGCTACCACATGTGAAAGCCCCACATGAAACTAACTTTTCTAAGCGAACAACAAAAAATATATTCGATACAACTATTTTTAAGAGCCCCCTTAATGATAGCGATGATGTCCATCGTAATTTGCCGAAAAATCATAAACTATTTTAAGTGGCTATTGCCAAAGCGTTAAAGATTTTTTTTTATTTCTATTTATTAATTATTTTTACATTTTATGTTTTATTGTGTTGAAATAAATTTAAAAAAAAAAAAA
Organism: Phania funesta; assembly: GCA_963932375.1. NCBI lineage: Eukaryota > Metazoa > Arthropoda > Insecta > Diptera > Tachinidae > Phania > Phania funesta. Next base: position 74,837,704 of record OZ010656.1, read on the forward strand.
CATAAATTTTGTAAAATAAAATTTTTGCGCTTTTGTGCGATTTTTAAGAGAACGAAAATTTGGAAAAATAATACAAAAGAATTGTAGAGCAAAAACTTAAGCGAATTATTTTATTATAATTGTCTTAGGAGACGAGTGTCCGCACTTCCAGATCTTAACCCTTAAATGCCTGAATTTGAAATACGATTTTAAACTGCGGCAATAATTTTTGTTCTAGTATAATTATCCGCTGAAAATTACGAATTTGATTTCAAATTTGAAAAAAATGCTCCTGTACAGCTCCAGGACCTGAACAAGGATGACCGTCTGTAGACGGTCTTAGGCGCTTAGGGATTTTTTTCAGAAACAAATAAACACGATAGTTGATTAGAAATTTTTAGCTTTATTTTTAATTGTTCCTTTAAAAATAAATAAAATGTTTAAAACAAATGTATTACTGATCTGAATGATATTCCGTGAAACAGTTTTTATTTTTGGAAAAACATAAGTGCACGTTGCACTTAGTGCAAAACGTATGTGTGTCGGATTTGTTGGACAATTTGCAAGATTTCTTGGAACCCCATTGTGGAATGTGACTTATGTTGTCGAATCTTATACCGGCCACAGGATGAATGGCTTTCTTTCCAACAAGAAAGCTACAACTTGGCTCATCAGCCAATGACGGTCGACCAACTCTTTTGCAATGCTCGAGCGGAACTCATACATTGTCATATCTTTTTGCATTTCATCATTATCAGGGTTCTGTTTTTTGTCGGTGTTAACTCTTCGATACAATATAAAGGCGTTTGTTATGGTCATATCAAGCAGATGATAAAATATTCTGGTGGCCATGTCCTGCGTTTTGATCTTCAGTCCATTGCGGCCCATATAGGAGTCCATTAAGTCTACGCCTCCCATATGGGCATTACGGATGATCGTTGGGCAATCAATTTCTTCGTAGGTTTTTTGCTTCCGGTTGTAACGTCCAGTTTTAGAAGACTGATTGACTAAACTGCTTCTGTTGAAAGGTTTCGTACCAACGTAAGTTGAACAAAGCTTAACATTTTTAGTATCTTTCCACAATACTGTTTCAATATCGACACCATAGGCGGAACCAACGAATTCTGTAGAATAACCTCTTGGTGCTTTCTTGAGTTCAGCTTTGTCTGTCGGAAGTTTACAGTTTGGAATACGATTTGCGCTCACAGTTCCAAGACTATAAATTCCACGTGCTCTTAGGTACACCATAAGGGGCAGGGACGTATAAAAATTATCGAAATATATAATGTGGTTTTTAAAATTTGGGACTCTCTGCGACAACCTAACAATAGTTTGAAGAAAGGAGACACTTCATAGAAATTACAGTGTTTTAAATTGTTACCTTATAACAACGTTTCCTGTTGAGCCAATATCTGGTGTGTCGTTCAAAACATCATCCTCGTTTTTAGCGCCAGTATATATTTCGAACCTATACGAATAGCATTGGGTGTCGCACAACACAAAGAACTTTACACCCCACGGGTGCGGCTTGTCTGGTAAGTATTGGCATAATAAAGACATAAATATGAGTACCCCAATATATTGCCGAACGCCACACGAATCGAGTTTAAACTGTGTGCTGACATTTTCCTTTACTGCAGCTCGATTTGTTTCTAAACTGATGAGATTAAGTAGCTCATCAGTGAAGAAATAAGAAAAATAATTTACTGGGGTTTTTAATTTTAACACTTCGGACGGTAAGTCAATTTTTCCCCGAAAAGCTACCTCTTTTACGTGCAGCTGCATAAACGTTTTACGCCATATAATGCTCTTGAACTCCAAAGAGTCTTTTATAATATCCGACAAGGCTAAAATATACATATGTAAGTCGTATACATATTTGTTTTACAGATACAGACGATTGTATGTACTTACAACGGCCTGTGAACCCGCCTGATGATGGTACTGCTTGCGGTCCCGAAACTTCAAAAATTGGTTATGGTGATCGTGCTCTTTTGTGGGCTTTCAACGAAGTTGTCACCGTTTGTTTTTCAAATATTGAAGTCATATCTTCCGACTCAGCGCTGATAGTATTCAAACTACAATTACTTGCGTTAATTGATAAGCTTACTGTATTTGTAAGCAACGAGGAGTCCAATACTTTCAAGCAGTCGTCTATCATATCATCATCTTCCGGCATAATTTCATCGCAATTATAATCAGGATCCTCGACACTATCATCCAAGTCTTCAAAATCTTCATCATCATCTGTTATTGAGTCCATAAAATCTTCAATTTCTTTGTCACTCAATGAAGAAAGTTTAATTTTTCTTCCTGTACGGGACAACCGATTTTCTATTTTTTCTGCTGACATCTTTTCCGACGACAATCCCTTATTTTCTGTTAATTATTTGTTAAAAGACAAGGTGCAATATCGATTATTTCTTACTCCGGTGAAAATACGTTACAAAAAATTTTGTTCACTTAACTCACTAAGACCGTCTACAGACGGTGTTCACATAAATCGCAATTGAAACAAAATCATTGTTTTATTTACACTAATAGCTATATTATGCTAAGATAAACATTTGAAATACCGCAAAAATTCTGCTTTTAATTCAATCACTGGAAGTTATTATTTTTTTATTTTAATTCTTACTTGAAACACAATTATGTAATTTCTCAACCACTTTGTAATAAAACTCTGACTAGAATGATTTTTTCTGTCAATCTACTTAACTCATCATATTTCAACAGGTGCCGTTATTCTAGGAACTGTATACACACTTAAACTATTCAGATCGCATGAGCATTAAGTATGCTGATTTTGCTTAAAAGCGTTTTTTCTGATGACCGTCTGTAGACGGTCTTAGTTGCTTAAGGGTTAAATACAAATCAAAGCGGATACGAGCGAAATCAAAGAACGCACTTTTCTTCAAAGTATTTTTTCACGCTGAATAGCGCACATATCGACAATATATAAAATTATGTAGTTTTAGTTATACAAAATATTTTTATTATAAAATTCTTAAGGAATGTTCTGCCAGGAGCTCCAGCTCGGTCTTATGGCAGCGATCAATTATAATCTGCTGTGTTGTCAAAGCGATCTTTCAAAAATATTCATTGAATATTTAATTTTAACTGTTTTTTTATGTGCCCTCCTTGTTTTTCTATTTGTTTTTATATGCAAGCGAGACTAATAAGATAGGTTCAAATATGGGAGTCAAACCGAAGTTGCTTTAATTTGACAATGTACATATGTATGTACATACCTTTCTAATCAACCTTAAACACATATAATAAAGCTGATAGTCTTTTTTATTTAGTTCAAGGTGCGACAAAAAATCATAAACATAAAAAATACGCATATTTTTCTACAGTTCTACAGAGGGAATAATTAATAATGTAGCCAAAAAAAATCACCAAGATCGTTATATACCGCCGCCAAATGTGTGACTTAAAACGAACAAAACCTTCTCAACACCAAGATGTTCACACAACAATTAATACAGGCTAGTAGTCTCAGCCCCACGTTATATCAAATGGCGGTCTTGGCTTATCGTTCCTTGCATGGTATCAATATTAATCTGGCGAAGCAATACTTTTGGACAGACTTTTCGGTGTTCGTCTACGTGAAAATGATTTTATCTTCAAGGATCATCAGGAAACACACCAAGCTTTATTATTCCGATGTCAAGTTGGGCGTAGGTTGTGCAATGTTGCACAAAATTTAAAAGACCACCCTCGTAAGAATTCTCTTTTTGTGATTTGTAGAAGACAATCTAAGGCTAAGGAGTACTGTAGTCCAAACTTTTATTATTATTTGCTTGAGAAGACGCAAGTGTGAAATCAATTACTCTTATTTTGCAAAGAAGGTTTATAGAGTCTGTTTTTTAACGGAGTTTTTTAAAATTTTAATATCAACTTACAAGAATTAGATCTTTGTTTTCATATTGCAGTAAGTTTTTGAACTAAAATATAGTTTACGGTTTTGATCATGTTTAGTTTCGAATTCTTTTAAGTCACAGTATCAAACCAAGTGGAATGAAGTGGGCACATGTTTGGCCATGCCCTTTAACCTAAAATTTTATTCTTAACTTAACTTTTTTATTATGTATTCTAAAAAATTATCGTATTATATAAATAATTCTTAACCGAAAGAATAAAACTCACTTAAGACTGAATGCAATTAATCATTGATTAAAAAAATGTGATTAAAAAATTAGGGAAAACGTCCCTAAAAATATATTAACGGCCCTATTCATAAAAGAATTTTATTTTAGGTTTTAAGTACGCATTAGGTAAAAAACACTTTAAGGCTATTGGACCTTTAATAAGAAAACGTATTCATAAACAGGTTGTAGGAAATATATAATTTTTTGATTTTTTCAGGATAATGTTGCACAAAAATGTCTCATCTGATCCGGGCATTCAACTCTATAAGGAGCATTTGAAGGTTTCAAAATAAAGTAATTTTTGTTCATTTTTTGTATAAAAATTGTTGTATTAAGTAAAATTAACAAAAATAAAGTGAATAACCCAAAATTCACACGACTTATTTTTCTAAGGGATGAAAATTGTATTCGAATAACGTGCCTATTGTAATTTTTTGATTGCATATACATCACTAAAATGATATTTATATTTAGATTGATTTTTTTTATTAATTTTATGCAAAACCAATAAATAAATTAAAATTCGGAAGGTTCAAAAATATAAAGTTGAAAAAAATTAAAATGGAGAAGATTCAAAAAATTAAAATTTTAACTTATTGAACATTTATTGTAGGTGCGTACGCGTACTTTAAACCTACAATAAAAATGTTCTTAATAATCGCTATTGAATACAATTTTGCGGCCGTAATAATATAAATCCCTAACAACCACTGAAATAATTATATATAATGTCAATACATAATGCATACATAGGTTCTTCAAAAACAAAGAAAAAAGAAATACTTACAATTCTTTCAATAAAATTCTTCCACTTCTTACTCGTACTGTACATTTGAAAATCATTAAAAAATACTGGACCTGAAGAGGTAGGCGGTAAGTCGGGTAAAATGGAATCCAAATTAAAAGCATTCCGGCATTTGTCTATTAAAGCTTTCATGACCGGCATGAGAAAAGAATATTCTTCGGGATTGCCAACTTGAATAAAAAGAAACAATATTTAATTATGTGCGCATTCTTCAAAAAAAGAAATTGCCCACATCTTCTTACCTTCAATGGCATTATCTAAAGCCTTGTTTATGGAAAACAGCAGATAAGCCAACTCGCTGGGATTTTCGGTTGTACGACATTGTAGTATTGCGTGCAGTTTAGCAGTGGCCATGGCTACTACGCCCGGATTAGGATGATGGGAACACTTTAAAAGTAAGCCCAAGCATAAACGTATCATATCAGACCAATCATCTGAAGAATCCGATTGAAAGATCATTAAAGCATCAAGTAAAGCCAAAACGCCATCCAACAATTTTGTGGAACATTTTTTTGATTCATCTTCATTGGAGCCCAAAACCACTAAATCGTATATCATACGTAAAATGTGGGAAGCGTTCTGTAAAGAAGAAGTGCAAAAACTTTTTCAAAATAATAGAAAAAGAACGATAAAAAATTTATGTTTCCCAATACCTATTTTATATAGAAACGGTAATGTTTTCGAAATATTTGATTAAAGTCCACCACTTTCTCCAAGATTTTAATTAAGACCTTTAAAGTGTTGCACTTACCTCTTGATTTATCAATGTCTGGTTGCCATGTTCGGCTAAATCGAACAATGAAGCCTGTACAGCCATTTCCAAAATGCGCAATCTCAACGACAAATGAGAGGCCATTAACTCATTATTTAAAGCCAACAGATTGATGCAGCCCAACACTTGACCTCTTTCCTTCCAACACTCTGGATGATCGTTGGGTACTCCACGCCAGAAAACGGTAAACAAAACATTTGACACCAAGTATACCAATTGCTCCTCACTATCAACATCAGCCTCAGAGGAAAATTCTAAATTACTTTCAATTGAATCACCCTTTTTGGCTGCACTTTTAGGTGATTGTAATGAACTGTCGGAACTTGTTGAATTGGCCTGTTCTTTCAAAGAGCTAGAGTCTATATTTTCGGTTGAAGAGCCCAAGGTCAAGGACTCGAAAGTGTCTTGCAAATCATGCGTAGTTTGTCTTATGACAGAAAATACAGAAGACACATTTTCAACTACAACGCCCGACACGGATTCAGCAAGTTCTTTAAATTCCGATTCTAAAACGGTGGCAGCCTCCGAAACGCTGGCATGTATTTCATTAAGTATCAAACCTCCCTCACCATGTTCGTTATGATCTAGTGTCATCTGTTGTTCACAGAAGTTGATAAGATCACCTTGATTATCGAACTTGTTTTCATGTTCTAACAGTACATCCAAATTTATGCCAAAACTTTTGCGTTTTTCTTCATCGGGTTTGACATTTTCAATGGGCCTACGAATAAGTAGACGAGCAATAGATTCTTGCCAACCCGGTTGTTTAGCTATGGCCTGAGGTGAGTTTTGTTTGGTAAAGGTGCATTGCAACAAACGTTTAGCCACCTCTAATTTTATGGACAAATCACACGAACTGACATGATGAACCAAAAATATTAAGCCGCAATAGTCTACCTCAGAGTTTAACATTTCGTCGAGCATGTGAAACAATATCGTCGAACTCAACTGCATGGGTATGGTATAAGAAAATAGACCTGGGAATAGTGAAGCATCGTTGGTAGCATCATGTAAACGCATGATTTGCTTGTACTTCGTATGAACACGTGACGTGGCCAAAAGGCTGCTTATGAACTGAAAAAGGAAAGTTTAGGTAAAGTTATAAATTAATATTTTTTTTTAATTGTTAAGTAATTTCAATCCTTAGGCATGAGTTCGTTTTTTCTTTCTATTCAGAAAGAGAATTATTTATTTAATATGGACAACCTTTTTGAAAACAGTAAAAGTTTTAATTCTATTAGACATCTAGCTGAATGGAATGCATTTTCTATGCCGCTACGCACGTTATCAACATTCTTCGTGTCTTATCTACAAATTGTGTGTCTAAACAACTTCTATTTATACCAACATTTAAGACAAAACGAACTCATGCCTAAGGATTGAAATTACTTAACAATTAATAATATTTGTAGTTCGGAAAAAACAATAAAAAGGAAATATTTTTTTTTTTTTTTTGTATAGAAAAGACTTTTTACAACAAAGTTACATTTTCACCAAAAAAAAAATTATTTTCAAATTATTTTTATTTTTAGAAAATGTATCAAAAAAGTTACAAGTTTAAATGAGTTTTAATTAATGTAATTTAAACGTGCTAATTTCCCAAGTAGTCAAGCAGGATAAGCAGGAAACAACAAACAACCGCAATTTTTAAAAAACTAGAAATATCGCATGTATGTGCTTTTGAATAAACTATTGGGAATTCGGAGTACAGAACAGCAGTGAGAATTAAAACGTGCTATCATCCCAAGTATGAGTTTTGCCAAAAAAAAAAAAAATCGTTTACAAAAGTTTTTCTGAAGAAAATATGTCTATTAAACATAAAGTTTGGTTTCAAAAATAAAGTATTTGTGCAAAAGGTTTTTCAATGAAGCTTTCCCGAACACTTTAAATATTATGTGTGCGTAGATAAATTTGAATTTAAATAGCAGAGACAGACACCAATCCACATTTTTAACATAGCTAATTTAGCACTAAACGGAGACTGTTAATGATTTAACAGCGGGAGCAATTTTGACCTTATTTTCAAAAGCAGGAATCAGGTCCACAAAAACAAAATTCAACCGTAAAAATTCCTCCAAGGGGTCAACCCATAACTATCTAAAATAGTATCGAAACATAAATAAATTGACTTTTAAAACAGCACTTTTGGTGACACTGTTAATCAATCAATAACATACTTCCAGTGGTCATTATGGAGAAATGGTGATGGATACCAATATCCCACTATATAGAAGTGGTGCTTCAGTGGGATATTGGTATCCATCACCATTTTCCCAAATTGGTCAGTGGTCGTAAGTGTTCATACCAAAAATTTTCCTCAAAATCCTTTTTTTCAAATTCGATTTCTTTTTCTTCCAAAATTATTTCAAATATCCCACTATTACAGTTCCATTAAGTACCCTCTGGAGCATCATTTCTTCCTGCTTCATGTTGTAGGCTTCTAAAAATAATGTCAAAATTGCTCCCTCTCTTTAATCACTAACAGTGCTCTGTTGAGTGCTATATTCACCTATGTTAAAAATTAAAATTTATTTGAATTTCTCTGCACAAACATTTAAATATTGTTTTCTTCAAAAACTTATTTTGGTTAAAAATAAGACACTCTGTTGTAAGTCTTGTTAAAAAAAAATGTGAATCCTTGTAACTAAACTCACCCGTATGGCTGCCTCCTGCAAGTCACAACTATAATTTTTATCCATAAAATAGTTATAAATTAAATTTGCCGATTGCGGCTCGTGCAGCAGCAAAATTAATTGATCTCTACAATTTTTACTTCTGATATGCATGGTCATCATATCAAAAAATTCGATTAAAACATGATCCTGTTTAACCGAAGCCAAAAATGCTATAATTGCACCAATCTCCTTGATATTAACATCCTTTTGCAAATAGAAACGTATTATGGCAAATATGGTGGAACGTATAGTTTTGGCATCTTCAGGAGTTATGCTCTCAGGAGTACCATAGTATTGGCGAATGACATCCAAGAAAAATTGTATACCAAACTTTTTACGAAAATACTTGCGATCATTCTTAATCATGGCGCCTAGATATTGAACATGACCCAAAGTTATTTGGAATGGCATACGAACCCATATATCAAAATTTAAAGCTATAGAGGTATATAGATCATCCAATAAGGGCAAATTAGATTGTCCCGTTGCAGATTTATGGCCTTGTATAGATTCCATAAATAAATGTATGGCCATTAAGGCATTAACGTCAAACATTTTGGCGGGACATTTTTGCAACATCATTCCTATTATAGAGAGACTTTCACTGTTGAGTAAATTCTCCTGATTATTATCATGTTCGTGAGTTAAGTAGCGCAAAAAACACATAAAGCTGGCTACAGGAAATTGTATCATTTTCCATTCCGTATAAGAGTTTGAAGATAAGACCTCCCAATCGGCACATTCTTCTGTCACGGGAGTTCTTGAGTTGTCAGCACTGTCTTCAGTGGATTCTCGATCAGCAGCCGCCAAAGAAAATTCGGTGTTATTCTCTTTTATAATACGATGTAGTATGGGCAGTATAGCTTGTATACCACCAACACTATTGATGGTGTCTCTTATTTTGACTATGTGACAATGTTGAGCCTGCACAAGACCCAAGTACTTCCCACTTGGTATTAAATCCAAACAGGTATTGTGTGTATAAGCGGCTGGCGAGTAGCAGAACACAAATCTCGCAGTCAATTCCAATAACTCGTTGTCTTGAGAAACGATAGAGGTAAAATGTTTGCCAGCATCGAATATGGTTTTTAAATTAGTGGTAGATTCAGCCAATAACACGCCACCAATTTGCCCATAAAGACATTTTTGTTCTCCAAAAACTGTTTCCTGCATGCCAACGGGAAAATTTTTCACATTTGGATCAAAAGGGGTGGATTGGGTCCTCAATGGTAGAGTGAAATAGTTGGACACCTTATTAAAAGTAAATGAATTTATAATTGGAGAGAGAAATTTAATAAATATATTTGTTGTTATAAAAACTTACATTTGTGGACAATGTTCTTTCTAATAAACTTGGCAGCATGCCTTTATAAGCCTGGTTGGTGTCTTGTGATGACGATCTAGGCATTAGTGAGTTATTGTTTGCAGTATTCGATTTTATTTCCTTCAATGCTGAACCCACGGAACAATAAATAAATGGCTGGCAATTAATAATAATAAGGAATGTAATCACAAAAGTATTCTCTATCAATTTCAATAAATCATATTACCTCATTTATTGCTTGAACTTTTAAGGTGGCACTTATTTTCTGCATAAAGTCTAGATAAACATTAATTTGGCTATAGGAAAAAGGTCTTTTTGGTGGCGTTATGGCCACTGTAACATAATGCCATTGGCTATCCAACAATGTGGTGGAGGCCACTGAAGATGTTAAATATTCACGTTTTGTCAATGCTGCTACCACAATATTGCCGTTATTTTGTATGAAAACTTCAAAGCCCGTGTTGCTGCCAGTGCGTAAACTAAAAAGCCATAAATAAGAATTAATAATTTTCAATTAATCCCCGACTCGATAGAATTTACTTTAACAACATTCTGCGGCAATTTGCACGTTGCTCTTGTTCTGAGCTGTCTGTTTTCGATTTGTGTGGTTTATCATTCAAACGCAGTAAAATATGAAAAATAAAACCATAAGCACCAGACATAGACCAGTTTTTTATATCGCTAACAACTATGCCATCGCCAGATTCACAAAAATTAAAATATTGAGAACATAGATTTGTGCTATTCAGCGATTGCAAAGAAACACTAACAAGGGTCTGTAATATAAACGAAAAAAGAATTTAGCATAATTAAAAAGCCAATGATACTTTAAAAATCTACTCACTTGTAACAAATGTTTGGAATGTGGAAATTTACTTTCTTTTCTTAACAGGCTAAAAATACTTTTTAATTCTATGGGTATAATACTTATTTTACTAAGTTCTTCAATGAGCTTTATGTAATTTTGTATACACTGATCGAATAGTTTCTCGTAACTATGCAAACACAAACATATGGATTTCATAATACGAGTTTCACAAGCCACCGATTTTCTGCAACGCAAAAATATAATTAGTTTAAATTGTTATCACACTAACGACAGTCAAATAACTTACGTTCCATAATTATCAGTACAAGATCTTAAAATTTTATCACTTAAGTACGTTTGCTCCCTTACATCCATTTGTGGCAACCATTCAATAAGATTTGTTAGGACTTCGGGTAAAACTAGTACACCCATTTGTTCATTATAAGCCAATTCTATAGTCGCCTCCAGCAGATTAGTCGATGGCAAGCCGACCTCCATAAGACCAATAAACAATTTACGCACTTTATCATAATAAGATATGTGCTCGGTTATTCTTACAGAGTTACGTGTTATGGAAGCTAATGCCTTGATAACATTTACCAGAAGTTGTGCATAGTTAAGATTCCAGTCTTTGACACATTTTGGTATTGAAATTAATATATCCACCAAATTGCTTTCTTCCATTGCTTCACAAATAGACGAAGCACTTTGTGGATCGGATAGAAATATGCTTATGTTATCCACAGATGAGTCTAGAGCATTAACATCTAATGCTTGTTCATTAGGATCATTGTCATCGGCGCTTATATCAAAGTTATCATCGGTATTGCGTTGAAAATTGTCAGTTTTCAAAAGTTCATCCAAGACATCACAGTAAAGTTTTATAAGGGTAATTAAATCTATTTGTCGCTATAAGGAAAAGATAATATGAAAAACAAATTAGTATTAATTTATTTCTTAAAAATTTGTAATTATTCTTCGAATTTTCGAAGATTCGTTTTCTTGGATATAACGCCAATGGAGAAGTATTCGGAAAAAACTTTTGTTTCATCAAACTTAATTAGGTTGTGAAAATGTTAGGAAACTGTGCTTAAGATTCCAAAAAAAAGTACGAGTATAAACAAATAATATTTCTTTTATGATAGATATGACATAAAAGCAAATAGCATTAATTGCCATAAAATCTACCTCCCGAATGAAAACATTCGAAAAGGCAAGATTCATACATTTGTTGAATGTCTGAGGGCTATAAAAGCCAATGTAGAACAAATAATTTAAAGTAGTGAAGAAACAAACATAATTTTGCATCGATTATATAGCATATTATATCAGCACTGTTCGAGGTCAAGTTTAGATTGTTTTTTTATATATATATAAATTGGAAGCTGCTTTTTTATATGTTTAAAATTTGTGTTTAAAGTTCATTTTTTTCCTCTTTGAAGACAACGCCAGAAAGATTTGACAATTAATTTAATATATTGAAGAAGCCAACATAAATTGACGTCGATTATTTTCACATAATAATATCAATATGGGTGCAGATGAGGAGAAAGTAAAGCATTTCCATATCGAAAAATTCGAAGTTATGCTTGAGCTTTAAAAAATCATTTTGTTTCGAAATAACAGTAATATTTCTAAAAAGTGGAACCGGCTTTGTATTTACTTTAATCTTTATCATCCCTGTTCTGTGATCCGAGTGAAATGAAAACGTGTGAAATTGTAAAAACAATAATAAAAATTAATTCCGCATATTTTTCCCTTTATAGAAATTATTACACAGTGTTTATTAAAACACATGCTGTCGCTTATGATAATAAGCAGGACAGCCCAAACAAGTCTGTTCAGGCTGTTTTCAAATTTTAAAAACTAAAGGAAATCCTTTTAAATCTTAATACAATATTGTAAGTTTCACATTTACATAACGTTTTATTTGAAGAAAACCTGATTATAATTCCATCCACCAACCTTTTTTTTTTAAATAAAACGAAGGATATTATTTGGAAGTGGAATACAGAACTGCACTGCATATTTTAAGTTAGAAATAAATTAAAATAATTTAAAGCCAACTCTATAAAGTAGAGTTAAATAACTATCAGTATAAAAGATAATAATTTCTACAGACCTAAAAGCGAAACAACTTCGGATAGTAGTACAAACATTCATATATTTTATATTGAAAATTTTACTCACTTCTTCTGGACTAGATTTTTGTAAAACGATTATCATTAAAGAACAACATCTTAAGGCAACAATACGTAAATCATTTGAGGTTTCCCATTGCGACAAAATTTTGATTAAAACCGATACGGTAGCTGGGCAAATAGCTCTCATGCCATTGCGCTATTAAGGAAATAAGAAAATATGTAAGTGTTATAAAAACAATTACAATAACAACATATTAAATACAACAATCACCCAACTAAACACATATTACAAAACTAAATACTTTATGCAAGTATTAACTACATAGGTATTTAATTAACTTACCAAGTTATCACAAGCTTCAACACCATCACCAGATTTTTTAAGATTTTTATTATTAATTACAGCTAAAGTTTTCTGCAACATTTCAATTACATTTTACATAGAATTATTAAATGAGACAAATATGAGTTTAAATGAAACCATAGCCGGAAATATAAAAACAGTTAATGACATTTTAAAAATATAATAGTTTTTATACAAAGAAACTTAAAAAAAAAAAGCACAGAAAATATTTTGTAAGACTAATTGAGAAAACTTACTTGAGATCCACATATTATTGCTCCTAAAGTGTGAATTAATGATTCACCAATAGCAGGATATTTCGCTATATCATTGTGCTGGAAACAATCTGTAAATGTAGTGCAGGCAATAAATTCATTAATAAAATTTACTTTCTGTCTTTCTTACTTACCATATATAAATGGTATTATTTCCACATGAACGCTGTGCGGTTTATATGGTAACTTTTTGTAATCGGCAAAATTTTTACGCAAAAAACTTCGCCATGTCAAGTATGGATCATACATGACTTCCAAAAATTGCGAAAAACTATGAAATAGATGTGAAACCTCGTGCGAAGCAGTTTTTTGTTTTATACACTAGAAAGAATAAAAGTAAAATGTTTAAATAATACTAATTACTACATACATACATATACATAAATCACAAGATTTAGTCGAATAAATGAAATTATTTGACATCCCAGTGTCGGGTATTTTGAAAAAGTTTTGGTGTTGAAATATCTACATTTCCAAAAGGAAAAACAATGTTCTGTTAGTCGAAGGATTTAGTTCATTCGAAGCGAGGATCGGATAAATATCTAATTACTGAAATTTAGCGATTTCTTTCATCGAATTTGTTTTAGATAACCGATTTGTGATTTATGACTACCTTAATTTATTTCAGGCTTTATTTGGTTTTATTATTCTTTCAATTAAGAAAGAAATAAGTTTTTTTTTTTAAAGAATACGTTAAGGAATACAATGAGTAAAAAGTTCCAGAGCGCACTCTTCGTTCTAACCCAACACAAAAATTATCGAAAAATATGAAAATTATGGGAGCGAACATTTTGCGAACGAAAAATGACACTGAAGATGGCACATAGCCGAAACCGGTTTGTCTCCAAACCAAACTCGACAAGTGATGACGGAAATTCGTTCCAAAAATCTACAGAACATATGTATATTGTTTTTAAAAATCTACATTTAGTTTCAAACGTATATAACAGCTGGACTTAATTAAGCATTAAACTATCAATCAATGTCTCTTTTAAATATAATTACATTTTCAAAAAAACAAAACTGAATAAATTTACTTACCTGTTGAAATACATTTGTTAAAATAGCAATTAAATTTGACTTATATTCATATTTTATAACAGCCAAAATATTATCAAAATGCCGGCAAACAATTATTAAGCAGTCTACGAGTATTGCAATTTGACGTATCATCTCAAACGTAATATCACCCTGTTTAGATAAAAACAAAATACAAAAATAAAGAGTGAATGTAGAAATACATACAAATACATAATTTAAATTCACTCCGTCAACAGGTACGATAAAAAATATAATCATATTAACTAACAATTATTGTTGTTACTTACATTTTGACACGAATCACTGGCGACTATAATAAATTTACCAATTGCCGGCAAAAGTTCATCGGGTAAACGACCCAAATGTGGGCCACTATCTGCTTTTACCTCATACCAATATGGACATTGTTCGGAGGCGAAATCCAATGATAATTGGCTTTGCCAAATACTAACGAAACGTTCAATAAATTCGCGAAAATATGATTCATCATTCTGGAATAATAATAAAAAAATTATAAATTAATAAAAACTAGCAATAGCTAGATATACTGTTGGAGAGAGAAGTGTCCTCAACTTTAATTATTAATTTATTTAATTTATTACAACTTTAATTTATTTCACAAATTTTGTTTATTAAGGGTTTTTATGTAAGTTTTTATGAATGCGACCGTTAAAATTAAAACGAGACAAAAACGAAAAATACGATATACAGTGATGTTTTCTATTCTGAATCCACAATATGTATGTATATTGTTTAAAATTGAAAAGAAGATTTAGCTGTTCTGTATTCGTCTTCCGAATAATTTCGTTTTATTTAGGATCCAAAAGTTTGGTAGAATTAATGATACAACATGATACTAATGTTTTCTTTAAATTTTCATTAATTTTTTTAAATAAATTTTAAAATGCACATGGGACTTATGAACAGACTTTTTTGAGAAGTCTTGCTTGTTAACGTAGGCGAAAACATGTGCTTTCCCATTGTCTAATAATTTCGAAAACAGGAAAATTATGCGAAATGCGCAACGGCTAATTACTGTATTATTCCATACCGAGTGTTTTTACAATTCGTCATACTTTCATCCCACTCGAAATTTATTATTTAATATTTCTTTAGCTATGTATGTATTGGAAAAGGTGATGTACTTTTTTGTAGCTCAGGCACTGGAACTCGTTATGGGTTCAAGTGGGTATGTTAATATTGTTAGCCATTACGATATCATTTTGTCGTTTAAGAGTGACTTCAAAATTGCAAATTGTTAAAATTTGTTTCTTAATTTTTAAATATTCAGAAAAGAGCAACCACTACCTATTGGCCAGCTTATTCATATACATAAATATTTTTTGTTTGTTTTTGGAGTAATATAATTTCTTCCCTATAAGTGCCCATCGCTATTTCAGAGTATTTACTTCGTTGTACAATTACAAAAAGAATTTAATATCACCCACGCATAAGTGTATTGTTTTGCTTTTCTGAATTGTATATAGTGGATGAAGCGAAGCAGTTACGACAAAACCCCATCCACCCCAACCCTATTTGGAGGGTAAGATTTGTAACTGTTCTGCTCGACAGCGATGTGTTCATGTCGCAAATTGTGGGTGGTTGTTTAGCAGTAAATCAATGCTGCCTCTTTTGGTTTGATTACAAACATGCAACACCACACATTACTACATGCAAATAAACACCAAACACAAAAGCGAGTGTACAGAATTACACATTTTTTGTTTTGAATAGTTCATTATATAATCTCCAGTGGAATTTTGTTGAGGTACGTAAAGCTATTTTGAAGGATGTTATATTCATTCAACAGCAATTGTTTATGTTTCTTAATTGTTGTTGTTGTTGTTGTTCGTGTGATATTAAAAAAAAAAACAACAGTCCCAACAATCACTGAACGTTATTTATATTGCAGCATAAAACGAAAACTATAAACAATTTTGTATCTGTTTATAGAGGTATTATGTGGCGTTGATGATGATTAATACCTTGGAATGTTTATATACACAATTTAATTTTGGTATAGCCGCCACGCGTAGTTTTAGCAATTTCCAGATCATCTTACCTTTGTTGTATATTGCACCCAGAGATTGTAGATATCTTTTTTATTATCCATTTTGCGTTAGAACACTTATAAACTAAAATTGTCCATAGAAATTTGCCTTTCTTGTAACTTTCATAGGTATTTGCCTTTATTAATTTTGTTTACAATAAAAGCGAAACAATACCCGTCTGCAAAAAAAATCCACCACTTTTCGCCGTACACTGGAGTAGAAATAATTTTGCTCTTTGCCGTCAGCTGTGTTTGATTAAACCAACAGCTGGTGTACCGTGTTGCCAATTTATTCTAACATTTTAGAAAACCGCAAACAGATGATTCGATAATGATATGAATTAACATGTTTCCACTATAAAGCCAATTACTTAATCCGCTGTTTGAATTATTAACGACGATTACTGATTCCACTATAATACAATAATTCAATTTTACAGTTGTTCTTGTGTTAAAGAAAACACACAAAAAACAAGCTTGAATTTATTTTGCTTCTTTTCGTTTACTTGTTATATAGATTTTTGCAGCTATTTCGTCAACTTACAAAAGAATTACGTATTCCGATTGAGAGGTTTGAAATACGAATGAGATAGTGAATTTAACACAGCTGTTAAATCGAGAAGAAAGTTACCATATAGTGTATATATCCAGATAAAATAAATTGTAACGTTATTAATTGCAGTCATTTCCAGCAGTGCGGAAATTACTGTAATTTTGAATATGTTATATATTAATATTTTTTGCTAATATGTATAAATAACCTAAGATATTAAAAAATAAACTCATTAAATGAACCAACATGTAGGAGAGCTAAATTTCATTCGTGTATTACCTCAGTATAAATATGCGGGGCCATCAGCTGGCAGGCACAAAGATATGGCTTGCCGTATCTGAGCGCACTGTCAGAAGTTGTGACTTATACCTCCTCGTAGTGACGGCCGGTAACAGATTCCTTTCCTATCGAGCGGTTAGGAGTTAACTCTCTCTTATAAAAATACCTAACCCATGCTGGAAGAGCATACGCCAGGGATGAGTGGCCAAGATGGTTCTTAGTCTGTAGTATGCGATCTTTGGATACCAGTCGATCTCCGGTTTTAATACAGACTTACCCGTGTATATGGAGCTCTCTGAGGGTGTACATCTTGTTCTTCATTACAGGGATGGCTCATGAAGACTCGAAAAAGGCGTAGAGTTTACTCTCTGAAGAAACTCAGGCTGTAATTGGCCGCAGGAGGAATCCGGAAGAGATGAACAAGAAATCCTCGCGAGGGGTGGACGAGTTAATCTAAAAAGGTACTTCGAAAGCGTTGGACCGTGAGATTCCGATAGGGATGGACAATGAACCCTCGATCATTGGAAGAGAGGTTAATCTCCGTAAGAACTCTGGTGTTTATTGGCCAACTGTTGAATTCGCATGAAATGGAAAAGACAATTCTGAAAGGGGTAGACGGGTCAGTCTCCAAAGATACTCCAGCGGAAGAGGCTGATACAGTTGCGAACATTGTGTGTGAATGTCCAGCACTGACTTAGGATCACGGGCAGGCGCTTGTTAAATGTAAGTGCTAAGGGGGACCTAAACCTTAGGCAAATGCTAGGGACAAACTCCATGATTAGGACGAAGCCTGACTGTTACCATTTGATAGTCTAAAATCACTACAGTTGCAGCACGATACTCGATTGTGAGCAAGGTAGTCACATATCACAAATCGGTTAGCGGTCTGCTTCCATATTCTCCCTACATAAAATAAAAATATGTGGAGACGAAGTCATATTTGTTTTTATAAATTGGGCCAATGCCAAGACATATGGTGTCGCTAAACGTGGCGATGACTACTTTTGGCGCTGAAAATTTTAAAATTTCGATAGGCCAAATGTTATTATCACAATACTACCTGGTATGTTCCGTAAGAAAACTAACTTTTCTGAAACTTTATTGAATACAAACAGTAAATCCAAAGTTTTTCAAATGCATAATTGTTTTTATTTGATTTATTTAATTTTCAATTCTATTAGCATGTTTTTTATTTATTTATTTATTTTTGTTTTCATTACATAACTTTTCAGAAGTATGTATTTTTGTTTTATGAAAAAAATTATTTTCTTTTTGTTATGTTATTTGCCTCGAAGCATGGTTCTCTTTATTTATTAAACAATTTATTTTAAATTTAATGGTGCAACTTGTGTGTGTATTTGTTTGTTTATTCGTTTTGTTCTAAAAATGCTTTTTAGTTAAATAATAAAATCTAAAAAAAAAATTGTTGTCTAAAAAAAGAATCCGAGAGGTTTTTGTAATTATTTTTTAAGGATAAATATAATGCAGCAACCAATTTGTAAGTGATGATTTATTTACATTAAATAAATAACGATAACTATTTAATAGCAATAAATATAAGTTTTTAGATATTTAGGTTTTTTATTTTCAATTTATATATATATGTATATTTTTTTTAAATTTTGATTACAAATTAGAATTCGAATTAAATTTACACAACATGTATAAATATCTTAACAACATTTTTTAAAACATTTCGATCGCAATTAGAAAATATGTACTTTCATAACTCTGGTCGGTGTTAAAACAAAAAGAAAGAAAAAAATATTTCGCATGAGAATTGCGAACTTAAGCAAAATACAATTTAATATAACCCCACCAGAATAGGTGGGTTGGTTGGTGTAATATAGAATAATGAAAGATCAATTAAAATAAATCAGCGAGGATAAAATTTTATTAAGAAAAATAGTTTTAATAATACAATAATATTTAGTTCTCTAACGATTTTCAACTTTCAAATACTGTGTTCAGGTAAGTGACGGAAATCGAGCTTGAAAACGAAATCATTCAAAACTGAACAAGATTGTGATTTGCCTATTATACTATGACTCGTTTGCAATACATTGTCAATGCTTTTTGACAATTTTTTAACTCAATCCTTTAATATTAATTAAGTTTTATCTTCTGATCTGCATTTTAAGTTAAACATTTTTGGGGTTAGTTCAAAAAGGATTCTAAAATTCGATAGAAAAACATCACACCCTATCAAAACGATTGCTAAAAATAATATATCTGATTGTATTAAAAATTTGCATTATATCAACTTGTGAAAAAAATTTAATCAAAAGCTGCCAAACTTTGCAGAATAAAAATATTATGAATAAACAGCATGGCATCAACCTATTTATCACACGCTACTTTCCCCCTTGACTGAGACTGGCAAAGAAAAATCAGTCTTATATAGCTTTCAAGTTTTGAAATCCAACTACGCTAGGGGCCAAATCAGTTGAAAATGAAAATATATTTTGCATCTAATACCGTTAAAGCCAGGAGTTTATAGAGCTAGAGAGATAAAAGTATATTAAAGTAGGCAACACTGATAGTATTAAAGCAAACATAGAGTTTGACATGCAAATTTATATTTGAAAAATAGGTTTTTTACTGGCGTTTCGTTAAACCGACTTGCGAAAACTTGACAAAGAATACTCTATGGAAATGTTGAATTTAATAAATCACAATAATTCAATAACTTTGAAATCAATTACCTACATAGGACCACTAAAACTTTATTCTAGACATAAAGTCTGTCGACTCAAACGAACAAATCCGCACTCCTCTGAATATAAATATATATCAGGGAGCTGGGAAATAACTTAACAAGTTCATCGCATTCCTCAAACTTTGGTTATCGTTTTTCGTAAATTTATATTGTAGGTGGTTTCTTTTTATATTGTAGCTACCTATCTATTCGATCATTTGTGTCTGCAATGCAACAAATATGCCTAGGTGTTCATCATGGGCCAGTCAAACAGTTCACTTTTTTCCCTATGCCAGTATCTCGTTAACTCGAACCTATTTATCAAGTATCTATGCATACATATACTCGTATATATATACGGAGCCAGTGAAATTTTTTTTTTAATATTTCCTAAAACCCTACCAAAATACTTTGCAACCTACCATCATAATATATGTATGTATTTTATTTAATCGATATTATACAAGTAACAAAAATTTAAATATAACAAAAGAGCCAAGTCAACAGACTAAAATACAACAATTTACCAGACCACCTCAAAACTTGATGAAATTTGGTATGAAAGTTGTCTGTCCTCAAATATCTCACATCTGTTTAAAAATTACGGCTATGTAAAGTTATACAAAATCGGGGGAAAAAATTTTTGGAACAATTTTAAATAAATACATATTCTCAAATCTACCAAAATATATTTACCCTACCATTCCTACCAAAGAAAATATTTGCTACCAAATTTGGTAGGAATATCACAACAATGGCAACGCTGCTATGTACATATGCATAAGAGCGGTGTAAACTCTAACTTACACAGCTGGAAAGTTTAACTCTTTTTATGATTAACATTTGTTCATAAAAATTTAATTTACAAATCTTACTTTTCCGAAATTATACTTGAATACACATTTTTATTTATTAAACTAATTGTTTTCTAAATAAAAACTACTTTATTTAGAACCGCTAGTTCATAAAAAAATAATTCAGTTGTTTGTCCATTAAAAAATTCATTCTAATATTGCTGATGTAGAAACGCTGGTTTATTTTCCAGTCAATACACAGAACTGGTAAATGTAAATTGCAACGGTACTTTTGCTTACATCGACCGACATTGCTGCTTTTGTTCTGGCAATGATGCCATATTCCTAAAATCATTAATAAACGACACAATTTCTTTTCAGAATTATTCTTTTAATATTATATTAATAATATAAAAGCCTGATTATATGATTATCTGATTTATGTTTTGTGAGTTATAATTTTTAATAAAAATAATTTACGATGAGAAAATGACAATATGAAATAAAGTTAATAATTTTAATTTGATATTTTTTACATCGTTTTCGAGTTGCTTACTTGTTATGTTTTAAATTACAATTATTTAAAGCTGTGAGTTTTGCAATACGCATTAATTTTATAATATCCTTATTATTGATATTCTTTTATTATTCGTTTTAAAATATATTGTAGCTTAGTTCTTATTTTCTATTTTAAGTAATAATGTCAATGATTTTTTTTAGTTTTGTATATAAATTATTAGTTATTTTATAATTAATGCTATTTATTATCAGAAAGAGCTTGACAATTAATAAAAAAATATTATTAGTTAAGTGTATGTATAAATATTTTTTCACTTTGTTTGGTTTTTTTTACGATTTTGTTTAATTTGTACCAATTGAAGTAAATATATAATATTTTAAGGGGTTTTTTTTTAAAGAAATACTTTGTTATTTTAGAATGCAAATTGTTATGTATTAAATAGCTACTTGTTAATAGTTTTATATTTTATAGCATTTTTAAAAAAAATATTTATATAAATATGTAATCATCGTTTATGAAAGAATAAAAGTCAAAATTAAGTTTAAGGTACGAAATTTTAAAAGAAATAATA
This sequence comes from Phania funesta, assembly GCA_963932375.1. Lineage (NCBI taxonomy): Eukaryota > Metazoa > Arthropoda > Insecta > Diptera > Tachinidae > Phania > Phania funesta. The sequence goes on from OZ010656.1 coordinate 74,859,489, forward strand.
TTTTTGTTCTAATCCTTCTGTACAAGAATCATCTATCGATTATATTTAAATTTCAATTAAGTAGATAGCACTGACTTCAGAACTAGTTCTAGTTTTTCAGAACAAAGAATTTTTAACCAGTGTATTATTATTAATAAGATTATAAATAAAAATGATAATATGAACTTTAACAATTATTCCTATTGATTTATTAAATTATTTTCTTCAAACATTTATTTAAATTTAAAAAAGGAAGTGCATCAATCGTTGCCTTAGACTATTTTAAATTCACCCGAGTAATAGTTATTACTATTCAAAAACTCAGTCAATATGAAGAAATATTGAATAAATATTAGGAATATAAAAAGTTTTTAAGCTCTTGGCGTTTTCTTTGCTATGAAGAAAGTTGGGACGTGTTATTTCTGAACATGTTGACACAAAAAAATTTAAAATATGTTAAATTTGTACCCTGAAATATGTTTTGAGGGTGGATGTCTGACACATATTTCAAAAGGAAGAATTTATTTGTTATTGCCTTTATTCACTATCAGATTAAGTCGATAATAAGTGCTCAAAAAGTATAAAAGTGAATATGTATGACTGGTTTTTTGACATGCCTGTACGATTGGCGAATGCCTTGCGAAATTTTATAAAATTTATTGTTTGACTTAAATTGATCGAACTAGTATTATTTATTAATTCTTAGCAGAAATAATAAAAAACGATTTTAGGCTTGACAATTAAAAAATTAATATAATTTTATAAAATAATATTTTTTTCTAATTGATAGTGGGGAAAACCGGTTTTGTGGCGATTTTTTTGTAGTTTGACAGAGTTACGCCAGATTTTTATCTGACTGAATCGTACTTGTATTACCGATAGTGGAGCACGGACTTAACTGATGAAATAAATAAAGATTTGCTGTGGGTAACCTTTAGATGGAAATATTTTTTATAGAGAAAAAAATCCATGTGATATAATCTGCGTTGCACATATGTATATGTATTTATATCTGTTTTCTTTGAGTGTTGAAAAGTTGTCCAGATTTGTTCAGTTTTTTGCAGTTTATTTAATTTGTTTTTCTCTTTGAGAACTATTTTTCAGCTACTGCTTTTAGACCCATCAATGATTAATTATGACTGCATTATTTAATGACTGATTAATTAAATGCAACCGAGGCTAAGCGCGTAAGTGTTTAATGCCGCCATGCTCTAGTAGCGTTTTTAAAAACAACATTTACGCCACTCTGACAACTGTCAGGCCAGAGAGCACTCAACAAGGTATTAGAGAGAGTGAAGAGCTTTAATTATTTGTTCAGTTTTTTATATAGAGTTAAACTCTAGTTTATAGACCTTCCCTTAACTGAAAAGTTTCATAAACACACACTGATAAATAGATACAAGCTAGCGTTTTTCTTCCGTCTGCCTCCGCTAGGAACTTGGCCTTATTGGCAATTAGTTTTATATTCCCAAATTCCAAGGGAAATTATTAAAAAATTGTCTATAATACATTTACGAACGACTTACAGAAATAATGTTCTGTACTCCAAATGGAATGAAACGGTGTTGAATTGTAAAAATATTTGGAATTGAATAATTCGATAATTAGCTGTTCTACGTTCTATGTTTTGAAATTTACTAAAAGAAATGAAGAAAAATTTAAAGAAAGCCTTTCGTACAATTGTTATTTTTACATTAATAATGTAATGATTCTAATTCATTCTACCAAACCTTTTTACTCCAAATAAAACGAAAGAAATTATTTGGATGTGGAATACGCAATAGCTAAAACATTCGGAAATTTCCTTTTTAGAATAAAATATTGCCGATTTGGAATGCAGAACAGCACTGAAAAAAATAAGTTTAAAAATAGTCTTTAGGAATCTTTGCTAAGTCTACTTAGGCGATTGTTATTTATTTAAATTGAAGTTATTTCAGTTACATCGTTACTTCAACGATTTCGTACAATTTGTAATTATTTGAGATGATTTTGATATAAAAAAGAATTACCTAATGAATGATTAGTTAATTTCAATATTAGATTAATTGCATGTTATTATTTTGTTGTTAAATTGCCTTGCATTTGTATTTTTTTTTTATATAATTTATTACTTTTCATAGTTTGTTTTTTTAAAATAAATTTATTGCACTACTTTTCTAAAGTAGAGTATTTAATTTTTTTAGTAAATAAAAATTTCTTTTTAATCCATTTATGGATTTTGTTCCAAAAACGTGTTGTATTTGCTAAATTAGTTTTACTCCAGTTCCTTGAGGGAATTCTATTTTATACAGCCGCCACAGGCCCAGGTGGAGTTGAAATACTTGTAGTCATGGTTTTACTCAGGTTTCTGAAAAAAAGTAAATGTCAAATATTTATACAGATCATAGAATAAAAAATTAAAAATAAATATCTATTTCAGAAAAAAAGGAAGAGACAGAGAGAGAGAAACAAAGCCACAGGGTGGTTATTAGTTAACTAAAGTTTTAGCGGGCTATTTAAACTTAATAACCTTAAACAGCTAACGCATCTCACCTTTTATATTTTTGAATTTATAAAAATTTTAGAAATTTTTTAACTATTAAACAAATGCCTTTTAGCCAATATCCAACCTAGTTGTAATTCGAAAAAACTTCAATTATACAAATATGTATATGAACTTTATCAATAGTAAAGCAATATGGACAAGACACATTAAACAATTTTGCCATAAAATAAGACTCGCTGATTTTAAGCGAAAATTTCCTTAAAAAAATATTATTTTAACAATTAAAAGCGAGCTAACAGAAGGATGTGTAAACGTCAAACCAACAAATACTCACCAATTCCCATTTCACTTTCAGCTGCATGGTGAGTTTCTAAATGAAGGGTTCTATTTTCAAAATCTTCATTCTAAACTAAAGTGATGTAATTGGCAATGAAGTTGAAGCGTTTGTATATAGTATTTTTCTTTAATTTTAATTTTTTTTGACAAATATAAAGCTATAGATCACAGTAGAAATCAAGATTTCTTTGTCCTGGAAACAAAATGTGATTGACAATTGAAAACTAAACTGTCACAGACATCTGATTTGTTTCTTCGCTTGTCATAATTACCCTCAATAGTTATAAATCCAGTATATTATGCGTTTGAAGTACGGTATCACAGGTCAACAAGCATGTAATGTTAAGACGAAAACAAGTACAAGTTACGTTATATCCGTTGATGGCTACTTGGACAAATCCTTTATGGAACGATGATGGGGCAGTAGATCAGCATATACAGAGCGGCAATATTGTTAGGCATGTCAGCAATTTCTATATTTTGTATATACTTGATACTTTGAGTACTTGAAATATTAACCAGAAATATTAAAACATTCCGAGCTCATTAACAGAAAAAAGGGAAAAAGATTTATTTGAATTCATGCAGAAATTTGTAGTAAAAATTTAAGAAGATTTGATTGTTGATGAAACGGATAGAAAGCTTAATTATTTCTCTGATCTTGTTATTCATTTCTCAATAACTCTAATAATATAAATTTTAATACGTTTTTTTCTTCAGCCAGCCCAATTAAAAATTAAATGCAGTTATATTTGGTTTTTCGCAAATATATTTTAAGTTTTAGGATAAATTTGAGAATATTTTTAGGAAAAAGGCAAATTAATATTAATTTCTTTTGGCATATTATGTCTTCTATTAAAAGCTACAAGTATGAGAAATTATTAGAAACGACATAATTTTACGAATGAAAGTGATACAATTTTTCTATTTTAACTAAATGCAAACAAGTTTATAAATCACTGTGACTCCGAATAAGAAAAAAGTCTGATATAAGCTTATAAGTAATTGATAGAATAATGAAATATAATGAAGTTCTAACAATTGATAATTGCATCTTTTTTTTATCATACAAGTAATTTTACCATCAATACAAAATTTTAATGTACATATTATTTTAACTTTAAATAAGGAATTGAGCAGTTCTGACTTCATGATATTTGACATAGTCTATTTTCTAACTACACGTGTTTATGTAGTAAAAAAAATATATAAAGAAGGAATTTTTAAAATAGTATTGCTGCTTTTTATTTACTTATAATGAGTAAACAATCTTTTATCGATCACTTTAGATGTTCCTACAGTGTTCCTTTAGTGTTCCTACATTTTCAGCTTGAATGCTAGGGATACTAAAACTCATTGATAATGAACCGTGTATTATGCTATCTGACCGTTTAAAACCGCATCTTATATGGCAAAGGAACTATAAAGTTCTCATTTATAACAGGAGCCAATGGTTGAACCAGTCTGGGTGGAGCATAGATGCCGATAGAGCGTGGCTACCGGACAACTTCAAAGAGAAGAATGGCGACACTGGGGCATTAGTAGTTGGCCCAAATTTTCAGCAGACTATTCCAATAGAAAAATACTCAACAATTTTCTAGCTAAATCTTACGCTAATCTCATGTGTACCAAGAAACATCGGAGGAAAAGGCTATACAAATCTTCATAATGTCGGACAGCTTGGAAGCACTCAAGGCCTTATTATCGTGTGAAGTAAGGTCAAGTCACTAAAAGAGCTTGGTACCTGCAAGAACATTACATAATCCTGGGTAAATGGCCATATTGAGACCCAACGGGCCGACTGCTTAGCAAGCGTAGGAGCTCAACGTGTCTTCATCGGCCCAAAACCTGTCTTTGAAATAAATAATAGCTTTACTATTGAGAAAACTGGTTCCTGAGTTGAGTTGGAATTTGCTCGATACTGGAGAGATATAGCCCGACTCATGCAATCATAGCAATTCATTACGCTTTCTCGGCGAAAATTCCAAAGGATTCTGAAGCTAGCAAAGTATGAGCTCAGTATAATTACGGCGTAGCTTAGCTGACGCTGAGGTCTGTGAAGCTAGGGAACTCAGAGAAAATTAAACGTAGATTCTGAGACCTGAATCTTAACATGTGTTCGTTCCATTGAGCTCTTAATTCGCGGAAAAAAAAAATTTAACACGTCCTGATTGACTCAACAAGGTAATTGGTTTCATTCGCAGCTTAAATCTTGTCAAGTGAAAAATAATGGTCACGTAAAAGATCATATGTACCATGTAGAGCCTCGATAATAATACTAATAAAAAAGGAGGACCTGTAATACTTTTCTAACAAGAGTTTTGTTACATTAAAGTCTCGTTAAAAAGCTTAATATTCAGCAGAAACAGTCCAGGGTACACTTGACTGTATACTGAGCCCATAAAGTCAATGAATTGAGACTTTTAGGACCACATAATAATTGCTTGAAAATGAAAATTCTAGTGGAGGCAAATCAAACAAATGCACCCAATAGTAGCAGTGATGAAAATGTCAACAACGCAACTTCCGATATGGACTCTTCCATGTAATAACTTCTGCAGAAGTCGTCAGGGCGAGGAGGAGAACAAAACTATAGAGCTTTCGTATCACTGCTCAGTCGTTCGCAAACTAGGTGGCTCATTTAGGCAGTCCAGCATTGTAATGTTAAGCAGAATAAATTCATTCACTCGGCAGAAAATCTAACAAATCCTGCTCTTGCAATGTCATTCCCTTGGTTATTCTAGCATTTCAAACTTTGGAGTTGCTTTCTGTATCCTTTGCGAATTGGAGACCCTTTAACGTCTGGCACAAATTTGCATTAACTCCCCTTTTTATTTATGATGGTATCAGGACCGGGATCGTCAAAAGTACTTAATGGTTATTGGTTACAAGTATAATCAGTGGGCTTGCCAAAAAAAATACAGCTGCCTAAATCCCAACAAGTTTCTAAAGCTTAATATGATAAAACTGCTGATTGCTGAGCATGGCCGAGTTGACCAGTTATTCACACACACACACACACCCGCAAAAGCTTGATTTCAAGTAAAATCTCACTACGATTCGAGTGCATGTTTCGTAAAATATCGGTATAGGCCACAGTGGCATCAAACACATTTTATAATGATGTCTCGCTTCATTTAAATCAAGCTCGAGTAAAGAAAGCTACAAGAAGAAACATAATTAACAAAGAGAGTCAAATTTGTAAAAAGCCAAGCATCTAAAAGCAAAAGTCTAGCTAAAAGCCTCATAGTACTCCAAACTAGCTTTTAATTTATCAAACCAAATTTAATCTACTAAATAAATTTCAAATAATGTTAAAGTGAAAAAGAAAATAATGAAAAAATGTTCACTTACCCTTGCACTGAATTGGAAGTTGATATAACACCATTATCTAATGAATCTCTGGACAGTTCATCGACCATTTGGACTTTAAGCTGATGACCAAATGAATTGATTTCCGAATTCGGAGTCAGCTGGGAACCTGGTGTTTGAACACGATACTGGCCCGGTGTTGTTACCGAACCATGCTGTGATATGGAGGTGGTAATGCCGGGACCACCATTTGGCAGAACACCATCAACAATACAACTCTCACCGGTCGTCGAGTCGTGTATATTGATAATTTGGCTGCCCGCAGCATTCTCTGCTAATGCGGCGTCATCACTATCGTCCACACCCTCGTCGTCGATATCCATATCTTCGGCATTTTTGTCAAGCGGAGCTGTTTCCTCATCTTCATTGTAGATTTTAAAGTAGGCAAATGTCAGATAGATCACAGATATAATGAACGAAGGTATGGGAATGGCCATGGAATACACCAAATTTAGGGTGTTTTGCCAGTAGTCCAAATTGCTAATGACCACACTGGGATCAACTTTTGAGTAGTAGCAGGGAAATTTAACACCAATCTTTGTGTAGCGCTTAAGCCAAATGGTACAATTTAGCATGGGCGGATAGCCGCAGCCCTTAACATTAGGATACAGATGAGCACCGACAAAAAAATACATTCCGCTATTGTTTATAAGGCCTCTATTTAGTTCCGATATTTCCTCGAACACATTGCCATCGGCATTGATGAATGTATTCTCCGGATCTAAATCAGAATCTTCTATAAGATAACCATTCGAACCATCCTCATCGCCAAAATTCAAATGTTCGACAACCACGTCACCACTACTACCCACCCCGCCTCCACCACCGCCGCCCTCTAAAGAACTAATTAATGGGTCACTTGCACCCAAATCGTACTCATAGTCATCACGTATGGCGCGCTCATAGCGATCGGTACGCTTAACGGGTGGCACATACTTTTCCGCCTCCTTGAGATTTATGTGATACTCGGTAAAGTTAAACTCATCCGTATAGTTGTACAGGTTCAGGCGATAATTTACCATAATCTGGGTACAGTCATAGACTTCCTTTGTGCAACCTTCACGACACGAAGCCCAACTGCAGTTGCGCGCCCCGAAACGTCGTACCGTTGAAAAGGTTTCGCACAAAGCGGGCACCTCTTCGAATTCCATAAAAATCGTAGTAAAAGCTGGCTCTATGACGAATGGCACCAAAAACAAAAATGCAAACAGGCTAAATGTACCAAGCAGTATGAAAAAGGCAGTTGTATAAAAGAGTAATTTCTCTCTGAGAGTACGTTCGTCGACCTCATCACCCATTTTACTGGAGATTTATATTAATTAAGTTAAATTTACTTAAATTACTAATAATAATTGTTTTTGTTTTAATAAATAATTAATTTATAATATATTAATTTTAGTTTTACTTGAGAGTATTTTTAGTTTAAAGCGTGTGGGATTTCGTTTTGAATTATTTGTTTTTGTTTCCTTAGCGAGCTGGTTGTTAGAGAAAGAGAACTTTGTAGAAGTAAAAAGAGAAACTATTTATTAAGAGAGTTGCTTAAAAATTTAATAATGCGTACTTAGAGTTATTATTTTTTAAGGTCAGTTTAAATTTGTTATTGATTTCTAGTGCAATGAATTTTTAGTTTTTTTTTTTTGTATCACAGAGTGTTTTTTTGCTCAAAATTTATTACATATTTTTTGTTTTGTTTATCACCTTTCTAGCAGATCAGTAATTTGTCTCAGTAATTTTGCTTTGCCTTTTCTAAAGTTATTTGCTTTCGATTTTGAGGTTAGTTTTGTAATTTTAAGGTTAATTTTTTTCCGCTGCTTTATTTTCCGTATATGGTTTAGGTTTAGACCAATTTCGTTTAAGATTATTACTTGAATTTGGTTTGAACAGCTTTCTTCTTGGCGATATTTTGGTAGAGTTGAATTTTTTTCATATTTTAAGGTTAGGTTTTTTTACTTTGTGTTCTGTGTAAACCTTTGATTGTATTTACTTCATTACTTGTAGAACATTTTTGTTTACATATTTTTCTTTATGTTTTTCTGAATTCGTAACACGATTTCACTGCAATAATTGTTTCATATCGTTTTATATATTTTTTTAAGGTTAAGTTAGCTTTTGTTAAATTTGTGTCTTTTCGAGTGTTTTTTTGAGATTTTTTTAACAAGTTGCATTATTTAATCATATAACATAGTACAGTATATCAACTTGGTGCTATTTTGTAGTGTAAAGAAACGTTTTTAGTTCTCATAATTCCATGTCATTTTTCTTATTTTACTCTCTTTTATTTTCTGGCCGTTTTATACATACGAAGAAATATATTTTTATTTAAAATTCTCGTTTTTAAATTGCGGTGATTTATGTTTCAATTTCTTCTCAAAGTTTTAATTTTGCTTACTTGTTCCTTTTGTAGAGTTCTTTATTATTCTGTTTTTTAATTTCAATTGTATTCTTCTGCAAATTTTATGCTGCTAATTATTGCCGTATTGCTTAATTTGTGGATGCAAATATTGTATTTAATTTTAGGACTGTCTAAAATCCCAACAATCCTTTATCCTTTAAGGCTTAAATAGACCTTTTTGCATATTATGTGTGTGTTTATACATTTGGTAGTAGTGTCGCTTTTTATGCCAGTCGAATAGGCCTTTTTTATACAGCATCTTCAAGCACATGTTAAACTACTTTCTGCGTCATATTTGGGGGTGTGCGAGTTTGAATTCCAAAGGAATAATTGCAAGAGTCCTTTGGGAATAGATTAATTGTTTGCGTTTTAAAACTTTTCACTGAAAATAATTTTATAACAAAGAGAGCTTCATAAACATTTACTCTAACATGCTCTCTCTCTCTATCTCCCTCTCTCCGATAAATCTGGTAGCAATTGTTCAAGCTGTTATAATAACCTGAGTGGGTATGTAGGTGCACTTAAGAGTTGTTTGTTGTTGCTTTTTTTTAATTAAAGTTTTTCTGGCTGAATTACTTTTTGTTTTATTTAACACATTCGTATTTTAAACACTATTAATGACGTAGTCAACGTAATAGTTGAAGTCAGTTTTATATCGTTTATTTGTTTTCGTTTTTGTTTCTTTCTGCTTAATTGTGATAAACAAAGTATTTTGTGTAAAACACTTATTAAATTTCCCAAATCAAGAGAATAAAAGCACGAATAGTAAGAAAAGACAGACAGACAGTAACAAAGAAGAGTAAGGAAGAGGTTGATTATATTTATTATAGCACGTATTCCTTTTTTGAATTAACAATAGTAAAAATGTTGATGCTGCTTTACGATGACTACGATGATATTTGGAATTGAGTTGGTAGAATTAGTGGTTGAGTTTATTTTTCAAGGCTGTTTCACGAATTGCTTTTATGTTTTCTTTTGGCTTTAAATATAAAACAATTTATTTTAACAAGTATTTGTTTATTTTATTTTTTTTTTTCTAGCAAACACAAAATGTTGATTATGGACGGAGTTTTATTTAAAGAATTAAATTTAGGGATTTTTTTAAAGGTTTTCACAACAAGGAATTTTTTTAGAATATTTTGTTTATCATTTTTGCAATTTTATTAAGTTTTCTTAAAAACGTTGTTCACTTTTAGTTTTAATATTTTTTGTTTTTAACACTTTTAGAATTTTTATATGCTTTTTAGGAAAACTTGAGCTTTTAGTCTTTACATTTTTATTTAATTAATTATTTGTTTTAATTTTTATTTTACAAACTTATCATTAAGTTTGTAATATTTGCATGTTGACTAAAAAAATTAAGCAAGAAAGTATATTTTTATTTTTATATAAAAAGTTAAAATTCTATAGAGCAACATTTTATGGCCAGGGCACATTTCTCAAAAGTACAAGTGACAAATTTACAAAAAAAACCTTAAAAAACAACAATAATGCTTGAATGCTAAAAACACATAATGTAACTGCAATTAGTGGACCCTCTATTTGGCTTTAGTGATTTGTTTAAATCCTTCCCCCGACTTCCGTATTCTACTCTACTAGGTTCAGATCTTTTTTCCGATTTTCGCCTTGAAAGACTCTTTTTATTCTAGTTAAATTTTAAGGGCTGAATTCGAATTTTTTTAAATAAAAGAAATTCTCAGATTTTACCTTCAGGGCATATGTAAAATATATTAAGTATTTTATACAAGAATAAGGTCAAAACATTTGGAAATGTTCTGCGCTACAAGCTGCCTAATTTTCTTAGAAAATAAATTTTGTAAACCGTGAAGAGCAAAAAGAGATTCTTCATAGAACCACTTTCTAAACTGGATAAGAAAATAGGACTAGGTATCTTTGTCGAAGTACCAGATGCCGAAACTTACTTTCGACTTCCTGATCATAATACGCATAACAAAGGCTAACTTCTCGGGAACCAGTCCCCGAGGCTTGCCTGGGCTATGAAACTGGAGGAGGATAGGATTTTCGAGGTTCGACTAGTAATTTTATGCTGGTACCATGGCAGCTGCAATCCTCCGTTGTATGTGGTGTATGATGGATGTGGCGTTGTATTGCACCGCAAGCTGTCAAAAGGTGGCTACAATATCCAAGCATCCATGGACTTAAAACAGCTACCTGTACAAATGAGTGTAGGGGCGTAGGGTGGTCGATTAAACTGGTTAGCGCAGTTTAATGCAAATTTTAATATATTAAAATGTATGATTACTATGCGAGTTTAGGCAGTTATGACTTCTATATAACTTTAGTGGCGCCACGTTAGTAAACACGCACTTGTATAACAAACGGCATTTTGACGCCGTTTTTTCTTTCTTCTCCTTAATTCCACTGACAAAATAAACTGTTTAATTATAAAAGAATTTGATTACGACAACATTTTTGAAAGCAATTTTATATTGTCTGAAGTGAATAAATTTTTAAAGGAAAACTGAAAGAAAGCTCTGCAATGAATTTCAAAAGACTTTATGTAACCCCAAAGTGTTTGTACGTAAATTGCACATGTTCCTTCTGCATACAACTTCTATTATTTTTAAGTTTTAGCTTTATTTGTTGTATTATTGTCAACTTCAGTCAATAAATTTGTTAACGTAAAAAAACAAACAAAACTACAGACAAATTCACACACTAGCTCATACGAGTGCCGTTACAATCCCTCATGCAGGGTTTAGGTAAACGTATTTGTGTGTGTGTGTGTGTGTGTGCATCTCCGGACAATCTCACACCCCAAAACATATTATGAAACGAATGAAAACGAGTTATAAACGACTTTAAAGTTATTTTAAAAATGAAATATTTGAAAGAAACATAAATTGTAAAAACAAATGCAGAATTTAAATAATTAAAGTTTCCGAAATTAGAAAGACAACTCCTTGATAACTTAATTTGTGAGTTGAGCTTGATCCGTTCGTCGATAGAAACATATTTACATTTGCCTTAAAACTCTATGAGAAAAAATCAATTAAACTTTAATATTACTTTATATTCCTTCACGCAGAGCAATGAGCAATATGTGAGTGTATGCGTGTGAGTTTCTTAAGCTAAAAAAATACTTCAATTTATTTAAAGTTGTAGTTTTTTTTTTTCATCTTTAAGTTTTACTTGTTTTAAATAATTAATTAATTTCTGTACGCACTCGTCACTTGGTGCCTGCCGCTAAGGTTTTTCTTGTTGTTTTTATTGCATACACAGATGTAAGTAGTAAATTTTCCTTTTTTTACATAAGTATGTGTAAATATATACATACATGCACACATACATACACTATAGAAATTTTATTTTTACATAAACCTTAATTTATTTTAATGTTACTTCACACGCTTTACACAAAGTTATTTACACTTAGTTTTGCTAGTTATTAACAAAAACTTGATTGTTGTTGTTGCTTTTTTTTGCAATAATATTTTCTCTTTTCTTTTTATTTTTGTGTGCGATTATATTTTTTATATAGTTTTCTTTTATTTTTTTCTGACCTGATTGTTCAGGTCGTAAGTGCAAAAGAAGTCAAATTCCAAGTTGTCAAAATGAAAACGTCGTCATCGCAATCATTGTCAACAACAACAAAAACACACCACCACCACCATCGTCATGGCAGTTGTTTACAGCTACACTTTAAGAAGCAAAGCAAAAATCAGCGCATCTACCATGAATGGTGCGCTGTGCGTATTAACGGCCACTGAATCGTTAAGGTTTTGAAAAGCAAGTAAAGAGCTGCTAATTTCTTAAATCTCTCAATTATAAAAAAGCTTTACAAAGGACCGTTATTTTACTTATACTTTTCAGTGTTGCCATGGGCAAAAATTTTTTATAATGAAAATTTAAGAAAAAAGTTATTAATATTAGAAAAATAATAACAAAAAAAAGAAGTAACCTACTTCAAGTTTTTTTATTTAAATATAAAAAATATATCAATTATATAAAATTAAAAGTAATTTTTTTCCTTGATAAAATGATACTAATTTAAACGCGCTTGCATTATTCGGTAACCCAAATTGATTACTTAGTAACTCTACTAAACGGTCGTCAAATGGGAGGCACAAAGATAAGAATGCCGTAACTGAGTTCTGATTTATACCTGCACGTGGTGGCGGGCGGTGACTGGTTCCTGTCTCTGCAAAGGGTCTGGCTAAATAAGTCGAGCGGTTAACACTCTCGTACAAAAAATCAATAATCTACGGCGGAACGGCATATGCCAGGGATGAGTGGCAAAGAGAGTACTTGGTCTCAAGTATGCGAACTCTGGATACCAGTCGATCTCCAGTTTTAATACAGACATATCCGTGTAGGTGGACATACTTTTCTCCATTAGAGGGATGAATCATGAAGCTTCAAAAAGACGAAAAGGTTAGAATCCGGAAAAGATGGACAAGAATTCCTCGCGAGGGGTGGACGGATCTATCTTTAAAGGTATTTCTAAGGCGAACGGCATGGACAATGAAGCCTCCCACGATTTGGAAAATTTAGTCTCTGTAGGAACTCTGGAGTTTATTGCCCAATGAAGGAATTCTAAAGAGGTGGACAAGGAAACCTCGGAAGGGGCGGACGGGACAGCTTCTAAAGGTACTCCTAAGGAAAAGGCTGAGATGGTAGCGCACATTGTGAGTGAATATCCAGCCCTGCCTAGCATAAGACTTAGGGCCACGGGCAGACACTTGTTAAGTGTAAATACCATGGTGGACCTAAGTCTTACACAAATGCTAGCAATTACAAGCGACAGCGTGATATGGAAGAAGATTTCTTTCTGAACGAAAAATGACTCTTGTACATAGCCGAAACCGGGTTGTCACCAAACCAAACTTGACAAGGGATGACGGAAATTCGTTCCAAAAAATCTACATTAAAACACCCTGTCGGAATATCAAATCAAGAATCAAGATCAACAGTCATCAGTCGACAGTTTGAAATAACTATGGTAGAGGCTGATGGTAGCACGTGACTTGATTGAGTGTAAGGTAATCGTAAACTACAAATTGGATCTCGATCGAAAAGGGATCCATAAAATTACGGTCTGCTTCGATATCAGAAATTTCTGCCCACTAAACACACTTCGACATTTATGGTGTAATTAGGTACCAATTACTCAATTTATTAATTGAGTTCCATGGTAAATTGAATTTAATTAAGGTCTTAACGGCGTAAATCTTCGAATTGCCTAAATAAGGAGCATGGGTCAACTTGCTATAAATTTCATTTATTCTATTAACAAAATGTCACTGCTAAAAAAGAAAATTGCAGCCATAACTTAATTAAAGCGTTAAGCGTTGCGATAGCAGCAGATAACGTAGTTGCACAACATTCAGGCTCATACATTTTATTTGGTATGTACTGTACCTATATACTCTGCTGCTTATGCAACATGTAACGAACTTATTTAGTTATGGCTATTAGCCAACAAATAAAAATACAATACGCAAAGAAAATTGTTTTTTAAACAATTCATATTTTAAATTATTTTATTAATTTGTTATTTATAAAAATTTACAATTATATTATGACCGCGCACTACTAACTATCCTACCGGTGCACCCTATTTTATATAGTCTGAGTCATCGAAAAAGAAGAAAAAACACTACAACCGTAAAAGATGTTTATAAACAAGTAATTTGAGCAAAATTCAAATAAGAAGCTTTTTACTCATTAACTCCAGAAGTCTCATGGAAAACAAGCTTCAATACAACGGTAATAATATTTAAATGCTCTCATAAATAAGGAAGAAGAGAGAGAGAGAGAGAGAGAGAGAGAGAGAGAAAACACAACACTCTGTAGTGGAAACTAAAATGAACAAACGAACAATATGAACTCCTTTTGGAAATGTTATAAACACTCAGTGTGCAAATGTCATAGCAAAGAAAAATTTGGTTAAAAACATGTCAATTTCTTCTAAAAATGAGGACTTAAAGCAAACTGAAACAAAAATACTGTTAACATTTGTTCACTGGGGCAAACTGTCAAATGACATAATCAACTGTCATTGATATTCTTTCTATACACGATAGATTTCTTTTCTCGATTTATGTTTTTATAACCAGTTTAAGGTAAAAAAGAAAAAAGAGAAACAGAAAAATTTTGTTTAAAAAAAATTGGGTTTTTAAATAAACTAAAGTAATTTACACAAAATAAAAATAAAAAAATTGTGCTTAACAACGAATATTAAAAGTGCCAAACTGTTAAAAAAAAATTCGTGTGAAGAATATTAAATGAAATTTGTTGCAACTAAATGACACGTTAGTGAGTGTGTTGGTGTTAATATTTTCTTTTTGTCCTACAACAAAACTAAGCGAATCTAAGCGAATTTTGGTCTTTTGGATGTCGTCATACCATCTATCCACCCATCCATTCTAAGAACGTTAAAAAGGGACATTCTTGTTTCCCTCTTTCCATTTTGCGGTGGCTATTGGCAGGCAAGCAGTCAGAAGCAAACAGGCAGGAGTTGTTGTTATTTTCATTGTGTTTATTTTGGGTAAATATTTATAACTTTTAAAATAAGTTTAAGACTTTGTTTTATATATTACCTTAGCAGTAGTTATAAAATATATTTGGAGAGTTACGATTTGTTATATTTAAAATCTTTTTATTACGTATAAATACAATTTTGTCATTGATTCTCTTGAAGAAATCACATTAATTTTTAAAGGGCTGTTTCTCAAGAATTACGAACATATTATAATGAATATGAAGTAACTGCCAACTTCAAGTTAAGTCGAGGCTTAAGTAGTTATCGCGCTTACTATTAAGCCTTTGATAGTTTAATTCGCCTGGGTTCGTACCTCAGCCGCTGCTAATCAATAAAGTAACACAATTTTTTCTGATATAACTCTGGATCACTTAATAATAATACTAACTTCAAATAATGCGTCTACATAACAACCGAGCCACTGCTAAAAATAAGCAACGTGCAATTGCAGAGTTGTTAAACACTGAAGCATTTCTATCACTTCACTACTTGTCCCGTCTAGTCTATTCCTTTCCAAAGAACGCAATACCATTAATTACTAATTATTAATTGCATAAGTGTTACATTCCTTAAAAAAAAGAAACAATTCCATTTACAGTGGAGGTATGGACGTTTAACATTGTGGATCAGAAAGTGGGAAAATATAATTTTTTCTTAATAAATTTGATATTGTTAACAAATATATCAAATTAGTAAGCAATATTTCTTAATGGTTTCCATTAATAATTAACCACAAAAATCATCCTGTTCTTTTCTATCAAAAATGTTACATACAGGTGGATAAAAAGCTTTTCAGAATTTTTTGTTCTTTTCTGTAAAAATGGAACACTGTGAACGTGTGACGAGCATGTACATATTTATGTTCTTTTTTAAACAAGAGGCACGAAAAGATTTAAATATGTTACCTGTTCTACAGTTATTTTTAGTAAAAGCTGAGCAAATCCAAAGTTTTGCAAAGAATAAGAACTTAGTTGTTTTAGTATGTGTTGGTGGATAAGAAACCTACATATCAGAAAAAAATTGCTGCACTTATTGAAGGCAAGATTTTTCTTCAGATAAATGTTATAAAATCGAAATGGCTGATAAAGTTTTTCGATTTGACAAAATCGAATTGAAAACCTCCAAGAAATGCATGTTCTTTATTACAGATAAGTTAGCAGGACTAAAACTTCTTTACCTACAAATAAATCTGTGTCAATAAGAAAAATGTGTTGAAGTGTGATTTTGTCGTTTTACAGGAGAGCAATTTTAAACTTTAAAATTTGTTTATTAGTAGCAAGATCGTTTTTTAAGACAGATTATAATATACGTTTGGAAACAAATTTAGATTTTGAGAAATAAGTTTTCTCTTTCTACGATCTTGATACTAACGAAATTGTAAATTAAACTAATTTACTATTCCAAATGAAAAAGGTAAAAAAACTTCCCGTAAAATTGAGCTGAATAAGTGACATTTGGCTGAGGAGTACTTTTGAACTAGAAAGACACAAAAGAGCTATTAACTTCTTTTCAGCTTAAGTCGACTTAAGCACTTACGCCTTATTGCCACTGAAATGTATGTGTTGAAAAATACTTTGAATTGAAAATATTTTAATTCCCAAATACTTGATCCTGCGGCACTTAGCCTGCAACTGCCTAAGGCCGATGCCACGCAATGAGCGATAAAGCGGCAAGCTGCAATCGTCAAGCATTAGTGAGCGGCTAAGCATTGTCGCTGAGAAATAAAACTTGTTGATTTCTGATCGGCAAGAATTAAAAATGGTAAAGTTGAAAAAACAATCAAGATAATCTTCTCTTAAAGTGGAAATAATTTTTTGCTCTGCGGAAATTGCTTTTCATTGTTTCATCAACTAGGTTGTCTTCTTGAACGCATAAACTTCTTATAAATATAAATACTTTTTTCGTGTAGGCTTTAAACAAATCTCTGTGGACAATGGCATTTTCAGAACTAACCACTCGGAAATGGCGCTCAGTAATAAACCACTTGCTTTTTAAACTCGCCGCTCAGTCGCTCGCCACTATGTCGTTAATTGCATGACCTCAGCCTGATTAATTTTTCTCTAAATCGAATAAGACAGCACTATACAATTTTTAACTGCCTTATTACAATGATCTACATTAGAGTATGGAGTTAATCCAAATCGCCTCTGAAATAAATTATTTATTATTCAATGGCAAAAACAAGTGCTTTGGCACTTAAATTTAAAATATTCTGAAAAGTGCATTTATTCAATTGTGCAGTGAACGGCTCATTAACAAAATATTTTCTTTTTTGGATATTTATAATGACAGACGTACTATGGTTAAGGTAACCATAATCTAAGAATAACACACATATTATAATTAAATTTGATGGTTGTAACCAAATTACTTTATTATTGTAGATAAGAATCGAGTCCTTAATAATCCACACGCTAACCACCCTCATACTTTCATTAAACACCAAACGAATTTTACATTAATATACTTTATTTATTGTTTAACTCAACTATGTTGCAATTGTCATAATCATTTAATGTTTAAATATAAACAATAACTTGTTTATGGTAACTAAAGTAATGTTTAAAATGTTTGCAAATAACCATTTTATGCTTGCCACAACAATAATTTATTATCAACAATGTATTATGTAGAGTACATATGGTTATCGCGACCATGCCACAATCATGTTTTTCCTTTTTGGGTGTAAGATGCGTCGCACTCGCATTTATTTGTACCAAGTTGTATAAACCTTTCGGTCCGGTCTATCTTACGCAACAACAAAGTGTGGTATATGAATCTTGGTACTCTAGTAAGGTACTCTATAGTAAGCAGTTGCTTTGAAGCCACATTTTGTTAATTTTGTTTTCGATACGCACATTTTAATTATAAATATAAAAATCTTGTTATCAATTAATTTGGAAGTGAACAAAGTTTTATCGTTTTCCTCTCATTATAAAAAAAATTACCCCTCCACGATACAAAACAAATATTCACCACAAAAAATATTCACCCCAAGGCGACTTTTTCAAAATCTATTACGGTGTCTTGGCGTGATCCGGTTTTTAAGGTTTAATTTATAATACAGCTCCAGTTTAGTTTTGCAAAAATTGAAAAGGCAAATGAGTCGTTATGTTAAATGAAAAGAAATTTGTTCTACCTTTTAACGCACAATCGTACAACGAAATGTTACTACAGATCGACGAAGCTAATGCACCGGTAATTCTAACGGGGTTTTCAGGCTCACAGTAGCCGAATTGTTTGAAGTGACGATTTTTTGAATGGTGAATAACCCGGTTTTTTGCTTTGATAAGTCCGGTAGTCGATTGTTTTATTTTAATATTTTTTTACTCGACTGAAACTGATAGTAATAGGTCCCTTCCCCCCAGCGTAAAGGCTTTTCAAATTTTTTTTTTTATTTTAGTGAATTTTATTTATCAAATTCAGCAAAAAGTTCACAGTGCCATCAATACCACCTTGAAAAATAAGATGCTATCAATTTGAATAGAGATGCAAAAATTAATTTTCATAGCTGCACTTTTTAGATATATTTGCACTAAATGATACAACATACACACAGGGAGAAAAGTCATCGGCACTCTACGTTTGGAGTTGCCTACAAACACAAGTTCGTCGACAACAGCAGCCGATATAATGGCCTCCGCACAACAAGAGTATAGCACTGCCATATTCGCCTGTGGTCAGAATGTACTTCTGTTTTAGGGCAATACTTTCCTGCTTCCAGACCAAACGCTATCCACGAAATTAGTTCTCATTACAGAAAACACTTTGTTTCCACATGTCTTTGTCGTAATCAACAAAACTAGAACAAACATCGTCGTAGCGGATTCATGGTGTAGGGTTGTCTGACGCTTGCTGTTATCGACGAACTCGTAGTTATTTAAAACATAATAGACAATAACATATTTCTAAAATGTTATCTTCAAGTGTGCGTATTTTCAGTAGCTCTACGATAATTAAACATCTGCAACACTTTCTGAATGCCCCGATCTCAATTTATTAAAACATTTATGCCATTATTGGAACAAAAAGAATGAGAGGAGCATAAAAAGTTAAACTAAAAGAATTTACAATGACAGAATAAGCAAAAATTTAATCGAAAATGACAAAGTAATTCTAAGCAGAACTGATTGTACATACAAGGACCTCAGGATTCAGGGGAAAAAGTCACTAATAACCCACATAAAACAACATAATTTTAAATGTTTTTCATTGACTACTACAATTGACGAATACTTTTGTCCAGATGGAATGCGAACTATTTTGATTTCTTGTTATTTATTTTCAAGCAAAAATACTTTAGAAAATCACTGACAGGTCTTAAATTTTGTGGACATGGTAGATGAAGCGAAGTGTGTCAATTTTACCCATATGTTTACTTTAAACAGCAATAAGTATAAATGAACAAAGGTTGAAGTTTAAAAAAACCGGTTAACCGGGTTTAATATTTCAAATATCGAAACCCGGGTTTTGAAAAATGTCGAATAATCTTTCACCCCAGAGTTGGACATTAACGATTTTATTTCTTACATTAAAATGCTGCAAAGTAAAAACCGACAATTCAAATTAAATTATTGTCGGCTTAACTACAACTTTGCTTTCCAAATAATCGTTGCACAAGTGAACAGACTTTTATTTTTGCAAAATATTCAAGAGGTAAGTGGACTTTTTTTCTACTTCTCGTTTTACAAGTTATGTGACAAGTCTTTGTCAGCCACTATAGCATGCTGGGTGTAGCGTTTATTTGCAAAACAATTAGCTAACACTGCACAAAGTGACAACTACAATTACTGGCATCCTGGGTCCCATTATCAGCCGTACAAATAAATGGAAAAAAATGAATTAATAATTGTTAGAAAGTTGTGGGTCAAACGAATTAAAAAGTTTATTTAACAACAGCCAATAAACTGGAAAAGAATGTTTACTATTGATTTTTAACTAGGCTCTTCAACACAAACTAAAAAAAAAAATATTGTTGAGCTGGTAAAAACGACGCCTGCGCTTTAAAACAAAATAAGAAAAACACGAATGCAAAGTGAAAAATCAGCACTTCCAATAATAAAAATAAACTATTTTATGCAATAAATGGGCTACAAAGAGAATGTTATAATAAATATGCAGCAACAGCAAAACCAACAACAACAAGAACTGCAACAAAATATATCGGGCTCTGTGTGTTCAAAACTGACAACTGCCACAAGAGTCAATGTGTTCCTAACTACAACATCAAACGAGTTCAACACTTAGAGGCAGAAAAACAAAAAAAAAAAATATTTTAAAAAAATTAGTCCAGAAATGAAAATTAGTGCAAGAATTATTTAATTGGCAGTTTGTAAATTTGGTTAAGCTACAGATTAATAATTGGCAAACAACAAATTTGTGAAGCAGTAAAGAAAAAAATTAACAATTAATTTTAACATTTTCGCAGTGATTCACCATATGGAATTTGTGTATAAATTTTTTTTCTAAGTGTGTTTTGGCATGCAGTAGTGCTGCATTCGAGTGGATGACAGTGATACACACACACTAACACATATTTCCAAAAAAAAAAAATCAATAAAATTTTAATTAAGGAAAATTTTCAAGTTTAATCCTGAAAGCTAAAGAAAATCAAAAGTTTTAAAGCAACTCCAATTAGGAAAATGGCAAAATGTGTGTTGAACTTATATAATCTATAAAAGAAAACAAAAAACAAAAGAAAAAGGAAAATTATTAAACGAAGGGGCTGTCTACAGCAAAATTGAACTTAAATGTAAATAAATCATCATCGTAGCCAGTAACAGTAGTAGCAGCAGCAGCAGCAGCAGCAGCAATAGAAAAAGGCCAGCACGAAAACCCACATTGTTCCAGAAATATTAACGTCATAATCAATAAACTCAAGATCCCCCATAGAATTATGGAAATTTCCTAATAACGATAAACTAAAAAAAAAACAGTAAAAAAGAACAAAAGGCACTAATTCTTTTCAGCAGACATGGAGTTTTCATAATAAAACCAAACGATTTCCTACATTAAATCAATTAAATTAAAACACAAAAAAAATTAACCTCAGCAACGCTGCCTCATTCACATCCCGTCTTTGGTCCAGCAACCACGTCAACTCAATTCTAAATTTTCTCAAGTTTAAAGTCATCCAGGTAACAACAAAAAAAGGACACCTTTAGTTGTAAAACTCCCTTAGAATGGGCAAGAAAAAAGTACCTAGCGAGGATTTAATAGTTCCACCACAAGATCATAGAATATGTGGCACTATTTGTATATGTCAAATGACTTTGGTATTAAGTTCGGTAGCCTTAGTTTATCTTACGGTAGCCATTTATATGCCCTCCACACGAGCGTTTAAAAGTGGCATTGATCCGACACCCGTCATGTGTACGACCACAAGAGCCGTGACCAAGGAGAATTGCGACTGGGGTTCCTGTGGCGAGTGGTGCCTGAGCAAGACGTCCGGTGCCTGTATACAAATATTTGTGAATTTGCGCAACAATGGCACAAATCTCTCCTTTCAAAATTGCACAAACTCAGCGAATAAGACGTGCTATGGCATAGACCAGGAGAGCGCTGATAAGGCGCGTTGCATAAACGACGAGTGCAAGAACTTAACGGGCACGTTTAATTGCACGGCCGGCCAGTGTCTCAATATAACGGACGCATTTGAATGTGTGTTTAAGAATAGCGATTCGCCGGTTAAATGTTCGGGACGCAGAGGGAAAATCAATTGTATGGATATATCGGGTCTGTACTCCTGCAACCGGGGTACATGTCGCAAAATCAGGACGCCCTATAATTGCGACCGCCGTTGCGTAGATATACCAACACGCAATAAGAATGTCGTCATACTTAGCGGTGACAAGGTCCATCTTTCTCAATGTCAAACTGCCATTAATTCTGAAACCGATGAGGAAGTGTGGACGGACACCGAGGACAATGTGGTCATGGCCTCCTGCTATTTCATTAAAACCAGCTCCGATCGTGTGGATGCCGTTGACTGTGTTAATGGGTCTACTATGGACCACACTCTACTAACGGATCTCACGAATTTCACTTATCTCAGTCATTTGCATATATCTGTGGCCACTCTTGTGCCGGAGATAGCGCCGCCCGACATTGATCTCACCATATCAAACGAATCGAAACTCATGATCAATCTCGAGGGCTGTGTCAATACTCTGATGGACGAGTGCAAGGAATTTCTGAAGGATTTCGGCCGCGACGGCAGCGATCATAATGCCCGCGCCCGTTTTCCTTGTTTCTATTCGCCCAATAAAAAGGACATAGTGGTTGCTCGTTTTAATTTGGAAGTGACGTATCGTCAGTTTGTGGTTGCCTCGGTGGTGCCGTCCGTGTTGTTTGTGGTTTCGTGTCTGGTGCTGCTGCTGTGCCAGAAGACCGTCTATGTCGGCGATGATGCCAAGATGCGTTTCAAGGGTTGTGTCGACACCGATACGATACTCTCCAAGAATGCCTTGGATCAGGGCATGGATGATAATGGTGGTGTGGGCGGTGGTGGGGATGAAGTCATGGCTCTATGAGATCCGTCACGTAAGATTTAAAATCCAACAATTTATTTAGTTTCATTTTCTACTTCTTCTTTAACTGAACTTTTGCTGTAAAACTATTAACGATTTTCAACATTTATTAACAATATCCTCCCTCAGTGGTTTATTTACTATTATAGGATGAATACAATTGCTAACACGCACACGTCTGATTGCGTGTACATGTCTAGGGTGGCCTGTTTCAGAAAGTGTAAATCCTTATTTATGTTGCAAACATTTGAATTGCCAAACATTTGTTTTTAACAAAGAACATTTACTTAATTATTTTTTTTTCTTGTGTTGCGCTTAGAGAAAATGTTTGCTACCCGACTTTTCCCATTACAAAACTTTTCCACCTGGTCAGCTTAGCTTTTCAATTGAATTTGAATAATTTGCTTCATATTAATTTTTCTTTTAAATTACACAAATTGTTAATAGCGGAGAATTACGACTACACACCACCTGAGCATCATTTCATTAAAAGACATTCATTGCAGAAAATTTAATAATTCATATAACATTTTAAATACAAAATTGCCTTACTGCTGCTTTTGAAAATAAAAAAATCCCCCACAACATGTGAAAGGTGTTTGAGAAATTTACAATTATTAAACGCATAAATTTTTATAAATTTTTCATTTAAGTGATCTTTAGGCATTTTAAGCACCCTAAAATACAGTAAACACATTTATAAAGTTTGGAATTATAGAATTCTTAAAATAAGTAAAAAATTTAAAGATTTCGGAACTATTTGCCAGTTCCAATTATCAAATTGCAAATGAGTAATGGGATTGAACAAATATTGGGCACGGATTTCCTTAATCAATTTGATATTGCAAGGATTTAACCTTGAATCAGTTTCGAACACCTTCGAGAAATGTTCGTTCATCATTCTTGGATTAATCATATGACTAATTGAACGAAGAAATTATAAAGTGTGATTAATCGGAAAATATATAATCGATTAATTTAGCTTGGGCTAAAAATAACTTAACGAATTTTTTAGTTTTGCAAAAAAAATAACAATAAAGAAGTTGATTAAAATTCTTTGTTTCGGTCAGAGTTTGAGAGGGTTTCTAAATTGGTTTGTTAGAAAAAATTAAAATAAGAGTCCCATATAGTTAATATGTTCCTCTTTTCCGTAGCGGTTCCGACTGCTTTGGCAAAAAGATACTCTGATGATATGGAGGTTCTAATCAGAAAACAATATTTTTGTGCATGTGTGTAAAGCTTAACCCCATATCCTTTTAATTCGGAGCTGTAACATTGAGTAAGGCTCTTAGGTCATTTAGAGTATTTGCCGCTTGTGAGGCCAAGACTGGTGGTGAGACCATAAATTGAATTCAACATCAATATAAGACGTGTGTCGCTTCTACTTCTAATACTGTCGTCAAAACGATCATTTTCAACTATTTCGTTTCTTACGTCTACAATAAGCGCAGATAGAGCCAATTAATATTAAAAAATTGATTTTTCTTAAATCTGGAATATGATTTGCCAGCAAATATGTTAGCAATATACCAGGAAAAAATGTATAGCGGTATATTATAGGCCTATGTATTTCTTGTGATTATTTTGGAAATAGAATCGCAACAAAATAATCGATTAATAATTGCCATAAGTTTTTAGCATACTCAAATGATATTAAGAGAACATTGTATTTAATATACGTATTTCTAACAATAATTTTCAACTGTGAAGAGCGCTAAGGAGGAAATGGTTTATTTTCCATCATATCATTTCACATACAAACGCATATATAAATTGTATGCAATTTTAAAACTAATTTCCTAGTAATATTCGTGCAATATTAAAAACAAAATAAATTAAATTAGCCTTGACTCTCTTATGTTCAAGCTAAATCGCACACTGGCTACGTATGATTGATATTGAGTGAATACAATTTATTGATTTTTTTATTAATCATACGGCACACTTGACTAGTAAATTTTACTTTGCCTATTACACACTCGGCATGTGCTTAAATCGTAGAACTAAACGAAATTAAGGTCAACACCATTTATGGCCAAGTTGAAAATAATAAAATTTACAAATGACACAAAAATCTAAATAAAAAAATAAAAATAAAAAGAGAAAAAGGAGTAGAAAATATGTTAAAGCATTCATTGCTTCTACTTAGGAAGGCAAACGAACAACAAAACTAGTACGAATTTTTAAATTCTGTGTGCAAAAGCAAAAAGGCTGAACCTGGCACTAAAATTGCCATATGAAACTAGCAGAACTTCGTCGCCATTCAAGTAGCGTTGCATTTGTATTCAATTTTATGAGCAGGCATTGCTATTTTCGATTGCAGCGATATAAGGTTTACAGGACTGCTAGAAGTACAAAACACGCCATGAAAAACGCAAATATTTATTTTCTATAGCGACATGTATTTCCTTCGCCCAAATGTTATTTCTTTTATACAAGACATGCAACATGAAATAGTATTTGCTTATTATCTTCCTACAGTATGGCGTAGTATTTTAGAAAAACTCAATCCCAAACCTACATACACAAACAAATGCTGTCACGAATTGCGTTTTAATGGCAGCAATAGAGCACTAACAACAGAAAATAAAAAACAAACAAATTTCAATGCCTTTTTCGAGCATATTGTTGCTGTTGTTTCTGCTTGTTGCAATAATATAGCGAGTCAAAGGTTTAACTCCTTTTTGATATATTTTTTTCTTGTTGAATATTGCCGCATAATTTTAGTTAATGTCATAAAATGAACAAGACAGGATTTTTCGCTTGAACGCGACGTGTTATAGAAACACGCGCACAAGCATGCACGTGAACTTGCTATACGTTTCCATATTTGACCCACTTTTTTCATTTTAAAACACTTAAATTACTGTGATATTTTTAGAACCTTTATTGGATCAACGTTTACTTAACAGTCTTAAACTAATTTTGGAGGGAATTTTGCCGGTTGAATTCAAGGACGTGATTATATTTAAGCTGGAAATTAACTCGCTTCTTTGTAATTGCAGCATTTTCATATCATTATTTTTAAAACCACAAATGAAAATGTCTTTACGAATTTATGAACTAAAATACCATCCCGCCATGAGTATAAAATAAAATCTTGTTATGTCTAATTTGTTTGTTTTCGGTACAGAGTACGAAATCTGAACACTCTTTGTCTTACTCATTTTGGATTTGCTCGGCTTCAACAGACCAATTACAATTAACACTACAACTACTGTCTGCAATGAGTTTATATTAAGACGATTCGACATTTTCCAAAATCCGGGTTTAAAAAACCGGTTAACCGACATAAAAAGAGCTTCAAACTTTGATTTATTTATATTTACTGCTGGTTAAAGTACACACATGTACAAAATATCAGCAGCCGACAAACAACCCTATGCATGACCATGTATGTTTCTGTTACTAAGCAGCCATTGAATACGACAAATACCTGTGATGACAAACTGTTATTTTGTAACGAGAACTAATTCTGTGTATATCGTTCGGTTCGATTTGCTTTGTTCTGGGGGCAAAACTACAAATTTGCCCTCCATGTGAATTTTGTCTCCAAACCAAACTTAACAAGAGATGACAGAATTTTGTTTCAAAAATCTCTATGACTGTGTACATTCTAAACAGAGGCCAACATGGTACTTCAATAATATTGTATTTATATAAAACAGTTATTCAAGGTAACAATCACTTTCATCCGTGTGTGTATTTTGTATCAGTTATTGCAAGCAAATCTAAAAAGTACAAGTTTGCAATCCAATTTATCATCTCGATAAAAATCTTTAGCACCGAAATGCACTAAAATTATAAAAAAGTATGAATATCTCTTACACTGCGAGAAGAGATCTGTTGCTATAAGTTTTAGTCAAATAAAAACCCGGTTTTTTTCAATATACAAAAAATCGCCATTTCAAAAATTTTAGAGCTGTAAGCCTGAAAAAGTCGGTAAAATAACCGGAATCGAATAGCTTTGCCGTACACTCTAATTTACTTTCGTACTGTATACAATTGCCAAAATAGAGTTCATATAACTCGGCTACTAATGGCGAAAGAATGAGGTTAGATTTTATCTTGCTTAAATCACACTTTATGGATTTCTCTAAAACAGACGGCCAAGATTGTATGAAAATCATACATCAGTGCAATGAACTGTGTGTTTGGCTTCTTCTGCTCTAGAAGCTTGTACTATTTTTTTTTCGAAAGAGATTTACTTTATTTATAGCTTGTTTTTAGTATATTTGGCTTAAACTGAAGCAATGTCCTTTCAGCTTTATTTTTCTTTGCATAAAAATATTAATAGCAATTTAGCTTTTTTACATTAAAATTTAAAGGCTTTACAGCACTCTATTAGTTTTAGATTTAATTTTTCTTATTTTCATATTAAGAAAATGAAACAAAATTAAGCTTTTTCTTAAATAAACTTAAAAGAAACAAATTAAACATAGAAACGTTTTGGGCCAACCAAAATCCCAGCCGTAACATAATGAACTCTAAATATAAAGTATAAAATGTGGTATGTGTTACTTAAAACAGAAAAATATAAATTAAATTTTGTGAATTTTGTTTTGTAAGGTAAATTTTTTAGAGAAATTTATTAAATATTATTTTAATATTTTGCAGGCATTCCTCTACTGCAAGAAGACAGTCCAGTTCATCAAGCCGGCATATTTGCATTGCAATAAAGTTTATTATCAATATGTTTTATAATAAGTTACAACTACAACAACCAATATATTATTGTTAAAACAACACACACACAAACATAAAACAAAGTTTTCTTTCAAAAGCGTTTTTTTTAGCAAAAAGGAAAAAGGGTTATTTTTTATACTAAAAGAAAAAATTATAAAAAAATTTGAAAAACTTTTAAACTTATTTTTAAATTCATTTTGTTCAAAAGAATTTTAATTACCAAAAAAAAAAGAATCCTAAAAATACGTACACTTTAGTTATTGAGAAATTTAAGAGTTAAAATTCCAATAGAGCTCTTCCTTTAACTTGGTTAATTTTATTTCATTGTTTACTGATATTGTAGTAATTATTTATTAAATCAATTAAGCAAAATTAAAAAAGCAAACCAATAAATAAGAAACGTTAAATTAGTTTATTAATTAATTGTTAATTAAGTGAATTTTTTAGCTTTAAGATAATTTTATTTAAATGCTTGTTAAATTTTTATTGTTATTAATGCTCAATTCAGACAAACCAAAACACGGATTTACCAACAAAACACACTGAAACAATAAACGAAAAAATAATTAGCACAAACAACAATAACAAAACTAACAGACTTACATTCACACAGTAATTTTTCCATATTAAACCAACCACACACTCACATACTCACTCTCTCACTCTTTACTTAACTCACTCAATTACTCACCACACACATCAAACGGTTTAGAGGGATGCGTGATCAAGGTCTTTGATAAAAACAACAAAACTGAACAAAAACAAAAGCCCCAAAGAAAAAACGGCAAAATTAAAGAGAAATAATAAAAAAAACCATACAAATCTTATTACAACAAAATAACAGAGAAAAATAACAAGGAAAAATTTGCTAATTTTTAGCAAGAGAATTAAATACCAATTATAAAAATAGTAGATAATAAAATTTAGACTCACTGAGAAAAAAAGCGAAGTATGAAATAAATTATAAAACCTTTTAAATAAAACACAATTAAGAAAATCATTAAACCAATAAATTAACAAACAAACAAATACAAATTATTTGGCTAAAACTAAAATTGTTATATAAAAACCGAACAAAAGATTTGTTGTAAAATAAAACCTTTAAAATTAAAAAACAAAAATCAACTTTGATTTATACAATAAAGACGGATTACGCTTGGATTGCTTTTAATAAAAATTTTAACAAACAAAATTAAATTTAAAACAAAAAAAAACGCTTTTTTGAATTTAAGAAAAAAAATCTTTTAATAAGTTCTCCCCAAACTTTTTTTTGTTACACATACACACACACAACTCATATTACTCTCAAACTTGTATTAAACAAAAAAACAAAAACAATAATAAAATTAAGCAGGCAAAATAAAGTGAGCAGCCATCATGAAGAAGAGCAATACCACCAACACAATATTGTCTTCATTGCCCACAAGTCCGACCATGTCGACTCAGAGTTTTGCTGCCAGTAAATCGAGCCTCAACAGCAGCCGCTCCAGCCGCTCAATTAATATGCACACGACCAATTCAAAAAGCAATAAGGTGGATCATGAAATTGAAACTATTTTAGAGAAGGCAAAATTTTATACTTCCGTATGCCTGGGTAAGTTCGGCTATTCAACTTTCTTTTACAGCACAAAATAAATTTCCATATTTTCTTGTTTAGGCACCACGGCCATTTTATCAGTTTTTACATTTTTATTTTTAATACCGTTCGTCGTTGATCCCGCTATATCGACCATAATTGCTGATTATGATCCCGTACCAGTTACCTGCATTGTTATCGATCACATTTACGCGGAGGGTATTAAAAATTGTACGTGGAGTTCATGCCGGGAGGGTTGCACTTCATCGCCCAATAAGTAAGTATTTCAATGTTGTATTTAAAATAATCGGTTTTTGAAATTCTAAAACAAATGTTTGGGTAAACGTTCATTTTTAATAGCGTATTCACACATGCGCCTTAAATGTATCAATTAAATTATAAATTGTGTTATACAATTTACTGTTCACACATATGCAATTTAGCTTAGTCAATTAGCATTTGATAGTCGGGTCTACTTAGTGATCTATTGTATTTAATTTGTTAATTTTACAGAATTTTCTAATCACTAAAAGCACTTCTCCTGAGTTACATTTTAAATTTCAGATTCAGTTTATGATGTAATTAAGTGCTTGAATTATTGTATGGTAAATTGTTTAATTTTACAGATAAGTTTTACGTTAATTCTCAGTATTAATATTAATCCACAGAAAACAAATTTTACTGGAGATTTCTTTTTATTTTTTGTTAATTTTTGCAGAATTTTTTAGTAAAAATTTAATTGTAGCCTTCAAATGAAGATAGTCCAATTCTGCGTCAATTTAGAAATAAGAATTATTAACAATTCAACGTTAAATCTTATTTACACTTCTTACCAAGCGTAGATCTTATAACGAACAGAAAAGAAGATAAAAACAGAGATGGGAGCCGCTAACGTGACTTTCGTGAATCATACGTGATCACGGATCTCTCAAGAATTTCGAGCATAAGACGTTTAAGTTTTTCTAAAAAGTTGTTTAAAGATTTTCTAATGAGCTGGTCTAAGCAACCAGCGAAATGCGCATAAAGACTAGCTTATCCACCCTCAACAAAAAATTATTTATAATAAAATCAGTTTGGATAAAAAGTATCTAAAAATAATTTTTTAAATTGAAAGAATAAAATCCCAAAAATTCTTCTTATAAATGTAAGCCAGTTTTCCTAACCTTTTCATTTTGTAAGCGGCTGCAATTACTGTACAAAATCTCGAAAGCTGCCACCAATATTTTACGCATTTTAAAACTCAAAACCTTAAGTATCTCAATTTAAAAAGAAAATGACTTATATCACTTTAAAAATAAACGGCTCACATTCTTTTCTTTGTTATACCCAGGTCGTGTATGTGACCGTAAATGCAAATTCAAAAGAGAATTGCAAAAAATGTTTGCAAGAAAACTTACTTCGTCTGAAGCACGTAAAAAAATATAAACAATTCGCCGGACGGATTGATTTACATGAGACAAACTCACGAATTATGTTTAGAGTTTGGTGTTGCATATAACAGATCCAGCATTAGCAAGACTAAAAAGCGATCAATTATTAGACTAATATTTATTTCTGTAAAAATTAATAACTAAGAAAGATAAAATTAAAGCAATTATAATAAAGAAATGGACAAAAGCATGGATTATTTTGAGAAAAGTGATAATTTTGTTGTGTTAAAAATTATGGCTTTTATAGTTTGCAACATATTCCAAAGAGAAATGGAAGGAGTTCATCAAAAGATTTTCTTTACAACAACAAGATATTTTAAATAAAAAACGAAAATCGTTATTACAATTTCTTTCAGATGCCATCAACTCTACGTTAATTACACCCGTATACCGTTCACAGAGTGGAAGAAAAATCCCCGTAATTTGGAGACTGTAACATGGGATGTAAGTTATACGAAATTCTTAATAAATTCTGAAGGATGTGGTTATCCGCCAACTACCAATTGTAGTGTCTTTGCCAGACAATATGGGTAAACAACTATTTTGATTTTGAATATAAAAAAGAAGCATTTCCAATTTATTTACCATCTTTCGGATTCAGGTATAATCACATTAATGAACCTTTCGCTTGCTACTACAGTCGTGCCTATCCCGAGGTGGTAATTGGTCGTTATTCGTGGGAGAATAATCTGTATCATCTCATATTATCGCTCATCATACCCACAGTATTATTTGCCATATCAATTGGGGTTTTGAGCTATTGGTATTGTCCGTGTTGCGATAATGCCTGCAGTAAATCTTCAAGGGTTTATGCTGAAAAATTTCCCACTAAGGAAGAGTGAGTTCACATTATTTCAAACTACTACTCTGTCTACTACTACTACTAATACTACAAATACTATAAAACCGTTCATATGCACACACACAAACAC
This sequence comes from Phania funesta, assembly GCA_963932375.1. Taxonomy (NCBI): domain Eukaryota; kingdom Metazoa; phylum Arthropoda; class Insecta; order Diptera; family Tachinidae; genus Phania; species Phania funesta. Next base: position 74,890,711 of record OZ010656.1, read on the forward strand.
ACTGTTCAATTGTTTGTTTAATTGTTAAATGTTTAAAATTTTATATTTAACAAAAATTTTACTGTAGTTTTGTGCTCTTTCTTTGTTAGCAGATATTTTTATATTTACAATTATTTATTAAAATTTATACTCGCATAACCGGTTTCTTTGATTTAATTAAATGTTTTGAATTAATTAAATTTGTATTAAGTTTGATTAAACTAATTTGTTAAAGCTATGAACGAACGCATGCTTTACAAAGATTTTAATTGGTGATAAAAATTGCAAATATTAAACAGCCTGCGATGCTGCTAATGCCGAGTTCGTTATTGAAGTATGTAGTTTTGAATTTTATTGTTTTTGAAATATATTTTTAATCTTGTTAAATATTAAAGAAAAAAAATTGGAAAATTTATCATGTGTTGAAAACTTTATAAATTCCTAGAGCATGTTTTGTTTTAAGTTTTTTTTATTAAAAATTGATTGATTGGTTTTTAAGAAAGTTATTATATTTACTGGTATTGCTATTAAAGCCAATTGTTACATTGTTAATATAGTTAGTATTGATTTTTTTAAATACAATTTTACATATAGTGGATATTTAAAAGTGATTTTCAAACTAAGAAAAGACGACAAGGAAATGAAACGCATGCATTTCCAAGGAACGAATTGTTTACGATATTTTCAATTCCAAAGTAGTATAACTCGGCCATTGAAGAAAGCACAAACAATTATTTAATAATTCAATACTCTATCTATGGTAGGAAATATTTAGCTCCTAAATATATAGCCACCAAGTGCTAATACTCTAGTGCCATTTATTAAAGTTGGGAAAGAGAGAAGAGCGATTTCATTGGATCGGGTAGGACATTCTAACTCATGTTTTCTTAAAATTTAACTCATTTTTTTCTAACTGCTAAAGGGTCCTTGTTTTATATTCTCATATCGTGTAGATAAGCGTTTATTTTAAATTTTGCCATAAATAAAATATAATTTTTATTATTATAATTATTCATATTTAAAGGCACTCGTCCATGCTAATAGAACGAATTCGAAAATCAGGACAAACTATGCACGGTTTGTTCTATAACTTTTTTATATAATGTTTCTCCTTATTAGTTATTCAAATCAAATACGGAAGATAAAATATGTGAGACTGCACCTTGGGACGGGTGGGACAAGAAACGTGTGGGCTTGAAACAAATGAACAAAACTCTTTTATTCTGATTTGTTTTAAAAACAGGTTTTTAAAAAAAAAACAAATCCTTTTACATTTATTCTCAGTAGCAGTGTTATTTAAGAACAACTTGACCCAAGCTGAAAACGAGATAATATCTACATTTCCCAATTCAAAAGTAACCCTCCGTTTAGAACTTTCTATATAGTGCTGGGTAACTTTTCCAAATAAAGGTTTTTTGGTTTAAGGTGTGTGTTTGCTTCTCTTTCACGATTTAGTTGTATTTCTAATTTCAAAATTTTTTAGATTTCCAAATTTAGGTTTTCTTGAGTCTCCTATGCTCAAGGTTACCAGACTTTCTCTAATGTTGATGGGTACGAGACATAATTCTTGTGCGGATTTACAGAGTCCTTTCTCCTGACACCAGTCATGCCTGATACCAAGGGGTAGGCATTCGATAAGTTCTTGCAAAAATTAACTTGCGTCTGATCATAACTAGATAGTCCGCAAAGCCCTCAAGATCGTATCCGTAATCATAGAGAGATTGTAAAGGATCGTCGGAGACCAGTAACCAAAGGATTGGTGATAGAACAGTTTCAAAGATTAATGTTCTATTTCTCAGCATGTTGAGAGCCCACGTTATGACCAGCCGGTGTATTCCTTTCCTGGTCATCCCTTCGCGTAAGGTCAACCAATATACAGATCTATTTCCTTACCATCCAACGCCTTTTCGATTTTGCTCGTTTGATTGTGGATCGGTAACCAGAGGAGATTCTTTAAGATAGACTTATCTGATGTACTGATCTAAGATTGTATCCATAGCTTTGAGCAGCTATGAAGTTAAGCTAATAGGTCGAAAGGCTTTATGTATCCAGGATCGACACGCATAACTTTGGGTTGGCAACAGAAATTCAATTTTTTTTAACACTTCTCGGCCTTTTAGAACTGAAGGACTAACATCGCCCAAGAACTCACGATGCCAAGTTCAACGAAAAATAATTGGTCTGCACAGAAAGTACTCGTTAAAACTTATGCATTTATTTTTGGGGTACTCGAACTTTTTATTTCTCTAATTTGAAAATCACTTTAAAAACACCTGTTACTTCGTTGAAACGTTATAAAATATTTATTGCATTTTTACTACAAACTTACTTTCGCCTTACATACATTATATTTCATTACAACTAACATTTTTAAACATATAAAAACAAAATATCTTTTACAGGATTGCAAACTGCATGAAATGTAATCCGGCGAAATCTATTTCCCTGAACAGTTATTAAAATTTCTTATGAATGTTTGAAATGATAATCAAAAAATTAACGAGAAAACAAATTTACACTATCGATAACAAGAGAATACTTGAAATGCCTGAAAAGTGCCTGAAAACCGTTTGAATTTAAAGTTATAAAACACATTGTTAACAAGTAAAATATACCTTTCCTTCTTTATAAAAATTAAAGTGTATTTACAATTATATAACTTAAGATCTAGTTGAAAGCAGTACGACTCTTATTTTTATTTTAAAGCGCACTTTGACTAGAAATAAAGTTGCCTGTAGAACTAACACGAATTTCTGCGCAACACACGATTTGAATTAATTTATTTTTTTTATAGTTAAATCGAGTCATTTATTCTTTTTACTCTCTTCAACTTTCGTTAGTTTCTCTCTTACAAAAACACCCTCTTATAGCTGCTTTTTAACAGTAGAAATGTTGAACTTTACACAAAATAGTAGTTGGTAGTTATTGTAGTGAATATTTATGTTAAATACTTTTAGACAGAAAAAGAGATCTTGAAATGTAATTGAGAGTTGAAAGTAATAATATCACCGACGGGCCCTATTTAGTAGGAGATCATATACTTCTCTTGCAGTCGTCAAAGCCTCTCCGATAAATATATTCCTACGAAACCGCAGAAAAGGGGCAGCCACGAAGCGCACGTACTTCTAAAATCAACTGATGATATCGAAGACCACATAGCCCGGTAATTGCGTCTGACAAAATCTACACTTCGGACAAAAATTGATGGTATAAAATTCCAGAGAGTTCAGTAAAATGTCGCATAAGTGTTCTGAACTCGCTCTAATCAAGCAAGAGTAGCAACCCTCCTCACTGAGCCCAATGTCGAGGTAATTTCAATGCAGTCAATGAAATTACGTAAAAGTCCTCAGTCAGCTTGTTCATCTCGAGAGTGGCCCTTTTGATCATGCATCCAGCATCGACACCATCCACGTCGGATAATACGCAGTCCCTAAACTCGACCTGATCGTTGCCTGGCTGTCAGATAAATAAACAATAATAAGAATATCGAAAATACTATACAAGATCTTAGTCGATAGCTTGTTAGCCTATGTATCCACACAGTGTATTAGTGGGACAGGTTTTCGTAATCTCAGTGATCGAAACGTGCCCCAGCTGTGATCTATTTAATATTTGGAAATCATACCACCAGGGGTCATCAAGGTGTATGTGAATATCGACATTAGGAAGAAAATTTCAGTCATCCCTTGATGGCAAACCTATTTTGATATTTATATCAAATCACCCGGTCGAAAAATCAAATCAAGAATGAATATGCATCTCATACTTAATCGAGACCTTGTGACAATCTCTGAATGGAGACCTGCGAAAAGGGTCGATTTTAACGTACGTAAGACCCAATATTGTGTGCCTGCTCACAGATTCATGACAGATTATGTGATATAAATATTAAGGCATCAGACAGACGCTCTTACTGTTCATGATATGAAAATCCAGAGCGATGTTCGATAGACTAAACACAAATTGTAGATCACAAAAGAAACATTCAAGGGCCCAAAAGTTTGGGAACAGTGTAAGCGATATAAAATGTAATTTCCTTGAATCCCAATGATCTTTTTTCCTTTTCTAGTTACAGAATATATTCTGTTTATACCACTCGGGGCAATGCACAGTGGTGCAATTTTTTCTTTTTCAATTTTGTTTAAGATTGGACTGATTAAATTTGTTTTAGCCGAACATGAAATGAGCAATTAAAAGCTGTTGATAGATCGGTAGGGTTTTTTAGGTGTTTGTTTTTACAAGTCTACTTTCAAGATCTTTATAAATGGCCACCTAAATGCATTAAGTTACTCTTAAACCTTTTAGAAAATAGCATGCGTTTTTTTTATTAAAATCAAATCCATTTTCACACACACATAAATACCAGTATTAACACATATACAAACATTAAACGATAGAAACTCATAAAACTGTATTTCGTGTTGGTAGCTTTGGATAAATTGCATGACTTTTCTTTAAGTGTACTAGTACTTTTGAATGAATTATATTCATGCCATCGTAATTTTTGAAAATCTCTTTTTTTCAATTAAAAACTTTAAAATTCATTTCAATACAACAACAACAACAAAATATTTGTCGTCTTATTTTTTCTCACTTAAACAATTTTTTTCGTAGAAAACTACTGTGTCACAGTGATGATGAGGATGAAATGGAATACTAGAAATATAAGTAGAATTGATAAAGCAAAAATTATATTGAAATTAAGCACATAAAACACAAAAATTTTATTTATTATTTCGCTCCTAAAATTGTTTCGAAATTTTAATAGAAATAACACACACAAACACAATCTCACAAATTCACAGTTTGTATAAAGAAAAATTCGTTACTGCAATTAATAAAAAAAAAATGTCAGAAGATATATTTGAGATAACTCGAGTCAGCTGTAATCTAAATGAAAGCACTTTCTGCAATTAATTTTATTAATTACAGTAACTCATTCGATTTCAAAATTTGTATAAATTATAGATTTTATTAATTTTTTTTAGTTTTGTAAACTATTGTAACTTTTATTTGGGACTTAGTAGTCAAATTTGAATTTTGAAATAAATTTGTAAAAAAAACTTCCCTGTTATACTCGTAAGTAAGTGAATAGCTTTAGTCGATTATTCATAATTTTTAGTTTAGTTTTATTTAACATAAAAGAATTTCTTTTGACACTATGGCAACCGCTTAACGCTTTAATGTAAAATGTTATAGTAAAAACCAGTTAAAAATTAAATTTAAACCGACTCGTCCACACAATATTCGAATAAGCAGCAACAACAAGTAACTAATGTTTTTCATAAAAAGTTTGTGTCGAAAAAATATAAAACTTTTTATACGGATGAATATTTTAAAAATATATTAAAAACATACATATATGCTTAAATGAAAAAACCAATTCGTTAAAAGTACTGTTTTTAAGGTTTGTTTTTAAAAGGTATTTTTTTAAAAGTACTTTTTGGCAAGATAATTTCTTAAACGTAGGTTGCTTTAAAAGACCGTTTTCAGCACTACCCTTCAAAACATTGCCGTTTAAAAAAGTACTTTTACTGTCCTTTAAAAAAAAATTATACTGATTTTAAAATGAGCTTTTTGAAGATAACTATGTACTTTTAGAGAAGATACTTGTTTTAAATGATACTTCTTCCTTTTACAGAGCAGTTTTTCAGAATTTGATTTTTATCAAGGTACTTTTTTAAAAGTACTTTCTCAAAAAGTACCTTTTGTAAATACACGCTTTTTAGGTAGTATTTTTCTCAAAAAATGTACTTTATAAGGTTACCAATTAAAGGTACATTAAAGGTATTATTTATAATATATGTACAGGAATATATTATTATTAAAAGGAACTTTTTTTAAAATTAATTTTCTAGAAGATACTTAATACATATACATATATAATTTTTAAAGTACTTTTTTAAGAGGGTATTTTTTTAAATAAGTACTTTTTTCAAAGCTATTTTTTAAATTGTGGGTTTATAAATAAATTTTGATGAAAAGTACGTTTTTAAATGAATGGTATCATTTAAAAATTGTACTTTTTTTTAAATGAGCTTTTAAAATAGTTACAACAGTTCATATAAGGGTACATGTTTTTAAGGCATACGTCCTAAAAGGTGCTTTTTATAAGAACGATTTCTTAAGAAATTCTTTGTTTTATGTACTTTTCTGAAATATTTCGTATTCTTTATAACAAGTACTTTTTTAGTTAATTTTTTTAATGAAGCTTTATAAATGTAATTTTTTTAAAGTACTTTTTTAAAGAACGACTTTTTAATGATTTCCTTTAAAAAGATGACTTTTGGAAAATTTACGTCCTGGAAAGTACTTATTATTAAAACCCTTCTTCAAATACTTTCCTAAAAGCTACTTTTTTATATGTACAATCTTTATACGTCCTGAAATGTACTTTTTTAAGTACTTTTTTGTGCACTTTTTGATTATGTTATATTTTTTTAAGAAGAATTTTTTAAAGTTATTTTTTAAATGGAGGTTTTAAACAATCTCTTTTTTTTTAAGTACATGCTTTTTACAACGAAACCATTTTGAAAGGTGGGTTTGAAGAGATAATAATATAATAATACAATTAAAGATAAATTTTTTGAATATACGTCCTGAAAGGTACTTTTTATAACAACGTTTTTTTTCAACACATCCCAAAAGGTACTTCGTTTAGTTTACTTTGCTAAGTCAGTTTTTCAAAATGCTATTATATTTTTCACAACAAGAATTTTTTCGAATTTATTTTTTTTAAAAAAAATCTCCCCTTTCTTTGAAAAGTACTTTTGCTAAAGACATACTTTTTCATATGATACTCTTTTGAATAGTTATATAATCTTTGGGTGCTTTGCTAAGAGATAATTTTTTCCAAGACTGGCCTTCAAGAGATGTTTTTTTTATAAATACATATTTCTTCTAAAGGAACTTTTCTTAAAATATAAGTCCTGACGGTTATTTTTTTACTATTGTTTTTATTATTGTTTTTTAAGTAATTCCCTAAATACATTTTTTTATAACTATGTACTTTTTATTGAAATTATTTAAAATATTTTTTCCTAGGGCTTTTTTCAGTGCAAAATATTTTTAAGGGTACATATTTAATATATAAAAGTACCTGAACTATCGGTTGCCATAACGTTTAAAAGTACTTATTCTATTTGTAGCATTTCATTTAATTTAGTTTTAAATTACACCTTGTGTTAGAACTTTTAGTTAAAACCAATAATTTCCATAAACTAATGTAGTGATTTAAAAGCAGACATATTTCTATGTAGCGTGTTGTCGTCTAATTATAAAACCTTATAAATATTAACCATTTAAAATTGTGATATCATTAATTTAGTTGTATATTAATATTTTTAAAAAATCTACTCAGATAATAAATGTTGAAAAATGGCTTCTAAAAATTTAATAAAAATTAAAAAGAAAATCTATTTCAAGTAATTTCAACTTCTTATAATCTAACACATCTAGTAAAACTTAAGTTGTAGCAGCATTTTAAAAAATACAAAGGAACAATAACAATTAAAAATGTCATGAATAATTGCAATAGAATATAATAATAAAAGTAATAATAAAAGACAAACTGTATAATACGAAACATTAAAATTAGTTACATAAATAGATACGAGTAATTAAAAGCCCAGAAAAACTAAAAAAGTACCAAAAAACACTTTTAGTACAATTTAAACACAAAGAACAGAATTAAATAAATTCGCCTTGTGCTTCAGTTTTTTTTTTTAATAAAAAATAACTAATCATCATTTAAAAAAAAATATAGAAAGAAATTTAAAAACCTACAAATTTCATTACATGTGAACGCAAAAAAAGGGATGAATATTTCAAAACTTATTTTTAAAACTTCACAAAAACCTAGAAAAAAAATCATATTCCAACTAATTTTTCAATTTTAAAATCAGAGTTAATTTAAAACTCAGCATTGATTGCACTTTGCTTTTTTGAATAAACACAAAAAATAAACATTGAAATCCTTTCAAAATCAAAACATTACTTTTTTCTGCTATAAAAAAAAAAACTAACAAGAAAACGAAAAAGATCTCTTTTTTTGGAATATTTAAACAATCAATAAAACAACAAAAAACGTTTCATGTTTTTAATAAGAAAACAAATAAATAAAAAAGAATATTATTAGATAAAACAATTGAAATGAATTTTGCCTTTTACTACTGGGGAATTAGAAAGTTGACTTTAAGAAATGAATAATTTGAGACGCACAGACAAATTATAGGGTGACCAGGTAAGAACGATAGATAGGAAATTTATATAAAACAACAACAATGGAAGATCTCAAATTTATGCTGGCTTCTTTTTGAAACTACATCATTTATAGCACATCATTCAAATGGCCCAAATCCGGAAATCCGGTCAACATTTTCAGCGCTAAATCCGCGACCTCCAGAGTTTTCTATAGTCGTGTCGCTTCAATTCTTGCCTCGGCACAATCTCATGCGATTGTAGTCCAGAATCGACACATCTGGTTCTTCGGTACTGGCCACTACGGCGGCTATGGTTTCTTCACTTCGTACCAATCTTTATTTGGTTGTTGGCTTCAGGTCTAAAAGAGTATTACTACCGCTCAACAATATTTACGGTGTGCGGAAATTGCCTGTGCACTGAAACCATAATGACAAGCGACTTCATGACAAAAGTCACGTCACTTAACTGAATCGAAATTTCAATATTGTTTAATAATTTTTACGCGTTCGACAGGCGAAAATAGATGAAATGAAAAACCTTTCGGAATATTTTGACCGCTGGATGGCATTAATAACTGTCATTACTATCTGGTCACCCATTACATAATTACAATTAAACTCCGCGTCATATGAATGCAATCCCTTGTGTCCGCCATAAAATCCTTGGCAACTTAATTTTATTGTTAACTTGGTGTCATATGAGTAGGGCCCTCCAAAACGAAACAGTATGTTTGTAATTTGCTATTGCGTCGTGATGTGCTCAGCTGTACAAAAATAATAACGTAAGCAAAGGGGCTCTCTAAACAAAAGTTTTTTATTATCGGCAGAATATTATACAATATTTTATATGAAGAACACCGAACCCGAAATGAAAAAAATACCCTGATTTTTTACTATATCGTATTGGATGAAAAGAAAACTCCTAGATCTGGCCTATTGCACAGACTTACGAATGCAGAAAACCGCAAAAGTAAAAGTCTAGTGCAGTCAAATCGCTTGATCTGACGAATTCATGCAACCTACGCAAGAGATCATGATATCCTCAAGTCATATATAGAGACTGCTGGCTGAGTGGTATGTAGTGCCCGTCATGCTCAGACCACATGTCGCCCACATCCATACCGCTTAATTCGGGCCATAGAAGTTGATTGTTCTGGACCTCTAGCGCTCGCCATTGACGGTACGAAAATCCGCACTACGTGTAGGTTCGCATCCTCCCATATACGGAAACTTGGCTTGAATGAATGGTCTTTCATCCAGAATATGCGTTTCGCCGCTAAATACGATTTATCGGCCAACATTTTGTTACAAAATACGTATCACTTGGAAGTGCTGCTCAATCGTGTAGATTGTTGTGATGAGTTACATTACAACATTTGCAACACCTCCTCTTGAAATTATATAATTTTTTTGATTGCTACTTGTAACCAGCCTATCGCAGGATGCTTAGTTTTTGCACATAACGGCAAATGTGAATTTTGCATTGACATTTATGAATTAAACGGATACACGTCAGCAAAAAATGGATCCCTGTACTCAGGACCGCGAAATAAATATTTGTATATATTCGGTGGTGTAGGCGCAGTGTTGATTCCGGCGTAGATTTGCCGGTAGTCCGACGCGGTAGTCCAACACTACGGCGTTTAGCCGCTTGCCTTGAAGACTGTGGGAGCAGCCATTCTGTTGAAAATATAGCAGACGATCCGGATTATCGACAAGAGAATTTCGCTAAGGGACTTGAATATTTACCTTTGCCATCCTGGATCTCGACAACGAGGAAGAGTATTTTTATCGAATATCGTCGTGAGTGACAAAGCCAATTTCTATCTCAGCGGCTATCTTAGTAAGCAGTTTTATCGCTTCTGCAGCTCCGACATCCGCGTACTTCCCAGAAATACCCGCTCACAGTTCCTGTTTAGGCTGAAGGCGTCTTTGAGCCTTATTTTCTCGAAATCACCGCGGGCCAAAAGATGGTAAAATGAGTATCTCTTTCCTTAATTTGATTAATTGGGGAGTGGAAAACATCTGCTCATAATATGATGGAGCAATGGCGCAAACTCCACGATCAACAACCGAAATTCTGAATGTCTGGGTGACTTTATCTCTTATTTTAGTACCTATTTGCACCGGCCTCCAAAAACGTCCCATTTAACTGTTCTATATTTTTATTTGGGGAGTTTTTTAAAGCCACGACTCTACGTCAGAATCATGAAGACGTCAAGAATGCGAAAACCTATCGCCGCAGGAGAGATGAAAATTGCCATTAATCGGGCCAGTCAAAGACTGAAAAATAAGGAATGGAAAAACTTAGCCGACATACCAGCTTCCAAGAATTTTAGCTAAGTGTTAGTTTCGAGTAGCAAGGGATGGTTTCCTTACTGATCTTTACTTCAGCATAAAACTAATTCTTGGAAACAGCACAATGTCGTTAGCGAATATTTGTAAAGCCGACTCATTCGAAAACCAATTGCACTGTGCAAATGCCCGAAAATGCTGTAGGTTTCCTTGACGGCTTTTGAAGTTCACGAAGTAAATGAACACTGTGAGAAGTTTCCAGTGGAATATAAGAGACAATATTTAGTTGCAATGCTCGCATAATATTATTGGAGCTTAAAACCAGACGATTTAGAAGAATCCTATGACCGCCATTCGTTTTGTAAATAAAAACATAATCTTCCTATCAAAATCTTAATAGAATAAGAATCGGTCGTATAAATTAGCCCTATCCGACCCTCCCTAAAAGGGGAAATACTGATTTAGTTAATATCAGGGGTTAGGAAAGTGTTAATCTTTTTCTTTCAATAATGACACAGCCTATGGCGACTTTCTTTTTGTAAAACTTCGGATTGTTTGTTTTTTTTTCTGCAGTGCCGACATCAGTCAAGATATAAGATATAAATAACTGGCGTTATTTAACGTTTTCGTTAAATAACGCCAGTCTCGATTTGGCAATTTGCTGAGTTGACCCTCGTACTTTCTGAAAGAAACTTAATACCGCCAAAAGTAGGATATTTTTTATGAATTCAAATCTAACCTACAAACATACAAAAAATTGTACATAAAACACGTTGAGACATCAAAAGCGAGACACACATGGCTGGCATACGCTTCGACTTTCCAGTTTTATTAACAATAACAGCTTTACGTCACAAATAATAATTTCAAATGCTTAACGCGCATGTGTCTAATGAAGTTAAAAACACTATTCGTAGAGTTCACAGAGCTTCTTTGCAAAAAATAGCGTCATTTTAGGGTCGCAAGTACAAAACAAACGATATTGGAAAGGAAGAAAAAAGCTTTTAAAAGCTTTATTCTTTAACATTAAATGTCCTCTATTGAATTTCAAACGAGTCAGTTTGCCAGACCAACGCTCTCTAAGCAGTTTCAAACGCGAAAGCGGACGCTACACAACTACAGGCGCATACCCACATACACACATACATACATACATACATAAATTTTTCATTTAGTTTAACTTTTAAATTCATTAAGAAATCATAAAAAAAGCATTTATAAGATTAAAAAAAAATGTATTTCGCACAATTAATTTTTAATTGATTTAACGAAACGTTTTATAAACAAGTTGCCTTAAAACAACAACAACAAAAGCAAATAATATTTACAACTAAACATTTTCCTACGAACATTAAACGAATTTAATTTGAAAGTTACTATAACAACAAATATAAATAAATAATAAATATCAAAAGGGAAACCTAAATAAGTAGTGCATTTGTTTTTCTTTAACTTTTTTAAATTTTTATTTAAAATAAATAAAATAAAGTTGAAAAATTTTGATAATCAAACAAAAAGAAAAATCAACAAGTCACAAATACGTATTTAGGGAAAAACCAACAATATTCTATTACTCATCAAGAAACAAAACAAACAAAAAAAAAACGGCAAATAAAATAAATAAAAATTTATTCTCACAACATTAAAAAAAAGGAAAAACAGGAATTCAAGGCAGCAACAGAAACAACGACCGTCACAAATTAATAACGAAATCGCAAAGAAAGCCAATTTAATAAGAACGCGTAGCATTATAATTTTCTCGCCCACCAAACGCATTTAGGGATCCTCTTGATAACAAATTTAAATAAATTTTCAAAAATGGGCCGACGCAAGGACAAGCCACGCCTTATCCCCGAGCAAGACAAGCGTATATGTCGTGCCATTTGTCTCTGCCAATTAACCATGGTTTTATCCTGCGTTTCCATAGTGTATTTAAGTGTCGCCATTTATGCGCCTTCATTTAAGTAAGTGAAAAACCACACACACACACACACACACCCTCACTCCCCCCAAACCTCTTTAATCTGCCCTATTAAATTTGTGTCATTTGTTGTTTTATGTCGTGCGTGAAGAGCTTTTAAATCCGGTTTTGAATTGGATCCGGTCATGTGCCAAACTATACAATCTGACATGCCGAACACCCATTGTGCATGGGCTTCTTGCGGTGAATGGTGTTTAACACGTACCAGTGGCTTTTGTCCTCAGATATATTCAATAGTGCGTCGCAATGGCACCAATATCCAGTTGAATAATTGTACTCGCGTTACAAATACCTCATGTGCAATGGTAAGTTAATTAGCCTCCAGCTATAGTTGATAATGTTTTGGAAGAAGCTAGTAAGTATGTAGGGTTAGTACAAATACAGTGTGAACAAAAAGTTTTACCACACTATTACAAGTGTTATTTAAATAATTATATGCGATCCCATCCATAGACAATCAAGGCAAACTCACGAAATATAGAAATGAATAGTTTCAAATTTAATAAGTTCCAACTCGCTTTTACTTTCACGGATTCAGAAGACATGACAGCGTCTCTACTGCAAAGCTTTTTCTGTCAGTGTTATACGAGTCTCTACTGTACAATCTTTCTAAGGTCCTTATAAAGCTTTCTATATGTGTTTCGGATATAGGAGGTAGAATATCCTCAACTCAGAAGATCATCACTAACAATAAAAGTGTGGAATAGCGAAGTCTATGTAATGTCCACATTTAAGTGTCCACTATTTAAGTATCCTAGCATTTAAAAGCTCAGCTCTTATTTAAGAACGTGTCGGGAACCAATAAACTAATTTCATTAGAGCAACCCCCCACTAAAGTAACGACAAAACAATGAAACACCATCAACAAAGTTTTTCAATGAAGAGACTTTTGTCTTCTCCTACACGATATCGAGGGTTGAATAAATATTAAAAAGGTGAAATAGAGTGAAATTGTTCCTACACCAGTTGCGAAAAACTGATGCACTTGATAGCTTTTTTTGGGACTTAAACAGTGTGTTAAGTGCTTTGCACAACCTGTCCTCACCCCATACTCGTGTAAACACAAAATATTGGACCTCACGAGACTTAAGTGTCCCAGTCCCCATTATCCCATTGAGAGGTGGTTAAAAGATCCTGATTAAGTCATATCATAAAAGTAACGAATTCGCGGATGAATTAGCCAGGCTGGCCTCCGATACTTTGCTTTTTTTGGCCAGAGTCATTTAGTGGTGTTAATTGTTCGAGGGTTACGACACTGATCTGAAGTAGGGAACGATTGAATGCAAAGGAAGCTTAAAATTCTTCTTTGGGTATGTGAAAGGCTAAAACCTTCCCATACTACAAAATCCTGGAATTTAAAAGGAATAACCTTCGTTTTTTGATTGGATTTCTGTTCAGTCATTTTCGACTCAACAATTTCCTGTGAAGATGAAATCGGATTAGATCTTCTTTGTGTCATTTATGCCTGGAAGACGATGAAACAGCGACACACATTCTTTGTGAGTGCATTGTTTGTAATTGTTGATAAAAGACATTTTTTTAACTCTGAGCTCTTGTACCATCATTAAGAACGTTACACCGAGATTAGTTTAATAAATTATCAGGGGCACATAAGATCCATAACGTGTCGTAGTGCCGATCGGACCCTCTTTATTATTTGTTGAGCACATCATTGCTAATTTGATTCCTGAAATCTCCAGTAAATTTAATCTATTATTAAATTATTTAATTATTCAATATCATCACAATTACAAAAGAAATAACAAAAGGCGAGCAATGTTTTCTTAGAGTGATTTCACAGTTAGGCAAGGATTAAGTGACTGACATCCATCCTACTTAGGAACGACAAAATACTTTAGATATTTTGCCATAATTTTGTAACGTTTTAAACAAGAGAGGGAAGAACATTTCCGGCCAAATATCGGGAAAAGCTTTAGTAAGACTCACTTATTGGTCTTTTTTACGTCTTCAAGTGTAAAAAAGGTTATTCGAACTTAACTTCGAATTAAAGAAAAACTTTTGAAATAACTTTCACGAAAATATTTTACGACGTAGTTTTAATTAAGTATACATAACACATCCAATGATTTATATATTTTCTAGTAAGCGAGAGATATTAGAATATAGATTAGCATCTTTACCTGGAATGAACACATCGAAACAATGGTCCGGAAAGCAAAAAGGATTATGCATCAATGTAAACGAGTGTGTGGCCGTAGGTGGGGAATCTCGCCAAAGGCTGCATTCTGGATTTACACAATCATGGTGAGACCCATTATAACTTACGCATCCGTAGTGTGGTGGCCGAAGGCCTCTCAGGGCACAATTAAGCGTAAGTTGGATAGGATTCAGAGGGTTGCCTGCATGGGTATAAGTGGTGCAATGCGCACGGAGCCAACACAGGCAATCGAGGCAATGTTGGGATTGCTGCCATTGTACTTATTCATTAGGTCAACGGCCGCATTGTCGGCTTTGCGAATGAGGAGCGATGCGGTTTGGCATAGCTTTGGGCCGAACATCGGGCATAAGAGTATCCTGGACCTCGTTGGGAAAGAGGTTAGGGCTGCTCAGATGCTGATGGAAAGGTAGTCGAGAGGCTGCATCGGACACTCATTGCGGAAGGAATTATACACAATGAATGTATGGAGAACGACATCAGCATTTTTACTGATGGTTCTCTTATGAGTGGCAGGGCAGGATCAGGTGTATTCTCAGTTGAGCTGAACTTGTCCTGTAGTCTGTGTTTGGGGAGGTACGTATCAGTTTACCAGGCAGAACTGCTTGGGTTGCTGCATGCGTTGGATCACTTGCTTGAAAGCCGAGTGCATGGGAAAAGGGTTCTCATTGCACTTGACAATCAGTCAGTTATAAAACGCATGAGGCAAGTGAACGTATATTCCAAACTGGTGCTGGAATGTGTTCTGAAACTGAACAGATGTGCCTCGTTGAATGAGGTAACGTTGATGTGGGTTAAGGGACACATAGGCACAGCTGGGAATGAAGTAGCAGACGAACTAGCAAAAAGGGGATCTGATGTGGATTTCTGTGGACCAGAACCCAGGGTTGCCCTGGGGAATGTCCAGCACTGGCTAGCATAAGGCTTAAGACTTAAAAAATTATTATTACAAAAGACTCCGTGATGAGGAAGAGTGTCGACAGTCTGAAATCAATTTAGTCAAGAGTAAAGGCTAGGACTAGCACGAGACTCAATTGAAAGTAAGGTGGCTGTGATTACGGATCGGTTCCCTGAAATCAATTTGAGGAGCGAAATGGGGGTCGAAAAGGGACCCAGAAAGTAAGTGGTCTGCTTCGATATCCCCCCATACATTAATAATAATAGATTAGCATCTGGAGTTTGGCAAGTTCATTTGAGTCCCGATGATTTTTTAGTTCAACTATTCTGCTTTGTGTCTTTCTTCCGCTATTTCTCTATCTCTCTCACACACGCTCTTTGAAATATGATAAGCAGTGAAGTGAAGCTTTAAGACTTTGCAGCAATGATTTTGAGCCGTAATATTCTGAAACTTGTGAAAATTACCGTGAGTAATATGCCACAATTTAGAAGAGTTTTTCTATGCTTTCCTTTTACAATTCTACAAAAAGACTCTCGTTTTTTAATTCCCTTTTTCCAAATATATTTAGCTTTAACAGAAATTTCCACTCGCCAGCTGCTAAATAGCCCGTGTGGTAGATTTTAATTCTTGGTTGTTCATGTTGGCTTCTAATTTCGTTAAAATAATTTAACCGGGCTTTTTATGTGATCTTGAAGCAAATCAAAATGTGGAAAGCCTTTTGCACAACACGTCCGTCTAGGGTGTCTCAATAAGCATACATTATTTAAATAAAGTGGAAACTCTGGCATTTAACTGCTCTCACCTATGATTGATACGATTATTAAAACTGAAGCGATATACAAAAAAAGAACATGTTATCATTGTGCAAACACGTGAGATCGCTCGCACACTTTGCATAATTTTCGGTCCAGAGTGGTCAAAAAATTTTACCACTGCTTCAATTATAGTAAGTCTTCTTTACGTCGACGTAGAGCATCGTTGCTCTAAATGAGAGTGTCGCCGAAATCTCGAAAATATTAATTCGGCAGTACGTGTGAATGAGATGATAACGGAATTCTTGAGGCCTCAACTGGACGTCATGAATCTTTTCGAAATATGGCTTTAGCAGGACGGTGCCACCTGCCACAACGCGTATAAAACAATCGATTCATTGCAACAACGATTTCCACAGTTCATTCTTTTTAAGATACCTTTAGATGTTTGTCAGTTACTTACAAAATATATGGAAGTGTTCTAGTTTTTAAAATATGAAAGTAAATGTCCTAAGAAATTTAAAAAAAAATCTAAAAGTATTACGTAGTCGCCGTTTAAACTTATCAAAGTTCAACTAAATTTAAATATTTCTACGTCATTATTTTATGTTTACAAACAACAATAAATCATTTCATAATTCGTATTTGTTATTCTTGTTAAATGGGAATTGTAGGTTAAACAAATGAATGAAGAAAATGAAGAAACAACAAACAAGCGGACGACGCCATGAGTAGCAGTCAGCGTATGAAATATCAACCATTCCAAATCAAATAATCAGCTAAGAAAAAGTTTTGCTTGGGTTTCCAAGTAAATATGTGTTTCATGCTTGTCAACGTCATCACTGACTTTATTTATCCTTGTGTCAGATTGTATGCTCCAACAAATATTAAAACTAACACATACTCACACAGATTTATAAGTAACACGCAAATTGATTGAATTAACTAATGAGACTAATGGTCGCTTAGGAAGCGTGATCTTCGCACCGGGTTAAAAATTCTTTGGATGGGTTCATCTCCATCTTCCGAGAATACTATAGCTTTTGGAACGCTTCAAAAGATAAGCAAATGTTTCTGTTACATTGTACCCAAGTAAAGGGTGACCAGAAAAAGCCAATAGGAAAAGAAATTTAAATAAAACAACAACGGTGTGAGATATCAAATTGATTTTGGCTTCATTTCGAGCACTTAAAAATTATTTTCTCCGACGACGATATCCGGCCAACAAAACAATCGCCCAATTTGGGATCTCACGACGTTGTACTTGGTCGCCTTACTTCAACTTTCGCTTCAGCACGATCTTATAGGAATGTTCAGCCAAATCCAACCGCGATGCTCAATTTAGCTGATCGGCTATGACTCGGCATTTTTCGCTCTTCTTCTATAATAGTGGCTGCGGCGGCTACGATTTCTACACTTCGCTGCAATCTCCGTCTAGTTGCTGGTTAAAAGTTCAAAAGAGAAGACTCACGTTCAAATCTATCCACGTTGCGGCGAATTACCAGTATACTGAAGCAATGAGGAGGACCGCCTACACGAGGAAATTCACAATTGATCCCGAATTTCGATATTTTTTAATCACTTCCACGCGTTTGAGAGGCGTGAAACGATCTGTAATGAAATAAACAGCCGGATGGCATTGGTAGCGTTGTTTGCAATTGATATAACCTTATGCCACGAGCTTCCATTGTGGCCATATCGAACGCTGCCTTACCAGGTGTCATTACTTGATTTACACACCTTAAATTGAATTTGAAATACGTCACTGTGGTAATGATTAGGGTGGCCAGTTATTTTTACTTGTCTTATTTGTATAGTTTACTTCTCTGGCTTGTTGCTATAAAGCGAGATTTAATACTGTAGTAATTTCTTTTATATCGATAAGTGTCAATAAAAAGTAGAGATATTTTATTAACGTACAACTCTGCACCTAAAAATACCCATTTCGGATTATGAATCTATGAAAATGATCATCACAGCACGACTGGCTTTAAGAAACGAAGCGATAAAAAATAGTGCACATCGATGCAGACGATACAACATTGTATTTAGAAACACAAAATATAAAAAAAAAATTATGTTTTGGGAACCAAAAAATAAAAATGGATTTTAACAAGAAACATCGCTATAGACGAAGGAAAATTAAATGGAACTTGTAAATGTTGTCCATTAATCTTCTCTTGTCCACAGCCGGTATTATGAATAAACACCAATACTTAAAAAAAACTGGCGTTCTATGTTTGTGCATAAAATCATTCCTTCCTCTCAGGCGACTGACATATTCGAAGGGCAAGGTTTTCACTTCCTATTGAGTCTTGGTAACCACTGCGGGTCAAAATAGACAGACTTACTGCCAATTGTAGCACTGGAGATATCGCTTCAAATATAGTTTCTCCACCACGTACAGGTAGAAAAATAAGGCCTGTTCCATATTTGCACAACTAATGTGAATTAAATATACTATCAAAACTGTTGTCGAAGTTAAAAAGTATCGAAAATAAAAAAAAAACACGTTTGCATGATGCCACGCAGTTCGTACGATTGACTATCGCGTAATTTTTTTGTATGATTATCGATACGTTCATGACTACATCTCAGTTTTTAAAATATGATTTCTATTAAGCACCACAGATTTCACCAAAGGCTGGTGTTTGTTTTTCAAAGATGATATTTGGTCAGGAATAATTTGAGATAAATTTCGTATTTTTTCCATTTTTTATAACCAAAATTAATAATTTTTTCCAATAACTCTAAAACCGATAATTGTTTTAAAAATCAATATTTCTTAACAAATTTTTAAAATAAAATTAAAACAAAATTTTAAATAAAATTAATGTTCAACCGTCTTCTGGACTAGAAAGTTCATATAAATTATTTTTTTTTGTCAGGCTTGAGTACTGTCATCATTAGCACTCCTCGTTAGTGATAGTGGAAATGATAATCTACTTAAACTACCGATTTTTCGGAACAGAATTCAAGAATTGTTGTTTTTATAATATTAAAAAAAAATTAAAATATTAGATCTCTTTTTCAAAAAATTTAACATTTCACTAAAATTTATTTTTAAGCCAAAATTAAACATTTTGATCACGTTAAAGAATATATTTATTTCTTTAAAAATCTTTAAATTGATTAGCGATATTTTAGTCGAAAATCGGTACGACAATCTTTTTACTAAACCTAATTCGCATTTTTGCCACAAAGGAAAACGCCATAAGATTCATTAGCAGCTTGTTGCCTTTTCGTTAAATAATTTTTCACCAATTAATTTTTACTTCAATTTCACTCTTGGTTAATAATAAAAATTTCAACGAATTGATTTTTTTCACGTAAATATATTTTTATAAACCTTAAAACAACTTTAGAAATTTCCTGAAAATTAAATTCTTAACCTTATCACCCTTTGACATCCTGTTATTTAACTTTATTCCTTCTTCAATTTTAAACGAATATCCCAGACCACCCGAAAAGGATTTGTAGACACATTTGTACACTTCTTCTATTTAGTTTTATCTGCCCGCCCATAGCTTTTAAGTTTACAAATTAGTCGTGTATCCTTTTTTGTGACATTTAATATGAAAAGGAAAGACATACATACACTTGTACAAATACACAAACATACGAACAGTACCAGCAACCACAAAAGTTATCTATTACAATAAATGGTTGAAAGAAGGGTTTGTTTTGCATGGCTGGATTAGCCCACAGACAGAGAGGCAGACAGGCCGACAGGCCGACAATTGGTTTCCAATTGAGCACCAAATGAGTCATTTAAAAACTACATAATTCTGTTCACCATCAATGTGGCAAAAAGTTCATGTGCCAATTGTTGTCGTAGTTGTTGTTGCTATTGGATTTCATTAATTTGAATATTTATTTGTTGAAGTGTAAACTCAAGTGAAATGGGATTTTTCGATGTTTATCGTGTTGCCTTGTTTGTTATTTTAAGAAAGAAAAATATATGAGGCTTTTGGCTCTCAGTGGGTGTGCTGGGGCTTATATGTATGAGTTTAAGTAACTACCTGCAACTAGTGCAAGGTATTTAAAAGCTGACGAGCGACAACAACGCCAGCAGGAACAACTTGTTGCAAAATATTATGAAATCTTGGCATCTAACAACTAATCAGTTTTAGTGCCAGCAAAATATCTAAAATGCCACATACAACTCAATAACACTTTGCGATTATGTATAGTATGCTTATAGGCGTTTGAGAGTGTTGATATACGTTTTCGTACACTGTTCAAAATATCTACAAGTTTTATTAAAAGTGCTGCGGGTAGAAGAGCCACAAAATACCGCAGGATCTTATTTAATATTTTTTCTTCATTTCAATAAATAAAATGAATTCTTAAAAGCTCTATTTGAAACATTTATCGTTAGTTAACGTTTTCTTAAGCCTTGATTTTAGACGACACTACAATTTTTAAAGATTTTTCGCAAGTTTATTGTTCGTTTGCACATAAATTCATAAAATTAAGACTTTTAATTGAATTTCATTTAAGCGAAATTCGAAGTGAATGTCGAAAATTCGAGAATTTTTTTTTTACAAAAACATTAATTTTTGCATGTGAAAACAGATTCTAAATTACGAACATAAAATTTAAGATACAAAAAAATTTATTATTTTTTTGTATTTGAATAGTCCCATGTTTTTAGATCAATTTAAATTTTGCGAAGAATCTGTGATATCTATATATCTAGTCAATATTTACACACAGTTGTGTAAATTTTGGTATGTGCAGTGTAAAACTCTCTCTTTTCCATAATTGCCAAACGCTTGACAAATCAATATTTTTTACCGAATTTATTTTTAGATTAAAGGGCAGACTGCATACAGAGAGTTTGCTAGAAGTCTACGAGTCTTTGTACTCCCCATTATTTTCTAGGAAATGCCAGCAACACCCATTAAACTTGGAGAAAACTTTATAATTTTTGGCCCTGAGTTCATAATATCGGCTTTAACATCCATGCCGAAAATACGTGTCAATTCGTCTAGACGAGCTTGTCCCTTGACTTGTGAAAATGGCTCGAACACATAAAATAACGTTTCATGACCGGTGAAAACATCACATATCACTTCTTGTATACACTGCGAATCACTTAAATAAGGAAATTTAATTCAATTTTGAACGAATATATAATGTAAGCCAGACATTGGCGGATTTTAAAATCTTGGACTTTTATAAAGGCCATAATCTTACTACTAATTTGATAAAACGGTTTGTGGACGGTTTTTTCCTGAAAAGAAACTTTGCTTTTTATTTACCAATAAAAAAATTCGTTTTTTAAACATGACTTGAATAAAGCATTTTTACATTTTAAAAAAGAAGGTCATGTATTGCAATTCTAATTAACAAATCTTGTAGTGTCGTCATAAAAAGGAATAATTCGTTTTTGTTTAAATTTCCAAAAATATGGCTCGCAAAAGCGAAAGGACGCACCGGAATGGCCCAAATGCGTAGAGAAGGCAATATATTTTCCAGACTTGTTTGAAATTCATGCATGTCCACGGCAAAAATTCGCAAAGAAAGCCGGGCTAAATCAAGTGTTTCCACAGTTCGTCGTATTTGAAAGTCGTGTCCATTCATAGTACGCTGACACTGAACCAGATTCTTCGCCTATATGCAGTGACTTGTGAATTTTCCTCTCCCATCATTTCATGTTCAAGTGACAGGTGAATTCTATGCAAAGTGTGAGAACTTGAACCGGTACCTAACCCCAAAAGAACTAGTTGCGTGACAAATTCTGTGTCAGTTCTATTCTTTCTGGAGATATATATTCATGTTTAACCATAAATTGAAACTTTTATTAAATAACGGTGTTGTCAATTAAATATTTTTCAACCGTTTTCTATTGCTAAGCAGAGTATAATAAAACCTCCAAATTGTTTTGGTCTAACTTCTAAGCTAATTTTAAGCTGTTGTATCTTGAATGTAATATGAACTCATAATAACTATATAATCAAATCTTAATCTAGGCAGAGGTAGACCAAATATTATTTTCCATGATTGTTGTTCGCATTCAAATCTATCATGTTCGGTTGGAAGGGCACAGTGTCACTACTTCTCAAGATATTTCTGGTTAGTGGATATGAAGAGGTTTAAGCTTGATTCTTGATTTGATATTCCCACAGGGTGTTTTGGTGTAGAATTTTGGAACGAATTTCCGTCATCCCTTGTCAAGTTTGGTTTGGAGACAAACCGGTTTCGGCTATGTGCCATTTTCAGTGTCATTTTTCGCTCTGGGTTTAAGCTTCTTCAAATATGTTGTCTAGTATTTGGCGATATAGAACCTTAAGAGAAACTTATAAAGCTACAGTTTACAATCGAGGGTTATTGCAGAGTTGGCAATGCAAGTTGACCTAGAAGCCAGGAGCTTTCTCCTTTAATTTTTTCTACACTTAGAATTTGATAAAAAAAAAGTGGGAGACTTTAAAGAACTGACTTCCTGCAAATTTGTTGCTTTTGCCAGTTTTTTTTTATATTTTTCAAGCTTTGAATGTTTTATTCATGAAATTCCTTTTCCTCTTTTTAGATCGATATGAATCGTTTAAATAAATTCAATTGCAATAATGGCACAGTTTGCAACCACTTTCACGGAGTATTCAATTGTTCAAATGGTAAGAGAGCGCAAAAGAGTTCATAGCAAATTTTAATGCTAATTAACATGACTCATTTCAGGACACTGTAAAAATATGTCGGAGTTCTTTTTATGCCATCACAAAGCCGATGGACCAACAATAAATTCAGCCAAAGATAATACAAAATTAAATGGTTTCTTTGAGTGTCGCGGCGTGCACTGTACGAAAATCAGAAAACCATTTAGTTGTGACAGATACTGTTCGAAAATAACCACCTCTCACATAAACGTGCTGTTAATGCAAGTAAGTGTTTAGCAAAGGACCCTTTAGTTTTATATAAGATTATACATGATTGTTACACTCCAGGAGGACAATGTAATAGCGGCTGACTGTGAAACCGCAGTGGCGTTTAATGAGGCCAAAGGTAGTGAACTTGGGGTACGCATAAGCCCAACAGAGTTTTGGAAAGAAGACGATGGAAATTTATTAACGAATTGTGCCTCTGTTAAGAGGGATGGTGATAAAATATTGTAAGAACTTAAAAATAATCTCCTCTTAAAAACCATTAATAAATAAAATAATTTAATTTTCAGCGCAACAGATTGTCTAAATGGTACTTTATTGCCGCACAATGTCCTGCCGGAGCCTTATATGAACTTTACTCAGTTTTGGAAAATTTATGAGGAGAGCAAAATCGAACTGGATCCCGAACAAAAGTTTTTACCCAATCAGCATAATTTGACTATTTATAAACACAAAAAGTTATATATCAATTTGGAGGGTTGTGTCAACACTTTGAGAGGTGAATGTAAAGAATTTCATGCTCGCCATGGCAATGATGGCGATAATAATACGGCCCAATCAAGATACCAGTGTTACTACAACAAGGTGCGTACAGCTAACGTTTATGCGTTTTAAAGTGCAACAAAATTCGTTCTTACTATTAATTATTTATTTTATAAAAAGTACCATATTTTTCAAATAATTTACACCCTGCATAGTACCTTCTGTAAAAATACTTACTGCAAAATACTTTTTTAACTATCTTTCTTTTTGAAAAGTACTTTGTTTAAAGTATTATTTGTAAGTATATCTATGAGCCTGCCGTCAGCTAGCACGCACCAAGATATGGCTTGCCATAACTGAGTGCACTGTCAGAAGTTCTGGCTTATATCTCCACGTAATGACGGCCGGTAAGAGGTTCCTGTCTCTGCTAGTAATCTGGCTAAAAAAGTCGAGCGGAGAGAAATTAACACTCTCTTATAAAAAATACCCAATCCACGTTGAAACAGCATACACGAGGTATGCGTGGCCAAGAGGGTGCTTGGTTTCTAGTATGGGAACTCTGGACACCAGTCGATGTTCAGTTTTAATACAGACTTACCCGTTCATATGGAGCTCTGTGTGGGTGGACGGATATCTTTTTCGCCATTACGGAATTGAGTCAGGAAGCCTCGGAGGGGGAGGGGTTAATCTCTGATGAAACTACGGCTTTAATTGGCCAAGGGATGAATTCGGAAGAGAAGGAAAAGACTGCCTCGCGAGGTGTCAATCTCTGAAGGTACTTTTAAGGCGTTGGACTGTAAGATCCCGATAGGGATGGACAACGAAGCCTCGCAAGAGGTGGAAAGGTTAATCTATATAGGAACTTCGGTGTTTATGGGCCAATGGTGGAATTCTAAAAAGATGGACAATAAAACCTCGCAAGGAGAGAACGGGTCAGATTCCTTCGGAAGAGGTTTAGACGGTAGCGCACATTGTGTATAAATGTCCAGCACTGGCCACGGGCAGGCACTTGTTAAATGTGAACGCCATGGTGAACCTAAACCTTAGACAAATGCTAGCAATTAACCAGAGACTCCGTGATGAGGAAGAATGTCGACAGCCTGAGCTCACTACAGTCGAGAAAAAAGGCTAGTGGCATTATGAGACTTTAATGTGTGCAAGGTAGTCGTATAATACAAATCGGTCGCCTAAAATCAATTCGAGGAAAAAAAGGGGTCGAAAAGGACCCATAAAGTTAGCGGTTTGCCTCGATACCCTCCTAAATTATTAAATTAAACATTATCGTTTGAAAAAATGTATCCTAAAACAAAGAATTAAAAAAAAGTATTTAAGAACGTAATTATTAGATATTAATAGAACTCTTAGCAGTATTTAAAAAAAATTTAATAAATATACGGCCATGTTCCGACACTCGCATCTCGCACAAAATTTGCGATTGTGATTTCAACTCGCATGTGAGGTGTTCTGTAACTCGCATTCGCAAGAGTTTTGGCGAGTTCAAGTCGCAAGAGTATACTGAAGTGAACTGCTGTAATAGTTAAAAGCTTTAAAACTGTTGCTTGAATAATTTCATACTCTTCTTCGGTTTTTTTTTAATGAATCAGACTTAATCTTTCATTGCTGAAATTAATTTGTTTTCTTACAGGATCCTGCGGTTGAATTTGTGACAGTTAGATATGATTTGAAGAAAGTCTACAATGAGCTGTTATTCTCGTTAATAGTTCCTATTTTCTTGTTTATAGTCTCAGCAATTTCGCTCATTATTATAACAACATATGTCAAGGTGAGTTAAAAAACTTAAATCAAAAGGGGTTACTCCGTAGTTCGATTTGAAAAGAAATAATTTTCAAACCAATTGCCTAATCGGAAGTTAAACCGCACTGCGTTACTCAACGATGGCAGAGTTGTATTTTTAAGTAAATTTGATGAAAACTTGTTGCCACTCCAACTACTTTAATGTCAAAATAAAAGAAGATACAAAAAAAATAATGCAACGAAAAAATTGATTAAAAATAATACTCTGTGTTAAATGATTGATTGAATGATTGAATGATGATGACGCAATTCGAGAGAGACCAAAAGAAATCTAAATTTAGAAAAACACGAAAGTTAAAACATTTCCAATACCAATATTAATAAATATACATTTTATTAATACCAATATTGTTAAGTTTAGTTTATTATACACTTTTATTTATGCTGAACATTTAAATAATTAAAAAATTTTGGAACAATTTCCTAACGCTTTTTCTATCACTTAGGCTTGTGCTGGTAATACAGTTTCACTTTTTCTGTTCTTCGCAATACAGAGTTAAGCTTTCGAAAGGGATTTTTACTTTTCGATAGAGTACAGAAAACTTTCGCTCTTTCTAATAAATTCCACTAAAATCGTAATACACAGTACAAATCGTTCGAACTCCTAAACCATTTTTTTCGAATCGAAATACGCTATAACCCCCTGAATTCGAGCGGGCTGAAAATAATGAAATGTTTTGTAAATAATAATGGGTGTGTGTGTGTGTTATTTTACAGGTGGGAGATGATGCCAAAATGCGTTGCATTTGTGGCAGTGATGAGTCCGATGCCGATGAAGTTTATTCAGCACGTAAGAGCAAAAAGAATCGCCAGACACTAAATGCAGTAACATTGGATAATATAAATCAATTGACTAATTTCGGGGTGAGTTTCTATACAACTTAATTATTATTTTAATTTTACTTAAACGAACAAAATAATTGTTAAACAAACATAATAAACGGATTGGTAAATTAAAGTTTGTTGATGTCAGGCGTATTTTTTAGTCGATTAGTCTTAGTAGAGAAACTTTTGAAAAGACAACCTACAGTTGATCTCATTCTTGTAGCAATATTTTGTTGATTAAAATTTCTTGCTTATAAGTCCGATGAGGAGATATAGTATTTGTTTTTTTCGAAAAGGTCAATATAGAATCTCCCACGACATTCATTGAACCAAGTTCAAAATAAAAACTTTAAAGTTTCAACAGAACTAAAAAATTATAATTTTATTTAGTTTAGAGAATCTTAAGCATATGATATTCTGGTTTTTGTAAAAATTTGGGTAAAGATTCTCTAATGGCTTGGCAAAAGAAATAGTATAATGCACATAGATAGTAGCTTAACCTACAGCAAATAAGTTTTAATTTTTTAATAAAAGATTTGAGATAAAATTAGCAGGAGGAAGTTTTTTAAATATGTGAATGAGATCTCAAAAATTACTTTTATTAAAAATATTCTATTTTATTTTTAAATTCGCAGGATCACGATGTAAGTCCAGCTGATGCAAGTGCCATGATTGGTAGCACTAAATCATTATTGCCTTTAAGTCCCACCAACGATTCAGGCACCACCGATAATACCTTTGACGATGAAAAGGCATCCAAATGCGACATGCCTGAAAAGCCTTTAGTAATAATTTAAAAATACGCAAACCCAACTAAAATTCTGAACCTAAAATAATTACTTAAAATTAATTTCTAAGTGTGCATGTGTAATTTTATTTAAAACAACCAATGAAACTTTATAAACTTGTAATTTATTCTGCAATCAAATCACAATTGTACCTTGAAATTTATATTTCCTAATCGACAATTGAAATTTTTTTCATATTTACAAGTACTGTAATTGAAAACAAAACATCAAGTTTACAAACTGAATATAACTGCCTTCAATGTTAACCACCAAAACAAAAACCGCATCAAAAATATTCAATAAAAAAAATTAAATTTTTGAAAACAAAATAATTTTGTAATTTAAAGACAAAACACAAAAAATCGATTTGATATAAATCTTTACTACCAAAATCATGTTCATTAATAAATTTTGCATTATTAAAAAGTTGTCTTAATTAATTTATTTATTTCAAGCACTTTACACATTCTTGATAAATATTTGTAAAAATTTAAACATTTATTTATTAAATCAAGAACTTTTCAAAGACATTAATCTCATTCTGTGCATAAAAAAATTCTATTTGCATAAATATTTATTGAAAAAATCTATTACGAATATATGCTAAAACTATATTTAAAATATAATAAATATTACTACTATTTACATATTATATAAATACAGAGTACATGTACATACATACATATATTTCAAATGTACCAATCTTTAAACAAATGTTGTCGATTTATTTGGAAAAATTACTCAAAAGGTATTGCTAAGGCCAGTGTATATGTCTTCAGAGCCCTTTTAATAAGCCAACTTTGCTTCCGTCGATTTTCAGTGGGTCGGTTTAACTAGCGCCGACGTATTTATATACATACTACTTTGTTTGTTTATAATTTTTGATTAAATGAAAGAGAATGGATCGTATATTGATAAATGTTTTATTTAATGTCGGTAATTATGTATGCAATACAATATTAGATAAATGTCAGCCTCTGTTAGCCTCACAAATGCGAGTCCTTTTGAACACATTTTTCATTACATTCTCACACATTTCACGCGGTATTTCATCACGACTATTTTGTTTGAGTTGCTCCAGCGTTTCTGGTTGGTTTGCATAAACCTTGCTTCTCAAATATTCCCACAAAAAGAAGTCCGGAGCGGCGACCGTGAAGGCCAAACAACATCACCATTCCTTGAGATAACTAGTTGTAGAAAGAGGTCCCGCAGTAATTCCATTGTAATCCTGGCTGTATGCGATGTCGCACCATCTTGTTGAAAGCACATGTTAGTCAATCCCAAAGCATGCAGTTGTGGCGTTAAAAAGTTTTCAATCATATCACGATATCGCTCCCCATTGACAGTTACCGTTACGCCGTTTTCAGTTTCCAAGAAGTAAGGTCCAGTGATTCCTCCTGACCAAATTGCACATCAGACTGTCACTTTTATTGGATGCCAAAGTGACTGATGAATTATTATTATTATTATTATTATTAATGTATGGGAGGGATATCGAAGCAGACCTCTTACTTTCTGGGTCGCTTTTCGACCCCCATTACTGATGAATAATTTGAGGGTTTTCCATTGCCCATATCGATTCAAATGAAAATGTGCCTCGTCACTCATTATGATTTTTTCATGAAAATCGGGGTTGTCATGGGAGAGCTGTAGCATCCTATTGTCATATATACGGCGGCGTAAATGGTGTTCTGAATGAAGCTCTTGTGCCAACTGAATCTTAAATGGAAATAAATGCAAATCTTTGTGCAAAATTGTGGCCAAATTTGTTCTTTGAAGATTATGCTCCTGAGCACGGACTGCTTTCTTGAACAGCAGTAATGTTTTCATTCGATTTTGCAGTACGTTGTGGTCCATGCTTGGGCCTATCAGCTACAGTTCCTCTTTCTTCGAAATCATTCACTACACGATAAATAGTGCGTCTTGTTGGCAGTTTTCTCCCAAAAATTTCACGTAACTTTCTCGTCGTCACAGTAATCGATTATTGATTTTGATAAAATGTTTCAACGATTAAAACACGTTGGTTTACCGAATATTTTTCCATAATAAATTTGCCACGTCTCTACTTTACGACTGCCAAATATGAGCTGTCAAGACTAATGTTTGTATTTTGCATTACGAGCGTAGCTACGCTTTTGTCAGTTGTTAATTTAGTGGCGGAGAGCGTTTCGATTTTAGTTTATTTAGTTTCAGTAACTTTGTAATTAAAAAAATAATGCAGTTAAAGGTTTCATTAATGATCCTACATAACTTTTTTTATTTTGTTTATCTTTTTGTACTGAAATGTTAACATTTTTTTTTTAATTTATTGCAGGTCGAAAATGTTGTTTTTCTCTTCCAAGAACAACGTCGGTGCAATCGCATATTTTCTTAATATTAAAACAAAAAAACTTTAATTTTTAATTCTTCACACTGGAATAGTTTGGCCACAAATACCTCTTACTTATATTTCGCGTTTTTTTGTTGCCTTTCCGTACTTAACTGATGTGTTTATTTGATTCTTTTACCCACAATATATAATTCTTATTTGTTTGAATTATTGTCTCACTGTTTCATTGTACAAAATTTAACTTTTTATTACAATGTTTTTTAAATTGCTTAATTTTTGTGTTCATATTTCACATGTTCTACAGCGAAACAGCTGGTTTTGAAACTACTCTCGGTCTTCTTCTTTTTCTTACGATTCAGTTTTTGGTTGGCATACCTTTTTTCGATTCGTGCGTAACTGAATACGGAAACGTAATCGAAATACAGCATAGGGATGATTAACAATCGTCTATTTAACATACAGGGCTGTTCTCAAAATTACGTGCTTTCAAATCACTTGTGGTTTTGAAATCACGCGTGTGTGTTCTGGTTTTTGTTTTCCGGTGTGGTTTTTACTTTTAGAAATCATATGGAAACACCTGGCTTCCAACAAGAATTTCACAGAAGAACTTTGAAACTAATTCCTTTTTAAATGCTTTCTTATATGAATGAAATAACTTATTTTCCACCAAAAATCAATAAAAAACAATTAAGCTATTCACCTAAGGAATTTATTATAAAGACGACCATAGAATAGTTACAAAAATTAGCAAGTGATTTGAAATTGGCAGTGACTTAGGTGGCCGGCTTAAAACCACACACATCCTTAGTGGTTTCCATGTATTTGGATTCGAAAGAAATAGAAAAAAGTTCGAAAGATTTGTAATGTGTATTATGAATTTCGTACTATTTGTTACGGAATAGCGAAAAATGCACATCTCTTTCAAAAAAGAAGCAGCTGTATTACGAAAAACAGAAATCCCTTTCGAAAGTAAAACCCTGTATTATGAACATAACCCTAAGTTATGCAAAAAGCTTTGATACATTGTTCGAAAGCTATTTGGATAGTGATAGAAATGCAAAAAAAGTATTAAAACGTTCTTGGGATATTTTCGCTCATTTTCCTCCATTTGTTTAAAAATACAACTTTGCCATAGTTTCGAACGAGTCGCGCAGTACCATTTAACTTTCGATTCGGAATACGGCTTCCAAAACTAATTACCTTTCGAATCGAATCGCAGGGTGACCCCCGGTATATGTCATAAAAAATTGAATAATCATTTCTTAAGGATGTGGTAACGCTTATTTTTGTTTGTGTAAGAAATATTATTTAAGTATAATTGTGGTATTTATACCGAAGTATATTTAGTCAAATATTTGCTCTGTCTGAGTGCACCTTAACTCTGTCTGGTGTGAGTTAAATATGTTAGTGCTCTCTATATAGGATCTGAAACTATTTACTTATTTTAAGTTGCCGGTTTTTGTTTAATTCCACAAAAGTTTTAAATATGACGAGAGTTAGGCGCTTATCAGGTCTATTCGACGCGCAATCTTTGCTGGCTATCGAACAACGAATATCGAATGTCAAATTCCTATTATAAGCTGTGGGATTATTGTGCAATTCGACTCGAAAATCATACCAATTTGTATGCTGAATATATTGTGTTTTGAACATGTTTTCTTTTGAATGGAAATACAAAGTAGACACTGTCGAAATCTTCATTGCGTATAGAATTTTCCGTCTAACATAATTTTGCTATCGACGTTATAGTGAGCAGAAAATCTTTAAAAATGTAGGTATGTCGGAAATATTTGCTATTGAGCAACCTTACACTAATTTTAATCTAATTTAATTAATTTTATGCAGGTTTAAGTGCAGGTCGTAAGTGCTAAACACAAATTTGAAAGCCTGGTTTAATTTTTATTTTTTTACTTAATTTGCAAACAAATCGTATTTAGTTTAAGTTTCAGCTTATAGAAATATAATACTGTGAACAATTCAAACGAGTGTAATTCATAATATCGTTTAGCTCGAATATCGAATGTTGCTTATAATAAAGACTTTAAGCTCGTTAAATAACTTGATGATGAATTGGTAGGCAGCAAATTGTATTGCATGACCTGTTCGTTTTCGCTACTCCTAAGCTCATCCATCCATTGGTTAACTCCGGATGCAAACTTGTACTCCTAATACTTATTTACTTCGTTTGGTTTTTAGCAATTTCAAATTGATTTTCATATTTCAGCTGTAATAATTCATAACAATTGAAACATGAATTTGTTTTTTTGTTTTAATCTTAAAGTACTTTTGTTTTTATTTTTTCATAAATAAAAATAAATAAACTTTAGAATATATTGTATAAGATTTAATAGTAAAAAATTACTAACAAGTGATATAGTTATAAATTTTCTTTTGTTGTCTTTTCTTTTTATGAACTAAATTACGTGGGTAGGGAAACCTTTTTTAATCAACAAATACATACATTCACAATAGTAAATGTTTTTCTAGGTTGTCTTTAAAAACTAAATAAACAATTCGAAAATATAAAGAATTCAAAACTAGTGGGTCGTAGTAAGGAAAACTTGTACTAGGTTAATTTGAAAAACAACGTTCTACAAACATTAAGTATACATTGCCTAAAGGGCTACTGAATACGCAGATTAACGCTAAATTTAGTTTTATTATCTTAAGAATTTGCGGAAATTTTCCATTTCAACTATACTGTTGGAGAGTCTGAAATAAAAAATAATTATTACAAGTTAATAGTTAAATTTTTAGAAATAAAGTAAAAAAAAAAAAGACTTTATTAACATCAAAAGTACTTTTAAGAAAGGAACCTTTTAATACGTTACACAATTAATAGCATGTATAGCTGTTATAGTGCATTTACATTACACCCAAATCTAGTACTTACGAGATTTCGAGAAAAATCGACATGATTTTCCATACAAAAAACTGGACTTCGTCACTAGATTTCAATGAAATGGACTTGGTTCAAGTATTAAAATATACTGCGCTGTATCATGGCTGTATCTTGACTAGCCACAAATCTGTTTAGCCATCGTACATTTTGCTGTTCGCACAGGAATATGGCTCGTGCAGACCATCGCTGTTGATGGTATGTTCGTGTTCGATTAAAGCTGTCTGAACAGTTGTAAGCACAACACTGTTCTGCCATCGCACAAACAAAATACACACAGGTAAAATAAAATATATCTCGTGTGAACAAATTTGTGGCCAGTCAAGACGTATATGAACAAATTATCAGCACAGCTGATAATATTTTCATTTTTTGTTTCCTTACTATCAAACTACATATAGGAGCAATATAGTCGACACTTACTCCCGTATTCATAAAAAATAATTCAAATTCATTTTAAATCAAATTTTCTATAACTTATTATTAAAAATACATTTCAAATTCAAATTATTTTGTATGAATACGGGAAAAATAATGCAAAAATGTTTTTTTTTTGCTTTAATCCTTTGTATTGTGTATAAGAAATCTTGCTAATGTCAGCGGGGTAGATTTTGAAAAATATTTCAAATCAAATCTAGTAGATTTAGGGTTTTGTAAATGCCCTATTAGAAAAAAGTATTACAGCTTTTGAACTCCAATTTAATTTTTTTACATATTGAATTCATTATTTTGAAATTTAAATTCATCTTTTTTACATTTCAAATTCATTTTCAGGGTATTGAAAATTATTTTTTCACCAAATTCATTTTCTTTCAATTTGAATCCATACTGTTATGCTTCAAATTTATGTTTCTGAATTTCAAATTCATACTATATAACAACCTGGCTATAGGAAAACATATAGCACTACAGCAGCTTTGGACATGATAGCTATACAGATCGCAAACGGCCTTAGTAATCAGAGACCGTGTCAAGGAACTATTGTTGCTGCCTTACATTTATCTAAGGCATTTGACACGGTCGATCATTCGTTTCTGATATATGATATCATGAACTCCACCCTTCCCAATAATCTCAAACGCAGGGTTATCAATTACCTAAATGGCAGACAAGCGTTTGTTGAGTTTAGGGGTCAAAGACCAAACTACCGTAAGATAGAAATGGGCGATGCACAAGGAGGAGTATTGTCACCAATACTCTAATATTTATCTTGCGAAGCTTCTTGCGCCACCCCAAGATGTCATGGTGGTTTCGTATGCAGATGACTGCACGATTTACTCATCTAGAGTACATATCGAAGAAATAAGTACCAGAATTTCTGACAATCATGCAGGAAAGTAGACCTTTCACCTTCAAAGTCATCGGTGTCTCTTTACATCTCTTGGACAAAGGAAGTAAGGAAGGAGTTGAACCCCCCCAGTTGGAGACAGACGTATCTTTACGTTCAACAATCCAAAGAAAATTTAGGTTTTTCAAAAGGAGAGTAAGGCGTGTTTTATGAATTGCGGCATTATCCAATTCCAACCATGCTCCGGTAATGAATACTTTATTTAATCTATTAAGCAGCTCCCCAAGAAACAAAATAAAAATATTTGATGAGTTGGATACCACTTCATTATGTATACTTCCTTGTATATTTAGTTCAGCTATGAGGGATTATATTTCGTCCTCTTACTTTCGAAACAATCACATGTGCAGCAGTATTTACTTTTTAACTAGCTTTAGTTTATAGAAGATGATAGGTGAGACCCGACTTGTCAACATATATTATTTTCTGTCCTGCTTGTAGTGCATTGTGGGAGAAGTTCAAAATTCAAAGCCTTAGTTATACAAGTGATACCCAAGTTAACATTATCGGTTTCATAAATTTTGCTTTGGATGGTTTTTAGAGTTTCGCACAGCTTTTGTTCGATTATGTCTTCAATTTTCTGCAATATTACGTTTCTTTTTCCACTTCATTTTTTGTTTAATATTACGTTATTATCCTTTAAACTTCCTTTAAATATTTCAGCAGAATCAGATTTACAAAGTTTACCTTTACAATGTTTAATTTAAAAATCTTTTGCTCTAAACCAATTTAGCATAAGGGGGCTACGTTAAATAATTGAATGTCTTTAGTGTGATATGTCCTATGACTCAGGGATTCTAGTATAGCTAAAATTCTCCGTATATTTCCTGTTTGTTACTTTAATTCTAAAATTTTTTAAATTAAAATTCAAGATAATTAACGATTTCCAATTTTATTCACGGAGCTGTATTGTCGTTTTAATAGGCTACTATGTACAATTAAATAAAATAAGTAATTTTATTAACAAGTATTTAAGCTAAACACACTGAACACACTGTTCAATAAAAGAAACTCAGTTTGAAAGTATGAATTTCAAATTTAAAAAATTAATTTGGAGCTCAAAACCTGTATAAAATATGTGCAAAATAAATTTGTTTTAACAAAAGTACCTCTCAAAAGGGTACCATACGAGAGTAACAGTACTTATTAAAAAACATCAAGTAGATGGATGTTATATATGTTATACATACCTTCCAAATGCATTAAACAAAGCAACAATTTCGGTACGTGTTAATCTAAACAAAGGATCAGCTTCTATATGGGGTTTGTTCCACAAACCATTTTCGGTTGCTTGGTTTAGTTTTTCTGAATATAAAATTTTTAATGCTGTACCCAATCCTTGGGTCTATAATAATTAAAAAAAATAAGAAAATTAAATACACTATCGAAATACAACTATCAAACTACTCACCTGTAACTTTCCCCACAATTTACATTTATCACAACCCACACAATCCATTATTTTAGAAATATTTCTAAATTTTTCCTTAAATTCGTGCTTGAATTTAATTCCTTGAATGCTTCCCGCGAACAAAGCATTCTCATCAAAATGATTAGCAAAAGATCTAAAAAAATGTGGAAATGTTTACTTTATTTCAAAAGTTAAAACTAGATGTTAAAAAAAACTCACTCAATTACAGATAGCAAATCATTAATGGCCATTTTAGTCTCTTGATCTTCTTCCAATATACCAGTGTAGTACTCCTCGTGGCGTAAATAGGGAGCAGCTTTAGCTAGCGCTCTCAACTCCACCAGATAAATAAAATATAAATTTCTCAACCAATGCGGACCCTCACCGTTTGTGGTTTCCGGACTAAATCTTCTTTTAAACTCCTGCACATTTGGTCCCCATATACCTTGAGGTTCTAGAAAATCCTTTGATTCAGAAAGTAGATATTTTGAGCATAAATGTATATTGATACTGGTATGCAGTCCAGATATGATGCGATAGAATGCACGTTGTTCTAAACACATTTTATGCAAATCTATTTGAGCCAAATATTCAGTAAACGAATTGGATTTGTTTTGAGTGCCAAAACAATTCTCCAAATAAATACTATTCCAAACGCGATGGGCGGAATCGCCTTTGTAGCCGGTGTAGCGTTCTGGATTGATAAGTAAGTCGACATATTGAGCTCCCTCTTGATTGTCATCGACTATACAGAAATCTTCTTCGGCTTCATCGTGCTTAGCCCACAGCTCGAACTCTTTGTGGGCCTGATCGCTAATACTGGTATCCAGAAAACCCAGCAAACTATTCGAATCATCAGCATCGGAACAGCCAGCTGTCTGTGCTTCTTCGGTGTACTAAAAATGTGTTGTGTGATATATATTTTTAAATTTATGTTGCTTTAATGTTTTTTATAAAATGAGATTTAATATGCCGCTTGATTAATTGTGTGGAAATGATAAAATGATTTGTTTTTTTTTATTTTGCACTCAATAGATTTCACTTGAACCAATATTGATTTTTGTCTGGTATTTTATTTATACCAATAAGTTTAAAATTTGAACTTAAATATTTAAACAATTGTTTTCATGCTTAAAGTTTAAAACAAAAACATTTTATTAAATTAAATACGTAGCCACGAAATTGATATACTGGAGTATTCAGGCATACAAATCGGAATGTTTTTAACTAAAATCTGGGTTAGATTCCACTAAGAAGAATAAAATATTTTGCTTGGTTCAAAAAATTTAAAAGAAATTTGTCACTAATTATAGGAAAAATGTTTCAGCCCCACCAGCGGATTCTTAGGTATCCCGCCGGTCAAGAAAACGAGTGCACGGTTTCTGAGATCAGCGTGTATAAACACTATGCTTAAGCCTTGTTGAATATTTAAAATTAAAACTTATTTTCGAATTTGCGAAGTATACAAGAAACTAATCTTTAGAGACCAATAGACATGATAAAAATGTCTTAAATAATGTTACAAATTTCGAACCTAACTTTTACTTTTTTAATTTAAAAAATTGATTTTGAAATGTAAATTTTATGAATCATATATTTAGTCTGAAAAGTGCCAAACTTATACATTTTATTAAGTTTGAAGTATAAAATGTTATTACTAAAAGGCGAAAAATAATTATGGGTATTTTCTAGTGATGTATCAGATGACGGTGATATTTCATGTTTCCGATATATCGGTATCGGAGATATTTTATTCCCGATAAAACGATATATATATTAACATATGTATCGTAACGCACACTAAATCATAAACAGTCACAAATCCAAAATGTTCTTTAGTTGATGAGGCTAGTAATATAAGATCATGCATAACGGATGCACTTTTTAATTTAGTGTGCAATATGTACATCATTTTATTATAAATTTTATTTAATTTACTTTGATTTTTATTTCACTATTTCAATAGAGCCAATATTTTCTTGTGATTATCGGTATTGTTATCGTATCGGCAAAAAGGTGTATCGATGTTTAATATCAAGGCTTGAAAAAATTTTAGAAAATAAAAAGTCTTAGCTGTGCTTTTCGGATTTCAAACCAGAAAGCAGATTTAAAAAAATTAATAATACAAAATTTAAAATTTTAAGTCAAAATTTGCTTTGAATTAGTGTATTATATACCAATGTGGTACACTGGGTTCGATTGCCTCAAAAGTGATACGAAATTGATTTTTTAAATTAAGTTTTTTTTTCTTTGGTAAAACTTGGTTTCAGGTAAAAGTAGACATAATTAAGCATCAATATCATTATACTAATTGTTGTAGGATGCATCTTTTTTTGCAGTATAACTTTAAATTTGGTAAATTTTCATGTTTTTGTAAAAGTTAAACAAACAGAAGTTTTTGTAATCAGTGTCAAACGCATTTTCCCGCAAGCGTTTAAAAACTAAAACTTTATAACGAAACCGTCCGCGGTTGAGAAATTTAATTTGATTTTTTTGTTGTAAAATTATTATTATTGTTCTTTTGAGATACTCCCAATTCATAGTATTTTTAATATTTGATGGAATGTAACTAAAAATTTAAGAGGTTTTGGTTACATTAAAAAACATGCGCGATTTATGCTGTTTTTTTTTAACTAAGATCTTATAATTTCGAATAAAATTAATATAAAAAACAATGCTTTATTTTTAATTTTGTTCTTTATTTTCGTTTTTGTATTATTAAATATTACATGAGAGATGTAAAAAAATTGTACAAGTCACACGGATTTTTTTGAAGATACATCTTTTTACTCCACGAGTGATTGAAATACGGATGAAATAAAATATTTTATTTGCTTATTTTGAAAAGTGTTATTTTTTACTAATCAAAGCAAAAACTTTAAATAAAGTAAAAGAATTTCTAACATTAAACCATGAATTAAGCGCCATTTTGAAGACGATTCAACCCAGTGTGCGTCAATTTTATCAAACAGAGGGTTTAAGATTTGATTAGGTAAAAGTATATTCATGTTTTGGAAGCTCTACTAACAGAAACCTGGCTCAGACGAATGATTTTCTAAGGTACGTTTTTTTTAACATCTTTCCGCAGTGGGTTGGACGATCGGTGACCGCCAATGAAACATTTCACTGTATATACATATATTATTACTATTTTTTAATTTACGAGCATTCTCGATTTGATTGAAATTTGTAGATAACTTTTCGTAAAATAAGAAATTTTGATACAACTCAATAATAATTTTGTTCCTTATCGCATAGATTAAAAAACAAGTAGTTAATAATTACTTTATCGTTGGCTTTCCTTCTAACATTATTCTATTAATACATATCAATAGTTGATAACGGCAATAACTAGTCCGAGATAATACTGAATTTATATAAAAACTCCATAAAATAAAAAGCAAGCTGGATAAGTAAATCTTTGAAAAAAAGACACTATAAATTCGAGTATATTCGTCTTATAAACTTTGAAAAACGAGTTTTTACGAAAAATACACTATTCAAGTCTAAATTTAAAAATAAAATTATACAAAAAATAAAAATATTGAATATGATTAAATTATATGCAATCAGTTTTAGGTCAAACCGATCTTTTGAGTCAAACTTTAAATTTGCTTAAAGTTATATTGAAAAAAAAAAACGCCCACCTCAAATGTACATTCAGATACACATATGCAATTAAGATTAACAATTAGTAAAATAAGAAAAATGTAGTTACCTTGAATAGAGCTGGTTTTATAACATTATTTTCACCATTTTCGATTAGCCCCTTTGGTATACTTTTTTCCTCACAATTTTCTACTTGACAAAAACGCATAGCGCACTTGCTGTCGTCGGGCCAAAAAGGGCAATCTCTGCGTAAATTTATTTTATAAAAGCGAAAGTAATTTTTCACCAACAAACTACTTAACCGGGGAAAGATTTTGATATTGTTGAAATGATCTACAGTATCAATTTCACAGCTGCAATCATTAATAGAACCTTCCAGCTATTGTTTGACGTGGAGGTTAAACAAATAAAATATATATAAACTCCTGATTTTAAGGCATAGGATGAATTAAACTTACCTCACAGAAGCAATTTTTATTGCCGTCCAATTTGTTGTAAGCGTTAAAATAGCCCCAGGAAAGGTGTGTACTACTCAGGCAGATCGCCAGGACTAAACAGACTAGGAACGCAGACTTATGGCGTATTTGTTGTATTAAAGCCATATCTAAAGCCAATTGTACTCATTAATTTAGTTGTTGAATTGAACTTAACATCGGTGAAAGTTGGTCTGCTTCAACAGTTTGCGTTCTTGTCTTTGATCCTCTTTTTATGGATGAAAGCCCAGTCTTGTTTTTTTTTTTTTGCAAATAAAATTGTTTTGTATAAATCCACGTCACTATAAATTTTATTGTTGTTGCTTTAAATTTTTTGTGTCTAATGTGTTTCAAACAAATCACCGCTGGTTTGTTGTTTTTTATTCAGTCCAACAAACAGCAATAAAAGTTTGTTATTTTTATTCAGTTTTTTTTTTTATTGTATTTCTATATGTGTACAGGGTTGTGAAACGTTTTTCACATCCATCACAAAATCGTTTATTTTAAATCGCTAAAACCAAATAATTGTTTCATTGGTAAAGTCGCCACCATTATTTTTTTAATTTGTAATAATATATTTACTTTCATTATTATTAAAAAATAATATAATTTAACAAACATATTTTGAACTCATTGTTTGGGGTAACTTTGTCGAATTACAATTATTAATATTAAGTAAGTTAATTGTTAATTAAATTTAAATATTCATTTAATAAATTTAAAATGTGTTTTTTTCCTGATAATGCTGCACATAGGCGTAGCGAAATAGCAAACATAAAAAAATATATGACATTTTTTTAAAGGCCTAGAACTTCAGAATTAAGTAATTAAAGAAATATAAATAACTTCAACAGAAACTTTGAGTCCTTGTTGCTGGATTTCATAAAAAAAAACTACTATATTTTAAATGTACAATATTGCAAGACCATTTACACCACCGTTTCATTTGCATTGTTTAAAAAATTATACATAATATTATATATACATTCATAAAACTTAATATTCTGAGAAAAGCATTGAAAAGCGCGCCTTTATTAAGAAAACTTATTTTGATATCATTCATAAACTAAAAAAACATTTTTTTGCTAAATGGAATTGCCAATGTATTACAAACGGCTAAAATTATTTAAATTCGCTGTATACTTTAGGCCAGAAATCACATTTGATATAACACAATTTGGACCGTTGGATTTCATATTTCTCTACTGATACGCCAGAAATCATATATAAAATATTAACAAATGTAATGGTAATAAAGTTTTGAAGTATGAAAAACATGTATTACGTAAAAAACAAAAATTTCAAAATTCCCAGTATATTGTTCAAAAACCGCCACAACGACAAGCAGATATCTAATGCCGAAAGAATGTAAATTACCATGTCTGGTGATAAATCGCTTAACTAGAAACTCTGGTGTTGTTTATTTCTGTTTCGTTTCAAAGTTGCCATACTGGTTGTGTATCAGCTGTTTTCAATGGGGGATGGTAATTTTATCATACTACACTTGCACTATGTATTTCTAGATGTCAGCAGTTAACAAGCAAATTGTCCGTTATATTCAAACGTGCAGTGACAACGGCAATATACAATTCAATCTTTCATCCATAATAAACTACAATTTTAACAAGCAAGAGAATATTTTTATAATAATTATTGCAATAAATACAATTCAAGCAACGAAAAAAATAAACAAGACGACAACAGTGAAGGGGGTGTGAATTTCGTTCTAACCAACAAGAAAAAAAAAGTAAAAATGTGAAAGTCGTTTACAATGGACAGTAACTCAGTAGAAAGACACAACAAATGTTGATAGAGTATGTAGACACACAGGAAATGCATTCCATACTCTGTGTCTAATTGTTCACCTTTTCCTGTATTTTATCAAAATCGTCACAAGATAAGGCCAAACCTTTATGAGGATTCCATAGGAATCGTACACAATGAAATTTTCACAAGAATTCAAGGCATGTAAAAATTCCATATGTATTGGGTGACGAGGTACTAATGGTAGTTTTTCCAATTTTTCTATATCAGAACCTGACAAAGTGGCCAATACTATCAAGCTGTCAAAATATTCGATAAGGTAAATTCATTACGCGCGGCCAAAAGTGTGGAAATTATTAAAAATGTTCTTAAAATTCTTGTTCAGTTGTAAATATGCAACATGAATTTCCTTGTGATATTGACTGTCATTATGGCTTCAGTGCATTATGGCTTCGGCGGCCCCTTCCGCAATAATATACAAGTTTACACATTCGTTGGATTTTTCCAGAGGAAAGTCTATTGGAAATCGTTGTGACTGACAAAAAATCAAAAGTACAAGATTCTCATTACATTGTCTACACTATCGCACGTCCGTACAAATGCAACCCTGATGCAAATGAAAAGTTTTAGAATATCGCTGGAGTGTAAAATTTCCATGCGTTTTTTTATATCAGATTTATAACATATTGTTTGAGCACTATAATACTTTCCCATTTAATTTGAGAGTTTTACAAATGGTTTTACACAGTCTAATAGTCTAAAATGCCATTAAATCACCAGCCAGACAGATGTTGATGTGAAGTGAAAAAACATAGTAGCTGAAGTGGCCCGTACGGAATAAGGCTCACAAATGTCGATTTGGCGACGATTACCATTGTCACAGAGTCTTATTTTGCGGTTGGATTTGGACCTACATTTGTATAAGTTTGTTCTGACGTCAGAATTAAAGCCGCATTGCCATAGACAATACCATGACTTCGCTAACTGATCGCTGGAAATGTTGGCTAATTATCCGAATTTTGGCCAACAAATTATCTTGGAGCACTGCCAGTGAAGACGAGACGGCCATTTAAAAGATGTGCTATTTCATAATGGCTTAAACGAATCAATTAATCTCATAGCGTAGTTGTTTTCTTTTCCTATTGGTCTTATCTGGTCACGCTCCATAAGACATATCCCAATACATATGAAAACCACATAGTGTAATCGCACCTAAAGTAAGTGCAGTTTTTATTCGCATAGTATAGATGTTTGGCTTTTGAAATGTCGCCAAATTTGGGTGAAAATCGCGAATGCTAATTTTAACTGCAACAATCATCAATATGACAATACATGATCAAATCAATGCTAGTAGCGAGGGTGTAATAGGAGCATTAAAGTCACATGCCCAGAAATATATAAATATGTCAAAATAATAGACTTCTCGTTTCTTATATTAAGTCCTAACGAGAAAATAGTTGCATGCAATTTTTCTCATCGTCTATAAGCTTGCAACTCTACAGCTCTCATGTACAAAAAGAAAAATTTCATGCAACTAAATTCTTGGTGTTAATAAACACTAAATTATAAATTCCATATTTTCAAAGGGATGTTATACAATGTTTGGCGCATTCCAGTTTTATATGAACAGTCGTATTATTAACGAATAAATAATAATTGCGATACAATTGTAGTAAAGTCCTTTGCAACACCTTTGTCTTTCATGCATTTGTAAGACGACTTGTTGCCCTTGCCCTCAAACTAACAACTTTAAATTTACACCTTAAATGAAAGAAAAAAGAAATAAATCAATATCGAAAATCTGACATTATCCGATTAATTTGTGTGTGAAATAAACGGATTTTCCAACAAAACCCTTAAAATAACATCTCAAGTTACAAGTA
Source organism: Phania funesta (assembly GCA_963932375.1). Taxonomy (NCBI): domain Eukaryota; kingdom Metazoa; phylum Arthropoda; class Insecta; order Diptera; family Tachinidae; genus Phania; species Phania funesta. The sequence goes on from OZ010656.1 coordinate 74,933,504, forward strand.
TTTATCATGAAAAAAAAGTCAACAAGATCAATAATCAATACAAAGATCAATTTTGTACATTTTCCTCTTTTGTTTTCAATTGTTAAATCAACAATAAAAATTGGCACACTTCAGATTTAAACATAGAGACAGACATTTTATTGCACAACAAATTGTTATTTGCCATATTAACAACCCTTAATTTGTAATAAAATTTGCCAAGATCTTCTAAATTGTGTGTGTGTGTGTGTGTGTTTGGTTGATGTGCCAATTTCGTAAGTGAATTGTTTTTAAGTGATTTTTTCACATTTTGCAAAACAAGGGTGAATTGTTTACAACAGGGGGAGCAGAATAAAAATGTATGCGTAGAACATTATTTAAAGGAAAATGTCTTCACATTTAACAGGTGCCGTTGTAGTTACGAGGGCGGTACACAAATTTTTAGATCACATTTTATTCTTAGCTTTCATTTATCTTGATACAAATTCTTGGTCTGTGGTGTTGCGTGGTAATGGGTCATACGTGGAACTCCTGAATCTATTGGTGTGAAATGTCTTCTATTACAGCACTCATTTCACACACAAGTTCTTTAATACCAAAAGAATTTGCTGTTCGCTGTTACAAACAACTAAACATATCACAGGCGACCGTTATTGAAGGCAGTTAATGCGCGATAATCACTAAATAACTGACTGATTTTGCAATCTGACAATGCGACGGTGGTCGATAGACAGTCATCTCTAGACAGTTAACCAAGGCGAATTAAAACATGTAAACTCACCAGCGCAACTGATGCCGTTTTTTTAATATGATTGGATGTTAAACTCCATATAACGATTGAATTCGCCAGTGAGTCTACCTGATATCAATTTGCCTTGCTGCCTTGTTTTCCGTGAGTCTACCTGTTTTCAATTTAAAATAGAGCCGAAAATAGCGAATAATTCAAATCAGTTTGAACAAAGTCATTAGCTGCGCTGGCGAGTTTATCCGTCTTAATTTGCCTTGTAAGAGAGAATACTACAGCGAAGAGGTAAACTCACCAGCGGAGCTGAGTACTTTTTATAAAACTGATTGGATATCAAATTCCATATTTAAAAATGCTTCACCATTTCCGGTAATTTTTTTTTATATATGGAGTTTGTCAGCCTCACAGAATCCGGGAATAATTTGAATTCGCCCGTGTGTCTACCTGTTATCAATTTGCCTTGCTACAGAGTATATGTGTTGCCAATCTTATTTCATCAGAACGATGCTTCATTGTGGGTATGTCTCCGCAATGGTTCAAATCAATTACTCATTTATCTCTGAAAGACAACTGCGGCCAACATTGATTTAAATGAAGCTGGAATTAAAACTGAGTATTTAAATTTTCTTAAAAACAAAATCTCACGGTTTTAAAATATATTATAGCAATCTTTTGTTTTGTGGCATCATTGGATAGTTCGCCTTTAGACATAGGCTTGTCAAGCCCGGTATTACACCAAGATGTGGACGGTGTGGCATGCCACATATACATATATTAATGTAGGGGGGGGGGGGGGGGGGTGGATACCGAAGCAGACCGCTTACTTTATGTGCCCCTTTTCGACACCATTTTTTCTACCAATTGCTTTTAGGCAGCCGACTTGTAATTTAAGACTACCTTACAGTCTCGTGCTAGCACTAACCTTTACACTTGACTGTAGTGGTTTCAGACTGTTGACTGGTAACTGTCGATCTTGTTTCTCATCACGAAATCTCTTGTAATTGCTAGCATTTGTCTTAGACTTATATAACAAGTGTCTGCCCGAGGTCCTAAGCCTTATGATGACCAGTGCTGGACATTCACACATCATGTGCGCTACCGTGTCAGCCTCTCCCTTAAGAGTATCTTTGGAGATTGACCCGTGCACTCGTTGCTAGGTTTTCTTGTCCATCTTCTCAGAATTCCTCCATTGGCCAACATACACCGGAGTTTCTACAGAGATTAAGTTCTCCACCTCTTGCGGGGCTTCATTGACTATCTTTATCGGAATCTCACGGTCCATCGGTTAAGAAGTACCTTCATCGATTGACCTGTCCATTCGTCGCGAGGCATTTTTGTCCATCTCTTTCGGAATGGGTTTCCTTTAGAGAATTCAAGTAATTCCCATGAGTAATAGCGAAACCGATATCCACCCACACAGAGCTCCATATGCACGGGTAAGTCTGTATTAATATTGGAAATCAACTGGTCTCCAGAGTTCGCATACTAGAGATCAAGCACCCTCTTGGCCACGCATCCCTAGCGTATGCTGTTACACCGTGAATTAGGGATTTTTATAAGAGAGTTTTAACTTCTCTCGCTCGCCTTATTTAGCTAGACTCCTAGCGGAGACTGGAACCTGTTACCGGCCGTCTCCACGAGGAGGTACAAGTAAGAACTTCTGACAGTGCACTCAGTTACGGCAAGCCATAGCTTTGTGCCTGCCAGCTGATGGATGGTATGCCATACAGCTCGTGAAGCCATCTGATCACTGCATGATGTATTTCCCGATCGTGTACTCTCTCATTTGGCTGATAAGAATTTTGTCCTTAGATCGTATGATTAAATGCCATTGTATTTTTGCCTATGCGGTTTTTATTAAAATAAAGGTTTTATTAAAAGTTAAAGCTCCGCATCTCCCCTGGGATTTATGTGAAATGTTCATGGAAGTTTTTTAAAACAGGGAGCACATGCAGTGGTGGCTATTTTCCTGATGTATCCTATGGACTCTCTAGGTTTCAGTAAAGAATATACTTGAGGAAATCCGTGATTTTGATTAAATTAAATCTTGCGTAAATTTTGGAATACCCTTGTTATTTCTTACGACGTCGGGTGCAAAGCTAAAAAATGTCGAGGCAAAATCTGATCATTTCCAATCAAAACGAGGAGTAAAACTTTCCTTCCCTACTTTAACGCAATGTAAAATGAATTCTTGTGCTTGGATTAAATTCTCATAATTTGAATATTGGAAAACTTAAATTCCAGGTAAAATTATTCAAATATGATTAATGAACGCAAGCAAGAAAAAGGTCATTAAGTAATAATGCAAATATAGGAATAGTAAAAAAATTAATTTAACTCAAATTCTTATTAAACAAATGATTGATTAAAATTCCGACGGCATGAGTTCAAGTTTCTGTAACTCAATAAACCGCTTAAGGTCATTTGGTTGCAACAACTCATTTGCATTTCATTCTTTAAATATTTTCAAACGCAAATTGATGAAGAAACGTGAAAATTTACATAAGACTTTCATCTTTTCACATCACACACACACACATTCACACAAACATCGATCAAGCAACCAACCCTTTTCTTTAGTTGTTTGTGGGTTAAACAATGATCCTTTCACCACTAAGCATTGTTTTGGTATGTAAGTCACGTTACAATTCTCCGATGAAATTTCGCCGTCTGCCGTCAGGGTGTGTGCGTGTTGCTTACTCTCTGATCATTTAAGATCATCACTCAATCTGCGGGTATGTCTTGTTACCATTTATATTTTTCTCGTTTTTTTTTTTTATCATAAACTAATTAACATAAAGGTTGGATAAATATGCAGTGAAATCATTTAAGGAGCCTGGGAACAATAGAGATATTTTCTTTTTTTTCTAATTTTTTTTTGTTGCGATCAAGAACAACAATAAACTGAATCAATATTTGATCAGAAAAAATAAATATAATAAAGTTATTAATTGACACTTAACAAACAATAACAGAATGATTGAAATAAACAATGAATATTACATTCTCTTTTGAATTACAATAGTTAGCGAGAAGAAGAAGAGGAGGTTACAAGCGGTAAAGCGACTGAATTAAGAATAATTTAATTGTACTTAACTAGAAGAATTAATTAACAATCACAAGTAATTGATATTAAGATTGGATTAAAATATAATTTAGGAAATTTTTAAATAATCACTTTTTTTAATATAAAATTTTATTAATTTTTTTTCGCGATGCGATTGTATAAATAAGTTTTCCAGTAAGCATGGGTCCACATTGACAGTCTGTGTTGAGCGTGATATTTTGTCAAATCTGTGGTTAATTATTCAGTAACCGATGCGAAATCACCTTGACAAGCTAGACCATTGGGAAACGCGCGCGATATAACTATCAAATGGGTGGTTGTTCCTTGGAGCAAGCGATTTCGGTCGAAAATTCTTCTTTAGGGGGTGGTGAATAGCTTGAATTGATTGACTCTTACCATTTTTTTTTAAGAATATTAGGGAGACTCGAATTGAACGATATGCACGTGGGAGACAGGAAGGCTCTACCGGCTACCCAGCGATCGCACGACTGCTTGGAAGATGTGGTTTTCCCTTTTCGGCATCACGAGATCCCGATCTTTGTCTCTGATGGAGTTTACTCTGTAAATTTTCCTGAAGTCGCAGAAGCCCTCAAAGCGAATAGAATCGAGGCTATCGCTCAAATTAAGTTGGTTTTATGTGGCAGAGTCATTGTAAACTGAAGCTTTCGGATGGTTTGAAACCACGGCTGATATTCCATACAAAGTGGCATAGTTGGACCTTTTAAATAAGTAAATAATAAATTGAATTGCTACAGTGGGCCTTGTATAATCACTATGATCAGTTTCAGATCGATAGGCAAAAAATTAAATAAAGTGTTTACAGTCTGCAGGACCTCTTTTTAATATTAAAGAAAAATAGCTGAGTGCTACTAAGCCTGTATAAAGAGCATTTTAAACGATCTAAACATAAGCGCAGGGTATGGTGTAATATAGTTAGGAAAGTAAAATACATAAAAGGAAACTCTCAGATTATAATTTCTCAAATAAAATAGTGTAACATTATGTTTCTGCTAGTGTCAAATAAAAAATGTTCTTCTGAATTCTATAGAAATGTTTCAATTCGAAATATAAACAGCTTCATTAGTACCCACATCTGGCAAAAAAATGTAATCAGTTTTAATTAAAATTTAACACACAAAAATTTTTTTTTAAATCCCAGAAATTTTTTTATACGGATTTTGACTTTTCAACCATTTAATAGGCGTATTCGACGAATTTTAGCGATTTGAAATCTTTGTCAACATTTTTCTGGGCTTTTTTGTATATCATTTTTACGTGCAAACGATTATCTGGAAGCCCATAGAATTAGAACATGCGGAATCCTTATCAAATTTTGTACAAAGTCCCAGATACCCAACAGATCTCAATGTTGGACCAAATTAAATTTTTTTAACCTAAAAATTTTAAAAAAATTAGCAAAGAAATACAAATACTTGATTTGATATTCCGACAGGTTGTTTTGATGTAGAATTTTGGAACGAATTTCCGTCATCCCTTGTCAAGTTTGGTTTGGAGACAAACCGGTTTGGGCAATGTGCCATCTTCAGTGTCACTTTTCGTTCTGAACGGAAAGATGGCACATAGCCGAAACCGGTTTGTCTCCAAACCAAACTTGACAAGGGATGACGGAAATTCGTTCCAAAATTCTACATAAATACAAATTCCTCTAAAAACCGTAAATAAAAAATTGAAAATTTACTAAAAAAAAGCCGAAATTCACCGAATTTTAAAATTTCACCAAAAAATCCGAAAATCCACAAAAAACCAATATTTTATGAAAATGTCGAAATTTTAACAAAATAGGTGTTAAGCATTTAAATAGGAAAGAAATAAAATTTCACCAAATAATTGGAAAATCATAAAAATTATTATTTTCACCGAAAATTAAAAAAAAGCGCATTTCATTTAAATTAATCTGAAAGAAAAAAACAAAGCTTTCACTTCACCACAAAATCTCACTATAGTGAAAAAATTTTAAGTTACCTAAATAACGCAATTTTCAAAAAAAAATTAATTAAGAAAAATTTCACCAGAAATTTAGGAAAAATTTGAAATTTCGCCAAAATTTTAAATTCACCGAGTTAACCATAAAATAAATTTATTTCCTAAAAAATCATTATTTAATAAAAAAAAATAGGAATTTTACTAAAAAAATACTACGAAAAGCAAAATTCCTCAAAAACTCGGTCACCAAAATTTTGCGGTTTCACGAAATATTTTATGAAAACGTCAAAATTTCAACACATATACATATGTTATACAAAAATTTCACAACAAATGGAAAATAATAAAAAAGAAAATAATTTACAAAAAAAGGTTCAGCCAAAAATATAAAAATGATAAAAACTTCTAATTTTTCCAAAACTCGAAATTAAACTGAAAAATCGTGGAAACTCTAATTTCACCAAATTTTGGGAATTCACAAAAATTATAAAATTCACTACCATACCTAAACAACAATAACAATGTTATATTACAAAAAAACATTTGTTTTCTAAAAGAGCGAAATTCATAGGACAAAATTGATTTTCAAGAAACTCTGAAATTTCAACCGAAATAATTTCCTTTTCATCCAAAAATGGAAATTTGTATTATATTTTACATGAAAGTCGCCACAATTTGGAAATTCAACAGAAAATTCAAATCTAAAAGAAGTGTTAAATCACAAAAAACGTAAATTTAGGCCAAAATCCCAAGTTAAACCGAAAAAAATAAAATTTTTTCACTAAATCCGAAAATCCCCAAAATAATTTTAAGTTTTAAAAGACTTTAATCTTACTAAAAAATTTAATTAAAAAAAAAACTAACCAAAACCAAATTTCGGTATATTTTGGAATTTAACCACATATTTTACCTGAAGGCTGAAATTGCTCTGGAAATTCGGTTATTATCTACATTTCGCCAAAAAATCGATTATTTAACAAAAATTGATAAGCATTCAGAGAAAAGAAAATCATATTATAAGAGCCGTCATTAAGAAAAAAACATCTCATCTATTAACTGTTCGAAATATAAAATTAAATAAAAAATTCGGAGGCCAAAATTAGAGATCGCAAGCAATCCTTTGCACCGGGAAAAATCTGTAGTACATTTTTACTAGTTCATACTTTGACTGAAGGGTCTATAAGATTCTGTAAAGCCGAATATAGCTCTCTTACTAGTTTAATAATAAAATAAAATTTAGCAGCACCTAACGTCCATTAATTATTGAGTTTTATATTCCGAAGAATTTTTTAAGCTTTCGGAATTATTTTTCTAATGATTGATTGAAATTCTCAAAGCATAATTTTAAAGATTTTCAAATGAATTCTTACCATAAACCGCTTAAGGTCATTTACTACAAGACTATAATTTACATTTTTATTCAAACTTTTTTCCTTTAAAGAAAACAAAAAATACTGAATACTGAAGCTGATGAGCCAAAGACATAAATTTAAATATCTCACCCCTTTTCCTTAAGGAGGCTTAGAGAGTGGGGTTGCTGCAATGATCCTTTTTAGTTGATATTGTTGGTGATAAGCATTGTTTTTACATGTAAGTCACGTTATAAATTCTAGGGTAATATTTTCACCAAGCCAACCCATCATATCATCGCTCAAAAATGTGAGGCTGTGGGTAAGAAAAAGGTTCTTCTTTAAACTCATTTGCATATTTGGTTTGCATTGAAGTAGGAGCATAAATCAAGATGAAGAAGGCCTTCATTGAGAATGTCTGATCAATAAGGACTATTAAATGTCATGGGAACAAAAAGATCGTGTTAAACGTAGGATAGAAAATAAAAACAAAATAATAAGGAGTTGCTAAATAGAAACAACATTTGAGTTGAAAAGAAAGAAGTATAAAAATATAATAAAGTTATTAATTGACACTTAACAAACAAAGGCCCATAGTGTTGTACAAAAGGAGTTTATATTCACAATATAACCAACATAATGAAATGTGGTTAATAAGTTAAAAGAGATTTGACATTTGTATAAGACAAGAGATTCTTTCACTTTCAAAATATATTTCCCTTTAACCTGCTTTTTCACCAGACTTCCTTCCTCTTCAACGTTCCAAGTTTCAATTTTAATTTAAGTATTTTTTTTTATTTTAAGTTCATCTGTGTTTTCAAACATTCTCACGATCATTTATTTTTTTACCATTTTTTTGGGTAAAAAATCCTTAAAAAAGCGAAAGGGTATTCACATTTTTTTATAAATAATCCAAAACTATAAGAAAAAACTCATCTCCAATTTACTATTCTAATGATCAAAGCATCCCTTTTGTTACAAACAAACAACCAAAGAACAAAAAAGAGACAAATCATGTTGGGCTCTCATTTGCATATGAAGTTTTATTTGGGACAGCAGAGCATTTCGCCAACTAAAACTACCACCACCTTGAGAAGCAAAGGAACAGAAAAAGGATTTAATCCATTTATCTCTGCTTTCTTATAGACGACTACACACATGGGAAAGACGTCTGGCATAAAAAAACGATTTTTTTTTATAAAAAACTTTTAATGATTTTTTCTTAAAGATTTTTAAGGTAAAAAAGACAAATGAATAAAACATTCAAATATTTTTAATTGATAATGATGTGAAAAGTTTTACTTTCGTTTTCATAAAAATTTTAATTCTTTTATTTTTTGGTTGCAATAAACCAGCTGATGGCTCCAAGTGGGATAAAGGAGTAGCGGTGGTGTCTTGATAGAGGAACCTGAGATCAGAATGTCCTTCAGAATTCCCAAAGAATGTTGAGACGCCACCGATTCTAAGGTTGCCGCCGTTTGGCGGCATTACAGAATATTTGATAGAGATATTCGAATCTTTACCGACAGCCGTGCTGAAATTAGGTCTCTAACATGTTTTTATACAACATCTAAACTGGTCCAGAAATGCCGGACATCCTTAGATTGGATAGCGAGACATTCAAGAGTCACCCTAGAATAGGTGCGTGGACACAATACAATACACCAATAGGGGTAACTGTGAGACCGACAAGCTGGCAAAGAGAGGAGCAAGGTTGCAGGATGAATTCTGTGTCTTAGCCCCTCAGCCTGCAAGAGGCATATCCATAATGCGATATATAATATCGCTAGGGCTAGATGATCGGAAGAACTCACATGTAGTATCACTAGGTTAACTTAGCCAAGTTTAGCTTTGCTAAGTTTTCAAAGGACACAGTTAAGGGACATCGTTGCAACGATTACCGGACATTGCAAATTTTGCAGCCAACTTCTGTAGAAGTTGCCAAAGTGAAGAGGATACTCCTGTACCTATGTCCAGCCTTAGATGACAGACGCCTGACTCTCCTCGGGCGAAGGTCCGTTGATAGACTCTTCGAATTATCGGAGGTGGGACTGCGCGGAATCAATTACTTCATAAGGAGCAGTCACTGGATTAGCAGTGACTCCATACCGGCACAGACTTAGTGACCTTTCTTAAACATTTCCTACTTTCTTCGCCATTTCTTCACTTTCTTCTCTTCTATCTCTTTTCAGGTATCACAATGGATCCGAATTCGCCGACCAACGTGGGCCTGCGGTACAGGCGGCCTGATTACCAGCGATTTTAAAAAAGTTCAACTAAAGGGAGGTTTTTGGTAATCGGTTCTTACGTAAAGTGATTAATACGAGCGGTCTAATTTTTGAATACCGACTAGTATCTTTTGTTTTCTACTATTTTCCAAAAATTATATCTCTATAATAAATTCGGTAGTTAAATTTTGTAAAAAAATTTCGTGCAAGCGACAACTCTGATAATTAACAGCTGACACATATGATTGTTCTGATTTTATTAAAAATGTAGCCATGCACGTAAAAGGAACGCGTCAATGCGAAAACCCAGTACAAAACTGTGAAGAGATATATCACACGACTTGCGAACTTAACGAGAAAATGCAATGTTGAAAATTCGAAGAGTGGTCAACAAATTTTAAAAAACTGGGTCGATTATGTATCGTCAGACTCCTTTGTTTCAAAGTCTCCTTTGTTTCGAAGTACCGAATTCTTTGCCATCACACAGGATGTGTCAAAAATACTACATTGAGAAATCAAACTGCAAAAAATCACCCCATATCAAGCATTTTTTCTTAAATGCATTTTTTGTAAAATTGAGGTTATGTATTGAAATTTTGAGAAATTTCTGGTTTGAGGTTTTCCGAATAGACGATTTTTTAAAGAATTTTCGGGTGTTTTAAAAATTTTGAAACCTTTGGCGATTCTTTATTATTTCAGTAGATTTTTAAGTTTTTGGAGAGTTTGGGATTTTTTGGTGAAATTTAGATTTTTTCGAGTGTTTTTAATTTTGTTGTTGTGAATTTTACTTTTTCATTTCATTTCCGTTTTTTTCGAGTTTTCGATTGTGGAAGCGATCTGCCAGATGCCGGTACAACACATTCTTAGGGGCGTGACGTATTGGGATCTGCAAAGCATGTTTTTTTTTATTAATAGCAAAATTGTTTCAGCTGTACGTTATGTGTGGGGCCTTCGGTCACAAATATTGAAAGAGTTTTACAAAGGGTAAAAAAGCCAACCTATTGGATTAAGTATGTTTGGGAAAAGCTGAACATTTATGTATCTTAAAATTTGTAAAACTAATTTGTATTACTACTTGGCTTTAAACATATAGATTCTCATGAGAGTTTCAAAAATATAAGAGAGGAAAAAATAAAGAAAACTAAAGAAATCACCAGTTAATAATGATAGTTTTTCTAATTGTTCTATTTCAGAAGCCATCAATGTTACGAATGTCATCGGGGCAGCGGCAGTATTAAAAAATATCAGCCAATCAGCTGAAATCGGCATCGCCAGAGAGCTACCACGGTCAATTTTTCGACTGACGCCGGGTGCAGCCGGATGGCCAAAACCAATGTCGTGAGATCGCTAACTGATCGCTAGAAATGTTGGCCGAAAATCCGGATTTTGTCCGAAAAATCACGTTCTCGGAGTGCTAGCGAAGTGGAAATGGCAATTTGAATGATGGGCTTTTCATACATAATTGCACGAATGCAGCTGCACAAAGGCAGGGTGGTAAATCTGATATCTCACACTATCGTAGTTTTATTTACACATATTTTTCTATTGCTGTTATCTGATAACTTTTTAAACAGAACAAATATTTAAAAGGCTAAATGTCTTTGTAAATACTCACAACTGAATGTGAATAAAATTAGAAAATAAATCATTTTAAATTGATGTTTATGCGAAAATAATCGAACTTGTTAAAATTGTGTACAAACTTGTTAATGAAAATTTGACACATCCTTTTCTTGAAAAATCTTTTTTGTTTTTCTTGCATTGGCCTCTTAAGAAATTTGCATATTTAATAGTCATTTTGCATTGAAATTTGCATAATGCAACTAATCCAGGCAAACACTCAGACATGCAACATTATGAGTTCGTGTATTCAAGAACTCAAACCCAAAATCATTAATATTATTTAGCAAGACCCTTTTATTTATCATAGCACTTTTGTTGATCAAATAGCGATGATATTCGTAAACTAATGGAAGAAAGAAGCGATCGTGTGCGTTTTTTGATCTTTTGTCTTTGACAAAATGAAACACATTGAGTTCGTTTGTGTAATCGCTTGCGGGCTTTTTCTTAATTAGATAAGAAATGGGGTTAGGGGATTTGTACAGAACAAATATTGTGGTTGAATGATTATAGCAATCATATTATGTTGCCTGCAAATTTTTATTGTCGCACACCCAAAGAGAGAACATAGTTGTGGCATCGAAAACAATATTATGTTCTCTGCAACAAATTATTATTGTAAATATTTTAAATATAAACTCTATTATAATATTCATTCATTAATTTTTAAGCTTTAAGTTTGTAATAAAATTCTTTTTATTTATTATATTCGACATTTCGCTATGCTTTTGGGTAATAAAAAATTTTTTAAATTAAATTCTGACCACAATCAAAGTGTTTTAACCATACAACAGTAATTAAATAATTTTAACCATAATTAAATAATATGTAAAACAGATACAAAATTTTAACATTTTTTTAAATTTGTTTTCGGGATAAATTCTGGCGTTGCGTTGTCTTTTATAAAATAAAGCCCTCAATTCTCGAAATGGTCATTCTCAAATGGATACTAATAACATTTATATGATTTGATCACAAATATATAATTGAATTATAATGAGCTGCCTTAAACTATGGTTACTGCAACTATGTTTTTTCTGTACTTGTAAGATTAGGACGGGGCATACAGGTCTAGCGCACCAGTGAGAAAGGGGTTTTCAAGTCACAAGTCTATGTGAACAAGCCTCAGATTCTGAAAGCTCTCAAAGAGTATATTCGACAGGACTAGGATAACTTATCGCATGTAAATCAAGCCTGAACCAACAAAAATACATTTAAAGGAGTCCAACTTGTTTCCAATATTGGCGACGCAAAGAGAAAACATGATGGAGGGAACCATAATCTACAAGCAACATATTATAATTGGATTATGTTTGTAATAAAATCACACTATCTTCGTAGAAGCATATTGCCGTCTTATAAAATATTAATATTATAGCATATAACCATAACATTTTTGAAGTACAAACAAGAACTTGTTTATCGTAACTATAATAAAGTTTAAAATATTTTAATATAACTATAATATGTTTACCATAACCATATATAGTTGGCGAGAAAATAATACACATAGTAGTCATGACCATGCTAGAATTACGTCCTCTCTGTGCACACACGTACACACTATCACCTTCAGAGACCAACGGAGGAGACTAAAAACTCCAAATAATTTTCAATGATCCAAAAAACTCAATCTTATTTCGCTGACAAATTTATTAAATTGTGCAATAATTTTTATTGCCTTTAATCCATCAATAACATTATTTATTGATTATTGTATCCGCAATAGATTTTACTCTTATTTAATGCGGCAACAACAAAAAGAAATTTAACAATTCTGGTAAAAGTAAAATTTCTCACCCCTTTTCCAGTTATCGGTTGCTTAACAAATCCGCATAATAAATTTTGCAAACCAAAAGCAAACATCCCATTTAAAAATAATTTTGTGCAAAAGCAGCAAAAGTCATGCTGTTAACAAAAAAGGACTAAAAAGGCAAATCCTTTTAATGCACACACACCCTAAGGAGCAATGATGGTACCCTAATGAACAATATTGAGCTGTTGAAGAATGAGATCTTCAAATAGATTTTGATCACAACAATAATTAGTGATCTTAAAAGTATTTGTGCACAAAGCCAATGAGACAGAAAGTAAATAAACTGAGAGCGAGTGTCAAGACTTGTTGCATTTTATGCAAAATATCAAACTACGTCGATATGCAAATTTTTCAAAATTAAAAAAAAAGAGACGATGCCAAAATGATGCAAGAGTTTGCGTGCGATTTGGTATTTTTCATTTTAACGATAACAAGTTTGTAAACAATCGTAATGAGTTTGATTATTTTCGCGTAAACAGCGAAAATGATTAATTCTGGAAATTTTATTCAATACCCAGCTGTGAACACTTTAACATATAATTTTTGTCAAAACACACAAAAAACCCAATTTCCCAGGATATTTATAAAGTTTTTTTTTTAAAAGAATGTTAATATTTCTTTTGCGACAGAATTTGAAGCCAAAAAAAAATCTAGCAAAAAAATTCTATTAGAAATAAAAAAGTGCATTTTGTCATGTTCAATTTTGTCTTAGACAAATAGATAAATCCTTTCTTTGTTTTCGTGCATGTCCGGGCTATTCTAAGGGTGTTTCATGCTCTTTCGTATGCAAATGTTGAGTCTTCTCTACTGGATTTTTCCTTGCATAATTATGTGTGTGTACGACAGGGTATGTTTTATGTCATTAGAAAAAAATTGATTATTTTTTTTCCTATAGTTTTATGATTATTTATAAAAAAAATTATATTTAAATTAAAGGTAACCAACCCAAGACTCATTTGTTTGCTTTTTTATACAAAAATAAAGACGCAGTCTCTGCACTTTTAAGCGTGAGAATTTTCAAAAACTTTAATATTTTATTGAAACTTTATGTTTATTGTTTATTGGAAAATATGCAAGAATAGTTTTTGAGATGAATAAATGCATGTAGTTGCCCAGTTAATTAGGTTTTGACGACGTAACAGCTTACGTAAATACATATTTTACTAATGGCCGTTTCACACTATTTGAATTTTTGCAGAGAGAAATCGAATAAAAATCCTTTTGACAGTCAAAAAAATCAAAATTAAAATATTATTTCTCGTAACATTATCCCAAGTGAAATAAAATGTGAAACACTTGTTTGTTTACTTCGAGCATGCAGCAGATAACGAAGCCGAAACGATACTTTCGGCGGCAATGACAGAGCCATTTCAGCACCTCAAGTTTCTGATATATTTATGTAAAAATATAACAAATTTATTTGGTAAAAAATTTGGTTTTCACCGTTTTAACCTAGATTTTTAGAAAATCAGATGCCTTTTGAATTTATTATAATTTTTATTCCCAATAATTCGAATAAAAAATTTGAAAAATTAAGAAATAACAATTATATTTTGATGAAAAAAGTCGTTATTATTACGGTCCATGTGCAAAATTCATTGATAACCGACAAGCACACCGGCCGTTTTGGAAAAGAAATATTTACGGCAACGCGCTGTCGGCGGTGAACCAGTCGACTTGTATATTTGTTCAATAGCTGCTTTTTGTATTATTTTTGTTTGCTCCTGTAAAAAAGCAAGCCTGATAAGATTAAAACTCTCACCGGCTCAAAAAATGGAGAGAGCCATACGACCGTCAGATTTTCATCCGTATTTTCATCAGATTTATCACATATCAGATTTATAACATAGGTGTTTACACACACCTTTGCATTTTATTTGAATTTTTGCCTAGTGGTTTTTCTCAATCTAATAATGTGAAAAGCCCTTAAAGAACCTTTGTCGAAGATGTTGTCCAACGAATTCGAAAGAAAAAAATTTTACAAGGCCTACGTAAATCGCAAGTGTACTGATATTTTCTAATACAGGGTGGCGCAATAATAACCTTCCGATGTTTTTTGGCTGTAATTAAAAAAAAAAATGAAAAACTTTGATTCTTCTTGTGGATTATTTTTATTTGGTCTTTTAATTTTTTTACATCAAGTCGAGAATATGATGATGTCATGTAAATGGCCGCTGCCACAGTTGATTGTCATTTCAGCCCTTTTTATGGCCTTTTTCCATCACTTTGGCCAAAACTTCCGGCGATAGGTCCTCACATTTTGGACGGATATTGTCTTTAAGAGCTGCAAGAGTCTGAGGCTTGTTGACATAAACCCGCAACTTCAAAAAGCCCTACAAAAAGTCTACAGCGGTCAAATCAGGCGATCTTGCTGGCCAGTGCAACTCGCCAAAACTGGAGATTAGGCGCCCGGGAAATGCATCCTTCAGCATATCGGTTGTGGCACGTGCAGTGTGTGCCGTTGCACCGTCCTGTTGGAACCACATGTTTTCTAATCCCAATTCATCAAGTTGCGGCAAAAAGAACTCGTTAATCATTGCTCTGTAGCGCTCACCATTCACAGTAACCGCTTGGCCCGCCACGTCTTCGAAGAAAAAAGATCCGATGACTCCTCCAGCGAAAACACCACACCATACAGTGACTTTGAGCGGGTGTAATGGCTCTTCGTGGGTTACACGCGGATTTTCAGTGTCCCAGAAGCGTAAATTTTGCTTATTTACGTACCCGCTAAGATGGAAATGGGCCTCATCACTCATGATTATTTTTGCTGAAAAATCATCTTCCTCTTGGTGGTGATTAAGGATGGCTTGAGCGTATGTTAGACGCGATTGGCGGTCAGCACCTAACAGCTGATGCACCGTCTGGACTTTGTACGGAAACATCTTCAAATCTATTACCAAAATTCGCTGTAAAGACCGTCGACTGATACCCATTTGCGTGGCACGTCGTCTGGTCGATGTCGACGGCGCTTCCATGACATCCTCGGCTACAGCAGCAATATTCTCTGCAGAACGGCTACTCCGGGGTCTGACACGCCTGGCAGCATCTCGTGTTGTGCCAGTCTCTTCGAGGCGAGCGGCTAAACATCGCAGTGTTTCACCAGTAGGCGTTGGACGGCCAGGAAATCTGCGACGAAATTCACGTTGTGCCAAAGTCACCGACCGATTATTGGTCAAATAAATAGTCACCAATATTCCGCCTTCTGGAGCAGTGTAGCGTAACATTGTTTATTAACGTGCATTTCGCAAGTGTTTACTACACAAATGTCAAAACAGAATTGACATTAGGGGCCAATCGCAAAATTTATAGCATTTTCTGATAGGAGGATTACTTTTGCGCCACCCAGTATATAGTACACCAATCTTCATTTCCCATGTACTGAGTGGCATGTGTCGCAGAACTTGTATCACTCTTGAATTTCATAAATTCAACTTTTGTTAAATTTTTTTTCAAAAATAATTCTCAATCAGTGCCAAGCCTAGTTCAGGCCTAATGTAGAAACCATTTCCTGCTGTTTTTACCACCGCCATGATTTGCCTTCCTTTAATTATAAAATAATGAATTTGGAACCATTAGGACCCTACATACAGGTAACCTCTTATGCCAAGTTTTACCATAAAAGCTTCCCGAGTTATGAAGGTCTAGAAAGTGCATATTTTAGTAACTATTCCCTGACTAACTTGGTATGCAGGCAGGGCTGGTAGAACAAATAAACAGCAAGATCTGAAAATGGACACTTTTTATGTAGAAGCACTAGGGTTTCCCCTTATTTGTTTGGGACACTTCCAACAATTTAGGCAAGAGCTTTGTCCTTTTTATTCACTCTTTTAAAATATGTATGAAATTTTAGAAAAAGTTGCTATTTATCTGTAAATTTACTGGTTGCGTATTTGTATTTATATTCTCAATCATAACGACATGGAACTCTTGTACGCAAATTAAATTTGGAAGCGGAAAAAAGTTTAAGTGTAATATAGCTACATATTCGAAAATACCGAATACTTCGCCACCGAAAACCCAGTTTCGATTCTTTTTAATAAATTCTGCTTACCACAACTCATTTTAAAAAATTTCTTAGCCATTGATCCGAAGAAAAGACTTTTAAGAATTTTGACATTTCGACAGGGTGATTTAATACAGACAACTTGGTTTCGGCTATGTGCTATCTTTTTTCGTTCCGAGTTTTATGGTAAACCGAACTTGCCCAACGATGATGGAAATTCGTTTCAACTTTCTGTTTTTAATAAACTTATTTACAGAGTTGTTTTTTTTTCAATACTGTACATAATTTTCGATGCTATTTACGATAATTTTCAACACCATCTAATCGATTATTTTCCCGATTAATTGATTAATAATTGGATTTTGCCATCACGAGTGACTATTGCACTAAAACATGTTGCATCCACATTTCGAAAAAGAAACTAAACCCTGAACAATAATTTCAATGTTGGCTTCTTTTTTGCCTTTGTTATTTCCTGAGAGTATTAACAAAAATTCCATTGCCAGGTTGGCCAGCAACTCGTTAATGAGTTTTGCAATGTTCGATTTCTTTTTTCCTAATATGACTTTAGTAATTTCCAATAAATTCCATTGGAAATAATATTATTTAAATTTGTTGTAGATTATTAGATATCAAAATAAGAATTTCGTTCGTTGATGTTTTAACAAATACGCTAGGCTTAGGCTTGCCAAATCCTTATTGTTTAAAAGCTTGACATTCAGAGAAGAAAAGCTTGATTTAGGAAAAATTCTTAACACAAACTTCTACATTTCAAAAACAATGGAAATTCAATCCCTTCAACGAACGAAACATTCATATACTCGTATGTATTTTTTCATGTAACAGGTACAGAAATCAAGGATTTTAATTAAAAAGTAATGCTGCATGCATATTTAATTTAATTAATATTAAACGAAGGACTACAAAATTAATAAAAAATTATTCACATGAATACTTTTTGCCACATATAATTGGCATTTTTGTTAATATATTCAGCCAGTTTTGAAGCTTTATTTATTTGCAATAAATTCTAAAAGTTTTTACAATTTTCATTAAAATTAATTCTTTTAATGACATTTTACTTCTTTCTTTGCTGGTGAAAACTGTTGCAACTACTGCAAGTGCTTTAATTTGAATATTTTTTTATATTATGCAAAAACGCAATTATAAATAAAAATGAGAAAACAACAATTTAAATGAATTTTTCGCTTGACAAATATAACTTTTTAGCGTGAATCTTGACAATCCTTAAAAAAGCTGGAATATCAAGCCAAATCAAGACCGTCTAACTGAGCTGACTACGATCTTTATCAGTCAAGAATTTTGAAACGGCATGATTATATGCAACAAGAACCAGTGAAATTTTCTCGAGTCCTTGTTAAGGATTAACGCGCGCGGTAAAATGTATGTAATTTTTTCCGACAGAAATAACTAATCTAGACGACGTGGAGGTTGTTATAAATATGTGCATTTTAGCTGCAAAATTAAAATAATTGTGTGTTTTTGTAGAAAACATGCAAGTTTTCTCGGGAATTTCGGGGATAAGAAAATACCCAGATTTTTCCTCTCTAAATTTCACTATTTAAATCTTGGTTAAGTAAAAAGTTACATTGACCCGCTAGAAATGAAATACCAGTTTAAACAAAAATTAGTAACGAGTCAGGTTGGCCGAGCGGTCTAAGGCGCCAGATTTAAGCTCTGGTTCCCTCTGGGAGCGTGGGTTCGAACCCCACACCTGACAAGGTTTATTTCTAAGTTATTTTTTTAACTAATAATTTAAAACCGATTTTCATGTTGACTTTTATCCCAATAACTTGTGTCCACTTGCTTAAAATTGAAGAGCAGTAAGTTTGAGTTGCTGCAGAGAGCACAAATTTAATAAGGAATTATTTTGCCACATAGTTGTTGTATTTGTTGCTTTTTGCCCTTTGCAAGATTGAAATTGGTGAACTGCATGAATATCGTCATTATTCAGGAATTTAACAACAAAAAATATGTTTTTCAATTTTATTATTTCTTTTATTATTTATTTAATATGTAACTTCATGCTCAAATGCTAGTCTCATTCGCATTTGAACAAAAAAAAAAAAAAATAAGTCTTTTCAAATTAAACTTAAAAGCAAATTTGTAATTGCTAAAGTTATCGAAAATTCACACAGTCACTAATTCACAGAGTTTTTGAGTAATTTCGAATTTAATTTCGAACTTTTGAAAATTCAAAATAAATTTCGTAATTCTAGAAATTATGTATGAATTGACCAAAATTCTTAAAACTTTTGCTCGATATTTAGAATTTTGAACAGAGAGCACTGGATAATTTAGCCTCAACAAATAAAACTGCGAGCGGGTGTTCAATAAATGTGAGCAAAAATGAATTAATTAATTTACTTACATATCTCAAGATCAGTTATTCGAAAACCTAAGTAATTTTTAAATAAACACAAATGATTCATATCGACACCTTTTATCTCACTTCATCTGAACCTGCTAATTTCAGATTACAACATTTTGTGAGCATTATTTGTAACAAAATTATCAAGCGGAATCGCACACCTTTCAAACAAAAGAAATTATAATATTTTTTTGCAACCCTTGAATTCAATTCACCGCAAAATGATCAACAAAAACAGTTGCCAATAGTCTCGCTTCAGAAAGATCGATAAAATACAATTGTATTGGGTGTTCAGGCTCGTGCTTCATTGGCTTGTTAACATCCTTGTAAACAATGGCATAGAACAAACATTAAGATGTTTACGATTTTTGAAAAGGCAACATTTGCTGGCGAAATGTCAAGGGGTGACTTTTATCAAGGATTAGAAAGCGGAATGCAAATTCTTTAAAGAGATGTGAAGAAATTCTCTCTTTAAGCTGTATGCAAATATTATGCAAATTTTATTTATCTCTCGCACATTAAAGACCAATCTAAAGAAAGGGATTAACAAATATAATCGTCTATTGAAAATCCATTAAAACTAAAATGATGCAGGTAAATCAAATTAATTGTAGTTGTTGTTTTATTAATTTGATGTTGCAACTTATATGAACAAACTATTTTTGTTGGTTAAAGTAACAAATAAGTCGAGAGGAGAGAAGTTAACACTCTCTTATAAAAATCCCTAAACCACGGTGGAACAGCATACGCCAGGGATACATGGCCACGAGAGTGCTTGATCTCTAGTATGCGAACTCTGGAGATCAGTCGATTACCAGTTTTAATACAGACTAACCTGTGCATATGAAGTTCTGTGTGGGTGGATATCTATTTCTCCATTACTCGTGGGAATTACATGAATTCTCTGAAGAAACTTCAGTTTTAATTAACCGAGGGAGGAATCCGGAAGAATGCCTCGCGAGGGGTGCACGGATTAATCTCTGAAGGTACTTCTAAGGGTGACAGACCCCAAGATTCCGAGGGGGTGGACAATAAAGCCACGCATGAGGTGGAGAGGGTAATTTCTGTAGGAACGCCGCAGTTTATTGGCCAATGAAGGAATTCTGAATAGATGGCCAAAACAACCTCAGAGAGGGTAGACGGGTCAGTCTCCAAACATCTCCTGAGATAGAAGCTGATATGGTAGCGCACATTGTGTGTAAATGTCTAGCACTGGCTAGCATTAGTGTTAAGACCTCACTACTTGTTAAATGTTAATGCCGTGGGGCATCTATGCCCTAGGAAAAGGCCAGAAAATACAAGAGACTCCGTGATGGAGAGGAAGGACGACAATTACCAGTCACTACATCACTACAGTTAAGAGTAAAGACTGGTGTTAGCACGAGACTAAATTAAAGTAAGGCAGTCATAAAATACAAATCGGTTGCCTAAAATCAATTCGCGGAAAGAAGGGAGCCGTAAAGTGCCCCATAAAATAAGCATTCTGCGTCGGTGGATATCGATATCAGGAGGTAAAGAATAAAATCTTTTGACGGCGTTCAGGTCAGCAATCTGGCGATATTTTCTGTTGCACA
The DNA here is from genome assembly GCA_963932375.1 of Phania funesta. Taxonomy (NCBI): domain Eukaryota; kingdom Metazoa; phylum Arthropoda; class Insecta; order Diptera; family Tachinidae; genus Phania; species Phania funesta. Next base: position 74,954,221 of record OZ010656.1, read on the forward strand.
CAAAGATAATCATGTTGAAGAACGTTCGAGAAGGACACAAAAATTTTAAGAAGAAAAATTAGAAGATTACTCGATGAAAATATGTGTTAGCACACTCATTGTAAAAAAACACTCAAAAGCAAAAAATCTGGTGTCTCATGAACTGAAGCCAAAAGATGTCAAAGGCCGGAAATGCTGCTTAAAGCTCCACGCGTGCTACGCTTTTTCGCATCCTACGCACCTGTCAAAAAAGTGTAATCAGTGTTATTTGTATGTTGCAAGTTGCAGAATACAAAATCGTAAGATGCCCTGACGCGTAGAAGCCGTAAGAGACATAAGCGACGCACGAACTGATTTTGATATAAAGAGATGTCAAGTTATATTTTATTTTGAAAGCGCTAAAAACGTCGCATATAACATGAAGTGCAAACAAGCGTAGATGCTATGAAACTCGTAGAAAGCGCCGATGCGATAGCGCGTCGTGTGGAGTTTCAGTATAAAGAAAGGTTTTTTCGTAACTGTTATTGAAATAAAGTCATACTTTTGACATAACAAAGGCACGGAAATGTTGGCTGCTTTAACAAATTTTCTTGATTGGTACGATTTTAACCAAAAAAATTTGTTTAATTTACCAACATATTTTTGTGGGTGTAAAACATGCAGCAGAAGAATCAAAAAGACCGCACTTAAAATTCTTTAAAATTTCAAATTTATTAATAAATTTTAATTTAAATAAAGATTGATCCAGCAAGCAAAGAATGTGAAACATTTTTCTGACGTTAACGAATTATAAAATTGTATAAAAAATTCTCAAAAATTTATAAAAAAAATATGATATTTAAAGGTGGTGGTTATTTCGAATGCTGTAGTCCTTAAAAGATGTTTGTTTCATCTTCGCTTTTCAAACATGCAAAGGAAGATGCTTCCTCTTATGAGTCTCATTTTATGTCTGTGTTTAAACGAAGGGTTTGTTTTGGTTCATAAGAAAAAAAATAATTTTTTTTTTATAGTTTTTGTAAAAAATCAACTGAAATATTAGACAAATCCTTTCAATTTTTATTCTTATTTTTGTAGACAAATAGAAGACAGACAAAGAAAACTTTGCTTTCGATCGTGAGAATTTTTAAGGTGAATAATTTTTGAAAGGGCATTCCACTAAAGGGCTTTTTACACTATAACATTGAGTAAAACGACTGGTCAAAAATTGAAATCAAATGATAAAGTGTCAAAGTATGAAAAGGCTATGTTATGATTTTAATAATCGCGTTACAATTTGGAAAGAGCGATACTCCAACTTTTTAAATTTTCTAAACGGTGAGACTTTTCTTTTATCAGGGTTGCATTTTGACGGAAGCATACAAATAAAATACCAAAACCAATTAGTGAACATATCCGCAAGTCGACTGGTTCGCCGCCGATATTTTGTTCATGGAGCGTAATAATGATGACTTTTTTAATCAAAATATAATTGTTATTTTCTTAATTTGATTTTTATTATTTTGTCTAAAATATTTAATTTTCGTTTTTTTAATTTTCGTTCGTTTGAATTTTCAGAAAATAGCACTTTTTTGCCCAAAACATATAAATCGGAATTTAATAATTAATCTCTATTAAAAAAAGAAACAGAAATCAGGAAATAAAAATGATTTGTGCCAAAAAAAAAATAAAAAATTAAATTCGAAAATAAAAATTATTTCCTCCAGAAAATTCAACAATTTAAAACATTTGCTAAGAATTTCGGTTAATACGATGAAAACTGTGTGTTTGATATGGGTCTTCGACACAAGTAAATTTTTTCTATTTGAAAATTCAGAAATAATTATAATTTTAGATCCTTGATTTTATTAATTGATTTATCACTTCATATTTTTACAAAGTTTAATATTTCAGAAACTTGAGACGCTGAAATGCCAAAGTGTAACCGCCGCATATTGCCGGTGAAAGTATCGTTTCGGCTTGATTCTCTGCTACATGCTCGGATTAAACAAATAATGAGAATATTTTATAAAATACCTATAAAGTACCTACGTTTGGGCTGGTAGAGCCGTCTTACCAGGCTCAGGGAGGGACCACCATTTTTTTTTACACTAAATGTCTATTTTTGTATTTCTTTCTGGATTGTAGAAACTCTTAGGCCTAGCTGAACATTTTTATTCCTCACATCACCAAGGAGCGCAGACGATTAATCGTAACACTTTAGACTTTGATGTATATTTTTGGAACGAATTTCTGTCATCCCTTGTCAAGTCCAAATCAAACTTGTCCCTGGGGAGGTTGCGAGCGCTACAGTTAAAGAATGACCGACTTCTCTTTGTACATCAGTTAACCACATTTGATTGGCGTCTATTTGTTCGACGATTGGCCCCTGCTAGGAATGAGGACAGTATAGTTCCTTTGTCCCACAGGGGGCTTGGTTTAAAACGAGCAGATATCATAATGCACTGGTGATTCCCAAAGAGTTTGAGTATTCGCATATGTCTAATCATATCCCCACCCTTCAACTTGGAAATGCCATGCAACTATAGTGCGCTTTTGCATGCAGTATTTCAGCCAGGGCATAAGTCGAACACATGTGCTCATAGCCCAAGTGATCGACACACAGATGGGTCAAGAGACCTTGTCAAGCAGCATACTAAGGCAGCGTAGGTCAGTATTTTTCTTATTATCGTAATATAAACCCAATAAATTATTCTTGGTTTTAGTTCCGACGTTTTACGAAAACGTCATTGGGAGGCGTAGAGCTTCTTGGTGGCCGGGTTGATTACCAACCCTCTGTCAATGCACATTTTAGTGGGTAGATCAGGAGCTTGCTAGATTCTTTCCGGTGTAAATTGGCCTTCCCAACCTATCACAGAGATGAATAGGTCATTGGTATGATTAAAAGGTAACATAAACTGGACTATTTCGTGCTATTTGACCTGGCTAAAGATTTTCTTGTGCAAGAGCCTGAGCTCGCAGTGCTCTCAAAGTATACACAAGTCTACCGGATCTATGCCGCAGAGCCAGTGAAAATTTGACTTCTCACATTCGTGGCACCATGGGGACATTTAACTTATGTATATAATCTTCTATACATAATAACATAGAGACATCTATTAAAAAAAAGCCTTCTTTATTTTAAATCAACATTGACCCGCTATTATTTGAAACCCAATTCGAATTATATCCAAGGGATTAAATTTTATTTTTCGAATATCATAAATTGCATAAGTCTTCTTTATTACAAGGAAGAGGTGAAACAACAAGGTATTTAATTTTGTTAAATATTCAAATAAAAAAAGACGGATTTTTAATCAGAAATATTCTCAGTTTTTCGTTGTAAAAAATTCTCACGCTAAAAAGTGAATGTGTTCGATTTTTTTTAGAAAAAAATGAAACAAATCAGTTTTGGGTTACCTTTAATTTAAACACGATTTTTTTTTATAAATAATCAAAAAAGTATAAGAAAAAAATGATCAATTTTTTCCTAATGATACAAAACATACCCTTTGGTAAACACACACATGAGAAGAAAAAGCTAAAAGAGAAGAATGAAGAGTCTCGAAATTTGCATACGAACGAAGAAACGAACATGTGGCTGATGATGATCACTGCACGTTCACAAGAAGGTTATTGAAACAACACCCTTAATCACTAGCACGGCAAATAGACACAGATGTACACCCTTTTGCTTGCTAAAAATCGCCTAAGGACAAAGAAGGGATTCGTCTAGTTGTCTAAGACAATGAAGAGCATAAAAATGGGATTTTTTATTTAATTTTTTTAAAGAATTTTTTTAAGGATTTATTTTTGAAACTTGCAATTTCACTCAAATGATCAAACAAGTGAAAGGGTTAAACCAATATCCTGGGAATTTTTAATAAATTAAAAAAAAAACAGTTCTAAACACTTTTCCCAGCTGGATGTTTTAAGCAGAATAGAAAATTAATCATTTTCTTAAGTTGGTGTTTATGGGAAAATAATCAAACGTCATTACAATTGTTTACAAGCTTGTAAATGGGGCAGCTCTTTGTCTTAATTTCTGCTTACTTCATGATTTAAACATAATCTTTACCTCAGCCCTTTTAAGCAATATCTTTCAAAATTTGCATATTTAAATACTTAAGAACTTATTTTGCATTTGAAAATTAAAATTTGCATAATGCAGCTACGCAATTCTGACACTCACTCTCGGAAAGTTATGCAAAAATATTTTCAAGATCGAACATGGAAAATCATTAATTGTGTTGTGATCAAAATGTTTTTTAAACATCTCATTTTTCAACATCTCAATATTGTTCATTCGGGTATCATTTATCCTTGGGGTGTGTGGATTTAAAGGATTTGCCTTTTTAGTTCTTTTGTTAACAGCATGACTTTTTCTGCTTTTGTACAAAAGGATTCTTGTTAGAGAGAATATTTACTTTTGGTTGGCAAAATCAATTTTTGCGGAGTTGCTTGAAAGAGACGTGAGAGAAGGGATCGTAAATTTTCTTGCCACTTTTCGATTTTTTATTGTTTTGTAATGATGTTTTGTTGGATAAAGAAAAATAAATAGGCTAAATCATTTTGAATTTTAAACAATAAATATTTCAATAAAGTGCTTCAAATTGCAAGATGGATATTGATTTAGGAGTTTAATAAAGAGACAAAAGGTCTCAATTGAGCTGAATTTACAGAAGGACTCAATTGATGAATTAAGCAATTAGTGCTTAATTGCACCATTAACTGAGTAAAATTTCCAAAGCAACTTTGGCGAAGAGTGTTTAGTAAGCTGAAAAAACTTCAGCAAGCTGACTAAGTCACCAATACAACTACATCTTACTCTGCAAATGAAATTGACAATTATTATATATTATAAAATTTTTAGCGAAAATAGGTTTTAAATAATTAATTTCTTAAAAAAATATCTCTTAAAGTCAAATTTCTCTCCATTTTTCCGAATTCACACACACAAATTTTCATAAACAAGACAAACTTATTTTCAGCTCTCAAATGTTAATTGAGTAAGCGTGAACACCGAATCCTATAACTCAATTTACAATTTAATTAAAATGTAATTGCCTCAATTAAGAGGAATTTCTTAACATAGTATAAGCTACAGTTAGATGTGGCAAATATTTTAGGAAAAATATTTATTTGGCATTCGCAAATTTATTTTAAATTAAAAAGTGCGCTTGGAGAATTTGTTGTATGGCAATGCTACTTAATGAAAATATGTCCAAAAGAGAGCGATCCTCTCATGGCAAAAGAGGGTGGTTTGTTGAGTAGTATAGCGCTTTAAATTAAAATAAAATTTATCTAAATGGTGTTAATTGCCATGAATTTGGCCTTACTCGAAGGATATTTCTTAGCCTTATTTTTTTGAATATGTCTTTGACATATGATCACTTTGCCTGCCTCGAAGGAAGGGCAATCGGGAAGTCCAATTTTCGCTGGGTTTTTGCAGCAATGACAGCAATATAACATGATGCACTAAATCGTCGAATGTTCTCTCTAAGGCGTATTTTCGGCGAAGACTAGAGACCGCACATATCCCTACAAAAAATAGTCGAGCGGTATGAAATCCCCCATACGGGTCCAAATTATTATTATTGTATCATCATATTGCACCGTTTTATTGAAACCACAGGTCACAGCTTGTCCATATTAAGGGCATTCAATCGTGGCCTTGGTAGCAGTCACCATTAACTGAAACTTTTTGTCCGGCATAATTTTTTAAAGAAAGTTACATGAATGCATAAATATCAAATACACACTAATTTAATTTTTAACTGTTACTACTTTTTCTTTGGAAATGGATGGAGTTAGAGAACACAGGTAGTGGTAGTAGAGGGGATAGAAAAGAAAGGGGGCTTCCAAAATTTTTAATTATTTTAATTATTTTACTACGCCGACGATTTGGTGTTACTGGTAAGTGGAGTGTTAGGGACGAAGGAGAGCGGCGGTGTGGAGGATTATTATAGATAGACCAGTAGTGAATAAAAGCTAATACATATATCAGAAAAATGTATAATATTATTGAATGGCAGTGGGAGCTGCGATAATAACTCAGGCGTTTTTGAAGCAATTCTCGAATGCTTAAACAGCCAACGCGCTAACTACTTAAGCCACAGCATCGAAAATCTTATACAATTCAGAGCCATGATATTACCGGATAGTGGAAAGCGCTCTATAATCCGAATTATTGGCTTCGATGTAGGTTCACGTGCATGAGACTCATGAAAAAGCTACTTTTCTCAATCTAGCCTAACCAAACTACATCAAAATTTTTTTATTAACTCATGAGTTTTTTAAGACAGTTTCCTTCGAACTTAAGCCCCCAAATATCTCTCAAATAAGTAACAAAGTTCTCAATAAATGCAGTTTAATGCAAATCGAAAAAAAATTATTTAATAAAAATTAGAACTTCAGTTTACACATTTTGCGGCGTAAGACAGGCATCTACGACTACAACATTGATCTGACACAGAACAGGCCGAGCCAGCCGATTGACATTTTTGAGGTTTCGAACCTTTAGCGTTTGCTTGCTTTAAAAATCAGAACAGGAATTACAATTATTGTAAGCTAAAACCTTAAAAACAAAATAACTTTTACCTTCACTTCTTCCAAAATTGGTGTGGCTGAGGAAAGCTGGACATATGCTGCCATTAGCAGGACAAAAACGAAGAGAAAATTAACAAATTTCATTTTAAAGTTTCAAGAAGTAGAGTTTGCTGCTGACTTGAATCGAAAGATTGAGTGTCACTATGCTAAAATAATTTCGTAGCAGATGATTTATATAGAAAAAGTTCTGCCGCCTATCAGCAGCAGTTAAATTTTGGCTTAAGCTTTTTTAAAATATTTACTTTTTTAACATTCGTGTTCTTTTATCTGTGAAAAGATATAAAAACAGACAAATATTAGCATTTTTATTTCGAAATATGAAATGCTCAGCAATGTGGTCATATACGCACGCAAAGCAAAAATATGTGGCCTGTTTCTGTATGACATGCGAGCGATTTGTTCAGAGAATTTATATGAAAAACACTCATGATTTGCTGTTGATTTATATAAACATTTTCTAGACCATTTGGTCGCTTGTCATTCAGGAATAGGCCAATGATTTGCATGAGCAGGCCAGAACCATGTTTCAGCTCTGCATGTGTAAACTCATAGTCGTCAGAGGTTGTGGTTTTAATTATAATTAAGCTGTTCAGCTATTTATCTATAAACCAGTGTTGCCATTTCTTGTTGTTAAAATTCATTAAAATTTCTAAAAAAAATGGCTAAATGATTTTCCACTGACAACTAGGAAAATATGTTCCAAACTCAACGAACCATATTGGATTACAATCGATACGCAACTTCCAATTTTATTTGTAATTAAGTTCAGGTATCTCATTTGACAAAAGTTGCCGTATTCACAAAACCGTAAAATACTACTTTAAGCACATGGCAACTTTATTCGAAATACCAGCCAGGGTATCAGGAAATTTTAAGACAACTTCTATGAGCTGGCTTAAGCAATCAGGAAAATGCTGGCTAGCTTATACTTATAGTAAAATTTTTATTGAATTTAATTCTAATTTTCTACGTGGCAAAGTAGCCGGATTAAATTATATCAATTATAATTTCAATTCCAAAATAATATTTTAAAATTTTTAATACAAACATCTAAAATGTCTAAGCAGTCTTAAACTTAAACACTGTTTGTTGAGGATTTTTGGTTTCCTTACTCAACCAAATACAGCAAACCGTTCTTTAGTTATACTAATATATATGTCGTACAAATTTTTATTCGCTATTTTGAATTAACTTTCATTTTTGTTTAGCTTTTTCACCTTTTTTAATCAATTTAGCAGTTTCTCCTTCTCCTGTGCATCAATGCTGTTTTCTGGCAACATTGTTGTAGAAATTAAAGGGGGTGTAACCTGGAAGTAAAATTTTCAACCACCTTTTCAACCATTTAGGGCCGTATCTCGGCAATGTTATCTTTCATTTAACCCAAAACTTCCTGGTCTGTTCGCATAATTGCGAAGTGGTTGAGCCATTTCGAGTAATAATGCGTTCGCAAAATATTTCCTTTAGTAAGTCGACTGTTTGACGCGCTGCATTGAATGTAGAGCCATTCTGAAGCAAAAACTTGTTTTCAGTAAACATTCCGATCAATTCGGGATCCAAACAATTAGGAATAATGGCTGAGTTGGATCCTTCAAAATATTACGCTATTCGGTGCACACTTTACGTACGAGTATACGTGGTGCAAACAGGTTAATCGAATGTGTCCAGCGTAAAATAAAGGTAGCCCACATAACTTCCGCAACTAAACTGGCCCTTATGGTATTTATTTTTCTTTTAGCGATGTTCACACCAACTGTTTACAAGAATGAAATCTTGCAGACTAACAACAATTTCGCGGCGTCTTGTGCAAAGAAATTCTAACGGTAAACAATATGTGATAGTGATATGTGATATTTCCACAAATAACAATAGTGTTGCCAAATTCAGTAGACTAGAAATTTTAAACGAAGTTAATTATCATATTCAACAGTAACCTTAGTCGCATGACGACTGTAGCTCGTCATTTTGCGGTATGGCATGAAAAACCGATGACGAGCTAGACTCGTACTAATACCGGAAGGGGTTAATGAAAACAAAAGTTTTATTTCATGTATTGATTTTTGTGTTGAAATTTGATTAAATGAGTTGCGTCCATTGTAATCATAAACACTGAATCATTTTGTGAAGGTTTTCGAAATCTGAAAAATGTACTACCTGTCCGTAAGTCAATATCGTAAGCAACAAAAAATGATTAAAACTTTTTTACTGACCTTATTGTAATATTTTTGACAAACGCACTGTGTATTATTTGTTTGTTTTTAGCAGTTGTAGCCCCTAGGTAGAAGTGTAAGAAGTCATTTGTATTCTTGAGGGTTCTGTGGATGGTCGATAGGTAGTTTGTTGGTAGTTGTTGTTCTTATCAAAATATACAAAATAATCAAAATGGGGTTTTTTTCTATTTTTTCACTTAAAATTAAAACAATACATATTATTAGAACAAGTATTAATTTATGTGAATAACTATTAACCCTTTAACCCCGGTAAAAGTATTAAATTTTTCTGTTTTTTTATTTTTACTTAATTAATAAAATATAATGAAAATATTTTTACATAGCTTACAGCCCAACCTAAATAAGAGCGTTGAGCGTTGCGTTAGCAGCAGGTTGCGTAGCTACAAAGCTTCCAGAGACATAAATTTCACATCAAATGTACTGTGGCTACGTGCCCTGCTGCCAACGCAACGCTCAACGATCGTATTTAGGTTTGGCTGTTAGTGTTGATTGGCTTTCTTCTTACATTCTATTTTAGATCTTATGACATCTAATCTATATTATTTTCCCGGCAAATATATATGCTTGTGGTAAACATATTGTAGTTGTTTTTACAAATGTGGAATGCAACTTTATTTATTTTACGTTAAACAAGTTTTAGTAGACAGGATCATTTAGTAATTAATAATTATCATTCATAATAGTCAGGAATCACTATCCCACACACAAATCACACGATTCAATAAGAAGAAGACCTGCTGGAATTAATATGTATTTAGCAGTGACATACTATCACATCAAAAAAATATACAAAAACATATAAGGGGAACTCGCTCTTGGTTGTAAACAATCCTTACAAATCTTGCAAATGTAGCAAGTCTAGCAAATATGCTACAATTTGCAAACCATAGCAACAAAATATATGAGACTAAAATTTGCTACACTTGAGCAAATATGCGATGGCAAAAATCATTGCAGATTGGTAATTTGCAATGCTAAAACAGCTGTGTATATCATTTTATTTTTAAAATCAAAGCAACTAGACACCTGTGCTTACAAAGTTTTACGGCGGTTGAACCGTCTCAAAAACTGCCTGTGAAGACTTAAAATTTATGTTAAGACTGTTAAAATGTTTTTGCTAAAATAGTAAAAATTAAAATATCAAATAAAAACTCCAATAATTGATAAAATTTTTTAGAAAGTTTTTGCACACACCAAATACTTTCTTTGCGTAAACATTTTAGAGGCGGCGTTAGCGTTTATATACTGGCTACGGCTTAGCTTATTGCATGCGGCAAAGTTACTTTATGCAACTCTATAATAAATTTGCTAAACGCTTAAAAAAGACACTCACGCTTTGTGGCAGAAAATCATACGAAGTGTGCAAAAATTGCAGATATGTAACGAAGAGTGAAAATATTCGAAAGTCGATCTTTCAAAAAATCTTGCATTGTTGTTATTTTTCTCATCTACTACAAAAAATGCATCCATCCCTGATCGCAAGGAAACTAACATTTTATGAATTTTTTCAAAAACATTTTCAAATCGGCCAGACTTTTAATACATATTTTTCTTTTCAATCAGCAGGAAAAATTTGGAGCACCATATCGCTTTTGAATTCCCACAAAGACTTCAGAACTGCACCTGTGCCAAGAACTTAGACGAAAAAGCAAATGCCTTCGCGAACCACTTTGTGAACGTTCCCACACCATATAACACAAATATATGTACCAGATTTCCGTATATTAGAAAGAGTGTAAATAATTCCATCAAATTCCAAAGAAATGTTCCCTATAGATATGAAAAAATCGCCCACCAGACCACATGACAGGTTCAATGTTCAATAACTTTCCTATAGCTGCTGTTAGAGCTATAATATTCATCTTTTAAACGCTATGCTAATTTCCCATCCTCTAGCCAAATGAAATCGTACAGGCCCTATATCTCACTATCTTTCTTATTGAAGCTATTTCAGAGATTACTTCTGCAATGCTTAACTTTATATCTAAACGAGCAAAACATCACACCGAACTATCAGTTCGGCTTTCGTGCAGACATGGAATCATCACCAGACCGGCATATGGCAGGGGTTTGCCATGGGATTACTGCTCAAAAGAACCACAAAATATTTACACAATTCTCAAGAGCTATTTGACAGGCAGAATATTTATGGCTAGATCAAAAGTTCCGGCTTCTGATACTAAAAATTCGACAAAACTTAAATAAAATGAGAAAGTATTTGACATTAGTATGGCTCTCACCATTTTTTTTTTAATTTTCTAAAAGCTTCGTCTTTTTATTTTATCAGGTTTAAATATTTATAGCAGTGCGGTAGTGTAGACAAACAATGTCATGAGAATATTTTACTTTTGATTTTTGTTTTGACAGTCAGAACGATTACCATCAGATCTCTCTCTGCAAAAAATCCAACAAAAATCTAAATACTTGTATGATAGTGTGAAAGGGGTTTTGGAAAATATTTGTTGGTGTCCCCAGAGGCACCCAGATAGGGCCGCTGCCGTTCATTATACATAGGCATAGTGCAGCAGGCATGTTGACCGTAAAGGGTAAAACCATACTAGCGAAATAGACGACTGGCTAAGCAAATGGGTAGTAAAAGTTAACATGCCGAAATTTGCTCTTATAACATTTACGATCAGAAGACAACATTTTTCAGCTGTGATATCACTGTTCCAATGTGAAACGCCATTAAATATTTAGGAACTCATCTGCACAGACACCGAATATGGTCTCAACATATCAATATACTGTTGCAGCTTAACAACCATCCAAAACTTATAAAGAAGACAGTCTAGGATATTACGACTAACAGTCAACATCCCAGGATATGTAAGAAATGAAAACATTAACGGGGACCTAAGTGTCACAAATGTACAAGAAGAAATTAAAAATTACGTGTAACATCACAACTCTCTTGCCTGGGATCTCTGGCAATTTGAAGGACACCAGAGGCTAAAAGGAACCTACACATTGAGCCTAGCGAAAACGCTCTTCTAATCCAATGTAAAAAACAATGTTGGAAATCAATTGATAAATAAATTATAGAGAATACGATTTTACAAACAAAAATACACCCGATATGCTAACCAACACACAAACATTAGTAATGGGTAGGATACCCAACCTATTAAGAGTGGGAGAGGTTTGGCCATGAACAGACGAGACGTTATCGCTATCGTAGTAACTATAGTTGCAAGCAGACCACTAGTAGAACCGTAGCCTTTCCGAGTACAAGATCTCCCGTAATTATCTTGTATTTTCCGTAACCTATTAGACGAATATAAATTCATAGTTATAGTTTCGTTCAATAAATAGCTGTGTTCATACAATATCATCTATGTATTGAAGAAATCAGAACTTTAGTAAAACCCTGGGAAGAATAAATACCTGGGGTATGATCGAAAACAAAACTGCGTTATAACATACGGATCCAATTATAAACTGAGGGGAAAAAAGCAATGCAATATATGGGTCCTAACCACGTACAGTGCTAACAGCATTTTCAAGAGTGATATCTTGAATTGAGTGTGGGCCATATTTAGCCAGCACCTCTCAAAGAGTTAATTGGGAGTGTTAGGCGGAAAAACCCAAACACCTCAACTTTTATCGTTTTTATTTCAATCATTGAAATAACATATTTATTAATTTTCTTAACGTCTGCTTTATTGACAGTAATAAAAATACAAACAAATGTTTCTTATGTTTTCACTTCTGTTTTGCACAAAATGATAAAAAAAAAATGATAAGCTCAATATTTTACTGCTGCTGATAGGCGGCAGAACTTTTTCTATATAAATCATTTGCTTCGAAATTATGTTAGCATAGTGACACTCAATCTTTCGATTCAAGTCAGCAGCAAACTCTACTTCTTGAAACTTTAAAATGAAATTTGTTAATTTTCTCTTCGTTTTTGTCCTGCTAATGGCAGCATATGTCCAGCTTTCCCCAGCCACACCAATTTTGGAAGAAGTGAAGGTAAAAGTTATTTTGTTTTTAAGGTTTTAGCTTACAATAATTGTAATTCCTGTTCTGATTTTTAAAGGAAGCAAATGCTGAAGGTGTGAAACATCAAAACTGTCAACCTAATGGCGAGTACTGTACTGTATCTGACGAATGTTGTAGCGGTAGGTGCCTGAATTATGCCGCCAGATGCACAATCTAAAGTGCTTATTTTTATTAAATAAATTTTTGTAAATTTGCGTGTGGACAATTAAAAGTCAAGGTTGAAATCCATTAAAAGAAAACTTTGTTACTTAACTAGAAAAGAATTGAGGGCTTGTGTTTAAAACGGTGGTCGGTCTTGAAAACCCCCGAGTTAATAAAAAAGTATTCGGGTAGCTTGATTAGATTAGGTTGAGAAGAAGAGCTATTTAATTAGAATCGTATCCTTCGACTTATACTTAGTCCAGTGGTTCGGATTATTTTGCGCTCTCCAGTCGAAACTCGCTTTCTTAAGGTTTTCAAATCAATATCTTTCCAAAGGGTTCTGTTTGGTGGGGCAAATTACGGCATTCGATATCGATCGAAAATTTAGTGAAATTTGAATAGAAATTTCGTTTGATATCTAATGCCGCAATTAGATATTTACTTCTGAGAATATTTATTTTCAGAATACTTGTCATCTTACAAACGTCAGCCCTGCTCAGTGTGAACAGGCTCTTTGCTTTATCTATATTTTGAATGCCCCATAATAATATCGTGATTTTTCCCATCGTTTCGTTGATCCACAGTGGGATATGGGTCAGCCTTTCCCAAATGTACTTATTATAGCTCTCGCACCTTAAGTATTTGCTTGTTCTTTTACAAATATCTTATGGTGGCCTAGTTCTAAGATGGCGCACAGACTGGCTGACTTCCGAAACGCATTTTGCATTGCAACCTTTAAAATGTAACCAATTTATTTTGTTCCAAAAAACAATTTAGTTGCAAAGCGTACACAATGCATACGGACATTTTTTGAAAAACGTTTCGTTTTGAAATCGCCAATTTTCGAAAAAGAATTGAACTAAAAAGATGCTTTAATGCAACTGTCTTAGCTGTTTTGACAAATTTTATTCAAACTTAACTTCGAGTGCATTAAGCCGTTCGATTAACAGAATACTGCTCTTCGGTTTTAAAATTTGGCGATTTCGGAATGAAACTCTTTTAACTTGATTATGAATGAAATTTTGACGGGTTAGACCGTGTTCTATGAAAAGTCACAGCCAACTAAATTTGTCAGCATATGATATGTTCAGATGTCTGACGTCCTTCCAAGACTTCAGTTGAACAAAAGATTTTTCGATCGCCAATTTTAATTTTTCTAATATAGGGAATTTAAAAACTATGTTAAGATCGTGTAGGGCAGGGAATTTTAAATTTTATCCAGCTATAAAACGGAACCCGAAGTAGATTTATTTCTCCTTAATCAGCAATGAATATAAACCGTAGTTGTCATAAGGCGGAACTGTTGTGAACTACTGGATGCGTGAAAAGTTGGTTTAATTTCGTTAATGAAGTGTGAAGTGAATTAAGTAACGCGATTTGCAGTGAAAATTCCATGAATTCTAAACAACTTCCGATACATATTTTTTGTTTGGACAAAAATCAAAATGTCGGATTAATTTTTAAAAAATAAATTCATTAAAAACTGTTGGGGTTAATAAATATTTATATACCAAAGGATTTGTTTCCTTAAAAAATAAGCAATGTGATTGGGTCGGGTATGATTGGTTTTTTCGACAAAATCCAAATGTTTTGATTCAAATAGTAAAGTTTTTTTTTTTTGAGCAGTTGACTTTTCCTTGACGGTGCTCTTAACAGTAATTAGCGAGCATAGAGGGCGCTTATGAATGCAGCAACATTTTGGTAAAAAAAAAACCTACTCCATTTTAATCACTAACTGAACCCATGTCTTGCAGAAAAAAACTCAAATTTGACTTATGGTTGTCCATTTTATAGCAGCAGTCCAGTCATACTTTTATTTACTTTTTTTGGCCAAAGTCTTCGTATTTTATAGAACCCCGGAAATCAATCAATAAAACCGTTCCAGGCTTAATTGTCAATATCGTTAAGAGAAGATATAAAAGATTAGTAATCAGTTAGCTTTTAATTGTCTGAAAATGGCTCCCCTCCTCTGCTTGTGGAACTTAGTTTTAGATCTATCTGGTCTAATGTCAAAGTAATTCTGTGGACTAATGGGAAAATAATACTTCTTTTCTACCAACCATTCAGATTTGTACTCGTATCACACCTTAAACGGCAGTCATACTTAAGAATCCGCGACTTATCTTGAGTTCTTACATCACAGTTAAAATAAGCGAGATAACCTTGTTTGATTAGTTCAGCACGTAGCTTTTTGAATTTGACGTCAACTGTGAACACACACACGCCCGCATTATCGTTAAGATTAGTTATCAAACAAACGCATACGCTGATGTTTTGCTAGCAATGAAATCATATTTTCGTATCTACTATCGGTATTTTTAAAAATCGTACTAGAGTCGTATTAGTCACGAACTAGTTCGTTCAATTGTGAAATTATTTTAAAAGGTGGTAGCAAGGTCACGACAATTACCCAAACAACACACTCTTTGTTTTGGTGTATCATACACAACAATTGTTGTTATTGTTGTAGAGCTGCCACTATCTTTCCGATATAATCTCGCAGTTGAACGGTTACAAGCAAGTAATATTGCCATATTTTTCGAACAGTAGAATATGAATTTAACGATTAAATGAACTTTTTATATTACAAATATTAATTTTACTTTAAGCTTCTTTGTCAACACTTCGCTACCCCTATCGTCAGTTAAGAAAACCATATTGATAATTGAAAGAATTAAAGGAGATTTTCATTTACTGACCAGGCAAGAAAACTATGCAAAATTTCGTACCTTCAATTTGATCAAGTCTATGCAAATGTTCGCATGTACAATACACAATCCTTACGAGCAGTCGTAACGAATCACGACTATTAAACAAGTGTTTTGTAAACAAGTAACTCCTTGTGACCTGCCGAAAGCCTGCTATGCGGAAAACTAACATGAATCTCAAATTGTCGTTGAATTGGATGAGTCTCCCTAGATTTAAGAGACTCCTCTGCCAGCAAATATTCTTCCAGTATTTGGTTTGAAAGATTGCCACCTTTTTTGTTTTTCAGATAAAGGGAAATTAATATTTAATATGTATAGCGAGAACCCCTCTACCCTTTGCTTATGTTGTTACAAGTAATTTTGCTATTTTTCTATATTAACTGTAAATTGGCATACAAATATTATATCTGGCAACTCTAGTGTGATTCGTACTCTGTTTGGTTTGTCATTTTACCATGAATGGTCAAGCGACAGCACACTGCTTGTAAATTTCAAAAATCTTCACATAAAGGTAACAGTTATGACAGAAACGTAAACGCCATAATGTGCAGAGCTTAAAACATCTTTTGTAAAGCTCATTCTAGAATACGGTCCTATAACTTAGAATCCATCTACAGAATATCAGAAGAATAGTGTTGAGTAAATTTGGTTTAGGTAATTCAACGGCGCAAGGATATAAAATTTTTGAATTACCTACGTTGGACAATCGAGGATTATTGCGTAAACTGATCTCTTTATTTCCTCTGGTGAACGGTTCACTTTCTTTAGAATTTCTACAAAATACGAAAATGGATT
The DNA here is from genome assembly GCA_963932375.1 of Phania funesta. Taxonomy (NCBI): domain Eukaryota; kingdom Metazoa; phylum Arthropoda; class Insecta; order Diptera; family Tachinidae; genus Phania; species Phania funesta. The sequence continues at coordinate 74,970,662 of OZ010656.1, forward strand.
AAATAAGTGCTCTGAGATACAAACGACCAGCGAGAACCCCCTTCATTATTAACGCAACAGAGAATTACTTCAATTCATCTTACGCGAGCGCGTCAATAAGTTCGTGACTTTTTTAATTTCCCGTCTCTTAACTAAAAGGCAACATTGCTCCTGTCAAAAGGCATTTGTCAGTTGACTAATGTCAAAATTTAAACATTCTGCGTCATTCAGTAGCTTGAGTTTGACATCCATTAATAGCAGACTACCGCGTGATTTAAGGAGACAATGGAAGAAAGTTAATTTAGTGGGTATTGTTTTTTGCCAAAAAAAAAAAAAAATCACTCGGCTTCATTGACCGTGCAAACACGGTAGATGCCAAACTCCTTACTTCTAGTTGAGATCTCTACACCCGAAAGAATTGGAAAAATTCCCGATATGATATTGTCCGATCAGACATTGCAAATGCGTGAGATTATGGAAGCCATAGGCATCTCACATGGCTCAACGGTTTCAAATTTGAATGATCACTTGGACGTGATAAAGCTTTCCGCAAGACGGACTCCGCCTTCGTAATCGTGTGGCAACGCAGTAGTGTTTGGTGTTGTTTAACCACTTCGGTAGGAGCGTCGACTTTAGGCGACATCCAGGAATTTTCTTTAATCTCTGTGTTTGCGGAGTGTTTAATCGCATAATTTCAGTTTCGTTCAGACCATCGCCCAAAACGGTTTCACATCTGTAAAACTTTAACTGTGAAATAGGAGTTATTATATTTAGTTCTCTTTATATTTTAAGGAAATAAATTAGAGTGCGTTTATTTGCCGATAGGCGCCGTATCGAAGTGCTTAAACGCAACCAATCGAAAACGTGGACGAAATGTGAAACCACTAGAACACATCAGTGACCAAACAGTGGGTTTCTCGATGTGAATCGGCGCCAAACGAGGCCAAGGTAGGCTTCTCAGCCAATAAAGTCATGGCGACCGTTTTCTGAGATGCAAGCGCTATAAACCACATTGACTACCTTTAAATGGGTAAAAACAATCAATGGCGAATAATATGCCTTAACCTATTTGGTCGGCTTAATGAGGTCTTGATAAAAAAACGCCTGCATTTGGCAAGGGTGCACACAATTGCAGTTTCCCAACATCCATAAATTAGGCTATGAATTGCTCCTTCATCCATCCGATTCTCCGAACTTACCCCGGAATGACTTGTTCTTGTGTCCAAAGCTGAAGAAATGGCTCGATGGAGAGCCACAACTATGAACAACTATCATAAATAAATACTTGTTTTGATGGCGAAGACAAATCTAATTTTTTTATTTTTTTTTTTTTTTTAAGGGGAAAAAATGTTGGACAAAGTGTATAGAGCCCAAAGAAGACTACGTTGCAAAATAATATGATATTTTATCCAAAAGCCTGTGTATCATTCAAAAAGTCACGGACATCAAAAAGTCCTACGTATATGATTTGAAGCTAATAGTTAAGCCAACGCGGACCCTTTCAGAATATTATGTATAAATTACATCTCTTTTAATGTTGATGTTAATATCGATGTTAAAAAACTTATAATATTTTCTTTTTAATATTTTTTTATTTAGTTAACTTTATTTATTCACTTATATTAATTTTTGTTTGTCATAACTTTAATCCATAGAGATACGTTACTTGTTGGATGGTGGTAAAAATAAAATGAAGATAAACACGATCAACTTTCACTTTTAATTCGCCGTTTCTTCAAGTTTATATCATATAAAAACAATAGGCAATTGTTAAGGTTCAGTTCCAATAAATATCCTTACAAATCCCTGCACAACCCATGGAACAACATTCGTAATGTCGACTACACGGATAGTAATTGGGTTTGCAAAAGTATCGAGTCTGGAAAAAGAGAAGTTCACAAAAATTTTGAATTATAAAAAAAAAAATCTGTAATATTTTACCAGATAGTCTGAACCATAACGTAAAGCTGGACAGAGCTGCACAAATGCGACCATAATGAAGAAAAACATGTAGCAAAAATTTAGATATTTCATTTTGAAGTTCGACCAACCCGAGATGTTGTCTTAATTCGACAGATTGATTACGACTGCTCTTAAGCAGTGTTCAAGCTTCAAGATTTATATTATAAAAAAATATTTTATATATTTTATTAGCAAATACTCAGTTCTGGAATTCTTTGCAACCACTATTTTGAATGCCATTGTTTACTATTTGCTTACTTTATTTTTGGTAAACAATTGTGTTTATAGTTCTTTAGTATTCGTCACAATATAAAATAAATAAATAAATATTTATACATACTGTTAGCATGTTTCCGCTTCATGCGCCGAAGAATTGGATAGTTGCTACCACTGTCTCTTAATTTTCGGCTAGAAGAGTTAGAATAAATCGATCGATGACGTGCGCTGTTGAACGTAAAATGGCGACATGCCCTATGGCTTAATGTTTCGCAAGAAATATAATTTCTAAAAACTACCGAACGCCTCAGAATTTTCGAATATTTGGAACAGTGCTTTAGCGCAAGTGCTATACACATGTCTACACCAATATGATTTGCCAAAGTATTTCTTTAACACTGGCAATATAGACGTTATTTCAAAATAAATTTTAGAAGGTTTAATGTTATATTTACAAAAAATTTGCATGTAGGCACATAAATGTCGTAATGTTGTGAACTCATTGTGTTTCGTATATCGACCTAACGATTATACGGTACAACAAATTTCAAGAGAATCCGGGCGGCATAAATCTCAAAGAAAGCGATGTTTCTTTTGAAAAAGTAGAAGGGGCCTGTCATTGATATTAACCCTAAATGAGAAATATTGATTAAGTGAACATGATGTCCTGAGACCCTAAGGGACTTTCGGCCCGTTGTACAGTGGTATTAATGGGACAATAATTGGATTTTTTTTCTGTATATTAAATTATTTTCTCAGTTGAGAATTTAATCAATGGTTGCTTGTTATTAATTTTTAAAATATTGCACACAATTTCAAGCTATCAATCAGATATAAGCCACTATGTTTCGACAATAAGAAAAATTAACAATTTAAATATTAGAGGTCTGTCGGTCACGAACTAGTTCGTTTGATGGAATATTTTTAAAGATGGTAGCAATTTTCCACAATAATTTTGATGTGTAATTCCCTAAAATTAAAAATTGTTTACTGTTTTTGTAATTGTTGTAAAATTCTTTCCGATATATTCCCTTAACTGAACGAACTAGTTCCTGACAAATACAAATAGTAAATATATCTGTTGTCGTTCGCAATACGAGAATAGAAACGACAAAGGCATACTCAACCAGGCCTCACTAATTTATTTAAAAAAATAAAGGGACACTTAGGAAATAATTGTGCTACTTTCTGTGGAAAAGAATACAGATTAAAGAACACAGAACGTGAAATAGAGGGTATAGGAAGGCTTCCTTCAATGTTTACAACTCTGCAATTGTACGTTATGTTTATTATTAGAACAGTGTTGCAGCACCTCTGGTGTACGCGCATTACTTGAAGCTAGTGTAGCCGTTTTTAAAAATTATTGTCCTTGTCCGACGATTTAGTGCATCTCTCAAACTCCATATATAGAAAATTAAGTCATATATTTTTAACTACTCGCAGGCCCAAGCATTGAAAACTTAATCACAATTACCTAATGCTAATCGTGAAGCGAAGAGTTCTAACTCACAAAATTATTTACATGCTCACGTCTTAAAAGAGGGTGCATAGATACCATTGACGAATAATTCGAGCTATAACGAAAATCTAATACAAACAAAGAAAAACATTTTCTGACGACTACGCACGTTTCAGGAAATGACGCGAACCTAAAAACATGCTTCTGCCAATTTTGCTAAATAAAAAATGAACCAGTTGAAAATATGTTTTTGGAATGCTAACGGGCTCTTCTGCCATAAATATGAAATAGAACATTTCCTGCCAACATAGTAAAGAGACCTACTGTTATACTGTTAGTTTTTGTAACACACTTCACTACAAAAACTGCCTTAGAATTCTTGGGCACGACACCAAACGCCCAAGTGGAGGGACATGTAATGGCACTGGCATTATAGTCCGGAAATTCAGCGAGTACTTTTCACAAGTTATTGTCAAAATTATCAGACGTAAACAAGTATAAGAATATTTATCCTACGATTAATCTTCTGATCATTAACCTTCAATCGTTATTTCCTACCCAAATAAAAAAAACGAATTAATTGAAATATAAAATGTATGTGAGCTCTCACTTATCTCCGAACATCCCAGTGAGAAATGCAGCTGATATTCGAGCAGTTGTAGACGATTTTACAGACATCGTGAATGCCGCAGTTAGAGTTGCAACGCCAACAAAAGAAAGTCGTGCTAGTCATCAGTTGAAATACAGTTACTCATCATTAAGAAATGAAGGCAGTGGCAAAATAGTTCACACATAAATATGCAAATGAACTTATGCCATCAACCCTTACATTGAGACCTAAACATTATTCCTCCATTGAGAGCTATTTAAAAAATTTTAATAGAACCAAAAACACGGACTTTAAAGCCTGTGAAAGCTGTACGGCAATTGCAATGTCCTATTACATACGTATCTCCACTAAGACTTGAAGACCTTACGTGGACCAAAAACTCCATTTAAAAGGCAAATGCCTTTGCAAATTACTTAGAAAAGATTTTCACACCATATGAAATAAATAGTTTCACTATTTTAAATACATTGTGATTGATCCTGATGAATTTCGGCTAGATATGAGAAAATCACCCGGCCCTGATGGTATTACAGGATCAATGATAAGAAACTTCCCTAATTATGCTGTGAGAATTTTACTATTCGTATTTGAATCCATGTTGCGAGTTGGCTTCCTCCCGTGCTCTTGGCAGATATCTGAAATTGTTGCGACCCGTAAACAAGGGAAAGTTAGATTACGTCACACAGATCTATTAGCCTGCTGTCAATTTAATCAATATTTTTTTGAAGAATTAAAGCCTTATCTTACTGAGCAAAACATTATCCCGTATTATCAGTTTGCTTTTCCAGCAAAGCATAGTACTATTGAGCCAGTAAAAGTAAGCAATATTGTCCAGCTAAAGCTGACATTTCCCAGGCGTTTGATAAAGTCTGGCATGAAACCCACTTTACAAATAAGTCGAGTTCTACCTGGAAACTCCCCATAAGCGTCTAAGGGGCTATTTGAACTGGGAGAATCTCTGCAGGAGTCTCTCAAGGTAGTATTCTAGCGGATATGGCAACAAGACTAAATACATATGTATACGGCAACGTTTGCAGACGAGACAGCATTTAAAAGTGTTAACCAAGATCCGAACGTCAGTGCCATATTAATGAGCTGGATGACTTGCTAACAACAGTGAAGGACAAAGGTGAATCTCTCGAAATGTGTTCATGTACCGTTTTTCGTTAGAAAGCAAAATTACCTACCAATAACATATACCACAGCTCCAATGGAATTCCACCTAAATCGACGTTTACCTTGGTCCCGCCATATGGAGCAAAAAAAAGGGCAATCAAACTTAGAACTAATCAACTACACTGGTGGATAGAACCTCACTCAACTCTGACTTTGGAATACAAAGTGCTTTTATACAAATCCATTATAAAGCTCATATGGATATATGATATTCAGCTGTGGGGTATTTGATGAGCATCAAACATATATGGTGGTATGTAGGAAATGAAAATATCTATACAGATCTAGAAGTTCGCACTATCCAAGAATAAATAAAAAAATACTAGTGCAAATATGCAAACAAACTACAGGTCTATCACTAGTTTCCAACCAAACTTATGTAAGTTTTTTCGAATATTTTAATGACCTGATAGTAAAGATCTACTACTCTAATGCAACGTTCGGTGCAGTTTAAACGCTGGTGGCATTATAGGATCTAGCTTAAGCCCAAGCTCACATTACGGTCAATACAGATCGTTACCGCACCATGATTAATAGTTTTTTGTTTGAAAATGCGGAGAACATTGATCTAGGCGATATGTAGTTTTAACAGTATGACGCTATGCGCCATACAGCGACTGCAACTATCAACTTATTGAAAATTTTGCGATAAGTGGATTTCGAGAAATGGACCTGTGAACTAGCCTCCAAAGTAGTGCGATTTGATACCTCTCGATTATTTCCTCTGGGGCCACGTTAAGTCAGCAACAATTGACGCCTTGCAAGTAAACATTGTTTATGTTATTCCTGACATACAGCCAGAAATGTTCGAAAAAGTGGCCTAAAATCGTCAAGGGCAGCCGCGGTGCTATTGATCTTTCAAATAAAAAAATTTTAAATATTCAAATTTAATTTCTTTTGTTATTAGATATTTTGATGTATCACTCTTTTGTTATTATTTACAATTTAAAGTTCTATCAGGCTTATAAAAACACCCTATACGTGTATTTTTATATTCAGTTGAAGCACTTTAATGGCTGTGAGTGTAAGTGTTTAACCGCCAAATCTACAGCGCAACCCGCTAAGTTGGCATCGCTGAATTAACTGCTTGAAAGAGTCTCTCAACATTAGCATGACTATGAGGAAGCCCACACAATTTTCTCACTAAATGGCTCGCTTTACTTGTTTCAAAAATATAATGCCAGATGAGGTCAACTATGCTAATTCTCAAACGTCTTCATCCCTGGTAGAATTCTGGTATCTAATACATATTTTAGCATTATTTATATTTTCCCTAAAATTTGATTAAAGTTTTAAAATTTGAAATACCCAAGTGAAGTCATTAACTCTGATCAGCACACAAAATACGCCGCCGGTTGTCAATTGCCCAATTCACACACACACACACACACACACACACACAGACCACAATAACAGCTGCAGCTAGAATATGGTGTAACCTTTGAAAATAATTGTTAATTGACTTATGTCTTTTAGAAGCAATATAGCAGCTAGAGATTTTAATTTATAAATTTATTTAATTTTGTGGAAATTTTTGCTTTTGACAAAACATAGAAACCGATGATAGCAGCTTTAGCCGTAAGATCTTTAATAATATTTGTCACGAGGTTTGTTTAAACAGATGTTATGATTAAAATGTTGCTACGTACGAAAACAATCGTTGCTTTAGTAGAAACGTTAATAGAAGAATAGAATAGAAGTATGTAATGATTAAAATAAAAAATTAAAACTGAAAATATATTTAAACAAGTTAAAAATCGAAAAAATAAAATCATAATTGTGAATAAATATGCAATAGTGTGTGAAAAAGTTGGCAGCACTTGCTATTTTTTGTTTTCCCCTTAACTCTGTATTTACACATGCAAGTAATTTTATATTACTTGCGTTTACACATGCAAGTAACAGTTCGAAAAACATAATACACTCACACTTTTTAACTAACACACTCACATTTTCGGTACTTTCATCTCTACTGACATGCATTTTTTGAAGACAGTGATTTTTTGACACATTTATGCTAAAAAATTTCAAAGAGGTAAACAGTGTTTGCCTAGTAAAAAGTTCTATGATATAATAATTATTATGCAGGGTGTCCGCCATTTTGGTAAACATTCGTCTTGACAGTTCATATTTGGCAAAATATTCGCTAAACCAACGTGTTTTAAACGTTACTGTGACGATGAGAAAGTTACGTGAACTTTTTGGGAGAAACAACGTGCCAACAAGACGCACTATTTATCGTGTAGTGAATGATTTCGAAGGAAGAGGGACTGTAGCTGAAAGAAAGTGTTCAAAACAATCTATCAACCTCAATTCGACACCGTGCTCAGGAGCTTGGTCTTCAAAGAACAACTTTGGCCACAATTTTGCACAAAGATTTGCATTTGTTTCCATTTAAGATTCAGTTGACACAAGAGCTTCTTCCAGAAGACCATTAACGCCGCCGTACATATAACCAATAGGATGCTAGAGATTGCCCATGGCAACCCCGATTTTCATAAAAAAATTATGTAAATGGATATGTGAATTAACAGAATAGTCGGTTCTGGGCAATCGAAAACCCCCAAATTATTCATCAGTCACTTTGGCATCCATTAAAAGTGACAGTCTGATGTGCAATTTGGTCAGGAGGAATCATTGGGCCATACTTCTTGGAAACTGAAAACGGTAACGTAACGATAACTGTCAATGGGGAGCGATATCGTGATATGATTAAAAAGTTTTTAACGCCACAACTGCATGCTTTGGGCTTGACTAACATGTGGTTTCAACAAGACGGTGCCACATCGCATACAGCCAGGATTACAATGGAATTACTGCGAGACCTCTTTCCACAACAAGTTATTGCAAGGAATGCTGATGTTGATTGGCCTCCACGGTCGCTTGATTTGACCGCTTTGATGAAATTCCGCGTGAAATGTGTGAGAATGTAATGAAAATTGTGTTCAAGAGGGCTCGCATTTTTGAGGCTAACAGAGGCGGACATTTATCTGAGATTGTATTCCATACATAATTGCCGACATTAAATGAAATATTTATCAATATACGATCCATTCTCTTTGATTTAATCAAAAATTATAAACAAACAGAGTAGTATACCTTCCCAGTGGAGACCTTGTAGTTTTACCTATTTTATGTGTATTTAAAGACAATCTAATTAAAATAATAATAAAATAAATGTCTGGGTTTTTCTAGAAATGCTTCCATGTCTTGTTTTTTGTAACTCTGCAGGTATAAACTAAGCAATGCAATTAAAAATGTATATCATTGCCATCGTATTCTCTTGGACATGTACAACCCTACGTACGTTCTCAATTTATTTAATTCTAGAACTAAAGCTTTTTTGCACAAAGTTTACGCTTCGACGAAAATTTGATAATGAATTTCTACTTGACTGTGTAAACACTCGTGCAACTTGTATGACTTTTGGTCATATCTTCGACATTTTCGGCCATAATACACATACATAACTTTTATGAAATTAGTTTGCATCAATTCGTTGGAGTTTTTTTGTTTGTCAAGTACCAATTTATCTCTGCAATAAAATAGTAATTACAAACGTCTACCACACTATACAAAACACTCGACCTGCTACCTACTCACAATTACAGTTGGCGACGTGATAAACGAAAAAAAAACTACCCATAACATTTACCTGTCGTCCGCAATAAAACATTAATCACTCATTTCTACCAATCCTTTGCAAAACGCTCGACGGAAGGGCCTTTACCTGCTACCTATTCACAACTATGCGCTTTATGCAATTACTTACATGTGTCAGAAAAATATAATAACAATTTGTTTGTTGTGGGAGCTTTTTGTTAAAACTTTAATGTTTTTGTTTTGAGGTTCTTTGGAATTCTCATTCGGTCTAAGGAATTTCGAGTATAAGACGTTCAAGTTTTTCTAAAAAGTGGGCTAAAGGTTTGCTGATGAGCTGACTTAAGCAACCTGTCAAATAAGCATAGAGAGACTAATTACACTGTTCTGCAGAAAAATGGTTGTCTAAATGGTTTGGCCTTATTTTATTCGCAATATGCCAAGCTTTGTGATTATTTATAAAAACCGAACATTTTTGTTGTTTTGAATTTTTGATGACTTTGAAAACAAAATTTGTTTGACTTTTGAGCATAAAAATATGTTAAGATAACTGGAAAGTAAATCTTATACCGCAGTGCTCCATAATATCACTCAGAGTGAATCAGTGAATATCTCGGAGAGTTTTTATTGTAAAACTTTCCATTGAACTATGGGGTTACCTATCTGTAGGATCCTTTGTTTCAAGTTTCATTTTTTTACGATTAAATTATAAGGGGAATAAAAACAGCACGAATGGTTTCGTGTAAATATACACACTGTGTGCATTAGGCGTGAATTTGGCTTGTCGTACCACCCTGCGCCTTAATGTTAATTGTCATGCAAAACAAAATTATCTTTGTTCAAACAAAATTTGTTTTATGTGTTTTCGGCAATATTTTCTTAAGAAATTGCACACAAATTTATTACCTACCAGAAAAGTCTTAAAATACAACTTAATACTCAATATCTACGCTCAGATATGTTCGTGTGTTTGGCACATTGGCGATTTTATTGCGTTGTGACATAATGGGAATGACTGACTGGCGCTGCATAAGTCTTTGGAAATGCTAAACAACATACCTTCAATGCCAGAGTCATTAGTTGGGGTTTAAAGCTTAAGAAACTCCAAGAATTTTGTATTCCTCTTTCTCTCTGCTAATCTCTGATGCAGCAACATAAAACAATTTGTTCAATCGACTTTAAAACTCATTTAACTTCAACTAAGAACAAACCAATTCTGTCGATTTTACACAGCTTCTTTAATGGCTAAAGAAGTTAGAGATAAGTTAAAAGAAGTTGTTTAACAAACAGAACACAGTCACGAACAAGATTTTACAAATAACTTTCGTAATGGCGGTTTGACTGTTTGATGCTGCAAGAGTCAAACGAGTTGATTCTGTGGACTTTAAGTTGGTAAAGAGCTTTCTTTAAACTCTCTCTGGTACTTCATTATGCTTGAGAGCTAATTGTGGTATGTGAGAATGTTAGAGAGTTCAAGAGCAGTAGTGCAAGGTAAAAGAAATTGAACAAGAATTTCTTTTATTTTGATTTTTCTTTGTTGTTGTCTTACCTGTACGTCGCCAGCAAACGTGTCTTTTTGCTGCATGCCTTAGACTGGTCATTGTTTAACAATTTCAACTAAAGCCACCTGCTATTGCCAGCAGCAGTTGTTGTAAACTTAAATGAAAATAAATCAAACACAATACAAAAGAATAAAATAAAGATGATGGTTAAACACAAAATTTTAAAGAAATGGCCGCATTACTAAACCATTGGTGAATGTGAAAAATTTAGTTTATTTAGAGCTTTCGTTTGAATAACATGGTTTCAAGGAATTTATCGGAATTGTGTAAAAAAACATTAAAAAGTTTAAAAAAAAATTAAGAAATACAGAAAATATCCTGCCGGAAAAGTGATTCAAGTCAAAAGTAAACGAAAAAATTAAATTAAAAAAAAGTCGCAAATGACAAAAAGTTACAAATTAATAAAAAAAAAATTTAAAACAAACCCCAACTAAATAAAAAGTATAAAATGATAAAAGGAAAACAAGAAAAAATGTCCTAAGGAATGTCTAGTTGGCAGAAAAACTGTATTAAATCTCAAGTTCACAATTTGAAATGGTTTTTTTTTCGTTTTAATGCTTTAACGAGTTTATAAAAAAGTGTGTGTTTGGGTTTTTTGTGTTTTTTTTTAAGAAAAACTTTTACCGTTAGTTCTAATTTTATTGATTGCAGTTGTTCGTGGCCAGATTTAATAAACTTGAACGCTTTTTCTAGTTTTTCACAGTGAGACGTGTCTGGACTGGTTTGTTGTTTAAGTCTTTGTCAGACTACTTTTTTTACTCAGCCATTATTCTACTTTAGAATTTTTACATTTTGTGCACAGTGGAAAAGGGATACAAAAATGTGTGTGTAATGTTAGCGTGTGTTCTTAATAAAAATAATTTTTTTGACACCGAAAGACGGAGAAAAATTTTATTTTTAAACTCATTATGCCCGCTTTCATAAAAATAAATATGATAAAGCAAAAATAATTAAAGCGTTAGCCTGTTCAATTTACATTGGAAACCTTTTCGTAAATTTTTGCAAGTTTGCTTTGGAGACAAATCGGTTTCGGCTAGAAGATTTTGTCTCCATGCCAAAATTGACAAGGGATGAGGAAAATTCATCTTCAGAAGATGGCACATAGTCGAAACCAGTTTGTCCCCAAACCAAATTTGACAAGAAATGACGGAAATTCGTTCCAAAAATCTATATTATACAAGTGTTTAGAATTTCGTTAGGTTCTTGCAGAGACAAGTCTAGTGATAATAATCAAATGTACATTTGCCATGATTATCGCTCTTCAAAAGTCTATGATTTTAAAAAAATTTGCAAAAAATGATAAGAGCTACAGACTGTCAAATTTCTATAAGAATTTTTATCAGATCTACTCGTATAACATGTTATTTTGACACTATAATATTTTGTCGCTTAATTTAAATTTTCGACAAGTCGTTTTACTCAATCTAATCGTGTGAGCCTCAAAAGCAATTTTTACATACTGTGGTTATAAAGCATAAATGCTTATGCGCATCTCGTCGATTGTGATTTATAAGCCACGGGTACAGCTTCAGCTTTTGGTGGTGGAAGTGTTAAAGCAAACATAACTTTTAAACATGCTTTTGAGAAAACTTTTCTTTTTAGTCGTTTTGTCTTTCGCCCTAGGCCGTTGTTGTATTGCTTTACACCGAATTGGTTGATTTTAAAAACTCTGTACAAGAATATACTAACTATTGGATGCTGACAATTTTTTTAAATATAAAACACTTGAAATTACATTTTGATTATTTTTCAGTTTTCCAATGCCGCCTTCTCACATCACTATCATTTTAGTTCGCCAAAATGTAAATTTGTTGACATAAGTTCTTTTATTTGCACACGTGTCCGTAACATCTTGTTTGCATTCTTTTTCAATAAACCATCATTGTCGTGGAATTTTTGTCTGGAAATTATGTAAACAGATTGTTGGACTTAAATCTATGTGACTGTGACAAAAAAAAAATTAAAAATTGTATACCAAACCAGTAATTTCATATAGAACTTTTTTTGACTCCCTTAAAAAACACAATTTTTACTTATATTGAAAATCGATGAAAGCCCACAGAATTTATGTGGTATGAATTTTATATAAAGATGAGTTAAATTGATTAAAACCGTTGTTCGATTGAATTCAATTCCTTCGTCAAAATGTACAATCTTTAAGAGCCCTTCAAGCTATTTAAAACGACTTGTTAAAAATATGTAATGGACTGTCAAAAGTATGGATGAAAATTTTAGGCGTATACCTCCCATCATTTAAAAAAAAGTATAAACGTTGAGGCTTAATTTTATCAGGGTTACATTTTTACAGAGGCAAACGGAGAAAATACCAAAAACAGCTGTGGAACAAATCAGCATATCGACTGGTTCGCCGCCGACAGTGCGCTGCCGCGGATATTTATTTTTGCTTGCACCGGCACTAATGCGATCACTGTGCTTCTTGGTTATTAATGTATTTTGTTCACTCTAGCGCTGAACTGCTTGTACTCTGGAATAATTAATTGATAAAAAGAACCATATTATTATTATTTACAATAATAATATGATTTGTTAGCAATCATATAATTCAATCATAAAATGTTACTCTTAGAATATAGTTACATCTATATATTCACGCAGAGCAGAAACATTTTAGGTAACCATAATTTAAGAGTAATATTTAAAAAAAATTACTTTATGGTTGTAGCCAAGACGTGTTATAGTATGCAATAGGTATAAAACACAAATAACCATTGTTACCATGTGCTCATTATATGAACGAAATTAATCATATTATGTCTCTAAATAAACTATTATACTATTTTTTTTTATTTATAAAACTTTGGTAGTGGTTAGAATTTTGGTAACAAAAACATTGTTCAACCCAACCATGTTGGTTTTTGTACGTAAAGTAGTGTTGAAAAATGTTGCAGAGCACATATCGTGACCATATCACAACCATATGACTTGTTAGAGTTAGGAAAGCCTTTATTTATTTTAATTTGTTTTGCAGATAAGATCAGTATACAGCATGCAAAGTCTCGTAGCTTCATTGCCAATTGCTAAATGCTCTTCGCATTGAAATAACCTACTAGTACAATTTATAATAAATAATTTATAATAAATAACATTAGAGCGATTCCAGCGAAACCGACACCGTCATTGCAAAAAATATATTAGCGGCTCGTTACGGATTTCATACAAAAGAAAGTGAAAGAACTTTGGAAACCAATAATATTTTCTAGATTATTTAACATTTTTGCACTTTTGATCTTATGAATTTGTCTGTGATATTTTAATTACTTCGCAGTTAGCCGTCATTGTTACGCCAAACTAAAAATGGAGAACGAAATTCGAACATAATGGATACCAAACATCAGGACAAAGTCAATCGTAAATTACAATCTACTTATAAAGGCAATGAAGGAAATGAACGTTTTTTCCCTCCTCTTGAATTAATACTTGTTTTATTAATAAAATTCAGGAAAAAATAATTTATTCTTGGTTTGTTTAATGATCTTATGTTTGATGTCCCACCCGTACCCAGCTACAACATGAGTTCTTATTAAGATTTTAGCAACATTTTCCGTAATTGACGTATTATATAAAAAATTTATTGAAAAAAGGTGCATAGTTTGTTTTGATTTTCGAATTAAACCTGTTTCCTTAAACAAGTGCAAGTATTTGATGTACCATCCGTGCTCCCTTTATATAAATAATAATAATCATAAAAATTATTTACAAATTCCCTCAATGGAAAAAACTAAAATCAACTTTAATCTACACGATATTATAATATTAAATACGAATATTTAAATAGTTGGAAGAAATTGGTAGAAATAGGTAAGAATATTTCCTCTGACCCAATGAGATTGCCGAGAATTAAAACCATAAATTAAGAACAACTAAAATGAAGTTTATCTTTAATTATTAAAGAACCTGAACAGATTTTCAAAATAGACGTTATGTGTTGTCTTACTTCGCTAATTTCGCCAAATATTTGCCTCGTCTGAACAGGGCTTTAGATAAATTAGTTTCAATAGTTAACAATTTTTATGCCCTTTTTCGAAAGTGTAAAGTTTTTATACAAATTTTTCCGTCCATTTGCTATTTCTACAATATTGGTTTACGACCCCATAGTTGAGTTAACAAAGTCGATTTGAGAGTAAGTGAAATTTGCTTTTCAAAGATCTCAGCTATTTTTTACAAGTCGATAAATTGGATGGCTTTTTTAATTGTTTAAGAAAAAGATTTGCTATTTTGTGGTAAGCACCACTGTGCAGTCTTTAAATTTAAGTTCTAATTTCTTTTTACAATCCAAATGTATATGGTTGTTTAAAAACGACCTACAAAAAATTCAAAGTAAACGAAAGAACTTCTGTCACTCTTAAAACTCAAATGTAGTGATTTAATTTGGAAATAATTTTTTTTAATAAAGTTTTTTTTTATAGTCTGAGAAAAGCATTGGTGCCTTTCCTGTTTATGTTATTGTTATTGTTGCTTTCTTTCTCTGCGCTCTTTGTTTTTTTCGTAATGTAGCTGACATACTTTTTCGCTTAGCCGCTACTATGCCGCTTAAATAATTTTTGTCGTAGTTGTATTATTCTCTAGCTTTTCTTTAGCCTCTTTTTTCCCTTTTTAAGTTTCTCATTGACCACCGAATTGCGTATTTAATAAAGAATGAGCGTGTGTATGTAAATATTTTGGTTTCTGTCACCACTGTCATACTGTTAACTCACGTACAGTCTGCCTTTGCAATTCAAAAAAAAAAAAACTATTTATGAATGAGACACGTTTGTGTGGAAGATTTCTCTAGAATATTTTTAGACTTGAGCAAACAATTGTTATAAATAAAGTGGGCAGAGAGGTTAATAACATAATAATTTGTGCTGTTTGTTGTTGTTGTTATTTTTAAAGTTTAATAATAAAGTTTGTTTTTTAAGTCTTTCTGCCTGGTTTCGTTTTCATGGCTGACAAAGTTTCTGTCTTTAGTCTCTTGTTCTACGTGGGCTTATGGATTTAACGTTGGTTATTTTTGTTCTGTAATCTATGTCACTGGGTTATTGAGCATTAATTTTATTATTATTAGACCTTAAAAGTAGAACACAAATGAAATGGGAAAATTAATATGGAACTTATAAAATGTTGGTGCTCTGTTCCTAGGGCAGAGATGTTTACAGTAAACAAAACGAATCAGATCCAGTGTTTAAGGGTAATAAAGAACAATATGTGAATCACTACTAGACAAAAAGGAATAAGGTACCTTCTTTTTAACGTTCCGTTATATCGCTGTTAAAATGAAGATATCACAAAATTTTATGTCCAAGTTCATGATGTCACCATTAAATTTATTTACAAAAATTTGTGGCAGTAATTTGTAAAAAAAACTTTTTACAATAAAAAGGCTGGCGTATCAAGTGTTCTGGGTTTTAAGTTAACTAAAAATCGAAAACTTTAAGAAGTTCCTAGTTATTACACGAATACCCAGTGAAGCTACCAGAATTAAACTATTTTCCTTGCAGTGAGTTTTTTGTTTTACTTTTATTTCCATGTTTATTGCTATTTTATTTTCTCTGTGAAAAATATTAAAACGTGTATCTTGTTATGTCACTGTGTTAATTCTTTTCAATCATCTATGCAATCCTCTTTCAAACAAGTTTCAAGTCTCCGAGATGAAAAATGTATGGAATGGCAAAGTTTTACCGTTAGTATGAAGATGCTAATTGTCATTAAAAATCATGTTTAAAAATAAATATTGTTTTGTTCTGGTTATAAAAGACATTACAGACATGACAAGAGTGACCTATTTTGTATATTCTTGCCGGTTTTCTTCTTCGCCATTGTATTAAGTTACATATGTACATATTTCCTGGCATGTATTTTTTTTCTTATTTTTTTAGCTAAATTGAAATACAGGGTGTTTGTTGTCTATGTTTAAATATTTGTTTATTAAAATGATTTGCTTTTGAGTTTATTGAATTTTTTGGTTTGTGTCGCAATTGGCAAAGAGGAAGACTTTCACTTTAAACATTTTTTTCTTCGTTTTGTACTTGTGGAACGGAAATATACAAATAAGTAAAGTTTAAACTTAAAATGCACCGACACAAGTGTAAAATTTATTATAGTCATGTGTTTGTTTAATTGAATTAAATTTTCAAACTGCAGTTGTTAAAGGTTGATAATTTTAATGATTAAAGGGTATTATGATATGGACAGGTCGACGTTAATAGGCTGGTATGGTATGGTTTTCTCTCATGCTGCTGAAGTGAATTGACCACCGCGATGGTGCGAGCTGGGGTTTTCCTGTGGTCGCAGAGCTATGCAAATAAGCCGCAAGTCAACGAGAGCTCCCAAAACAAACAGCACATCGCTCACAATTAGTCGGATCTTTGTAGCTTCTGGGCTTCAATTAAGTTTCACCATCTGTCTGAATTTAACTGAGGCTGCTGACCTCCACACTTTTAATATTTGAGCAAATTATTGAATAAAAAAATTGCGGTATTTAGTGTAGAGTGCAAACAATCTTGCAAAAGTGCAAATACAAAATATTACGGCTTTTTTTTAAAGAAATCCAACAATAATACGCAAAGAAAGATCTCAGATATTTTGCATTTGCAGTTTTGCAAGATCGTGTGCACTAAACACTAAATACCATCAATATTTATTTTTATGTCAAAAGTGCAAAATTTTAGCTTTCAAAAATACGAATTTAATTTCGAAATTAATGTTACATAATAGTTTCGATATACATATATGTGGCCAGCATAGAAGTCCGTTACTCATCTTTAAATTTGAAAAAAAATTCCAGCACTGGATAGTTGGGTAAACGTAAATTGGTAAACAAATAAATATTGTAGAAATGGAGTGTGGGTAATAAAGCATAAACTCAGAAAAAAAAGAGAAGAAATTACAATTTTATTTTAATTTTTTATATCAATTAATTCCATTCTTCTCAAATAAAATTTGTGAAAATGTTAATGAGTTTGAATTTTATACACTTCGTTTTCTTTTATGTTCTTTATGGCAAAGAGAAAGTAGCCAGAAACCAAAACTCAATTTGTAACTTTTATAATAATGAAATAATTTAGCGAAAAGTATAGAGGCATGTAAAAAATATTCTAACATGATTAGTTCTGTCATAATAGCCCGAGCGAACTACATTCAAATAAATGTCCAATAGACGTCGGATAGTTAAGTTATTCGTCCGATCGATTGAGCATCTGTGTTAAGAATTTAAATGAAATGTTTGATTTGCTGTGGTTTAACACATACATATGCGATCAAACAAAGATATGCATTCAATTGTAATTTCTGTTTCTTGGAATAATAGCAAAAATATATCATGGCTTAAACTGTTAACAGAAAATTACACTGTTAATGATGGTGATTTGATTCTATTTTTTCCATTTTGGCTTCTTATTTTACCTCTCTTAATCGAAAACTGAGTTTAATTCTGTAACAAGAAACAAGGCTTAGTTTTTAATTATTTTTATTATTTTGTTTTAAAAAGAATTTAAGAAGTGTATTTGATTATACAATTACATGACACTGTAATTTAAAATTACATGTTCTTGTAATTAAAGGCGAAGTGAAAATCAATTAAAATTAGATGTGGTTTAATATAGAATTTCTAACAAATATAATTACGTAAACATAAATTTAAATTTTTTAACTACAATTAAAAGTAATCGTAATTAAAAAAATCGAATTTCAATTACAAGTAGTTTTTATTATGTTTTTGTAATTGCAAATGTAATTGTAACTGAAGCAGTGATTGTAATTTCGATTCTAATTCTGATGGTAATTATTATTATAATTGTGATTGTAGTTGGGATTTTAAATGCAATTGTAATGCAAATTAAAAATTTATTAGTAGTTGTAATTTTTTTGTGATTGTAATGGTAATTATAACCGTCCCGAAGTTTTTATCGCAAGAATTACAAAGTAAATTTTTGTATGATTTTTTTATCTTAAATTTACTCGGCCTGCTTTAAAAACGAAAATAAAGTAATCGACATCCAAATTCCTATTCAATAATAGTTAGCAATACTTAGCAAATTTAATACATTTTTGGAAGAATAAAAACGTCGCTGAACATGAGTAGAATTATAATTTAAGCATTTTACAGAAACACTTTAAAGTCAAACATTTCTTTTTTTGAAAAGTAGAACGTTAGTTAATATTGTGTTTTAGGTCTTTGTTGGTATCGCTCATGTGGTCAACAAATCGCTCGTGACTCTTAAGTGTGTGTGTTGTTGTTATTGCCTTCTTGTTTTCTTATGTTATGGCAACTTAGGGAAACCAATCCTGATTAGTTTGAAATTAAACTAGTACAAGTTCCGGAGATTAAATTTTGGCACCGCATGAGCTTCGTGGTACACTGGGAGATATAAAACGGTAGATCGATAGGAATTTTGTATAGGCTTTGCTCCTCACTAATGATAAGTCCACGTCCAAATGCATGGTTTCAAATTGGTCCTAAGGTGTGGCAGTCGCATGGCAGAACGCATCCCATTCATGCGGTGCCGAGAGCACTACGAGGTTGGGTCCGCTGGCAGTCAGTTATAATAGTCAAGAATACATTTGTCAATTATATATACTTTACATTCGAACATAATTCCTACATAAAATCAACACTTAACAAACTGCACAGGCCCCTTATTCAATCAGCAGTAATACCTAAAGTTAACCCTAAGCTCTTGCAAATATTCGAAATATGTATGTCTGAAGTGCTATTATTAAAAAATTATTCAGTTGAATGTTTATTGAAAAAAAAAACTGCAACAAAATCTACACACAAGTCACACATTAAATAAGTTCCAATAAAAAAAGGGTAATCAGTTTCAATGTTTAACTGCGATTTAGCAGCCAACTTATGTCAAAATAAAAAAAATATATGTATACAAGTGCTAATTAAATTAAAAAAAAATGATTACTTTTACTCACACACATCGAAAGTCAAACAATTTCATGCGAACAATAATAAATAATAAAAATTTTGTTTGTGTTTTTTAAGGTAAAACCCCAAATTACAAAAACTCTATGCCATCAGGTGAAAGTTTCTAAAAACGCAAGACAAAATAAGACAAATACCAGAACGTGGATTCGATAAAAATTTATAGCAATTGAGGCATAAAAAAGTGCTATCTCTAATTTGCTTAGTATGAATAAACATAAAATACCCAAACTAGTCTTAGGGCTAACACTACTGAGTTTATGCAGACCACCCTACACACAGGCACAAGATGAATCTTTAGCGGGCAGTTTTCTCTCTGGCCTATTGGACACCATTACCAGTACCGCTGATGCAAAAGATTGTCCTGGAGTATGTGTGCACACATTGGCCACTTTAATATGTTATGAAGTTTTGGAGGACATACCCTGCCCATCGGCCAGTATGAAATGTTGTATTGAAACTGCTCCTACGAAAAATGTCACCGCTTTTCAAACTACAAGCTCTACCACGACGACTACAACAACGACTACCACATCGACTAGAAAACCTACCACGACATCAGTTAAGCCTAAGCCCAAAACTACAACGGCTACCACGTCGAAGCCAAAAACGACACAAAAGAAGCCCAGTACTACAGCAAAGACTACCACGAAGAAACCAGTGACAACAACAAGCGCAACAGCGGCCTCCAAAAAGGTGGAGAAACAAAAGGATGCTGATGATAAGATAAGTAAGTTCTTTTTTTCACTCCGAAGTAAAAACTTTTGAAAAAAGCGAGTGAAAATGTTGAAAAGCTTTTACATTTTAATTTATTAAAAATATTAAATCTGATAGAATTTTAATTTAATATTTAATATTCAATTAGTTTTTAATTAAATAAAAATAATTTTTATATAAAAACTTATATTGTATTTGGAAATATGTATGTATAAAAGAAAGTCCAACTGATAAGAAAAGAAATATAAAATGTTTTATTCATGCTTGAAATATATTCAATATCTCGAACTAATTTCGAATTTGGTTAACTTAAAAAAATCTACATATAAATTTCCGAGCCAGCCCTAATTGTATAAAATCGTAATTTTTATGTAAAAAGCTCCAAAGTTTTAAATTTCGTTATGTTCGAAAATTCGAACTTAATTTCGAAATTTGGCCATACGAAAATGTAATGGCCCTTATTACTACGTTACATTCATAAAACAAATCACAACTTTGAAAATGGAGAATATTAGTATAAGAATCAGTAAAAATTTAGAATTGTACAAAACAAATTATTAGTTTGATTCTCTGTCAGCAGACATCCGAGGGAAATCCGCCCAAGTTCCTAAAAATCGTTTTTGCAAAAAAGTATGAATAACGTTTTTTGAAAAGGAAAACTCAAGAAGTTTTTAAAACGCAGAGATACGAAAATGCCAAACAAATAACCATGTACCAAACAGAAAGAGCCAGAAGAGTTTTGCGATTGTTTAAAAAGTACCAAAACAAACTCTATTATGTGATATACTCCAAAAAAAAGTTACAATATTATGTCAATTAATAAATTTCTAATTCTTATTGCTTAATAAAAAAAAAGAACCAACAACTATATTCAGATATCCAAAAAAAGTACCAAAAATTCACCCTATAGAGAAACTAGGTTTATCGAAGAAGCTATGCGACCGGGTTTTCCAGGACTAAAGAGCTCGAATTATTTAAAATGGCGATATTTCGAATGTCGAATAAACCGTTCTTTTTTGGTTTAAGACCCGGTTTTCGATATTATTTCTTTCAATAGACTAAAACTTATAGTACAAGCTCTCTTCTTTGAGTTCAAAAGCTTTTCCTAAATTTTAGTTTCTTTATTTGTCAAAATCAGTAAATAATTCCACAGTGCCACCAACACCAATTTTACCAATAAGGAGCTAGCGATTTGAAAAGACATGATACATTGAATTTTCAAAGTTGTACTTTTTAGATCTATTTGTACTACACAACACAACATACACACACGGACAAAAGTTATCGTCACTTTGCATATGCAACGCTTGAAAAATTGTTTTCTATAAACACACGTTCAGAGTGATGCGAATGTACTGCAATTGTACTGCAATACTATCCTGCCTCCAGACCAGAATACGTCCAGCCGATGATATACACAGAATTATTTCGCATTAAAAAATGACAATTTGTTCCCACAAGTATTTGTCGTAATCAATGGCTGTTTAGCAAAAAAAGAAAAACATGGTCGTGTGGGTTGCTTGTCGAGAGGAATATACAGGAACGTGTTTCTAAACACTTTAAGAGAAAGTTTGTCAGCAAGTGTACGTAGTTTCTGTAGATCTCTGATCATTAAACATACAGCAGACTTTGTCCCAATGTCCTACAGTATGTATATCATAAATTTAAGGCTCCTTCTGAAGGCACGGATCTTAATATAATTAACCATCTACAAATCGTTAATAACAACCAATGTAAACAAATATAATTATAAATGTGTTTCAGTCACTATTATATGGGGCGAACTATTTTGTTCAGATGCAATATGAACGCCTTTAATTATTTGTTAATTATTTTTAAGCAAGTTAACCTGAAGTAGGTTTTCGACAATTAAAATTATCAATACAATACCGAATCATTGACAATTCTTGCAGTTTTTATTAGGATCACTTTGTGGGCGTGGCAGTTCTCAAAAATTTTCAGAAGCAAAGTTACGACGACTTTTGTCCATGTGTGTACTTTTGGCAGCAAGAAATATAAATAAGTTAATGTTGAAGCTTTTTTTCAAAGTGTTTAACCGGGTTTCTCAAAATTTTTAAACCCAAAACCGGGTATTTAACATTTTAAATATTGGAACTATTCGAAAGCAGAAAAATGTCGAATAATCGATCACTGTAACTGGTATCCTACATCGGCGCTCCTAAGAGGCATGACGAGTTAGAATACATGCTCCGCTATTCTGCGAAAACAATAATTTGATTCGAAAATATTTTTAAGCATCCGACACTATTCAAGATTATTTTAATGCAAATTTAATAATAAAAAAGAAAAGTACGGGTACCTAAAAAAACCTTTAAAGAAAGCTTCTAAGAAAACAAAGTAAAACAGACACCTATAATAATTAAGGGAAAGTCTGAACCTTTTTTGAAAACGAACAAAAAGTACTTTGTCAAAAAACTAACACAAAAAAGATTTAATATAATCCGGTGCAAATTTCGTTATCTTTCACAGATGAAAACTGTAAGGGAGTTTGTGTGGCTGACAGAATTGCCGAATATTGTGAAGCGTATTTGACAAGTGACGGCTTGTGCAAAGAAGGCACAAAATGCTGTGTCTCCTTAGATGATTATTCTAACAGCAAACTGCCACAAGATATTTATATACCAGCCAGTAAGTTTTTTTAGGCAAAAAAATTCCAAATAAATAAACTGACTCTTTCAGAACACATGGCCAATTTGAGCAGTCAACAGAATAGAACCAAGGCTGCCTCTTCTACAAAAACCGCCAGTAATACTAAATCCTCTACCAGCAGCACCTCAACTAGCACAACTACAACTACGACTTCTACTACAGCAGAGCCAGCGCGAACGAAAATAATTAGTAGTAGTTCTAGTCAAAATAAGCCGGTGAAGTATAAAAAGCCACCTACTGCTGCACATACAACTACTACCGCTACTCCAGAGCCCGATGAGGAACAGGATGAGACCGAAGACCAGCAGGACGAGGAGGAAAGCGACAAGAACGATAACGAAGATACAGATAATGCAAATGGTGTGGTTTTGAAAGAATGTGAGGGAGAATGTATGAATGGTATATTAGCCATCTTCTGTGATGATATTGACTCCGAAGCATTTTGTCCTAATGAAGGCAGCTGCTGCATAACAGGCCAACAACAGCAAACACCCACTTCAGCGGCTATTAAAAATAATCCCACTAAAAGTCCCAGCAAAAATCATCCAAAACCTTCAGCAAAACCAGCTCAAAAGCAACCTCCACCACCACCAGCAACGTCGTCATCACAAACCGGTGGCAATGATTTGTTCTCGCAAATCTTATCGTTTGCCGAAAACACATTAAGTGGCAACAATGGTCCTTCATCTCAACCCGCTCCTCAGGCTCCACCGAAAATACCCAAATGCCCTGGTTTTTGTTTACTCAATATCATGGCCGCTTTTTGTGAGAGACCTTCAGTTTTGTTATCTTCACCCACCACCTGTGCCAAGGGTTCAGTTTGTTGTGATAACTCTAGAGCTGGTTCACCAAAGCCACCGCCACAAAACAGACAACCGCCTGCCTCTCTACCACCACCACCCACTCAACCACCATATGTCATAGCGAATACTCCTTCGCCAGATCCTCGCGAAGAATGTCCAGGCTCTTGCATAGTTAGTTTGTTAAGTTTTACTTGCTTTAAAAATGCAGAAATGACCGATTTATTCAAGTGTAAACGATCTGGTCAGACTTGTTGTGCTCCCAAAAGTAAGATTTTGGAAAAACAACAATTCCAAACACGTAACGACACCGCCTATTCTCACTATCCCCCACCACCCCCTCCACCACAACTGGGTATTCAACAATATCCACCACAATCAGCTTATCCACCACCACCTCATCAAGCCTACATGCCCACGCAACCGCCACAATTACATCATCACTACCCACCGCCACCACCCATGCAAATTTCCCAGCAACAACTAGCGAGCTACGATTACTCAATATATGGACCCGCTGTGGGTAAGTAGTTAAAAAAAATATATCATTCGAATTACATATTAAAGAAGTAATTCCCCCTTACAGTTCCCCACCAACAAGGTTTACCACCTCCCCCACCACCACCACCTCAACATATGCCGCCTTCAACAACTATTGCCACGACTACAACTACTACTACTACTACCACCACCACTGTTCGACCTCATGTCTATTCAAAATACGTATGCGGTGTCAAGGGTACTCTACGTTCAGGACGCTCTCTTACCACTCCCGCTCTTTCGCTGGTCTCTTATGTACGTGCCAAATATGGTGTGCTTCGCAAGTCCCGTCAGATTCTTGAATCCCATAGTATTCCTGTAGGTGTACAAAAGACTGCTGAACGTTTAATACTCGGCTCAGCCATTGTACCCATTCAAATTCATAACGACAAGTTGGGAGATTTAATACAAAACGAGGCCACAAATTTCAATCAAGTACGAGCTTATCAAGATGATGCTCCTTCAACTGTGGTTATGGCCAAGTCTTATTATGATACTCTTAATGTGACTAGTAGCAGGCGTGCTCGTGTTGTCGGCGGTGAAGATGGCGACAACGGTGAATGGTGCTGGCAAGTGGCTCTGATAAATTCCATGAATCAGTATTTGTGTGGTGCTGCTTTAATTGGTACTCAGTGGGTTTTGACAGCGGCTCACTGTGTGACGAAGTAAGTGAAAGTTTAATATTTTTTAAAGATATTTTCAGCAGGTTTTAGCATTACATGCAGCAACTTCTTGGAACTTTTAAAAGGGTGTAGTAAAGCAGAAAGACTTCTTGTGTAATTTCATTTAAAGATGTCATGAAGCTTAATTAAAGTTTTAATTCAATGGACGATTTAATGAGAGATAAAACGTGACAGTAAGCTTGTACTGTTTGTGGACAGTCGATTTAAGTTTCCTTCATTACAGGCGACAGGAAAGATCTCTCAATCACTAGCCTACTTAACCCTTATTGTATCACGTATCAGTACATTAGACTTTCCTGTCCAAGATTGGAAATCTGCAAAATAACCTTTTAAGTCGAAGCCAATATACAAAACTTCGAAAACAGCTGGTACAAACTGTAAGGAGCTAAGATGGCATGAAATATCGAGCAATATGAATGCTTCTTCCGAGACTTGAAACCTGAGATGTGCCAAGTTTACAGATTATCGAATTGAATTATTACGTTAGTGAGCGTTACTTATAACATTCATGACCAAATGTAAAGCAACAGGCTCTGTCACGCGACTTTATGTAAGCACACAACATTTCGTCTTGCAAGCATTAAAATAATCCCTCTTCGCAGAATTCCCTTTAGTACCAAGAACAAGTTTAGTAAATTATTCTAAGCTTGGCTAAGGTACAAATCCCCGAATAGTGCTTCAGCAAAAGTTTAGGCAGTAGCCAGTAAGCGAATACGGACAAGAATCCTTAAATTGCAGAAGGAATATATTTGGCTTTTAGGGCGAAATATGATCCGACCTTTACTCCAGCAATGCTATTTCAAGACAATAAAAAGCTGTATAATGACCGAAAATATGCATTTGAAGAGATTATCTGACCGTACTTTTTACTAATGGCGAAAGATCAGCTTATGAATGTAACAGAGAAACTTCTATGAGTGAATCCACTATATGAAGTGAAGTACACAATCAATTCTCTAAAGGACAAAAAGACAGCAAATATGGCAATGGTTAACGTCAGCACCAATCATGTGGAAAACATGTAACCATTTGTGTAGGTTGCAATTTTATGAGCATGGCTGCGTGGGCCCTAGTATCCACCACATTAATCGTACATAACGAGCTTTTTGCGATTTGAGTTTCAACCACAGGCACCACGTGCACTTCCGAAGGAAGCTTACCCGGTCCACAGGTTTTCATGCCACCAGTATTTAAATAATCGAACTAAAAAAGTTATACCTTCTTCCAGTTTCAGGCCCCAGATAAGCATCGGGTACTGATTTCCTCATATCCACTGTTAGTAATACACAAAGGTGGCGGGGTCACCAAGAATACATGCTCCCGTGGAAAGCAACATGGACAGATTCATATTTTTCTGAAGTTTTGAAGCCATTGTATGGTAATAATACACCACTACTTCATTCATAGCTGCTTCATTTATCATCTTACCAAAAAGGAAGTGCAAAGAAATGCAATGAATGTTTGTCGATCAGTCTAATTAATTATGCGCTAAAAATATTTCTGCGAATAATAATCCAGACAATGTACGCTAAATAGGCATGTGAGAATCACAATTAGGTTTTAAAGAAGAGATGGACACTCAGGAAGCACTACTTAGAGTTCAATTGCTAATACAAAAACGTCGTGTTCAGCAAGATGTCTTCCACATTCCAGACCGTGAGAGAGTTTTTAAAACCACCCATCTAGAAAAGCTAATAGAAGTTTCATCATTCATTGCAAATGACTGGAAAGAAAAATCTGCATTGGAAACAATCAGCACGAATTTAAAAACAAACATAAAGACCATCAAGCGAGTTCAGGATAAATTAAGGAGCACGGCAAGGTTCCGTACTTCTTCTTACACTATTTCTTATTTTTCCAAATGATCTTTTAATGGCGAACTTCCAATTCTATTTATTCTATTGCAGATAATAGTAGCATTTGCACTTCGTTTTTATTCAGTTATAGACCAAGTCTTACGCAACTTGGAGCCATCAGGCACAATATGAGTGATACGCTTAACCGAGCTCTTGCGATAAGCTCTGAATGAAATGGTGCAAGCCGGGTCCAAATGTTGTGTGTTTACTTACAGACGCATATTGTTGTTTCAACTGTAGTTATGGGTGGTATAAATATTAAGGAATGTGTAGGTCTTGATGGTTTTGGCATGAAAATCCAGCGTAATGTTCGTTGGACTATACACATTTTTCAAATCTGCAAAGAAGCACCGATTTTGCCTCGTTTTGTAAGAGATACTTCATTCCACCTGATTGTCTTATTATTTACAACACATACGAGTATTTCCGACCGAAAATGTAATACAACTGCCATGTATGAGCCGATGCTTTAAAGTATTTTTGAAGCCTCTCCGACCGCGTTTAAGAGAAGGCGAAGATGCTTATCGGTGACAGAAGGGTATTGATGCATTGGATCATGGACGCAATGTGGGTTGTGCGTCATTGTTCTATCGTTGCTTCAGCAGAATCTACTCCGATGCAAATACGGAACTTGTTCTTGATATCCGACTATATGTACGCATAACACTTTCCATATTGAGAGCTCATCCATTTGTGGTAGATTGGACAGTGGACCGACCTCTTAACGTACCACAGGAAAACTCGGATTTTAGCCGTACTGTTTGTATGAGAGTTCAAATTTAATACCAACAAACACTACTCCCGCTATCCTCCTTCCCATAACCTTTTTCCCTTGTTCCAGTACAATGCTTTGCAAGAGTAGGGTTCATCCATTGAGTGCTGGTCCAACAGTGCCAAAAAATCCCATTTTAAAAAATAGGTCTGGTAGGGCCTTTAACACACATATATCCTGAGAAAATATTTCGAGTATTAGCTGAAGGACAAAGAATGGGCATAAAAGTAAACGGAATATTTATCGATAACATGACGACACCATATTAGTGGCAAGCAGCATATTGGAGCTACAGAAGCTGAACCAAAATACATGGTTGTCAGTAGGAACAATATGCACGGCAGCACTATACTGGAGATAGGAAACGCAGAAATCAAACAAATAAATACGAAATCTCAGTTTTCTTAATGTTTTAATAAAAGATTCATTAAACATATAAAGGAAATAAAATGGCATAGAGGGATAGCGAGAAACTCTTTCTTCAAATTGACCAGCCATTATCTCAGCCTTGCAATACGATAAAAGATTATCAAGTATTAAACCATATTATGGTCTCTACATCAGTAAATTGTTGCATTATTACAACAATTGTAAAAATATCTTTAGTTGTTTAAATTTAATGACTAAATGATTGACATCCATAAAAATTGCAACATGGTCGAGTTAAGCAATACAATTTTAATTAAAATTATAACCACAAGCAAAGTATGTTAACTATAGAAAAATAATATAATAACTCCTATCATAAAATGTTCTAAAAAGCATAAAATGTAAAATTCTCTTGGTGTTTAATCAAAGTAAAAGTGAGTGTCACGTGGCTTAAGGGTTACGATATTGACTTTTGGCGCATTCCATGGATTTATACGCCTGAGTTCGTACCTCAACCGATACCATTCAGTAACGTCGTCAAAAATAGAAAAATCTCTTATTCAGGGGATATTATGGAAAATGAAAAAATATATAAACTTCGTCAAAAAAATCCCAACGGCCCGCCAGGATTATAAGAGAAGAAGAAGTAGGAAGATTATTCTCAATTTCTTAAGAGTTTGAAAAAACTGCAATTAATAGAAGTACAGAACTTAAGCTGTGGCTCGGAAAGAACATTAAAAGAATTAAATTTTGTTTGTTGCACTAAATAAAATAATAAAATATATTTTGTCTTTAATTTTTTTTCTTGTAGCATTGTTCGTTCAGGTGACGCCATCTATGTGCGTGTAGGTGATTATGATTTGACCAGAAAGTACGGCAGTCCTGGAGCCCAGACTCTAAGAGTAGCCACCACTTACATACATCACAATCACAACAGTCAGACCCTGGACAATGATATTGCTTTGCTTAAATTACATGGTCAAGCTGAATTAAGGGATGGTGTCTGTTTGGTAAATAGCATTTTAACTGATCATTTTTGAAAACTTCTTTAAAATAATTCACCTTTCTAATAGGTCTGCCTGCCTGCTCGGGGTGTTAATCATGCGGCTGGTAAGCGTTGCACTGTAACTGGTTATGGTTACATGGGAGAAGGTAAATATTAATATAAAATTCTTTGGAGTATTTCTAATCAAGTGAATTAAATTTTAATTCTCTTCAGCTGGCCCCATTCCTTTGCGTGTTCGTGAGGCTGAAATTCCTATTGTCAGTGACACTGAGTGCATACGCAAAGTGAATGCTGTCACAGAGAATATCTTCATTCTGCCCGCCTCTAGTTTCTGTGCTGGCGGCGAAGAGGGTAACGATGCTTGCCAAGGTGATGGCGGTGGGCCTTTGGTATGCCAAGATGATGGTTTTTATGAGTTGGCTGGTTTAGTTTCATGGGGCTTTGGCTGTGGCCGTGTTGATGTGCCCGGTGTTTATGTGAAAGTATCATCCTTTATAGGTTGGATTAATCAAATCATTAGTGTCAATAATTTATAGTTGATTTGAATCTGAATTCGTAATTCTTCAAAAAAGAAACATTATTTTTAGAACTTTAATTTAAAAAATAAGTTCTAAATAAGTAATGCTGAATTGTAATTGCTTAGAAATGGCAAGTAAACTGAAATTATTGTACTTGAGATGGACTTGTATTTTGTATCTGTTAATTATTTATGACAGATTTATTAACCAAATTTTATAATATCTTTATGAAATATACATTTCTTTTTTCGTCAACTTAATATATGACTGTTATTTTTACATTTCACTATTCTTAAATTGTAATCCCATAAGATATTTAATCATGGCTAACTTTATTTAAACTATATTTCGTTTTAAGACTTTTTTCGTTTAAGCAAAATTTAATCGTATCTTAAATTAGTTTGTAGTAAATTTTGTATATATTTTTATATCAATTAATATTTTAAATAAAATTTTTAAAGAAAACAGTATTTTGTAGCAGTGAGATTCAAAGTATTTGTGATTGGGCTAACATGTATGGTCTGCATTAAATTTCTTCTTTATAAACTTTTAGTGTTTCTACAATCTTAATGCTATAATTCCATTAATCGCCACAATTAATGGTATAAGGGAAACGACGACTGTCCCACAGCACGACTAATCCGTCGACAAAAATTCGTCGCGGAAAATTGTCGACTGAAACGCAGTAAGGACGAGAGCTAGATGAGCTTTTAACTACATTTTAAATTACAAAATAAATATAAAAAAATAATGGATCCTGGTAAATTATAAACATGAAGTTTCTATACATCAGCGTACAGCCTATAAACTTTGCTATGAAAGGCATTGGCTCTCACGGAATCAGTTTTTCCCAAAAAAAAGCAAAAATCCGAAAAAAGTAACGTAAGACAAAATTAAAATTAAATATTTTTAAATTACAATTTGCTTCCAATGATAGCTGAGTTAAAAAAGAAAAAAAATATATCATAAAGAATAAAACGAGTAAAGTTACAGTGAGGAAAACTTCGGTCTAACCTAACAGCGAAAATTATAGATAATGTAAAAAATATGAGAAGATTCGAATTCAATTTACATCATAAATTTGAAAACGCTGATAACCTGTGTAGCGGCACAGTAAATGCATGAATTCCATTCTGCTTGTGGTATAAAAACTATCGCAACGATAAAAACAAATTTTTCTTTATTGAATTCAAAGCTTTAAAAATTAAATTCAGCGAATAATTTTCGCTTAGTTAAAGATTTTTAATATCTCAGAATTTCAGTCCCGAACTCTTGACTTGGACTTACAATATTGATGTATCAACAGTAAATAAAAGTTCTTACGATAATGGAGCTTGCGCCATGGAGTATTTGTTGCCCAGCCTAAACAGCAACGAAACAGTTTTGCTGACCGATTTGCAATATCAAATAGAGCTAAAATAGTAGCTTTATTTACTAAAACAATTAAAAATATGCTTCGTTTCAGAACTATCGCAAAAATCGTTAGGCAATGATTGTCTATTTTTCGTAGACAAAAATGCGTTTTATTTTCGACGCCGACCATTCGTTTCGAAAACTTTTTCGTTAGCCCTAGTTCTGTTTATGCCATAAAGTGTTCAAAATATAGGGTGTCTCCATAAGAGTACACTATATAAATTTCAAGGCATTTTAAATAGTGTATTCTTATTGAAGTCGCCTTTATAATATTTATTAGCTGTCTTCAAAAATGAAGCGAAACACAAAAGAAGCCCGTGTCAGCATTGTGAAAGTCCACAACATAACTGAGCTGAGACTGCTCGCAGACTTAGAATTTTCGGTCGAAGAGGTCTTGTTAATGTGTCAACAATTCCAAGAGCTGCCAAAAAAATTTTAGGAAACTTGATAAGTCTCTTTTGTGCCGACTACCCGATCAGTCGTTTGCTCCATGATTGCAGTAAACTGGAGTGCCGCAAAAACCCCGACAACCTCAGATCGGCTGCCACTAGAATGAAATTCGATCATGATAGCGGAATTGCAGCGGTCTCATCTGGGTGGACGATATTTGGTTTCAGCAGCACCGCCCATAAACCAATCGATTTATTTCACCCATGATTTCTACACTGTACTCTTAATGAGACACTATATAAATAACTCTTCTTTCGCTTACTCTTTTTGACACAATGTACAAACAATGTAATAAGAATATTTTACTTTTAATTTTTTATGTAAAAATCTAATGAAAAAAACTTGTGTAATAGTGTAAAAGGGGCTTAATCTGTTATTGAATTGATTGCAAAAGTAAGAAGTTTTGGAAACAGTGTAGAACATTCAAAACCAGTTGGAATGGAAATTGAGCCAATTAGTAGTTAGGTGAAGATGATAGTTAGAACTATATGCGGCCTACACATTGCTATTGGCTTATTTATATAATTTTTTTATATGAAGAATCGTCACGTATAATGCAGTCCAACTTATTGTTTGAGTTATAAGACCCAACTCTGAGCAGCAGATCTCACAATCTCTTTCACATTTATATTATTATTGATGTGGTAGATCTCGATAAATATAACTACTATGACATGTGCAGGCAAAGAAAGAGAACACAATATGATCTACAACAATATATTGTTGCGTGCAAACATATAATGGTTATTTGGAAACATTTTATAATTCAATTTAGTTGCGACAAAAAAGTTATTGTTTATACTTATTCATTGAATGATTTCCATCACAAAATTTGAAACATGGTAGGGTGGGAAAATCCTAAACTTTTAGCCACAAGCAAAGTATTCTAAGTATACAAAAATAATATAATAACTCTTGCCATAATATGTTCTTAATAGACATAATATGTCAATTTCTTGCTGTTTTTAATAAAAGTATATGGGCGATGTGACTTAAATCGTTAGCGTGTTGAATAATAAGAATTCGATGACTTTAGTCACATGTGTTCGTACCTACACCACCGCCAATCAGTAACATATTTTATTTTGCTTTTATATAATTCTAAGAACACTATATTATTATTATTTCTATCTACAATAAAAATTTGAGTTTTGCAACCATATAATTCTATGAGAATATGTTGCTTATATATTATGGTTACCTCAACCATGCTTTTCATTTGCATGTGCGTATCGCCTAATATGAGCGTCTACAGAATGTCGATACATTTGCTGTAATATCTCTCATGATCATCACACATTTTACATTAGTCTCCTACTCAATCTTAACCCGAAGTGAAAGTTTAAAGGAGCAGTAGTTTACACACGCCTTCTAAGTTCAGCGTAAGACACGCCTCAACTACTTTATGGTAATGTTTTCAAATTTAACGGTTATGATTATTTCGCTTTTATTAAATAGTCAAAATAAAACAATAACTGAAATTAAAGATGGTCTTCATTTCATTACAAGTAAATTTTTGGATTTACTAACCAGATGTTAGGCCTAAAAAATAATTGAAAAAAAATCTCAAATATAAAATAACTTACATATCTAAATTTTAATTAAAAATACGTTGAACAAACATATTTCTAAAAACTGCACAATGGCCTGTCATTTTTCTAAAAGAAAACAATAAATCTAAAAAATACGTTACATATCTAAACAAAAAAAATTAAATAGAAACTATTTTTTTTCAGGCGATTAACAACTGAAATACGTTATTTTTCCCTAAGCCAAAAAAAAAAATGCGCCAAAATATAACAACAGCTTCCTGAAACCTAAGATTTCTTAAGATTTATAAAAGCAATACAAGAAATTTGTTTAAAAAAATGGCATAAATTCTAAAACTTCTAAATAGAGAAAAAACTGCTTTAAGATGCGGTATATAAAACAGTTACACTCATACATACAGACATTCACCTATATAATCAGCACCCAATACTATCATATACAACTGAACACAGAAAAAAAAACGTTTTTATTGTTATGCAAATTTCTAACAACAAATAAGGAACGAAATCCTGTTACTCAACAAATGACAAAGATCAAATAACGTTTAGAAAAATCACAGCAAAAAAAAAACACAAACGAAAAAAGGACGTTAAGGCGGAGTTCGTTTGAGAGAAAGAAAAAGAGAGAGGGAAGAAGAGAGAGAGAGCCGAGCAATTTGTTATGCAACTATGAAAATACCAAAACAAAAAGGATCTCAAGAGAATATTTTTTATTATTTTCATTACAAAATTCCAATTGGAAAGTATTTTGTTTTGTTTGAACAAAAAAACACCCTTTTTTAAACTTGTGTATCCCAAAACTTTTTAACCCTTCTCTTTGATTTCTGTTGATTTTTTTTCTCCTTAGGATGCATACGATGCTGTTTATGTGGCAGCTTGATTTTTGCATTGCGTTTGTAGTAGCGTTGCCTGTCTGCGTATGTGTGTTCAACAAAACTTAAAGATCGCCCTGTTTCTTCCCTTAAACATGACAATTTAACTAAAGCCAAAAGAAAAAAACATAAAAAAAGAAGATCGACAAGATTGTTTTTGCTTCCTTCCTTTTAGTTGGTTTGTGTTCTTGGCTGGATATTTGGCGTGGTACTTTTTTCTTCCTTACACTTTTATTTTAAGCAGCAAGCGTCGTGCAAGGGTTACGACAATGTCCACCTAAACAACAACTCAACAGAACATTGTCTGGTGTCAACAAGACAACATCGAAATTTCTTAAAAACTAATTTACGCTTAGCGTGCCTGCCACTCGAACACACAAGAACTTAATTAATAAATGAAGCAAAAAGAAAAAATACGTAACTTCTGACTTATGTGAACTTTGGCAAAGAAATTAAACGTGCTTGAAAAAATTAGGCATTTTTCTACGATAAATTAAATTTAAAAAAAAAAACTAAAAAAGATTCTTAATAATTATTTAGTTATATTTTAGTTTTATTTTGTGAAATTGTTTTGTAGTTCAGTTAGAGTTGCATGGGTTTGATTTAGTCGTTGTGTTAGTTGTTATATATTTTTGTTTTGTGTTGGTAATTTTTTTTAAATAAATATGATGGAATCTTCGACCGGAAATGCTCAGTGTTTAACAACAGCCACCACATCCGCTCCTAATACAAATTCTGCCACAGCATCGCCATCTATTTCAACCACATCTTTAACATCCTCCATATCACTTTCAATAACAGCTTCAAATTTGCAAAGCACAACAGCGACCGTTAGTGCTTCGCCGGCTTCGATTAGCAGCACCAGCAATTTGACCGCTACAGGAAATTTGCCCTCCACCACATCTGCTGCGGCTGCTTTAGTGGCCTCTCATCAGCATCATCAACACCACCATCAACCGCCTCACACACCTTTATTGCAAATTCTACCCTTGGATGCGGGCATTAAACATGATGACAGCAATAATCTGTCCTTAGCCAGTGGCTTATCTGAAGGTCAACGTTCGTTGTCGGCTGCGCCGTCGGCTTCTTCAAGTCCAATCTTAAGTCCACCTGGCAAAATATTTGGAAGGAATGCCAATGGTACAAGTAAGTCGTAATTTATTTTAAATAATTAAACTGAGTGAATTAAAAGTTTGCCAGACTGGCATTGGAAAATATTTTGAAACGTTAAAAAACGGAAGCTGTCTTCAACAAGTTTTTTTGTTATGAAACCAAAATATAATTTATTTTGAGCTTCAATCAGTTTCTGAGGTTAAATTTTTTATCAATTTAACATGTCGAAACTAATAGAAATAAAATGCCGATTAAAAAATTAACTTCCCTTGTGCAAAGAAAAATCAGGATTAATGTAATCATAATCTAAGAGCAACATATTATGATTGAACTATGTATATTATTGTAAACAAATCACATTATTATTGTATCCTTCGTCGGTATAACTCTATAGTGCGAAATTGTCGGCGAAGTGAAGGAATTAATAAAATAGCTATACTAACTTCCAGCATGGCGCCTACCTGACGCCAGAGGCGCTGTAAGACTCTTCTAACCATAAACATGCCCGCACAATTGCAGTATTTTACACACCGAAACCTTTCTTTTTGCGGTGGCTGTGGCGACTGCAGCCATCGAACGCTTAGTAGTCAACGCGTTAAGCAATTAAGCCGTAGCAGCCTCGCTCTTATTTTTATTAAACAGCAAAAGAATTTGAAATATTATGTCTATATTTTATGATTAGAAATATTTTATTTTTTTAAAGTTGAAACACGTTGTTTGTGGTTGGAATTTTTGTAAAAATTTCATTCTTCCACCCAACAATATTGCAAATTTTGTCGATGGAGATCATTTACTGTTTGAGTGTACACAATGTTTCCAAATAACCATTATTTGTTTGCCACAACAATACCTTGTTATAGTGAACATAATATGGTTGCCGTGACTATACGACAATCATGTTTTTTTCTTTGCGTGCAGGAAGTGGAAAATTTAAAAAGAGCATTTAAAAAAAGCTATATTTTTACTCTCCCCATGTAAAGACTATTTTCACTTCAACGTCACTGATGTCAACCACAAAATACAAATAATGTCTTCGGTCAAATAAACTTCATCTAGGGTAAAAATGCTAATACACCGTTTGAAAAAAATCAGATCCACTAGCAATAGACTTCATAGCAAGATTTAAAAATGTTTTCCTTTACATGATATTTTCTAAAATAAAAAACAAATTGTAGGAAGGTTGCTACTTATGTTGTGAGCCTTGGCAGTATCAGCATTCGTTGGTTGCTTGCACTAGACAACTTTAAAATTTTGACCACAACAGTCCTCAGGTGTTTTTTTCTTTGATCAATTTTTGTGCTGAAAAATCGGAACTAACACTTGCAAAATTTTCCTGCAAATATTTATATTTATTTTCGAAGTGAATCGCAAAATAAGCTTCGAATTTTAAGTGATAAAGCCCTTTCCAAGCGTAAAAGGCAGAAGATACACTATTTTTTGTTTCCCGACGAATTTCCAAAACTTCGTCCCCAATCAGTGTTACTCTCACAACACCCATTGATACTGAAGAAAATCATATCATGCTTGATCGTGTTATGATACATAGTATGCACACCTTGATTAAATGAAAAGATTAAGCTTTTAGAACATTTCTAAGAAATGTTGAGAGCCATGCGACTCTCAAATATCCATCCGTATTTTAATAACACCCATAACATACTGTTTTCGCACAGACATACTATCTCATTTTATTTGAATTTTTGACAAGTCGTTTTATTAAATATAATGGTGTTAAGGGGCCTTAAACAGCTGTTGCCTGTATAGAATGTTTTATAATAAAACAAATCCATTAAAAGTTATTCACGGTCATAGCACTATGAAATAAATGATGCTATGTTTTACAAAAAAAAAATGTTTGCATGTGGCAACGCTGACATCAAGTTACTTGTCCCCTTTTATAATACAAAAATTCAATGATAGGCAAACGAAGTTTGTGTACACGATTGTTTGCACTTTTTTAAATTTTCAGCTTGATGCTTCATATCATTTTTCTCGCATCACTCTTATTTAAGTATTGCTGGGAACACAACTGGGACGAACGACGAATTTCGTCCAGGGCGACGTATACGTCGGTAAAAATTCGCTGTGTAAATTCGTCGTATGAAGCACTATAACGACGAAAAAATAACAACTGTTATCTATATATATGTAGATAGGGTGACCATATAAAAAATAATAGTTAAAAAATTAAACACTAACAAAAACACAGCCAAAAAGTAATATTATAGTTAACTACTATTTTGTAAACTTATTTTAAATACTATAAAACAAAATTAAATTATTATTAAGAAAAAAACTTTATACTTGGAAACTAAAACCAAACATGGCCACATTGTACTATTTTGTTCGTCGTATGCCGGCGAAAAAATTGAAATAAATCTAATTCAAAGTTCGCGGGTATGACGAATTTCGACCGACCTCATCATTGTGTGCATTTTGGTATATACAAATGTGTTCTATTTTTGCGACGAATAATTCGTCGTTCGTCCCAGTTGTGTTCCCAGCATATTGTTGGCTGTGTATTATGTAAACGGTATGGGCAAGTTCAAAAGAGAATTCAAAAAATCGTCGTCATTCAATTTCTCTAATGTGAACTCTGACTTATGGCAATTAATTTCAAATAATACACTACCATACGTTTGCTAAATGTGTTCGAAGAAATAAGAAATTGCAACTCCAAAGACAAGCGAACTCTCATATATCAGCTGTGGCTATTTACTTTCTGAGGACACACAATAATGAGCTAGGTCTTGACTCGGCATCACAGATTAATTGTGAATGTGACTTCTCAATCCAGGCCTTCCTTTTAGGTGTTTAATATTATCTTTAATAATTTATTGTACAACTTAGGAAGTTACGAATAGAGTTACCAGAGGGCAGGTGAGCAATTCCTTAACACAATACACTATGTTTTTCGCCCCCTGGTGTATGTTTGACTTTGGTGTATTCAAAAACCATGTATTGGAGGAGTCTCGAAGTAATCCGAATGTGTACATTTCGATCTTAAACGAAAATCGTATGAACAGCCGTCAGCGTAAAGCATTTCAAATATTTAATCAACCTCAAGTCAAGTTAAATTCTTTATTAAGATATTATGGTTTTATTGGTGATTTGAAAAACCATGTGATTGATTATTTTAAAGAAGGTTTTGCCCGCTGCGACTATAACAACTCACCAAATTTAAGAAATAGAATTCGAGAATTTTCGATCTCTTACTAATCTTTCTTTATTTTGTTTCTAAGTACAATTAAAGTAAAAGAAATATTTCACACAAAAATCTTGATCTTACTCCGCTATTGTCTACTAAATATACATGCTCTATATTTTTTTAAATGTCACATTAATTTAATCTTAAAAAATTGTCTTTCTTAGAAAAAAGTTTTTTATTTCAAAATGCATTATTTTCATTCAATTCTATTTGTTCTATCATTTTCTCACCCAGTTCTAAAAATCAAATAGAGTTCGTTACAAATTATAACAAGTTGGTTTTAATAAATTATTTCCCCTTTTTCAATCATTAAAAAGTTTTATTTCAATGCCTTTTAAGGCTTCACAAAAAATATGGCTGTCGGCTTTCGAAGATTTCAAGGTCTCCCTGTTTCTTTTGATAATAACTGCAATAAACCGTTACTCTGGGCTTCATACTCGTATAAATAAGCTTATTGTTCTATTAAACGTTATATGAAATTTAAAATTTTCTAATTTACAACAAAACTTTAACTAAAACTCGGGGGTAACAAATATCTTTAAAGAAATCTTATATTCACGCACCCTTAAAACATCATTTGAAATTTAACCAATCACGTATATTATAAAGAAAACAATAGAAACCAACTCCTGTAGAACAACTATTAAGATTTCACAAAAAAAAATGAATAGACACACTTAGAGTTTATAGGCCGTAACATGACAAAAGCATTAAGAATTCACCCTTAAGAAAAAAACTACCCTCCAGATAAAATTGTAGATCTTAGGTACGAATTTTTAGAAGTGAGTGCAAAAGCCTTTTTTGAGGAAACAAATTTGAGTTTTTTTTTCAAATTTTATTTGAGTGGAATTAGGCTTAAGAAATAATTAAACAAAATCTCAGCGTTGCTTAGGTTTACAGAAAGCAGATTTTAAATGACTCATTTCAATTTGAAGTTAAAGAAAATTTTTTGAGGTTAAAGGTAATTCTATTTTGTTGTAATAAAGGAACGATTTTATTGCAAAACTTGTATATTGAAGTTGTGTGCTAAGCTATCCAGGAAACTTTTTAAAGCCGCTGAAGTTACCTATAATTTTATAATCCCTATTTTTTCTTATAAAAGTATCAGCTTTTGTATCTGAAATCTAGCTCCAAAGAACGAAAGAAATAATTTATTTTTGTAAATAATTGCTCAATTTATAAATGTCTTGTATTGTGTTATCGATTGTATTTCTGTACTGGGACTGTGTTATTTGTTTGATTAGTTTGTTTTGAAAGAAGTGAAACATTCTCAATTTTTAAGTATAATTATAAAACCACTAATTATTTATCATCTGCTCTCTAACTAATGACATTTGAGTGTAATGTGTAATAATTTTTTTTAAGCTTTCTACTTAAAGTAATTTACAATAAATATACAAATCTTAGTTCTAAAATGTTATGTATATATTACCAATGTAACGACTAATTTATTGTATTTAAATCTTAATAAACCATCTACTATTGGGTAGAGCAAGCCGCCTCGCCAGGTTCAACGCGTCAGTACGGGATGTACGACTAGTTTGTTTACGTATTTGGACGTGCATGTTTTTGCTTCTTCCTTGATAGTGGGAACTTTTAAATCTCTATGGATGTTTTCATTTCTTATATACCAGAGGGCGCAGACGGTGAATCTTTAAGTCCAAACTGTCTTCTTTGTATCTTCTAGATGTTTGATGCACAAGCAGTACTGCCACAGCTGAATAACATACGATCATAATGATTTTATAACCGATTTGTATAAAAAGACTTTGGATTCCAAAGGCAAGGTTGAATTAGGTCCTACTAACCAGTGTAGTTGATTTGTTCTAAGTTAGACGTCTATCTAGGTAGATACCCAAATATTTAAAGTGTGGTTCCGCTGGAACAGTGATATTTGTTATTGTTATTGGTGGACAATTTTGCCTTCTGAGGGAAAACGTTACATGAGCAAATTTCGATGGATTTATCTTTAACCTCCACTCTTTTAGTCAGTCCTCTAGCTCATGAATATGGGACTAAAGATGGTTAGATGCAACCTTCGGATCTTTCCGCTTCGACTGCTAACATTGACATATATGTATTTGGGATTGTTGGCATATCCGCTGTATATATAAGATATACCAGCTTGAGGGCCTTCTGCCGAGATTTTATCTTAAACGTTCTATCTGTCAAATAGCTCTGATAAAGCTTGTAAGACGTTTCAAGAAAAATTTGAGTTATTTTAGTGATTAGCCCATCCTGCCAGACTTTATCGAACCCATGGGAAACATCGTTAAATAAAACTGAAGTATTGCTTATTTTCAAATGCCGATCCAATAGCGGTAATGATTCTGCGGACTTGCTCAATACCACTAGGCCTCGGTCGCAAAACCAAAGTGATGGAATGCGATAATGTTTTGGGTATTAAATAATAGCCATAAATAGCCATTAGCAATACAATAAAATTGACTATTCACAAACAAATAATCCAAAAGTTTATTTTAATATACAATATTACACGCCGTTTGCAAATTACGCAATTAAATCATTAAAATTTTCTGCTGTCTCCTAATAATAATTTGAATCATGATATTTAAAATGAAAACATTTGTAGTCTTCAATCCCTAATAACAGACACTTGCTTTCTTGGATATTCTCTTAACCTATGATTGAAGGAGTGAAGTATGCAATACAAGAAAGAGAAGTATGTAAAAAATATAAACAAAACATTTTTGTTTGCTCAAAAGATTTTACAAATTTTTACTGGACTTTACTGGACCGCAGTTGTTTACCTTAAAGCTAGGCAATGGAAGTACAACCTAAGAGAGTAAATTAACAGTTCAGTTACTGAGTATCTAGATGTTTTTACTATATAAATTTTCGCTAGTAAAATACAGTAAAATGGAACCTTTGCAGACGTAGAATATCGACTGCAGTTTAGAATTAAAGGATTTTAGAAAAGAAAAGCAAATTTTGTATTTAAAGTGTTTAAAGGACTTGAGTACAAAAAAATTTTATTTGCTTACATTTTTTAGCAATCAGCCTACTAGATTTTACATATTTTGCGTTCGTGTATTTTTTGGTACAAAAGTATTTTCTAATAAAAAGTTTTGCGAAATATCAAGTAAATTCACTGGACTTTACTGGAAAAGTAAACGAACTTCTTTTTGCATACAATATTGCCTCACTGCAAGAAGATGTTAAGTTACATAAAAATACACCAACATTGTATAAAACTAATAATTTAAGAGCACCATAACGTTTGAAGCTCGAAGTTTCGATCTAAATGTAAAAGTTTTTATAATTTTTATTGACTACTTACAATTTTTTATTGATCACATACTTAAAAATTTCGACGTGTTGAGATTTTTCTCAAGTTCGCTGACAAATAGGGACAGCGTTCTAGTATGCAGTTGCTGCTTAGTATTTTAAAAGTTCTTTAACTAGACCACCGCAAATTTAAATAGACTTTTAATAGCAACTTTGGTTATAATTAAAAAATAATAATCTAGAACTAAGATTTGTAAACTTGTTGGAAATTTCATTTATAAGGTTTCAGTAAAAACGGTAGTTCTAAATTCCTGAGGAGCTATCTTAAGTAAAGAGCGAAATGTTCATAGAGACTCGCTTATCTCCTTATCCCAACAAATAAATAGGATATTTATAATAAAAAGAAATAAATTTTTATAATAAAATAATTTTGGAAATAAAAAGAACAAAATACCAAAATCTCATTTTAATAACTATAATATGTTTACCAAAAGCCTAAATTGTTGCCGAGACAATAATTATGTTGTAATGACTATGATATCTCTCCGTGTATTTATAGAAAATTAATTAAACGAACTTTAAGGGTTCTCATTGGTATATTCTACTAAATATGAGATGTAGACCTTGTTTTTTACGTTAGGTATCACGACCGCTGATCAAGTGTCACTTGTTTTTGGCAGAAGTATGCATTTTAGCAACAAAGTTACACACATTTATTTTAAAGACTGTAGATGTTAGAGTTCTCTAGATACCCGATATTAATATTTAGTTTCCATGGAAGGAGCGCCGATTACAGTTAAGATACCGTCAATTTCCATTTTAATATCACAGTATTTTAGACTCCAACTATTACAGTTTTCCAAATATGCCATAATAATAAGCATTAACCTCGTTTTGGGCTTGAATTAAAACAGCACCCTTCAAATTTCGAATTTTTTTATGTTTTTCTCTAATATAGATTTTTGTAAATGTTATATGTAGGAAACAAAATTCTACTCACCACTTACGAGTAAAATTGCCCTAGTTTTCGCGAAAGACTTAGCCGATGGAGGTTTCCATGGAAGGAAGGTGAATATTTCTTAAAATCAGTTCAGCTGCATAGCCTATTATAGTTTCTACTACCAGAAACTTGTCTTTTAATTTTCTGTAAAGAAGTGTTACACTCAGATCATTAATTCCTAGTTATTTGGAATAATTGTGCTAGTTTTGGAAAATGATAGATGATAGACTTTGGAAAATGATAGACTAGAGAAGGCAGTAAGTGAAGTAGAGAGAACACAAAGCTTAAGTGCTTAATAACAACTCTGCAAAGGCGCGTTGTGTTTATTTTTAGAACAGTAATGCAGCGCCTCTGGTTGTACGCGCATTACTTGAATCTAGTATAGTAAAATTAAAACTTTACTTCGCTGACGATTTGCATGAACAAAGTCAATCTCAAGCTTATAAATATAAAGATTGGGAGTCGGACAGAGAAATATAATGAAAAAGACAAATTACAACTTGCGGAAAGGAAAGCGCGTTAAATGCCAAATTTCAGCTAAATGCAATGAAATATGTAAAATAAGGTAACATTTTGGCCGATTTTTCAATATAAATAATATTAGACTATCTTTATTTTTTCGAGGAAGAGACTTATAAGGAAAGCACGAAACAAGTGTAACTTTTTAAGGCCAGAATCTTATTCGAAGCGCAGAAATCAAAGTTATGTTTCGTAATATTTAGGATCAAAAAAATATGATGGCTTGAAAAAATATTGGCGTTCAAAACCATTTTTCCACCTTTAAATTTTTTGTATAACATTCTCTTATCAAATAAAAACTTGAACATTTTTATGACCACAATTTTTTTGATCCAAGATCATTTAAAAAGATATGTATCATTTAACTCAATTTTAATTTTTTGCGTGCAATTTTTGCTTTCAAAAGTTTATACATTCCAAAGCATTTCTTTCAAACTGTCTCTTCTCTTGCTTAAGTTTTTTCCAGCAATTTTTTTAATGTCATACCACCCCAACTAAACGCAGCCATGCAAGCAAAAACAGTTTGCAACAAGTAGTTGTTGGCTGCAGCCATTAGCACCATCACACAACAGCAAAGAAAGGATACATTTTAGCGCGCACACACACACACAGGCTGTGGTTAGTTTTTCTGGACTTGTTCGATAAGGTTTGTTTGTTGTTTCTCAATTGCTCTCTACAGGTTCCAAAGGAATTTTGATCGAAAAGAATTTGGTCATTTAAGAAAAACATTTTCTTTTTTAATTTATCATTTGTGGTCTCAAAAAAACCACAAAGAGTAACAGCAGCCTTATCGACAGCAGCAATGAAAAATGACACAAACGACATAAACATGCGTATATGAGAAAATAGCTGTTGCCTGAATGTTGTAAAAAAAGCGCTGAGCGTTTTTTTTTTCTTTTCCTTGCTGCTAATAATGTTTTTGTTGCTGTTGTAGGAATGGTTGGCAATAATCAATTGTTTTAAATGACCAATCGCTGTGGTAATTCTTTTTTGTTTTTTTTTTTGTTGTTGTTACCACATTTAATATTACACATGCAGAGCAAAGGAGAGTCAGTCATCAGCACCATGGCCACAAAAGACAGACAGAATCTCCAATAAAACAATGTTTTAACATACATAATGTTGACTATCTTTAGTATAACAATGTTGTTGTTGTTATTGGAGTTTGTTTGTATTTTTTCTTTGCGTTAACTTACACAATTTGTTTTTTATACTCACTTGTTTTTTTTAAGTTTGTTTTAAATGTTGGCGGGTACTTAGGCATGTGGCGTCGTATGTCATTATAAATACTGATATTTTCAGTTGTTGTTGTTGTTAACGTTAGTTCAGTATTAAGCAGGGAGTTAAAGGAGTAAGAAAATTAAAGTCAAATTGCAAATGTCTTTTGCAATTTAAAATTCTTTTTCACTTCATTACTTTAAAATTGTAGATTTTATATAATTGCCAAACGTTTGCTCTATAAAATATACAATTCTTTTATCAACTGCAACACTTTTTCATTAATCCAACACATTTTTTGTAATATTTTTATGTAAATAAACATTATTAGCAAATATTTAAGCTTCCTTAGCAATTACTGTAACTTTATAACGCTTTCTCTACTTATGAACTACAGTTCT
Organism: Phania funesta; assembly: GCA_963932375.1. Classification (NCBI taxonomy): domain Eukaryota; kingdom Metazoa; phylum Arthropoda; class Insecta; order Diptera; family Tachinidae; genus Phania; species Phania funesta. The sequence continues at coordinate 75,015,082 of OZ010656.1, forward strand.
TGTTTATTAATGAACAGCTGTTTCCTAGTTGCGCTTTAAAGCAGGTATGGGAAGTTGACATGGGAATTGGTACGTTATTGTAAAAGGTATAATTTTTGTATAAAACTACAATTCACATTTAATTATTTTAATTCGATTTTAAAACTAACTTGTTCAATAATATATGTATATGTATATACATATGCGACACGTATGTAAGAACTAAAGGCCTATTTTGCATTTATAAAAAAATGTGGAAACAGAAATTAAGGGTATAAATTTTACATTTAATATCAGACTATATAAAGCTTATAACAATTGTTTTATGCGTATATCTAAGAATTTATTTTTTGGCACTTATTATAAGTAGGGGGTTTGGTACGTACTCGTGCGTCCTTTTCGCGAGCGAGAAAATTCCCTTTGCGATCGAAAATCCCTGTACCCACGAAATTCTACCGAAAACATAAGTGAAATTAATATTAATTTAAAAAAGTTCCGTTTTATTTCTGATTTTTGTTTTTCAGAAGTTTTCAACTAAAGTACATTACTATCCAAGTATATCTCGATATTTCGAACCGTTGGATAATAAAAACAATATGCACATATTGAAGGACTTCAAAATTGCAATAAACGACAGAGCATCAGAAGAATGTTCCCTATTAAATTATTGCCCTTCAGCATTGTCACGTAGAATGTATGACGTTGCGTGTACACTTAATGAAACAATAATTTTTCTGACATATTGTGCGTTCCAAAATAAAGAACAACACATTGATGAAATTATCCTTAGAGTCTCCGTGAACGAGTCTCACTTTTTATTGACACGTAATGGTCCTGCCTTCCTTTTAGGTGGGTCTGGTAAGCCTATAAGTTCGCACGCCCACTACTTATAAAATATAAAGGCCCGTAATTTATATATTACACTTAATTTTGTATCTCTTAATTTAATGTTAATAAAGCCGGTACATGCAAAAACGGTAGGATTTTGTAACGCACAGCCAACTTACGTACATCTCAGATTGGGTAGTTCTGTGAAATAACTTCTTTAAAATATACCTCTATCACATGAAAATGTAAAAACTCGTAAAAATGAACAAACAATTTCGTTTTTTGTTAAATGAAATAAAACGAAATTTAAGCTTTGATTTTTCCACATTTCTTATTACAATGGCAGCACTAAATCGGGGAATTATCTGTAATTAAAATACAAATTAGCCTAATATGGCGGCAGCGCAAAATGTGGTCGTGTAGCTGTAATGGCCTCAAAATAATCGTCTTCATATAAATGTGTGTATATTAATTTCGACATATTGTAATCGATAACCTGCTGTCGTACGTTTAATTAATACATTAAAACTTGTGATTTAGTTAATATAAGTTTGTTTATAATTAAACTTTTAAACCTTTTTCAATCAAAACAACAGATAATTTAGAAATAGGATTTTTTTAACTCATACTGTTACAATTTTTAGGAACTAGTTATACCTAAAAATTATTTTTACTTTGCACTCAGTAGGAAATAAAAATCACAATTTTCCATGCCTGCCAAGCACAAAACAGCAGTGTTACCAAATTTGAAAAGCGCCATTACAGTTTAAATTTCTTTATTTCGAACATCTCAACATTTCTGCCTTACGTTCCTTCAAAACTCTGATGATGTTTAACTTATCAAGTGTTTAAGACGCTGATTCTATAGTGTTTATAGTTTTTTGCGTATTTATACTTTTTTTTACTGTGTAGCTTTCTATATTGGGGCCTACTAAGTTTATTTACGCTCATTTTCACATTTTAACTCAAGTAACAGCAGCCATTGCCTCAACCAACAACAAACAGAAAAAAATACAGCATATTTAGTAAATGACAATGTTTGCCACAAAAGAGCAAACATTAAATAGTTGTTGTTGCAAGTATTATAAAATAATCAAGGTATAAAAAACAAATACGAAAAAAAATCTTACGATATAGTAAATTTTAATGAAACCAATAATCATGAACATCATCATGCTAAAGAAAAAGTGAATAAAAAATTTAAAGCAAAAGCTATTCTTGCTCGTATGTATAAACTTTTTTGACGCTTGTTGGCTGCAGTGTTCTGATTTTTTTTCCATTTTTCTTAAGATCATTTTGGTTTTTATTATAAAAAATTATTTAAGTATTGAAATCACGTATCATTTATTTATTGCTGCAAAAATACATTCAGGTTATTTTTTTTTTTTTTGCAAAACAATTCATTTCTTCACTCGGTAAGAGAAAAATTGCCACAAGAAAAAAAATCTCACAAACTCGAAAATATTTAGAGGGTTGTTAGTTTTTATGGCTGGTTGTTAAAGGCATTTGGTGTTCCTTGTCAGAAAGGTGCCAGTGTAATAAAATCTTCTCTATTCCTTCTCATATTCTCTTATGGCTTCCAATTGGTTTACAGATTTTAAGGTCCTTAATTAAAAAGAAAAAAAATTTTATTTAAAATTATTAAAAGTACATACATTTTCTCGTTTTTTAATTATTAAGTTTAGTTTTTCTGAAATTTGTATTATTTCAAAGCACCAAGTGCTTCTCAGTGGTGCGAAATATTTTTAATACAGCCCTGGCAACGTTTACACCCTATTGATTTGATATTCCGACAGGGTGGTTTGATGTAGATTTTTGGAACGAATTTCCATCCTATCTTGTCAAGTTTGGTTTGGAGACAAACCGGTTTTGGCTAATGTTCCATCTTTAAAGAAAAATGACACATAATGTGTAAAGGTTAAGATTTACTGTTGTAGCGATACTCATGCTAACCAACGGAGATAGTTCTAATGGTACTAAGGAACCTGTTGTTGTTCTACACTGTTGGCCGGTGCATTATACACTATCCGTTCTTAAGCCTAAAATGTAAATATAACGTCCACGGACACTACTATCCCTATTTCTCGGTGAGCAGCGCCAACAAAAAGTCTTAGAACAATTTGGTACTTTTGTATTGGTACTAAACTACATACATGTACAACTAATGGGGTTGTCCTTTCTAAAAAAATGTTTCCTTATAAATAGGTAGAACTTTTTTGAGATTGCCCAAACCCTCACAAGATGATGCACTTATTAAAATAACTAAATAACAAAAATAAGTAAATCATATTTCAACACAAAAATAAACACCTTGTTTGCAAAAAAAGTGTACTTGCTACAGTTGTAAAAAATAGTAGTATTTCACACTGAACTTTTAAGTTAAGTGGTAAATATGCTAAATATTCGCCACTTTATTTGTGCAACATAGTCAAGAAGGAATTTGCGTGTATTCGTAAGTTAAAAAGGTAACATTTTTGTCAGAAAAGAAAAAGTCTTAAATTAACTCTGATGATTCTAAATTTCACTAATTTCGAAAAATAGTTTTTTACCTCAACAAATAAAAAAACTGTATTTTGGGAACCTTTCAAAAACACGTTAAGGGTCTCTGTTGCGTTCAATTATTATGTTCACATATGCTTACACAAGTTTTGCTACACCACGACAGACAATAGCCTAGTCCAACTTAACAATTTTTTTTCCTTAAACCAAAACAAACAAAAAAGAAACTGAACTTAAACTCAACTAGAAATCTTCTCACCAAGGAAGCAGATAAAAAATAGACATTTAGAAGAGACCACCTAAGAACGACTACAACTTCGTGGAATCTTAAGAATTTGCGATATGAACAGAAAACTTTCTCACGCTATAAAATTTGAATAAACAATAAATTTTTTTATAAAAAATCTCCCAAAAAATAAAGTTTTAAGAAAAAAATTGAAAGTGATTAAAAAAAGAAACCTTCAATTGTATGAGCGTAACAAATGATGAACCATCAAAAAAAAAGATCACTATTCATAAAAAGTTGCTAAACCTCCCCTAAAGGAATATTGGGCTCACACACACACGCAGTTGACTCATAAAATTATTTTCCTGCGAAACGGACGTTGCTTGTGAATGAGCAGGATCAGTGCTCCTGTCCTTATGCAGATGAGTTTTTTGTGTTTGTGATTTTTTTCTTTTGTGTTTAAGGGTTGTGAGACGGCCAGTTTTTTTGTATTAAGGATTACAGTTTTTGTTGTTGTTGTAAATTAAATAAAAGGGTTAAGTTTTGTTTGAGCATGAAAAAGTCTGTTTAAAATATATCCTTTTTATTTTAAAATTTTATCTTTTTTCAGGTTTTTTTCACTTTTATTTTAGAATTTAACTAAAAAATAAAACCGGTTTTTAGTGATTTTATTATATTTTCGTTACAGTGGTGGCCACTTCCCGCCCCAGCAATGAGGCTGAAATACAATTATATCGCGTCTTACAGAGAGCCAGTTTGTTGGCATATTATGACACTCTGTTGGAAATGGGTGGTGATGATGTTCAGCAATTGTATGAAGCTGGCGAAGAAGAGTTTCTAGAGATAATGGCTTTAGTAGGCATGGCCTCGAAGCCGTTGCATGTAAGACGCTTACAAAAGGCGTTACATGAGTGGGCCTTAAATCCTTCACAATTTCACCAAAGTCTTTCTAGTACTTCTGGTAAGACTTACGATTTGGCTTTCGTTACAAAAAAGAAATAACATTTAGTACTTCTTTTCTCATTTTAGCTCAATTTGATACCCCCGCCAAGAGTGGGCCATTATTCAATATAGAACCCTCTGTTTCTACTGGTTCTGCTCGTCCCAAGTTTTCCACATTCAGTGCCGCACCCACATTCAATCCCACACCTCTAATTAATACCCATCCTCCAGCAACTACCGCTCATTTGTTAACGCAAATGTGCTCTTTACCTTCCCTGCCCACCCATAATCCGCCACACATTATACCTCCCTCGCAGCAAGCAATTAATCAAGAAAGATCTATTACTTTACCTGCTAATCCCGCCCTAACGGTTGTCTCCAATACTTCCCACCAAGTTACCTCAAGTTCCCCTCAACTGACCCCAGTATTAAGTGAAATGCAGGTAGCCCGCATTACTTTGGGCGCGGAGAAAATTGCCTCTCAGTTGCCCCAGCGTGAACCTCGCGCTCATACTTCGAAAAAACGCACCAGCCGCGAGTTGGAACAAGTCATAGCCATGAGTGAAAATGATCCGAGACGTATGGATGAAATACGTAAGTACTCCGCCATCTATGGCCGATTCGATTGCAAGCGTCGACCCGAAAAGCCTCTAACATTGCACGAGGTCTGTGTCAATGAGGCTGCCGCTCAACTGTGCCGTCTGGTACCCGCTCTTTTAACACGTCGTGATGAACTATTTCCCTTGGCTCGTCAAATCGTTAAAGATGCAGGTTTTGGTCATTCGGCTACTATAGCACGCTATGGTAATTTACTTACTCAAATGTCCCAAGCGCAAACTTCAAGCCCACAAACCCGCTCGTCAAACTCCATGTTGGATTGTGAATCTAGTGAGACGAATTTGACACCGTCGAAGAGGCAAAGACTGTCTTCGTCAGATGCTTCTTTAAATAATTCTGACAGTAATCGGGTAAGATCTACAAAGTCTGATCAGTAAAAAGAACAACAAAGCTTTTAAGCTTCATTTATATGCTTTTAAAATGGTAATGGCTTTTCACACATGTAAGAAAAATGTTTTCACTTTGCAGCATTTAGGAGTAAAATGATTTTTTTCAGCTGGTAAATTTTGTTCGTTGATAAAGCTTGTATTGAGAGCGCAAAAGACTCTAATTTAAAGCTTAGTTAACATGACATATATACATACATATGTTTTCAGGGTAATGGCTGTTAAGAGTTCAAGGTCAAAGTGGTGCTTTAAAATCTATTTGAAGATTTTTTAATTAATTCTTAAGTATCCGTAATTGACTTTATTTCAAATCTATCTTTTTACTTGTTTGAGCTTTTTCATAGTAGAACGTGCTTTATGAAGGAATTTGTTTTTTTTCTCATCGTTTAAATGAAATGTTATTAAAGCCGAAGGATTTAAAAACTCTTCGCTGTTGCAAAAATAACAGCTGAAGTGTTTTGATTGCAATCAGGGATGGACAGTTTAGTACTAATGTATTTACTAGAATATGTTTGGCATAAATAATAGAACACATACATTTTGTATTTTTTATTTACTCAAACGTTTTTAATACATAATATAAGTACTATATATGTATAACAATGCTATGACTGCGAACAACTAAAAAGGGGCCGTTTTTATAACTGTGCCGTTTTTATAACTGATTCAAATTCATTATTATTAATGCAAACCAAACGACAATAATTTTATTTAAAAATGTTGGAGAATATTTTTTAAAACTCGCAGTCTCAAATTATGGCGACTAAAATATTTCAGAATTACTTTTTTCAAATTGTTGTTTCTCGTGTGTTTTTATTATTATTTTTTATATACCGCGTTACTTATAACCCTTCAACAAAGATGTAAAGGGTGTATGTAGATATGTAAATTTTTTTTTAACGAATTTCCATTACCTCTTGTCAAGTGTGGTTTGAAAACAAGCCGGTTTCGGCTACGTGTCATCTTCAGTGTCATTTTTCGTTCCGTACCACCAACAGTAGCTAAATATGTTATGGATCCTAAAAGGTATGAGGGTTACTTTTACAATGTCCGTCTGTCTCAGCCCAACCTGTAATATACCTTTGGTAGAATTTTCATATATGAAATAAGCGTAATAAGTTCACAAGTTATTGGGAAAAAGTTTCTATATAATTTATATCTCTGTGTATGAAGTTCGCCTATAGAAACTACCTACCCAGGAGTTGCAGATAACTTTGAAATTTAAATATAGAAGGAAATTAACAAGACCAAAATTATAAGAAGTTTACAAAACTTCATTCTAATTTCAGGCCTCATTAAAACTTCAAACGTTTTCCAACAAATCAAAAAATTGCTATAAAAGAAAGTATATCGCTAAATTCATAAATTTCACCAAAATAATTTGAAATGTTACCAGAAAATCAAAATATTATGTAAGACCAAAAATTTATCCAACAACTCAAAATTTATCAAAATCGCAAATTCATCAAAAAAATTAAATTTTAGCCAAATAATCTAAAATTCACCACCAAATTTTAAAACTACTCAAAAACTTAAATTTTTTTCAAAACCGATATTAAAGTTCAAAATAATAAAACCTTGAAAATAACCAAAATTCGGTAATTTGCCCAAAATCAAAGATTCTCCACAAAGACGAAAAATTCAAAAAAAGGTTTAAATTTCGCCACAAATTTTAAATATTTCCAAAAATTAGAAAATTCGCTCAAAGTTATAAATTCACCAAATATTTAACAAAATTTTAAAAACTTGCCAAATTGAAGCCGAAGAATTATAAATAAATTATCCAAATATCAAATATGGAAAAACCAATTAGAGAGCCGAAATGCAAGAAGCATGCATGAACCGCGTGAAAGTTCTTGAAATAACACGGAAAAAAGTTAAAATATAATATAAAAATAGTAGTTCATACTTGGTTGAAGGGTATGAAAGACGCTACAAACCTGAATGTAGCACTCTTACTGGTTTTGATTTGGTCTCGCCAGAATTTCCTAATTATAATAAAAGAATTTACAAAATGATTTTAATAACACATAATATGCAGATACATCTCAATTTTAATAAAGTTGCATTTAAATAACATGAACCTGGTAAGCAGCTTATGAAAACGGCCCTTAGACCATATCGTGTTATGTCGCATCTGTATAAATAACTATATACTTTTAAGCTCAAAAGATTAATAAAATGTATAATTTATTAACTTCAATTTTCCATGTCTGGTTTTCCTAATGAATTTTAAGAGATTATAATAACACTATCGCTCTTTCCCACTAATTGTTTTTTTTTTGTAATTTGGTTATTCGCCAGGCATGGAAAATTGAATTGTTTACGGCATCTTTTTTTAGATTAAAATTGTACTTTTTGGAATTAAAAGTACCAGGGAATTAAATCGCTACCAAACAAACATTCGTACAAATAATTGAGGTTGTATATAGCGGTATTGTATTTTCAGTGAAATGAAGGGTGTACTTGACACCATGAATTATTTTATGTGCGTTGTTTTGTATAGAATCAGTTTATTTTCCAACACTTTATAACCTAACCTAAAAGAAAACAGGGAAGTAATTAAATTTGGTAACAAAATCTGAGACTGCTTTCTTATACGAATTAGAAAAATGTACGTGTTTTGTATATCCGGGCAAAATAGTATTTAAAAAAAAATACATTAGTACTGAAATGTCCATACCTGGTCGTCTGGTCAGTAAAAACGGAGCCATTGTTGCTTTAATCACACGTCATACAGGCAGCGCTGGAATATTTGGTATCAAATGGGAAGTGTTTTTTTTTTATATTGGGCATTTTAACGGCTTTATACTTACTGTATTAAAACTAATGTTGGAATACTTTTAAACAAAAATATTTCCATTAAACCTATGTAGTCGAACTCCTTAGATTCCAAACTAACTTTATTGCTGAAAACTCTAACTATTCGTTACAGTAGAGCTGATAACTAACATTGTACCTATTAAATACAAAAGTTGTTGTTTACTAACTTTCTAGTGTACATTTGTTCATTATTTTTGCTAGCATTTTTCTTTTATTATATTGTTCATTATTTTAAAAATGTTATTAGTTGTTGTAGCTTGTTGTTCCTAATTTTCTATTATTTTAAAACTTATTGTATTTGGCTTTTAACCTGTTGACAGTCTTTTTAAATAAATATCTAAATTTTTGCTATAAAAACCCCAAAACGAAACTGCTGCATATTTATTTCAAAGTTCTAAAATGAAAAATATAAAATCAGAAAAAACTCTCGAATTAATTTTGTATAAAAAAAACAAATTTTAAAGGATTCCTTGGAAGATCCACGCTACAATCTGTTTGCCATGTATCAGAAATTTGCAGCTAAACCACCATTCGATTTAGCCGATATAGCAAAATTTACGTAAGTATTTTCTATAACCATTACAAAAATATCTACTATAACTTCCATAAATTTCCTCACCTACCAACAGTTTAAACAAGCCTGCAGAATTTGAGGAACAAGATCAGGAGTCTCGCTTTTCTTTTAGCAATTCCAGCTCTTCCTCAATACCAGTGAGTATGTGTTTGAATTTTTAATATTTTCTCGAATTTTTAAAAATATATTAAAGTTAATTTAAAATATTTTGTAATAAATAAATACTTAGAATACTGGTGTGGAAGAGGAGGTTACTAATACTGCCATTGTTCTCGAGAAGTCTTTTATGAAATCCGATAGCACCAATAATAATTCATTGGATTTGTCTTCATCTTGCCAGAGTCCATTGGTAACTGATTCTAGTACACCTTCAAAGTTGGTTAGTCGACCATTATCAGGTGATGTGCAAGTTATATCAGCTGCTGGAAATCACATTATAGCCGTTGCAAATCCTGCCTTGGTAATGAGTCCAACTCTTCATGAGAGTCTGACGTTAAAGAGGGAAAACCACACACCCGATTAGCAGTAGCAGTATTTAAGGAGAATTAAGGTTGTTTTCCTAAACAGATTGTTTCAAAACAAAAAAGTGCAATAATTTAAATAATGTTGGAAAAATGTAATTTGTTAATTTATCCTATCGTATAATATGAAGTTGTTTTTAAGGCAAATGAAAATAAAATAAACTGTTTGTATCGGAGAGATAGAATGTGATTCAAATAGCTGCTGAAAATATGGCAGAAAATAGCAGTTCTTACGAAATTTAAACTACAATGGTGTAATATGTGATTTTTCTTGACTTAAGGCGTTTTCCTTTATGAAAAAAATGTTGTCGTATAAACAGGTTGTACTTTTTTCAAATTGGCCGAACCCTCAAGAAGTGAGGCACTTTTTGCGATTACAAATGGAATAACTTAACTTAATGAAATGTCAGTAGAAAATTAAATACATGAAATAAAACTTTTGTTTGTGTAACAAGGGAGTTAATACAGTTGTATAAAAGAGTAGTATTTCAACCTGAAGCAGGTTTTAATGCAACTTATTGCGAAAGGAACATGCGGTTTTTCGCAAGGGTTGCATATTTTTTTTTAGAAGGGAACACAACCATGCAGAAAAGTCAACACATCTGAAAAATTTTGATCAGAAAGGAAATCGCTTTTTTCTTAAAATTGTCCACATTTTTAAAGAGGTACAATGTTAAAACGGAGATTTTACCGCATGTATTTTAAGAAAATGCATAGAAAAGAAGCTGAATTCTAATTTGCACTTAAAAGCCAAAAATGGCTATTGATTTGGTATTGGCTCAAATTTCCGTCATTCCGCGTCAAGTTTGGCAACAACCCGGTTTTGGCTATGTGCCATCTACAGTGTAATTTTTAATTCTGATTTACATACTCGACTACATAAAATTGAAATTTTCATAAACAACTCCGTTTGTCAAATAAAAATTTCATTTAGGAATTTTTCCAAAACAATTTTTAGAGGACTTTAAACTCCTTCCAGATATCACTCTTTTTAATTTAAGAGAAAGAAACCGAGTTTATCTTGAACAACAGGCCAGAAATATGTTATCGATCATTAACTTCGAGTTGGAAATTTGAAATATTTACTGACGCTTGTGGCAATATCCTCTGAATGAAAAATGACACGGAAGATGGTCCATAGTCGAAATCATTTCAACCATCTTGGGATTTGCTGTTAACATTTTGCTGTTATAATTTATGGATCCGTCGAGGATCAGTTGAGTTTTTATATGGTGAATAGGAAATGACACTTGCTGAGATATGCCAATGACCCTAAGTGGTTCACTAAGGATTTCAAAAGCTTAGTTTAGCGGAGAATCAAGTCAACAAGATGTTATGTTCGCAATTAATCTGCTGATCTCCACCAGACTCACTACGTTTGCATGATTGTAAAATATTGCACTTTTCCACTCTCATGCATTTCAACGGCTTTATGTCGAATTGAAGACCCAGTGAAATTCTATTACTACCAATCGCTTGAATGACTGAATAATTTTTGGAAATACTTAAAATAAACTGACGTTGAAAAAATCAACTCAACATTTGCGGAGATTGTAGAAAAGTAACTTTTTCACCAACAGATCATATACAAGCCTAAGTACTGAACTTTAATTATTAAGATTACTTGTATTCAATGATTGTTTATATATAAATACTCCCATTATTTGCCTTAAAAATACCTACAAATTCTTATTGTCTGTTTTTTGTACAATAAGATCTTTTTTAAATCTCAAAAGTTGAAAAGAAAAAAAATTATAAAAAAATATTCGGCAATCCGTGACAACTGAAACAACCCCTATTATTTGGTCCCAATACTTCATTAGTGTATTGATCTTGTCGATTAATATTTTGCAATGCGAATGGCACGTGTTCTTTGTTATAAACCTCGAGTTGTTACAAAAGAATAACATTGATAAAAGAATAAAAGATTTAAATTACCCCAAATTACTTTCCTTGCTACATGCATATAGCTCTCTAATGTTATCGTTTGTATTTAGTAATAAGTAGGAGGCAAAGGAGAAATATCACGGTGAAGTTAACTTAATATTTAGTGAAACATTTTTGTTAAAAAAATATTATAAATTGTATGTTCTTGCGTTCTTATTAATTTAATAATTAAAATCTCTATCGTTTTACTATCGTAACCTTTGATTTCTTTCTTCCTTTAAGTAATGTAAAGCTCGCAATGTTAAAACTCTCAGTTGGTTAAACATAAGTGTTCAGGTTGGATAATAATCAAGTTATTATGGGCCCTACAAAAACTCGTAACACCAGGGCTTTCGTACAATGGCATTGGTTACTCTGTTCCGGTAATAAGTAATATCAAAATTAGTTTGAGAAATATTTGAAGTATTTAATAACTCTGGAGCCATATAGTCCTGTTACATATTAAATATTTTAAATAATAAACAACCGATTTCTATATGCGTGATATTTTTATTTCACATGTTGCTTTTGAATTCACTTGGAATAATTTTTGAATATAACATCAGTACATGGCATGGCACAATGTCTCCTTTTCGCGGCATTTTCCATAACTTGTTCGAGCAACTCGGATGCTTTTTTGCAGTTTTCAGCACGAATGTTTGCCTTGAGCTCGCCAATGGCCTGACGCTTGTTGACGTTTACTCTGATTTTCAAATAACCCCACAAACACAAATCTGAAGGGGCCATCCAATGTAACTTTTTTTGTCATCACATACACGTCCAGTCCAGATCTTTTTTACACATTGTCAGGGAGTCCTAATGAGCCTGCTGATACCGTTTCCCATCGACAAAAGTCCCAATGATAGTTTTGGCGTAAGCGCCGGTTGAAACAGTCATTTTTGGTCATGCAATAGTATTCCCTTTCTCGGTTGTATTCTCTGTTCCACAAATGCAGTAGTTTCGTTTCTTATCGCAGCCACTGTGTGAGCCTCGCCGACCATAAAAATTTTTTTTTCTAAAAAGTCACATACCGTTTGTCCATATTGCTATCGATGTAGCCGATTTTTTTACTCATTTGCATTTTATTGGAATGCAATTGCAAAGCTGCCTTCAAATCTGCTGCAAAGTCGTTTCACTGCTGCCATTATGCTGAGCGCAGTGCGAGCAATAAGACTCGTTTCGGTCCTCGGAAAAACTAGCTCTTACCGTTTCAACCAGTCCATTAGAATATCCTAGCTGTTGATAAACGCCATGCGAATGACCAGTGCTCAATAAAATTTGACACTAAACGACCAATAGTGTTGTCAGGCGGTGATTCTAGGCCACCATATTCACAGCGAATGTTTTCAATATACAGCGTCACTATTTTAGCGCACTGTTTTGGTGTAAAGCGATACATGGTGAAAGTTTTACTGATTTCACGTACTCAGCACAAGAGTGGCATTTGTTGCTCTTTAAGGCTCTCCAGGGGTTGGCGTAAGTCAAATATTTATCTGGTGGTACATTTACCCAGTGTTAAAGCTCATTATTCCAGTGGTTTTTCTTCTCTTATTACTTGATACATAAATACACACATACATATGTATATTGAAAAGGAAAAACCCCAAACACACACACATTTCAGCGGAAACTCATAATCTATACAGAATCACAGATGCCATCATTTAACGAGTTTCATCTGGCTTTAAGATCCCCAAATCAAAATAAGTTTTCACGACAATACGCGATCACAATAAAAAGATATTCAACCATAAAGCGCGGGTGATTTTGTTGGTGATTGAAGAACAATAATGAGATTTTTTCAAAGATAGGGTTTGTTTAGAAACAGATTTTTACGAATCACTTCAACAATGAGAACAATAAATCTTTCTTTAAGGAGTTTAAACAAAAAACTTATTTGCATAATTTCTTTCCACATCTGTAGTGATAAAGGTGAAAGGATTCTTAGCAATTCACTTTTACCTTTAAGGAAAGTAAAGATAAGTGCAGCATATTGCATTCAAATTATGAGCAACCACAACAAATGGGTAAACCAACCCTTGTTTTTCAACTCTAAAAAGGAAATCCTTGCTTCGCTGTAATTAATGTTAAAATGTTTATTTAAACACTAAATTAGAAAAAGTAAATTAAAATCGAAACAAACAAAAAAATAATATTAAAAAAAAAGATAAAAAAATAAAAATCTGTACAAATAATCTCTCTCTTTCTCTCTCTCTCTCTTTCTCTCAATTGATGATGCTACAATTAAAACTTAAATAATGCAGGCTATAAACTAAGGGGTCTCCGCAACTTTTTGTATGATCCAGTCCATGAAATATTGAGTACTCGAATACACGCCAGGTATTTGGGGACGGGCACAGCCAATACCATACGACACCACACCAAGCAAATAGAAGCGAACATTGTCCTTATAAGGCTGGAGTTTATAAGAAAAAAAAACATAATAACCAAATCTTAATGGCTTAGCAGAATAAAATTCTCAACTTACCTCCGGCACCATTAAAGGCCCCCCAGAATCACCCTGGCAGGTATCCATGCCGCCAGACAATACACCGGCACATAACACTGCTTTATCGAATTGATTTTCTGTGAACAGGCGATTTTGTTGTCTATAGCTGTCTCTGCACACCTGATTGTCATATATGGGAATTTGTAGTTCTTGCAGAACATTCGAGGAAGTACCACCCTCCATGGTCTTACCCCAGCCCACAACGAAAGGTATATACCGTACATAGGATTTTTGTCTCAACTCCACCGCTGCAGGCATGCAAATAGGGGCAATAAATTCTGGAAAATGTAAATTAATACGAGAGCATAAAATAATTATAAAAAATTCCCTTATTTCCCTCAACCCACCAGTGAAATCCACATTACGTTCCAAATATAATATTGCCATATCACTGTGACCATTACGTCGGTTATAATCCGGATGTTTTTCACTCTGCAAAGACAAACTTAAATGTCTTAGAATTGTTTAATAAAAAAGCGAGCATAAAGAAAAAAAAACTTTACTCTGGCAACACGTATGTCCACATGGCGAGCCTCAGCATCGGTTGTTAAGTCATGCTCTCCTAAACGCACAAAAGATCTGAAATTTCCAATAAATTCAATTTACTCTAAATGTTTCTTCTTGTTTGCGTATTCCAACCGCGCTTACAAATCGTTTCTCAAACAATGAGCTGCAGTAACCACATGTCTGGCTGTTATCAAGGTACCGCCACATTTAAACGGCGTAGCCGACACTTCATCGTCATAACCGATCAAAGCAATCCAAGGCCAAGCTCCCCTCTTACTTTCCTTACCGCCAACAATTTTCTTATACGAATTATTACTGAAACCACAACCCTCCTCGACAGAAGGCAATCGCCGGGGAATTTCATCCGAATTCTTAATCAAGGAACTGGAGGTGGAAACTTGTACTTGTGTCTCACTGGGACAACAGACATTTGTCAAACTACCTCCACAAATTTGATTCGAAGCTCTCAAGAATCGTGCGAACTTCTCATCAGCTTGTTTAACTTGTAACTCATCGATTAAAACCTGGCAATCTCGAATGGGTATACAACTGCCTTCTCGTATATCGGGGCCACGGCAGTATGAGGCTTTGTTGTCTATTAAATTGGCATTAGTTGTAGGGCGTTGTGTGACAATAGTGGGTGGCCTTGTAGGGGCACTTGTAGGTGGTGGTAGAGTTTGACGCTGGGTGTTCGGAAGGAATGGGTTGCTAGAAGTTGTTGGCTGAAACGGCCTTTCCGTAGTTTGTGGAACTGAAGCAGGTCGAGTGCAGCAGACCTGTGTATATAGTTGAGAGGGGTTTTCTTATTATTCCTACTGTCATTATCTGATATTTAAATTTCTTATCTTACCACTGGATCTCCATTAAGACTTCTTGTTCCACATGCCCTCTGTGTATGTAATACGTACTGTTCAGCTAGTCTTCGACTGATAGTCTGAAACACATTCGTAATTTGTGGGCAATAGCTGAGCGTAACACATGACCCGTAATAATTTTCAGGTGTGACACAGTATTGGGCTGGAAAAATTTAATTTTTTTTATAAATTTTATAAAAATTGAAATATAGTTAAGGACTGGTAGGTATCTGTCTAAAGTTTACACATAAAGTCGATTAGAGAAAAATCAAAACACAACTCTTCCAACATTTGTATTAAAAAGAAATTTACAAAAAGTGTTCAATTCTTAGCCATACATTATTACTTTTGAATTATTACCAGATTTCGCAGATGTCATGCCTCCGCATGTAATTTCAGAATATTATGTCTTTACTTTTAGAAGCATTCTATACAGACAGATTATGTTGGACAACAGACTTCAAGTCAACGTGAAGTTTACTGAATTCCGGGAAGCTTGGGCCAAAGAAATAATGGCTTTAATTGAAGAATCCGTGCATTTGCAGAGGTAACTAGAACTTGAATTCCCACGAGTAGCACTAGTTACATCAAATTTGTTAAAATGTCGTCTAATATGTAAATAAAATACACTGTCCTTTTTAACCAAAGAAAAATATTGAAAACAATTAAGAGCCTCTCGTTTTTGCAAAAAGTTCTGTGCAGAAGATGCACAACTTTCCATCTCTGAGATATATCTGTTTATGTTTAGTTCTTAAGTCTTTAGCTAATCGACCTTCTTGTAATTGAGTAACAATTAAAACTCGTTCTCTCTCTCTCTCTCTCGTTCAAAATAATTTCTTTTATAAATCAGGGATGGACAATTTGAATTAATTGATTTTATATTAATTATATGCATGTCTATAAAAGGTGAGAGTTTATTTAAAGCTGTGAAAATTTATAGGTTCCAAAAACTTTTTGTAATGTGTTTTACCAAAACTGTTATATTGTTACCAAAACTGTTATATGGTAAGTAGTAGTTAATAATAATTGTGAAATTGCATACTTTTCCATTACAATTGACCTGCTTAATCCTTAGAAACAGAAGTGATATTAATAATTGAGATTAAGTAATATTTATTTATAAATAAATGACCAAATTTTTAAATTAATTTGTTGTGAAAATGGTTTTAAAGTTTGTAGTTCTGTGTACAAAAGTTGTAGAAAAGATGTAAACTTAAACCGGTTAGTGGACGAACATTATTTTCTCCATTCCAAAAAAGGAATATGAAGCCTCGCAAGAGGCGGAGAGGTTAATCTCTGAAGGAACTACGGTTTTAATTGGCCAAGAAAGGAATCCGAAAGAGATGCGGGCCATTCTCCTGTGATACTGATGAGGAAGAGGCTGAGACTGTAGCGCACATTGTGTGAATGTGAAAGGCTTTGGATCACTCTTGTTAAATGTGAATACCATGGTGGACCTAAGCCTTACACAAATGCTAGCAATTAGAAAAGACTTTGCGATAAGGACGAAGATCGACAGTCACCAGTCAACAGCATGAAATCATTACAGTCGAGCGTAAAGTATAATGTTAGCATGAGACTTGAATGAGAGTAATGTAGTCGTTGTGTCTAATCAGTGATATATCACACACTGTCTGTAGGATATGAATCTTCCTTTTCTATGACAACGCCATGTTCTTGCAAAGTGTTAGAACTTAAACCGGCCGCTATACCTAAAGAACCAGTCACGTTATATGTCAGTTTCGTGCCCTCTAGGGTGATTTGTTAACTTAATGCTATTCTACTTTAACTTTTGAAAGGTAGACTTCCTTTTGTAAAACTGTTTTATACAAATTGAAGCACAGCGCTGCAATTTGTATACTTGTTGGACTGAAGGACTTTGGTACCAGTAATACAGTAACATTTGGAAACCCTTCTTATTGTATTCAACGGTTTGCCCCCGGAGGCATATCTTCTTGTCTGGCGCCTTAATCTGATGGAAGGTAAGTCTTTCTAAGTTCGACTAGTAACGACGTAAACACTAGTATTGCGGGTGTCGACGCACGTCCTAAGCTGTTTAGTGGTGAGCCACCTTCGGGACTGCACTTGGTGGCTATGGTTCATAGCCGGATCCAGGGAACAACTTGGTGCATTTCGTTGTTTTATTACAATGTGTCTTTTGTATCCGTATGATCTGATTTGTAGGCGCTGCAAATGACACTTCTTAATATGCTTACTTCTAAACTGTTTTCTTATTGAATCGATTAGTATCAACAACACAGCTCTTGCCATTTTAACTTAATTTCTTTTGAGCTTTTTAATAACAATCAAATAATTAAAACAAAACAAACCAGACATATAAAACAGCTTTCTCGTGTGATTTTCAGAACAAGAACAAATCACACGTGTGATTTCGCACCTGCATACGACTGCAAATCATGTGGTTTTTAAAACAGGCCAGTTAATTTCTTTTTTGAGTCGAACATTTTCCCATCGTCATAGTTTTGTTACAACATGTTTATTTATAACAAAAAACCTACCTAAACCCGCTTTGGTTGTTAAAAAGTACCATTTCAAAATTTCAGTTTAACATGCCGGACACAGAGATATTTAACATTTATTATTCTCTTTAGCTTGTGCTACTAAGTTGACCACCTTGATTATTAATATGAAAACCTGTAAAAACGTTAATATTTTCAATTCATAATGTTTTGTTTTATTGGAATAAAACCAAGAAGGAAGTTATTAAATGCGTTTAATATTTTTAAGGGGAATTGCTTAAAAGTTCAGTTGACTACAAGTGATTTTTAGATTGATTATAAATTATTGAAAACACGCGTAGTATTTCGTCGAAAACTTGAATAAATTTCTAATGAAAACTTCTGGTGTAAATTGTATTTTAGTGAACTTTTGAAAAAAATTGTAAATAACATTTGCAAGCCAGAGGTTTTCTTGATAAATAAATTATATGATCCTAAGGTTAGGAGATTTTGATTATAACTTTATCCAGTTTCTTCTCGATGTCATTGTGACCTTGGCATTGGATGAAATAAAAACATAATTACCAATTGAAAACACGTTTAACGTTATTGAAAGCAGGACAGATGTTTTTATTTTCCAAAAACGTAAATTTATTGACATCAGCTTAAAAACTCGAAACAGTATTACGAGTGAGTTGTAGCTGGTTCGCATTGCAGTTTAATAAAACGTTTGCTTTTCTACTACTTCAAACCTTAGAGATCATTGATCTATGAAGAACGTTTGATTAGTGTTCAGAATATTAATTACGAATTAAAAGTAAAAATATTCACCACTTGCTGGTCATCCAAACAAAAATAAAATTTACAATCACTGATAAGCTGCTACTGGGCGGCATAAAATATAAATAAAATTGTGTTAAGTTTTTAGATCATTTGTACTTTTGTGCTGAGAATGTTAAATAACTAATACATTTCAATAAATTAAATGAATATGACTTTGATGAGCGATTTCATTTAAAATACTCAGTTTTGAGCTGACAATAAAAAATGTTAAGTCAAGGTTTTTGTTAAGAGTTGTACAATTTTTGTACTTTTTTAATTGAAATATGCAAGAAGGCTTATAAATAAATGATTGAAAATATCGAAGAGATATTTTTAGAATATTTTGTCGTTATAACCAGACCAACTTTAAAATTGTTCTTATTAATATTAATAATTTTAAGCTGATTCCTGTGCTGTTAAGTTGACAGAGTGTGTTGCTCAATCACTGAAATGATTTTAGAAAAATAAATATGTCTTTTTTATAATGAGTGTTGTGAAGGAACCTACTACACGAATTGCTTCGGCTGGGATCTAACCAAACTGGTAGTCATAGAATAACGAACAAATTACTGGAACCTTGTGAGGTGACCCAAACGCAGATAAAAAGAAGAGCCTGATTAAATGGAACAACGAATTCTTCACCCGCCACTGCTTTGGTTAGGAAGAGAAAACAGTAGCGTATGCGTGGCATGCAAAGGGAACATCGAAACGATGGAATATTTTGTGTGCCTGCGATCAGCTTTCGCTCTACTACCAACTCGGGATTTCACGATTAACAATAAACCAGACATAATTCACCTAAAAGGCAGTGTCTGGAGAATTTCGATCGTAGCACTGAGTTCCTATAACATGGAAGGGCATTTTCCCAATCTCCTCTTCGCAATCGAACCTAAATATATGGTTCTATTCTTTTCGTGACGGATTGTACTGTACGAATTGCGTTGTATGTGACCTAACCCAAGAACACAGACGATAGCAGACGAATTTTTGGAAGTGAAGCTTTTTTGAATGCCGAAAACCCTGATTTGTTAGTTTAAAAAACCGGAGTTCGATTTGTTAAAATTTTTACTTTGCTAAACTTCTAGTACAATTCCTTTTCTCCCAGTGCTTTTCATTCAAAGTCAACAAAAATTCTACAATGCCACCAACTGTAGAATGAAGTGATACAACATATACACATAGGCAGAAGTCATCTTCACTTTGCTTACTCACCGATGGAAGAACTTTTTTCTAGAAATACAAGCTCGCCGATACCAGCAGCCGATATAAGAACCCACGTCAAGAACATAGAACCACCAGTGGTGGCCTATGGTCAAAATGCTTCCAGACTTAGTTTTCATTACAGAATAAGACTTTTTGCCCCCAGTATTTGTCGTATTAAATGACTCATAAGCAAAACAAACAATCATGATCGAGATGTAGTCACGGTGAGGGGTTACTTATAGCCTGATGGTATCGGTAAATTCGTGAACGCAATTTTCATAATTTTAAAACCCGAATCTGGCTTTTTTAAAATGTTAAATATTCGAACCATTCTAGAACCAGTATTGGAAAAATGTCAAATAATCGATCACCTTAATTATACCGATGTTACATCTATTCAAATTTTCAAACCTTTTTAATTTGTTGCAGCTGCCTGACGATGCTTATAGGTACCATTCGGGTATCTAAATATCGGAAACATGGATGAAACATTAGCTGAGTATTATTGTTTTACCGTAACCCTAATGGAATATTTTTTATAGATATTTGGAAGGAAGTTCCGTTATCCCTTGTCAAGTTTGGCTTGAAGAAAAGCCGATTAATATCTATAACAATTCACCCTGTCGGAAGATTAAATCAAGAATAATTTTTAATGCAGGTAAAGAATAGATACCGGATCATAAGTCTCACACGACTCGTTGCTCATTTTCATTTTCTCCATAAAATGTTTGATTTCTTGCTTTTTGCAATCGTCGTTTTTAAAGCGATTATCTGAGAGTTGCTGCAATTTACAAAAGTGTTTAAAATATGGACCACTTAAATGATGAATTGGCATCTTAAAAGCCATAAGTAAACTTTAGCATCAGCTAAACAAACAAGCCATTAAGTTGTTAATCAAAATTTTACCACTATCAGCATGTTATTCTTCTATATTTCGTTAAAGATAAGGATGACTACATTCCAACCGTGTAACCGTGTGTAGAACAAGCAATAATTTCATGACTTGAGAAATTATTTCTTGCGCTTAGAGCCACGAGGGGAACCTTAAAAAATAATCTTAGGGACAGGCGGATTTGGCGAACAATTTGAATGTTGTTCAGGGCAAATGATTGACCACCTAAACCATAAAGGCACCGCAGGTACCATTTCATTGTGGTTTGTATCTGTGCCGAAACAAGTTTTCAAAACGGGTTTCAATCGCCAATAAAATTAACAAAATATTTCTTATAAACGATATTTTATTGATCATATTCCTTAAGCTTTTATATACAAACACTAAACTTTTAGTTGTTAAACGAAAAACCTCTCCCGTTAGTTTAATTATAAAGTGGTCACTTAATCAATTAGCATGTTATTAGCAACTGTTCAGGTGATTTCCCCTAGAAGAAATTACGAGTCAACTTATATTTCCTTAATTGTTTTATAAACTCACACTAGAGTTCAAATGTTAAACGAGAGGATGGCGTCTCAATTAATGTGCAGCTTGTTATAGTTGTGCTCTTGTGGGACAAACAAATACAACGGGCTCTTTAGGAATTTGTTGAATAATTAATAATTTCATTAATTTACTAGGCATTATGAAATTAATAACAACAACGTTATTGTCATTGGTTAAGCAGAAAATAAATAATAAAATAAAATACTGCTGAAAAAGCAAAAAACATACCCGCATTTGTTTTGAATTAGTGTTGTTTTACTGAATAATTTTTAAGTTTAAAAAATAATTATGAAGGTTTGCCCGCGGTTAATTTAATTACGATAATATTAAACAAATCTAAAAGTTAAAAACAAATCGAAGGTATTTTTTATATGGAAACAAAAGACTAAAGAAACAAACTTTATCATAATAAAAACGAATTTAATTGAATGCGTAGAACCTGTGATACGACTTTTGTATTTGCATAAAATTACTTCTATCATAAGACTTGATATAATTTATGATTATAATGGGACAAACAAATGTTCTTATACAGGGTGGCCCAAATGAGACCTAGTGATGTGAAACACAAATAATTTTTTTATTTTTTAACATAATTGATTTTTTCTTTTTGCAGATTATAACTGAACTCTTGGAAATTAAAAATGAATACGTATAGTCCACAACAACGCATTAAAATTATCGATTTTTATTATTCTTCTCTACGATCAATTGTTCTGATGCAGCGAAATTATCGCCGTTTTTTTAACGTAAGATCAGCGCCCACATCTTTCATGATTATAAGTTTAGTTCGCCGTTTTGAGGAACTGGGTTCAGTTGCCGACCGTCCAGGAAGCTGTGCAGCAGAGTGTTGCAAATGCTCCATCTGTCTCAACTCGTCGCCGTTTCGGCCAATTGGGTATACCCAGAACAACATTACAGATAATTTTAAAGTTGGATCTAAAGATGTATCCATACAAAGTTCAAATTGTGCAATAGTTTCTACCACAATACCCCCAACAACGACTACAATACGCTATTCGCTTTACACAATTAGCCACACAAAATGATTTTTTAAATTATCTTTTGATGACGGATGAAGCGCATTTCCATTTAAGTGGTTATGTCAATAAACAAAACTGTAGGTCGTGGGGCACCGAAATCTAAGGGCAATACATCAGCATCAGTCACACCTAATCAGATGCACGGTTTGGTGCATTTCTTTGAAAATTAGGATGAAACGGCAGAAACGGTCTCCGGGGCTGCTTACAGAACAATGATCGACAGCTTTTTGCGGCCAATGGTGGACCAACATCCTAATTTGTGGTTTCAACAAGATGGAGCCACTGCGCATACTGCTAGGCAAACTATGGACATGCTGCGTGAAATTTTTGGTAAACGCATAATTTCAAAAAATTCGGATTCCCCTTGGCCTTCTCGTTCACCCGATTTAACTGCGCCCGATTTTCTTTTATGGGGTTATTTAAAAGACAAAGTGTATGTTAACAAACCACAGACATTTGGACGGCTCAAGCAGAATATTCGAGACGAAATACGGCGCCTGCAACCAGAAACATTACACCGTGTAATGCAAAATGCGCTAAAAAGAGCCAATGCCTGTATCGAGCAAAATGGTGGTCATTTGCCTGATGTCATATTTCACACATAGTCACGTTAAATGTCAATAAAATGTATTTAACATATAAAAATAAGTCATTTAAAAAATGCCGTTATTACAATAGTTATACGTTTTTAACTTCACTAGGTCTCATTTGGGCCACCCTATATTTATAGTATTTTATAACAAATTCACTGTCAATTTATTAAATTCTTCAAGCTTGAAGGTCTTTTTTATAAAAACTCTTTTATTACCTTCGATATTTCAAAGACATGCCTCCAGGTGCATCTGGGAAAATAACTATGAGAAAGTCACTGACTGTCATGAGCTGTATAAATATTTAGAAAATTTTTTTTGGGATTTTTTTATTTCTTCAGAATATTTTAAAGCAATTTAAAATGTATTTTACGTGAGTAGTCGTGATTAGAATGTTCTGAGTTCAAAGTTAAAAGCGGCTCCTTATTCGCCCTAAATGTGAAAATATTTGGCTAATGGTTTTTTTGTTTCTAGAAAAAATGTAGCATTTTTTTGCCCTTTTGTTTTACTCGAAATATGTTTACGCCCACAATAGCTGTAGTTTTTTTCGATTTTACTCTTCATAATGCTGAAAGATATTGCCCTTTATGATCTCTTTAACAGGTCAACATTTGATTGAAGAAAAGAAAGCGCTAAAAGTTTTGATAGTAAAAATATTAAAAAGATATCGGTAACTTGATTTTTGTGGTGGTTAATTTTATATTATATTTAACTGAGCTTACATGACTTAGCAAGGCAGTGCATTAGTAAAATTTTGATCGTGAGCGTGCATGATCGCAAGTGAAATGTTATTTAAGGTTCTAGCTCTAGATCAAAGTAACTGATTGAAAACTGTTACATATGTAAATATTGATTGCCCTTTAAATTTTGTTCAGTAGTTTTTTTTTTTAATTATAAAAGTGCACAAATGTCAATTACATTAAAATTGAAAGGACGTGAATTTCATCACTCTTAATTCCAAATAAATTAAATTTGTTTTAAAGCAAATATTTTTTCCAGTTAATTTGCAGATATTTTTTCATTTATTAAATCTTTTTTACCTCAAGCTTGAAAAAACAATTTTTTAGAACTGATAAATTTAGAACCCCTAAAAACAGACGAAATTGTGCACCACAGAATCACTTTTATCATCAACATGCGCGTATAAAACAAACGACTTAAAACAAACGACTTTAAAAAAATAAATAAAAAGTAAAAAAAAAAAATTTGGCAATTTTTATAATAATTTTATAAACTAAAACGAGATTTACTGCTTTTTTTTGGTTTTGCACAATGATGAGATAAAATTAAACCGGTTTTTAATTACTTTAATTGAATTTTTACAAGTTTCTTTCAGAATATTTTTTTATTGTTTTTTTTTTTTTTTTTTGTTTTAATTGGAGAAAAAACATGTGTATAATTTCATTTTAAATTATATATTATTTATTGTTTTATAATTTTGCTTAAATAACAATGACGATGAGAAAGTAAAAACAAACAACGTGAACATTTAAGCGGCAGGTGTAGTGTGAAATTTTGGAAAGAAAAATTATTTGTGGCAGCTTTTAATATTTAAAGCTTCGAAATTAAGACCACATTTATATAATTAAATATTTCATGAATTTTAGTGGCATGAAATTTTAGTTTGTTGCCAATTTTATGCTACTAATTTTACGAAAATCTTTATAAATGTAAATGTACTGTAATATAATAAATTTTCTGAGGCTGGATTTAAAGGAAAATAAACGCTATACCACAGCCCTCTAAAATGTGCTTCTTATACAAGAAAAACTTTTTACAAAACATCCTTTTCAAATTGGCCGCCTTTTTAAGTCCATGCCGTAATTTTCTCAAATCTCGTAATACTTTTTTGACATAAGGAAGCTTGCAGTTTATTGCATAATTGATACCATTTCTATTTCAGGCCTTTCAATCTTAGCAGCTGGCACAAAATTTGTTTAAATACAATGATTTTTCTTTAAAAATTATTAAAAAAAAATAAACTCAACATTTTTCATTTATTTTTTAAGGTGGCCATATGTATCGAGCTCCTTGTTTGTTTTTGAATTTTACCTTGTTGCTGCTGTTGCTGGCGCATCCAACGCTGTGGTAAAACGGGGGTTGTTATACACGCCGCAACTATTACCGCCAAGCTTACATAAAGCTTCATTTTGTTATATGATTTTTTTCTATTTCAATTAAATTTGCTGATTTTATGTGACTCTTGCGTTTAAGCGATTCTTCTTTTTTTCAAACTTATTTTTCTTTTAATTGTTTTTTTTTTCAACTTAAAAGTGCTAATTAACTGATAATTGATTTTTTAAGACACCAATATGTTATTTGTTTTTGTTTGTTGTATCTTTCATGAAATGTGTTATTTTTTATGTCTCAAATACTTGCGAGTTTTATTAGTTTCGTTGTACTCAAGTACGCGTTTATTTCGAAACTATCTTAAAATTTCTCACACCAGCTTAGAAGAAGCTTTTGCGTTGCCTTTCAACCGAAATGCGAATACTATTGTAGAGCTTGTGTTATGAATTAAAACTGTTATTAGTTGTGTTACCACTGGCACTTCGATTTAAACTTAACACGTTTTTATTTAGTTTTTGTTGTTGTTTAATTCTCGTATTGTCAAGTTCATACGTTGCTGTTGCGCGACTAATAACGTTCGCTTGAGTTCTCCAGCTTTTTATATAAATGTCTTAATTGAACTGGTTGTGTGTTGTTTGATTCGCAATTTAAACGCTTTACGATGCTTAAGGGAAGTTTTTCTCATGTGTGTTTTGTTAAAGAATTTGTAATTGTATCAAGTGCATCTTTTGGGCTTGTAATTGCTAAAGTATGTAAGATAAACAGAAGCTAGTACTGCGTTCATTTTATGGTCTGTTTTTTTGATTAAAATTAAAGACTAGAAGGAAAATTTATTTAAAAGAAATAGTTCCAGACCCTTTCTCCAGCTACAACCCGACATTACAGATTAGTTTAAGATTCTCGTAGGGAAATAATGTGTTTGCAAAAACTTTGATTTCACAAGTTTATAAATTTCAGTCAACTTTTCAACTGGAGCAACCAAATACGCTTAGTTATGTTATTTGTGTCTACTGAATTCGAATATGCTCTCGGTTTCTTTAAATTGATTCTAGCTTTCGAGATATACCGTTTTGACAAAAAGGAAGCAGTTGTCCTCTTCAGTTATTTAAAAAATACCATTGCACTGCGCCAATATTATTCTTTAATCTACTCAGCCCTTTAAGAGCTACCGCGGAACTTTAGCAAACAAGTTTTATTTGCAAACATTTTTGAATTCTTGCAAAAAAATTTTTTTTTGTTCTTCTAAAATTTATAAAAAAAACAACATAGATTTCAATTTTTTTTATGCTTCTATATAGACGGATTTCCTTTCACGATTTATCGACCACTTCGATGGTTATCTTTACAACACTCCTAAATGCTGCTGACCAATAAATAACCGAAGTGCTGGACTTATCCCCAGATCTAATTTATTTCGCCTTTTGCATTCATTTTTTTAGCATGAATTTATTCCATAAGTTGGTTCCCATTGTGCACTGACTTAATTAATTGTTCAAGAGGTAATTTGTGAGGATATATTTTTTATAATTTTGGGTTTTTACGATTTCTAATGACAACCATTAAAACATTTAGAATATCTAAGCATTGTTAAACTATTCATGATAAATACTTAATTATTTCAAATTAAAACATGAAGAAATTTACTTGAAATACACAATTGTTCTTTCATCAAATTTGTTTGTAGAACCCATTATAAACAAGAATTTAAAAAGGTTATTGCGCAAATATTTTGTTAACTTGTTCTTAAATCACAGGCAATTACCAATACGTGCAATTTTTGGTTCGCTCTCGGACGAGGAACGCCATATTATTGTACCATAATAAAGTTATTTTGTGCATCAAATTGTAGCGCGAAACGTATGCTAACTATTTTGGACATTCGCCCCATGATTGGTAAAAAAAAAGAGGTTGTAAAAAAAGTTATAAATCGTTGCCGGTGAGAAGAGGACCCAAAACAGACTACACACTTAAGTTTTTCTTATAAAGTTGGGTAAAGGTTTCCTGATTAGCTGGTTTAAGCTACTAGCGCAATGCACATATACACTACTAGCTTATTCCCAGCAAATGAATTGAATTTTTTGTAATAAAATAAGTTGGACTTTTTAAAATAACATAGACTCAACACATGTCTATGCATCTTTGGGTGGCTTTCAATTGTGCGGAGAAAGAAAAGTGTGCTATTTCTCGGTTTTAACACCGAAAATTATGTGAAAATATATATTTCGGCAACAGTATATAAAATTGTTAAAACTAGAACAGGCCACTTTCACTTGGCAACCGGTCAAGTGACTTATTTTGTGTCAGTTATAAACCAAATTAAACAAATCAAAATATCATTAACTGAACTCAGCTAGATTTATTTTCAAATGCAGACATACAGGATTCTATTAAATTCAACAAAAAGAAGAATTGAAGAGAACAAACTAACTTTGGAATTTTCTTTTTAATAAGAGATCTTCATAAAATTACAGTACCCGTGATTTGTTTGTAATTTTTTATACGTCTTAGCATTTATTAATTCTGATTGGTTATCATTCTAAGATAGTTTTACATCCAGAAATTCAGCAAAAACTTTTAATACATCGCACGAACTGCAGTCAAAATTTTTCTCAAAAACTCATGCACTTTGTAAAAGTTTAGATATTTATTCATCTCCAGAGATCGAAATACATTTTATACATCTGCACTATATACAAATAAACTGAAAAGAAGTATAAATGAACTTTAACTGAAATATTGGATAATAATGAGGAATTTTGGGTATAATATTAAACATTTTTGGGGCAAATATCGGGGATTAAAATTTTTTGAGTTTGGCTTTAGATTATTTTAAACAGTAAAATATTAATTTAAAAAAACAAATTGTAATATAAAAAGTAAAATAGAAAAAGACTTAAGACACATACGTTGGATAATAATTGTGGGCAAAATGAAAGACTTAAGACACATACCCATAATTGTTTTAATTAAAAAGAAAATTGCTGCATCCCAGTAAAATTGTTTAAACAAATTGTGAAGGAGGGTGCATTAGGTTTCGTTTCATACCAACAACAACAATTTTGGTTTTGTGTTGTTGGTTTTTTTTTTATTTTTTCAAAATATGCTGGAACACTCATTAGCGGCCACTGCGTAAAAATCTACTTTCTAACACATTGTAAAGCACCTTTTCCAAATAAATAGAGAACAAACAACATCTACTCACCTTAAACAATTTCTTAACATATTTGCCAATACACACAAAGTACTTAATATATAATTTCTAAAGCAATTAAATTCATAAATCAATGATTAAAATCCGGTCTGAATAATATTTGCACACATTTAGTAAAACGTGGGGGAGGAGGGGTAAACAAAGTATCTAAAGCGCTCAGCTGTCGGGAACTTGAAAAAAATATAAATTTTTATGATTTTTAATTACTAAGTGACACAATATTGCTCTAGTTTTAATCGTCATTAATTTCTTATAATTTTTAAATCTTTTCATTGATTTATTTACAGGTAACCCACACTTCCTTGTGCTTGAACTGAAATAACAATTAAAAGCCACACGAATTTAACATTCAGTTTAAATTTGTTTGAATAAATTTTGTTCAAGTTCATATTTACCAAGAAATTTAACTAAAATAGTTTTTGCTTTTGTTTATTAAAACATTCTTTCCATAGTTCTTTAGAGTTGTGTAGAATGGAATTTTCGTTTAGTCATCTAAACGATACAGTTTTAAGTTTCTTTTTTTATTTTTGATGGATCATCGTCAGCTATTTTTAAATTTAAAATCCAAGCAATTTAATGTGTGAATGGAATGTTAGCAGATACTTGTGGGTTTTGGTATATGTGTCACATATTGTCCAGACGGTAGTTGTTGGATCTTTCACTGACATTGGCTGATGTCTTAATTAAATCAAAACTAACTTAAAACAATTAAGAGCATGAACATTTTTAACTATTGACTCAAAATTAAAATACAAATAATTATACAGTTTCCTTAATTTCATGTCGACTGTTTTTTTGTAGATTATTGTATTGAATTGATGATTATCTGCAGTGTTTTCTTATTATTGTTTATTTTATTTAATTTACTTATTTTTTGTTTACCGCAGTGTATTGTTTTCATATTTACATATATTTTGTATGTTTAACAAACCATAAATTTTTTGTGTTACGCTGAAAACTGACATACAGTACAAGCCGAAAGTGTACTCGTACCATAAGAATACAGCATAAGTATAATATATCACAAGGGCGCCACAAATTTGCTAATTAACATTTTTCCAAAACGCGGGCCTTCCAAAATGAATTTTTTAAATAAGTGAATTTAAAACAGATTATCCTTATCAACAAAATACAAAAAAAGATTTCTTAATGGAGTCTTAAATAAAGGCCTTTCTTAATTTTCTTAAAATCATCTTTCTAAGAAATACTCTTTAAAGAATCCCTTTCCATCCCATCCCTTTTCAGTTTTTTTTGTAATAAATGTTTAAAGTAAAAAAACAAAACATAAATTAATAATTCAAACAAAACAAAAAACTTAAAACAATTCAAAGTCTTGTGTTGTGTAGTTATTAGATTTATTTTTAGCCTTTCTTTTTGTTCTAACACATCTATCTATAGAGTTCAAATATTTTTATTTGAATCTTTAAGAAAAATAATATATTTACCTGTCCATGAAAAATTATGCCAGCTACACGCTTCGAGAAACATTAAAGGGAACATGTTTTAGAAACCTAGTTTCCTTTTCGGATGCAGACGATTCAACCACAGATAAAATCTTTGTTCTCTGTAGGTATCACTTCCAGAGGGAGTGAAAAAAACGAAATATCTCCCTTCAAAACCATTAAAAATTTATATTTTTCCCTACAAAAGTTCAGAAAAATGTAAGAATTATTTGTTGTCGCAAAAACGTTTCAGAAACAGGTCAGCAAGCCATCAAAAAAGGTGCAAGTTGCGCTAAGGTACATCAAATCGTATTTCAATTTTAGCTCTTCAGCTATATTACAAGTGGCCTATAATATTGAAGAGTAAGAATAGGAACTAAAATTTACACTTTTTTACCTTCAAATATCAGGAAGTTTTTTGGTAAAACTTCGAAATTTGACCTATCAGGTTGCCTATGTTAAGAGTTTGTGTAATATACACATTGTGTGCATAAGGCCTGAACGTGGCCTTAATTTGTTGCAGGTTATGTTATTTTAGCATTTAGAGCACGATACCAAAAACTTGTAAGTATACCAAAAAGTTCAACCTAACGATTTAATTGAAGAAGTGAATTAAAACGAGAGAAGACATGCTTGGTTGACGTTAGTATTTAATCACAGTAAGTAAATACCTGAAAAATAAGGTTCACTTGCCATCAGCTCACAGGAGAAATAAATACTTGAGAAATAACAAAACACCAACGAATTGATAAAAACTTCTCTGTCTGTACGTAGCATGCTTGCTTAAAACAAGGTTGCACTTAGCGTTCTTACATAAACATGCTCCTACAAGTATTTATAACTTGATTTGACAGGCTTACTTAACACGCCATATCAACTTTAAAAGACAAAAGTACCTAATTTAAGATTTTTTTGAGTCAGTAGTTTTTAAAAATTATTCGAATGTTCGACAAAAATCGTTCGAATAAATTTTTATTCTAAATTGAACAAAAATGAAAAAAAAGTTATTCGAATATTCGAAATGTTCTTGAGCGAATAATAACTTTAAAAAGCACTCTTACTATTTTTTTTGTAAAAGAATGCGCTCTTTTACTTATGGAATAGAGTTTTCTCATGAGTGCCAGATTATAAAAATTTCTCTTTTACAATAAAAAACTAAACAAAGAGAGCTTCTATTTTTAAGGTTTTCTCTCTCTTCTCCCAACTTTGATTATAGTACATTTGTAAACCCGTCTAATTTAATAATAACACTCGTATTATAATATTCATATGGCTATAATAACTTACCAGTGTAATTTTAAGTAAAACCTGTAATTAAATTATTGTTTGTCTACGTATTTTATTACGGCACAATTTGAGATACGAATTAGGGAGAAGTAATAAATAAATGGTTACTTCTTATTTTATACGTTACATTTCTTGTACTTGTTGTAAAATCCAATCCATTTTCTTCTGAATATTAATATAAATGCCTGGAACTTTGCCACAACCGTGACCATACGAAACGACACCCAGTAAATAGTAACGGGTAATGCCTTTGTATAACTTTAAAAAAAATAATTATATTGATATCTAATTCAGGTTGCAGTTTAAATTCCACTTACCTCTGGTATCATGAGAGGACCTCCCGAATCCCCCTGACACGTATCGACTCCTCCAATCGTATAGCCAACACAGAACACCGACTCATCGAAATCTTCGGCCGGTAAACTGGGCACTAGTTGTCTGTAGATACGACGACAAACATCATTATTTTGTATGGGCATTTGGGCCTGTTTCAATACATGTGAAGGGTTGCCACCCTGCATGGTATAACCCCAGCCAGCCACATACGGCATTGTATCAATATACGACTTGGAACGCAATTGCATGGAGTTGGGCATACAAATGGGTGCAATTAATTCTATTTGTTTTAGCAATGAAATAAATAAATATATAAACTGCAATTATTTCCCCCCTCGGTACATTTGAAAAGGAAGTTTAACAAACCTGTAAATCGAACATTGCGTTCCAACAATAATATGGCCACATCAGAACGACGATTTTTACCATATTCATCATGTTTTGCATGCTAATAAAAGAATATGGCATAAATGAGTAGAATTATTAAATGAAATTAAAGTCTTTTTTTTTAGAAATTAATTTAAAATGCAAAAATAGCGCCAAAATAATACAACAGCACAGCAATTACTAAATACTGTCAAGAGAAAAAATACGTCAATTGACATCATCACTGCTGAAATATTTTGGTTTTTATTGCTTTAAAAAAAATGAAACGACTTATTTTGTCTGAGTTCTCGTATTTCACATGCAATAAAGCCATTCATTATTTGTAATTTTCTAAAATTGGTTGTTGGTTAGTTGTCTTCGTTTGGTGTTTAATGACGAGGTAGCTAAAATGATTTCTTTGTTCTTTTTTTAACTTAAAAATTATGTTGATTTTATTTTTGGTTTAATAAGGTTTTTCCAAAGTAGGTTTTTAAGAGACACTTTAGGTTTAAAAGACTTTTAAGTTGACATGAACAATTATCTTGTGATGGATTTTAATGAACGAAACAGCGCTTTTTACATTAATACAATTTTAAAAGCATAAACACACATCCGCTATGCAAGCTGGCACACAAGCATTAGTAGTAGGTAGCTGACATACTAAGAAATACCAAATAGACGTTGTTGAACCGTTATAACTCTCATTTAGTTTGTAAAAATTAATGGATATAGCATGGAGAGTCGGCCATGAAAAGAGGAGCAGTTTCCATTACCGTACGAACTTCAGTTGCACGAAGGCCACTTGAACTGTAGTTTGGTAGCTTTAACAATTCTTGCTCAGCCCATATAAGAACCGTAGACGGCATTTCCTTCAAATGCTTAATCGCATGGTAGAGGATCGCCGAATTTATCTTTTATCAAACATAGTATAGTCGTCTGGTATATGAATATAACAATTATTTCCCGTAGTACACAAATATTTTTATTTAATATAGTGGGGATATCGAAGCTCAAGTGCTTATTGTTTTGGGTCCCATTTTCACCACCTTCGTTTCTCGAATTGACTTCAGGCAACAGATTTGTAATTTACGGACGGACTTACCTTCTCTTCATTGAGTCTCGTGCTAAACTTTACTACTAAACTTTACTCTATAGTCTAGACTGTAGTGATTTCAAACTGTCGACATGTAAGTGTCGGCCTTCTTCCTCACCATGAAGTGAGTCTCTTCTGGGCTCCTAGCCCAAATTCTGTGGATACGAGTGATATGGCCCTAGCCCATGCCATTTGTTTTTTGACCATAACATTTGAGTTCTATAAAACGCAACGCCACTAATTTCAATGATTAAAAGCCAATAATTTTATTTTGAAAACTTTTTTTCGTGTAGTGCTAAAGTTCGAAGCACAACTCTCACTCCTTTTTTCCACGTCTTTGTACAAATTATAATAGGCTATATTTTTTAAGAAGGTATCCCCCATACAGAGTAAACATACATTTTCCTACATCTAAACATCTACATACAAGACCGATAGTCTTCCCATTTTAGTGTAGGGTACATTGAAAAAAATCCTGAAACCAGGTGCGGAAAGAAGGAGTTAATATTAACTTCCCAAAAAATGAGGAACTGCGAATATAGGAGCGGACAAAGGGGATCTGCCAAAGTGGAAATTTTCAAATTTGATACCGGCTATTTTTTAAACACAATTGCATTTTCAGAAAAAATTTTAAAGAGCAGACGGATGGATGCCCCACGTACGAGATAGTTAATACTTTGCTTTTATCTGAAGAACTGCATATCGAGAGTCTTCAAAGTTGGTGTAGGCCACTGTAAACACCAAGTTCATACTCAGAGAAAATCATAAAGGCATATAAGTGCTCAGAGGGAGACCTCCCATACAATGCAACTAATAATTCTCCTGTACTCCTTCAATTCAATGCCAATTTGACCACTACCTTGGATTCTTGATAGTTTTCCGCAAAGCAACCCTTCGGCTGCTCACAAGGGTTTTTTTTCTCTGCTAACAATTTCTGGAATAGTTAAAATTTGTTGCGACCGGTCTAGATTGCCTACAACACCACCATTCGAAGACTGGCGTAGACTTAAATAATTTTAAGATATTAAGTTTTGAATAGTTAAAGTTACTAATGGTTTTTTTTCTTTTTTGTTGGACCAGCACTCAGGGGATGACCCCTACTCATGCAGTGCATTGTGCCGGAACTAGGAAAATAGCTTATGGGAGGGGGAAAGAGGGAGTAGTGTTTGTGGACGTTTGATTTGAACTTCTCAATATTGAAAGTGGCAGGAAATACCTCCACAGGGAGTCTATTCCACATACCAACTGTACGGCCAAAAAACAAATTCTCTCGGTAATGCGTGGTGCGGTTCACTGGCCAATCGACTACAAATGGGTGAGCTCTTGATGAGTATCTTGTCTCGCGCAAAAAGGTCCGGGTTTCGGGAACAAGTTCCCTGATTTCATTGGTTAAAATATAGATCCCACATGCCTTCAATGTCATGACAGCTGAATGTGAATTTCATCGACTTATGATTTCCATATCTTTCCCACTTCCCCCTTCTCACAAATTTTAAACACATTGAATTATTTGGTTTTGTTTTTGCAATTTTGATTTTTATAAATGTTCAAACGATTATTGCTTTAAATCGGTTATTGAATGTCCCTGCAAAATATGTAGCGAGTTTAATGACGTCTATACAACTTGATATGTTGCTCATAAATTTAAAGTATTTAAACTCACTTTGATAACATTTATGTCCACATGTCTGGTTTCCGATTCAATAGATAAATCAAATTCGCCCAATCTAACAAAAGATCTAGAAATAGAAAATCAAACAACAACACAAGTCGTGCAAAATAAATTAGATATTGTAGTCAAAGCAAAAAAATTAAACATTTTTACAGAGAATTCATTAAAATCCTACAACGACACTATCAGTGTCAGCAGCAGGTTTCTAACGAAAGAAAAAATTAATTGATAACGAGAAATAAAATATTTAATTGTGTAATAACAAGAAGAAGAAAAATGGTGGAAAGCTTCGCTAACATTTTAAGCCAGAGTTTGACATTCTGTCGTACAGAAATATTAACATTCCACGTCAAACTCAACATAAAAATACTTAGCAATCCCCTCTCTCTCTTTCTTCTTATGCGTCACTACATCAAAACAAAGCTTAAGCAAAACGAAGCTAATTAAGTCATTAGCAAATTTTAATTCTCTTTCTTTGCTAACAAACAACTACTTACAAATCGTGTCGTATACAATGCGCCGCTGTAATCACATGCCTGGCCGATACTAATGTACCACCACAACGAAATGGTTTCACACTG
Source organism: Phania funesta (assembly GCA_963932375.1). Classification (NCBI taxonomy): domain Eukaryota; kingdom Metazoa; phylum Arthropoda; class Insecta; order Diptera; family Tachinidae; genus Phania; species Phania funesta. The sequence goes on from OZ010656.1 coordinate 75,049,887, forward strand.
TAGGGATCATAGCCAATTAAAGCCATCCATGGCCAGGCCCCTATTTGACTCTCCTCGCCACCCACAATTTTCGGCAAAGTAACATTAACCAATCCACAGCCTTCCTCCTCGCTAGACAGCTGATGTATGACGTTATCAGTTAAATTTGTCCTTAATACGCCAGCTTGGCTGGGTGGACAGCATATGATGGTACTTTTGCCGCCGCAAGCTGTATGTGACGTTCGTAAATCTGCTTTAAATTCCTCATTGCTAGGATCTCTTTGCAGTTCATCATAGAGTAGGGGGCAGTTTTGTAAAGCTGTAAATTGATAAAATACTTTTGTTATACAACTTAATTTGATTTAAATAGTTATGAGAACGGTTTGGGAATTAGCCGATGCCCGGATTAAACTATTTGGAAAAAAGATTCGCTTCTCTTTTTTAGCAATCACTTCTTTCAGTGCTATTCACTATCTGTAATGCAACCCATACACGTTGCGACCATTGGCACAACTCAGTTGTTACTCAAGTTGAGTGTTTTGCCACAAACGCTACAACTTCGTGTACAATCTTGTTGTACAACTTAATTTTGCAAACAAATCGCTTTGAGTGAAGATGACAAATAAAACTCGCACAACATGCTGCTTACTATGTGATCGTGATGAAAAATTCTGTAATATGGTACTATTTTAGGTACTTTTTTATTTGCGAATCTCCGCCGACGTTAAAAGTACTTATTTCTATTATGAAGTGTTTAATAATATACTGCACAATTATAGTGACACCATATAAATTTAAAAATAGTATTTTTATTGTGGGAAAAGTACTTTTTGAATGACATTTAAGTACTATTTCAAAACTTTGATTTTTCGTCACTGCTTCAGTGGTTACTACGATAATAAGCGCAAAATAGAGTAAGGTTGCGCAACATGGTCACTAAGGTTGCGACTGAATTGTAAAAATTGTCAACAAAAAAGAGCCACATATTTCGATCTTTCGTACAACTAAGGCACAACTTAGTACAACGAGCTCACAAACTTTGCAATCTGGTATACAACCTCCTGAAGTTGTAGCCACGGTTACAACGTGTTCGACCCACTTATAACCTTCAACACGAACCTGCTCAAAACCGTCGTATAAAATCGTTTACCATTGAACCAGTTTATTAATTTGGAAACTAAAAATAATGCAAAATGCAATACTTATTTTTTACATTAAAAGCGGCACAATAATTTCCGAAAATTTTGAATAGAAAATGATAGCGTCATGATCATGCTGGTAAGTTTTGATTTCCTTATTATGATTATTGCTTCATCTCGTTCGTTTTTAATCGATGATCAACTATTAATATTTTCTGAGTTTTCTTTAGCACTTCGATTTGTTGATCACTGAGTTGAGGAATTTCCCAAATCGTATGCTGGTGGGACTAAGTCTTTATAAATCAAACTACTAAATGACGGATTCGAGTGATCTAATTATTTAAGGATCCTGCCGCATAGATTCTGCTGATTTTGAGTGACGGCCCGGGGTATGATGACTTTGATAAGATCGGTCGATTGCGATTTAAGCAAGGGTTCAAAAGAAAGAGTAAAACGGGCCCAAACTGCATGAATACGGTGGCCAAGTGAAGTTAACTTTACAAGAGGTGGAAATTTCTAATGTGCAATGTTCATCCAATAATGACGTTTATGACGACTTTTTGCACACAGCGTCTGACAAGATCTAATAATGATAAAAAAAATTGTATAACTCCGACATGGTTTTGAGTACTCCACTTCCGCCGGGTTAAGAGATAATTCAGTGACGCTTATAAAACACCCGTTAACGTTTTTTCCACTTCCCAAAATACATCCTATTTGGTTTTTAGATTGTTGTGTCGCCATTTTGAGTTCGATCACAACTTATAGCATAGCGTTGTTAATGTCTTGAAATTGGTTTTATTTTCGTCCTGGATGGTTTTTCAATCGGACGTCAAATGAATTTCGAGGTAGCCCTCGTAATAGAAATTGTTAACATTTCTATTGTTTCTTGTCTGGGTCAAATGGTTTTTTGCAAGCATTTGACACTCTTATTTCCTTTGTGATACCAGGACTATATTATGGGTTACCAGGGTATAGTAAAGAACCCCAATTATTACTTTCAACCCGCTACCCCAACTGCCGCTCTTGGGATTGTCTTACAAAAATATTTATCTAATCATAAGCAAATTGATTATAACCTCTTTCCATGTCAACACTAAACAAAACCGCTGGATTAGATAACAGAACGGTAGCTAATTTTTTGTTAAGTCATTTGATAATTTCAAGACAACAGTTTTTCATTGCAACTACGACTTACGTTTGCAGGTGCCGGTTTGGAAATCTTTTGTGAAACAGCTATTTCCTTCAGGGCTTAAATTTTTATTTGCTGCAATTGTTGGACCTTCTGTTGGCGTGTCAATGGTTGTAGTAGTAGTGGTGACCCCACTGGACTTGGATATATCCCTGCTAGATACCAAAGTACAACACACCTGTTTAATTAATTAAATAATTTCAGTTATATCTAGCTCTTTACAACACAAAGACTTTTTTTCACTCATAGACCTACCACTGGATAATTGTCGGGTGTTATGCGATTGCCACATATTCGCTGTAAACTCATCGAATATTGTTTTGCCGAATTTTGTGGTAGTTTAGAAAATAAAGTTAAAATTTCGGGACAAAATTTTAGTGACACACATGAACCCGTTTCCTCGAGAGGCGTACGACAATAATTTTGCTCAAAACCCCGTATAAAATTACGCTGGCCAGCACAATAAAATAAGTGAAAATTGATGAGACTTAAGAAATTTAAGAAGAATTTTTTTAAAAACATTTTTAGTAATTTCCCTTATTTTACACTTGTTTTTAATGGGCAGCTTAAAAAACTACTGACTGGCGTTTCGAAACTTGGATTGTAATAATTATTAAAATTCTTAATGAAACAAAATAAAAAATCGTGCTCAAAACTTAGAATCTCTTTCCCAGTTTAAATTTTCATGATTCATTAATTTTTATAAAATATCTTCGGACAATAATAAATGGAATTGCAAAAAAAAATATTATTTTTTTATGACTTTTTTTCTAATACAATATTCACGTCATTATTAAATGCACTGATAGTACCGGTTTTGCTACTACTCGCACAGTTGGCCCTACAACAACGCGTTTGTACATTTTTGCAGTCAAATATAAAATGTAATTTTTTTTTAAAGTCATTAGTTTTAGAAGCTCACATATTAATACATATGTTGAGTTTTCGTTAATTTACTTCGAAAGTTTGGTAAATTCGAATTTTCGAACTTCATAAAATTTTAAAATTTTGCACTTTTAATTCATGTTTTATGTGATTTCAAATATATAAAAATTATTTTTTGAATTTTTTTAAAATACTGAATGAAAGTTTAAGATCTTCGGGCTCCATAAACATTTATTGCCATTTTTTTGTGACTATTCGAAATCGTTTATATACAAAAGAATACATATAATATTTTCCCAAAATATTTCTTAAAAAAACAATTTTTGTTAATATTCTTCGAAAGTTTAATAAATTCAAAATTTCGAATTTAAGTTGGAATTTTCGAACTTCTTAAAATTTGAAAATGTTGCACTTTTTTATATAAATTACAATTTTTTTTAATCGCAGGTTTTAAAATTCATGTTTTATTTAATTTCGAAGTTTCGAACATAATATAAAAATTATTTTTTGTCATTTTTTTGAAATACTTAAAGCTTAAAATAGTGGGCCTCAAACAAATGTTGCCATTCATTGTGACTTTTCGAAATTATGTACATTCATAATATTCTCCCAATATATTTGCTAAAAAAGAACAAATAAAAAGACAAGTGTAGGCAAGTAAAGCAAACTTGTTTTACTACAGCTTACTGTACTTCAAAATTCACATTTCGTTATCACATCAACAATTTCGACTTATTAATATTATTAAATAATTAAATTTTATAATAGTTTTATGCGAATTGTATTCTCTCATTGATTGAAGAAGATGCTCATTTTGTAGAGACACGTGGAAATGGGAAATTCCCTTAGAACTATTAACAAAGTTATTTTTTTTTTTTGGAATACAGATGTATTTAAGTTGATCAAATTTCTTAACAAAATGCTGCTAAGAAGTATTACGCAAGCATTGTTAAGAAAAAAAAACGTTTCAAGAGTAACCTTCAGCTTACTTTCGGGAACGTATATTGAAATGAATTTCCGCTTATCTTTTTTATTTTAAACAGCAACTAAACTAACAATTTCGAGAGGAATAAGATTTTAAAAGAACATAAGTTGTTTTGTTAAATCACATTTTTTCCCCAAACAATTTTTTCAAATTTTTATTTCCAAAAATCATCTTTAAGAGATTTAAAATTGCTCTATTACAAAACGAATAAATCACTCTTAAATGCTTTTTCCTTATTAACCGAACTTCATTTTATATCTCGGGCTCCGAATAAAAAAATCATATAAATTATTAAGGAAATAATGTTGCAGAAGCTGTGATCGGTTCATTTTCATAATATGGACTATGTATGGCAACATCCAAGCAACATTCTTTACGTAGGAAATAATGAGAAGGGCACTCACTTATTTCACATGGAAATTTGAGAAAGTATTTTTATTGGTGTGCTGGGCTTGTTTCTTTGTTTTGTAGAAAATTAAAAAACGTTTTAATTTAATAATAAATTATACAGAAAACGTAAAATTTGCCGAGTCGGAGAAGGGGCAACTAATGTCATTTTAGCTCTAGGGAAAACTAAATTGTTATCAAACAATATCCATTTGGGCTAGAAAAGAGTGAATACTAGAGTTGTTTATCGAACCAAAATACTTCTAATCATTTTTTTTCATTTTTGTGCGAACGAATAAAATTTGTCAACTTAGAATAAAAAATTATTCGAAAGTTTTTTTTTCGATTATTCGAATAATTTTTTTTAAGCTACTTAGAACGAAATATTTTAAATTAAAGTTAGTAAACTGGTTTTTTAAAGTTGGTAACAATATGGTGTGAAATTGTAAATACTTGTGTGAGTCTGTATATATACGAATGTCAAATGCAACTCCCAGGAAAAATAGTCCAGATTTTCGAAGTTTTTCTGGCACAGAATCGCACTTCATAGGAAGGACTTATATTTTGCATTAAGAAGTGTAATACTGTATGGCAGAAAATGTGTCAGCAATGCAGAAAATAACTAATATTTTTACGCTTTCGCTTACAGTTTTGGATTTTAGCACTAGTGTATTGCAATGAATACAAAATTACACATTTTACGAAATGTATTCGAAAAATCCAACAAGACAAAATAATAGTAAGCAATCTGCGAGTCTCTAAAAGCGCTGAAATAATCAATTAAAAAACTAAATGCTCTAAAGTGGAACATCGCTAACAAACATCTTGTCATACGTGACCAGGTTCGTATGCGATGCTAACTCAACATTCACTTACAAAGCTACTGAATGCGGAGCAGCAGATATGACAATTTTTTAAATATGTTTAAAAAATTGTCAACAGTTTTTATCACGTCATTTACAGTTTTAAAAATCTTAAATTCCTAAAGTTCCATTGGTATTTCGCAACTGATTCTGTTTAAATGCAAGTTACAGTTTCCACGGTTGTTTTTCTCGTAAGTGCTGCATTTAACCCTAGAATACCAACCATAATTTATACAAGTTGTAAATAAATATCATTGATTCGACGATGACGCTCTTTTAAAATTTTTCTTCATTCCAAGGCGTCAGACTTTGAGTTTCAGACAGGGCTGGACAACGTAGCCTCGCACGAGGTGGAGAGGTTAATTTCTATAGGAACTCCAATGTTTATTAGCCAATGGAGGAATTCTAAAGAGTTGGGTAAAAAAACCTCGCAAGCAGTGGATCGTAGAGCTTCTAAAGATACTACTGAGGAAGTGGCTGATACGGTAGCACACATTGTGTGAAAATGTCCAGCAGTGGCTAGCATAAGAGTTAGGAACACGGCCAGGCACAAGCCTAAAACAAATGCAGGCAAATACAAGAGGCTCCGCGATGAGGAAGAAGATCGACAGTCACCAGTCTGAAATCACTACAGTCAAGAGCAAATGCTAGTGGTAGCTACTGGTAAATTACAAATGAAATCAATTCAAGGAAATAAGGGGATCGGAAAGGGATCCATAAAGTTAGCGGTCTGCTTTGAAATCCCCCTAAAAAAGAATTTATTGAATTATTTGATCCCTGATATACTTATAAATACTTATGTAGACTTCCTTAATCTAGAAAAATATTCTTTTATATATATAAATTCAATTCACGGTGTAAAAAACATATATTTGAGAAAAAAGGTTTTAGGGTTGACCTTGTAAATTCACTTGTTCGAACAAGAAAAACATTAGGAACTTTTGTTCGAACAAGTTTAAACTCGAATATTTTGACAACAATACTGAATACTCTTGCCCCTATATCATTCTTCGGATGTTCAACAGATTCTGCTAACTGAGACCAACATAGTTTAATTAAAGAACATAGTTTTGGTAGAACGTTTACAATTTTGTTTATTTTGAATTAAGTAACAAAGGAATTTTTGGAAAAATATTGGCGAGTACAGCAATTGGCGATTGCAGAAACCAACCAAAATTATATGGAAGACCTTTTAACCTAAAAATAAAAAAAATAAAATTATTATTCAGAACTCAACTTCAATTAAGCGCCAAGAAAACCCTACACAATGTGAACAATGCTTGACAAGATCCTTTCGAAACAACTTGCGCGTAATGATAAACGTCAATAAAATAAAATAAAATTCATCTGTCATCTGCCTTTAAATACGGCTTGTGGAAAAGTTTATTTATATTTATGTTTTCAGCCATTCCAACTAAACATAATTTTGGCAAATTTATTTATTTATTATGTCACTAAAGAAGATCTCACATTTAAAAATTCCTTTTTTTTATCACATTCTCATTGGCTACCTTCAAAAGTATTAATGCTTTGAATATTTTTTTTCAGTTATTCAACACAAATACTTTTTTTAAAATTAGTTTTCACACAATTTTTTTCATAAGAAGAACGCGCTAATATTTCCTTATGCCAAAGCGCGCAGCCGTTAAAATATGTCATTTATTTAAATTTATAACCCACAATATTTTTTTCATTCAGGCTTACAAGGTTAATAAAAATATGTGTAAGTCCCCTTGAAAACCCGTTAACTTTAAAACAAAACCATGCCGAACTGACCATCTTCAATTAAACGCAGTTGTCTCGCAGAGATGACTAAACGGCTTCATTTCAATGCATAAGGGACAAATATGAGTCACTGGCTCCGCTTAAAAAAAAACTTTACTAAGTGACCACGGGAATCCCCTTTCTTACTGTTGTTATTGAGTTAATTTGTGTTAAATGTCTGTTATTAGAATACTTTATTGCCTGTTAAAAGAAAAGAGGTCTCTTAGCACAACTTACACAAATGATGGGAAAAATAAGATTAATACAAAATACCTGAATAAAAACACGAATTGAAACGAATATTCGGAGACAAAGCTATTTCGCCTGTGTGCCATCTTCAGTGAAACTTTACGTTTCGAAAAACAAGCCGGTTGTTTCCCAATCAAACTTGACAAGGGTTGATGGAAATTCATTTCAAATATCTAATTCTTTATAATAAATTTTGATTTGATAATGTAATTGTTATTAAAATTGTTATTAAAATGGCACAATTTTGCTTCATCTTAAAGTTTTGACTTTTATTACGTTAAAAATGGAAAGTTTTGAACCAAAAAACAAGTAATTTTCCCAGCAATTTAGCTGAATAATTTATTAAATTTATGTTGCAATAATTCTTCATATTCTTATAGAAGCTTGGCAAAAATAAAATCTCTAAAAATATTTATTAGTATTATTTTCTTAATATAACTGCGAACATAAATACTAGTGATAGCATGATTAAGCGAAAAATATTAAACAAACATTAGGGGAAATCACTCTTCGTTGCATATCTGTAATTTTTGCACACTTCGTATGATTTTCTGCCACAAAGCGTGAGTGTCTTTTTTTAGGCGTTTAGCAAATTTATTACAGAGTTGCATAAAGTAACTTTGCCGCATGCAATAAGCTAAGCCGCAGCCAATATATAAACGCTAACGCAGCACAGTGGTGCCTTTTGACTTTTTTCGTTGCAAAAACCATAACTTTTGAAATAATTAAGATATTTTAAAGATTTACAAAGATATTGACAGAGGACACTTTAGGCTTCAAAATAATGTTTACAAAATACTGCTAGAGGTACAAGATGCTCCAAAAATTGGATAATTTTTCCAGTTAAATGTTAGCATGTTTTTTTATCGCAAATACACATTTTTATATATATTTAATATTTCAATCTAAGTAAATTTATATTAAGTAACTAGTTTAACCCGGTGCGCTTTGCAATACACATTGTTCAAATCCGAAAGTTTAGAAAAAAATACACTCTAATATAAAATGTTAAATCAATATTAAACTTTTTTATTTCTATTACAAAAACACATTTTTAAATTATTTTTAATATTAATATATTTATGCTATAGATACAGGGCGGCGCAAAATAACCTTCCGATGTTTTTTGGCTGTAATTTAAGACAAAATGAAAAATTTTGATTCTTCTTGTGGATTATTTTTATTTGGTCTTTTAGTTTTTTTACATCAAGCCGAGAATATGATGTAATGTAGATGGCCGCCGCCACAGTTGATTGTCATTTGAGCCCTTTTTATGACATTTTCCATCACTTTGGCCAAACCTTCCAGCGATAGGTCCTCACATTCTTGACGGATATTGTCTTTAAGAGCTGCAAGAGTCTGAGGCTTGTTGACATAAACCCGCGACTTCAAAAAGCCCCACAAAAAGAAGTCTGCAGCGGTCAAATCAGGCGATCTTGCTGGCCAGTGCAAATCGCCAAAACGGGAGATTAGGCGCCCGGGAAATGCATCCTTCAGCATATCGGTTGTGGCACGTGCAGTGTGTGCCGTTGCACCGTCCTGTTGGAACTACATGTTTTCCAATCCCAATTCATCAAGTTGCTGCAAAAAGAACTCGGTAATCATTGCTCTGTAGCGCTCACCATTCACAGTAACCGTTTGGCCCGCGACGTTTTCGAGGAAAAAAGGTCCGATAACTCCTCCAGCGAAAACAGCACACCATACAGTGACTTTGAGCTGGTGTAATGGCTTTTCGTGGGTTACACGCGGATTTTCAGTGCCCCAGAAGCGTAAATTTTGCTTATTTACGTACCCGCTAAGATGGAAATGGGCCTCATCACTCATGATTATTCCTCTTGGTGGTGATTAAGGATGGCTTGAGCGTATGTTAGACGCAATTGGTGGTCAGCAGCTAACAGCTGATGCACCGTCTGGACTTTGTACGGAAACATCTTCAAATCTTTTACCAAAATTCGCTGTAAAGACCGTCGACTGATACCCATTTGCGTGACACGTCGTCTGGTCGATGTCGACGGCGCTTCCATGACATCCTCGGCTACAGCAGCAATATTCTCTGCAGAACGGCTACTCCGGGGTCTGCCACGCCTGGCAGCATCTCGTGTTGTGCCAGTCTCTTCGAGGCGAGCGGCTAAACGTCGCAGTGTTTCACCAGTAGGCGTTGGACGGCCAGGAAATCTGCGACGAAATTCACGTTGTGCCAAAGTCACCGACCGATTATTGGTCAAATAAATAGTCACCAATATTCCGCCTTCTGGAGCAGTGTAGCGTAACATTGTTTATTAACGTGCATTTCGCAAGTGTTTACTACACAAATGTCAAAACAGAATTGACATTAGGGGCCAATCGCAAAATTTATAGCATTTTCTGATAGGAGGATTACTTTTGCGCCACCCAGTATAATGTTATTTAGTATATATTTTATTTAGCTAGAATAATTGGTTTTCATTACTTAGTTCTCTTTGAAATAGTCATTAACATTGGGAGCGTTATCTAATAGACTTAACATATCGGAGCTGTAATTATGTTCTTCCAAATCCTTGAAACGGTCCGCATTCTGTTAAGCCGTGAAATTTAGCAAGTATTCGTGTATCTAAATTTTTTGTAGTCTTTGTTTTTGCATTCCTGGGCTTCTTCTGACAACTCTCCAATCGGTAAGCATTGATATTCAATTAAACTTTTACCATGAGCCAAAATCTTATGAATCGTAGGAGTAAGTTTCTTCTCAGGGTACATTTGAGCTAAAAGTTGGGAAGTTTTTGATGCATAATCATCAAACTTTGGCCCATTTACCATTTCTCTAGAGTTTATAACATTTAGGATAACTGCCAACCTTTTTATAATATTATTGTCGACCCCAGTAATTCGGGCTGTTACCTCATCATTTTCAAAAAATGCTCTGGACATATTACCATCGCTAGTATTTCCATATCCCTGCTTTGGACAGTCTACTTTCAGCCCAAGCTTCTTAAGAAATGCATTTTGTATAATTTTTTTTAAGCAGAGCGCAAAGAAAGTATTTTTGTGTGTGCATAAACTTTCTAACAAATTTTATCAATTAATGGAGTTTTGTTTGATATCATAATTTTGACTATTTTAGCAAAAAGATGTTAACAGTCTTAGCTTCAATTTTAAGTCTTCACAGGCAGGTGTTGAGACGGTGCTACCGCCGTGAAACTTTGCACAGGTGTCTAGTTGCTTTGATTTGAAAAATAAAATGGTATACACAGCTGTTTTAGCATTGCAAATTACCAATCTGCAATGATTTTTGCCATAGCATATTTGCTCAAGTGTAGCAAATTTTAGTTTCATATATTTTGTTGCTATGGTTTTGCAAAATGTAGCATATTTGCTAGACTTGCTACATTTGCAAGTTTTGCAAGGGTTGTTTACAACCAAGAGGGAGTTCCCCTATTGTTTTTATAAAAATGTAAAAGAAAAATTTATATTTTGATATATGATTCTATAGCCTGGCAACTCTGTTCAACATTTCATGCCAACTCTTGTCAAATTCCATATAAAAAAAATTCAAACGAAATATTTATGTTAAATGTTGCTTGTAAAACACATCAAATATGTATAGCAACATCCAAGCAACATTTTTGTACGACAATATGAGAGGCAAGTGTTTCACGTGAAAATTTAAACAATAGTGCGTATTTTGAAAGATTGTATTTTTCATTGTGCTTTTACTTTTTTTGTTTAAAAAAATATAATTTACATATATATATATATATATATATACATAAGTATGTATGTATGTATTAGCTTCTTTTAATTATTTTCAATTTAAAAAGAAAATGCTCTATAGAGAAAACAGTTTTGTTTCTATAAGTTGAATGTTCAAATGAAATATTCAATGTTGCTGTATATATTTCACACATTCGAACATCATACTAGGCTTTAATTTAAAAGAAATATAGACAAATGCGTAGCCTTTTAAAATTACAAATATTATGCTAGCAACATGTTGCGTAAAACTTGATTTGTTTTTTTTTTCTTGTCTAATTTGAGTTCATGACCATTAAATTATGTATGTTTATCATGCAATTTAAAATAATATCAAGTAAATATAAGCTGGTTATTATAAAACTTGGCGCAAATTATCAATAAAAGTCAAAGACACTCCAAACGTTATTTTCAAAATCATTGTTAACTTATGGAAAACAAAAAAAATGAATTTTATAAACAAATAAAACTTACTGGCCGAGTTATTTTAATTTTTAATTGTTTTATTTAATAATAAAATAATCTGTCAACACTAAAATCACTGAGCGTGAAATAAGTTCAATAATACAGTAACGAAATGTAGTCTACATTGAATATTTGATACCCTACAATCGACTTCTTCTCCAGGTCTGCTACAAAAACATGCTAAATAGAGTGAGGAAGATATTTGATCGCAATCGACTTGAGTTTTAACGCAGCTCTATTTATGTGTAAGAAGCGAAATCTGAAAACATGTGAGGTACTGCATGTCTTCGATGATACATTTTTGTTAAAAAAATTAACAATTTGTATTCGTTGAATGATTTCAAAATTAAATTCGAATATTTCAAATTTATCACTGAAAATATTTTCGCTTTTTGTTTAAAAATATTTTCTTTTTTTAAAATTTTTTTTTAAAGTTAATGTATGTACTTTACTCCGAAAATTCGAAATAAAGTTCGAAATTTCGAACATGGTTTAAGAACTCATATTAAATATTTATAAATATAGAAAACTGTAAAAGTTTCAATGTTTATATTTTCAATTTTATTTATCGATATCTTTGTTAAACTTTTGTGTCTGTCATTGATCACACTCTTTATCTATCTGTTAACGCTTCATGCACCATATAATTGCCTGCGAATACAAAGTGTTAATAATTTGACGAAAACTTAAAATTTCACAGCCTAATTTATGCAACGAACTACGAATAGATTTTAGTAACAAGTTTGACTTACATCACAAAACAACATAAAAAATATTAATTAATATAATTTTAGCAACCGCACATTTTGGTGCAATTTGAATTTTAAATTTACAATAATTAGAATTTATAAAAAAAATCTCAAATCAAAATGTTATTTGAAGATTTGTGCTTAAAAATCTATTTTTGGCCCTTCTTAACGTATTTGGCAAGTCTTAAAGGTTTGTGTCCATTCTATCCCACGATCACAACATCGGCACCTACACCAACGTATCAGCCAACGCCGCCAACAACTCAACCACCATGTCCAGTTGATCCTTTAGTTTGTTTAGCCGGCGGTGAAAAACCAATTCCCTATTGCCCCTGCATAGATCCTCGTCAACAAAATGATCAGACAACAATGACATCTACGGTTATGCCGAGTACCTCAGTTTATGCTTCACAAGATCTACGCTTAATATTAAATATGTCTTACCCCACAGTGGTTTCGAACAGCGAAGGATTGGTATTTTCTCGTTTGGAAATTACGAAAAGGAGGAGGAAACGCAAGAAGCGTGAAGTTCTATAAAAAAGCAGTAAATAAGAGTTTCCTCATGGTTTTAATAACTTTTATTATAACAAACCCAAGTGTGTAAAAGTTTAAAATCAAAAAGATGAAATGATATTAGAAATAAAAATTCCACGGTGCACATTGCATTAGAAAATTGTATTCTTAAACGTGTTTTTCTCGAGGTACAGAGGTTCAGAATGTCCCTTTTTTATAGTTACCAGCAAGATCAATGTGCCACCTAATATTTGCCATACCGATGTAATGAAGTGAGCAGTATCAAATCAATATGGTCTTGGTAGTCTTTAGTTACGTTTCATTCGACGAATATTTGGCGCTATCGAAAGTGACCCATCTGAAGAACAATAATTTAAATAGGTAAAATTAATTTTTAACATACAATCACATCGCCAAATTGCCTTCATTAATATATGAAACATCAAAGAAAACCAATTCACATTCGTTTCTTACCACAACTAATGATGTAATTATAAATTTGTAATTTGATTAAAATTTATTAACAGATCAACGTTTCCTCCTATTGATTTTAGTACAAAATATATGTAAATGTAAGATAATGCAGTTTACCACAAGCGCACTGTGTTATCGCAAAACAAGGTCTTTTGCGGGGAAATTTCTTGACAACAACCTTCTTGTGTTTGTGAAACACCCTGTTATTCAGATAACCGTAAAAGAATCTTAAAGATGAGTTTTAAGTTTTCTCTCACTCTCTCTATTTTATTATCTTTAATTGAAATGTTCTTATTAACATTGGTTGCCAGACAATATTTTTAAGAAATCGTAATCGTAAAATCGTAGCGGTAAATTTAATCAAAATACCTTTTAGGCAAACTTCCAACTCAGACTTTTTAATAGAAGATCCTTTGTTTAGTATTAATTGAAAGATAGTTCTTTTATTAGAATATTTGGAAATCAAAGCAAATATGTCAAAAAGCTTAATTTTTTTCTGTTTTTTGTACAATTACGTCCAAAAGAAGAGAAATTTTCTTTCAGCATGAAGTTACAAACTTCTTTATTTCTCAGAATTAAAGAGATAAGATTAGGGTTTTTTATTATAAAAAATTTAAATTTGATATTTGATTCAGTTATTTTAAGGTTTACACAAAGGGAGAGACAGAGGAAGAGACACCGCAACTTTGTAAATGTTTGTGCGCCGTCTCTTCTACGCCAGAAACTTCTTGAGTTAATTAAAATAAATTGACTAGTTAACGAACTACCCCTTGCGTTTAATAACTCATAGATATTTTTTGAATTAGGGAGGGGTTTCCAGTGATACTCCGAAAGTTTAAAATATTCATGTCTGCTGGATTTTTTTCGTTCACACCAAAAATGATACTTCAGATAGCACATACCCGAAAACGGTGTGTCTCCAAACATGACAAATAATGACGGAAATTCAGTAAGGCTTACCATTTCATCGGTTTACCTATATCATAGGTTTTGCAAGATTAGTACATAACCACAGTTGCCACCAGTAGCTCAGAATACCAATCAGCTGAATTGGGCATCACGAGATAGTCAACCTGGCTTTATTTGCGGTTCGATTCCAGAGAACTCGCTAATTCTTATCTAATCACCCTAAAGTATGATAGCAGAAATAACACAACCTATTATTGGATATGGTTGAAGATTTTTTGTTATCGTCTTACCGTAACAGGTCTCTCAGTCATTCACCATAGCTTTCGCAATCGAAAATTTAATATAGTTTTGTTCTTGGCTAAAAACTTTTAACTTCTTAAAAAGTGGATTTAGAAACCAAAGCCACGAAATAAATTTTATAACTTAAAGTGTTGACTTTAAACTGCATTCTATTTTTTTATTAAAGGAAGTGGCAGGATATATATTACTATAACTTTGGGACGGTTTGTTCTATTCGACAGAGTAAAAAACTCCAAAATATCCACTACGATTACTATAAAAATTATTAAAATTATGTCAATATTGTATTAAAATCTTCAGAGATATTGAGAAAGTTGTAGTGAAAAAAAAAGAATTTTATGCAACATTTTTAAAATATTATATAAAAAAATAGAAAAACTTAGAGATCTTTCTATATGCCACAGTAGGGATATGTTATTAAAATCGTTGCGCAACTTTGGGTGAGTCTGTTTAAAACTTTTTTTGGCAAAATAAACTTGATTTCTTTTTATATTTTATTGTTTTCGAAAATTTTAAAATTTAGGCCAAAAATCGTCTAATTGTCTGAAAGTAAAAATCGTTAAAGTAACGTTAAGTCGCCACATCTGGCAACAGTGTATTTAAAGTAGTATACAAAAGCCTGTTGCATGAGAAATCATAAGGAATATAGGGATGCTGAGAAAACAAAAACAAAATCTGGCTAATGGAATGAATCTCGTTTTCAAATTAGAAACGCGTATAAACTCTTCGTGGTAGGACACTTTTAACGGTAAAAAATGTTGTCCATGTCAAGACTATTTTTGTTTATGTTTTCCCAAATTCAATTGGGTGTATTTTGATTTCTTTGCAAGTGTGTGCGTGTGTGTAGTGTTTGTTGCCTAATCCTGGAACGTACAAATACAGTTTCAGGATAATACTACTTACAATAATAACAACAAAATCTTTTTTGTGGTTAATAAAATTTCGAGTGAGAAAGTAAATAAGTATGTATATGTGTGTGTTAAACTACAAGAGACTCTTTGGCTGTGGGACCGACCGACTATCATTGTAATTTTGTATACATAAAATCATTACAAAAGGAAAATAAATAAAATCAAATGTAAAGTGCTTTTTCCTAATAGGCAAAATAACAACAACTACGAGTATAGAAAAGCTGGATCTATTTTAACAAAAGCATCACAAATCCTTCATTCATATACGCCAAATTGTTGTGTGTAGTCGTCTGTGTGTATGTGTTAGTGATTGGTATAAAATATAATTTAAGAATTTATTTTTTAAATTGAAAAATAATGGAATAATTAAAATCTTGACTCTTCTTCAATAGAACAACATGGCTCCACATGTTAGAAATGTATGTATCAATAAAATGTGTAAATGTGTGTATGTATGTAGTTATGTATGTACCTGTTAACGCCTGATAATAAAAGCAAAATGTTTACTACCACAAAGATATAAAATCTTGAAATGTCAATTGTGTTAAATGTTTTATAAAAATGATAACAATAGAATACCAGCAAATCTGTTCCTTTACTTTATAAATAAATTGAAATGGAAAATGTCTTTTGATATTAAAGTGATTAAAGCAAATCGTACGCATTGCCAATATTTGTGTGAGTATGTGTGTACAGAGATTTGTATTAAATGAGGATCCCATTTAAGGTTTCGAACAAATTTTCTGTTCAGCATATTTTACATTTGTAAAGAGTTTTTGGTTTTGTCGTTTTTTTTTATCGGTTATTTTTTATTAAATTTAGAATTTAAAAAAAATGTGAACAAAATATTTCAGAAATAACAATTCGGCGAAAACTCTTTCTTATCTGAAATTATGTCTTTTAATTACAAAGGTCTGGAAGGATACAAGACTTTTTTACTTGATTCGAAGACGGATGGGCAAAAATTAACATTCAAAAGTTTTGAGTAAGTAGGTAATTTTTCTACGTTCTCAATCTTTAAATTCTTGGGAGTATTTACGTTGCTGCACATTATTAGTTTCTTAATATCTTCTCAGAGAGTGTTCCAACTGTATAAATTTGCAACTTAGAATCTTTTCAAACTTCCTTCAGACTTTAATGGCAAATTTTGTTTATAGCCTTCACAAAAATGAAAAGGACATATATGTCATTCCGTTTGTAATTTCGACTATATTCACTTCCGATCCAATAAAGTATATATTCTTGATCATTATAGGCAGGGGCTTTTAATTCATAATGTCCGTTTGTCCGATGTTGGTATCAACTTTCTTACGGTGTTAAACACTTCCGCCATTTGATCAATGCGTTCGGAGAATTTTCGCAATTTCAATCAGTAATTTCAGTTCACAAGTTCCTGAGATTTGGGCCAAAAACCATTTCATTGGTTTTTGGGTATGTTCATTCTAGCGGGGAAACGCTTACACACAATCATATAAAATTCGCATATTCTGAATCCCGGGGTCCCTACTTAACATACAGGGCTCATTATTGGATCGAATTTAAAATTAAAAAAACTTCAAAATTTCAAAAACGAACAAAGAAACCCGCGTTTCTCCGAAAAACTTTCACAAACAATTGCAAAGAATTCGAAGTTTAGCCAACATTTTAAATTCATCACAAATACAAAAGTCACAAGAAAAACAAAAAACTGGAAAAGAAAGAATTCCGAAAATCATAATCTCACTAAAAACAAATCCAAAAAATTAAAAGTTACAAAATTTTGAAATTTTGAAACTTTTCAAGAAAAATTTAAATCTCACCAAAATTTCGTAATTTCACCAAAGACCTGATAAATCACAAAACATTAATATTTATGAAAAACGTCGACATTTTAATCAAATTGATGTTAAATAAATATTAAAATCAAATGGTGAATTCACAAAAAAATTTAAAAGTTCACAAAAAATTAACAATTTGCCAAAATATTTTAAAATCATAAAAATTAAAAAATGTTACCTAAAATCTTAATTAAAAATTCACCAGAAAACTAAACTATAGTTCAAAAATTTTAAATTACAAAAATATGATTTTGCAAAAAATCGAAATCATCAAAAATTTCAAAAATTCACCATGAAATCGAAAAACTAGAATAAAAGAAACCGAAATTTTACCAAAAAATACAAAAATTAAATCTTTTAATTTCACTAAAATGTGGAAAAATTACAAAACGTTAAATTTTATGAAAAACGTCAAAATCGTACAAGAATCGATGTTAAACAAATTTATAATAAACCGAATTTCACCAGAAATGATGGATTCACAAAAAAATATTAAAAAATTCACACAATTTGAAAAAAATAACAGCTATAAATTTTACAAAGAATCTCAATTAATTTGAAAAAAGCGAATATTTCCAGACCATTTGCATTTATCAAAATTCAAAAATTCACCACAACACCAAACTATAGTTCAATAATTATAAATTAAAAAAAATTCCAAAAAATCTAAATTTGAAAAATCTATACTGCAGAAAAAACTGGCAAAAATTTTAAATTCTCCACAAATTCGAAAATTAAAAAGCTGGAATAAAAAAAATCAATGAATTCTTTTTTATAAAAACCGAAATTTTAGAATAAAATACGGACAAAAAATGTTGAAATTTAACCAAATTTACACAAACTTTTGGCAAAATCTATGCTAAACAAATGTACAAAAAAAAAAAAAAATTACCACAAATGGTGTTTTCAGTAAAATATTGAAATATTCCCCAACAAAAAAAATTATCAAAATTATAAATTTTACCAAAAATCAAAAATAATCTAAAAAACAAAAAAAGAAATTGCACCACAATATGGGAATTCACCAAATTCGAAATTTCACCACAGATTTAAAACATTGTTAAAAATGTTTAAATTACAAAAAAAAAACATTTTCCAAACAAAATCGAAATTTACAAAAAACGGAAATTACGCCTTAAAATTACAAAAAATTAAAAATTTTCAAAATTCTGACGAAATCTAAAATTCACCAAAAATTCGAAAATATACTATAAATCGAGAAACTTAACGGTTAAAAATTCCAAATATATGATTTCAAGTACCTATACATATGTGAAGCAGTAATCACCCTTCATGTGAACTACTTTCACTTGTTTTATTGCATCAATACTGCTTTTTCCCCTGATTCACTTTCTCAACAACTTCTCACTCCATTCAGCGCAAACTATTTTGGTCCTTGGAAAAATTGCTAGAAGTTTTAGTTTTGATTATGTTTCTATTGAAAGCACAAAGAACGACTAGTGATTATTAATAAGTCTGCTCAAATGATACTTTTGAGAAGCTTAGAATAAAGAATTTGGTGAAGCTGTGAGATATTTGAAGATCAAAAATGACACTGAAGATGGCACATAGCCGAAACCGGTTTGTCTCCAAACCAAACTTGACAAGGGATGACGGAAATTCGTTCCAAAATTCTTAACCACACATATTTTGATGATAAATTCTTGAGAACCAATTTATTTTGACTCATCATTAAAAAATTAAATTTTTTTTTTGATAAGCTAGTATCTACACGCATTTTGCCGGTAGCTTAAGTTAGCTCATCAGGAAACCTGTACTAATAATGTTAGAAAAACTGGAAATGTCGCATGCTTGAAATTCTTAAACCAAATGAGATGCTAAAAGAAGTTAAAAAATAAGATTTCTTACTCGTGGTAGAATCAGACTAGAACAATTGTAGTGAAGGGCAATGAGTGAATAATAATTCATGATTTGCGTCAACACTAGCAACCAGGTTTTCATTTTCACGTCAGCTACACAAACCAAAATGGGAATAAAATTTCACATAGTGAAAAGTCAAACACCACAGGGACGGCGTTTTGGTAGTGGCAAACAATGAAAGTTTATTAAAGCCAAGGAGTATATAGTTTTAAAAGGCCTATCCAATGGTTTGCACAAAATTGGTTATTAGGGGGAAATGATCTGAGAAAACAGAGGTCGAATATCGCATTTAACGTCCTATCGAAAAACCACCAAGGACGAAAAAGAAGCCATTTTTAAATCAATAATAACGATATGCTATATGTTATGATCGCACCACAAATGGTGACGCAGTGTACAAAAACCTAAGAGGACGGCATGCAGGGGCGGGGGTAAAAAATGCTTTTTTTTTCTGGAATCATCTTCAATTATTTTTTAATCCTAAGGGGTGACTAGCGCAATCTTTTTATATAAGGACAGTTTCACCTTAATACTCAAGGCATTTATTCGTTCCCAGTCCCAATCAAAAGAAATTAAGCCTGCCACAAAACAAGGTTATTGTGAGGATCATATCCTACTTGAGTAGTGGAGCAAACTGAAAAATGCCTTTAACTTAACTAACTTAAGATATTCAAGGCGCAGATTCAGTGTTTCCCTATGTAGACAGTTCTATTCTTTCAAGAATCAATAAATTAAATAAATTACTATTTTTAAAATATATGAATTGAGTTATGTTCCAATCAAACAGACACTATAATTCATTTCACAATACATACACATGTACACATACATTCATATGTCACAGAAGTACATACATATATATGTATGTGTAATTTGTTTGGAATTAAGCATTTTACGGCTGTTTATACTTATAAGTATACCCACGCTCGCTTCCGTGGTTTAGTGTATCCTCGCATATGTGAGTAGTCGTCTTAACATTTATATTCTATTCTAATGTCGTTTTAGTTATTGGGTTATTATTGCTTTAGTACAGTATTGCCAGAGTTGGGGTGGTTATAAATTCATAGTTGGGGACACTTTTGGTTAAATATCACTGCTTTATTTAATCTTCAATGAGATAGATATCAAGTTATTGTTACAACACTCGCCTCATGATTGGTGTTTCCCATTGTGCAAAAATTCTGTCCCGCTCAAAACAAATCGCAATAAAATGTTTTTTCCATGCTACGGTATGGCAGATAAAGGATACGAACATAAAATGCAGCACTGATCGTACATTCACTTTTAATCCACATTCTAATTTTTGATAGATCTAGCGACTAAATCTAATAGTGAATCACGGCATTAGTCATACAATAAATTCTACCAACGTTTTGTTTACTGCATCAATCGTATATTTGGGACTAAATTTTTAGCCTGCTGCTTTGGAAGACCAACTCTTTTGCCTGATGATCTCCGTACTTATGGTGTGGACTTACCACTAAGTAATACGTCTTTTCAATGCTGTGGAATCCAATTTTTAGGTGTTCGAGGTTCTTGTTAATTTTTTATTTTTGATACCATTGTTTTGCGCTTTTTGTAATAGATTTTTGTTTCTCTAAGAACTACTTTGAAAAATTCCTTAAAATAAATAAATATTATTACGATCTTTCGACGAGATCTTCGTCTCTCTTTTAAAGCGCACAGTAGGCGCGAGAGAAAAATAATACTACACAGTAAAACGTGTTGATTTACTTTTTTGAATTAGAACCCTAATGGTTTTTTTAGACTATTTTGGAATAAAATTGTTCAAATATTCTGCAGTTTAATACTTCAAGAAATATTTTTAACACCGTTTGTTTTAATTACACAGCGGCACGCTATTAAAGTTACAATGAAACTTTTTCCAAGATACGTATTTGGATTGCAAAACGTACAAAAGAATCATAGAGGATGGCCTATGCTTTCAGAAAATTTAACTTCTAACTCACATTGTTGGAAGACAAAAGTGATCTACAGGTCACCAAAGTTTATCACCTAAATTTGACTAAACCTCTTAGAACTCATAATTTCTTCAAAAATTACCGAAGAGGCTTTTTTTGAGCTGTCTCCCACAATTTAAAAGACATATTAATTTTAGTTTTGATTATTTTGCCTTTCGCAAATATCTGTCGTAATGGGTACCCAAACATTTCCGTAAAATTTAACATGATAAAGTTTTTTTTAATATTATAATAATATTTTAGAAAGTAACACACTCAGTACTTTCCTTAAAAAAAAACGTGTTATATTTCTTTTCATTTATTTTGACATTTAAAAAGCAATAAAAATTCCTTTAAAAGGGAAAAAATAAAAATCTCTAAAAAAATAATTAATTAAATTTAAAAATATGTATCAATGTAGTTTTAATAAATGTGTTTTTGTGCCTTCACTTGAAAATAAGGGAATTTTAGGTAATTTTGTATCTTAAATTTAGGAAAGGATGATAAAATATATGTGGCAGGTCTTCTTTAGTTTTGCAATTACTTTCTCTTCGTGTAACCAATTCATTTTTGTTTTTCACTCTCTCTCTCTCTCTCTTACTTATTTGCATTTTACCTCTGTTGGTATATGTGAATGTAGTTTGTGTAAGCAATGCACAAACACATTCATGCCTGAAAAAAATACAATTTAAAACAACAGGTGGATGCGTAATTTAGTTTCCCCTCCACACTTTACTAGTGATGTTCTGCATAAACTTTGTCAATGTAGACATTTAAGTAGGAAGCCGTATCATCTTGGTTTTTTAATACGTTTTTTTATAAAAACTTCCATATTCAAATGTTAAAAATATAAAATCAAGGCCTTAATAATAATAAAAGTTATTGATTGGCTCGGCATCACTGTCAACGGCGAAAGCTAAAGATGAATGGAAACCGATTTCTTTTAATTCGAATTAAACGATATGAACAGAGAGGACATGTGATTCCAGCACCCACAAGAAATGCCACAATGGACATTTCTCGTGAACGATTTGATCGCAGGTTTGTCTAACGCGAAGGTAACGTCATTAGTCACAAGTCTATTGTAATAAGTCGCAATCAACCAATGCACTCAAGGTCATCATAAATCAGCCGATCGAAGCTGTGCGTCATATTAATTTAATATGATTGCTGTTTTTATTGGATCTTTATCATAAGTTTTTAATCAAATAAAAATGCTTGGCACTTGTAATTATTATAAAAATAAAAGCAAAAGTTATCTACCGATTGACTTGCTTCTGGTTAGATCTTATTTCAGCTTTGCCAGCACTGAAGCTGGTGGTTTCATGTGTAGACATGGCAATGGCATTAGTGTGGTTCTGTGATATTGTCAGCTGCTTCAGTTTGCGCTTTGTGTTTTTCATCTCTGGTTTCATTTTCTCTATTCTTTTTTAAAAACTTAATGTTTGGCTTCATAACATTTTGTAATAGAGAATGTCTTGTCTCACTTGTTCTTCTGCTTTATCATTTACATTCTTGCCTTTAACTTTTAGCACTCGTATTTCCTCCATTTTTTTTTCGTTTTGCTGACAGTTTTCTTAATCGCTGTTTGAAAGATTGTAACTCGGCCAGTCGCAGGGACATTAGGGAATTATTAGATGTTTGCATAATTTCTCCGTTTGGATTTGTCATTCGGCCTACATGATCAACACTAGAATTGCCATTTGAAACCTCACCAAGTCCAATAATTGGACTTCCGCAAAAAATCGAAGCAAAAAAATCATTTATCATTCCAGCGTGCTAAACATCTCCTAAAAGTAATGGAGAATTATCTTCGTTTTTAAAAAGTACAAAGATTTGCATGGTCCCTTCGATATGTACTATGAATAGTACCGACGTACAAATAACGACAACAACAATTACAAAGGATTTTTTTATATTGACAAAATCTTGTTATTTGCTTTCAATATCCTTAAAAGGTTTTTATGCTTAACTACAATTGCTCGTATTCGTTTACATATCTATTAAGGAAATTGTCATAAAATAAAAATACACTCCCACACGCACATTTCACATTTCACAAAATCACATTTTTAATGCGACAATTTTCTATTTACCTCAATATACTCGTAATCTCAATGCAATTTCGGTCTGTCAAGGTAAAAAGGGCTGGTAGTGATACTTTTTCATACCTTGATACTTGTAATAACTGAGAACAAATAAAATAATGCCCACTCCCTTTATGCTGTCGTTATCATTTTATTTCTTTTTCTTGTTCTACATATTTTTATTTGATTGAAATGGCTTTGTGCAGTGCAATTGTGAAATTGAATATTTATTACGTTGCTCTCATGTTTTTGTTGATTCTTTTCAATAACACAGGAGAATAAATAAACGCTAAAAACAGTAAGAGAGGGAAGAGTTAGGTAAACGAAAGAATATTTTGAAATATAGAAAATCCCGGAAGTGCTCAACATCAATATTGAAATATTTTGAAAAAATTGAACTAAAATTATCACAATCGACAGCAGGGCAGGGAACACATATTTTTTAAAATATATTTTTTATCACTCGAATTAGGCTACATAAATTTCACCTTGATGCATTAGTACCTGAGATGATATGAGTTGTTTCATCTGCATACACTTTTTTTACTGGACCAGAATTCAATAGTTGACCCCTACTCATGCAATGTCTTGTTGACCAATTAGAAAGAAGTTTAGCCGGAGTAGTGTTTGTGCCTATTCGAATCAAATTTGCCTACATTGAAAGTGGCAGGAAAGATTTTGACAAGGACTTTATTCCAGATATGAACGGTCGAAAAAGTACTTTTTTTCTGTAGTATGTTGTACGATCCACAGACCTACTTACCACCAACAGATGAGCCCTAAATGGGATGGAAAACATTGGTGTAACGATAAAATAGTGAAACGCAACCCATCTTCTGTTGATATTTCAGTGAGGCAAGAGGGTAGCCTACTGTCACCGATAAGCAGCTTCGCGGTCTCCTGTATGTGGTTGAGAAGTACCAAAATATACTTTGAATTATAGGCCCTAATGTGAGAGTTGTATTCCATTCATTTTCGGGTATATCTGGTATAAATAGTAAGGAGATAAGGAGTGATTGCTTCTTTTGTGATGTGAAAAATGTTGTGTTTAGTGCATGCAACATTTCATAACACAAGATCTTAAGTGCATTAAAATCGAACCTTTTCTCTCGATCACATTCGATTGTCATAAGATTTCGATAAAGTATAACATGATGGTCCCAAACTCCGAAATTCTTCTCGATTACTGCACGAAAACGAATGCTGCTACCATCTGCAAATAAATGAAAGCTTGACATAGAAGGACATTTAGAAAAATTAGAAATAGGAAAGGAGAAAGAAAGTACAATGCCTTAATTAAAATCTCATTTCTTATGATCCTTACGGAATATTTTCCAAAAAAATGTTACACATGTTTTGTTTTCTTGACTTTTAATGACAAGACTGTCGCTCAAAAACGTTTGAAAACTTTTATACATAACCGAAGTTTCCTGAAAATTTTAGTTCTAAGACCCCAGTTCTACTTTCCTTTCCATTACCAATCAATTGACTTGTTTTCGTTCAATACCATGTTCAGACATACACCTTAATAGCGCAATTAGAAAATTTACGCAATTAAGGTCTTAATTAAGCTCAATTTACCAAACAAAAATTCAATTAAAAAATGTAGCCATTAGTAGTTAGTTGCACCAATAATTAAGATCACTTCCCAATGCAACTCTGCTGAAGTATGTTTAGTGAGCATAAGAAAATCTGTATAATGACGAAATCAAGACACATCTAACAAGCGACACCAATACAGCTACATTTTTGTCTACATAGCACTTGTCAAACTCCATTTGTAAAAAATCAAAACAAAAAATAAGTGTCAGTTAGTAAGTTTCATGACGATTAGTAAGTTTCATGAAATTTTTAATAAATAAATTCCATTAAAAATAATTGATTGCTTTACAAATTTTCTTTTAACTCGAATTTCTTCACATTTTTCCAAACTCACTAGCACAAGTTCTAACGGCCAAAATGAACACACTTTCAATAAGCTAAATTGCCTAAGTGTGAACACCAATTTAAAATTTAACTGTATCAGCTATTGTGCTTGTCCGCACATAGTATAAGTTTAGTTTTTTTGTTTTGTTCGACACTGTTATTACATATCTTCCTTTCATCAGATCCTTGTCACAGTGTAAGTATAACTTGTTACACTCAAATGGACTTAATTTAAATTCCATTAGTAAAGCCACCCAAATGTATCAAAAGTTGAATTCATTTCGAAAAATTATTTTATTCTCAATGTGAAATTTAGCTTTTTGCCTTTAAGTTCTTGATATTCCTGTTTCCTTTATTGCAGCATCAATTTACATAAAAATGAATTAATATCGTGATTAAACTGAATTTGCGGAGCAGCAATAAAAAATAGTGAATTTTCTTTGCAAACCAACAAAAAAAAAATACAAACACCTGCGCCCTTCGTAGCGGCCCTTGTAATGCCAGCACGACGTGCTGGTGGTGGTGTGAGCACCAAACGCCGCAAACATTCTTTGGGTAATTTGCGTCGAGCTCATCCAGCCTCAGGCGCAACATGGAATGTTCAGGTGGTACGCGGTAAAATGACCTCGAAATGTTTGTGGCATGCTTGCCGTGCATTGATATTGGGTATAACACTGCTGTTGGTGGGCGCTGGGATGGCAACTTTGGGTAAGTGATAGATTTAGTTTAAGTTAAATTTTATTTTATAAATTTTACATCTTCGTCGAAAAAACATTATTGCTTGTGACCAAATTTGCAAGGCCTACCAAAACTGCATTTAAACTTTATTTTATATTAATAAGCGTGCCACTGTGTCGTCGGAAATTTCAAAGTTTGTAGCTTTCAGAACTTTACCTTTCGATGGCCAATGTTCATCTTCAGGGCCGCTTATTGGTTTTAAGGATATCGGCTATTTCGAGCTGAATCTAATTATAGACAATTAAAAGGTTTCCTTAATATGTTTTGGGCGTATTCTTTAAAATCGCATTAACAAAATAAAATTAAAATTCGGTAATTTCGACAAGAGTTCCACCTATTGGCCAGAGAGTTAATACTAATACAATGAGAGTCGGAAGATGGTATTTACGTTTGAGCCAGACCGTATTACAACTTAGCTTCGGAAACACTGTGCGGTTGGGCCATAGCGGCATGTGCTCACATTAATCTGCAGCATATCTGTCGCTCAATCTAGAAGCAACCATATATTATTATTATTACTATCGAGGCCCTATGCACCATGACCCATAGGATCTTTAATGCGGAGGAATTCAATTGCCTTGTTTATATGCATTCTTTGCAGTCAATGAGAACGTTCCAATTATCGAGAGGTGGATCTACATTAGATGGTCTTTGAGGTCTCTACTCAAGCTGGTGGTATCTTGGACCACAGTGTCCGTAAACCACCGCGTAATTATCCTGAGCTCATCCTTATCTTACCTAAGAATTCTTTACGATTTTCTCCGAGACATCATAGTGAAGGACTTTGCTTGCTTGAATTGCAGCTGTGCCAAGCAAATTTAAGCTCTACCTAGAATGCCGTTTTTTCAATACTGTTTATTCCGGTTCTATGCTAAACATAAGGCCCGTTCGTTCCCAGCATCGCTCTGATAGCCAGACACCCAGAATAACGTGATTTTATTGCGAGTACCAGGTTCATGTAATGCATTCCAAAACAACTCCTGTCTTCAAATTCACTCAATATTAAGGCCTTGAGTGCTAGCTTTCCGTTTGAGGTTATAAAGATTTTTTACGCCTTCTTATGAAGATTTTTATACGCCTTCTACTCCTTAAGAATCCCATAGTACCGATGAGGAGTCGCAAGTTCCAGTTTGAAAATTTGAAATTATCCCTCTGGAAGTTTGGTTCAACAATTCCCGTGTGTTCATTTTCCTGTTTAGCACCGTCAGTGAATCACACATGCTCAGGACGTATGTGCCACATAGTTTGGTGCAACCATTACTCCGTACTAGGAATGAGGACGGTATAGTTCCTTCGCCATACAAGAGTCTAAAGAGCATAAAGCACGGTTTGTTCTAGAAGAGCTTGAGCATCCGTACCTTCTTGTTAATACATTGTAATCGTAGCGCGTTTTTGCATGCTTGTTTCTTCACATATATATGCGAGGGATGTATGAGCAGCTTCACCTCCAGGTTATAACAAACCATATGACTTCACGGAAAATTTCACTACAATTGATATCTTTTTTATCTGCATAAACAGTGATCTAAAAAGCAAAGATTTTTACTCAAATGAATTTGTATTTTTTCTTCCTGTGTGTTTTGTGTTTTATGAAATTTTCCTGATTTTTAGGTTACTATGCCGACCAGTTATCAATTGGTTCAGAATTACGTGCAAATTCAACGGTACGAGTAAAAAATGATCTCAAGGGTTTTCATCTGAATAACTTTTCTTATGTCGGGCCCATTGTAATGGGTTTTGGTGGTTTCATTGTGGTCGCCTCGTGCGTCATGACATTTGAGGCACGTGATTCGGCGGCCAAAGTTGTGCCAGCTCGTTTAAGAACTGGCGCCGGTAGTAAAATGAATGTTCGCAGCAATCAGAGTAGTTCCGCATCTCAAAGAAGAGCTATAGGTAAGTTTGCACATTTAATTTCTTTCTAAAAGGGGAAAGTTGGCCTGAGTGCTGATTTAAACTTCTAGACCTGCAATTTCAAAATACCAGATGGGATCAACAGTTCGGAGTTTTTCGTTCATCGCCAGCCGCTGAGGTACCTCAATCTACAACAGCGCCCCTTGATCGTGAAGCCTTAACTGCTGAATTAGTAAAATTTTCCAAATCCCTCAGGTATGTCTAAATGAACTCTTCACTTGCCATTCCAAAAACCATGAATATATTTCATTTTCAAAATTCCTTAACAAATTTCAAGAAAATTATCTACACCTCTTTTCTTTATGACTGTAAATAAATCCTTCCCACATGCCTCTTGTAAAAACCCAACTGTCTGTCAATCATGCTTGTATAAAACCAAATTGAATATGAAATCAAATGAAAAATTAAAATTGTAAAAAATGAATTAGTGCATCTGCTCGCTTTTCACCACAACTGCGACGTGTCACCTACACTGGTTCTGTGCCAAATCTCTCCACTCATCATGTCCTACATCCCATCGCTTATTCCACTAATATATCACATTTACTTTCGCCGAATCACAAACCCCTGCTGTTGCTGGAAACCAAACGACAACGTCACCAACATCGAAATCATCACCACCATAACCATCACCATCATCATCACCATTCCAATCACCGTTCCTCGGCAACTGTAACCGATAATAGTAATCGTCAGATCAATAGCCGTGGGAAACGTATTAGTAATAGTTTAATTCAAAGAACTACCCGAGAAAGGGTCCCATCTGCCAATTGTTCATTACTTCAGCCACCCAGTGGTAGCAGTAAACTGTATTGGCATGCAGCCTCATTCGATGAAAGTTGTCGCTTGGTGGCAACCGATAAGCACCAACAACAAAGAGATCGTGTGGCGGAGCGAACGAGACGATCGGAGACAGCCAAGAGACATGTCTTGGCACGACAAAAACCCATAGAGCAGGAAGAGGATCGTGATAAATTAACAACAAGTCCTGTGGGAAATCGAAGGTGAGGATACGGTTTAAAGTTTAAAGAAACAACAAAAACACAATTGGTTGAAACAAATACTCAGAGTTGTTTTACATAGTAGTAGTTAGTTACTCCAAAAACACATCTAAATTATTGTTGTTATTTGTACAGAGTTGTCTTAATGCCATAATTTGAATTTGAAAAGTATTTCATTTGTTATCTTTGCAGGTGTTCTACTTTATCGGATTCCTCATACAGTGGCCGCTGGACGGCCCGTTGTGCTTCCTTAGCCAGTCGAGCTTCCAGTATAGATTCCAGACGCATACAAGTAGATTTACACAGTCCCGAAGTAATGCCCAAATCTATATTGCGTTCACCGAAACGTTATAACTCAGGTCCTTCGACAACACCTTCAGTCGAAAAAGAATTTCGGTAAGTTTCACATATAGAATCACTCCCTATCGACATGAACGCTTTACAAGGCGCATAACAGTGTCCGCAAAATTAAACATTTGATGGGTCGCACTACATGTTGCAATAACCCAAAGGATCAAAGAATGTTGACTCTCTTCGAAGACATTGATAGATTTTTTTACGGTGGCAAGAATCCTAAGCTTGCTCAACTATTCTCACTAAGTCTCTTAAACGTAACAGTTAAACCAGGCATTGATCCAGGGGGAATAGCAACATTCTCTTCTGCAAAATGATTAAATATTAATGTGATCACCTTAAAAAAAGCTAACTTTATGGGCCCCTTTTCGACCCCATCTTCCCATGAATTTATTTCAGGCAACCGTTTCTTCCTCATCACGGAGTCTTCTATAATTACTAGCATATATGTAACGCTTAGATCCACTGTGGCATGCATATTTAACAAATGTCTGCCTGTTGTTTTAAGCCTTCTGCTAGCCAGTATCGTCCCAGTGTCTTCCTAAGGAGAATTTTAGCGACTGACCCGCCCACCCCTTGCAAGGTTTAGGTTTTCTTGCCCATATCTTCCAGATTCCTACTTTGGCCAAATAAAACCGTAGCTTCTGCCGAGATTAACCTCTCCGCCTATTGCGAGGCGTTGTGATTCATCCCCATAACGAAAAACAATGCCCATCCTCACAGCGCTTCTAATGACTGGGTTAGTCTGTATATAAACTGGAGATCTATTGGTATCCAGAGTTCGTATACCAGAGACTAGAGAGCAAATGCCCTCTTGGCCACGCATGCCTGGCGTATGCCATTCCACAGTGGATTAAGAATTTTTTATACGAGAGTGTTAACTTCTTACCGCACGACTTTTTAAGCTAGACTCCTTGCAGAGATAGGAACCTGCTACCGCCCGGCACCACGAATAGGTATAAGTCAGAACTTCTAGCAGTGCACTCAGTTACGACAATCTATATATTTGTGCCTGCCAGCTGATGGCAGTGATAGAGCTAAACTATATCGTCAAAATGTTCAATTCTTCCATAATGTTAAAAACAAGAAACAGAGATTTTAAAAAGGTGTTTTAAAGAATTTCTTTCCCTTCCTCCCTTTAAATATAGGAGTCAACTCTCAGTTTGTTCTGAGCCACCCGTAGCCATACGTCAATTATCTGGCCAATCGAGCCTAGAACCCTGTCTACCCGAAGAAGCCATTGAGATAATTGAGGACGTCATACAGGTCTCCCACACCTCACAAGTGATCTCATCTTCAACTATTATAAATCCAGTAGATACGCCACCACCACCACCACCACCAGCAACACCGCCACCATTACAAGCAGCCACTCTAGATCTAAAATCATCTACACGTTCTAGTTTATTGAAAACCCCTCGCCCTGCTTCTTTGTCTCTAATGGAAAGTTCAAGCATTATTGATATCAACAAGCCCACCAACAATCAGAAACGATACAAAAATCTTCAACGCAGCAATTCCTCGCGTACCTATGATCGACCCAAGAGCTATAAAACCTCACCACATGATGATTCCATATTCTATATACGTTCCGAACATCGGGCTATACAGCACTGCAATGATTTCTATGATTCCGAGCAGGTCATTAAAGAGCGAAGAAGGACGCTGCTGAAGGCGGACAGTGAAACAGCATTGGCTGAACGTAAGTTAAGTTCGTTTTCAATACCGGAAAGAATATTAGAGCAAACAGCTGGTGGGACAAGTGCAGACCCAGAGAAATTCAAGTCAACTGAGGCTACCGTCTTACAGATTGAAGTGGATTGTAAAGAGCATAAAGAAGAATCTCTGACTACAGACAATGCCTTAGTATAGAAACTGGCAAGGCGAAAGACGACTATAGAGTTTAAGCATTTTATAAAATATTTAAATGGAATTAATTTACAAATTTTAGTTGTTAGGATCGAAATAACACATTAATGTTAGAATTATTACCACAATGTTTGTTGTAATTTGTAAGATGTTGTATGTAGAAGTTTTGTGTTAATTTATTTAGCAGACTTGTTTATTGATAAGAATTATTGAAGTAAGTCAATGTTTATAGCAGAAGAAATGACAAAGTGGTTAAAGCCCCATTCGACCCTGTTTACACCCCAATGGAATGCAACTTCTTCACTGCCTCATAAGACCGAAAATGCTGGTCAGACTGTCTTTGATTCATCGAACATTCATCAGTGCTAATCATTTACCTTTCACTCTTAAGCATTACTTCCCCTCGACAACGTTTGTTTGCGAATATTTCATCCAGGTGTATTCCCTAATACACTATGGCAATATGGTGTCTCCAAATACAGGGTTTGATTTTGCCGCTATAATATTCAGTTTCGCTATCGAATTGAAAGGATATTAAGTAATATTTCTATAAAATTGTTCATGTACCGCATTACACCCACCTTTTTCTCTAGACTGCATCCGATGAACTGTCTTCTTACGTTTTTCTGTTTAAGGCGACTCATTACAATGAAATAAACTCCGCTTAACATACGCCATTCACTTTCCTCTCTCCTTAGTCGTTCCTGTCTCGAACAACTTCCGTTATTTTCTTGTTGAATCACTCTTAAAAACCCTTTACATTTTTTTTTACTTTCACAAAAGTTTCGCAAGTCACTACACCTTCACGAGCGGCCCACCGTTTGCATAGCATTGCCACTTTTCACTACTTGAAGCTTCACACTTCTCGAACGTGAATAGCTGCCTTTACTTTACATCGGGTGAATACTACACGTCTACCACTGTTCTCACCTGCATAAAACTGGCACACATGGTAGGCGAAAACTTAACTAGTTGGACCTGCAAAATTTTCCGCGATGATTTAGTACTTAGAGTTATATTTGAGAAAGTTTAAGATTTATTTCAATATGGAAAAGATGTTTTGAAGTCTTCGTTTATACAATCTGAAGAAACAACTGCCAAGCATGCTCGTTTTAAATTCCATTGCTCTGTGCAGTTATTAAATTAAGCCGCTGAGTACTAAAGGGGTTTTCAATAGGAACGGGTTCGTGTATTTCGTTGGTTGATCCAAGTAGTCAAAAAACAGTTTATAATTGATCTCAAGCCGCCGCCATTGTCACTGATGCTCTCACATATTCTACGACGTTGTTTTCATTCAAGTAGGAATCATTGATGCCGTTGTGCCAGTTCCAAAATCCTTACGAATCAAACAGTAACATTTTGTGGATGCATTTCCACCTGGAGGATCACGTGCGGGTGGACGTGGCTTCGTAGGGGTCCTCCTTCCAACGCTCAGAAGACCACTTAGCGAAAAAATATAATTTTCTATGGCCACTAACTTTGAGCTCCAGGGCCAGTAGGAGCTTATACAAGTGCAGATTCAAGTACCGTGAAATTCTTAGGCTGCGTATACGGCGAGGACGCATTCATGGCTACCGGGTCTTCTCGAGTTACTTTGCTCTTAGAGTGTTACCTTTTCCTGTACAGAACCCGCCGTCTTGAATTCGACGTTGAATAACTGGCGCAACTGCGGCACTAGCGAACGCTCACGTATAACGTGTTAAGGTCATTAAGGATCTGATCTACCGATCGGTACTGGGGCATCTTATGGTTCCGATGTGCCTCAGATCATTTGTTAAGCCAATCTCTGTATAATGCTCCTAATGAGGTTGGAAAAGCCCGCCTGATACTATCCGCTTAGAAAATCTCAGAATTAATAACACTGCTTCTATCACTAACTATGTGTCGTTGTTTCATCCTCCTCCAAACATATGTGACACAAAGGAAAGCTTATCTGTTTTCCCTTCGTCACAGGTTAGTTCAGTCTAAAATTTTCCGGACGGAAATCTAGGTTAAAGTCGAAGACCATTCCGATTTAATTCCAGGATTTTGTTATATTAGAAGGGTTTAATCAAGGTTTAGCTTGTGTCATACCCGAAGAAGCAGTTCTTCACTTCTGATCAGTGACGTGACCGCCAACCAATGAGCGTCAAACAATGGCTCTGGACCAAAAATGGCGTATCAGAGGCCCGCTTGAAAAAAGTTCCAAACTCCATACCAGCATACGCCTTTAATAACTGGGTGAAGAATTCCAACTAACTCAAGCCTTTTAATGAACTCTGTCATTTGTTTTTTTTTTCAAAACTTAATTTACTTTATAAATTTTGTTGTAATTAAATATTGAAATCATTTAATATGTTTTAAGTTTAAAGTTATTGTAAACATTAAATTTCTGGCATAAATTTGTTTAACTTTATTAGGAATTGAAGTGAAAAAGGAATAGTAAAAAAAAAAACAACTTCAAAACACTGTAACAAACTTATGAGTAACTACTTCGTATAATTAAGAAATTAAATGATGAAAACAAACTATTAAATTTCATAGCAATTTAAGAATTATGAATGTTTGTAAATTATAAATGTGAAAATTTTATATGTGTTTATTTCTATACAACAACAACAACAACAACAACAAAATAATAAAATCAAATGGAATACAAACCGCAACATCTAAAATAAAAATAATAATATCAAGTTAAGAATAAAAATAATTATTTGTTACATGAGAAAAAAAACAATAATTGACTTGCTGACACATTAAAAAAAAAAACGAAAAATATTTGTGTGTTTCAAAACTTAAAAATAAAATAAGAAAACACTGTTTTATTTATTTTAAACTAAAGTAAGTTCAATCAAACACTAATCGAACCTAACACTGGCCGAATTTAACTAACACTATATCTTAACTAGCCATAAATTTGTCTTCGTGGCCTTCTGTGTGGAGAAGACGTGTAGAACATCTATCTGTTCAGTTTGAGCATAATTTTTTGTCTCTCATCGAGATTGTTTCGATGCTCTCAGCATAGTTTTTGTACGGGTGTTTACAGACGTGTGTTTTGTTTGTCTAATGGCGTAACAGAATTTAGCAAACAATTGTTCGGACAACTCTGTTTGAACACGAATCGACCATCAATACTGACCGACGGTTCTCACTAGCCAAATTCCTGTGCGAAACGCAAAATGTACGATGGCTGAACAGATTTATGGTTAGTCAATAGTCAATTTATGACTAGCAATAGCACTAAAATTGGAAAGCACTTAATGTGAACCGCTTCTTACCAGCTTAGTGATGAAATGTGTAGAGTGGTGTATTCGGCTATGCCGAATCTTATATACCCTTCATACAAGTATGAACTACTAGAAATGTACTACAGATATTTCCCAGTGCAAAGTATTATTTGCGATCCTTAATTTTTGCCTTCGGTTCTAGTCGTCTTAATTTACATTTAACTCTCCTTTTGTTTTAATATAAATATTTTCGATCGGTTAATAGATGAAATGATTTTTCTTATTTACGGCTCATTTAATTTGCTTTGCTTCTCTTTTCGCTGAATGTTTATTTATAAATTTTTGATAAATTCTCGATTTTTTTGCGATTCTAATATTTGATCAAATTTTTAGTCTTCGGTGCAATTTCAACATTTGTGTTGAATTTTTTGGACCTTGTTCATCCTCAAATTACAA
Source organism: Phania funesta (assembly GCA_963932375.1). NCBI lineage: Eukaryota > Metazoa > Arthropoda > Insecta > Diptera > Tachinidae > Phania > Phania funesta. The sequence continues at coordinate 75,084,584 of OZ010656.1, forward strand.
ATCAAATATGTGAAACACAAATAACTTTTTTAGTTTTTAACATAATTTATTTTTTCTCTTTGCAGAGTATAACTGAACTCTTGGAAATTTAAAATGAATACGTACAGTCCACAACAACGCATTAAAATTATCGATTTTTATTATTCTTCTCTACGATCAATTGTTCTGACGCAGCGAAATTATCGCCGTTTTTTTAACGTAAGATCAGCGCCCACATCTTCCATGATTACAAGTTTAGTTCGCCGTTTTGAGGAACTGGGTTCAGTTGCCGACCGTCCAGGAAGAAGTGCTCATCGAAATATTCATACTGAAGACAACATGGAAGCTGTGCAGCAGAGTGTTGCAAATGATCCATCTGTCTCAACTCGCCAATTGTGTATCGTAAGATGTATCCATACAAAGTTCAAATTGTGCAACAGATTCTACCGCAAGACCCCCAACAACGACTACAATACGCTATTCGCTTTACACAATTAGCCACACAAAATGATTTTTTAAATTACCTTTTGATGACGGATGAAGCGCATTCCCATTTAAGTGGTTATGTCAATAAACAAAACTGTAGGTTGTGGGGCACCGAAAATCCAAGAGCAATACATCAGCATCAGTCACATCCAATGAGATGCACTGTTTGGTGCGGTGTTACGGCCACAAAAATCATCGGCCCGTATTTCTTTGAGAATGAGGATGAAACGCCAGAAACGGTCTCCGGGGCTGCTTACAGAACAATGATCGACAGCTTTTTGCGGCCAATGGTGGAGCAACATCCTAATTTGTGGTTTCAACAAGATGGAGCCACTGCGCATACTGCTAGGCAAACTATGGACATGCTGCGTGAAATTTTTGGTGAACGCATAATTTCAAAAAATTCAGATTTCCCTTGGCCCCCTCGTTCACCAGATTTAACTGCGCCCGATTTCTTTTTTGGGGTTATTTAAAAGACAAAGTGTATGTTAACAAACCACAGACACTTGAACAGCTCAAGCAGAATATTCGAGACGAAATACGGTGCCTGCAACCAGAAACATTATGCCGTGTAATGCAAAATGCGCTAAAAAGTGCCAATGCCTGTATCGAGCAAAATGGTGGTCATTTGCCTGATGTCATATTTCACACATAGTCACGTTAAATTTCCATAATATGTATTTAACATATAAAAATAAATCATTTAAAACAAACCGTTATTACAAGAGTTATACGTGTTTAACATCACTAGGTCTCATTTGGGCCACCCTGTACGTAATTTAAAAAGTATTGATTTCTTGCAACATTTTTGGCGAAACTGCAAACTTTTCGCGAAACTAAAAATTTAGTTTTGAAATTTCAATATTATGTGAATTAAGTTTTTTCTGGTATTTTTGCAATTATTTTGTTTTATTCCATAAACTCGAAATGGTGAATTTTGAAACATATGAAATTTAAACTTTTGCCAAATATTTAATTTTTGGTGCAATTTCGGTCGTCTCAAAACTTCGCTTTTTTGCAAAATTTTGTTATTGTGGGAATTTAAGAAATTTAAACTATAGTTTGGTTTTATGAAGAACTGTTTTAATTTTGTTCAATTCCAATATTGTGTTGAAATTTCGTTTCTTATTATTTTATAGTTAAGTTTAGATTTTTCGGTGAAATATTAAATTTTTATGATTTTTTAATTTCTTCTCCAAGTTTTTAATTTTTTGTGAATTTTTAAATTTTTAGGTGAATTTACGACTTTTGGTGAAATATTATTTTTTTTTTTGTAATTGTATAGCATACATTAATTGACTAATTAAGATTGTTTGGTAAAATATATAGTTTTTATGTTTTTTTTTTTTAAAGTGTTTGGTAAATTTTTCAAGATTTTTGTGAACTTTCTTTCCAATTGTGGTGCAATTAGGATATTTTTATATACTTGTTTACGATCGATTTAGTTGAAATTGGGAATTGCGTTTTTTGTGGTTTTTCGACTTTTTGGTGGCATTTAAATTTTTTGTAGGGAAATTTTGAAATTTGGATTTTTTAAGGATTTTTCGATAAAATTACGATTTTTTTTTTGAATTTTGATTTTTTGTCAATTAAAATTTTTCTTATGCAGGTTTTTCGGTTTTTTTTTTTAATTTACAAATTTGTGGTACAATTAAAAATTTGCCAGCATTTCGTATTATTGTGCAGTTAACCTTTTCCTAACTTCTATCGAGCTTAAAAAACACCCTATACAATGCAACCACGGAGGAAACAATAAACGAAACATTGTCTCTGTGTAAATATCGCACAAACTATTAAAAAAAATACCCGGATGGTAATAATTTATGCAAGTGATCTTGCTTTTAACGAATTAAGCTGTTAAAACACTAAACATCGCTTCAGACGATGCAACATTGTATTTACAAACAAACAAAATAACAGAAAATATTGTTGTTTTGGAAGCCAAAATTTAACATTAATTTAAAAGAAAACATAGCTACAGACGATGCAACGTTAAAAGGAACATGCCCATAATTCCTCCCAAAAGTGTAGCCGGCATTTCACTGAATGTCTAATGTCTTCCCATATCTCATTAAAAAAAGAATACAACCAGAGTTGAATATTTATAATTAAATAGGCGATTTTTCTTGCGAAATGTGTCAGTTTTTATTCAGTTTCATTTGGCAACTCCAATACACAGTGCAAAACAAAAGGCGATGAACCGTCTGTAGTTATATAAAGGTACTTATAGTAATAAAAAAATTAAAATATAGTTAAAGTTCTTTTTATATTGCAGACTTAACAAAAAGTAAGAAGGTTGCAAAAACTGAGAAAAGGTTGCGAGGCCATCAGAAGTTGACAAATGTTAACCCTGTTGCAGACGCTAGATTTTCTAAAGTTTTAATTTATTTTAAAAATAAGAATAACAACTTAGAGAATATTTGGGAACTACTAAATTTCCAAAGTTAAATTAGCATTTTTAAATCTATAATGACTCGTGTACTTGTTTAGTTGATGCATGGAACGATTGAAATCATTCTGCAAATCAAGACAATCTGCAATGAAAAGAAAAATAACGAAGAAGAAAAATTAGAATTATTACATACATAAAAACATACACACATACTTATATAAATCAAGGACATTTTTTAACAAAAGAAAAATTAAAATAATTCTTTTTCAAATTTTATTTATTGTTTAAAAGGTCGGGCTCTGAAAGTAATATTGACTTTAATATCAGTTAACATCAGTTTTGGGAGCAAAAATATCAGTAACGCACAAAACTTAAATAAAACTCAAATAAAACTAACAACAGCAAGGACTCCGTTGAAGTACTTCTTAATCTTGTAGCATTTCTCCTTCATTATGATTTTTTTGGTTACCTGTCTTTTGTCTTTGCCTATCAAACTCTAAACAATTTTCTAAAAAACTCCAGTAATATTTATGGAGTTGTGCTAATGCAACTAACTGACATTCATCATACGCCAGCAATAAAATTGCTAAAAGCCTTCGATTACTAATGGAGATACGATTCAATGAGTACCATATACTACCAGCATTACTTGGAAGTACTCAAGCAGTGACTTGCTTGCTACCTGACATATAGATAATGGATTTTCAAATAAAAGCGAGACGCTGTTGACACTCAGCGGTAGAAACTTTTTTTTGGCGGTATCTGTCAAATCTTTTGTTTGTTATTCAGTCACTGATGCCCTGACCCTGGCAAGCTGCACGTCCTAAAGATAAAACATGACTAATAAAAAGTTGCGCGCGTTACTCCCTTAAAGGACGTTTTTCTGAAGTATGGTAGTTAATCTCGAGACGGCCAGCTCGGTTAACAATCAAACAACTTTCGCAAATTTGGAGAATTTCGCATCGGGTCTTGGGCTTCAATTGCAAGGAAATATCTTATTGTTCTTAATATTGCTTCTTTCCTAATACTAAATATTTGAGCTGATTGGAGGATGTCTGATCGCCTGCTAACGACCTTTCGCGCAAATATTAAAATTGATATAATTTTATAATTCACCGCCGATATAACGATGCCCGTTAGAGATTTTTAATACAATTATTATTGTGTCGAAATACACTTAAAATGGTGGCGTCGGTTCTATGCCGGAAAAATCTACTAAAATACTCGATAGTAAAATTTGTGATGTTATAAAAAAAGTTTGAAGTCTTTGGGGATAGACAGAAAAATTAAGCCATATATAAAAAGTGCTTTAAGCGAGCTACCAAAATCGAAATTAACTCGCTCCACATTATGGGTTACCATTAGGCCAACTCCTCTCGAAGCCTTTATCCAACTTTTTAAGAAACCTTAAACCTCTTTTTTTCGAAATTCCTAGGACCAAATGAGAAATCCAAAGAAAACAAAAACATTAAAGTTAAAAAAAATTCCCCCACAATAAACAAATTTTTTAGCCTGTTTATAAAATCCAACACGAAATTCAAATCCAATTCTTATTTGAAGTGCGTTAATGAAAAAGTAAGGCAGATACATTGATCTAGAAAATATATCTTTATCCGAAATGATACAAATATTTGGGTTGCGTTTCCAATCCAGTCCATGTTGGAATTCATCACAGGCTGGTTATTTTATTTTTCCTACTTGCCTTACTACGTTTGGTTGGTTGTTTGCCAACTCTAATTGTAGCTGTAAGCTGTAAAAAAAAAACAATAAAAACAATGCAGCTATAATTTGCTTTAAGGGAGAAAAGCAAAATATGGTAAGAGTTGCCAATGTTTTCACAAGCTCTTGCATATTTATTATATGAAGAATTTTTGGGATTTTACTCTTGCTATTTAAAAAATTATTTCTTGTTAATTTTTTAAACCAACTAGTTTTCTATACGAAAGAAATTTATTAGTTGAGGGTAGATAACTTAGTCTCTATGCGCATTTCGCTGGTTCTTTCATTTTTCGAATGTGGTCAAATTTAATGATCGTTACGCTAAAAACTTATTTTATGGACGAAACTTTGCTATTTACTTAAGCCGCAACGTTATTTTGAGAAGCTTTGGCGAAAATGGGCATTCACACGACTGCAGTAAAGTTATGACTTGATCTTGTTACTTGCACCTTTGACAAACGTTCATGTAAAGGCAATAATATTGACGTGATACCAAAATATCTTATGCTACAAAATTATGTCCTGCTGCGCCGAGACGAAAACTATTGAGCAACATTATGAAAATTAATAAAAAGGCATGAAAATTCATTCAGCTTGTTTTTCTAATATTTTTATACCTTAAAGTAAACTTGTCTTATTTTCAACCAGTCGCAGCCCTCTGGTCTTCATCATTTCTCTAATGCTTTGAATTAATTTTTATTGACGGTGTCATGGCCCCGACTGTGGTGAGTCAGGTACTTGTAAAATTTTTCATTCCCTATTAATCCGATATCGACCCTAGCAAATATTTAAGAAAAAAATGCCAAAATGAACCAACCCGCTTTCAAGTTATGGCATTACCAACCAACAGAATTTTATTTTTATTTCATTTCATTTGGATTTATGAAAAGTTACATGCGTCGAAATGCAACACTTTATGTCTTATTTTTCATAATTACGCAATTATAGTCCTTTCTGTGAAATAATAGTTTTATGTGAAAAATTAATAACTTTATAACCGTTAGAGGGTTTTTTTGTCACCATAAAATTTTTTCTAATTTTTTATGCGTTATTTCTTGACTTTCGAAAGATTCGAAATTAATATCATACTTTCGAAATAAGCAGGAAAAATTTATTTTCAAGTTAAATTTATAGGAAAATATCAAGGTTTTTATATCCGAAATTTCGAACTCAAATTAAAATTTTCCTAATTTCAATCAAATATCCCTTAGAGCATGTGAATATTAGAATTCACTGATGAATTTAATTAGAATTTGATTTCGAAAATTTGGGTTAACTCCATTTTATGTAGCAAATGAAGGGACATAATATCAGAATTATTAACACATTGTAAAATAATTAAATTTTAAGTATGTTCGAAAGTTCGAATGTTCATAAAAGGTACTTCGAAGGTTTTTGCATTAATATTATGATCATTCACACAGGCTCAAAATTATCCACAAATTTCAAATTTCAAGATTTTTTTTACACAAGCAACTGTTCAAATTTAATACTTTACCAAACTTAAAACCGCAAATCTTTAACCGCTTCACTCTTCGACAAAAGTCCTCACAACATATCAGTTCATCCAAAAATACACCATTCAGTAGTTCTTCATGTTTGCCGTAAATCGAAAAACGCAATTTCTCATTCAGACACAACAGATCCAGCCAAAATGACTGGGCCATTTTGAAAATACTACACGGTATAGTTATCACTTCCAATGTGGTTTTTATGCCACAAGCATTGAAGGGAATTTCTTTGTCATCATCGATTACTTCGCGGGTCTGCAGGCACAAACGTTCTAACGTCAAATTGCGTATTAAAATCAAAATGAAACACCATGACAGGCCCTTGCACGAGCTAAAAGTCAATTCTTTGAGAGATTTCATGGTAAAAACAATACGTCTCAGCAAATAAGGATTGGGTATGTGCAGATATTTTAGTTTGGGACACTTGTCAATAATCCAATTGTCATTTATGTCACCATTCAGCCAACGGAGAGTGTGCAAGTTTTCGAAATTGTTAAGGGATTTTTGAAACGCATGCGATATGTGGGTGAAACGTATGGTATCGATTGTTATCTCCTCTAAAGAGGGTGAGACGTAAATGTGATTTATGGTGCCATAAATGCGGGTATTTATCAAAGCAAATGAAGTCAGTGTTAAGGCGCCCAGAATCTGTTGAAAGTTGGCAAATGTCAGACCACCGCAAGCAGTCAGGGACAAATATTTGAGATTTTTTAAAATACCAAAATCCGCCACGTTCAAATCACACTTCTCCAGCGATAATTTCGCCAAATGTTTGCACTTGGTGGCCAATATGTCCATGAGTTGTATATTGAAGGTGGTATTGCAGTCGCTGACATTAATACACAGCTCTTGCAGTTTCTCAAAGTGTTTGAGATAATGCAAAAATCTGGGCCAAAAGCGCATCGATATCAAGCCCATATTAAGCACTTCCAAGGAATTCGTTATAGGCCGCATTGTATCGGCATCATTATCATCGATTCTAAAGTTTTTCAAAATCAATTTTTTCAACTTTAACCTCAAACAAATATCTTGCACATGACAGGCCTTCATGCTAGACTCCGCTGTGGGTTCACTTTGTATTATAAGTTCCTGCAGGTTTTTCATGGCATAAATATTTTCCAAATTCAAATGTTCCCCTGGTATCAGGGGGGTCAGGTACTCATTGTAGCATTCCAACAAATTTAATTTGTTCAAGTTTTTACATTTCTTGGCCAAAACTTCCATTTGCACATCCGTCAATATCAGACGGTAGTAGGTGAGATCTATTAAATTTGTGAAGATTTGTATGTTTTTAAAGGAAACGCCCACTTCTTTCTGATAGTAATAATATTCCGAGTGGACCTTAAGCACCTGCACATTTTCGGCATTTAAGATTAAAAATTCATTACACTGCTTATGGTTTAAGGCCACTTTGGATTCTATGACCTCATGCCATTTCCTAGCACTCTGTCGCGCCTTTTTAGTGCTGCCACTAGAGGCGATAATGTTGACATATGGCGTTTTATACAAATTAATTTCAGTGCAAGTTTTGGGCCATAGGAATGTCGATAAGATGTATGCAAAGCGCCCGGACACTGCCAGCAATTTCATTTGTTCATTTAAATCCAAATATTTTAATATAAACTCCAATATAAAATCGGAATTATAGACATTGAAACACGCTCTTTCTAAACGACAATCCATTCTTTTCTCGCAGTTTTTTTTTGATGCCTTCGCTTTGAAAACGTGTTGAAAACTGTTTTGCAACCATCTCGTATCCTCATGAATCAAATAAATAATTGTTTTAATACAAGAATTTATAAATTATTATATGTTTTATAAATAACATTACATTGTGTAGACTTTGAGGTCTTAAAATATATTTTGATCAAGATAAATCTCTCTTATCGGGTGATTTTTTTGCTATTCTGTTTTCAGTGTAAAAAAAAGATTCCTGACATGTGGCAATGTCAAAAATGCTCAGTAAGGTTTGCCATTTTACCATGAATAGACTAACAAACAAACAGCGCTTTCAAACTATTGAATTTTATTATGTGTTCCGAAAATGATGTCCATTTTATGGTCGTCGAAATCGACCCATCGAACAGGCTATTTGAGCTGTTGTTGCCATTTTACCATGATTAAATTAACATCGAATTTAATTATCAAAATTCGTGCTGTGTGAGAAATGTATTCAAAAATTAATTCCATAATATGGATGTGTGGTCGATTTTGCCACAGCTCTACAAGCTGTTGTGATCAAATTTGGCCCCAGTTTCACTTTTGTTGGACATTAATCCACCCGTATGCGAAGAGTGAAAAATATTGCTGCTATCAATGACAATGAAGATCGCGATATATGAATTCGTCGCCATTGTCAACAATCGAGCTTGTGTTAATCGACCACCTGGAAACTTTTACGTAAGGACCCCGGTATGAAACATACAAAATTCAGCCGCTGCAGAAACTGAAAGCAGGCGACGTACCACAATGTTGTTTGTTTTGTGAATGGGCCTTAGGAAGGCTGGATGAAAATCAATTTTACAATCAAAACATTTTCTTCAGCGACGTAGCTCGTTTTTTGCTCACTGGTTACGTAAACAAACAGAATTGGCGAATTTGGTGTGAAGAGCAGCTGGAGGCAGTTCCTGAAAGATCCAATGTTTGGTGTGGTTAATTGGCTGGTGGCATCATTGGACCGTACTTATTTCAAAATGATCCAAATCACAACGTTACAGCCATTAGAGCAAGGAACGGAAGAATTGAATTTGATTGACAAGTGGTTTCAACAAAACGGTGCCACATGGCACTTGATACCATCAACCTATTGACACGCTAGTTAAGTGAACATGTAATTTCACGTATTGCAGCAGTCCATTGCCCGCCAAGATTTTACAATTTTACACCACTAGAATATTTTATGTGTGGATACGTGAAGTCTCCCATGTCTAGAGGCAACCCAGCCATAATTCCAGCCCAGGAAGGCAACATTACAGCTGCCATTGGTGAGATACCGAATGAAATGCTGGAAAAACTATGCCAAATTGGAGCTCTCGGAGGAACCACCTATAGCATAGCTGCCGGCAAAACTTACATGAAATAATCTTAAAAAACTAAATGACAGGCATTCATGTTACTTACTTTTGCAAGTTTTCTGTGTTTTCTTCGATTCTCAAAACCTAAACGGTTAAAAAGTCACCTTTTAGTTAACTGAAGCTTTTTACAACAGATATGTTTATTTCTAGTTGCGGTGGATCTCGCGGCTAAACGCAAAATTATATTTTTTTAATTAAACATTATTTTTAATTTAAAAACTGAGTACGATAACAACTACAATGGGTTAAATTACAGTGGAGTAAATTTGGTTCTAACCCAAACGGAGACGATTTACTACTTGAATGAAAATTCATCCGGTTAAATCGTCGATACTCAAATAAAGTTGCACAATATTATTCATCAAATGAGTCCATTTGTATATAAAATCCCACAGAATATAAATGGTATTTTTAGTGTTGGTAGGGTAGCTCTAACTCGCTCTGACTCGCCGGAGGAAGAGCTCAATCTGAGTATTATTTCACTGCTTGACCTTGCAGACCTTATCGCAGCTAAAATAATGTTTCAAATATTTTCAACGAACCATTATATGTTTGCCAAGACAATATATTGTTGAAGGGGACATACCGTGGTTGCCGTGATCAATCCTACTATAATTCTTCGTTTGTTTATTTATAAATATGATAAATTTATTATACATAAATTCACATAAAATTTCCCCGCCTTCTCGCCTCCCCAACAACATTCACGAATTATTTTTCTAGTTCAAACACTTTTCTTTGTATGTGTAGGAATTAAATGAAAAAAGAGTTCAATGACCTGCTTGGCATATTAATATGGCTTGAACGCAAAGATCAATTGTCAAAGTTCTGGTATTTTAATATTTAAAGTTTTCACTATTATTTCTTACTAAATTTTAGCAGAACTGATATAAAAACCGAGTTGACGTGGTTTGACAACTTAATTCAATTACTGCCACAGAAGCAGGTCTGTTTAACTAAAAGAACTTAAGGTTTCAGCAACTTTTAAAATGGAAGTAAATCGAGTAGAGAAAAAGAGAGAGAAAGAGAGCGCTAACCTCTTAAGCTATATCACTCTCACTTGGAGCAACATCGAAGCACAAAAATCGCGAAACAAACAAAAACCGGCAAATTAAAGCAACAAATTAATACAGGGTTATCAATTTTTCGGTTTTAGAACTAATTTCAAATAAAATAGACATAAAGCTATGATTTCGATGCAACTTGCATTTCATTATAATGCTTGGCCCTTGTACGAAATACAATTTCATTTAAATGTCCGCCTCTGGATTGGATGCTGCAGACGATCGTCTTGAGGTATTTTTCGACCACTTCGGTATCTCGGCGATAACTGGACGAATGTTGGTTTTTAAATGCTCCAACGTTAGGGGGTTCTCCGCATACACACACTCTGTGACGAAGCCCCGCAAAAAAGTCTAACGGCTTCAAACCGCTTGAACTTGAAATTACACGTTCTGGAAACTTCCCAAGCAATAAAGTCAAAATCGGTCTTGTTGTGTGGTTTGCGCCAACATCTTGTTGAAATTGCATATAATCCAGTTTATAATCTTCTATTGGAGGCTAAAAAAGTCGGTTATCATACAGCCAGAGCTCTATGAATTAAAGGTAGCGGTTCAGATGCTAGATATGTTACAGATCACAGACCTGCGGTTCTGATTTTCTTTATTCTTTTTAAACTGAATTAATTGACAGTAAAATTTAAATTTTTAAGCAAAATCGCTGATAAAATTAAGTTCATTAATTAGAAAAAAAAAATACTTAGTTGTATTATATAGTTAATATATTCTTCCTTTTCTTGAGTTTAGTAACTGCTGAACTTAAGAGGTAAGTCATAGGTGCAGCCAGCGTTGCCAGATACTTTTCGAGAAACATCTCGAAAATAAAATTTTACTATACTCCCACATAGTGCAAATTCAAAGAACTCGAAGTTTTTCAATTTCTAGTTATTTGTGTCTTATAATTTTGACATTGCGAGCGCGTGTTTTAATATTTTTCATGTTAGTTTGCTACGAATGGCAAGAAATTTTAAAAGGAGAAATTTCTATAATGTTTTGGTGCTGCACTACCAAATTTTTCAATATCCATATTTAAATGTCAACGCTTGTTAACAACCAGATGTTCGTCTATCTGCTTTTATTTTATAAATAACTAAAACCGCTGTTGCATCATCTGCCTCGTTACTCATGTTCACTTAATACGGTTTTGTTTCTATGATTTGTTGCATGTGTATGGAGAAATGGTATACGAGCAAAGCACATGCCCAAATTAATAGTGTATGCCCAGCTTAAGTTATTGCGCATTGCAAGTAAAGGAGACACTTGATATTACTAGCATGTACATTGTACAAACTACGTGTTTTTCGCATATCATCCAGTGTTTTTAGTTATGCTGACTTATTCAATAAACAGGGTACACTTTTAATACGTGGCGATAAGCAACAAGTTCCCACAATAGATTATTCTCAATAAAAAAAAAACGGTCATAAACCTAAATTTGAAACTAAAACGCATGAACAAATTAGTTGTAACGTTTGAAGAGCTTAACTTAAAAAATTAAGTTAAAATTTTCAAAAATAAGAATTGCGTATAGCCAATGTTATTTCTAAAGCTCGAGTAGACGAATCCATCCTTTGTAAAATTCAATGCTGATCTGTTATGAGAAATCTTTCAAACACCTGAGGTGAAGCTCGTAATATAAATTTTAAACTTATAACTAATTAGACCTTCTCTCTAGCGCTGAAGATCAGGCGGCTAAATACGGCATTCGATATCAATCGAAATTTCAATAGAATTTAAAATGAAATTTCGATCGGTATCGGATACCGCATTTTGTTCTCACAACGTTCGTAGCAAGCGCCTCGAAAATTTTCGAAAATCGCTTAAACAGAACATTCCGAAAAATCACTAATTTATCGGCTTCCTTAAACTTGCCACCTCAAAAACGAACTAATTTAAAACAAAACGCAAAAATCAGAATAAATTGCTGAATTTAAAACAACAATAACAAAAAAGTGCCAACAATAAAAATTTAGAAAAATTAAAAAATAGTTGAATAAAAAAGCGTCAAAAAATTATTTAAAAACCAAAGAGTTTAGGAAACATCTCAAATTAAAAAAAAATAAAAAATAAAAAATTTAACAAGAAACAAATTAAAAAAAAAATACTAAATGTTTTAAAAGGGCTAAAAAGAAACAACACAAAAGTGTTAAAATTTAGGTAAAAAAATATGTTTTTACATAAACGATCGCTTCTCTTACAAACTAAAGAATTAAAAAAAAAAAACACTTGCATCGCAACAAAATATCGCTAATTTAAAAAAAATCGCTAATATCAAAGAAAATTATCATTTTAGAGTACAGCTCATTAAACTAAAAGTTTTAAGTAACATTTATTTGCTTTACATGCAACAACATTTTACTGCAAGTTTCTTATTTGAACTTACCCCTTGACAAAAATAATTCTCTACATTTTTACGTTTAAAAAAAATTCATTTATTTTATTTTAGCGATTATTTTTTAGAGCGCACATTTAAATTTCTGCGTGCTTTAAAGGGACTTCTATCTCTTGAAAACAACTCCGACGAAGCATTCGGTTTATTCTCCTTATAACTAGTCGAAGTAAAGTAAAGATCTGTATAGGATTTTCTTAGACTGAATGGTGAACAGCGTGGTGTCGTTAGAAACGAAGAGGAATTTTTAACAGGTGCTTGGCTCGTTGGCAGCAGTCTCATGTCTGAGGTAGATGACTTGAAGTTTTCTAAATTGTCCACAGGGGAGATGTTACTGAATAAAGAAGTATTGGAAGAGTGGCGTGTTAGTATGGACGTTTCACTGTGATAAAGATCATAATCATGCTCAAGCTGTTGCTGTGCGTGGGAGTGATGGCGGTGCTGGGGTTGAGCTTTTGACACTTGTTGCGAATGTGCTCTTGTTCGCTCTAGAGTTTCCAAAGGTGGCAGGTGTTTTGCTTTGTTGCGCGAGTGTTGTGATCTCATGTTTGCGGGAGACTTAACACTCGCATTTAAAAGGAAAAAGGGTGTATAAGGCATTTGTTTAGCTACGCTGGTATCTAGAGCGCTTTGAATAAGGGGAGTGGAACTTACAAATTCATTGAGACGCGAACGTGTTGGATTGAAGTCAAATTTGCGTCCTATAATTGAGCTAATATTGCTGTTGCGACGTGTTTTCAAAGCATAGTTGCCGCCACTGTTATGTGTCGAAGGTTCAGGATTATGCCTGCGATTTTGACCAGTGTTGGGGCGATTCGACAAACGTTGTACTCTACCAAATGCTCGGGCACTGGAACGTTGTGAATTCAAAGGACTATCACTACTATCATCTTCGATAGTGTAACGCATGTGATGACCTACAACGGAACGCTCTCTCAGTTGACCAACACCACCGCCACCACCGAATTTCGTGAGAGTACCACCACGTCGATAGGCGTCATGGGGATTAAATTTACGCATCTGGGCCAACATGTCGGCAAATTTTTCCCATTCCGTTGTTCTAGGACGTTTTTCCTTAGTCTTAAGCACTTTGTCTTTGTTGCCGTTGCTGCCTTTAATCCTTTCCAATCTTCCGGTTACACTTTGGTGAATAGATGACGAGCATGGTGGAGACTTTGGTCTTTGAGTTGTTAGTGTTGGCGCGGCGGCGGTTGGTGTATAAAACTTTTCCTTTTCATTTGTAACTTTAGATTGAGCTGCTGCTGTAGCTGTAACCGCCGCTATGGCAGTCGTTGTTAATGCCAACGGTAGCAGCGGTTGTGGATTTTGCGCAAGCGAAGGTTTTGCACCAACGGCTGCTGAAACTTGTGGTGCACTGCTAATTGTGCTGATATTTGGTGGAAAAGCTAATTTATATTAACATAACTTCTTCAATATAAAATTTATAATTACAAAACAAATTTCTACAAACAATTTGAAAGAAATGCTACTTTAGAAACTACTTCGCTAAACTTTGTTGGTAAAGAGAAATAAATGTATTTGTTGTCTGCTGTCAAACAAAACTCGTTAAATGTTGTAGTCTTCTGTTTTTGTAAAAAAGTTTTAGCCACAACAAACATCGAGAAACACCGAAAAATTGCTGAAGAAAAGATGGAGAATAAATATTTACAGTAAAAAAAGTTATAAAATATTTTGCAGATTTTTTATTTATTTTAAGTTTTTATATGAAAATCTATTTACATTTTACATTTGTATAAAATATTTAAAAATAAACATTTAATGGCATCAGAAATATTTTGGGGTAAAAATCAAAGAACAAAAAAAGAAGGAAGATATATTTGCAGTCTATTGTAAAGAGTAGAAGTTTAAGTTCTGACCGTTATCATACTCTTAGGACAACACCAAGGCAAAGCCTGGTTAAGATAACCATTATCTAAGAGCAACATATTAAGACTGAGTCACATGGTTGTAGTGGAAAGATATTATTGTAATGGTGTTAATGTAAACAAAAGCCCACTTCTCGCCAAGAAAATAATATTTTAAATATTTTGCTGTAGAGAACATAATATGGTTGTCGTGGCTATGCGTGTAGCATTTATTTAAATTTGTGTTGATCGAAAAGAAGTTGCCGCAATTATCCTCACTTGAGGATGAAAGATATTTCGTTGACGATTGTAAAACGCCCACTAATATTTTTTGCCACGCCCATTTATTCTTATGTTTACTGTATCGCCATTTTAAGTATGATGACAACATACAGCATATCGTTGTAAACGGCTTCAATTTTGTTTATGGTCCAATACTACCCACCACGTCTCTGATATCGCGGTAAGTATGTGAAAAAAATATACCTGAGAATAAAATAAATAACAATCCAATATTTTTAAAGTTTGGCATGTGTGGAAATTCCGTTAAATGCATAAACATATTTAAAATCCGAACTATAACTCTAGGCAGGGCACCTAATTTGGAGCTTAAAAACGAGGATGGCAATATTGTTTGTATATGGCAGCTTCTGGTAGAAAATAATTTTACTGAGATACCTTTTACTTACTTCAGAATAAAATTATTGAGCACATGGGGAATAGAGTTTGGCAGTACTAAGGCTATTTTATTTCTGAGTTTCGGTTTTTTATTTTAATTGAATATAATAAATCGTTTTCGAGTTATTGTCATATATTTCACGAAACTCCTTTATTTTGAAAAGAACGGTATATCTCGACAAGAGCTGATTGAAAAAAAGCGGATGGCAGAGCGGATTTATCGAAATACAATAAATTTTAGTTCAGCTCTAGAACTAGAGCTTTGGTTCCAGTTCCGGCTTGCTGTTATTCAGTTCTAGTTCAATTATAGTTGAAATGTACTTGAGCTTGGCTTCAGTTTTAGTTCTTATTCCGTTCAGTTCTTGTTCTCTTCCATTCAGTTCCAGTCAATATGTAGTTCCCAGTCCATTTTGTTCGTCTACCTTTAGTTCCAGGTCCACTTTCCCTTTAATTAAGTTCTTTAATTCTAGCTGAGTTTTAGTTCTATTTCGAATTCAGTTTAGTTCTAGTTCTGTTTCATATTAATTTCAGTTCAGATCTAGTTCCTGTTCCATTTAGTTCCAGTTCCATTCTATAATTCAGTTGTTGGATTCTAGTTCAATATTAGTGCTATATCGATTCAAGTTTAGCTCTAGTTTTGATTCAGATTAGTTCCTATTCTCTTTAGTTCCAGTTAAACTTAAGTTTTAGTTGGTATGTTAAATCTTAGTCCTATTTCGAGTACAGTTTAGTTCTAGTTCTGACTAGTTCCAAGTTCAGCTCCGTTACGTTCCACTTATATTTTACTTTTAGTTCAGGTGTGAAGTTCAAGTTCTATTCTTTTTCGGTTTTAGTTCTATTTGGAGACCGGTTTAGTACTTTTTTTGATTCACATTGGTTCCGGTTCAGTTTAAGTTCACTTGATTAATTATTATAAAATGGGAATATCTCGCCCATAAGTACTAGAATATTGCCCAGTGAGAGTTAAACAGAACATAAGGGGTATATATATTATACAGGGTGTCCACCGGTTAGGTATACTACTTGGTTTGTTTATAATTTTTGATTAATTGAAAAAGAATGGATCGTATATTGATAAATGTTTTATTTAATGTCGGCAATTATGTATGGAATACAAGATCAGATAAATGTCCGCCTCTGTTAGCCTCACAAATGCGAGCACTTTTGAACACAATTTCCATTACATTCTCACACACTTCACGCGGTAATTCTTTAATTTCATCACGAATAATTTGTTTGAGTTGCTCCAGCGTTTCTGGTTTGATTGCACAAACCTTGCTTCTCAGATATCCTCACAAAAAGAAGTCCGGATCAGTCAAATCAGGCGACCGTTGAGGCCAATCAACATCACCATTCCTTGAAATAACTTGTTGTGGAAAGAGGTGTCGCAGTAATTCCATTGTAATCCTGGCTGTTTGCGATGTGGCACCGTCTTATTGAAACCACAAGTTTGTCAAGCCCAAAGCATGCAGTTGTGGCGTTGAAAAGTTTTCAATCATATTACGATATCGCTCCCCATTGACAGTTACCGTTACGCCGTTTTCGGTTTCAAAGAAGTAAGATCCAATGATTCCTCCTGACCAAATTGCACACCAGACTATCACTTTTAAAGGATGCAAAGGTGACTGATGAATAATTTGAGGGTTTTACATTTCCTAGAACCGACTCTGCAGTTTATTCACGTATCCATTCAAATGAAAATATGCCTCGTCACTCATTATTTTTTCATTACAATCGGGGTTGTCATGGGTGAGCTGTAGCATCCTATTGGCATATGTACGGCGGCGTAAATGGGCTTCTGGAAGAAGCTCTTGTGTCAACTGAATCTTAAATGGAAACATATGCAAATCTTTGTGCAAAATTGTGGCCAAAGTTGTTCTTTGAAGACCAAGCTCCTGAGCACGGTGTCGAATTGAGGTTGATGGATTGTTTTGAATACTTTCTTGAACAGCAGTAATATACAGTCCCTCTTCCTTCGAAATCATTCACTACGCAATAAATAGTGCGTCTTGTTGGCACGTTGTTTCTCCCAAAAATGTTACGTAACTTTCTCAACGTCACAGTAATCGATGATTGATTTTAATAAAATGTTTTAACGATTAAAACACGTTGGTTTATCGACACTTTTTCCATAATAAATTTTCCACGTCTCTACTTCCCGACTGCCAAATATGAACTGTCAAGACAAATGATTGCCAATATGTCGGCAAAACAAAGTAGTATACCTTCCCGGCGAACACCTTGTATTTGGTGGTGGCAGTAGGGTATCCGACTTTATTGAAACACTGGAATATCGTCGCAATGTGGGTTGTGTGATGATATTAGGGACTTGTTTCTGAAATTCGAATGTATGTACCTATAACACGTTCCTCATTAAGGGTTCCTCAGTCGTACTGTTCGTATGTGGAATAAGCTGCCCGCATTTCTGCACAAACACTATTCTGGCTGTCCTCCTTCCCATCAACTTTTTTCCCTACTTCCAACTCAATACAGGGCATTAGTAGTGTCCAAACAAGAGTGATAAATGGCTTGAGAATACTCGAGAAGATGTTTTCAAAAAATGAACTGGTCATACGAGGAACGAAAAGAGTGACCGTTGAAAGACAATGCAATAATTAATCAATTTGGTTGCCATGAATTAAGGAGAGAAAAAAAACGAAGAAAGCAAAGTTCTTTATCCAGTAGTCAATATCACTAAACAATAAACTAATTTTTGTAAAAAAAAACCTGAAGATGATGCCTCCACTTGAACAGCAACATGACTGACAAAAACATTTATGCTTATTTCTGATGCCAAGTATCTCTTGTCTTATTAAAGCAATTGAAGATTTGTATTTACAAAAGTTAGATTTTTTTAAATATAAAATAGAATTTTATTCATAAAAATAATGATTTGAATATCTTAGCTACAAAGTGAGTAATAAATTTTACGAAAATATTCTAATTTAACTACAACTACAGATGAGAAAATTCTTAAAAATACAGCTGAAAGTAAATTAGAATTTATTAGAAGTAAAGTAGAAGTATAAAGTGGTAGTGCAATGACCATTAGATGGTTTACTGTGAAAATTATTGTAAATTAGGTTTCGCTATTGCATGTTTTTAGATATTTATATTTGTTTGTTTGTTTTGTTTAGCTTATGGTTCATTGCAAACCAGAAAATCTCGTACTTAAAAATGAAAACTGAAACAAAAAGGCTTAAAATTTTAATACACATATCACACAGCACACATCACAGTAGAGGATTTACATAGAGAGAATGACACACATTGAGATAAAAGATGTAGTAGACACATTAGAGACACATTAGAAGGGGCTGTCTACTCACTGCACGGTATTCGATTTAATATCGTTGATAGTTAATGCTGTTGCTGTTGCTATTGTTGTTGTTGTTGTTGTCTCATTATCTTTTATCGTGTTGTTGTCAGCGGTCAACGACATCATCATATTGTTGTTATCAAGGTTTTTAATGTTTGCATGCATGACTGACATTAGTGGGTCATTAGTCATGTTAATGTCATTGACTATTGTTGTGGCCTCTGTTTGTTGCTGTTGTTTCAGCAGTTCTGCTGTTAGATTTTCCAATTCAGATAATGTAGGTTTTGGTGTTGGTGGATTATCGTCCTCATCCTCTGGATTGTCATGGCTTTTAGCTAATGCCTGTTCAATTTCTGGTTCCGGCGTAGAAGTTTTTAAACTATCCGTTTCCGTATCAAGGGCTGTTGAAACATGATCCTTTACCTCCTGCTGCATGGCAGCAGTCTCTATTAAATTGCTTTTGGCTGCTACATCGTTGTGTTCTAAACTTGCATTTAATTGTGTTTTCAGTTCATCCGTTTCCGTTTTGTCTAGTTTTTCTGTATCGTTATTTGCATTTTCCTTAGTGCTTTCTGTTTCATTTTGTTTTAAATGCAATTTTTCCAATAGCGAATTTTTAGCATCCTCCAGCATATCAGACTTTTCCTTCACCACATTCTCCACTTCGTGCTTAACACTGTCCACCGTTGTTGCTACTGACTCTTTTGCGGTTTCCAGAGTTTTACCAACAGAATCTTTTATGCCTGCAAATACTCGAATGTTTTATTTAAAATGTACAAACGATTTAAAGATAATTTAGGAGTAAGAAATTTTATTTTCACTTTAATATGAGAATTGTTTTATTGGTAACTGGGAAATGGATTATGACTAGGCTGTGACAAGATAAAAGGAAGCTGGACTAAAATTCGTATACCCAACTTAAAACGTTGGATATAGAGAAAATATGGTGATGAACAGTTTGTAAAACAAGATTTTGCTCTTGCTTTTGGTTGGAATTGTAATATTATTTTTGTACATAAATTTAAGAAAAAACATTTTTAGGGGTTGCAGAGTTATACAAAAAAAATATATAATGTTTGTGACCACAAACTTACAATTTTTATGAATGTTTTAGGTGATTGAATATAACTACAGTCTGCTTACCACAACTAAATATTGTTGCCGAGAATCTAATATGATTGTCATGACCATGACTATGGCTAGAAAATTTTATATAATTAGCTAAGTGCTTCAAATATTTGTACGATGTTCCTATCTGATGTTCCACTTAATATCTTTCGAGAATTTTACTCTCGTTACTAGAGAAAGTGTATTAAAGTTAAAAAAAAAAATTGAAATTTCAAAAAAATTAATGCGCGTGACCAGGATAGACTAAGCTGAGTCAAATTTCATATAAAAAAATGTTTCCCCATTTCCCCTAAATTTTTGTATATGTGGATTTTGACATTGGCAAAGAAGCCGGAAATACTTTGAATTCGCCGGTGGGTTTACCTATTATTAACTTGCCTTGAGCGCGACAGAGCAATGTAAGTAAATTTTAATTTAAATAATTTTAAAATAAGAAAACTGGATGCGTATTGTATGGTCTGGTGGGAAAACATTTACCGTCGAAGAAAATTCACATCTTTTCCGCAAAATAGCAGCTAAGCTGCAAGAAGGTGGGTCCTGCTGTTTTTTATTTTATTTTTAAAATAAATTTTTAAATAAAACCCAACTGTGCACAGTGGGTTTATTTAAAAAGTAAATGGCGTGACGACGCAAAATCCAATGGACTACAACAAATATAATATGAGTAGTTTGCTTAATATATGCTTGGATGAAAGTTGATATTCAATTCAGCTTTCAAATGAAATGATTTTTTAAGTAACAAAGGACTGTCAGTGTTGACTCTAGTAGTTTATAAGAGTACAGCCATGAGGCAACAACAATCATACACAGGCTACGTTAGAAATAGTGGGCTAAGCACCATTTGTGTGCAGTCGTGATTAAATCCTAGGAGAGATCACGTCATGCGTTGGGAAAAGACACAAGCAAACTGGATCATTTTTGGCACATAGCTATACGAGGAGAAGTTATTATTTTTAAGCAATCCCGCTAGGAGCTAAGATCATTATAGTAGTTTTCCTGGTCCACCGAAAACTGTAATAATCTAAACTAAAACAAATTACAGGATAAAAAGCGCAACACATACAAACTGCAAATTATAAATTTTCTTTGAAATTTACCCTGCCCAGCCCTGAGTATATCCTGGCCATGGACCGAAAAAACCAGAGTCGTTTCAATAGTAAAGCTTTGACAAAATCAGCAGATGTATTACTGTCATCTGGTTGCGGACGGGGCTCAGTCTGAATGATTTCAACTTTCAAATTGCGAAAATACGCGAAAGCTGTCTTCAAAGAATTTCCGTCTTATTTTTAATATATCCTTCTCGCAAGAAATCAAAAGAAGCTCCGTTCCGATTCTACATTCATTTTATATTTCCTTTCAAATAAAATATACACTACTTATACAGAAATATTGTACTATGTAATTCCAAGGGTGCAAGGAGTTCGTGTATGTAGTTCTTACCACCTTCGTCCTCCAGCCTAACTTCAACTTATTCTGTATATTGCAGTAATATTTTAATGATTTACCTATTCGAGAGCAATAATGAATTTAAATATTTTTAGTTCATTTTAGTTAATTTTTTTATTTGCTTTAGCGCGTGAAAACATATGTTATGGAAAGTAAAAGATGTCGCAAATGTAAACGAGTGTTTCACATCTTCCATGCTTCCATCGAAGATGTGCGCTTGTGTAGGAAGACTATATGGCTAAACTGTGACAATTGTCTGAGACTAAAGTAGGCTAGACAAAATGGAAAATTTATCCATTTTGTAGCAAATATGGTTGTTAAAAAAAATGTCATAAAATTTTTAATTATTGCATTTTGCATTTGAAAGCAAATTTTATCCTTAGTCTGCAAATGGAAAAAAATTCTATAAAACAGAGTATATGAAGCGCATAATGCGTCCTTCCCTTCACGTGATATTTTCCTCATACTACTTTTATCTCAGCAATTAAACAATTAATTAATTGTAATTTAAAATAAGAAATATTAAAATACATACATACATATGTATGTGTGAATATATGATTAAATGTATATTAATTGTTGAATAAATTACACATGAAAATATTCTTACACATTGTCACCCTGTAGAAAGCCTGGGTTCAAGTCTAGACAAGTCAACACTTTGTCCACCATTTATAATGGCAATGTCAACAAAAAGTCTACATTTTCTTCTGACGCCGTCAATATAAAGTCATCGGCTCCTCTCAGTGATTGTAACATGTGTTTTTTGTGTGTTTTTTTACCGTATCATTTTGTTTAGTGCATAAACCAGTTAGTTTAAAATTCAGTGATCATATTTAAAGAAATAATAAAAAAAATAAAAATTAAAATAATTCAATAACAAAAGTTATAAGGGAAATATAAATTTGAATTTTTAAATAATTTTATTAATATAAGTAAAATATTAAATACTAGTGAATATCTGGTCCCAATGTCTACATATGTCCCCAAGTGGAATACTGAGTCAGTAGTTTTTTTTAGTAGTAGTTCATTCTCA
This sequence comes from Phania funesta, assembly GCA_963932375.1. Lineage (NCBI taxonomy): Eukaryota > Metazoa > Arthropoda > Insecta > Diptera > Tachinidae > Phania > Phania funesta. The sequence goes on from OZ010656.1 coordinate 75,106,664, forward strand.
ATGACACGCACGTATTAAATGTCTATAGCACAGCACATTGTAAAGCCGTGTGTCCACTACCTACCAAATTTTCTTGCGGAAGTTGCTTCCAGAAATGACTTCTAGAAGTTTTTGTCGTGTAAACACGTATTAGAAGTCGACTTCCAGAATTCACGGCTTGCAGAAGTTACTTGCAGCAATTATGTGGAAACACGTGTTTGTTGCTTGCTGAAAGTAACTTGAACGACTTGCTGTGAACTACAAGTGTTTTGAAGACTTGCAGAAGAAGTCGGGTATGAGTAAACAGTTTGTGGTATTCTCCTCTGTTTTCAGTTTTGTTTTGTGTTTTTTTTTGTTGAGTTCTTTTTAAAATGTATAAAAATGGACAAAAATAAATTCGTTTAGAGTAGTGAAACACTGCTGCGTTGGCAGCTGCCAATCTTTTTTTGCCACAAAGGCAATTTTATACTATCATTCGTAAAAAAAGGAAACTACTGTAAGCTGTACTCACATTGTGTGGAAACACATCTGCAATTTCTTGCAGCAAGTTCGTCGTGATAACATCTACAACTACTTCTGGAAGCAGACTTCCGCAAGTTTCGGTTTGAGTGGAAACACTTCTGCAAATACTTGCAGAAGTTCTTCCGCAAGTGACTTGCTAGTGGACACACACGGCTTTAAGGGTATAGAATGTCAGTAGTTCTGGTGACATCGTCAGTACTGATTCACTATTGACAATTCCTACAGGGTATGTAGATGTATCCAAACATAAACGCATTCATATAACTACATTTGTGCGTGTGTGTGTGTGTGTATGTGTGTGTGTGTGTGTGTGTGTGTGTATGTATGTATATATGTATATTTCATAAATAAACCTGTGCATAAGTAGTAAGTATGTGAATTAATAATATGGTGAATGTGCTTTGTTTTTGTTTTGCATTCTCAAGTTGCACGAATCAATGTCAAACATGTCAAAACTTCAGGAAGGGGTTGCCAGCACTATGAAAATTCTGCAGGCAACAGAACTTACATAAGTTAAAAAGAAAAGTTAGGGGAAAATATGTTTTTGAATTATTTTATAAGTGATGCGCACAGTTTTTTAAATATTTTGGCAAAATACTTAAGCAAATTTTGGTTGAAAAATAAATAAAATTTTAAACAAGAACGAAAAAAAATGAATGGAAAAATAACTACGAATAACTTGAAGAAGGAATTTAATTTAAACAACTTTAAGCGATTATACATATAGTGCAAACCAGATTTTAGAGAAACTCAAAATTTTGGACCTTTAAAGGCCCATATTCTTAACCGAGTTTTTTCTTTTAACGAATTTTTTTAGTTACCTAATTTAACGAATAAATGAAAAGGTTTTTTATGCGTGACTTGGGTCAGAAATGTTTATGTCTTAAAAAAATATACCAAATATTGAAATTCTAGTTTACGCATGTTATAATGTCCTACAAATTAAATAGTTTTAATTTAAATTTAAAAAAATGGGACAGCAAAAGCTCTTTACACTTCTGAAATTTACAAAATGTTAATTTTAAAATCCAGTGGAAATAATAGCTTCTATATAGCAGAAAAAATAAAGGAGCAAATACAGTTCTAGGCAGTTACTCGGATAACATTGAAAGTTATGGTTAAATAATGAAAGCATGCACCAAAATCGCAACAACGAGAGTAGAAATTTGCAGACTTGTTTTAAATGGTTGCATGTATGCAGAAAAAATTCACAAAGAAAGCGCGATAAATGCAAGTATTTGCCCAGTTCGTTGTATTTTAGAGTCATGCACACTTCAGAAGAAACCCCCTTCATTTTGAAAAAAATAAGTATATGGTCATCTTTTAAGCATTTAGGTTAGAAAATTTGCAAAAGTGAAAGAAGTATTGACTTAGGCGGATAAACAAATGCCTGGCGTTTACTTTTTATTGATTAATTTTTGTAAATCTTGCCCGCGGCTACGCCGTAGGTGATCCAGCCGTAAGCTTCAACTTTTTCCAGCATTTCGTCCGGTATCTTACCAAAGTCACCTGTACTGTTGCCTCTCATGGCTGGAATTGTGACTGGCTTGATGCTGTGCACGAAACACTTAACGTATCCCTACAAAAAATAGTGTAGTGGGGTCGAATCGCATAATCTTAATTGTCAGCAAAGACGTTTCGCAATATGTTTTTACACTGAAAAATCAAATGGCAGATAATTACCCGGCAGTATCCCTAGATGAATACGGCCTAAAGGAAGAAATATTTTTGCAGCATCGGTTGACGGTGTTACGGATCGGATGCGATATCCTACTGTAGAACTATTGAATTGGTATTTAAAGTGGAAGAAATTACTGGAGCATTGTACAAAAGGATAGTAAAAGGCGCGTTTGAACAACTTAGAAACTTTTTTGGTTCCATACCGTGGTCCCTCCAACACCCTAATGCTTCAATTCATACTGCCATACCTGTAACACAAAGGATTCCTATACTCCAGATCGTATTATAATGAAAAATTTTTTGGATGGGCAAAAGTGGCAATCTTTAAAAAATATGACAAAAAATTCGCCTAATTTGAAAATACGCAACATGAATTTTCGTGCGATCGGTCGTCATCGCTTGCTTCATTGAGAAGGCTGTTCTTCTCACTCTTTTGTACGAGTATCTTTAACCACCAACTAGATAGCGAATGATGCAAAGTTAAGAAAACTTAGACCCTGTGAAAAAGTCCAAGAACCCATCGTATTAGAATTATATTGCGGTTAGACCTCGATCTACATCCGTATAAGAATAAGTAATGTTTCAAATAATCACGTCAAAAGGCTTTAGACATCTCCGTAAGTTCGCGAATTGAGCTCTGAAATTATTTTCCGGAGATCTGGAATGTGGCCAAAAAAGCAACTTGAAACACTGCCAACAAGGCAGATGCGGCCATTTTAGGGTTATAAATGTAGCTACAAAATAAACCGTAAAACAGCCTGATATTTCACACCATTATTGTTTTATTTAAATTTCTCTCATAACGATCTTATCTGGTTACTCTTCATTAATACAGAATTCAGAAAAAAAAAAACCGTAACATTGGTAGCACTTGACATAATAATGGAGCGTAAATGTGATTCCAAGTTAAAAAATTAACTGTTCTTTTATTTAATTTTTTTTACTATTTGCAAATTAAATGTAAACATTGCATACACTCATCCATACACATTTACACGAACCATCAACACGCAATGTTCTCATGATAAGTATTGCTCTTTCTCTGTCTCTCTCCTTTCCTTGTTGAATCAATTTATACTTGTTTCGGCATGTGTGTGTGTGTGTGTGTGTGTATGACTGCATGCGAGTTTAACTTTTATTTATAGTTTTAGCCGTTGTTGTTGTTGTTGTAACTTAATATTTTACCGTTAATTATCACAAACAAATATTCATATTTTCATATGTGCACAAAGTAAAATATGCAGAAAAATATGAATGTCGTTTATATGTATGTGCGTGAGGTATTTGTGTGCTAAGGCACGTAAATGTAAATGTCAAGTAAATGCAAATTTACGCTTTAACTTTTTTAAAATTATATTTAAAGAAATACAATTTCCTTTGATGAATTTAAATGCATTTTTATTTGGTTTTTATTAAACGCGTCCTATGACATCGACGCTTTTGGGCAAAATTAAACAAGTCAATTTTTTCGATGTTAAATTGTTATAATATATCTCAATTATTTTGCTTTCCGAGTTTCGGCAGTGTGTAAAAAAAATTATTCAAAATAACCAGGATTAAAATAAATATTCTGAAAGCTTTTTTTAGTAAATAAAAAAAATGTATTAATAAAGAAAATTAAATTTATTAACTTTTTCAAGAAATAAAATATCTTTTAATTAAATGCAAAAAAATCTTAGAATCATTAGGAATATTTTTAATTAAAAAGCGAATATTTCAAGTTCAAAATGTTAACCGTATTTAGCTTGAAAAGAGGTAAACTAAGCAAACTTGCAAAATGAAAATTTGTAGCTCCGAATAAATAAATAATAAAAGTTATTTAAAATAAAAATTACAAAACTTCAAAAACGTTATGGCAGGTATAATTTTGTAGCACTGTGTATTTGCAATTGCTGCTCACGCCGAGACCATAATGGAAAATATTTTGGCTTTTGTTCAAATTTGGTCAAATGGAGTTGAACGAATTACAGTAATGAACTCTTAGCTTTGATATAATATCAAAATGCTAAGCTATTTATCATTTATGGTAAATTAAATTATTTGTTGATATCGAAGCTAAGCCTAATTTAATGTTTCAAATTTAAATCAAATAAATCTGCACAAGTTTAAATAGGAATAAACTTCAACACTTAGTATCCATGATATTTTTGGGTTGGACAAAATTCTACCACATTTGCAGTTGCATGAAAAATATCTTAAATAAAAATATTAGAAACGTACTTGCTTCTCTACACCTTTTGTCAACAAACTAAAATTTAATGCAACTAATTTTATGAAAATTTTCATAAACGTAAATTCAGTCTAACTCATATTAGAAGCCTTAATTTAGACATGCCGTATAGACAGGGAATTTCGAAAAGGAGTGAAAAGAAAAATTTGTTTAATTATCGATGATGCTACAATATACTACAAAAATTTACAGATATTAGTAAATTAATTATTGCGTAAAGATTGTTTTCATTTTGCATTTATTGCAATCGTCTCTTACAGTACAATGAAAACTCTGCATGCGTATGAGTGACATTCAAATAATCATACGTAACCATATTCACAAATTAAAAACTTTTTACACCCATTGTGGCTAAGTTAGAATCATTCACAGTTAAATTAGAACAAGTTTTCTTGCAAGCCATAGACGATGCGATCGTTGGTATAACTTGAAGAAAGTTTTTTTTACAGTTAAAGTTAAATAATCATTGACTATTCTTAAAATCTGTAATTGGACATATTTGTGGGCGCGGGGATTCTTCAAACGTTGAACAAGCAAAATTACGATTACTAATGCCCATGTCTTTACTTTCCAACCTGGATTTTTAATATTTTAATTATTCAAACTATTAAAAAACCGGGTTTTTGAAAATATCGAATAACGGATAATGTTGATTGCTGCTTAATTATCAAATAAAAATTTCTTTTTCAAATGTCTATCTTAAATCAGTATAAATTATTATTCCTCTTTAAAGAGTTATTTTCTAAACCAGTGCTGATACTTTTACTCGCACCAATCACTTGTCTTAAATAGCAATTCAGTACTTTTTGCCTGTTCTTGTTTGTTTGACTTAACAAACTTCAATACATTAACATGAACTGTCACTTGAAATTCAACAAATAACAACAAGAGCTCTCATAGTCTTCCTATGGAAATGATTTAACTCTACAAGTATGTGTGGGAGCTTATGTTTGTACAATAGTATGTGTAAATACAAGCAGTACATGTGCCCAGAATACATGTATGCAAAATATAAAAATAGTTAAATTCAACAAAACTAAAAAGTAAAGTTTAAAAATAAATAATTCTCAATGCTTGTAACTCTACATTTGGATTATATAAACATTTCGATTACAACGTTAGCAACATACGCTCAATAAAACTGGGCGACTAACTGTGATATTCATAAACTTTAGTATAATTCAGACTTGATTAAAACACTTTACACTCATTTCTTATGGCATTTCCCTTTCTGAAAAAAGTGTTACTTATATGTTGCCATTTCTGCATGTTTGTTTTTAAATATATTGAACAAAAAACTAGAGAATATGTAACACTTTTTTGTCCTCAACTTAAAGTTCAGGGCGAAATACTGCGTTCTTTACAACTGTGTTACCATAATTGTTTGTACAAACAAGTATTTTATTTCATGTATTTATTTTTGTATTGAAATTTTAGTTATAATTAAAAAAAAATATTTTATGACAAAAATGCAACTTATTTGTTGAGGGTGGATAAGCTAGACTCCATGCCCATTTCACTGGTCGCTTAGGCCAGCGAAACTTTACCAAATTTGTCAAAAAAACTTAAACGTCTTATGCTCGAATTTATTTAAACCAAAGAAGAAATGCAAAGAAAATCAAGAAAAAACATTAAAGTCTTAAAAAAGAAAGTGTTATTTTATTTTTCCTACTTGCCTTACTACGTTCGGTTGGTTGTTTGCCAACTCTAAATGTAGCTGCAAGCGGCAAAAAAAAATGAAAACAACACAGCTATGATTCGCTTTAACGAGAAAAGCAAACAATTTGACATTTGACTTAATTACACTATACAACAGTCCGAAAATGACGTGGAGTTTCATGGCGGCTTTCAATATTCTCGAAATTATTGGAGCGATTTAGAATCCTATGGCCGTCATCCGAAATAGTAAATACGTCTTATAAATTTAATCCAAAAAATAATTTTACTTCGCTTTTTTATTTGTTGTTTGAAATGTTCTATTTAACTAAACAAGAAAATATTCTAGCTATAAAGTTTTACAATAAACCATGAAACTTGTATGGGGACCGCTAAAGAGGTCCCTTTCGAAAAAATAATAGGGGTCAGTCATATCTATTAACCCTCTGCGATCCTCCCAAGATGCGGAAAAACAGATTTAGTTCACAGTCGGGTATTAGGACTTGAAACTCCCTCCCGTATAGCACAAACAATTAACGAGACCGAAAAAAACTGGCATCACATTCGGATTCAGCGACTTCAGAACCATTAAAACGGGATTTTTCTTTCAATTGTTGGACATTCCTATTATTGTTCCGTTGAAATCATAATATGTATATCGCTTTCTGAGCGCTGCCTAGTTTTTAAGTAAGGAAAACGCCATTAGAGAAATTAAGGTCTAGAAAAAAAATTTAAATGCCCTTTAAAATAAAGTACTCTTCAGAAGAAATCACTTCTTAAGAAAAAAGTTTGTCAACGAATTGAAAAAGTCAACGTACTTTTTATAAAAAAGTACTTTGAGGCAATATACTTAATTTAGGGATTAAAATCTATTTGGTTATATTTTTGTGGCCATTTAAGAAAAAAAGTACTATTTAGAAAAATATTTAGAAAAAAAGTACTAAAAGTATATTTTGAAAAAGTACCTTATTAATAAAAAGTGAGATCTTAAGAAATTCAACCTTTTAAAAACAAGGTCCTTTTTACTAAAGGATACTTTTTAAGAAAGGTACCTTTTTAAAAAGGGGACTTTAGAATAAAAATTTTTTAAGAAAAGCTCGACTTTTGCTAAGGTACATTTTAGAAAGGGATTTAGAAAGAGAAAGAAGTATTCTTTAGAAAAAGGTCCTTTTTAGGGTAATAATAACATGAAATACTTTTGTGACTTTCGCAAAACTTTATCCAATTAAGAAAGAAAGTTTTATATTAATAATACTATAATTTTTTGGAATATTAACAAAATTAAGTATAAAACATAAGAAGAATGGAAGACTTGAGTTTCCTGTGCCGCTACACACATCAGCATGACTCCCATCTAATGGTGAAAATTTTCAATCATATTTCTGTTTTTTTTTTTGTGATAACTGATAATTTTTTTAATTAAAATTTTTATTTGAAATTTTTTAAACTAGAAAACATATCATTAAGTAGGAAACTGTCTTTCACATTCCAATTTCTTTTCTTTTTTTTTATCAAAAACTGCATGAAAAAATCAAACTAACTGAAATGCGTTTTTTTTTTTGTTTTTTTTTTCTGGCAAAAAAAAATATTCTAGCGCTCATATTTACAATGACAGTGTGTGTCTGCATGTGAAGTCATGCATGAGAATGATGTGTTGTATGTAAATTTTGTATCAGAAAATTGTTTCTCTCTCTTGTCTACTTTTTTACCTTCCACCGTATCTTCAGCAGTTTTTGTCGCATCTGTGGCAACATGTGTGGCTGCCTTTAACATTTCACTTCCGCTTGTTTGTATCATTGGCGTACTGCTAGCACAACCCATTATTTCCTCTTTTTTAATTTTTAGTTCGTCTTGTTTTGATTTGAACACGTAAAAAAAGTATGAATTTATAGTTTTAAATAAAAAAGTTATTTTGTAAAATATTTTAGTTTGTACTTAGTTTCTGTTTTTCTAGCACTATTTCTCATTTAAATTGGTTGTGAGTGGAAAATTACTTAAGCTTTAATAAATTTTATTTCTTTTGCTTCTCTGGTCGAAATTTAAATTTTATAAAAGACGTGTTTAAGCACGCAGCTGTTAAGTGACTAAATTCATTAAATGGGTTTTACTTTGCATTTAGCCAGTTCGTTGGGTAGTTGGCTAAATATGGTATTTTTCCATATTTTTATCATCCACTCCTCCTGGCTGGCTTTTAGTTTTATTTTTTAAGCAGTAAAAACAAATGACCGTTTGGTAGATGAAGACCGTTGGAAATGTTCGTGTTCAGTTACGGGGTGTTCGCTTGGCATTCAGCTAAAGGTTTTATTATGTTCATTTTTTTTTTTTTGCTTCTTATATTTTATTTTGTAATTGATGTTTGAAGCATGCAAAGAGTAGTTTACTTCGCCATGTGTTAGCTAAATGCCAGGGGCGTTTAATCGTTTTTAATAAATTTAACTTTAATATAATTTTTTCGCTTCTCTTTTTGGGTTTTATTTTATCAAATTCATTAAAAACTTCTGAATGCTAAATTCGCATAATTTTGTTGGCTTAGATTTTCAAAGTTAAAACTGATTGATTGTCAAAATAAGTATCTTTAAGTATGGGAAAGTGGAAACTATGCTCTAAACTCAGATATTATGTACTTTATCGTTACACTAGCAATAGGCGATGGTCGAAATAATTTAAAGTACTACTTTTTTATTTCTTCTGGTTACTCGGAAATGTCTACTTGTAATAGTCACGTGACACTTTCCAGGTAATTTCCGATAAATGTAAATTCCTAATGACGCTTTGATCTATCATAAGGGCATGAAAAATTCAAATAGACAAAAAATAAAGCGATAAGGGAATTTTAAATAAATGGAAAGGATATTTTTGAAACAAAGCTGATGTTATAAAAAACGCTTATTCCACAAAACTACAAAACTCGCAAAAATAACTACCGAAGAACGGAAGACATTATGTATTTTACAAAAATTACGGATACACTAATAAGTGTCAAAAAAAACTTCAGAAGTAAAAACTCTCTTGTTTCACAAAAAAATCGCTTACTTCATTAAAAATCACTACGCCGTAAAAACCTTAACTCTCGCTATTGCAACAAAAGTCGCGCATAAAAAACAATAAATTTAAAAAAGGAAAGAGCTGTAAAGCTTTAAAGTTTCTGTTTAAAAAAGTTTGAAGAAACAGTAAAATCCAAAAGAACAAATATTTATGCAGATGTTTATCAAAATACGCCAAAACAAAAATGTCCAAATAAAAATATCACTAAATTTAAAAAAACAAACTCATAATAAATCCTGGCAATTAACAAAAGCCTTAAAATCAAAATTAATAAATTGAATTCGGCAACTATAAAAACCATCCATATCAAATTCAAATAAGAACAAATTTAATGAAACTTGGAAAAACCACTAAAATTATAAAATAATGATAAATTTAAAAATGAGCAAAAATTTAAAAAAAAAAAAATCATTTAATTCGTTAAAATTTTTTAAATATGAAATATCGGTGTCGAAAAATTCTGCGCATAAATCGGAGAAACGACTATGATGAAAAAAGCCAAAAGAAAATTTCTAATATCCAAATTATTCCTAAAATAATATTCATAAAATTACTTCAAATCTTTTCAATAAAAAACATTTCATTTATGAAACTTAATATAGTTGGTCAAATAGAAACAATGTTTTTCGAAAATCAACTTTTGGAAAAAAATAAAGTTTTAATAACTTAAGCTACTGAGCAGCTTAAAAACAATGTTGGCGTGTCTTAAAGATAATATTTCGGATTTTTGTTAAACTAAATAGGACAAACTGTTCCACTGTTATGTTATTTATTTGTCATAAACTGCTTCCCTTGCAGATTCGAATTCACCACCTTAAATTAGATAAGAAAGAACTTTCCATTGTTCCAGTCCAAAAGTTAACCTGAATTTATAAACTTGTGTTACAATTAGCGGTCAATAAAATTGTTTTCGAAGAATTACGGGACAGTAAGACCATCAACCTAAAATACCACACCAAACAGTGGATGCATTTTTTTACCTGTGAACCCTTGTATGCCAAAGCGTAGTCATCATATATTTGGCAAAAGAATGATTTTTGGCTAAAATTTTGGAAATAAAATTTTAGTATTTTGACGTGACACTTTAACGTGTAAAATTGCTGTTTTGATTTGGTATCAGTGACAAAATGATAAACAATACATTCGGCAGATTACATCTAACCAACAACGGCGTCGCCACTGCAGACTGGAGGATGTCAATTACATTTTAATGGCAATTACGTGTAATGTATAATTGTTATCGAAATAAAAACCTGAACCTAATTATCTGTAAGCTCGATTACAATTACTTTTAGTTATAATAACTTACAGTTGGGAATATCTTCAGTGCACATTACAAGTAATTGTGATTGAAAATTTCAATTACAAATATCAAGTAATTGTTAATAGACAACAAATAATTACTTGTAGTTCAACAAAATTCTAGTATATTTTAAAATACCTAAATTTATTATAGATACGCGACTATTAATATTGTTTTTGAAGTTCATTATTACATGTAATTGATTACTTTTTTAATTTAATTATAAAAATAAAAATTATTTAATTTTTATAAAATAAATATTAATTGAAGTCATAATATCTGTAAATACAAGTAATTATAATTCACATTACAATTACAAGTCATTTGTAATTAAAATATTCTCAATTACAATCAAAAGTAATTATGTAATTTCATATGTAATTAATTACAAAATGTAAATGATACACCACATATCTATGACATTGATTTTCAATGTCGATCGACGCCTCTACACTACATTATATGATTTTATTTATTTATTTATTTTTTCTACACCCTCCCCAAAACTACTCATCTGCTTATAACTAAAGTGAAAATAATAACAAACCTTAGCAGGTCATTTAATACCTTAGATGAGGTCATGGGTCCAATAACTAAATCATCAATTTATAAAATACAGCCAAGAATACAATGAGCAGCAATAAAAAGCAATTACTACTTTTAATTTTAGTGTTTAAATATTAATATGAAATATAAATTTATTTTTGATTAATTTTATTTCTCGCAAAAGGACTGCGAATATAGTCGGAATGCCTAATTTCGTTGACATGCAAAAAAGCCCCCAATGTATAAATAATAATAATCATAATAATTAGTCTAGCTAAAGTCATGCACACTCAATCAACTGTAATAATCATTTGCAACGAAACTGTTATAAGTCAAAAATTATGGTTTTATAAAAAATGTAAGTTTGAATTTAAGAAAAAAAATTTTTTCAAGTTTTAAAAAGATGTTTATAAGAATTTTCTATATTTCGAATAATTTAATACAGTAAAAAAAAGTACTGATTTTGAAATTCCTAAATTGTTAGTTATGCCACTCTTTTCACAAATGAGCAAGTATACCTCCTTACCTTCGCATTCTCTCATTAGAGAAGTTCTAAATAATACTGCTGCATACCCACTCACACTGAGCTGAGAGAGTTTTAAATACATCGCGTGCATATGTATGAGTTTAGTAACATGTTGCTTTCACCTTTTCTTGATTTAATGTGGTCGTTGATATTTTGAATGTTGATTGTTGCTTTGTTTTGTTCAAGTTAAAGGGGTTCGGCGAAAAATTAACAAAGAAGAAAACCATTGACAGGAAAAAACAAGTAAAACTGCTTTGCACATCCAGGCCGAATCATATGTACCCTCACCTAAAGCTAGAGTAAAGGCTTAGCAAGTTTTTTTTGATGTAAAATCGGAAATACCATTAGATTAGGAGGATAATCTCTGCATTACCCTTAAATAATTCCTTCAAACAAGCAGCAACAAAAACCACATTAGGAAATGGTAGCAAAAAATATTTTTTATATATATAAACTGACTCATTTTTCTCAGTCCACCCTAAATATATTCTTGTGGTTTTTACCATTTCTCATCTATATGTAGACCGATTTTATAGATCTTCAGCTCCGTAAGATCTTTTCAATTCATATTATCACAGCGGGCTTACGGAAGGTGATCCAGAATATCCAGAGGACTCTTTATGAGCTTGCTAATGAATATGAGGTCAATTGGAAAACTCCCTGATGTTTATCCTCACGATGACTCCCTCTAGCTCGATACATTTCGTCCTGTGTTCAGTCAGTTGGTTTTCTCACACAAATTAAAGTTATTCCCAAGATCCTTAAATAAGGCGCATAGTTTCAATGATGACTTAAGTTTCACCAATAGCTGTTAAATTCCGATTGCGATTAGTAATCAATTACATTTAAAAAAGAATCGTAATGTCTATTTAATCCACTGGTTAGAAAAGATATAATCAAAAAGAATTAAAAGTAATAACGAATAATAATTTGATTACTTTTAAAGATTACTTTTGATTCTTCTTGATTATTTTCAAAGCAGAAGAATTTTGTTGTTGTTGATTACTCTTGATTCTTTTTAATTACTTATTAGTAATGTCTTGTAATGTCGAATACTTGTAGATTACTTGTAGCACATAATTATTAGTAATCATGGAATAATTGTAATCTAATCAGTTACTTCACCTTTAAAAAAAAAAGTAATCTGAATACTAACCGCTACATTACTAATAAATACTTAACAGATATTAATTTGACATCATTTTCTTACCGCACCGAGCTATTTCTGCAGATTTACAAAATGGAAATGTTAGCTGGCAGCTAAGACTGGAGAATGCGCAGCTCGCAGTCTATTTTTTTTGCAGACGAATCTGGTAAAGAAGAATAGTGAAGAATATTCTTTGGTGACCGTTTTCAAGGTTATAGATGTGAAGGTCAACGCCATGACATATAGACCGACAGGCCCGCATTAGTTCAAGTACATCTTTAAAGTACTTTCACCCGTACAAGTCCTTGGTCTCTGATGTGTTGTGATGGATTCAAGTTTCGTACAAAACGGCACAAAAACTCGTTTAAGTTGCGATGAACACCACCCAGAACCCCTGTGAAATGGTTGCAAAGTTGCTCGTATTTCCCAGCTGGAGCAATTGTGACATCCATCCCGCGGATAGCTTTTTGATGTTCAAATATTCATGCATGATGTATCCGCTCAGTTGATATGACTGCAGCCTTAGCCATTTCATGCATTTTCTTTCTCCGATCGTTCAACATCATTCCGTGAACATTATCGAAAATTTCTGATAATAAGACCACTCCTCAATGAACTAAATATTTGCCGTCACTTTTACCATTAAACACTTTGGTGCCCTTCAAATTTATTTGGTGCAGAGTCTCTATAAGATTGATCAAGCCTTTCCTTGAGTTCGGTGGTAGGATTGTTTTTCATTCCAACATAAAAACCAATCATCTTTCAACAGGTTGTAGTTGGAGCCATGTTCATTTTGAATTAATAACCAAAAAAGTCCAAAATAATGTGTCTTTTTATTGTTTTATTAAGCACAAAGAAATTGTTTAGTATTAAAGCAATTAAAATATAAAAGTAGTACAATGACCTACTTGCACGTTTATATTTGAACATGCTATTGGAAGCAGAAAACTTAAGGGGGAATTTTTAAAATAAGTTACTAAGACACTCAGAAGTGTGTGATAAACATTTTCAGGAATACGTTTTGTAGTTCATACCTTCCCATTTATCTTTATTTTTTTATACCAAAACCGTTTGCGGAGTTAATAGTCCACAAACCGTTTTCAATCCAAATTACAAATGCATAAAAACAAGTTTTTGAATTTCATTTTAACGTGTGAGTAAATTATTAATGAAATTTTCGTTTTCGTTTTTGTTTTAATAAATTCATAGAAAAATCAATAGAAACAGTTTACAACTAGTTGAAGTAATTACAGTATTAACAAGGCATTTGCATTTTTGTTATATTTTAGCCAGACTACACGCAAGGAAACACCTGCTTGTAGCACTGTGAAGACATCAATATTATGTTCTTTACTACAATATATGTTTGTGACAAACATGTTATGGCTATCGCTTGACAGTTGGGAAGACCGTATGGTCTAGAAGGGAGTTGGAAGTTTCAATTACACTCAAGATGTGGGATCTTGAGCACCGCGCTTTTATTATACGACCATATGCCATCAATATATCCAGACGTATGTCGAATATTTATTTCATATATTCAAAGCAATTCTCATACGTAACGTCCCAGGCCGTTCAAAAAAATCTATCATGGCAAAGCATGAATACAACACGGGTTGCCAACGTTGGAATTAACAATCCGGAGAATGTTTTTCCAGTATTTTTATATTAAAAATTTTAATTTTTGTCTATTCAGTTTCTTTACAGACATGTAATTAAAAGAGCAATGGCAATTTTGTAAGAATGCACTTAACATCCAAAGTATTTATGTTTTTTACAATTTTTGTTTTGTCAAAATCATTAAATTTGTATAAATCTACTCCCCGGAATGTTAGTGAAAATTCAAACTAGTCAGATATTTGATTAAAAATCTGCTCAACGTTTTTTTTTTCACATTTTTTAATATTTATTCTAGTAGCTTTTTTAAGTGCTTCTACACCCAGATGCGGTAACATTCCATCGCCATCCAAATATCTTTCACTCCTTCCCGAATTTCGCTAACGACACTCGGAGCTTCATGGAACTTAGAAAATTGTTATATGAAATTTTCCATTGAATTCGTATCCGGTGATTGTCCTGACTCTTTTCCTGTCTGAACTTGTTAATTATTTAACCAACTTTGTACAATTGTCTGGTCATTCTATCCTGCTGGAACATTACGTTTTCAACTGTAATACGAGCTTTTTCTTATGCAGCTGGCAAATTGTTTTGTAAACCACATAGGTGTTCCTCCTTTCACATAATACAATTCTTACTAAAGGACTACTTCCCGAGTTAAGAGTATTTGGAACTTTGGGGCAGTGCCAAGATCTTGAAACGATTATTCATCGTCCCAACAGACCATATGGCATAACAATAGATAAAATTTGAATTTTCATTTCACAGCTTTATGTAAGTGTCTATCTACTCCAGTCGGCCTCAGTCCAATTTACGTAAACTTCAACAAATTCTCTGCCAAGACTAATATTTTATGCTGACAAAAAAGGTAATATTTCCTTTTCTGCAACTTTTGTTGCTACTCTCCTAAGGCAGCGTTGAGGTTTCAAACAAATTGCCCATTTTCCAAAAAAAAAGAAAAAATTTAATATTTCAATAATTTTCGCTTTTCCCATTTTGCATAAAATCGTGATGAATAATGAACTATTTTTGGAATAACTACTCAGCTGCACTGGTGAGTTTACCTGTTTAATCTACCCTTATTTTCAACATTCATTCACCGTGTGTTACCTCTAGGCTGCTCAACGTATTTTAAAATTTAATTTCCCTACAGGGAAGTATGTAAGCGATTGAAGTTAAGCATAAAGTATCTGATAATCGAATTAAGTTTTGATATCTCTGTGGTTTATTTTTAGACAAAAAATATAGTTTTCAGCTCAGACCTCAGAAAATTGAAAAAAATGTGGTTGACGAACGTTTCAAAATTTTCTATCTCATATTTTATATATTTTAATATGCTTCACGTTACGAATTTGTTCGAATTTGTTTCAGTAAGTAATCTTCGAAAGGAGTAGAATTATTTGTATGATTACTTTTGATTATTTAATAGTAATCCTCATTATCGGTCGTCAGCTGGCAGGCACGAAGATATAGCTTGCCGTGTTATGTGGAGAAAACCACTACCGACCTAAAAACTCTGCGGTCCAACAGTATCTACGTTTATTAGGTTGGCCAGCCGTATTAGAGGACTTAAAAATAGGTTGACATTTTTTATATTCCGATCCCCCAAGGACTGCATTCTGTAAAAACACGACAGCATTTACAACTATTTACAATATAAAAACGCTAAAAAATATACAAAAAATACAAATATTTTACCTTCACTTCCTTCCAAAGTTGAACAAATACTGCAACTATGACGACAGATATGAAGAGAAAATTAAAAAAATTCATTTTGAAGTTTCAAGAAGTAGAGTTTGACTTGTAAGGTAGAATGTCACTGTCCTAAAATATTCGAGTCGCAGATTATTTATAAACAAAATGTTCTGCCTACTGGCAGTCGTAATCATCAGGTTTATTTTTCATAATGATTTGTTTACTCACGTGTCATTTTGTTTGGGAACAGAATTAAAATTATAGCAAAATTAAACAAATAGGTTTAAATGTTTGGCTTATTTCACATAATATTTCAAAGTTATTTACAAAACTAAATAAAAAGAAACAATAGCGGTATTCAGTGTTTGGTGCAAATTATATTGCAAATGTGCGAATACAAAATTTCGTAGCTTTTTTATGAAATCCTACAACAACGGCCCAATTCCTACGTATGGAGTTGTAATACAAAAAAACTATATACTAAAATATATTATTATTTAAAATATTATTAAGCGTGTGTGTAAAGGTAAGTGCCAATATTTATAAAAATATTCCTCTGTGCTTTCTCTTAATAGCATATAGTTTTTTGACGCTTCAAAAGACAGTTTGAAAAGTGTTTCTATTGTGTTTTCGGGTTCTTCCATTTTATCTGTTACGAAATCCTTATCGGGTTACCGTTTTCCGGCCCTGATAATACCGTCGGCTTATTCTTTAGTGGGAGAAGTCCTCAATCCTGCGGCTAACCAGGGATGTAACAAATAAAAAAAATTTATACATATTTGGCAATTGTGTTTTCGGGTTCTTCCCAGTAATAATGTTTAATGGTATTGAAAGATTATAGTTTCCAGAGTATAAATATATTCCAAGCACCCACCCATACCCGTCTCCTTTTGTGTAAATAAACAAATCCTTTTGAATATTATTTTATTATATTTTTTTATTATAAGTTAGGTAAATGGTTTCAGCATTACCGGTAGCAGGTTCTTTATTGATTGTCACGTGGCAATCTGTCTTTGGTGAACAGAAACTCGTAGGCAAGTGATTTTTGTCAGGGATGCTAATTATATTATTATCACAGACTTTTAAAAAACCCCCACAAAAAATTCATCCTATAAGATTTACCTGCCACCATTATTGGCTCACACATGACAGATTGTCTACTTGATAAACAATAAAAACACTCCTTTAAGCTTTTTACGATACCCTTTCATTTTTTTCTACGTGCAACTGACGGAAATTTTTTCTCCCCTACCACAAGGGTGTCCTTAAGCGACGGGGACGTAAAGAAAGAACTATGAATTTTTCCTATGATTTGTTTATTTCGTTTTAAAATGAGAAGAGAAAGATATTATAGAGTTAGGGCACCAGTTAGTAGAATATTTTTTTTTAAATTTTGTTTGTACAATTTGAATCCTTGAATACATTGCAATAAATATTTCTTCTGTTCTTCTTAGAAAAAGTCCATGAAATCGTTGGACGAGGATAACTCCTCTTTCACCTGAATCGCTTTTGATTTTGCTTCTAAAAAGGTTGCACTACTTTCTCAAATAGATGGAGTTTAAATAAGAAATTCTTTGTTGTTTATTTACAATCGACTAAATAGCAAATTACTTTTAGTTATAACAAAATCGTCTAGTTTTTTATCCTTTAAAAAAGAAAACATTAGTAAGTGTGGTTAGGTGAGCGGCCATTAGGTCCATTATGATGCTCTGGTCACCATCTTAGCCCCACAGTTCTCTATAGACCTCCAGGATCAATTGTTCGTAAGAATTACCTAGAGTTTCTCGCAAAACTTGTCAGGCTCGTCATTATCGCATCACTAAGGAAGTCCAGGTCCTTAAAATAACGTTTGGCTCAAAATATTTGAGCTAGCATTTACGCAGAGCCGGGCAGTCACAGAAAAGGTGTTGAATTGACTCTTCCTCCTCCCCATCCTGACAGCTTTAGCAGCTCTCACCACATATGATTTCAATACGCTCCGCCATCTCTCCGATCATGCAGTGCTTTATTATGATGCCAACTAGTCAACGTCTTGAGCGACGTCTTCGTTCTCTTCTTCTCAGTTTGTTTGGATGTTTTTATAACTTCTCACTGCAAGCATGTGAAAACGTTGTTGCCATTCGTTCAATCAACCACTGTGTTATTGTTTTTTTTATTAGATTTACAATAAATTTAAATCTATTTTTATTTACTCATCATAGAAATGAACAAAAACAAACACAGTTCCTAAATTATTACAATCATAGGAAGAAAAACTTAGTTCCATCTTTAGAGTCCCGTCGCTTAGGGAAGACGTGCTCGTAGGGACGCAAAATTTTACGTAAGTTATTTTCAAACCAAAAATAAAATATGCAACATGCAAAAAGATAATTAGGTGCAAGTACTGTAGAGAAATGTCAAGTGTCTGCTTTACTTTTGCTAGCAACCGAGTAGACACTAGATTACCTAGTGGCGCGTTATCCATTAAGTGTCCATTTAGGGTCATGGTCAAAGCTTGCATATACGAAAAACATGTAAAAATATTTAAATTTACTACAAAAATTGTCGATCATTATGGTCGTCATAATCGACCTACTGTGCAACGGCTTGGCCAGACTATAAACAAATTTGAACAGACTAGAAGCGATTGTACTCCTCTACTATCTACAATACAATAATTTTCTGTATAAGAGTGACCATTAATATTTATAAATCGCCTTTTTATATAAAAAATTAACTGTTCAGGTTAAAATTATAGCAGCATTTGAATTTTTGATTTGATAATCCGACAGGGTGATTTTATGTAGATTTTTAGAACGGATTTTCGTCTTCCCTTGTCAAGTTTGGTTTGGAGACAAACCGTTTGCGCCTAGGTGCCATCTTCGGTGTCATTTTTCGTTTTGATCCCACAGCCGAAAGCGGAAATTCGTTCTAAAACTCTACATAAATCAAATTGTTTACGATGAATTCATGATAATAAATGTGAATCTAGAGAAGTGTTATATTATAATTTAATTAAGGTTATCTTTATAAGATATAAAATTAAAACAAAAACTAATTAATATAAAGGATATGTAAAATACGAGTGGGGTAGAGAAAGCCATCACCGGCCTAAAAACTCCACAGTCCAACAGTATCTACGTTTATTAGGTTGGCCTGCCGTATTATAGGGCTTAAAAATAGGTTGACATTTTTTATATTCCGATCCCCTAGCGATAGCAATCTGTAAAAATACAACAGGTATTAATATTATTAATAATCCAAAAATACAAATAAAAAATACAAATATTTTACCTTCACTCCCTCCCAAAGTGATTTGGTTGGGGAAAGTTGGACAAATGTTGTCATTATGGCAACGAAAATGAAGAGAAAATTAAACAAATTCATTTTGAAGTTTCAAAAAGTAGAGTTTGACTTGTAAGGTAGAATGTCACTGTCCTAAAATATTCGAGTCGCAGATTATTTATAAACAAAAAGTTCTGCCAACTGGCAGTCGTAATCATCAGGTTTATTTATTTTTAATCATTCGTTTACTCACGTATCATTTTGTTTGGGAATAAAGTTAAAATTATAGCAAAATTAAACAAATAGGTTTAAATGTTTGGCTTATTTCACATCCTATTTAAAAGTTATTTACAAAACTAAATAAAAAAAAAAACATTAAGTGAAAAACCCCAAAATCATACATAGCAAATATTTAAATAAGAACAACTACGGAGAACCTTGAATTTGATTTTTAAACTGTTTGGGGTTTGAAAATTGAATAAAACACCGAAAACATGCAAAGTGAATGAAATATTTATTTGATCCGATAAATGAAAGCCTGCCATTAAATTTTGAAAGATTATTTCATGTAAATATTGCCGCACATACAGATATTTTACTCTTATTTCAAGATCACCGGCAGCAGATTCTTTATTGATTCTCACGTGGCAGATGGCTGATAAGACTCTATAAGCTTTAAAAACAACATGGAAAAAAGGACTCAGATCCGCATAAAAACATAATTATGAAAATAAGGTTTGGTTCGTATATAAAACTTTCGGCCACTAAAGGTACTGAGATCAAAATGAGGACCAAGTTCTTGATATGTACAATACCATCCCATTTCTAGGCAACACATAAACTAGACTATTTTAATTTGTTCTTTTTGAGCTACTACTAAAACTAATGCTACCAAAATGTTAAGGTAGAAATAGTAAAAGCAAATTAATTATTTTGAGTTTTTAAAACTTTTTAACTAGACTACTTTGCCGCCTCATTTCGTTGTTACTTCTACCAGTAGTCTGGTGTTTGAAACACTATATTTTTTGCATGCAAAGTGTCGAATCTGGTCCAGTGTCGGTTACTATATAGTTCTCAGTTAAATATGTATATATGTAATAAAATTATACTAGTTAAGTGATTTGTGCTGTTTAGACCGGTCACGGAAAGTTAGTTTTTATGTTAGAGCAATTTCCTCAAATCAGGACACAAATTCGTCTAGACCAATTGACAAAAAGTTAATGAAATATTTATTTGGCCCGATAAATAAATGCCTACCGTTTACTTTATGTAAATTTATGTAAATGTTGCTTTACGGATCCCCACAAAAATAGTCTAGTGCGTCCAATGAATGGGCTGCTTCAAAACGTGAGATCAATTACTCACCAAACTCGCCTCTCAGTAGGATCATGGCATTGCGTGTCCTGCGCCGTCTTGTGCAAAATACTTGTCACCCAGGTCCAAATCGTCCAATTTAAGCAAAAAAAAAAATTCGATAATCATCACATGATATCTTGCTCTATTAACTGTAACTTTGCGATTTGCAGGTACTTATTTATCGGTGCAGATAAATATTTCATTCACGTTTGCAAACTTTCTGGTTTTTTTTTCAAATTTTCAAAACCCAAAAAATCACCCGATATACGCATACATACCGCTTCCATATTTAAGTTAAACTAAAACTTTTTGCTGCTTAAGCTAGAATCCATTTTATTTTGAGGACGTTTATTCTTGTGCTCTTATTTTGCATTACCCATTCTCCCAGCAACGTTGTCCTGTATTTCTGAATTTAACGTTTTTTACAAACATCACATAAGTTTAGGCGCAACGAAAAATTAAGAAGAGAAAAACACCAAGGGAATTAATAGAAAAACGTATACATTAAAATGAAGTGAGAGCACTTGTGGTTATGATTGCAGCTGTTATTATGGGCTCATTTTCCCTCACAGGGAATAGTGATTGAAGTTACAGTTGCATTGTGATTTACAATGTTTACCTTATTATAAAAATTAGCAGATAATCGGGTATTTTTTAATTTTTTTACTTACCGAGTAATAATTATTTTTCAGTTGCATTTTTTTTTTTAATTGACAATGAACAATTGTTTTGTGATTTTAATATTTTTCATAAAAATAACCATTATTTTAGATAAAGAATCTGAACACAAATTACATCCAAAATCGCTTTAAATTAATGTGAACTTAGGTCGTACTACACTTACTGGCATACCGTCGAATTGTGTGAAAAATATCATATTGTGAAAATGTATCACTAGAGCGGAAATCACTCTTCGTTGCATATCTGAAATTTTTGCACACTTGGTATGATTTTCTGCCACAAAGCGTGAGTGTCTTTCTTAAGCGTTTAGCAAATTAATTACAGAGTTGCATAAAGTAACTTTGCCGCATGCAATAAGCTAAGCCGCAGTCAGTAAATAAACGCTAACGCCGCCTCTAAAATGTTTACGCAAAGAAAGTATTTAGTGTGTGCATAAACTTCCTAAAAACTTTTATCAATTAATGGAGTTTTGTTTGATATTTGAATTCTAACTATTTTAGCAAACATTTTTTAACAGTCTTAGCTTCAATTTTAATTCTTCACAGGCAATTGTTGAGACGGTTATACCGCCGTGAAACTTTGTAAGCATAGGTGTCTAGTTGCTTTAATTTGACAATAATAAAATGAAATAAACAGTTGTTTTAGCATTGCAAATTACCAATCTGCAACGATTTTTGCCATAGCATATTTGCTCGAGTGTAGCAAATCTTAGTTTCATACATATTGTTGTTATGGTCTTGCAAAATGTTGCATATTTGCTAGACCTGCTACATTTGCAAGGTTTGCAAGGGTTGATTACAACCAAGAGTGAGTTCCCCTTATATCTTTAAATGGTTCTTAAGGTATCCCTCTGAGTTTACTTATGATTTTTTTTTAATGTATAATTGGTTAATGGAGAACAAATACCACTGAAATTTTATCATTTCTTCACTTAACACCAACTAAATTGCTATCCCAACTTAAGCTACTAAATCAGGGATCTTCAGTTTGATTGATGCCACTGACCGTAAAACAGTATGTATGTACGAAGTGCGGGAAAATCAAGTATTCCCCCCCCCCCCCCAACACCCCCCCAGATTAAGTCGACTAAATTTCGGTTTAATGAAAATACCCTGTTGATTAAATTGTTTTTCTTCCACCATATTATTATTATTATTATATTTTCACATTAAATTGTGCTATGATAAAGTAAATGATAAAGTTTTGTATTTTAAGTAAATTGAAAACTAAGAAAACCCACTCGTATGAAGAAAATCACCAATAAAAAGCGTCATGGGCAATTACGCTCCAGCAGTAGTAACGATTACAGCATCTGAAATTAGGGTAACATTTTACATCCGGCGACTCCTGTGTGAGCGCTTTCTGTAAAAATACAACAGCAGTTACAACTACATATTAATAAAAAAATACGTTAAAAATATATTTTACCCCTATTATTTCCCATAATGTTTTAGCTGCAGAAAATTGCACAATTGCTGCCATTATGACCACAAAAACGAAGAGAAAGTTGACAAATTTCATTTTGAAGTTTCAAGAAGTAGAGTTCGGTACTGACTTGAATCGAAAGATTAAATGTGACTGTCCTAAAATATTCGAGTAGCGCATTATTTATATACGAATACGCAGCAACATTTAACAAAGAAACGGAATTAGTTCAGGTGTTTTATTTTGTCAACGTATTATTTAACAAATATTAACATAACTAAGTGCGTCTTACTACGATAATAGTTTCCTATTTAAATCTTGTACATATTAAGATATAAACTACTTCCTTCAAGCTGCCGACGATCGTTTCCATCTGGGTAAAGCATGGAATTTATTATATTAGGGAAGTTCAGGTCCTGCAAAACACATCTTATAAAGCTTATGGGCTTTTACTTTTGTCCAAAAATGTTACATGTATGTTGCCATTTCTTTATGCTTGTGTTGCTTTCTAAAAAAAAAATACAACATTTACTAAAAACAGCACGTTCCTTTCTAAATATTTTATACAAAAAGCTGGCAAATGTGTACAATTTTTTGCACTTAACTTATATTTTAGGTTAAATGCCGGAGTTTGATTTTATGTGTTTATTTTTGGGTTAAAATTTAATTATGTTAGTTACATTGTAATCGTAAATAGTGCAATACTTTGTGAGGGATTGGGCAATCATTGCGAAAAAAAAACTACTACCTATTTATAGGGCAACATTTTTTCAGAAAGGAAAACGACAATATTATCATAGTAAGACGTACTTAGTTGCGTAAATAACTGTTAAATAGTACGTTAACAAAACAAAACACCTGAACTATTTCCGTTTCTTTATTTAATGTTGCTGCGTTTTTAATAAATTTCGCAGATAAATAAAACGTTCATTTATTAATGTAGGGAGAATATCGAGGCAGATCGCTTACCTTATGGGACCGTTTTCAATCCTTTTTGTTCATTGAATTGATTTTAGGCAACCGATTTGTAATTTACTACTACCTTACTTGCATTGAGTCTAGTGCTAACATTACGCTTACTATTGACTGTTGTGATTTCAGACTGTCACCTGGTGGCTGTGCGCCTTTTTCTTAGGCTTAGATCCCCCATGGCATTCACATTTACTAAATGTTTACTCGTTGTCTTAAGCCTTATGCTAGCCAGTACTAGATATTCACACACAATGTAGGCTACTGTCTCAAACACTTCTAAGCACAGTCTGAAACAATCATCTACGATTTTCATCTCGGCCTAGTAATCCAGCTTAAGGTACCCCCATTATACTTAAGTACTTTACTGGCCTTCCTGCCGAGGGGCTCTTTGATTATTATCCGAGCCTCTTCACATGGCGTAACCTCTCTCGACCTACCCATTGTATAACCGTTGTTCGCACCAGGCCATTCTCCAGTGGAACTCTTTGTTTTGGTCAAGAGAAATACACAGCTACATCAAAGTTACCTCGTTTACCGAGGCAGATTTATTTTGTTTTAGAACACATTCCAGCACTAGCAATGAGAACCATTCTCCCAAGAATCACACTTTCAGCAGGCGTTCCAACGCATGCAGCAACACAAGCAATTCGGCCAGCTAAACGGACACACACTCCCCAGACGAAGAGTCGCGGGCAAGTTCAGAGCACACTCCTGCTTCTGGCCTGCCTGATGTCATTTTTCATACGCTCATTGTGTAGAAGTCCTTCATCAATGAGTGCTCGATGCAGCCTTACGACTACTTTTATTCTACTCATGCGATCCTTCGGCATCGGAGTCTCCCTAAACACTTCTCTAAATAAATCCATAATACTCTCATGACCGATATTCGGTGCGAAAAAATCCAAAAGTAGCAATCTCAGCCTCTCCTCCATTGCTTAGATTTAATAGCATACATTAGTGGAAAACCATGAAATTAACAGGCCATTTACCTTACACCGAAATCTAGGAAATTTAATTTGAAATCGTTTTCAAAATCTACATCGGTTACACTTCATTGCTTTTGATATTAGCGGAATTTCATATGCACAAGGTTAATTTGAATTATTTTACAATTCAAATAATTTTTCTAAGAATACGACAGCAAGTGTCGATTATATTATATGTATTTTGGCAGTGAAGAAACAAGAAATTAAGTGGAAATTAGATCGGCTACGCTAACTCACATATCTGGTTGGACTACCCCGTAATAACTGTAAATATGAAACAGCGTAGTCTTTTTCTTGTATATTAAGAAGAAAACCACAGTTGCATCAATAATTTCTTTAAAATTTAGTATGTACTAGCTCGGACAAATAGTCGATTAAAAACAATTATACTGACACATGAGCAACCGAGGGATGAGCTACTGACACAAGAAATGCCACTGAGCCATTGAAATAATTGAACGAACTAATCCAGTCAAGACAGATGAACTCCAGAGAGTTGATAAACTAAATATTAGAGGGAACAATGGAGAAATATGTATGTCTTAGAAACCTACTTTCATTTCTTAACTCAGAAGACGAGACCACATAAAAACGTGAGATCTGTGAGAACTTCACACACACTATTAAACAAATGTACACGAAAATCTGTGCAAATGATCATCATAGCGCAACTGCTCTCAACGACACCCAGGAAATATGTTTTTAGAAACCCAAATATCAAGGAGCTTCTATATATTGAGAACAAAAAAAGGAGCATAGATTTCAACACAAAACATAGCTGCAGACGATGGAACACTAAATGGAACATGCAAATGTTTCCTTTAATGTTACGTGGTGTGTACCGGATTCAGAAAAGCTTGCAAGAGGCATATTGAATATTTTCAAGTAAAGTTGTTCGAAGTTAGATCGAGAACGAATCGTTGTTTTTCAAGGTTCTCCGTATGGCAGGCAGCTTGTAGGTAGTTTTGCATATCGAAATATTTGGATTTCTTTAAATAAATATTATTACAGTAAGACGTATTTAGTTACGTAAATAACTGTTAAATAGTAAGTGGGAGCATAATGAAACACCTGAACTAATTCCGTTTATTTATTTAATTTTAAAATATTTCTAAATAATTTTACGATAATAAAAATCACACGTAGGTAAACAAATTCTTACAAAAAATAAGCCCAACATTAGGCTGCTGCTGGTAGCCGGAACCTTTTGTAAATAAATAATCTGCTAATCAAATACCTTAGCGCAGTGACATTCAATTTTTCGATTCAAATCAATACCGCATTCTTCTTTTTTAAACTTCGAAATGAATCTTTTCAACTTTCTCTTCGTTTTTGTCGTTATAATGGCAGCATTTGTGCAACTTTCCACAGCCAAAGCATTTTGGGTGGAATTGAAGGTAAAAACATGTTTTTTTGATTATTATAAGTTGTAATGGCTGTTGTATTTTTACAGGAAGCAGTCTCTGCGGGATCAGAATATAAAAAATGTCAACCTATTTACGATGCCTCTAATAAACGTCGATACTGTTGGACCGTGGAGTTTTTAGGTCGATGATGGTTTTCTCCAAACTAAATTTAAGAATAAAAATTTAATTAAGCTCGTTGTCTCATTTGGATCTTCTCGCCATTTTACCCATGAAAGTCATAAATTACTTGAATTTAATAGGTCTTACTCAAGTGTTATGTAACCCAACAAAAGTTACTAAAAGAAATGGCTGATGTTTTTAAGGGTTGTTGAAGAAGTGCGGGCTTTACACCGTCCCTACAAATTGTCGAAATAGGGGAGTTCACATCTCCTCAACCCTAATTGCCACATGATTACATTAAAGATTGTATTTTATTTATGCGTGCTCAATGGTACTATTTAAGGATATAGTACAGGTATGCCTCCGATATAGGTTGGTCAAATATGACCATGGTCATAATGTAAACCAATTTAATACATTTAGGAAAAGATATGATCCCCAAATATTTACAGCAACTTTCTTTCCTGGTTCAAAAAAGCAAACAGGCTAGAATTCTATTTTAGGCAGAGATTTATTATAAAAACTGAAAATTATAAAAGCAACACAATGGATAAAACCCTTACAGAGGCTAAAAGTTAAATAAATGTGTAGATCACATGCAGTAGATAGCAAAAGTTGAAATAAATGATGTATGATAACTAAATCAGTATTTTAGTGGGTAATTTTTCCCATTTTTTGTTCAATGATAAAAAAAAATGAGTATAAAACTTGAAATAAAATAAATATTAAACAACTTACTTATTCTTGCCGCGCTTACGCATCCAAAGATCTTTGTTGATGCGCTAAAGGCGAAGAGATTCATGTTGCTGTACAAATGTTTATAAACAATTAGAAGTGTTCTTGTTGTTGACTAGTCTACATTTGATAATATAATTAGATGTGGATGTCGAGAAAAGATGGACGAGCGAACTGAAAGAATGATAATCAGAATGTATAATAAGCCCAGTAATCAGGGATTCAATATTACGCAAATTATAAACAAGAAGTACTTTTTACGACATGCTCTTAAAGCGTTGTAATTTCTATTTTTCTAAGATGTTTCTCATTCAAAATTATGTAAAGCCGAACCCAGAAGAAAATATAAAAAAAACACAGAATATCCTATTCTATTTCGTACCTTAGTTTTAAGTATTTTAGGATGACTTAATCGTGCTCTTGTCGACCGTTTCAAGCAAGGTGCATTAAAACAGTTAAACTCACCATCGCCGCTGGTAATTTATTTGAACTTATGTCAAAGTGGAATTAAAAAAATTTTTCCATTTCCGGCATATTTGATATGTAGTTTGACACCCACAACTGACCCGGAAATACTACGAATTTGCCCGGTGAGTCGACCTGTTATCAACTTGTCTTGATTTCAAGGCTTCTTTAAAGGACGAATAAAAGAATCTTACTGCGATTAATTTCGGCGCATCGTGGACGTTTAGTACGGAATGGTCGCTGTCATGACACAGTTGCTCCCGGTGTACTAAATTTCCGCGATCCGAATACGACATCGCAATTAAAAATGTCAGCGGGGTTATTACAATTTTATACCCTTAACAAAAATGAAAGGTTTTTAATTCCGTTTGTAATTTAAACAATATTCCTTGCCGACCCAATAAAGTATATATATACATATATAGTCTGGATCCTTATAAGTAAGGAAGTTCAATTAACGATGTCCTTCTGCCCGATGCTAAAATCAGCTGTTCTAACGGCACCAGTTAACCTAGGGTCTTAAAACTTGGACCACTAGGATTGGGGATTTTCGCCATTGGATTTCAGCCATATAGGTCCATACGTTCTTGAGATATTTTTCCCATTTTTTGGTTGTTGTAATTTTTACTTTTGCGGGAAACGCTTATCTACATTCCCATAAAGTTTGTATAGTCTGAATCCTTATCAAATCTGCAAAAGTCCCCTACAGATATGTTCATGTTCTAAGCCCCCAGATAAACTACAAACCTAAATGTTGGACTCAATTTAAAATTATTAAAAAAAATCTCAAGATTTCAAAAACTAACAAAGAAAACCGAATTCCTCCAAAATTCCTTTAGAATTTTCGCACACTTTTTAATTCACCACAAAATTTAAAAGCTGGAATGCAGATATTTTTTTGCACTAAAAAAAGAATTTAAAGAAAACCAAAATTTGCTGAAAAAACAAATTCACCAAGTTTTGAATATTCACCACCAAGCTCACAGATTTATTTTTTTTTAATTTCGCCATAATATCAGAAAAAAAATAATATTATGTGAAAAACATCGTAATTTTAACAAAATCGATGTTTAAAAAACATCTTCTACTTTCTCAAATAGATGGATTTTAAATAAGAAATTCTTTGTTGTTTATTTTCAGTCGTTTCGAGAACGAAACATGACACTGAAGATGGCACATAGCCGAAACCGGTTTGTCTCCCAACCAAACTTGACAAGGGATGACGGAAATTCGTTTCAAAATTCTACATCTTCAATGGGCCTTATACTTAATTCCACTAAATTTCAAGCGTCTAGCTGTTTCCGGTGATTTATTGCCTCAAAAACTGGTCACTGAGCCCACTGTGCAGCTGTAGTAAGTTATTCTTAAATTTCGTTTTCTTTTAGCGCATCACTTTTATTTAACATTTTTAAAAAGTAACCGAGTATAATTAAGATTGTTAACGTTAAATTCATGATATTAAATGTGATTATGATGAAGTTTTGTATTTTAAGTTGATTGAAAATTAAGAAAACCCACTCGTATGGAGAACATCACCACAGAAAAGTATCATGGGCAATCACGCTCCAACAGTAAATACGATTACAACATCTGCCATTACGGTAACATTTTACATTCGGCGACTCCTGTGTGAGCGCTTTCTGTAAAAATACAACAGCAGTTACAACTACATATTAATAAAAAAAATTAATTAAAAATATATTTTACCACTATTTTTTCCAAAAAGGTTAGGGCTGCAGAAAATTGCACAATTGCTGCCATTATGACCACAAAAACGAAGAGAAATTTGAAAAACTTCATTTTGATTGTTCAAGAGGTAGAGTTCGGTACTGACTTGAATCGAAAGATTGAGTGTCACTGTCCTAAAATATTTGAGTAGCGCATTATTTATATACAAATTCTTGTACCTAGTAACAGTGGTAGCTTATTATTTTTGCTCAAACGTCATTTTATCTGAAAAATATTTTAAAAAATTAGCCAAATTAAACAAAGAAACAGAAATAGTTCAGGTGTTTTGTTTTTTCACGCATTATTTTGTTTACTTAATTAACTACATCTTAATATAATAATATTTTGTAATTTACGATACGAACAACTACATTCCAGCTGCCAACCAACCTACCAACAACATTGAAAGAGAAAATCTAATCGAATTTCTTGAGAAAATTCTAAATGATTTTTTAATATTCCACAATGATGTGGAAAAGTTTAGAAAATGCTCAGAGTAGCGTCATATTTCAAATGTATTTTTTCCAACAAATTATTGACAAAAAAGATCAAACTACAGACTCTCATATGTATAATACTATGTTCAGACATGTACTTGTATGTATGTACATTAATTGCGCAGTTAAGCTGTGTTTACATTACGTGTACAAGTCATATGGAATGTCAAAATTACATACGTGCATGTGCAACACGTATACACATTGTGTGATCCCTATCAAATATAACATGCGTGTTTATCGTATGTGCAGTAACATGTGTCATTTTGTTATTAAGAGCGCGTTCTATTTTCATGTGGAAAACTTCTTCTGCTTCTTAATAATATCATTCAACCTAGAATGACAAGGTTTAGAAGAAAGACTACTGGGAACTCTAGGCCCATAGTGTAGTCTGTCTTTAAGTAATGTTTTATATATTTAATTATGTATACGTTCTATTTTTCTTCCTTATAAAACGACAGCATGTGATCAATGGCACAACCACAAAGAACCGTAACACGGTACAGTTAGTCGAAGTCCAACCATGAACACAGAGGAGATCAGAGGCAACACGAGACCATAGTGATCTCCTTCTTTATCTGTCTCTTTCTTAAATGATTGACCGCTCCTATTCTCTTTTGATACATTTTTTTTTTATTTTGGCTAATTTTTCTGGGGCATTAATGAAAAACGTAAAAATAAATGTTAAAAAACTTATAATTTAAATTAAGTCAAGGGCGCAATTTAGGATATAACTTATGCTGTAAATAATAAAAGATAAGTTCAATATTCACGATGTAATTTTTCTGGTTTTTTGCTTTTGTTTTGATCATGTTTCGCATTATTTTTAAATGTTATATTCGTTTCTTTCTTTAGGTACTGACTGCGGCTGATTCTAGCTATTTCCTAACGTCAACGTTTACATCTTTGGTCTCCTCTGTGCCATTAATCCGTCGAAGACTGAACAACAAAACCAGGCCTAATTGCCCTTAACCGATAATGGCAATGATGCTGAGCTGTTTTACAAAAAAAGGAAAACAATGAGACAACAGCGGTTTTCAGTGATGTTAACATTTGGTTTTAAATTTCTGCACAGCGTTTTTTAAATGAAGACTAAAAATAATCAATACATTTTTCTCCATTCCTCTTTATAGTCTAATGATCACATACTTTCACCTAAATATTACAGGTTAAACAAATAATATTAATTAATATAAATATTTATATAATTTTTAAATAATTTCGCTTTCAATATTAATTCCATTATTAATTTTCCTGGTTAATTTCACTTTGATATGTATATTATTTCAGCAATGTCATACATACGTGGTTGACAGCACTGGCAGTTTTTTTTTTTGCAGTTGCAATTTTAACCATAGACTACTAATTAGACGCGACAACTCGTAAAATAGTGCTGCCAATTTACCACCATTATATAAGAGGGATAGCAAATAGTGCTGTATTTTATATAACTATCCCTTTCATATGATGGTGGTAAACGTCAAACAAATAATTTGTTAAAAATTTTTCAAAACCACAGAATATTCAGTGAAAGTGAAAAAAAATTTAAATAACAAAATAAAGAAGCAAAATATTTGTTAAAAAAGTGTTTTCAAGTGTTTTCAACGCGTGAAAAGGAAGAACAAACATAAGTATACATTACATATCAAGGAAGTAGCACA
Source organism: Phania funesta (assembly GCA_963932375.1). Taxonomy (NCBI): domain Eukaryota; kingdom Metazoa; phylum Arthropoda; class Insecta; order Diptera; family Tachinidae; genus Phania; species Phania funesta. The sequence goes on from OZ010656.1 coordinate 75,137,906, forward strand.
AGATAAAACAATGTAAGTATGCAAAAATTTTACACATTGGCTAAAATAAAAAGATTTTAACCTAATGTTTTTCAGGAGCCGTCGATGTGTAATGGGTTGCCCAAAAGGGGAGAGACTCCACAAGTTCCCGAGAGATGCGACCAGGTAAGTTCTTTCCAATTATTTTCATTCAAGTAGTAAGATCTTGGCGTTAGAAATAACTGTTTGTCTAATGCACCAATTTTATCTCGGCACATCCCTTTTGTCGTCGGTTTTGCTTGAAAAATTCCTAGTGTTCTCTAACAAAGCCTTCAGGGGAAAAAGCAAACAAAAATAGGTATAAAAAAACGCAAAATGGATTTTCCGTTTCTTTTGGTATTACTTACCATTTCTGGAACGAAAGTAATATAATTAAACAATAAAAATTGATGTTCTTGTTGTTTAATTATTACTTTTTCCTAAAATTGCTAACTTTTGAGCAATTTGAACACACAATTTTTGTTTATTTTATTTCTATCATATGTTCACAACAGTTTAGTATAGTTTATTCTTCTAACTCATTGTTGCGAACATATAGTGTCATTTTCTTATTCATCTAAATAAACGGGGTAATCACACATGAGAACAGCCTTTTTTAAACGTCATTGTTGGGTATTCTGTTTATATTCTGTGATTTTAACTGTTTTGGAATCCATTAAATAGTGTATACAAAATTACACAAATTTTACAGTCCTTTTTATGTGTTACTCACGGAAACACTTTGAAAATCAGCCGTTTTAGGAATTGCGTTTTCAACATCAAGGGTTTCATATGTACGTAACATAATAAATAAGAAATTTTGACATTCCATATGAATTGTACACATAATGTAAACACAGCTTTAGGATGTTTACGCAATCAAACTCAAGATTCTATAGTGAGCAAAAAAAAAACTGTGTTCAGTGAAAAACTCTAGGGACCTTAACAAGGCTACTTGTTCTATATGTAGATTGTTTCCTGTAATTCCTTTCATGACAGTTTTACATTTGATATATAAAAAAATAAACACAAATAGATATGAATTTCAATAAATTTTAAACGAAAATAAAAACAAAAATTCACCACAAGTGGTGAATTCCCAAAAAATTATCAAATTCACCACGAAGTTAAAAATTCACCAAAATATTAAAATACCGAAAAATTTTAAATTTTGTACAAATCTTTAATTCACCACAAATAAATAAATTCGCTATAAAATCGAAAAAACTTGAAAAAATTTTATAGCTAAAAAATCAATATTTAATAAGATTCACTAAATACTAGAATTTTACCACCAAAATTTAAAATTTCACTAAATTGTGTAATTTTACCAAAAACCCGAAAATTCACAAAACTCAGTATTTTAAAACATGTTTCAAAAAAATCGAATTTCATCACAAATGAGGAATGTAGTAAAACAAATTAAAAAATTCAACAAAAAGTTTATAAATCCTAAAAATTAGAAACTTAACCAAAATCTGAAAATAAAAGAAACCTAAAGTTCATCATAATGTGCAAATTCACTAAAATACGAAAATTCACCCAAAGTATGGTACAACAATTTTAAATGACAAACTTACAAATTTTTTCAAAAAACAGAAATTTGCAACAAAACCGAAATTGTACAAAAAAAATACGAAAAAACAACAAGAAAGGAAATGAATCAGTAAAAATTTAATATTTAATAAAAAAAACGAAATTTTACCAAATAAAAAAATCCCCCACAAAGACCAATTTCCAAAATTTTGGATTTTTACCTCAAAAAAAATTTAATTTAATCAAAATTTTGCAAATTTATCAAAAAGCCAAAAAAAGTAATTGACGTTTATATGTGACAGAATATATGTATGTTAAACAAACAAATCTCTAATATCACCTTAAATTGCGAAGTCACCAACAAATTTTAAAATTCACCAAAAAATTTTAAAATCACTAAAAATGAACAATTTAAAATCACTATAAATATTTGCATTTCATTCAGACGTAACTGTGGATTATGATTTGAAATTAATTTTTAAATAATTTATGAATGAAAGGCAGATGCTGTCTAAAAATTATGAGATCTTGGTATGAGAATAGAGGTTAATATAAAAACGACCCTAGTAAGGAGAAATAGAAATATAATAAACAAACAATAAATAAATAACTTTTAATGAATGCTATCTTAAAATAATATATAGACAAGCGAATTATTAGTGGAAATAAATATTTTTGCCTAAAAAAAAAGTCTATAAGAAAACGACCTTTAATCTTTAACCAGAACGGCGGCGTAGTGGGTCGATGACAAAGTATAAAAGGATTTCGCCTGCGACATGGTTGGGAGGGCTATACAGAGACCAACACCTATCTCTAAGATTTGCCCGTGGTTAAATGTATAGTAGAGTGCTTTTTTTATGTGTTGTTGATGAGAATTATTAATGAAATTTTTGTGTTAGTTTTTCATACATCGACAATAGGGTTGAGAACCTCCCGAGATCAAATTGAGCTAGTCGAGTACATCGTCGGGTCCAGCAAACCGTAAAAAAATTCTTCACAAGATTAAAGTGTAGTCTAAAAAATTTTAACTACCGAAACAAGAAAATTTGCACCAAAAAATTACGAATAATTTTAAATTTTGCAAAACTTCTAAGATTCACCACAAAATCGAAAAAATGGTATAAAACACAGTATTTCCAAAAATACCACAAAACGCCAAAAAATTAATTAGTTCTTAGAAGGAAAAATGACACTGAAGATAGCACATAGCCGAAACCGGTTTGTAACCAAACCAAACTTGCTGAAAGAAAAACACCGAAATCTAGGAAATTTAATTTGAAATCGTTTTCAAAATCTACATCGGTTACACTTCATTGTTTTTGACATTAACGGAATTTCATATGCACAAGGTATTCTTAAAAATTTATTTGAATTATTTTACAATTTTTTTTAGAAAGCAACACAAGCATAAAGAAATGGCAACATACATGTAACATTTTTGGCAAAAAGTAAAAGCCCATAAGCTTTATAAGATGTGTTTTGCAGGACCTGAACTTCCCTAATATAATAAATTCCATGCTGTACCCAGATAGAAACGGAAGTAGTTCATATCTTAATATGTACAATATTTAAATAGGAAAATATTATCGTAGTTACGTTAATAACTGTTAAATAATACGTTGACAAAATAAAACACCTGAACTAATTCCGTTTCTTTGTTAAATGTTGCTGCGTATTCGTATATAAATCATGCGCTACTCGAATATTTTAGGACAGTCACAAGTAATCTTTCGATTCAAGTCAGTACCGAACTCTACTTCTTGAAACTTCAAAATGAAATTTGTCAACTTTCTCTTCGTTTTTGTGGTCATAATGGCAGCAATTTTGCAAATTTCTGCAGCCAAAACATTATGGGAAAGAATAGTGGTAAAATATATTTTATATATTTATCTGTTTTTAACGTATTTAAATTATTTATATTTAATTTTAACTCGAGTTGTATTTTTACAGGAAACATTCACAGAACAGCCGGATGACGTAAAATGTGTCCCTAATTTCAGATGCTGTAATCGTTACTACTGCTGGAGCGTAATTGCCCAAGACGATTTTCCATAGTGATTTTCTTCATACGAGTGGGTTTTCTTAATTTTCCATTTACTTAAAATACAAAACTTTATCATTTACTTTATCATATCACAATTTAATTTGAAAAAACTTAACTGTTAAATATAATAATAATGCGGTGGAAGAAAAACAATTTAATTAACAGGACATTTTCATTGAGCCGAAATCTGTCAACTTAATTTGAAAGCTTCTTCAAAATTCACATCGTTTACACATTAGTTTTTTTTTTTTGTGGACATTAACAGAATTTCATATGCACAACACCACCAAGGGCTAGGCAAAAAAAAAGATATTTTTTTATTCCAACTCCCAATTCAGTTTAAAATACTTTACATTATTTTTTTATGAATACGGTGGCATGTGTCGATTACGTGAAACGTAGTTTGGCAATGAAGTAACCAGTAATTACTCGTAACAGGATATTATGATTAGCTATGTCAACACAATGTCTTGACTAGCCAAAAATATGTTCGCACATTGAGAGAGCCTTTCCAAAATAACGAGAGAAAAGGTGTTCGCGGTATTCTGTTTAAAGAAACCATATAATTGTTCACGCTCAACTTCAGCATAATTTTTTGCCTCTCATCGATATTGTATGGATGCTTTTAGCATAGCATATGACGGGTGTTTGCAGACGAGCGCAAACACATATACATGCGTTTTATGTTCTATGAGCAACAAAATGTGCGATAGCTGAACAGATTTATGGCTGGTAAAGACGCCGTGTAACTCACATACCCTGTAATAACTGACCATTTTGTATATAAAACAGCGTAGTATTTTTGGTATATTAAGGAGAAAACCACAGTTGCATCAATAAGTACTACTAAATTTTGCGTCGATTTCATCAAAATCTACTAAGTTCTACATTTTAGTATTGTGTAAATGTTCTATAAAGAAAATTTAATAATAAATAACTACAGTCAGTGAATAGAACAAAATGTCTTACTTTTCTTATGGCAAGTTTCTGTAACACAAGTGAGCGGCTCGCCTAGTGAATTTGTACAGAAAAAACGACAAAAAATGATTCTCATTCATATAAATTTTTCGGAAAAGTCGCTTGCTTGTGTTGCAGAAATTGGCCAATAATCTCGTTGTCTGCCATTTTATGAATTAAAGTCATAAATTACTTCAATTTGTTGATTTATTTCAAACAAAGTCATAACTCAAGAAATGCAATTTCTATCTGCTCCCACTGCCTATAACGTCATAGTCTCATTGAAAGTAGAAAAGATATAGTAATGAGAGTTATACGGACTATAAAGCATGGCCTAGCGAACAAAGGCTCAACTATAATATGCATAAGCTGGCTTAAGCAACTGTGCAATTACATATAAATCATAAGTGACAAACTATAATGTACTTAACAACACTTTTCGTTAAGTTTCGTCAACTGTCATTTGCTTCAGCAAAGTACGAAACTAATCGCACATTTCGTACGAAAACAGCTGATTGTGTTATAGATACATACATTAATAAAAAAAAGCTGCAATGGAGAACAAAAGTGAACATTTTTTTTTCTAAATTTAATAGAAAAAAATTGTTTGTATCAAAAAAGAGACGCATTTTATTATAATCGTATTTCAAAGGAACGAGCATGGAAAAAAGTAGCACAAAAATTGTGTATTTTTTTGTTCGAAAATTTCTTAAAACTAATAAAAATAATTGTTAATTTGTATATGAATGGTATTAAATATATAAAATATATTTATTCAACACCTTTTTGTTAACGAATTTTATTTATTCTGAAATAAAATATGTTTTTGCAAAAGTACGAATAAAACAAATGTGCAACTGTGGCACTCATGTAAGTACATTGTAGCCACCTAAAAGTCTTCAATAATTTGCTTAAGCATTTGACAGGCTTTTAGTTCAATTTTTGACATTAGCTTAAGCTACCTTAAGCATATTATACTTGGGCCTCAATTCTGCATCAGTAACTCTAAAAATAAAATTTTTTTACGATATTTATATTTTGAGTTATGACGTTGTTTGCGTAAATGAGCGATATGTGTAAATAATTTAATTGTGTTTGCACGTTACACAATGTACATGATAAATTCGTTACAACGAATGTAAATTAGAATTTCTGATCTCTCCCTTGTGAATATTAATTTGCAGCTTCAGGAATGAGGAGTGATTCTGGTCTATCAGAAACCGAAGTAAGAGCGTAAAGATAAAAATGTGTTTATTTCTAACAATCTCCTTACATTTGTATCTATTCACTTTTCTCCTCCTCCTTATAAATATATACATGTATAGTATGTACGCATAAATGTCAAAAATTAAATACACTTACATACATATACGCAGATGCCGCTTATTTTCATTTACAGATATTTCTTTATAAGTATGTACAGAGTTCAAAAAAAAGAACGTTAACTAAAAGTTTCTTAACTAGTGCTAAAACTGCGACTTCACCCAATCACATGTAGCAGCAGCAAGTGCATCGGTCGTGTTTTGTAGCATTGCCTTTTTTGAAACTACTGCTAACGAAATAGCTTATAAAACTAAAAAGTTTTTCTATGGTTCAGTTTGAAATTGTTGTTATTTTATAACTGGTGCTGTAATTAGAGTGTGAGTTTTATGACTACAAGAATTATAGTACACTCACACATGCAATTTAATTGAGTCAATTCATTTTTAAATTCCTGCAAATATAATATATACAAATACTCAATTAGCATTTGATAGCTGAATGAACACATTCATGATCCGACAATCATGTTTGAAAAACCGTGTAATCATGTGTTTTAAGTTTGTAAGTTGTCGAATGTAGTGTATTGGATATCATGTGTTCATTTTACAAAATTTCCTGCTTACTAAACACACCTCACCAGAGTTGCCTTGTGAATTTATATAGTAATTTAAGCTCAATTAAGGCCTTAATTGCGTAAATCTCCTAATTCCGCAATTAAGGCGCAATTTAAAGGCAGCAAGAGCACGATAAGCTTATAAACTAGAATATATTAAATTTTTCTTCTTGAACTGCTACTAAAACTACTGCTACCAAAATGTGGAGGTAGCAGTAGTAAGAACAAATTAACGACAGCGAGATTTTAACATTTTTTAGCTAGACTATCCGCAGTGCAGGTTTTAGAACTATTACTAATATTATTTTATATACTTATTTACTACACGGGGCAAATTCGATATAATTTCTAACAATTTTTACATACCAACACTGCTGAGATGCAGTAAAGTGTATTTAGAACCAGGTGTGTTTGAGGTTCTTTTTTTGCGAATCATTTGGAAAAAAAATAGTCATATAGAAGTTAACATAAACGTAATAATAATCAACAAAGTAGTTTAAAACGACTATACAGACAAACATAATGTTGAGTAAACACGAGGGAACCGGAGTGGTATATTTCATAAACGAACTAGTTCAATTGAACTAAAAACATAACTGAACTAAAGGCCTCGTTATGCGAACGTAGATGTAAGAAAAACTTAATGTACTTTAACTTACGGTCGTATGTGTTGTTATAGAAACTTTACAAACGTAACAGAAGCTAATAAAATAAACAAAAACAAAACATTGTGCAGTATAACACCTCTTTTCTTTTCTACCAACTTATATCCAATGCAGTTTTTATTATACAGGCACTCATTTGCCTGCACAAGCAAAAATAGTTTTTCGTAATCCATTTCTTTTTATTTAATAAATAAACTTTAATTTAAATTAAATAAAAAAATAAGAAATTAAACAAATGTAAATATTGTCAGCTGTTCAGAACAGTGTTGAGCTTTTTGGCATAGTGATGGGAAATGTTAAATTATTTTCGTACATTTTAAATTGGAAAAAGTACTAAATTGGCTCCGAGGGATATAAAGTCTTTTACAACGTAAAATTTAAATTTTATTATTGTTTTCATTATTTGTTGTTATTACTATTTTTATTATTAAAATTATTGCTATTGTTGTTACTATTATTTTTATTATCATTATTATTGTTTGTTTTTGTCGTTATTAATTATTTCTATTATTAAAGTTATTATTATTATTTTTTTATAATTATCATTATTATTATCATTTGTATTATGATTATTGTTATTATTATAATCAATGTTTTTATTATATTATTATTTTTATTATTAAAACTATTATTATCATTGTTTTTGCTATTATTATATTAATTATTATCATTATTATTATTTGTTTTTGTTGTTCTTATTGTAACTATTTTTTTCTATTATTAAAATTATTATTATTATTAATCAATTATTATTATTTAATTTATTACAATTCGTACTTTTATGAACCAAAATTGTATAAATTTCAATGTACCGAAAATGAGCAAATGTGCAGCAATGGTATTTTATTCATATGAGTGCCATCACTGGCTTACGAATGTCACTTAACGGCGCCGTCAAAATCTATTTTATACAAGTTGATACGTTCCGGCACCGTGACAGTTAATTTCAGTAAGCGTTTGCATTGTTTTGGTATACTCAAAAACGAACGTACGTACGTTAGCTTAAGTTTACGTTCACATAATTGTACCTTTATTTATCAATGTAAGCCTCTCTGGAAGTGATACTGCTTCCTCTTTAGGCAAACTTTGAATAAGGCGTTTGGCCGTATGATCCATTAAGTCTTGCAGTTTTACCTCTACCGATACTAATGTAACCTTTACATTAGGCGGCACTGCTTCTTTTTTTGCAGATGTAATCTTTTTGTATCCAGGAAGAATATTCACATTATGATTCTTTAAAGAGCTTCGTAAAATATAATATTTTTCCTTTGACAATCCCAATTCCATAAATATCGCTAAGGCTTCTTCTATATTATACTTTGTGGGTAAAGCATTTGGTGGAGTAGAAATACTCCCTTTGATTTTCTGCAGTCGAACTGGGCTTGCAAGCACCACAGCTTTTGTAATGTCGGACCTTGATTTATCTTTATCTTTTACAAACTTAAGACATAATACTTCTGAAAGATGCGATTAAGATAAGTATATCTTTTGTGGCATTTTCATGTTTACGTTTTCTTGTGTACTCAGAACACTCGGTAATAGTTTTTGCAGGTCTTCCTCTTTTGCTGTCAGAGGATGTATGCGGTTTTTCGATGTTTTCAAAAGTTGTAACTCCATTTAGCCAGGTTGTTTTTCATAAATGCTTTTTTCGTACGGTGTGAGGCAAGCCATTTTTTTTTAATTGTTAGGAAAACGAAGTGAATTTTGCTATGAACATCTATTTCGTGGTATTCTGGTAAATCGTGTAGTTTTCCTTCAATAGCCAATTTTAATGCATTTTCATTACCTGAGTTTCTGAATAACTCAAACAATTCTAAATTGGTAAATGACATTATCGCACTTTAAAATAAAATTGTATAAGTTCTGTTACTGATCACTAGTTTTAGAAAGTCAAAACTTAACTGGCTGCATTATACCATTGCGGTTTAATTTATACCCAAAAATTAAAAAAAAAGGCTTTAAGGCCTTATGTATTTGAGAAAAAAAAAATTACCGGGAATATATACCTGCAGTTTATATTTTATTCAGTATAAAAAAGTTTTAAAACTACCTGCCTACTTTTATAACAGGTGTTTTTAAATTGAAATAAATAAAAAAATTATTGCAATAGTTATGCCTACATGATTGGCAGAGCAAAATATTGTTTATTATTTAACGAGAAGCAATAAAAATATGCAACAAGTAACTTTATTGTACACTAAAATTGCTGCAGTGAAAAAAAATTTGGAAACCCTTTTTTATTTCTTTTCACATATAGTGCACATCTTTGTTACATACTTTGAAAATGAGAAAAAAAATTTTCTCGTTTTCGCTATGAGGTTGTAACAGTTTTCTTCTTATTTCACCTACAGCGGCAACTTGCGGCGTCCAAACTTAGTTAAATTATTTTAAGTATTATGTAGCAAATATGCTCAGAAAATATGGGCGAGACCATTTTTGACCATTTTTAGATATGCTCTATTTTATTTGCAAAAATGACCTAAATATAGGGCGTCTAAAAAGCGGCTACTGCCGAAAAAGTAGGGCAACTGCTAAACGTTTTATTACTTCAACCGGCAATGTTTCTGACACTTTAATTCTAAAGTGCATATATTTTTGTCAAGATCACCCTTTTTTTGCTTTCTAAAAAAATTTTCGACTTTGAGCAGCTCCACAAACTATAGTTTTTATGCAATTAAAGAGAATGTGTTTGAACTGTGATCATTAAGTATTCATTTCACAAATTTTTGTCATGAAATTTTGTATTTTTGATACAGGTTTAAAGAAAATGTGCCAATGTTCGGCGGCGTAAATGGTATTCTGGAAGAAGCTCTTGTGGCAACTGAATCTTAAATGCAAACAAATGCAAATCTTTGTGCAAAAATGGGGCCAAAGTTGTTCTTTGAAGATCAAGCTCCTGAGCACAGTGTCGAATTGAGGTTGATGGATTGTTTTGAACACTCACTTGAACAGCAGTAATGTTTTCAGCCTATTGCTTGTTGATTTGTTTTTCCGACATGGTGCTCTGATATATATGTTTGGAACGATTTTCCGTCATCCCTTGTCAATTTTGGTTTGGAGACAAACCGGTTTCGGCTAGTTGCCATCTTCAGTGTCATTTTTATCGTTTGGCAACTAGCCGAAACCGATTTGTCACCAAACCAAAATTGACAAGGGATGACGGAAAATCGTTCCAAACATATGTTTTCAGCCTATCTTGCAGTTCGTTGTGGTCCATACTTGCGCCTATCAGCTACAGTCCCTCTTCCTTCACGTTGTTTCTCCCAAAAATTTCACGTAACTTTCTCATCGTCAGAGTAATCGTTGTATGATTTTGATAAAATGTTGTAACGATTAAAACACGTTGGTTTACCGAATATTTTTCCATAATAAATTTGCCACGTCTCTACTTCACGACTGCCAAATATGAACTGTAAAGACTAATGTTTACCAAAATGGCGGCAAAACAAAGTAGTATACCTTCCCGGCGGGCACCCTGTAAAAACTGAAAATTATAAAAGCTCTTATAGAGGCTAACAATTAAAAAAAATAAAGCAATGAATACCTAAAAGTTAAATAAATGTGTAGATCACATGAAGTAGATAGCAAAAGTAGTGGGTAATTTTTCACATTTTTGGTTCAATGTTCAATACAAATAATAAAAAATGAATATAAAACTTGAAATAAAATAAATATTAAGCAACTTACTTATTCTTGCCGCGCTTACGCATCCAATGATCTTTGTTGATGCGCTAAGGATGAAGAGATTCATGTTGCTATACAAATGTTACAAACAATTAGAATTGTACTTGTTGTTGACTAAAGGTAGGTGACAAAAGGTAGGTAACAGAAGCCAAGATCCCAAACCTATGAATGAATGGTAAGTTCTCTCTCTCTCTCTCCTTCTTTCAAATAATGCAAAACGTTTTAACTATTTTTTCGATAACTTTATATAAAATGAAAAAACAAAATTTAATACAAGAATTTACAAAACTGATCCTGAATATTACAACGGGAACAAGGATGACGTCGATCATTCGGGAAACAAAAAACTAAAATGAACAAAAAGGGAAGGACATGTGGAGAACAGAGTAGTACGCATGATCAGGATAAGAGTTTTTTATCATTGCGTGAGAGCTGCGCTGCTGAGTTCTACTGTTTTAATTCACAACAGTCTTGGGCGTAGCCAATTACTTTTCAATTTTCAATTAACATTAAATGATTAAGAAAACTAAAACGTTTTGTTCTATTTACCCAGCTGTAGTTTGTTATTCTTAAATCTTATTTAACTGAAATTTCGTTTTCTTTGAGAGCATCACTTTTATTTAACATTTTGAAAAAGTAAAGAAAATAATTAAGATTGTTCACGTTAAATTCATGATATTAAATGTGATTATGATGAAGTTTTGTATGGAGAAAATTACCCCAGAAAACCACCATGGGGCATCACGCTCCAGCAGTAAATACGATTACAACATATGCCATTAGGGTAACACTTTATAGCCGGCGGCTTCAGTGTGAGCGCTTTCTGTAAAAACACAACAGCAGTTACAACGACATATTAATGAAGAATACGTTAAATATATATTTTACCAGTAATTTTTCCCAAAAGGTTTGGGCTGCGGAAATATGTACAATTTCTGCCATTATGACCACAAAAACGAAGAGAAATTTGAAAAATTTCATTTTGATGTTTCAAGAAGTAGAGTTCGGTACTGACTTGAATCGAAAGATTGAGTGTCACTGTCCTAAAATATTTGAGTAGCGCATTATTTATATACGCTTATTTTTTTTTTTTTGCTCAAACGCCATTTTATCTGGAAAAATATTTTTAAAAATTAGCAAAATTAAACAAAGAAACGGAAATAGTTCAGGTGTTTTGTTTTTTTTCACACATTATTTTGTTTACTTAATTAACTACGTCTTAATATAATACGAGTAGTTGTGTTCATTTAATTTACTAGTAAAAATTAGCAACGAGAGAGTAAAAAGAAATTTTCCAACATTACTCTCAAAAATGTGAAAAAGTAAATGAACACTTTACTAGCTAAAATTTGCAAGTTACAGTAGTGTTGTAATGTATAGGTATATATGAGTACTCAATAACATTATTATAAAAATGATGTGATTATGGTCATTTATATTCAGCATTGTCGTGACTGGCGTTTTTCGAGTACGGCTTGTAGTAGAATATTGAAAAGTTTTGCAATTTTATTTAATATAGTACTAGACGTAGTCGAAATATGATAAACACGATAAAGGTGATTAGCTACTTTTGAATAAAATGAAAATATCTATTTTTAATTAATTTATACGTTATGTTAGCCTGCCTACACATAGAATTTTTATTTCAAACAGCGGAAATAACGACAGAATAAGGTCGCAGAAATGTTTATTTCCAACTTTGTGATTTATTTTCCAAGCGATTTTCATAAAATGGGGTTTTTAATGCGTGTTAGAATAAGATAATAGATATTATTATTATGCGTTATTATTATAATAATTATATAATCTTAAGTATTTTTTAATGTGATTTTATAAAGAACTATTTATGTAAATAAACATTAATAAGAAAAGGAGAATTTTTGTTCGTTATTGTCTAACGTTAATGCTCCGCCTTTGCAATCGTCTCCAAACTATAATAATAATAAACAGCCGGCGAAAACAGGTTAAATATATTTTTAAAAGGAAACAAATTTAAGCGATTTTCATTTTTATTGTAATAAAAAGCTGTATGGAAATAAAATATCAAAAGCAGTAGAAAAGTAATTTAATAAATTATGTGTTAATTTAAATTTATTTGCAAGTATATATTTGAACTAATTGAATTATTTGCCTGCTTAGTGTAAATTACCGAGTAGCTACGTGCTCATAATATTTACAACACTAAAAATTAAAGAAAAAAAAAAACAAAAACATTTCAGAGGCAGTTAAAACCACAGGTTTAGACATCTTATTTTGCTCCTGTTGTTCCTAAGTTACACAAAAATAAATGTATATTTTTAATACTTTTTATCGTTTTAAAAGTTTACATTTACTTACAATTTCTTAAATTTTCCAAAATATTTTTATTTTCAACTTAATTTAGAAATATTGTTTTGTAAACACAAACGCAAAACAGCTGTTTGAATAATTATTGCAAGTAAAAATTTTACTTGTAAAAACTTGCTAGAATTTTTCTGTCACTAAATTTTTTACGCTCTTTCGACGCTCTCTCGTTGCAAATTTTTTGGGTTAATGAACGCTTTCTAGTAACAATTGTTACAAATTTGTAAAAATTTTTAGTTAATGAACACAGCTACTATGTTTAGACATGTACTCGTATTTACATATGTACATTAAGCTGTGTTTACATTCGTGTACAAGTCATATGGAATGTCAAAATTACATACGTGCATGTGTAACACGTATACACATAGTGTGATCCCTATCAAATATAACATGCGTGTTTATCGTATGTGCAGTAACATGTGTCATTTTGTTATTAAGAGCGCGTTCTATTTTCATGTGGAAAACTTCTTCAGCTTCTTAATAATATCATTCAACCTAGAATGACAAGGTTTAGAAGAAAGACTACTGGGAACTCTAGGTCCATAGTGTAGTCTTTATATGTATACTTTCTCTGTTTCTTCCTTATAAAACGACACCATGTGGTCAATGGCAAAACCACAAAGATTCGTAACATACTACAGTTAGTCGAAGTCCAACCATTAACACAGAGGAGCTCAGAGGCAACACGAGAACATAGTAATCTCTTTCTATATCTGTCTCTTTCTTAAATGATTGACCGCTCCTATTCCCTTTTGATACATTTTTTTTTTTATTTTGGCTAATTTTTCTGGGCCATTAATGAAAAACTTATATTATTCACAAAAGTAAAAATAAGGGTTAAACAATTTATATTTATTTTAAATTAAGTCAAGGGCGCAATTTAGGATATAACTTATGCTGTAAATAATAAAAGATAAGTTCAATTTTCATGATGTAATTTTTCTGGTTTTTTGCTTTTGTTTTGATCATCTTTCGCATTATTTTTAAATGTTATATTCGTCTCTTTTTTTAGGTACTGACTGCGGCTGATTCTAGCTATTTTCTAGCGTCAAAGTTTACATCTTTGGTCTCCTCTGTGCCATTAATCCGTCGAAGACTGAACAACAAAACCAGGCCTAATTGCCCTTAACCGATAATGGCAATGACGCTGAGCTGTTTTACGAAAGAAAAACCCATGTGGAAAACTATGAGACAACAGCTGTTTTCAGTAATGTTAACCTTTGTTTTTAAATTTTTTAAATGAAGTCTAAAAATAAACAATGCATTTTCTTCAATTTCTCTTTATAATTTAATGATCACAGACTTACACCTATTTATTATAGGTTAAACAAAAAATATTAATTAATATAAATATTTATATAATTATATTTATATGTATAATTTTTAAATAATTTCACCTTCAATATTAAATCCGTTATTAATTTCCTGATTAATTTCACTTCGATTTAATGTATATTATTTCCGTAATGTCGTACATACGTGGTTGACATCACTGGCAGTTTTTTTTGCGTAAAATTTTTTGTGTAAAATTACACAAATTTTACAGTCATTTTTATGTGTTACTCATGAATTTCATTTTCGTTTTCAACATCAAGGGTTTCATATGTACGTAACATAATTTTGAAACAAACGTCAAATTCCATATGGATAGAAATTTTGACAGTCCATATGAATTGTACACATAATGTGAATACAGCTTTATGATGTTTACGCAATCAACGTCTAGAGTCTATAGTTAGCAAAAAAAAAAATGTGTTCAGTGAAAAAATCTACTGACTTTTAAATGGCTACTTGTTCTATATGTATATTGTTTCCTTTAATGAACATAGGGCCGCTTCGTTTTATTTTTCATGACAGTTGTTGCATTTGATATATAAAAAATTAAACACAAATAGAAATGATTTTCAATAAATATCTACCGAAAATAAAAATTCACCACAAGGTGAATTCCCAAAATATTAACAAATTCACCAAGAAGTTAAAAATTCACCAAAATATTAAAATACCGAAAAATTTTAAATTTTGTACAAATCTTTAATTCACCACAAATAATAAAATTCGCTATAAAATCGAAAAAACTTGAAAAAATTTTATAGCTAAAAAATCAATATTTAATAAGATTCACCAAATACTAGAATTTTACCACCAAAATTTAAAATTTCACTAAATTGTGTAATTTTACCAAAAACCCGAAAATTCACAAAACTCAGTATTTTACAACATGTTTCAAAAAAATCGAATTTCATCACAAATGAGGAATGTAGTAAAACAAATTAAAAAATTCAACAAAAAGTTTATAAATCCTAATAATTAGAAATTCAACCAAAAATCTGAAAATAAAAGAAACTAAAGTTCATCAAAATGTGCAAATTCACCAAAATACGAAAATTCACCCAAAGTATCAATTTTTTTTTCAAAAAACAGAAATTTGCAACAAAACCGAAATTGCACAAAAAAATTACGAAATTACCAAAAATTTTAAATTTACAAAAATTTCGAAAACATACTACTCGTATAAATCGAAAAACCACAAGAGAAGAAATGAATCCGTAAACATTTAATATTTAAGAAAAAAACGAAATTTTACCAAATAAAAAAACCCCGCAAAGACCAATCTCCAAAATTTTGGATTTTTACCACAAAAAAATTTAATTCAATCAAAATTTTGCAAATTCATCAAAAAGCCAAAAAAAAGTAATTGACGTTTTTATGTGACAGAATATATGTATGTTACACAAAAAAATCTAATTTCTAATTTCACCTTAAATTGCGAATTCGCCAACAAATTTTAAAATTCACCAAAAAATTTTAAAATCTCTAAAAATGAACAATTTAAAATCACTATAAATATTTCACAAAAAACCCAACCCCAACAGAAAAGTAAAACAAATTCAAAATTTTAACGCAATTAAGGAATTCACTAAAATTTAAAAATTGTTGCGTGCACCGCCAAGCAACCAAGTCGGCACAGACGCAGCCGGAAAACAAATGCAACACGGCGTACTCAAAATAAAAAAAAAATTGCGTGGACAGGCCATAGAGCGAATGCGCGGGAGGAAACAAAAATATAGTCCCGAGTCTCGTATTGAAGTCAAGAAGTAGGGAGGAGACAATAAAGCAAATTGTCTCGAGTCTCTTATTTATATTAGAAGAAGGGAGAACTAGGCTCGAGTCCCATAAAGAATTAAGCTTATGGCAGCGTCGCGTGGCAGCAAGATAACCTGAAAAGAAAGAAAATTAGGCAGATATTCATATAACAGAGGTTTTGTCGATATAATAATACTCCCGGATTAATGCTTTCCGCCTGAAAATTAGATAAATTAAATTAGCATTAAATTATTTAAAGAATTAATTTAAAATAAATCTAATACGTACACGTGCTGTTGGATAATAAATGTCAGCTTTCAGAATTTATGTACGTACATGTATTAGAAACATATGGGAAACACGTACATACGTATAGTGATGGTACTTAATAAAGTACTATAGTAAAACAAAATATACAGAGTTGCATTTCATTCAGACGTAACTGTGGATTATGATTTGAAATTAATTTTTAAATAATTTATGAATGAAAGGCAGATGCTGTCTAAAAAGAGATCTTGGTATGAGAATAGAGGTTAATATAAAAACGACCCTAGTAAGGAGAAATAGAAATAATAAACAAACAATAAATAAATAACTTTTAATGAATGCTATCTTAATATAATATATAGACAAGCGAATTATTAGTCGAAATAAATATTTTTGCATAAAAAAAAGCCTATAAGAAAACGACCTTTAATCTTTAACCAGAACGGCGGCGTACTGGGTCGATGACAAAGTATAAAAGGATTTCGCCTGCGACATGGTTGGGAGGGCTATACAAAGACCAACACCTATCTCTAAGATTTGCCCGTGGTTAAATGTATAGTAGAGTGCTTTTTTTATGTGTTGTTGATGAGAATTATTAATGAAATTTTTGTGTTACTTTTTCATACATCGACAATAGGGTTGAGAACCTCCCGAGATCAAATTGAGCTAGTCGAGTACATCGTCGGGTCCAGCAAACCGTAACAAAATTCTTCACAAGATTAAAGTGTAGTCTAAACAATTTTAACTACCGAAACAACAAAATTTGCACCAAAAAAATTACGAATAATTTAAAATTTTGCAAAACTTCTAAGATTCACCACAAAATCGAAAAAATGGTATAAAACACAGTAATTCCAAAAATACCACAAAACGTAAAAAGATTAATTAGTTCTTAGAAGGCAAAATGACACTGAAGATAGCACATAGCCGAAACCGGTTTGTATCCAAACCAAACTTGCTGAAAGAAAAACAAAACCATGAAATTAACAGGCCATTTACCTTACACCGAAATCTAGGAAATTTAATTTGAAATCGTTTTCAAAATCTACATCGGTTAGTCTTCATTGTTTTTGACATTAACGGAATTTCATATGCACAACGTTAATTTGAATTATTTTACAATTCAAATAATTTTTTTAAGAATACGACAGCAAGTGTCGATTAAAAACAATTATACTGACACATGAGCAACCGAGTGATGAGCTACTGACACAAGAAATACTACTGAGCCATTGAAATAATTGAACGAACGAATCTAGTCAAGACAGATGAACTCCAGAGAGTTGATAAACTAAATATTAGAGGGAACAATGGAGAAATATGTATGTCTTAGAAACCTACTTTCATTTCTTAACTCAGAAGACGGGACCACTTAAAAACGTGAGATCTGTGAGAACTTCACACACACTATTAAACAAATGTACGCGGAAAAGAAGAAAATGATGCTAGTAATCCGTGCAAATGATCATCATAGCGCAACTGCTCTCGACGACACCCAGGAAATATGTTTTTAGAAACCCAAATAGCAAGGAGTTTCTATATATTGAGAACAAAAAAAGGAGCATAGATTTGAACACAAAACATAGCTGTAGACGATGGAACACTAAATGGAACATGCAAATGTTTCCTTTATTGTTCTGTGGTGTGTACCGGATTCAGAAAAGCTTGCAAGAGGCATATTGAATATTTTCATGTAAAGTTGTTCTAAGTTCGATCGAGAACGAATCGTTGTTTTTCAAGGTTCTCCGTATGGCAGGCAGCTTGTAGGTAGTTTTGCATATCGAAATATTTGTATTATTTAAATAAATATTATTACAGTAAGACGTACTTAGTTACGTAAATAACTGTTAAATAGTAAGTGGGAGCATAATGAAACACCTGAATTAATTCCGTTTATTTATTTAATTTTAAAATATTTCTAAATAATTTTACGATAATAAAAATCACACGTAGGTAAACAAATTCTTACAAAAAATAAGCCCAACATTAGGCTGCTGCTGGTAGCCGGAACCTTTTGTAAATAAATAATCTGCTAATCAAATAATTTAGCGCAGTGACATTCAATTTTTCGATTCAAATCAATACAGCATTCTTCTTTTTTAAACTTCGAAATGAATCTTTTCAACTTTCTCTTCGTTTTTGTCGTTATAATGGCAGCATTTGTGCAACTTTCCACAGCCAAAGCATTTTAGATGGAATTGAAGGTAAAAACATGTTTTTTTTGATTATTATAAGTTGTAATGGCTGTTGTATTTTTACAGGAAGCAGTCTCTACGGGATCAGAATATAAAAAATGTCAACCTATTTACGATGCCTCTAATAAACGTCGATACTGTTGGACCGTGGAGTTTTTAGGTCGATGATGGTTTTCTCCAAACTAAATTTAAGAATAAAAATTTAATTAAGCTCGTTGTCTCATTTGGACCTTCTCGCCATTTTACCCATGAAAGTCATAAATTACTTGAATCTAATAGTTTATTAAGGTCTTACTCACAGTGTAATGCAACCCAACAACAGTTACTAAAAGAAATGACTGGTGTTTTTACGAGTTGTTGAAGAAGTACGGGCTTTACACCGTCCCTACAAATTGTCGAAATAGGGGAGTTCACATCTCCTCAACCCTAATTGCCACATGATTACATTAAAGATTGTATTTTATTTATGCGTGCTCAATGGTACTATTTAAGGATATAGTACAGGTATGCGTCCGATATAGGTTGGTCAAATATGACCATGATCATAATGTAAACCAATTTAATACATTTAGGAAAAGATATTTTCCCCAAGCATTTACAGCAACTTTTTTCCTGGTTCAAAAAAGCAAACAGGCTAGAATTATATTTTAGGCAGAGATACTTAATATATTATAAAAACTGAAAATTATAAAAGCAACACAATGGATAAAAACCCTTACAGAGGCTAAAAGTTAAATAAATGTGTAGATCACATGAAGTAGATAGCAAAAGTAGTGGGTAATTTTTCACATTTTTGGTTCAATGTTCAATACAAATAATAAAAAATGAATATAAAACTTGAAATAAAATAAATATTAAACAACTTACTTATTCTTGCCGCGCTTACGCATCCAAAGATCTTTGTTGATGCGCTAAAGGCGAAGAGATTCATGATGCTGTACAAGTGTTTATAAACAATTAGCATTGTACTTGTTGTTGACTAAAGGTAGGTGACAAAAGGTAGGTAACAGAAGCCAAGATCCCAAACCAAAAAAATTATTTTTCTTAAGATGTGCTTGAATGAATGGTAAGTTCTCTCTCTCTCTCCTTCTTTCAAATAATGCAAAACGTTTTAACTATTTTTTCGACAACTTTATATAAAATGAAATAACAAAATTTAATACAAGAATTTACAAAACTGATCTTGAATATTACAACGGGTCGATCATTCGGGAAACAAAAAACAAAAATGAACAAAAAGGGAAGAGCATGTAGAGAACAGAGTAGTACGCATGATCAGGATAAGAGTTTTTTATCATTGCGTGAGAGCTGCGCTGCTGAGTTCTACTGTTTTAATTCACAACAGTCTTGGGCGTAGCCAATTACTTTTCAATTAACAATTAACATTAAATGATTAAGAAAACTCAAACGTTTTGTTCTATTTACCCAGCTGTAGTTAGTTATTCTTAAATTTTATTTAACTGAAATTTCGTTTTCTTTTAGCGCATCACTTTTATTTAACATTTTGAAAAAGTAACCGAGTATAATTAAGATTGTTAACGTTAAATTTATGATATTAAATGTGATTATGATGAAGTTTTGTATTTTAAGTTAATTGAATAACCCCTCGTATGTAGAAAATTACCCCAGAAAACTACCATGGGGCATCACGCTCCTGCAGTAAATACCATTACAACATCTGCCATTAGGGTAACACTTTATATCCGGCGAATCCTGTGTGAGCGCTTTCTGTAAAAACACAACAGCAGTTAGAACTACAAATTAATAAAAAAAAAAAGTTAAAAATATATTTTACCACTATTTTTTCCCAAAAGGTTAGGGCTGCGGAAATTTGCACAATTGCTGCCATTATGACCACAAAAACGAAGAGAAATTTAAAAAATTTCATTTTGAAGTTTTAAGAAGTAGAGTTCGGTACTGACTTGAATCAAAAGATTGAGTGTCACTGTCCTAAAATATTTGAGTAGCGCATTATTTATATACGAATTCTTGTACCTAGTAACAGTGGTAGCTTATTATTTTTGCTCAAACGTCATTTTATTTGAAAAATATTTTAAAAAATTAGCAAAATTAAACAAAGAAACAGAAATAGTTCAGGTGTTTTGTTTTTCACGCATTATTTTGTTTACTTAATTAACTACATCTTAATATAATAATATTTTGTAATTTACGATACGAACAACTACATTCCAGCTGCCAACCAACCTACCAACAACATTGAAAGAGAAAATTCTAAATGATTTTTTAATATTCCACAATGATATGGAAAAGTTTAGAAAATGCTCAGAGTAGCGTCATATTTCAAATGTATTTTTTCCAACAAATTATTGACGAAAAAGATCAAACTACAGACTCTCATATGTATAATACTATGTTCAGACATGTACTTGTACTTGTACATTAATAAGCTGTGTTTACATTACGTGTACAAGTCATATGGAATGTCAAAATTACATACATACATGTGCAACACGTATACAAATAGTGTGATCCCTATCAAATATAACATGCGTGTTTATAGTATGTGCAGTAGCATGTGTCATTTTGTTATTAAGAGCGCGTTCTATTTTCATGTGGAAAACTTCTTCTTCTTCTTAATAATATCATTCAACCTAGAATGACAAGGTTTAGAAGAAAGACTACTGGGAACTCTAGGTCGATAGTGTAGTCTTTATATGTATACTTTCTATTTTTCTTCCTTATAAAACAACAGCATGTGATCAATGGCAAAACCACAAAAAACCGTAACACGCTACAGTTAGTCGAAGTCCAACCATTAACACAGAGGAGAACAGAGGCAACACGAGAACATAGTGATCATTTTCTCTATCTGTCTCTTTCTTAAATGATTGACCGCTCCTATTCTCTTTTGATACATTTTTTTTTTCTTTATTTTGGCTAATTTTTCTGGGGCATTAATGAAAAACGTAAATATAAAGATTAAAAAACTTATATTTATTTTAAATTAAGTCAAGGGCGCAATTTAGGATATAACTTATGCTGTAAATAATAAAAGATAAGTTCAATTTTCATGATGTAATTTTTCTGGTTTTTTGCTTTTGTTTTGATCATCTTTCGAATTATTTTTAAATGTTATAATCGTCTCTTTCTTTAGGTACTGACTGCGGCTGATTCTAGCTATTTTCTAACGTCAAAGTTTACATCTTTGGTCTCCTCTGTGCCATTAATCCGTCGAAGACTGAACAACAAAACCAGGCCTAATTGCCCTTAACCGATAATGGCAATGCTGCTGAGCTGTTTAACAAAAGAAAAACCCATGTGGAAAACTATGAGACAACAGCTGTTTTCAGTGATGTTAACCTTTTTAAATTTTTTAAATGAAGTCTAAAAATAAACAATGCATTTTCTTCAATTTCTCTTTATAATTTAATGATCCCAGACTTACACCTATGTATTTATTAAAGGTAAACAAATAATATTAATTAATATAAATATTTATATTTATATAATTATATTTATATGTATAATTTTTAAATAATTTCACTTTCAATATTAAAGCCGTTATTAATTTCCTGATTAATTTCACTTCGATTTAATGTATATTATTTCCGTAATGTCGTACATACGTGGTTGACATCACTGGCAGTTTTTTTTGCGTAACATTTTTTGTGTAAAATTACACAAATTTTACAGTCATTTTTATGTGTTACTCATGAATTTCATTTTCGTTTTCAACATCAAGGGGTTCATATGTACGTAACATAATTTTGACACACACGTCAAATTCCATATGGATAGAAATGTTTACATTTCATATGAATTGTACACATAATGTAAATACAGCTTTATGATATTTACGCAATCAACGTCTAGAGTCTATAGTTACCAAAAAAAAAATGTGTTCAGTGAAAAAATCTACGGACTTTTAAATGGCTACGTGTTCTATATGTATATTGTTTCTTGAAATTCCTTTAATGAACATAGGACCACTACGTTTTATTTTTCATGACAGTAGTTACATTTGATATATAAAAAAATAAACACAAATAGATATGAATTTTAATAAATTTTTAACGAAAATAAAAACAAAAATTCACCACACGTGGTGAATTCCCAAAAAATTATCAAATTCACCACGAAGTTAAAAATTCACCAAAATATTAAAATACCGAAAAATTTTAAATTTTGTACAAATCTTTAATTTACCACAAATGATCAAATTCGCTATAAAATCAAAAAAACCCGAAAATTCACAAAACTCAGTATTTTACAACATGTTTCAAAAAAATCGAATTTCATCACAAATGAGGAATGTAGTAAAAGAAATTAAAAAATTCAACAAAAAGTTTATAAATCCTAAAAATTATAAATTCAACCAAAAATCTGAAAATAAAAGAAACCTAAAGTTCATCAAAATGTGCAAATTCACCCAAATATAAAAATTCACCCAAAGTATCAATTTTGTTTTTGCAACAAAAGCGAAATTGCACCAAAAAACTACGAAATTGCCAAAAATTTTAAATTTGCAAAAATTTCGAAAACATACTAATCGTATAAATCGAAAAACCACAAGAATAAAATGAATCCGTAAAAATTTAATTTTTAATAAAAAAAAAGAAATTTTACCAAATAAAAAAACCCCCCAAAGACCAATTTCCAAAATTTTTGATTTTCCCTCAAAAAAACTTTAATTTACTTACAGAATATATGTTACACAAAAAAATCTCCAATTTCACCTAAAATTGGGAATTGACCAAAAAATTTTAAAATTGCTAAAAAATTTATATTTCACAAAAACCCAACTCGAACTGAAAAGTAAAGAAACCGAAATTTCAACGCAATTAAGGAATTCACTAAAATTTAAAAATTCTTCATAAAACCAAAGTGTAGTCTAAAAAATTTTAATTACCGAAAGAACAAAATTTGCACCAAAAAATTACGAATAATTTTAAATTTTGCAAAACTTCTCAAATTCACCACAAAATCGAAAAATTCCACAAAAACCATCATTCACCAAATTTAAAAACTGAATTTAAATTTTACCAAAATTTAGCGTGTTCACCAAAAATTTGCAATTTGTATGCGGAACTGCGTACTTTTTTCTAAGTTATTTTTGTTTGTTAATGTATGTTCACATGTATAAAGCCTGATTTAAGCTAAAGCTTGGAAATGCTCTATACAAATAAAAGGGAACCCTAGTCCCCTCGATGAAAAGTGCCCATTTTTCTTATTACTTATTCTCCAAGGTCTACTAAATACCAAATTTCAGATCTCTAGCTATAGCAGAAGTGTCCCTTACAAATATGTGGAAACCCAAGTCCCCCAGGTAATAAGTGCTTGTTTTCAGACTTTTCTCCATTTTTCCCCAGTGCCCTAAGGTCTACATGTATGTATACCAAATTTCAGCTCTCTAGCTACAGTGGAAGTGTCCCATAATATTGATGAGTAAGTCAGTGAGTCAGTGAATATGTACCTTCGTATCTCGGGAAGGTTTTATGGTTGAAGTTGGCCTATGAGGTTACCTATACGTAGAGTGTTTCAAGTTTTATTATTTTATGATTAAAGAAAACAAAGTTATGAGTGGGATAAAAACAGCACGAATGGTTTCGTGTATACAGACTATGTGTATACACTTGGACCGTGCGGCTTAATTATTTTTAGATTACAAATAATCGATTCAAAAATTTTGTACCACTGAATTCAATGATCATTACGATCCTTTTTTAAATGTTATCAATTTAATAGATGTGACCTACATACGTAGGTCTTGACGTTCCCAACAACAAACCATAAAAATAATCAGCCTGCCCCACGGTGTCGTACGTTTTATACATTTATTTATTTATTTAGGGACTAAAAAAACTGATTTGTGTCCCTCTAATAGTCCGTAAATAAATAAATAAAATCATAAATTACTTTATTAAAACGGCGCAAAACAGTTTTTTTTCGTTTACAATTCAAGCTATCGTGGGACCAGCTGAATGTTTTTTTTCTCCTCTCGCCGCAAAATAAAAAATTAATATATAAAAAATTAGTGACTAGACCAAAATAATAAGGCTTCTTATTATTCGTTGTTTTGACTTATACATTAATAAAACTAACAAAAACTAAACAATAACAACAACAATTTATTTGTTTATAACTTTTTGTTTATGGCTCACTTTCCGTGGCTTAAAGCAGTCGTACATTTAAAATGAATTTTTTGCTGTTGCATTTATGGATATTTAGAAGGACACTAACATTCTGTAAAATAATATATGTATGTATGACTGTGTGTGCATGTACGTATGGATAAAGTTGTACACTAATATGAAGCCTGTCCTAACACTAAAGGTAATGTTAGAAATGTCAGCATGAGGAACAATTGAATTTGCTATACGAGGAGTTTAGATGTCCCTTATTTTCGTTTCCAAGTAAAAGAACTCAACATTTCATTTCAAATTCTCAAATCGAAACGTCAACTTCCAGTGTGCTTTTTTTTCAGCTCCGTGCAATAAAACTGAACTATAAATGTGTGTTATAAAAAATATTGCTTATAGAGTTTTGTTGGTGGTGCTGTGACTTCTATGGATTTATCTGATTAGAACTGACCTTGAGATATTTTTGTACAAACAGCTACAAAAACCACAACACATCGGTGGTAGTAAAAGAAACCAATTAAAGTAAAACCGTTTTCTAATGTGCGTTACACATATTTAAACTCACGCACACATGTCAGTCATGTCAGCAGCAGTGAAAGCAACCGCTAGGTACAGTGGGGAGTAAAAGCGTAAAGGTAATGTCTTATTCAAGAGAATAATTATTGCCAGCATAAAGGTTTTATAAAAATTATCTGGTAAAGGTTTTCCAATAATGGCGAATCGATGTTGACCCCGTGTGGCGGCCAAGTTGTTTTCTTGGCAGCTGTTAAATCTGTTCTTTATTATTCAAACACTGATGCCATATCAAAACGACAATTTATATGATTGATGAGCATAGAATAATCAAATTTCAGTAACAATATAAGTATGGGTAAGAGTCAACGTTGGCCGTCAGCTGGCAGGCACAAAGATATGGCATGCAGTAACTGAATGCATTGTCAGAAGTTCTGACTTATGTATTCCTCCTCGTAGTGGTGGCCTGTAGCAGCTTCCTATCTCTGCAAGGTGTCTGGCTAAACACATCGAGCGGAGAGAAGTTTACACTCTTTTATAAAAAAAAATCCTAACCCACGGTGTAACAGCATACGCCAGGGATGCGTGGCCAAGAGGGTGTGTGGTTTCTAGTATGCGAACTCTGGATACCAGTCGATCACTACCTTTAATACAGACTTCCCCGTGCATATGGAGCTCTGTGCGGGTGAACATCTTCTTCTCCCTTACAGGGGTGGATCAGAAAGCAAGATCGTAAGAGGCGGAGAGGTTAATCTTTGAAGAAACTCTGCTTTTAATTGGCAAGGTAGGAATCCGGAAGAGATGAACAAGAATGCCTCGCAAGGGGTGGAAAGGTCAATCTTCAAAGGTACTCCTATTCGTTCCAAAATTCTACATCAGAACACCCTGTCGGAATATTAAATCAAGTACTCCTAAGACGTTAGACCGTGAGATTCAGATAGGGATGGACAATGAAGCCTCACAAGAGGTTGAGAGGATAATCTCGATAGGAAGATAGCCGGCAGTCACCAGTCTGCAATCACTACAAGAAAGAGTAAACGCTAGTGGTACAAAATCAATTCGGCGGTCTAAAATCAATTCGTGCTTAGAAGGGGGTCGAAAAGGGACCCGTAACTTAAGTAGTCTACTTCGATATCCCCCTTACATTAATATTAATAGTGCCAGCGTAAGATTTTGCCATCCTAGAGAGCCGAAATATTATATTTTTAATAATAAAGCTAGACTTATAAAGTTTCGTACGACGAGTTACTTTAATAATACTTAGCTTCAGTGAAAAATATAGACGAATTTAACCATCCCATTACCAATTTAAGATAAGGATACTTGATTTAAATTTCTAAGAGGTTGAAAATAAATATTTACGAAATATAATTAGAACCGAAACATTTTAATCCATTTTTTAACTTGATTTGATATTCCGACAGGGTGATTTTGTGTTGTTTTTTAGAACGAATATCCGTCAGCCCGGAGATAAACAGATTTCATACAACGCTAAGCGTGTTGTAGGATCATGAATTTCAGAACCAATAGTAATGCCATCCACAGTAGAATGCGTGCTTGAGCAAGCGCGTATTCGCGCAAATGGTTCGGACTGCAAATGAATGTATTCCTTCGATCATAATCTTGGCTGATTTTAAAGATTGCTTTGTATTCTCACATATGTATATATCAACTGCGAATTGATGGAATAATCTTCTACATATTAATACGTTAGTCCTCGTTGTAACGAATCATTAACCGGTAGGGATAAAAGTTCAAAGTACTAACCTTTTTGTTTGTTTCTTGACCCATAAATGAAGAATGACTTTTTGTTATGAATGTAGTTAGACAAGATATTAAATTGCTTCGTACCGGTTAATGGATTAATCATCTTAATCAAAAATGATGTCCATTCTCTCCTCGGCGAAATATCAGCGCATACTTTAAAGTGTCGCACGAACGATGTGTTTCGGATATATATTATGGTGAAGATGACTGGAGTTACTTTTTTTATTTATTATAATCCCGAGTAGAAGTGCCAGCATCACTTAGATCTACATTCAGCTTTGTCCACAACTCCTATGACTTAAATTGCCTTTGCTCCTGTTACGATTTATGTGGCAGCAAGTATTTCGATAGTGCTCTCTTATTAAAGTCAATAATGGAATAGTGATCTTAAAGAAAGTGCACAGGGAACACTTACATGCAGATCGAGACGACGAATACAGGATTAAAAATAAACTTATATAGTAAACCTTCCGAAACGATTAAAAATAAACGTTTTAGCAAACAAGAAATTCAAATGCTTAGATTGAATCTGCGGTTGTTCATCATGTTACAGACATTATAGAGAACCGATCCTGGATCTTAAGTGTTCTTCATTAAAATATTTTTCGTATTACATATTTGCATATGCAATAGACTAATTTTTGTTTTTCGAAAGTGGGAAACCCTCCGAAACTTCGTAAGTAAATTTTCGAAAACCATTCAACATAATACAATTTTTACGAATTCGAAAGTTTTACTTGTCCGTATTGAATTACATAATAACCCCCTTCTATCATATATCTAATCTGAAACCATGGTCTCATTGCGATGAGCAAATATTGGAGAAGCCGAATGGAACATTAGGTATTCAATCTCACGGTGGTCTAACCACGGGTGTGACATTAAGCGGCCAGACCAGCAACACGCATAAGCACCACCGGAATGGCACTCATGCGCATCCAACAGGTAGCAAATTAGGACAGAGACTGTCAAGCCCCTGGTCCCACCCCTTGCTGAGGAGTTCGAAGCTATCTAACCTCCTGCCGTCAACGAATGACATTGAGAGCTTGCGTTGCAATGCAACACAACATCGGTCCTGCAGTGAAGCTCCCCGCTTTGCGTATAACCACAGCCACCACGTGCACCACCGAAGGAGCCTCACCAAAAACCATTCTCTAACCGAAATTCCAGGGGCTACTGGTTCCCGTGGTACCGTTACTGGTCGAACTTACCTTCTTCCGGTATCAGTCTCCTGACAAGTCGCAGAAACTGGTGCGCCTGTTTTCCCCCAGTGTCAATCCATCAAGATAGCGAGGTCACCAAGATAATATACGCCTCCTGGGAGGATGGGGGTGGGTCCAAACGCAGACAATAGTAAGGATGGCCGCTTTCATGCTTCCACGCCGATAGACAAACCGAGTAATCACAATTCTTTATTGGATGGCATCAACTCTCGCTACAGTGTAAGAGTTTTGTTACCACTTTTCTCTTGCACGATACTAGCCAACGCTTAATGTGTCAAAAAAATATATATTTTCCTCCAACAGATAAAAACAAAAACCGACAACATATTGTATACAAATTATTGTGTTATTGCTGAATATGTACATATGTATATTATATGTATAAGTAAATGTTATACATATATTTTGAAATATTTTTTTCTGCAATTTCTGCATTTCTAACGTCTCGGGTTGTAGGTTTTTATCATTTTAGCGGTAAACTCCAAAGCTGCGTGAATGTCATTAAAAACGGGCACACCTTGGCGCTTGGCTAAATCAATCAAATAGGAACGACCACGATTACAGTCCTTAATGGCGGCAGCAGTGAGCTAAATAATACAGAGTAAATAAAATTCATTAAATAAAAAGGAGGATTAATAAAACAAGTGCCGTCCTTACGACAACTTTTTATGATAGAACTTTAATAAAAGTACGACTTTGAAAAAGTATCATTTTCTTAAAGTAAAAGTGTCTGTTAGTTAATTTAAAATAAAACTCTTAAAAGTTTTCTTCTGCAAAGACTACTTATACTCACCCTTTCATTGCCGATGACAGCATTATCGGGTAACATTTGCACCGATAACACAACATTGTACATTAGGCCAATGGAGTGGGCTGCCAGGGTCATTGGAGCAAAAGAGCGTGTTTCGTTAGTAATCACAAACAGCAGCACGCGACTCGCATCCATTATTGAGGGATTATAGAGATTCGGACGTAGCAAATTAACTGGCGCTGCTATTGATTGCTTTGGTGCTTCCAAACTCCTGCTCGATGAACTCTGACAAGAAACATCTTTTTTCTTGATAACAATAAAATTCAGTTGATTAGGAGCGTTGATTTCGTGGGGAGATGGTAAATGATAGGTTATTCCTTTTGCTTTTAAATAGGGTATAGCCAGTTGCTCACGCCATTTAGAGCGTGCATCAAAGCTTCCTCCCAAATAGACCTCACGAAAATTGAGCCTTTGGTTGCCCGAGACGGAATCACAATTAGTAGCTGTAGCCGGAGTTGTAGTTTTCCTAATGGCCAATTTGTCTTGGTCTAAAAAAAAATACTTAAAAAAACGTTTCTTTTATATAAAGTTCTTTTTAAAATTTACCCTTCTTAATGGGAGAAAGGCAGCTATTTTCGTGTATTTTTTGCTGCAACACCGAGATGTAGGCCGATATGACACAAAACATATTGAAGTCCACATGATGCTGTCCTGGTTTATAACAAAGTTCTTGTTTCTTGCTCCTGTCTTTATTATCCGATCGCACTATGGCCACCTCAATTATTTTCTTTAATTTGCCTGTGGTAATAAGACTTTGAGAATAGCCCAAATACAAAAGAGCTTGCTGACACTTTTCAAGAGATATAAGATCGTTTATGGGATTCACAAGGTTAAAAGCATTACGTGTAGCGCTAGAAAGGAGGAATGATATAAAATAATGAGAGTTAGTAGATGATGGAAACAAAATTAATTATGATATTTTTTTTATCAATTTGGTGAGATTCCTTAATTGTGTCTGAAGAGGAATGAACTATTTAAATTTTGTGGGATTTTTTTTCGGGCAAGTGGCAACTCTAAATTTGAACAGCTGCATCCTATGATTGTTGGGATTAATAAAAATGGAGTGCTGTTCGAAAGAAGAACGCGTTATCATTGTAATAACCCATTGCAAAAATCGAGAATTTTACGTAGAGTGCGGTCGAACCGTCGCGGAATTTTCAGTCGAAAAATTTGTTAAATAAAACTGAATCGATTATCTTTTGAGTCAACGTCCGCTCGAATTCGGAAAACATTATTTCGACAGTGGCTATGAACGGCATTCGCTACAGGAATATGACGACGGAAATCTTGTGGCTCCCACTGGTCGGTATGAATTACGACTATATGTGGTTTCAGCAGGACGATGCCACCTGCACATGAAACAATGGATTAATTGCAGCAACAATTTCGATAGTGCTCTTTTATTAAAGCCAATAATGGAATAGTGATCTTAAACTCTATCGCTTCTTCCCACTGATATCAGGTACCTTTTTATTGGTTACTTTTCAAACTTGTCGATCATATAGAAATAATTCCCTGGCTGTAATGATTCCCAATCCCAACGGTACATGTTAATTTGGAACTGCAACAATAAATTTACACTTTAACTTGAAGTTTGTAAATTTGACTCCGACTTATTGAAGCTGGTTCGAAGGATATCCCCCCTTCCTAACCGATTAAAAATAACCGTTAATCGTGGTGGAGACATTGTAGAGAACCGATTCTGAAGTTTTCTTCACCATAATATTTGATTGCCTCTAGTGATTTTACT
This sequence comes from Phania funesta, assembly GCA_963932375.1. NCBI lineage: Eukaryota > Metazoa > Arthropoda > Insecta > Diptera > Tachinidae > Phania > Phania funesta. The sequence goes on from OZ010656.1 coordinate 75,168,725, forward strand.
TACATTAGCACTGAAGTAATGCTTGTGGGAGCGTGTTCAATCCTTTTTACAAAATGTTCAGTGTGCTGGAGAGCTAAGGGTATATTATTGAATACGGGCAATCCACGGTGTGTCACTAGTTCGCGTAAAATCTGTTGATTGCTTGTTAAATCAATATACTCCCTGCAAATAAAAAAAACAACAATAATTCTAAAACAAATACTACTTAAGAAGAGACAGCTTACGACTGCGATATACGCTCATTTAATATGCACTGATTCGGTGTGTATGGTTTGATCACCAGGACTAGATGCTTAGAGTTCTCACCTGCTATATAGGCGGACTCAATGGCACTGGCAGATGCGCGTGTTTCAGAATCCATAACGAAAAATAAAACTTTTGCCTCTTCCTTAGCACGATTCTCGAGTTCCATTAGATCCGGCGTCCAATCGGAAACTTGCTTCAAGTGGAGACATAATTGAAATGAGTATAAAGATTCATAATTTTATGTTCGAATAACTACCGGATTGTAAAAGGAAATGCCTTGTTTTTTTAAAGTCGGCATAGCCACATCTGCTCGCCATGTTGTGGGATTACAAGAACCACCCAGAAACACTTCTGCTGAAGATGATGTTTTATTGTGTTGCAGTTTATTTTTTACTGTTGCTTTTAATGTGGCACTTGCGTTAACACCAGGCGAGATCGGCCCATAATAAGATGTTCTGTTTTTGCCAAAGATAAAAAATAAACAACAGTTCTGTAACAATTCGAAATTAAAGAGTTTGATTTTGTACTTACCGAAATCCTTTACGATCCGCTGCTAAGACACAAAATGCGCCAAAAGTCAAACCGTTCGATTTGGGGCAACTTTTAGGAACTAATCCTTTTGCTATCTGCAAAACTTCGCTTACTGAAAATACAAGAAGGGATCGTGAAGTCGATGGGGCCCAGCTTGAATTATTGTAATACATACTTTGCTTCTCATTCAGATGAAAACTTAGCTCCTGGAAAGGTTCTTGTATGCGAGTGGCTGGTACCACCCCGTGTTCTGCTTTAGCGCGCCAAGCAGCTAAGACCTTACTGTGAATGCAAATGAAGAAATGTGATTGTATTAAAACCAATTATACAGATAGTTATTCTATATTCTCTCCAGTCAGCAGTTAATAAGATTATTGATAATATTCGGGTCTCTTTTGACTTTTCCTCGCGATAAAAATAATCTTTAATGCGGTCGTTTTTGTCGGGAGAAAATAGTGTCCTTGCCTCGACCCTTTTTGACTTGTTTTCCTGATCAATTACAACTCATTTTCGCTATATTTTCATAAATTTGATTTTTTATACTGACTTGACTGGCATTTATGGAAACTATTTTCGTGTTTTTTTTTTGAGGGCCCAACTTATTTAATCAGTTTTTAGTCACCTGAGGTAGTCTTAAAAGTCTCAGGTTGGTGGTTTTTGCCAAAACAATCTTCCAAATGCTGACTGGGTCCATTCAAAGTAGAATTAATTACCTTATGTATGTGTTCGCATATGTTCCACTTTCATCTATGTTCGATGCGCCAAGTTTAAGTTTATTTGGCTGCGCGAAGACCTGAGACTGCGTATTTAAAGCGAAGACAAATAACAGGAACACACCACAAATCAAATGCATCATTTTGTTCTGCCACCCACCACGTTGAAGAGTTGTTATGGCCACAAACATTTTGGGTTGTCTAATTTCGTTTTTTGAACTGAAAGTCAGTTAAGGTATAAGTATGTACTTCTTTACAGTGGACTTTTTTAATAACGGAATCAAGGCATTTGAATTCTATTTATACTGATCTCCCAGCAGCATATCAACTTTCATAAACACAATAACGTCAACAATAATTGACAAAAATAATTTTATTATCACACATGTGATAAGATAAAAATTAGTTACCACTTTTATGTTCTTTTGGGCTTAAACCTAGTTGAGGGCAGCACCTCCAAAACAAAAAGGGGGTAATCCCGTGGCAACCCATGTTTTACCGTGTTAAGGAACATCAAAGGTTATTTATATAATGTATGATATGTTGAACATCTTGTGCTGGGAGGCGTGGAAATCGGTGTCATGGGAATGGCTGTGAAATGGCCATTCAAATTAAAATAGCATAAGTAACTGAATTTCCGCGATAAATTAACCCTCTAGAAGTCAATATGAAAAACCTATTTCAACAACATAAATATACCTACGAAATTTTCAACAGGGTTCAGGCTGGAACTTTGGTCCGGTGTACCTATAACTTTGCCATAGTTATATAGGATCAGGATCCTGATAAAATTTTAATTGTGGTTTGTTGTCCCTGATAAATGCGAATTTCCTAGTATCGCTTATCAAAAACAGCTGGGATGATGTTTCGCTTTTCTAATGGCGTGAAGCGCTTGTCCCACACTCTGGCCAGCCATTTTATTACAATACAATATCATTTTCACGTCTCATCGCAAAACATGACACTGTCCCAACAGTCGGTTGGTGGTAAATCTTTGAAACATTGGCGAAAGAAAACCCCTTCTCTATGATGGCTGCAGATAGTACGCCATTTTTTATATGCTGCTCTTAATGTGAAAGTGCACTTGTGGAAATTTTGAGGTTTCGAATAATTTTCCTAATAATTATGCTGCAGGTACCTTTCCCTCTTCATTTTTATTGCTGTTGTGTTAGCTGTTGGGAATATATTACGAATCATAAATTTTATGTATCCACTCCCGGTTTAGTACCAAACCATCCCGAGATACAAGTTTATTATACTTATATTGCAGTGCGCAAGGTCTGCAAAGCTATGCAGTGCTGGCCTGCCCAAATGAACCGTTCTTTTTCTTGAAATACCACAGCGGATTAAATCCTTTTAAAGGCCGAAACCTACATAGTATGTACTAGGGATGCTAAATGGGATTGATTTGAAAAAGTCCCCGGTTTTGGGATTATCGCGATCCCGATTCCGAAAACCTGGGTTTATGGGGATTTTTTACAATTCCCGATTCTATGATTTCGGGATTTTTCGGGACTTTGAGAATCAATAACATTTGCATTTTAATGATGCGACATATTTTTCGAGTTCAGGATTCTTGAAAAATTTATGGGTAGCATATCTTATCGAAATGCTTTTGAAACAATGCTAAGAACTCTTGTTATTTTAAGGTGGGGCACTAAGCTTAGATTTAAGCCAAAAATTAATATTAAATTCATGAAAAACTGAAAAAATCACTCACTAAAAAAAGCACAATGTAAACAAAAAATCCCAAGATTTACCAATCCCGAAAAATCCCGGAATTTATCAATACCGAAAATGATCAGGATTTCGCGTTTCGCGTCGCTAGTACGTAAATATGTTAATTTATGAATCAGTATAAAATTAAAACGTTTACTGAATGCTAATCATTTTGTATTTCACATGTTTATACGGCGTGGGATAAGAATTTTGTTGAACTTTTTTATGGTATCCATATTCCCTCATTCCCGAATGTGGAAGGACCGTAACTCGGAAAATATGGGTTAACTATTCTTAATTATTTTCATTAAAACCACCTTTTCTACCATTCGGGCAACTTTTTTCCTTTTTTGGAAATTCGCTTCTAGACTTTATTTGTTCTCAATTAATAGCAATTATTTGGGCGTGCCGTATAAAATTGCTATAGTTGAAAAACAAAAATATTTTTTATAGCAGTAATAAAATTTGCTAATAACACAGAACAACAAAGACATAGTTTTTACTGCACCAAAGAGAAATTCCGAAATATTATGAAATTAGATTGCTGTAGCACGTCAGAATTGCGAGAAATTTTATTTATTAGTCTTGAATTTTTAAAAGGAGTAGCTAGGAAACAGTAGCAGATAAAAAGCCGAAATTTTCAAAGGATGTACAATTTTATGGCTGCACAGAAAATTATTGAAAAAAAGTATGGTTAAAAATAGATCAGCTCACTCTTTCTTATGACAGTTTTTATCATATGATTGCTATTAAAATGACCTTTTAAACTCGAAAAATTTTGAAATTGAATTTCTCGAGTTTTGACATGCTACAGCAAATTGATGATACATGTATAATTTGTTTCAACCCTAACGCTGTCGTACTGTGTAATCAATGTTATTTAACAATATGTACATAATAATAAAGTTCAACCCAAAATTTAAAAAAAAGAGCTGTGACGCATATTCGTAGTCACACTTTTACTTGAAAACTACACAGTGAAGATGCAACTTGAATTTAGGGGCGAATAAAGTTAATAGTTACCGACAGAAAATCCACTTTTGCACATGGTAGATTTTTAAGGTTGGTATTATGTAGCTTTATTCATAATTCGCCCTCTCATTCGTAGTTTAAAGCCCAATTTAACAACCAAAACACATAATTTAACATACCAAAGTCCCCTTTTACATTGCGATAGTTTAGTTTAAAATTTTTTTGGAATTCTCGTATAAAATTTCTTTGCTTGGAAAACAAGACAAAACGTCAGATGCATATCACTCACTTCAGATACAAACTTCGAATGAAAAACAAAACGATATTGCCGATTACCAGCAAGTCTGTACTACCCCATTCTTCTTTTCTTTCTCTTCAATGTACTAAACACTTTGCAAATAAAACGGCCCTAATGTAAGTGGGGACTCAATCCCAGAACGTATTACCTCATTTGTGTAAAATTTAATTTGAAAAAAATTAATATCTTCTCTCCATTTCATCGAAGCTTTTTCGAAATAACTTTCAAAATCAAAAAAAAGTAAGGGTGAATTAATAAAGTGCTTCCATATTTTCTGATGAAGTATACCTAAAGAAAGTTTTCGAAAATTCTCCCTCAACTTTATACATAAATAACAGCAATAAAACAAATCAACTACACTGGTTAATAGGTCCTTACTCAACCCTGGCTTTGGAATACAAAGTGATTTTATATAAGTCTGTTATAGAGCCAATAGGGCCATATGGCATCCAGCTGTGGGGTACTGCTTACGCATTCCATCATCCTGATGTTACAAAAAGACAGTCTAGGATCTGCAAAAAAAATTTTAATCCGTAAAAGCCATAAATTTAAAAAAAAAATTAAGATCACGAAATACGAAAATTCACAACAAAGACAACCTATAGTGAAAAAATTTTTAATTACTTAAATGACAAAGTTTTTCAAAAAAGCGAAATATGGAAAAAATAAAATTTCGCCAAAAAAAAACTCATAAAATCAAAAAACTGGAACGAAAAAATTTTAAACCCCAAAAAATCAAAATTCATTAAAAAAAACACAACTTTACCAAAAGAAAAACCTAATCCACTAAATTTTGAACTTTCACCACAAAAATGTATCTCTATACTGACCAAAACTTTTTCATTTCAACAAAAAGCCGAAAATTCACAAAAATCAACATTATATATATAAAAAAGCTTTAAAATTTTTATGAAATCGATGTTAAGAAAATATGTTAGAAAAATCTTATTTCAGCACAAATAGGGAATTCACAAAAAAAAAATGTTTAATTCAACAAAAAAATTTTTAAATCATAAAAATAATCAATTTAACTCAAATTTAAATTAATAAAAACACGAAAATCCACCATGATTTGGGGATTCACCCGAATTCGAAAATTCACGACACAACCAAATTGTAGTCAAAAAAATTTTAAGTACCTAAATAACGAAATTTTTCAAAAAAGTTAATTTTAAAAAACCAACTTGGTATTAAAAAATTACGAAAAACAGAAATTTCGCCAATAAATCATCTACACCAAAATTTCGAAAATATACCATAAAATCGAAAAACTAGAGTAAAAAATGTTACTGTTGATAATTCGATATTTAATAAAAACCCTTAATTTTACCACAAAAATCTAAATTAACTAAAATTAAAATTAGGAAAATAAAAAAAACAATAATTTACGAAACTGTCGAAATAGAATATACGTTCCACTATTATATCAAGAAAATCTAATTTCATTCAGAGAATTCAACAAAAAATACAAACATTCAAATTTCAACACAACACTCTAAATTTTATCAAATATTTAAAATTTTACTAAAAATTCTGTTACAATTCACCAAAAAATCGAGAATTCAATTTCAGAGAGAAATAAATAAAGGTAAAATAAGACGACTAAGACCGGAGGCCAAAATTAAAGATCGCAAACGGTCCTTTGCACCGGCAAAAATCTGATGTACATTTTTAGTAATTCATAGTTGTGTGAAGGGTACATAAGATTCGGCACAGCCGAATATAGCTCGTTTACTTGAGAAAATGAGAACGAAAAATGACACTGAAAATGGCACATAGCCGAAAACAGTTTGTCACCAAACCAAACTTGACAAGGGATGACGGAAATTCGTCCCAAAAATCTACATCTTTTACTTGTTGGTTAAATTTATGTTTTTAAAGAAATTTATATTCTATAGCGAATTTAAGATTGTTGGTATATAAGTATATTCTTCAGATTTTGGTAAAACCAACATTTTTCCATAATTGTCAAATTTTTGTAAATTTAAATTTTGACTTTTTGTTAGTTTTTATTAGTGAAATTTAAAATTTTTAGAAATTTTTTCGGTATATTTAAATTTGTTGGTTAATTTTCAATTTTCTGCTGAATTTTCGATTTGTGACGAAATGGGGATTTTTTTCGACCTTTTTAATGAAACATCAATAATAATTATAATATAGATATTTCGGTGAAATTTTGATTTTTTCGATATATTACAATTTCAAAATTTAATATTAATTAAAAAATTGTTACTTTGAATTAATTAAATTGAAGCATTTTCGATTCTGCTAAAGTTAAAATTTGTTAACACATGTGAACAAAATAAGAATTAAATTTTTTTGGTAAAGTTTAGGTATTTTGTTAAATTAAATCTTTTGAAAATTTTGTGATTTTTCGCACTTTGGTGAAGTTTACTTTCTTTGAAAATTTCCCATTTTCTGGTGAACTTCTTGTAAAAATTAAAATTTTTTAAATTTTGTTAAAAATGTTTTGATCAAATTTCAATTTTTAATATGTTTCTCGATTTATTCGTAATATTTCAACTTGATGGTGAAATTTTAAACCTAAGTGAAATTTTTTGTATTTTCTTGATCCACTTTTCTGATTTTGTGAATTAAATTTTCCATTTAGTTAAAATTTATATTTTTTGAATTTCAACTTTAATGTTTATCACTAGCAACGTAGCAATTTTAGCCTATTTGAGGCTTAATTTAGCTCTTGTATTGTTTGTTAGCCTAGAAAATTGCGTCTTAGATTTGTAAATTTTTTAGACTTTATTCATTTTTATTTTAGCCTAAAAAAAAGCTAAATTTTGTTACCGTTAAAATTTTTTTATTTAAATTTTTCAAATTATTTCAAACCCTGCTTAAACCATCTGGGCAGGATAATCGAGTATATATATATATGTAATTTTTTAATTTTACCTTTTACCAATCCTTCTTAAAAAGGAAAATGTTGGCACGATTTGAAATAACTGAAAGTCCTGTAAATTTGTTTCACTCTCTTAATAAAAGTATATGCGAATGGAAGTTTCGATAGTAACTGACACGTAATATTTCCTCGACATGTTGCTTATAAACCCAATATATGTACATATTTACATGTATGTGTATGTGTGGAAGTAATTTCAATAATTTTTTTTAAATATTATTGAAACATCTGAATTAATATCATATATTTGTTTATGCTTACGTACATACATATGTATTCGTTTATAAATGTACATGTAAGTTATTTTTGTTTATATCCACCATATTTACGCATATTTTCGTATACATACACACACATACACACCTTTTCCATTGATTAGACTCACATAAAAAATTATGGCTTAAATATATATATATATGTCGTAGTACGTAGTACTTACTGTATGTATTTCAAAATAAAACGGCAAGCCATGACATTTTGCTGTCAAAGCTTGGGTGAAATCGACTGGCACTACTGCATAATTTAAAGAAAAGCAAAGAACATTGAATAGAAGGAAGTAGTAGTGGCGAGATCGAGATTGCCTCGTTTAAATTTTCAAAATAATTCAAACAAATAAATTTTCAAATTAAAATAAAAAAATTAATAAATTAATTTAAAAATGGATGATACAACGACATATATATATATATGTTCTGGATCCTTATAGGTACGAAAGTTCAATTGACGATGCCTGTCCGTATGATGTTGAAATCAACTTTCTGGCACTACTAGACAACATAGAACCATTTGTAGATTTTTGGAACGAATTTGTGTCATCGCTTGTCAATACCTGGGAAATCTGCAGTCCTTTTTTAGAAGTTCATAGTTGCAGGAAATAAGATTCGGTACAAGCTGAATATAGAGAGCTCTGTCACTTGTTCTGTTATAATACACACTTTGCATTTTAATTAATTAACAATTGATGAAAATGAGTAAACACAAAAGGCCGCGAAATGGGGTGAAACTACAAAACCGTGCTCAGATACATGAAGGACAAACAAACCGCCAGAAGCCAGAAAAGTTCCTTTCGGTATTAAAAATTCGTACGAAAACTGGCATACAAGTAAATATCTTAATAATACGAGTACGTAGAGCCATCATAAGCATGGGGTTGCGAAAATTTATGAAAAGGTAAAAAATATCGATTGCCAAGGTGCATATGACGTGGTGTGCGCAAGAAAAGAGTCGCTTTAATGATTGAAAAGTTGTGAACGGACCAGATGGATATTAGTACTATTTCAATGATTTAAGAAAACAATAAATATTAAAATTATAGCTGTTCTGGACCTTTTTTTAAATTTAATTTATTTAAAATTGTCCAAGCTTGAAGGTCTTTTTTAAAAAATTTATATTTTTAATTTTCGATATTTCGCTACTCCATTGTGTAGCATCATCAGGAAATAAAAATAACGCACCAATTATATATTAATGAAAAAAATATTGTCACAAAAATTCAAAAATTTTCCAAAGTTAACATAAAACAAAAATAACATGAGGTTTTTTAAATATTTTAAAAAATGTAAATACAGTTAACGAAACTTAACATTAATTCAAAAACCCCTAAAAACATACTTATATTAACTATCTTATTCTATGAACTAAGTGTCTGTGCAACATTATCCGTGTCCGCCTTAAAATTAATTCTTTGTGTACTAGGTGTATTAACAATTTGTAACATTTCTAATATAAAACGACGCTTATAATTAATTTCTGTATTTAAAACCGATGCGTTTTCAAAGTTAGGATAATGATTTGATTCAAAACAATGAGAAGATAATGCTGTATTATGGGAATGTCTGCAATTAAGATTTGATTTATGTCCAGCTATCCTAGTCTTCAGTTTATTTTTTGTTGTCCCTACATAAACCTTATCACAAGTCTCCTGATCATTTCCCTTACAAGGAATTTTATAAACTATATTTGCCTTATCCAATTTATGAATCCTATCTTTGGTTTTACCAAACAATCTATTCAAAGTATTATAAACTTTGAAAGTCATTTTGTATTTCTCCTTATCAAAAAATTCAGCCTTATTTAACCGCTCTGATATTCCTGGTATATATGTAAATGTCTTGTATATCTTTGGCTCCAATACGTTGCTTATATTACGTTCTCTCCTAACAATATACTGATTAATTAATTTATAAATCAGCTCCTTTGGAAAACTATTCTCGTCTAATATATTCCTAATCTTATCTTTATTCTTTCTATGAAATTCTCTATCACTTATAGTAAGCACTCTATTTATAAAATTCTTAGCTGTGTTTATAATAATAGCTTTATTGTGCTTTGAATAATAGTTAATAATTCTTCCCGAAGCTGTTGGCTTCTGGTACCAATCCATTATCAATTCATTTCCTGATGATGCTACACAATGGAGTAGCGAAATATCGAAAAATAAAAATATAAATTTTTTAAAAAAGACCTTCAAGCTTGGACAATTTTAAATAAATTAAAACAATAAATAGTTGTTTCTGGTATGGGGTGCTGTAACCTACTTTGGAACAATAGAATTACAATCTAAGCGGTAGGATGACTGGGGAAACCTACAAAACTGTGCTTAATTCGACTTTTACAAAACAAAATGGCATTTGTGGACCCATTCTAGGGATTCTACAACAGTCTAATGCACCAGTACGCAACAAAAAGCCGTCTTCTTTTTTGGCCACATTATTATCCTGATTAAAACATAATTAAAAATGTTTCGCTTACCTGGCAGGTATATAAAGAGAGAAGACACTTCAGTGACAAGCAATCACTTATTAAAGTCATCAAAGAATTTTGGAAACAAATATTATTAGACTATTAAGAGTCACTTTATGGCTCAATAAAAGACGCCATATTTGAAGTTATTGTACATCGTGGAGGCGATACCCGCTATTAAAATGTTTAAAATATTATTTAAAAAAAGAACAAAATTTATTTAAAAAATATTTGTGTTACATAGTTTTTTGGTAAAATTATTTTAAAAAATAAAACTTTCATTTCTAAATTTTTCGAAAAAATTTAGCTAAAAATACCGTTGACTTTGGCTTTAAAAAAACTGTTAATATGCCTTTGAGCTCAATGAAATACGCCATTCGCCGATAGTAAAATTGTTGTACTACTCTTAAAATATGAAAATATATGGCCTGCAAAGTAATAACATTTATGTGGATCTAATCAATTGAACAGGAGTGTAAGTATGTATATATGTATGTATGTATATGTTAATATAATATATTTGAAAACAATATATGTATGTATATTTACTTTTTTAGTTACTTATTTCTGTTTCCTTAGATATGTAATATACTTAGCCTTTCTTTCATGGACCTGGCGACACAATTAGTAGTAATAAAAATAAATTTGTTTTTCAAAATTTTCGGTTTTGAGTGAAGTCGCGAATTTTGTTGGAATTTATTTTTTTTTCGAATTTTGGTTCTTTTATGATTTTTAAATTTTTGGTGGATATTTAATTTTCGAATTCTTGTGAAATTTGATTTTTATATATGAAAGTTTGCTTTTTTGGGAAAACTGTGTGTGCTTTTGGTAATTTATTAATTTTCTTTTTAATTTTTTGGTGTCATGGTGAATTTTTCTTACGTCATGTCAAATGTTTGTGTAGAAAATCATTAATGGTATCATCTAAACGGAATATGTAACATACCGTCATGACTGGGCAGAAACCTGTTCGCACATGGACAGAGCGTCGATGTTCGGGTAATGTTGTTTGAATACGAACAGACCATCAACGGTCACGGTCTTCACGAGCCATATTCTGTGCGTTAGCAGAACAGATTAATGGCTAGTCCAGTCGGCGGGTAAAGAGTATAATAATTCTTCCGAAAGCAGTAGCTAAGATCAAGAATAATGTATAACATATATAATAACTTAGATAGAATCTTATGTACCTTTCACAAAAGCTTAATTTTCCAAAAATGTACTATAGATTTTTCCCGGTGCAAAAGATTGTTTGAGATATTTAATTTGACCTTCGGCTTTTTTTGTATTATTTTATTTTCGATCCGTATGTTTTCTTTTTTCTGAATGCTTAGCAATTTTTGGTATACTCTAATATTTGACCAAATGTAGAGTTATCGGTGCAATTCCAGCCTTTGGGTAAATTTTAAAATATTGTGAAGTATGTTTGTAAAAAATAGATTGTTTGTCCTTTTGGATCTTGTGTATAATCGAATTTTGTTTTTCCGAAAATAAGATTTTTTATGATTTTTGGAGTTTTCGACGAAATTGCGAAATTGTGATCAAATTTAAATTTTTGTGTTGAATATTAAAAATTTGGTGAATTTTGGTTTTATGGTGAATTTTAATTTTTGCAAAAAAACCCAATTTTTGGCTATTTATTATATTTTTCTAAACTATACTTTAGTTTTGTGGAGAATTTTTGTATTTTGGTCATTTCCCAAAATATAGTAATAATTATTGTTTTTCCATTTTTGGATTTATTGAGATTTTTTAATATTTTTAGAATATATAATTTTTTTGTGATTAAATTTTTTTTTTGTTTTTAAAATTCACCATTTGTTGTGAAATTTTGATTTGAATATTGATGTTTTAATATATCTGTGAAACATCGATTTTGTTAAAAGTTCGACGTTTTTCATGAAATATACATTTTTTGTGATTTTTCGGGATTTTGGTGGATATACAAAAATTGTGGTGAATATTCAAATTTTTGGTTTTTTTTTAAACTTCAGTGTTCTGATTTTGTGGTGAATTTTTGCATTTGTAGCGAATTTAAAATTTTAGAACGATTTCGAATTTTTTAAAAATCTTTGATGAAATTTCCTGTTTTTTGTTAAATTTTGAAATTTTGACTTTTTTAATTTTTTAAGCGTTTCTCCGCAACAATGAAACTCCCATAAGAGAACTTGTTGACCGATATTGCTGATTTCAGGTAGCGAAAACTAAAAATATAATTTTTTAAAAAGACATTCAAGCTGGGACAATTTTAATAAATTAAATTCAACAAAAATATTGTATATTTTGTTGTTGGATTTCATAAAAAAGCTACGATAATAAGAATTAAAGTACCTCCTACCAACCATTTTTAAGGGCTTTCTTATATTAAATATATTTCGAACATCCCATCCCTGTCTCTTAAACATTAATAAAAAAAACAGTTAAAATTAAAAAAAATAATAATAACAACTGTTAAGATACTTGCTTGATCATAGTTGGCAACACTTATTTTTATAAAATCAAAATGATTTACTTGGCTTATAGATTTTTTCTTGTCTATTCATTTTTTAATATCCTTGTTGTGAAAATTTCGTAAAACCTCTATTAAATTTACAAAAACATTTAACAAAATGCATAAAAATTAAAATAGTTATACCAAACATTTTGGGAAATATAAATAAACACGAATTGTTGATAGGAACAAAGAAAACAAACATTCCACTTGCGTAGAAATTAAGTGGCTGAGGGAGGCACTTGGTGATTACTTTTTAGTTTGTCAACTAGGTGGAGTATTTAAATGCCTAGCAGTTTGTTGTTTGCAACCAATAGCGAAGGCAGAGTTTATACTTTGTCTACCAGCTCGGCGGCATGGCGGGAGTTTCCATATACTGGTTTGGAGTTTAAAAAAATTTCTTCTGTTTCCAACTTTATGTGGGCCATTGGTGGTGATCGCCAGGTGTACGTACATGTTCACGGTCTAGATGTACCCATTCGTATTAAAGAGGAGGCATATGAAAACGAAAGATGGATTCCCATAGAGGGCTTTTCAAAAAAGCTACTGCCTACAGATCGCTTTAAGTTTTCATCAGCTGATGGCCAGCAAGATAGAACAATAGAAAAAATTCGTTTACCCTCAATGGCTTGGCAGTGGGACGGTGATTGGCATTTGCAGCTAGATTTGGAGGGGCAACCGTTGGCAGAAGATGGTTGGATGTATGCGTTGGACTTTCCGGCGACATATCATGTCAAAAGTTCATGGAATTCATATGTGAGGCGTAGAAAATGGGTAAGATTTCGTCGATACAGTGCTTTGAATTGCTGGTGTGCAGTTGCACCACTGCATAAGGATCCAACTCAGGAGCCGTTTATGGATGTAGCCATAGGAGGTACAAATGTACCAAATGCTCCCACAGGCACTCTTATAGTTTGGGCCATAACAGCACACGGTAGGGTAAGTTGACTAGTTTATTAAACTTTTTAAATCTACTATATACTTGCATATTTTCCTACTTACAGGCCATGTTTAGAGAAGGTGTTTCAATTTCCGCTCCGGAAGGTTTGCGATGGACAGCAATTTCAATTCCTGTTGGTAGTGAATTATCTCAATTAAGTGTTGGATCTACTGGCTTAGTGTGGGCTGTTCTCTTTAACGGCCGCGTTATTGTACGTTCAGGGGTTACACGCGATAACTTATCAGGCAGTTCGTGGTTAGATGTTAAACCACCGATTCACTCCAATGGAACTGACTCGACGAATAGTTTAAAAATTGTACAAGTTTCAGTAGGTACAAATGCTGTATGGTGTGTTTGTAATGATTGCAGTGTTTGGTTCAGACGCGGTATTAATGCTGAGGTGTCTGGTTCATGTGAAGATGCGGCCATTGGTAGTGGTTGGGTGGAAATGATCGGTAATATTTCAATGGTATCTGTTGCAAATAATGATCAGGTAAATATTTTTTAAGTGTAATATTATGTTTATTTTGTAAATAAAAAGTATTTTGCAGGTTTTTGCCATTGGTGCAGCTGATCGCGCTATTTACTATAGATCTGGTTTAAACTCTTCTGATCCGACAGGAAAAAAATGGCGACATATTCAACTGCCCATGCAAATAAGTCGAACCTCTAGTTCTATGTCTATAGTTTCACGTAAAAGTGGCAGTTCTTCCACACCCGGCTCAAAACAGCAAAGTTTTTCAAATCTTTATAGCAAGGATAAGGAAAAGGGAATAGTGGAGACTTGTGCCCCTATAGAAAATGTAGTAGCACCAAGTGGTAGTGGCAACTCCAGTAATGGTGGTCTTCCCCCACGTTTTAAGGCAGAACTATATCGTTATTATACAGAATCACCACCCAATGTTGGCAGTTTAAATTTAAATGAACGTCACAAGAAACGAACAACAATATTAAGAGAACCGACACATGCTTCTAGTGCCCCAGCTACAGAAATCGCTGAGGTATCTGGTAAAGCATATGAGTCTCAGTTGAAAAATCCGAGAGCTTGGTCACCGGTACGCAGCGTAGGCTCTATGGTGGGAACCGAAGCACATCCCGAAAGCGATTCTGCAGTATTTGAGTCTGATTCTATACACCATGGCTCAGACGCTTTCTTGGGAGAAGATGATGATCATGCCGGTAAAAATATGTTTAATTGGATTTCAAATCAAATATAGTATTCTTGTTATAGCTGTATTAATATAATTTTATTTTGTTCTTTTCACAAAAGGTTCTCAATTCTGGACAGAATGTGAGGTTATGTGGTCTTTTATAACTGCTGGTGCTGTAACCGTAGATCCTAGCAATATTCCAAATTGGTTTAACGAACAACTATCAGCTGACATCCGACTAGATGTTGATGCCAACTGGCGCAAGGACATTTTAGGCAAACTGCAAAAACGCCAGGAGAAAATCAATACAGTACCAAATCTTTCGAAATACGAAAAGGCCATAGAACTTTCTTCATGGATCAAATCTGCTGAGGCGCGTTATCAACGACCAAATAGTTTAGAATTTGAAGATTGTCTTATAGAATTTGAATGGGTTAGTGGTAACTCAGCATCTACACCTACTACACATAATCCTACTACACAAAAAGATTCAGATTCAGGCACATTTACTGTACTACATCCAGATGGTGTTACCACTAAAATTCAGTTTTCTCTGTCAGCCATAACTTGTGTACAGTGCTGCAGTGAACCAGCTTCTCCACGTCTTGCCATACATGCCACCTGTCTGCCCTCAAATTATTCTCCTGTACGCCTGCAGTTTAGCTGTGATGCCGAAATGGAAGATTGGCTTTCTCATCTGACATCGGCTTGCTGTCAAATTAATGAGGTTATGGGGAAACCGGCAAATAATTCTATATGGACTACCAACGATCTGGGAGATGTTTTTGTGTTTGATCCCTGTAACATGAAATCGCAACAAATGGATACGTTAGGAAATTGTTATAAACAAGAAATGGATGTTAGTACTATGGAAACGCCGTATTATAATACTCTGTATAACGGGTAAGTTTTAGATGAATTTCATGTAATGTTTAATTAACTATAAGATTGAGTTTTTTTATGGTAGGATGTCCCAAGGTTCGGAGTTAGAAATCTCAGGCTGTGTTTATGATGATGCCGATCAAATACGTTTCGATTTGCAATGTCATCCCACTATTAAAATGGGTGTCAAAGTAGAAAAGTTTCGAGTAATTGCAATGCATATAAATCCCAGGTAATCTGATATATCTGAGAATAAAACAAGTCTGTGCTCCTTTCCACGTTCCTCTCTCTTTTTTTTTACACTAAGGCTAGCAGAAAAAAATTTAACGGAGGGACTATTGGTTTAAAAGATATTATATATATATATATATTACCTACAGAAATTTTTTGTTGCCGATATCATTTAAATTTAATATCTATAATTTAATTTAAGATTTAATGAAAAAACGGTTGTTCTAAATACCATGGAAAATTCGGAATGGCAGGAAGAATCCCACTACGATAAAATGGTGTTTGCTCCTGGTGAACGGTTTAACCTTAAAATAAAGTGAGTCAAAATCTTTGAACTCGAAAAATATAAATGGGAAATTGTTATTTAATCTCCCTATTCCATCTCTCTCTTTCTCTCTCTAGAGCTTTGGAAAACCATTACAGCATCTTTGTAAATAATGTATATTTTTTAGACTATAAGTATCGAGTAGATCCGGACTCCGTGACATGCCTTTATGTGAGTGGTCGTGTCAAACTATTTAATGTTGTCTATCGTTGTCCTTCGGTGATTGTTAATTTACAACAAATGTTTTGGCGTCAAATTGGCGGTCACATTAAGAAAGTGTTTACATGTTCAGCGGGTATTATTTGGGGCATGACGTGCGACAATACGGCCTGGGTTTACAATAATGGTTGGGGTGGTAATTTTCTCAAGGGTTTGGAGGGCAGTACGGGTAAAATTAATAATATGGTTGATACACACAGCTATTATGTTTACGAAAATCAACGGTGGAATCCCATCAGTGGTTTCACTACGAAAAGCCTGCCTACAGATCGTTTCATGTGGAGTGATGCCTCTGGTCGACAAAAACGCAGCAAAGAACACACCAAACTTTTATCTTCGCACTATGAATGGATATCGGATTGGGTTATTGACTACAACATACCTGGTGGTTGTGATAAGGAAGGTTGGCAATATGCCATTGATTTTCCCGCCTCGTATCATGCTCAAAAACGCATAACGGATTGTGTACGGCGCAGAAGATGGCTGAAAAAATGCCGTTTAGTTACTAGTGGACCTTGGCTAGAATTAAGCCATTCTAAAATACTCGATGCAGCTCTACAAGTTTTAAATATTAAATATAATGATGATAGTGCGTTTGAAGAGGAAATACCCATTAGTGCCTGGGCTATAGCTTCAAATGGTGATGTTCTTATAAGGCAAGGTGTGACCTCCCTTAATGCCAAAGGAGATAATTGGGAACATATACCTAGTGAACAGCCTCTTATAGGCATTGGAGTTTCACCAGCGGGTCAGGTATGGGTAGTAGGAAAAAATGGTACCATATTTTTTCGGTATGGCATAACTACCCAAAACCCTCTGGGTAAGTTGTTAAACTAAATAAAAATATTTACATAACGTTTATAAATATATAAAGGTGATGCTTGGCAACCTGTTGAGGCACCTACAGGCGTTAAATTTAAAGCCATCTCGGTAGGTCAGGCTGGCATTTGGGCTCTAGACTACAGCAATCGCTTAGCTGTGCGCAAAGAAATTACAAAAACCTTTCCCGAAGGATCTCATTGGCAGTTTTTAACTAATATGCCTAACATAGCACCTCATACTGATACGCATATTGGTTTCAAATCAGTATCTGTTGGCTGTGAAGTATGGGCTATAGCTATGAATGGTGTCGTATGCAAACGTTGTGGTATTAGCAAAGATAACCCAGCTGGTTCCGGCTGGAATATGGGTATCCCTGTAAGTTGGAAATCGAAACGTATTTTCTCTGCTGTATCCTTAATAAGGTATAACTTTTTCCATTACAGGGACAGTGGCAACATTTATGTGTAACTAGTTTTTCTTAATTAAGGCCAAAGATTATTTCATAGCAACTATAAAGAAGATTAAAAGCTTTTTGTTTTAAATCGTTCAGTATTTTAATATTCCTCTCATTTGTGTATTTATATTTTTTATATTTAGCCTGCTTAGCTATTCTAAGACCTAAAGATTTCTTATTATTAAATTATTTATTTATACAAATTTGCCATTTTACACTTATTTTTATCATTCCATATTTGCTTTATCTATTTTATTTTTCAAATTTTAAACAAATATATTTATTAAACTAAAAAGTTACTTATTTTTTTTTTAAACTGCCCGATATTTTTGAATTTCAAAATGGTTTTCCACAAATTTTCATACAAAATTTGTCTTATAAACCGTAAATAAATAAATATATATTTGTCGGGACGAAACAGAGAGAAAGGTCATAAACTAACATAAACTAACTATGTTTTAAGACATGTTAGGTGTAAAAAATTTGAAGAAACAAAATTTTTGTTTAACTCGATAGTGTTCATACGACAGTCGGTAAACATAGAGACGAATTTTGCAGGTCTAGTACAAACATTTTTAATACCGAAAAAGTTTTTACAATTATTATAAAGTCAAGTGATATACAACTTCAACAGGAAGTTTGAACTGCCGAGTTCTTAAAGTTAAAAAATTCAATTTAGGAAAAAAGTTCTATGTATTATTCTACAATATTAATTGTTAATGCTTTTGGAGGGGGAAGTTTAATTTTTTTTACCCCTTTTAAAAAAGTTTTTGTTTATTTAATATTGTAAGAAAACAATACAACAAAAACAACATATTTAGTTCCCACGACAATTGGATTTGGAACGATCCGAGTCACACACAGCCAAAGATTGTACACACAGCAACAGCTGTTACAAGAACAACAACTAAAACATCAAATTAAATAAAAAAATTCGAAACGTACTAAAAAAAGAACTGGTCTACCATATTAGTACATAGACGTCTAAAAATAGACCCTTTATAAAGCTTTCAGTTAAGTCCCAAATGTAAATAATAAAATCCCACGATCTAAATATCTTTTTCCCTTACAATTTTTTGAGATACCAATTCCCTATGAATGCTTCAAAACTTGCCATTATTTATTGGAATGCATTAAAAATTTGTAGTTAGTTTTGGCAAAGAAAATATAAGTAATATACTAGCAATTTACAATAATTTGGTTTAAAATAAACCTTTTAAATGGACGATAGTGATTTAGAAACCATTCGTGCACAACGCATGGCGCAAATGCAGTCGCAATATGTAAGTATTGGTGTCGATGATATTGCTTTGGTTAACGGCTACTCTTGTAATAAATGCTTTTGGAAACTAACAAACACATGTCGCCACAAATCTTCAAGAGGCCAGAGGAAATATGATTCTGGTTTCTTTTCATAGTCTAGAAAAAAGAAAAATTTTACTCGAGCAATAATGAAAAATCTATAATAAAATATGACTCAGTGTGAGTAGTTTAAGGAACAAACAAGTCGTCTGTAATGAACTCCTTATGGACAGAATGAAAATTTTGCCTTGTTTTATTGCTTAGGATAACAGTGTGCCTATTCACAGAAACTGAATCTATCTAAGAATTATATTAATTTGTGTATATATACTATAAATGAATTAAATACAACCATCACAATTTTTAAGGCTGGCGGCAATGCAGCTGACAAACAAAAGAATCAGGAGGAACAAATGCGACAGCAGGAGGAAATGAAACAAACTATATTATCTCAGGTGTTGGACCAACAAGCTAGAGCAAGATGTAATCACAAGAAATAGAAACTAAGTTCTTAAACCATTAATTGAATTACATTTTCTATTCCAGTAAATACTTTAAAAATAAGTAAGCCCGAAAAAGCAGCTATGTTCGAAAACATGGTCATTAGAATGGCACAGACGGGTCAAATTAGAGGTAAACTTGATGATGCCCAATTCGTAAATGTATTGGAAACTGTTAACGCTCAAATCCCACAAAGTAAAAATACTGTTAAATACGATAGACGTCGCGCTGCCATAGATTCAGACGACGATGATTACGGCTGCTGATAAAGCTCCGTAATTTATAATAGTCCACAAGATTATTAAATCAGCTTTGGTTTTTTATAAATAATATTACAACACAATGTCCATTTAGTTTTATAAAACTCACTTGCTGCGAAACAACTTTTATTAACTTAAAAAAATACAGAAAACAACATATTCGTAAGCTCATTCGCTGAAAATATGGAGACGTTCTCCAGAGATCTTAAAAATAAACTTTAAAATACAAATAAAAAATGGACTAGAAAATTGTTTAGTTTTAGTTACTATACAAATAGGTTATCAATTTTAACTACTTTCACTAACAGGTCGGCTAATGTAGCTTGATCTACTATTTTTGGTATATTGCAATTATTCTTTCTTTTCATGATCGTCTTCTTCATCATCGACCACCATACAATCAGCACAAAATATGGAATACAATATTAATGATAGAAATCCTAAAGGCAAGCCAAATATGACTGATGTCAAAACGGGATTACCACGCCACATTTCTATAAGAGCCTTTTTAGCTTCGAACAGAGCGCGATTAAGTCTCACAAGATACGTGTCACCGCCCAAGGCAACAGCACTTTCGTTGTGTATAGACTCGAGGAATATATGCAAAGCTTGAGGAGTCATTTGTAAGGGATCATCATCTGGTAGATAGTGTTGTTGAGTGGTAGAGTTTATAACAATTAAATGAGGTGTAGGCAGTTCGTCCATGATAATAGAATGTGTTATGCTAGGATCTCCAATCTGTAAAGCATAGAACACCATGTAGAAATAACTCGAAATAAAAAAGCATATTTTATATATAATGGATTAAAACTTAAACATACCCAACCAAATTGGAATTTATTATGATAACGATCACGATGTTTGCGTATAACATTTTCTACCATATCACGGAACTCTAATTCGTGCGTGGCCACTTGATTTAGCTTATCTTCGGACACTACAGCTACCACTAAATATTTGTTGGTTTTGAGTAATTGATTTATGTTGAATCTGGTTATTTTTGGAAATGCCACAAAACGCTCTTGGTTCACCCACATGTGTATGGTTTCATTAACGGTTAAAGGGTCCATTTCATGTGCAACATTCGCGTGAGGGTAAAAATGGTGTTGTTCCTCCTTGTATACAATGACAGCTGGAAGTTTCTCAAATTCAAAGTGTTGAGCACCCACATCTTCAGAAGTGGCGTAGAAAAAACCATGTTCTTGATAATTTTCCGCGGCGGCATAAAATGTATCCCATATGATACCCTCCTGGGGGCCCACAAACATAAAAAATATAGTATGAGAGCCTTTAAGCATATCTACACTTTCCGTTCGTGTCACAAGTTGGACAGGGGGACCACTCATTCTTAACACATAGTCGACTAATTCATCTTTGCTGCGATCACCACTATATGCATATTCCATGTTGCCTTTAATAAACATAATTGTGGGATAGGAACGGACTTTGAACTCTCTAGCCGCAGCGGGATATTTTGTACAATCCAAACGTCCTACTCTCACATTTGTCGCATGTAAGGCCTGAGCTACCAAGCCAAAAACGGGTTCAGTACGTTTACAATAACCACACCAGGGAGCATAAAACATCACTAGCCACTGGCCCTCATGTCTTACGTCAATAAATCGATCTGATAGTTCAAACACTCTGGAAGCAGTTGCATTTCCCCAAAGAAAATGAGAGGGTGTGGCCAATAGAAATAAAATTACTAAAAGTATTTACAAATTTGCTTTAACTTGCCTTTATCACTATTAAATTTGTACTTACACTTGATAAATTTTTCCAATATAGAATAATACATTTTTGGCAATTTTTTCCTGATATAGAAATTTATGTATATCTTCTAGTTTAACGTGGATGTTTTTTTAGGATTGGCAATTATTTTATGCTATTAAAATTTGTAGCATTTTATGCTCGCCTTGTGGAGAAAGTAGTTAAATTTTGTTCAGGATCTTATTCCTTAAAACATTTTTTAATTCAATTAAAACCATTTGGTTAAAAATGTATGAGAAATGAAAATTATTTGCTCTCTCTATACTCTTCTTGTTTTTGTTTCACCAAAATATATAATATGAAATGATTACCCGTTTAGGCAACAAAGACGATTATTGAGTATTAGTGACGGCGGCGAATAGTCCATTGGGATGAAGGATAAAAGTATGTTGAGATTTGATTGCATCTTAATACAATTCTCATATTTTTCGACCCTAATATTCTGCTGAAGCCGCACTATATAATAATTTCGATGGTAATAACATAGTTAAATCCTATGTAATAAACCGATCCAACAAAACTTCAAAATTAGTTTGTCAAACTTATCTTCGTACAATATTCAAATGGTTTGGGAAAACAAAAAAATAACCTTTAATTAACATAGATCTTTATATAGTTAAGCTATGCTAGAAGCATTTATACAATCTCGATGAGAGGCAAAAATTATGCAGAAACTGAACATGAACATCTCTACGGTTTCTTTAAACAAAGGACCATGAACACATTTTCTCTCGTTAATATTGGTGACGCTTTCTCAAAGTGCGAACATATTTATGGCTAGCCAAGACGTAGTGTAATGGCACTGAGAAAAGGAATTTTATGTTCAAACAAAATATATGCTCAGTACAAATGTACGTACATAGATAATTTTAAAAGTAAACAGTTAAATGTTTGCTATTTACAGAGTTTATGAATGCCATCGTGTATTTTACTCTGATATTAAATATCCAGTGCATTTAAGAAGAGTAAATTACCGAACTTTTGAAAAAGTTGTCACGTTTGAAGGTTTAACATTTGTGATACCATATGCTAGCGCAACATATATAAGCCCTGTGTGTTCAGAAATTGTTTATTATTGGTTTGTTTTGATTTACATTACGTTTTAATTATTTTTCAATAAGCACGTGCATAGTAATTTCTTGTAATATTTTTATCCGATAATATGAAAATGAAAAAAGCAATACCATCTGAATCGGAACATATAGGTCGCACTCAAATACACAATGTGCGTTTTTACAATTTAACACCACGTTCAATTCAAACCATGGCCTACAATAAAATTTGGAATAAGTTGGCTTTGTCGAGGTACGTTCCTTGTGGTTTAAAGGCGGTCAATTATTTTTATTTTCTTTTACTCTAAGAAATGACGGCTCTATTGAAATATGGGACTTGTCATATGCTGCTACTTTGGAGCGTACTATTACTAATACTCCAGGCAATTCAGTTGAAGGTTTGGCATGGTGCTCAGATAGACTTTTCAGTGCCGGCCTAAGTGGAGAGCTGATCGAATGGGATTTGCAAATCTTAAAAGCGCGTTACAAACAGCATGTTACTGGAAATGTAATTTGGTGTTTGGACGTAAATCGGTTGGGCACTGAAATAGCCATCGGAACAGAAGAGGGTTATATCAACATCTTTGATATTACTGACAACCAGTGCAAATACAAAAGTCTTTTCGACAAGCAAGAAGGCCGTGTTCTTTGCTGCAGTTTTGATTCCTCCGGAAACTTTCTTGTAACCGGCTCCATGGGGGCCTTACGTATCTGGGATACTCGTAAAGGCCATGCTATTAATAAAATGACACTAACCTCTAGCATTAATAATAGCAACCCTACAGAAACAATCATCTGGTCTCTACAAGTATTAATGGATTTCACTATAGTAACGGGTGACTCTCGCGGTTACATTTCCATTTGGGATGGTAAAAGTGCTACGCAAATTGAAACGCATCAAGCTTTAAAAGCCGATGTATTAGCTCTTGCTGTGGATGAGAATGAAAATAAATTGTTTTGTGCCGGCATAGAGCCAATCATACGAATTTATGTAAAAACTCAAATCAAACGTGACGATATGACTTACACTAGATGGGTTAAATATTTACAACGTAATGTACACGATCACGACGTGAAGGCTTTGGTGGTTGCACGGAATTCTATATATTCGGGTGGAGTAGATGGATATTTAGGTATATCATCGGCTTGTAACACTCGATCTAAAATTATTAAATATGGGCCATTTTTGCAGGTGAGTTTTTAAACATTTTGCGTAATTATAAATTTATGAAAAATTTAAATTATTTGCAAATATACCCCATTCATTCTCAATATCTAAATTAATTTGTTCGTTGCTAGTCGCTATAGGCGATGTGATCTGAATTTGTCAGGGGGATCAAATTATTAAATAAGTTGATAATTACTGCTGTCTCTTGTTAAATTGCTTATGCCCTCATTGACACAAGATATAGAGCTTTGATATTATCAGGCATGTGATGACACTCACGCGATTGTCAAATCGCATGTGAGTTGCAAATCGCCAAACTAACAATTAAACAGCATGTAATGAAACTCACACGTTTTACTTGCGAGTTGCCATTTGAACACAAAATTCTCGATTTTTCAAATTTTTCATTTTTGTATTTAGGATGAAAATAAAAACAACCAATTACTTTCATGAAATTATTAACAGCACTAGTAGCACATATTTTTCGAAGATCATTTAGATCAGCTGTTTGTTGAAATCGTCAGTACAAAAGAAGACAAATTTAACAAAATCTTAATGCATTTTTTAAATTTCATATTTTTAATAAGAATTAGTAAAAAATGTTATTAGTTATGATTCAAAATAAGGGAAAACATATCAAATGCCTGTATGTTTTTATGGATAGTTTTTGTTTCTATAAAAACCATACTTTAGAATAGTACTTACCTGGCAAAGCCCATATTGTAAGATTTATTCGACTTATCATACAAACTTGTTAACTTAGGAAAAAAACAAATTTAGAAAATGCAAAATATTTAAAAAAGAAATTATGAAATCAATGAAACTGTTAATTTCATAACTTAACGACATGAAAAGTAATAAATAAGTACCTTGATAATATCTCAGAAATAAAAAGAACGAATAAAAACATAGGTTTGGTATTGGATTGGGATATTTATTTTAGGAGACTGATTATTGCCAAATAATATAATATATTTCATTGATTGATTGACAACAACAACTTGCACCAACCAATATGTCGATGTTAGAAGCAATTCTAAATTATTATAACCACACAGATGCCTTTTTAACTACTAACAGCGTTAATCAACGGCATTCATTGTTTTTAATTCGTGCATGTTATCCTAGAAAATGTTGTTAAATCTATGTTAAGCATCAAAACAGATTATGTGGGTGATGTCGGGGACCTCCCGAAATTCATTCAATTAATATTTACGCTAATACTGCCGCCGATAACACACTTGATTAACACTATGATAACAACAGCTACTTTTCCATCATTGTGGAAATGCGAAAAGGTTATAGCCGTCTTTAAACTAGATACGAGCTATTAATCGCAATATTGTCACTTATGTCAAAAGCTATCGAAAGACTAATACATACCCAGATGACTCAATATCTGTATATCAATGACCTGCTCTCTGAAAGACAATCAGCCTACAGACCTAAGCACAGCTTTATTTATAGACTTATTGACACTTCTTACGGTTCAAAGCGAATAGAAGTTTCGTATCATTTTTAGTTTTAGTCGATCATTTTAAGGCGTTTGCTACTGTTGAACACACTCTACTACGTTCAAAACTACTTTCTTTGTATCTATTTGATATAAATCAATTGGTGTAATATGGTTCAAACAAATCAAACAGTTGCTCAATGACGAGAGGTGTTTCGCAATGCTCAATACTTGGTCCTTTATTATATACAATTTAATCTAATGATTTGAAATCCAGACTTAACTGTTGTGTTGTACTGATGTATGCAGATGACGGTATAGCACTTCATTAGTTGTCCGCCATCCGGTATCATACTTTCTTTGTATCTATTTGATATAAATCAATTGGTGTAATATGGTTCAAACAAATCAAACAGTTGCTCAATGACGAGAGGTGTTTCGCAATGCTCAATACTTGGTCCTTTATTATATACAATTTAATCTAATGATTTGAAATCCAGACTTAACTGTTGTGTTGTACTGATGTATGCAGATGACGGTATAGCACTTCATTAGTTGTCCGCCATCCGGTATCATACTTTCTTTGTATCTATTTGATATAAATCAATTGGTGTAATATGGTTCAAACAAATCAAACAGTTGCTCAATGACGAGAGGTGTTTCGCAATGCTCAATACTTGGTCCTTTATTATATACAATTTAATCTAATGATTTGAAATCCAGACTTAACTGTTGTGTTGTACTGATGTATGCAGATGACGGTATAGCACTTCATTAGTTGTCCGCCATCCGGTATCATTGATTGCATAAGTAAATTAAAATGCGATCTTGATAACGTGTTTAGCTGAGTGTCAATAATTGGTCTTTGTTTAAATGCGAAAAAATCAAAGGCAATGATGCTAAGCAAGACTAATTTACAATAAAGCTTACCACCAATACTTAATACTTAAAAATGCTATAAATCTTGAAATTTCAACGATAATAATGTTACCTAATTAAATCATGTAAATGCTATATGTGGAATAATTTACACTATGTTAAGAAATATTGGGATGACACAATATTTTACTCCAATAACTATTCGTAGGCTACTAGTTAAGACATATATTCTAACCACTCTACTATATGGATGTGAACCATTTGCTAGTTATTATTCAATAAGTAAAAACAAGTTCAAAGTTGCGCACAGCAATGTTGCTAGATATATTTATGGTCGTACAAGAAATAGAAGAAATAGCAAAATACCTCAGCATTGAAAATCAGTTTATAACGCCGCACACTATAATTTTTGCATAACATAATCTACACTAGAATACCTGATTATCTCCACAAAAGAATACAACTTTCAAGATCGAATAGAGCCTATAGAATTAACTCCATTCGATATAATAAACAGATATCTGAAAGACATTTCTATGTTAATGTCATTCGTCTCTGGAACAAACTTCCACCAAATATCCAGCCACTAAGCAGTGCAAAGCATTTCTAATGGGCATTATTTTCCTATTTGGAGGTAAAAAAGTAGCAAACACATTTACATGTATTTATAGAACAAAATTACATAGAAAGTTATGTTCTTTAATTACTAAAACATTATTTATTATCGCTTGTGTCATTAAATGCTTCAATTATTTTTTGTATGCCTTTTCTTTCATATATTTATTTATTGTATTTTCAAAGCATTAGAACTAACAATAATTACTCATATCTTAAGTGTAAAAACAAATATGCAGGTAAGCAAAATTCCTTCTTCTTAAACGAATGTAACCACAATCGTTTAAGTTGTTACGGACCAGGGGATTTGGATGAGTTTCAAGCTTTTTTAAATACGCTACTGCAAGTTTCGCTATTTCTGATTTAACTAATGGCACGTTTAGATTTTTGTGAGTGCTTGAGTTCTTTTATATATTACTGTGGGCAAAAAATAGTAAGACTTCTTTGTTCATAATTTTAAATTTCTTTATTTATTCTGCCAAATCTATTTCGTCCCCCTAAAGTGATATCGCTTTTCTTAGGCCCAAATGATCTTTTAAAATGGTTTTCACTGATCCCTCCGATATTCCAACGATATCAGTAAGATCTCTGACTGTTAATCGTCGATTCTCATGTTGATCATCAGTTGATGTTGATGGCCGTCCTGGACGTGGTTCGTCGTCAACGCGTTCTCGATCCTCTTTGAGTAATTTGTATCAATCAAAAACACTTGCTCGCAAAATACAATTATCACCGAAGGCCTTTTGCAACATTATGAACGTTTTGGCACCAGAAAATTTAATGGAACTTCTTTGTTGAATAATCGCCGAATGCACTTGTTGTACTTCAGAAAGACAAGCGTATACTAAACACTAATGATTACTTTGATGTGATATTTGGCACAGATGTCACTGACAGTCATACCAACGTCGAAAAAAAAATTATACGAATGGATTTCCGCCCGAAATTTAAATGCTAGTCTTACTATTTTTTGCCTACAGTAGTATACCAGGGAGCAACTGTGATCAAACGTAGAATTTTATTTTGGCGCCTTTGAAATTTTTCTAAGTTGAATGCTGAGGCATTGCCCCATAACTCAATTCCATAAAGATTGATTTTACAGTAAAAGTTTGCAATCTAAGCTAAGGTTTAGTTGGACTGCTTTTAACGTCATTAGTGTCATCTTTCATTCTATATGCCTCTTCCAAGTATGGCGCTGATCAAGATGTATACCGAGATGTGAGCGTTATGTAAGTACATTTTTTTATTCACCTTTATTCTCCATTTCTTCAAGCAGTTTTCTATTTTTTGTATATGTGTTCTTGTAAGTATCGTGTAGCTTCTGTGGATTTTCATGAATACTTAAAAGAGCTATATCGTCAGCAAAAGACGAGGTGTGGACTCGGTTACTAGTTAAAATATCCGAAGTATACAAAAAGTATAAAATGGCTCCACATAGTCCGACTTTAATTGCCTTAGGTGAGCTTAAGGAGTTTCCTTCTTTTAGTATGAACTTTCCATCAGTTAAATAGCTTTCTAACAGGTTATAGAAGTTTTAGGGCAAGTTGAATTTTAACTTATATATTAAACCTTTATGCCATACCTTCCTTATCGAATGTTATTTTCTTTCTTCAAAGGCCTTTTTAACTACGTTAACTAATCTGTGTGTTTGTTCGATTGTACTATGTTTTTTTCTAAAGTCGAAATGATGGTTCGGAATACATCCTTTCTAGCTTAAAACAGGGTTCAGCTTACTGATTAATATCTTCTCAAACAGCCTTGCCATACTTTGGCTTAGAACTATAATTCATTCAATTCATATCACCACAAAATATAATTTACAAATACAAAAAAAAAAAAAATATCTCATCCCCCTACAAATTTTATCTTAGCAACCTTGTGTATCTGTGGCTCCAAAAGAACGTATTCTACTATTGCGTTACGCAAATTATTTGGAAATATGGCGCATGGGTTCCTCCTTAGGACAACAAGACTTAACACAGGAAAATCTTGAAGATGGTAAAAAAATGAAGTCAACATCAAACTCAGATCCTAAATTCCTCACGCTCGATACTCTACCTGAAAAACTGTTAGAATTTAAAAGCAAAAATAAAGAGACAATTGTATGTTCTGCTCTGTCGCCAAATGGCCGCTGGTTGTGCTATTCAACGCAAAAGGAAATTCGCTTATTTCAATTTATACCAGGTAAATGGAAAGATGGCAAACAGACAGAGGCAACACAATTAATAAGAGTTAAAGATTTGCCCGAACAATTTGTGCCTGCATCCCATGTCACATTTATAGCAGATTCGATGCGTTTAATAATGGTGAATCGTGAAACAAAACAGATTTTAATATTTTCCATACTAACAACCACAGATGAAATTGTAAATTTGAGCTCCTCGCCACCATTGGATTTTTTAGAGTGCATCGAGACCAGTAAACATATAAAGGATAGCATTAAATTGTTTTGCGTTTCGTTATGTGGTTCGTATATCGTGGCCGCAAGTGCTGATCGCACTATTGCTGTGTGGTCTGTGTACCAGGGGAAACACTTTAAACATCTTATTAACTTACCTCGTTATTCAGCTGCTACCACTGCCCTGGCTCTACATGCAGAACAACCTCGCGTTGTGGCAGCCTTTGCGGATGGTAAAATTTTCGAATACGACATGGAAGAAATGTGTTTCACATGCTCCGATATTGATCGTTTCGTTCCGAATTCGGAGTACTTTTCTATTACCAATATAGTTTTAGATCCACGCAATCCAAATATTTTTGTCATGCAAAACGATTCAAAAATGTTTGTGTTGGAGAAGTGCAAGCAGCAAGAAAAGTTAGAGGAGGCCCTAATGCAAAATTCAAATAGTAAATCGTTGAAAAAATTAAAAATGGA
Source organism: Phania funesta (assembly GCA_963932375.1). Classification (NCBI taxonomy): domain Eukaryota; kingdom Metazoa; phylum Arthropoda; class Insecta; order Diptera; family Tachinidae; genus Phania; species Phania funesta. Next base: position 75,198,247 of record OZ010656.1, read on the forward strand.
AAAAGCTGACGAAATACACGTGGATGGTTTAAGATTAAAAATGGAAAAGTCATTTGAGGTAAGTATACATATGTACATACTATACATATGAACATATCGAGCAACTCCTAACCGCTAAAATAACGTAACCCAAAAACAAATTTTACAGAACAGAACAGGCAGGCTCTATTTTACTTTTACCCTCATTTGCTTAGAATTTTAAATGAAAATTTAAATGCAGCCTATTAGTGATATTATGCAAGTTATAGATAGACTTGACGTTAATTCTCCGGATAGACATTTTTTTATCGGTTACGTCAAACTTGTCGTCTATATTTCTAACAGTTTACACTGAAATGTGATCGCGAAAATAATGTAACCCGTAGAAAACAAATTTTGCCATTATCCTCTACAATTAACTCATTTAATTATAGTGTATTCACACATGCACCTTAATTGAGGAATTATAAGATTTACGCAATTAAGGCATTAATTGAGCCTTGATTTGATATTCGGACAGGGTGATTTGATGTAGGTTTGGTTGAAGAAGTTTGGTTTTGAGAACGAAAAATGACACTGAAGATGGCACATAGCCGAAACCGGTTTGTCCCCAAACCAAACTTGACAAGGGATGACGAAATTCGTTCCAAGAATCTACATTAAATCACACTGTCGGAATATCAAATCCAGAATTAATATCGAAAATTATGTCAGTTACGCTTTTTTTTTTGGCGATTAGTGCTCGATTTATTCCTATACACATACATATTTCTATTCTAAAGGAAATCTTTAGCTTGTTTGCAATTTAAATTTCGTTTATAATAGATTTCGTATTTTTTTCTTTCAGCATTTAATCAGTTTGAACTGGCTAAGTCCCAATGAACTGGTGGCGGTCAGTGTAAATCCTTTAACATTATTGGATAAGTTACCAAATCCCTTCAGGCAAAAACTTTTTAGATCCACGTAATCGTAAAGTATAAGCAATAAATATAAGAAACGAATAATATTAAAATAGAAAAAATATGTTTATATTTTTTACTTCTCGCTATTCACAAAAAAAACATTCATATTTAAATCGCCCATGTGTACGACTATTAGGTTTTGATTTAATTCACTTTTTTTTTTTAATTCTTGCAAATGAATGTGTTTTATTTTATTTTTTCTATCTAAAAATAAAACCTGACAACACATTCGTCAAGAAACTAGAACGTTTCGTCGCATCAACGTGGTTGGGCGGTCGGGGGGTAAAATTGCTACAAAGAATTCTAATTCACATTTGTTTGTTTCTCGAATGCGTACTAAGTAAATTGTAGTCTTTAATTTTATTGCATTTAAACAGCGTCAAGCTGTCTACTCCCATGATGAAAAACTAAAAATAATATATATATGTAAATGTACTGAGCACACATGTACATACAAACATATTATATTTCGATTTGTATATTTTTAACGCATTTGGGCTGCTATTTTGTGTTCGTTTTTTTGTTTGTTTGTTTTTATTTTCGCAAATAGAAAAATTGAAAAGATTTTTAAATTAAATTGCAAGACTAGACAAAGGATATGTATGTATGTATGTATGTATGTATGTATGTATGTATGTATGTATGTGAAAACAATTTGTGTGCGTGTTAATAAATTTGCACTTTTAACAAATTTGTAGATATTAGAACAAATTTTATTAGAAACTCAAAACAGTTTCCATGGCAATGAAATGTTTAATAACGGTTTGCTTTGGCAAGCAAAATAATCATATTGTTCATGCTTTTCCCAACACTTGTTTACGAATAAAAGTTAGCCGGCCGTAAACGGGGGCAGATTTTTGGAAAGCAGTCTTTAGAACACTTTCGAAAATTGCGCATTTTACAAATTAATTATGTTCAGCGACGATGCCGATCTAGCTTACAAGATTACAAGACTAGCCAAGGTATACTACACAATGTGCATGGCCAATGATACGGGGAATAGTTAGATGAGGTGAAGAATTGATGGCAAGAATAATCGACAAACGATTAATAATCGGAAACCAGAAATTCAGATCAGAACTAAAAATGGCACGGAAGATGGGCACATAACCGAAACTGATTTGTCTCCAAACCAAACTTGACAGGGGATGAAGGAAATTCGTTTCAAAAATCTACATCAAATCACCATGTGGGAATATAAAATCAAGAGTCGATTTAACTGCATCGAAAATTTCCCTTTAGAGTTAATTTAAAATAATCGAAAAAAAATACATAAAAAGGCTAGAAATATGACGTTATATGCTTTCATGTCTGGTGGCAAATCAAATAAAAACAGACATTTTGCGCCAATTTGAAAGCCAGCTTTGGGCTATGGAACAAATAGTTTTACTGGCAGCCTCAGTAGATCCCAGATTTACAATAAAACCCATTCCTAAAATCCATTAGTGCTATCTGCAATTATGAAAGGCCTCCAAAGCGAAATGGTTGAAAATGCTCATTCAGACGACAGTATTGAAAGCAACACCTCTTCTATTGATGTTGAATTCGGATTATGGTATCACCATAAGAAAAGACAATGCTGCTACATATGCTGAAGAGTAGCCTTCCTTCTCAACGCCAGTTCTCGAATAAAAACGAGATGTGCTTAATGCATGAGATGAAATGGCAACAGTGTACCCTAAGCTATACACACTTGTCCAAAAATATTACTTTCTGATTGGAACTGTTGTACAATAAGAGCGATATTTTTTCTAAAGCAGACGCAAACGACTTTCGAAATTATTATTTTTAAATTCTTTTTTAAACAAATCAATTTCAAAAACCTCTCAACCTCTGAACCAAACAAAGAATGTTAAGAAACTTATTTATGTTTTTTAGCGATACCGTAAATAATTTTTAACCTCAGCTGAATTAATCGATTATTGTTTTTCGATTAGTTGATTGCAACTAAATTTCTTGGTGGCATTAATCATATGATTAAATAATCGATTAACAATCGATTAAGATGATTAAATCAATAGACCTACAACGAGATGAGTTTGGCAACAACAAAAGCAGAAATATATTTTAGACTTTGACCAATTTTAAAATAATTTAAAATGAGTTGAGATAAAATTAGCAAGAAATAATTTTTGAATTAAATTTTCGGTTGTTTCTTTTCTAAAAGCTAAAAACTAGACGTATTGTCTCTCGCCCGCCATTCGCCTAATAATTTTATAAACGATTTAACCGTGGCAAAGCACCTCTGAGTTGAAAATTATTATTATTGTTCACTCTTCAAGGACATTGCGTCTCACTCTCGCATGTGTGGATGGTTCGACCTCGAATAGCTGTATCGAGTTATCGTTTTTATGTGTTTTTGTCCCTGTGACTAAATGCGTTATTTTTATGTTAAGAAACATTACATCGGATTGGGTTGAAAATATTTATATTCCTCCAATACCGTTGCAGAGTAAACAAACAAAACGATCTACAACGGACAGAGCTTGGAAACAGGCCGTAGGCAATTAATTAAAGCTTTGCCTGAAAAATCCGATTGCAGGGATAAGTATTGCTTATTACAGCTGATAGGTAAGTCTTGATTATTTTCATAACATGAGGTCGAGCGATGTAATGCTGAAAACCCACTTAATTGTTGTGTCGCTTAAAGTTCAATACCCGTCTCATTCGCAGTAAAATCATGCCTTTCGCTGCGATGACTCATTTGGCCAAATTTTGAATGCCAACGCATAATTTGTTTTCAATGCCTTCCAGTATTGTACTCTGACACATCCCAACATTTAAAGGAGGTAGTTACTTCATGTTAGGTGTTGGAACAACACTGATGGTCAAAATAGCGTTTCTGACAATTTTAGTACTGAAGGAATCACTTTAACTTTATAGCGTATTCTTTTCTGATCAAAATGTTGCATTTATTATATATATTTTTCTGTTCTTTTCTCAAAATAATGTGGGTGTTGCACAAATATTTTACATGCTTCAAAAATATATTTAACGCTTGGGTGTGCAACACTGCCTTAACAGCTGGGGCTTAACTTCTTCACATCTAAGAGTTTTTGTAATGGTTGGTTGTTGATGAAACTACAAATATTTAGTTCTATTGTGATCATGAAAAATGTACCACTTTGTAGAAATGTGGGTCACATTTACAAAGTGTTACTCAATTACATGTAGCATTTTTATTCAGAAAAGAAAACGCCATTAATTTCTCCATCACATACAAATATAAAAGACTTTTTGGTCAAGCCGAACAATTGGAGAACCTGTAAAGAAGGATTTATTCATTATTAAAGTAAAGCCAAATTCTAAAACTTAGCTGCCTCCGTGTTGAATGATGAAGCAAAACAGTCTTGCAGTCGTAAGATAGAATCCATTTTATTTTAAGGGTGTTTCTTCTAACGATAGAGATAGTAGTTTCCTATACATTGAAATTAACTGAGAGCACTTGTGCAGCTACTATGGTCCTCCTTTTTCCATCTCTCTCTATCTTACAGCGATTTGTGGTTGAAGTTGCAGTCGTATTCTGTTTCATCATTTACTTTTTCAACTTCCTCGCTATCACTTCAACTTAAGTAGAGAAATAGAGCCAGTTCCATATTTCCGTTTAGTAAATAAAATTCAATTATTTTTAAACTATCTATTGCACAACTGTTGTAAAATAAATATGTATGTGTACTGCCTAAAGTATTGTCGATTCTTGCAAATTCACAAAAATTGCGATCCTTTTGCAGTCGTACCATTGTCACTTAGTTCATATGATTGACGTATCACGTATGTAATTATGTTTCGTACGATTGTCGATAATTTTAAAGATGCTGTGATACGAGCTCATAGCATCTTAGGTTTAGTTCAGAACGGAATGTACGCGGGCGGATTGATATTGAAGCTACTAAGCGCTAGATGGCAGCACAAACACAAATTTTTTTTGAAGTTGCAATCTGTCAAACGTCAGCTGTTAAAATTTCACCCAAATTCATCGATTAGTTTATTTGTTGTAGTGGTTTGAATTAATCAACTTTTGTGTTTCTTGAAAAATGGAAAAAAGTGAATTTCGTGCAGTGATTAAACACCATTATTTGAAAGGGAAAACGGCGAAAGAGACAAAAGAAAAGCTCAATAAATGACTGCTCCGTCAGATTACATGGTAAAATATTGGACTGCTGAATTTAAACGCGGCCGAACAAGCACTGCAACAATACCATCAACAGGAAGGCCAAGAAAATCCTCGATATCGTTATGAATGATCGCCGAATCAAGTTACGTGAGATTGTTGAAATGGTAAACATATCATATGAACGTGTGTTCAATATTTTGCATGAACATCTGCATATGTAAAAGCTATCAGCAAGATGGGTGCAGCGTTGCTCAGTGTGGAACAAAAAACGAGATCGACAGACCACTTCACAGCGGTGTTTGGACATGATAAAATGTAATCCTGTTGATTTTTGGCGTCGATTAATAACTGTTGATGAATCGTGGGTCCACCACTACACACCCCTGAAACCAAAAATCAATCGAAACAATGGGTGGAAGCTGGTGGAAGTGCTCCGAAGAAGGCGGAGACAGTGAAATCGGCTGGCAAGGTTATGGCCACTGTATTTTGGAATGCACACGGAATATTGCTCATCGATTATCTCGAGAAAGGATCCACAATCACAGGAAATTATTATCGTGCATTATTGGATCAATTGATTGATGCAATCAGGAAAAAACGACCATATTTAAAGAAGAAAAAAGTGATCTTTCTTCAAGACAACGCACCGGTTCACACAGCATTAGATACGATGCTAAAATTACGTGAAATACACTACGAATTGGTTGATCATCCACCTTATAGTCCAGATTTAGCTTCTAGTGACTTTTTCCTGTTTCCAAACTTGAAAAAATGGCTTGCAGGAAAAAGATTCATCTCAAACGAAGAAGTAATTACCGAAACTAAGGCGTATTTTAAGGGGTACCCAAAACCGTATTATTCAGATGGTATAAAAAAGTCGTGAATATCGTTTTACTAAGTGTATTGAGCTAAAAGGAGACTATGTTCAGAAATAAATGGTTTTTGAAAAGAAAAATATTTTTTTCCTGCTTAGGTAGCTTCAATATCAATCCGCCCTCGTAAGTTAGCGGCATGTGTCGAATAACCTAAAATAAATTAAAGAGTGGATAATCGGCCGAGTTCCACGAGAACTTATTGAAGATGTATCTAAATATGAGCAAGGTGAAAGTCTCTATCGGACCTGTAATTATCGGCCAATAAAGAGTCGATAATCGGCTCGGTTTCACGGGGACATATGAAAGGTGCCCAAAAATGCAGCGAAAAGCAAGGCCACAATTAATTCTCAATCGGGTCTCTGTTTGAAATTAAAATTTTCGATCTTTTTTCAATTATGTTTTTAACGGTTGTGAACGTAAAAGTGTAAGCTTTTTTCTTAACGGACAAAAAGTTTCAATAATTCTTGAACACTTTTTATTCCACCTGCTTTGTTAACAAAAATTTTGTAATTCCTGCTCAGTTTTGACTTCACCTGCCGCATTGCTTTAAATTCCTATTTCATCATTTGTATAAATTCGAATGTTTTTCATTTAAATTGTAACTCCTACGTACGTATGGTATGCACGTATAATGAACAACAGTTAATATCAGCAAAACATAAAGAGGTTGCACATAAACATTTTGCACCACCCAACATTGATTACAACAAATCACTGTCTGGACAGTGAAAAATATGTTTTATGAGTTCTCTTTTTTTGTTTACTTTTCTTGTTGTACTTTGTTAGAGTTTATTGTTGCTTAAGCTCAACAACAATTGTCTATTTCCGTTTTTAGTTTTTTATTTAAACACAAGAAAAAACAAACACCCAAATGCGAATGCAAATATGCCATTCAAATTTAGCCACACAGTTTTTTTGTGTAAAAAACAAAAAGAGGAATCATGAAATATAGAAAGAAAGCAACAAAAGAAAAATATGCAAATTTTTGCCCAAACGTAGTCGGCAAGTTAACATTTATGCTCATCCCTTGCAACATCAACAATCCCTCTATCCACTCTACTTTGTTTTATGTTTTATTTTGAAACACCTACAGAAAGTAGTAATGCCTGCAAGGATTTTTAATGCTACTGCAAAATTTTATGCTTCACAAAGAGAAACAAAAAGAAAAACATAGACTCACACAATACAGTCAACCACACAGCCAACAAATACAAGTAACCATAAAAAATTAAAATAAAAAACGTCTAAAGTCATCCCATAACAGCATACAGTTGGTGAAATTTGTTTAGAGGCATTTATAAATTAAATCAAAGGGTTGAAAGTGAGGTGCACTAAATAAATCGACAGATTTAATTGAGATAAATCGTCTATTAGATATGTTCTGGAACTCACTTTTTGTCACAGTGGTTTGAAATCCCAAAAAAGTGTTCTGTGCACAAAAACTTGTGATTTTAAATCGGTCATAAATTGGTGGAATAAGTACCATGGTAGTGATTTTTGTAGGAAAATAAGTTATTTCATATAAAAAAGTATAGTAAATAAATGAACAAGTGACGCGATGCTAGAAGCGATTCAGTGCTGAAGACCACTGTTTGTGTTTTGTAATTCGATTCGGTCCAAAAGATGTCGGAGTGAGAACATTTCTTAAAGTTACAATGTAAGTAACAAAGTGGTTTGCGGAATAGCTTGCAGCATTCAGCTCTTTGATAACAGCGCTTACTTCGACATCAGGAGGGTTATCGTGTACTGGATGGAAAGAATTTACGAGTTTGTTGCGAAAGAGTGGAGCTTTTTCATACTCTATCGAAAAATAAAAAAATCCTCTCGAAAGTGCAATTATGTATTACGAAGGCAAGCCTCAGCCAAGCCACATTCAACCAGATGACTGGTATCGGAAGATATCATCAATACAGGTACCATTTATTTCAAGATAAAAGTGTATCGTCCTTACGGTCTAGGCACTAAGCAAATGTGGATTATTTTAAGGAATATATGATGTTATGAGGATAAAGGTGGGGTGGGTGATATTGATCCTGATCATATTAAACGCTTCTTTGTCTCAAATTAGACGAGTGAGCAGCTAGTAGTGTCTCTGATTAATTTAAAGTTTACGGAAACTAATTATTATTCTATTGAACCTATATATAAGAGGGGTTTTGAACACAGCGAGTCATGATGGCTGGATAATTTTTTCCCCATATAAGTGCTCCGTTGACGCATATCATTAATACCATATTTCTAATATCAAAGTGTACTTCAATTTGAAAGATTACAAATGTTGTCCCAATAAAGAAGAGGGGAAATTAGATTTGTTTAATAACTTAAGGCCGAACAGAGGACCAAGGCTGCAAGCCTCGCACATTGATGTACTCTGTGGCGTTCCCTTCTCGGCCTGTAGGAAGCTAATTCACAATGAGATATATGATATGATTAAGGCTAGTTTCAACCTTAAATATGGTTGGAACTAGATGTACTACAGCTAGTACAGGTACTACAGGTCGTACCGACTCAATGTAGTGTGTTGCTGCCCTGGGATTTGTCGAAGACGTTCGGAATAATTTTATTTATATATGTATATTTGATAATATGGTCTCTAAAATGTATGCTAATGCAGACGACATTCAAATATTATTTTAATTGGTATATTTAGATATTGTAAAAACAACCCTAACCTTTACTTTTGACTCTAGTTATTTCAGACTGTCGCCTGGTAACTGACGACACTCCTCAACACGTAGCCTTTTTTAATTGCTAGCATTTGTCTAAGGCTTAGCTCCCCCATGTTATTCACATTTAACATATGCCTGTCCGTGGTCATAAGCCTTATGCTAGTCAGTGCTGGGCATTCACAAACAATGTGTGCCACCGTCTCAGCCTCTTCCCGGCACAGTCTGACCAGATGATACTTAAAATGTCCATAACCTGTCACTAACGCAGAGATCCAGTTTAAGGTAGCTCTTTTATATTTGTTTGTAAATATAACCCTACAATCGCTTTGCACGAGTTACACAGTGCGCTTTAACTTTGGATTCGGAAATTACTGTCGCCTTGAGGTCACCCTTAATCATATATGCAACAGTATAAATTAAACTTGTATCTGAAATATGTTGTAGTAGCAGTTCTTATTGTTGTTGCTGTTGTTGCTGTTGTTGTTTTTGTTATTGTTGTCAGCATTGTTGCAACATAAAATTCATACATACAACATGCATACAGTTAACTCCAAACATGTACTCGCATTCATTTAACCATTCATACTCTGGCGTACACACGGCAAGGCGGACGCACGGTCGGACGGACAGACAAACATACTTCTACTTTCGACATTTGTTTTTCGTGGTATGCACTTGTCTAGACTTTGGCTAGACAGTGTTAAACCAAATATCAGACTACTTCTCGACGAGAACGAGTGCGACGACGAGTATGCTTAATTTAAACTCATACAGACAACAATAGATGGCAGTTGTTGTTGTTGTTTGCTTTGTTTGTTTCTGTCTTGCTGAAGTTGTTATGGGATTTGATTTTGCAGTTAGTGTTGCAATTATGTATTAAGTTTCTTTGTGTGTTGTGTTGGAGCTTCCTTCTTCCAAGAACGTCTTTTCAGAAATTATTTTACGAAATATTCTATTAAACATGAAGATTTTTCTAAAAACAACTTTTGTAGGAAATTCGCTAAGTCAAATGTCGTAGATTGAACTAATGACTACTTGTGATTTGCAAGTGTGAGTCGAGATCATTTATCACGTTGATTAGTTGCTATTTCATTTATAGTTACAAATGTGGAGAGAAACACAAGTAGTTAAACAAATTTTAGTTTCTGAAAAAAAAAAGAAATTTCTTTTACAATTGAAAAAGTATTTAGTCAAGTAATTTGCATCTTAAACTATTCTTCTTTCTTTCACGTACGAAATAAATGCAATATGATTGAGTTTAATTCCGGTTCTTACCACCGAGTGAACTTCATGCGTCCGAATCATTACTTGCGGAGTTCCATAACAGTGATGTTTTGCATTGCAAAGTCGCTTGGTCCCCTTGGTTTGGGTTTGAGTCACAGTCATCGAGTTACTTTCTCGAAAAGGCCTCACTAACAACCCGTCCGGCACTTGTCGCCTCGGCAAGATCCCTTTCTTCTAGTTTCATGCTCTAGAGAAGCCTCCGGTATCGGTTCCCTCATATCCTTCGGATAGCAAAACATCAAGTGGGAGGGTTCACTAAAAAGGCCTGTACGTATATACGAGTACATTAAGTCGGAACTTTTATTTATTAAATATTGTTCTTATCCCACAAGTTTATCTTTGCAGAGCATTGCCGATGCTTGAAAATCACCCGACAATTTTTCATTCTTATTGTTTTTATCACATGGGATAATTATATAAAGGCTGTCTAGGGCAACATGAAAGTATCGAAGACTTTTTAACTATTCTGTAGCTGTATCTCACCGATGGAGCGTTGGGCCTTTATTCTTGTGCTCAGAAATTTGTTCTAATTTATTCAAGGACTCGAGAATTTCATAAGGACCTCAAAGAAAGATATCGCACAGCAACAGTTGACATCAGAATTTCGTAAAAAAAACTTGGTCTGGAAATCGATTGTTTGATGCGTGGTGATGTCATGTTACTGAAACTACTCTGCGTTTCGGTCCATGCCGTACAGTCGAGGTCAAAAAAGTTCCGTTATCATGTTCACAGTCACAATGCGCGGAACAGACAGTTGAAATCTTCTGTGCTCCTAATTCGTTTGCTCAGAAAGACTTCAGATGGAAATGAGCTTCATCGATGACGATGATTTTTTTCTCGATTACCGCTTGAATGAATTACCTGCGCTTTGCATGGTTTGAGCTTCTGATTAAGCTAAATCTTGTACGGTTGAAGAGATGGAAGTCTTTTGTCAAAATTCGCTGCATAGTCCTTCATGAAATTTGATGTTGTTGGAGACTATACCGAATTGATGTATTCGAGTTTTTGGCAGCACTATCGTTTACACCAACAACGTTTTGAATAGGCCGACCGGTACGTAGATGCCGCTTAGGTGGCCTTCTATCCATAATCCAACCAGTTTGTTAAAATTTCTTGACCACTCTTTGAGTTGTTGACATATACCTACTTTCCCAGGCGAGGTTTCCGCGAAGTTTGCGCACAATCTCCGCGTAATGAATTTTCATAATGATAACTCGGTTTAATTTTGTGTAGCGCTCTATATTTAATAATCGGAACAATCCTAGGTAACAGGTGTTAAATATCAGAGTTGCCAGTTGCACGTAAAGATGTAAATACTGCATTCTCATTGAGACAACCGAAATATCAAAATATGCCTTATTTCCAACATAAGTTGATGTAGGACTTTACTGTGCGGATTGCGTTGCCTGGTCTCTTTTTTGCCTCCTAAGAAGTCGCTGAAATTCCCTTAAAGGATGACATTGGACGTTGTAGATGAGCCTACGTGGCTTAGAACATTTTGAAGGCCTTCTAAAAGAAACCGGAATGATATGGGAAGCAGAACTTGACAAAGCATTAAATTTTTTCCCTAGGGTAAAAAGTACCAACACAATGCGTGTTTTTTTGTGTATTCGATAATGAAAATACAGGTTGAAAGCTGTTGTTCTGCATATGTTGCAGCGCTTCTATCCTTATTCCCTAATATCCTGTCGTTAAAATGTGAATCCCAAAGTAGTATCGTGGGATTTTTGTAACAGAATAGATTTAATTCAAACAGACTTAAAGTACAGCTCCTTATGTTAGTAAACACTACTTTCTGCTCAAGATAATACATATGTCCTATTTGAATATATTTTCTTTATAATCCTTTCCTGTTGCGATGCATTTCTTATTGCACATCTCACACAGCATCAGTCTTCGTTCCTTGTTGTTGCATAAACACATGTGCAATTGTGCACAGCGTACATAATGAAGATAAATCTTAACTTCACATTCATTTATCCTTGAAAGTTGTTTACAAAATGCATCCATTCATTGCACTTTATGTGCACAACAATGCACACACTAATGCGTCCATAAAATAAAATGCACTTTTTTATTAACCCCCATCATCGTCGTCATTATTACGGGTACCATGCCTGCACCAGAGCGTCGAGTCGGGTCTATTGAACTTTATTTCATGTATTTCAAGGATTTTTGAAAGACGTTCAGTCAGTTCTCTTGTTCTACTGCTGCAATTTCCAAGACAATATTGCATGTAGTTCTGCTGCAGTTGTGTCAGTGCGTTTATTTTCAATATTTCTTTTTAAGGATATGTTTAAAAACAATCTATGAAATTTGAGACGTGCATAACAACAGCAAGAGCAGCAATTTGGAGCGTATTAAATTGTTAACAAAATTTCAAGTAAATTGTATTTCTAAAAGGGTCGTTTGCCGTTCGTTCATTTGCTTTTGGCATTTTTTATACGTCTAATGTCAAGTGCGAGGGCAAACTAAAAAGTGGCTGAGAGTGCAACTTCAACCATTAATAATCCTAATACGTACCACCTTTAACCTTTTGCAGTTTAGGAGTTTTTGCGCCGATTAAATCTCGCGAAACCATAACACAAATTGTCTTTTCCGCCAAATCGGTAATTACAAATTTGAGATCAGAATACGCGAATAAGCAGACCGTTAACTTCATTGGTCCCTTTTCGTCTTCCTTCTTTCCTCTAATTGATTTCAGGCAACCGATTTGTAATTCACTACTCATCCCACTCCCATGCTACCACTACTCTTTACTGTAGTGATTTCAGACTGTCAGCTGGTGAGAGGCGGAGACTTTTCTAATTGCTAGCATTTGTGTAAGGCTTAGGTCCACCATGGTATTCACATTTAACCAGTATCTCTCCGTGGTCCAAAGCTTTATACTATCCTCTCCACATCTTGCGAGGCTTCATTGTCCATCCCTATCGGAATCTAACGGCCGAAAGCCTTAGAAGTACCTTTAACGATTGACCCGTCCACCCCTCGCGAGGAATTCTTGTCCATCTCTTCGGGATTTCTTCCTTGAACAATTGAAACCGGACTTTCTTCAGAGTTTATTTAGTCCGATTCCTTGTTGTTACCGGGTGCCAGCACGAGGAGCTATAAGTCAGATCTTTTATCAGTGCACTCAATTACGTCAAGCTATATCATTGTGCCTGCCAGCTGACGGCCAAGAATACGGGTTACTTTGTATTTGAATATTTTTAAGGAGTTTCCATCAAATTATATTTCTATTTAGAAAATGCACTCAAGGTTAGGAATTATGCAATGGCAGCTTTTCTAGACATAGGAGAGGCATTTAATAATGTCGAACAGGCTTCTCTTGGACTTTAGAGTTAGTCGATATTGACCGACTTGAAACAAACCTTTTGTAACTACTTATACGCAGGATAAGTATATCCAATATGGTTACGACCAGGTTGGCCAGTAGAGGTACATCAAAAGGCAGGCTAATATTTCCCATCCTATGGAACATTTTATAGTAATGTGCTTTTAATGTGTAACTTATGCAGATGACATGGTAGTGTTAAGGTCCCTACAGGAGTACGATCTCTGAGATATTCTCAGGATACTTTGCGATCGGAATACCTCAAATTTCATCCAAAACGAAAGTTGTATTACTTACATACATGTAGGTACAAGATCCCAAACTTTAGGATACCGACAATGACTAGGATTGAATTAAACCTCTCTGGTAGCGCGAACTACTTAAGCATGGTTCTGGATGGTAAACTATCTTAGAAACCCATTATAGAGGCCAAAGCGACTAAGGCGAGGTCAGTTAGCTACATATATATGTAAGAAGGCTACAGGAACGTCAGGGGCATTAACCCCTATAACGTGGATTAAATCGGCCTTATTTCTCGATTTTGGAAAACTTAGGATATTTGAAGGGACGGAACCCCATTCTAACCACCTGAAAATATATACAGATAATTCCAAATGGGACAATGGAGTAAGAGGAGGCGTCTACTTAGAGGTTAACAAGTCCTTCAGAATTCCCAATGAATGCACTATAAGCTGTTAAAGGCGACAAACTGGCTACGGAATATTTAATTGAAATATTCGCATCTTCACTAAAAGTCGCATCGCATCTGAACTGGACCCAGAATTCGAGAATACTCCTAAAATGGGTGCGTAGACATGGAACCAATATGAGCAACTGCATAGCCGATCAGCAAGGGTTAAGAGCATACATAATGACTAGCCCTGCGGCATTGCCCTCTCAGCCTGCAAAAGGCAAATTGATAGTGATTTTCACGATAAAGCTTAGACTGAATGGTGCGAAAAATCCTGATCTGGTCAGAGTAGACTTGTTTCTAACCAAAATTTGCGAAAATTTCGAAACATGAAATTGAAGGATATAGGTAGAAATCACGCCAAAAAATGGAGGAAGAACATAAAGTATTTCCTCTTATATGCCTCTATCTTGCCTTAGGGTACACAAGGCCAGAATCACCTCGATAGGAGGTCGTTCGTGAACCTTTCCGAACTATCGCGGATGGGATCACAGGATCCCTTTCTACTCGTTCATCATAAGCGGCGACCAACTTGGTAATGACTCCACATCGGCACAGCTATAGTGTATCTGTACCTTCCTTCTAGTCGTCTCTAATCTGTCTAGTCTTCCTCATTTTCAAACTTTTCACTTTCTCTTTCTCCTTTCCCTCTTCCCGTAGGTAACAGAACAGCACCGGTTTCGCGGACAGCACCCGGGCAAACTGTGAGCCTGCTTCTGCCCCTGGTTTTTGTTTTAAACCCATATTTATAGGATTTTAAAATCTTATTGCTTGTTATGAGACATATCCCTTGTTCTCACCTATCTCATATTGTCGAAAAGTACAAAAGCATGTTTTTATATTTTCGGTTTGCAGTTCTTAATCGGGGCTAGAGTAAGGGATGCATACTATGGCTAAGTTTATTATTTCAATCTTTGTTATTGAAAAAAACTTTTCCGCCTAACCTCGGATCATACAAGCACGTATTACGATTATGAACGCATTGGAACATGGGAAACATACATACGAGTATACTGCTTGGTCTAAGTTAAGTATTTTCTTTTTTATACTTCAACAGGTAATTTCTATTTTTATATTTTCTATAAATCTAGCTACAGTTCGCTATGGTACGGGGTAAAATAAAGTGTGTTCATTGAATTAAGTCTTGTGTCATTGTAAAAGGACAAATAAAATATTATATTTGCGGTCATATAAGAAGGTAGTGAAACGCGTTTTATGAGTGTATAAATTATGGATGTTAACTACTCGACAGCTTAACTTTTAAAAAATTATTGATTTAATTCAATAATTGTCTTCTACAGGGTGGCCCAAATGAGACCTAGTGATGTTAAATACGTATAACTCTTGTAATAACGGCTTTTTTAAATGATTTATTTTTATATGTTAAATACATTTTATGGAAATTTAACGTGACTATATGTGAAATATGACAACAGGCAACCACCATTTTGCTCGATATAGGCATTGGCTCTTTTTAGCGCATTTTGCATTACACGGCGTAATGTTTCTGGTTGCAGGCGCCGTATTTCGTCTCGAATATTCTGCTTGAGCTCTCCAAGTGTCTGTGGTTTGTTAACATACACTTTGTCTTTTAAATAACCCCATAAAAAAAATCGGGCGCAGTTAAATCTGGTGAACGAGAAGGCCAAGGGGAATCCGAATTTTTTGAAATTATGCGTTCACCAAAAATTTCACGCAGCATGTCCATAGTTTGCCTAGCAGTATGCGTAGTGGCTCCATCTTGTTGAAACCACAAATTAGGATGTTGCTCCACCATTGGCCGCAAAAAGTTGTCGATCATTGTTCTGTAAGCAGCACCGGAGACCGTTTCTGGCGTTTCATCCTCATTCTCAAAGAAATATGGGCCGATGATTTTTGTGGCCATAACACCGCACCAAACAGAGCATCTGATTGGGTGTGACTGATGCTGATGTATTGCCCTTGGATTTTCGGTGCCCCACAACCTACAGTTTTGTTTATTGACATAACCACTTAAATGGAAATGCGCTTCATCCGTCATCAAAAGATAATTTAAAAAATCATTTTGTGTGGCTAATTGTGTAAATCGAATAGCGTATTGTAGTCGTTGTTGGGGGTCTTGCGGTAGAATCTGTTGCACAATTTGAACTTTATATGGATACATCTTAAGATCCAACTTTAAAATTCTCTGTAATGTTGTTCTGGGTATACCCAATTGGCCGGAACGGCGACGAGTTGAGACAGATGGATCATTTGCAACACTCTGCTGCACAGCTTCCATGTTGTCTTCAGTACGAATATTTCGATGAGCACCTCTTCCTGGACGGTCGGAAACTGAACCCAGTTTCTCAAAACGGCGAACTGAACTTGTAATCCTGGAAGATGTGGGCGCTGCTCTTACGTTAAAAAAACTGTCAGAACAATTGATCATAGAGAAGAATAGTAAAAATCGATCATTTTAATGCGTTGTTGTGGACTGTACGTATTCATTTTCAATTTCCAAGAGTTCAGTTATAATCTGCAAAAAGAAAAAATAAATTATGTTAAAAAATAAAAAAGTTATTTGTGTTTCACATCACTAGGTCTCATTTGGGCCACCCTGTATTTTCAAATGTTTAAGGCTATAAATGCTAGATTTTAAGGTCTCTACTAAAAGGCTTTTTCAGTTAAATATTTATTTTTAATTTGAAATATTAAAGAAAATTGACTTTTGAAAAGACTCTGCTTAAAATAATCACACACCAGAAAATTAAACACCAAATGCTAAAAAATATAGTACTAAGATTTCTCTTCTCCTCTTTTCTCTTTTCTCTTTTCTCTTTTCTTCTCTTCTCTTAATCTTCTCCTTTAATTTTTGCATAATATGTATATCGTTTTGTTGCACCTTGGTACAATAGTGAATGACAATGAAAACTTCTACCCTTTTGGTGTTGGGTTCTACTACTAGATGCTACTACAGATTTCTAATATGCACAAGTGAATATCATATTTCATTACAGGGAGGCGAACCGTTTTGACACCTTAGACCTCAGGAACCTTCTCACAGTGGGATTCTAGGTTCAAATACGCAAAAGGTCATAGCAGACCGCAGCGCATATATTGTTTTATTCCGTGGCTTTGAAGTTGCGGAGTTGTCTTAACTTCTTTCTCCCCCGCTTAGTTAATGCTTTGTATTGACTCTCCGTTGCAGGAACTGAGGTCTCTTCCTCTGGTTATTAAGATTTGCCAATTCTGTTAGTATTCATCCTCGATTCCTCTAAAGTTACCTCAGTAATAATTCTCTCCAGCCTTTACTTTTGGATCTCTCCAGTGTAGTAAAGAAGAAATAAGGTCTAAAATACTAAAATATCAGTACGATTGCTACCCAGAATTCACATACTATCAACCAAGCGATAAAGGTCTAGGTACCGTGTCACTAGGGAGTGGTCGGAAACGAACGATCTAAAAGGTTGGGCAAAAAGGTCCTTACAGTACTGTGGAATTATAACATGGTGCGGAAAATAACAAAGATCCTATGAAAAGAACCAAATGGCAAATGGCAAACAAGAAGTTTGCTGGAACTGAGCAAATATGAAATCAGTAAGATGGTGAGTGTACTGACGGACCACTTGAGTTTACATGCACATCTACACCATTCGGTATAAGCGGATAGAGGCGGGTAGAGGGCATGCAGAGAGGACTTCGAGACGATGGATCATTTCCTATGCCACTGACCAGCTTCCGCACATCAAAGGACCCGATTTTTCGTGCCCGACACTCTACTAGGAGTTTTGTTCAAGGAACAACGAGCCGCAGTACCTGTCTAAGTGTATGCTTAAGGGCAAGGAGCAAATATCCCCACCGCTCGAACTAAACTAACAACCAAGGCCCTCTTGATTACGCATTCTTTGGAGTATGATTTTTTAAACTAATACAGCAACTGACAATTATTATTTATTCCTATAGACGTTTTATTTATCCTGAGCTCTTACATTTATGTCCTTGCTAGCTGCAGGAGATTAACAAGTTCTTTTAAAACAATTTACAATTGTCATCCTTTGCCAGTCTACTGCTAATCCCTTCGCAAAGTGTCTTTTTGTGTGAAAATGTCAATTATTGTGATACTAAATAAAGAGTTTTTCACGCCCAACGTACTCCAGAGAACTATGAATAGAAATGTATTGTAATTGATTATACTGGCATGAAAAAGGTGGAAAGCAGGGCAGGAGATAACTTTGCTTTTACAAATCTGTACCAACCACAAACATGGAAACTTTGTCATTATTCGACATAGACTGACGGGAAGAACTTTACACTGATTGCCTTTTTTCTTCTTGTTGTTGTTTTTGGTTTGTAGTTTGTTTTTATTATTTTATTATTTCACACCAAGTAAAAACTTCACAACCAGACAAGTCGTTTTTTGTTGTTGTTTAGTTTCTTTGTAGGCAAAACTTTTAAAATTCTATTAGAAGAATTTTTGGGAAATTTTCGTATTAATCCAGTGATGAAATTTTGTTATTAACCCGTGTTTTAATTAACAGTATACATTTTTGGGGACTTTTCTTTTAAGAAGTTAATAACTGTCGCATATTTGATTTTATTCATAAAAACCACATCTTCACTATTGTTTCCTATCATTTGAAGAAACGCATTGTTTCTCAGTCACATTTTCAGTGCCATCGAAAAACTCAAAATCATGCTAATGATAAGAAAATAACATTTTACTTTTTACAACTCTGGTGGTGTTCTTTTTGATACTATATTTGGGTAAGGTCGCCATTCACTATCCTACACAAAGTCGTACGATTTGAATAAAAAAAAATCTGACCGCGTAGAAATTGTTGTAACAAGAAGTTTTAAAACCTTTGCAAATTGCACAGAGCTGCTGGAAAATCTATCACAAACATTCGCTTTCAATCCACACTATCCTATTTTTCGAGTACACATACGATTTTTGACAGATCTAACGTCTAATCAATATATTTTTGGCTTTCAAATGTTAATTGAATAAACTAAATTGCATATTTGTGAACACCAAAGTCTCTAAACTAATTTAAATCTTAATTGCCTTAATGCAAGATGCATCATGTCTGAAGATAGTATAAGCTTTCAGAAAATTAAAAAAATATGGTGAGAGCCCTACGACTGTCACTTTGTATCGTATTCATACAGGGTGTCCGTCGGGAAGGTATACTACTTTGTTTGTTTATAATTTTTAATTTAATGAAAGAGAATGGATCGTATATTGATAAATGTTTTATTTAATGTCGGCAATTATGTATGAAATACAATATCAGATAAATGTCCGCCTCTGTTAGCCTCACAAATGCGAGCCCTTTTGAACACATTTTTCATCACACATTTCATGCGGTATTTCATTAATTTCATCGCGAATATTTTGTTTGAGTTGCTCCAACGTTTCCAACAAAAACAAGTCCGGAGCAGCGAAATCAGGCGACCGTGGAGGCCAATCAACATCACCATTCCTTGTTGTGGAAAGAGGTCTCGCAGTAATTCCATTGTAATGCTGGCTGTATGCGATGTGACACCGTCTTGTTGAAACCACATGTTAGTCAAGCCCAAATCATGCAGTTGCGGCGTTAAAAAGTTTTCAATCATATAACGATACCGCTCCCCATTGACAGTTACCGTTACGCCGTTTTCAGTTTCAAAGAAGTAGGGTCCAATGATTCCTCCTGACCAAATTTCACACCAGACTGTCACTTTTAATGGATGCAAAGATGACTGATGAATAATTTGAGGGTTTCCTATTTTCCAGAACAGACTATTCTGTTTACTCACATATCAATTCAAATTAAAATGTGCCTCGTCACTCATTATGATTTTTTCATGAAAATCGGGGTTGTCAAGGGCGAGCTGTAGCATCCTATTGGCATATGTACGGCGGCGTAAATGGTCTTCTGGAAGAAGCTCTTGTGTCAACTGAATCTTAAATGGAAACAAATGCAAATCTTTGTGCAAAATTGTGGCCAAAGTTGTTCTTTGAAGACCAAGCTCCTGAGCACGGTTTCGAATTGAGGTTGATGAATTATTTTGGACACTTTCTTGAACAGCAGTAATATTTTCAGCCGATCTTGCAGTTCAATGTGGTCCATGCTTGGGCCTATCAGCTACAGTCCCTCTTCCTTCGAAATCATTCGCTACATGATAAATAGTGCGTCTTGTTGGCACGTTGTTTCTCCCAAAAAGTTCACGTAACTTTCTCATCGTCACAGTAATCGATGATTGATTTTGATAAAATGTTGTAACGATTAAAACACGTTGGTTTACCGAATATTTTTCCATAATAAATTTGCTACGTATCTACTTCACGACTGCCAAATATGAACTGTCAATACTAATGTTTACCAAAATGGCGGCAAAACAAAGTGGTATACCTTCCCGGCGGACATCCTGTGAAACTTGAAAGGGGTTTAAAGAAAGAACATTTTCTTCTTCATTCGTTATGCGATAAACTGGTTGTTGCAAATGACAGTGAGGCGAAGCAAGTTCTTTCAAAACCGTATAGCGCTTTTAAACGGTTAAATACCTCGTTACTCCACAAATAGCAAAAAGCTGCGTTTTAAATTAAATTTTGTTTTCAAAATTTATTTGTCAGAATTTGTGTTGAACACTTTTTTTGCATTTTTACACAGATGTTGCAAAACGTCGACGATAAAATTGAGTTTTAATTGCTAAGAAAATTAGCTCTTTGGATTAGAATGTTAACATCTCGCTTGTAAAAGCGTAATTAATTGGCGAAATTAAACTATCTGAGTACGTGGTTTCTTTACTTTCATCAGTACCAGCAGCTGAAGTGAAAACCTGAATTTAACAAAGAATCTTTTGCCAACAAAATTAAAAAAAATTGTTCTTTAAGGTGGTAGAAGGGATTTGATGCTTTAATTTCAGTAGTACCTACATTTATTATTATTTAGACTTACAACTCAATAAAGTCTAAATTCTGTGTCTATTCTGGAAATACAAACTTATTTAGTGAAGCCATGTGCACTTAAGACTGACTGGGTTTGTTATCTTCCGCTTCTTTTTTTTTTGTGTTGTCAACCACTTGGCGTAAGAAAATTTTATGTTTTCTATGAATTTTGTCTGAATGCTATGTGAGTGTGTATTTTGTTGTGGCTGAGAGTGAGTAAATCTTTCACACAAGTGCCTACAATTTGTATGTTTTTAACAGTATGAAAAAAATGCTTCGTACAAAAAAAAAATAAATTTCTTTAATGTTTTGACATAATCGCTGTGTTTTTTTAGAGTTGTAATTTTCATAAGTCATTATGATATTTTTTCTCCACTGAACTAAATTTAGGTCGTTACTTTTTTTCTATAATAGGTCGGTTTGCACGCATATCGAAAGTAACTCCTAAATAGTAAAATGTAAACCTTGGTAGTCAAGCTTATTTTCTTAATCCAGGATTTATGTCCGTTTTGGAAGTCAGTAGAACCATACTTACGTTTGAGGTTCGGAAAGAATGGCTCAATCGATCTCTTGATGTGGTGACGGGGGATCTTCTATCGACTCGTTTTTTGTAGCTTTGTGATTTTCATGTCAATATTAAATTAATTCGAATTCGAAGCCCTGTCTTGGTGCAGGTTAAGTGGTTGCTCCTAATCGCTTTTTGCTTCTTAAATGAATAAATATACGAAAAAGCACTAGCAGGGCTCTAGTGTCTTATTCAACGTCTTAACTTAATCACACACTTCAAGACTTCCAACAGCATATTTAAGCGAAAATTGTTTGGAAGCTGTTGTCAATTACTTGGGATGCACATTCCGGTATTGCCCTGGTAGATCGGTTCTTGTGGTTGAAGATATGCGGGTTGCTGTTTTACAAATTTTGCTAACAGTTTGCGGCGGTCATTTTGTTTTGGCGACGTCTGTCACTTAAGCCAAATCACAATCACAACAAGTTACAGAATTAAGCAGCACCTCCAAATGATACCATTATAAAGGCTGCGAGTGTTATGTGATCAACTCTGTGAACGATCATCCAACGCCCGGACGTCAAAAGAAAACCGCCAAGTCGGCCGCTGTCCATGCAAGTGTGCAGAAACATGAAGCAGTCGATTCTTTGCTGTTCGCAAGAATTTGGTCTTTTGCAGACTTCAAAATTCTCGTCATAACTTAGGCCGTCACCCATAGAAGATACAACTGATCTACGGGTGCAGAGTGCTTGGACGACGATATCAATTTTGGCGACGAGACAAGTTTTTTGATGAATGGCTAAATGACGTCAGTATATGGGACCCAACCAACCCATAGTGGCTACCAATGCAAATGGAAAAAATTACTGTTGTACGCATCACTTAGCACTACTCCTTCGAAGTCAACACCGCGAACTGCAATGGCTACAGATCGCTGATAACCAATTTCTGTTCGCCCAGGTGTTGACGTCGACGACATGCATACACGCGCTACATGGCTCACAGCAAATTTCACAATGGACATTCTGCATGAATAATGGTATGGCAATCTTTCGCGGAGGTAACCTAAATTAGCCACCAAGATTATGCGATTTTCTCTTAAAAACATTGTTTAAATTCAGACCAACCTATGTGGCAAAGACATTTAAAATTGCACCTCTCTGATCCATGCCACAATAAGAAACCTTGGCGAATATTTGAATGTATTCTATACATAATGACAGATATGGGTTTTTGAAACAAAAATTTGGGTATTACCCACCTTAATTGGAAACCTCCAGATATGTTAAGTTTGGTTTGGCAACATACCGGTTTCGGCTATGTGCCATCTTCAGTGTCATTTTTCTACATAAAATCTTCCTGTCGGAATACTAAAACAAGAAGCAATGAATATCTGTTCGAATTATCTTTTCTCACACTGTCTAAAGCTGTGTATTATATAAAGTGCTGGCAGCATGAGTGTGCAATATTGTTGCCATTATACTTAGTCGCCGGATTTTTTTTTAAACATTTTTTTCTATTGTTTTTTCTTGCTGCTACTCGTATTATGTTCTATTGTGTGGTTTCAAGTTAAACTTCCTGATACAGTTTTATTTCTCTATTTGACGGCTTTTGTTCTTATAAATTTAAGAATGTTGCCGAATAAACTGCTAACAAATTTTGGAGTTAATGTAGGTAGTGGGCAGCATTAGTATGATTTAAGGACTATTTGTCTGAGTACTATGTTTCTCTTTTATTAAGCTAAATAGTGTGATAATAATAATTTAAGTGCTGCTTGGTGCAACATTTAACAATTGGTAAATGCAGAATTTGTTGTTATTTTCTTATTTTTAAAATGATGTTTATATATGTATGTATATATGTATGTATGTAGACAAGTATATAAAATTATTAAATAAAATCAGCTTTTAAGTTTAACTTTGATTTCAGTTGTAGGATTTAAGATATTTTTGCTAACTAAAAGTTTTTGTCAAATTATTGACTGATAAGGTAGAAAACTTTAAATTCAAACGAAATATCTGCAGAAGGTTAGATTTTAATGATCGGTCAATTTATCGAAATGTACTCGTATGTGTAAATTATATTATTTTGTATTTTAAACTATGCAATTTTAGATACAGCTCAGCTCTGTAGAAATAATAAAAGTCACTGCCAAACTCTTTATAAAAAAATTTAAAAGCTCTTTGTCTCTCTCTCTCTCTCTTCCTCTCTCTCTCTCTCTCTTCCTCTCTCTCTCTTTCTCTGTTCTTGCCAATGTATTTTGATGGTAAAAAAATATTAATCGATTAATTAACCATAACAGTAATTCAACCTAGAAATTATTAACTTAAATTAATCGGAAAAAATAAGCGATTAATCGATTAATTGAGCTAAGAGAGAACGAAAAATGACACTGAAGATGGCACATAGCCGAAACCGGTTTGTCTCCAAACCAAACTTGACAAGGGATGACGGAAATTCGTTCCAAAATTCTACACAATAGTTATAGTTATTTACAGTATTCCAAAATAAAAAAAAGTAATTTTATTAACTGCCTGTCCCACGATGTCGAACGTTAACGTTTACTTGAATTCTTATAGAAAAAAAAACTTATTTGCGTCCCTCTAATAAACTGTTTATGAATTAATTTTTTATTTAGTCCATAAGTAAATAAATAAATTCATAAAGAAGGACGCTTGACTGTTTATTTGCTATAAGAATTCTAGCGAACGTTAACGTTCAACTTCGTAGGCCTGACTGTAAAATTCTGCATTTGGTTCAGAGTTTACGAAATCTTCAAAGCGGAATTATAAAAATGAGCTTTGAAAGGCGCGTTATGGTTACAGTATATTTTTCTTTTCCTTAGCGGGTGTGTCTGCTTTGGAAAAAAGATGCTCTGGGGACCATTCCTGAAAGTACAAGTTACAAAACTACAAGCAAAAAATAATTTAAAAAACAAGTTCGCTTGTGTGCCTTCCAAATATCTATCAAATCGCCCTGTCGGAAAATGAAATCAAAAGTCTATGAAATGTCGCCATTTTGACAGAATTGCGTTAGTGAGAATATTTTGCTTTTGATTTTTTTGCAGCCAGAATTTTCTCTGCAAAAATCCAATGAAAATTGAAACACTTAGTGAGAAAGCTGATTAAGCGGGCAAAACCTTCGAGCTGCGGTATATCCGAAACTGCCTGTTATTAGAAATCGGTTTGTTCAATTTGCTTTTGCTGTATTCTCCGTTTTTTTCCCTCAAGTCTTTTGCTCAAAGCCCTTAGATTTTTCCAATCAATAAAGAAAATAATTTAATATATTTATTCAATATATGGCACAAAATTTCCCATTGTGCATATCATGGATGTCCTAAGAAACCAACCATGACTCGCCAAGCATTCCATTTATTTATAAACACTCTAATATTGCCATCATACAGCAGTTTAAATACTACTTTCCCTGCATTTTCACATCGACAAAATTCCTTTTGAAAATAAATTTTCATTTCGAATTTGTTTTGTTGCAATTTTCTATGCAACGAAATGCGAATTTAAAAATAAACATTTTCGTAAAATTCTTTGGAGTGCTTGCATCTATTTTTCGCCACTCACTCACTAGAGCTGACGGTCGGTTGGGTCTCTAAGAATAAATTTTAATTTTAAAATTTAGTTTTTAAATTTAGTACAGAATTTCTTAAGTGCGTGCGCGGGCAACACTTTGCCCGGAATTCAAGAATGCAAAGTTGTAAACATAGGGAAAATGTTATTCTATTGCAAATAGAAAACGCCTAAAGCAAGTGAAAAGTTCATTGAAAATTTTACATTCACCTTGAAATCAAGGCGAGAACAAATTTCGAAAAAATGTTTAAGAAAAAGTGAAATAAAAACGGAAAAGAAAAACACTAAATTCTTCAATTGAATTTCTAATTGAAATGTGTGAAATTCCTCAAAAATTCTACATTGAAAAGAGTGATGCTTTAAATAAAACGAGCCCTCGTAGAATGCTTAGCGGCATGTGGGCATATTTTAAATTTCTTAAAAGGGATTTTTTTGAAAGAGAAATATTTTATCGTACGACAACGTTTTACCTTTTCACGTGATTTTCTTTCGTTTGCCGAAATGCGTGAAATGTGGAAGCGTTCCTATTGGCGAAGATTTTCAAAATTCTTTTCCCCATTTTGCGTTTTTATTAAAATTATTTTGGTATATAAATATAAAGGGGAGCCATGAAAACGCTTAGAAGCTTCGCCAACTGTGCACTTTTACACAAGGAACAGTTCAAAGTTATTGGAATTTTTATTTGCACAGCATTCGTAAATTTGCACAGTAAATTAGGCTGGTAAACTTGGGAGGTTCAATTGTGGATTTTTTTAAATATTTTAACATACATATCAGCTCTCTATGGAAGCATGATTCTTCTTGATTTATTTATGTTTTGTTGTTGTTACCACCTGCCAGATACGATCTAGCTTTAAAGCACTGCTACCAAACCCTAGGCACTGATAGCTTAGGAGATCAGCTAATAAACGCACGGCTAAAGAGGAACCAAAGGTCGAAATATACTTCCAACTTT
This sequence comes from Phania funesta, assembly GCA_963932375.1. Lineage (NCBI taxonomy): Eukaryota > Metazoa > Arthropoda > Insecta > Diptera > Tachinidae > Phania > Phania funesta. The sequence continues at coordinate 75,224,091 of OZ010656.1, forward strand.
CTGATCACGTATCTTCCGGAACGAAAAATGACACTGAAGACGGCACATAGCGGAAACTGGTTTGTCTCCAAACCAAACTTGACAAGGAATGACGGAAATTCGTTCCAAAAATCTAGATCAAAACACCCTGTCGGAATATCAAATCAAGAATCAAAACATGTTATATGGTCCTCTTAGAATGATAGAAAAACAATTATTTAATGTTACTGATTGGCAGCGGCTGGACCACGGGCAACTAAAGCCATTAATAGTCAAAGCGTTAAATACTTAAGCCACAGCACGCTCACTCATGCTTTCGTTATACCATTTTTGTATAATTAAAATACTTTGTTTGTGGTTAGAATTTTAGTAAAAGTTATATCGTTCAATTTTTATGGAAGGAAATCATTTAAGGATTAAATGTAAACAATAACTTGTTTATCACATCTAAAGTAATTTTTAAGTATTTCTAAATAACCATAGTATATTTGCCACAACAATATATTGTTATAGAAAACATAATATAGTTGTCATGACCATACCACAACCAAGTTTTTTCTGTGTGTGTTTTCTGAACAAGAGTTTTTTTATCTTGAATAAAATAGACTGGAAAAATTACAGGTAAACTGTAGTTTTTTTTGTGCCAATTCTCTAGATAATTAATAATTTTATTTTATAACCGGGCTTGCATGTGTGTGTGTGTGTGTGTGTGTGTGTCTGTGTGTTTGTGCTCTCATGCAGAAATAAAGTTGATCAGGGTGCATGTAACTTTAGATAAGCGACAGTTACAATGTTGCAAAAACGTACATATAAAACAATGTACTCGCATTTGACATTTAAATGCCCATGGCCAATGCTGCATAATGTCGCTTGTTTTATGGCAATGGGTGTGCAATCACATGCGAAAACAAAGAAATTATGCTCTTGAATACGAGGGCGATACCAGAACTACTTGGCCTGGTGTGTTGTATTTGTTTGGCCATAAACAATGAGAACTAGGCGCTAAACTTCTGAATATAGGGTGACTCAATAAGAATGCCCAATGTACATTTTGTTGCATTTTTTCGTAAAAGTGGCAACTCTAATATTTGTTCCGATTATTAAAAATGGAGCGCTACATTGTAAAAACTGATTACGCTGAGCACGCTCGCAAATTTCAAGGAATGTTCGGACGAGGAAATGCAGCTAATGTGCCGACAATAATTCGAAGTGAGGTCAACGAATTTTAAGAAACTGTGAATAGTAAGTTTGCATCGGCATACCACCGATGTGGTCTGCCCATAGAAAATAAAGTTGCTGTAAAAGAGAATGTCGCCGAAATCCGAAAACATTATTTCGGCAGTGACTGTGAACGACATTCGTTACAGAAACGTTATGATCAGAACGGCTGTATTAAAGTGAGACCACCGCCGCCTCCATCCGCACTGGTATAGGTAGCAATTGAAGCCCATGGCTGCCTAGAGCCTGGTTCCACCTCTAGCTGAGGGGTTTGGAGTTACCCATTATTTTGCCGTCAATAGCCTTTATATTGAGAGCCTGCATTCTTATACAAGGCTACATTGATGCTGTACTAAGATCTTTTCGCGATTTTGGTAAAACTCATACCACGAGGGGCTGCTGGTTCCCGCGGTACTAGTGTTTATGTGTACTACTGGTGAAACTTATAAAGTCCTTCTTCCTGTTTCAGGTTCCAAACAAGTCTAAGGGCCTGCCTCTCCTGGTAATATCAAGGTGACGGGATCACCAAGAAGACATGCCTCCAGGGCAGGCGTTAGTTTCAGTAACATTTTCACGAAATTCTTGTGGACAGAATGTGGTTTCAGCAGGACGCCGCCACCTGACACCGCAGATGAAACAATCGATTTATTACAGCAACGTGTTCCATAGTGCATTCTTATTGAGACACCCTCTATTAAACAAACTGGTCAATATAACGTTATGTAGTGTTTTTATTTAAAGGCAATCAATATGCTACTTTAAAAAACAAATTGAATTTGAAGAGGGTGTACAAAATGTGATGATAAAAATCGCAATGTCGTTGAATATATACGAATATATATATTCGTATATATTCAACGACTGGGAGGGGTTTGGTGCTGAGGTTTTAGCAAAACAAGTTTTTCATATATTTTTTATATGAGGAAACGTTAATTTTTCTTCGTCTTAGGAGGGAAGAAATATTACATGACCGCCTGGTATGGAGTACAATTCGCTTATTTTAAGAGAAGACCCTGTATTATAAACTGATACGTTTTAAATTCCCTTTATATACTTTATAATTTATTATTTCAACTTGAGATTTCGGTGTGATAACCCAACAAATTTCTATCTTTAATTACGTTTTAACAAATGCTCAAGGAGCCGGCAATTAGTGTTACTACATCTCAAGGTACCCTAAATTGTTCTATAAAAATCCAAGAGGCTTCTTTATATGAAAGAAGCAGAAGTGCCCAGTGATGCAAAATAATTCATCAAACAGTTTTTGATTGATAAATCCTACAATTATCTCTACTCAAACGCAAACGCAGTTGAGATGGTAAATAAAAACCGGAAACCGCTAAGTGATCGAAAAAAATTCTATTGGAAGCGACATAAAGAGAAAATCAAAAGCAAAACAAGAGTAGTTTGATTGAAAAGATTTGCTAGAAAATTCATTTCAGAGACATTAAGTATGTATGTGTTAGTAGCTGCAGCGAAAAACTGTCAAAGAAATTTTAAAAGCAAAATTTAATTACAAACCATCAACTAATGGCGAAAGACACAAATGTCTCTTCGTTTTGAATTTGACTACAGAGGGACAAAAATACACCTAAGAACAATTAATAATGATATAATAAATCGTGTTGAATCAAATTATTAATTATAAAACATTTTCGCTTACAATGTTATTGGCAAAAGAAACAACAAGCAACGACATGATTTGCTAGAAATTTGTCTCTGCATCGGTCTGTTGGTGTCTTTGGGTGCCTCTGGCGTCTAAAGACGGGTGGGTATAAATCAACACCGCCATCCTTCATTATAAATCATTAATATCATACATTGTTGCATAATGTGTCAAGAAATTTTACCTACACACGCAGCCACACATAGACGATAGTGTGGCTTATAGTTGTTGTCGTTGTTGCGAATAAAATTGCCATATTGAGTGAAAATGAAATACTAAACAACTACAAAGTAAAAACAACAGCCAACATATTATTATGAAAAACAAAAAAAAAATGATGTTCGTAACTGATCATTTATTAATTAATCGCCTTGTGGTGGAAGACAAAAAGAAGAAAAAAAAAACGAGCTACATATTGTTTACAACAACAACATCATTTCATAAAACTCTCCCTAGTTATGTGATTTGCATCTTTTTTTTTTTAATTTTATCACCAGCAGTCTCAAAATGCTCTGCACTCAATCATAATTCATGCAACTGCGTTGGACATCGCAAACTCAGTGATATGCTGTTCCATAACTTGAAACCGTTGGACTAGATGTGGAAATAATTTTCTTTGTTATAAACGGAAATATGGTCAGTAGTTGGCTGCTATCAGCTATTATTATGATGATTTAAATAGTTCCTGTTAAAGGATACATACACACATATGTATGAGCGCTTTACTGCACAATACGATTAACTCCACTTTTTGAAAAATCTTAAATTTAAATGTCCCAGCACTTGGCAGAGTCATAATTTATTTATATTTGCAACAACTCTCCGGAATGACAAAGGTTTTCACAAGTAAATGAGGTTATGTTTTTGCCCATTGATTAATAACTAATTTATTTTAGAGGCCTTTAGGTTAACTCCATACGATAATGTAAATCGTTGTGAAGTAAACTAGCACTAAGTGGACTCTGAAAATTTAAATATTTATTCTCGTATTCTAATATCTTAAGTGTTGCGTTAAATAGATGATGTTTACAGCTGACACAAAATTAGTAGAAAAGACACGAAGCATGTTGCAAACGTGCGTAACGGCATAGAAAATGCATTCCGTTCTGCTTGTTGTCAAATAAAATTTTAACTTTTACTGTAACCAAAGTTATCATCTCAAATAATTAGTAGTAAAGTTCCACTATCTCCTTTGTACCCTCCCGAGGGCATATCATCTTGGTGATTTCCACACCCTAATGAATTCCCACTGGGGGAAACAGGGGTATTAGTACCTGAGACATGTCAGGAGCCTGAAACTGGAAGAAGGTAGGACTTCTAAGTTTGATCAGTAACGAGAAACGAATGGTACCACGGGAACCAGTAGGCCCTGGAACCAGACTGGTTGTTCTGGTTCCAGACTGGTTGTTGGTGAGGCTCCTTCGGGGGCGCACGTGGTGGCTGTGGTTGCAAGCTGTCAATTGTCATGCATTGACGGCAGGAGATTAGATAGATCCGAATCCCTCAGCAAGGGGTGGGATCAGGGACCTGACATCCTCTGTCCTAATTTGCTACCTATGGGATGTGCATGAGTGCTATTCCGGTGGTGCTTATGCGGATTGCATAAGGACGCTGGTCTGGCCGCTTAATGTCACACCAGTGGTTGGACCAGCCATCGCTGGCAGGTACTCACGTGAATCTAAACACATCTGTCTTCTTTGTAGCTTCTGGATGTAGATTCTCCTTTGTAGCTTCTGGATGTTTGAATGCCACATGTCTATATTGGCTTTATAATACATTTGTATAAAATAACTTTGTATTCTTAGGTCAGGGCTGAGTTATGACTCATTGTAGTTGACTTGTTTTTAGTTGATTGGCCGTTATCGTAAAAAAGCGATAAACGACTGCCCTCCAAGGCTTAAGTAGCGCAAAGCCGCTGGGGGCTCCAAAATCGAGCTGAAAAACTGAGCAAAAAGGGCCCATACAGCACTGTGGAATGAAAACACGGTATAGCAAATTACAAAAATCCTTTGGAGAGAACCAAACGGCTATAAAAGAAGAGCGTTGCGGAAACAGCAAAGTTAAAATGAGTAAGATGGTGAGATGGTGACTGGTCATTCAGAATTGGGGGCACTTCTACGCCGTATACAATGTGAGGAGAGTGATTAGTGCAGTGCATGCAGAGAGGACGTCGTGACGATGGAACACTGCCTATGCCACTGTCCGGCTTTCGCGCAGCTAAGGACCCGAGATTTCGCAGCCGACACGTTGACGAATGTGTCTCATATGAGACGTATTGACTTAGGGGTGGAGACTCTTTTAGAATGGACAGCGTAGCAAAGTACTGGCCTAGGTGTATGGAATTGTGTCTTCCTTCAGCATAACTTAACCGTACTATACAAAAATAATATAAGAACTCTAACCATAAAATGTTTTTAATAGACATACTACATAAAACTCTTTTGGTGGTTAATCCAAGTGTGACGGCGCTCTGGCGTGTTGACTATTAAGCATTCGATGGCCTGTCAATTTAGAAAATTTCTTGCTTTTATATTGTTCTAAGAAGACCATATTGTTGCAATAAAAAAATTAATTGCTAAGAAATCAATATTTAAAAATCAAATTTCAAATTAAAAAATTTAAAACAAAAATTTTTAATTCCACCAAAATTTTGCAGTTTCATTAATAATTTTTAAAAAATCAATATTTTATGTAAAACGTCACAATTTAAAAAAAAAAATCGATGTTACACAAGGTCCAAAAGACGATCTATATCTTACAAAAAACCTAATTTACAAACACACACACAAGTAATCAAAAACCAACTGTTTAATATTTTGAAATTGAACGACAAAATTCAAACAAAGGCTGCAACTCTGCTGGAAACTCTACATTTGATCAAATATTCGAAATTTTACTAAAACACCTAATTCCGAAAAGCATTCCGAGAAAAGAAAAACAAGTTGAAAGAGCAAAGACATCTCATCTATTAACCGATCGAAAATGGCTTATATTCAAAAGAAAGTAGAGTTTGAATGTAAAATAAGACGACCGCAAACAATCCATTGCACCGGGAAAAAATCTCTAGTGAAGGGTATTTAAGATTTGGCACAGTCGAAAATAGCTCTCTCTTGCTTGTTTAATTTATTTTTTAGCTGCCATGAAGCATTAAGGTATTCTTGCCAATCTATTCTAACTTTGCCATTTGATCAGTGTATGGAATTGATAGTTAAACACAATCAACTCCGTACAGTACAATGACGTACAGCTCATGATAAATACTTGGAAAATCGAATAACTTTGTTATAAAATATTTATTTATCTTATTTATTTCAAATTCATAAGATTTCAAGCCTTTACAGGTCTACTTAATCTAGAAAACAAATACTTGTAAAATAACTTTATAGACTTTAGCAATTTTTAATTTCGAATCCCCCCACTTTTGCACTAAGTCTCGAAGTCGATAAAAATATTAAAAACATATGTTTTCATTAATGGTCCTTGATTCAGTAACAACAAGTATACACACGAATACGCGTGTCTGTTTCACAAGTTTCGTGATTTTCTTAAAATCTGTTTAGATTTATTCAATTCCCGCTCTTCATTGGGAATGAAGTTATTCCATAAACTTGACACCCGAACTAAAAATGATCTAGTCATATACAGAGACAAGTGTTTTGGGCATATAATGTTAATTCTGGATGATCTTCCAAAGTTGAATTTATCCAAGAGATATGGCGGCTTACCGTACTTCATAATTTTGTAGAAAGGAAGTAGCGATCGTTGATTGACAAAGTTCTCGAAATCAGAACCTAATACGCTCTCTTGCTTTTTTAGACTACATATATACCTCACTATCCGATTAAAACATATATTGAGATTATTTTCTTACTTTAGTATTGCTTCCTGTGATATTTGGGCTCAAAAAAATACTTCTTCGTCACATGGTTACTGCGGTATTTGGTACTGCATTTCCCAGACCTATTGAAAATACAAATACTTCAGAATTCTAAGAATATAAAATTAATTTTGGCGTACATTTTGTCCTCATTGTCCTGCTGTTTGTCTATTGAAGACTTCAATAAAATATTATTCCTGTTGTTGCTAGTTTTGTTGCAGCAACAATTGTATCCTACATACTTACATATATTTATTTTGTTCTTTATTTTCATACTCGTATTATTTGTGTGTTTTTTTTCTTTTTTGAAAATGAACCAAAAATAAAGTCACGCATAATGTGGGCTCCAACAGCGTCAGACTGTCTGGTATGTCGGCGTTGGTCTAAATGTCTGTTTCTCTCTGTCTGGTTGATTTCTCGTTTGGTTTTCGTTGCTATTCTGTTTGGTTTGTTAATTTCACATGCACATCGTCGTGTGTGTGGCTATTTTTGTTTTTCCAATACTTTATTTTCTCTCTGTTGTTGTTGTTTGTTTGGTTATTTGGTTTTGTTGTTTTGTTTTTGGTTGCAGTAAATATTTATTCTTGTATAGAAGTCGTTGTATTACTGATTCATGTCTGGACGTTTTGACTTACAGCAGGCGTCCACAGACAGAAATTGAAGTCTTATGTGACTGTTATGCACATCGATACCACTGTGTACGTGCTTCGTAAGTTCGTTTGTCATAAGTGCCCAACGAGACTTGAGTTTTTCATAAAGTAACTACGAGTATAAAAATAAAGTTTGACATTTTTAATTTAGTCCTCAGGGACATTTTTAATTTAGTCCTCAGGGACATTTTTAATTTAGTCCTGCAGTTTACACCGAGTATATCTGGACACTCTTTTGCACGGTGAACTCACTCCCGAAATATCACAAGAGATTGTGTTTAGGAATCCCCTAGTAGATGCATGTTTGTAAAGTCTATTCCATAAAGGACTGGGGGTACTTTCGGAAGATAAAAGAATTGCTTGAAGTAAATGTGATCCTTTGCACTGTCGTAGGACCTTCTAATCTAGCCGTGCATAACATCAGAGTAACACCAAACTGCTATGTGTCATTACTGCAAGAATGACTCACAAGCAGTTCTCTTCCATCGTTAAATCATGAACACTTGTCGCTTAACAAGAAACACCTCCTTGCAAATGAGATGACCCATGAATGCACAACAAAGGATGATTTTGTAGTCACTCTTTTGTAGCTAAAATTAACCAAGTGGTCCATCGATTTTCGCAGAGCCGTTCCAGCTATTTTAAATATGTAAATATTTCCTCAATACGTGAGAGTCTGTGTCACTCATGGATCTATCAACGGCTAACAAGCTAAATGCAGAAACTGTTGTAGAGCAGGTCTAAAACTCAATTTGCAATTATACTCCTAATTTAGAACGATTTAGGATGACAGAACTTCTATTTAAAGAACTTATCTTACATACTATCAACCCCATTACAAATTTACCCCCGGACAATTTTTACATTCTCGCGGAAGAAAATCCTCTATTCTAACAAACCAGGAAATATACCTGATATTTTTTCCCACTTCCTGATTCCTGATTCGTAATAGAAAAAATACGTAAAGGGAAACATTTTTAGGGGAATCGTTGTTTATAATTAGGAAGTATAACTGAATCAGTTTCGAAGGAAAAAAAAGGTCTGGACTCTCGAAAATTTCTGGAAATGACTTTCTGCCTCACAAAACTCAGGATTGTCACGAACTATTTCGTTCAATTAAAAGATTATTTCAGAAGGGCGGTAGCAACTTTACAAGAATTACACAAACAAAAAGCGACTTTCAATTCTCCTGTTCGAAACACCAAAATTGTCTAAAATAATAACTTAATTGAATGTACTAGTTCGTGAACGATAGAACTGTAGCCTTAACCTAGAGCTACAGACAACCAGCCCAATATGCATTCTCTGGCCGCAACAAGCCTGTTTTTCGAATTCGTAGAATTCTCTGTAGAAATGCTGTTGTTATTTTTTTAGCCTATTATAGCCCATAGTGCATTAGTTGAATTTGTAATACTTTGTAGTGTCTTGAAATAAACTGCGATCAATGCACAAGATTAAGGTGAAGTCACAACGAATTTGCAAGCCAACTATAAGTCGAACAGGCAAAGAAAAAAAAGAAATTAGCAGTCAGTCCCACGATGTCGAACGTTAGTGTTCGCTTGAATTTTTATAGCAAATAAACTGCCTTGCGTCCTTCCAATAGCCCTCTATGAATTTATTTATTCATTAACGGACTAAATAAAACAATAAATTCATAAAACAGTTTATTAGAGGGAAGCAAATCAGTGTTTCTTCTATAAGAATTCAAGCGAACGTTTGGCGTTCAGCACCGTGGGCCAGACAGTAAATTTTTATTTTTGAACTTAATTTTAAAAACAAACCAAATGTACTGAATGTTGATATGTAGGGTGTACATAAACTTTATTGTCCATTTGGTAGATTTTTTGGTCCTACACATGTATCACACAAAGCAAACCAGGTCTGCAATCGTACATATTCACTCACGTGCAGACTGCAAGAAAAACAACGCAGCCATGGCAGACAAGCGGACTTCTTTCTAATCTACAAGTAGTCATGCTCTCAAATGCATGTGCTTGAATGTCTGTGCATGATTGCACTCGTATTTTAACCCTGATACACCACCACCACACATCGAGATTAAAAGCAGTAGTTGCAGTCATTTGCATACAACCTACAATTTTATTTATATTTTTTTTAATTTGTTTTAGTTCATTTTGGTTTTTTTCTTATTTTTTCTTCTGATTTTATATTGTGGCTTCTCTTCGAAGTTTTTTGCACTCGTATTCATTTTTATGTAAATACTCAAACTATTTTTAGATCCTACGGTAGATGTGAGAATAAATGGTTTATCCGGCTTTGGTGCAAAATTTGAGGCTGAACAGCGTTTGGCTGCATCGCAAATTAGAATGTGTGTTTTTTTTTTAGTTTTTAGCAGAGCGCAGAGGTGGTCAGTTACTCGTATTAAGAACCATTACAAATATCCGAAACGGCCGCATGTGACCGGCACTATTTTTTACAGCTTTCAAAAAGCTAAAAGATTAGGTCTAATACAGGAGATGGGGTAGCCTTCTTTGGACTTATCCCTTGTTGGGGACTTTGGAGCTTTTCAATCACCTGACCTATTATTAACAGCTTGCAGTACAATGCAAGGCACAGTAATCTTTCCTATGGTTTAAGGCACAGTCATACGTAGTTGCGGAGGGGCCTCTTTAAGAACCACATGGTTATGTGATTCAAAATCCTTTGAACAAATTTGCTAAAGTGACTATTTGCCATTTCGGAATTTGTCGACAAGTCTTTAAAAAGCCTTGTTTTTTTTTAATTTCGAAAGGCATTCCATTGAAGACAAGTCCCTAGAAGAATTGGGTAGGTCTGAAATTTTAATCTGCTAATATTCCGCTATCAGGTCTATAGTAGTTATGACAGCTTGCAGCAAATCACTCATTCGTGGAAGTGGTGGTTTCTTTTATAGCAGTCGGTTAATTACCTGTCAATCCTTATCCTTCAATTTTAAACCCCAGGCAAGTCTAGAGGACTGGTTCCTCCTTATCTTCCGGATAGAGATTTTGCCTCTTGACATATACATTAAGTCAGAAATGAGCCGCAATGCTAAATAGAATTTTTTACCGAAAATAGTGGGTACGGGTGCGCTACGGCAACGATTTCAACTGCGTTTGTTTTCAAATCAAGATCCTTACGACACCGAAGAGTCTCATTACGTTTGAACCATAGTCGATAATAATGTCGAGTGTGTCAGCAAAAAGTCAGCTGTCGCGATTATCTGTTATTAGTCGTAGTCGTAACTTCCCTAAGGAAGTTTGCTGTTCTCGAATTACGTTGATAAACCAGAGTAATTTTTTTTATTACGCTACAAATCGTAACCAATTTTCAATCCTCTCCCCTAAACGGCCGCTAAATTGCCTGTAAGCAGCCGCTATAGTTTGTAATAGCTCAGCTTAAATGAAACGAATTACTGTCAAACCAGAAATAGATTTTCTTCTCAAGAACAATAGGGTGACCAGGTAGTATTCATAGTTCTTCGAACTGTTATACATATGTATATAAGTTGAGGGTGCTGTGGCTATTAACCTTGCGATGGCTTTAGTCGCCTGAGCCCTGAGGCAGTGGACCCAACAAAATTTTACGATTTTTGTGTGGAGACGGGGAAACACTTAGATGCACTATACGAGTAGTACAATATGCTATCTACACTCCACAAAATCCTTATCCAAGGAAAAGATATAATTGAAAGGTTTATTTTTTGCTGTAGCATTACTATCCGAAGGGGCTAAAGAAGGCGACACAGACACTCCCTCTCTGAATGGATCGCTTGAATGAACTATATAACTTTTTATATCTTTTAATAGCTGCGAAGACAGTCTGAAAAATGATTTGTCAAATCTCATTTTCTAGTTTTAATGTAAACAGCAGTTTGCCTGCCTTGTAGTAGTGCTTTGTATTTATGTGCAGCTGTACAATTTCTCTTAAAATTTTGTTATTGTGGAAATTTTCAAGTTCTGTAAAGAAAAAGATAAAGAATCAGATGGAACTGAAATGTAATAAAGGAAGGGGGTATTCAAAATGGAATATTTGTAAATACAAATAACGTTGTTCCTGGGCTAAAAGAAAACATGAACGAACCAGAATATTTCGAATATTTCAATAATTTTTTGTTTGAACGAATAAAAAAGTATTCGATTGATTTTTGCCGAATATTCGAATAATTTTTTAAAACTACTTAGCAAAAAATATTTCCTTAATTAAAGCTAGCAAATTTGGCCTCTTATGTAAGAATGTCAAATGCAACTTTCACAATCAGACTAGAGATGCATTCGATACCGATATATCGGCGGTATTAACGATTTTTCGATATATCAGTATCGGCGATATTATTTTTATTGATATATTAAGATACGTATCGCGTATTTACAAATCAAAAAATCCAAAATGGTCTTAGTTGAGTGTGGCAAGTAAAAGAAAACACTCGTAACGTTTACTGTTTGTTATTGATCTAGCGTGCGATATGTACGTCATCGCCGATAGTTTTGTTTTAGTATCGGTATCGTATCGGCAAAAAGGTGTATCGATGCATTACTCATACAGTTTTCTTTAACCTTCGCCTTTGATGGCTATGGAAAAGTTAATTGTTACTGTATGATGCTGATTTTGAATCGTTGGCAATTATTGGCCCATAATTGTTGGAAAACAGTCTTGACCAAGGTTTCACCGTTCAAATCATTGGTAACCAGTTTTTTCTGACCAGAACTAAACTATATGAACGTGGATAACCATCGTTAAAGATAATTTTTTTTTACCAAAATTAAGGTTCTTCTGCAAATCTTTCGAACGATGTTTTCTATTGAAGAGATTGAACTCTAGTAAGTTTCGAGTTCTTGTGCTAGGGCTAGGAATAGACTGCATCGTATGTTCCTGCACACTCTTATTAAAGGCGGCGATGTTCTAGGCTGATATGGAGTTTCTTTTTCGGGTGCGCGTATTGGGTGATTGTGTATCAAACCTTTCGTTTTACATTTTTGCACAGAACGTAAGAGAGTAAGCGGTGAAGGGCCACCGCATCTATACAAAAATGGACCCATAGCGAAATGTCTTAACGACATTTAGTTTAACAATAAAGTTTTGTGATTTGAACGTGCTGCTCAATCATGTAACTTCCCGTGGCGCTTTTGCATCAGTGGCTGAAGAATAAACAGCAGATAGACGACATCAATGCAACAAGAACGCCAAAGGCTGTCCACCCGCCGTTATTGGAAAAATGTGTACAAAACAGGATACCCTCCTTCGCTCATCCTTTTTGCATATTATTAGACGCCATCAATTTAAACTATTCATTTAATATACGACCATAGATTAATGGATATGTATCTGTCGATGGTGTTTGTTGAATTCAAGCAACAACACCAAGTGCGTAGTTGTTGCCATCTCCACATGATCGTTGTTGGGCAAATGCAATTGAGAATACCAAAAGGAAAAAGAAGAAAAAGAAACGACACGTTTTTTGGGGGAGAAGGCTTTTAAGTGTGCAATTGTTGACATGCAACGTTGAACATGTTGCAAAAAAGTGTCCAGTTTGACAGTGACATGTATGTAGATGTAGCCTAACTGACACTTAAAGGAAAAGTATTTGTGGCTGCAAAAAAACCCGGCATGTGTGCAGCAAGTGTTTGTGTAAGTAAGTGTGAGGGGAAGACGAAAAGGATACAAATAGAATTGTATTGAATTGCGTTTTGTAATGCTCGTCGTTATTCGACAAGCAGCTGTTGTTCGTCAATGACCACTACACTCAGCGAATACAAAAATGCTGTCATTCTCACTTCCAAGCACGTCAATGTGCACTTTGAATAAGAGCATTTGCGAGTGAGTGTAAGTGTGTGTTTGCAGTTGCATGTGTTGCATGTTGAAAGTTTTTATTGTATGTCCGGTTTTATAATAACAAATTGAATTACGACTATTATGGAACTGAACGTTTGTGAAAAAATAGTCTGGAAAGAAAACGTTCACACTACTTTTTTGTGTGTTAAATATTGCACACGTTCACCAACATTTTCACACGCTTTAACAATCAGTATAATAAATAAAATGTTATCAATTATGGCCAACTGTATGGGGACAAAAAAAAAAGGAGAATATATCTGTGTCAATAGGGCAAAAGTAGTAAACTGAAGCAGAAGTAATAGATCGAACTTGCAAATTATTTAAATAATTTGGATTCAACGTAGAACACAAATTGTAGCTTATGGAAAGCTGTGAGGTCTGTGAAATGTTCTGTTGCCTACGAATTACCATTAAAACCTGGGCCAGAAGCTCGCTAGTCATCTTGAAGAGGTATTCACACCAAATGACGCAAATATTTATAGCAGCCTACCAATCAGAAATGCCGTCAATGATGTGAAAAAATCGCCAGGGCCTGATCGTATTACTGGATCTATGGTAAGGAACTTACTTAGTTCCGCTCTCCGAATTGTACCGTTCACATTTACCGCCATGATACGCATTGCTTTCTTTCCTTCCTCTGGAAAAGTATCTAAATTGTTTTGGGCCCAAAATCAGGAAAAAATGCTAGTCGAAATACAATTAGTTTGATTCCAATTTTATCGAAGCTATTTGAGAAAATGTTCCTACTGAGTATGACTCCTTACCTTAAAGAGCGGCTCATTATCCTGGAACATCAGTTTGGATTTAGTGCGAAGCGTGGTACTATCGAGCAGTTCTTTAATTAAGTCCGGAGGATAAGTAAGACAAACACAAAATGTTGACAAATCTCGATTTTATTATTCAACATAGTTGCTTTCGAGGGCGATACAACGAGTATAGCGATTTCTCTTTCTCGTCAAAATAGGCCTCAGTTTCTCGATTTTCGAAAATTCTAGTAACGCCATCTATGTGTCATCCTATGGAGTTTTTTAATGCACTGTTAGACCGACCTTTCAGAACAAACAATATTGTTCGGCCTTATTCATAAATATTTCCCGGGCATTTGATAAATTTTGGCACGATGGGCTATTCATCAAGCATCTTACGACTACTTCCTGAAAGTTCTCACAAAGTTATTAAAAGCTACCTTACGATAGCAAATTTAAAGTAAGATCAAAGGATCCATTTTCGTCAATTCGAAGAGTGCCGGTTGGTGTCCTCTAAAGTAGTATATTAGGCCAGCTACTGTATATAGTTTACACAGTAGATATGTCAACAAACTCAAACACTCATAAGTACGACACTGCACTTGTAAGTGTGAATAAAACCCCTCGCGAAACATTCGTGGCTATCTCTTGCGGATTACTTGATTGGCGAATTAAAACCGGAATTTCTTCAGAGTCTTATCTCTTTGCCCCTGGCGAGGCTTCCTATGGAGAAAAAGATGTCCACCCACACAGAGCTCCATATGCACGGGTAAGTCGGTTGTATAGCAGAAGGTCTACTAGTATCCAGAGTTCACATACTAAAGGCCAAGAAACCTTTTGGCAACGCATCCCTGACGTATGCTGTTCCACCATGAATTATTGATTTTTTATAAGAGTGTGTTAACTTCTTTCTGCTCGACTTATTTAGCTAGACTCTTTACAGAGACAGAAACTAATTACCGGCCGCCACCACGAGGAGATGTAAGCCAGCACTCCTGACATTGTACTCAGTTACGCCGGGCTATAACTTTGTACCTGCCAGCCTAGTTAAACAACGCTTTTTGTAGTAAAAAATATACCCGGTTGGTAAATAGGAAGGAGAAATTATAGCTTTTGTTTAGAGTTCGTAGACAACAACAAAGGTATCATCGACTTCAAATAAATAAAAAAAACCCAGTTGTAGTTTCCATTTAAAGATTTAGGGAATACCTCTCTTTTTCTCCCGCTCTCTCTGCCTCTCCCTCTCCCTTTTGAATTCTTCCCATTTGTAAACTTGAGGAACCACTCGTCATAATGCGTCGCATTATTGCGACCAGCTTTACCAAGAGTTTATTCGTGTAAACGAAGTAGCTGACTTCTCTAGAGTTGTATTCCAGCTGGAATTTTAAATTTGTTATGTCTGTTAAAAAACTAATTTATTATCAGCTTCAGAATTCGTAAGAAATTAATAAAGACTACTGATGTCCGCTGAATTTAAGAATTAAATAATTTTTCAAATTTTACATCATCCCTAAAACATTGGCCACTGCCTTTTGGCTGGTGTTTGCACATGCCTTAGTGTTGTTGTATGCACTACTGTTATTTTATGTCTAGACATAAAGTATGACTTGAATGGTTTTCTGTTCTGTTGTTGTTGTAAATTATTAACATTTTTTTCACTATTAAAAATATTGGCAATAGTGCCACTGCACTCTCTGCATAGCGTTCTCGATGACTATTTGTCCGTATGTCACGATTGCATTACTAGCTGGTGCAAAGCTTATTGTCATTTTTATTATCGTTTCGTACTTCTCAACAATGTTTGTTGACATTTGAGCAACTGTCAATAGGGACAGTTGTGTTTTTATTTCATTCTTATTGCCATCGTAACCTTTTGCAATACTTTATGGTTGTAGTAAACCCGGGAGTTTTCCTACACATTTAGTTGATCATGATGTGTCGTTACTGAGCTTAAATCTTTAATTAAAAAAATATTTCAGTTTTAAGTTAAGAAAAATCAGAAAATGATTTTGTTCGATTCGATAGTTCAATGCTTGTCTTACAAGTGCTAAGTGGCTGGTAAAACGCCCATAACAAGATTCGTATTATTTTCATAGAAAGCAATAGACGCTGGTTTAATCCGAGTTTCTTGACGTACGTCCACAAAAAACAAATGGTCTACAGAATTTACGACCTCGAAATAAATTCTTCGTCGAATCCAGCTTCTTTCAAGACATATGAGATATATACATGTGTGGCGATATGTTATTGAAATCAAATGTAAATTATGTTTGGAGCCAAAAATATTTTAATTATTGAGCAATGTACTTCTCTTTATAGACATGTACTGTAATGTATATAAGGCGTCTCAGTAAGAGTGCACTATGGACATCGTTGCCGCAATAAACCGCTTATTTCCTACACAGTGTAGCAGTTGGCACAGTACTGCTGTAACCACATGTCGTGCAACTCTCTCGCTTACAGCAACAATGTTTTCAAGAGACCGACACAAGGGAGACTTACTATCCATAATCGGTCTAGAATCTTCACATTTTTTGACCAGTCTTCGAATTAGTGAAACATTAGATGCATTTTCTCGATAATTCAGCAAAGTTTGCGAGCGGTTTCAGCGTAGAGATCTGATAACGCCTTCTTCATTATTTTTTACAATCACACTTGCCACCTGCACAAAATTAAAGTAGTGGATTCTTATTTGAGACTTCCTTTATTGGGACTTCGCCAGTACTTGTTGTGCTGCCTATAGTTACTCATCATATGCAAATTTCTCTTATTAAGATATCATTTGAATCGAAAGGAAACTTCGTGGCTGAGCATAAAAGAATGTTCCTTAAGGCCCTTTTACACTATAATATTGAGTAAAATGTTTTGCCAAAACTTCAAATAATATGTTTTGAATGTGATAAAAATACGGATGATAATTTGACAGTCGTATTGCTCTCACAATTTTTTAATTTTCTGAAAGCTTAGAATCTTTATTTTATCACAGTTTTTTGACAATCAAAACGATTATCACTAAGTTTTACGCTGCAAAAATCCAAGGAACATCTAAACACTAGTATAAGAGTGTGAAAGGGCTTTAGGGGAAAACCGCTCTGCCAAAATCTAACGCTGTGTCAGCTCACGTGACTAGCCCACAGTGAAACCACCGGAGGTATGTCTTCTTAATGATCGTGCTGTTTTCATGTATTGCTAGTCGGGCTATATTATGGAAGCAGATCTCGAGGCTTGTATTAGGCGTGAAACTGGAAGGAAAAGACACTCTAGGTTCGAACAGTAACTAAACACTGGCATCATGGGAACCACTAGCCCCCGGGACGTGTGTAAGTCCCTGACTGGTTGTTGATGAGGCTGCTTCGGGAGTGCATATGGTAGCTCTGGTTAAGACCCAAAGATTGCATTGCAACACAAGCTGTCCATAGAATATCTATTGGCAGCAGGGCATTGGATAGCTCCGAATGCTTCAGTAAGAAGTTTGTACAAAGCCCAGACAGCCCAGGCATGGTCCTAATATTGCTGTCTATACAAATGTTATTTTCACGCGGTGTTAAGACTAAGTCGGATTATGTCGAAAAACTGGTGCCGACGTTAATCAAGGCAGAGCGAGGTGTATTTTATATGAGTTACAATTCTAATTATTTCAAGTAGCCTGAGACAAACAATCCGTGCACGGCAAAGAACGCTGTTTATACACACGAAGCGTTGGGATCAAAATACTGTTCTATATCTCATACCCAATGACCTTAAATTGGGAGCGATATTTTTGTGATAAGTAGGTCTGTTATACAATGATACCAGGGTACAATAATTGCTAGTCCTCGATCAAGTGAACATAATGGCTGCCCCGGAGTCGTGGCTTCTTGGGGTTCCCCCCGCCTTGATTTATTGACTGCTTGTGCGTAAGTCTTCTTAGATGGTAAACGTGGCACCTGTAACTAATACCCAAATCGCGGGGAGATCTTGGCTATCAGTTGAATAATTATTGGAAGCAGCAGAACAGATAGTTCCAAGCTCATCAGCAAAGGACGTGCCGAGGGTCCAGCCAGGCTTGATCTTCGATTGCGTATATGGGCGTTGGTGGTCATATTTTATTACACCTGGTGCTAAGGCCCATGTTATATGATTAGTTTCAACGTAATTAATAATTTTCTTATGAAACACATTTTTACAAGGGCGCTTGTACACATCAAAAAGGAACTTTAAGTAAATACTCGAAGGAAAAACCTCAGCCTTAAAAAGTTACTCTCTATAAACGTGTTTTTGAATTTTTAACCTTCTCTCCTGCTTTTAAATTCAAAACAAAATGATATTAATTCTTTTCAAGACGTTTATTTGCTTTTCGGATTCTTAATAAATTCTAGCCTTCACGTTATTTTGGACAGAGACATTAAAGCTCAGCATGTTGAATTAAACGTTTAATGAAAAAAAAGTGTTAAGAAATCTAAACACGAAAACGACATTCAACAATTATGCCGGCAACACATAAAGCAGCGATATGACAGAGCGAAAGAAAAAGAAATCAGAAAGAAGAACAAAATGCAGGCACACTAAGGTGTTAGTGACGGGCAAATGTAGTTTGGCAATGCAACAAATTATTTATTTGGCCTATAAAGTGGGAGGTGTAAGGCACAGATACGATGTATTTGCTTAATCTGTACAAGGTGCTGCATCTACGGCCAGTCGTAATGATTTATGACAATAATCGAACCTGACATCACCGTTCGAAGACATGACTTGTCCTTTTTAAAATTAAGGTTCCTAGTAAAGGGGAGCTGACAGGCCGCCTGCAATACAAGATTACGTGGGTCCGCAAATGCGGTCCCTTTATGTTACATGAAAAGAGAGTAAAAAGGGGAAGAGATAGTCAAAACGTGGAAATTGAAGAAGGCTAGATAGATTTGGAAACCTGAGTAGGGAAAGCGTAGAGAGGAAGACCTTGAATGAAGTCAATGCCAAATCAGTAGTCGCTCTTGACGAAATAATACTGAAGGAATAAATTACCCTTAGTCCTACCTCCGATAGTGTTCGGTGAGGCTGACGAGCGGCCCTCTCCCGAGGTGAATCTGGCGGAGATCCTCTAAGGTAGGACAGAGGCTTATGGGATGAAATACTGTCTCCTCCTGTTCCTCAGTTTCTACAGTAGTTAGTTGCCGAAAACGACATTATTTCGGCGTGACTGACAAATCTGCAATGATCAGTAACCATTGCCACGACATCCTTTAATTAGGTTTTCGGAAATCAAAGAAGATTTCTGGTTTGAAACCGGTCTAAATTCGGCCATATTAGCTGAGTGTACCTGTGTGTGGAATGCTCCCACTATCTAATCAGAGCCATCTTTTATAATACATGATCAATTCGCCTTTTGCAGATCCAGAGGATTTTGTCAATTTTGCGAGCTCTACAGTCTTTGCTCCTTTCTTTCGCTTCCAGCTTATCATCCATGCAATTGCCCATACTGATAGTGGAGTGATTTTCAAAAGTCTCGCCATACGTCAGCGTAATTTCGAAGCTGATATCGGTGAAGATCCCAATATCTCGTATCAAATATTTACACCGCTGATATTTTAGCCTGTAGAGCTCTACATTCCTTATTAAAGGTTCAAGTAAAATGAGAAACTCTTGCTAGTAGTAATACCAATCAAAATCCCGATGGATTGATAAGTAAAAAAAAGTAACAAAGTAACATTTTTGAATCTCTGAAGATTAAAATGTTCGATTAGTGTCTGAAAATTTGCGCGCTGAATCGGTCGACTTAAAAAAAAATCGTTAGAAATTTTGCTTTTCTTGCCCCTGGTACAGCGAAACCACGATCCTAAAGAAACCTACTCATTCCAGATTATTCCTGATTTTTAAAGATGCTTATGATTTATTCACCATTCGCCGCTCATTAAGGACAAATCGCTTAGTCAGGAGACTTTCACTCGTTGCATTGAATCGAACCCCCCGTCCCAATACTGTCTCTCTTACCGGGACACCCTACAGAGTTATAAAGCACAACAAAAGATTTTATTTCTCAAAAAACAAAAAAGAAAAACAGGACACAAACTGAGAATTAAACTACACAACTTTACAAAACACTTCTGTAATGTGAAACAATTGTAACGCGAACATCCAAAAAAAGATTTTCGTATTGAAGACAGTGTTTGAATAGTCAGTCAGGTTTCATGCAGCCAGCGTGTGCAGTGTATGGAAGATGTTGATGACGACCAAACAACGATAAAAGAAATTGCAACCGATAATAATTATTTTTATGAAGTCTAGTCTATGTCTAGACGATTTTTTTGTGTGAGAGAGAGAATGGCTCTAGTAGTGTATGAGTAAGTTTGATTTGTTGTATTTGTATTTGTAGCTGGTCATAAACTCGTACAAACACGACGTGTTTGAACCAGAAACTCAGCCAAACATACAGAGTAGGCATGCTTATAGACCCATAAGCTCTGGTCTATAAAAAATAAATAAATCTACCAGCCGACTGTCCAACCAGTCAGCCAACTAACACACGAACGAAACAAAAACAAAACAACCAACAAACATTTTAGTTGTTGTTGCATTGTGTGTCATTGTTTTTGGGTTTAATTTTAATTCACACACTCGCACTTGTTTGTAGTTGTAGTCGCAAGAATGCAGCAGTTAGTTATTGATTGTTTGATCTGTATAAGTTTGTCAAACCATAAGCCTTGTCAGCCAGCCTGCCAGCAACTAACTGGCCATCCACTCACTCATCCGTTCCGGCAGCCAGTCAACCAGCAAATGGGAAGAAAAAAACAACATTGCAAATATAGACAGAAATTTTGAGACACATTCAGTTGTAACAAGTTGCCATTGTACACGGCTAGACTATAGAATGGATTAGCCTGAGAGACATACGTACATTTTTATGATTTCCATCAGTACTCATAAGACAGATTGTTTAATTCAAACGTCACAATATGCCACCATACATATGTACATACATGTGGGGCGTTTCACACGAAACTGGGAACCCAGAACAAAATTTCCCCTGAAATTCCTTTACATTCGGCATAACTGTACTTGTCATAGATATGAATGTGTATACAAAATATTTTTTTATTTGTCGAGTTGTAGGGTGCTAATGTGTTGTAGAAACCAATATAGTAAAAAAGAAAAAGTTAAGATGATTGAGTCACACAGGAAATTCTTTTGTTTCCAAAAAAAAAAAAATTATTTAGACAAAAAAATTTGTTTTCATTCCGAAAACCGGAAATGACCATTTCAAATTAAAATTTTTCTAACTTTGACATAATTTTTTTTTAAATTATATTTAAACCGAAATTAAATTAGGGTGTTTTTATTATACTGCCGGAGTTTTGAAATAGGCTATACATTAGTTTAGAAGATAAGTAAATAATTCTGCTTGCATGTCACACTGTGTATGGTGTTAGGCGCTTGCTAATGTAGGTTGGTGGCTCTTTCACTGATTTACAGCACAAATGTTTGTAGAGTTTGTATAGGAGGGTTGTATTTTATATTTCGCGATTAGAGAACAAAAACAAATATTAATCATCGAAAATCACTTTATTGTTTTTCAAAATATTCCCCATGCATGCGTTTGATCCAATTGTCGAAGCACTTTTGCCACTCTGATTGAGGTATCTCCAAAACATGCATTCTGAATGCTTGCTTCTTTAGGTGTCGAAAAACGTTGACCTCTAAGTTTGTTTTTTACGTACGCGAATAAAAAGAAGTCATTCGGTACCAAGTCAGGACTATACGGCGGATGGCTCATCAAATCGATGTTTAGGGTGCTTAAAAATGCAGTTGTTTGAGCCGATTGACCCATTTTTTGTCGATGTATATTTTTTCTTAACGCGTTTACCAGTGTCACATGCTGGTTCGACTAATAAAGACCATGTTTTGTTTTAAAGACTAATAAATTAAACTAATGTGATTTGATCCGATGAAAAATGATTTAGTTACAGTCAATCGTACTTGAATTTTCATGAAATTTTCAAAGATTTTCAACAATTATTATTTTGGAAGCTGTTTTGTACAACAAATAATAAGAAAACCAATCCTTTTATTATTATATTAAATAGTCTGTTCTAATTCGAAAATTTCAAGCCGTTTTGGACTAATTCCGGTTAAAAAAGTATAAATAAAAACCGAAAACGTTAACATTTAAATTTACTATCAAACGCAATAGCTCAATTCGATCTACATAAACGCATACAAACATACATGCGTACATATATATTAAATATCGGAGTTGGTAGTAAATTTAAATGTAGCGTTTTCTTTTTTAGCGCATTTTAATTTTGCGAAATACAGTTATGCCGAAGATTTTTTTTTTCAATTAGCCTCTACATATGAAATGCCCCATATATACGTTTTGGTTTCTTTTACAATATACAAAAAAGTATATAAAACACAAGTGTGTGTGCCTGTGTATGTGTGTGCTACATTCGGCTATGTCAATACCTTTTTAACGCTTTTTTATACCGATTATTTTAATCTGTGATCACTTGGGTCGGCATAATTTTGAACAAAGATTGAAATTTTGACAAAATATATTTTTGAAATAAGAACAAAATTAAGTTGGGTATATTCTTGGAGACAATTGGGTATATTCCACTATACCGAAACTTATGAGCCCTTCCTTCATCTATGCCTGCGTACATTAAGCTAGTGTATTGATTTTTCATGATAAAAGAGATTTTTTGATCGTTTTTGTTCCTTGTGCACTGGAGTTTCTTCCGGAGTTTTGAATTTTTCCATTTAAAACCATTTTACTTCCCTGATTTTTGCAATATTTTTTCCGATTTAGTGCTTGGGTCTGTATTCCGAACGATTCGGTCGTCTAGAAACTTTCTATGAAAACCACTTAATTCTTTTAAAGATATTTTTGTAATAATTTCTATAAAAATTTTCTAGATGATTGTGTCGTTCGGAATACAGAAACACGCACTTAGCCTATTTTTTAAAACATTCTGTTCGTTTCGGGGCATCCAAATTTATTCCCAGTACTTAAGATTTTTTGATAATTTTACCATTTTTGATCACGAGTGTTTTAGTGTAATTTTTATATATTTTCGTAAATTTTTGTAATTTTTGGTCACTTTATCGACATTGTGGCTGCCAGATTTGCATCGTCTACTAAACAATCAATTACAAGATATTTATGCCAATAATCGGCTGATATACAGACGATCGTCAGGCACAAGAGAAAGCTTAGAATGTAATAGCGAAATTTTTGCTGTCCAGAAATAAACTTATGCCGACTTAGTTGGAGCGATGTTCTGAACTATGTCTATTGACTCTATTGCAGTTGTTTATATAGATCTGCAACTTCATACCAAAAGTATAGCGGGGTTTAATTGCATGATCCTTTTGGCGAATTTACGTAAACCCCTCTGGATATAATCATAAAATCAGATCATTCAAGTAGAATATCCATTCTAACGCCCACTGTGTGCCATGTAGCGTCTTCCCTAGATAATTTACGTCTATATCGTGTAATCGGAGCCAAATAAAATGATAATTGATCTGTAGCGCTCGCCGTTGGCGATGATGGTTCCACCAATGTTGTATTTGTCCCAAATTGCTGAAAGAAAGTTGTTTGGATATTTGGCAATTTTACTTTCAAACATAGCCATTCATTTCAAAATGCGCCTTGTCGCTAAAGATGATTTTTCGGGCAAATTTCGGATTTTGTTCCCAATGTCTCAAAGCGAATAAACGGCGATGCTTGGAATTTCTGTCTCACGAGGTTTAATATGTCTGTTTTTTCTTTAGTCCCAAATTGCAATAAATTCCATGTCAGAGAGTTGGGATGGACTACTATTTGCTTGAGTAGGTAGTGAAAACTTTAATATCTCTATGGATATTATCGTCTCGGATAAATCAACGGGCGGCGCAGACCCTTAGTCATAAAATCCTACACAGTCTTTTTTGTAACTTCTGCTTTCTTGATGTGCAATCGGTGCCCCACAGCTGAATGCCATATGTCAATATTGGCGTCATAATCGATTTGTATAAAAGGACTTTGTAGTCTAAAGTCAGGATTGAGTTAGAGCCGATTAACCAGTGCAGTTAATGTGTTCTAAATTTAATGGCCGTTATTTATTCTTAATATTTCGTAACCATATTAAGAGCCGATCTAGGTGAATTCCTATATTTAAGATGATCTTTTACTGGAACAGTGGTACTTGTTATTATTATTGGTGATTAATTTAACCTGCTAAGGAAAAGTTTTACATCAGCACATTTCGAGGAATTTACCTTTCTTTTCCACTTGTTTCGCCAAGTCGTTAGCTCATGAATGTGCGACTAAAGTTGTTCGGATGCCACCTTTCGATTTTAATTAAGCGTCTTTCACACTATTAGATTAAGTAAAATGACTTGTCAAAAATATAAATGAAATGAGAAAGTATTATAGTTTAAAAGCAGTATGTAATTAGACTGACAAAAAAATATGGATGTACAAATTCCTAAAATGCTGGGACATTTTATTCTAGCAGAGTTGCATTTTTATAGAAGACACAGATATGTTTTTCAGATTGCATCGGCACAAAAACGGCTACTGTGCTTTTTGATTGGCAATGTACTTTGTTTATTCTGTTTATTCTAGTGCTGACAACTTGAATACTTTTTAACCACTTAATTTTGATTCTTCTTAACAAATAAAAAAATCTATCAAAAACTTGAGCCGCTGAAAATTCACAAGAGCCACCGCCGCCGTTAACCACCGGAAATTGTTCAGCAATCGCCGCCGAAAGTATCGTTTCAGCTTCCCTGCTTTACTTGTTCTAAGTAAATAAACACGTAATTTCCTTCATTTTATTTCAAGTGTGATACTGTAGACAAACAATGAACTGATAATATTTTACTTTAGTTTTTTTCACAGTCCGACAATTTTTCTCTGCTAAAATCCAATGGAAATCTAAACTCTTGTAGAATAGTATCGTTTGCAAACGGTGATGTGCATATATGTATGTATGTATTTGGGGCGTTTGACATACACGCTGTATATATATTACATATGTATATAATAGCGGCCCTACTAGTATCAAAATTTGGAGAACTCTTGCAGAAAGTCTTCCTTTGGCTTCACTTTAAATGTTCTATCTGTCAAATATTTCGCGAAAAATTGTTGAAAACAAATTATTCTTTTAAAAATTTAACATTCTCCTTCAGATTTTAATCCGGAAGGTTTTCTTAACTCACAAATTCGTAAAAAATATTTTTCTTTTCCAATAAACTCTATGCGAAAAATCGAAAAACAAAAATGAAACACAAAAAATGAAACTTGAACAATGAAAGTTCGATTTAAAAGACAAATATTTTTTCATTAAAGGCAGACACGCAAAGCCACGTTCACACACACACACACACACACACAATTGCACAGTACAAATGTCGGCAGAATATCAAAGACAAACCGAATGGGCTAAAAAAAATTCAACTGATAAGAAACTTAAAAGTCGGCAAAAATGACAGAATGTTTGCAACTGCCGCAAAACGGCTAACGCACACCTGCACATATGTTAATTGTTAAAACAATTCACACACTTCCGCACAAACACTTCGTAGTAGATCTGCTGTATGCATGAATCTACGACATCATCCAATGTAATAAAATCGTGAACACAGAGTGTGAGCGCGTCTAAAGTTCAGACGCCAAAGTTTCACCGCACTGTCGTTTACCCTAAATATGTCTGTCTGTCGTTAACTGCAAAAGTGAGCAAGTAAAACGAAGTACATACGTGATTTTGTAAGTAACAAGACTCGTTACAAACACTTGCCTCTATTTGAATGAGGAAAGAATTTCAAAGAGACTGTTTGTGTATTGTGACCTTCACACTTTTATTGTCCTTACGAGTAATCGCTAGCATTTGCTTTTGCATCAGGTCTCCCATGTCAGCCGGTGCTGGACATTCACACAAAAATCATCATCTTAATCCGTTTTGATTTCAGTCAGTTGCCATGTTATGCTGATAGGTCTAGCTAAATGCTTCTTGAACACCATTCGAAGTACGCTTTTGTGGTTGTGGCAAACATACAATGGTTATTTGAAAACATTTTTAAAATCACTTTAGTTGCGATAAACAAGTTCTTGTTTACATTTAATCGATTAAATGATTCCATCCGTAAAAATGTCAACATGGTTGAGTTAAACGATAAAATTTTTAGTAGAATACGAACCCGACACAAACTATTTTAACTATACAAAAATATTATAATAACTCTAACTATAAAATGTGGTTAATAGGTAAAATTCTTTAGCTGTTTAATCGAAGCATGAGTGTGACTTAAGTGGTTAGCGTGTTAACTAATAAGCCTTTGATGGCTTTAGTCGCTACTGTTCGTACTTCAGCCGCTGCCAATCACTGACATACATTTTTTTCTTTTCCGTAACCATATAATTCAATCATAATATATTGCTCTTTGATCATGCTTACCACAACGATGTTGTATCTTTGCGTGTAGCTGTCTCTTTCCAGCTTTCTAGTTTTGTAAAGTTCTATCATTGTGGCACCTTAGCTCCTAGCATAGCATTTCCGAAAGCACATCTTGGTTCAGGACCACCAAAAGTTATAGCGAATCTCTCATCTTATGCTTTGTTTTCTGTTATGTTTTAGTGTCCCTTCGTTTGGCTCAGTATCAAGTCGTTTACCGAGACACGGCTAATGAGTTTCAGCACAATTTTTAGCACCAATAGGGAAGCTTTCTTTCCCTAGCGCTTTCAATCAACTTCTTCTTTTTCTTCTATTTACTCTTATAGCCATGAATTGAAGTCTCCATAAATAATATTGTTGTGTATGGGGTCCAGTGCGCTCGTCTGACCATGGAGCTATCAATTCTTTGTGTAAATCCTGTGTAAATTTCTTTTTGCTTGACGTATCTTCATTTTAACTCAATAATCTTATAGTATGATCAAACATGCACCCTAATTGCGCAATTACAAAGTTGAATTAATAAATTGAGGAATTAGTACTTAATTCCGCCGTAAACTTAGTATTAGTAAGTTTTGTATCAGTATTAGAGAATTAAACGTTACTAGTGTTCGCCTATAAGTGGTTTAAATTTGTTTTATGTCCAAGGTGCGGGAAAAAGAACTGTTATTTTTTATTGACAACACTAAAGCAGTTTTGTCTTACTCTTATTTTTTGCCCTGTTCATATAAAAGTTTAAGAGTATTAAATAGCGTTATCTCCAGAATTCTTGCTCAAGCATGGTGGCGGAATATAAATTATATGGATATTTTAGTTCAGCTAGGCGTGAAATAAATATTAATCTGAATAGTACAATTAAGCGGCCAAAGGTACCCTCTTGGCAAACAATTACCTGGAAATAGTGCTTTATGATTGGATTTCCCGTGTGGAGCAATTTATATAAAAAGTGTTCACACTGCACTGCAATCTCCCTATAGAGTTTTATTTAAAAAGAAATATTTATAATCGTATATTTATAATCAATCTTCAAGCAGCAAATATCTCCCAGACTCTATGATGTTTGCATAAAAAATTTTTCTTGTAACCTTATCACTTTGACACGCACCTTATATACGTTCATTATACGAGTATGTATATTATCTTTTAAAAAAGATATAAATTAACAAACATATTTAACAAATATTCATACAAAAGTTGCATTGTGGTTTTGGCGGCTTCCTCCTCTTATGCTTCACCATCTCATTATCCCATACTTCTGACTACAAACTACCGGTACAATTGTGGCAAAGGTAACGACATCGTAAGACGACGTCAAACTACAACTAAACTAAAACGCTTAACACAGGTGTGTTAATTGCATTAAAATATTTGTAATTGTTTTCATACTCTTTTTGTCTTCCGCTTCTTTTGTTCTTCTCTTTGCTACTGAGGTGACTGATGATTTTCTTCTGTTGGCGTTTCTTTGTATCACAAAAGTGAAACCGCCTTTTATACTTTATAGGGAAAGTAGACAACTTGAATGAAAAATACTTTTTAAGGCTTCCCCCATACCCACAAATTAAAGTTGGCTTTTGTTCTCTGATTAGAAACCACAACATTGTGTTGGGATTTTGTGTGAAAATTATTTTGAAATACTTTTACTGGGAACATAAATAATTAATTTAAACTTAAAATAAAAAAATGTTTATTAAACAAAGAATCGATGAAAAAAAAAACTTGAAATTGAATTAAAAAATTGGGAATTTAAAATAGAATTTTCACACTGAACACCGACAACAGCGTAGCCAAATGTGCAGAATTTAGAACCTTTTTGGGGGTTTGGAAATATTTCCAGTTTTTTATAATTCTCTCCCCTCTTCTTCCCAACACACTTAGCATGTTAAGTTAGGCCTGTATCAAGCTCCTTTAATATAAAAAACTAATCACGATTTGCTATCTCATGTTTTTAAAAGTTTCAATACAAGATTATCAGCCCAATTATGAACAATAATTCCACGCAAATTTTCCCATTTCATCTCTTACGAATTAAAATTTCCCTAGGATTTGCTCCTATTCTTAGCCATGTTTGAAAAAGAAAAAAGCCCCTATATATTTTCTAGGTTGTTAGAAAAGAAATGATGGGGAAGGAAAAAATTTCCCCTAAAAAATTCGTTATTGGACCTTTCGGCATTATAAAGGGTAAAATGTAAAACCCTTTAAACAATTTTGCATTTTTTTAGAAACGAATACACATTATGTAAGAGAGTATATATGAATATTAGAACGGAGTGATAATAGCAGGGTACGAGTAGGTTTAACGCAGTTTTATTTAATGTAGCAGGGATATCGAAGCAAACCGCTTACTTTATGGGTTTCTTTTCGACTCCCTTCTTTCCACGAATTGATTTCAATTAACCGATTTGTAATTTACGGCTACTTTACTTCAATTGGAGCCTAGTGCTACCACTAGCCTTTACTCTGGACTGTAGTGATTTCAGACTGTCGACTGGTAACTGTCGGCCTTCTTGCTCATTACGTAGTCTCTTGTAATTGCTAGCATTTGTCAAAGGCATTTGAATGTAACAACTCTCTGCCCATGATCCTAAGTCTTATGCTAGCCAGAGGCAGATCACACACAATATGCGCTACCGTCTCATCACCTTTTGCGTGATTTTCTTATTCATTTCTTCATGATTCCTTCATTGGCCAATAAACATTTCCTATAGAGGCTGAACTCTCCCCTCTTGCGAGGCTTCAGTGTCCCTCAATATCTAAATCTCACGGTCCAACACTCTAAGAGTACCTTTAGGGATTGAACCGTCCTCCCATTGCGAGGCATTCTTGTCCGAAGTTCCTTCAGGGAATTTTTAAAACACCCACAGGTAATGGAGAAAAATATATCCACCCACACAGAGTTCCATATGATCGGATAACTCTGTATTAAAACTGAATATTGACTAGTATCCAGAATTCGCATATTAAAGACCAAGACTGTAGATTTTTGGAACGAATTTCAGTCATCCCTTGTCAAGTTTGGTTTGGAGACAAAGCAAACCAAAAAACTACTAAAACACGGAATATAAAATCCAGAATCACCAAGCACCCTTTTGGCCACGCATTTCCCTGGTATAAAGTGTTACTCCGTGAATTTGGGATTCTTATAAAAGAGTGTTAATTTCTTTCCGCTCGACTTTTTTAACAAGACTCCCAGCAGAGACATGAATCTGTCACCGACCGCCACCATGAGGAGGTATAAGTCAAAACTTCTGACACTGCTCTCAGTTACGGCAAGCCGTATCTTTGTGCTTGCCAGCTGACGGCTCCATAACACCCATGCTGTATGATTACATGCTAACATCGAGAGTGTCGTTAAAATAGAAAATATTAATTCGGCATTATGTATCGCATTTTGTAATTAAAAGACCTCAAGCTTTACCTCTAAAAGATTCAGCTTAGTCAGGAGCCCAAGCCAGCAGACCATTTAAAGCGCCGGCAATTCGTTAAATGGGCAATGGAGTGAAGTTACTGCCGATTATTCATGGGTTGATGTATTATCAAAACCAAACAGATCTTAAATTTTTCCAAACTTTTTGTAACGCAACGAGCCTTGTGAATTTGTGTGGACTCAATTGGACGATCGATTTATTGCAGCAACAATTTCCCGATCAAGTGATCTCACGAAATTCTCATGTCAACCTTTTTTTGTACAGCCAAAATTACAGATTTGATTTTGCTAAACCTTAAAAAATGTCAAGATTTATTAATTTTACAATTGCAACGTTTCATTTCGAATGTATTTTCGATTTAAATTAAAGATTCTGCTGCTGTTTATGACAAATCTCGTTTCATGTTTCATAATTTAAAACATAAAAAACAGTAGCTGCTATATAGGTGTGTATATATATATAAGTATATGTGTGTGTGTGTGCGTGTGTGTGTGTGTGTGTGTGTGTGTGTGTGCGTGCGTGTGTGTGTGTAGGAATTAATGCATATTTATAATGTCTACCGTATTACCCGCACAACAAGGATATGATTTAAATATTAAAATTTTTATTAAAAATTCCAATAAGTCTTTGTGCAACACTTTCCAGACATTCAAGGTTACAGTCGTGCAGTGGTAGGGGAGTGTGTGTGTGTGTGTGTGTTTGAGTAACAAAATTGAAATCCTAACAAATACGACACTTTAATTTTCCTAATGACCTACAAAAAAG
Source organism: Phania funesta (assembly GCA_963932375.1). Lineage (NCBI taxonomy): Eukaryota > Metazoa > Arthropoda > Insecta > Diptera > Tachinidae > Phania > Phania funesta. Next base: position 75,254,641 of record OZ010656.1, read on the forward strand.
CTACTACTTTGTTGCTGTTTTTAGATTCTTTAGACTGCTGTAGGAGTTCCCCTATAAATATCAAATACAAAAACCAACATACATACAAAAATATTACACAAGAATAAAACAAACAAAAGCAATATGAAAAAAATTAGCACACAGAGAGACGAAGAGAAAAAAACAAACTTCAAGGACACACGAAATCCACGTAATATGCCAAAATATACTGGTAACGTGTAGCACGCTTTTTAGAACTCAAACAAACAAGGAACACACACAGAACTGTAGATGGAGTAACACATTAACATGCATAGACAATATTACGAGGGTAAGCTGAAAAGTTTTTTTGAAGTTGAGGATTCTTTGACAAATCAACCTGGAAAGCAACTAAGATTCTTGAAATAAATCAAGTAGAACCGAAACTGCGAAAGAATGTTATGTAAAACAATCTAGGGTTATTCTCTTTTCAACAAATAGAATGGGAATGGACTAAATCATGGCCTACATTATAAAATGTGAATTGAGGAATCCGCAATAGAAAACTATCTAAGCCAGGCCACTTTTGCTTTAAATCGACTATCGTCGGCGTCCTTCCCCATCACTAAGCTTCCCGCAATTATTATTAATATTTACTTCCGACATTTATGATAACCGCCTATCGGCTTACCGAGAGCAAGTTTAGGTTAGGTTTACATGTCGCCTGCAATACACGCTCACGCTGGGGCAGAAATCCGCTACGTTTGAGTTTCCTCAAGAGAGAAGAAAAGAAAATCGAAAGGTGGAAAATAAAAAAAGGATTTGTATCAAGATAAAGAAGAAAAGTCTGAATGGTAACTATAACTTTGCCGTTGTTGAATAATACTCGAACCTGTTGCTGCTCTTGAAATATTGCTTGCTTCTTCTAGTCCCACTTCCGATAGTTCACAGAGGCTAATAAAGGACCTTCGCCCGATACAAATCTGGCGTTGGTTATTCAAGGCAGGACCGAAGCACTGGTGGTAACGTAACCGTCCCTCTTATTTTGATAGATCTACAGTAGTCATTTGCTGGCAACCCCATTCCCTTGATAACATATGTTTAGTATCAAGGTATAGAGAATAAAATGTTGAATACTCACTATAATTGTGCCAATGTGGAGCCGATTCCGAACTTATTCCTGCTCTTGATGAAGTAAAATAAAGTCTGTAATCCCACCTCCGATATTTCGGAGAGGCTGATAAAAAATCTTCGCCCGATATAAATCTTGCACTGATCCTATAAGGCAGAAGCGAGGAACAGGAGGTGAAATACGCTTCTACAGTAGTCATTTAATGATTATTTACGTGAGGCAAATGTTAAATGGTCCCTATAACTGTGTTGACGTGGAGTCATTTTCGAACCAGTCGCTGCTTGAGATGAAGGAATATATTCCCAGTGGTCCTACTTTCAAATGATCGGAGAGGCTGAGCGAAGGATTTTCGGCCTAAAGGCAGGCAGAAGATGAAATACTATCTCCTTTTCATTGTTAGAGCTTCTCCAGTAATTATTTGCTGGCAATCCCAATCTCTGATTGCAAACTTTCAGATGTCCCGTGTCTATTGTGTCTTCCGAAATCTTATCAGATTTCTTGTTCAAACCTTGTCCTAATCTAGGTCAGCTTAGTTAAGTCTTCTGCATATGAGTTCTTCCTACCAACTGGCCTGAGCCATATAATATAAAGCATTTTTAATTTGCGCTTTTCAGGCCGAGATGGGAATGTCACAGAATTTGTCGGTATGTGAGTTTTGACCACGAACCCATTATAGGGCAAGTCTTGAATGTTTCGCCATTCGATATAAGGATGCCTCGCATTCCTGTTTGCCTCCCTTACCACCGCAGAGTCCGCTATTAGTACTGCTTTTTTAGAATCCCCTGACCAATTAATAATTTTAAAATTGCAATTAGCTGCTAGTTAATAAAGTTAAATCCTGCGTCACTCAATTGAAGCGCATCTTCCTTATGTATTTGCGAAACAGCATTTTAAAAGCATATTAAATATATTAAGTAGACCTTTTCAGACAGTCGCCGTATTAAATGTGGCCAGACAGTTGTTCAAACAAAAAAAAAATACAAATCAAAATAAACAACATTGGAAAGACACAGTCAAATGAGCAAACAGCGAAACGAGCTTAAATAACTTAAACAGCTCCTCCAACACCATCAGCGACAAATCATATTAAAATATTGCCAAAACAATAAACATTTGCCGGGAACTAATCGCACCAAAAAAAAAGCGAAAAAAAGTGCATTAAGTACTTAGTATCACAGACAAATTCTTTTTCGACATGAGTAGGTACCAACCAACCACGACAGCGAATTTGAAAAAGAAATAACATCAGACACATGTCTTTTTTAAGCCACTTGTTTCATTTTGAAATTTTGGGACGAAATTAAAAAGTTCAAAATTTGTTTAGTAGCGAATTTAAAAACCTTCTGAACCAAATACTTTTATTCAAGTCTCTTAACGATACTAATGCTGAGCGTTACCGTTCGTAGACTTAAGTTGCAATTTGCAAGTTTTTTTTATCTTCAGTGACTTCATGTGCGACTTTTTCAAAATTATAGAATTTTGCGACTTTTCCCCACTTTTTACGACTTTTTGCAACTTTCATGCTTTACACATTTATTATATGTGCGTTGCATGTTTGCCCATATTTGTATTATTTTATTACTAAAAGTACCTTTATTAAATTGCAGACGTTTAATCGGCTTTTGTGTGAGAATGATTAAAAAGTGCAACATTTCGTTGTGTGAGAATGATTAAAAAGTGCAACATTTCATTTGACGATGAATAAAAGAATAAGAGCCAGTGTAATGCCGGCTACACACGAAGGAGTATGAGAGGAATCATTGACATGTTCCATTTAATGTTCCACCGTCTGTAGCCATGTTTCCTGTTGAAATTTTGGTTTCCGAAATACGCAAGTTTTGCATGGTCTATATCGATGTTTACTATTTTTGTTGGCTGGCGTAGTTCGTTGAAAGCAGTCGTGCTGTAATGATCATTTGCACAGATAACTAACATCATTTATTTAATAGTATGTGTGATATTTACACAGAACTCATGTTTCCTTAATTGTTTAGAGTGCGGTTGCATCGTTTGTAGTAAAAAATAAATCCAGGCTTTTTAAACGTGTTACCTCTAATGTTTGTTCTTGTGTAGCCGGCATAAAGGTGCAAATATTTGTAAAAAAGTATTTCATGAGGAGGTAAATATTCTGTTTTTTGAAACGCGATAGATATGTTGTTAGAACAAAAAGAAAGGCTGGAGGTGAATCTAATGCCAAAGGTACGCAGGTCCAGTTTATTTTTTTAAGTTTTTTGTCTTGTTTCAATTATTTTTTTAAATTTAGTTTTATTTTAATAATTAAGCGTAAAAAAATTTACTGCGCTTTTTTTTAACGACTTTTTGTGCAAATTATTCAAAATTCCCAGCGATAACTTCCTGTGAATAGAATGGTATCGCCTACAAATGGCTCTTACCACCTATCGATTTTCTATTTCCTCTTCTCCTATATTTCAGGTAACATAAAGGGACCGAGCTTGCGGAGCTGTGTGAGCTTGTTGCAGACGACTTGTAAGTGTAACCTAAACTAACCTTCTAACTATGTCAAGAGTCGAATATCTTTTGTCAAATTGAGCTCAATAAACTAAAGCATTGCTTCCATTCTTTAGGCGGCACTCTTTGTCAAAAATTTTCTGTTTTACTATGTTACTGTGCCCACCCCCAAATTGTAAACACTTGTGGCACCCAGTCAGGGAACCTCAGAAACTTCATTTTAAGTACAAACACATTTCTGAGAGAAAGACGTCATGGAAAATAGAAATAAAATAAAATTAAATGAAATTTTCAGCAAATAGTTTCCCTTTAAAGTTCTCGTTTGCATGTGCAGTGTGGCCATGTTGTTTTAACCAAATATTGTCGAGATGACGGGCTTATATTTCTCGCAGCCATTTACGGTTACGTTGTGTAAGTCATCATTTTGAAGAAATATGGGCTAACGTTTCCATCTGCTCCTACAATGCGCTTGAAATTTTTGGGATCTCTTGGCTTCTATTTTTTTTTGTTTACGACACTGCTAATGAATTTGATCGGCGGTGAATTTCAAGCATCGTTGGTTGAGGATAACGCTCGAAACCAACAATTTGCGCCTTCATAAAATGAATGTGATGTGAAATTACTTGCAAAATACTTCTCGATAGGTATCGATTGCTTGAAAAAAGAAGGTTAGCTCCAGAGGAACCCTCGATATGTGAAAATTTGTAAATCATGTGAAGTCTGTGTTTATGGTTGGATCGGATATGTGTGATCTATTAAAAACTGATCGCTCTTAAAAATTAGAGAGCGATTTAAAGCAAATTTACTTCTTACGAAAACGGTTGGATTTTGGGGTTTGCTTAAAAGAGCAACAGTATTTATTGCGATGTGGCATTCAAACACCAAGTGATAACGTGATTCGCTACTTTTGTCTCCCACTGTATCCAATAAACGAGCAAAACTGAAATTAATTTTCAACTACTCGACTAAATAACGAAAGATAGTTAATGCAAAAAGGATTAATCGAACAAAATCCAGAAATGTCACTCAAAAATCTGCCATTAAATAACGATCAATCAAGTTTTTTTTTTACCCCAAAAGGCACATCCTATGACGCATTTAAATGCAACTTTTCATCTGTCATTTTCGGCACGAAATAATGGGGATGGTGTGATTTGTCAGACACTAGCAAATTTCCGAAAAAATTAAAAATATTAGGCTGCAGCATGATGCCAATAATGTTTGTTTGTTCATACCACATGCAGCCGCCAAATAAAATAAAAACATTTTGTTTTTTTATTCGATAAGATATTTTCATTCATTCATGAGCAAAAAAAGAAAAAAAACAGTCACATGATGCAGCAGCGTACAAAATATTTGCATCAAATATTCATTAATTTAAAAAAGATAAAAGAAAAGAAATAATAAATCAAAACAAGTAATAAAAATCAAATCATTATGTTGTGTGTGTCAATCTTCACATGCATAGGTGTGTTCCACTACGTTGACGCCGTTACCTGAAGTGACACCTAAACTTAATTCAAAGTTGCTCTTCTGCTCAAATAAAAAACAATTGTGAAATCTAATAAAATATTGATTTAGGCGATGCATACGAGGTGTGTGAAAAGAGTAATGAGGCTGGCAGCATTACGAGCGATCTGGCAATGCTGAATTATTCTAGATATTCATTCCCTTCAGATACTAAGTCCGCGGTTCAGCTTCGTACAGTTTTCGTACAAGCTTTAAGTTGTGCTGTTCTTGCGTGTTACGAAAATGGAACGTTATGCCATCAAGTTCTGCATTAAAGTTGGCAAATCTGGCAATATAACCTCTAAAAAGGACTATGGAAAACATTTCTCTAGTACAGACCATTTTTGAAGATGAATCTCGCTCAGGAAGACATTCAACTTTAAGAAGCGACGAAAAAATCGAACGCGAGAGGGCTCTTGTGAGATCAGACCATCGTTCAACATGCATGATGATGGTTGAACAGGTAAAGTGAACCCCGTTCTTCGTACATCAAATTCTGGTGAGATATTTGCACATGGATGCTTCATCATGACTACGCCTCATGTCACACGGCCATTTCTATCATTGAATTTTTTACCTCCAAATTCATTCGTGTTGTTCGCCAGCCCCTCTGCTCCCTGTGACCTTTTATTTTCCCAACATTCAAAAGAATGTGACCAACAACAACACGGCCAGCTTGTAGGCCTTTCAGTGCGGCGGTGTACAGCTCCAAAAGGCCTGCAAATAAAGAAAAACTTTGGTAAAAAAATGTTTAATTCTGACTTTATTTTGAAGCCACATTTATGTCGTTATACATCGAAATGCACATCGTTGAAATGGAGGCCTCGACATAGCGTATCGAATGTTGGCCTCTAGCGTATACTAAGAACTTGAGATAGACCCACAAAAAGTAATCAACACGCATGATCGCGGCAGGCAATTTATGAACGATCGCAATGAGATCATCTAGACGCCAAATTTTTCCTTCACAACTTTTAGTTTGGTGTTGCTTGTATAGCGTGCAGCGCCGTGGAAGCACAGCAGGGATATAGCGATATTTTCAAGGTCTGGCTCCAGAAAGTCAACGTTGTGGATCGTTCGAGAAGATGATTTATTGGACAAAATTTGGATCTCCGACTAACATTCCCAGCACCCAATTAGGAAACTCGCGGCGTTGTCTATAATCGTTGGGTTACAATTCTTACATCAGCGCAGTCTTGTACGAATGTAGGCCCAAACCCGGACCACAAAACAAACCGTGTTGATTCTACGAAGATGCCCAATTGAGCTGATCGGCGTCGCATTGTCCTTTCTGTGGCTTCTAAGAAACTTTCCGCTACGGCGGCTATGTTTTCTTTATTTCTCTGTCTGGTCGGTGGCTTAAGGTTCAAACCTTTCGAAGGTGCGATGAATTGCCCACATTCTGAAGCAATGATGATCACACATATCATGTTACGTTATTACAACTGAGCTGAAATCTAGATGACATTGATAATTTTGACAGCTTCTGAAATATAACAGGTTACCCTGTAGTACAATGTAAATTAAATAAAAATAATCGTATTTTAATTCCAAAGAATTATTGTGTTGAAATTAAACTTTAGCTTTATAGGCTGAGAATTTGGGAAGACTCAAGTCATGTCTTGCAACAGATTGCTTAAGGTTGCCTTTCACTCCCAATGCGGCAATAGCTCTAATTGATCCTTTCATAAAGTTAAAAATAAATCTCATCTCTTAAAAAGTTTAGTCGATAATTAATTATTTTTAATCTTTCCAACAGTAAGTAACTTGAAACGAATAGGATTTGAAAAAAATATTCTAATCATTGAAAATCTCATCTCATGCGCAATGTTTTGACCACCGCTGTATGTTTAAACTTACTGCTAGTCACTGGCTAATTTAGGCAAACATTCAGTTCTCCTTTAGTTGTTAAAAGCGAAAATAATCTAAACAACAACACACACACAACAACAGCAACAAAATGTCACCACAACAATAAAAACAACACAACAGTCAAGAGCAGTATTTATGCGCAGGTCTGCTAAAATGTCTAGACGTTAAACATTAAACAAAAAACAATATTTTAAAAATGTATTTTTTTGTTGTTGTTATTATTTGTCTGGTCTGTTGTCTCTGGTTAAATAAAAAACTGTTTGTTACGCTGCTGATTAAAAAAAAAATACTCTGTTTATTAAAAATCGTTGTTTTTGTTGCTCTCGTGTCATTTAATCAACCTGTTACTTGAAAATGAAAACAACAAGTTTCAAACCCCCCTCTCTGCCATCATCCTTTGCCTAGTGATTGTTGTTTTGCGAATCAGACAAACTAAATCCATTGGATTTTTAAAATAAATCTACAAGTAGAATGACTGCGGGGTATAATGCTTTCGTCTGCTCTTCATTTAAAAAGTTATAAATTTTGTTTTGTTTCCCAAACTGGTTTCGGATTTTCAAGCTATTGAAACAAAGTTCCAGTAGAGTCCGAAGTGCATTCATTGCCAATACTTGCAAAGCTGTTTGAGAGATGGTCGAACAAATTTCTGTTGCTGACACGAATATACCGTCAGACGAATGTGCGGCAAATCTGAATTTGCGTGCGCACGTGTTAGGCAACTTTAGACGTATTCAAAGGCGAACTCAATCAGCAAAGGTTTGAGTCCATTGGGTCAAATGTTCATGGGCTATCCTCATGTCCTGGCGGATCGTAATGTTTGATGCATTTGCAAGAACTGGAGTGGATTTGGTTATAGCAGACTCATCAGAAATGGAAAACCAAACTGCCTTGCTCGAGTTGTCGAATGTCGTTGAAGATTGTGGACTGAAAAAGATGGCACACGAGTGGTCTACGATTGCCACCTGCAGGATATCAACGATACTTTAGCTTCCACTGAGAGAAGTTAGAACAAAGGTAATTCTAAGCCTTGAAACACGACGGGGCATGTCTAACGCATGCCAGAACATATGTGTATTTTCAGGAGCTCTCTGAAAAAATAAAAAGAGTCAGAGTCGCGTTGTAGAATTTCTCTGTGACTCCTTGGGCCTGCAAGAGCGCAGAATCAGTTATCTAGGTACTGATTTCTTTCAGGGCAAACATCTTACAATTAAAGGGTGTTTTTAAGCCCAATAAAAATTTATGAAATAAATTTTTGCAAATAACAAAAAAATTAAATTTTAATCCAAAAGAAATTTTATTCCAGAGATCAACATTGACTTTTGAAAATAATTTCGGGCATATGGCCACCGCAACTGTTCTTGTCGTGGTATGGTACGTAGCGCCACCCTGTTGAAACTACATCTCGTCTGTTGAAACGCATCTCACCCTAGAAGAAATAAGGTTTAAGGATGCCACAAGTAAACCGCATCAAAGGGTGCAATTTGTTTAAAAAAATCCATTAAATATTAGTCTCATCGCTGAACACAATTACGCGAAAAAACATCGGATTAGTTTGCAACTGCTCTAGAGCCCAATAAGCGCAAGAACAACGCATATGATGGTCTTGTGGCTTTAGCTCCTGCAGCAGTTGTATATTAAACTGTAGTAGGCAAAACTTTTCACGTAGCAGCTGAACAAAGCCCCAATTCCTGTGGCCTAGGACAAATCGTTAAATTTAGATCCTCTTTCACATTTTCGCTTACAGCAGCGATATTCTCTTCAGTACACGTGTTGGTGTTACTGCATCATTTAGATCATATGTGGTACGAAATCTGTCCACAGTTCGACGGATGGCTTGCTCAGATGGACGGAGGTTATGTGCGCCATAAAAGTCACGAAGTCATCTATAAATTGCGCGAATTAATGATTGATTTTCAAAGTAAAAAACACCCTCTATATTGATGTATCCGCATGTTTGTGTTTCTTTCTAAAACACATGCAATATTTGCAAAGGACAGCACGTTCCTTTCTAAATATGTTGCACAAGAAACTAGCAAACATGTAACACTTTTTGCACTCCACTTAAAGTTCAGAGGGAAATACTATTCTTTTTTACAACTGTACTCACTACTTTATTAATACAAACTACCTATTTAAAAGGCTACACTTTTTTCAGAAAGGAAAACGCTATTAACTATGCACCAGCTTGATTTTGTGAAAAGTTCTGCGTAGTCCCAAGTAAACGTTATTTTCAGAATTTCATAAGAAAGTAGAGACTCCAAACGGTCGTTTAGGCCTCAAAAGGCACCTCAAGACCTAAACAATGATGGATGCAAAAGATGTAAATATCAGTGCTTGGCTGAATTTGAGGGCATGGGTTATGCTCACTTGAGGGCTTCCGCAGGCGACTTTAGAAAACTCTACAAGACAAGGCTAGCCAATTCACGTTAACTCCACATGAAATAATCTTATACTCAACTCGTTCATGCGGTATGCCCAAAGTGGCTTTCGCTGTGAGGCATGTAACGCCGTGCTGCTGCATGTGCATGCCCTCCAATTCCATGTTGTTGAATTCAAGCTAATTGATCTACAGCGCTTTCTGTTTAAGACAATGTCGTCTCTTAGCAGGCGCAAAATTTACACAAATTATTAACTTTCTTCTGAACCTCGAATGGGGTCACATCGTCCCTTATATGACAAGTTTGCTTGTTAAATTGTCATGGTTACTCCTGGATCAGATAGATTTTATACGAGTGCAGGACGCATTCTTGTGCACGGCCTGGAATCGAGTATCTCGGAATTCTTTTACACAGTTTTACGAAGGCGACTTTGTAATCACAAAGTTTTATTCTGATGATTTGGCATCACTGACTAAACTTCATATTCGGCAGACGCCGCCAAAACAGCATGACTGACGCAGACAGCCTTACTAGCAAAGCCCTTTGGGAAAAGTATGTTACTCCACAAGGGTCAATGAATTATTTTTAGCTCTGGTAAAATTTAAATAAATTAAAACGCTAAGAAATAACGAAACCAACAAACAAAAAACAAAAAAAAATAATAAAATGCCAAGTTTATTGCATTTTATTTTATTTCACTTTACAAAATGGCAGAATTCTTTTATAAAGATTTATGATGCCATAATTGTGGCCAATACAGTTTTATTTTTGGCTACAAATAAGTTTTGCAGTGTCTTCTTTTTGTCTGCGACTGCATCCAACAGAAAAGTCAGAAAAAACCAAATAAACAACTGAAATCCAACAACGAAAAACGGACAAAATCTGTGACAAAAATGCGCATAAATTTTTCAATTCAAGAGTCTTTGATGGTGGGCAATAAACTATTAAAAATGTCACGATAATTAATTTAAAGCTGTTTTATTAGGCCGACAAATTAACGTGCAAAATAATTCTTTTTAATTTTAAATTCGTTTTTTAAAGTGATTGAAAAGGAAATTTGGGATGTTTTATTGGCTGGAGGGGAATGTTATACAATTTTGAATAGTGGGAGGGGTGTAATGTTACTGAGCTTGATTGGTAGTGTTGCTAAATTAGGCGAGCTCAAAATTGTTCGAACAAGCAAAAAAATTAATAATTATGCGATTATACGAACGAATAAAAAAAAATTATTCGAATAACTTTAATTCGAAAAAGAAATACTTTTTATTGCAAACAAACACAATTCATTTTATTGTTTTAATTATTAAAATTAGGTAACTTAGTTGTTAGTCTTAAGTTCATTATTTACTTTTTCTGTTAAGAAAACAATATTTGTTTGATAAAATAACTTTGAATACATGAACTGCCAGTCCAGTGCCACTGTGTCAAACGTCAACGTTCCCTTGAATTCTAATAGAAAAAGAACGCCCCTGGCAGTAAAAGTTAAAATTTTATTAGACAACTAGTAGAACGGAATGCATTTTCTATTCCCATATCATTGTGTCTGCCAGCTGACGCCCGAATTATATGATCATACACAGATTATAATATTATTGTAAATAGTAATAATATGGTCCTCTTAGAACGATAGAAAAATTCGTATTACTGATTAGCAGCGGCGGAGGTACCAACACAGGCGACTAATGCTATCGACTGCCTAATAGTCAAAGCGCTCATCACTTAAGCCAAAGTTCCCTCGCTCAAACTTTTCTAGTTCGAGTTGTTATATTATTTTTGTATAGTTAAAATATTTTGTTTGAGAAGAGAGTTTGAAAGGAAATCATTTAATTAATAAATGTAAAGAAGAACTCGTTTATCGCAACTAAAGTAATGTTCAAAGTCTTTGCAAACAACCATTATATGTTTGCCACAGCAATATATATGTATGGTTGTAGAGAACATAATATAATTGTCGTAACCATGCCACGATTATGTTTGTTCTTTGCGTGATAATTTCTTTTATTTTTGTGCTCCTCAACAAAAGAGAGAGTAAAGAGTTTGTCATTCCATTTAAATTTCCTATAACTTTACGAAGCAGTTTGCTGTAACATTTTCAATGACTCTGCCGCATAGAGCCAGGTCAATGGTTAATGCTGACTTTGAGGACATCGCTATATCGCGCCATCTGGGTGATCAGTTTAGATCACCTCCATGAGGGGGAATCATATCCTTAAATCGCCTATGCAGGATTTCCATTGCAGTCTTGCTGAAACCACTTCTCATTCACGACCATTTTGCTCTATTTAGGCCAACAGAAATTTGACATCATTGATCGCTGACAGTGTTAGCCTCTCCAACAACCGCACCAAGCAATAACATGTTATGTATGCATTGCTAGCTGTTAAACGTTGTTGTGGGTTGCTTTAGTCAATTCCTCTAAAAATGCGTCTTGTTGCTAAAAATGCCCACACATCAAACAAGTAACATTGTTAGTTTTATCTTGTACGGCTGCAGGCCTCTTACAGGATCACTATTTGGAAGTAACCGGTTGCTTTGCGCTCTTGAATTTGTCTGGGCCACCCGTCCGCTAACAAACACAAAATTTTCATAATAAAATTGTAACGACGTGTTTTCACGATTAGCTGGAGTAGAGCTCGCGGCTTCCAGAGTTCGTTACAAAAAATATTTATTTGTTTCCAAGAGAGAGAGAGAGAGAGAGACGAAGCAGTTAATATAAATGTTTTCAACAACGTTATAAACTTTATTCATCAACTTAATTAATAAATACAGCGCGACACGAAATACGGTGAACCTTCCGTGGCCATTGGCACATTCGCTGGTACTCTCCTCACACCATCTGACGCTTATAGAAGATATCGCGGCTATTTGTTGCGAGTGCACATAAGCCGATTCTCTCTTCGGGTCGTATAAAATTCTGGCTCTAGGTGACGGGACGAGGATTGACTCTCTTGTCGGGGCGAATAAAATTCTGTCGCGAAGCTAAGAGATGTCTCCTCTACGCACTCAACTCAGACCGCACTCGGTTGGGTCGAATAAAATTCTAGCCCAACCGTTTACCGCCTGGAGAGTGGCTATCCGCTACTCGCATATACCAATTGGGGCGAATAATATTCTGGCCCAGGTGGTATAGCGTCACCTCACTTACTGGTTTCTCTTGTCAGGGCGAATAAAATTCTAGCATGACACGAAAACAACAGTAGTTTCGCTACCAGTTGGTAGCGCGACAGACTAGCTTAATTAAGTTGAGTAAAACTCTAAAATAATTAAGCTACAAGTAGTTGAGTCGAATAAAATTCTAGCCCAACTATTTGTTGTCTGCCAAAGACTTAAATAATAAAGTTGAATAAAATTCTAAAATTATTAAGTGGGTCTTACCGCCTTGCTAGCCACAGGCTGACTGACTTTTCTATTGTATACGCATTACTATTCTGCTTGTTTGGCTGAGTCTCACGTATACACACACCATTGTACGATTCATACCAGCTGATCATTTGTCAGTCATGGTAGAGTTGTATTAAAACAGTGCTACCATTATGTGGCGGTGTTATCTAAATATTTCCGTTAATCTTAAAACTAAGTTATTATTAATAAAAACTATGAATTTAGTTAGAAAAGCAAAAGACATAATTATATGTGACCAAAAACGAGTGGAAGGACTTTTGGTCGTCACAAAATTTTATCATTTGTATGCGCTCCTCAAGCGTGTAATTTGCCATGGTCATCTGTCAACATCATCCCGCCCCTATTGGAATGCCTTGTGTTAAGTGTTGTCAAATAACTTATATTCCTCGTTCTTCCCCAATATTTGGAATTTTTTCTCTCGAGGTTTTTTTTTTGCTGCCATCTAAATATTTTACAAGATGATTAACATATTTGTTACTCCCTAAGAAACTTTAAAAAAAAAATCCACTCAATTTGTGGCTTAGGCTTGATGGCCTTAATGGGGTTTCCTTGTTGTAAAAGGTGCGTGAAACGTAGGAATATGACATGACACAAATAGAAGAGGAGGTTTGTTAACAAAAATTTCCTTTTTTCTTTCATTCAACATTCACAATAAAGCAGAAAAACATTACGAAGAAGAACAGCAACAAGAAAAAAAAACCAAAGGCAACATTTTTATTGTGCATGTCTGCCGTCTAGACATTCAAGGTATTTTTGCATGCTAAACGAATTCAGTTCTTTCTTTTTATTGCAATTTCATTATTGGGCCACAATTTATGAGTTTTTTTTATATTTTGTTTCATGAAAAAGGGCTTGTTTAATGCAGACCTATAAAAAGTGAAGCAATAAATGAAGATAAATTGTAAACGCAATAAAATTTATTGGGTTAATTAGAGTGCAATCAAAATTACGACACGTTCGTTTGAAATTTCCTACTTTGTATTTTGCATTTTTTTTTTGTTTGTGGCAACATGCTTTTATCTCCTGCTTGAAATAATTGTTTCATTGCAATCAAATGCTTGAAAGTTTGCCAAGTAATCAATCAAAATTATACGTTCACCCGCGGCCAGACAATCGAGAAGTAAAAAAAAACTTAAAACACTTTTATATGAGTTTTAACACTTTTTAGACGAAATAAAGTTTTTTTTATAAATTTTTACAAAAAATATGTAAGAAAATTGTGTCCGCTTTGCGAACACTTGTGGTATCCTACAACTTACACAGCACATGAACATGAACAGAAACACATGTGTTTTTATTTGTTTCCAGTTGTTTCTCCGTTGGATTTCTTTTTTTGGCGACATTTACCGCGACCACTTTGCATTAATGTGACTGTTTTGTTTTTTTTTTTTTTGGTAAGGCAGCACTACAAGTCCGTTTTCAATACACAGATGCATGAGGGCTTGTGCTCAATCTAGAAGTCTCAGGGTAAATCATATGATTTCTTATCAGCGACGAGCACGAAATGTCTTATTCATTAATTTAAGCCCCACTTGTCATTCACATAAATATCATCAATAAACAGCCTTCAGCCTAAAATCCGCACCCACGGGTAGCACGCTCTCGATGTATTTATTTATAAACAGTGACATGTCACTGTGTAAAATGCAGCCATTTGGACAACTATCACAAGCTTCAACACAATAGGTGCTTTCACACTATGGGAAATTATTAATATTTAATCGCTTTGGCGGCGCAATATCCATTTTTGTCCCCAACCTTGGATCCGAGCTTGCTTTTACACTTTCTTGTTGTTATGTAATTCTTTTCCGCTTAATTGACAGCAAATGCAAATCATACTTCACTTTCGGCACACCCTTTATAAATATAATATCATCTAGGTTATGATGCCCGTAGTCATAGACCTAAATCAGTGGCTTGGGACAAGGGTTTCAAAAAGATCTTTGAGGGCCTAGTGTTCAGAGCGAAATTCCTTACGCTTCTCCAGTAAATGCCTCTAAGGCGAGGTACATCTGATCAGGCGCGCATCTAGTTTAAGGTTTGGGGCCGGAAGTATTAACGAAAATAAACCATTCCTACATTTTGGGATTCCGATTTTTTGTATGGAAAAGCTTTAATTTTTAATGGTTTTTGGGCGGGGGTTAAATTTCCTTTTTTTGCCACCTGGATCAGCATCTGTGCCTGGTAACATGTCAACCGCGAAATACCGGGTTTTTATTTGTTTCATAGGTGGGCGGTGGCATAGAACAGGTACCCTCGTTTCGATGCCCTCCTTGCATGCCCTGCAGACGCTATTGTCTGCTCTACCGAAACGAAGCAGGTAGGCTTGTAAGCTTATGTGGACTTTTAGAATACTTGACTGTGCTTTTACAGTCTAGTAACTTTTGTTCTGAAACTTACGGACCAAAATGCTGTAATCGTGGTTATAATTCTTTAGGAAAGAGTTTGTCGTAATTTCTCCCTCTCGTTAAATTAAAATATTTTGAAATTTGGCTCAGTGCTGTAAGTTGAGAGTTGAAGAAGGTAAAACATTTAAAACTCTTAATGAGACTCGCCAAACAGGAGTTGATGAAATACATTCTTTTAGCGGAAGTAGTAACTGATTTCACGGCACCGCAGATACTGTGAGCTCTATAAAGTGGTTTGCAATGAGGACCGCTCGAAGGGGAACTGGAATGCAATTAACTGTTTATGAGGATGCCATTTCAAACGTACGCTGAGACTTTGCATGGATCAGCGAAGTTCAACTTTCTCAAGACTCTGCCGCATAGATCGGGACACCGCAAGACAAGCACTATATCACCACCTCAATTGCAATCGGTATAGTGCAGTCATAGAAAAGAATGTTAGTAACGCAGCAAAAATTTGCTTTTAATTTTTGTTAACTAGAATTTCTCTATAAAAAAAGTTTTCAACTTTCTCGCCATTTTTTGGGCAGTACTTCATTGTTGTGGCCTAAACTATTTTTCATACTACGAAAAACTTTACCTTGTACAGAACCCAAATTGATAAACTACTAAAGGTAAAAGTTTTTTTTTAGATTTAGGAGTTGTCCCATCTTTGGTACGTAAGATTTCCTTAAGTAGAAGAGCAACGAATTGATATATTAAGGTAAATTGATAGGTGACCGACGCATGGCACTTGCAGTGATACAACGAAAACACACATGCAGTTGCACGTCTCGATCTAGTGGGAGCTTTGACGCCTTAAATTACTCAGCATAGTAACGCAAACTTTCACTCGTTTCAGTGAAACAGACCAGAGAGTCTTTGAAGGGAATCGAACCCACGACCCCCGGAAAACTTAGAATTGCAAAGTTAAGGATTGTGAGAAGAGAAGGGGGTATAAAAATCTTTATTATGTTGGAGATCCGGCTAGAACACGAAGCTTATTTATCGTATGAAGTGGGGTCGGGGGTTGTCATAGAATGCATAAAGTCTCTAAGTGAACGTGGTACCCGCAAAATAATTTGCATTATGCTGGATACCTAGCCGACTGCTTAGCAAATAAAGGATCCCAACATGTCTTCATATGATCGGTGCTTTTGTTTGAAATTAATAGTAGCAATATTATATATGGTTCCTGGGTTGAGTAGAAAACTTACACGGCACTGGAGAGCTATAGCCGGACTCAAGCAAGCAACGCGGTTCATTACGCTGTCTCTAGGAAACACAAAGCACTCTAAGGCTAGATAAGACTAAGCTCAGGGTAACTACGGGATAGTTTACCGGACAGTTTGCGACAGGGAACGCAGAGACCATCAAATGTAAATTGTCTACCTTCCGATTCTCGTAAAAGAAGGGTACTTGAAATGTTGTCATTGAATCCAAGGGATGTTTCAGATCTGCCACTGGTTTTTCCAGTCAAATATAAAAGTCGCTCAGAACTTCGTCGTCGTGGTGCATAGGGACTCGTTAATTATAAATAATGGGATAGTTCAGAAGTTCTTTCTCTTTTTGGAAATGTATGTACGTGTAAACCGCCTGAAAACTTGTTAAGTTTTATTTCATTTAATTTAATTAAGTCAACTTTTAGACAAAAAAGAGCCTAAACTACGTTTTTTTCGTTTGATAAAATTATCTTCATTAAATTCCGTTTCAATTTAGGCAAATGCCTACTTCATTTCCCAAGTTTTCCCCTACCAGTAAAAACAAAAAGAAAACAACAGCAAATCTGCATGATTGAGTAACTCACAGGCTTCCAAATAGTTTTGTTCTCATTTTTACCATTTTCACAAAACTTTAACGTCATTATGTCTAGACAGTAAGTAAATTCGCTATTTGTGGCAAATATTCTCAAACGTTAAAACTTTGCGATGGGCTTTATTGAGTCTAAACGTTATTAACACACACACACACGCTCCCACCCACACACACACACACATATAGAAACCCAATAGACGCTGAGGTGACAAAGCAAATAAAGACCTTTATTCACAAGTTTATAACAATAAAATAAGTTTACAAAAAAAAAAAGTATAATAATAATCTACCGCCATAAATGTCGCAAAAAATGGTTCACAAAAGGCACAAGGAGTTAAGGAGCGAGATGGGGAAAAATATTCGGAATTATCAGTTCAATTGTAGTTGAGCACAATTACCTTCGGGTGGTGATGAGTATTTTGTTTTAGTTGTTGTAACTTTCTGCAAGAGTTGCAGTACAAAAATTTGTGTGGCACCAAGCCGATGGGATAATACTTGCCGCCGCCAATTTTGTCGGCTAAATACGCCTAACATTCTCAGACGACTCTGCCATCTAAAGCTGTGTTTACATTACATGTGCAAGTCATATGGAATTTCAAAATTACATATGTAAAAATCGGGTGATCCCTATCGTTGTATGTTTTTTTGTATGTACATTAACCAAGGCAAATTAATAACAGGTAGACTCTCAGGGTAAATTAACTTAATATATAAAATTTTTCCTTTTTTCCTTTACTGTTTCTCATTAAAATTTTTGGCTTTCTGAAAAGCAAAAAAATTTTGAAATTTGTTTTTGTTTTTCATAATTCCAGCCTTGCGTTGTGTGTCGTAAAGTGATGCCTTATTAGGGAAATACGTGTCTGTTTAACAGGTGGAATTGTTGGGTTGCTATATGCGTTGGATCACCTGCTCGAAAGTCGGTTGCGTAAGAAAAAGGTTCTCATTGCACTTGGCAATCAGACGGCTGTAAAACGCATGAGGCAAGTGAACGTGTATTCAAAACTAAGGCTGGAAGAAGGTCGACAGTGTGAAATCACTACAGTCAAGAGTAAAGCATCGTGCTTACACGAGACTCTGAAAGTAAGATAGTCGAGAATTACAAATGGGTCTGCTTCCATATCCTCCCTATATAAAAATATATGCTTTCATTTTGTCTAGATACCTCAAAGAGAACTCGTAAAATAATACACGACATTTTCAGCTCTCATTCCATTCAAGTAACCATTATTTCATATGAATGTAAATGTAACAACAATGATTCCAAATTTTGTAGGCCTTTTTCCATTAAAACTTTTTAACAAACTCCATTACTCAGTCGTTTTAATTTTGTTCGCAAAGTGTTGGGATGCCTTGACTCCTTTCTTGTTGGCGGCTCTTGTTATTGAAAGAAACTATAAAGTGAAAAATAAATAATTGAAAGTTCTACAGAGAGCAACAATTTGTGCAACAATATTTGAAACATCTATTTTCTTTCTTTCAAACTTTTTTGTTCAAGAATTTTTAGATGTTGTGTAAACTCATGTGGAAAATTGGCGCTGTTCGCTGGTGAATGCGGTAAATTTGAAACAGGCATGGGAACAAGGAATTGTTTCTTGAGTTGGGAAATGTGTGATAGAATTCTTCTAAACTGTTTTTTTTAAGTCTGATCTGCTTCAAATTGCCATTGGTGATGAAAGGACGATCCACCTACGTCATGCCAAGGTTACAGGAATGCTGCTAAGAATGTTGATGAAAATGTTGCCTTATAAAAAGTTACTACTTTTCCAGATTGCAATGCACTTTTTACGATCACAATGGAACAAAAATGATTAAGGCAACTTTCAACACCAAAATAAAGACATGAAACCAAACTCTTGTTTGTCTTAATTTTGTAGTTAAAACAGTTGTAAGAAAGCGTAGTATTTCAGCCTGAACTTTAAGGTGTGGGTGAAGAGGGTAACATATTCGCTAGTTTTTTGTGCAACATATTGAGAAAGGAACGTGCTATATTTCGAAAATGCTACATATTTTTACAGAGAAACACAAGCAAGCAGTAATGCCAACATACGGAAAGAGGTCTTTTTCGCCACGTAAACGCTCAACTGCAAGTCACAAAACCGAAAAAGGCGTAGCTAATTCGAAACCGCAACGCACCATTTGCCAGATGTTACTCTTTCCTATTAATGGTTGTTGGCTCATATGCTGTCTGAGTAGAAGAATTTCTATTTATTAATATCAATTAGATCACATTTAATGTAAACAATTATGTTAACTTTTACTCAATTGCACTTAGAGGACCCACAATGTTTAACATCTCTGCTTGTTACGCTTCCTACTCGCTTTAATCAATTTCTATATTCACCATCATTTTTGGATAATTTATTTCTAGTTGCAAAATCCCATGTCTGTTAATATCGTAAACATAACCATGAGTTTTTCAACCTGACTGACTGCATACCTCCAGACAGTCTGACAGGATATCCAGACAATAATTCATTAAAAGAAGTTTGGAATGTGTGATATGTGTCTCGGTGTGTGCGGTGTTTTACTGTGCGAACAACAGGCTGAATTACTTTGTTTAACTTGTCTGCTTTTTAACACCCACCAACTGATAAATAACTTGTATCGTCTGTAAATTTAAATGGTCGGCCTAATAAGTAGTCGAATGGAAAAAAAGGGGAAATAATGCCAATATTTTGGATGGAACCTTATAAAATATTTTTAGTGGTAAATGGGCGATCACTTTGTCCTTCAATAAATTCTGCATTCTACAAGCTTAAATATCTGCGATATAAAGGGAGGCGATGAGAAGCCTTTGCTGAAAAAGAATATCGGGATATTCACCTGCAACGAAACCGCAATTGGATCCTTAACAGACGTTTACGTGACATATATCCTGGTCCACGAATGACAGACATTTAAGAGTCAAATAGCGAGGCAGTCGTCAGTCACTATGATAACGTTTCTTGGACATGAGACCTAATAATGAAACAGAATTCGACTGCAACTTCAACCACTAGCCGCTGAGAGAGGAAGAGAAAGAAAACCCATAATAAAAGCTAACACCGTAACAACGAGCGCTATCATTTTTGTTTAATGGTTACGTGTTTCCATTATTTGCACTTGGTCTTTCCCGTTGCCCCAAAACTTTAAAATTCGACATTTTGTTGATGTTTGGTAACATTGTTGCAAAAGTCAGAGTCATAAAATGAGAGCATTAGAAAAATGCCCTCAAAATAAAATAGAGATAATTTCACAATTGCACAGTGATTTTTAAATGTCAAATTCTATGGTAAAACTCGTTAGGACCCTTTTATGTTTCATCATCTATACTGGCAACTGTATTGGAGATGAGCTGGCAAAGAGATAACCATGACAGCAGGCATCAGGTAATAATCAATTCCGTGACATCCTTATCGCAGCCTGCCAGCAGCACATGTATTTACATAGCACATCTCTCATCACCTGGTTGGAGCCGTTAACATAGCGAACGCACTAAAACAAATCGTGAACGACTCCAAAAAGCACAATTAAATTATACCGGGTCAACGATTACTATACAATGCACATTTGGCCATCATGTCAGGAGAATGGGAATGTCCTGGAACTGCTAGTGCTGCAAATTCGAACGTAACTGGGAAAACAAACGCCCTGTCAGTCCTATTAAAAATAGAAAATAATTGTTCCTTCTTTCAACTATCGCCTTCTTCCTGCGATAGACTTTAAAAGGAAAATATCGAACCTGTGCATATTCTATCCAAACTAATGTTGATGCTGCAAAAACAATTTCTAAATTAAATTGACTGAGAAGTTGGTAGAAAAATTTTAATCTGCACGACCTAGTGGTTTATTTCAATAAGCTGTACAACCAGTTGCAATGTGTAAGTACCACCTGAGACTAAAAGTAATATTTGTTTTTTGACTCATTATTAATGTAGGGAGGATATTGAAAAAGACCGCTTACTTTATGGGACCCTTTTGGGCCCCCTTCTTTCCACGAATTGATTTCAGGCAACCGATTTGTAATTCGCGACTACCTTACTGTCATCGAGTGTCGTGCCCTCAAAATATCAACGGCCTTCCTCCTCATCACGGGTTCTCTTGAAATTGCCAGCAATTGTCTAAGGCTTAGATTCCCCACGGCATTTAACAAGTGTCTGTCCGTCGTCCCAAACCTTATGCTGCCCATTCACATACAATGCCCGCTACCGTCTCAGCCTCTTCCAAGCATAGTCAGCAAGTATCATCTTCTTCGATTTTCTTCCTGGCCAGATAATACTTGAAGCTGCCATGACCTCTCACTAATACAGTAACCCATCTTTAGTTACCCCTATTATATTTAATCGCCCTTGTGGCCTTCCTGTCGAAGGGATCTTCGAGCACAATTCGAGGCTGTCTACATGTAGTAGTCTCCCTCCACCTTTTCGGGTTTAATGAGTCTACCTATTGTAGCATAAGGCCATTCCCTAGTGCAACTCTGGGTTCTGGTTCACAGAAGTTCACAGCAGATACCCTTTTACTACTTCGTTCGCTGCTTTATTCCCAGCTGTGCCTACGCGTTCTTTAACCCACATCAACGTGAACTCATTGACCGAGTCACATCCGTTTAGTTTTAGAACGCATTCCATTAGCAGTTTAGAGTACACGTTCACTTGCGTCAGACGTTTTATAAGCGACGATTGTCAAGTGCTATGAGAACCTTTCTTACTTGCACTCGCCTTTCCAGCATTCCATCGGCATCTGAGTCACCCGAAGCTCTTTTGTGACCAACTCCAGAATACTTCAATGCACGATGTTCGGCACACATCTGTGCCATATGGCATCGCATTTCATACGCAAAGCTGACATTCTGAGCGTCGACCTAATCAACAAACCCAACGGTAGCAATCCCAACATCGCCTCGATTGCCTGTGTTGTTGCTATGTGCATTACACCACATTTACTCATACACGCAATCCTTTGAACCCCATCCAACTGAAGCTTGTTTTTTTACTTACTTATCAATGTGTCTACTTATCTTGAACCTTTTGAAACCACCTGTCTGTGTTAATATCATCGACAGCATTTTGCTTGTGTGTCCTACTGAGTGGTATTACAATAACTGAGTAATTGGTTGCTGGAATATCAGATGGGTTTGGGGAAGAACATAATAGTGAACTTTATTAGGATGACAATAGCAGGCGATACAAACAGCGGGTTGGAGTAGATTTTTGTAAACTGATTACACGATTCTAAAAATGATGGTTATTTTAAGAAGAACAAAAAGTGTTTGTCATAAACTTTTACGTTCCTCAAGTCGACTTGTGGTCTATAATTAATATTGATGATGAAAAGGATTTCCGCCCATTCATATTCCGGGGCGTTTGAAGTTTAACGATTTCAAAACTGGACTTTTTCCTCGCCAGAACATCGATCTTGTGCCGAGCTCTTCCTTAAATTGAGTGGCCCGTGAAAATTAACTCACAGAACGACCCCGATGCCAAGGTGTTTTACCATCTTACAAAATCGGGCTTACAGCAGGGTAGCTAACCTCCTCAATTGTGGGATTTATGCACTAAACACATAAAAGACAGCAGGCTACCGACTACAATCTGGCAAAATAAAAATCCACACGTTTATGAGGGCGATTATTTTGACGACAACAAGGCAACACACACGGCTGCAGATTGTTGTCCATCCTGCTTCGAAGAGGTTGCTGCAGGGTTGGAAAATTATTTTCATGAGCTTTAGTTTAATGTTTCGAAGATATATCTGATTATATTTTCAACTTTGCAGGCCCGCCCATCCACAAGACTTGTTCCATGACAAAAATAAAACTAATTTTAAAAAGCAAAAAACTAACTTTAAAAAGTAAAAGTGGCACCACTGATATCTAAATGAATTGTTGCAACAGCTGTTAATATTTTGACATTACTATGTAGCTGCCGCTTTCAAAATAATTAAGTAGCTGGATACAGCGGCATTTGTAGGCGCCTTACGCCTTTGTGAGACCATTTTATATTTTTCTACAACCGCGGAACCCTCTAGCATCCGTGTTATGCAGCCCCATCACATATTGTGGATCCATCTGAATATAGCACATTCCATGGCTAATAAACCACGTAAAAAGTCTTCATAGCAAAGTACCATTTCCAGAATTTAAAAAAAATTACTTTGACACTACTACTTCGAAATTGTGGGGTTCAGCGGATACATTTTGTAACACTGCGCCTTTTTATATTATTAAATATTATTATTTTTTTTTATTAAACGTTAATTAAATTATGTATAATGCGAAGATAATGCTTGCTCGTTCTTCTCTTTTTTTATACACAAATTATAATTAAATATTAATCATACGCACGCGCTGTGAAGATCACGCAAGCATTTCTAAGAAGGATCCAAAACATGTTACAAAAAAATTGTTCCGTACTTAATTTTTTAATAAATTTTTTTTTTTGTAAGTAGGTGTTGTGAAAAACTACTTTAGTATGATTTTTACCGAAATAAAAAAAAATTATTTTATGCATAACGATCAAAAAATTCATTGAAAAAGTAAGAATTTTTTAACGTAACCGACCGTAACTCAGCTATTTCTGAATCGATTTAAAAAACGTAAGAGGCCGCAATTATAGCTTTCAAACAAAGTAAAAATATTGAAGATCGGTTTGAAAATAACAAAGTTTACGATTTTTTTTTTATGTTCCATACTCTATGGACTCCAACAAAACGGATTTGCTATAAGGGAACCCCTGCATATTTTGCGTGTAGCACAGTGTAAATGGTAATATATAAAATTCAACTTTTCGAAGAATGGTTGAATTAAACTCTTTAGGTCCTCGAAAACAATAGTTGTTCTAAGACTTTTCCATATTTGGCCTAACTTAAAATGTACCGTTATTTATTAGTTACTGAAGAAAATCGCTAATTAGCTTTCGGTGACGAAAATCGGAAAGAAATGTAGTAACTAGAGGCAAAAATAATAAAGTAAAATTTTTATTTTGCATTCGAATTTGCACTCGATTTCTTTAAAATTATTCTAGTTTTCGAGTTAGACCGTTATGTCAGAAAGGAAGCAGTTGCACGATCAATATCGACATAAATAATAAAGACAACGCTTTTTCCTATTCAGTTAAATAAAAAAATCCGAAATTCCACAACATTGTTTTTTTAATCTGATCAGTAGATAATTTGAGATATTTTAGAACTTGTGAAGAAAAAAATAATAAAAAATTAAAAATCAATAAAAATTCCGTCCTTTTTCGACTGCCAAAAAGTTAAATACAGATGTTGTAAACAACAACTAAGCGAAGGTATCTCGTTTCGATAAAAGTAAAACGCCCTCTGACGAAATTTGCATGTTTCGTACGATTTCATGGATATGGCAACTTTGTTCGAGATACCTTATCTTGAAAGTGAATAAAATCAAAACTAGCTACAGTGCAAAAGATTCTATACTTGTGCTACTGCAGTCTAGCCAGAGTTGCACCAAAAGTTACTTTCCATGGTTGCTGGCCTATGTTGGCCCCTTTGAATTTTATTCTATCTTTGAAGCACAGGCAGTATCCCCTGAAGAAATTCCATATTTTTTATATTTACATTATTTTTTATTTTTTTATTTATTTGTTGGAAGTTTATTTTCTTACATACGCACGCCACGACGCAAATACGGCGCCATTCCATCTGTATTAATAAACTTTGTATTTAAGTAAATATCTTCTTAACTAAATAAATTAAAACTTAAATGCTGAATAAACTGTAGACGAAATAAATTTAATTCTAAACCCTTTGTTTTAAATTTTGGGGTTTAATAAGAGAGAGAGAGAGAGAGAGAGAGAGAGAGAGCGAGAGACACATGTTTTAATTTTGAGGTATTAGAATAGACCATCTCAAATATAACAGTTTCGTATTCATTTTGGAATAAAATGCGCAGTATTTGTTTAACTGTTATTAAATTTTGTTGTCACTAACAAAAGAGCTGTGGAATAATTTCCTAAAGCTTTTTGCATAGCTGAGGCTTGTCTTCGTAATACAAAGTTTCATTTTCGATGAAGATTTCTATACTTCGTAATATAGGGTTCCTGTTACGATAGGATTTATATTTTTCGGTGGAGTAGAGGAAACTTCCGCTGCTTCGTAAGAAATAGTACGGACTAGTAAATTTTTTGTTTTAACTCGAAATACGCCCCCTGCACCTCCTCCTTTCTGACTGTGTAAACGATCCAATTAATGCTCTTCTCTGCGTGCATCGTAAAAGTAATGATTAAACCCATGAAGACCGTAAAAGTAACATTTCTATTGCTGCGAAAGATGACACATACTTGTCGTTACTATACGTCATGTGCGTGCTTGAAAGCAATAAACGTGGCTTTTTGCGTGAAGCATTGAGAGGTGGAGTTTACTTAAATTTTAGACGCTTAAAATCTTTCTTAGTATTGTCCTTCTCAAGTATTAAATTTTCATTATTGACTACATCCTGGACCCTCTGCCGATTTTTTGAACAATATTTTGAATAGATTTACCCATATTTTTCGCAAGCTTTAGTTTTTATTTTCTCAGATACGCCCTTCGCCATCTCTACACAATTTTATTACATTTTTCTAAGAATTGTTTGAGTTTAAGGAGAGACATCACAAAAGTTAAAGAGTTTCTCACTGGTAAAAGAAAATGGCCTAAAAAACTTTAACGCTTTAATTTTATTAGACAAAAACGATTTCAGAGAATGAGAGAAAAGAATTCAAAGACCTAAAGAAAGCTAATATCAAGATCTAAGAAGATGCCCTATTCAGGTGGCAGGTAGTGTATGAATTATTCATTAATACTTCCCACAATATTTGTTTCCTTTGAAGCCTTTTTTTGTTTAGAAAATACTGGAAGTCGCCCAAAAAAGAGAAAACTAAAGAAGCGTCCAAAATTGTTGTAAAAATAACTGACCTATTGAGAGTAATAAAAAAAAAAATAAAGTTGCTCAGAACTGTAAGAGATTGTTTTTTTCTTTTTTTGTGTCTTTTTACCCTGACGAATCACGCAGCAAAGCTAATTTTTTATTTTTGGCAACTGGATCCGTTTACAATGATTTTCTGCATTGCGACCTTCGGCCGGACAAATTGATTTTCAACTCTTGTAGATGTCCAAAACCAGCAGCGCCTTCGGATAAGTGCAAGGACTTTCTCCTCTGGGGGAATGTCTTTTTTTGGACAAGTGTTAATACGAGTTTTGGGTAACAACAATAAATATTTTTTTTATTTTGGCTAATTTTTCACAATTTTTTCGGGAGATTGGTTTCATTTGTTTAAATTAACACATCACTATGGATGATGGATTTTCACTTTGACGATTATTCATACAGCCCAGTAAATGAATTAGCAAATCATGCTGCACAAGGCAAATCGATAACAAGTAAATTCACCGGCGAATTTAACGCATTTTCGACTTCTTTGCCGATGTCAAAATCCATATGTATATAAAAAAAATTTACCGGAAACATTTTTTATATAGGATTTGGCATCCAATAAGTTGAAAAAAGTACTCAGCTGCGCTGGTGAGGTTACCTGTTTTAGTCTACGCTGATTCAGCAGTTATTTTTAAAAAGTAGTATCTTCGATGACGGCTTTGATTCCTTTGGCTGAATCTAATTTCAATACAATTATTATTTCGCCATTGAATAATGAAATAAGCGTTAATTTTTAATTATAAATCTCAAGGACATTTGATTTTATTCAACATAAAATACATTTCCTACAAATATTTACGCAATGTCCGGTACAACATGAGATATGTTTAACACACGGTGAGCCTATAGGTTTACAACTTTTTGCGACCGATTCAAAGATGGCTGCCTGGAAAAGGAGAAATTTTAAGGATGTTAAATATTTAAAATATTACAATTCTTTTTTTTTTTTTATTTATTGTTTTACCTCAAAATTTTCAGAAGTTGAGGTAACAGGACAGAATCGCGCGAATGCTGTCAGTATAAAAACAGAAGTGAACAGAAAATGTATAAATTTCATATCGAAGATTTAAACACTGGAGTTGCTGGCTGGATATGAGAAATTTAATTGAGACTCAAGTATTTATATACGCAAACTACTTATGATATGCATCCCAGCCAGTGTTGCCAGATTTCATAATTTCTGGAGATTTTAAATATTTTCCTCCAAATTTGACGATTTTTTTTTCGTAAGATGAATTCAACATTAATTTCATAACACGTGTTGTTTTTTTTTCAGGTAACGAATTTTAAGTTACCATACTGCTTGATATCAGTATTTTTTGACAGCTGCTACTTGTTTCCCGCTTACTCTAGTTTGTCATTTAATCACGAATAGACCGACACCTGAACTAGGACTGCAGATTGTGTAGATTATTTAAGAGAGACTTATGGCGTTCCCCAGTTCATTTTCGGTTGGCTTAATCGTCCATCACAGCAATTAAGTCGAGCAACCATGGATCGTTCTAACACCCCTTTTACATTATAGGATTCGTCCTCAGAGGAGTCGTACGGTGCGTATCGAAGCAGTTATTACTGATGTAGTAACCAGTAACGAGGAAGACCGAATTGAGTCCATTCGGACAACGTGCTCAACATTTGGAGCTCTGTCCATCCACTTTATGGAAAATATTGTTTGGCGGGATTACGAACTCCGCTCATTTTATGAAAAGGCTAAAAACGAACTTCGTAATCCCGAAGTTCTTAAAAACATTTTCTTTAGCCATGAAGATAATTTAGAAGTCATTGTCGAAAGTCACTGTTGGTCTTTAAAGACGATTCCGGCCAGAAAGCGTTAGAGTAAGTCACCGCTACAGAGCCATGAGCACTGACTCTCTTTGTACCTCCAATGAATGCCCTCAATGAGGAAGAGCTGTGGTTGCAACATGCCACACAGCGAGTGCCACAGTTGATTTATTCAGAGCAACATTTGGCAAAGGAATAATTTCGCGGAATAACATCGCTGGATTATATTTTGTGGAGCCTTATGAAGTCTCCGTTCTATGTCGCTAAGCCACGAGCGATTGGCGCCTTGGCAATATTCGCTACAATATCATTGACTTGCAGCCTTCAATCGAGCCAGTGGCGGCGGTCATATGCCGGAAATCATATTACAATGAAAATAGCAAAGAATTACATTTCGAATAAGGCAAATTCCTGAGTAAGCACCTGGTACTTCGATCGTACACGGACGATTTTTCTGCAAAATTATTTGACTATCGATCAACTGCATCTGGCAACTATGTTCCCAGGTATGATTACATGACGTGTGTTATCTTTTCATTGTTCACTTTTTTGTTTTTTGGGAAAATAAGTTTAGATTTTGAATATTCATATTTATTATCAAAGACTATTCTAACAAATATTTAAATTATTTGTTTAGCTGCGGTTATAATTCATATAAAGATTGGGTTGCGAACAATCCATATTTATTTAACCGCTTGACAGTTATTTATTTAAAATTTTTTTATTTTAAACATTCCCTACACATGACTTTTAGTCTGATTTCGTAGTATGGAACTGAGTAAATTGTGAATACAAAGTTATATGTCAAGATTGAAATAATTAGTAACTTTGGGGATCATAGAACACATGCGAATATAAAAAAGTAACTTAAATGAAATTAACACGTTGTCACCGATGACTGGCACTGACCTTTCTGTTTAGGCCGCGTCAGTCACCGGTGACTGACAGTATAAAATATGATAATAAAGTTAAAAATTGAACATTTATTCAGAAGACGTTGATTGATTTTATTGCAACAAGGTAAACATAAAAATGGTTGTCCCTCGCAAGTGTCACAAAATGTTACAACCTGTTTGGTCAATCTAAGTGCTATTTTCCTACAACTCTGTGCCGCATTTTCTTCTTAGCACGATTTGCAATATTTTCGCACTGCTGAAACTCGCGCGGCCGGACGGGGAAGTCGATATAAAACCGCGTGGCACTCAACGTGGTAATATAAAAAAACGTAACGAAAAATACGTGACACATGTGTATCTCGAAATCAAGCTTTCAGTTTATAATGAGTTAAACAAAAAAAAAAAACATATTTTTTTTAACTGATGTGCGTTACGAACGTGCGCAATAAGCTATAAGGAAATTCCATTCCAAAGGCTGGTTGCGTCAAACCAGAATTGGCACTCAGAAGTCTATGTTACGCTGTCTAAACGTGAGTAGTCGTTTAGTTTAGCAGTTTACTCTCTCATGGAGATGTTAAGGTTAGCAGGTATATACACACGATATGTTGCTAGCAAAGGTGGAATACGAACTTTTAAATTACCATAAAAAAATACAATTTCATAGAGTTGAGCTGAGAACGGAGACATATGGTCATATCTTTTAGGATCATCCAAGTAAGAGCCACATTGATTTCTCCCTCTCACAGATGGTAAAATAATATACTTCTGATACCCGGTTCATAACACGGTCTTCCAAGCCGAAGTTCATGCGTTCAAGGAGTCTGAAGTGAATTTGAAGTTCGAAAGTATGCTAATATTTGAAATTACCACCATAAAATCAGAAGCCAAGGGAGTGGGTTTCCTATTCAAGTGAATGGTAGTGTAAGAATTATTCAAGGATACCCTAAACATTTAATTGTTTCTTTCGATTTGAATCACTTGAAGCCTTTCGTCTTGCTGATGTCTTTATGCAGTAGTCTTTGGAAGAAGACAATGCATTCGACGACTTTGAACTGATTGCGCTGATAGTCGCTGAGTGCAATTAATTTTTATTCAATTGTTATTTAGTGAGTTAGAGTGTAAATCTTTGCAACGAATTTTCGTCATCCCCTGTCAAGTTTGATTTGGAGACAAACCGTTTTCGGCTCTGTGCCATCTTCAGTGACGGATGGCGGGAATTCGATGCAAAGATCTACGTCAAGACACTCTGTCGGAATATCAAATCGAGAATCAGTTAGTGTGTATTGTTCACATTATCTAGGGATCTAACCTGGCTAACGATTAGAATTGACTTCGAGAAGTCTTTTCAATATTTCTTATTTTTTTGACAATTTTTGCTCTCATTGGGAGAGTGCAAAATCCAGGAAAAAATGTATTAATTTCATGTTGAAGAGCTAAAAATTAAGTTGTTGACTAGATACGGCGAATAATTTAATTGACAGTCTGTGAAAACCTGGTTGAAGCCAAGTATTGAGTTGCTTCGCAACGAATATTATATAATAATGAGTGTTTGATTTTTCTTTGTGCAGTTTATTGCGCAAACAGTTTTAGATTTTGAATGCAGTTTATTCAAAAATAAATAAACGAAAGACTTGAGCAAATATTTAAATTGTTTTTGTCGCATAAGCTTCTCCGGCAGAAAAAAAACATGAATTGAAAACACGCGCTGTTCCCCGCCCCACCAGCCATTTAGCTGGGCAAGTTTTATATTGGCTGCAGTTGTTTAAGCAATATATAAAGTCGATAAATTTGAAAGAACCTCTCGCAATGCTTACTATTAAGCGCTTGCGCCTCGATCTTACGGTCAATAACAGTTTTTTGTTTGTATTTCGTATTCGGGAAAATTTTGAACAGAGCAGTGGTTACTTAATATTGACCTATAATTTCCATACTCCAGGTCTCAACTTGTAAAGCTTAAACTTCCCATGTTAGAACGATTTATGTTCAACGATTACCGTCTTAAAAGTTTCATGGTTACCAGACTTAGAAAATTTAATGAATTGTATTGGAAAATGTGTGAGCTGTAAATCTGCTGCATAAAAGTTCAATCAATGCGCCATGAAATATTTTGCTGTGCTTGGGCGGGAGGGGCGGGGGACGGTATTGTATCCTTTAGGGCGGCCTTTCTATAGTCATGCCACAATCTACACCGTACAGAAAAAGCGTAAGGATTTGTGAAAGTTTCTTCAGCAAAAACAATTTTTCTGTCTCTTACCCCTGTCGCAAGTCTTATTTTGTTCGGTTACCACATACACTAATATTTTGTTGCAATCAAAAGGGTAAATTCCGCAATAAATTATGAAGAAAAACATAGTTAAAAAAATATTAACCTTCTAATAAAAATGTTCTGTGTGGAATTATAGCTGCCAAATAGCCATCCCGACTCGCGTGGCAGGACATAATGCGATTGTCATAATTTTTGGCGACATTTGTGGAAAGCGCAGGTTCACTATCGGTTAATTAAAGGAACTTTTCGGATCTTATCTTATTTTAAAAATGCAATTTGTTTGTTGGGGAGTGGCATAAGCTAGTATCTATAAGCTTTCCGCTGGTTTCTTAAGCCAGCTCATAAGGAAACCTTTAACCAAATTTTTAGAAAAACTTAAAAGTCGCATGCTCTAAATTCTTCGAAACAAATGAGAAAGCTTAACTTAGTTGCGAAACATGAAAACAAATTCATAAATTGGGATCATAAGTTTTACAGTGTATTTAAAAGTAGATGTTTTAATTGAAATAAAAAAAATTTTTAGGGAAAAAAGCCAGCTTTACAAAAAAAATATTTTTTTCAGGTGTTTCTCCGACAGACGATTTCGTGTTGCTTTTGAAAACAGTCTTTCACATGGTACGGAGGTGCCTGCAACATACAAACACAATCGCGGCTGTTTATATAATGTTGGGAACAAATGTTCTTCATTCTTCAAGAGAATTGACACTTAATGCGCATAACTAGGATGGTTCCCAAATATTTTATTGCATTCACCCCATAGCTTAGCCAGCAATTATGCGACACATTCTAGCGATGGAGGAAAACTTTGGAATCAAGGCTACTTTTTGTTGGTATTTTCTTGAATACCGTGACATAGTGCTGCCCTGAAGATCCTTTGGTAACAAATTCGAATGACTTTAATAACTGAATTATTTGTTTTGATATTTCAAGCTCATGGCCAGTCACCATTTCAGGACTTGAAGACGTCTCCTAACATTCATAATAAATTTTCTTGTGTTTTCTTCTGGGACCTACATGTCAGTATTTATTTATTTTAGCTTGTTAGACTGAAGGACATTATTTTCGCTCTATTTGATGATTTCTCTTACTTATTTTATATCGCCAACTCCTAGGAACGAAGGCCGTCAGCTGGCAGGCCATAATTGAGGTCAGTTCTGACTTATACACCCCCCTCCCCCCTGGTGACGGCCGGCAACTGGTTCAGGTCTCTGATAAGAGTCTGGTTAAATAAGTCGAGCGTACAGAAGTTAACAATCTCTTATAAAAAATCTCTAATTCACGGTGGAACAGCATACGCCAGGGATCCGCGGCCAAGAGGGTCTTTGATCTCCAGTATGCGACCTCTGTCGAATTACAGTTTTAATGCAGACTTACCCGTGCATATGGAGCACTGTGTGGGTGGAAATTTGTTTCTCCATTAGAGGGATGAACCAGGAAACCTCGCGAGAGGCAGGGAGGTTAACCTCCGAAGAAGTTCTGGCTTTAAATTGGCAAGAATGCCCCGTGGGTGGTGTAGGGGTCAATCTTGAAAGGTACTTCTAAGGCGTTGGACCGTGAGTTTCCAATATGGACGGCCAATGAAGCCTGGCAAGAGGTGGAGAGGTAATACCTGTAGGAACTCCGGTGGTTATTGGTCAATTCCGGAATTTTGAAGAGATGACAAGAAATCCTCGCAAGGGGTACTGCACATTATATCTAGCAGAAGACTTAGGATCACTTAGCAGACTCTTGTTAAATGTAAATGATATGGTAGACCTCAGCCTTAGATAAATGCTAGCATTTACAAGAGACTCCCTGATGAGGAAGAAGGCCGACTGTCACCAGCCGACAGTCAAGAGCAAAGGCTAGTGGCAGCACGAGTAAGGTGGTCTTAAATTACAAATCGGGTGACTCAAATCAATTCGAGGACATAAGGTGGTCGAAAAGGACCCCATAAAGTTAGCGGTTGGCTTCGATATCCCCCCTACATTAATAATAAATAAAGAAACCTATGTCAATCTGGATACTAAACGACACTAATTTTCATTCTTTTGATGGTTTCTCTCACTTTTTTTATAATATCACCAACTGGGATCGAATAACTACTTATTGAGCAACCTACTATTAAGTTAATAGTGTGAGAAAAGCCTGGCAAATGTAGTCACCGCGAGTTTTTTAGACAAGGGATTTCTCAATCTTAAAAAATATCAGCGAATATCGTAGAAAGATATGCTGCATTTGGATAGGAAATCGTTCTTCTGTCGGTACTAGTGGCGCTAATCAAGACGTTTTTCTCTAGAAAATGTATCGTTACTGTAAAAAATCTCCTTTCATTCATGTCCTCCGTGTAAATGACAGGCGTGACACAAATTCCATAATATTTTTTTTACAAACTTGCCTTAAACTCGGCGTTTTATTACAAAATATAAACTCCATATGAAATGGATCATATTATACGAGGTTTGACAGCTGACCTGACAGCCAGCTACTGTTGATATCTTAAGAAAAAAACGAATCAGCCAATGAGTTGGTATAGAATTATCTGGAAAACATATTTCGAAATAAAAATCAATATCGATTAGATTACGCCGAATCTCATTTTGCAGTTCTGGAATCGTGTCCGATTTGGCCTCGAAGCCTATTGGCTCCAAACGAAATATCAGGAGGTGGTAAGTCACACGATATATTTTAAAAAAATTTTCTCCGAAAATCCTTCAACTTGCCCTCGCATGCATTTGACAAGCCATGACGCTGTTTGTGGCCTCTGGGCTTAAGTTCTGTAGTGAGTTGGTTCTTGTATGCGTGTAAATGCATGTCGTGCAAAATTCGCTAAGCGGAGTAATGCGAAGGCCCACAGTTGCTGCGAGCGAACATGAATCGACGTGCCTATTTCGTCGACCACACTTTCACTTAAAATTGGTCCATATTGTCGCCTGAATGACCTGACCGACCATGCTGGGGTGTTTTCATGTCACACATTGGCCCAGTTTGTTCCATTTTCTGTACCAATATCGATTATGTCCATCGAAATATTCGCCGAAGGTACGATAAATTTAAAGAGTTGGCAACACTTAACTTTTGGTTTAAAATCGTGCATCGAAGTCAAAAAGCAATTAAGAAGAAGAAAATATTTATTTCCTACAAAATCTTTGTTGAAAAATAAATTTGAATTTTAAAAAATTAATACTCGTTGTTGTTGTAAAGCATCATATTAATCTCCCTTTAAAGGTCAAAATGTGCATTTGAAAAAGTAAAAGAAAAAAACTCCCGGTTGCAAGTTCCTCTTTTTTTTTTTTTTTTTCTTCCAGAGCGGCGAGCGAACTGGTATTTTGGCTACACGCAGTTGTAGATTTTTGTTGTTGTTTTGGCTGCATCTGAAATGGTTGTACCTGAACTGGTTGTGTAACTTCTTTGTAGTTGTTGTTGTAATGTCTGCTTAAAACGAGCAGCAAGGATGTCGCATTCAACTCTTTGCTTTTCTGTTACATATGTGTGTGTGCGCGTGTGTGTGTGTTCTTCTTACTAAGCACGTAAAAAACCCAATTTATTTATTTATTGTAATTGTATTGTTGAGTAAGTTTACGAGTACAAAAATAAGATTTATTACTAAAAAAAATGGCAGAACAAAACCCACACACTGGCGTTTCTTTTCCAATATCACTTAGAGGTCAATGCACATCCAGAATGTTTTGAGTGCATTCACAGCCAAAAGACAACTTGGCGGTGTGGCAACTAGATGCTTCCTTTGTCTTCATTGTACAGGTGGTAGGTACGCAGACGTGTGAATAGAGTAACTAAGAATTTGGTTTAATTTTTCATAATTTTAGGCGAACAAATCGCTCTTTTAATGCAGTATAGTCATATCTCAAAAATACCAGGTTTTGAAGTTATTGAAGAAAAAGTGCTGCTTAATACTTTCTTTATCCGTTCAACAAATTTCAGCGTCATATCTCAAGCTAAGCCGAAGTTTTACCTAATTAATTTTACGCACTCAGAAAATTGAGTCATCTGTTTCTCTTTTTGAGATATGACTATGTTGCATTAAAGGAGCGAAATGTTTTAAACAAAAACGTTTCAGGCACTCAAGTAGGAAAAATAACCAAAGTCGTTGGCGGTACTCGAAATCGCACTTCGACAATATTGTACTCCTGCAAGGGTAAAATACCAAATTGCGACCGTGAAATTCAAAGCATTTCTGCCAATCATATCACTAATGAATTCATCGAAAAGCTACAAAATTATCTTAAATTCGGCGCTAAATTGATTTGAATTAAATTTATACAACTGATGGTTGTAAATTTGTTAAAGGTATAAAATTTTAAGTTGGCATTACTGCTCGTTATGTGCGCCATTTTCACAGGTGTTACGTGTTGTAATGTAGATTTGTGGAACGAATTTCCGACATCCCTTTTTAAGTTTTATTTGGAAACAAACCGGTTTCGGTTATGTGCCATATTCAGTGTAATTTTTCGTTCAGAAGGAAACGACACCCTGCCGGAATATCAAATCAAAAATTGTTTTTTTTTTATATTTAGTTTCGTCAGCAAATTCTTTATGAATGGACTGATACCATCGCACCACTTTTACTCTACAGGATAACAAGTGTCCTCATGCTGCTGTAGTGCGGAGTATCGGCGAAGACCCAAATGAGTCCATTCGTGCTCAACAATTGGAGCTGTGTTCACCCATTTCGGCATAAAAAAGTCGTGCAAGCATTGAAGAGCCACGAAGAGCGGGCACAGCGTTCATTTGTCGGATGGACCCAAAACGAAATTCATCTTGATCCCGAAATTCACAAGAAAATTTTCGTTAAGCGATGAAGCTCAGATTCGTTTGAATGAATACTCCAATAAGCAAAACTGCTGCATTTTGCGAGGAGCTAACCCACACGCCATTACCGAAAAACCATTACCTATAGATGAAGGCATTGTTTGTTGTGCCTTAGGGGCCGGTGGAATCATTGGTCCGTATTTTATCGCAAACGATGTCGGCCAAAAAGTTATAGTTAATGGTTACCGGGCCATGATCATTAATTTGTTTATACCACAATTGGATTTCCGTGTTGTGAAGGAAATGTGGTTGCATCAAGACTGTGCCACATACCGTGTGCAAAGAAACGTTTTGCGTTATGGACCCATAAATTGGCCTCCAATATCATGCGATTTAACACCGCTGGACTATTTTTTGTGCGGCCGATAGGCCACAAGCAATTGACTCCTTGAAAGATAATACTCGCCACACTATTACTGAAATGCAGCCTTTACGACTGCAGAAAGTGTCAGTTTAAGTTACCGATTGGACTTACTCCGAGCCAGCCGAGGTGGCCATATACCGGCAATAATGTTCAATTATAATTGCAAAGAATTATTTTTCGAATAAAGCCGGATTCGATTTATATATTCTATTAATTCTCATATACATTGATTGATTTTGTTCCTATCAGAAGCATTGGACCTGGAGGTTCGGTAAGAAGATTAGCTGTTTGGGCTGTTGCCTATAAATTTCTTTCTGTTATTTATCCCAACCCATTTTGTAATAAAATTTAAATTCGCAAATTTTGCGATAGTCAGCTGATGAGGAAATGTTCCTTACAAAGTAATTTGGAAAAGTTTGTAGACTTTGCATCAAATCTTTGTATGAAAAGTCCAACCGAAGGCTCAAGGTTCAGCTGCACAAGCGGGTATTTTAGGTATTCAATCATAGAATAATGTGCTTAAGAGAAAACAAGATGCCCATGTTAACTGAGTACTTCGCCCCAGGTGTATTTGCTTGCATCAGCTGTTTATATATCTTCTAGAATTAATGAATCGTGTCCTTGCATCACGTCATTCAATCGCTTTTTACTTTCGTCTGGTGGAAGGTGGTTACTTATATTCCGAAAATTGTAATATTTCTCAAAATTGCCTTAAGTTTTAAGTCATCCCGAAGGCTCGTCATGCAACGAGGTTTTCTTCAACTCTCTTTTCACCTTGCTTTTTCTTTCACACACCAAATTTCTTTGGTTCCAATTTGTTTGTATGTATCCTTTTCCATTCCTCTTACCTCGCTCGCCTATAAACTTTAACACTTGACCCTGTAGTCATGCTCTCGTGACTATTTACAGCTAGGAGCGAACTTTTTTTTACAGGAAGCGAGACACATATTTCTTGAAGAAAAAAAAATTATACTCCTTAATCCATCCTAAAGTGACACCAATTGGACGGCAGGCATTAAGTGCTGACATGCAAAATAGGTCAACCCCATCGGCTCAGAATATATTTTATTCTCAAAAAGGAAATTGTGTTGTTCATTATTGATTTGTTGGCTCTATGCAATGAGTTTGCTGTACCAATAGTTTCGTGTAGTTTAGTTAGTCAGAAATTTGTGCCCTGGATATTTAGTTAATTACGCCTGATCTATTTTTTTTTCTAATTTCTGATAGGCCGTTTTGAAAATGCTTCAACTCAATTGAGTGTGATTTGCTGGATATTGCGAATATAACACATAATTCGGTGGGATTACTATTCGCCCTTCCCAGGGCAATTAGCATTTACGGCAGTCAGAATTAGTGCTTATTTCGGCCAAGGCGAATTAAGAGTTTTCGCCATTCCCTTCACTTTTTCTTATATGGAGTTTGACATCTGATAATACGGTCATTAACAAGGCAAAATGATTACAGGTAAACTCACCGGCGAATTGAAAGAATTTCCGGCTTCTTTGCCGATGTGAGTTTACCTGTTTAGTCTACCGTCGTTAACAATTTGGCTCGATTAAGGCCTTTTCATTAGAGAACTGAAGTGAAAGTATCTCTTGTGTCGGTAAAAGTACTCACGAATATCCCAACCAATTTACTCATACAAAACTGACTGTCCTGTGTTACAAGTTTGGCGTTTGCTCTTTTGCTAGAGTCAACGGTTACTTTTGTGGCCTTCGCTTGAGTTTGTGGAAAATTTTAAATTTATAAAAAATTTCCATAGAAAGTTTATGACATAAACGTTTCATAAATCAAAAGTAGTTTTTATAACGATGAAAGTTAATACCTCAAAGAATAGTTGTTTTTAAAATTAGATAAGATACAACGTTATCAAAGTATGTGTTCTTTAATGCAAATGTAGCGCAAATACGGCCGCCCTTCAAAATCAACACCTGTACGGTTGGTGGACAAATTGGAAGCGACTAGTTCAGTCAACTATAAGGGAACATGCGCAAGTCAAAGGAATGTTAGATCGGCGGTGGTCGCGAAAGAGTCCAGAAGAACCTGAGTTAATTCGTCGCCATGCACTGCATCGTGACTTAAGCCGAAAGTTCACGCTACGCACTTTCGCATTGGCATATTTTACACATTACGCGTTCTTTTCTGCATTTCAAGTTACGCTTTCACCGCACTGAAAGTAAAATATAACTAGACATCTCTTGATATTAAAATGACCTAAGCTGTCGAAAGTGTCCTACGCGTTTGTGCTTTGTAACCTGCAACATACAAACACACTGGCTCCACTTTTTTGAAATATGCGTAGGATGCGTAGAACGCGTTGTGTGGACCTTCAAATACCCGCAAAAGACCGGAGCTCAAAGTTCATGATCGTAGAAAAGAACTCATTTTCTCTCACTCATTGGAGCATTTGGAAAAGTACTCTAATGTTGGCTAGGGATGCAGGATTAACAAAGGGAATTCCAGTATATGCGACGTGGCCAATCCAGCTTGCAATTCATATAAAAATTTTCATCGTTCAGCATTGTCGTGAAAACATTTTAGCAGAGTCCCTCACCGTCAAAGCTGAGCGCTACAATTAACGGTACACTGGGCAACCGGCATAAATAATTTGAGACTATGATTATGTCTTGCGAAGGTGGGAGTGAATTATCTACCAAGATCGTGCGATCAGTTCCCGGTAAATTTGTTCTTATTGGGGTTTCTGAAGTCAAGCCGGCAGAATCACTGAGAAGTTTACTTTTCGTGTCCGTGCCATCGTTTGAAGTCGCGGCAAACATTTGTGCGATAACAAATTCCGATGCGGGTATATTGATTCAAGATTCAAGTGGCTTTTAATAGAAGTCAAGTTTCGTTGAAGGCATTTTTAACAATTTGGTTAGTCCTATTAATGTCCGCTACAATATTTCGTAGAATGATGTGATCATGTAGTAGCATGAATCTTTGTTATTACATTTGTTGGTCGTCAGCTGGCATGCACAGATGTAGGAGTTGCTATAACTGAGTGATCTATCAGAAACTGTGACTTATACCTCCTTGTGGAGGCGTCCGGTAACAAATTTCTGCCTCTGCTAGAAGTTTGGCGGAGAGAAGTTAACACTCTCTAAAAAAAAATCCGCAATCTCCCGTGGACCGTCATTCGCCAGGGATGAGTGGTCAAGAGGGTGCTTGGTCTGT
The DNA here is from genome assembly GCA_963932375.1 of Phania funesta. NCBI lineage: Eukaryota > Metazoa > Arthropoda > Insecta > Diptera > Tachinidae > Phania > Phania funesta. Next base: position 75,293,765 of record OZ010656.1, read on the forward strand.
AGTATGCGAATTTTGGATACCGACTTACCATTGCATATGGAGCCCTGTGTGAGTAGACATTTTTTTCTCCAATTACAGGGATGAATCAAGAAATATCGCAAAAGTCGGAGAGGTTAATCTCTGTTTTAATTAGCCAAGGGAGGAATCCGAAGTGATGGGCAGGGGTGCGTGACATTGCGATAGGGATAGACAACGAAGACTCGCAAGATGTTAATAGGTTAATCTCTGTATGACTCCGGTATTTATTGGCCAGTATGCAGATTCTGAACACATGGATCAGAAAACCTCGTAAGATATGGACGGGTCATTCATCGAAATACTCCCGAGGAAGAGGCTGAGGCGGTAGTGCACATTGTGTCAATATCCAGCGCTGGCTATTCTAAGACTTACGACTACGGACAGACACTTGTTAAATGAAAGCACTACTGTCAAGAGTGAAGGCACGAGTGTTGGATAGCACGAGATTCAGTGAAATTCAGGTAGTCGTAAATTATAAATCGCTAGCCTGAAAACAATTCGAGGAAAGATGGAGGTCGAAAAGTAACCCATAAATTACGCGGTGGGCTTCGATCCGCACATTAATATTACTAACATCTGTGGTTGATATCCCAGAATTATATATTGGGGGACATCCCGGCTTGACCAGACCAAGAGTAATTTAAACGCCCTACCTTTTTCGCCAACGATATTTTTACAGCATTCGCAAGTCTGTGCGTTGGTGAGGAGTTACCAAGAAAATCCTTTCTAGAACGAATTTGTATTTTGTTTTCTAATTATATAATTCTTACTAAAGAGCTTAAATAAATATTTACATAAAAAGTTTTAAACTTAAAAATATCAGAGAAATAAAAAAAAATTAAACAATATTTATGATGATAGTGAACGTTTAGTTCGTAAGAATGTCATATGCTCTCCCAATGTCTTTTCGACAGAACATTTGTTAATATAAAAATGGGTTCAACAATGATTTTAGAACAGTCGCAATCAACCCTTTGCATACTTACGACGCCAACACATCCATCCAGTTGTTCAACATTTAAAATGAAATTCATGAGTTTTCTCTTCGGTCTTGTTTTCATAATGGCGGCGTTAGTGAAACTTCATCAAGCCACAACTGCTCACAATGCCGAGGTTAGTTATTTCAGAAAACTTCCATTAAATACAAATATTTTTTTATTAAAATTTATCTTTCAGGCTTTAAAACATTGTAAATCGAATGGCACTCCGTGCAATCGTGATGCCGAATGTTGTTCCGCAGCATGTGCCGGGATTTGTAGGCCATTCTTGGTTGCTTGAATGTTATCGATTGACGTTATTTATATTTTTTTTTCTAAAAAAGCAACATGAAAATTAAAGAATAATCGAAAGAACTTAATTTATTTTTCACGATTCAGTTTTTCAGGGGTTTCCTTCAATAACACACCAACTGCCTCATTTCGAGTTGTTTGCGTCGTGCTTATGGGTTATTCGAATGCGGCCACTTTTATTTGAATCGTTTGTAGACTTTATTTGTGCCTGCCAATCCGTTACTATACGAAATACAGCTCCCAAGTGCAACTTCAGATGAAGCGTCAACGTCTGCAAGACATTGAAAATAAAAACAAAAGTGAACCTAAAGTTTTTGAAAAAAAAATCTAGGGAGTTTCGTAATCGTGTGAGTTGGCATGATCAAAATATTCTCCGATTCACATTAATAATTTTTATGTTTATATTTCAAGTTTTGACCATTTTGACAAAACACATGTCCATGTCACACGTCCGTATCATTCGATTCGGGACAAAAGAAATTTCTTTTTATTACACTGTTTCGCTCGCCTCTGATAGATTACCACCATTATTTTAAAAGAAACATAGACCAATGGTGCCGCGTGCCCGAATTTCGCACCAAACGATAACTTGTTATAGGTGCATTGCCACCTGCTGGACTTCCTATTGTTTTGTCTCTTTCAAAAATATGTGGCATCATCAAAAAATACTTGAACTTTTAAAACTAATTTTGATTTTAAAATTCCCTTAGCAGGCAGCCCTGCGTAGCGGGAGGTCAGATCCCTATGTTACAAAACTTACATTCCTGCAGCTAAAATCACGATGGGTACCCTTACACACTTGGTGAGTGATCTTTACCGATACTCACTAATACATTTTGTCACGTTTACAGGTAAAACATTTCAGGGCAGGGCTATTATGATCAATAAAAAATATAATATTTAGCTGATTGCGCAACGTAATTAAAACGGCATCACAGGGCACACACACGTGGTCTCTTGTTCTTTACATCTAGTTTTTTTTTCCACCACTTCGCCTGCTCCTTCAATGTCTTATTGAAATGAAAGATTTTCCTTGCTTACCGAAATGCTATTGTAGTGCTACTTAAGATACTACGTCATTTGCTGTTTGGATCACTATTAAGGCTACTAAGGAAAACTTTTTTGTTGCTAAAAAATTTTAAGGTAGCAATAGCAACAGGCACAATCTTTTTGAACCCCTACTCAAACTACTGCTACCAAAATGTGGTTGGTGGTAGCAGTAGTAATAGCAAATTAACGACTGAGTGTTTTAAATATTTTTTTGCTAGACTTCTTTGATTCGTTTTGTTCCTGCTGCTACGTGTAGTCTAGTTTTTCAAACACGGTATTTGTTTTTTATTTAAAAGCGACTTGTTATTTGAAACATGGAGCAAATTACGGCATTTGATATAATTTCAGTTTCGATCGACAACGAATGCCGTGTGTGTTCTGGCTTCAGATTTAAATTGTGTGTCGAATATATCATTGAAAACAACTTTTCTTATTACATACTAACACTGCTGAGATTCAGTGAAAAATTCAGCATAAACATCAATTTAAAGAAAATGATTTCTCTATTAAAAAAAAGTTGTTTACAACCACTTAACAAGCAAACATATTACCGACTTCGCGCGGGGGAACATTAGAGAGAGAGAGAGAGAGAGCGAGAGATGTTTTAGAAACCTACTTTCATTTTTCGACTCAGACGTTTAAACCACATAGAAACATAAGTTCTGTGAGAATATTACATACACTATTAAAGAAATATACAAGAGTTGTGCCGGCCGCGAAACAGTTCGGTAAATTGAAAGAATATTTCAGAAAGACGGTAGCAATAAAAATATAAAATTGGTTGTTGTTTTTGTTACTGCTGTAAAGTTGCCACCACCTTTCGAAAATATTCCTTCAATTGACCGAACTAGTTCGTGGCCGGCACAACTCTAAAATATATGCGAAATGAGCATCACATCCCGACTGCTTTTAACAAATTACATCATAAGAAACCCTGAATATCCGCAAATTTTCATATATGGCGAAGCAAAAAAGGAACATGTATTTGAATAAGCAACATAGCTACAGACGATGGGACATGAAATAGAACGTGCCAATAATTCCTCCAATGTTTCCGCGTGTGTAGCTGAAAAAAAAGCAAACTTTTTTCGATTATTCGATTAATGGCTGTATTCGGTAATGTTTATTCGATTGTGGCCTTGCAAAAGCTGTAAGAGAACTTTCAACACACAGTTTGGACAGATATTTGAAGCTATGTGGTGGAGTGTGTTTTTCATTATCTTTTTTTTTATTTTTTCTCGTTGTTAAAAAAAAGCTTTTGTCATTTAAAATTGTTGATTTTATATTTTATTTAATTGCATTTCGTGCAACCGAGACTAATTAAATTTTTAAGTGCAATTAACGACACACACGTGTTAATGAAGCAAAAATAAAAAAATAAATTCCTAAACAAAATTTTAATCAGCAGTTTGTTTTTATTCGTGTTTAAAAGTCTCAGAAAAAGTATTGCATTGATAAGGGTTACATTAGACATCAGGCGCGGATCGAGCTTGAGCTGTTGGTGGGAGCAATTTGAAAAGAAAATATAATTCTTTTCTCTTTGGAAAGCCATTTTCTTTTTAGAGATTTAGAAGGGCAATATATACCCCCTGTATCTGCGCCTAAGCTAAGAACTTCTACTACCCTGAGGCAGTGTTCCGTCTTATCCAGGTGGTATTTACGAATCCATAAAAGTGATAATACAAATCCGTTACTCTTTAGGGGTAGACAATTTTACCATCCGATTAAGAATACCGAAAATCACAGAAACTGTATAGGTTAATAAAATTGTTAAAGAAACTCTAAAAACAATTCAACGAGTCCTCATAACTATCAACTACCAGAAGGTCATAATCCTGCAGCAAGCGGTTATTCTTAAAAAAAGGAAGTCATCACATACTTTTAGGCGCACATTTTGGTACACCCCTTGTTTTTCACATGTATGTATGTAAAATATTTAGGGGATTTATTTCCTTTTAGGGGAAAGGTCCTCTCGTCAGGAGGAATTCGTCAAGATATTTATAACTTTTCAAACGAAAGCGACGTTGCCGCTACATCTGAGTGCGTTTTTGGGATGTTAAAAAATAAGGGGCCTGATTTTATAAAATGTAACGCAACGCCAGACTTTATATGGAAAGCAAAAATAAATTTCAAAAATTTTGTTAATTTTTAATTGTTTTTTCATACAAAATTTTGAGATTTCGAAAAGGAAATCAGCGCTTCATATTTTATGGCGTCGATAGGCACAAAAATTTGTATGACAAACAATAAAAAGATCGTAAAATGTTAAAAATTTGTTTTTGTTTTCCACATAAATTCTTGCGTTGCCTACCCTGCTTTATTAGAAAATGCTTAGGGAATTTTTGAAAAATGTTAAATACTTTAAAGAATAATTTGGAAATTAAGTAACAATTTCGAACTTATGGAGGGTGCCCCAATACTAACTCAAGATTTGAATTTGTCACCATTTGTGCAGCGAAATCCTTATGACACTGGCCGATTTCGCCTTTTCTTAATCTAAGATTGAAAGAGTGAAATTCGTAATGTACCACTGTGGGCAAAAAATAGTAAAACTTTTCAGTTTAAGTTTCGCGCGGAAATCCATTCGTAGAAATTTTTTTTCTCCGTTTGTATGACTGTCAGTGACATCTGTGCCAAATATCACATCAAAGTGCATTCGGCGATTTTTGCAATAAGTGAAATTATTCAACAAAGAAGTTCCATTAAATTTTGTGTACGGAATGAAATTTTTGGTACCGAAACATCCAGGACGGCCATCAACATCAACTGATGATCAACACGTCAATAAAATCATGGAATTGGTGTTCGAGAATCGACGATTAACAGTCAGAGACCTTACTGATATCGTTTGGAATATCGGAGGGATCAGTGAAAACCACTTTATGGGCCGACAACTGTTAGTTTTTGCACCACGATAATGCACCGTCGCATAACGCACTGATTCTACGTGAGTTTTTCGCCGAAAATTTAATCAATATCGTTCCACAACCACCGTATTCGCCCGATTTAGCTTCGTATGACTTCTGGCTGTTCAGCAAACTCAAGCGACCGCTCCAGGGAAACCGCTTTGAGTCAATTGAAGACATTAAACGTGAATCGCTACGCGTATTGAAGGCTATTCCGGAAATTGACTTTAACAACTGTTACGAGGATTGGACTTTACTGGATGGCGTTCGTTTACCCTAAGTCTGGTTAAGGGCAGTATAAACTGAAAGATTAAAGTGAGAGTTCAATGACTGATGTTTTTACTGAATAAATTTGTGCTAGTGAATTTTAAATAAAATGGAACCTTTACAGCCGAATAGATTGATTGCAGCAGTCGATTCTTTTGAGGCTGTTTTTGCAAAACTTTTTCGCACATTTCGGGCAGTATCTCGGCGATAACTTGACGAATACTCGAACGTTAGGGGATTATGCGGTCTTTGGCGTAACGCTATAAAAAAGCCTAACGGCGTCAAATTGCACGATATTGGTGGCCAATTGAAGTCGCCAAAACGTAAAATTACACGTTCTGGAAACTTTCCATGCAATAAAGCCAAAATCGGTCGTGTTGTATGGCTCGTGGCACCGTCTTGTTGAAACCACAATCGTCAAGTTCATAATCTTCACCCGTGCATAAACTAGGCTGAGAACATGGAAACACTCTCGATTGCAAACAAAAATTATGCTCAAATTGAGCAGAAGCATACGCACACATATTCTCCACACAGAAGACCACGAACAAATTTCTTCTCGTTATTCTGCCGACGCTCTCTCTATGTGCGAGCACATTTTTGCCAAGTCAAGACGTTGTGTTATCTACCGTTAATCGCTCAAATAGAAATGGTGAAAAAACCGAAGACGGCTTAAAGTACTTATCGCCGCCGCCTTGTGTGCCTGCAACTCACATGGCGCCGTAGCATTCTACATTTTTCCCCATGAAACGCTATAAAGAAGACAATTGTTTTTTTTTTCTTTAAAATTAGCAATTTCAACTTCAATTTATTTAAATCCATTTAATGAGTAAAAGAACAAATTAAAATAATAAATAAAAAAAGTGGGGGGCAGGGAAATTAAGATTGTATTGCAAACATAAAAATGGTGCGGAATGATTCCATTGACTGTTTAATATAACGTACGCATGTCTGTCTAGACAACAGACATTATCACTTCAATGAAGTGTCATTGTTTTATTTCATTTGATTTTTTGTGTGGATTTTTTTTTATTTATTTATTTTAATTTAGTACCAGTTTTATTGTTAATTCTGTTTATTTTTTTTTTTTAAATAAATGATTGTACATTCAATTGTTTTTTATTTGTTTCATGTTTTTTAATTTTTTTAATTTTGTTATTATTTAAACAAAAATAAATGTATTTTTGCCTTTTTAGAGATTCATTTCTGTTTGTTTTTATTTCTTGCCACTGAACTGTTCATGTTTCATGTGGCAAATAAAAATATATTTTTTCTCTTTGTTAAATTAAAAACAAAAAGAGTTACAAAAAAATAAATAAATAAAAGTGTAAAAAAAATATGGCAAAAGTAGTAGTGTGTCATGTATTGTTGTGTTTTTTTAATGTCTGCGCGTGTTAATAATAATAATAATAAATTGTTTGTTTTAAAAATACATTTTTTTGTTTGTCAACATTCTTTCTCCTGTTGCTGGTGCATTTCAATTGCAAACAAAAAACTTTGTTTATTTACTGTTATTCGATTTTTATGGCCCGTAAAATTTTTAAATAAATAAACTAAGCAGAGTCTAGGAGGGTACGTACGAGTCATGTTAAAAAATTAATTTATTTGTGGGCCCAACAAAAACTGCAGCAATTAGGAGCAACTGGTCAAAGCTTGATCGCGATATTCTAAAATTTATGGGGGGACCTCTTAAAAGTAAACATACGCACTGCTCGATTTATATTTAGTTTTTTTTTATAAACATCGGCCGAGTACTTTTTTTTTATAAAACACAATCCAATTTTTACGTGTCCGCCCGGAAGGTATACTGCGTTTTTTTGCCGCCATTTTGGTAAACATTAGTCTTGACAGTTCATATTTGGCAGTCGTGAAGTAGAGACGTGGCAAATTAATTATGGAAAAATATTCAGTAAACCAACGTGTTTTAATCGTTCAAAACATTTTATCAAAATCAATCATCGATTACTGTGACGATGAGAAAGTTACGTGAAATTTTTTGGAGAAACACTGTGCCAACAAGACACTGCACTATTTATCGTGTAGTGAATGATTTCGAAGAAAGAGCGATTGTAGCTAATAGGCCCAAGCATGGACCACAATGTACTACAAGATCGGCTGAAAACATTACTGCTGTTCAAGAAAGTGTTCAAAACAATCCATCAACCTCAAATCGACACAGTGCTCAGGAGCTTGGTCTTCAAAAAACAACATTGGCCACAATTTTGCACAAGGTTTGCATTTGTTTCCATTTAAGATTCAGTTGACATAAGATCTGCTTCCAAAAGACCATTTACGCCGCCGCACATATGCCAATAGGATGCTACAGCTCTCCCATGACAACACCGATTTTCATGAAAAAATCATAATGAGTGACGAAACATAATCCTAGACCAAGAAACTTTTGAAATAATGCACCATATTTTCCTAATTCAAGATTTTTGCAACTCCTCAAAAGATGCAAGTCAAAAAGAACAATTTGAAGGATTTGTTTCGATATGGAAGATATTGCTGCATAAGGTGCATTTGACCTCGACAATAATAATAATCGCCTTAAAGCTAATTTTCGAGTAGTTGCGATTTTTAATTAAAAATTTAAGTTGTGAGTTTCAAAGTGGACTAAGTTAAAAAGCTGGTTTTGCCACAAAATTTATTCCCCAGTCAAGGATAAACGGGATTATTTCACAAAGTATAAGAAAGTGTGGCAACGCTTAAACTCAAGTTCTCGTATAGGGTGTTTTTAAATCCCGATAGAACTTTAAATTTTAAAAAATTACACACAAAATTAAATTTGTAAAAACAAAACTCACTTTTAAAAATGCGGGTGCTCTTGACGAGGCGCATTCTGCACGTCTAATTTTGACCCACTTTTTCGAGCATTGTTGGACGTATGCCACGAATAACACGAACAATATTGGCATCCAAAGTTTATCAGCATAAACCAGTGACTTTACGTGGCCCCACAAGAACTAATCGAGGGGTATAAAATCGCCCAACCTTAGAGGCTATCATGCTGGTACCTCATATCGCCCATATCAATGGCATTCCATGCTTTTAAACAAAAAAATCAATGACAGCTAACGATCTTCACTGATCGTAATGCGAGCCCCGGGTTTTATTTTTGTTGAGATGGGGCCCATCGATGCACCAAATCGGGCATTTTTCGGGATATAATGGAGTCTGTAGGGTCTGTTGTGGATTTGATTCATTTTTTTTATTAACAAAACCGTAAGTTAAAAATTATCCACGTCGCTGAACACAATTTTGCGATAAAACATCGGGTTACGTAATGACTGACTTTCAAACTTAATTTATTAAGTATTTCGAGCTTGAAGGTCTTTATACAAAATTGTTTTATTTTTATCGATATTTCGCTACTCCATTGTGTAGCATCCAACATTAGGAAATAGAATATTTTCCCATTAAAATTTAAATATTTTCATTTTACGTTTTGTTTTATAGTTTGTGCTTTTTTTTATTATTTACTTTATTTAGTGCTGGTTTTTAAAGTTTTTCGTTTAGAACAGTTGCGAACAGTTAATTGAAAAAAAACGAATTTGCATGATTGGAGAACCCGACTTTCGCAACAAAGCATCCGAAAATGGGAAGTGAAAGGTGTAGTGGCCAAGAATCAATCTAAACAATTGGCCATTTCCTACACAAAGTCTTGCAAGGTTCAATTAACTTATTGTCTGTTCAGACATGCAGCGTAATTAACTCAGTTTAGTTTCAAATAGAGTTATAAAATTCTTTGTTAACACATATGCAATTGAGCTTACTCAATTAGCATTTGATAGCTGAAAATGATTTCATGACCCGACAATCATGTTCAAAAAGTCGGGTAATCATGTGTTATGCCATTACCACTGTAATAAAAAAGAGACAGCTGAATTGGTAACAATAAGATTTCTTGTCCTTTTCGCTTTTTATTATATAAATCGTGATAATGTTGTTAGTTGTCGCATCTAGTTAGTGGTCGATTACATTTATTCTGTTCATCTTACAGAATTTCTGTCCACTGAACACACTTCACTAGAATTGCATTATGAATTTCATTCAATTTATGATGTAAAACAGTACTAGTTGCTCAATTTATTGAATTCTTGTATAGTAAATTGAGCTCAATTAAGGCCTTAATTGCGTAAATCCCCTAAAGGCGCATATGTAAACATACTGTCAGCGGTTATAGTTTCTAAATAGGAATTTATTCATCGCAACGTTACGTAACTCAAGCCAAACAGTGATCTTTTTGTTTTTAGGAATTTTTATTGGCGGTACTGTTCTGGAATTTTTCGTCGTGCAATACAAAATATTGGCCTCAACAAAGTTCTTCCTGGCATTCCTATCTGAAACTGCCGACTTTGTAAATATTCTGTTTAGTTTAAACCTGGCCCATAACGAATTTACAATCCATATTGCAATTGATTCTGCTTCCCCTTACTTGCAACATATTCACTTTTTATCGTCAACTTCTTGACGACTTTGAAAAATGATTTGCCCGGTCACTTGTATATATTTTATAAATCCAATTAAATTAATTTCAGTATTTTAGTTTTACTCTCTCTTTCTCTCTCTCTCTCTCTCTCTCTTATTTTACGATATTAATTTACGATATTATTACTGTTACGATATTAAGCAAATTAAAATCTGAACTCTTCTTAAAAGGCTTGATTTTGGCGGAGAATGAAAAATGTGTCCGAATATTAGTTTAGGCACATGTGTCATTGCACATTGGGTCCAGTCTTAGCGAACATTATCTCTAGGGAAAATGGAATATATTTTCTTATTTTAATCTAAATCTTTCGAAGCAATAAATAATTAATAAAACCTATTCCCGATTAAGGTTAATAATATTTAAAAAAATAATATAATTAGCTCGTAAATCGTATTAATTGTGCAAGTGGTTGGGTTGTAACACGTTAAGTCAAGTTTATTTAGCTGTAACACAAATCATACAGTTTTTTTTAATTAAAATGCCATTTAAAATATTGAAAAAAAATGTCTCACTTTATGGAACGATCAGATTAAATTAGTCGTTAAAGACAAACATCATTTACAAAACAAAAAAATTAATTATTTAAGAAATATCACAAAAATATGCAACAAATTATTTAAAAGCAAATAAATTGCCACCACCAATTTGAAAATAAAAATAAAAACACAATTACTAATTGACAAAAAAAAACCGATTGTTTAAAAATCTACAGATACGACAACTTTAAACAATTTATTGAGCAGACAGTCGGTTAATCATTTAATCGTTGCCCATAAAAGTCTAAGAAGTATAAAAATTATTGATATTTTACGACCATAAAAAAGAAATAAAAAATTGCTCGTAGCTCAAATTATAAACCAGTCACGGTGTTTGGTACTAAAAATAATTAGAGTCCATTTAGATAAACAGAGATTAAAGGTTTGTGATTACGAAATTGGTTTCAATTATAGCTTGTACTAGAATGATTATGGAGCAATTCGAAGGTCACCATATTTTTTTAAGAAGGTAAATCGGTGTCCCATAATTGGCCAAACGAGTGAGAAACCATAAACAATTTGCTAATAAATTCTTTTTGCCAAGACCAGATTAGACAGACAACAACTTTGTCTCAAATGATCGAAAAGGAGAATAAATTTGGAAAACAAGTTTAATGTTACATCGTTTATTTGGATAAAATGGGCCTTCTCAGTCACATTTCAATTACAAGTACATGTAATGTGTAAATGTAACTTGGAATAACAATTACAAGTAACTGTAATTGAAAGTTCGTAGTGGACTATTACAAATACATGTGATTATAATTATAATTACATTTATAATTACTTTTACATTTATAATTACTTTTACATTCATAATTACAGTTACATTTATAGTTACAAATTACCATTACAATAGGTATTAGAATTACAAATATACTTAAAATTACCATCACAATTACAATTATAGTTACAATCATAATTACAAGCACAACTACAATTTCAACTACAATTATAGTTAGACTTACAATTGCCATTGCAATTGCAATTAAAATTACAAATACATTTACAATTACAAATACAATTAGAGTTACTATTACAATTGGCCATCAGCTGGCAGGCACAACGATATGGCTTGCCGTAGCTGAGAGCACTGTCAGTTCTGACTTATAACTCCTCGTGGTGGTGGTCGGTAACAGGTTCCTATCTCTGTAACGAGTCTGGCTAAATAGGTCGAGCGGAGAGAAGTTAACACTCTCTTATAAAACTCCCTAATCCTCAGTGGAACAGCATACTCCAAGGATGCGTGGCCAAGAAGGTGCTTGGTCTCTAGTGTGCGAACTCTGGATACCAGTCGATCTTTAGTTTAGATGTCCACCCCTGTGTGGGTGGATTCTGTGATGATCCGCATTGTTTTCATCTTGAGGGAGTTTATTTTTAAGCCCACCTAAGTGGCCATCAGCTCAACCATGCATAACTTAAGTAAGCAGAGTCCATCTGCGAGTCCAGATCTGCCAAACGGCTGTGGAGGTCCCAACGAATACCTCTACCTGGCTGAGTTGCTTTGGTCATAGTGTTGTCCTGGACGAGGTTGAATAGTAGTGGCGATAGTACCCAGCCCGGTCTGACATCCTTCTTAGCAGCCACTGTATCACCGAGCTGGTTTACATGTTAGCATCGGAGTACAGGCTCTTTATAAAATGTTTTATATTCGTGCGCTTCGTGTGACAGCGTATCTGTACTTCTCAAAGTACAGAAAAGCAAGACAGGGCGTTGAACGCCATTTAACTGATTTTTCTATCATTCTGAGACTATTGGCGTGATCAACGCACGATCTTGCGGGTCGAAAAGCTGCCTGTTCTGGTCATAGTTCGTCGTTAGCTATGACTTAATATACCATACTCGACAACGTTATCCCCCTCCAAGTTATCGCGTTTGGTTAGGTCACCATTTTTCGGTACCTTGTAAATGAGTGAAAGTATATGAGTGAAAGTATTATTTGTGCGCTGATGTTTGATGATATTGGTCCTTTCACGGGGTTCTGGGTGTTGGATGGAGAACCAGTATAACCAGGACGATAAGTCTCAGATTGAATATAAATGAGGCTCTCTGCAGTAGCAGTAGTAACGTGATGTCTGTGGCTTAATCCCAAATCGCGGAAAGATTGAGAATGACTACGGGGAGGTTTAAATGGTTCCAGCTACGAGCTACAAATTCATGACCTTGGCAGGCATGTCAAAACTGTCACCTACATGATGAAAGGCAAATAAAGGCTGATTCTTGATCTCATATTCTGACAGGGTGTTTTGATGTAGATTTTTCGAACGAATTTCCGTCAATCCCTTGTCAAGTTTGGTTTGGAGACAACCCGGTTTCGGCTCTGTGTCATCTTCAGTGTCATTTTTCGTTCGAGAACCAAATTTGTTGCAAATAACTACAGCAAATAAAGGCGTTGGTAGAATTTTGGAAATAAAAAAACACTAGACGTTAATAAAAACGTGAAAGTTGTTCTAAAATGTGCCTCCTCTGCATTCAAATACAAACAATACAAAAAAGGAGTAACACATAAAAAACCCAATTGCAAATGTAATTTAACTTAATTTGCCCATATCAGTAGCGAGACGTTGAGCATAACACACATTGCCTACAAATTACCCACCCAGTCAGACAGACCCAACCAGACTTCTGTCTGTCTACACACGTGACAACACATGCATATGCGCATTCAAAAATACGTAAGTTATTCATGTCTGGCCTAAGGTCGAGTCTGTTTCTGTTACAAAAAGCATTTAGGGAAATTCCATAGAAATAAAAAACGTAAATCGATAAATCGATAGAAATAAAACACAAATTAAAGAACTTCTTATGAACTAAAGGCAAAAATCTATAAAGCATAAACTTATATTCATTAGGTAGGAACGATTATGAAACGCACAATGGGGGCAAAATCAAAAAAAAAAGGGGAAAATTTAGATCTCTCCGAATAACAAAAGGAAATGGCAACCCAGATACTTTTCGTGAAACAAAAATGGTGTTAAATGCAATTAGCCATACAAATAACGGGTGGTTTTTTTGGGTTTCATTTTTCGATACGGATTAAACTGTCCTACGATTAGCATATCAGGCAACTCCGTGATCTTTTGCGCTCAAGCATTTTATCATGAGTAGACCGTTGTTTAGGGTGCGACATAAAGGTAAATGTTGCAATACTATGGCGAATACTAATTAACTACAAACATTCCGATAGCACAATTAAAATCGGTTAGTGAGGAAAATATGAAAATCGAAAAGATCGATTAGAATCGATTGAACCTGTTTTTACCAAAAGAAAGCAAGGGATCTTAATTTTTTTTAATTTTTCAGGCAGCAGTAAAATTAAATAAACTTAATGACCCGCTAAACCCATTGTCAGTTTGACATTTACCAGACTATCTATAGCACCTCGCCGCAGCTTAAAATACTTTAAGCTAAGAATAAGGTGGCAATATTTTCACCTAAATCTTCTTAGTCGCTATGAATAATTTATGGGTGTTCTAACGGCTACAGACTTCGTGACATGCTACTATTCGTTCGAATTCTTTGGATTAAAAAAGAACCCGGTATATATCGATAAAACGAAAACAGATGAATTATTAATCGATATTCATTTTATATTTTCGAAGGCTGATTTTATAACAGCTACTTTTAATACAGCCGTCTAAAAATGCTTCCCCGAAAAAGTGACTTGAGTCTTCGGAACAGAGGAAGAAGTCGCAAGGAGGCATGTCAAGTGATTTAATCGCATACATGAAGACGATGAGCAGAAGCGTTGTTGTGGCGAAGAAACCGCGCACTTTAACTCGCATCATTCATAACGCTCTGTCCCGATCCGAACGGGAAGTCCAAATCTGCTGCTCTTAATTCAATGATAGTTAAATAAATTTACGTTAATCACAGTGGTGAAGGTCTGTTTTAAACTCATTAAAAAACTTGCACTCTGCAACATCGCAAAGTTTCCAAAAAGACATCTCCACCTTTGGCTTGTTTACACGCTTATCATGCCCAAACTCCACACAGTTGGCAACCAGAAAAATGTTTGAGCGTCATGTGACTGGCCTGGTTTCTTCGAATATGAAATTTCGGTTATGTTTTAAGCCAACGTTACGTGATTCGCTCCAAAAGAAAATTAATCGATTTGTAAGTGTTTCTTTGCATGATAACTTCGCCACTCCAACTGAGCACTTTTGTCTACACTGTAAAAAGCAAACAGCAAAAAAATTCCCCCTATATAAATAAGCAATGACAAATAAATTGTAGACACAGTCAACTACTTTAATACCAAAAGTACTTCATTCTCTAGTAGCATAAAAATTGTTTACTTTTTTTTGATAATTTACAAGGTGTAATTAAAAAGGGGTGACCCTGCGCAAACGGTTGGAGGGGGGAAGAAGCCTTTGCAAAAAAAAACTGCTGCTAATAATAAAAAAGTAAATGTGGAATTTTACAAAAGCTTAAGTAATTAAATTTTTGTTAATATTTGTTAAACGTCTGGCAAATGGAGACAAAAATAATAACAATAAAATAAATAAACAAAATGCAAAATTACAAAGAATAAAAAGATACGACGAAATCAAGGCAATGACACGACACACAAGTGTTCATATGGACTATATGATGTGCAACAAATTAAACAGACAGACATACGGAAAGATAGACAGCCAGACAAACAAACAAACAAACAGACAGACAGTAAGAATGCGAGTTTATTGTCCATGACTCCAATGTACTCGAATGCGTGATTGCACATATGATTGAGTGCATTTTTGAGCAGTAACCCAGTGTAGCCACTTAATTTACTTATCATAAATACGACAGTAACTTTTACAAACAACAACACCAACAACCACAACTAATGCACTCACACCCATTGTTTGTTTTTAATTTTTATTACTTGTTTTTGTTTAAGGTGACAGTCATTAAAAATTAAACGGTTAAATATTTGTTATAAACCAGCGTGAAATGTTTAATATTCGTTTTGTGTCAGACACTTTTCTTATCGCATTTGAAAAAGGCAAGAATCATAATTCCACGACAAATACTGACTGGCACTCTGGCCCCGGCAACAAACCGATTGTATAGTGATTTTGCAAGCAACAACTTTTACACACAGCATGAGTCAGTGTTTAAAGTCGAAATATTTAATTCGAAGTGTTCATGCATTGAACACGTCTATTTATAGCTGGATTATGCAAATTATATAATCAGCGGTGGATCGCGCATAAGCGTATGCAATTGAAAATGAAGGCAATTTTAAAAATGTGTTTAGTCTCTCTCGCGATGTGAGCAAACTAATTCGCACGAAATTTTATGTAATAAAACGTGTTCGTTTTGGAGGGAGGGGGCGTCGTGTTTGTCACGCCCTTTTTAAGCTCTGCTAAAGGACTAATAACAAAGTTCCTCCAGACAGGGATTAACACATAATGGGTGTTAATTTTTCCGACAGGCATTTAACTGTTGTACGGTTGTCAGATCTGGCAACTCTGTTAACATTTGTGCTCAGTTTGGTTTGCCACTTGCACATGAATAGACTAAAGCCAGAACAACGCTGGCAAATTGTGCAAATTTATTTCCCAAATCGTAATTCAGTTTGGGAATGTTACATTCACAAGAAATCATTGCCTGGTGAGAATTATAGGCCGCTATTAGTATTACTCCCAACTGTTTTAAAAATAACACCGGCGAGAACGTTGCCCTGAACGGCGCTGGCTATAAAGTCGTGATTACTAATGAGTTGCAGCTTCAATGGGATGGCAAGTATACTAAACACATGTTTTTCCATCCAGACAGCGCCACCCACCATACGCGTTTTTTCTCCAACAATATCATGCGATTTAGCGAAATTTGATAATTGTCTGTTTTATAACTTGAAGTCGTTAATTTATGCCAACGAACTCGCAACTTTGCACCAGTTAGAAGACGACATTGTGCGCACCATTGCCGATATAAGGCCTCAAAAGCTTGAAAAAGTGCTCGAAATCTTTAACTTCAGGAATGGGCTACTTGTGCGCCAGTCGTGGAGTCCACTTGCCTAAAATCCCATTCAAGCGCTAATTGCACAAATGTATCCTTCTAATAAAGCCAATATTTTGTTTGAAATTAAGCAATCTCAGTATATTATTTCAATCATTTGCTAAAATGTGCCGCGACCACTATTGCGATCTTGTCTATTTCTAGGACTATATAGACTAATAGTTTCACATATATTATTCTCCCCCATCGCGTATAACTATTCCGATGAAAAAACTCCCAAAGTTTCTGTTTGTTTTAACGTAAATATTTTCCATAAAAAGTTTTTTGGAGTGAATTCACAAACTGCAAAACATGTGGCATCGCCAATGTTTACTACTGCGAATTATTTCACAAACTAAGTTCACAACAAGTGTCAAGGGAAACAAGAAGGGAACATGTAAGTTGTAATTTATATTTCCAGGTAGGACTCTATTGAATTGCTTTTTTTCTTGTATTGAAAGTATTTTGTGTAGAACGATTTCTACAATCTGCTTCTTGCCAAGAAAGCCTTCTAAAAATTGTGAAAACTTCTCTTAGAACTTCGCAGAATGTTGATTGCGCCAAACCGGCTTCGATTTGTCTGGACACTCCCTTTTGATAGCTGCCTTCCGCTAGGTGGCATGTTCCCCTCCAACAAGTATCAGAATGCATCTTCATTCAATTTGTAATTTTTCTGAAATCTACAAACAATCTTTTATTTAGAGAAAAGCGATCTTAGATCTGTATTATTTTAAGTTTGTCTCCGTTAACGACAACGGATCCGATTCATTGCCTATATAGCTTCGGCTCTCTACAGATTACTTCTCTTTTCTAGCACTAGAAAACGCAGATAAACCCTGCTCACTTTTTGCAAACATTTTCCTTTACTTCCATTTTACAAGCGCGTAAATTAGCAACGCAAAATGGCAGATAATTCACAATAGAAACGTTTACTTTGAATATTTTCGCTATACCGATTTGATGGGAATGAGAATATAGGTTCCATCCAATTGCGCTTGCGATAGTTGTGATTTTGTATAGACTTCGTAGCAATTGTCAGCGACCCTGGCACATAGCTGTGCCTGCTGTTATGCGATGGACTAGTTACATTGACTTTTAGAGCTTCAGTCGATTGCAAAATAGTTTCATAGGCCTGTGACTTTAGGAAACGTTACCAGAAAAACTTTACACATCATTCTGGTGGCAAATTCAGCCGCAGTTATCGCATATACTATCATTCATGCATAAATCTTTAAAGCCAGAATTGGGGTCCCCATTCAAATGTGGACAAGCAGCGTTGTTTCTGGTCATTTGAATGATGTACGGGCGCAAGCTTAAGAAACAACTCAAAATTAGGCTAGTTTCCGTACGGCTTTTATTGCACAACGAGAAGTCGGACGCCTCGGGTTGCCGGCAAAGGCAGACGAGTTGGCTAGATATGGAGAAAGCACACTCATATCTGGACCGGAACCGTTTGGCTGACTGGTATCAAACTGAATCACCACTGGGTTAACGTTCCCTGGTTAACACATGCGAAACTGGCACTTGGGACATATGACCAAAATCGTTTTAAAATTATCATGTTTCAAAGTAAAAAGATTCTTAGGATGCCCACTGGCTTCCTCAGCAGGTTAGGCATTGAGAGCAACAGCCGGTGCAGATTCTGTGACTACGACCAAGAAACTCCAGAGCATATTCTAACCTGCTGGGCCAGCGTCTAGTGGCAGCTGGAGATCTGCCAACACGCCAACCGATTGCAAAAAGGTAGGTCTAGATGAGAAGCTTTAGCACCTAGCAGGGGACACAATAGATCGTTTTAGTAGCAGTGTCGTCTTTCTCCCCGTTCGTATTCTGCTCTGTTCTATTTTTTGATTTCTACTTCTAGACTAATTTCTAATTTTTTTCAAAGCAACAGATGGCAAATGTACATGTGTTTATAAACCAACAATGTGCTGATTATGTAACTCTCTTCACAAGGTACAAAGTAAATCCATCTCCACATGAGCAAAGTTTTCGCAACGCTCCTCAGTGTGAAGCAACGTATTTGCATTAGGGGGAAAAAGAAGTCCTCCTGTTGCACATACTTTTTCCAGTCTACCCCAGGGTAGACTCAAAATATAAAAACCATATTGCTGATTTCAAATTGCACTCTTGATTATGAAAGCTTTTATTTATAGTCTGGTTGTTTCATTCATTAAAACAAACACTTGTATTTGATAATTTCATTATGTCTTCTTAGAAGAGGAATTGCAAATCAATGTTAGACTTTGACTAGACAACGAATAATTTATTTATTGTTGTTGTTTTCTAAACGTTATAATTTGATAAACTACCGACATCGTTATTAATGACACCAACCGACTGAACATTGGGTAGCAGTGTAGGTCATTCCACACAGTCTGACGTCGCTTATCGTCGCTGTGATACATTAGTTTTCATTAATTTTGTTGGAAGACAATAAAGTGTTTTGGACCATTTACTCATTGTCTGTATTACAATGAATGGGCAGTGTAATGTTACGACAAGGATGTCCAGAAGAGATGGAAAGATGAGAGACGTATATACACTGCTAAAAAGAGACATTTCTTGAACACTTGAACATGTTTAATTGAGGCGAAAGGAATTGTGTGTTGAAAAGGTGATACAATTTTAGCTTTCACGTTAAATTAACACTTTATAAACGAAAGGAAAATACATTTAGGGGTACCTCCTGGCTCCGTACTCTCTCATACCCTGCTGATTATTTTTCTCAACGATCTTCTATTGTCAATATTCCAATTCCCTCTATTCTTTGGCAGATGAAGCGCGCACTTGCCGTTTGTTTTCACTCAATAATAGACCAAGCTTTTCTGAGCTTGGTCCCATTCGGCAGAATAATGGAGATCTGACAATCTCTGAATGGGGGTCGTGGGAAAAGGGTGAATTTTAATGTACGTAAGACCCAATGTGGTGAATCTTATTCACAGACACACGAGTGCTGCTCCAGTGAGAGGTTCCTTGGACTAAATACATTTTTCAGATCTGAAACTAAGTGCCTCGGGTTTTTAAAACGGTGTAAGAGACACCTCCCTCCATCTGATCTTTTTACTATTTACATCACCTATATACACAGGAGTGGGCGAAGGTGCTTATAGGTGCCGGTAGGGTATTAAACTCTTTTCTGGATGTGCTTCTCTGCTTTCCCGTTAGGACAACGGAACGTGCTCTAGCAGAACATATGTGCGTATAACATGGTCCTCATTGTGGGTTCATACGTACGTGCTAGATTTGCTAGGAGACCGCACAACGCAATTTTAATCGAATGTCCACAAAGCCAACTTCGCTATCCTCCTTTCCGTAATCTTATTTTCCTAGATCCAACACAATGCATTGCATGAGTAGGCGTCTTCACCTTTCTTAAACATAATGATCAAACATTCCCAAATAAGGAATTTGGGAGGTTTTAAATCACACGATCGCGAAGGTCATGAAATAGAGCGACATCAAATATCGCAGGCAATAGCGCAGTTATTTTTGCTGGATGTGGCAGAATGCAGCGTGTCGTTGTGTTACCACAATACGATAGCGCTCACCATTGCCTGTAATTAAATTTTTCACATAATCTTCAAATAAAAACATGGATCAATTACGCCTTCAGAGCACAAGGCTCTCCAAACAGCAATCCTTCCTCAGTCGCTTTTGGTGAATTTGTCTTCAATTTGACGATTTCATAATGCGGTAGTTTTGCTTGTTTCCAAATCCTTAAGGTGAGAATTTTTTTACGTAAAACCAAATTCCTGGTTACCCAATCGACCAAACACTACGCTATTGATAGTCTCCCGATTTCAATTCTTAGGTGATTTGGTTCTCGTATGCGTGTGAATGCATTTCCAATCTCAAAAGTTCTTGCGATGTGCCTGGTTTCTTTGACATACTTTCGCAAACACTGTTGTTGATGGATGCTTCCATTATTGCATCAGCACAATTATATACGGCCCAGCTTTAACCACAAAATATGCCTGGTTAAATCTACGTTTCTGGGCCTTCTACGATACTGGCCGCAATGGTGGCTATGCTCTTTTCATTTCACACCAACCTATTTGGTTGGTAAGAAGAGTGTAGTCAGTTCCGCGTTAGACGTTGTGTGTTTTGTGCCCTAACAAGAACTCAGGCTTGAGGCGAGTGAACGTGTACTCCAAACAAGTGCTAGAATGTTTTCTAAAACTAAACAAATGTAATGTTGATGTTGGTTACAGGACACATAGGCACAGCTTTGAATGAAGCAGCAGGCGAACTGGCAAAAATTAGATCTGCTGTTAATTTCCGTGGACTACAACCCAGAGCTACACCTGGGAATGACCTAGTGCAGAAAAGGAGGAGGCTAGAATAATGCTCACGCAGCTCCTTGGCAGGATGACGAGTAAGATATAACAGCAGTGGGTACCTTAAGCTGGATTGTTGTATTAGTGGCAGGTCCATGGCAGCTTCAAGTACCATGTAACCAAGATGAAAATCGAAGAAGGTGATACTAGCAGCCTGTGCCTGAAAGAGGCTGAGACGGCAGCGCACAGTGTGTGTAGATGTTCAAAACTGGCTAGCATAACGCTTAGGACTACGAGCAGATACTTGTTAAATATGTATGCTATGGGGGCTGTACGCCTTTACGCAAGGCAGCAATTACAAGAGCGTCCGTAAGGAGGTAGAAGGCCGACAGTTACCAGTCAACAGTACAAAATCACTACAGTCAAAAGTAAAGGCTAGTGTTAGCATGAGACTATGAAAGTAAGGTAGACCTAAATTATGAATCGCTTGCCTATAATCCATTTTAGGAAAGCAGCCAGTCGACAAGGGACTCACAAACTAAGCGGTCTGCTTCGATAGCCCCCTACATTAATAATAAATATTAATTTACAATAACAACAAAACACGTTTCCCTTCAGTGTATTTGCCGCCATTTATTTTTAGATTGTATGTGCGGAAGTTTGGAAAGCATTAAAGACGTACATACCAAACGTTCCTCTAAATGTATGTGTGTGTGTGTGTGTGTGTGCCTGTGTGTGAGTATAACTTGGTATGACAATTGCATTATTGATGCATTTGCAATCAAGAAAACGACATGCGTGTCGACAGAAATCCTTTGCGTTCTAAAATGACCAGACAGGAGCAACAACAATAACAACAACAAATAAATGAACGAATGAACGCAACTGCAATGTCATGCAACATTGTCTCCGTCAGACATACAAATCACCAGTTTGTGTTAAATTTTTAGGAATTTATTTCTGGTTTTTTTTTTGTTCTTTCTTTGTGGGATTTCGAATGCGATACTGGCAAATGTCAGTAGTCCTACATGCAGCAAAATACAATAACAAAAAAAAAAGATACTCAGACATTGCAGCAAGACCGAAAATACAAAAAAAGCTTTAATAAATTACAAAATTTTAAAACCCAAAAGTAGACGGCAAAAAAAACGAGAGTCGTGCTTGATAAATGAGTTTTTAACCAAAGTTACTGTCTGACTGGTGACTGACTGCCTGAATAAGTGAATGAGTATTTTGTTACGTTGCATCTCAAGCTGATGCAAGTATAGATCAATGGTCAGGGCGGTAGGTGCATCTAGTCCTGTGGCATTGAAGTCTATTTGCAACAGCCGGTCGCCTTTCACTGCTCGCAGCCATAAAACCGACTGAAACGAAAGCAGAAAACAACGTCTGACCATTAAACCAAAAAAAAACTTCATTGTCTGTCGCTGATATTTTTTATATTTTTGCCCTGTCTGCATTTTTTCTTTCCCTTTTTTGTGATACTTCGACTCTGCTGGCTTTGCCCGTCTTTGAACTTACAAAATTTTTAAATATGTCTACATTTTGTTTTAATCAAATAAAATAAACTTTCAGCATATTCTTCTGTTGTTGTTTCTGTTTTAACATGACAACATGCAGCTGCGCTTGCGCAAATTGTTTCTACCCAGACACACAATCGGTCGCCGCATCAGTATGGTGAAATTAAATAAATGTATGAAAAAAGCCCCCCAAAAAAAAGCCCCAGAGATCATTGCAGTTTAATCAAGCGCATCATTGGATGTTCGTTGCAACATTGTGTTTTTTGGTTGTTGCTTGTTAAGCTTGAGCTAAAACAATCCCCGATACAGAGTAAGAGTGTACTTTGCTGTACTGCAGCTTTGCTCATCAGCGAATTTATAAACGCGAAAGTCACCTTAAAAAAATAAAACGAAATTCACAAGGCTGGATTTAATTCACCATGCGATTTAATGGGTGTGTTTTAGGTCAACATAAAAAAATAATGCAGAAAATATTTCAACAAAAGTTCAAAAACAAAAGTCCATGTTGTTGCAAGAAATCTTGGGGGAATAAAATACCAAATCTGGAAAAGAAGAAGAGAAAACATATGTATAGGAACAGCAAAACGGTTTAAGTATCGACTGATTATAATACAGAGTGCAAGGGAATAATTCGAACAAAAATAAGTTAAAGTATTCTGTTCTAGCGTCCAAATAGTTAAGACAGCGCTGGGACAAACCCAAAGGTAACATGGTGGCATGTAGTTGCACCAAAGCCCCACCGCATAGGCACCGCTTTAAGAGCACATTGCCATGTTATCACTTCAAAATTATGAGGAGTGAACAGCTCATTTTTACCTGTTTCCTATACTGTTTCGCAGATGTTTTTAAACATAACTGGTGTGAACGTAGCCAATCTCCGCGACACTTATTTTCATAGGACAGTTTGAAAAGGCATGGAATTAGTTAGAGCAGGCTCTAGCCTCGTGTTCTCAATAGGCGGCGGATAGGTTGGTAAAAGCAGTCGCCACATAAAATTGCAGTTGATAATCGAACCTGCAGTATAACAGGGAAGAACTGTGGCCGAAGATGACGAAAGGAGTTGCATCGGAGGGCTACTGCTGTAATCGCATTAAAATTTCGCATTTTGAGAAATAGAGTGTGTTGTTTCATCTCATCAATAACCTTCAGTTCAAACATTCGCTAATGAAATGTCCACAACCATTGAATTAAAGCTAGAAATAAACCCCCACGAATTTTTATTCTAATGGAAATTAAAAAAAAAAGAAACAGTGGATCAGTGGTCAAACATCTGGTCTAGGAATCTGCCTAAAATGGGTGCGAAAACTTATGGGCCAATCGCGTGGACGATTAGGTAGCAAAGCAGCACAAAAGGCACATAGATGAATTCCGTGGTATTTTCCTCTCGGCCTGCCAAAGGGAAGTTAACAATGCGGCATGACTCAGGCTAGTTGGTGGAAGAATCTACCTGCTAAACTAATCTGAGTCAGATTTGACCGAGTTCGAGCCAAAGCTCTGCTTAGATTTCAGAAGACTCAATTAAGGGTTATCGGATCAACAGTCACTGTACATTGCCGATTTGGCAAATATGCCAAGAGATTGGGGTTGCCAGCAACTGGCTACTGTAGAAGATGTTACTATGAGGTGGAAAGGGAGATTTATATGGGATGAAGGTGTTTCGCCAGCCTCTCTCAATTATCGGAAATGGGAGTACAGAGAGTATATTCCTTCATCAGGAGTAGCAACTGGTTTGGGAATGACTCCACATTGCCAGACATACAGTGACCATTCAAGCCTTCCTCTTTTTAACTTGACACTAATCTCACTCTCTCACTCTCCAAATTTCGACTTTCTTTTTTTCTCTTTTCAGATAATACAAAGGAACCGAATATGCAGACCCACGCAAGCTAGTAAGCCTAACCTATGCCAGCTAGTGCACAAAATAATATATCACTGTTAAAGAGACAATACGCTTTTTTGCTCCCAATAATTTAAAATTATTTATTTTATTAGCTGCTTACAAGCTACTTACCCCTGCCCCGCACTTTGTGTATGTGTGTGAGGGAGTCGTTTTCCGTTTTTAATTAGTTACTTAAAAATTATATGAAATACCTTTTACCCAAGTATTTTAGTGTAAGGTTGTTTAGTTCCACAGAAATTCCAAAAAGAATACGACAAACAAAATGTGTGTTTACTGATTTTGTAAATGCTGCAAAGAGACATAAAAAAACTGTCAAGATCAAATTTGAAAACGTGTAAGGTGACGACCTTAGATGGGAAAAAAGCATTTTAAAAGTTAAACGGACATTAAACATTAGACACAAAAAGGTAAAGAGTAGCATGGCTTCACATTTCCTTCTCATCGTGTAAAGAGTAAAACGATGGACCGACCCTTTTGCTTTTATGGTGGCGATATAAACTATTTGTCTAAAGTACACACAATTTAATATGCATTTAAATTTCAATGTGCCCTTCACCAAAACAGCAACAAAAATAAAAAAAAAATAAATCAGCAAAAAACCAACGTGATTCATCATTAAGTAAGTGAATGTATGCAAAAAAACGAAACGAAAAATGCAAAAATTATCATAAAAGCCAGACATAATGGGAATGAGTTGAACAATAGAAGTCTGCCTATAGGTAGACAGACCAGACTTACAGCCAGCAAACACTGATACATATACGCACTCAGCGAAATACACAGCCACTAGCAAATTAAACTTATTCTTACAACATAAACACACACTTTCTCTTAAAGCTCTCATGTAACAAGTAGAATAAAAAATACTCTCTCTATAGCTCTTTCTCTCTGCCTTGATATGCTTGACGAAATGTGTGCTTGATAAAAACTTGTGTACGAAATGTAAATATCACATGCTCATGAATAAATGACATGGATTCTAATACAGGATGTGCGTTAACATATGAGAGGGAGAACAAATGTTAGTGCATGCACATGCATGCTTGCGTAGGCGTTTGTATTTATGCCCGGTTCGCGGCAGCTAAAATGATAACTAGTTACTTTAGGGGACAGTCAACTACAAGTCTAACGAAAGTGACAGATTCACACTAGTCGAAAATGGACATAAATAAGCAAAATAAAGATTGATTTACCAGGCTGCTTACTTGGGGGTTACACGTTCAATTTTTGAGTTTTACGATGCGTCAACTTGACGGTCAAGTTAAACAGCCGACCACAGTTCTCATAAACATACTACCCTGCTTCGTTTTACAAATATTCTGCCACAATAAAACGATGAATAAAGCTAATAAAAACAAGCGATGTGTTGGGAAACATAGAACTATAGAGCAGCCACCAAGTTCTATGGAATAGGAATCGGCGACAACATTTCAAAATAAAGGCCATTTAATCAATTTCTAGTTTGTTTGAGTTGAGCATTTTTAGTTGTTTCCTGGACGTTGGCATGTTGAAAAGAAAACTGCGTGCAGCCTGCAATACAGTTGTGAAACGAAAAAATATGTCGAAAAATACAGCTGAAAATTTTACTCTCTTTAATTTTAGAAAATTTTCTAAACGCCAAAGACTTTCATTTGCTCAGGGTTGCATTTTCATAGAACATAGAACAAACGGACATGATACCAAAAGCAGCTGTTTAACAAACAAACATGTGGTACGCCGCAGGCAGCGCGCTGCCGCAGATATTTTTTCCAGCTTAGACGGTCCAAAAAACGACCGCTTTGCTTATCGGTTATCAATGTAGCTTGTTCACTCTAGAGCTGACTATGCTGGTACTTTTTTACCCCAAAAAAAAAACCCACAAAAATGTAAATACATTTAGAATATAGTGTGCAAGGGGCTTAAGGGAAACTCTCCTCTTCTAATGCACCGCTTTTTTGTTCTGTAGAAAAATTTTAATTTTTAACTTTCCAATATTAGAAAGGATTATGAGTAAATTGTTACCAAACTAGCAAGTTGCCTAGAAATGGGACGGTATTGTACATATGATGAACATGATCTTCATTTTGATCCCAGTACTTTTTGCGGCTAAAACTTTTGTATAGGAACTTGACCTTATTTTCACATTTATGTTTTTGTGCAGATTTTATAATTAACAGACAATATAAAAGAAAATCAAAGTAATTTTTTGCTCCAATCATGCCATAGTGCATAAAAGGCTTGAGCGTGCATGGGTGGAATTTTGAAGTGATTGGAAAGTTCTGAATTTTTCTCTGAAACTTTTGAAAAACAATTAGAAAATTATGAAATACAAATAAGTGACAATTATTGGCAACACGGTTGTATACAATATTTGAATAAGTTTCGATAGTAAAAATATAGAAATGGACGCGTTAATGCTTAGTTAAGTTTTCGGCCTTATATGGGTGTGAGCTAAAAAAAATAAATTAATCCGCGTATTAGTTATTATTGTCGAAATCATGCATGGCCGTGAGTGAAATTTTATACACGGTCCTATCTTTAGATCAAGACAACTGATTGACGACTGTTACATATGTATGTAAATGTTGATTGTTCTTTATAATTAATTTTTAGCCACACAAAGGCGTAGCGAAATATCGACTACAGATAATAAAATTGTGTTGGAAAATATTGTTAAAGGCCTTAGTGTGAAATAAATTAATTAAATAAGTTTAAAAGGTCGAAAAACTATAATAATTTTTACATAATTATTTATTTTTTCCTTTCACGCAAATGTGTGGATATTGTTTAATTATTATTTTCGATTTATTATTTTACCAGACGAACAATTTCAATTTCCAAATATATGTCAGTTATGTTACCTTCGCGATTAGCGCTCGAAATGTTCGATATATGAAGAGAGGGAAGAGAGGTAAAAGAATGGACTAAAGAGCAACTGGTATATTAAAGCAAAGGAAAGACATGATCCACAATATATGAGCAATATCATGATTAAATTATATGATTGTAATCCAATCATATTATTATTGTAGATAATAATAATATGACTGTTCTTAGAACCAAAGAAGAGCATTCAACCCAATTTGAGAGGCATTTTTTTTAAATCAAACTTTGATTAAAAACCAAAAGAATTTCACCTTAACAGTTGCTGGTTAGAACTATTATATTATTTTTATTTTTGTAACATACTTTAGTTGTGGTTAGAATTTTAATAGAAATTATATTAAACAACCCAACCATATTGAAATATTTTTCTGTGCTAATCATTTAGTGTCTATATGCTTAACAATAACTTGTTTATGGCAACTAAAATAATGTTTAAGATATTTTCATCTCATATATTTGACACAACCATAATATAGTTGATGTGACCATGCCACAACCAGGTACTTTCCCACAGATGGATCTCCTCTCCGGAACGACCCGAATATCACTCGGCCAAAGATTCTGGACTCAGCGACAGCTGTATCAATCGGAAAAATTTATTTTCTTTACTAGTTATTTTGGCTCCATGATATCTGGACATTTGTAGCAATTAGGCCTACACACGGGCAGTTATTCATTAAAAAAAGTTTCAAAGAAATGCAAATAAAACACGCAACCATCAAAATTGAAACCAAAGCCGGTCGATTCGTTATCCTTTACCAACATTGAAATAAACGTCTACATTTATGTTCGCATATAAATGGCTTTCCAATAAGGGCGGGCGATGTTGTTCCACTGTGCCAGCGTCTGTTAAATCGGTTGCCTATCTCTTCTATTTCTATCATCAAACCATATCTCTCGTCTTTGTCCAATTTTAATTTCTTTATTTTTAAATGATCTCCCAAACATGATACAATTCTCCATTCTCTTTTACGTTACGTGAATGCATCTCAGCCGTCACTATTACAGTCCGACTTGGATAAATTTCAATCTTTTACGACGGCAAACAAGGCCACAGGTGTGCTCGCAGTGATAAAAAGATTGGACTAAATTTATCAATCCCTACATAACAAGGCGGCTTTATAATCACTTGTTCGACTAATTTTGGAATATGGTTTAATAATATGAGATCCACACCATAATGTGACCGGTAGTCATATGAAAGCTATTTAGAAACAATTTCTGATTTTCTGCTCGTGCGGTTTGCCATTGACCGCTGAAATTATTCTCCCCTTTTATTACCGAAGACTGAAATTAATTAATCTGTCGTCTGCGGAAATATATAGAACAATGTTTAATATTTTACTTGTAATCATATTGCTTAGCGGTAATGTTGCAACTACATTCCTGATCAATAATATTTATCTTAATGTTCCTCAATACGCCAACCAACTCGACAGATGTACTTTCAACAATATGGCCGCTGTCAACTGTCAAAGTTCGGAAGTCTCTATTGGAAGACCCCAATTTTTGCAGACAGACGGAAATTTAACGCACGAAGTAGCTCAAAATCCACCGACGGGAATTCATCACATTTATTGCGGCCCTCACCGTCAATGGCGAGTACTATAGATCAATGATAAATAATTCGTCTTGATTAAAATTGAACGATATGAGTGGAAATAGACGACATGTGCGACTGCGCACGCCTTTCTGACATTCTTCATGAACTGATGATAAAATAATCTATCGCGGAGGTGACGTGATTGTACGATTTGACCCCGCTATGATTTTGCTAGTAGAGTTTTATTGGGCCACAGGTCTATGCTACCGACCGATGCCCTTAAAGTCCACAAAACCTAGGCAGGCCATCGCTGCAATTTAGCACGATCTGTGCGGCAGAGTCATTGAATATAGGACCTCAGGTATCCGTGCCACCCTACACACGTCATACTATATTCCATATACAACGGCATACACAGACTCTTGTTGGACAACTCTGTATAAACGACTTATGTATGAACATGTGTGTGCAAGTTTTATGTCATTATGGCGATTAATTTAGAAATCGTTTAATATGTCTGGACTGAAGTTTATTTTACTTTTTATTGCAATTATTTTCCTTATTTTTGTTGTTTTCTTCCCTAGTAACCTTGAACACATTCGTTTCGTATTGCATTTGATACAAATTCAAATTAAACGTCGCGACGTAATCAATTGTATTTAAAAACAAAAAGAGAGAAATTGTAGTTCAATTAAACAAATTGTGTGAGTTGAAGGAAGAAGCTAAAATTATTCCAAAGATAAAATTTTTCGTTGTTTTAGATTTAAAAAAATTTTATAATTTTATCTCAATTTTTTCGAATTCATAAAAGCTTTACAAATGACGGCAAACGACAATTCTGCGTTGGCATTTGTGAGGAAATTAGATAAAAAATACATGTCAACGAAACGTGGATCGTTGTACTCCTTAAGAACGCCGAATAATTGTTTTAAATTTTGAACAGAGTAATTCGTCGACGGTTTGGGCGCAACAACATTCGGCGTAGGTTTCGCGGTCGTTCGTCACCAACTGCCCAAATACTAAACCCTTTAGCTTTAGCGACTTGAAGAGTATGGGACAACACGAGATTCTAGCAGATTTTGTCGGCCCCGTCGCAGCCATTCAGATATATATATCGCGGCTGGGGCTTAAGATGTTCTCGGAGTACCAACCAAACAACCTGACAACCTGTCACGCAATGTGGCATCAATTGCGGGTCTTTGCAAAGAATTCTTGTAAAATATACGAATATCTTGGATCGCGACCATAAAAATGGCAACTTTTAATCTAAAACATCGGGACACCGAAAATTCGCGGATATTGTAATCAGAAATAACAATTAAAAGTATTTGTAATTGAAAGACCTATTCCTTGGAATCAGCAACAAACTGTTTTAGGGCCAAATGCCAAGGCCATATGGGAAATATTGGAACTTATGTTTCGAAGAAACCAAATTGCAATGCAATTAATACATTCAGTCCTGTCCCATTCCATTTTAAATTTCTAAACGGCGACTAAAAGCCCCCCTTTACATCCGTAACAAATGAAACAATTCACAGACTTAAAACGCCATGATAATAATGACAGGCATAATACGAGTAGTAACAGCAGCAGCAGCAGCAGCAGCAACAAAAGTAAATTGCAGACATTTTTGGTAAGGGTTCATTATTGTTGTTGCTGCATTACTGGTGGTAAAATGGTTGAATTTCTTACGTTCTTTTCGTTTTTTTTCATTCCGCAGTCTACCATTTTGGGATGCAATCTGTTTGACTTTGTCTGGCTGGGTAAAGTCGTTTCAATTTTCTACTTTTTCTTTTATTGAATATGGAATTTATTTTCCTTTTCGAACCAGACATAAAGTTTAGAGACATGAATAAAAAAAAAATTATAAAAAACAATTGCACCCTTGAGTCTGAACACGAGAAGACAGCAAAACAGCAACAGAAATAAATATGAAAAAATCCTAAAAAAATGCACTGACTTTTGTCTACTCAAAGTCATCCTTGATGTAAATTTGCTCACACAAATAAGAAACCAAAACAAAAAAAACCCCAGACAATCAAGTGTTGATGTGTGTGTGTGCCTGTTTATTCAAGTTTGTCAGTATGTGGGTGACTGACTAAAAAATATTAAGTTAACCTTGAAAAATGAGTCAAAACATTAGTTAACTTAACCAGACAGTAAGTCTACTCCGGCGCACATTGGGCTGGTGGAGCCGAAAAAGTTTATAAAAAATATTTAAACAATTTATCAATGACTGGCTGGAATCCAGCGAATAAGGGAAATTTCCCCTCCAAAACCATCCAAATTTAACGTTTTCCCTTAACAAATTTAAGAATTGTGTGTTTTGTTTAATACTTCCCCGTTTTGCTGCTCCTTTGGATAATACTTCGCACCGCTGTGTGATATGGGAGAGAAACCACTATTTTGAAAAGAATTCTTGGGATTTTATTCTGTTAATTTAAATATTCTTTGAACCCCTCATTTGGCTTAAAGAATTTAAAACATATGACATTTCTGGTTTTTCTGGCTTAGATACCCAGAGAAATGCGCAACAAATAAAATGCAATTTTATAATGAAATTAATTGGGATAAAATTAGCAAGCTGCTATATTTAAATTGCTGTTACTGTTGCTATGAAGCTTGTATTAAATATATAACAGCGATAGCAACACTTCAGGTATGACAGCAAGCACTGCTTTTTACTGTACTGCAATTATTTTTTTTTTAACAGCAGACTAAAAGCAAAACTAAAAATATAAAAATTTACTTCTAAACACCGGCAGAAAATGCCAAATATTTATGAAAATGCCTTTGTTATTTGGTGCTATTGAAAATAGTAAACGACTCAGCAATACTAAATGCTTGCTGTCATCGTTCTTGCCCTTGCTATTTGAGGCTATAATTAGAAATCTTAAACAAATCTTGTAAACCTGTAAATGTCAAAAACTCTTTTAAGGCAAGGGTTGACTTTTTGACCTTCAGTACTTAAAACAGAAAACTAAAGAACCATCAATAATTACAATGAAATTTCCTATTGGTGCAAAGTACGGCTGCTGTACCATTTCATAAAGATGTAATATTTGTCCTGGTGCTGTTTTCGTTGCTGTCGTATCTTGAGCACTACGAGCATAGCATAGCACAAATAAATGAACGAGAAAGTAGTGCTGTATTGTAACATCAAATATTTTAAACTTTCCCTCTGCTATTGCTGGACTGTAATTATTTTGGGCAGCACAAAAGCAACAACGCCATTGAAAATAAAACTAGTAAAAGTTATAGCAAAGTACAGTACTTTGTATGTGCTACTTGCTATTCGCAGCCAGCAAATTATGCACTAAGGAAGAAAAAATTGTATTTATTATTATAATAATTGTAAAGTTGCTTTTACTCATGAAACAGCAAACCAAAATAAAACCTTTTATCCCAAATTAGTTTTTCACACAAAAAGTTAAAAATGCTTTATAGTAAAAGACTTAAAAAAAGAGGCTTTTTAACAGAAGAAAAACCAAAAAACTTAATTAAAAAAATATATTTTACAAAAAAACACATCTGGGCA
The DNA here is from genome assembly GCA_963932375.1 of Phania funesta. Lineage (NCBI taxonomy): Eukaryota > Metazoa > Arthropoda > Insecta > Diptera > Tachinidae > Phania > Phania funesta. Next base: position 75,325,957 of record OZ010656.1, read on the forward strand.
ATCAATAGTATTTTTTTTTTGTAAAAAAGCGTTTTTTAATAAAAAAATAATTGTTGTCAAACCTCAAACATTTTTTAAATTTATTCTCCCTCCCATTGTGCGCGCTCGCATCATTTCCTATTGGCTTCATGCAGACACAATTTTTTATAATAAAATAAAAAAAAAAAAAACAATTTGGGCATGTTGCATTTGTAAAATAAAAAAGCTTTTATTTCAGAGTCTACTCTTAACATAAATTTGTAATCATTGAAAAATTATCTGCCGGTCCTGTTGAATGTGACTTTGGAATACTCCTCAAAAAATACAAAGAGACAAATATAAAATAAATAAAAAAATTGTAAATTTTCACATTTTTAAATAAAGTTTTTGAAGCACATAAAATGTGTATGTATTTGGTAGCATGTGGCAAACTTTATGATTTACGAACAGCTGTTTGAAAGTGTTTGGAACAGACTTCTAAACTGCTAATCCGTGAATGGATTTAAGACGAAATTACAATTTATTCCTGTCCCAAACACTATTATTTAGTGTGTATTTTTAGTGTTGAAAAGTATCAGCTTGTTCAAAGCAGCTACATACATATGCACATTATAAACGTAGTATCCAAACGAATTTTGTAAAATTGTTATATAAAATCTAAAACGAATTGTAGATTACACAACTAAAATTTTAGATGCTGCACATAGGGGAATTTGGCTGAGGGGTACTTTTGAATTAAAAACTCAGATTGAAGCTGTTAAAACGTTTTTAGCTTAAGTCGACTTAGGTACTTATTCCTTATTGCCACAGATAATTAAATGATACAGTAATGTAATTTATTACTATCCTCACTATCTGTATCTCCAGAAACGCCTTCTTAATCAGAATCCTGGGCACTTTCCGTGTCAGGTACATCAGGAATCATTATGGCAACGGCATCTTTTGTTAATGGCAATTTTTTTGAGGGGATTTCGGCTCATGTCAGTAATAAGTTGGTCTGAGCTCAGTACCAACCTATGGACGATATCGGTATTCCGATTTCGAGAGCAACCCAATTGGCAACGATGCGATTCTATAACAATTGCACGATATATTAATATCTTATGTTTTGTAGATGGCAGGGATACAAACTTCTGCAATTGGACTTTGTGGCCGCTTGATATTACTTCCAGAATAACTTTGAGTCGGTAAATTAAATTAACCTTTGATACGGATGTACTGACTTCAGTTTTTGGAGGAGGAAAAAGTCAGAAGAAGCCATGCCATATCTGAAAGATTCAATGAACTAGGTCGTTCAAATCGTTCATTGTTCTTTTGATAACTGGGAAGGGGGTACATATGAACTATACAGATTACTACATCATTCACCACCGATCACCGTTGTGGCTTTCTTTATTACTCTTCTTTGTCTTCGAATGCAGGCTTCACTATGTTTATATGTATGAATGTAAAAAGTTGCCATATTTTTTACGAAAACAACTCTGATCGAGTCGGAATTGCTCAATTTAAAGAATTGCTAACTTGATCTGGGTTCCACATGAACGACAAGGCCCTAATATCAGGTAAATACGGAGCTAGCGGGTTCTAACTGATATGAGTGAGCTAGGGCGTGCCGTCGTGAACAAATCCCACAAACTGTACACACCTTAAAACGGCCACAATATACTTATTATTTAATATCTAGCGGATCTCGACAATCCGTCGAGCCGTCTAAGAACAAAGCCTCAAAACGTCCCTACTGAACCCAGTGATACGGCATGATACCCCAGCACCTATCCTAGTTTTAAGGAGATTTTCTTAACTTTTGCGGAACTAGACAAATCATTAACTACAGTTGGCGGGTATAACGCGCTGCAGCGATTCGAGCGAGAAACCAAGAATGGTTACTATCATTCCGATCTCCGGGAACAGTTGTCTTTTTAACTTGTTTAATTGTTTTCAAATTAGCGATCGGGTACTCTGAAAAAATCGTAAAGACATAGGAGCGGGCAGATACTCCTATACTGAGTAAATATACATTTTTCAATATCTGAACTACAAATATGAGTCTTCAAATTTTCTACGGGCTATTTTCAAACCCCAGTGCATTTTTAGGGAAAATCCAACAATGATAGCAGCGGCCATAAGGTTACCCCCAATACAGAGTAAATATTAATGTCCAAATTTTACGAGTATGTGTGCTATTTTCACTAGCTAGTGCGTTCTCCAGAAAATTTCTAAAGGGATGCTAGAGGGATTTCTAGAGGGATGCCACCCAATAAAAAGTATTTAATACTCTTCCTTTATTTCAAGAACTACAATAGTGAGAGCCTTCAACTTTAGTGTAGGACATTTGGAACACCAAGTGCGTACTCAGAAGCAATCCCGAAGCTATAGAAGAGAATAGAGGGGTATCCGCAATACAGAGTAAATATTAATTTCCCATTACCTGAAAAACCTAAAATGTGGGCGAATATGAGCTGGCAGAGAGGATGTCTCCATACAGTATAATTCTCCTATTCTCTATTACAATGGTGAGACTCATCCTATGCCCTGCGTAATTTGGCCACTGGTCTACCATATTTCCAACACTGGCTTAGACTTTACAAATTTTATGAATATAAATTTCAAATAGTTTTCTGCGTGTCCATTAAATACAAATCTAATTAAATTCAGAATTTTATCGTTTCATATGATATTCAAAAGTATTTGGGGACGTGAAGAATCTCGTGACTTAAAAATATAAATCCATTTACAATTCCACTGCCATCAATTCTATAAGAACGTGAGTGCGTGCGTATAGAACAAAATAAGCAGCATCAAACGACAATAACAAAAACCACCGAAATCTTTAATCGAGGACATTTTACTTTGTCTGTTTGGGTGAGATGAGTATGAGTGACAAATGTGTTTGCCTCAAAAATGTTAAACGTTTGATTAATGAAGGATTTCAAATTCTGATGAGAGACCTAATTGTCTCTGCCCTTAAAAACACACAGCCACACACGTAAATTAATTTAAACAAATTATTCCATATTACAAAATACTAGGTGCCGTGAAACAAGAAACAAATTAAAATTCCTTGGCTACGTTTATATAATTAATTTGTATTTGTTTGCAAGCTCCAGGAGCCTCACCCTGCGACCCGTGTAAGAGTGGTGCTGCTCAAGCAAAAGGAAATATTCATTATTTTGAGATAATTAGATGTACAAGGTGTGGCCTTAAGTGTATTGGGGGGTACAAAAAAGTTCTCGTTGTTTGACAACAAACGGATGACACAATTTTTTTTCTTCCATAACACTGTTTAACGGGAGTTTTTTGCCCTCTATCAATAAATGCACAAAAACGACCCATACAGCAACGAATTAAAGGGTTAATATGTTTCACAAAAATGTTCCTCGTAGTGTTTTACATAAAAGTCCTGAACACACCTTATACCTGAAATGTAAGAATTACAAGTTTTCCTATTCCGATTCACTATAACAATGTGCAAAAGGGGGGAATTTCAACTCCCCGTAAAATACAGACCATATTTAAATCTTCAAAATGCCAATACGCGTGTATTTGTATCCCTTCTGCCAGAATCCGTTGTCAGAACAATTTCATTAAAAACAAAATTATTTTGCTTCACACTGTCATTGATTAATAAAATAACGGGTTATCCATTTAGTGTTTTCAAAACCACCAGTATCGCCAGGCTGTCAGCTGTTAAATATCTGTCATATGAAATGTAATTTATTTAGTGAAATGTTTACGATTTACGAATATGGATCGTTTAACAAGCGAAGAACGCGTAAAAATAGTTAGAACTTATTACAAAAATGGTGGTTCAAACGTGGGCACTTTTCGAGCATTACGGGGTGATTATGGTCGTAATAATCGACCTAGTCAGCAAGGAATTGGCAAGATTATAAAGAAATTTGAACAGACTGGAAGCGTTAGAGATGAGTTGAGGCCGATGCATTTCGGCAATGCGCCGAAAATGTAACTTCTGTTAATGAAAGTGTGGCAGATAACCCGAATATGATAAACGACTTTTTTATCCTGAAATTGAGGGTTATGAACTGGATGATATGTAATTTCTACAAGATGGTGCCGCGAACCACACAACAAGCCCGATTTGGCTTTATTGCTTGGGAAGTTTCCAGAACGTGTAATTTCACGTTTTGCCGACGTCAATTGGCCACTAAGATCATGCGATTTGAAGCCGTTAGACTTTTTTGGGCGGCTATGTCACAGACCGTGTATACGCGGATAATCCCTTAACCTTGAAGCATTTGAAAACCAACATTTATCCAGTTATCGCCGAGATATCGCCCGAACTGGTCGAAAACTACTGTCAAAAGCAACGACTCTTGCATTACGTACGTATATATTACGTACGTAATGGCAAGTTGCATGCTTTTGAAACCGAAAAATGGATAACCCCGTATAATCTTTTAAAGATTTACTGCACATTTTTAAATTTTTAAATCGAACTAACTTTAATTGTTGCAATTAAACAATAATAAAGTTTGTAATTAAATCGAAATGAAAAGAAACAGCATTGAAATGGATTGATAAAAATTTTATATTTTAAAATATTTTTAAACAGGTTTTCCTTTTTTAGCTGGATGGCCTTAGCCCAACACATTTAGTGGTAGATACAACATGTGTGTTGTGCTAATCGCAATTTGTGGCCTTGAATATTTCTGCAATTTTTCTTTTTTGTTTACATTGCTTGCTTCTGTTGCCTTCTAGCAATATTATTATTATTATTATTTTTTTAGTTGCTGCATTAATTTTTTTTTTTTTTTTTTTTGTAAAAGGGAAATATAAAAGTGTCTGTCTGGTCACACGACTACTGTGCCAGTTTTAACTCTGCTACTGTTAGCAGAGTGACTAGCGACTGGTCTTTTGACTGGCTGGCTGGCTGACTGGATGAATGAAAAAGTTATTTTAAGTTGAGGCGAGGATATTGATTGTGTGATCAATATTTATTTGCCAATAAATTCTATATTTTATCATATTTGCAACTACATTTTTCCCGAGGAATAATCAAAATTAATTAAAAGTAATTAAAGGATTTCATATCGAAACCTTTTTTGCTCAAAAATTCCTTAAAAATAAACATCTTAAATAATTCATTTGTAAGAAACAGGGGTTTCCAAGCGGTAGAGGTCGGTGTTGGCAGTCTGTGGCGGGCATTATATTTTTCGAATTTGTTGTTTTTCTGCGGAGAATTTTTTTGTCAATTGGTCTAGACGAACTTGTCTCGTGACTTGTAAAAATAGCTCTAACACAAAAAGAAACGTTCCGTGAGTGGCGAAAATAGCATATGTCAATTAACAATTAACTTTTAATATGCTATATACATATTTAATACACAAATTATACCCGAGACCAGCGCTAAAGTAACCGGCACTGGACCAGATTCTTTGCGTCTATTCACTGACCTGCTACACAGTGACTAAAATATATCAATAGCCACTTGCGGTGATAATGCCATGCTAAATTCATAGGTCCCTTTCTTGCAAAGTGTCAGAACTTGAACCGTTCCCTATCCCTAAAGAACCTGTTATGGGACAGTTGCGACACATTACTGCAACTGTTAGGTCCGGTTTTTAGGCGGGCAGCATTATTGGTGCATACCTCTTCAAAACCAACGGAAAATTAATCGCTGTCGACGGCAACAGCTGCTGATCAGTTATAAACACTTTGTTCTGGCCCGGATTGAACGATGCAGACGACATGTAATTCTACCAAGATGCTTTTAAGTGCTATACAGTGAACGTAACAATATTCCGCATTAATAGCTTAAAAATATAATTACCTCTTGCAAAAGCGACGTAAGTAAGCCACCAAAATCGTACGACTTAGAGCCGCTCGACTATAACTTGGGCAGAGGTTGTTATCCGCAATCGCCCGATACCCCCAAAGTCAAGCCAAGGCTCACATTTAGCCGAGCATAAGCGCAAAGCCATAGAAAATTCGACCTCTCGGATTCCTCGCACACAGCTTGTTTTATTAAATTTTAACTTCGACCTCCTGCTCTATTGAATCCAGATGATTATTTTCTATCAACCCATTAATATAAAGTGCGTGCAAGAGACAATTTTGCACTATGCAAAACAGTGTCGAAGGTGATGCCCTCTAGGTAAAAACACATACCATACAGATGCATGCCATCCAGTTGAAGACACAAGAATTCCATAATCATACTCCTGTCGCGAATGCCGTTCACAGTCACTACTGAATTTACGAGTAAGTTTTGGGGTTATATCGACAGCAACAATGTTTTCAGGAGACCGGATCTAAACGCAATGGGTTTACACAATGATAACGTGTTATTCTTTTGTGTATCGCTCCGTTTTTTATAATCGGAACAGTCATAGGTGACAGCTGTTCAATAACAGAGTTGCCATTTGCACGAAAACACCCATGCACGAAACACCCTGTAATTTGTTCAGCAAAATAGGCATTTGGTCAGATTAACAACCGGAGGTATTAGAAGATATGCCAATGTACTGTACGAATTATTGTCTGCGGAGTTACCGGGTTTTTCTCGATATGACTATCCTTGGATGATTTCGAATTTTCTTTTCTTCAAAACCTTAATGACGGCGACATATAATTTTATCAAGACATCACTATATGCCACAGCGCATATGATATAACGGATATATTAGCAGCTGAATGCAGAATTAATTACCACGGAATCCGGCGCCAAGATTAAGCGGTACTGCAACTTTTAAAAACAACGTAACTCAAGCTATAAGTGGGCCACCATTCGCTATGGTTAAGAACGGTTCCAAAAAAAGCCCTCTCCCATACATTAGTTAGGACAGCGACATGGTTAAAGGCTGTACTAAATAGTTTTTGGAAAGTAAATTGTAGTGAATATTCTGAGAAACGCATTTCCCTTAAAATTTGTGATTCGACTTACAATCGCATGATAGAAATTCTGCAGTTTACAATAATCAAGTGACTTTAAGGTGATAATAAAATTTTACACGAAAATAATTAAACTCGTTGTTGATTTTTTTTTTTTATTGCCTGCGTCAATTGTTTTCTGGCAATTTAGACTCACAGCAAACCTGAATTGCATGCGAAAGTAATTAAGGCGATTTAAAAATCGCGTGAATGTTAGAGCACAGGATATTAACATTTATTACGTTTGAGATAAGATCTCTTTTGGTTTTCGCTAAAGCCAACGCTTAAAAATTACTTTTACGGTTTTATTTGCCCAGATTCCCAATATATGTTCTTTATGTTTCGTCTAATTATTATTAAGGAATACACTGCTTCCAACAAAGTGAAATAGAAATACAATCTGCGAGAGAAAAGAGCAGCACAACATCGGTCATATGTTGCTGTTCGGAATAGATTCATTTTAACGGTTTTGAAAATTAGCAACAACAAGTGATGAAAACCTTTCGATTTCTAACATTTTTATAACTCTGCAAGGAATACGACCCCAAAAAATCTCCGCTTAACTTTAATAAATTTAAACCTGCAGACAGACATATTTTTTGCATTTCAAATGTCTGCAAAGTTGTTGTTATTAAACTGTCGTAAACTTTTAACACAACTTACGATTATAAATAATAATAAAACAAGTGAAAGTTGACATTTAAAAACTTTCATCAACCTTTTTGGCTTCGGTTTGCAAGTTAGAAATGATTTTGTAAATTAAAAAACTTTTATCAACAAATTAATAGAATTTGAAAGGATTTTGTGAAAACTCAAATACCTGGAAGGTTCAAAACAAAGTTTGAAACACAAAATTATTTTAAGTTCGTTTTACGACACTCAACAACAACAAAAATTTATTACAACAACAAGTCTGTTAAAGAGTGTTAATTATTTGAAACTTAAATACAGGAGAAAATACTTTATACAAATTTGTTTTAGATTTCACAGTTGAGAGTTTTTTTTTCATAAGAAATGTTTTCAATGGCAAATGTGGCGACAAGAGGGGTTTTACGAAACGTAAAATAAAATAATTTACAGAGAGAGAAAAAACTTGTGGGAAAATTTATTGCAAAAATTTGTTAGAATTCAGAGAAAAGCTCCTCTGTAGGAAATAATTCATGGCTCCAGTTAAAAATTCACAGTAACATATTTTCAGTAGAAAATTCTCAGAATTTCGCTATAAAAATTTGTCATCTCTCTAAATAATTCGAAATTCAAAGTAATGTTTGGTTATAAAAACAAAAATCTTTTAAAAAAGAGAGCAAAAAAAATTCTAGTGAAACTTTTTTCTGAACATTCAAGTAGGCTCTCAGGTTCCTGTCTCCGCTAGAAGTCTGGACAATTAAGTCGAGCAGAGCGACGTTAACACGCTCTTATAAAAAATACATAATCCACGGTGGAACAGCATACACCAGGCATGCGTGGCCAAGAGGCTGCTTGGTCTCTACTATGCGAACTCGGTAACGCAAATTATGTGTAAATATTCAGCACTGGCTCATAAGGCTGACAGATAGTTGTTAAATTTGAATGGTGTAACTAAGCCTCAGATAAATACTAGCAAGTACAAGAGACTCCGAAATGATGAAGGCCGATAGTCCAAAATTAAGGTAGTTGTAAATTAAAATCGGTTGCCTGAAATTAACTCAAGGTAATTAAAAAAAAAATTCTCAAATTTCAGGATTAAATTTTCTCATTAGAAAATTCTCTAAGCGTTGCGATAAGCAATAGGCTGTATGAACGAACGCCCAAACGTGCAAAATGAACAAACTCTCAGGAAATATAAAAACAATACGATTATTCCACCAACGTGGACCCACAATGACCTATTGCCCAAATTTTGAAAATAAGTTAAATCGTCGAATAAACACTTTAGCCGATTGTTCAGCCGAATTTTAGGTAATTTCATGCAGCGAACAATTGCCGAAAATTCTGGGCGATTGTACATTTCTTAGTTTGGGCAATTCTTCACAATTGTTTGGGCAAATGAATACATTTTTTGGGTGTTTTGTCATTGTGAGTCATCGTCTAAATTCTTGCGTGATTGTTCACTTTTGCTTTCGGTCGATTATTCATACAGCCCTTCGATACAATGTATTTGGAAATGTTTTCCGAATTTGTAAATATTCCGAAACAAGATATTCGAAAAACAGTCAGTAAAGAAAACTTTTAGTAAGCCCTTCGAAATTTTCTGTAACAAGAGATTTCGAATTTACAGATTTTCCCTTTTTTTATATAAAAAATAAAAAAGAAATCAACATTGCCAACTGAAAGCATTGCCCTAAATTTTAAATGCTGATTTATTTAAAAAAATGATAACATTTGTAAAGAAAGAAAAAAAGTTGTAAAGACAGTCGTGTAGAAGCGAAGCAGGCAGACAGACGATGATGGTTGATGGCCTTATTGTTGGTGATGATGAATAAAAAGAGACAGAAAAAGAGGCATAAATAAATACGAATGCAGACTTATTGGGCTTGTTTTGTGCATCAATAAAGAGCAGGGCAGAGGGAAAAGGTGCCGTGTGCTGATATACGGGTCAGACAGTGAATGGCGGCGGTGCACTGAATATGATGACAGCATTTGCTGGCAAGTAAATCGTAATGGAGACGACCATGTTGATGGGTTTGCTTGTGTGTTGATGCTAGTTGTAGTGGTTCCTTTTGTTGTCATTGTGGTAGTGTTGATGACGGCGATGGCTTATCGTAATTTTATGCACAGACAACGTCACTTGGAACGCTTAAAATTGCCAGTTTAGTTGTGTGTGTGTATGTGTTTTAAGAACGATGCATTGCTTTTTTTACATTTTAGAAATTTTTTGCTTCAGCATATTCCCCCGTTAATATTTCGACAAAGTTGAATTTGGCACAATGGACTGGGAGTTATTTGTTAATAAAATTTGCGTATTTTTAAACATGCTCAGCTTCTTGCAACATTTTCTTTAGACGTTTTAATATAATGAATTTTTAAAGCAGGACTTTTTCTATTTAACATTTCTTATGGTGTTTTCGTTTCTTAAATAAAATGTTGCCTTGTTGAAGGGTACACCGGCCATCAACTGGCATGACACAAAGGTATGACTGAGTAAACTGACTTAAGTTCTGACCTATACCATCTCGTGGTGGCGGCCGTTAATAGTTTCTTGTCTCTGCTAGGAGTCCGGCTAAGTAATTCAAGCGGTCGAACAGCATACGCCAGGGATACTTGGGTGCCTGGTCTCTAGTATGCGAATTTGGATGCCAGTCGATGTTCAGTTTTAATACAGACTTACCTGTGCATACGGAGCTCTGTGTGGTTTGACATCTCCATGCTCCATTAATAGTAAGAGTTTTATGAATTCCCTAAAGAAACTTCGGTTTCAGTTGGCCTAGAGAGGAATCCGAAAGAGACGGACAAGAACACTTCGCGAGAGGTGGACAGGTTAATCTTTAAACGTACTATTCCTAAGGCGTTGTATCGTGGGATTTAGATAGAGTTGGGCAATGAAGCCTCGCAAGAGGTGGAAAGGGTAATCTATTATTTATTAGCCAATCGAAGAAAACCTCGCAAGGGTTAAATATGAATGCCATGGTGGAACTGAGCCTTAGGCAAATGCTAGCAACTACAAGAGACTCCGTAGGGAGAAAGAATGACGGGATAGTTACTAGTATACAGGCTGAAATGACTATTAGTACGAGAACGAAATCATTAGTATTAGTACGAGAACGAAACCAATTCGAGGAAAGAAGGCAGTCCGTCAGAGGTCCATTAAGTAAGCGATCATTATCCCTCCTACAACAAATATAAAAAAAGTAAGGGAACATGCTTACAGGTCATCATAGGCAATACCTTTTGCCCTTATTAATAGCTAAATCTACAAAAAAATACAACCGTTTGTGGGCGTAAACATATTTTCCTCGAAAAAAATACTATTAGTTTTCCTTAATTTTCTTCAACAAATTGCTGAGTTAAATTTTTTATAAAAAGTTTCTAAATTTTCCACTTCTGTGACCCATTGTGTTGTTTATTTTATTTTATTTTTTTTAAATATTGTTTTTTCCTGTCATTTTTCTGTTGACTTGTATTCTTTGTCTGAATGCAAGCATGCATGCATGCATGTGCCGCGTGTGCACTGTGAGCATGCCTGTGTGTGTGTATTTGTTAAAGTGTCTGCTTGTCTCGTTGTTTGCCTGCAAGCGCCTGTTGCAAGCTGTTCTTGAACGATACAAGAAGAAAAAAAAATATAATGCAGCAACGAGAAAAAAAGTTATTGAATAAAAAATGAACCAAATCTAGTGCTGTCTGACTAAATGTCTTTGCCTGAGAAAACAATGATAGTCTCGTTTAGAGCTGATGGAATTGCTGTCCCGGAATAAAAAATTCAACAAAAAAAAAACAGAGAATGCCATAAACATGGTGTCGCGACTTTTTCGAGTGCACAGTAAATTTTCAGACAGCTGTTGTTTTGTTGGTTTTTTTTGCATTTGCGAAGGCAGCAGCAGAAGATGACGACAACAATAACGAATTGAAAAGACACAAACACACACACACACATACAAACAGCTTCTCCTACAAACTAAATCGTAAACTGCCGAATCAGGCCAAATGTTCAAGAGAGCTTTTGTAGTTTGTTTTTTTTTTTTGCTCGGCGGGACAATTTTCAAATGCACTGCAACACAAGACGCGGATTAAAGTGCAGTGTTTGCTGCAATAGCTTTATGCACGGGGCAAGTGTTATTGACTGGCTGGCAGGGTTAATAGTAATTTCTGAAAGGAAAAACGAGAAAAAATAAGAGAAACAAACCTTCAATAATCGTAACGATGATGATGATTTTTATGCTGATGACGAAGCAAACCAAGGAATTGTAGACATGACTATAAATTTGATGATGATGACGATGACGGTGACGATGGCGATGATGATGCACAAACAAAAAAGGTCTTGTTGCCATGTTTAAGTTTTAACTTTACTTTTCTTATTTAGATTTAACGATATTGTTGCATAAAGTATGCTTGAGTGGTATTTCTTGTCTCAAGTTGATTGATGTTGTCTGACACAGACAGTAACCCACCACTGAATGCCATCTCCTGTTGACTGCAATTTCTTATTTCCCGTCTCTTAAAACTGAATCTGCACATATTTTGAAACCCAAATTGTAGCAAAACGCATACATACACATGTACACGGAAATATCCAGCCAGAGTTAACAACTGAAACCAATCAGTATTTTATTCTATGAATTCTTTTGTTATCACCACCATTGTTAAGCGCAAATAATGCTGATGGAAGGAAACAAGGAAGGTGGTAATTAGGCTCGGACAAAAAAGTATTAAATTTAATTGTGTTGCAACTTTATTTTGAACTTCTTTGAACTTCCCATTTGGTTTAAGGAATTTCGGGCATAAAATATTTTTAGTTTTTTTTTTTTTTTAATTTGTGCAAAAGTTTCCTGATGAGCTGGCTTAAGCACCTAGCGAAATGTACAGAGAAACTAGCTTGTAGCCCTACAGCTAAGTTGCATTTTTATTGTAAAAAAATTGGGATGAACCAAGCAAAAGAGTTCTAAATAAATGTTAGAACGTTTACCTGTATTATTTAATGTCGGGTAATAACGAAGCAGACCACTTACTCTATCGGACCTTTTTCAAACCTCTTCTTACATCGAACTGGTGTCAAGCAACTGATTTGTAATTTGCGGCTACCTTACTTTCCTTGAGACTTGTGCTTCCGCTAGCCTTTCCTCTTGACTATAGTGATTTCAGACAGTCGATTGATAACTGTCCTCCTTCGTCCTCATCACGGAGTCCCTTGTAATTGCTAGAATTTGTTTCAGGCTTAGATCCCCCATGGCCTTCACATTTAACAACCTGACCTAAGTAATTCAAATGAATTCCAGCACATATTTTTTCCCCGAACGAAACCCTTTCGAATACTTGTGTCCGCTTATGAAAAGCAGACTATCCTAACCTCACTTTTAATACTATTCAGATATACGCAGATGACTTTAAATACCAGCATAATATGAAGCTCTACCCAGGTGAAATTTATTTTCCTTCTATTTTGGAATGTACAGAACCTAATGGGGCGAACAATAAAGCGCCCTTGAGAGCGAAGAATTTAATCTAAGAGGTAACTCTGCGGGAGTAGCAGGTTAATGTTATCCCTATAAAGTAATCTTCAATTCCTATAATAGACAATAACTATTTCCAATATACGAACGACAAAATAGTTAGTGAAACTGTTCGCAGAATGCATAGTGAGCATTAGTCTTCCCGCCCTTATACATGAAAGTCTGATTTGCGAAAGAATAGTAGAACCCAGATTAGCTTTTCCCGATTAGTGTCAATTCGACATAAAAGTCTCAGTTCTCGTTCTTCAGGACTAGAACGCTAAGGCCACAATGGCAGTGCAGTTGAAAAGGAAATTATTCACGGCAATAGTCGTGACGAAACTCGTTCGCACTCTAACCGCAATCCTCTTAGGTTTGGCAAATTCCTAATAACTTTAACATTTTACAAGCTGGACACATACCTACGTTAGCGTAGTTTACAAATGTTTAAATTAAAGCAAAGTCATAGTATTATAGTATTCCAATTATCAGTGGCACTATGAATGATGCTCTGAAATTTCTGTTATGTTTATTAAAAGGGAAAACTAATAATTGTGATATCACAAAATCGCCCGGACCTCATCCGATAATACGGACCAATGATAAAAAAACTCACCTAATTCTGCTGTGAGAATTAACTTATTTATCTTTAAGACCGTGTTGCGATTTGGCTTCTTCCCAAGATCTTAGAAGACCCCTCAAATTGTTTTGAACTCTAAAACAGGAAAGAATTGAAGTCTGATTTCATCGGAAAGGTCTATTAGCCTACACCTTATTTTATCAAAGTTCAAAAGTCAAATATTTAAATATGGAAAACATTATCCTGGACGAGCAGTTTAATTGTCGAGCAAAGCATAGCACTATTAATCAAGTCCACGGAATTCTCACCGTTATTAGTTCAGCACTTGACAATAAGCTTTGTTTAAAGCCTAGGCTTTCGATAGCCTGGCATGATGGGCTACTACCGAAAATAACTCGAGTTCTACCTGAGAACTGCCACAAGCTTCTTAAGAGCTACTTCAAATAATCAGTTTTCTAGAAATTGAAAAATCTCTGCATGAACACCGTAAGGCAGTATATTAGGACTGATATTATATATCATCTATATAGCAGATGTGTGTACACTGCCTTAATAAACGTTACCCAGATCCAAAGGTTGCATCTGAGCAACTTCAGTCTCACATTTGCGAGCTAGAGGACGGGCTAAAAAGAAGGAAAATTATGCACCCATAACAATAACAAATACCACTGTTCCAGCGGCAACTCACGTTAAGTATTTTGGGTAACCCCCTAGATCTACGCCTAACTTGGTGCTGCCATATTGAGGGAAAAGTAACGGCCATAAGACTGGGAGCATATTAACTACAGCGGCTAATAGCTCTTAACTCAAGCCTGAATTTTGAATACAAAGTTCTTTTATACAAATCCACTATTAAACAAATATGGACATATGGCACTCAGCTGTGGCGTACCGCTAGCGCATCAAACATTTAAAGGTTACAAAGAAGACAATCAAGGATTTTGCAACTGCGACCCTTGTAAATATGAACGCAAACTAGTAGCCCATCCCAACGCTCTTGTACCGAAGTTATTGCAATTTGATGGACGCCAAAAACTAACAAGAACAGACACATTGAGCCTGGCATGACGGCTCTACCAACCCAAGCGTAGATGGTGTAAAAAGAGATGTATAGATGAGATTTGAATACTTATTTTAAATTTCTTTTAGAAAGATTCAATGAAATAAAATGAAAGTTAAAAAGTCAGATAAGAAAAGCCAATTAACCCGCTAAAAGCGTGTGAAAGCTAATTGTGAAAGCGTGAAAGATATTTTCTTGTTTTTATATTTTAGGAAGAGTCTAGTATAAATAAAAAATAGCTGAGAACTGGTTAAAGCAAAATTGGGGAAAAAACACAATAAACTTCTTTCTAACCCAACAGAAAAATGATCGAAAATATGAACAATTTGAGAAGATTCTCGAATTCAATTTCCGTCATTAGTTAAGTTAAAAGATGATTTTTGCAATAGACACTAACTCCGCATAAAGACACAGAGAATGCCGACGACGTGCGTAGCGTCATTCCTCTCGAGTCTAATTACTCAACTTTCTCAGGGGTCTAAAAAGTATCGTATTAATGAAATACAGCCTGAATAAATGTTATTCATTCATTCATTTCTAAAAATAATAAAAATAGATTAAGAAATAATAATCCAAAGTCCAAATTGTGAACTTTTTTAATGAACCCCCTTCAAGAAAAGGTAATAAAATTTGATTTAATTAAATATTTATTTCCACACGAATTTGATCACAAATAAATGAAAGTGTTTAGTGGTCAGCTTGAATCTGAGCACGAGTGGTGCCATTTAACATTTTCAATTAGTTTGATTATTCGAATTAAAAGCTCCAGCAACAGCAGCCTCCTCCTCATTTCAAAACAAAGCTATTCATTCTACAAATCGACACCACACTTTCAGTCGACATTAAATTAACCATCACTCACATTTACACAGACTCTCAGAATCTTTAGTTCTTGCAGACAAATACTTTTAAATGAGTCAGACTTAAAAATAATGAAATACCGAAAACGAGAAGAAGAAAAACAACAAAAAAGCTTCGGAATCAAAGTAATCAACCCCTAAAGTTAAAACCTCAATTTGAAACAATAGAAAACTGTCTGGGATCATTAAACATCGACGTGCATGCAGACAGTGAGACGGACAATCAAAACAAATTGCACACAAATACGCACACACACACACATGCATACACATATACACACGCACCTAATATGACGTTATCGACAGACATATAAATGTCTGGCAAGAAATAAAAGTTAAATGGTTGGGTAAGTAGTTGTGTGTGGAAAGTGTGCATGTGCACAGGATGTTTGTACATGTGTTTCAACATATGCGTGTGTGTGTTTGTGTGTATGTTGTTGGTTACTTTCCGGCAAAAATACCTCATAATCGACAAATGACAAACACATTCCTTTCCGATTTAGATTGTAGACACAAACATTTACACTTGCTTTCGATGCAATTTACAAAAACAACAAAAAAATCATTTGCGATAATTGGGGGTATAAAGAAATTCTGTCCTCTTTATTTTACACTTTGTGTGAAATCGAAATAATTGTCAATTCTCTTTTAAGTGGTTTTACCAAATAAAATTGCTCGACCAGTTCAGTTTTTTTTAATGTTTTAATGAAAACTAAAGCACTTGTGTCTAGAATAAAGTCTCGAAAAGTGCGGAGAGTTGGCACTCTGTGGTAAGTTTGGAGGAAAAGGGTGTAAACAGGTTTAGGAAGGGTCAGTTGCTAAAACGATGATACAAAACTATGCTCAGATAAGCGTAGAGGCGATTAGGGAAGTGACAGATCGAGAACTCTGAGAATTTCATTTCCAAATAGATCTGCTTCGGATAACTTTCGGCAGACCTACATCCAGAATGAAACCCCTTTAATCGATGGGACTTGCAATGCGTGGACTTTAATAATCTTAAAAAGTGGATGGCAAAAGTTATTTGTGAGCAAAAAAGGCATAAACCTACTTAGATAAAAGAAGAGCAGTTTATTTGGACGAAATGAAAATCGAGGGAGAAGATGTTTCTAGGTTGTGCCTGGAAGGGTTTGTGATGGCAGCACTAGTTATAAAAAGACTGCGGCCCACAAACAACCATGGGGTACATAAGCATTAATTCTAGCAGCGATCAAGCATATGGACTGATAAGAAAAAAGAACGGGAAATACCAATCGGAAGACAGTAATCACAAAAGTACAAAGTAAATGACTGCGCACTACGCAATAAAAAGCTCCGAATTCGTCACATCAAGCCCTAGCCTGGAAAATAACGTAACTTATATATATTTCGAATGTTACTTTTTGAGGCAACATTTTTCTATAGCCCCCAACACGTCATCTAGTAAAAAAAAAATAATAGTTACAGAAATACCCGCCTTTCAATTACCACGTAAACTTTATCATCCTTTTTGTGTGACCGCAAAAATAACGTAACTGACAAAAAAAAATGTGAGACGCCGTAGATCTTGCGACAGAAACAAATGAATTTTATTATAAAGTGCAACCAATAATTACATATGTAGCAGTTGTCAATCAGTTATTTTGATTAAGAGCTGGAACCAGGAATAATTTTTAACGCATGATCATGCATACTCACGATAAAAATATTAACAATGCGCGGCCAAGGTTTTGGTTTTGCACTCATATACGCTCACGTTAATAATATGAAAAATTAATCGAGATCACCAAAACTCATGGTCACGCGATGCTCACGGAAAAAATTAAATTAACGAAATCATTTCTATGTTTTTACTATTAAAACTTATCCCTTGCTGCCAATAATGCATTACTTTTATTTGTATTTCAAAATTTGGTAATTGTTTTTTAGCAGTCACAAGTGAAAAATCATAACATTTCAATCGCGAAACAATGACGTAAAATTCTACCCATGTATGTGGGTAAACAGGTTTCGTTTTTTTCTACAATCCACTTTCAGGCCTCTATTATTTTCAATATTTTTTATAGATTTTTTTTAAGCCTGGCATGAATTTTTTTGTAAGTCGGTGTAGAAATGCCCAGGTTGGTTGGCGAAGAACCACCCCAAGACGGCGAGCCCTAGCCGGTGCTAAACGCCATCACGGCCAACGATCTGGCAACAACGAAAATACATACTAAAACATAAATGCACCGACCATTATAAAAAATGCCTTGCGAATTTTTTTATACCCACAGTTATGCTCGATAGCTTGATTAAAGCGAAAAGTTACTTACGATCAAGCGTGATCACGCGTGCTTATGCGTGATTAATGCAACTCACGTGATCGGCTGTCTGAAATCTCTATAGGCGATTGTAAAGGCCTTGATTGAGACCAGAGTAATCGTGAATTACAAAACGGTTGCCTGAAATCCTTTCCTGGAATGTTGGGGGTGAGTAGAAAAGGGATCCATAAAGTTAGCAGTCTGCTTCGATAGACCGCCTACATTAAAAAAAAAACATTTGGGTTTTACAATCATCCATTTTTCTCATTCGGCCTAAAATCGCTGCTGAGGTTGTTCATGTGGAAAACTGGACTAATAATATATAACCGCATAATATCCCTCGACATGCTTTTGAGTTATGACTATTCATGCTTCTTGCCCCAACACTGCAACACTCTGGAAACATGTAAAAAATCCCCTACTACAATTTATTGTCTTTTTGTTTTTGCTTTAACGACTCGCCTCTAGACAGTGCTAATACCCTTATAATTACAAAAAGTGACTTTTAGGAAGACAAAAAAAAATCAGAGTTTTTCTTCATGTCATCATGACTGTCCCATTGTCTAACAGACCAAGAAATTAAATCTCTACCGCATATAGTCTACTCGAAATGATACTTCAAAGCTCATTTAAGCCTGTCATCGGTGAAGTTGTCGCCGCCATTGTAGACGTCATCATTAACATTGTCATTATTATCACCACAAATGATTTGGTAAAATAAAAAATAAAATAAAAAATTGTGAATAAGTTTCAAAACCCCAAAAAGAAAGAAAAAACATTTATTGTGAACTTCTATAATTTGTTGCTTTCATTTGAAAAACCATATCAAACAGCAGCAGTTTGGCTGAGTGTGACTCTGCCTGTCTGGTTGACTGATTAAAAAATATCCAATAGACAATTTTACATACAGTTATGGATGACTTTAGCGGCTTGTTGGCTGAATTACTGCTAAATGGCAAGCGGACTGACGGATGGGCTGTGGATGGATGTGTCGTGTTGTTGTGTTGGTCGGCAACATGATATCGAACTTTTCCCAACATGAACAATAACAACAATAACAACAGCAGCAACAACAATCTTTAAGTGCATTACTGATGAAATAATACCCACCCCAACAAAAAACCTATCAGTAAGTGGTGATGGCGGTGGTAGGTGGTTGCTTCGTAGGATGGATGGGAGGCATGAAATGTGTAAGTGGTGAGTGTACGATGCATAAAATGCTCGTTCTCTGTGATGGTGTAAAACAACCTTAAATAAGTATGTTGTCTCATTTCATTTCTTGTTGTTGTAGCTAAAATGTGCGTATGAAACAAGGATACGAGGAATGAATGAAACAAACCACTGTGCTACGTCTCATGTGCCATGACCTTGAAAAATATTCCAAAACCTATTCATTGCGATCACTCTGAATTAAATTTTAAACATTTTCACTCTTTATGTTAAATATGACACAGTCTAACACTGCTGCACAGTGCTACAGTATTAGGTTACAATTATTAGCACCTACCTATAGACATGCATGTGCATGTAATCTTATGCACTACCAAGTGTTGCGATAAAACGATAACGCATGCATTTTAATAAATTGAGTTTAAGGTTTCTGCGCTTTTTAAATATCAATTCGGTGTTAAAAAAAACTGGCGGGAAATCGGTAAAACGTTTCTCATGAACGGCATAACTTACGAAGCCAATTCAAACTGTGGTTCTCGCTTTAAATTGTTATATGTATAAAAAACTATCCCAAGATATGAAATTTTTGTCCAATTTAGTGATGGGAAATATACAAAAATCTACATTCAGAACACTGCTTTTTTTAATCATTCACCAAAAAGTTTTGGCGAAAAATTATGAGAATTTGTATTTTATATAAAATCGGAAACAAAAACAAATATAAGCTGACCATTCCATTTTTTACATTTCAGAAGCTGGCCTATTCTTAAGCTTTTGGAAGGTGTCTGAAATTTTATGCTCCCTAAAACTGGAAAGGTCTTACGTATTTGCAGGAGTATTTTTTATATCTCCTTGGACAATAGGATCTGTCAGATCTATGTGGATATTTTCATTCCTTACATACTAAACGGTGCAGTCGACAAGTCTTAAAATCCTAGACTGTCTTCTTTGTAACTTTTGGGTGTTTGATGCGCAAGTAGTACCCTACAGTTGCATGACAAACATATGTCCATATTGGTTTTTCAATGGAATTTGTATAAAAGAACTTTGTATTAAATAGTCTGGGTTGTGTTCGGACCTATTGACCACAATGTTTTAAGTTTCATGGCCGTTATTTTGGCTTCAATATCACGGGATCATGTTTCGGCTGGAACAGTGGCATTTGTTGGAGAAAAATAGTCTTTGAAAGAAAAACGTGCCATAAGAGCATTGCGACGGATTTACCTGCTCGTACGGAGCTTTATTAAAAATAGCGGCCCTAGTATACCGACTTGCGGGAAACCTTACATGAAAAGTTCTCTTTGTCAAATGGCTCTTAAGAAGCTTAGTGCCAGACTTTATTAAAATAAAGACAATATTGCTTATTTTCAAATGCCGATCGAATAACAGTAACAATTTTATGCACCTGCTCAAAAGTACTAGGCCTCGCTTGAAAACTAAACTAATGTTGCGGGATAATGATTCGTTCATCAAGATAAGGAGATATATACTTTTTTAAAAATCTTGGATAAAGTTGGGAGTAGACCTGTATGACGTAATCTGGCTTGAGTTTTCTCCTGGCTTGTGGATCGTAACACCTTCGGTCTTCTGTCAAATTCATGGGTAGAAGTCAATACTATATTTGGTATTAAATATGCAAATTCTCACAGTACAAATAGGTAAGTTTCTTATCATTGATCCTGCAATACGATCAGGTTTGGGTGATTTTTTCATATCTGGTGTTTTAATTGCCAATTTGAATAGCGATAGGTGATATTTATGTTATGTGGCGTTGGAAACCTTTTCAATTGAGTTTTTACCCCAGGTGCGGTTTACAAGTCCTAGTCGGAATTCGTAGGCAATAGAATATTTTAAGGACTTAGAGCTTTTGACCGGCAACAGTCCGTGTTTTGTGTTGGCTTCAAGCTTTTTATATAGCTCTCCATAGCGGAGTTCTGTGTCTATCTTATTTTAGTGCGTAAAGTTCATTTGTTTCTTTATATCAGACAACCGCCTATGTTGCCATTGGCTTCTGCATAGCATTCTCTTGCCCTTACGAGAATCAATATATCAGCCGATGATTGGTATAAGTTTCTACAAACTGAACGTTTGTTAAATGTTGCAACTCTGGCTGCGTCCGTCACAAGGTCCGTAAAGTGACCTATGGCTATTCGAATATCACATGAGTTTCTCAGAGGTCAGAGGGCGAGAGCTCACATACATTCTATATTTCAACTATTGCGTGTTTTTATTTGGGTAGCAGATAAGACTTGCAGGTGGAGTGATAAAGCTGTCGTTATAGGTGAGTGTTCAGAAGATAGATGATAGGTTTCACTGACTAATAGTTAATCATGTTTGAAAATGAAACAAAATCGAAAAAAGTCTAGCAGCCTAATACAGTCTGTTGATACATCGTCTAGCTTGAACTGTATTATACAGCTCTCTCCCTCCAGGGCTGAAAAGTCCGGAGCCCCAATATGTGTGCATTATCGCTATCGTTACAATGAACTTTTGCCCTAGCGGAGCATAGAATCTGGCAAATTGATGATGTTCGATTTTAAGCCTATGCGGGCAATACGCGGACAAGACTGCAGTTTTGAAATCCGTAAAACTTATAGACGTAGCTTGTAAAAACTCTTCGCTGATGTTAGGCATTGACTATGACGTCGATCCCACCGTATGTTCTTTCACTCGAATACTTGTTCTCATATATGAAAAAGCCATTGACTCTAAAGCAGGTTTTTTTTAGAGTGAAATGTGTTTCAGAGACTAAAATACATTCATTTCCTGTGTTCTGCAGGACATGCTCTGTTTCATATTTTCCAGAAGCAGATGGTTAGATTTTTGCTTAGCCACACTTTCAGAAGCATGCTTTGGGTGCGCATAATTTCTTGAAGCCATGAAGCTGTTCATAGATTATGCTGATGCAAAAATAGGCACTGGGCAACCATAAACAACGAAGTGAGTTTACGTAAGTTTTTTAATCGAGCTAATTGATGGCAATGTTGGCCGGAGGTCGGTATTTAATCAAAATATTCTTGATCTGCCAGCGAAGCCAAGCCAGCTATGTGAATGATGTGCTATTTTAGAAAAAATACAATAAATGTAGCTTTAAAATTGTGCATTAATTTTTATTTTGTATTTTATCCGAAAAGGCGGCACAATTTCCTACGTGCAGAGATCTTGCGAATTCCCGCATCCAAATGACGATCTTAACTCACTTGAAATCTTTCTTCCATAAGATTGTTGTCGCGGTGAATGCCAAATATGTTTGACAACTAATACAAAGATTGCTATGCAACTTGCGTTGTATTCATATTTTCGCCATTTACTGTACTGAACTTGAAAAATAAAAACCAAAAAGCCTAAACAAAAACTGGTGAAGGTGGCTGTGCTGGTGGTGATGGCGGTGGTGCTTTGTTTATGTGGCCAATATTGGTGGTTCAAAAAGTTTATGTGATGATGATGGTGGTGGTGATGATGAAGTACGACACTGGCTGGTTGTTGGTGGTGTCGGTGTTATTGGTGGTTGATGTCTGGCCTTTTTTTCCTTGTTTGTCGTTGTTCGATGTCGCAATTGTTATTTTATTGTTGTTATTGCTGTTGTAAGTACTTGGTTACTTGCTGTGTTTGTCTGCAAGTTTTACTTGTTGTCTGGATTTAACAAGACCAACAAAATGGAATGTTAACGAGGACAAAGTAGTGTTAATACTGAAATACTTCATTCGTCTGTCTGGCTGCTACTCTCCCTCCTTCTCCTTTCTCCCTTAGATATTCAAAATTTAGCAAAGCCACAATTATTAAACACTTAACAAATATTTATTCTGTACAAATTTTGAATTTTTTGCTTCTCTTTTAGATTTGCTTAACGAGACTTTAAATGCAATTGGACAATTCTCTTTGGTATTTGTAAGTCTTTCTGGTTCTTTTAATTCTAAATAAATACAAACTGTAGACAACTGCAGAAGTGAAAAAAAACCTAAGAAGTCCTTTTTTTCATTATAAATCTCCAATGATTGTCTGGTGTTGTGTCAATATTGTATAAATTTGCTTATTTTTATTTGTCTTTTTTAAAGGAAACTTGACCTTGTTGGACTTATCGTTGTTTCTGTACAAAAGTTTTTTATGAAAATTTATTTTGGTTTCTTTTTGAATTTATGTCTGGTTATTTTGGTTTTTTTCAGTTTCTCGAGAGGCTGTAGGATGATGTCAGTTTGTTTGGCAAACATTTTGAAGTGGCACTTTAGTTTGATAAGTTTGTTGTATGTTCCTGTTGCCAAATGATGAGAGGAACTTTATTCCTAGTTTATTTTCGAGATATAGAAATGTTGCTTAATCTTCTTAAAATCCATTCTAGTGTGAGATAAATTTTCATAAGCTGGTTTTGGCAAATGCAATTACACATTCAAGAAAATGTGTAAATGAATTTCTTTTCAATATTTGTTCTCACATTTAACAAGTGTCTGCCGGTGGGAGCTGACTTGTAAACACTTAGCGAGGCTTTCCTTTCCATCTGTTCCGAGTTCTTCAATTGGCGAATAAATACTGGAGTTCATCCCTATCGGAATCTCACTGTCCAATGCCTTACCCCCCGGGGGCATATATCATCATGGTGAACCCTGCAACCTTGATGGATTGCTGCTGGGGCAAAAGAGGGGCACCAGTTCCTCAGGCTTGTCAGGAGCCTGAAACTGGAAGAAGATAGGACTTCTACGTTCGACCAGTAACGAGATAAACTAGTACCACGGGAACCACTAGCCCCTGGAACTTCGGTTCCAGACTGGTTGTTGGTGGGCTCCCCCTGGGGGGTGCACGTGGTGGCTGTGGTTTATACCCAAAGCGGGGAGGTTCACTGCAGGACCGATGTGGCGTTGCATATTATTTGTTGACAGCAGGAGCTTAGGTAGTTCCGAACTCCTCAGCAATGGGTAGGGCTGGGGGCCTAGCAAACCCCTGTCCTAATTTGCAGCCTATGGGATGGCATAGGTGCTATTCCGGTGGTGGCTATGAGGTCGCATGGGGGCGCTGGTCTGGCCGCTTAATGTCACACCCGTGGTTGGACCAACGTTGACAGGTGCTTACGTAAATCTAACCAATGCCTTAGGAGTTCATCGAAAGATTGGCCCATCCACCCCTCGCGAGATATTCTAGTCCATTTCTTCCGGCTTCCTCCCTCGAAAAATCAAAACCGGAGTTCCTTTAGAGAAATAATATAATTCTAACGAGAAATAGAAAAAAAAAAGCTCCATATGCACGGGTAACTCTGCATTATAACTGGGGATCGTCTCGTATCCAGAGTTCGCATACTAGAAGTTAGGCACGCATCCCTGACGTGTGCTGTTCCACCGTGGATAACAGAAGTAAGGGTTCGCATGCCTGACGTATGCTGTTCTACCATTAATAACGGATTGTTAACGTCTCTCCGCTCGACTTATTTAGCCAGAATCCTTGCAAGGACAGGAACCGGTCTGGCGGCCAATTTTTGTTATAACTTCGCGATTTCTTTCGAACACTCTCAGAAATGCGCCTTAATGTTTCAGATACCTCCAATTCACGTCACCTGTTGATAACACAGTTTTATCATTTCGATGCGTTGCTCAATCATATATCCAATTGAGCATCAGCACGTAAATAATATAGAAAAGATTTGACAAATGCTACCGAAACAACATGACCGCTAGTTCCTATCAACATCGAACCGCTAGAGTAGCCCAAAAACTCAGCTCAACTTATTGAACGTTTACACCCAACTCGTAAGTAGATCAAAGGACAGTTATGCCATTATTTACGTCGGCACCAGCCTTGTGACATAATCCGACGGTGGTCTTAACACCGAGTGTATTAAAATGCGACTACCAGCGCCCTTCTACACACTTGTGTAGGTACAAGTTGAAGACCATGGCTGCCTTGATCCTGACACCCACCTTCTGTTAAGGAGTTTCGAGCTATCCATGCTGATGTTGTCAATAGCTGTTCTATTGATAGCCACAATAGCCACCACATATATTACCGAAGGAACCTCAGCAACAACCAGTCAATGCCTTGCATCCAAGGGTCTACTGGTTGCCGTAGTACCAGTATCTTTTGAAAGTTCTGCATTCTTCCAGCCTCAGACTCCGAATAAGCACAGGTAATAATACATCCAGGTGGCGAAATCATCAAGAGGACATACCTCCGTGGGCACAGACTAAAGAACAAAATTTTATATCACAAAAAAAAAATGCCCCCAAAAAAACGAATTACAATTGTAAAAAAAAATTGCTGCTAGTTTTCTCATTTTTAAATTTATTTTACCATCTCAAAATTGCGGCGTATGAACGCAACTTAGTCGTCAGTTGCGGAAATATTTCAAAAGTTTATTAGGTTTGCACATGCACAGGTTTGAATCATCCTGCTCGTTATTAATTATATAAATCTCTGACTCACTTTTCCCTCGCTTTCCCTATCAACCACTCACCCAACACTCCGTACTCACATTTAATATTCAACCACAAATTCACCCTAAAGGGTCAAAACAAAAGGTGTGATCATGTCGAAAAGATTTTAGGCTGCCATTGTTGAGATTTTAAATTGAGATGTTATCACAGGCACAGCACGCTGACAGCCGCACAATGGAAAATAAAAAAAAATCATCTGATAGATTAAAATAAAAGATTCATTTTCAATGAAATGAGAACAATTACACGCCAGACGACAAAGCGTGCTCAAAACAGCAAAAGTTCGGAAGAGAGGGTAGAAACATACAACGATCCAAGAGAAAACATTTGAAAAAATTTCAATTTATGTTAAATATTTGTTAATTAGAAGACAAACATAAAAATTTCTGCAATAAATCTTAACTGTGGGAAGAAAAGATGGTGTGTCCATTAAAATCCCTAAATATGTTGAGTCCTAAAACAGTCCGAATTAAAAAATCGAATTATCAATATATTTATTGGGGCAGCAATAATAAAATTCCTTTGCGATCACATGCCGAATTGAAAGAATTCTGCAACTTTTAGAAGCATAGCAATCAGTGTCAGAGCGTGAGACCGCTTAGCTAAAGGTCGGCTTTTTCCCTAGATTTTGGTTTGAAGACAAACCGATTTCGGCTATGTGCCATCTTCAGTGTCATTTTTCGTTCATAGAAGTTTCCACCAATTCACACCTAACAGATGCCTTATCACGTAGGCATATGTTAGCCGTGAACAGGTAGCAAGTAAAGCTGGTAGGTCTGGTGTTTTTTGTAAGGATTGGTAGACGTTAGTGATTAATGTTTTATTCTATCAGAATTGGTGTTTGCGGAAGGCAGGATATGCTATTAGCTGAGTTTTTTTTTTTATTATTTATGGTGCTTTTTGTTGGGGTTAGAAGAAGTCAGGGATTACAGAATTATTGGAATATTATTTTGGTATTGTGTTGTTATTCTTTTGCCGCTTTGTGTATCTTGTCCGTTATTTTTGTTGTGTGTTTTTTAGATTAATATAACATTTGAACTTTAGTTTGTTTGTTCGTTTATGATGCGCCCGTTAAATGTTGTTTGTTTGTTTATTTCCATGTTTTCTAGGAGGTTTAGTCGCCGTCCTCTGCGCTGTGTTTGTAGTAGTTGTACCATTTTTTTTAATGCACGCTGGATAACATTTGTTGTTGAATAGGCGAAAGTTAGATTCTGGTGTCCAGCCGAGATCACTCATTTCCTTGTTATCGTATCATCTTATATGTTCGCGAAATCTTGTTTTTATTTTGCGTCCTGTTTGTCCTATGTAGCTGTGG
This sequence comes from Phania funesta, assembly GCA_963932375.1. NCBI lineage: Eukaryota > Metazoa > Arthropoda > Insecta > Diptera > Tachinidae > Phania > Phania funesta. The sequence continues at coordinate 75,352,632 of OZ010656.1, forward strand.
TGATATGTGCACGTCAGTTTATCTAGCTGGTCGCGTTAGTGTTGGTCTGTTATATTCATCATAGGTTCTTTCTTGTTTTGAATGCTATATTTATGTTGTATTTCTTGAGAAAGTTGGCTAACTTGTGTGATGATTTTCCGGTATATGTTGAAGTTGTCCATGTTTTTCCTTCGTTCTCGCTGTTGTGTTGTCTGAGTCTTTGAAATTATTTTATGACTTTGTCTACAGTGTCCTTCTTGTAACCGTTGTTTGCTGCTTTGGTACATATCGTATTAAGTTCTTTGTTGTAGGCTTCTTTTGTTAGTAGCGTTCGTTCTAGTCTAGTATTAATTGTCTGATCTCGGCTTGCTTGTGTTGCTATGGGTGGTTGAAGGTATTGTGTATTATCGTGTCTGTGGCCGTAGGTTTTCGTCCACGTATCATGGGGGATTGTTTACGATCTTTAATATTTGTCTCCTATTTTACTCGTCTTTTCTTTTCCTTTTATTATAAGCTTTTTCGATAACTTATAGATGAGATTTCGTTTTTCAATTTACGAATTTTTGATGAACACTTAACTTTTTTGTGAATTTTGGACAGTAACGGAACTTGTTTTTTTCCGAAATTGGAAATTTCTATCAAATTTATAGCTTTTGGTGAAATTTCGGCCTTCCCGTAAAAAATTTTTCAATTTGAGAATTTTTTGTGCAATTTCGGTTTTTTGGCGAAGTTTTCGATCGCTTGTTGAATTATCTTTCTGTTTGGTGAATTCAAAATTTTGGTGAAATAGTGGATTTTGATATAATTTCGAATTATTTAATAAAGTTTTGATATTTTAGTAAAATTTCGATTAATTGGTGAAGTTATGAATTATGATATTTGTTATTAAGGGACAAAATATGGCCAAGGCCAAGGTTAAGTTCATTTTAGATTACTGTTCTGTGAAATTTAGATATTTTAAAATTTTTTGTGATTAAAAAAATTTTTATTTTTTTTTGTTAATTTTAGAATACTGGCGAATTTCAATCTTTTGAAGAGTTTCTGGTAAAATATCTAATTTGCGTATAATTTCGACTTTTGTGATCAAATCTCGACTTTTCATTAAATTTTCAACAGGGAGTAACTTAAAGTTCTTGATGCTATTCGTTGCAAATTTTAATATTTTTGGTGAATGTTTGATTGTTAGTGCAATTTCGACATTTTTATGATTTTTTGGTAAAATTTTAGTTTTTGGTGAAATTTCTCGTTTTTAAAAAGATTAAACTTTTTTAAATTAATTTTTATAACTTTTTTATGAATTTTAGATTTCAAGGTCAACTCCGTAGTTGGTTTTTAAAGTTTTCATATAATAAAACTAAAAAATTCATAAATTTTGCACAAGAAGCTGCAGAAAAATGTTGTAAAATTTTAAAGTGTGTAAATTCGTATGCAGAAAGAAAAAAATGCTTAAATATGAGCGTGAAATGACCTAAACAACCTCTAACGGTTGCTCAACCCCTGGCAATCATTGCAGGTCATTTGACAATATTCTAGACAGATAAACTTTAACAGCCGTCATTAGATTCGCCAACTACTGTGAACGTGAGTAAAAGTTTTTATCGCAACAATTAAAACGGTGCCAACAACAACCATTTCGCCGATTGAAATTGAATGTTTTGCTGCAAAGAAAAAAACAGAAAGTGATAATAAAAAAGACCGAATTAACTTTAACGACTCAATCATTGAGATGTGAAAACCATTAATGTAAATTTTATTAAGGTGACTGACTCACTTTGCGAATGCTGCTAATATTTGCATGCGATGACAGTTAACAAGCGCCAAGGAGGAAATTAAGGTGAAATGTCATCGAAAGCTAAGCGCATGTAAAAAAGAGCAGCACAACAAATAGATATAAAAAATTGCATTCTAGTGTAAATCTCTTTAAAGAATGTCAACAAAATACAATGTGAATTTTAGCAAAAGGAGTTTTTCGTTTCCGAGCTGGGGACACAGATAACATTATTCGACATCGATGGAAATTCCATTCAAATTCTGTTGAAATTTTGACGCGAAAAGAAATGCCATATTTAAATCGTGATTTTTAAATTAGCGTGAACTAAATATAAATCAGTTCTAACGGTTCTAATGGGAAGTATAACTACCAATTGTCATCCTAACACTGATCACTCAAATTTGACTGTTTATTTTTATTGGGGGGAAGAAAGTGATTATTTGTGATGAATTTTTTTTAATATGTAGAAACTTATCTCCAGAATGATCCAGAACTTAAGGTATACAAACTACATTATTAAATAGAAAAACTGGAAAACGGGGGGCAAATTAAGTTACCGATTGAAAATGTCTTTCAAATTCTATTGAAATTGCGTTTGTTCTACCAGCAGTTGCGTACTTCGTTAAATAATTTGCACCCGTCTCAAAAGATAACAAATTCATACAAAAATTAAAAACCACCCATCTAGAACGTCTTAAAAAAACAACTAGAAAAACTCTTTTCGTCTCTTTCGAATCCTATATACCCTTTAACCTCTGAAAATGATATTTGACAGATCGATCCAAATCATAGGGCCGTAAAATGCGAGTAGGCCGCGGTAAGTTGATTTAAATACCAGACCGACGAACACTGTTTATTTGACTCTCCGTTTTATAAGAATTCAGACCAGTATTGCCAGGTAAGTTTGTCAAGTAAGCTGGGTTTGAGGGAAAATTGATTTCAACGTGTTAGAGGAATTTCAAAGTTTCCTGAAATATGTCCGTCAACAAATGCACTTATTCCAAACTGTCAGCAGAGTTGTATTTTTACAGCAGCAAAAGAGGAAAATAACAAAAGCAGCTGTTGAACACATAAACTAGTCGACGATAGTGCGCTAACGAAGATATTTTTAATTATTAATGTATTTTGTCGACTCTAGTGCTGAAAATTTGTGCGCTTTTTACAAAAAAAAATTTATAAGAAACTTGAGGCGCCGAAAGTTCTTCAGAGCCACCGCCGCCGTTACCCAACGGATATCGCTCTACCGCCGCCGCCTAATTACTAATTTCTCAAATTAAACAAAACAAGTCATTATCATTTTATTTCACGTGTGATAGAGTGGACAAAGAATGCAATGAGAAAATAACACTTAGAATGCTCTCTGCAATGAAATTCGAAACACTTGTAGAATAGTGTGAATAGGGCTTTAGCGCTACCATATTTGACAATTGCTTTTATATTTGTATTTATAGAGGGTGGCCAGAGTTCTGCAAAAGGTACTGCTTACGGATGGAAGCAAGAATTGTGTTTTTGGCATTAAGGAAGTCGACTTGTTTGGAGAAAACCTTGGAAAACTTATGTTTCTTATACTATATGTTCTACCGGAAAAAGCATAAAAAACAGCAAAAAAACAATGCACCCTGTTTCTTCAAACATTTGTAAATCCATGTAAGGAGGGTTTTTAATAAAACAATAAAGCTCATGCGATTATATATGATAATTACCGACTTTAATCTAATCCGAAACGAATTGTAGTAGGAACAATAATGCACACCCAAGCATTGCTCACTTATTTATGCTCTACATATGCATATTAATCACATTTTCTAGTGCAACTAATTATAAGTAATAAAATTTTATTGCAGATTTAACTCAAGTCCTCTCTGCCCCAAGCAAACGGCTTAGAACCTTAAAAAAGTGCATGTTATTGCATAATTTTTTGTAATTAATTTTTTCCATTTCCCCCCAATTAGATACTTTTTATTATCTTCATTTTATGAAAAAATTAATATTTTATTAACTCTTTGTTAAACAAATGTAATAAAAGAATAAAACATATGCAATTGTTTAGCAAACATTCGAGTGGATGTAGTTAAATTAAAGTAATTTGCAAACAAATTTTTATTAAAAAAAAATCCAGAAAAAGTACTTTACGGTCCACAGCACACTTAAAGTACAGATGTTATTAACAATGTTTTGCGGCTGGCTCACACTTCACTGAATCTAATTTCTGTAGTAAATTTAAATTATTTATTAAATACGAGTATGTAGATCTATCGAATAAAAAAGAAAAGCAAGCAGTGTGAAAATTATTTGCTGTATTACACTATAAGTTTGTTGCACAGTGGCTACGATTATGTTATAGTACTCGTAAGTGAAAAATCAAATAAAAAAAAATGAAACGAAAATTGGTCAAAAGTGGAAGAGAGAACTTTAATTGTTTTCCGGAATTGATTTTATTGTTGGTTTAAGTACAACACTTCCGGCGATCACTGTATAAAAAAAACCACCCATAGAGTGACAAAAATACTTCCAACCGGAATCAGTTCAGGTTTATAACCTCATTTTCCGTGCAAATAAAGCTGTAGACTAATTAGTCTGGTCAAACAGGTCGTGTTTGGTTTATGTCTATGATAGTTTACCATGTTTTATCGGCTGTTTCAAAGCCACTTAATCTAGGGACCGCAAATTATTTTTAAAATTTAAAACACTAAATACCTTCGAAATTATTTTTCAAGTTTTATATTTTGCTTGGACAAGAAAAGTGCTTTTATCTTGTATTACTTAATTTTTGTTAGTCACTATATAAATAGCATTTTCTGCATTTAGGGCGATATCTGGGCAACAGTCCGCACAATGTTGTCTTTCAATTGTTGCAAAGTTGCTGGTTTGTTCGCATAATCTTATGACTTCACGTAAGCCCAGTCGTTAAGTCGTCTGATATTGTTAGCAAATTTACTTGGCCAGAAATAACGCGTATGCATAGCATGCGGCGCTGTCCTCTTCGAAAATTTAGCTATTAGTAAACATTATATCCAATTAGGACGCAGGCCTCATTTTTAAAACGCACTAAACAGTAATCACCTGCATGAAGAACATTTCGTTTGTGTTCCCCATTCCGAATGCAGCGATTTCGCTTACTGACGCTACCTATTGCATCAATAATAAGCCTTAAAACAGGTACGGCGCAAACGTTGGTCATTCGTTCTATTTATAATAAAATGTTGATCCCTGTCGGAAAATGAATCTTTTAAAAAATCACCTTTTATTTCATGTCAAAGACGATGCAGCGTGAATGTAAATCAGGCCAAGAACGCAAGCTTTGTATACTGGTTTCCGAGACCGCTAGACCGGTAAAAGTTTTAAGTTGTCAGCGCTTTACACCATGGGGAAGTTTACACGCTGCTGAGAGTAGTATAAACATAGGTCGTTGTAACAGATACTCACAACTTGCAGCAATTTTTGAAGCGAATCTACGTTCCGCTATCTATTGACGTCTGTCTTTTGAATTATTTGCTGTTAAAATATTTGCAGTTGCTATATATATATAGAGCTCTCTGATTCATAAAGTCATATGCTGCACTTCAATATGAAATCCAAAATCGAACTACTATAAAGAAGACGTCGCATATGCAATCTTTACTGTAAATGGAACTAGAGACTCTAGGTTAAACTGTTAACATAATTTTCAATCATAGAGGCCTCTTAACGAGCAAAGCGAGTGAATTAAGTGCTTGTGCACAATGGCATGATAGCATTCTATGACAAAATAAACTTGTATCACATTGAATTAAAACACCCCCCGGGAGATACGATTTTAGTAGTATCGAACTTTAAATTAAAATAAATTTTGCATTATTCGAAAGATAAGTATTTGTCATTTTTGTGCGAACATGATTTCCGACTTTCCTCGGCTGGTCCGAATGAAGCCCAATTTTCGATCTGGGTTTTAGCAGCAAAACAGGCTGTTTGTTAGTGATAACGTGGCGATTGTTGTGATCGTATATGGCTTATCGGCCTGGACCACACACTACACATTTCAAATGTGGAACATAGGGTGCAAAAAATGGTCCAGCAATGTTAAATCGCATGATTTTGGACCCCAACCTACGGGACAATTACGGAAAACTATTCTTGATTTGATATTATTCATTCGTCGTACATTCTTCTTAATAAATCAATTGTGGCATGCTGCACAGTCCTGGTAGAAAAAAGTGGATTATCTTCACTTTACAGCTGTGAAAATGGCGCACATATTAAGCAGTATTGGCAACTTGTGCACAGATGTCTATGGCGCTGGCATTCGAATCAGCTGATAACCCCTTTCAATTAACTAACTCATGTAAGAGATTTTCTATAATTTTTTTTCTTCTTTCACTCTGCATTTTTAAAATCTAAGATCAATAAAATTGTTCTAAATTTAACTTAATTTCAAAAATAAAAATTAAGGTGTTGCTTGGAAAAATATAATTAAATTAAAAAGTTCAAGTTCCTTAACCTTTTGTCTCCATGAAAGCTTCTTTTATTTTTTTACAATTTTAAAAGTCAAACAAATGAATTTAACAAGCCAACAAAATGCATTTAACTTTGTTATCATTACTTTTTTCTAATATTCTAGTTATGAACGATAATTTTCAAGTTCAACTAACTCTCAACCTTTTCTTTTATTTGTTTTATTTTTCGCTGGGATTTTTGCATTCACTTCTAACAAGCTGACTCTTTGTAGTTGGGTGTCTCGATGAAGGACAATTTTTTTATGTTTATTACAAATAATATTATGAGCATTTGAGTGCTCGTGTCTTTAGTGCAACAATAAAAATTCAATGAACTTTGCCCATTGAATGTCGCTAATAGAAAACAAATAGAAAAAAGTCAAAAAACAACTAAATGAAAATCATGTTGGGCTCTTAACCAGCAACAATGCCAAGAGAAGCTGACTAAAGGGGGCATGTTAGACCAGCTGAGAAGCATGCCACACACTGAAACTGACCAACACTACTAAGAAAATTGACACATATTATTGTTTATTTTTTGAAGAGTTAATTTAAAAAAATTCATAAATTTTCACCAGCTTTCAAAATTGACAAAAGTGCATGAGCAGCAATTGTAATTTTTATTCCATTTAGAAATTAACAAATTAATGAAAAAATCATTTCTTTGTGTTTTCTTTTGTATTTTTCTTCAAACGAAATAAATGTGTGTCAATCGCCGCCTTACACGGTACGAAAAGTATGATCAAACTTAAAAACATAAAAAACATAAAAACATTTGTGATCATGCAATTAACAAAACATTACGTTAACAAGGGTGAGTAACACGCTTAAATTTGTGTCACACTTATCTGCCGGTCTAAAGCCGCTTTAAGGCAAAAATCTTAACAAGATCCCATTTTAATAAATTTAATACAAGTATTTACTGCAAGAGGTTTTTCAAATGTCACTCATATCAAAATTTTTTCTAAAGGAAAAAAATGTGATTGTGTGTTTCAACTGTGCTACCACCAGTGTTACCATTAGTGCAAGCAAACTTGCCATTTGCAACTTTTAAAAAATTTATTTAATCTTCCAACTTTTCTTAACTTTGAACGTCTTTTCTATTTTAAATTTATTGCAAAATTACTCACATTTTCTAATAAAAAATAATTTGGAATTAATATATTTTATTTATTTTAGCTTTGCTTTTGCTAATTGTCTCAATTATTTTATTATGGAATTGTAATTTATTTGTTTGCGTTTCTATACGCATTTCACTGGTTACTTTTGTAATTGGGGAACTTTTGTCTATGATTTTCGAACAACTATAAATGTTGTTCTGGCCACGAGAGAAGAATGGATTCAGCAAATTTAAGTCGCAAACTCGCAGAGACGGAAAAACGAAACGAAAAAAAGTTGTACCAGTCACGTTCTTGAATGAAGGATATTTCAATAACAATTCTATAGCGTTCACTAACATTTTTTTGCTACCCTCCTAATTGCAGCCCATTTAGACCCACCCCCAAAACGCCGCCTCTTTTATTTTTTAACAAATTCTCCTAACATGCAAACAGCTTCTCATTAGGCAACATAAATTAGCTTCCACTTGTGAGTTCAGGTATATTTTTTCACATATGAGCTATTATAGAATATAAATATTAGAAGCTTGATTTAAGTCGCCTTATGAGAAGTTAAAAAACAATTCCGGGCTTAGACATATACTAAATCAGATTGTTGTCCATGATAAATGGATATTATAGGAACTCGGTGCTCCGAGCGAAATTCTTCAGAATTATACAGTAACTCTTAGGTGAGTTATATCTCGCAAGGTGTCAACCGAAAAGCTCTGGAGTCTTATTTATTCGAAAGCTGGACAGTGGCATAGAAAATATTCCATCGCAAGCCTTGAAGACGCTATTGTCAGCTTTTCTTATGCGAAGCCAATGCGCTTGTACGCTTAAATGCCCTGTTTCCTTTTTGACTTACTAATTTTAGCCTTGTCCAGTTTCAGCAGGCTCTTCGTTTTATCTGCGTTTAGGTCATCCTAACAGATTCTATCAATTTTTCTTACCGTTTCGTTGTTCTATGGTGCGATTTGGGTCATCTTTGTCTAATTTTTGATCTCAGTTCTAGTGGTGCTGATTGTCAGAGTATTTGCTCGCCTAATACCAAGCACTCCCTGCTGGCCTGGCACTCAGATGACAGACGGTCTACCAATTATCGAGTAGTCGGTAATCGCTACTTTGTAGTGCAATAATGGACCTTGTTCTGTCTCTTTCGAAGTCATCAATTGCTTTGATGGTCATTTCGCTATCGGTTAAGATGTTGCCTCACCGTTTTAATTCCCCCATAAGGCTTTGTAGTTCCATTTTGTCGCTTGGCTTAAAGTCGTCCGCGTAGCAGCTGGTTCCCACTTAAATCCAGGGTTTCATTTGACCAGGAGCATCAGTGTTTCTTAGTTAGCCGGAACCTTTAATTCAGTTATCCTGTCGAACATTTACACCCTTTATATATACCCGTCCATTGCTGCCATTATTTATGACGATGTGATTCGTTTTACCCGTTATTTGTAGGTACTTTTCCCTTCTTAGTGTGGTTCTGCGGCAACATGTTCGCTGAACCTCCTGTACAATTTTTGTTTTACACTTTTTATCCACTGATGTCCACCACACTACTGAAGCGTTGGTTAGTATTGGTGTAATCACACTCCGTTGCAGCCGTTGTACCATATTTGGATTGAGGCCCCATTTTGAGGTCATGGTTTTTCTGCATAGCGACCAGCCGTTGCGAGCATTACTTACTCTTTCCGCTATGTCGTGGTTCCATATCAACATTCGGGCCAAGCTTACTTTTATCTAGTAACCATTGAGTATTAAATGATGTTATATCAGTAAAAATAGTGTTAAACAGAATAGTTCAGCTTTCTATTGTAAACTATTGAATTATTTGGAACAAAATTTTGAATATTCCAAATTTTTTTGTTTATTTTCTCAATCGCGTACAAGAGAGAGAAAAGACTGACTGACATCCAAGCTATTCAACTCTATAGACTCACTAGAACATCTACGAAATGTGGGTGGTATTTCAATGTTTCATAATTACTACAATGGAACGTGTTCTAATGAAATTAGAAAAAAAAGGGTATTTCATTAAGCGCTTCCTATCTAAATAAAGCAAAGTGTGTGCGAGATAGCATTAAAATTTGCATTCACCTTAAAGGCCTATGGAATGTAACATCGTGCAAATTGGTGGAGCACATCGGAGTCTGGCACATAAATCAGGCTGAATTTGAGCGATGGTATCAGTTATGTTGGCTTTGAGGCTCGCTGTGCTTTGTGGCTTATTGGCATAGAGCAACGACTAAAGAAAACAACATCAGAAAAAGTCTAACGGGGTCAAATCGTACGATCTCGGTGGCCAATCGCTCGAGCATAATGCCCAATGCGTCATTAGATGAGGGGCACGTATCACCGTCCTGTTAAAACCTCATGTCACCCCATTTGGTCCATAAAAAAATGATAGTCGTTGACCTACAGCGCTCGCCATTGACGGTGATAGCCAGGCCAACGTCGTTCTCAAAGAAATATAAACCGATAACGCTGCCAGCCTAAAATCCACACCAAACACTGCTTTTTTCGGTATGATCTAGCAACAACAACGATAATTTTGTTTGTTGACTTTAGGGTCAGCTTCCACACCCATTTTAATCAAATAATTTTATCATTTGCACGCATTTCGGAACACTATATCCACCCAGGGTGATTTGACGAAACAAGCAAAATAAATGGCAGTCGATTCGACAGAGTTAGCTGCAACAATATGAGCGCTATCAACTGTCAAAGTTTGGAAGTCCTTTGTGAAAGACCCGGTATATGCATATAACACGTTTTTCGGCACAGCCGTTCGAGCGGATTGTCCAGTAGGCTCTATGGGGAAAACTCTTTCTTAAGCCGAACTGTTCCAATGTATAACAAACTCCTGGGAAAATTTAATTTAAAATTCAGAAACACTACTCTGGTTTTCCTCGGTCCCGCAGCCTTATTTTTCTATTCCCAACACTATTCATTGTAAGTGGCCTTAAGCCCTGAGCGCTGGTCCTATAAAAACTTTCTTTGTTGTAAAATTTTAGTGTCAATAATTTTAATAAAATGGACACAAACTGAGTACTGACCGCGACGACACAAAAGCTTACACGCACTGTATTTTCTACGAAAGAGCCCTGCCCCCCGGGGGAGAAGTATGAATTGAAGATTTGCTTCAGATCTAAGTACAATTCTGATTGGAATTCTGCTTTTGGGAACGATCGCAAATGTGTTTTTAAGCTGACGTTAGTAGCCGCTTCTCCGTCTGCGTCATGGCGCGTTGTAGGAAATAACATGGCGTCATGTTAATTCACATGTTTTTCACAATACAAACATTAGTCCATAAACATTTCATATAAATTTTGTTTAAGGCTTAAGTTTAAACAAACTCGCCATGACGAAAATCACATCAAGTGCTAATTAAACGTCTGGCTGTATTATAATCGTCTGTATTTGCATATCTATAAAATATGTTGTTGTTTAATTTCTGGAAATGAACACACAACAACAGCAACATAAATTTAATAATATTCATATTTTTTGTTTGTTTGTTTGTTTGTTTGTTTTCGACTGTTCCACTGGCTTACAAATTTGCTGGAGACAAAAATGATGAAATGATGAATATAAATTAAATAATTTACGTCATTTATTTTAAAAACGAAATTAGACAATGAGGTACTTAATGAATTTGTTTATATACATTTTGGAGTGACAGTCCAAATCACTTGAAGCGTGTCTATGTGTGTCGGGTTTGCCATGAACTAGATCTAGAGAACAATTTTAAAATGGCTGAAAGTCCGTCATCCCTTGTCAAGTTCGGTTTGGTGACAACCCGATTTCGGCTGTGTCATTTTCAGTGTAATTTTTTGTAATAATTTCGAACCCAGTTTGTCACTATACTTGACAACGGATGACGGAAATTCGTTACGAATTTCAACATCAAATCACCCTGTCCGAATATCAAATCAAGAAGAAAACGACACTTGAAAGCCCAAATTGGAAGCGGTTGATTTTTGTAACGATTTTTGACTGGGACTATACCAAAGCGGGGAATATTATGGAAACATTCCAAGTTGACTGCCAAGCGAAAGAGAGCTCTATAGAATATATGTCATCAACTCTTGTTAATGTATTCAAATTTGTTAAAACCGAATCGCAACTGAATGACTGAATGTATGCGACCTCTATCGTAACGTAATTTCGGAATATGGTAGTGCGAAATTGGTTAAGTAACGTTGTATTCTAAAGACATTGCTCTCTTTGCCTTCACTAATTTCGAACTAAAAAATTTAATATATTTGTGAATCACTTAAAAATATGACCGGGTGGATAGCGATCGGCAAGGGATATTGAAGGGGGCAAAAATTCATGGAATAAAACCAGCTGAAATATCTATCTATCATTCAACAATTATTTTGTATTGTTGATACACGAAGTGCAGTTCGAAAAAATAAACGAGCATGTTCTGACACGGGCATGAATTTGAACTCGCAGGAAAAGTTTTCTGTAAATCGCAAGTAGCTTGGCGAGTTCAAATCGTAAGAGTATTTGGAATTTATCTTAAACCAATCTTTTAACAAACAATAAAATTTTTAATGAATTAAATTAAATATGTTTTCTTGTTGTTTTAACCAAAACTACAAATACATGCTTCAAATTTTTATTAAAAATATGAAAATTTATCAATATTCTTTGGTTTTGGTAATTTTGTCTCCCCGTTGTAGCTGTAACACAAAAACCAGACCTGATCAAATCAAAAATACTACGACGTTATAATATGTTCAGACATGCAGCTAAGTTATATTTGAAAGTCAGTTGTAGACTTTGGTGTTCACACACATGCAATTACCATTTAACAGCTGAAAATGTAATCATTTTGTTCGTGAGAGCTGGGGGTTTTAAATTAAAATAAAAAAAAAATGGAGAGAAAGAAATAGTTATTAAAAAAAAGTAAATATTTATGTTCGTTTAAAATATCATAAAATTTAGTAACCATCAATTTCATCTGACATTTATTTTTAATTTTGTTTTCATTTTTTACAGTTTGACAAGTGCCACGAAGAATAAAATGTAGTTGTATTGGTGATGCAATCACCTTGTATTCATTGATTGTTTCACTGAACACAGCTTTTCTGCTCCCTAGATACACTTTAACCGAGTTGCAGTGTGAATTCGAAACGATACATGCTGCAATTAAGTATTAATTGCTCAATTTATTGATTATGTTATTGTGTGATGTATTGAGATTAACTAACGCCTTAATAGCGTTAAATTTTTTAATTGCGCAATTAAGGTACATGTCTGAACATATTGGAATGACATTAAATATCCGTTGAAATTTTCATTGTAATTATATTGAAATTTAAATTAAACATAAGAAGCTGTAGTTGGCGAAAAATATTTGTCGGCTATTTTTCGTTCTAAATTATTTGTTATCAAAAAAAAAAAAAATAGATAACTTGGCGTAGAAAATTGGTTGATGGCTCTTCTGAAGAGCTTAACAGTTCATCCTACAAGCAGGGCAAAAAAGCACGACTCTGAACGACTCTGGAAGTTGTGGATCAAACTAAAACGAGTTTGTATTGAAAACTAAAATGATTTTTGGCCGATTCCAGGGTTCTATTATTATGTGCTATTTATGAAACTGTAAAATAAATAACATTTTTATTTTAGTTAATTAATTTTTAAGCCCCAGGCCTTTAATAAAATTCTTTTTATATAATAAAATTATAATAACAAGTCAAAGAAATATAATAAAATTTAAATTTCAATAATTTTTATTTTGCATTTCATTTAAATTAGAAATTACTCATATTTAACTTTTCATTATAATTTCAACAAGTTCATTTACATTTCTACACTAAAGCCACAAGTATTATTTCATTTTATTTTATGTTCTTTCAAAGAATTTAATTTAGCAATTACTGTCAAGTCAAAGGAACAATTAAGAAAATAAGAAATTAAAAATAATCACAAGATTTGCAATAATTGCTATTTATTTATAATAAAACAATGTAACAAATGCATCTGCTTGAATGTCGGCTACATGGTGCAACGCGAACCTGTGTAGACTCTCTGTCTACGTATTCAGCGCAGGCATTCAGCTGTGTGCCAAAAAAAATTATAAAAAAAACACACTCAAATGTATAGAAAAATTAAACGCAGCCAATTAATGCAAGTGTTAAAGAAAATATGAAAGAGATATTTTGTAAGGCAGAGATATGAAAGATTGCATGATGAATTTATGACGGCTTTGTGGTTTTTTATAATTTTTTTTTCAGACATTTACGAGATGGTTCAAAATAAATAGCAGACTTACTTTATATTTCTGCGTTTTGTAATTCTCGCTTGTCGTTTTTTTTCCCCCAACATGCGGGATTTTTCAGAACGATGTACAGAGAATTGTCTCAACGATAAAAATTTCGAAACCTAACAAGTGGCTCGAAAGTTGTCACCCGATATTGGCTGAATTTCTTTTGTGAATGAATATTTTTGTTGCTGTTTCGGCTTACGTTTATTTGATGTTTTAAATTTATGAAATTTTTCGTCACTACTGTCCGAACGTACAGCGCAATAGTTTCGTGAATTATCGCCTGAATATACTCTTTGAGGGCTTCAAGAATCGGAGTTTTGTTGACATGGGCTCGTGATTTAGAAAAACCACATAAAAAGAAGTCTGTAACGGTTAAACTAGCGATCTTCCCGGCTGTTTCAAATTGCTAAACCGAGACATAAGCCGACACGCCATCCTGTTTTTCACCACATGTTCTCCACTTTCAATTCATCCAATTAAGAAAAGAGATAGGCATTGGGCATGGCTCTGCTGTCTGCACCATCCACAGTTGACGTTTTTTCCGCGACATCCCACGTGTTTTCTCATCGGCGCAGTATACCCATTTCCTACCTTCTATGTATTCTACGATTTTCTTCATTACAAACTACATGCGAAGGACGCCGCTTATGATGCTTACAGAGGTAGAAAGCAGATTTTCTATTAGCGTCAAGGCATACTACGATTTTCTGCTCTGTAGCTGCAGTGTTTTAGAAGGATTCAATTTGCTTATTCACTGAGATAGAAGTGGTCCTTGTCGCTCAAAATGCTTTTGGATGAAAAGTTATGCTCCTCGTAGTCGAGAGCGAGGATGGCTCGAGCATAGCTTGCACACCTTTGGCGTGCACGGTCTGCAAAGGCCGTCAGTTGAAGCCGAACTGCGTAAAAATATTGAAACATTTATTTCGCGTACTTGAGGAGTGTAGCGATCTATGTTTTATTGATGTATACTTGTTTACTTTACAAGTGTCAAAGCGGAATTGATATTTGCCGCGACAACCTCTACAAGGTAAGCGGCTAAACGCCTATTTGATGTCGGACGGCCCAGAAACCTGCGTCAACAACACCAAGAAATTATTCCGTGCAAACAGAGAGTGAATTTTTCGCATGCCTGAGGATAACAGCGATCAATTATTTAATAACGTCTTTAAACATCCCACGATATTCAACCCTTTGGCGTTAATTGTCATCGACAAAAAATATGAACGCACCACTCGGCCCTGTTTGTAGTAGCAACAGAGATTGGATTGTTTCATTCAATAACGAATCCATTAAGTGTAGAATGAGCTCCACCGTGCAAGATGGCCTTCAATCCGTCACAGAAATCAGTTGTCGTTCAGAGATTAAAAGGAAAGAGCTTTAAGATCTTAATAGCTCTTTAAGCATTATTTATATCATTGTGGTTTCTGACATATCCCGATTTCCGGGGGAACGACTTGAAATCGACTGGGCTGCTGAATGATTTTTAGGCGTCATCGATATATCTGCGTTAAATTTGTTTATGTGGGAAAAGCTTTCTTGCAATAGCTCAGAAATATCCACTATTGAACTGCTTGCCTAGAATTTATCTAGTGTAGTATGGAAAGTTATTCTGGTGGCAACGATTTCCAACTAAACAATTCACTGACGTCTCAAAGTTATCACAGTACCTCTAATAATTTATCGATTTTTTTTTTTTTGGTTTCAAATACCCAGTCACGAGCTACCGCAGTGACGTATTTTAAAGTAAACACAAAAATGTTATCACTTATTCAATAATTGCATCATTTTAAAGTCTGCTTGCATACTAATTTTGATTGCAACAAATATGTTGCAAACACTTACAGGGACACAGCGTATCTCATGTCTTATTGAACACAAAGTTCATTGCGTTGCAACAAAAAATAAATATCAAGTAATTACAATATGAAAAAGGAAAACAACAACAAAAACAAAAACATTTGCAAAAACAAAATCAAGAAAAACGCAATAAAATCTATTGTGTCTCGTGTTGGACTGCGTGGATGTAAAAAAGAAACGAAGATGATACCATTCCATGCAATTATTTACGCTGAATTTTTTTTAACAAACTTTTTTATTTTTTTTTATTTCAGTCCCTTTCGTTTGTATTTTTCTTATCATTTCAATATTACACGAACAGCAACAACAAGAATCACAAGAAACAAAAATGCCAACTGAGGCCATGCAAGAGTAATTTTTTGAATGTGTTTGTACGAGTATGTCGGCTGTTGTATGTCATTCGTTCACTATTCGTTCATGCATATTTTTTTTTTTTTTTTTTTTTTGTTTACTATAATTGCAGCCGTCAGGCAGACAGCAGCAACAACAACAAAACAAAAGTCAACAACATTATCCACAACAACAACAAAAACTAAAATAAAATGGAAAAGAAAGAATGTAAATCGTATGATTTCGTCCAAGTAACAAGCGCAACAACAACAGCAACGTTAGCACTATGTGAAGAGCTGGGGATGAATAATCAATGTAATTTTATTGCAGTTTTGCCAATCGATTAATATTTATTTTGCAAATTAAAACTAAATTTATGATTGTATTAACGGGGAAATTTTCCAGAAAAATTGATCACTTTACCAAAGATTAAGTTGTCAGTGTAAAATATTTTTATTCGGGAATTGTTATTTTAAAGGTCACAAAATTTGTACTAATGAATAAGTTAAGGTAGATTACGAGCCAACTATTGGTTTAATGCCCATATTCAGACAGTTGCGTGCTTTCCAATACGAAAAGGAAAAGAAATACCTTAGAATTCTCCTGTCAACATCTCTGAGGTGAGTTATGTCTGGCAAGGTGACAACCGGGAAACACTGGAGTCTAATTTATGCCAAAGCTGGCTAGTGGCACATGAAATGTTCCATATTTTACGTGTCCTGATTGCAGATGCTATTGTCTGCTATTTTTATTCGTAGAGGATGTGCTTGTAACTTGAAGTGCCCTATTAGCAGGCGTGGGTCGAGGGCGGGTGAGTAAAAAAGGGAGTTAATTTTAACTGCGTTTGGATCACCTCAAATGATGCCAGTCATTTTCCCGCTATAATATATTTTGCTATAACCCGCCAGAGTATTTGCTTGCTCAGTAGCAAGTACTTCTTAATGCTCTGGCAGCAGGATGATGGCCAGTCTCCCATTTATCGAGAGTCGGTCATCTATCTTTTGCAGTGCAGTAGCGCCCTTGTTTTGAAGCTTCCAAACTCAATTGCTTTGATGGTCTTTTTGCTATCGGTGAAGATGTTGAATTCTGTTGCATTCGCAGTCTCACTGAGCTATCTTATACACTTCGTGAGTGCCCGTCCTTTTGCCTAAAAAAGCGTGTTAAGGTCAGGAAGTGGGAAGTATATTTCGGTCTCTGGTTAATCTATAAGTTTCCTAGTCCTAATTTGTCTCTTTACTTAAAGCCGCCTTTGTAATATAAACTGGTTGCCACAGGTATATGGGCTAGCGTTTGACATGGAGTGTCAGTGTATCGCAGTAAGCTGGTAGCTTTACTTCAGGTATCACCTTGCACCGCTTTCATAAACTTCGACGGTGGGATTTGCGACTTCGATTTATCCATACACCTATTATTTGTATGCGTTTTGCCCCAAAACCGCCTATCTTCTTCTTTGGATATCTATAAGTTGCACTTTAGTAATGCCTTCAACGCCCTTAGTGCTGTCGTTCTGACTACCCCGCTTATTCCAAAGCTACATCTTTGTTGAATCTTCTGTGAAGTTTATATTTTGAACGTTTTGAGCATTAAAATTCACCACACTACTAAAGCGTAGGTTAGTGTTGATATTATCACACTCCGGTTTGGATTGATGCTCCATTTTGAGACCATGGCTCTTCTGCAAGTAAGGCTATGCGCCTTACTTGCTTTCTCCTCTATCTGATGTTAGCATTTCAATTTTCCATCCATTACTCCTAAGGGTTAAAACCCACTAGGATAAATTAATTGTGTTATCTAGCAACGGAAGCTCTTCCTATGCCACAATCTTAGTTTTCCTAGTGTTAAAAAACATTTTTCTGTTTATCCGGGTTACAGCGAAAATTCACATTCGCACTATATTTTGAACACTCCTCGTATGTCAAGATTACGATACAAAGTAAACGATTTAAACTCACATCAATACCATCTTCAAGGGAATACTAAAAAAAGGAGACCATTTCGTGAAGTCTGTAAGTGAAATTATTAAGTTTACTGTATTTTGTGATTTATGTTCACCGAAAATACCAACCCATAGTGAATTTTTTCATATAAGGTTTCCTTGCCAATGTTTATTTATTTATTTTTAAGATAATTGTTGCTTTCGAAATATATGTATTTCAGTGTTAGCTCGGTGAGACATTTGTGCCTTTTCGCTACAATGTTGTAGAGATTAATGCCGCGTGACGACTCGTTTGCACATCTGTCTGACGGTCGCAATGTCTGTCGATCTGTCAGCAACAGGAATGTAAGTTGCACTTAAATGCTGATTGCACATTATGATAGTATTTTGGTTCATTTTACATACAATGTTGCAGATGATTTTTTTTTTGACTGCTTGCACGGTCTGGAAGCTATTGACTGCTAGAGTTTGTGTGGATGTGTGTATATGTGTGTGGATATACAAACAATGTGAAACCATACACATTTGTTATGTACACACGTGTGTATGTAGTCCCAATTTCCTTTAATGATATAGTTGCATTTGTATTTGTAAATAACAATAAGATGCATGATTTGACGGTGGATCTCACAAGTGTGTCGAACATTTTTTTGAAACTAATTGTTGTTTGTTATTATTTTGTATTGTTTTTATTTTTCAATAGTGACTTAATTTAATTTTGAATAACATAGACGTATGTAGCTTAATCTAATGCTCAATTAACTTTCTTTATTTCCAACAATATGCTTCTTCGTAATAAAAATTATTAAGATTAAATAAATAATTTGAAGGTAAATAACATCACGATATCTCCCAAAAAAGCTAACAATAAAAGTTTAACTTCTCTGTTCCCTTTTTAACTACTTTAACTGCTGTGACTTGAGTGGGCACTTTGAGGCTTTTGTCGCTGTTTGATGGTCACGAAGAGCCAAATCAAAGGAGACCGACAGGCGGCAACTAAAATCGCAATAAAACACTTAAATAGAACTTACAAAGCGAGAATATGTTTCTCTTCTGAAAACATGTTAATATTAAATATTTAATTGTCCACTTCAATCTCAAGCAAAATTAGTTGAAGTCATGTTATAAGTGGCTGACTGATTTGATTGAATGCTTGTAAGTATTTTACGGGCTTCTGTCTTCAAAATATTATTGTTTCTCGAATGTCAGCCCGCCTGTCTGCCTTTTATTTACGCCATATTTTTTTGAGTAAAAACAATGTTGAACTTTACAGTCATAAAATAATTACCAATGGTGTGAGCAAGACATGACATGGTCAACCAGATAAATTCAAGTTTGTCTTCTGAGAAATAATTTTCGAAATAGGCAAATTAATTATTTGCGATTAATTTTCTACACAGAAGTTATCAACGAATTTAGCATCAATAATTTTAAAATTTTGGCAAGTATTTGTTTGGAAAAAGTGTGGACTAAATTTTTAATAAAACTCTACTTTTTAATAAAACTCTACGAAATTTCTGTTTTCAGGCCAAATTTTAGGCATCGCTTAAAATAAAATTTTCATTGATAGATTTCGAAAAAATAAATTTAATGAAATCAATTTTATCAAAGTTTTTAGCACAAAATAATAGGTTCAAAATAAAAAAGCTTTTTTACCATTTTTTTATTGAAAGCTTTTTTGAAATTGTATTCTTTAGAAGCTTTTAGTAACCTTAAGGCTTTTATCTTAAGGTAAAAGAAATAGAAAGCTTTTTCTGAAAAAAGCTTGTTTGCTGCGAAGTTATTTGAAAAAGCCTTTTCAAACAAAATTCAAACATTTATATTAAAAGCTCTTTTCTTTAATAAGTTTCAAACAATTTTTTAATATAGCTTTTACTAAATTCTAAAAAAAATGTTTTATTAACATTAAAAAGGTTTTTGCGTAAAAATGTTTCAAGTAAGTTTTTGTACGTATAAAGCTTTTTGGTAGTTGTTTGTTCGATACAAACAGCTTTAGCAGCTTTTTAGTTAAAAGCTTTTAAGACTATTAACAAATAGTTCTAAAATTATCGAAAGAAAAGAAAGCTTTTACAAACTTTGTATAGCAAGCTTTAAAACAAATTATGGTTAGATGTTGTTACATTTTGAGAGTGATCCTCGTAACAAATAAAGTTGTTAACGATTTATTTGTAGAATTAACATTTGTTGAAAATTTACTTTTTTTTTTAAATTTGTCTATGTTTGTATATGCATTTTACCTGAAGTAGGTCCAGAATCTTAGATTACATTGCCATTGTTTTATTTTTGCTTTTATCGCTGCTGTTTAAAAAAAATTGTTTAATGATTAATATCTGAAGAAATTACACTGCAAGCAGCTTTAGATGAGGGATATTTTTAATAGCTTTTCTAAAATGGAAAAAAAGATTCAAAAAGATCAATAGGTATTAAAGACGAAATTCTTTCAAACATTTACTTCATTAATGTCTTTTTATGCCTATCTTTAGAGAAAAAATGTAATGCAATTTCTAGTAAATAACGCGCAGTCTGTGCAAAAATGTACTACTTAGAAAAATGACACTTGTCAGCAAGAAGTTTCCCAATCACATGCACTTGAAAACAGTCACTTTTTATATAAACAACCGGAACTACAAATACATATATACCTACATAATTAGAATTTCAGTAGACAGTTTCAATTATGTACATATACATATATGTATATATGTATGTACATGCATACATGCATTCGTACATATGTATGTAGCTGGTAGCAGTAAAATCTGCCCTTTTTACTAACCCCAATTGCTGCTTTTAATAATTTATTTTTTTAAACATAATTTATTATGATTCCATCTAACTTGGTACAAAGTTAAAATTGCATCAGACTTTAAATTATAAAAAAAATTACTAAATCTAATTTTTTTTCTCTGCACCAGCTTTGGTAAAAAAAATGCAACCAAAGTCTGGTTTACTTTTTCAATATTTTTCTAGAAATTTAGAGAACGAGTTCACAAGAGTAATAAATGGGAGAGAGAGAGAGCTAAAAAAATAATACTGCTTTTGGCACTCATTGTTTATTTTTTTATTGTAAGTGCATACAAACAACGTTGCCATATTCCAGGTGATTTTATAATACCATGATTCCTTTATGATTACCAAAAACTCTTGAGCATGAATTTTTTTTTTTTAGTTTTTAGAAAAAGTATTGCATTGACAAAATTTAAAATGTATTAAAATTTTGATTAAAAATAGTTTTAAAATCGTAAAAGTTTAAATGATCATGGAAACCCATATCCTTTTATTTGATAACTTGTAAATACTGTGACAGCTCTACTAACGGACAGCTCCCATAGTCGGGCAATTGTGTCAATCCCACGCATTGCAAAGTATTATAAGAACAAACTAATCTCTGCTAGACGTAAACCATTATTAAACTATTATCTATCTAATTCTAGAGAATTGTCACTGACGAATATTACTAAGGGATATTTTCCGGCAAACACAACTTATGTTTGTCAACCTATATGCGAAGGTGTAATACAAAGTTTAAAAGTTAATTATAGAAATTGATTTTTAACCACGTAGTCTCTAAAATGAATTCAGCCACATCAGCATCCGATCTTTCAACAATATAAATATGCTGGTCGCTATATAATAATCAACAACTGTAACGAAGCTAGTTTTGTATTATACATTACGTTGCGTGCATTTAAAACGACGATATTGAAATTAATATAGAAAATTTTAATAAATCTGAAGTGATATCAAGTAGTTTAGGAGAGAATTTGTCGAGACTCCGATACAATTAAGTTGTACGAAGAAACTTTGAAAGAGATTTTTCCTTTGGATATTATTTCTCAAAATTATTTTCTGGCATATGAAAAATTAAAGGGAACTGTAAGCAGACTACAATCCATTGATTCTTTTTTAATTACATATAGTGTTTTCCGTGAGCAGGAATTAATTTTTTTTATGTGTATACATACTAATATGTACATACACACATACATATTTATGAATGTAATAAATAACTAGAAAATTTAAATATGTTAAAATGTCAAATAGTCGAGATAGGATAATTTATTAGCACGGATATAAGTATTTCTTATTCCCTCTTGACACACTAAAATCAACTATTTCACAGACGAACGTATATCTGCAGCTGACAAAATTGCTCCCACTCTCGATGTCCGCCTGCGGGAGATGTCAATGTACGTATGTCTAAGCTTAAGTGAATATTTTGGTTGCCTTTTCAGCACCAATTAAAACAACTTTTTTTTATAAATTTGTGAAATGAACAATTAAAATTTAAAACATTTTAAGTGAAACCAAAAAAATTTATATAAAATTTCTTTAAACAAAACTTTGATCTTTTTTTGGTTTTACTTTGATCCATACATAATAGCTTTTTTGATCTCTTGGTATTTTTCTTCTAATTTTTTATATTCCAATATTATTTAAATAAAATTCTCTTTAGGCGTTTCTTTTATAAAAATGATGATTTTTCTGGTAACGCTGGCAATGTTACTGGTTTTCTTCTTTTTGCTGGCTGACGTGGTTGTTCTTAAAAAACCTAAAAATTCGCCATATTAAAGGGAAGAGTTTCTGTAAAATTTACGGAAAATAATGGGAGAGCAAACTTAAAGGCGAGAAAGGTTAAACCAAGCCCGTAAAACAAGGATTAATAAAAAAAAAGTAATTATAAAAAAAATTTTATGTGAAAAATAATTGAAATTTATGTACATACATATGTATGTACAAACAAGATTTATTTTTTTGTGTTCCATGAATTAATAAAGGTCTGTACTTTCAGGATTTAAAAATTTATTTAAAAACTTTGATTGGCTTTAATCTGTGTCATTACTGTGTCATACTCAGTTATGCACGTGATGCACTGCTCTCTCTACCATTTGCACTAACACCAGCCATCAGCGATGTCAACTTTAAAATTTTTTAAAAGCACTAATTACAAGAAAAAAAACGCAGAGCTATATTCTCGAATTAGCGTTGAAAAATTTTGTTATTGAATTGATAAAATATTCAGTTTAAAGTAAATTAACCAAAAACATAACTAATTACCGGTTACAAATATTTGTAAAATTCTATTATTATACTTTATTGAAGAAGTTTTTATATTTTATTTAGTAAAAAGTTGCCAAAATACCGAGAAGAACCAAGATAAAAAAATTTAAAAGTATTAAAATATAAATTTTTGGTACGAATTTCCGTAATTTCTTGTAAATTTCCGGCATTTCTTGTCAAGTTCGTTCTGAACGAAACTAAACTTGACAATCGTTGCCGGAAATTCGTTCCAAAAATAACCATCAAAACATCCTCTCGGAATATCAAATCAAGAATTATTGAAATGTAATCCAGAACAAGTAAAAAGAAATAATGTAAAGAAAAGTTTATTAGATGTTTGTCACTCACATGCGACATCTCTATATCTAAGTCGACTATTAATAAATTTACTTCGATTTGCGTAATAAATGTATATATGTACGTATATCAATTAATTTAAAATTAATATGCTTCTAAAAGCCGTATTTATTTTTAAATTCTTTTGGTGTCACTGAATTTAAAAAAATGAAAAAAAAGCAGCACCTAGTTTTAATTTATGTTTACATATTCTAAAAGCCAAATAAATGTGTTGAAAACACGACTTTGTCAGCACTGCTACCCATTTACTTAACATAATAAAGAGCTTATTAGCAAAGAGAGAGCCAGAGTTTTATTTTTATATAAAAAAAATAAAGAAAAAGACAACCACTTGCCGAAGGTGATTTCTACAGAGATGGATGCTTTAAAGCTGTGTTAAAACTAACAATGGGCACAGTCAGTGGATGCATTCATTGGCATATATAATTTATATATGTATAATATATAATTAAAAGCAAGGCTAATAACTGCATTCATTGTCACAAATTATTCTAAACTAAAGAACGATATAAGCACTACTGTATCGTACTCCAAGTGTAATGAAAACGTGTGCATCTGTAAAAACACTCGGAATGGAATTATTTGAAAGGTAGCCGTTCTGCATTCCGTATAGTTTCCTTTTTTTTAAATCATCGCTCATTTGCGCAAACATCATAACTTGAAAAATCCATTTTTAAAGTTATTGCTTTATATATTGTATAAATTAAGTTCTTAAATCTTTTCAACTTTCCACTTTAGAAGAGACTATGCTGTTATTTTGATTAGGTATCCAGAGCAAACAGAAAACTTCAACCGTGTTTATCTCGAAATATTACTTTTTGTGTTACGGCGTTGTTTGAATAATTTAGCGACATGTTGTCGCTTACGTTAATAAGTAGGAGTTTTCAAACAAGTCTCTTCAGACGTCAGATGTACAGGCAGACGAATAATATCTCACATATAATAGTTTTTTTTTATTAAATATTAAAATACAATTGCAAAATACATATATTCTAACTTCATTGTTGAGAAGTAGATTTGGGTTCATAGCAATATTCGAACCTGCAACCACCAAGAAGGTGGAATATTATACTATTAATTAATATTAACTGCTATTTATAGAGTTAATTTCACCCTTTGCAAAATTCCAGCAGTGAAGGGATATTAAAGCTGAGAGCTTTTGACAAAGTTTTGTAATTTTTTTTGGACAATACGTCAGTTTAACCAATGGATACTGAATGAATATTTCAAAATTTTAACACCGTTGAGCTCATGGCATACACTGACGATTAAAGTTGATTTCTAATTTTGCAAACATCATTTTCAAAGATACATACATTTCTAAATCTGAAGAAGAAAGCGTTTCTTTAAAAAATAATTGCACTAAAGTTCCATCTCTGATATGAGGATAAAATATCCCAATAATTGCCAACCAAGAGAAAACTGTTTAACTGTCTGAGCACACAAATTCAAATATGTATTTTTTACCTTCGCACTAAAATAAAAACAGTTGTTCGCGGTCTGCAAATACGAGCGGACACATCAAAATGGGAAGATTTTAGCAATGCAGTGTTTTTTAGCTTTTCCGTTTTTATTCTTGCTGCTTTTTCTGTGTTGTCTAATGAAAATGTTTTTTTTATAAAAAAAAATATTCAAAAAATTTTATTAATAAAACAACAGGAGCAGCTAAAAACTCGTTAATAATGTATAAAATAACTTTTGCCTGCGGCTTAAGAAATATACTTAAAACTTAACAGACGTTAAAAGTGAGGAAATGCAAAAAAATACTAGTAGGAAGTGCAAATTAAAAATAAAAGAAGTGGAACAAAAATGGCAGCAATAAAGAAATATTGATTTTTTGTGTAAAAGAATGCGGTGGCACAAATGGAAGCGATGTAAAAAAATGTGGCAAAATAGGTACCTCCTTCTTATGTGAAAAACTATGAAAATAACCAGAAAAATTTTGGAGTGAAAAGAATTAAAAATAAGGTAATACAAATGCTTAACTACCTATTGGGTTAAAGCAAAACTGAGAAAAGTTAAGCAATACTTTAAGAAAGTTTCATTGAAAATCATGATTATGTAGTCTTTTTTTCTATTAACGAAAAGTTGTTAAAAAGTAAAAAATTGTGCCAGAAAATTTTAACCAAAACAAAAATCTTTAAAATTAATGATATTGACAATATTACGTTACGTCATTTTTGTACTCAAGGCATCAACACAGAATTTCCCATCGAAAATTCTCGCCACCAAAAACAAAGTTGATAAATACTTGTTTAGATATTTTCAACATTTTCTTGTACATATTTGTTATTGTTGCTGTTCTGGTACAGGAGCAGCAGCTAGAAATTGCATAGACGGAAAATAACAAAAATTATAAAAACAACACGTACACGAGACAAAACAACAACTATAGCGAAGAAAAATCCTATACGGAAACTGTAAACAATGTCTGTCAAAAGAAGCCACCAGTAACAACAACAACTATATCGTGCGTATATATTAAAAAAAGCACTTGAAAATCTCTTGATTTATCAATATCACCAATGTTGCCAGTTGTGCAGAAATGGGCGATTTAAACATTTTTTTTTTCAATACTGTTTCTGTACCCAAAATTTTTTTTTGGGAATTTAATACTTTCCCGTGTGCCGAATTTGTAGCCACGTCTTTAATAGGTGGTTTTCTTATTTCATTAAACACTTCCAGAAATTGTAGAAATTTTATGATGCAACACTGTGATGCTTTCAGAAAAAACAGTTAAAACTGCGACTCTATCTTTCAGAATGGCAATATATCTTTTATGGTAATAGGTCGTTAGGCCCAGTACCCGCACAGTGGCAGTACATATGTGCGTTAGAGAAGCTCGTCGAAAGGCTCTGCATTGAATTCTTAAGAAAAAAGCTTTTTTCGATGCAGGATAATAAGAATTTGGAATTTTCGAGGTGCGACAGAAGAGTTTTAATAAAGTAGCATGCCCTCTTTGTTAGCAAAGATTTGAATGAATATTTTCTATATTTTGGTTAAATAATTTTAATAATTATTTTTACTTAAGATTCAAATGCAAACCAATTGTTATTGTTATCCATTGCATGCGTCTTTTGTGTTGATTAAAGAAATATCTTTTATCCATTTAACAGTTAAATGTTTGTTATTATTGAAGATGGCAACACCTTTTTCCACCACTTTGTATTACTCACTCATAATGTTGCTTTTTAGTTCATCATAATAAGTCGCAGCCAAAAACCAACAACAAATTAAGCCCAAGCAAACTTATTCAAATCTCTTTTGTGTGAGACACAGTCTGTGTCACACAGATGCAAAAGCATACTAACACCAACACATTTATTCACACAGATACTCATCATTCTCTCTCGTTAAACTCACACGATAGAGTATTTTCATTGGGCATGGACAACTTAGTACTATCGGACTATTTTGGTATCTACTTTTTGAAAAACCACATAAAGAATGATTTCTTAACACGTTGAGTGCCACGTCAGTCACCGGTGACTGACAGTATAAAATTCGATAATAAAGTTAAAAATTGAACATTTTTTCAGAAAATGTTAATGGGTTTTGTTGAAACAAGGTAAGCATAAAAATGTTTGTCCCTCGTAAGTGTCACAAAATGTTACAAATTGTTTGGTCAAATTTTGTCAAATTTTCTTCATAGCACGATTTGCATTATTTTCGCACTGCTGAAACTCGCGCGGCCTGACCGCGTGGCACTCAACATGTTAAGCAAGTTTGAAATTGGGTACAAAATTATGTTTTGGGTACCACCATCATTGGCCTCCGTGTTTAATGTGAGTGACACGGTTTATTAATATTTTTGTGAATGTTCCTTCTGTCCGTATCATGTAGACTACACGTAAGGTAATTTTCTAGTTATTTAAATAAAAATCAATGTTTTTGTCTTTTTCGGCTATGCCCCATTTCTGCGATTGTGATGACACTTTGATGAGTTGTTCTGCGTACGTTAGCTAAGTCATCTAACAATTCAATGGCAGAGATTATTTTAATATTTTACTCTTCTGGAAAATCTCGCCACAAAGATATTTTGGGATTAGAGTTACCATATGACATTTCCAGAGAATACGACACGAATTTTCAGATTCGTAATAAAATCCTATATAAAACAAAGGTCATGTAACAAATTTCCATAAATCAATAATTTCTTTCGTTTTGTGCAGTTTTGTTGTTGTGAACTTATCAGTAGTACCACTGTACCTCGTATTATAATATCTTGTCTCTGAGTACCCTGCGCTATTTGAAGTCATTATTTACGTTATATTTAAAATAACTAAAAACATTTTCAGAAACATATAAAAAGTTATTTAACAAAAGATACATATGTATATAGTTAGCCTTGATTTTCGAATTACATACTCGTATATTAACGCAAACAAGTGCGTCCACGTAATGTCCTACCCGTCATTCTTTTAAATCTAAATAATTATAATTAAAAAATTTATATTTTATTATTTCCCTTGATAGCAATTATCATATTGTATTTATCTAAACAATATGATAATATTAAATAAGGATACTTTAGATGTTAGATAAAATTGAATGAAATTTTAAATAAAAATGGGTTAGAATGTCCCACACGTCCCAATAAAATCGCCTTATAGTTGTTTTTGGAAAAATCTCTAAAAAAGTGCTGCTTACGTTGTTTCCTCTATAGTTTAATTGCAAATTTTAGTTTTGTTAAAAAAAATATTCAAAATTATTTTCTTTAACATTTAACGTAAATACAACTTTTTTGAAATACTTTCTTAACAATGTGTTTTCGAATCTAAATCACAGACGTACTGTTTTGTTTAGTCAAATGTCAAAAGAAGCCACCAGTTTTCCATGCCTGGCAATCGAAAAGCAAATCAAACCAACTAGGGAGACACATTCAAATTATAAAATAATAAAAACAAACGTATGTATATGAAAATACACTGCGCTAATGAGAAGAGAACAAAATATGGTTATGTGGTTATGTAGGTGCAGTTAAAAGAGCAAGAGCAAAAGTAAATTGTGCAGTAGGAAATTTGGTATTTAATACTACTGCAACCAGCAATATACTTTCAAATTAAACAGGCACACAGTCAGTTGCCGTAAGATCATCTTGCGTGCCGGTTGTCTTTTTAAGCGGTGGTAAGAAAAAAGAACACAAACTGAAGAAAAAAACCTAAAATAAAACAAACTCGTTGAAATTGTCTACAAGTTTTAAGAGCATACCGAAACGTTTTTATTGTAATAAAATAATTTTTTTAACTTAAAACAGATTAGGCAGAGCAAAAGCCATGATTTCTTCATGACATCAAATTGTTTCTTCCAAGAAAAAATTTTAATCTCTCAGCGCGTTCCTCTACAAATAAATGAAACAATAAAAACATCAACCACAACAGCAAATTAATTATTAAAAAGTTATATAACAACAATAATCTACATTCCTAACAATAACAAAAAAACATAATCGATTTGTAATTATTAATAATTTTTATAATACAAATAGAAAAATATAAAAAAAATAAGTTATAGTTTTTATTTTCATGATTTATGTCTTTAAACCAAAAGCAGAAACAAGTGAACTGTTTGTTTCATAAATAAAATTTATTAAAAACAAGTATAATTTGTTTAATAAAAAATACAATATTTTATTTATTTTTCTATTTTAAAGTGTCTTTTCGCTGCTGGGCTGTTTGAAATCAATGAAAAGAAAATAACCAGTTTCATGGCAGTCGTTAACTAAAAGCGAATAAAACTAAAAAAAGAAATGAAAAAATATGTAAAAATCAAGTCCATTTATTAAAAAAAATAACAATCTTGGCAAGAAAATTTATTAAAAATTATTACACAAAATCCCTCCTTGCAACAGCTACATGTAACAAAAAAAAAGAGAAGGAAAAAATTAAAGAAAATTTAACATAGTGACATTTAATAAAAATTAATTTAATAAAAATAATAATCAACATTTTCATATTTAACTCGATTAAGGATTAATAAAAATATCAAAATTCAACAACTAAATCGATGTGAGAGAGAAAGTAAGTAAAAAATGTTAAAATTTCATATTTTTTAAACGGCCACTTAGAAATTAAGTTTTGCCAGCAAAATTAAATTTTTATTGCATCGCAATCACTGTGAAAGAAGATTAAAGGAGTTTTTTTGTTTGTAATTTTGAGGCTTTGAATCTGAGATTAAAGTTCGTAAAATAACAAGGAAAAGTTTTTGGGAATTTAAAAAAATCTTTGGATTTTTATATTAAACAACTATTTTGTAACCTTCAACAACCTTAGATACCTTAGATACCAAAATAATACAAGCTTGCACTTCAGATGGGTTCTGGTTTGTACATGTCCAAAATAAAGGAAGTTGTACGACAGCTAGTGCAACTTGATAGTTGTTCCTTCTATTTGGCTAAGTAAAAAATACGAAAATCAGCATCAAAATTACCTCATAGTTTGTCGTAAAATCTGTGCAGTAGTTTTAGAAATATCCAGCAGTTGGCGCAAAAAAGATTTGTGTGCGAAATTTAAAAATTTTCGATTGTTTTAAAATATTATAAAAAATTCTTTAGAAATATTTCTTTCTAAGTTTTAAACAAAACGAGCCACATTCTATTAAAATTGATGCACAACTTTTGGTTTAATTCGCAATTAATTTAAGGTATCGCATTTTGAATAAGATTGCCATATGTTTACCGTAGCACGATACTTGCAAATATTGTTAGAGAATATTTTTCTGTTGTGTGCATATGGCGACTTTTGTTGAAGAGAGATGCCTTGACTTAATTTCAATGACATGTGGATCGTTTTATTTGTAACATATTCTGCTATATGCAAGTTTCATGATTCCTTGATACAAAACAATATTGAAGGCTTAAAGATAATATTGTTGTCGAATTTCGGATTTTCTGTTTAACTGAATAGGCCAAATCGTTCTTCATTCATGTTAATATTTGTCGTGAAACTGCTTGCTTTTTTACATAACAGAGCATCTCGATACCTAGAACTAGTTTGCACACACTGAGGTTCGAACTCAGCACCCGAAATAACACAACTTTCCGTTGCTCTAGTCCAAAACTTGACTAGAATTTCTAAACTTGTGCAATTATATGTCAAAGTGCAGGAAGTTATTACAAAATTTTAATAACCCATTTGAAAGTTTTGATACCAAACTAAAAAAAAAAAAAAACTTTTTCAAAATATCTGACTACGTCATCGTGAGCACAAAAAACGTATTTTAAGAAATTTAGCTTCACCTTAGACTAAAAAAGTTCTTGAATTTTCAACCAAAATCTTGGAGTTATCATTCGTCAGATATTATTTTGAAATGGAATTCGTGTTTAATTAAATGTGTAAAATGTTTGAATATTCGATTTTAAAGCTCTATAAGTTTAATATCTTTACGTTTAGAATCAATTTTAAATTCTAAGATACGTCATGTGGTTAGTTATCAAGAATTTGACAACGTAGTGTATTAATATTAATCATACGTAACGTATGCTATAGAATGACCAGATAAGAACGATAGGAAAAGTAATATATATATATAAAACAACAACGGTGTGAGATATCAAATTAAGGCTGGCTACATTTATGCCGTTATGTATGATATAGCACATACATCTAATGTCCGCCTGGGCTTTGCTGTTAGTGTTTTAAGTTGATTATTCGGCCAAATCCATATCTCCAGCCATATCTCATGGCGTTGTCTATGGTCCTCCGGCTTTAATTCTTGCATCAGTTGAAAGTTGGCCCACAATCAATCGCAAAGTAAGCCATATTGACTCTCTGGCCATGTCTAATTCAGCTGATCGCCGAATTCACATTTCAGGGCCTTTTTTAATCGATATTGGCCGCTATGTTTTCTTCACTTCGCATTCAAGCATCAACTTTTCCACGCTTCGACCACAACAATTGAGCCAGAGTTTTGGTTTTTTTTTTATTTCGGTGAAACGATGCGTAATGATAACTTTTATTGAATAATCTAGGGACTAATTAATTTGGTAACTAATTACGAGATTTGCTTGCGTTTTAATTACAGTAATCCCTCGATTTACGTTCCTTAGATTTGCATCGTTAAGATTTTTGTTCCTTGTCACTTCGAATTTACGTCCCTCAGTTGCTTTAATTTCATTTTTGTGTGTGTAAATTTCTTTGAAAGACAAGCTTTATTTTAAAAGAAAATTCATTTATTCTTTAAGCCAGTTGCATTTTAAACGGCTCTCATAAATTTTAGAAAAGGAAGTAAAAATGATGATATCGAAAGCTAACTTCTAAAAACTATTCAATAAGTTCTGATGACTATTAGTATAAGAATAAAAGTTCCTTAACTAAGCAGATACGGTTTAGTGCTAAATATTCGAGTAAAGTACCTTATAATAGGCTAAGTTCTTTAGTTTAAATTTAAACTTCTCTAGGTACGACTAATATTAACTTCGATTATATCGTCAGTTTGCGGAATCAATCACAACGTAAATTTTAGGATTGCTGTAACTTTTCACTTACTTCAATCAGGAAAAAGTACTTCTTTCTTATGTCATGGTGAAATTTTTCTTTTGCAAGTAGTACTAAAAAAGAGTAACGGTACTTAAATTTTCCATTTCTGGTGGATGTGTCAACATATTCATAGAAATTCTTCTAGCCACAGCCCGAACAAAAGTGTGAAATTTGCCGACCTTTAAAAGTATGAAGTGAGAATCAGCTCAAATTCTTTAAAAAGACAAGTTTAGTACAAAATTTCAAATCATATTGAAGAGGGGTGCTCTGAAAAAACTGCCAAATATAATAATTTGTTCATCGCAACTAAAGTAATATTTAAGATGTTTTCAAATAACCATTATATGTTTGTCACAATAATATATTATTGTAGAGACCATTACATGTTTGTCGTGATCATGCCAGTACCATGTTTGTCCTTTCCTTTTTGTGTATATACGAGTATTATGCAAATAGAAGACTTCTGAAGCTGATACTTAAACCCAATTGTAAAGTTATTAAACCTTGTGTTAATACAGAATTTCTCAACAAAAATTACTGGTCTACCATTAATTTTGTAACACAGTTCCGTACAACTGGTTGAGAAGGCCACATATTGAAACAAATAGCAATGACCCCAGCGTCAGACTAAAGCAGCAGGTACTAGCTAAAGGTTTTCTTTTTGATTTTCATATTTTTCACTTCTTTTAATTAATTATTCATTTATCTAATGAAACGTTAAAAATTCAAATATTTTTATATTTATGCTCTAAATTCTTTTAATAACTTAAGAAACATTTTTCAAATATTTTCGCCTCGAATATATGAAAAGCAAAACGCACGCAAAATGCCACTTGTGAATAATTTTCAAACATCAAACAAAGGCAAAAATTTAGCAAAAACTCATATTGAATATTGCATTTTTGTTTTTTTATTATTAAAAAAAAAAAACATACGTAATTCTGCTTATGACGCTTTTTATTTTCAAAGCAATACGATTTTTATTTTAACATGAATTTTTAATTAAATAATAACGAAAAATTGTGTTGAAAGTTTAAGTCTAGAAAGACGATACTTTTTTCAAGTTTTTGAAGAAATTACCAATTTTCCGCGCCTGACCTTAGAACAGTTTACCAGTCGGTCGTTTCATTTCATACAGAGAAGAGAGAAAAAGAGAGAGAGAGAAATGTATAAAAAGTCACTTACGGTATTGCCTTTAATAAAAATTCAAGCTTTTTAACCTGACGTTGGCTGCTGTAGCTCTTACTTATTTTTTATCCCTTCATGTACATGATCCATTTAGAATTTTGATTTTATTTTAATTAATTAAAAAAATTAAATTGGATGTCGGGATCTTTGTTTTGAACCGATTTTTAAAGGTAATGTCGTTTTGCTTGATGTTGTCGTCTTACAAAAAAGATTTTTATGTGAAATATGGACTGGATGTGGTCTATTCGGTAACGTATCAACCATTAACGTACACTGAGGCACAAATGCACACCATATGTTGCTCTCAGTGCACGAACGATATTTTTCACGGAACGCTGATTTCCGTAACAGCAGAATAATTTGGTGACGTTGAGACTTTTCACGATAAATTGTAAAACATTATATTCATTATTACATTTTATTATAAAACGAGTTTACTACAACGAAAATATAAATATATTATTTCATTTAAAGTCCCTTGTAATTTCGTTCCAAAAATCTACATCAAACCACACTGTCGGAATATTAAATCAAGAATCACTAGTAAACAATGATTTTCAAATGATGGTCGAGCAATACAGATTGACCTCTATTCCTATAACACGCGCTTTTGTTTGGCACGCTATCTGAAGCAGAATTTTGTTTGAACGTTTTACGTAGACCAGGCACCAACACAGCTCAAGTTTTGGCAAAATAATTAATAAATGATACTGCAAATTTTCTAAATTTTCGTTTCGAGAAAAAGATGTATTTTAATCGTTTGGGAGGGAAGTACCTAAATTGAGCCCTTGATTTCTTAGTTGCTGTAGACAGTTACGTCATCAGTCGTTACAAGACCCTAAACTAGAAGAATCGGAATTATACGAAATCATTAGCTGAAGATGTTAATCAACATAATTGTGAAAGTAAAGTGGATTCTCAAAAAATTTAAATTAACGAAATCGGTCTAAACTTCTAGAAGTTACGAACGCTTAAAACCCATCTTGTATTCCCAAAGCAACCTACATATATTCCCACATATGAGCACTAGTTCAGAATATACAATTTCTTGCCGGTATTTTCGCGATCTACCCGCGAATGAGCAGTATAGTTTTCAAACTAAAATAAAACAGACAAACAAGATTATGTATTTGGAATATAGCCAGAAACCAGGATTTCTCTGCGATCTCTAAATTTCCAAATATTGAACAAAAAATGTCTTTAATTTTTCTTTAGTTTTTATTTCTTTCTCTCATACTTTTATTAAGCGTACCATTCTTCCGTTTCACTATTTTTCTCTGCCAACAACAATATCAAAAACAAAATAACAAAACGAAATAGAGAAAAAAATTTAAATCATCTTCGGTCATGTTGGTTGAAGCCATGTTTGAAGCGAAGCAAACGAACGTTCATTGAACTTATTTTTTGTGCGTAAAAGTGCTAAAATATGAACAAAAAGATAAACACACACAAAAACGTACACCTTTTTTTACACACACACACACACACACACACGCGTACGCACACGCACACACATGCAATGCAAATTGCATAAAAATATGTATAAGAAATTGAAAGGGTTATATAAAACAAACTAGAGCTTGTGAATTGTTGATATAAAAAAAAAACTTCACTAGCAAAACGTCAAATACTTCATCCAAGTCATGTTCAGTATTTCTTTTCTTTTTCAACAACAACTAAAATACTTTATTGTACACATACACACACATACACGCACACGTACATTCGAACATATTTACATATGTAATGTAGTCTCTTTTAAACAACAACTTCGGCATAAATTGTGTTTATTTGCAGCCAAAGATGTCAGTTAGTCTTGCATATGTTTCGAAGTTGGTGTTGTTGTCGCTTTACCCATCTTAAACTTGGCAACACATGTTGGGGCAGGCATTAAAATTTTTTTAAATAAGCAAATATGCAACAACAACAACTGCACTTGAGACCAATAATAGTAAAATGATTTAGAGAAATTGGTAGGGGATGTCAGCAGTCGCAGTTGATGAGCAAAATGAGAATTATTTCCAAGAGACCCGACGCGACGACTAGTTTGACGGCGTTAAAATACTGGCTTATCTATCGAATGACTTAGACTTAATCTTTTGTTGAAGTTGTTTTTGTTTCATTCATCAGACTTTCGGTAAGTTACGGCTCCGTTTCTAGCAGGGGAAAGAAAAATAGTGTTTTCCAACAAATTAGCAGTGTCAGGATAATACCTTGAATAGGGAAAAATGGGAAATTGTCATCATGGAAAATCATTTTATCATGACTTTCTTTGTATCGCTGTCATTTGCCTTTCCATGATCAGCTTTAATGATCTGAATTTTTAAAATCACAGCTCGAATTGGGTACATACGCGGGTTATAATATACGTGAACGTACTGCACGTCATAAAATTCGTAACACTGTGGTTCGAAAGAATGCTATTGTAACGCTGCCTGAGAGTTACTAATCGAAAGAGACGGCGAGTCCGAAACTCTCAGAAAACCAGCCAGCGAGAGAAGCAGACCTGAAGCTCAAGTACACATCTCACTGTAGTTAAGAGTAGGTGTCAACATAGGTCAGAAAATTCTAATTCTCTTTCTTTTTCTGATTAACAACGACCCTGGATCCCGTTGAGACTACCCCAGCAACCAGCAAGTTTGTGTCATTAAAGTGATTGATGATCAGAAATTAATTTGTGTCGTATATAATTTTAGTTTACGTGGCCTTTTGATAGACTGTGAGCACCCTAAATGTTGTACTTGTAAAGTTGCGTTGCGTATTTGTGTTAACAATTCTTCTGAGCTTAACAAAATGCAGTAATAGCTTGCAAAAAATAAATAAAATAAGTTAAAACAACTGCAATGCAGTGTATTGTTGTTGTGCTCTCACTATTTAAAAAGTATTGTGTTTTTTCTTGTTGTACTTGTAATACTTTCCGCCGGTTAATGTTCTACAAACTTGTATTTGACTCGCATTTATGTAAATAAACAGGAGTACTTGAGTGCAATAGAGATGTGTAAATATACCCAAGCGTTACACGCATTTTTTAAAGATACTTAAAAGAGTGAACTCGCAAGTATATCGAGTTCGAGAATAGTCTCAACTAAATTCATATCTGAGTAATAATGCATTAGTTTGTACCGGTGACGAAAACTTCAGCACTGCGATACTTTTCTCAATATCAAAATACGTGAGAAAGTATTATTAAAGCAAAGCAGTAATTTCAAAAGTTTGATATTCAATTTATTAGTTTTTATGTGACTCACTAAGAGATGAATTTACGTTTTAAAGGACAACTTCAGTTTTAGTGGTTAAATTAATTGACTAGTGAGATATCAGCGACTTTTGCTTGGCTTTCTGTCTGGTCATTTTCAACTAAACTCTCCTTGGTGGAGGGGAAATCAGATTAGTTCTCCTTTGTAACGCTTATGGCTTGAGGAGGATATAATGCACGAACATACACATTATTAGTGCATGTAATAATAACGATCCAAAAGCGAAAAAACGCGCACCCTAACGCACTTTAACTAAACACCAAAAGATGTTTACATATTTTATGGTTAGATTTATTAGTCACGTAGCAATTGTTTTATGAATGCTAATCATATAATAATTAAATGTAAACAATAAATTATAGCAACTAAAGTAATGTTTAAAATGATTAGAAATAACCATTATATGCTTGCCATAACAATATAATGATGTAGAGAACACAATATGGTGACCGGCACGACGGCCGCTTATGAATATTTTATGTTTCAAATCGTTTATTAAATCAATCTCTGTACAACTGAGGTTGAAGAGAACCGCCTGCAATTATCCGACCACAAGAGCTCTGAAGTATAACATACGTCTTCTACATGGAAGTAAAAAATATGGTTGTGGCATATTTTGGCCAATTGACCAGAGCTCTTGAGGATTAGTTTTAGAAATTATACAAAGCATAAAATATTAATAAGCGGCTGTAGTACCAGTCGGTGGGTCAGTTAGAACCATCTTTATCATTTATTAAGATGGCGTAAACGCAGTTAACTTCGTTACTAAATACGAAAAAATAAATTTTCCCTTAATATAATAATTATAATTTGGGAGCAAGCGGCTGTCATTTTTGCAATTCTTCCTAAACTCTACTACGTTACGGCAAAATTAACATGACACGCATTCAACCATGTGCTGCAAATCAGGCGGTTGTCAAATCGCATGTGATTTCAAAAACGAAAATTTCATTTAAGCAATTTACGCGTTATGTTTACCTTTCGAAAAAAGACATGATCTACCTGGCAGGTGTCAAGTTAAACTCATAAAATTTTTAAACTTTTATATGGCGAATTAAAAGGAAGCCACCATTAAATTTATTTGTGCAGTTTTTTATTGCTGTGGGATATTTGTTTAGAATGAATCTATAAGACATTACACACAAAAAAATTTATTCCAATTGTGAACGCCAGCTTACGTAATTTACGACTTCAAATCGTTATCGCAATTTGCATGTGAAATGCGTGCGCATACGTTTTAGTAAAATAAATTTTATTCGTTTCGATTTTACTCTAATTACCTCAAATCATTTTAAGAATAAATTCTTTCTGATGTCTGCAAGCCAACGTAGTTTTTCTTTAGTTTTATTATAATGAAGTGGTATTCCCAAGTGACACGCGAAATACCTGTGACAAGAAGAAAATTCAAGTCAAGAGAAAGAAAAAAGAATACCAAAAGAAAAAAGGATAAAAATTGAAGTGGATAGAAAGAAATATAAAACAACATAACAAATGGTGTAAAGCATTTAAGTAACCCCAGATAATAAAATTTAATTTTATAAATAACGATTTTTACCACTCATTTCTTCTTTATTCGAACTTTTAAAATCTTAATAAAACTTTATGATTTTAGTTTTTTATTCTGTTGTTATTCACTGCCATGATTGATTATTCACATATTAGACCACAAAAATCTTTGAAAAGTTCAACGAGTAAAAATTGCATATTCTTATCAAATCAATAAAGCTGTAGATAAAAATTAATCAACAATTTTACAAAAAACTGCAAAACGATAATTTAAAAAGAAATAAAGACTTTGAACCACAAACAGTTTTCAACAAAAGGAAAGTCACACGCCCAAAAGAAGTTGCATTAAAAAGAAGTTATACGAATAACAACTGAAGCGAAAATTAACGATAAAATTTTGATAACATGTTCAAAAGTCTTAACGCATTCATTTTTCGCAAGGAAATTTTAAAAAATCCTGTTTTTAAAAAGTCTTCATGACTTCACGAAAGTTTGTAATATACCGGACCACTTTTTAGTGTATTTTATTTATTCCTTGGATTGGACCAGCTGCTTCAAACTTCATTTAAAAAAATTATAATCAATGTTGGACCCATTGAACAATACGGATATAAAATATATCTGGAAACATTCACGCAACATTTATTCCAAAGTGTGAATTAATATGAAGGGCCGTTATACATGTGAAATATTAAGCCGTTATATAAGTGAAATTTGTTATAAATTTTTCAACAAAGTACAAATGGAAAGAAAAAGATTGGAAATGGAAGGAAAAAGAGTCTTAATTTAATATTCTGACAGGGAGATGTAATGTAGATATTTGGAAGGAATTTCCGTCATCTTTTGTGAAGTCATTTTTAGTTTTGATCGAACTGCTCAACATTTTTGACGCATTCAACAACAAGTTATTTATAATTTTACTTTAAAAACTTCCGTTTAAAAAGATTTTTTGGATATTGATTTACATATTTAAAAAAAAACCAGATACAAATGTTCTAGCAACATGTTGCTAAATATATATATATATATATATATATATATATATATATATTTTTCTAATATTTTTTAACCGGATAAAAAAAGCCTCATACTTTCCATATTTTAGAAAATATGTTTTAATATGTTCTGAAAATAGCCAAGTTCGGTTCTAGAGGTAGGGAAAAGGGCTATTTCCCCATATAATGCTAAACAAATTAACTGTTTCCAAACAAAAAATTTCACAAAAACTAAAGCTGCACAACCATGACCAAAAATTTTTTAAATTAAAAAATTGTGTTCAGCAACATGTTGCAGAAACAAACAGCTTGATGAAGGGTGAAAAGTAGTGGCAAAATTTGTTGTGTAGAGTGCATATGTATCAAATACGTGTTGTACAGAACTGCAGATTTACAGATATTTCCAAAAAATTGCAGTTTACTTAAATTTTTAATACAAAAAAACTTTTATTATTAAAAACTCATGTTGCTGCAAAATGTTGACGGGAAATTACTTGTTTTCATAGCTTGTCAATTTATTGCCGAAATATTTAATTGTTAGGTTGCTTGAAATTACTATTGGCTTTGTTAAATACTTTTAACAGAATGTAGTTATTTAAGAAACAAAGATGTTAAAAACTATTTTTGAACAAATTTATATTCTTTGTCAACATGTTGAAGCTACAAAAAGCTGAATATAAGGGAAAAATTAAACATGTTGTAAAGAATTTCTTAACAAACTTTAGAGTTATTTCCAAAAAAAACTTGCAGTTTACTTTAATATTTAATGAAAGAAAAATTATTTAAAAACATGTTGTTAGAAAATAATGAGGGTAAATAATTTTGTTTTATGTTTTGTATCTATGTTACAGTAATATTTACATAGCTAGTTGATTTTATGTATAAAATTACTATGGTCAATAAACATATATCAGCAACATGTTGCCAAAATTTGTTATTCATTAGTAGGTTACTACCATAACAAAACCTTGAAAGAATATGGAAATAATAATGCACAAGCATAATATTTAAAGCAC
The DNA here is from genome assembly GCA_963932375.1 of Phania funesta. Classification (NCBI taxonomy): domain Eukaryota; kingdom Metazoa; phylum Arthropoda; class Insecta; order Diptera; family Tachinidae; genus Phania; species Phania funesta. The sequence goes on from OZ010656.1 coordinate 75,392,208, forward strand.
TCATTTTTGTACACCTCGAAATGTGCAGGTGGAAATTTTTATTGTTTCAAGCATTTTGCTTTCCTTTCTTATTTCTTTTTCTGAGTTGATATTTTTGAATGTTTTTACGTAGTTGTGTTTTGCTTTTTTCTATTTTATTTTGACGTACAAAGTACAAAGTAGATTAGAAATATACAAAAAAAACTAGGCGTTGCATACAGAACTTGTGAAATAATTTAATTTAAATCTTAATCAAAGTCTTCGTTCGATTTTGATAATTTAATTCTTTAGTTTATAATTTGTACAATGAAGAAAGAAATTATTAAAAATAAGTTTATTTGAACCCAAAAATGAAACAGAAAAAATATATTTCGACAATTTTTAATTGAGCAACATGTTGCTAAACATTAACAAATTTAGTAGATGTAATAATATTATCGTACAATTTGGTTACATCCCTTAACAGTTAATCTACTTGTTACAAAACAAATGGGTTTTGGCACATTATTATGACACATATTTGCAAATGAACCAGTCACGAATTCGTTTACCACCACTAGACGAGCAAAAGTCATATAAAGTTTAGTAACAAAAATCCATAAACAGGATTTATATGATGTCAGTCTGCCCATATTAATTTGTGTTCCAAAAGACAAAAAGAAAATATTAAGAGCTTAAAACCATATTTCCATTTTAATTTGCAATTTTTTGAGCAAAGAATTTTATTAGTGAAGAATTCGAAAATTTTCTGGCTGCAAAAAGCTGTCTAATTTTTTTTTTGTTTCTAGTTTTAGCCAAATCTTCTTGATAGACAATTAAGTACTTAGCCTTTTCATGATTTATGGTGGTAAATAACATATTTATTTTCTTATTATTGTTATTATTATAGACATAATGCATTTTTATATAGAAAAAATATGTTGGCGACTCTTATCGCAAACACCACAACCAAGTGCAAAGTCTTATTTTGTTCTTTTTTTTTGAGTCTAGCAAATCACAAATCACAAAAAAAAAACACTAGATATGAGTAGAAATTTTAAATGCTTTATTGCTTATTTGGCATAGAAAAAGAGCAGAACAAAAATGAACAAAATAAAATTAAGTAAATATATATTTTTATACTTTTGGTTTAACAGAGCAAAGTGAGCAAAAAAAGGTCGCCAATAAAGTATCAGACGTACTTCCGTTTGATAAAAGTTAAACAAAAGATATAAAAAGCAAAAAAAGAAAAGGTGTTTTTAATTTAAAATTAAAATAGCAACATAAAATAAAAATTTTCGACGAAAAATACCAACAAATTTTGCTTTATAAAATTATTATGTTATAAATTAAGTGAAAGTACTTATTAAGCAACATGTTGTCGTATCATAAGCAATAATAATATTTTCATAAATAATAAAGTTTCTTGTATTATCCTGTTTTAACGCAAATTAATTTCTTTAGAAACATGTTGCCGTACCTTCAGAAAACAGCAAAGTGATTTACTAGAGAATGTACTAGTTCTTAAAGTTAGGAAGGTTGAAAAAAGTTATACAAAGTTTAGTTTTAATATGTTACCCGACCACTTCTTACTATCAACCAGAAAAGTGCTATGTTGCTTTTTGGCAACATGTTGAGTATCTCAAAAACTGTATAAACATTTTCTCTGAACTGTTTTTAAAGCAATAATAAAGTGAAAATGTATGTTTGATTAAAGTTCTTTTTCACTGGCAACATGTTGCAAGCTATAGAAATATGACGCGCAACATAAGCTGAAATAACATTACAGCTAAAGATTGTTGAAGTACGTAAAGACTTATATTATTGCTATGTTTTTATAGTAGCTTCATGTTGCCTGCCACATAAATACGCAAGAAATATTTGATATTTTTTACGAAATATATTATCAGAAACTATTTTTTATTTCATTAATGTATATTTTTACTTATAATGGAAAGCAACATTTGGCTGGCAACATACACAGGAAAAAATGTGCTTTTCATAGAGGATTTCGCAACATTTTCTTTCATTAAAAACTAATTTTATAAATCAAAAATACATTTCAAATAAAACAAGGTTCGAACTTAAAAAATATACTTTTTAGCAAATGCTTATAAAGGTGTTAGGTATCCACAATAAGCCAGCAAAGTTTTTTAGCAACGTATTCTTCATGTATGTAGTTGGTAGGGACAGTTTCATTAAAAATTACTTTATTCCACAAATTAAAGTACGAAACATTTTTATTAAACAAAAAATACTTTGTTCACAATTTTCTCACCTACTTAGTTTACAACATGTGAAAATGTATTTCGAGCTTTCATATACAAAATAATGAGTACGAGTATATTTTAAGTTATGATGTCATCCATCATTCTCTCATATCACCTGGGTAAGTTCCTGAAGTTTGCAATTTAATATGAAAAGTCCAACAAAAGCGATTGTAAGTTTTAAATGGCGAAATTGGCAGTTGCTATTTTGTGCTGAACTTAAATTTAATTATTTTTTATTTTAGTTTCCGTCGGAAAAAAGTAGATAAGACAGAATTCTTGGAAATTTTTGCATGAACCACTGACCTAATTTTAATTAAAATGTGATAGACTGTGTTGGGTTTTTTTGAAAACATAATTCTGTTTTAATACGAATTCATTTTTACATGATTTCCCTGCTTGACAACAAGTGTATTAGAAGTGATAAGTTTATCTCCACAAAAACTTGTTTGAAGATTCAAACAAATGGCACATGGAAACAACATACATACATGGTTAAAGAAACATTCCTATCAAAAGCTCCTGATGTTTAGAAACAAGGAAGGGGCAGCAGTTAAAGTAGATAGATCCTTATTTTAGGCAAACATGCCCGACGCACACAAACGTAATCAAACTCTGATACACAGAGCCTGTAGCAATATTTAAAGCTTATTTCAATATTTAACAAGAGAAGGTGTATTTGCCGACGTTGAGTATCAAATCAAATGAAAGAAATGGAAATAATGTTGGACAAGAGCAAAAACAAATAATATGGGTGGAGAGGCCTCTCTTCAGCCCTTTCAAAAGTAGGTCGTTGTTATAAAGTCTTACGTGCGTATTGGTGTATAAATGTTGCTGTTGCCATTTTTTTTTGTTGTTTACTTGCCCTAATTTTTTATAAGCAGAATATGTATAAAAATATATCCTGTCTGCACATACACACATGCATGCATATGTATGCCCTCTTTAAGCCTAGTATTCTTTTCGACAGTTCATGCGAACTGCTGTCAAAATTCATATAACAAAAATTCACATGCGATTTTTACTGAATAATGTTGCAGAAGTGTTGCTCTTTTTATGAAAAACATATTGTTACGATGATAACAGCCAACGAGTATTCATGCCTGTAAGAATATTTGTGGCACTCACTGTACAGAAAGCTCCAGAAATAAAGATTGCGACTACATTTGGCATCCACTGTAACACCAACAAAACACAACACCTGTAAGCTCAGAGAAGTTTCCTGGAATGTAAATACACACAGAACATCAACAAGAACGATATAACATCTAAACGTAAAGGCGAATTCTGGGAACTGAGTAGTATAAATAAACAAACACAACACCATAAGAAAGAAAGCAGACAGTAGTTACAAAAACAACCATCATAAAGAAAAAACAGCAGCAGAGATGTTTATACGAGTTGCTAAAAAAGTATCTACTCGATTCTTGCGTATTCTACAAGTTTCTGGAAACTAGACGTCTACTATAAAAAGGATTGTATTTTTGTGTATTTTTCTAGAGTGCATTATTCATTAAGCGTTGAAAATTTGGTTTTTTTGTAAAAAAAATAATTTAAAAAACCGAAAAAATTTTCGATTTTATAACGAAAACAAATTTTTTATAGTGCCCAAAAGCTACATTACAACCGATGTTGATTTTACATTCGAATCAAAGTGCCATTTTTCGCTTCTGTCTAGAAGGTAAGAGAATTGTTTGAGCCTAAAACATCTTCCGCAGCAAATACAATATGCATATATTAGCACTTGTTCTGTAGCTTTTATACAAAATACACACAATTAAAAACAAAATACATATAAGGATAACACTTTTGTTTACAGATATTGCTTGTCAACAATTTCAAATGAAATAATAAATATTGTTTAACGTTTCTCACGAATTCGAACAAGCACTAGGCTTTAGTAACATGCGATATGGCAAAATGTTGCTAGCAATTTTTATAAAAATAATGAACAATTAAATTATGTTTTGTTTATTAATGAATGTGTTAAGAGCATCCAATCTTAAGCAACATGTTGCTATATAAGTAGGAACTACCTTAAACTTAAAAACAAAACTAAGGAAATTCATTAAAATTAGAAAATAAAAATATATTTTTTAGCAAAACAAAATATTTAAACATTTACCCAATGAACAAAATTTTCTATGAGTCGTAAGTCGTATTTTGTTGTTGATAATTCACATGTCAACATGTTTCGAAATAAAGATTTATACAGAAATTACCAACAACAATTAAAGACTTACAACTCATATGATTTGGGAATTGGGAAGTTTTCAAAAAGATTTCTTTTTGATTTTAAGGAAAAATCTAAAAGTATCCTCTAAACAAATTCTTTTAAACTAAGTTAAGCAAACTCAGGAAATCCAATGAAAATTATAAAGTGAACACGTTATTTGTCTAGATAAAATGATAAAAAAATTTGTTAAACTTATCTTGAACAAAATCTGACCACCTTTTTCAGTAGAATTAAATATTCTTTCAGCACTAGTTGTTAGTTCAAGACGAATAAAAATAGTAAAAAAAATAGCAAACAGTTGATTCAATTTTAAACAATAGATTGCTAAGGCAATGAAATTATGTTTTCCGAAAAAGGCTCTAAAAATCTCTTCTAATGGAATTACACAATTACATAAAATGTTGCTAAGAACATTATTTTACACAACTGTTTAGAATTCGCAACGAAAAATAATTCAAAACAAGTAGAAAATACTATAATATAAAACGAATACTTCTTAGCAACATGTTGCTGGCAACAATAATTAAAACGACACATACAATAGTCTGCTTTTCTAATCCTTTAAACTAAATATAAAAAGATCTAACAAATTTTCTGAAAGTAGAAAATATTATTCAATGGTGAAAACGTTAACTAAAAAAATATAACTATGAATTTTAACCAACATGTTGCTAACAGCAAATTTAATTTAAACTTTTCAGGCGCTACTTAGATTTAAAAAAAATCCAACTTTGTTGTTATAAATACTAGTTAGGGGCCACTTCATGTAGCACGTAAAGCATTCAATTTATTTCAACCGATAATTCATATACACATGTATTTATAATTTACGAATTGTGTTGTCGCCTTTTACAGTAGCTGATTTGCAAGGTTAATTTATTGTACTTTTTGTTTGTTGTTTATGTTTATTTTAGGTCTGTGTTAGATTCGGCACAAAACAAAATATGTCTAGACATTGTTTACTCATTTAAAATAAAGACAATGACAAAACCACAAAAACCATATGCCACAATGCTGCCATCATTGCATTTTTAGTGCAAGATTTCGCATTACCTTTTATCTAAATGCATTCACCTTTTTACGAAATGTGTGAAACATTAATTTTTGTTCTTATTTTGAATTTCTGCCAGTGCAGTAATTTTACACAGGGTGACCAGATAAAAACGATAAGAAAGAATATTTAAATAAAAACAACAACGATGTAGGAGATGAAATTTATTCTGCCTTTATTTTAAGGCCACCTAACGGCGTTATATATGGTCGTAGGTCCAAGGACAACTCCCTGGCGACGCCTAATTCAGCTGAACATGCTAAAAACAACATGAAGAAATTATAATGTGGTAACTGCGACATTTTTAAAACCGTTTTCTACTAAAGTTTTCATATACAAAAACGCTTGGACCTAAAGTAATTAAATTCATAAAGTTCTTTTGGGTTGAAGAAGTTTTGGAAATTAAAACATTTAAGTTTATTATGTGTTGTAATAAATATGCACAAATACAAAAAGAAATCGCATACACACACAATTTGGGTTTGTTTTGTGCAAAACATTTTAACTTAATTAATTTTGTGATTTAGCATTCTTGCAATTGTATTATCTGGCAACGCTGATACACCACGAAAAAGACAACATTGTATTGTTTTAAGTGCTAAAACAACACAAAGTGAAAATATGTAAAGGACCAAAGTGCAAAGATATCTAAAAGGAAAGACAAGAGAAAGGAAGGTAAAAATTATAGCGTCACAGGAATAGATAAAAAGTCTTGTTGTTATCATGATAAACAAACATTATTTATACTCGTAAATTATATTTTGCTCTTATTAATCTGTACTTTTATCGAAAGATATAAAATTAATATACAATAGGAGAAGAGACATTTTCATGTAGAACTTTAATTTATGTTGCTGTAAAATCAACATAATATAAAATACTCCGAACAGGTTAAGAGGAAAAATATTTGCATTTGGTTATTAAAATAGCGTTTATCAACATGTTTTTAACAGCATTTACTTTTAACTCAATCAAAACAAGTGTTTACACACATGATTCTTTTAAAATTTTTATTTTTTACATTACAAATTTAAAACTTTATTTCAGCAGCAATGTTGCAAAACAAATTCCTGAGTAAGATACATATTCTACGGCAACATGTTGCTAGAAACGCCAGATTAATAAAACTTGTATATAAGTTATTCAAAATACTTTTGTAAGTCAGTGATCATGTTGTGAATAAATTTTGTTTTCTCTATAAAGCCTAGTTCTCTCAGTATGTGAAATATGTTGAGCAACAATATTTTAATTCTCTTGGCAATTTTAATTTTAAAATAATAAAAACTGTTAATTTTTTATAAACTTTTCATTTAAAAAGGCAATTACAACAAAGTTATTACTGACACCTTATGCGGGATCCCAAGATCTAATATATGTATTTATATTATGTGTGTGAAGATAAATTTGAATTTAACTAGCAGAGACGCAAACCCAAATTTTTAACATAGCTGATTTAGCACTCAACAGAGCACTGTTAGCGATTTAACAGCAGAAGTAATTTTGACCTTATCTTCAGAAGCCTATAACATGAAACAGGAGTCAGGTCCACAAAAAAATCCAACCGTACAAATTGCTCCAAGGTGTCAATAATTGACCCATAACTCTATAAAATCTAAACTATTTTCGGAACATAAATAAATTGAATTTTAAAACAGTCCTTTTGCTGGCACTGTTAATCATTAACTTACTTCCAGGGGTCATTATGGAAAAATGGGGATGGGTACCAATATCCCACTACATAGAAATGATGCTCCAGAGAGTACTTAATGGAACTGTAATAGTGGGATATCTGAAATAATTTTGGAAGAAAAATAAATCGAATTTGAAAAAAGCATTTTTGAGGAAAATTTTTGGTATGACCACTTATGAAAAGTGACCAATTTGGGAAAATGGTGATGGGTACCAATATCCCACTATATACAAATGGTGCTCCAGATAGGCCTTTATCGAGCACATATACTAAAATTTCTCAAATAATTTTGGAACTTTTTAAAAATAAGTTTCAAAAAAGTGATATTTGCGAAAAATTTCTGGAGAGGATTAATGGGTATTATGGAAAAATGGGGATGGGTACCAATATCCCACTACATAGAAATGATGCTCCAGAGAGTACCTAATGGAACTGTAATAGTGGAATATCTGAAATAATTTTGTAACTTTTTAAAAATAAGTTTCAAAAAAGTGATATTTGCGAAAAATTTCTGGAGAGGATTAATGGTCATTATGGAAAAATGGGGATGGGTACCAATATCCCACTACATAGAAATGATGCTCCAGAGAGTACTTAATTGAACTGTAATAGTGGGATATCTGAAATAATTTTGGAAGAAAAATAAATCGAATTTGAAAAAAGCATTTTTGAGAAAAATTTTTGGTATGACCACTTATGAAAAGTGACCAATTTGGGAAAATGGTGATGGGTACCAATATCCCACTATATACAAATGGTGCTCCACATAGGCCTTTATCGAGCACATATACTAAAATTTCTCAAATAATTTTGGAACTTTTTAAAAATAAGTTTCAAAAAAGTGATATTTGCGAAAAATTTCTGGAGAGGATTAATGGTCATTATGGAAAAATGGGGATGGGTACCAATATCCCACTACATAGAAATGATGCTCCAGAGAGTACTTAATGGAACTGTAATAGTGGGATATCTGAAATAATTTTGGAAGAAAAATAAATCGAATTTGAAAAAAGCATTTTTGAGGAAAATTTTTGGTATGACCACTTATGAAAAGTGACCAATTTGGGAAAATGGTGATGGGTACCAATATCCCACTATATACAAATGGTGCTCCAGATAGGCCTTTATCGAGCACATATACTAAAATTTCTCAAATAATTTTGGAACTTTTTAAAAATAAGTTTCAAAAAAGTGATATTTGCGAAAAATTTCTGGAGAGGATTAATGGTCATTATGGAAAAATGGGGATGGGTACCAATATCCCACTACATAGAAATGATGCTCCAGAGAGTACCTAATGGAACTGTAATAGTGGAATATCTGAAATAATTTTGGAACTTTTTAAAAATAAGTTTCAAAAAAGTGATATTTGCGAAAAATTTCTGGAGAGGATTATTGGTCATTATGGAAAAATGGGGATGGGTACCAATATCCCACTACATAGAAATGATGCTCCAGAGAGTACTTAATGGAACTGTAATAGTGGGATATCTGAAATAATTTTGGAAGAAAAATAAATCGAATTTGAAAAAAGCATTTTTGAGAAAAATTTTTGGTATGACCACTTATGAAAAGTGACCAATTTGGGAAAATGGTGATGGGTACCAATATCCCACTATATACAAATGGTGCTCCACATAGGCCTTTATCGAGCACATATACTAAAATTTCTCAAATAATTTTGGAACTTTTTAAAAATAAGTTTTAAAAAAGTGATATTTGCGAAAAATTTCTGGAGAGGATTAATGGTCATTATGGAAAAATGGGGATGGGTACCAATATCCCACTACATAGAAATGATGCTCCAGAGAGTACTTAATGGAACTGTAATAGTGGGATATCTGAAATAATTTTGGAAGAAAAATAAATCGAATTTGAAAAAAGCATTTTTGAGGAAAATTTTTGGTATGACCACTTATGAAAAGTGACCAATTTGGGAAAATGGTGATGGGTACCAATATCCCACTATATACAAATGGTGCTCCAGATAGGCCTTTATCGAGCACATATACTAAAATTTCTCAAATAATTTTGGAACTTTTTAAAAATAAGTTTTAAATTTAAATTTTGGAAGAAAAATAAATCGAATTTGAAAAAAGCATTTTTGAGGAAAATTTTTGGTATGACCACTTATGAAAAGTGACCAATTTGGGAAAATGGTGATGGGTACCAATATCCCACTATATACAAATGGTGCTCCAGATAGGCCTTTATCGAGCACATATACTAAAATTTCTCAAATAATTTTGGAACTTTTTAAAAATAAGTTTCAAAAAAGTGATATTTGCGAAAAATTTCTGGAGAGGATTAATGGTCATTATGGAAAAATGGGGATGGGTACCAATATCCCACTACATAGAAATGATGCTCCAGAGAGTACCTAATGGAACTGTAATAGTGGAATATCTGAAATAATTTTGGAACTTTTTAAAAATAAGTTTCAAAAAAGTGATATTTGCGAAAAATTTCTGGAGAGGATTAATGGTCATTATGGAAAAATGGGGATGGGTACCAATATCCCACTACATAGAAATGATGCTCCACAGAGTACTTAATGGAACTGTAATAGTGGGATATCTGAAATAATTTTAGAAGAAAAATAAATCGAATTTGAAAAAAGCATTTTTGAGAAAAATTTTTGGTATGACCACTTATGAAAAGTGACCAATTTGGGAAAATGGTGATGGGTACCAATATCCCACTATATACAAATGGTGCTCCACATAGGCCTTTATCGAGCACATATACTAAAATTTCTCAAATAATTTTGGAACTTTTTAAAAATAAGTTTCAAAAAAGTGATATTTGCGAAAAATTTCTGGAGAGGATTAATGGTCATTATGGAAAAATGGGGATGGGTACCAATATCCCACTACATAGAAATGATGCTCCAGAGAGTACTTAATGGAACTGTAATAGTGGGATATCTGAAATAATTTTGGAAGAAAAATAAATCGAATTTGAAAAAAGCATTTTTGAGGAAAATTTTTGGTATGACCACTTATGAAAAGTGACCAATTTGGGAAAATGGTGATGGGTACCAATATCCCACTATATACAAATGGTGCTCCAGATAGGCCTTTATCGAGCACATATACTAAAATTTCTCAAATAATTTTGGAACTTTTTAAAAATAAGTTTTAAAAAAGTGATATTTGCGAAAAATTTCTGGAGAGGATTAATGGTCATTATGGAAAAATGGGGATGGGTACCAATATCCCACTACATAGAAATGATGCTCCAGAGAGTACTTAATGGAACTGTAATAGTGGGATATCTGAAATAATTTTGGAAGAAAAATAAATCGAATTTGAAAAAAGCATTTTTGAGGAAAATTTTTGGTATGACCACTTACGAAAAGTGACCAATTTGGGAAAATGGTGATGGGTACCAATATCCCACTATATACAAATGGTGCTCCACATAGGCCTTTATCGAGCACATATACTAAAATTTCTCAAATAATTTTGGAACTTTTTAAAAATAAGTTTCAAAAAAGTGATATTTGCGAAAAATTTCTGGAGAGGATTAATGGTCATTATGGAAAAATGGGGATGGGTACCAATATCCCACTACATAGAAATGATGCTCCAGAGAGTACTTAATGGAACTGTAATAGTGGAATATCTGAAATAATTTTGGAACTTTTTAAAAATAAGTTTCAAAAAAGTGATATTTGCGAAAAATTTCTGGAGAGGATTAATGGTCATTATGGAAAATGGGGATGGGTACCAATATCCCACTACATAGAAATGATGCTCCAGAGAGTACTTAATGGAACTGTAATAGTGGGATATCTGAAATAATTTTGGAAGAAAAATAAATCGAATTTGAAAAAAGCATTTTTGAGGAAAATTTTTGGTATGACCACTTATGAAAAGTGACCAATTTGGGAAAATGGTGATGGGTACCAATATCCCACTATATACAAATGGTGCTCCAGATAGGCCTTTATCGAGCACATATACTAAAATTTCTCAAATAATTTTGGAACTTTTTAAAAATAAGTTTCAAAAAAGTGATATTTGCGAAAAATTTCTGGAGAGGATTAATGGTCATTATGGAAAAATGGGGATGGGTACCAATATCCCACTACATAGAAATGATGCTCCAGAGAGTACCTAATGGAACTGTAATAGTGGAATATCTGAAATAATTTTGGAACTTTTTAAAAATAAGTTTCAAAAAAGTGATATTTGCGAAAAATTTCTGGAGAGGATTAATGGTCATTATGGAAAAATGGGGATGGGTACCAATATCCCACTACATAGAAATGATGCTCCAGAGAGTACCTAATGGAACTGTAATAGTGGGATATCTGAAATAATTTTGGAAGAAAAATAAATCGAATTTGAAAAAAGCATTTTTGAGAAAAATTTTTGGTATGACCACTTATGAAAAGTGACCAATTTGGGAAAATGGTGATGGGTACCAATATCCCACTATATACAAATGGTGCTCCAGATAGGCCTTTATCGAGCACATATACTAAAATTTCTCAAATAATTTTGGAACTTTTTAAAAATAAGTTTCAAAAAAGTGATATTTGCGAAAAATTTCTGGAGAGGATTAATGGTCATTATGGAAAAATGGGGATGGGTACCAATATCCCACTACATAGAAATGATGCTCCAGAGAGTACTTAATGGAACTGTAATAGTGGGATATCTGAAATAATTTTGGAAGAAAAATAAATCGAATTTGAAAAAAGCATTTTTGAGGAAAATTTTTGGTATGACCACTTATGAAAAGTGACCAATTTGGGAAAATGGTGATGGGTACCAATATCCCACTATATACAAATGGTGCTCCACATAGGCCTTTATCGAGCACATATACTAAAATTTCTCAAATAATTTTGGAACTTTTTAAAAATAAGTTTTAAAAAAGTGATATTTGCGAAAAATTTCTGGAGAGGATTAATGGTCATTATGGAAAAATGGGGATGCGTACCAATATCCCACTACATAGAAATGATGCTCCAGAGAGTACCTAATGGAACTGTAATAGTGGAATATCTGAAATAATTTTGGAACTTTTTAAAAATAAGTTTCAAAAAAGTGATATTTGCGAAAAATTTCTGGAGAGGATTAATGGTCATTATGGAAAAATGGGGATGGGTACCAATATCCCACTACATAGAAATGATGCTCCACAGAGTACTTAATGGAACTGTAATAGTGGGATATCTGAAATAATTTTGGAACTTTTTAAAAATAAGTTTCAAAAAAGTGATATTTGCGAAAAATTTCTGGAGAGGATTAATGGTCATTATGGAAAAATGGGGATGGGTACCAATATCCCACTACATAGAAATGATGCTCCAGAGAGTACTTAATGGAACTGTAATAGTGGGATATCTGAAATAATTTTGGAACTTTTTAAAAATAAGTTTCAAAAAAGTGATATTTGCGAAAAATTTCTGGAGAGGATTAATGGTCATTATGGAAAAATGGGGATGGGTACCAATATCCCACTACATAGAAATGATGCTCCAGAGAGTACCTAATGGAACTGTAATAGTGGAATATCTGAAATAATTTTGGAACTTTTTAAAAATAAGTTTCAAAAAAGTGATATTTGCGAAAAATTTCTGGAGAGGATTAATGGTCATTATGGAAAAATGGGGATGGGTACCAATATCCCACTACATAGAAATGATGCTCCAGAGAGTACTTAATGGAACTGTAATAGTGGGATATCTGAAATAATTTTGGAAGAAAAATAAATCGAATTTGAAAAAAGCATTTTTGAGGAAAATTTTTGGTATGACCACTTATGAAAAGTGACCAATTTGGGAAAATGGTGATGGGTACCAATATCCCACTATATACAAATGGTGCTCCAGATAGGCCTTTATCGAGCACATATACTAAAATTTCTCAAATAATTTTGGAACTTTTTAAAAATAAGTTTCAAAAAAGTGATATTTGCGAAAAATTTCTGGAGAGGATTAATGGTCATTATGGAAAAATGGGGATGGGTACCAATATCCCACTACATAGAAATGATGCTCCAGAGAGTACCTAATGGAACTGTAATAGTGGAATATCTGAAATAATTTTGGAACTTTTTAAAAATAAGTTTCAAAAAAGTGATATTTGCGAAAAATTTCTGGAGAGGATTAATGGTCATTATGGAAAAATGGGGATGGGTACCAATATCCCACTACATAGAAATGATGCTCCAGAGAGTACTTAATGGAACTGTAATAGTGGGATATCTGAAATAATTTTAGAAGAAAAATAAATCGAATTTGAAAAAAGCATTTTTGAGAAAAATTTTTGGTATGACCACTTATGAAAAGTGACCAATTTGGGAATATGGTGATGGGTACCAATATCCCACTATATACAAATGGTGCTCCACATAGGCCTTTATCGAGCACATATACTAAAATTTCTCAAATAATTTTGGAACTTTTTAAAAATAAGTTTCAAAAAAGTGATATTTGCGAAAAATTTCTGGAGAGGATTAATGGGTATTATGGAAAAATGGGGATGGGTACCAATATCCCACTACATAGAAATGATGCTCCAGAGAGTACCTAATGGAACTGTAATAGTGGAATATCTGAAATAATTTTGTAACTTTTTAAAAATAAGTTTCAAAAAAGTGATATTTGCGAAAAATTTTCCTCAAAAATGCTTTTTTCAAATTCGATTTATTTTTCTTCCAAAATTATTTCAGATATCCCACTATTACAGTTCCATTAAGTACTCTCTGGAGCACCATTTCTATGTAGTGGGATATTGGTACCCATCCCCATTTTTCCATAATGACCATTAATCCTCTCCAGAAATTTTTCGCAAATATCACTTTTTTGAAACTTATTTTTAAAAAGTTCCAAAATTATTTGAGAAATTTTAGTATATGTGCTCGATAAAGGCCTATCTGGAGCACCATTTGTATATAGTGGGATATTGGTACCCATCACCATTTTCCCAAATTGGTCACTTTTCATAAGTGGTCATACCAAAAATTTTTCTCAAAAATGCTTTTTTCAAATTCGATTTATTTTTCTTCCAAAATTATTTCAGATATCCCACTATTACAGTTCCATTAGGTACTCTCTGGAGCATCATTTCTATGTAGTGGGATATTGGTACCCATCCCCATTTTTCCATAATGACCATTAATCCTCTCCAGAAATTTTTCGCAAATATCACTTTTTTGAAACTTATTTTTAAAAAGTTCCAAAATTATTTCAGATATTCCACTATTACAGTTCCATTAGGTACTCTCTGGAGCATCATTTCTATGTAGTGGGATATTGGTACCCATCCCCATTTTTCCATAATGACCATTAATCCTCTCCAGAAATTTTTCGCAAATATCACTTTTTTGAAACTTATTTTTAAAAAGTTCCAAAATTATTTGAGAAATTTTAGTATATGTGCTCGATAAAGGCCTATCTGGAGCACCATTTGTATATAGTGGGATATTGGTACCCATCACCATTTTCCCAAATTGGTCACTTTTCATAAGTGGTCATACCAAAAATTTTCCTCAAAAATGCTTTTTTCAAATTCGATTTATTTTTCTTCCAAAATTTAAATTTAAAACTTATTTTTAAAAAGTTCCAAAATTATTTGAGAAATTTTAGTATATGTGCTCGATAAAGGCCTATCTGGAGCACCATTTGTATATAGTGGGATATTGGTACCCATCACCATTTTCCCAAATTGGTCACTTTTCATAAGTGGTCATACCAAAAATTTTCCTCAAAAATGCTTTTTTCAAATTCGATTTATTTTTCTTCCAAAATTATTTCAGATATCCCACTATTACAGTTCCATTAAGTACTCTCTGGAGCATCATTTCTATGTAGTGGGATATTGGTACCCATCCCCATTTTTCCATAATGACCATTAATCCTCTCCAGAAATTTTTCGCAAATATCACTTTTTTAAAACTTATTTTTAAAAAGTTCCAAAATTATTTGAGAAATTTTAGTATATGTGCTCGATAAAGGCCTATGTGGAGCACCATTTGTATATAGTGGGATATTGGTACCCATCACCATTTTCCCAAATTGGTCACTTTTCATAAGTGGTCATACCAAAAATTTTTCTCAAAAATGCTTTTTTCAAATTCGATTTATTTTTCTTCCAAAATTATTTCAGATATCCCACTATTACAGTTCCATTATGTACTCTCTGGAGCATCATTTCTATGTAGTGGGATATTGGTACCCATCCCCATTTTTCCATAATGACCATTAATCCTCTCCAGAAATTTTTCGCAAATATCACTTTTTTGAAACTTATTTTTAAAAAGTTCCAAAATTATTTGAGAAATTTTAGTATATGTGCTCGATAAAGGCCTATGTGGAGCACCATTTGTATATAGTGGGATATTGGTACCCATCACCATTTTCCCAAATTGGTCACTTTTCGTAAGTGGTCATACCAAAAATTTTCCTCAAAAATGCTTTTTTCAAATTCGATTTATTTTTCTTCCAAAATTATTTCAGATATCCCACTATTACAGTTCCATTAAGTACTCTCTGGAGCATCATTTCTATGTAGTGGGATATTGGTACCCATCCCCATTTTTCCATAATGACCATTAATCCTCTCCAGAAATTTTTCGCAAATATCACTTTTTTAAAACTTATTTTTAAAAAGTTCCAAAATTATTTGAGAAATTTTAGTATATGTGCTCGATAAAGGCCTATCTGGAGCACCATTTGTATATAGTGGGATATTGGTACCCATCACCATTTTCCCAAATTGGTCACTTTTCATAAGTGGTCATACCAAAAATTTTCCTCAAAAATGCTTTTTTCAAATTCGATTTATTTTTCTTCCAAAATTATTTCAGATATCCCACTATTACAGTTCCATTAAGTACTCTCTGGAGCATCATTTCTATGTAGTGGGATATTGGTACCCATCCCCATTTTTCCATAATGACCATTAATCCTCTCCAGAAATTTTTCGCAAATATCACTTTTTTGAAACTTATTTTTAAAAAGTTCCAAAATTATTTGAGAAATTTTAGTATATGTGCTCGATAAAGGCCTATGTGGAGCACCATTTGTATATAGTGGGATATTGGTACCCATCACCATTTTCCCAAATTGGTCACTTTTCATAAGTGGTCATACCAAAAATTTTTCTCAAAAATGCTTTTTTCAAATTCGATTTATTTTTCTTCTAAAATTATTTCAGATATCCCACTATTACAGTTCCATTAAGTACTCTCTGGAGCATCATTTCTATGTAGTGGGATATTGGTACCCATCCCCATTTTTCCATAATGACCATTAATCCTCTCCAGAAATTTTTCGCAAATATCACTTTTTTGAAACTTATTTTTAAAAAGTTCCAAAATTATTTCAGATATTCCACTATTACAGTTCCATTAGGTACTCTCTGGAGCATCATTTCTATGTAGTGGGATATTGGTACCCATCCCCATTTTTCCATAATGACCATTAATCCTCTCCAGAAATTTTTCGCAAATATCACTTTTTTGAAACTTATTTTTAAAAAGTTCCAAAATTATTTGAGAAATTTTAGTATATGTGCTCGATAAAGGCCTATCTGGAGCACCATTTGTATATAGTGGGATATTGGTACCCATCACCATTTTCCCAAATTGGTCACTTTTCATAAGTGGTCATACCAAAAATTTTCCTCAAAAATGCTTTTTTCAAATTCGATTTATTTTTCTTCCAAAATTATTTCAGATATCCCACTATTACAGTTCCATTAAGTACTCTCTGGAGCACCATTTCTATGTAGTGGGATATTGGTACCCATCCCCATTTTTCCATAATGACCATTAATCCTCTCCAGAAATTTTTCGCAAATATCACTTTTTTGAAACTTATTTTTAAAAAGTTCCAAAATTATTTGAGAAATTTTAGTATATGTGCTCGATAAAGGCCTATCTGGAGCACCATTTGTATATAGTGGGATATTGGTACCCATCACCATTTTCCCAAATTGGTCACTTTTCATAAGTGGTCATACCAAAAATTTTTCTCAAAAATGCTTTTTTCAAATTCGATTTATTTTTCTTCCAAAATTATTTCAGATATCCCACTATTACAGTTCCATTAGGTACTCTCTGGAGCATCATTTCTATGTAGTGGGATATTGGTACCCATCCCCATTTTTCCATAATGACCATTAATCCTCTCCAGAAATTTTTCGCAAATATCACTTTTTTGAAACTTATTTTTAAAAAGTTCCAAAATTATTTGAGAAATTTTAGTATATGTGCTCGATAAAGGCCTATCTGGAGCACCATTTGTATATAGTGGGATATTGGTACCCATCACCATTTTCCCAAATTGGTCACTTTTCATAAGTGGTCATACCAAAAATTTTTCTCAAAAATGCTTTTTTCAAATTCGATTTATTTTTCTTCCAAAATTATTTCAGATATCCCACTATTACAGTTCCATTAGGTACTCTCTGGAGCATCATTTCTATGTAGTGGGATATTGGTACCCATCCCCATTTTTCCATAATGACCATTAATCCTCTCCAGAAATTTTTCGCAAATATCACTTTTTTGAAACTTATTTTTAAAAAGTTCCAAAATTATTTCAGATATTCCACTATTACAGTTCCATTAGGTACTCTCTGGAGCATCATTTCTATGTAGTGGGATATTGGTACCCATCCCCATTTTTCCATAATGACCATTAATCCTCTCCAGAAATTTTTCGCAAATATCACTTTTTTGAAACTTATTTTTAAAAAGTTCCAAAATTATTTGAGAAATTTTAGTATATGTGCTCGATAAAGGCCTATGTGGAGCACCATTTGTATATAGTGGGATATTGGTACCCATCACCATTTTCCCAAATTGGTCACTTTTCGTAAGTGGTCATACCAAAAATTTTCCTCAAAAATGCTTTTTTCAAATTCGATTTATTTTTCTTCCAAAATTATTTCAGATATCCCACTATTACAGTTCCATTAAGTACTCTCTGGAGCATCATTTCTATGTAGTGGGATATTGGTACCCATCCCCATTTTTCCATAATGACCATTAATCCTCTCCAGAAATTTTTCGCAAATATCACTTTTTTAAAACTTATTTTTAAAAAGTTCCAAAATTATTTGAGAAATTTTAGTATATGTGCTCGATAAAGGCCTATCTGGAGCACCATTTGTATATAGTGGGATATTGGTACCCATCACCATTTTCCCAAATTGGTCACTTTTCATAAGTGGTCATACCAAAAATTTTCCTCAAAAATGCTTTTTTCAAATTCGATTTATTTTTCTTCCAAAATTATTTCAGATATCCCACTATTACAGTTCCATTAAGTACTCTCTGGAGCATCATTTCTATGTAGTGGGATATTGGTACCCATCCCCATTTTTCCATAATGACCATTAATCCTCTCCAGAAATTTTTCGCAAATATCACTTTTTTGAAACTTATTTTTAAAAAGTTCCAAAATTATTTGAGAAATTTTAGTATATGTGCTCGATAAAGGCCTATGTGGAGCACCATTTGTATATAGTGGGATATTGGTACCCATCACCATTTTCCCAAATTGGTCACTTTTCATAAGTGGTCATACCAAAAATTTTTCTCAAAAATGCTTTTTTCAAATTCGATTTATTTTTCTTCTAAAATTATTTCAGATATCCCACTATTACAGTTCCATTAAGTACTCTCTGGAGCATCATTTCTATGTAGTGGGATATTGGTACCCATCCCCATTTTTCCATAATGACCATTAATCCTCTCCAGAAATTTTTCGCAAATATCACTTTTTTGAAACTTATTTTTAAAAAGTTCCAAAATTATTTCAGATATTCCACTATTACAGTTCCATTAGGTACTCTCTGGAGCATCATTTCTATGTAGTGGGATATTGGTACCCATCCCCATTTTTCCATAATGACCATTAATCCTCTCCAGAAATTTTTCGCAAATATCACTTTTTTGAAACTTATTTTTAAAAAGTTCCAAAATTATTTGAGAAATTTTAGTATATGTGCTCGATAAAGGCCTATCTGGAGCACCATTTGTATATAGTGGGATATTGGTACCCATCACCATTTTCCCAAATTGGTCACTTTTCATAAGTGGTCATACCAAAAATTTTCCTCAAAAATGCTTTTTTCAAATTCGATTTATTTTTCTTCCAAAATTATTTCAGATATCCCACTATTACAGTTCCATTAAGTACTCTCTGGAGCACCATTTCTATGTAGTGGGATATTGGTACCCATCCCCATTTTTCCATAATGACCATTAATCCTCTCCAGAAATTTTTCGCAAATATCACTTTTTTGAAACTTATTTTTAAAAAGTTCCAAAATTATTTGAGAAATTTTAGTATATGTGCTCGATAAAGGCCTATCTGGAGCACCATTTGTATATAGTGGGATATTGGTACCCATCACCATTTTCCCAAATTGGTCACTTTTCATAAGTGGTCATACCAAAAATTTTCCTCAAAAATGCTTTTTTCAAATTCGATTTATTTTTCTTCCAAAATTATTTCAGATATCCCACTATTACAGTTCCATTAGGTACTCTCTGGAGCATCATTTCTATGTAGTGGGATATTGGTACCCATCCCCATTTTTCCATAATGACCATTAATCCTCTCCAGAAATTTTTCGCAAATATCACTTTTTTGAAACTTATTTTTAAAAAGTTCCAAAATTATTTGAGAAATTTTAGTATATGTGCTCGATAAAGGCCTATCTGGAGCACCATTTGTATATAGTGGGATATTGGTACCCATCACCATTTTCCCAAATTGGTCACTTTTCATAAGTGGTCATACCAAAAATTTTTCTCAAAAATGCTTTTTTCAAATTCGATTTATTTTTCTTCCAAAATTATTTCAGATATCCCACTATTACAGTTCCATTAGGTACTCTCTGGAGCATCATTTCTATGTAGTGGGATATTGGTACCCATCCCCATTTTTCCATAATGACCATTAATCCTCTCCAGAAATTTTTCGCAAATATCACTTTTTTGAAACTTATTTTTAAAAAGTTCCAAAATTATTTCAGATATTCCACTATTACAGTTCCATTAGGTACTCTCTGGAGCATCATTTCTATGTAGTGGGATATTGGTACCCATCCCCATTTTTCCATAATGACCATTAATCCTCTCCAGAAATTTTTCGCAAATATCACTTTTTTGAAACTTATTTTTAAAAAGTTCCAAAATTATTTGAGAAATTTTAGTATATGTGCTCGATAAAGGCCTATGTGGAGCACCATTTGTATATAGTGGGATATTGGTACCCATCACCATTTTCCCAAATTGGTCACTTTTCGTAAGTGGTCATACCAAAAATTTTCCTCAAAAATGCTTTTTTCAAATTCGATTTATTTTTCTTCCAAAATTATTTCAGATATCCCACTATTACAGTTCCATTAAGTACTCTCTGGAGCATCATTTCTATGTAGTGGGATATTGGTACCCATCCCCATTTTTCCATAATGACCATTAATCCTCTCCAGAAATTTTTCGCAAATATCACTTTTTTAAAACTTATTTTTAAAAAGTTCCAAAATTATTTGAGAAATTTTAGTATATGTGCTCGATAAAGGCCTATCTGGAGCACCATTTGTATATAGTGGGATATTGGTACCCATCACCATTTTCCCAAATTGGTCACTTTTCATAAGTGGTCATACCAAAAATTTTCCTCAAAAATGCTTTTTTCAAATTCGATTTATTTTTCTTCCAAAATTATTTCAGATATCCCACTATTACAGTTCCATTAAGTACTCTCTGGAGCATCATTTCTATGTAGTGGGATATTGGTACCCATCCCCATTTTTCCATAATGACCATTAATCCTCTCCAGAAATTTTTCGCAAATATCACTTTTTTGAAACTTATTTTTAAAAAGTTCCAAAATTATTTGAGAAATTTTAGTATATGTGCTCGATAAAGGCCTATGTGGAGCACCATTTGTATATAGTGGGATATTGGTACCCATCACCATTTTCCCAAATTGGTCACTTTTCATAAGTGGTCATACCAAAAATTTTTCTCAAAAATGCTTTTTTCAAATTCGATTTATTTTTCTTCTAAAATTATTTCAGATATCCCACTATTACAGTTCCATTAAGTACTCTCTGGAGCATCATTTCTATGTAGTGGGATATTGGTACCCATCCCCATTTTTCCATAATGACCATTAATCCTCTCCAGAAATTTTTCGCAAATATCACTTTTTTGAAACTTATTTTTAAAAAGTTCCAAAATTATTTCAGATATTCCACTATTACAGTTCCATTAGGTACTCTCTGGAGCATCATTTCTATGTAGTGGGATATTGGTACCCATCCCCATTTTTCCATAATGACCATTAATCCTCTCCAGAAATTTTTCGCAAATATCACTTTTTTGAAACTTATTTTTAAAAAGTTCCAAAATTATTTGAGAAATTTTAGTATATGTGCTCGATAAAGGCCTATCTGGAGCACCATTTGTATATAGTGGGATATTGGTACCCATCACCATTTTCCCAAATTGGTCACTTTTCATAAGTGGTCATACCAAAAATTTTCCTCAAAAATGCTTTTTTCAAATTCGATTTATTTTTCTTCCAAAATTATTTCAGATATCCCACTATTACAGTTCCATTAAGTACTCTCTGGAGCACCATTTCTATGTAGTGGGATATTGGTACCCATCCCCATTTTTCCATAATGACCATTAATCCTCTCCAGAAATTTTTCGCAAATATCACTTTTTTGAAACTTATTTTTAAAAAGTTCCAAAATTATTTGAGAAATTTTAGTATATGTGCTCGATAAAGGCCTATCTGGAGCACCATTTGTATATAGTGGGATATTGGTACCCATCACCATTTTCCCAAATTGGTCACTTTTCATAAGTGGTCATACCAAAAATTTTTCTCAAAAATGCTTTTTTCAAATTCGATTTATTTTTCTTCCAAAATTATTTCAGATATCCCACTATTACAGTTCCATTAGGTACTCTCTGGAGCATCATTTCTATGTAGTGGGATATTGGTACCCATCCCCATTTTTCCATAATGACCATTAATCCTCTCCAGAAATTTTTCGCAAATATCACTTTTTTGAAACTTATTTTTAAAAAGTTCCAAAATTATTTCAGATATTCCACTATTACAGTTCCATTAGGTACTCTCTGGAGCATCATTTCTATGTAGTGGGATATTGGTACCCATCCCCATTTTTCCATAATGACCATTAATCCTCTCCAGAAATTTTTCGCAAATATCACTTTTTTGAAACTTATTTTTAAAAAGTTCCAAAATTATTTGAGAAATTTTAGTATATGTGCTCGATAAAGGCCTATCTGGAGCACCATTTGTATATAGTGGGATATTGGTACCCATCACCATTTTCCCAAATTGGTCACTTTTCATAAGTGGTCATACCAAAAATTTTCCTCAAAAATGCTTTTTTCAAATTCGATTTATTTTTCTTCCAAAATTTAAATTTAAAACTTATTTTTAAAAAGTTCCAAAATTATTTGAGAAATTTTAGTATATGTGCTCGATAAAGGCCTATCTGGAGCACCATTTGTATATAGTGGGATATTGGTACCCATCACCATTTTCCCAAATTGGTCACTTTTCATAAGTGGTCATACCAAAAATTTTCCTCAAAAATGCTTTTTTCAAATTCGATTTATTTTTCTTCCAAAATTATTTCAGATATCCCACTATTACAGTTCCATTAAGTACTCTCTGGAGCATCATTTCTATGTAGTGGGATATTGGTACCCATCCCCATTTTTCCATAATGACCATTAATCCTCTCCAGAAATTTTTCGCAAATATCACTTTTTTAAAACTTATTTTTAAAAAGTTCCAAAATTATTTGAGAAATTTTAGTATATGTGCTCGATAAAGGCCTATGTGGAGCACCATTTGTATATAGTGGGATATTGGTACCCATCACCATTTTCCCAAATTGGTCACTTTTCATAAGTGGTCATACCAAAAATTTTTCTCAAAAATGCTTTTTTCAAATTCGATTTATTTTTCTTCCAAAATTATTTCAGATATCCCACTATTACAGTTCCATTATGTACTCTCTGGAGCATCATTTCTATGTAGTGGGATATTGGTACCCATCCCCATTTTTCCATAATGACCATTAATCCTCTCCAGAAATTTTTCGCAAATATCACTTTTTTGAAACTTATTTTTAAAAAGTTCCAAAATTATTTGAGAAATTTTAGTATATGTGCTCGATAAAGGCCTATGTGGAGCACCATTTGTATATAGTGGGATATTGGTACCCATCACCATTTTCCCAAATTGGTCACTTTTCGTAAGTGGTCATACCAAAAATTTTCCTCAAAAATGCTTTTTTCAAATTCGATTTATTTTTCTTCCAAAATTATTTCAGATATCCCACTATTACAGTTCCATTAAGTACTCTCTGGAGCATCATTTCTATGTAGTGGGATATTGGTACCCATCCCCATTTTTCCATAATGACCATTAATCCTCTCCAGAAATTTTTCGCAAATATCACTTTTTTAAAACTTATTTTTAAAAAGTTCCAAAATTATTTGAGAAATTTTAGTATATGTGCTCGATAAAGGCCTATCTGGAGCACCATTTGTATATAGTGGGATATTGGTACCCATCACCATTTTCCCAAATTGGTCACTTTTCATAAGTGGTCATACCAAAAATTTTCCTCAAAAATGCTTTTTTCAAATTCGATTTATTTTTCTTCCAAAATTATTTCAGATATCCCACTATTACAGTTCCATTAAGTACTCTCTGGAGCATCATTTCTATGTAGTGGGATATTGGTACCCATCCCCATTTTTCCATAATGACCATTAATCCTCTCCAGAAATTTTTCGCAAATATCACTTTTTTGAAACTTATTTTTAAAAAGTTCCAAAATTATTTGAGAAATTTTAGTATATGTGCTCGATAAAGGCCTATGTGGAGCACCATTTGTATATAGTGGGATATTGGTACCCATCACCATTTTCCCAAATTGGTCACTTTTCATAAGTGGTCATACCAAAAATTTTTCTCAAAAATGCTTTTTTCAAATTCGATTTATTTTTCTTCTAAAATTATTTCAGATATCCCACTATTACAGTTCCATTAAGTACTCTCTGGAGCATCATTTCTATGTAGTGGGATATTGGTACCCATCCCCATTTTTCCATAATGACCATTAATCCTCTCCAGAAATTTTTCGCAAATATCACTTTTTTGAAACTTATTTTTAAAAAGTTCCAAAATTATTTCAGATATTCCACTATTACAGTTCCATTAGGTACTCTCTGGAGCATCATTTCTATGTAGTGGGATATTGGTACCCATCCCCATTTTTCCATAATGACCATTAATCCTCTCCAGAAATTTTTCGCAAATATCACTTTTTTGAAACTTATTTTTAAAAAGTTCCAAAATTATTTGAGAAATTTTAGTATATGTGCTCGATAAAGGCCTATCTGGAGCACCATTTGTATATAGTGGGATATTGGTACCCATCACCATTTTCCCAAATTGGTCACTTTTCATAAGTGGTCATACCAAAAATTTTCCTCAAAAATGCTTTTTTCAAATTCGATTTATTTTTCTTCCAAAATTATTTCAGATATCCCACTATTACAGTTCCATTAGGTACTCTCTGGAGCATCATTTCTATGTAGTGGGATATTGGTACCCATCCCCATTTTTCCATAATGACCATTAATCCTCTCCAGAAATTTTTCGCAAATATCACTTTTTTGAAACTTATTTTTAAAAAGTTCCAAAATTATTTCAGATATTCCACTATTACAGTTCCATTAGGTACTCTCTGGAGCATCATTTCTATGTAGTGGGATATTGGTACCCATCCCCATTTTTCCATAATGACCATTAATCCTCTCCAGAAATTTTTCGCAAATATCACTTTTTTGAAACTTATTTTTAAAAAGTTCCAAAATTATTTGAGAAATTTTAGTATATGTGCTCGATAAAGGCCTATCTGGAGCACCATTTGTATATAGTGGGATATTGGTACCCATCACCATTTTCCCAAATTGGTCACTTTTCATAAGTGGTCATACCAAAAATTTTCCTCAAAAATGCTTTTTTCAAATTCGATTTATTTTTCTTCCAAAATTTAAATTTAAAACTTATTTTTAAAAAGTTCCAAAATTATTTGAGAAATTTTAGTATATGTGCTCGATAAAGGCCTATCTGGAGCACCATTTGTATATAGTGGGATATTGGTACCCATCACCATTTTCCCAAATTGGTCACTTTTCATAAGTGGTCATACCAAAAATTTTCCTCAAAAATGCTTTTTTCAAATTCGATTTATTTTTCTTCCAAAATTATTTCAGATATCCCACTATTACAGTTCCATTAAGTACTCTCTGGAGCATCATTTCTATGTAGTGGGATATTGGTACCCATCCCCATTTTTCCATAATGACCATTAATCCTCTCCAGAAATTTTTCGCAAATATCACTTTTTTAAAACTTATTTTTAAAAAGTTCCAAAATTATTTGAGAAATTTTAGTATATGTGCTCGATAAAGGCCTATGTGGAGCACCATTTGTATATAGTGGGATATTGGTACCCATCACCATTTTCCCAAATTGGTCACTTTTCATAAGTGGTCATACCAAAAATTTTTCTCAAAAATGCTTTTTTCAAATTCGATTTATTTTTCTTCCAAAATTATTTCAGATATCCCACTATTACAGTTCCATTATGTACTCTCTGGAGCATCATTTCTATGTAGTGGGATATTGGTACCCATCCCCATTTTTCCATAATGACCATTAATCCTCTCCAGAAATTTTTCGCAAATATCACTTTTTTGAAACTTATTTTTAAAAAGTTCCAAAATTATTTGAGAAATTTTAGTATATGTGCTCGATAAAGGCCTATGTGGAGCACCATTTGTATATAGTGGGATATTGGTACCCATCACCATTTTCCCAAATTGGTCACTTTTCGTAAGTGGTCATACCAAAAATTTTCCTCAAAAATGCTTTTTTCAAATTCGATTTATTTTTCTTCCAAAATTATTTCAGATATCCCACTATTACAGTTCCATTAAGTACTCTCTGGAGCATCATTTCTATGTAGTGGGATATTGGTACCCATCCCCATTTTTCCATAATGACCATTAATCCTCTCCAGAAATTTTTCGCAAATATCACTTTTTTAAAACTTATTTTTAAAAAGTTCCAAAATTATTTGAGAAATTTTAGTATATGTGCTCGATAAAGGCCTATCTGGAGCACCATTTGTATATAGTGGGATATTGGTACCCATCACCATTTTCCCAAATTGGTCACTTTTCATAAGTGGTCATACCAAAAATTTTCCTCAAAAATGCTTTTTTCAAATTCGATTTATTTTTCTTCCAAAATTATTTCAGATATCCCACTATTACAGTTCCATTAAGTACTCTCTGGAGCATCATTTCTATGTAGTGGGATATTGGTACCCATCCCCATTTTTCCATAATGACCATTAATCCTCTCCAGAAATTTTTCGCAAATATCACTTTTTTGAAACTTATTTTTAAAAAGTTCCAAAATTATTTGAGAAATTTTAGTATATGTGCTCGATAAAGGCCTATGTGGAGCACCATTTGTATATAGTGGGATATTGGTACCCATCACCATTTTCCCAAATTGGTCACTTTTCATAAGTGGTCATACCAAAAATTTTTCTCAAAAATGCTTTTTTCAAATTCGATTTATTTTTCTTCTAAAATTATTTCAGATATCCCACTATTACAGTTCCATTAAGTACTCTCTGGAGCATCATTTCTATGTAGTGGGATATTGGTACCCATCCCCATTTTTCCATAATGACCATTAATCCTCTCCAGAAATTTTTCGCAAATATCACTTTTTTGAAACTTATTTTTAAAAAGTTCCAAAATTATTTCAGATATTCCACTATTACAGTTCCATTAGGTACTCTCTGGAGCATCATTTCTATGTAGTGGGATATTGGTACCCATCCCCATTTTTCCATAATGACCATTAATCCTCTCCAGAAATTTTTCGCAAATATCACTTTTTTGAAACTTATTTTTAAAAAGTTCCAAAATTATTTGAGAAATTTTAGTATATGTGCTCGATAAAGGCCTATCTGGAGCACCATTTGTATATAGTGGGATATTGGTACCCATCACCATTTTCCCAAATTGGTCACTTTTCATAAGTGGTCATACCAAAAATTTTCCTCAAAAATGCTTTTTTCAAATTCGATTTATTTTTCTTCCAAAATTATTTCAGATATCCCACTATTACAGTTCCATTAAGTACTCTCTGGAGCACCATTTCTATGTAGTGGGATATTGGTACCCATCCCCATTTTTCCATAATGACCATTAATCCTCTCCAGAAATTTTTCGCAAATATCACTTTTTTGAAACTTATTTTTAAAAAGTTCCAAAATTATTTGAGAAATTTTAGTATATGTGCTCGATAAAGGCCTATCTGGAGCACCATTTGTATATAGTGGGATATTGGTACCCATCACCATTTTCCCAAATTGGTCACTTTTCATAAGTGGTCATACCAAAAATTTTTCTCAAAAATGCTTTTTTCAAATTCGATTTATTTTTCTTCCAAAATTATTTCAGATATCCCACTATTACAGTTCCATTAGGTACTCTCTGGAGCATCATTTCTATGTAGTGGGATATTGGTACCCATCCCCATTTTTCCATAATGACCATTAATCCTCTCCAGAAATTTTTCGCAAATATCACTTTTTTGAAACTTATTTTTAAAAAGTTCCAAAATTATTTCAGATATTCCACTATTACAGTTCCATTAGGTACTCTCTGGAGCATCATTTCTATGTAGTGGGATATTGGTACCCATCCCCATTTTTCCATAATGACCATTAATCCTCTCCAGAAATTTTTCGCAAATATCACTTTTTTGAAACTTATTTTTAAAAAGTTCCAAAATTATTTGAGAAATTTTAGTATATGTGCTCGATAAAGGCCTATCTGGAGCACCATTTGTATATAGTGGGATATTGGTACCCATCACCATTTTCCCAAATTGGTCACTTTTCATAAGTGGTCATACCAAAAATTTTCCTCAAAAATGCTTTTTTCAAATTCGATTTATTTTTCTTCCAAAATTATTTCAGATATCCCACTATTACAGTTCCATTAAGTACTCTCTGGAGCATCATTTCTATGTAGTGGGATATTGGTACCCATCCCCATTTTCCATAATGACCATTAATCCTCTCCAGAAATTTTTCGCAAATATCACTTTTTTGAAACTTATTTTTAAAAAGTTCCAAAATTATTTCAGATATTCCACTATTACAGTTCCATTAGGTACTCTCTGGAGCATCATTTCTATGTAGTGGGATATTGGTACCCATCCCCATTTTTCCATAATGACCATTAATCCTCTCCAGAAATTTTTCGCAAATATCACTTTTTTGAAACTTATTTTTAAAAAGTTCCAAAATTATTTGAGAAATTTTAGTATATGTGCTCGATAAAGGCCTATCTGGAGCACCATTTGTATATAGTGGGATATTGGTACCCATCACCATTTTCCCAAATTGGTCACTTTTCATAAGTGGTCATACCAAAAATTTTCCTCAAAAATGCTTTTTTCAAATTCGATTTATTTTTCTTCCAAAATTATTTCAGATATCCCACTATTACAGTTCCATTAAGTACTCTCTGGAGCACCATTTCTATGTAGTGGGATATTGGTACCCATCCCCATTTTTCCATAATGACCATTAATCCTCTCCAGAAATTTTTCGCAAATATCACTTTTTTGAAACTTATTTTTAAAAAGTTCCAAAATTATTTGAGAAATTTTAGTATATGTGCTCGATAAAGGCCTATCTGGAGCACCATTTGTATATAGTGGGATATTGGTACCCATCACCATTTTCCCAAATTGGTCACTTTTCATAAGTGGTCATACCAAAAATTTTTCTCAAAAATGCTTTTTTCAAATTCGATTTATTTTTCTTCCAAAATTATTTCAGATATCCCACTATTACAGTTCCATTAGGTACTCTCTGGAGCATCATTTCTATGTAGTGGGATATTGGTACCCATCCCCATTTTTCCATAATGACCATTAATCCTCTCCAGAAATTTTTCGCAAATATCACTTTTTTGAAACTTATTTTTAAAAAGTTCCAAAATTATTTCAGATATTCCACTATTACAGTTCCATTAGGTACTCTCTGGAGCATCATTTCTATGTAGTGGGATATTGGTACCCATCCCCATTTTTCCATAATGACCATTAATCCTCTCCAGAAATTTTTCGCAAATATCACTTTTTTGAAACTTATTTTTAAAAAGTTCCAAAATTATTTGAGAAATTTTAGTATATGTGCTCGATAAAGGCCTATCTGGAGCACCATTTGTATATAGTGGGATATTGGTACCCATCACCATTTTCCCAAATTGGTCACTTTTCATAAGTGGTCATACCAAAAATTTTCCTCAAAAATGCTTTTTTCAAATTCGATTTATTTTTCTTCCAAAATTATTTCAGATATCCCACTATTACAGTTCCATTAAGTACTCTCTGGAGCATCATTTCTATGTAGTGGGATATTGGTACCCATCCCCATTTTTCCATAATGACCCCTGGAAGTAAGTTAATGATTAACAGTGCCAGCAAAAGGACTGTTTTAAAATTCAATTTATTTATGTTCCGAAAATAGTTTAGATTTTATAGAGTTATGGGTCAATTATTGACACCTTGGAGCAATTTGTACGGTTGGATTTTTTTGTGGACCTGACTCCTGTTTCATGTTATAGGCTTCTGAAGATAAGGTCAAAATTACTTCTGCTGTTAAATCGCTAACAGTGCTCTGTTGAGTGCTAAATCAGCTATGTTAAAAATTTGGGTTTGCGTCTCGGCTAGTTAAATTCAAATTTATCTTCACACACATATTTATATTGTATTTCTGCACAAGAACTTTTGGGCGACACACGGTTTTCAACACAACCTTTAACTTCGGTTGAAATGTAGCTTTTGTGATTTCTACAACATATGTTTCAGTTTTTTCTTTCTTGAGGCTGGCAGTAGTTGCCGATTTTGCGGCCATTTTTCGTAATTTTCGACAAAACAAAGAAAAATCGAAAGCACCATAAAAAATACGCTCTTTAAAAACACACTGTTGTTCGAATTTTGACGTGAAACAGTTGCACCTTTTTGGAAAGAAAATGTTGCTTTGATGTTGCTGTACATATATCGTATGGTTTTCACAACACTAACAGGCTACTACGATTGCAACATTATTTTTTATAGGCAGTTTAACAGCACACAGAATGTTAGGATTACCTTGAAAAGTTTTCTTTGATATAAACATTTGCGCCGACAAAAATTACTGCGGAAAAATTTTTGGAAGGCAAACGGTTTCCAACACGATTCTACCTTTAATAGAGAAGCAAAACAAGAACGCTTTCGATACAATTTCTGCTGGAATGTTGCCTCAGGACTCAAACTAAGTATATTTTGTAGGTCGACATTGGCTGCCGCTTCTTCGTCTCGCTAGACTTATTATTTTCCTTTTATTTATAGCTAAGTTTGTACCTTTTTTCATTAATACAAATTTTAAAGCAACAATTTGACAAACGAATATCAATTAATCAAAAATAATTAAGGATTGTTTAAAATTTCATACGAAATAAAGGTAAACGTGTGGTATTCTGCAATATTATTGTTCTAATAAATTTATTCCATGGCTGGGAAGTAACTTTATATCATACAATATTTATGTGTGTGTGTAAGAATATTGTGATTATTTTCAGGCATAACTTCCGTAAGGGAGAATTTAAGCGACAGCTATACTTTTTTTATTTACAAACTTTAACCTCGCTTCAAGTTTCATTTATTACCGGTCAAGTATTAAAATTTTACTCTACTTTAAACTTCCGTTCCTTTTTTCGCTTAGCAACATTGTTGCAGTACAAATTTCCACTTTTTATTACATCATTACGTACAATAAAATATCAATTCTTTACAAATGTTTTACAATATCAACTTTGTGTTTTATTAACATACATTTGAATATTCCCATATGTGTCGACAAATTTACATGTCTTCGACTCAAAGTCTTTTTCTAGAATATTTTATTACGTCCGACCAAAAAAGGAACATCAAACAAAAACGATAATATTATATTTTCTCTTTGATGTTCGCCGTCTTTTTGTAATTTCATACAGTCATAAATAAAAAACAACTTAGCAACTGCAAAAAGTTCAAAACGAACAAAAATGTGTAGAAAGCAAAAAGCTAAAAACAAAAATAATTAAAAAAAGTATTGCAAAACATAACAAAACCCGTCCCATTTTTGCTGCAATTGCAAAAACTAATGAATACATAGATACAATGTTACACAGTTGCACACATACATGTGTGTATTATAGACGTATATACGTATATTCATATTCATATTTGTTTGAAATATTTTAACTGCATTTTGATGATTGATAGTTTTTATTTATTTTTTGTTTAGCTCTCGTTTTGTTTTTCTGTCTGGGAATCTAAAGTTTCAATACGAAATTTTTTTGTGTTCGCTACTTTTTGTAAAAATAAAGCAACAGAAGTGAGAAAAATTATGAAATACTATTTATATTATAAGAAATAAATTTGTTTCTAGACTTTTTTTAAATTTTTGAGCAATATAACGTTTGGCAACATGTTGCTTGTGACTAGCAACATTCAGTTCTATCTAGCAACACTTGATTGTATATTATTTATTATTCGTATTTGATTTTTTTTAATTGAAACAATTTTTACACGTTTTATACGATTATGAGATTGTTGCAAACATGAATTTTTGTTAAATTTAAAATGAAAAATATTAAAATATATTTTGTTTATACTTTTTTTTTGTAAAACGTAAATAAGTTTCAAAAGAATGTTTTTTTTTTTATAATGTGTTAAACACGTTTTACGTAAACTCCTGTCAAACTTCATATAATAAAATTCATATGCAATACATATTTACGGAATATTATTACAGAAGTAGTACCATGTTTATTATTGTTGAAGCCATATGAATTAGGTATAGCAACATCCAAGCAACATTATTTTTTCATGCGAAATAATGTGTTAGGCAATTGTTTCAAATTTACACAAAAGTGTGTATTTTTGCAGAGTGTATTTTTCAATATGCGTTGATTTCTTCAATTATAACAAATTTAAAAGATTGAATTTATTGAGTCGGAGAAGAGGCAGCTAATATGTCAGCCTGCAAAAAAAAAAACACATTTTGTCCCAAAAGCTACATATGAAGTTGCACTTATATCTGAAGCAAAGTGTGCTTTGTTGCTTCTCTCGTAAAGATAGAGGCTTGTTATAACGTGCCATATTTCTTCCGCAGCAAACACATATAATATGCATATATTTGGTCTTGTGCTACCGCTTTAGCAATCATTATTTATTTTTTTAAATGAATATAATAATAATCGTCTTGAGCTTTCCGCAAAAATAAACAGCCTCGTGAGTGCTGCATACCGCATTCAAATACAAAATACATACAAAGATAAGAGATTTGTTTTAACATGTTGCTTTTAAACATTTTCAAAAGAAATAATCAATGTTGCGCAACATATTTCATAAATTTAAACGACAAAATAGAGTAACCAGGATTAAATATTGTTAAGAATAATTTTAGTTAAGCAACATGTTGGTAACAGTACACACATACTATCGACCAATTACAGTTGCGGCCGCTGACGATTATATTTAGGCAACTGCTGGCGTTGTCAATGGTTGTAGTCCAAAAAAAAAATATTTAATAAGTATTTTAGTATCCTAGCAACATATATGTACATTTCTTAACAACATTCAAACAAGAAAAATAAATTTATTAATTAATTATCCGAACTTTAGGGTCTTAAACATATTTTTATTCACAAACAATATTTCGCTACGCCTTTGATTAGCATCATCATTACCAGTGATTTGAATGTGAGTGAGTGAATATTTAAAACCTTAAACCTTGGATAATTAATTAATAAATTAAAAAAAGTTAAAAGACTCTATGAAAAACAAGAAATATAAATTTCTCAATAATTCAGTAAAACATTGTCACTCAAATGCTTCCTTCAACTTCTTAACTTGGCAAATGTTGCCAACAAAAACCTCTGAAAGCCAACGAAAACTCTTACAGCCGGCTGGCTGGCTGTTCGTATTAGCGCACAACTCTGCCCTACTTTACTGCTTTATAGTGGTAATTTTTCGTATTTTTGCTTTTTATTTTACAGTTTGTTGTAATAGGTTTTTCTTACCACAAACTACTTGCGCCTTAGTGAGGCAAGTTAAAAGGTGAACAACAAGAAGAAGAAAATCGTTTGATGTTGTTAATTTGTTGCTTTGTGCATAACGTGTGGGAAAAAGCGCAATGAGAGAAAAAGAGACAGCATATGTTGCAGAAATAATAATAAAATAACTGATTTTTTCTTTGCTGTTGCAATGTGTAGTATATAAAGTAACAAATGACGCCACAAAGAACCAGGTCAATGAGTCATTGACCACTTTTTAGCATAAAGGAATTTAGGGGAAAAAACGAAGATAAATAGCTGGAAACGACTCGAAAATGAAATAATTGTATTTGAAATAAAACGTAATAGAGCTTCAAATGCTATAAGACAAATAAAGAAAAAGCCACGCCCCTATTATGAAAGAAATTTGGCGAGGTTCGTTCGTTTGGGAGCTTTGCCAAGTCATGTCGACCATGTCACCACTTTGGCAGCCAAATCAATACTTCCAGCTCGAAGTTTATATTCTGGATTTATCTGACGTTAAGGGCTAAAATATGTGGCAACAATAAGTTTCATCAAATTTTCTGGACAAGTCTTGCTTTAACTATCAATGGAACACGAAAAAACAAACTCGACTGCTTTATGAGTCGCTTCAAAATATGACAACTCATTTCAACGGCAGAAGCAAAAAATAAACTCTATTGTAAACTGACAAAATAGTTACTCCTTGACTTTGCCTGCAGTTTTTTCGAGGCAATGCATCCGCAATCAATCCGTCGACTGTGTTGATAGTTCCTTCGTCTCAATTAACCAAACAAAATATCAGATTCGTCGTACCATGACTAGACCCTTGCTACATGGACTTCTTAATCATTGCGCGTACAAGGCCCGCCACCACAATTCGTCGACTACAGCGAAGCTTTTGTTGGCAGCTTGTACTTTTTATTTTACGCTAGAACAAATCGTGGATCCAGGAACAACTGTCCTATTCTGGCTCCCGCAAGAGCTTAAAATAAACGTTTTTATCTGCTGCGGGCCGCCTTTGTTTAAACTAACCATTCAAATAACAGTACTATAGCACACGACGGTGAATAATTTTGTTTATGCTTAAAAGTTCACCACTGTCATTTTGTTTTAAATTCAAACTACACGAAAATCATATTCTAATTTCAATTCTAATAAATGAAAAAGAATAATACACATGGCACTGCGCATATGCATTTCTTGTTGTTGTAATTGTTTTCTAGCAATAACTAAAAAAGTACTTTAAGCTGCAAATAAAAAATCCGAAAGAAAAGCCACAAAACTCCTAGAAGGAAACGGCATGCAAGAAGAATGTATGAAGGGAGACAAGAAAATAGAAGAAAATTTTCAACAAGCAACTCAAAAGTGGTTGTCGTTTATTTTCTGCAGCCAGCATTCGTAGCAAAATAAATGCAGCACTAATGACTATGGCAGACATACAGACTGTTCAGTTTACAAGCATCGAGCGGCGTTGGGAGAGGTAGCGGTGTAAGTTCGCGCAGTGTGTTTCATTCTCTTTCAAGGGAGGTAGGAGAAATTGTAAATTGTAATTTTTTTATTTTTCTCTGGTTCTACTTTTTCACATTCCGATTAACTGTGACGTTATGTCTAGCCAAATGCTGATTAAATGCACTACTCGCAATAGCAGCAAACAAATTAAAAAAATAAATAAATAAAACCACAATAAAATATTTAAAATATGTACAAAAATAACAACAACAACAACAACAAAAATAAAATATGAAAATGTTGTAATTAAAGGTCATCGCCGCCACATCATAGCGCGGCAGTAAAATGATAATTTTGTTCAGTACATTATTTTCCCATTTGCTTGAATGTCTGCCCTGTCTAACTTTGATTTCTCATTAATTGTAGCTTGTTGTTTTTTTTTTAAGTGCCACTACTAGACATTTTAGAGGTTTTGTTTTTGTAAATTTATTTTTAAAATCACTGTTGCCAGATTGGATGGTGATGATGATT
The DNA here is from genome assembly GCA_963932375.1 of Phania funesta. Lineage (NCBI taxonomy): Eukaryota > Metazoa > Arthropoda > Insecta > Diptera > Tachinidae > Phania > Phania funesta. The sequence continues at coordinate 75,427,646 of OZ010656.1, forward strand.
CTGACGATTCGACTCCAAATTTAAGGAATATTTATCGTATAAAAAAAAAATCATTATTGATAAGAAAAAACAAATAATTGTATAATTTAAAAAGGAAAAAATACAGAAAATAGTTGTGATATAAAACCCAGGATATTCAAAAAAAACTATTAATGTCAACCACATAAAGATAAATCGTATTATATTTAAATAAAAATGCCATTAAATTTTGTGAAAGAAAAAACTAGGGATGCGCCAGATATCGATATTTACATAAGTGATACTTGAGGTTTTCCGATATTGTCGATTTTTTTTGCCGATACAACGACATATGAATATACATATGTACCAGACTAAATCAAAAATAGCCACAAATAAAAAAAAAAACCACAATGTTCTTCAGTGCCCACCGGGGCCATATCATCTTGGTGATTTCGACACCGCCACTGGGATAACAGGGGTACCAGTTCCTGAGGCTCGTCAGGAGCCTGAAACTGGAAGATATGACTTCTAATTAGACCAGTAGCGAAAACAACTGGTACAACGGGAACCAATAGCCCCTGCAACTTTGGTTCCAGGCTGCTTGTTGGTGAGGCTCCTTCGGGGGTGCACGTGGTGGCTGTGATTTATACCCAAAGCGGGACCGATGTGGCGTTGCATTGCAACGCAAGCTGTCAATAGTTATTCGTATACAGCAGGAGATTATATAGGGGTAAACCCCCCAGCAAGGGGATCGGGGGCCTGGCATCTCCTGTTCTTAATTTGCTTATGGTGGTGCTTATGTAGGTTGCATAGGGGCGCTGGCTTGGCCGCTTAATGTCATACCAGTGGATAGACCACCGTGAGATTGAGCCATCGTTGGCAGGTACTCACGCAAATCTAACGCATCTGTTCTTTAGTTGACGAGGTAAGCGAGGCAAGTAAAATAAAAACATGCATAACGGTTACTGTTTTTGATTTAGTGTCCGATCTGTGTACATCATATATTATGAAATGTATTTAATTAACTGGGAGTTTTAGTGCACAAGGATATCGGTATCGGCATCGCCGATATTTATATGTTTGTATGAGTATCGGTATCGTATCGGCAAACAAGTGTATCGAAGCATTACCAGAAAAAACAAGCCTTCTAATGTGATCTAAAAAAAATAGTTCGATGAATTCCGAGCTTAAATCCGATTTCTGTTACAGTTCAGCGATTTGTCCTGATGCTTCTGCTTACCAACAAAAACTATGTGAATATGTAGCGGAATATAAAAAAACACCCGATATTCTTATTTCCTCTTTGGTTTCTCAAACACCATTCGAATTAGGGTTGCCAAATGGCCTCGATTTGGCTGATGTGTTCAACTTTTTTGATGTCTGTCTAGGAATTGTTTATAGAAAACAGAAATTAACAATTACTTTCGTAATTTTTTTAACGTCCAGCTTTTTTACTCCCAATGTCCAGCTCTTTACGAGTCTGCATTTGGCCCCGCAAATTCGAATACGGTCGAGTTGCATTTCATTTTAAACATGTAAACAATTTTGAAATTTTTGCTTTTCGAAATATTTTATTTGTAAGTCTATTTTTTATCTATACTCGACTTGAGGGGGCTGACAGGCAGCAAACTGATTTAATTTATTTTTGTGTTTTCCTTTTTTTTAATTTATTGTTAATTCAAGACATTTTTGTATACACGTGTATTTAAATATTTCTGTTATTTTTTGTCCTCTCGATCTCTTAAATTAGCATATTTAAAAATATTTATTTATGTAGTTTGTTTTTGAAATAAATTCTTTTTGTTTCTTCAAAACAAAAAAAAAAATATTTAAATAAACATTTGTTTTTTCTAGTTGTGTTAATTAAGTGTCTACTACATGTCTGACAATTTATTTAGCAACTAATTTGTTTTGCAAAAAGAAAAATAAAGGTATTCAGTGTCGTCTTTTTATGTCAACAATTCAGCAAAATCTTAACGTTAAATATTGCAGACAGTAGAAAGAACATTTGCAAATACTGGTGGTTTTAGAAACTCTTTGGTAAGGAAAGTCAAACAATGTTCTCTATTGTTCAACAAAGTGATCGAAGCACTTCTTCCAGCGATGTTCATAATTACCAGTATACTTCTTAACAACGATCAAACTATGACCCTCCTTCAATTGGTCTTCAATCTGTAACTAATAAGCTATTGTTTTCGGTGTCTAAAATTAAAAAAAAAAATTGAGAGAGCTGAATCTGGCGAATAAATTATCAATTTTGAGCATAGCAAACACGGGTGTGAGTTGTGGGAACCAATAAAAATTATACAGAACGCATTCGAATATATTGACGGCTTGATCTCAGCAATAGGTACGATACTTTCATTTCAGGTTTTATAACGTCTAATTTGGTGCTGCAGAAAGCTGTAAACATCATCACACCCTTGACGGAAACATCTTTACGATGATGTTTTTGCTACTAAGGCATCAATTTTATACATTTTTAAGCCTAAAGCATTAAAATGATAGCTCTTGCAATTAAATGCTTAATTGTTCATATGTGCTTTTCTTATGTTTATAATAAGTTGATCCGGCTCAGCTGAGCTGCCGTTTAAACCGTTCTTGCGACCGGTACGAGTGCCATTAACATCTTTATATAAAATTTTTTTGTTGCACAACATTTTAAAACCCGCTGGCAACATTGTTCAAATTTTAAAATTTTTTAAAATTTCACTTATCTTTAGCTCAATGCCAATTGAGCATATTATCCCCAATTTTGGGTAATTGAAAATTTCTCTAAACTCACTCTTATTGAGTATTTGAAAGCTTCCATAAACTCAATGAGAGTTTTAACCAACTTATCCAAATTTTGAACACATTTACGAATGCCAACTTATAATTTTTTTTATTATTAAATTAAATTAACAATAATAATGCAATAAATATTGCTGCTTACAACGAAATTCTCAGGAATAAAAGATTAAAGAAAAACTAAATTGCAACAATTTTATTTCATTTGATACACTCTCACTGTCTATTAGGGGCATTTGAATATCTCTATTAATGAAGCGTAACAGTAACAATTGTATTAAGTTGCATAAACATCTTCTGCTATTTGCTGAACACAATAACACCAGTAGCGGGCACTCACTAAATAATTTGCTTAGGGGCGTTCAGTGACATTTCAATTAATGTCAAGGTGAATGATTTTTTCTGGCTTGTTGCAGTCTTGCTGTTTAAGCAATTGAGTACCCATCTAATGTTGCCATTTTTTGAGTAAAGAACCACTTTTGAGTTTGACATTGAACTTGACAAATATTTTCTTAAATTTCATTGTGCAAATTCTAAAAAAACCAATTAATTTTATTGTTATTATTATTATTATTATTATTTTTATAATGGTGTCAATTTGCTTAAAATACAAAAGAATTTGAATTAAGTTTTTTTTTGCTACCTTGAACTTGCACAATTTTCTTTGAAAAATTAACCAAAAATATATGAAACTTTTTGACAAAAGAAGATAAATTGTACTGTGCTTCCAACGCTTCTGTTTCGATGGATGAAAGGCGACAAGTAGTAGTCTAAATGAGCACTCATGCATATGCATTAGGTTACTCGGAACGTAATTGCTTGTAGTCAAGTAAATGCGTATTAAACGAGCCTTGAAAGACAAACGGCCGCTATAAATTCGGGCTATAAATTGGGACTCTGTTAAAAAAAAAACACTCAGTTTCTGCTTTATTAAAAACTGCTGCATACTTTAGGGTTCTTTATATTGATTTTTTAAATTTAAAATTTCTTTTACCGCTTTTAATTAAACTTGCATAAGAAATATCTTATCCTCTTTTTTTTTAATTCAAGTTTCGTGTAGAGAATTCAAGTTGGTGCTTTTCATTTACCTTAATTCGTTTTCTATTTAAGTTATCGCAATAAAATAAAAACTAAATATACGGAAGTTTTATTAAGTCACTGTTAATGGGCTGCTTCAAAATAAAGCTGAAAACAAATAAAAACAACACAACAAAAAATACATTTGAAAATAATACTGGTATTTAATATAAATGTCTAGTCTAATATTGTCTAGACTAGATAGCAGACAAACAAACAAAAAATATTACACACTTTAAAACCGCACACACTCACACAATCTGCGATAGATAAATAATTAATTTATACAATATTTCGAAAAAATAAAACAAAAATAAGTAACGTAAACATTTTTTTAATAACAAAAAAATTATTTGCAACAAATATTTGGAACTTTTACAATTGTTTTCCAAGTTAGTGTGGTGTGTGGTGAGTGAGAAAGTAAATAAATATATAATTATTTCTTATCTCATAAGTGGTAGTAGTTCGTCGTAGATTATTAAAGTCTGATAAAGAAATAAAAATATATAAGCTCGAAACGCCAACTAATTTATCGCAAGAAAAAAGATACACACTTTTGAAATTAAATGAAATTAAAAAAAAAACAAATAAACAGAAACTATAAAAGCTAGAAGAGCAAAAAAGACGAAACAAAACTGACAAACAAACATGCAAGTTCGCTAGGCGTTTGCCCTTACAAAATTAAAAAAATTTATAAATTTTTAACCGATTCATTTCAACTAAAAAATATATGAAATAATATAAAAATAATTTTTTTACATTAGCTTTATGTTTGTTTAATCAAACTGAATAAATGTGCGTCAGTTGGGGCCTTTTGCCATACAAAAAGTATGAGCAAACATAAAAATATCAATTCGTGTTGATGCAAGGTTGACAACACTGACGACTGCCACACTCATCTGTTGAACTCCTATGCAATTTTTATATTTCATGCAGCAATATTAATCTATCAATAATAGTGAAAAAGCCCATAATTTGTATCTTCTAATCGGGTACTATAAATCCTTAGCAACATGTTGCCAGAAAAGGTTTGCAATATTCAACATTAATAATTTTGCAGCGAGGCATTCTTGTCCATCACTTCCTCTCTCGGCCAATTGAAACCGGATTTACTTTCTGCAGAGGCTTCATGTAATTCCCACGAGTAAATCGAGTAAATCAGAAAATGATATCTACCGACACAGAACTCTATATGCACTGGTAAGTCTGTATTAATACTTGAAATCGATTGGTGTCCCTCTTGTCCACGCATCCCTGGCGTATGTTGTTCCACCGTGGATTGGTGATTTTTATAAGAGAGTGTTTACTTCTCTCCGCTCATTATTACCGTTGATAAATTTATAATGAAACTTATTTGTAATAAACTGCGATTTGTATTAACTGCATTACTAGCACAAATGTAAAATGTTCGGCAACATTTAATTGAAACTGTTAAGTATTTTAAAGTTAAAATTATGCAGTAGAATGTATTTCACAAACTAATTTTTATTTCGCAAGCTCAGCAACTTTTGTCTTCGCCGGCTCTATCAACATGTTGAATTTTAATTAAGCTTTATTCATAAGATTTAAATTTTAGATTGCCTTATGTAAATCAATCATTCGATACAATTGTTTGCCAACATGGTGCTCCAGCACTCCGTTGTCAATCTGTCAAACACAAAACAACACATAGATTTAATTTGAATTTAGTTACCTTGAAATTGGAGTCGCATTTAAACGTGTCAGTTTTTCAACCGTTAAACTCGTGTTTGAGTTTGATTATTTTGCAGCTCAGAATTATTTGTATTCTGTTGATTTGAGTTTTTATTTTTCTAGTTATTCTAGAAATTTCGAATTGAGCTAAGAGAAAAATAAAGTAAATTTTCGAAGTCGCAAGATAGCTGTGCTGGAGTTTGCAATCGCAAAGTCAACTTGTGATTTTTGTTTTACTATATTATTTAATTTTAAAAATTGGAGAGGGTTCAAGAAACATTTGAAGCAAATAAGCTAATAGTAAGAGAAGTCTCAGCAAACATTTAAAATATTTAATTGCTGTTCGCTATAATTTCCTTTCTTCTATACCTGAGTTATCGTTTTAACAGAAATGATAAGATTTCTGCCAAAATAATTATTTTTCTAGACATGCAAATGTCTCACTAATTTTTATTATCTATTATTAAGTCATTCAAAGAAAGTTTTATTTTTGGATACTTGAATACATGTACATATATGATAATGATATTACGTTTCGCTTTGCTTTTCTGTGAGTGTCGGTCCGTCTTTACTTTTTCATTGAAAAATTAAATTTTTTATGAAATTCAATGAAAATATGTCTATTGTCGCTAATAAATATAAACATTTACCCAATCGTCCTAAAAATTTCAAGTTAATCCTGTACTCAAACATGCAACAAAATACTTAAACCCTTTCCGTAGCTAAAATGTTGCAACATAAAATAATTTTATTAGTTTGCAAGTGTTAGCAACATAAAATATTTGCTTTTATTATGTTGACAACATGTTTTTCTCTTAACTAAATGTTACTGTCAACAGTAAAAGTATACTTAAATTATGATAATAATTTGTAGGGCAACATGTTGCCTGACTAGTTAATTTAAAAACAAATAATATATTCATAAAATAAATGCTTGTATCAATAGACGAAAGTTAATCAGACGTTAAAAAATAACTTTTAAGAAATTTAAACTCAGTATTTAAATACTCAGCAACATGTTGCTAGCAAACAATAAAAATGGTTTGAACATTAACAGCGAAAACCAAATGTTCAGTAGATAAAAAAAATTAGTTAAATGCATAATTGTATGATGGAAAACTTTATATGTTTGGCAACAAAACCTATTACGAATTGAGCCTGATACATGCTCTGTTCAACTGCTGTCAAAATTCATATTAAAAAAATTAAAATTAAAAAAATCGGTTGTAAAATCGTTGCAACAATTTTATGAACATAAAAGAAGTGCAAATGGAATCGATATTTTCATTAAGAATAAATTTAATAAAGACATATTTCAGATAAATCTGAAAGATACATGCTTATCCAAATTGTAGTTACTTCTTACGCCAAGCTTCCTTACTTGCTTCGCTTCACACAAAAGTTGACTTTTCTTAATTTTTAAAATTAAATGTGTTGCATATCCAATTTCCATGTTGCTCAATATCTTTGACATACTCAACCCGAATTCGAGGCTTTATTGCACAAATAAGATAATAACAGCAACATGTTGCTGAGTAGTTCATGCAATCCAACTTAAGCAGCTTGTTCTAAAAATGTATAACACGTAACAATAGTAAAACAAGTATGGAAAGTTTCTCAACATTGTGCAGTTGTCAGAACACTAATTGTAGGCACTGTAACACGTAGTAAAGAAAAGATGTTACTGGAAGCAGCTAAAACTCGTGTTTTTAATGTGAGAAAAATATTTTAGAAATATGTCATGGGATTTTATGTTCTATAATCCAATACGAATGAGAAAGAATGTAAAATATTTTGGTATTATCTTGAATTTGAATTAAAAACAGTACTGCTTCATTGTTTGTGCTAGAATGAGCAACATTTGTTATCACATTAAGCGTTTATAAACACATTTCGAAATGTTATATTTACAAGCTTTACTAGCACCTTGTTGTGCTGGCTGGTAGTATTTACTTACAGCTAGAACAACATGCTGCAACTTTGAAAGAATATACCTTTTTTTTTGTCATATTATCTGTAAAAGTCTCGCTTTCATAATCAGTTTAATGGACACTGTACTAAAATTTATTCTCAACACGTTTGATCTGGTCTTAATATTTAGATGTTCTTCTGATTCATATAAACAGTTTTTCTGCAACATGTTGCTAACGTAATAAATAAATACAAATTTTGTTTATTATTTTAGTCATAGTTAAATAATTTTTTTTTATTTTTTCAAATGTTGCCAGCAACACGAGGCTGTTACAAATATCTCCTTAACCCCAAAGTTATATTGAGATTAAACTTTTATCTTTCTCGGAAAAAACGCAGCAACATGAATAAAAAATATCTAATTAATCTGGGTTTAAAACAGACCTCAGTGATAGATTTATAAAGGAATAAAGGCAAATATATGAAATCCTATTGCACTTTCTGCACCATTTTAGCCATTTTTAGTGGCAAACAAACGAATAAGTGTGTTAGTTGTCAATCAGCAACATTTTTTATAAAAAATAAATTATTTAATTTTTATGTTTTCCTTTTTTTTTCTATCATTACAAATTTGACGTTTAAATAGCATGACTAGACGATGTGTCTGCTACATCAATACATTATGGCTACGATGTTGCAAATATGATTACACACATACATATATAAATATGTATGTTAAATTTTTTAGCTTCTATGGTGCTACGCGTTTGTCATTTTTCGCTAGCTGGCTGGCTGTTAGTTTATTTTTCCATTATTTTATTGTGTCACTACATATGCACGAATATATGTATGTATAAATATGTAATGTTTTTTCCTCTTGTTATTTTCTTTTTAGGATACTACGCAAAATCCATTAAGCTGTGGGCATATGTGCAAGTTAACATACGCTAAGTTTTAGATAAATTTATAGAAAATAGCTAAAGCCAAACGCGCTGCTCTACGAAATTTGCCAAACATTCAACATAAATAATTTACACCCTATAAAAACATCTATCAAATTAAGTGCTTCGTTGTCATTATTCAGAATTACAGGAGCTCTGGCTTTAAATTTAATATTCGAGTCAGACAAAGAAACCATTTTATTTAAGGAGCCGGAATATACCGTATCCGTAAGTAGTGAAGATATTTTCTAAAGAATTTTATAAAAAGAAAACATACACACACACATACACACAAAACAAAGGCTATAATAGAGATTTAAGTAATAGAGAGTTTAAATTGCAGTTAAATTGAAGTTAGTTTCTGCAAACACTTTCCTAAGAACATTTTGAAATTTATTTTAAATTATACCACTTACCTAGCAACATTATCGCTATTTCTCACTAGCAACATGTTGCTCGTAATAGCTGTAAATCTTAAAATTGTTCACACAACATGTGACATGAAATAAATTATTCTCAGATTACCTATGTTGGTTTTTTAATACATGACATATTTAACAAATATGCTGCATATAATTTTTGTTGCTTATTGAAACTTCAAAGTAAATAAGACTTTTTAAAATGTTTATAAACATTTTTGTGCGGTGTAATAATAGATTTTTAAATCTTGTAAATTAAACTTAGAGAGGAAGTTTATATGGCATCAGGGCTAATCTTTTGTGCTAAAAAGTGGTTTAAAGTTATTTTTTATTAGCGAGTAAATTTAATAATTATAAAAATGATGCTTAATTTATTGGCAACATTTGCTAGCAACATGGGCTAAAATTAAAGTGCTAAACCAAATGTAGATGTGCTAGAATTGCGGGAAGCTTGTAAGAGTCTATTGAATATTTAAATCACTTGGAAATTTGTTGCTGGAATGCGATTTTTGTTTTCTGTACCATCTGGCGGAATATGTTAAGCAACATTGATTAATTTTTTTGAGAAGTTTGACATGCAACATGTGTACGAAGATAAGAATTCTCTATATGCATTTTGATTACTAGTATTTACACAAATTTGAAAATAACGAAAATATAATTTAAAATATTAAAATTAATACAGACTGCTTATTTGCGCCGTTAATACTATTAGATGGCACACGGTCTCCAACAAGCGTCTACCCTACAGGATAGAATCGAGAAAAGGTACTTTGCTACAGATGTTAGTACAACTTCGGTGAAAATATATTTTCCTTTTTTCTTTTCTTCTGCAAATCAGTTAATTTAACTTTTTCGTTATAATTTTGCGTAAAATCAAAACTTTATACAATTTTTTTTTATAAGTTTTTACAAAATAAGACAAATATACATACACTGTTGATAGAATTGCCACGTGAAGGCTATTGTCCTTCATAATATTTCGTATAAAAAAAATATTTTTGCTTGGATGTTGCTATACATATTTCATATGTTTTTCGTAATAGAAACGGAGTACTATTTCTGCAACATTGTACCATAAACATTTCATATGAAATTTTTATTTATAAAGTTTGACAACAATTTGCATGAAAAATTGAACAGAGTACCAGGCTTAAAAACAGAGTACCAGTACTGCAACATCATTCCTTTAACATTTTACATTTTTTTTTTTTTTTTCTATAAAGTTTGACCGCATGAAATGTCGAACAGCATACCAGTCCTTGTAAATAAAGGTTTTTGAGTGTATTTTTCCATAAATACAAGCGACGTTAGTAGTATAATGCTAAACCATAAAGATGTGTCCAGAACCACATAGGATCCTTATAGACTCTATATCAGGTTGAAAAGATTTAAGTAAATAAAAGTACATCTAAACAGAAATTTATATAAACAAATTTTACACATGATTTTTATAGAAATAAACACACAAAAAATTACATCAAAATCGATCCAGCCGTTTAGAAGTGAATAAGGACACATACATATGCAGGTAGTCTAAAATTCATTTAATAAAAAATCTACTAAAAACTTCCCTAAAGCAAGAAAAGAGAATTCATTCGTGTTGCGCTCGTCCAACTTTGTTATTTTTGTACCTTGTAACAACATACAACCAGAGACAGGCATCTAGACTCACACTCGCATTTACAACGAAACAGCCTAAAAGCAGACACGCAATATTTATGTAATTTTATGTTGGCTGCTTTTGCAACAACTACAACAGCAACTTAATTCAATAAAAAACAGTAAAGTATGTCTGCCTGTAAAAACGAATTATGATTGTGTTTGTGCATGTTTTTAACTTCAAGGACTTTTGTTTCCTCAAATAGAAATACAAACAAACACACACACAGACACACACACCCGCTCAGGAAACAAGCTGCCAGACAGACAGGCAGTTATAAATGTCTGCCTCATATACTGGTAAATGTGCATGTACATACATACATATGTATACACACAGTTTATATATATATATACTTTTATATATTTAATATAACAGAAAATTTTGGTAGAATACGGACATTTTGTGTGTGTTAATACTTGTGAGTCTAACGGCATTTTGTTGCCTTTTTTTCTTTCTTAGTTGTTTGTTTAATTTGTTTTTGTGGGGTAAGAGTTGCAAGTAGTCTATTTCTGTGGCACGTTTTTGCATTTCTAGGTTTTGTTTTTTTTTTAATATTTTTTTTTTTGTTGCTGCATTGTTTGGAAAAAGCTGTCTTACTTTATTAGTTGTGTTTTTTTAGCCTACGTCAGCATTGTAAAAAAATGGTTTGAGAATAAAATACGAAAAGTAAGACAGCAGTTTTAAATATAATAAATTATTTCGGGCAAAATAAATATGCAGGCAAATATTTAAAGAAACGAAAATTACCAAAATTAATTTAAAAAAAACATTTTTAACGTTAAGAAACTTTAGTAGATTTTTAGCACTTTTATACACATATCTAACAGTATGAATGTTTAGCTTCATTTGAAATTCGGCTTAGCAACATTTCTAAAATTTATAAATTCCTTTTATGATTTTGTTATAAACCTAGTACTGTGTTCGAATTTGTGCAATATGTTGAGCAACATTTACTATTTCCTTTGAAACATTTTTGAATGTTTGAAAAAATTGAAGTTGGAAAATGATGAAAATTATTTATTTGATTTTAATAAAATTAATACTTATTGCTTACACGACAGCGTAGATTGTATTTGCTGCCGAAGAACATTTCGACGATATAAAAGCCTCTATATCTAGAAGAGAAGCAAGAAAGACACCTTCAGATGTAAGTGCAACTAATGTTGGTATAGGACTCCTGGGACTTACGCAAAATATGTTTTTTTTCTTGAGGCTGACATTAATTGCCGCTTCAATGACTCAGTAGCTTTTCCTTTAGAATTTGGTATAAATTTTTCTACAAATCCAACGAACAATATAAAATACACTCTTGAAAACACACTGCTGTTTGGTATGTCATATATTTATCCCCCAGGATACCCGCCTGATCGTTAGGTAATACTTTAAATATTTAACATTATTTCCAGATTTTACAAAATAATTCTGCATACTGCAGCCGGGTACTCTGTTCAGCATTTTGTGCGAACTGCTTGCAAACTCCATGAAAACAATTCATACGAACTATTTATGGAATAGTGTTGCTGGAGCTGTACTATGCTCGATTTGTGAAAAACATATGAAATATGTTTAGCAACATCCAAGAAACATTTCTTTTATACGAAGGGTCATTCTTTGTTTAGCAACATCAAAGAAACATTTCTTTTATACGAAGGGTCATTCTTTCACGTGAAAATTAGAACAACATTGTGTATTTTTCGAGAGACTATTTTTTATGGTGCGTTGGACTTTTTCATCGTTTCGCACAAAATTATAAAAAAAGAGAAAAAGTTTTGATGTTTTTACCCAAGTTATAAAGAAATAAGTTCAATTTACAGAGTCGGAGAAGCAGCAACCAATTTCAGTCTCGAGAAAAGAAAAACAGAAACATAATTTTGTGTAATTCCTAATAGCTTCATTCCAACCGAAGTTACAGTTGAAGCAAGGCGACTCTTCTCGCTTCTGCCCTGGAAACCGAAGCTGGTTGGAGACCGGGTGTCGTCAAAATTTGATTGTAATGTTTTTTTTTTTGTTTAAATGAAATCCACAAAAATGTATAAAAATATATTTAACTTTTTTCAAACACGTAAAACCAAAATAGATAGGAAGACAAGCGGTTTGTTTTTATATGTATGTTGCTTGTCAAAATTTGCATATGAAATAATTCATGTTGCTCAACATATTTTACAAATTCGAACAGAGTATTTTTAGTTATTTTTCAGCAACATTTTTTAATATTCTAAAACATGCCCCTCGATAATTTTATTGTCAAAAGGCATTCTTAAAGCAATTAAAGTTAGTGATGTTTAGGAACAATTTCAATAATTGCTAACAGTTGAAGTTTCTAGCAATGTGTACTTGAAAGAATGAGCAACATGTTTAGCTACATTTAAAATTAATGAATGAATTTTTTTTAATATTTATTATTAGCGGAAGTCACTCTTCGTTGCATATCTGCAATTTTTGCACATTTGGTATGATTTTCTGGCACAAAGCGTGAGTGTCTTTTTTAAGCGTTTAGCAAATTTATTACAGAGTTGCATAAAGTAACTTTGCCCCATGCAATAAGCTAAGCCGCAGTCAGTATCTAAACAATAACGCCGCCTCTAAAATGTTTACGCAAAGAAAGTATTTAGTGTGTGCATAAAATTCTTAAAAACTTTTATCAATTAATGGTGTTTTGTTTGATATTTTAATTTTTACTATTTTAGCAAACATTTTTTAACAGTTTTAGTTTCAATTTTATGTATTCACAGGCAATTGTTGAGACGGCTCTACCGCCGTGAAACTTTGTAAGCGCAGGTGTCTAGTTGTTTTGATTTAACAATAATAAAATGAAATAAACAGTTGTTTTAGCATTGCAAATTACCAATCTGCAACGATTTTTGCCATAGCATATTTGCTCAAGTGTAGCAAATCTTAGTTTCATACATTTTGTTGTTATGGTCGTGCAAAATGTAGCATATTTGCTAGACCTGCTACATTTGCAAGGTTTGCAATGGTTGTTTGCAACCAAGAGTGAGTTCCCCTATTAATTTAAAAGGCAGCACATTTTAATCTGTAGATAGAGATTAATTTAATATTTCATAGGTTACGCAACATTTTTGTAATAAAGCAAACCAGCATACCCTACATATCCATACACAGATAAGTACATGTGTATGTATGCCTGCCCAGACCACTTAAAACCTTTTGCATACATGGAAACAGAAGCATTTTTGTAAATGGAAAGTAAATCAAACATTATCTCAAACTGAAATATTTTTGTAGTTTTTGTAGGCCACGTTGTTGTTTTTATTTTTTACTTTTTGTTCTCTCAGGATGAGACCGTCTAGTATAACGATAACAATGTAACCAAGAAAAAATAGCAACAATAATTGCATGTAGTGCATACAAACACGGCCAACGGAAAGAACAAAATAAACATTTTATTTACGATACTTTGGCTGAATGCCAACTGAGGCAACTGCACTCTTCATTTTAAATTTTGTTTTGTTTTTTTGCTTCTGTCGAGGTTTGTTTATGTTGCTAACAATACACGAAATTTTGTTAGCAAGGAACTCATAATATATTTATGCACTTTAAAAACAAAATATGTAGGTATATGTAAAATATATTAATAAAAATGCTTCACAACAATGTGGAAAAATTATATATTGAAAATTGCCACAGACTCATGTCAGACGAAAAGTCTCAACATGAAACTAAAAACAAAATACAGTAACAAATTATAAACAGCAGCCACATAACTTTAGAAATACATGCATACACACCGATACATCAACATATTTTTAGAATTCTTAAATTATTAAAAGAAAAAATTTATTTTTGGAATAAAATTTTATAAAAAAAAATGAGATTATTTTGATTTTATGATAAGAAAATATAATTTAATATAATGTTAGATTTATTTCCTTACTATTTCTTAAGGCCTTTAAGTATCTGGATGGTTATGTCGAAGCATCATTGGTGTTACATGCGTTTTTGCTCTAATCTAAGGACACCTTATTTAATAGATAATGTGCAACATTGTTGTTTCTCTAAAGCCCATTTCACACTATTATTCGAGTGTTTTAGTTTTTTGTTGGATTTTTGCAGAGACAAATCTAGTGAAAATCGTTCTGACTGTCAAGAAAAGCTAAAGTAAAATATTCTCATTACCTCGTGTGTCTGTCTACACTGTCACACTTGAAATAAAACTAAAATGACGGATTTGTTTAATTCGAGCAAGTGACAGAGAATGAAGCCGCAACGATACTTTCGGGCGGCAATGGCTGAGCAATTTCTGGTGGGTAGTGGCGGCGGTAGCTCTTGAGAATTATGGATTTTCTTGACCTTTTTTATACTTTATTTCCTGATGATGCCACACAACAGAGTAGCGAGATATCGAAAAGAATAAAATCTAAACAACATCCTCGAGCCTAAAGAATTTAATAAATTTTAATATTGAGAACCATGCGTCTGTCAAACCGCGCTCATTTCTTGACAGTCTGAATACATATTGCTTTCACACTATAATATTTTCTCATTTTACTTGAATTTTTGACAAGTCGTTTTATTCGATCTAATAGTGTAAAAGTCGCTGCAACATAGCAACATAGCTGTCACTACATTAATAATACACATTGTTGCTGTAATTAAGCAACATTTAAAAGCCTGGCTCCATTTTACGGTTCAATATGACAACATTCAAGCAAGTCCAAAGTTATTTCACATGGAACTTCAAGCTCAAAATTATTGTATACATATATATACTACTGTTGGCAAAAAATAGTACGACTTTTTAATTTAAATTTCGCGCGGAAATGCATTTGTCGAAATTTTTTTTCTACAACTCTTGGTTTTTACACCACGATAATGCACCGTCGCTTACCGCATTGATTCTTCGTGAGTTTTTCGCCAAAAATTCAATCAATATCGTTCCACAACCACCGTGTTCGCCTGATTTAGCTCCATGTGACTTCTGGCTGTTCAGCAAACTCAAGCGATCGCTCCGGGGAAATCTTTTTGAGGCAATTGAAGACATTAAACGTGAATCGCTACGCGCATTGAAGGCTATTCCAGAAATTAACTTTAACAACTTTTACGTGGATTGGAAAAAACGTTGGCATAAGTGTATTGCAGCTGGGGGGGATTACTTTGAGGGGGACGAAATAGATTTGGCAGAATAAATAAAGAAATTTAAAATTATGAACAAAGTCTTACTATTTTTTGCCCACAGTGGTGTGTATATTTTGAAACATTTTCGAAATTAGAAAAAAATTACAAATTCACCAATGAATGATAAAAATTAAGGTTAAATTTTGGGTCAGATTAGTTTATAGGTAAAAAACGTTAAAATGTATTTGTATATAATTGTCGCCATTTTCGCCACTATTTTTATATGGAGTTTTCATCCAACACTGAAGGTCAAATTCATAATTTCGCCCGTAATTCTAGCTCTTACCAATTTGTCTTGATACGAAAACATTAGCATAAAATATCGGCTCAAGGCGAATTAACTATAAGGTCGCCTCATGAGCACAGGCGATGAATTCGCTCTAATAAAATTTATGAATTTACAGTTATCAAGTATATACATATGTAGATACATTACATATGTATGTATGTACTTTTGAGATAAAAAAACAAATAAAATACTTTTTTGGAATTCAACTAATATTTAATAAAATTTAAACGCGCTAACTTTTCGAAGCCGTAAATTAACAATAAATTCACAAAACTTGGTGTTAGGGGATAAGCTGCTAGTCTCTATGCGCACGTCGCTGGTTGCTTGCCCCAGCTCAACAGGACACCTTTACCTACATTTTTAGAAAAACTAAAAATATCGTACCTTATGCTTGTGCTTTCATAAACAAAATGAGAATTGTTTATAAAATCGAGCATTATATTTTTCTAAACTGTTGTTTAGAATGACTTTCGGGAATTCCCTTTTGCTTTAACAGCATTTTTAGCTCTTCGCTTTACCTACTTGAAAAGGCACCCAACATAACAACTAATGCGTAGAATCAATCGTATTTTCTCCCAAGAAAGGCTTGTTATATCAGCTGTCATAATATATGTGAGTGTGTATGTGTTATTATTATGCGGCATAAGAGTGAAGTTGGCTGTGACAGAATTAAGACTTCTATTGTTGTAGTTTTTAATGACTAAAACGATATTAATTTCGCTAATAATTATTAAAATTAAAATAAATTTTTTCTAATTTGCCTTTAATTCGTAATTTAAAGTAAGGCAACCATTCCTTAACGCGTTATTACGATAGAAACTTTAGGAGTTATTGGCTCCAAATTCCATTTAAATTGCATTCATTTCATTCGTTTCTTATATTTTCTTTCACTTACAGATGCTATCGGTACAGTCAGCCGGCTGCGCGGGAATGGAGCGGCTTGGCGTTCCAACCCGCACCTCTTTGAATACACCGCCCGACGATAGGTGAGTGTAGCTTGTCTGCTACAATTTTTATTTTTATTTTTGTTGTTAGCAAAAGAAACCATAAAAAGAAAAATGTATTATATTTTATTTACAGGGGTCAATATATTTGTAGAATGCGTTTGGATGCAGCAAGAGAACTTTTAGCAGTACGTAGCGAAACTGTGATTCGTGGTAGTAGCAGTAGCAGTAATACTAATAGTAAAAATAATAGCAATAAAAGTAACAATCAACTACATCAAATACAAGAGCAACAACAAAATCATCACACAAATAAAATACATTCCCACCATCAAAATCATCAGCAACAACAGCAGCAGAAAACTCAATTTCCTTATCACAACTACAGTTTTAATAATTATCAACGTATGACGACAACACCAAACAACTGTAGCAGTAGCAGCAGCAGTTGTAGTAGTAGTGGTAGTAGCTGTAGACCAGCACGTTCATTAAGTGACCATCATAGTATTAGCAGCAAAGGCGGCAACAACAATAACAACGCCAGCAATAGCGCCAGCGACCAGCAGCACAATAACAATCGATTTTCCTCAATGACCAACAGCAGCGGTGATGGCGGTAGCATTAGCAGCATTAGTTGTGGCAGTAGCAGTGTTGTCCGTGGTGGCGTTGAAGCAACAACATTGAAGTACGGCAATACGGGCAGTGGGAGTGGTGGTAGTGGGAGTGGTGGCACTGGTTGTAGCATAAGTAGTTCTTGTGGTAGCAGTGGCTCTTGCAGTTTGGCCTGTTCGGTGAGTTCGCACAGTCACGATCATCACCAGCACTATCAATATCAGCCTCAACAGCAGCAAACACTGTGTTGTCCTCATCATGTGCCGCTGCCTGATAGTGAGTGGACACCAACAGAGCGCTATAGCGCCTCACTCAGAACAAGTTATCAGGTAAAAGTTTTGTCTTCTTAAGTTCCAGTTGAAGTTTGTCAACTTATTCTTCTTTTCTATTGCAGCAATCGGAAATAACACGCTCTTATATTAAGCCACCACCCAATAAAACAATTAAAGATGTTCCAGATCATTCCTTAGCAGCTAGTCTTTATTTGGCTGGCAATTATTCTAGCGCTAGTAGCAGTTCGTCTACTTTACATCACCATCATCAGCAGCAGCAGCAGCAGCAGCAACCAAAATCAAAACCTAATGTGATAACAAAATTCTTTTATCGTAAAAGTTCTCCAAAATCTCCAAATAATATAACATCAGGTTCTTCGTCATCGTTGTCGTCCTCAGCTCTATCGTCTGCATCCGGCTCCTCATTGTGTTCAACACTATCATCGGCCTCGTCAACGACCTCTTCGTCTTCAGGCTCCTCATTAGCTTTAGGTAGTAATACGTCCTTATTGTCGAACTCCATAGCCTCCGTAACATCACTAACAACGGCTCCACTTAACACACTACCCATATCAACGGCCTCCTTACTAAAGACTACGCTCTGCAATTATGGTCCAACGCAATTGCAACATTCAAACTCAGGGACATCTAGCAATAATATATCGGCTGGTCTAGTACCCAGTACACAGTTATTAACAACAATCGGGGTATCGCAACCAACAGCAACCACAACATTCCCTCAAACTTCATCGGCTACGCAACATACGGAACGCATACCAACACCACCCTTATCGGTGTGTGTACCCATAGCCGCTTCATATCATCAGCAGCAACAACAGAAACAACAACTTAACCAACAATTACTTTTAGACAGTTTGGTTGGCGATAATTCAATTTCTGCTTCCAGTACTCTTCAGACACTTAAGAGCAGTTCATGCAGTCCAACTTTAGCAGTTTCTGCTAAAGACGAACTCGTCCATATGGAATGCAATTCGGGTGATATAACGCGTAACAATAGTAACACAAGTATGATAAGTTTATCAGCAACATTGTGCAGTTGTCAGAATACTAATTGTAGGCACTGCAACACGTAGTAAGGAAAAGATGTTGCTGGATGCTGCTAGAATTCATGGTTTTGAATGTTTATAAATATGTCTGGGATTTTATGCTCTATAATCGATTACGAATCAAAAAGATAGAAAATGTAAAACGTTTTGGCATGGAGCAACATTTGTTAGCACATTAAGCGACTGTAAACACATTCCCAAATGTTATATTTACAAGCTTTACTAGCACCTTGTTGTGCTGGCTGGTAGTAACTACTTACAGCTTTAACCTTATTCTGCAACTTAAAGAAAAACATGACGTTTAAAGTCCTTTGTTTTTTTCTCTTTTATTTGTAAAATATTCGCTTTCATATTTATTTTAAAGAATTTTGTTTAAAAAGTAATTTGCGACATGTTTGACCTAGTTTTCATTATCATCTCTTATTCCACTTTAAAATATTTTACGATTTAATCAACATTAACTACCATTTTCTGCTCCATATAAACACTTGTCTTGCAACATGTTGCTAACGATATAAATATGTAACTTCAAATTTCGAATTTTATTTCGCTCTTTTTTTATAATTTTTCCAAACACATGGGACTGTAAGAAAATATATCTTTCATTTGAAAAATTGGACGTGCAACATATGGAAATGAAACACCTTTTCTCTACACTTATGGGCCTTACTTTAGAAAACTCAAGCCAATGCTAGAATTTGTTTGACACATAAAAACTAATTTCGAAACATTTTCATTGGTTTTCATACAAATTTTTGTGCCCATCAACGTAACATTTTTTTGTTTAAGAACTTATGGGCGGCACACGGTCTCCAACGATTCTCTATCTCCAGAGGAAAAGAGAGACGGCAAACTTTGCTTTAAGTGAAAGTAAAACTTAGTTTTTGGACTTACACAAAACCTGTTTTCTTTTCTTCTTAAGTTATTAATTGGATGATCACAATAGGGCTATTAACTGGTTTTCAGCTTAAGTTCAGTTAAGTTCTTATTCTTTATTGCCGCAGCTATTAATATTTGCCTACTTAAATTAAAGTTTCCAAATTGTGAATTTAAGGATTAAATATAAGAATTTATAAATTTATTATGGCGTCTTCCTCTCTTACAAATATATATAGGCTGAGTTTTTGACCGTTTGGGTTTCCAAAATTGAAAAAAGAAAAACATAGAAACTGTAAAAGTGAACGAAATATTTATTTCAGTATTTCAAGTAAATGTTGCCCGCGCCTACGCCGCAGGTGGTGATTCATCCCTCCAATTTTAGCATACTTTTTCCAGCAATGTTCTTCTCCAGGGCTAAAATTGCGGCTGGCTTGTCCCTGTACATAAGAGACTTCAAGTTTGCTCGCAAACAATTTTTGCTCCAAAAGGTGAGATTAATTGCTCACCAAACTCGCCTCTTAATAGGATCATGGTATCGCAAGCCGTATGGCATGTGGCATCCTCTTGTTAGAATCACTTGCCAACCAAGTCTAAGTCTTTCATTTTGGGCAAAAAAAAAGTCACAAATCATCACGCGGGATCTTGCCCCTTTCACTATAGCGTTGCGATTTTTATTGAAAAATGATTCCGCCGGCCCACAAGCCGCACTTTCAGGGTGCATTTACAGCTCTTGTACTGCCTCTGGCTGCTCTTCACTCCAATTTCGGCAAATCTGTTTGTTGAGCCAAAAATAAGAAGATACTTTTGCGATAGAAAATTTATTTCTCACACAGCACGAATTTTGATACTATAATTTAATGATTTGCAAGCGTTGTTGGTTTTAGTCTATTCTTGGTGTAAAAAAACTACCTTTTTATAAGGCAAAATTTTTTCCAGAAAAGAAAACGCCATTTTTTGAGGAGTCATCAAAAAAAACCTTACTCAACATTTTTGGCATCACTTTTGGGCAATCTTAAAAAAATCAAGGCAAAATTTTTTCCAGAAAAGATAATGCCACTTTTATGAGCAGAGTTATCAGCAATATGTTGCCACTAAAAATGTTATTTAAAACCATTCTCTTCCTAAATAGCATAAAATATTTATAAATGTTATGATCTAGCAGTGCGTTCGTTCCTCATGAAACTATTGAAGGAAAAACTAAGAAAAATCATTTTCTTATTGGACAGACTAATTTCTAAAGTATACTTTCGTGAGTCATTTAAAATATATCCCTGTTGCCTACAATTACTTTTTAACAATGTTGCTGCATACTGATGCTAACTACTAAGTGTCCACTTCAACTTGAAAATAATTAAGAAATATTAAAATAAGAATAAACAAAACAAAATACACATTATCATTTCCATTTGTAACGAATGTCGCTATTTTAAAAATATGTAAACAAAAACAGATAAAATAACTTTTAAACAGTTAAAATGCTTCGTAAACTTTTTTTTGTTAAATATAAAATACCACTTAACAACAGAAGAATAAACGAAAAAGAAAAACAAAAAATAAAATAAAATATAACAAATATCAAATAATAGTAAAAAAAAGCGCTTTAAAGACAGAAAAGCCCCTCATTGAGAGCCCTAAAATACACAGCATTGCCACACCTCACACAAGGAAAACAGTTTTCTAATTAAACAATTTTATTTTCTTTTTTTTTTAAATTGAACTGAATTAAGCTTTATTAGTTGTTGTTGTTGTTGTTGACAACTTTTTACAATTTTTAATTATATATTTATATTATTTTATTGAAATATTTATTAGAAACAAATATTCACTGTTAATGTGTTCAAAATTGATTTATTGATTTTTTTTATTTTTATTTTTATAGAAAATTTTATTAAACAAGTCGAAACTTTTATTTCTATTTTTTTTAAGTTTTATAAAACAATTTCATGGCAATGTTAACAACTAAGTATTTTAATTTATTTTTATTACTTTATAAAAGCGCATATTTTTCTAATTTTTATTTATAAATATTTTCAATTTTTATTTAAAGGAAATAAAAATAAATTAAATATTGTATATAATACACCTTTGTTTTAATATTTAAAATTTAGTTTTTAGTTTTAGACAATTTAATATTACGAAAATAAAGTATAGAGAAACATAAAACAAATTTATTAAAAATAAAAAACAAAAAACTATAAGATATATTTATAAAAAATTTAAATAATTATAAAATAAAATCAAATATATTTAATTTAATAAACAAAAGAAATAAATTGTATAGAAAATCGTACACTTTGCTATGCAGTCTTTTCAAAAAGAAATTATTGAAACTTTAGATAAAACGAGTTCAAGCCAAAATGCCTCAAAATATTGGAATTTCAAAAACTTATAGAAAATCGCATAAGACTTGTATAATAAGGAATGAATGACTGACTGACAGCACATTTTAAAAAGTATGTGTCTATTAGCAACAAAGGAAATTATTATTTTTAACTTGCAAAAATTGTTTCAGCAACATGTTTCAAAAAAAAGTATATTGCCAGCAACATGTTGCCAGGGTTGTTACATAAAAAATATTTTAATTTTCAATTTACAAGTTGCCGAAAAGCTTTGGTTGAAACTGATTTTTTTATACCCCCACGCGTTTAATAAAGTTTCGTGTTATCACAAGGCCAGTAGACTTCTGGTCTTAAGTCAATAAAACTTTGAAACTTTCTCGCAAAATGGCAGTTGCTGTACTTCAACCAACTCTCTTACGAATGTCTATCTGTGGCTTGTTAATTACACAATGTGACAAAGTCGTAAAAACTGGAGTTCCCTTTAAAAAGACCTAGTGCAGGTTTTGAAATTTTTAGAAGTTCGATTACACCGATTTTGAAATTTTAAACGGTGCTAAAAACTTGTCAACTTTGTCGGTTTTTTTGCAACTTTTCACTTCGTTTGAAATCCTATTTATTTTTTAACTTTCTTCAAAAGTTTCTTGGACGAAGAGATATTTCTGAAGATATATTTTTTTTCGTCACTAGGTCAATTTTAAAAGGACCTTGTCTGTCACTATCACACCGTGTGTGTTATTCTCTGAACAAGTTGGTAAATGTTGTATATTAATATTTCGAGGATATTTTATAAGTGTTGGTCCATAATTTGAAATAGCTCTCATTTGCTAGGCTGTGTCTAGTTTTTCGTTGACATTTCGAATATGTCTTCAATTATTTTTCTATTGCAAAAATTATTTCCCGCTAATTCTATTCCAACTTTTTTTATTGAAAAAATGCAACTTATTTGTGGAAGGGGGATAATCTCGTCACTATTCGCATTTTATTGGTTGCTTAAGCCAGATCATCAGGAAACCTGTACCCTGCTTCTAAGGAAAATTAAACATCTTATGCCCAACATTCTTCAGACCAAATGAGAAAGCTTAAAAAAACAACAAACGAATTGTTATATTATTTTTCTTATTTGCTTTGCTACATTTGGTTGGTTGTTTGCCAACTTTAATTTAGCTGTAAGCGGTAAAAGAATGCATATCCAAATTTTGGAATAAATATTTTGTAATTCAATAGAAAATCTTTGCAGATTTTTAATCAGTCTAAAAATATATTTGACGCCTTGCATCGACTGTACTATAATACAATGTAATAAAAAATTGTATTTTTCTTGTTGGTGATTTTCATATAAAAATGTGAAACAACTTCATTTCGTATGTTTGTGAAACGTTGTATCCCATACCTGGGACTGACTATGCTATTTGTGGCTCCATTTCACCAATTTTGTCACTATTTTCAATGACATTGTCAACAAAGCATCTACACTTTTGTCTTCGGCGGGTAGAACATAAAAAGTCGAATTTAAAAGGTGAATTTTAGAAAATAATTTGAAAAATTAATTAAAAATTGGTATAAAAACAGAAAGAGCGAGACTTACTAGTGGGGAATTCTAGTAAAAACTTGCAAAAGTGCAGACTGAAATTATTAAAAATACTATTGAATGTTTAGTTCCAATGTCTTCATTGGTCTTATGGTCCCAAAAGGACTATCTAGTCAATGGCAAGCAAATGTTAAATGTCTGTAGGAGAAAGCATTGCCTGGGGTATTGGTTGCCGTTAGTACTGGTGAAAAAGTCAGTAGTTAATCAATACAGTACATTTCCGACATGGAATAAATAACAATTCCTCGTAATGTGATGAGGCTTTGAAATGTTGTTGTTTTGCATATGCCTGAAGAGGTTCCTATGCTACTAAGAATTTAATAGTGGGCGTCGGAAGACCATCTGAATTAATTGTGTGGGCCCCAGGCGAAAAGACTGCACTACACGACGGCCACAGCTAGTGTTAAATCCATAACAGTTTAATATATGAGTTCAGGAAACGAATTACGGCGTTCTAAGGAAATTCGCATTAATACCTGATGGCGTAATTCGATCCCAGGACCTTTAAAACTACGATCAACGCCATTGAAAGTTGTGGGATGTGTGTGGCGTCAGTTTTTTATATGAAGAAAAGTGTTCGTTATCAGAAAAAAAAACTTTAAAATGAATCGTGTGATTTTTTCTCAACCAGCATAAACATAAATATTTTCATGAATTCGAGCTTCCATTTTTTTCCCCGAAATCTATTTAAAAGCCATCGAAAATTCAAATTAAACAACACCATAAAAATAATCCTGGTTTACAAAAGCTTTGCATATTTTAAGGTGTTATAAAAAAAGGTAGCCTAAAAATATGCAAAGGACTCTGTAAGTATTTTTGAATTTTATGCAAATTATTTTGTTATACTTTTCAGTTTAAGATGAATAATTAAATTAAATTTAACTTAATATTAATTGAAAGAAATGGTTTCAGCAAAAACACAACAAACATCAATAATATATTTCAATTCAATTAAATTTAAAAGAAAAATCTTTAAAGGAAACTTAGCAAAATATCGGTGTCTATAAAAAAAAAAGTTAATACTCGTATATAAGTAGCCGCATAAATAAAAGATTCATAAACTAAAAATAAAATATTAGAGCAAAACAACTTGAAAGAAAAGCAAAATATTTATGTTGATAAAAACAAATTTTGTTCAACGAAAATATTTTTTAATTAATAAAATCTTTTTTTTATTTAATAAAACAAAAATATGAACAATATTAATTCTAATTTGATAGAAAAGCAAAATAAAAACGAATATTAAGCCTATTTTAAAACTACCTCTGACATCAAATTTATATATAATTTAAAAGAAATATATTATGTATTGAGAAATTAAAAGAATTAAATAAAACAATTATTTATGAAATTAATTTAATTATATTTTTAGTTTTTAGTGTTGAAACAATAACAATAATAAAATAATAAAATGCAAAAAAAGCCACAAAAAATGTTTGTTCTTCTAATTTCCGTAAGCATGAAATTCTCCTCTTTTGAGATGCGAAAAGATTGGTGAAAATCGCTGCCATTCACGGTAAGAAAAAAAATATCTTAACCATACAAAAATAGTATAATAAAACTAACCATAAAATGTTTCTAATAAACATAATATGTCAAACTCTTTGGGTGTTTAATCAAAGTATGAGGGAGCTTAAGTGGCTAGCGGGTTAACTATTTAGCATTCGATAGCTTAGTTGCCTGTATTCGTACCTCAGACGCTGCCAATCAGTAGCAACAATTCAAAAGTCGGTTTCTATTGCCGCAACATTTCCATTTTCTACAATAATATAGTAATCCTATTGCGATACAAGAAGCACATTATGATAAGCTCGGGCTCGACGTCATGTAAGTTGTGTGTGGGTTAGTTAAGGAGCAAATTTGCAAGCTTCGATTTGTGTCTCATATTTATGGCGCTGCGCGCAAGCATATTAATATTTTTGCATGTTAGTTTGCCACCAAACGTTGAAGGAAGTATGCGTAATGGCTAGGTGTCAAACGATACGAGTCAATACAAGTACATACTCGATACTTTTCTTTCGATAAGAAATACTTTTGTAATCGATACTTTATGAGCGAGTAGCAAGTAGGTATCGGTCGAAAATACCGGTATCGGTCGACGAGTACTTGAACTATATTAACATAAAAAAAAATAAATTGATTTAACAAATGAAAGGCAAACAAAAACTTCACACTTCATAAAAAATTTAATTCACCAAAAAAATCAAAAAAATCGCGAACAAAATTTTAAAGTCGTAAAAATTTAACAAGAACTTTAATATTTACAAAAAAATTTGAAAATCGCCCAAAAATTTTAAAGTAACCAAAAGACTGAAGTTTCATAATTAAATTACCAATAAATAAAGCTTCACTAAGTTTTCAAATTTATGGTAAAATTTCAAGTTTTGCTGAGGTTATAGCTAAATCTGAAATTTTACTAAAAAGTCATCAGCAGATTGAAATTCCAACACAATTTCAAATTTTAACAAAAAAATCAAATATTAATCAAAAAATTTCGAATTGACGAACAAAATTTTTAAATCTCCAAAAACTGCATGAATTTTAAAACCAATTTATCGCGCACCACTTTTAACTGACATGATTTTAAGTTTTGTAAGCAATTTATTTAATTGCAGAACTAGATTTTTCTAATTATCGTAAGAAATTAGAGGATTTTATTTTTAAATCAAGTTCCTGCTCGGGCACCAAAAATGTAAGAAAACTTAAACGTCTTGTTTTATTTATACAATTTTTTCTCTTTAATTTCAATTTCTATTTTTCTTTTTTAGCAGAATTGTTGTATTTAACATTATGGAATTTATCGATCACAATTAAGTTTGTTTACGGTTAATTCATGGTATCGAATGAAGTTTAATACTTCAAAATAATTTCAAAAAAGGCAGAAAGGAAATGAAACTTATTAAAAACTCTTGTGTGGAGAAAACTATTATTGGCGATCTTCAGAGATAAAGACGTTCCAACAGAAATTGCGATGACAACATATGCCATGAGGGTAACATTTTGCATTTGCCGACCACTCTCCCATCTCTTTCTGCAAAAGTACAACACAAAATACAACAATTATTAGTCACAAGAAAACAAAAACTTTAAAAAGGATTTAAAAAATATAGTATTTTACCAACAATTTTTCCCAAAATGCTTCGGCTGCGGAAAGTTGCACAAATGCTGCCACAATAACAACAAAAACGAAGAGAAAATTAAAAACTTTCATTCTGAAGTTTTAAGCAATAGACTTTGGTATTGACTTGAATTGAAATATTGAATGGCACTGTACTAAACTAATCCAGTAGCAGATTATTTATATAGAAAAAGTTTTGCCTATTACCAGCAGTAATCATTGGGGCTTATTTTGTTTTTAATAATTTGTTATTTACGTGTCAACCGGGGAAAGAATTAGGGATTTTCCCGAACTGAACAAATAAAAGTGTTTTGCTTTTTCTACGCGATATTTAATAGCTATTTCCTCAATTTTATATAAGGTTTTGTTGGTTTAGGTGAAACAAATAGGCTGTATCATATCGTATATACCCTTCACACAAGTATGTATGAACTACTAAACATGTTGGAAGACTAACGATTTTTTCCAGTAAAAATTATTGTTGTTTATTCCCGTAGTTCCACTATGGAATAGAGGGGGCCATAAAAATGATCTCTAATTAGGTCTCACAATTCGTTATAACGAGGGAGGTATAATTATCAATTTTGTAGAAACTCCAAATCCTAATTTTTTATATTACGATTTTTCCACAAATACCCGATATAGGTTTTTATATATTTCTTCTCCCGTAGAAACGGTATTCCATAAGCCCACTAATAAATTATTGATTAAAACATGGCAACCTTACGCAATGAGTAGTAGGCTGCATTAACACTTTGGACCTTATTAAACGAAACGCAAGGCAGAAAACAAAAACAAATTTAATATATTTTTAAAGTTTTTTATTATTTTTTTATTGTTTTTTTATATAAATTTTTGTGCCTGTGAACACCATAAAATATGAAGCGTTGAGTTCCTTCTCAAATACCTTAAAATTTTAATGAAAAACAATAAAGAAAAATTTTAAAATTTTTTATTTATTTTGTTTTTTATATAAATTCTGGCGTTGCCTTGCTTTTTTATAAAACAAGTCCATATTTCTTCTCTCATTTCAAACTTTGATTAATATACAGTGAGCGAAACAACTATATGTGCATATGATGATTTTACATGTTTTCCTCTATACATTTTAGTGACTCATCTAACAATAAAATTCTAGTATACAAAATTGATAACAGATTCTTTACACTTGTTTTTGTTAAATTATTTTTTAAATTTACTTTTCAATAGTACCGTTATCAACACGTGTTCATTGTCGTTAATTTTTTGTCAAAGGAAACAATTATATGTGCATTAATAGTTGAACGTGCAACTGTACGGTTGAAAAAGTTATTTAGCAATAATTTTTAGTGAATATTTAGTGAAAGTAATAATTGAAGGTAAATTAAAATATTTTTTTGTTCACAAACATAAATTTTTAAAATTTTGTCTTTATATGCAGGTAAATATGCCTCGAGGGCGTTCATTGACTGAACTCGAACAGAATGAAGTTAAAATTCTGTCTGAAACTGGCTCTAGCATCAAAGCAATATCAGTAAGGATCAAAAGACAGAAATACTATATCAAATTATTTGAAAAATCCAAACAATTATGGTTGTACGAAACGTAAAGGACACAAGCCAATTGTCCACGATAGGTGCAAACGTGAAATTAGACGCTTAGCTGTTTCAAAATCCATGAGTGCAGGACAAATAAAACACCAACTGGGTCTAAATGTCACCAAGAGAAGAGTTCAGCAAATATTAAGCACCAGTGAACATCTTCAATATCGAAAACGTTTGCCCTAACCGAAGCTGTTGGATAAGCACAAAGTTTGTAGAATGGAATTCTCAGAAACACATAAATTCTGGGACGAAGAGTGGCAATCCGTTATTTTTTCAGATGAGAAAAAATTTAATTTGGATGGCCCTGATGGTTACCAAATGAGCTGGCAAGACTTAAGGCTTCCACATCAAACACGCTTCGCAAGAAACTTTCAAGGAGGATTACTTATGTTATGGGCGGCATTTGGTTATCGCGGGAAAAGTAACATTTGCTTTATTTCGAGCAGAATGAATTCCGAACAATATGTAGAACTGCTTGATTCTGAGCTCATTGAATTTGCAGGTGATAAATATGGCGATAATTGGATATTTCAAGAGGATAATGCACCATACATAAAGCAAGACGCACAAGGCAATTTTTTGAAGAGAGAAATATCCCCGTATTAAAGTGGCCTGCTGTCAGTCCGGACCTAAATCCGATAGAGAATTTGTGGGGCATATTGTCGAATAAAGTTTATAAAAAAGGAAGGCAATTTGAAAATCTCAAGTCACTTAAAACGGCCATTCAAGAAGAATGGGAGAGATTGGATGATGTTATCCTGCACCGCCTAGTTGATTCAATGCCACGAGGGATGGATAGTGTACAAATAAATAGAGGAGGCCACACTGAGTATTAGTTTATAAATAAGAATTAGTTTTTTATTGAAATTGAATTGAAATAAATTAGAACTTTATTTTTGCACATATAATTGTTTCCTTTGACAAAAAATTAATGACAATGAACACATGTTGATAACGGTACTATTGAAAAGTAAATTTAAAAAATAATTTAACAAAATAAAGTGTAAAGAATCATTAGTTTTGTATACTAAAATTTTATTGTTAGATGGTTCTTTAAAATATAGAGAGCACAACATGTAAAATCATCATATGCACATATAGTTTTTTCGCTCACTGTACATTAAAATACTTCAAACTAATGTTGGTTCCCCGATAACTTGGATCATAAATGTTGCACCAATTTGAAAATTCATTAAAAAACCCGACAAAATTGAGGCAATTTAGACTACAAACCAACATCTTCATACACTGAAATATCACCAAAAAATTACGTAAAATTTCAAATTTCACCGAAATCTTAAACTCATAAAAAGTTCGAAAGTTCACAACTAAATGGCAAGCCTAACTATAAATAATTTATATCTGAACAATTTGAACAAAAAAGCCGACATTTTACCCAAAAATACGAGAAAACAGAAATTCAAATAGACATTTCAACAAAATTCGATTTGACATAAATATGTATCATCAAAAATTCAAAATCCACCACAAATTTAAAAACTAATCGAAAAATTGAAACGATATAAAAGTTAAAACAGAAAATGAATTTAAACTGAAAAGTTATAAGACTATACAGGGTGTCCGCCGGGAAGGTATACTACTTTGTTTGTTTATAATGTTTGATTAAATGAAAGAGAATGGATCGTATATTGATAAATGTTTTATTTAATATCAGATAAATGCCCGCCTCTGTTAGCCTCACAAATGCGAGCCCTTTTAAACACATTTTTCATTACATTCTCACACATTTCACGCGGTATTTCATTAATTTCATCACGAATACTTTGTTTGAGTTGCTCCAGCGTTTCTGGCTTGTTTGCATAAACCTGCTTTTCAAATATCCCCACAAAAAGAAGTCCGGAGCAGTCAAATCAGACGACCGTTGAGGCCAATCAACATCACCATTCCTTGAAATAACTTCTTGTGGAAGGAGGTCTCGCAGTAATTCCATTGTAATCCTGGCTGTATGCGATGTGGCACCGTCTTGATGAAACCATATGTTCGTCAAGCCCAAAGCATGCAGTTGTGGCGTTAAAAAGTTGTCAATCCTATCACGATATCGCTCCCCATTGACAGTTGCCTTTACGCCGTTTTCAGTTTCAAAAAAGTAGGTCCAATGATTCCTCCTGACGAAATTGCACACCAGACTGTCACTTTTAATGGATGCAAAGGTGACCAATGAATAATTTGAGGGTTTTCCATTGCTCAGAACAGACTATACTGTTTATTCACATATTCATTCATTCTCATTATGATTTTTTCATGAAAATCGGGGCTGTCATGGGCGAGCTGTAGCATCCTATTGGCATATGTACGGCGGCGTAAATGGTCTTCTGGAAGAAGCTCTTGTGTCAACTAAATCTTAAATGGAAGCAAATGCAAAAAATTGTGGCCAAAGTTATTTCTTAAAGACCAAGCTCCTAAGCACGGTATCGAATCGAGGTTGATGGATTGTTTCTTTCTTGAACAGCAGTAATGTTTTCAGCCGATCTTGCAATACGTTGTGGTCCATGCTTGGGCCTTTTGGCTACAGTCCATCTTTCTTCGAAATCATTTACTACACGATAAATAGTGCGTCTTGTTGGCACGTTGTTTCCCCCAAAAAAATTCACGTAACTTTCTCATCGTCACAGTAATCGATAATTGATTTTGATAAAATGTTTTGAACGATTAAAACACGTTGGTTTACTGAATATTTTTCCATAATTTATTTGTCACGTCTCTACTTCACGACTGCCAAATATGAACTGTCAAGACTAATGTTTACCAAAATGGCGGCAAAACAAAGTAGTATACCTTCCCGGCGGACACCCTGTATAAAATAAATTGCCAAAAAAAACGACATTTTCCAAACAGTTAAATTCGCATACAAATAAAAACAAAATCTATTTTCCCAAAAAAAAAAATGTTCATCAAAATTTATGGAAAACATCGAAATTTTACAATATATCAGGAATTCACCAAAATTTAGAAAATTCACTAATAAATTTATAAATCTTATAATCCCCAAATTTGGCCAAAAACCAAAACTAAACTGAAAAGTCGATGTTTTCCGAAATAAGTTTCCGTAAATTGAATATTCACAACAAATTTAAAATTTGCCATAAAATCGAAAAATTATGAAAATCATAAAAGTTCAAAATTTCACTAAAATTTTAAATATAAAAAAAAACTCAAAAAAAAAAAATTAAACTGCGCGAAAAATTAAAAAATTGGACAAACATTTTATTTTCTACAAAGAAACTTAAAAATCCTAAAAAAAAGCTAAGAAAAAGATTAAAGTTTCACGAAAAAATCACCAATAAATGTCCCCACAAATCGCACAAAAAGTTTCACATTTCGCCATGCCGAAATTTTAGCGAAAATCTAAATTTTATCAATCAAAATAAAAAATTCGATATTTTAGCATAAAGTCGTAGGAAGATTAAATTTTCCCCTCGATTCAACGGAAAATCAAAAATTATCCAACAAATTTCAAAATGAAAAATTTTTAAATGCCCTAAAACTTCATCACCAGGTATCAGGTGACTGGTATCACCAGGGTGGGAGTATATAACATTAGTTTACACGCGCATAACTTATAGCCGACAAGACTTATAGGGACTTACTTTCTAGATAAGGTCCCTGCTCGGGCACTAAGTTCAAGTAATTTATGACTTTAATTTATAAAATGACGGAACGAATTTAAAATTACGCAAGTTAGCGAGTACAATTAAGTTTATTTACGTTAAACTCCTGATATTAAATTAAGTGATTAAAAAAAAACAAAAAGTAAATGATACTTGTATGCAGAAAACCATTATTGACGACGATCAGAGATCCAACAGAAATTACGATGACAACACATGTCATTAGAGTAACATGATACATTTACCCACCCCTCTCCGACCGCTTTCTGTAAAAGTACAAAAGAAATTACGAAAATTAAAGAAAAACAAAAAACTTTGAAAAGGATTTAAAAAATATATTTTACCAAAAACTTTTCCCAAAATGTTATGGCTGCGGAAAGTTGCACAAATGCTGCCATTATGACAACAAAAACGAAGAGAAAATTCCAAAATTTCATTCTGAAGCTTCAAGAAGTAGACTTTGGTATTGACTTGAATTGAAATATTGAATGGCACTGTGCTAAAATATTCCAGTAGCAGATTCTTTATATACAAAAATGTTTACCAAATAACAGCCGTAATCGTTATTGGGCTTTTTTAATTTTTATAATTTGACACTTGTCTGTTACATGTGGTCTGTGAAACGACGTATGTCTTGTACAAACAAACGAGAAATACGCAGTTCAGGTGTTTTGCTTTTTCTACGCAATATTTAATAGATATTTACTGAAATAAGCACAAGTATCATTTTTTGATCATTTAAAGTAAAACAAATAGGAAAACTATTATTTTCGGCTGTACTAAATCTATGAACGGCTAAAAATGTTAAAATACTACCGATTTTATATTTATTCCCGTCGTTGTAATGTGCAACATAGCGCCATAAAAATTATTGTTATTGATCTAAAACATGGTCTCCGATTTCTACAATATTCATTTCCAACCCAACAAAGTATATATATATAGTATTCTGGATTCTTATCGGTAGCGAAGGTCTATTAACGATGTCCGCCTGCCCCATGTTGAAATCAACTTTCTGACGGCATTAGAGACAACTTAGGATTTAGAAACTTAGAACCTTTGATCACCGAATTGGGCGAATTTTCATAAACTAAATAGTACCACAAGATCCCGAGTTATGGACAAAAAACATTTTTTTTGTTTTTTTTTTTTAGCATTTTCACTCTTATGCTGGGAACACAACTGGGACGAACGACGAATTTTTCGCCGCGAATATTCGTCGCCAAAAGTAGAACACATTTGTGTATAACAAAATGCACACAATTATGACGTCGGTCGAAATTCGTCATACGCGGCGAACTTTGAATTAGATTTATTTCTATTTCTTACGCCGGCGTATGACGAACAAACAGTACAATGTGGCCATGTTTGGTTTTAGTTTCCAAGTATTTTAGTAAATAAAGTTTTTTTTTTAATAATAATTAATTTAATTTTGTTTTATAGTATTTCGAATGAGATTACAAAATAGTAGTTAACTATAAAATTACTTTTTGGCTGTGTTTTTGTTGGAGTTTAATTTTTTATCTATTATTTTTTATATGGTCACCCTATCTATATATAGATAACAGCTGTTATTTTTTCGTCGTTATTGTGCTTTATACGACGAATTTACACAGCGAATTTTTACCGACGTATACGTCGTGTTGGACGAAATTCGTCGTTCGTCCTAGTTGTGTTCCCAGCATTACAGGGAAACGTCTATACGAAAGCCTCTAAAATTTGCATATACTGAATCCTTATCAATTTTGTATATAAAGACTTCCTACAAAAATTATTAACCGGAGCCCCCTGATAACTTATGGACCAAATGTTGGGCCGAATTAAATAATTAAAAAAAACCCCTCAAAATTTCAAAAATCATTCAAGAGAACCGAACACCATAACTTAAATTCACCACAAATTCGAAAATTCACTATAAAATCGAAAAAATTTTAATAATTATATTTAAGCTGAAATTTTACAAAAAAAACATAAAAAAAACAAATATTGAAATTGTTTCACAAATATTAAAAAAAAGTCGCCAAAACATTTAAATTTAAGTTCACCAATATTTAAAATTCATAAAAATTTTGTTGTGTCGGTAATTTACGTTTTGTTTTGGCCATATTCTGGTATTAAAGTGAATTTTTTAATTCTGCGAATTCCTGATTTGTGATGAAATTTCAATTTTAAAATCAGCAAACAAATTTTGAAGAAACTCTAAAAAGTACAACTTTTGCCAAAAACTGAAATTAAATCGAAAATTCATAAAAATTTTAAACTAAAAATTGTCTAAAAATTGTAAAACTTCCCAAAAACAAAATCGGAATATCGAAAAGAAAATATACCGAAAGTCCCAAATTTTCTCACAAAATTTAAATTCAAATTTCGCAAAAAAAAAAAATTAAACAAATTTATTTCACCATGAACCGGATTCACCAAACAAATCGAAAATTAACCAATAAACTTAAAATATAAATTTCACAAAATCCCAATATTTTCTAAAAAGAACCGAAATTTCACTAAAATGACACGTATTACTGGAATTATTAAAAACATTTTAATTTTCAGCAAATTACCATCATAAAACCGGGAGCTTAGTCATCCAGCGTTTTTATTGGCTTTTACGGGGGTAAAGGGGGGTATATAATGCTCGGCACATATACTGTTGCTCGTTTCGTCTATATCTACTTAAAGCTTAAAAGAGCTCAAACTTTGAACGACTGTATATTTTTCTTTGGATAATTTCTAATTTAATAAAATTTGCATATTTTAGGGCGTTTTAAAAAAATTTGCCTAACAATATGCAAAATACTCTGTAAGTATTCATATTGTATCCAAACTATTTTGTATCATACGATTCTCTTGTCAACTGTGAAACGTATTGGACGTGTTTTTAAGAAGGCTTGCTGGCTGCGAACAAAAATTTACATGAATTTTTTCCTGTCAAAAACAAAAAATTAAAAAAACATTTTCTTGTTTAAAATTTTAAACCAATTTTATTGGATGGAGAAAATGTCAATGACAATGGAGAGAGTTCCAGAATGGGTAAAGTATTCTGGAGGGCGTCCTCCTAATATATTAATGGAAAAATCAATTAACGCCTATGCGGAAGAATCTGCTCATGCAGACGACGAAAACTATATTTGGAGAACAAATTCATCTGGCCATCAAGCAAGAGGATAAATTCTAAAAAAAACCCAAGGAAGTGCCTGAAAATACAGACAGGGTTGCGAATTCTCAGATAGGTAATTGTTGGATGCAGTTTTTGCAAAACAAAGATCCACCAATCAATTAAACGCTGGTTTGCAAGAGAACTTGGAATCCAAAAAAAAAACGATGAGGTTGGAATTTTAGAAAACATTCAAATCCCAATTTGTTGTTATTCTCATTCGGGTATAAAAATAAATGCCATTAGCTTTCGCAACGCTTCCGGAAAGTGTAAATATACGGTGGTTCCGGAAAACAAACAATAAAAATTGAACCTGATTGATAATGACTATCAAGTTTAAGGATAGCATCAAATACCTTGTTATAACTTGTAGAAGGCTAATCAGGTGAAAGCATTCGGCCAATTCTTCTGTATGCATTTTCAATACGGTTGGTTTAGCGTTTAAAAAATTATAATGAAAGCAATGAAAATTATTGAGAAGAATTACACTATGCAACAACCAAAAAAACATTGTAGAACCACTATATTTTTTTGATGAGTTATGGTTGCCCAACTGCAAAAATCGCCTTTATTTCGAATTTTATGGATAGGTTTTTTTTTTAAATTTTTTTTTTTAAATATGAGATTTTTGAAAAGGCCGCTTCACTTATTTTATCATAACTTTCAAACGCCTTGTTCAATTTCGTTGTGCTATATGTCCACAAATTCCAACAGCCATAAGTCATATTAATATCATTTTTTACTATACCCATTAGTTTTGGAGTTATATCGAATAAACTGAATTTTTTTAATATTTTTTTTTTCGAAAAATTGTGAAATTTTTCATTTTCAAAAATTTCTAAAAAATATAAAACCGCAAATATTTACCAGTTTTATTATTTTATGGTGAAGCTACGTATAATAAAACTAAAATGAGCCATCATTTATGAAAATCAATTCGTAAATACTTATTTTATTACCAAAAAACCAGAAGTACCCAGTTTTGCCCAAAAGTTGTTGTCAAGTTTGTTTTGGTAATAAACCGGTTTCAGATATGTGCCACCTCTTTCGGAAAATCATATAAAGCAATAATTTATTACCAATACTTCTTCGCCAGCCGTTTTCCCAGAAAAAAAAATGCGATAAAGATAATACCACTCTGAACATTTTCTAATGTCTTTCCAGATATTTTTTCGGCAGCATTCAGGCATTTTGCAAATTTTTTTTGGAATTTCTTTAAAAAATTGTGTCCGACCAATGTGAGATGTTTTCCGAGTTTTCTTAGACTAAAAATTATCTTTACTTGTCAGCCATTCATATTGCTTTCGCCAAGTTGTCTAAATGTCAACCGACACGAACTCGGCAACTTGTGCGGACTAGTTGTGCGAAATCGTTTTGTTATATTCGAAATGTGTTTACGCCCACAATAGTTGCTGCTTTTCTTAGTTTTTACCCTTAATAATGGCGACAGGCATTGGACCTTTATGATCGGTCAAAATCGCAAATAAGAAGGGTGCGTTAAGCATGTGCTCTTTAACAGGGCAGCCAGCATTTCATTTAAGTAACGAAATCGTGAACGTTATTTCAGTTTTCCTTTTCTAAATATATTAGATCTAGAAGGTTCACGGTATGATCGCCAGCTGGTGGGTGATTGTTCTAATCAAAATATTTATAATTTACAATTTGCGTTTTGTTTTATCTAAAATAACAACATATTATATAAGATGTACTTGTTTCTGTAAATAACTTTTTATTTAAATATTACGTAGAAAAAGCAAAACACCTGAACATGTATTTCCCTTTATTTCTCTAATTTTGTTAGGTATGTTTCTCCTTCTTTTCCCAGATGACACACCCTACTTAATATTTTATTTTAATAAATTTAAAAAAAATAAGCCCTATGATTCCTACTTTTAGTAGATAGAAATTTTTGCATCTGATACTCGAATATTTTAACACAGTGACATTCAATCTCTCGATTCAATTCAAGACCAAAGTCTACTTCTTGAAACTTCAGAATAACATTTTTTTTTAATTTTCTCTTCGTTTTTGTTGTCATAATGGCAGTAGCTGTGCAACTTTCCCCTGCCAAACCTTTTTCGCAGTAATAAAGAAATATTGAGACCTTATGCTTAAAACTGGTTACTGTCATACTGACTTCAATGGAAGGAAACGAATCAATTACTGCAATTATTTAACGAAGGGTTCTTTACGCAGGCAATATTTGGATTTTTATCTTCAAACATGGAAATTTTAAAAGAAATTTTGAATTCTCTACAAAATCTTGTTAAAACTATAAAATAATGAAAAGTACCGAGAATAAGCAGCCTAAAATTATTTCGAGGCTTATTGTTAGTACCGTTATTCAAATATTCAAATATTATTGTTACTCAAAGAACAATAAATTAAGTTTTACATAACCGTAGCTTTAAAAGGATTGTAAATATTGATACACCTGCGTAAGGTTGTGGCTTTTTGCGCTTAACGCTCGATATAAGGAGCGATATTTTCTGGTAACGGGTTATCCATTTAGTGGTTTCAATACAGCCGGTCTGGCAAGGCTGTCAGCTGTTAAATATCTATCATCTGAAGTATCATTTATTTAGTTAAAGTTTTGTCATTTAAGAATATGGTTCCTTTAATAGCCGAAGAATGCGTAACAATAGTAAAAACTTACTACAGAGGTGGTGGTTCAAACGTGGCCACTTTTCAAGTATTACGGGGTGATTATGATCGTCATAGTCGACCTACTGTGCCAAAAACTGGCAAGATTATAAAGATATTTGAAGAGACTGGAAGCGTTGCAAATGTGGTCAGACCTGTGCATCATCGCAACGTGTTCACTCCTGAAAATATCGCTTCAGTTAGAGAAAGTGTGGCGTATAATCCCATTTTGTCGATTCCTTGTCGTTCTCAGCAATTGGGCCTATCTCATTGGGCCTAGCTCATTATGGCGTATTTTGCATTTTGATTTACACCTATAACCATATAATGTCCATCTCACGCAAGAATTAAAGCCGGCTGACCACTCACAACGCCATAGTTATGCTGATTCGCTGCTAGAGTAACACGCTTTCAGGCTTTTTAATTTTTTCGAACAAAATTTACTTCATCGATGAAGCTCATTTCGCAATCGGTGGTTACGTCAACAAGCAAAATTGTCGCACATGGAGCTCGGAGAACCCAGATGAGATTGTGGAAAAGTGGAAATATGCAGTTTCAGCAAGACGAAAATTATTAGAATATTTTCCATTTACCCGAATTATTCCGCTTGACTCCACAATTTGGATTTCGAGCAGGCAATTTAACTATTTGTCTAGCGGACTAAATAAAAGGCACCCAGCGATTGCCGTTAGCCTTGATTTCGCTAACGTATTTGACACTGCCATGCCGGAAGACATCATTTTTAAGATGATGAAAAATATTACTGATTTCTTAAACGAACGGGCGATTATTGCGAGAGTAGTAAGAACTAGATCAAATGAAGGGATTGTTACCGCAGGCATATTCCAAATATTACCACTGAGACCTGTACCCGAAGTAGAGATTTTGCTTGTGTGTGCGGATGACATTCACATCGGGTCTTCTGCACCTGCGGCAAAGCCTCGCCTTGAAAGGAAAGTCTTAATTGTTGCTTCGACCTTCACAATTTATTTTCAGAAATAAGAAATATCTATCGCTGCTGAACAGAAAATAGTTTCTATGTTACGCATAAATTATAATTCTCGATACATTTGTTAGAACAACATGAGCCCGATTTAATGCAAAAACCTCCCGCAAGTGTGCATTTTCCTTCCTTTGCAACTCCACGGATGGCTCTCTGGAAAATATTAATAGAATAAAAATTATTCAGGATTCAAAATGAAAAAAAAAACAAAATTGTTCTACTTTGAGCTTTTCCGATACTGGGGAGGCTGGAGAAAGCTCCACAAATGCCGTTATTATGACGGCAAAGACAAAGAGGAAGTTTAAGACTTTCATTATAGCTGCGGCAGATAGATTGTCACTGTGCTAAAAGATTGTTGAAGCTCTTAATTTATATAGAAAAGTGTTTGACTTAAAAACTATCATGAGAAAATAATTAGTTACGCGATGTTCGTTGCCTTTGTTGTATTACTATCGCTTCGTCACCCCTTTCTTCTCTTTACTTATTTGTGAAAATATTCCATTTGGATTTTAATACTAAAAATAATAGATAAACTAAAAAAACACATAAATAATTGATTAAGTTAATTGTTTTAGCTTCAGCTGCTGACACCGGCGGTGCTACGAACTACATACCTCGCAACTAGATACGAGTAACTCCCGTCTTAGAAAAATAAATAAAACTTAATTAACTTCCAGAGAAAGGCTGTAAAAGGGAAAAAATACGCGAGTAAAAAAGAAAATAATTCTAATTTTTTAACTCGGCTTCATCAGGAAATAATTCCAAAGAAATGTGGAAATATTGCATTTGGATAAAGGCGCTTAAAGGTTTACATATTTTCCCTTATGGCGGCACACACTGTGATTGATCCTATGAAATTTCGGCTATCGTTATTAAAATCGACAATTAAAACTCTCGATATGATCGTATTACATGATCATAATACAAAATACTGCTGTTGGAATTTTACTATTCGTATTGAATGCCATGTTACGAGTTGGCTTCTTCCCATGCTTTAGGACTTAAGTCAGATTACGTCGTACGGGCCCATTAGCCTGCAGTCAATTTTATCAAAATTGTTTGAATTGTATTTGTCTCGAGTGTGACTCCTTATAATAATGAAAGGAGTATTATTCCAGACCACCA
This sequence comes from Phania funesta, assembly GCA_963932375.1. Taxonomy (NCBI): domain Eukaryota; kingdom Metazoa; phylum Arthropoda; class Insecta; order Diptera; family Tachinidae; genus Phania; species Phania funesta. Next base: position 75,467,481 of record OZ010656.1, read on the forward strand.
GTTCGATTTTCTAGCAGTACTATGGAGCAAGTCCACAAAATTTTCACCGTCTGCATTCGAAAATAAACAATATTGTTCAGCCCTGTTTACTGATATTTCCCAGGCGTTTGATAATGTCTGACATGATGCGGTACTTAAGAAAATTACTCGAATTGCAACTGAAAATTGTGACAAGCTTTAAAGTGCGGTCAAAGCATCAATTCTCTAAAAAAAACGAAAATATTTGCAGGGGTCCCTCCGGGTAGTTTACGAGGACCGCCAACAAGCTCAAATACACATAGATGTCAATGTTTGCAAATCACACTGCATTTATAAGTGTTAATCAAGACCCAAAAGTTGCACATTCATAAGTTGGAGGGCTGGCTAAAGAAGTGAAGAATAAAATTAAATCCATCGAAACGTGCTCACGTAACGATTTCCCTCAGAAGGCCCACCAATAACAAATGACACGATTCCAGCGGAAACACATGTTAATTACTTGACTATTCACATAGATCGACGCCATATTGAGTCACAAATAACAGCCATAAAGCTTCGAATAAATCAACGACATTGGCTAATAGGACCTTATTTAACCTTGGCTTTGGAATGCAAAGTACTTTTATACAAACCCGTTTTAAAGCCAGTGTGGTCATATGGCATTCAGCTGTGGCATACTGCTTGTGCTACAAACATTAACAAGCTACAAAGAAGACAGTCTAGGAATTATCATATGGGCTCCCTGTTATGTAAGAAATAAAAATATCCATAGAGATCTGAAAGTTTCCACTATACAGACTAGACAAACTAGTGGTCCATCCTAACACTCTAGCGCGCGATTTACTGCAATTTCAGGGGCAGCAGAGACACATTGAGCTTGGCGAGACGGCTCTCCCTACCCAATAGTGGATACGTTTTTTTTATTAGGATTTGAATACAATAAACTAGTTATTACATTGGTAATACGTGGTAAATAATATTTTAGATATAAAATTTGATTAGCTACTGTAAATTTCTTTAAATATAAAAATAAAAATATAAAAAAATTAAAAACAAAACTTTTCCTTATAACGAAGACATTTATCGGACACCGCTTACAATTCCATAATCCATTGTTAAGTTTCTATTTCAATTGTTTGCAACGATTTATTAATTTTGAAGAATTCCTAGTAAAGTTTACTTAAATCCAAGAGTGCAAGAGTTTCAAAATTTATAAGAATCAAAATATATCATCTACTAGCCTACTTAGCCTCTCTTCTTGGCATTCCTTCTTTTGGAAGTTGTATCTCATCCTATGTCCAGATGAGCAGATTAATTACACAATTAGGAAATTTATGGCATTTAAATGAAATTTGCAATACAAGAAGTCAAGAAATAAATTGAGCAATTAATACCCAATTGCGCCGTAAATTGAGTCAATTTCCCCATTTAACCCTTGTAAAGTCTGCTAAGTGAGAAGAAAAAATTTTGTGTAAAATGAATAAGAGAAAAATGCAAAAAAAAAGTCGATAACTCAATTTAAGATATAATTGCCTCAACTAAGGTGCGTATTTGAAGATAATAACATTGCGTTGTAATTTCCAATTAGAAATCAAATTCAGATACCGGTAGGTACATTTCTGTACCCCCTCCCCTGGCTGGTAGAAGCGAGAAAAATTCGATCGAGAACACGTGTTGGAAACGGTAAAATCTTGATTATTACTCGTTAGACCAATTCTGTTCAAGGAGAATTAAGCTTGGGATATCCTCAGACTTTCAAAAACTTGTTATCGCTCTATAGCCCATGCAAACAGACATCATAAACAATGCCAAGTGCAACCTGATTCCCTGATATTCTCCGCTTTTAATGGGGATGAGCTTCGAAAGTTTAGTTACCAAAGATTTAGTTTACGAAAATTTAAAATACTGTTGATTTTGCACTAGACGCGCTGCGCTCTGTTAATAATTTTGATCTCCTTTTCGGAGGCCTACAACAGGTGCAATTGAACTGGCTCCACGGTAAAGCTAAATTCCTTATAACAGTATGAAATCTGGAGTATCTTGGAAACGAAAGGAAATCGTATTTGCGAAATCGACTTTGCTAAGTGTCAACTTCATGCGGGGGGTTCTTTGTTTGCTTTTTTTGAATTCTGCTTTAAAGCTGCTACGTAAATCCGTGCGTATTTGTAGTCTAGACTGTTTTCTTTGCTACTCTCAGAACTTTTTGTCGTTTAAGTGTTAGTAGTGTCCTTTACTTTCTGAAACATTTGGTACTTTTAAAGTTATTATGGTACTCTTTTCTTAAAAACCCCGTTAGACCCCTTTCAGACTAGCAAAGTTTTCTTAGCAAAGTCTTGAGTTTGTGGAGGAGAGAGGAAAAGAGAGCGGGGGTTGGTACAAAACTTGTTGTACTCGCAAATTCCTTTTGTGTTTTTAGTTCGTAAACCGAATTAATATGGCTGCTCTTTATATTTGACAAACATACAAACAAAAGAAACAGACTTTGTCAAAGTAAAATTATCCTGTCTGAACACAAGACAAAGTTTAAAAGAGAATTCAAGAAACTTTGTCAAAGAAAACTTTGCTGGTCTGAAAGGGGACTTACGATATCAAAATGTTTAAATTCCCTCACAGGAAAATATAAGAGAACAAAGAAAAAACACAGGAGAGGCAGAGAGAGTCTAAGATGCCCTCAAAATCCCATGTCGTGTTTTTTTTCTACCTCGCAAGCAACACTATCCCGCTTGCCAACAATCTCGAATGTCTGAATTGACACGAGCATAACATTTTACGAGTAATCCAAGTTTTATGTCAAAGTTTCCACACATGTGTTACTGGCAACCTTAGCTCAGGATTTATACAATTTATTCTTATCTCAAATACGCCGTCTTTTGGCCTGAAACCAACTAATTGCCACAAAACAGTGAAAACATTTTTATTTTGTTTATTTTTCATTATTATTTTTTAACTTAAGCCGTGACAATTGTATTATTGGCAAAAGTTCGTGAGAAAAAATCGAATTATTTTTTGTTATTAATTTTATATATTTTTGCAATTAACTTCCAGCTGCGATTTGGTTTTGTACTCTGCGACGTGAATGCATGCAAGTTCGAATTAATTGTACTTGTTCCTATAACTTTACAGACAAAAATTCTGTGGTTTTCATGAATAACCGTGACACACACACACAAAAGTTCCTAAAAATTAAGAATTAACCTGAAATAAATCAGTTGGTCCATATTATTCGAAACATATTTGGTCCTATGTAAAGAAAAATTTAAGGATTTAGAAAAATAAACATTATGTTCGTTAATAACTAATTTTCTTTATTTTGAAAAAAAAAGAAAAACATGTATTCCTACTTCTTTCTACTCGTAAGTGGAACAAACTACTAAGAGCTGATATGTACTCTCAACTAGACTTAAGATTGTGAACAAAGTTGTTGTTATTTTTTGAAGGAAATGTCTCTCGCACCCAAAAAGTTCCCGATACAATTAATTCACTGAGGGAAACATTTTAAAAACGATTTTTTTTTATACTATATTTTATTTTATTGAATCTTTCTATTAAAAGAAATTCACAATAAGTATTCAAATCTTATTTCCAAATTATTATTTACTAGTTAGTACCAACGTAATAACTAATTTTTTGTATTCAAATCTTAAAAATCTGTCTTCTATTGTGTAGAGAGAGCCGCCTCGCCAGGCTCAATGTGTCAGTTCTTTTTAGTCTCTGGTGGCCGTCAAATTGCAATAAATTGCGTCCTAGAGTGTTGGGATGTGCGACTAGTTTGTTCACGTATTTGGACGTGTATGTTTTAACTTCTACGTGGATAGTGGGAACTTTGAGATCCCTATGTATGTTTTCATTTCTTATGTACCAGGGGGCACATACGATATGACGTAAAATCCTAGACTGCCTTCTCTGTAACTTCTGGATGTTTGATGCACAGGCAGTACCCCACAGCTGAATACCATATGACCATATTGGCTTTATAACGGATTTGTATAAAAGGACTTTATACTCCAAAGCCAAAGTTGAATTAGGACTTATTAGCCCATGCAGTTGATTTGTTCGAAGCTTTATGGACGTTATTTTTGCCTCAATGTGACGGGTCCAAGTTAGGCGCCGATCTAGGTGGAGACCTAAATATTTGACGTGCGTTTCCACTGGATTTACCTTTATTCTCCACTGCTTTAGCCAGTCTTCTAGCTTATGAATATGGGACTGCAGCTTTTCAGATGCATCCTTTGGATCATTACTGACACTTATAATTGCAGTGTCGTCTGCAAAGGTTGATGTATATGTATGTGGGCTTGTCGGCATAAAAACGATTAATTTTTACAAAACAGATGAGCTTCGACTAAATTAAATAAATTTCTCTGGGAATATGAAAAGTGTCATTTGATTAACTAGAAAAAGTTGAGCACTTCGCAGCCAGTAATCAAGTCGGGTTTACGTAAAATCAGCCTCATTCACTGCCATGTATTTAAAAAATTTAAACTTGAGCGGATTACAAAACAATATAAATTTTATGGAAAAACTCAAAATATTCTCAAGAAATCCACACTCGAAATCCAATGGCTCGAAATTTTAAACCAGTCACTAAAATATAAAAATATCAGCAAAAAGCGCAAAAAATCGAAATGCGAAATAACACCGGACAATTAAAATTATTCACAATAATAAAATTTCGCCAAAAATCGATACTAGTTCTGTCTTTTACTCTTTTAATGCTAGAAACGTATGTACATACAAAGAAGGTCAAGGGAAGTACAAGTTCTTTATACAAAAAATCAGAAATCTATTTCCGAACAGGCCTTTAATTGTATTTTCAATTAAAGAAAACAAAAAATTATCATAAAGTCACTGGATATTTTTTTTACCGAAAAGTTATGAGGTGTGAATTTCTCAGTCAGCATTTTATGAAACAATTATCCTCTTTCGTAATTCGACCCTTTTTCGGGTAATTTTGTCACTCGCTTAATAGCGTTTTCTAATTCATAATTTAGTCATATTTCTAATCAAAGTAGCGTTAAAAATAGTTTGATTTCGGATTTCCTTTATGTTTATATTTGTGATAGCTCTAAATTTTCTTTTTTGTTTTTGCTCTTGTGGAAATAAATCATTTTTAAAGCATTAGTGTGAATTATTTAAGGACGATTTGGTGACTAAAAACCGTCGCAGAAGGCTCAGTTTGTTGAGATTGTTGACAACGTAATCTTCCACCTTCTAAAGGGGTAACAAAAACATACGCATCAACATGGAACGGGTTTTATTAAAGATGTGTAAAGTATTAGAAAAAATATTTGTTTTTTGAAATATTTAAATGGTACCAAAAGTACTTTTTCTAACAATTTGGTACTTTTTATTAAACTTATTTTTATTTAAAAAATAAACTTAAAAATCCATTAAAAATCCTACCAGCTCCAAAATCCTACAACTATTTTAAATAAACATCAGTTAGAAACATCAAATACCGCAAATAAATAATAAATATTTCAAATAATTTACTTTGACAGTAGTGAAATATTTCTTTTAAATTTGTTTTTCAATATTTGCCCAAACTGTTTTCAAAGTAATACAAAATTTGTTTTGTGGTCACATTACGCAAATTTATTTGGCCACTGTTTTTTGTTCAAAGAGACGAAAAATATTTTACCTCCGATCACATTAAAATAATTGTTTGCCCCTAAAAAATTATTTGATCAAACTGATACGAATATATTTGATTCAAAAATTATAAGAAATTACTTAATGAAAGTTTATGAAAATGTGTTAATTTTATGCCGTGCCGCAACGGAGAGAGGGGTTTTAGAAAATGGAAAAGATAATTATTATTTTTTTACAATTTTAATTTACATAAGACACAGCTGTTTTCGCTTTATTATAATGATATCATCGTTACCAACTAATTGATTTAAACAAGGAGACTTTTTACACCATTTTTATGTGATCGTTTTTCCGGGATTATTTTTCATAGATTTTCTTTTAATTTCGGCTTTTTTAATTTGTTAAATTTTTATACGTTTTCTCTGAATACTGCCGAATTTTTGGTCAACTACCAATTTTATGGTGAATTTTAGATAATATTTTTTTTTTTTTTTAGAAATTTCGGTTTTTTGGTTATATTTAGATTTTTTAAAACTTAATTAAATATTTTGGGGATTTTAAGATTTTTGAATTGTTGGTGAAACTCCGTCTTTTTGTGGTATTTTTTTTTTTCATAAATTTCGTGTATAATTTTGGATTTGACAAGAGACTTAAAGTTTTTAGTGGTTTAGGTTTTTTTTTGTGATTTTGGAACGTTTTGGTTAAATTTTCGAGTTGTCATGAAATTTCATTTGACAAATTTTGGTGAATTTCTATTTATTGCTAATTTTTGTATAATTTCCAGTTTTTAAATTTATAAATTTATTTAAATGAATAGTTTTTTGGTCAATTTTAAAATTTGGCGAAATTTCGAATTTGTTTTTTGCTCGTTAAATTGTTACGCTGCTTGTAAAAAATTTGGTCCAACATTTAGGTCTGTAAGTTATCTGGGGCTCTCGGGTAGAAATTTGATAGCGTGAAAATACCAAAATCGATTTTTTGCCTTTATCTGTAAAATGTGTAGACAAAGGCCGTTCACCATAAATTTAATTGAAACATTGGACAGGGGAACATTATTAAATTAACTTCCTTGCTTATAAGGCTCCAGAATTTGTATATAAACTTTATATAGTAGGAAATGAATATTTTAGAAATTACAAACTGAATCCAAGCTTTATGTATATATCCTATACACCTTTGGTGAAGGGTATAAATATATATTTTTATATTGGATTAGCTTCAGCGACTGCACGGTTACCACATCTGTTATTTACCTCTTGCAAATATTTTGTTCAAATATATAAGTTCAAATATTTATTTGCACTAAAACAAGTCAAATATATGCCATTGAGTAGTCACACTATGTTCACATTCGAAACATTTTTGTTTACCGGCAAATAATTTTGTTGCCCTAAATTATCTATTTTCTTGTTTGCTCCAAATAGATATTTTGTATTCAGACTACGGCAAAGTCAAATGTTTGACTAATTTTAAAAATGTAACTTGCGTAAAAAATTTTTCTTAAAATCCAAAGTAAACTTAGCTGTCGTAATTAATATTAATTAATAATTTTTATAAAATACAAAAAAGCCTTGGGCAGTTGTTTTTACATTTAGAAGTGATAAATTCTGCATGGGCAATTTCTACAACATTCTGCCATTAATATAATGCTAATCGTTTCATTTTTATAACTTAAAATGCAAGGAAAGTCTCGTTTCCCGGCATATATGGCTTTTCTGTTATCTACGTTCATCGCGGTTGCTTTAAAAAAGTGTTTCATTCTTTTCTTTCAGCGGCGATACACACTTTTATTCAAATCCTTGTTCATCGCGAGTTATATAAAATGGGCGAACTGTAACATCATATACTGAAGCTGTAATACATGCTTTTTTTACCAACAACAGTTTCTGTCGTTTTCATTATAATTAATTAGCTAAGTGTTAAGAGCAATATCTAAAAAAATAGCAAAAAGGAAGACAGCCTACAAAAAAAAAAAAAAAGAGTACTGATAATTACGTGGGGGTTCTGCAGTATTTTTTGAATGAAGTAGTACTGATAGTAATAGGATAGTAGTGAATTTTCCAACACCGAGTTAAATAGAAATTATAAAACAGAAGAAATTGTTTGATTGACAGTGTAGTAAATAAAATTAAATTAGGATTTGCGCCCGAAAGTATGCACGCACTTCGTAAAGTTATGAAGTCATGTTTAGACTATAACATTTTTGATTAGAATTTGTAGAAGCAAAATAACGTCTAAGAAAATCCGAACTGCAATAAAAAGAGCATAAAATTATTTGTTTTTTTTTGTACATTAAGGCTAAACCACATTGTAAAATTAAGTAGAATAGTGAGAAAAACGAACAGCGGATGGCAAAGCATACATTTATAATTTTTTAATTAGTTTACTTTAAAAATTTGTCACAAAAATATATATATTTTTTTTCCTGATAATCAAATTAATTATTAGTTTACAAGTAGATTTCTTTAAAATCTGAGCGAATAATATTTTTATTCTGCTCTTCTATAAAGTTTCATGCAATACTACGTTTACACTATATCACTTGTAGTATTCTACTAAAAATTCAAACAATTTAAAAAAATTTGACAAGTTATCCAACTCGGTATTTTTAGTATTGTTTCTAGTGCTTTTTAAAATTTTAAACTTTTTGGTTAAAAAAATAGCTCAAGCCGGCAGTGACATATGCATTTTTAACAGGCGATATTTGCACCTCAGCAGTTAAAGAACATTAACCGTGAAGGAAAAAATATTAAAAATTTCTATAAATTTTCTCAAAAATAATTTAGGAAAACATACGACAAAATAAATATTATTATTAATGCGAGAAATGTTCTATCCCATTTTAAGAATTATATAATGTCACTAGTTACGCAATGTCAATTCAAAGCCTACGTTTTATTTAATACCAACAATGATTCATTCTCTTTAAGAAGTGGGATAATTCTCAGTCTACAGTAGAATTTTCTGTATAGTGGCTTGGAATAGCCCATCACCATTTGCTTTTGTTTCCTACATATTTTAGATTTTTTAATATTACTGACCAATTATGTAACCCTTGCAGTAATTTTTACAAAAGGGTTTTTTATGGATCTGGTTCCTGCTTCCTATTGTAGGCTCTTGAAAATAAGGACAAAATTACTTCCAATGTTAAATTGCTAACAAAGCTCTGTTGAGTGCAAAAGCCGTGTTAAAAAAATTTGGTTTGTGTCTGTGATACTTAAATTCGAATTTATTTTCACGCACATTTTATAATAAATTTTAAATATGTTGATTTTTTTCCGAAAATACGCGTTTTGCTCGATTTTGCTGATTTTTGAAACGTTGAATACACTATTGATAAGCCCTCAAATAGAAGCAACACATAAAAATATTCCGTAAAAGCGCCTCAATAAATGCATAGATAGCAAATGAATCTAAAGATAGGTAAACCGGAAAACCTTAACCCTGTCCAATTTGTTTAAAAGATCAAACTCCATGTGAATTTTTAAAGAACTTACTAGAATTGAAATGAATTAAACTAAAATATACTAAAATAAAATCTTGAGAGTGGTCATCGTCAAAATAGTTGCAGAAACCGACCCTATTTAAAAGTGAAAAAATTCATTCCACTGGAAAATTATCATAAAGGAACCGCAAGGAACTCCCTGCTGGTTCCGTGTGGTGGTGAACTACGTGATTCAGCTCAATCCAAAGACGACTTAAAGGGTAAAAAATGCAGCAATTGTGGCGGACAACACACTGCCAACCCTGCTTATCCTACATGAAACGTTCTTTGACTAAGAAGTTAAACGTTTCCCCGTGCAGTCACACTATATTTTATATATTAATAATCCTCATATATTCTAGCTAACAACGCTAGTTGGAGTCTGAAGGCAAATCACATACCCAATTTTGGAAAAACAAATCAAGAGCAAAAGATTCCGCATATAATTTTAGTCGTCTTGAAGCTACAGTAAGAAGATCAGTGCACTTCGGCATCTGCCAACATAAACAGGAACTCAAATATTTCCTTATGGTTGAAACGAAAGGCTACTTATTATTCGAAACTTAGATCTCTCGAGATAGGGTCAACTAAAACTATAATTATTGTGTGATCTTTGTGGACGTTATCTTCAAGCAACAAATATTTGTCTTGAAGATTTTCATGACTTCATTAACTTATTCCCCCTTAGATTTTTGATTACAGAAACTCAAATGTTGACTCACACATCAAGAATGCTGTGGGAATTGGTAAAATAAATAACAGGATGGTTTTGAAGTTAACCCATAGTGCAATAAAAATATTTCTTTTAATTTTGCACCTTGAAAACTATTCACGAAAACGCAATGCTTCAAGGGTAACCATGAAACCAGCTGGGAAGAGATCACACAAAAGTGAAATCAGATAGAGATACCCTGAGCCTCATATCTAACCTGTCAAAACTATTTATAACCAAGTTTATCTCGCACTATGGACAGAAATTCTAGGGTTGCAAAATGTCTGAAGATAAAAAAGTGTAAGAGAAACAATAAAATTTTAATATAAAATAATTTAAAGTGGATTTTAATATCTATTTTTAGCATTTGAAAAACAAATACAAATTTTATATTATGCAGATGTTAAAACCCTTAATACATTTTTTTGAACAACATGACTTCGAGTCAATACAGAAACTGCCGAAATGTCTGCAATTTTCATCCTCTGAAACTCCACGGATGGCTCTCTAGAAAATTATAACAGAATTATTATTATTGAAAATAAAAAAATGAAATATATTTTACTTTTAGCTTTTCCGATAATGGGGTGGCTGAAGAGAGTTCCACAAATGCTGACATTACGATGGCAAAAACGAAAAGGATGCTATAGAATTTCATTTTGCAAGACTAAGGCGTTGTTGATTGGATCGGTAAGGCCGATTGGTACTGAGCCAAAGCAGTGTTGAAGCAATTTATTTATGGCAAATCGTGTTACAAATAATTTATGATGAAATTTTCAACTTTCTTTCGTGATGTTTTTTTTAGTCATTCTTATTTATTTTTAATTATTTTTGTTTGTTTAATAATTTCATATTTGTCTTGAAATGAATAAATACTAAAAAAATAGACATGATTTCTTTTATACAATACAAATTAGAGCAAACCCGTTTTAATATTTCTAGGTTAAGCTTTGTTCAATACACCTGTTTAAAGAAAAACACGAGAACTACATTTGCCTGTGCCCAATCGAATATAACCCTCACCCCAATATGAACTGCTAGAAATGTTAGACGACTTCAGACAGTTTCCGTTAAAAGCAACTAATTTTTTATTTGCTACGAAAAGCACTCATTGTGTGTTGGAACTAGAAAGAGATAGGATAGTGTTTGCTACGTTGAGAGTGTCAGGAAAGACTTCTACATGTGACCAGTAAGGCTTTAGTTGTTTGTGAGTCAAATCGGATGGATGAACGCTTAATGTGTTGCACACGGTGCCAAGAGGACAATAACATACAACCCTCATTTCTGTTTACATATAAGCACCTTGGCCCTCTTCTGTACGCAGTTCAGAAACTCCCAAATGGAATTAGAGGCACTGGCCCATATCTTGTAGTTCTAATCCATTTTCAATCGGATATATATAGGTGGTACTCGTATAAATAGAACGGAGATCAGACGTAGTGAAGTATTTCTTACAACGGGTTTAAAAACCGTGAGTCTTGAATTCTTCTTTTGCGATCTGAAAATGTGTGTTTACTCCATCAAACGCCACAATGGATTTTTATACAAGATCCTCTGATTCCTTAATATTTATATCACCCATTATAATTGGTGACGCAACATAATCAGTCAAGCGTCTGTAAGTAAGCCTACAATATGGGATTCTACGTGCATTAAAACCGACCTTTCTCTGTAACAAAAAAGAAGTTTATTTACCAAAATATGAAATAGTGTTAGAGAAAGTAAAGAATCTTGCGGTATCCCTAAATTTATCTTGAATTAGTTTGACAAAATTCCATCTGTAGCAGCTTGTACAAAGCCATTGATATAAGTCTTAAGAAGTCCTTAGCCACACTAGAAGAAATAACTCTTGATAGTAGAACACCGTGCCACATTCGATCGGATGCCTGCCTCAGAGATATCAGGAGCTAACTTTTTTACTTTCGCCAAAATGGTCTACGGAATGACAGTATCTCTCGGCTCATAAGATGGAAGTGTACAATAGTATCCATAACTTTGGAAATCGCAGAATAAAAATTGGCAAAAACTAGAAAAAGCTTGAAGGTCTTGAACAATTTCGTGGCAAGGAATTGAAGGTCGAGCCTAGTCGGCCAATCTAAGGAAGACTAAAAGTTCTCTATTCAACACCATCAGACGCAGCCACTCATAAAGCTAAAATGGACGACCTACGGACAAAATCAAAATGGAATATATATTTAGCTTTGTAAATATAGGGAAAACGCTTTCCGTCAATCATTCCTCGGGCCGAGTGCGCGCAGATACGGTTTGAGCTCAGGCCGGTAATTTCGCTTCGCGAAAGGGAACAGTTATCCGTAATCATCCGTAGTTTTCCTTCAAACAAGTGCAATATATATATCGCGTGTAGTGAACACGTTACCGTGAGAGAAATAACTCGGACGTTCGGAAGGTAGAAGGACTGACGGCATTAACCGGCATCGTTGATAAGAATCGAGTTGTAGGAAAAACCAGCACATAAACAAAAAGTCGTTGAGCCTAATTAAAAGGCAAAGGGGCCCAACCACAAAAATTATAAATTTATTTATGTAGAGATCCTGATACTCTGTCGATTACTTGGTCAGCTCTTTCTACCCTCTAAAAGCATCAAAATATTCAGCACGCAGGCGCTGCTAGTACAAAGGTTTTTCCCGACGTTGTACATTGCAAACAAAGACCTTACTCAGTAACGGCGTTTTTGTTTTGACGCAATATGATGAATGCTTCTTCCCTGGCTCCATCGTGTAAAATTGTTCAAATGTATTTACCATTTTCGCTACGAAGTTTCAAAATGTCTAAGGGCGTCATTAAGCTTAGCCCCACAAAGCATTTCGTAAATGATCCGAGTTACTAAGAATTGCATTAATGCGGGTGGCAAGATGAGTTGTGAACATTGTGAATCACCAGCAAACACTTTCACTGCTCGCACAAGGATCAATGATCTTCTAAATCGTATACAGAAGGGCTTTGGGAGGTGGTGATAAGAAAACTGAATTATAAATAATGTGCTCTGATTTTGAACGTCAACCAGAAAGAACTTCACCTACATCAAGCAAGTCTAACGATTGCTGGCAGTGCTACACAACTTCATTGCGTATGTACATTGCAAGACACTGATGAGAATTTAAAAGCCATACAACTTGGTACTCAAGCTTGCGTCTCCCAAAAGGTAGAGACATATGTAAGCGTAGACTGAGAAGAAATTCGTCTGTTGCAAATCTCGATTTTGAAGTGTCATCATTGTTGCCAGAAGTGCAGATTTATGTGCATTTTGCAGATTTTACCCTCTCTAAATGACAAAAAGCAGATTTGAAGATTTTTGCCCTAAAAATGCAGATTTTTAACTCTAAATATATAGCAACTTCTATTACTTTATATGTAATATAAGTATATTCTTGGTATAATTAATAATATTAATAAAATGTTCCAAAGCGACAGAGATTCACAATTTATATATTCAGATGACAAAACTACAGAAAATAGTAATAAGCAATTTTTTAAAACAATATTTAATAAAAACTACAGATATTTTTGCTTTAGATTACAAAAATCCTTAATATTTTCTTAATTATGAAAGTGTATATCTAGGTATTTATGCAACTGAAATAATTTCGAGCACAAATTTCGCCCAATGCGATAAAAAAAATTGATAATTGTGTTCGGTTTTATATTGAATTGTTGGATTAGGTTTTTAAGAGATTTGATTTTGATAATAAAATGAAATTGCTAAGCATAATTAGTCTAAATTTAGTAACAAATGGTGGCACAAAATCAATTTGGTACTTGGCTTAAAGTTTTCCAAGATTTTTGAAAGAACAGGATTTGGACTCGGAGTTTAGGGAGTTAAAATTATTAAATTCTAAAGATATATTAAATGAAAAAGATACAACTTTAACAAGTTTCTGGGAAAAAAATATCTCAAATAAAACGGGCTGGTTCCGACTCTATCAGAGTTCGTCCAAAATATAATCACTTTACCACATTCATCGGCAAATGTTGAGAGAATCTTTGGCCAAGTAAATTTAAATAAAACAAAAGTTCGCAATCGCTTAGAAAATGATACTTTAGTTGGAATATTGCTCACAAAGGATTATTTAAAACTGAAAAACTTCCAGTGTTTCGACACAACAATATCTCCAGATTTGCTAAGGATGATGTCATCTGATATATTCTAGACAAAAATTTTTGAATTTTGCAGATTTTAGACACAAAAGTTCTGGCAACTCTGAGTGTCATGCCATAACAAAAGTGAGTGAGTGACCACTCACACCATTGAATTCAACCGCTGTTACTATAACTATTTATTGACCAGTGCTATACATTCATCAATAAACAGGCCAACAAGAATTCAAAGCAATGGTGTCTGTATAAAAATATTAAATTAGTTTTACAAAGAAAAAAGATGGGAATTGCAATGACATTGGCAAAAGAGCTATAAAAGCTCTAATATGGTCAATAAAATATAGCGTCTTTCATAGCCATAAATCTGTTTAGCCACCACACACTTTGCTGCTCGCACAGAAAAATGGCTAGTCAAGACCGCCGCTGTTCAAAGTCGCTTCATGTTCAAACAGATTTGTCTGAACAATAGTTCGCATAACTCTGTCATGCCTTTACACAAACAGAATACACAGTTTGTATATGTATGTGCACTCGTCTATAAACACCCCTCTTAAGCTATGCTAAAAGCATCCATATTAAATCCAAATTTAATATTTCTTGTTTATGATTTATTTTATTAAGCCTTTATATGTGTAAAATCATAAAACATTTACCAACAACATAAATAAGAAAACGGGACTAAAAAGTATTGTTTTGATGGCGTTTGTTCTTGTTTATGCTCTCATATTGTGGCGCTCGTTCTGGCAATAACTTTGCCATATATTCCTCGAATATAACGATTTTTCTAATATAACATAAGTTTAGGCGCAACGAATAATAAAAAGACTACTTCATTAAAATAAAATGGGAGTACTTGTAGTCAGGGTCGTCAAATTGTTTTCATTTATATCGCCAAAATGAATCAATTTAAGCTATATATGTATGTAGCTATAAAATCCGCCAAAATTAGAAAAAACATCGACAAGATAGATTTGTTGCACACAAGATACATACTAGTGTACACAAGAAAGGTACAATTTTCAGAAGTTTACTTAAAGCAATACAAAATATTATGTATGGTTAATATAGTGTACATACATATATAATAAATTAAAATCTAAACTTGCAATACACTTAACTCTCAATGCATGCTGTCCTTACTCCACATAGATCGAATTACCACCATACAAAGTGCAGGCAAAGCAATTTCCTCAAAATGGTTTCTACCTGTCGCATCCCACAATATTTAATTCTTATTTGATTTAATTATTGAATCAGCGCTTTAATGCACTAAATTTCACTTTTTATTATAATGTTTTTAAAATTGCTTATTTTATCTGTTTCTATTTCACACGTTACACAGCAAAACAGCTGGTTTTGAAAATACTCCCGGCCTACTTCGTCTTCTTACTATCCTTTTTTTTTTTTTTTTGCTGGACTACCTTTTTTCGATTCGTACGTAACTAAATGCGGAAAATGGAGATTCATTTTAAATGTGAATATTTTAATAAGCTTTATTAGTTCATAATATATTGAAAATACAGTTTAGTTTTCTCGTAAAAGAATTTCAAATAAATTTTTGATGTAGTGTGATCTACTAGAAAAGAAACCTCACATTTTATTTCATACACTGGTTAAAAATCGGAGCACATTTTTTAGAACAACATGTCTTCGAGTTAACACAGAAACTGCCGGCAGGTTCACATTCTTTTTCCTTTGCAACTCCACGTATGGCTCTCTAGAAAATTATAACAAAATTATAATTATTCAAAATTTAAACTAAAAAAAATTAAATATATTTTACATTGAGATTTTCCAATACCGGGGTGGCTAAAGAAAGTTCAACAAATGCTACCATTACGATGGCAAAAGCAAAGAGGAAGTTATGAAGTTTCATTTCTTGAAAACTGAACGATTGAACCGATTCGATATATTGTTTTCCACTGTTATAGACTCGTGTTGAAGCACTAAATTTATATACAAAAATATTCTAGCTAACAGATGTTGTGAGTAAATAATTCGTTACGATAAACTTCGTTACCATCGTTTTATTACAATTTTCTGTTAATTATTTTTGCCCTTCTCCTCTACTTGCATAGACTACTCATTTTAGTTTTCTAATATTAAATTACTTAAACAAAAAAAAAACACTAATACAAAAAAATATTAATATCATTGTTTCTGCTTGAACTGGTGATAGCGGAGGTGCTACGGAATAACTTCCAATTAAATAGCGCTCCTCTTAGAAGAAGAAATAAAACCAGTAAACTTGAAATACTTCATCATGCATTTGGAGAGAAAAAAGTCGCTCTAACAACAACTAAACAATAAACATTTCTTGGACTTTGCGTCATTAGGAGATAGTTCCCAAAGAAATATAGAAATAGAACCCAATAATAAAATGCCGAAATATGAAATTGGGGACAAACAAATTTTTATATCGTTTTTTTTTATAACGAGGGCATTTATCGGACACCACTTACAATTGCACAATCCATTTTTTAATTAATTTATTAAGTTTGTATTTCAAAACTTTGTAACGACTTTTTAATATTGAAGAATATAATCCTTAATGCCCAAGTAAAATCAAATAGGATACAATAATATCATCAGTGAAATAATAGCCAATTATTTTTTTTTTCGTGTTCCTTCTTTTGGGAGTTACATCTCATACTATGCTTAAACATGCAACTTAATTGAGCAATTAGTAAACTTATGCAATTAAGACCTTAATTAGTAAATTGACCTATTAGTACTTAATTAGACCATAAATTAAGTCGAATTCCCCGTGCAACCCGTGTTAAAAAAATTAAATGTGCTGCCAATGAAAAAGAGAAAATGTAAAAAAATGGCAGTTGAAATTGGCAGTTAGTAAATTTAATTAAATGCGCAAGAATAATACGTTGTAAATAATTAATTTCTTTTAAAAATACAAATATGAATATCATCACATCTGAAGAAAAGGAAGAGGAAGTAGAATAAGGACAGTGAAATAGCTCCTAATGATTTGTCGCAAGAGGACCTCTTAAATGCTAATTGAGTAAGCAAAATTGCATATGGATAAACATCAAAGTCGACAACTCAATTTAAGCTTTAACTGCTTCAATTAATGTTCCTTGCTCAGACGTCTGAAAACTTGTATATCATTAATAATGCCAGCCCCAATCCGATTTCCAGAGGTAGCCCTATAAACACTTCCAATATAGTTGAGATTTGATTATGTGTACCCATATTGCACTACATAGAAATGGTGCTCCAGAGTGTTTAAAGCCAATGCTAATAATTGAAGAAATGAGTGGCTAAACTATAACCGTTTATAAACATATATGTGCAATTGTCATAATTTGAATGACATATTCCTTTATCCACTCATGCCTTCTATTTGTAACAGCGTTCTGTTGGGTGCGAGATCGACTTTGCTAATGGAATTGGTTTTTGTCTCTGCTAGTTACACTCAAGTTTGTCTTTGCACACATTTTGATTTTATGTTGTACGCATCACAAGAGAATTAATTTACATAATAAAATCACAGGTAATAGCGAAGGAACCAAGAAAAAAATATTTTCGCTAAAATTCTGTTACGAGTATAAAATTGTTTGTCTAAAATTCGCTGTCAAAGTTTCCACTCATGCGCTACTAGAAGAATTTTTCTTTTAGAGAACGTTTCCATTTCACAGGAAATCGGTAGGTAAATATGAAATTTTCGGAATCCCGGAATTTCCAGCTCCGAACAAATAAGTAAAAATGTATATTTTATTTAAATAAATAAATTTATTTTATAATAGAAAACAAAAATAAACTCCATTGAGCTCTTATTAGGCAGGGAAAAGAAGTTAAAAAAAGTTTAAAAATGTAACAAATAAATGACATTATTTAATTTTGTTTGAAAGTGACTTTTGAAAACCGGCAATGCCTTTTTGGAATCAATTAAAGGTCTTTTGTTAGGAAAGTCTGAAAAAGGTTTTTAATATTTTCTGGAACTTAATGTTGTCTTTGTACTGTGCCATATTTAGCGACTTTAAATCCCAGTTAGCTGGAAAAAAAGCATTTTAGGTTTTAGAAAGGAATCTAGTTATATTTGCCTTAAAATATTTGCATGTTTAGCAATTTTAAAGATTTTTTTGGCAGGTTTTGATAAAAAAAGATGCTACAATCAGGGGTTGGTGAAATTCCCGGTGATTCCCGTACTAAGTTCCCGATATTTCGGGATTGAGAATTTTCCGGGATTTGCGCGAAATCTTAGAACAGGAAATACCGTGAAAATCTCCTCCCGTTACTGGGCACCATAGCCAGGGATGATAATTATTCATAGAATTTATTTTTATTTCAATTACGCCGCGGCGTTATTTTTTGCCATGAAACCTATTAATTACAAAATAAGAAAAAAAATGCTTATTTTATTTATTTTTAATTATTATTTTTTATCTTAAGCCGTGACAATCGTAATATTGACAGAAGTTCGTGTCAAAAAATTTAATTATTTTTCCAATTGTTATCTTTAATTTATTTTTCCAATTAACTTCCCAGCTGCGATTTAGCTTTGTAGCTCTTTCAACGCTATAGACAAATTTCTTATGTAGGTACTGAAGTACCAGATTGTGCTTAAAGTTACATATGTTGTTTTTAGAGGAATTGCAGCCTCACGGACATCTTTCGCTGCGAACATTTGATGGACTGAGCTAAGAGAGAATTTTCTTTTCAGTGTCACTGTGACTGGGCTACCTCAATAAGTCGAATCGTCACACTTGGAGCGTTAATGTACCCGCAAGTCATTGTGACTTATTATTATCACCATTGTATGTCAATGGTGAGCGGTTCAGAGAAATAATTGCCAACTTGGATGGAATAATGTGGCTGACATGTGGTTGCAGCACTTTCCAGACAGTGCGCGTCACAATTAAGCCACTGAAGGAAACTTTGCAAAAACGATTCGTTTTCGTAACTTGAAGTCATCACAGCTTATGATGGCTTTACGTACTGTTGAGATATTTCTTTGTATACCAGCTTCCGTCTTAATTTGTGATACCAAAAGGATTGAGTTCAACACAATCCTGCGAACTTTTCTCGTTTCTGCCGAATTTGAAGCTGTTAAACAAAACATGTTTACATTGTTTCTTAGAAAAGAAAACACCGCAAAATACGATCATCGTAAAACGGTTGCAGTATTTGAAAAGCTTTTGTTTTTTAATTGCCAGCAACAAATTTTTATTTGTTAAAAATCGTTTTGTAGGCTTAAAATATGTTTTAACTAATTTTTATTTGAAACATGAAATACGATTTCGTATGAATATGGCTGTTAGTCAATGTTTAAATTGCCAAGACTAACTTCCACATGGCGCACAGTGGGTTGAAACATAGGTAAACTGAGGATTAATTCAGGGAAGCCAATTATTGTTGATATAAAATTTTTTGGAATAACTGTACATTATTTAGTGAAAAAATAAGGTTTTTGAAAAAAAACTGATAGAAAATATTTTTTATTTAAAAAAGAAGAGCAAATTATATGTACATATATATGCATTTAAATCCATTTTGGGTATTATTGTGATAATAGCTTTAGATATCTTCAACATCATCACCATAATCATCATTATCATTATAATGATCATTATCATCATGATCATAATCATTATTATCATGATCAGAATCCTCATCATCATTGTCGCCTTTTTTTTGGAAAAATTAATAATTCCAAAGCCACCTGGGGTATTTTGTGTGTATTTTTTTTATAGTTTTACTCATGCTGGAAATATATGGATCTGAAGCAAGCAGAAATCTATTAAATATGTCTTCATTAGTTTTTTCCCGGCTGCATTTACGCGCAAAGTATTCCCTATAGTTTTTAAAGTCTTTGTTTCTAGCCTCTTGCGCTTCCTCTGATAGCTCACCAATTGGCAAAAGGGCATTGGATACTATTTCCGGTCCGTGTTTAAAAAAATTATGAAGGGTAGGTGACATTTTGTACCATTGATATATTTTAACAAAATGTTTTGCAGTATTGTGTGCAAAGTCACTAAACTTTTCACTAATGACCTCGTGGCCACATGACACGACAATAAGTATTATATGCATTCTGTTTATTAAATCTAGATAAATTTTTGTTATTTCGGAGGAAACTTCTGCATTCTTAAAAAACCTTCTCGCGGTATTGCCATCATTTGTGTTGGCAAAGCCCGGCTTTGGTTGGTCAATGATCAATCCAGTTTTTTTCTTTGAACTCTTTTTGAATTCTTGTTTTTGAGTCTTTAACAACTTGTTTGTCATGATCTGACCTAGCTTGCCACTTTTTAAGTGGTAATTTATATGCCACATGACACTCAAAAAACCTAATCCAGCCATAGAATCATTTCATCAATACAGTTGAAATCTTTGCTCGTAGCACCACAAACGTAACATTTTTGTGTGGATGTTGTTTCGGTTATAGCATTACACACTTTGCCATCAATCATCACTAACATAAGTTTGTGATTTATTTTTATTGATTTATCACCTACTAAAACCACGCAATCCTTGAGAGTTTCGATTTTATTTTCTACTCTTTCTTTTTCAAGTTGTGAAGTACTTACGGTTTCTTTCAAAAATTCAATTTTTATGGGTCTACAAAATCTAGTACAAGATGGTCGAGGATTTTGCCAAATTGTTTTATTCAAACAAACAATTTTTAATGGCACAATAGATGTTATAAATACCGCAGAATCACTAGCTTCAGATCCGTGAAATTCTTGTTTATAAGAGCTATGGCCCGAACTTCCATCAAAGCCCCACTTAGAGTACAAAGTCATTTGCGATATTTCCTCGTTGTTTAATGAATCCAGTACAGAATTCTGTACCATAACTAGACGCTCAGTGGTATGATCTAACAGTCCTTGCAGGCTTACTTGCGCTAACGTTTCAGAAATATTCATATGTTCTTGTTCTGGATAACATTTTTTCTTAGCTTCTTGGACTTTTGTATATAAAGGAAATTATTTATTATTATATTAATATACCAAAATATATTAATTATCAACAGCTTACACATAAAAATTAAACACACTCTACTTAAAATTAAAAAAAAATTACCCATAATCAACAATCTCTGTAATTTTACATGAAATTTCTTAAAATTTACTTAGCTTATGTTCGAAATTATTTAGAATATGTTGAAATTTACCCAATTTATAGTAGGAATCTTTACTTGTTCTATTAAAGTGCAAATGAAAACCATACTTCTATGTATGTTCACATGCTTGTGCCCAATTTTTTTATGTAGGGTACAATGAACTATAAGAATTAAAAGAGATGGAAGCGTGACACGATATTTTTTAAATGCAATGTTCGTGAGTTACATATAATTTTATCAAGAAATTTATTTATAATAACGTAAGTTATTGCCGAATTTGTGTTAGCTTATTTTTTAGATTTTTTTTTAGCATTTAATATACATATTAGTATTTAAGCTTTAGTTTTGTTCAAACATTAAGTGTTTTCGTGATCATTTCGAGCTCGTGAGTTAATTTTAAATTTAATAAAAGCACGAACGTATGCAAAAATTAGAATTCGGTGTAAATAAAACAGAAATTATTTTTTGTAAGTGAGCGTGAGTCAAAATTAACTCACGCAACCATCTCTGATAGAAACCAAACTCATTTATAACAATAACTTTAATACCAAAAATAAAGGCAAAAGAGAGTTAAAAACAAACAAGTTGATTTGTTGTTTGTTTTTTCAGATTAACTATTTAGCAACTGGAGTTCTTTCACAAAAATTTTAATAAGTAAACAAACGCGGTGCCTCTGCAAAAGTTTGGTGTGGCATATATAAGCTAAAATACTATATTAAAATATCACTTAATAAAATTTGCTGGATCGCAACATGAAATTTGTTGAATCTATGTGTATATATCGAAAATACCCCAAATATGGAGCACTTTTTAAAAAAATATTAAAAATATTTGCAAAACATTTATCTAAAAAACATTAATGCAATTATGTAGCCAAATACCTGAAGTTGATGGTTCCATTTTAATAAAATTACTTTTAGAATGATTAATAAGAATTATCAGCACCCAAAATATCGCAATTTTCAGTTTTAGGCACGGCACGAAAAATTTTGAAAAATTATTTGACTTTGACAGCTCACAGTCGATAGAGTAATTTACTCAAAACAAAAGTTTTTGGCAAATAGTAATGTAGAATTTAATTACCTTTCACCCAGTACCACACACGAATGTGTAGGATAAAGTTCAGCTTTTGAATTAATCCTCACTTTTGGTACATTTCAACCCTCTGTGTGGCGTAGAGTATCTTGCCGCGTAGTGGACTCGATTGTAGCCATATAGATTGAATTTAAAGTCGCCAAAATAAGATTCTCCACATGACTACAGTCGCCCCATATTAAAAATTTGAAATCACACAACCACTTAAATGTGTAATTTATAATGACCTAAATCACTAAAGGATATGGTATCATATTTTAAGAAGCCTGAGTACACCATCAAAATCCACTAAAGCGCAACATATTACATGAAAATGCCCAGATTCGATTGAGAAGGGGCGACACTTTTACTCTCAGCCGAACACGAGAGACTTAAATAAAAAATATTGTAGCAGCAACCGTGGAAAATAACTTTTAGTTTTAAATGTTAAGACATGCATACTTTTTATTGGTTCATAATATATTGAAAGTACAATTCAGTTTTCTAAAAAGGATTCAAAATTGACTTTACTTTAAGCATACGCTATAAATCGGAGCACATCTTTTAGAGCAACATTTCTTTGCAGAAGTGCAGAAACTGCCGGAACGTTTGCATTGCTCTTCCTTTGCAACTCCATGCATGGTTGTCTAAAAAAAATTATAAGAAAATTATAATTATGCAAAATTAAAAATAAAAAAACATACAACATATTTTACTTTGAGCGCTTCCGATACTGGGGTGGCTGAAGAATGCTCCGCAAATGCTGTCATTATGAGGCCAAAAACTAAGAGGAAATTTAAAAATTTCATTTTCCAAAATGAAGACGTTAATTGGATTGTGGGTAGAGATCTATTGTCACTGAGCTAACGCAGTCTTGAAGCAATTTATTTATATGCAAATCGTGTTTCAAATATTATATAATGATAAGTATTTCAAATAGTGTTTGTGATGTTGCATTTTTGATAATTGTTAATTATCTTTTTTAATTGTGTATTTTTGTTTGTTTAATAATTTAATATCTAAATATATTTAAAAACAAAAATGATGTCCTTCATAGAATTATGTAAGTTTTTATGACAACTGTTTAAACAAAAACAAGAGAACTGTCTGTATTTGACTTTGCAAAATCCAATAGAACCTTCACCGCAATAATGAGCTGCTAAATAATGTCAAAAGGCGACGGTTTAAACGACTGCTTGTGATCTCTAAGTTTGGTCACCGCTTTTAGTCGTTTTATTATTGAGATTTTTAAAGGGATAATTTCTTCAATTCGGCTCCGAGTGCTACAAATTTGCAGTAAATTTTGGAATTTTTTGGTAAAGTTTAGATAATAATGAAATGTTTGTAATTTTTTTTTTTTAAATTTCAATTTATTGTGAATTTTATTTATTCTGAAATAAAATATGTTTTTGCAAAAGTACGAATAAAACAAATGTGCAACTGTGGCACTATAGTTTCCAGGCTCATGTAAGTACATGGTAGCCACCTAAAAGTCTTCAATAATTTGCTTAAGCATTTGAGAGGCTTTTCGTTCAATTTTTAACATTAGCTTAAGCTACCTTAAGCATATTATATTTGGGCCTTAATATTTGGCTATCTCTAGATATTTTAGGCATCTATGTAATAATTACGGAGCTTGCGTGTTGTTCCCACATGTTGCTGCCATTGTAGGGTTGGTTTATCAAATTATGAGTTACAGTGAATGATTTACTTGTATGGATAAATAGGCGAGCATACTTTCGGGCGCCACTGATATTTACTATTTACAAAATTGATGACACCTCTCAGTGTTGTCAAAACTCGTAAGCCATTTCCTGTCAAATAGCACTCTAAAAACAGTTAGAACCTACTAAATGCAAAAAAAAACACACGCCAAATATATCTGCTGCTTGTATGAAACATTTTGTTGCGCCTTGATCATTTTATAGCAATGCAGTAAGTTATTTAATTTTTAAGAAATATTTTATGCATTCATTAGAAAAACCAGTTCAATGTCAATGCATCTAATCTAAAAACATTTGAATATTTCAAACAGCAAAAGAAGTTGTGTCTGCGGTATTTATGAAACAAAAAGAAAAAGTTCTAAGGTTGAAATAATCAAAAGCCTTAATTCATGCTACAAAAGCTGTGGTTAATCACAAACTGCCTTTGTACTGGGTACTTTTTCGTAGTACACGAACCAGCTTGTTTGGTGGTGTAATTATAATTTAGGTGTACACATATCTAGTATATCAAGCTATTGTTGGGGCTTAAGATAATCTGAAGATGCATCTTTAAAAAAATTGTGTAGTAGCAATTGTTCTTGTGATGTACCCCCCTCTTTGATATCCAATTCGTTCTTGTTCATTTTGCGTTTCGACAAATGTTGACAGTGATCTAAGGTTTAGATTCTAAGCTAATTAAGGAGATATTAAATATCCAATAGTCAAAAGTCCTAACAGTATGTTTTAGAGTATGTTTTTTTAGAAATTATGAACATTTTTCGAAAAAGTGACTTTTTCCATATTACAAAGGACTTTAGTCCTTTTTTTCAAAAATGGTGAAAGATGGGCGAAAAATAAATATTGGAGAACAATTCTAGGTGCATCTAGATAAATGTCCAATAGTCAAAAGACCTAACAGTATGTTTTTTTTAGAAATTATGAAGATTTTTCGAAAAAGTGACTTTTCCCATATTATAAAGGACTTTAGTCCTTTTTTCTAAAATGGTGGAAGATGGGCGAAAAATAATATCGTAACCGGATATCATATCGGGTTACATCTGCGCATGTTTGGAAACTGCTGAATCAAATGTTTCGCAAGAATTTATAATTTACAGTTTCGCAATAATGTTTTGGTGCAATCAGCAATTTCATTGTCAGCAATGTTGTTAACTTAGATATATTTAAATATTAAGTAATTAAACAAACACAATTAAAAAAAAAATAACCAACAACAAGTAACAAAAATGCAACATCACAAACACTATTTGAAATACTTATCATTATATAATATTTGAAACACGATTTGCATATAAATAAATTGCTTCAAGACTGCGTTAGCTCAGTGACAATAGATCTCTACCCACAATCCAATTAACGTCTTCATTTTGGAAAATGAAATTTTTAAATTTCCTCTTAGTTTTTGGCCTCATAATGACAGCATTTGCGGAGCATTCTTCAGCCACCCCAGTATCGGAAGCGCTCAAAGTAAAATATGTTGTATGTTTTTTTATTTTTAATTTTGCATAATTATAATTTTGTTATAATTTTTTTTAGACAACCATGCATGGAGTTGCAAAGAAAGAACAATGCAAACGTTCCGGCAGTTTCTGTACTTCTGCGAAGAAATGTTGCTCTAAAAAATGTGCTCCGATTTATAGCGTATGCTTAAAGTAAAGTCAATTTTGAATCCTTTTTAGAAAACTGAATTGTACTTTCAATATATTATGAACCAATAAAAAGTATGCATGTCTTAACATTTAAAACTAAAAGTTATTTACCATGGTTGCTGCTACAATATTTTTTATTTAAGTCTCTCGTGTTCGGCTGAGAGCAAAAGTGTCGCCCCTTCTCAATCGAATCTGGGTATTTTCATTTAACCTTTATCTCAACGGCAACATACCTGTGTATGTTTTTTAGTTTTGAAAACGCTGTAGCTCTAAACTCGATAACCGGATCGACTTGAAATTTCTTGATATCCTAGTCAAAACTGTTTTACGCAATAGTTCCAAGTTTGGTTAGGATTTGATCATCCGTTCGGAAGATAAAGCCCATTTACAAAGTTGCACCCTTAAGTCAACAGAATACATACCTGGGTATGTATAGTAAAACGCATGCAAATATGATAATATAATATAAAAGTATAGTTTATTTTTAGCTAATTTTTGTAATTATTTTTTTATTATTATTATGTAATGTCAGTTTTAATTATTTTTGCTTAAAATTATTGAAATTCAAATACATCTATCACATTGAGATAAGTCTTTGAAATGCTCTGAGCACACTGGTTTGTTGCATAATGTGCATGCTTTACGAGTAGAGCGTCGTTTTTGGATGTTTTGCGTTGTCAATATCCTAAAATTGCCTTGCCTTTCGATTTGATTCACGAATAATTATGTCGAATATTTCGTTTGACATTATCAATTGGAACGTTTCTGCAATGGTCAAACCCTGCGTTGCCCGTACTGGTCCAGCTTCTGCACTTCTTAGAATGTTGTGCGTACGGAATCTTACAGGTTGTGGTTGTATCGAGGACCAAACATTACCATCTCTGGCAGTAAAAACTTCGCCAGTTTCAATTGGTGCATCTTCAAGATCTTCATCAGAATCACTGTCGGCCTCTGGGTCATATTCTGGTAACATGGGTTCTTCAACGTCTGAGTCATCTCCACCAATATCACCTAAAGTCTCGTCACCAACTATTGAATCGTGGTCACTTGTTTCTTCTTGGCTCTCTTCAAGTGCTTGCCGAATATATGCTTGTTGTTCTTCGTACGAAAGTGCGCTTAGTTGTCGCGGAGTAAGCCATTCACCATCAGCCATTTCACTTTTAATATTTTTTTATTTCCACAAAATAAACAGAAACGTCTTTTCACTTCGAATCACAAATGTAAACTAAATTTTCTGACGATACTACAAAGAATGAAATTTCCGCAACAATAAATGTTTCTACCTGCCTATATTATATATTTATTATATACGTATGTCGTCTACCTATACAACCACTTTTTTCAACAAACAATGACTGTGAGGATGAAATTGGTTATCATAAAATTTTTTAGCCTTTTGTCCATTTCTAACAAACTAAAAAAATAATTCGGAAATTCCCACAAACCAGGTAGATACGTAATTAGCATTTTTATGCTAACGACGTACCATTCCCCATACAAAACGTATGTACATACCCAGGTATGCTGCTGTGGACGTGCGTAAAGCATTTCTGCTGTTGACATAAAGGTTAATATGTTGCGCTCTAGTGGATTTTGATGGTGTGTTCAGGCTTCTTAAAATATGATACCATATCCTTTAGCGATTTAGGACATTATAAATTACATATTTAAGTCTTTGTGTGATTTCAAATTTTTAATTTTGGCGCCTTTAAACTCAATCGATATGGCTACAATCGAGTCTACTACGCGGCAAGATACTCTACGCCATGTGGAAGTTAGTCTTGGCAATTTAAACATTGACTAACAGCCATATTCATACGAAATTGTATTTCAGGTTTCAAATAAAAATTAGTTAAAACATATTTTAAGCCTACAAAAGCTTCATAAACAACGATTTTTAACAAATAAAAATTTGCTGCTGGCAATTAAAATACCAAAAGCTTTTCAAATACTGCAACCGTTTTACGATGATCACTTTCATATATACGTGTATTTTGCGGTGTTTTCTTTTCTAAGAAACAATGTAAAAAAGTTTTTTTTAACAGCTTCAAATTCGGCAGAAACGACAAAAGTTCGCAGGATTGTGTTGAACTCAATCCTTTTGGTATCAAAAATTAAGACGGAAGCTGGTATACAAAGAAATATCTCAACAGTACGTAAAGCCATCATAAGCTGTGATGACTTCAAGTTGCGAAAATTGAAGAAAAACCCCGCATTGAATGAGACGCGCAAACGAAATCAACTGCAATTCTCCTGCAAGAAGGGAATCATTTTAATGATTGGAAAGTTCACTCATAAAAAGTAGTTCAACCTGGATGGGGCAGATAGATAAAACTTCTTCTTTGATTTGAGAAAAAAGAATTGCTTCGTAACCGCCACCAGAGCAGAGAGTATTATGACGTGCAGTGCTGTAACGTACTAGGGAACAAGGATTTTTTTCGTCACCTTTTTTTTTTTTTTTTTTTTAATGCGATAATTTTTAGCAAATACTTGAAAATTCAAGTTTTGAACACTAGCAAAAGGGAACGTGCTGTGCTGCTACACACGTCATCAGGATTCTATGTGTCATTTTTGATACGCTTTTGAGCTCAATTAAAAGCGCTTAGTTAGTTAGAACAATTTTTGTTCTAGTAACACAAATTATGTGGGTCTGATTTCAAACGTTTGGTGAAGTTTTGAATTTTGCTACGATACGGTATTTTGGTAAGCGTTTGATTTGAAAACTTAATGTTTTGTGATTTTTCGATTTTAAAGAAATTTAAAGAGGCTTAACTTGAGGCTGTTTCCGAAATGCTTCATTGTTTCTGGTTAATATACCCAGAAAAACTTATTTTAATTAGTCGAATCTCCCAAGGTAGGTAAACAGTTAACCAGTCTGTTCCGTTGAAATGAATCGTTTTTGTTTTTGCAAAGTTTCCTTCAGTGGCTTAATTGTGACGCGCACTGTCTGGAAAGTGCTGCAACCACATGTCAGCCACATTATTCCATCCAAGTTGGCAATTATTTCTCTGAACCGCTCACCATTGACATACAATGGTGATAATAATAAGTCACAATGACTTGCGGGTACATTAACGCTCCAAGTGTGACGATTCGACTTATTGAGGTAGCCCAGTCACGGTGACTCTGAAAAGATAATTCTCTCTTAGCTCAGTCCATCAAATGTTCGCAGCGAAAGATGTCCGTGAGGCTGCAATTCCTCTAAAAACAACATATGTAACTTTAAGCACAATCTGGTACTTCAGTACCTACATAAGAAATTTGTCTATAGCGTTGAAAGAGCTACAAAGCTAAATCGCAGCTGGGAAGTTAATTGGAAAAATAAATTAAAGATAACAATTGGAAAAATAATTAAATTTTTTGACACGAACTTCTGTCAATATTACGATTGTCACGGCTTAAGATAAAAAATAATAATTAAAAATAAATAAAATAAGCATTTTTTTTCTTATTTTGTAATTAATAGGTTTCATGGCAAAAAATAACGCCGCGGCGTAATTGAAATAAAAATAAATTCTATGAATAATTATCATCCCTGGCTATGGTGCCCAGTAACGGGAGGAGATTTTCACGGTATTTCCTGTTCTAAGATTTCGCGCAAATCCCGGAAAATTCTCAATCCCGAAATATCGGGAACTTAGTACGGGAATCACCGGGAATTTCACCAACCCCTGATTGTAGCATCTTTTTTTATCAAAACCTGCCAAAAAAATCTTTAAAATTGCTAAACATGCAAATATTTTAAGGCAAATATAACTAGATTCCTTTCTAAAACCTAAAATGCTTTTTTTCCAGCTAACTGGGATTTAAAGTCGCTAAATATGGCACAGTACAAAGACAACATTAAGTTCCAGAAAATATTAAAAACCTTTTTCAGACTTTCCTAACAAAAGACCTTTAATTGATTCCAAAAAGGCATTGCCGGTTTTCAAAAGTCACTTTCAAACAAAATTAAATAATGTCATTTATTTGTTACATTTTTAAACTTTTTTTAACTTCTTTTCCCTACCTAATAAGAGCTCAATGGAGTTTATTTTTGTTTTCTATTATAAAATAAATTTATTTATTTAAATAAAATATACATTTTTACTTATTTGTTCGGAGCTGGAAATTCCGGGATTCCGAAAATTTCATATTTACCTACCGATTTCGTGTGAAATGAAAACGTTCTCTAAAAGAAAAATTCTTCTAGAAGCGCATGAGTGGAAACTTTGACAGCGAACTTTAGACAAACAATTTTATACTCGTAACAGAATTTTAGCGAACATATTTTTTTCTTGGTTCCTTCGCTATTACCTATGATTTTATTATGTAAATTAATTCTCTTGTGATGCGTACAACATAAAATCAAAATGTGTGGAAAGATAAATTTGAGTGTAACTAGCAGAGACAAAAACCAATTCCATTAGCAAAGTCGATTTTGCACTCTACAGTTACATATTGAAGGCATGAGTGGATAAAGGAATATGTCACAATATGTAATCATTGACAAAACTGCCTTTGTTGTTTTTGCGATATAGTGCTTTCGCTTAAATATATTTTGTTATAGTTGAATGTTTCAAATTATGACAATTGCACATATATGTTTATAAACGGTTATAGTTTAGCCACTAATTTTTCAATTATTAGCAATGGCTTTAAACACTCTGGAGCACCATTTCTATGTAGTGCAATATGGGTACACATAATCAAATCTCAACTATATTGGAAGTGTTTATAGGGCTACCTCTGGAAATCGGATTGGGGCTGGCATTATTAATGATATACATGAGGGCTTAAAGAACGATTTCAAGTTTTCGGACGTCTGAGGAAGGAACCTTAATTGAGGCAATTAAATCTTAAATTGAGTTGTCGACTTTAATGTTCGTCCATATGCAATTTTGCTTACTCAATTAGCATTTAAGAGTTGCTCTGGCGACAAATCATTAGGAGCTACTTCACTGTCCTTATTCTACTCCCTCTTCCTTTTCTTCAGATGTGATGATATTCATGTTTGTATTTTTAAAAGAAATTAATTATTTACAACGTATTATTTTTGGACATTTAATTAAATTTACTATCCGCCAATTTCAACTGCCATGTTTTTACATTTTCTCTTTTTCTTTGGCAGCACATTTAAGTTTTTTAACAAGGGTTACACGGGGAATTCGACTCAATTTATGGTCCAATTAAGTAGTAATAGGTCAATTTACTAATTAAGGTCTTAATTGCATAAATTTACTAATTGCTCAATTAAGTTGCATGTTTAAGCATAGTATGAGATGTAACTCCCAAAAGAAGGAACACGAAAAAAAAAATAATTGGCTATTATTTCACTGATGATATTATTGTATCCTATTTGATTTTATTTGGGCATTAAGGATTATATTCTTTTATATTTTTGAGGCTCTTTTGAGTTAAACTTTAATTAGGAATTCTTCAATATTAGAAAGTCGTTACAAGGTTTTGAAATAGAAACTTAATAAATTAATTAACAAATGGATTGTAAGTGGTGTCCGATAAATGCCCTCGTTATGATGAAGGAATTCAAGTTTACTGGTTTTATTTCTTTTTATAAGAGGAGCGTTATTTAATTGGAAGTTATTCCGTAGCACCGCCGCTATCACCAGTTCAAGCAGAAATATTTTTAATATTTTTTTGTATTAGTGTATTTTTTTTTGTTTAAGTAATTTAATATTATAAAACTAAAATGAGTAGTCTATGCAAGAAGAGGAGAAGGGCAAAAATAATTAACAGAAAATTGTAATAAAACGATGGTAACGAAGTTTATCGTAACGAATTATTTACTCACAACATCTGTTAGCTAGAATATTTTTGTATATAAATTTAGTGCTTCAACACGAGTCTATAACAGTGGAAAACAATATATCGAATCGGTTCAATCGTTCAGTTTTCAAGAAATGAAACTTCATAACTTCCTCTTTGCTTTTGCCATCGTAATGGTAGCATTTGTGGAACTTTCTTTAGCCACCCCGGTATTGGAAAATCTCAATGTAAAATATATTTAATTTTTTTTTAGTTTAAATTTTGAATAATTTTAATTTTGTTATAATTTTCTAGAGAGCCATACGTGGAGTTGCAAAGGAAAAAGAATGTGAACCTGCCGGCAGTTTCTGTGTTAACTCGAAGACATGTTGTTCTAAAAAATGTGCTCCGATTTTTAACCAGTGTATGAAATAAAATGTGAGGTTTCTTTTCTAGTAGATCACACTACATCAAAAATTTATTTGAAATTCTTTTACGAGAAAACTAAACTGTATTTTCAATATATTATGAACTAATAAAACTTATTAAAATATTCACATTTAAAATGAATCTCCATTTTCCGCCTTTAGTTACGTAAGAATCGAACAAAGGTATTCCAGCAAAAAAAAAGGATAGTAAGAAGAGGAAGTAGGCCGGGAGTATTTTCAAAACCAGCTGTCTTGCTGTGTAACGTGTGAAATAGAAACAGATAAAATAAGCAATTTTAAAAACATTCACCCCTATCGTGAATAACATGTGAAATTTTTATTCCCATGAACTTTTCATTTCCCTCGAAGGGAAAAGTGCGATCGTGAATCTCCCGTGAAATTTTTGTTCCCTTATTTAGTGCTATCAGTTTGCAGTGAATGAAATAAGAGAAAAGAAGATCAAATTAAACAAATTGGAATTAATTGTGTTCAAGAAAAGTTTTATTCTACCATATTTAGAATCGGTGCATTTATTTTACTGCAGGAAGAAGACTGTAGAAAACAACGCATTGTTCGTAGACGTTTGCGGGATGCATCCAATCCAAACCAAACTTTAATGAATTTTCCAAACCTTCCACGGATTCCTTTATGCCAACAAGCTCATAGATGCACTGCTCGTTTTCTCATAGCAACTTTGTCTGGTTTAGCCCTCCTCCCGTCTCTCGTTGGTTTTTTAAATTCGTGGCAGCTTTTGCTCGGACATATCTTTTTTTTCTATCCATACCTGTTGTGTGAATAAAATAAACTTTTTGTGCAGTTATAAAAAAACCATATTATGAACAAAATATCATTACCTTTTTCCACTCGGAGACATTTTTTATTGGAGGGCCAGTACTATTTAACTCTTCGGTAAGAGAATTCCAAAACTCAGACAGAACGTTCTTTGAAATTGTAACGAAACCACAGGCAATAGATCTATTGTTCTGCATTCTGTTTAGCATTATATCCGATTGAAATTTATTTACAGATCTAGACCTAAAATAGATAAATATACACCTGTATGTTTTAATATTGTAATTTGAAAAAGTTAACTTACATGATGATGAATGCTGCTCCCCAGTATAAATGATGTGAACCAATCGAAGGGAAAATAATACGAAGGAAAAAAATGTTTGCGATAAGGGGAATTTTATACAAATGTAAATATTTTTGAGGTTGTCATTCTCAACTGAATTACATATCAAAAAGGGAATACTTTTCATGGGAAAACTTATTCACGATTGCAATTTTAGGAAATGGGAAAAAATTTCGTGGGAATAAATGTTTACGATAGGGGTGATTATAATAAAAAGTGAAATTTAGTTCATTAAAGTGCTGATTCAATAACACTGTGATACAAAAGTTGAGAAAAAAATTATTCAGGAGTTCTAATGTACCAATTCTATTTTGCTGGAGTCCATGGATGACGAAAATACTGTTGGTTTTTTTAGGTCACTTCATAAAGTGGTTTTATAACGGTAAACGTAGTGAAAAACGGATTTTCTTATATTTTCAGTTTTAAACAGTTGTAAGTTCTTTGTTTCCCAACGGATTTCTTTTAACTTTTCGTTGGTTAAAAGGATCGAATATTATCTTTCAACCAAGATATATCTTTTGTAAATCGACTAACAAATGGCTAAGTTACAATCGTTGAAGTGTACAAAAAACGCATTAAAAAAGTATACTTTTGTTTTCCTCAGGCTATAAGTTGCTTATGATTTACCAAACACTATAGATATTTATGTTTGCGAAAAAAAAAGGAAACTAAATTAGCTTTCCAAAATGGGTAATAACGGTAAAATCGGATGAAAAATAAAAGACCTATGCAAATGTTTGTGCTTTAACTTTTTGGTTTTTTATTTAGAAATAACTTGTATTTCTGTATGACGCAAATTTTATCGATATTGAGTACCTGCGTTAAAATGTGAATAAACCCGAATTATATTATCCGATTTACCTTAATTTTGCCAGATATGCATCTGTCATAAAAATGTAAAGTATTTTCCTTTTCTTTTTTTATTGCGCTTTTATACTGCTGAATTTAGTATAGAAGGGCTACGGTTGCAAAGCTGGCACAATTTAATTTCTGCAAGTCAACAGTTAGCGTCCTAGTGATTTTGATACAAACAATAGTGGTATTTGATAGAAGCACTATTAATACGTGAATTAATACAAACTGTTAGTTTTAAAATGTTACAAAGATAAGAAACTTCAAACTATATTCAATATCACATATTGTGTGATAAAAGCGACAATTTTTGTTTTATATGTGGATTGTTTGTGGATAAACGACATAAAATAGATGTGTCGGTAAAAAAACACATTATTCCCCTATATGAAGAATATTTTAGTCGTTGCTTAGTACGGGGGAAAGGGTATATACCATCAGTTTGTTGTTCATCGTGTTACGCAACACTAAGATCCTGGAAAAACGATCCATGTGGTTCTTTTGCATTGCCGTTTATCGAACCTATCAACTGGCTTCCACTACGTGTGCATAGAGAAAGCAATTGCTATTTCTGTTTATCAAAAACGAAAGGATATCATTTCAAAATAAGACAACAGATTAAATACGCAAATGTTGACAGTGTTATTAAGGCTGTACTGCGTAAGAAATTTGTTAAAGAAATATCACCAGATTCATCTGAGTTTGAACCGTCTTCAAGCCAAGCTATGAGCCCCGCATCAAAAAATGTTCCACCTGAAGGAGAATTGAATAAACAACACTTTGTTTCCCAAGCGGAATTTCATAATCTTGTTCGCGATTGAGAATTGTCGAAAAGACAAACGGAGCTCCTAGGTTCCAGATTAAAACAGTGGAAGTATTTGCAAAAAAATGTAAACATTACATTTCGGAGGACCGAGGAAACTAGTTGTTTGGATCCTTATTCAACGAAAGCACTGAAAATAGTGATTTGACTCACTGCAATGATGTAAATAAATTGTTTGAACAACTTGGATATAATCATGTCCCACAAGAATGGCGATTATTTATTGATGGTTCAACAAAAAGTAATATAAAAAGTTCTTTTAATCTTATATTTTATTAATATATGTATGTTTATCTTCTGTTTTAAGGTTTGAAAGCAGTACTTTTGCATTATGATGGATCACTTGCTAACATCAAAGAATCATATGATAGTATGGCTCTAATACATAACATAAAAAGAGACTAAAGAAGCCGAAATTCAAAGAAAAATACATTTATTAACCCATTAAAAATGTTTAGAATAAAATGAAAGGAGAAAGTTAAAAAGTTGAAATAAAACGACTAAATGCGGTGGCCAAACTTAGAGATCACAAACAGTCGTTTAAACCGTCGCCTTTTGACATTATTTAGCAGCTCATTATTGCGGTGAAGGTTCTATTGGATTTGGCAAAGTCAAATACAAACAGTTCTCTCGTTTTTGTTTAAACAGTTGTCATAAAAACTTACATAATTCTATGAAGGACATCATTTTTGTTTTTAAATATATTTAGATATTAAATTATTAAACAAACAAAAATACACAATTAAAAAAGATAATTAACAATTATCAAAAATGCAACATCACAAACACTATTTGAAATACTTATCATTATATAATATTTGAAACACGATTTGCATATAAATAAATTGCTTCAAGACTGCGTTAGCTCAGTGACAATAGATCTCTACCCACAATCCAATTAACGTGTTCATTTTGGAAAATGAAATTTTTAAATTTCCTCTTACTTTTTGGCCTCATAATGACATTTGCGGAGCTTTCTTCAGCCACCCCAGTATCGGAAGCGCTCAGAGTAAAATATTTTGTATGTTTTTTTATTTTTAATTTTGCATAATTATAATTTTGTTATAATTTTTTTTAGACAACCATGCGCGGAGTTACAAAGGAAGAACAATGCAAACCTTCCGGCAGTTTCTGCACTTCTGCAAAGAAATGTTGCTCTAAAAAATGTGCTCCTCTTTATCGCATATGTATAAAGTAAAATAAATTTTAAATCCTTTTATGAGAGACCTGAACTGTATTTTCAATAAAGCGTATAAAAATCTTGACATTTCAAATTCCATGCTTGCTGCTACAATAGTTGTTACCTAAGCCTCTCGAGTTCGGCTGCGAGCAAAAGTGTCGCTCCTTCTTAATCGAATGTGGTCATTGTCACTACTTAAATTTTAAACCCAAACAAGTGAAAGCTAGTATGAACTACTCTAAGATGAACTACAGATTTGGCCTCCGGCATAATGTAATAAGTCTACAAGGTGACCGCCTTTTTTGCTTTGTGTATAACGAATGTCAAATCTTCTTTGCGTTTACATTTATTATTGTGTAGATTTTTGAAACGAATTTCCGTCATCCCTTGTCAAGTTTGATTTGGCGACAACTCGGTTTCGGCTATGTATCATCTTCAGTGTCATTTTTCATTCTCGAACAAGAATTGTAGTTTTTCTGTCTTCTAATTTTATTTTAGTCTGGTGATTTTGAAAACTTTTACACAAACAAAAACTCCTGTTTTTTGGGGTTATTGTATTTGTTGGCCTTGTAGACTCATTACACCATGGCGTCCGGTCTTATTGTTTCCTTTAAGTCTTTTGATTTGTATTTCTTTTCTCTGAATGCTTATCAATTTTTGAGGAAATTGAGAGTTTTTGGTGCGATTTCGGCCTCTGATATTCTAAATGTTAGAATTTGTGGTGCAAAATTTCGTAATTAACATTTTTGTAATATAAAATTTTTGGGCTTAAGTGTAGTTCTGTTGTGAATTTTCGGGAGTTCCCAAATTATGATGAGGGTTCTTTTTTTTTATTTTTTAGATATAAAGCGTGATCCATTTCGAGGTTCCCTACTTTTTTAAAGAAAAAAAACGGAAAATTCAAATTTAATGGAGAATTTGTATTATCATTTGAAAGAGCATTCTTTGGCATTTTCTTTTTGAAGATTATGTCTATCAAATGTTGACCGTTGCTACGTCGCAGATGGTCCATCCGTTGAGTCCATTTTTCGATGAACCGTTCGAGCATTTCGACTGGTAACTGGCGAATGACACTCGTGATGTTTTCCTTCAAGGCCTGAATCGAAGCGGGTTTGTCCGCATAAACTTTAGACTTTACATATTCCTACAGGAAAAAGTCTAACGGTGTGATATCACACGATCTTGGTGGCCAATCGACCGGCCCAAAACGTGAAATTATGTGCTCACCGAAATGTTGTGTCAATGTATGGAAGTGGCGTCGTCTTGCTGAAACCAAATGTCGCCGAGATCACGCGCTTCAATTTCAGGCACCAATTAGTCGGTTATCATGACACGATAACGGTGGCCATTGACGGTTACGTTCGCACCGGCATCATTTTTAAAGATATATGGACTGATGATTTCACCGACCCACAAACCACACCAAACCGTTGTGTTTTCTGGATGAAGTGGCAGCCCTTGAATCTCTTCAGGTTGCTCTTCAGCCCAAATGCGGCAATTTTGTTTGCTTACATACCCATTGAGCTAGAAATTGGCCTCATCGCTAAACAAAATTTGCCTCGAAATCGTCGAATCTTATTGGAACTTTTCAAGACCCCATAGAGCGAAACGATGTCGCTTGGGAAGGTTGAGCGGCTTCAGTTGTTGCACAAACTCTATTTTGTATGCTTTCAATTTAAGATCTCGACGTAAAATACGCCAAGTCGTTCCATACGTCAGTTCGAGTTTCTGCGAACGGCGCCGAATCTACTCTCCAAGGTCTTCATGTATACTCTCAGCTACGGCCGTTATATTTTCTTCACAGCGTGCTGGACGTGGTCTATTTGATCGAATATTATCCAATAATGAATGCTGCGTCCCAAAATGGTTGATTATGTTGCGAATAGTACGCTCAGTAGGCCGATTATGTTGACCATAAGTTGAGCGAAGTGCACGAAACACATTCTTCACAGAACGTGAATTTTCGTAATAAAGTTGAACGATTTGTAAACGTTGTTCAGGCATAAGTCTTTCCATTATGAAATGCCAAACAATACCAAATCAAAATAACATGACAGCATGACACGACTCACACGTGATCTGTCAAAAAAAGGCTATTGAAAAAAGTATCTCTACTTGAATCACTCATTTTGGAAAAATTTATAAGTTTTATGATTTTTAGTTTTAGTGAATTTTATTGTGAATTTCCTTTCCAATTGTGATGAAATTTAATTTTTGTATATAAATAGTGATTAAAAAATTTTGATAAAATTATAATTTTTGTGGTAAAAATTTGAAATTTGGTGCATTTTCTTATTTTTTTAAATTCCGGTTTTTATTAAAAGTTTTGGCAACAAAAATTTGTTTATTATAATTATTGGATGTTCTGGTGATTTTTCGTATATGTGGTGAATTTAAAATTTTGGTCAAATTTAGTATTTTACACAATTTTTTTTACCAATTCCGTTTATATTAAAATTTAAAATTTTTTTTAAGTTTGTTATTTGGACCATCGTTTCGTTTAGTGCTGAATTTTTGAATTTTGGTGAATTCACAAGTTATGGTGAAATGTCGTTTTTTTTCTCCTTTTTCACATTAACTACGATTTTAAGAAAAACTTTTTATTTTTATGATTTAAAAAATTTTTTTTTTGTGAGTGAGAGATTTCGCATTTTTGGTGAGTGTTAGGTCGACTTTCAAAAAAATTTTTTTTTTGGGAAAATTTGTTTTTTTGATTTATTTTAAGCTTTTAGTTGCATTTAAAGGGCAGGAGCAGGTGTATTCTCAGTTGAACTTGTCCTGTAGTCTGTGTCTGGGGAGGTACGTATCAGTTTACCAGGCAGAACTGATTGGGTTGCTGCATGCGTTGGATCACTTACTTGAAAGCCGAGTGCACTTGACAATCAGTCAGTTATAAAACGCATGAGGCAAGTGAACGTATATTCCAAACTGGTGCTGGAATGTGTTCTGAAACTGAACAGATGTGTCTCGTTGAATGAGGTGACGTTGATGTAGGTTAAGGGACACATAGGCACAGCTGGGAATGAAGCAGCAGACGAACTAGCAAAAAGGGGATCTGATGTGGATTTCTGTGGACCAGAACCCAGGGTTGCCCTGGGGAATGGCCTAGTGCGAGCTAAAGTTCTTCAATGGGTAAACTCATTACACCTGAATAGGTGGGGGGGAGAATACCACATGTAGACAGGCTAGAATGGTGCTCAAAGAGCCCCTCGGCAGGAAGGGCAGCAAGGTGCTCGGGTATAATAGGGCTACTTTAAGCTGGATCACTGCGTTAGTGACAGGACATGGAAACTTCAAGTACCATCTGGCTAAGATTAAAGTCGTAGAAGATGATACTTGCAGACTATGCCTGGAAGAGGCTGAGACGGTAGCGCACATTGTGTGTGAATGTCCAGCACTGGCTTAAGACCACGGGCAGACACTTGTTAGATGTGAACAACTTTATGATGAATTTTATATTCGTGGTGAAATTTATATTTTAGAGTTTTTCAAATTTATATTTGTGTTAAAATTGGCAATTTGTAGTATTTTTAATGTTTTTTGTGAATTTTTAATATTTCGAGGATTTTTTGATGAATTCGTGATGCCATTTTCTTGATGACATCGAGTTTTAGAAAAATTTCGTAAAATTTTGATTTGTGGTAAAGTTTCGTCTTTTTGGTAAAAATTTCCAAATTTTGGTGAAATAATTATTTTAGTGCTGAAATTTGGTTGTGAAGTTTTTTTTTTTTTTTTTAATTCGATTTTGTATTAAGTTTAGACTTTTCTGTAATTTAATTTTGTTGCTAATTGTGATATTTTGGCAAATTTATGAAAAACTGGTGAATTTAAAACTTTGAATTTTTTAAACTTTTTTGTGGGGTTTCGGTTTCTGTTGGGGTTTGTAAACTTGTTCAAATTTGTTGTTTTGCTGTGGAGAAATTATTAAATGAGTTTTATTTCCTATTTGTATTTCTCTAACTAGCCTGTGCAAATGACCCCAAAAATTCTTTGTGAGATTTATATCGGCTGATTGGGTGATAGTATTCATTAATTTTAGTAATAAATAATAAATGAAGGATTTCTCAAATATAAATTTGATCCTCCCCAATGTCAAAACGTATGTCATAAAATGTTGCTCTTAATTAACTGATAAGGCATTCTCCATGAACTCTACTCGATGTGTTTTGGCGTACTGAAGCCTCCCGGCCTTGTTGACTTTGCTAGTGATGGGTCTTCTACGAGCAAAACATGTATTTTTCGGACGCTACTTGGAAAAAGCCTTTTGTTAAAGTTTTTATTAAAATTCTTCGACAATTCTGTTGCGGTGTTTTCAGCATCAGAGAGTGAATGCTTGAAGGAGTCTGCCTCTTGCCAAAAACAATTTTTATATTAGAGTGCAGCCTTTTGACCATTTCTCCAAACGGCTAATATTTTTTCTTATTTTACAGTCAGAAATAAGTAATTAGGTCACTTGCTGTAGCTGCCCTTTCATCTATTATTTAAAAAAAAAAAAATTGCATGCGAAAAATAAAGTTTAGGTTAAGCTCGAAATCAGCTGTTTATTAAATTATTACTTCAGTTTAAAACCCACTCGCATTGTATAATTTTCATTAAAAATGTGATAGTGATGATAGTTGAGTTCACTAAAATATAAGGCAGCGGAAAACTATAAGTTGGCAACATAGTTTTTAGGACTGGGACACAAATTGTTTGAATTCATTTTAAAAACATGCTTCAATAGATTCCAAACGGTAACATGCATCCCGTAGAATGCGACTGGTGATATACAGTGCAAAGTTAAATGATTAGCATAATGCGTGCTGATAATCTAAAGAGGTGACCGTCACCTTATAGAGTATTTTTAATAAAGATTTAATGCCACACTTCGGGGCGAGGAAAACATAACTATTGATTGACAATTGTATTTACAATATTTTTTCACTGACGTAGACCACTTTCGGATAGTAGCTACTCAATAAGCCGAATCGCCACATTTGGAACGATTATGTACTAGCGAGGCATTGCGGATAACAATCACCATTGTATGGAACGTGGGAATTATTGGCTCATATGTCAACGGTGAGCGATCTAAGGGCAATGATTACAAACTTAAATGGTCTAATGTTTCTGACATGCGGTTTCAGCAAAATGGTAGAGAGCGATTAATTTAAATAATAAAGCTTATTTAAACATATAAAAATGATGTAAAACACGCACAAAAATCCATGGCGATATTCCCATTTTCCTAAATATGATAATTTTTATTTCCCCATTCCCATTTTTATTTCCCCATTTTATTTCCCCATTTTGTTTCCCCATTCGTAAAAACGCCTATTCCGTCATCCCTTGTCAAGTTTGGTTTGGAGACAAACCGGTTTCGGCTATGTGCCATCTTCAGTGTCATTTTTCGAAATGACGGAAATTCGTTCCAAAATTCTACAGTAGTTAAGTATTAATTGCGCACGAAAGAATGCTCGCCAATTCAGTTGCATGGATAGAAAAGAAATAAGTGTTGCTTGCGAAATTGTAGCAGAAGATAAAAACTTGTCCAATATAAAAAATCTGGAAGGAATTCCTTAACCGAAATTAAAATACGGCATTCGATATCGATCGAAACTTCAATGTCATTTAAGTAGAAATTTCAATGGAATTTAAGTAGAAATTTCAATTGGTATTGAATGCCGCATTGTGCCCCTGGTGATATTGAATTAAATGAGAACAAACCGACCCTATTTAAATATTAAAATATCATTACACTGGGAAAATATTACAGAGGAACCGAACCGCATAAACGATTAAGATCTGTCCAATGCCAAGAATTTGAACATATGGGGGCTAACTGCAAGAGACTCCATCGTTTGTGCTGGGTGTAGTGAGTGAACTATATGATTTAGCTTAAGTCCACATACATCCCGATCGTCGTCTAACATGGAAATACCATATAGGCGCCAAGCAGACTAACTCCATTGAAACTGAAAACCCTTAAAAATAATTGATTTCAGCCGAACACGAGAGAATGAAATAAAAAAAAAATGTTAGTGGTCAATAACTTTTAGTTTAGCTCTGTCAGGAATATTAAATAATTATTATTTTTGAGTATTAAGATTTAAATATAATATAGAGTGAAAATACAAATTAGTTTTCTTATGAATGGTTTTCAAAGTGATTTTATTTCATACACTGGCTAAAAATCGGAGCACATTTTTTAGAACAACACATCTTTGAAGCGACACAGAAACTGCCGGATTCTCCGCAATTTCCACGCATGGCTCTCTAAAAAATTATAGCAAAATTATAATTATTCAAAATATAAAATTAAAAAAATAATTTTTTTTTACTTTGAGCTCTTCCGATACTGGGGTGGCTGAAGAAAGTTCCACAAATGCTGCAATTATGGCGGCAAAAAGTAAGAGGATATTTAAAAATTTCATTTTCCAAGATGAAGGCGATTGCTACTGAGCTAAGGCAGTGTTGAAGCAATTTATTTATGTGCAAAGCAAGTTGTAAATAATTTTTTAATGAAACTTTTATTTTCTTTCGAGATATTTATTTTTGCTAATTTTGTTTGTTTAATAATTTTGCTAATATTTATATTAATACGAACAAATAACAAATAATAGAAATGATTTCTTTTATACAATTCAGAGGAAAGCCGTTGAAATTATTTTATTCCAGACATACGTATGTAGGCTTGTAAAACACTTGTTTAAAGAATGACAAGACGACTGTGTATATTTGACTGTGCAGAATCCAATATAACCTTCACCGCAATGTGAACTTCTAAAAATGTTAGATTGCGGCGCATACTTTTCGTTAAAAACGATTGCTAATGCTCTTAAATGTTCGCCCCCTACAGATTGTACTCGTTTTATATGTAACGCAGTTTTATTTGTCAGCTGCTGTTACGTTTAGTGTTCCCAGGGTTTCACAAAAGGTCTGATTCCTTTAATATGTAGATGGTACTGTCTGAACACAGCTATTTTGTTAACAAAACTGTCAGACGATGGATATATATTCCCGCCTACTAGATTGACAGGAAACACAAATTCGTGGGGCCGACCTTGAAATCGGAAAAATACGAATAAATTTAAGATAACTTTGGTAGACCTTATATACGTATACTTGACGACTGTACTTTGTTGGATACAAGGTAATTTTGGGAAAATATGGTTATATAAGCAGAATACAAGTTAAATTCGGGAGACCTTAATGGTCTATTTTATTTAATGTGTTCAGTTTACATAATTTTCTGCTCACTAAACACTCTTGCCCAATTTATTAATTGAATTCTTTTATATAATTGAGCTAAATTAAGGCCTTAACTGCGTAAATCTCATAATTGCACAATTAAGGCAGATGCGAGAATATACTATTATTAAATTTTAGATTTTTTTTATAAATTTTAGGTTTTTCCGTGATTTTTATCGAAATTTTTGGATTTAAGTAAAATTTTATTTTTTTTGTCAATTCGCTAGTTTCGGATTTGTTGGCGAGTTCTTGGTGAATGCTTTTTTTAATTTCTTTATTATTGGTTGTTCCGATATTTATATTTGTAGTGATCTTATACTTATTGGAAAATATTAGTTTTTTGATTAAATTTTTTTCATATTTTGAGTTTGAGAATTCTGAATTGTGATTTATTTTTATGACGTTTCGGTTTTCTGCGAAAGCTTTATTTGTTCGATGCGCTATAATTTATTTGTTGACTTTTAAACTTTTAGCTAATATTGATTCTTTTTGTAAATTTTCGATTTGTTATGAAATTATAATTTTGGTGAAATGTCGATTTCAAGTATATTTTCGCTTTTTCGATAAAATTTTGAGCTTTCGGTGCATTTCTGGCCTTTGGGTAAAATTTGAAATTTGGTGAAGTTTTATTATTTGATTATTTTTCTGTGAAATTTTCATTTTTTTGGATTTTTTAAAATTTTCGATTTTCCCATATAAAAATTTTTCGTCAAAATTTCAATTTTTCGATGAAATTTTAATTTTGAATTTTTTTGGAACATTTTAATTTCCGCGAACTTAGGTTTTTCCTCTTAAATGTTTGGTTTGGCGAAATACTTAGTTTTTAATAATTTTAATTTTTATATTATTAGATTTCGCTGACTTGGCGAAGCGTGGTAAAATTTCAATTCTTTATAGAATTTTCGAATATTTTTACAAAATTACTATTTTTCGGCAAATTTGTGGTGACATTTCCAAATTTTGTGAAATTTGTTAGGTTTCTTAGGATTTCGTTTTTTTTGGAGAGTTAAGTAATTGTAAACTTTTTGGAGAATTTTAAATTTTGTTTTTGGAAAATTTCAATCTTCTGCGAATTCTTGATTTTTGGTGAATTTTTAACTCTTAAATGATTTTTTTTTTTGTTTTTGGTGAAATTTCAATCTTTGAACAACTTTTGAATTTTGCGATGAATTTTATGGTGAATTTGCAGCTTCTGGTGAAACTTAAATTTTTTATTATATTTTTCTACAAAAAATTAAATTTGGGTACGATTTCCACTCTTGTTTTTTTTTTGGAAATTTACATTTTTGGTAAATTTTTTTTTGAAATTAAATTTTTAGGTTAATTTTTCAGATTTTGTGCTGAATTTTTCATTTATGATGAATTCTGGCCATTCGGTATAAAAATCGTTGTTATAATTTTTTAACATAATTTCGTTTGATAGTGAAATTAACATTTTTGTACGATTTTTTAATTTTTTTGCGAGTTGTAAACATTTTGGTGAATTTCTTAATTTAAGATAATTCCCGACTTGTGGTGAAATTTTACTACTTGTTGATTTTCTATGACATCGAATTTTAGTTCAATTTCGACTTATTGCTTACAATTTTGATTTGTGGCAAAATTTCACCTCTGCAACTCCTCTGATATATTTAAAATTTTGGCGAAATTTTTAATTTTGTTGAACTTTTTTGTGAATTTTTA
Source organism: Phania funesta (assembly GCA_963932375.1). Lineage (NCBI taxonomy): Eukaryota > Metazoa > Arthropoda > Insecta > Diptera > Tachinidae > Phania > Phania funesta. Next base: position 75,511,965 of record OZ010656.1, read on the forward strand.
ACTTTCGCATAATTTTGGAAGGAGATTTTGAGTTTTGTGATTGTAAACATGCAGTTCAGTTTTTTCATAAAAAGTTTTAATAGTGATTTCTGATCTCGAATTATAATCTTTGCAAAAAATACAAATTTTATTGTAAACATATGTTAAAATACTTAACGCATTTTTCAGAACAACATGTTTTTGGCGCAATGCAGAAACTGCCGGAAGGTTTGCAATTTACTTCCTCTGCTACTCCACGCACGGCTCTCTAGAACATGATTATAAAATTATAATTATTCGAAATTTCAAATGTAAAAAAAGAAAATATATTTTACTTTGTGCTCTTCCGATACTGGGGTGGCTAGAGAAAGTTCCACAATTGCTGCCATTATGACGGCAAAAACGTAGAGGATGTTGAACAATTTCATTTTAAAGATTGAAGACGTTGACTAGGTTGTTCAGATCGATTGTCACTGAGTGAAAACAGGGGCGAGGAAATTTATTTATAATCAAATAGAGTTGCAAACACTTTATGATGAAATTTTTAATCTTCTTTCGTTATGTTTCTTTTTTAATAGTTGTTAGTTATTTTAACTATTTTTGTTTGCTTAATAATTTAATATTTAAACAAAGAAATGAAAATACACAATATAAATCAGAGGAAAGCCTTTAAAATTATATTATTATAGACTTAGATTTGTAGAAGACTTGTTTAAACAAAAAGACCTTATTGAAACAATCGTTGGTGATTTCAAACTAGTGAAACTTCAGAATCTATGCGACGGTATTGTATTTGTTTTTTCATGGGATCTTGCATCAATATAAAGGAGTGTGTCACCGAATCTCACCAAGGACTGCAATCTGAATTTACAATGATAATGCAACCCACAAAAATTTGTGCATCCGTGGTTTGGTGGTCAAAAGCCTATCAAAGTAGCATTAAGCGTAAGATTGCCTGTATATGAGTATATGTGGTGTAATGCGCACAGAACCAACACATGCAATCAATGTTTGGATTGCTACCGTTGGAGTTATTCATTGGAATATCAGCTTTGCGTATGAAAAGCGATGCCCTATGGCATATCTTTTATTCAAACATTGGTCATAAGAGCATTATGGACCTAGACAGAAGAGAGGTTAGGGACATCCGTATTTTTTCTGATGGTTCTCTTATGGACGGCAAGGCAGAAGCATGTTTATCCTCAGCTGAGCTACACCTTTCCTGTAGTCTGTGTCTGGGAGAGTACGTATCCGTTGCATCTTCGGGTACTGCAAGTGTTATATCAATGGTTGAAAAGTGGGTGCATGGAAGGAAAGTTCTTGTTGGATTTGGCTTGAGGCAAGTAAACGGGTACTCCGAACTAGTGCTGTAATGTGTTCTAAAACTAAACAGATGTACATGAGGTACCGCTGATGTGGGTTAAAGGACACATAGACAAAGCTGGGAATGAAGCAGCGGATGAACTAGCAAAAAGGGAATCTGCTGTAAATTTCTGTGGACCAGAAACACGAATTGCACCAGACCAGAACCCGACTCACTAAATCTTAAGGCTGCCGTATGTGCACAAGCTCGAATTGTGCTCAAAGAGCCCCTCGGTAGAAAGGCCAGTAAGGTGCTCCGATGTAATAGGGGTATCTTAAGCTGGATTATTGTATTAGAAACATGTATCTTTTAGCCAAGATGAAAATCGAAGAAAATGACACTTGCCAACACCATCTGGAAGCGGCTGGCACGGTAGCGTGCATTGAGTATGAAAGTTTAACACTGGCTAACAGGAGGCTTAGGATCACGGGCAGACACTTGTTAAATGTAAAGGCCACAGGGAATCTAAATCCTACACAAATACTAGCAATTACAAGAGACTACGCGATGAGGAAAAAGGTCTACAGTTACTAGTCCACAGTCTGAAATTACTACAGACAAGAGTGAAGGGTAGCACGAGTCTCAATGAATAAAGGTAGTCGTGAATTTCACATCGGTTGCTTGTAATCATTTCGAGGAAGTAATCGATGCTTCGATATCCCCCCACATGAATAGCAGATGAGTACCAGTTCGCAAACGAAACCCTTCAAATGTTGTCATTGTAGTTCTTCCCAAATGCATCAATGTTGTTACCGATACGCTGGGAAAATAAAACTATGCATTAAAAAAAAATTAGTTGCTAAACGAACTCATACGAAGTATTAAATTAGGAATTCTTTCAAAAACTCAAGACATTTGAGGCAAGAATTACCAAATCCCGATAAATGGCCAAATATGGCAACGGTGGCGATCAGTGCCGTTAGTAGCTAGTAGGTTTTATTGTTACTTTTTCTGATTTTTCAAATAAAATTTTTTTATTACTCTGCTTCTTAATTGCCCCTTTAGTGGGTACGACGTTTTTCTATCTTCATTTATACACTGCGGCTCACTTGAATATGTTTCGAACAAATAACGGGAGAAATTTCATACCTACTCTAAGTAAAACTTTAGTAAATGACACAATAAAGGCGATTACAATACAATGGCTTCAATTAACTCACGTCTGGTTTCATACAGCTTCTCGGACCCATACACTTTTCGCGCTTTTTTAACTCCGGGATATTCAAATAATTGTTAAAGTGGAAGGGGGAAGGATCCGATATATCCAAGACGAAATTAAAGCTGTTTTTAAACCCTTTACTATGATATGCTATATGTTGTGGATCGGACACAAAATGGTGATACAACAAACAAAAGGCTACATGGGCCGTATTTAGGGGCGTGGCAACCAAATTTAATTGGCTTTTTAGAATTGTCGTTAAAATGTCGATCACCCTAGGAGGTGACTGGTGCAACATTTTTTTTGTATTGGATTCGACCTGGTTTAGTGTGGCCTGTTTGTCACGGTATGGTGTAGAGATCGAAAGAACTTAGACCATGTAATTTGGAAAGCTCTCATGTTGGCATGTCAATGAAAGGGAACCAAAAACACTGGAAAAGTGAGGAAATGCCAATTACAATTTTGAACTCTAAAATTGCAATTTCACTCTTTCAGAGAACGAAATTGCTATCGAAACCATCACGCCCCCAGCACAACTACTGACGGTCCAAATAAATCACAACCCTACGCAAATCATGAAGAGCGTATCTGTAGACATCTTGTGTTTCTAAATTGAGTTGTTTTTAATCAGTACCCCCAGTTTTTTCCATGTCATATTCTTTCGACCAAAAGGTAGTCTAGTTCATTTTCCAGTTGGGTTAAAAGATGATTTGTTTTTAACCGTTTAAAATAAGCGGATTTTTTAGCAACCGCTTAACAGTTGCTAAGCTTGCCTGAACACCGGGTCTTTCTCAAATTTGTGTGCAGAATCCTGAGAGTTTGAGGCACTTCTGATCATAACTGTTTTATTTCCTATTCTTTCCATAACTGAATGGTTTGGGCAGATAGTTATTGACTACATGGCCAGTTCAACTGATCACATTCGCTATTTGGTCTTTTCATCTCCCGATTTTAGACAAATTTAATTGTAGAATTTTGGAACGAATTTCCGTCATCCCTTGTCAAGTTTGGTTTGGAGACAATCTGGTTTCGGCTATGTGCCATCTTCAGTGTCATTTTTCGTTCTCTTCAAACTTAATTGAAAATAGTTTAAGTTTTATTAAAATTAAGAGAAACAATCTTTACGCTGGCAATTTTCTTAAAACATGAAATAGACCAACAAATTTCAAAGAAGCGGAATCTGTTTTACACAAAGTGCTTTTTGTTTCGATACGAACAAATATAATATTAAATTTTAACCAAAGAAATTGTTATAGATGGAAATCGATAAGTAAAGAAATAAATGTCATATTCAAGTGAATGGCAGTGTAATGTTGAAAAAGAATGATAAAACCACAATAAAAACATATGCAGACATATTTAAGGCAGTAAGCAAATAACTAAATAATCTCTTTTAGGCAATAAAGCAAGAAGAGGAGAGCTAACAAAATTCTATGTTGTTGTTAGGAGTATTAATTGTGCTAGTTTTACACGGCATGTAAACGTTTTGGATTCCATATGTAATATCCCATGTCAGTAAACGTTTTTAATTTATATACGACTTTTAATGGTTGCTTTCAAGCGTAAGTATATTAAGAAGCACAGTAGTGCGCGGACTAAGCTCAGGCCCAGGTATACAGTGTGTATATTACACGAAACCATTAGCATTGGTTTTACCCTCTCCTGCTATTGCTTCATTTAATTAAACAATAATTCAACTTGAAACATATGGACTCTACATAACCTCATAGGTGAAGTTTTATAGATTTACCATACGAGTTCACTTAATACCAGTCGATCTGTCAGAAATATCAAATGCCGATCTAAGTACGGTAACGAATAAAACAACTTTGGTAAAATTGACAATAGGCTAATGGGCTTGAGAGACGTTTTAAGGATCATAATGATTTCTGATATCTACCAAGACCATGGAAAAAAGCCGACTTGCAACATGGCATTAAATACAGATAGTATATGTATTCAAAACAATCCATCAACCTCAATTTGGCACCGTGCTCAGGAGCTTGTTTTTCAAGGAATAACTTTGGCCACAATTTTGCACAAAGATTTGCATTTGTTTCCATTTAAGATTCAGTTGACACAAGAGCTTCTTCCAGAAGACCATTTACGCCGCCGTACATATGCCAATGGGATGCTACAGCTCGCCCATGACAACCCCGATTTTCATGAAAAAATCATAATGAGTAACGAGGCACATTTTCATTTGAATGGATATGTGAATGAACAGAATAGTCGGTTCTGGGCAATGGAAAACCCTCAAATTATTCATCAGTCACCTTTGCATCCATTAAAAGTGACAGTCTGGTGTGCAATTTGGTCAGGAGGAATCATTGTACCTTACTTCTTTGAAACTGAAAACGGCGTAACGGTAACTGTCAATGGGGAGCGATATCGCGATAGAATTGACAACTTTTTAACGCCACAACTACATGCTTTGGGATTGACTAACATGTGGTTTCAACAAGACGGTGCCACATCGCATACTGATTACAATTACTGCGAGACCTCTTTCCACAACAACTTCTTTCAAGGAATGGTGATGTAGATTGGCATCCACGGTCGCCTGATTTGACTGCTCAGGACTTCTTTTTGTGGGGATATCTGAAAAGCAAGACTTATGCAAACAAACCAGAAACGCTGGAGCAACTCAAACAAAATATTCGTGATGAAATTAAGGAAATACCGCGTGAAATTTGTGAGAATGTAATGAAAAATCTGTTCAAAAGGGCTCGCAGAGGCGGCCATTTATCTGATATTGTATTCCATACATAATTGCCGACATTAAATAAAACATTTATCAATATACGATTCATTCTCTTTCATTTAATCAAAAATAATAAACAAACAAAGTAGTATACCTTCCCGGCGGACACCCTGTATTAAGGTTCTTAATTGTCGATGTTAATGCGCATAACCGGAACATTGTGGTAGCATTCAGACTATCATTAATAATTGGGTGGGTCCAACTATGTATGGAATGTGGCGTGAAGAACCTATCCATTGTATGATTTTCAAGTCTAATTTGTAGGCAATAGGACATTTTAAGTGTCTTATAGCTTTCGACAGACAATATTGTGTTTTTTTTTGTTGAATCCATAATTTTTAAATAGCTCCTCTATAGCGGCATCGTGTTTCTATCTCAGTTTAATACGTTAAGTTTTTTGGCATAAATTCATTTAGAAACTGCTGTTGCCGTTGCCTTCTGATCATTCCCATCTCCCTGACGAGGGTCTGTATATCAGCCGATGATTGAGTAAATTTAAAATAACAGATCGTTTGATTGGTGTTACTACTCCGGCTGTGACCGTCACGACGTCTGTAAAGTGATTTACAGCTATTTGAATGTCACCTGAGTATCTCAGAGGGATGTTTTGTGGTAGGTGAGACCTCACATACATTTTATATTTCAACCAATTCGTGTTTCTATAATTCCTGAATGCCCAAAATATGGTATCACAAACTTATTATTAAAATTAAAAACATTTTTGCTTTATAAGCAAATCAATCGTTTTCCAGTTTTGAAAATATTTGTCGTTCACTGCTTTCTTTTTGACATACCGTCATATCTCGATAACTTGTATCAATTTTAAGGGACGGAGTGCAGAATCGAATTCAGCACCCAAAACAGTATAAAAGGAATTAACCTTTGCTCCAGTCCAAAAGATGGTATGAATTCAAAAACTTGTGATATTTAGACCATCATTTGACTTGAACTTTTATATAAGACATAATTTTTATTCTAAAAATGTTACCGGAAAACATAAAGGCTGATTATACATACGCATACACATTTGTATGTATGTATGTACATTGTCACTTCTTAGTATAAAAATTACTTTAATGACGGTTATAAGACGCTCATTAATATTCGTTAGCTCTGCCCTTAAATTCTTCATTTTTCTATTTCTAATGAATACTTTAAATGGTAGAAGCCCACATAATTTTTGGTCATCTATGGGCTTGTTTGTTTAGAAATGGTCATAAGGTGGGAAGGAAACGAAATATCAGATGTCGAATTCAGAATGTTACGTCCGACTAAAATACCACCGGTGAAACAATACAAAATACGAAAATTCAGTATAGGCGGCAATCAACGTAACATTAGAATGTAAGATGGCATCTCTGTGTTTCGGTTTAGATAAAACGTGTGTTATTTCACAGATTATTTTAAGCTAGTTTGCTTTCAGTTAATGTTTTAAGTAATTAATTTATAGTCTTATGTTCTCTTTATTGCCGCTTTCTTTTGCAAAATTATAACGTTTTTTTTTTATTGGCTTAACATTAACATTTGAATATTATTTATAACCTTAATAATAATATTTCGAAAAATAAATAGGTACCCCTGCATGATACAATTGCCCTCAGGATTTACATACAGTGGAAGGTAGGAATTACGCACGAATCGGAACAACAATCACTGTGTAACGTACAGAAAGAGCGTTTGGGTCCACAATATAAACTAGCCGATTGCTGCGAAAATACATTTTAAATAAATATTAAAACAAACTTAATTTTTAAATGTATTTTACCTCGAAAATTTTCGTCCCAGGTGCGCCTGTTGAGAGTTGCACAAAGGTTGGTAGAATTACGGCAACAGCGAAGATATAATTGAAAATTTTCATTTTTCAGGTCGGAGAAGTGGGCGTGTTGATTGGATTAGGAAGATTAAATGTGACTGTAGTAAAATATTTTTAAAGCAGATTATTTATAGGCAAAAATTTCTCCATAAAATTAATTAATACAGTGTCACCTCGATAATGGAAATTTGAGCAGTTGTGAGTAATGAGGTTGCTACTGAAAACGAGCAGAATGTACATGTTCTTCTGTTTTAGAGAAGAAGTTGAAGAGCCAGTCTTTCATTTTATTGTAAATCCATATGGATTTTTATAAAATTTAATTCTTTTTATACGTAGCGTAGATGAAGCAACGACTTAAAAGTGCGTCTAAGCCAAAAGACAAAAATTTCACGCAGGGCAGTGGAAAAAAGGAAGAATAGCGTAAACATTAAACCTTTAAATGAAAAACTGCATTAACTGTTAGGCAAATGCTAACTGTTTAGGCGGTGTTACGTTAACCGAGGTATAACTGTAATTTCTTTTGGTTTCTCATAGTGTTGGAACCAAAATTATGTGTAACTTGGCTTTTTATTTGCCGAGGATAGCCAAAATATTAAGTCGAATAGTTAAATAAATAAATATTAACACTAAATAACGAAATTATATCCCGCACGTCAACTAAAAGTTAAATTTCTGAAACACTTGTTACAAAAAAATATTCCTATCTCATTGTCAGCTAGTAAAAGGGGTGCACATTCAGCAGTGCCAAATCTAATACACCCTTCACTCTCGTATGAAAAAAAAAAATTAAAACTTTTTGCTTCATTTAATTTCTTGTCGCCATTTTGAAGTTCACTTTACGCGTTCAGTTACGTATTTCACCTCTTTCCTGTTTTAATCGTCGGTTTTTTTTAATATGTGCTTAAATTTTCGATTTTTTGATAAGTATCGGTTGTATAAAAAAGCTCTCGCTATTTTTTATTAATATGGTCTTACTGTACTGTTACTCAAAGTATTGGTTTTTGCCCATCTTGCGGGCAACAGATAGATTTTGCACCAAAAAAACTGCTCATCTTCTGAGATTGTAATTTTTAAAACTTCGACTGAAGTAGAGCGATTCCAGCCAGGGTTTTCTGCGTTGAACGAAGCAAACGGGAGTATGCATATAGCTGACAAGCTGGCAAAGAGAGGAGCAAGACTGCAGTTATCGCACATTGATGAATTCTGTGGCATTTCCCTATCGGCTAAGGCTAGATGGCGGGAATAATGCACATATAGAAATACTAGGCTTATCCTGCCAAGTTTCGATAGGCTTCCAGCCAGGAATCTGTTAAGATTTTAGAAGGCGCAATTAAGCAACATTGAGGCAACGATTACCGGACATATGAGAGTCACGCAAAGAGAGTGGGTTTGCCTGCAAATAAGTTTTGTAGACGTTGTAAAAATGAAGAGAAAAAACTAACCAACGTCAGACTCATGTTTTTATTTGTTTTATATTTGTTAGTTATAATTTGCTATTTTTTACCATTCGTAAGTAAATATGACAGTGGAAATTTTCTTACCAACATGTCTGACGCAAATGTTGGTTGGCAACAATAATTATATTTTCGACTACTTTCTTTGTTTAATCATAACCACACTCTTAAATATCAAATAAAACACAAATCAACTAAATTTGATATTTATATAACGGCATGCTCGTAATTAGGTTATAAATATCGACATAAGAATTTCCTTAAATTCTGAATGGAACTTTTTAGTCGAAAATAATAACAGCTGTTCACATTTTGAGTGCTTAGAATTTATTCGGATATTTTAAATTCTTAAAGTTCAGATTAAGTACAGGAGGCATTAAACTAAAAATAAGCATTTGTTTCATAAGCGACCTCTTTCCTCAACACAAATCTCTTACCACCAAACCATTGCTTCAGGTTTGGCAACAGGCAATAGACGTTTAAGGCTAAGTCTAGATAATATCAACTGGGCATTCAGTGGGAGTGAAAATGGGACACTGTTATTTGGGTAATTAAAAATGTTCAGCTATTCCTTAGTTTCTAAATTGTGTCTAAACTTAGGTTTGTTTTATTTTTAAATTTTGAGTTAAATATGATTTTGAAATTTGATGGTGAATTTCCAATTTACGGTGATATTGGTTTTTTTTATGTAATTGTGTAACATATATTCTACTACGACGTTTTCGGCTTTTGCCAAATTTGGTAAATTTTGATTTTTGCGGTATTTTTTTTGGTATAATTTCGGTTTTTTATAAAATATTTATTTTTTAGAAATAATTCCATTTTTTCTATCTTATTAAATTAAATAGTTCACAAGCTTCATGACTTTAATAAATTTTTTTATATCCCGATAATGCTTAATAAAGGCGTAGCGAAATATCGAGTATAAATAATGAAATTGTGTCAACAAAAGTTTCATTAAAGCCCTCAAGCTTGTGAATTAATTATATATATTTATTTTTTAGCAAATACATATTTTCAATAAAATTTTTTGGACTTATGGTATATTTTCGAATTGAAATTAAATATTTTGAATTTTCCGTAACTTTTTGCGGCAATTTCGGTTGTTTTCATTACGATTTTTTTTTTTTGGAAAATTGTGTTATTTAATTTAAAACTTTTGTGTAATTAATTTTTTTGAATTTTGGTGAATTATAGTTTTTTATTTTGCTGAATTTTTTTTTAATTTTTCCCGATTTATGGTGAAATTAAATTTTTTTAAAACAATTGTGTAACATATTTTGACGTTTTCATAAAATTTTGTTCTATTTTTAAATTTTGTGCTTTTTGTGAAATTTCAAAGTTTGGCAAATTCGTGCTTTTTTGTATTTTTGGTAAAATTTTGTTCTTTTCTTAATGTTTATTTTTTATCAATAAAATTTGTTTATTCCGCCCCTGTTAGCCTCACAAATGCGAGCCCTTTTAAACACATTTTTCATTACATTCTCACAAATTTCACGCGGTATTTCATTAATTTCATCACGAATATTTTGTTTGAGTTGCTCCAGCGTTTCTGCTTTGTTTGCATAAGTCTTGCTTTTCAGATATCCCCACAAAAAGAAGTCCGGAGCAGTCAAATCAGGCGACCGAGGAGGCCAATCAATATCACCATTCCTTGAAATAACTTGTTGTGGAAAGAGATCTCGCAGTAATTCTAATCAGTATGTGATGTGGCACCGTCTTGTTGAAACCACACGTTAGTCAATCCCAAAACATGTAGTTGTGGCGTTAAAAAGTTTTCAATCCTATCACGATATCGCTCCCCATTGACAGTTACCTTTACGCTGTTTTCAGTTTCAAAGAAGTAAGGTCTAATGATTCCTCCTGACCAAATTGCACACCAGACTGTCACTTTTAATGAATGCAAAGGTGACCAATGAATAATTTGAGGGTTTTCCATTGCCCAGAACCGACTATTCTGTTCATTCACATATCCATTCAAATGAAAATGTGCCTCGCCACTCATTATGATTTTTCATGAAAATCATGGGCGAGCTGTAGCATCCTATTGGCATATGTACGGCGGCGTAAATGGTCTTCTGGAAGAAGCTCTTGTGTCAACTGAATCTTAAATGGAAACAAATGTAAACCTTTGTGCAAAATTGTGGCCAAAGTTGTTCTTTGAAGACCAAGCTCCTGAGCAAGGTGTCGAATTGAGGTTGATGGATTGTTTTGAAAACTTTCTTGAACAGCAGTAATGTTTTCAGCCGATATTGCAGTACGTTGTGGTCCATGCTTGGGCCTATCAGCTACAGTCCCTCTTTCTTCGAAATCATTCACTACACGATAAATAGTGTGAGTTGTTGGCACGTAACTTTCTCATCGTCACAGTAATCGATGATTGATTTTGATAAAATGTTTTAACAATTAAAACACGTTGGTTTACCGAATATTTTTCCATAATAAATTTGCCACGTCTCTACTTCACGACTGCCAAATATGAACTGTCAAGGCTAACGTTTATCAAAATGGCGGCAAAACAAAGTAGTATACCTTCCCGGCGGACACAAAAATACATATTTTGGTGAAATTTTTAATTTTTTGTGAATTCCATTTGTGGTGAATAAAATTTCTTTTATATATTTGTTTAACATTATATTAACATTGTTTTAACTTTTCATATAATGCAGAATTTGGTAATTTTTGGGTTTTTTGGAGAAATAAAAAAAAAACGTTGGTGAAATTGTAATATTTGATTTTTCGGCAATTAAATTGTTTTTATTCCAGTTTTACGTTTTTACAGTGAATATTTTAATTTGTGGTGAATTTAAAATTTTGGAAAAATTTTGAATTTTTTCCACTTTTTTGTGGAATTTTCGTCTTTGGAGGAATCCGGTTTTCTTTGTAAGTTCTTGAATTTTTGAGTTCTTTTTTGAATGCTTGACCTAACATTTTGGCCTTAGGATGATCATTTCTGTAAAGGGACTTTATAGCAAATTTGATAAGCATTCATAATGTGTAAATTTTATGTGCCTGTATATAAGCGTTTGCACGTAAGAGAGAAAAATTGTTTGTCCATATCTCGTGAGCTTCTGGAGCAATTCGCCGAACGCGCTGATCAAACAAGCAAGAGCCTTGGTTGTATATCGCCTTCAAAAAGTTGACTTCAATATCGGACAGACGGACAACGCTAATTGAACTTCTCTACCTATAAGGATTCAGAATCTATATACTTTGTTGGATCGCAAAGAATTATTTCTGAAATTTCAAACGATGAAAGAAATGTATTGAAACTAACCAAAGCTAATTAAACAGTGGACGAAGGTTTCCAAATGAATTCAACTAGGTAAATAAATCCTTTCACGCAGGTTTCACATAACAGAACCATTCACATTCACGAAATATTTGTATGTCCTCTTTACAGTCGTTCAAACAGGGTGTCCTACACAATTATGCTCCTTCGTGGATTCTTCCCGTTTTCTGCTGCCTGAGCCTTTGCGTAAATCCCTTTTGAAAATTGAGAATTTTCCTTCATTCGTGTAACTAGCTTTCCAAATTGTTTGGTACTCAAGACTAAGAATTAACATAAATAAACAAAAACAGTTTAAAGAAATTATTCTTTTGCGGGCCAATGCAAAAAACGAACGCATATTAGTTACATTACAAATACTTTCGCACGCTGCGCTACAATGTCGAAAGGGGAAATTCTGTTCGACAGAAAATGCGGTGCGCAACGAAATTTTCGACAGTGCTGTGAATTTTAAATGGAATAATCAGGGTTCGATAGCCAGCGAAGACCGAACTTATAATAAGGACTAATAATTTCGACCAGTTTGGCTTCTGACGAGGCGAGGCACAGTTTGCTGTAGGTGGAGTTTATTGTGATTATGGGGTTTGAGTTGATTTTACATTTTATGTTTGCAGTACCACCAACATACTATATACTTTTCTGCACTGCGAAAAATACTTCTTCTGTCGGATCTAGATGCAATGAAAAATGTGTTATGGAAACATGATGATTCGGAATAGTAATTAAATCGGCGCATTTTGTAATTGGCTTTGTAGTAGAAAGATGGTGGCATGAGCGCTTAAGTAATTAGCGTTTCTTTAGTTTGAACTTCTAAAAACCTAGAAGCTGTTTTTTACATCTCATCACTACCATTGGATAAAAGTTGATTGGATTGTTTTCTTTATTATTTCAAGACCAGATACGGCTTTAGAATGTTGCCTTCAAGATTTCCTTGAAAAAAAATTTAAAAAGTATTTTTTCTTGGTGAAAACCTTGGTTTTGTTTTGAAGTAAGAAAACAAATTGTTCAAATAAAAAATAATTTTTTTTTCAAGTTTATATTAGATTTCTTACATTTTTTTCAAATTTATTAATTAATCATTTAAACTTTCAAGGTTTAGGAAAAAAAATTATTTTATAAAATATTTTATTTCCTTTTGATGCCACATACACAAAGGCGAAGCCAAATAGTGATTGTGAATCAAAATATTGAAAGAAAAAAAATTTTTTTAAGAACTTAAAAGCTGGAACAATTATCTGGTCTAATTTTTTTTTGTTTTTTTTTTTGTATTTCCAAATATGTATTTAGTCTCGGTTTGTTGTTCTTTTTTGACATTTTGAAAAAGTATTTTTCCTTAAAGTGACATATATTTTTTTTGTGCTTAAACAGGTGTTTTCGAGACCGACGAATATTTAATTAATTGTTTTAAAATGTCTCTGATATACAAGGGCAAATAATATTCAAGTTGTCATTAAACCGTTAATAAACAAACAACAACTAAAAAAGAAACAATATTAGATTAGAATTAGTAACGCGGGTTACTGCGTATAGACAGAACTTTTTGCATATAAATAATTTGCTTGAAATGTTTCAATACAGTAGTAGCATTTTGTCTTTCGAAACTGCCTTTATTTCAATCTCTGAAATGAAATTTGTTAATTTTCTCTTTGTGTTGACCTTTATACTGGCCGCGTTTGGGCAACTTTGTCTGGCTACGCCAACTTTCGAAGGATACAAGGTAAAAGGCATTTGCCATTTTGGTTTTATTTATTAAATGCAAGTTATTTCGCCTTATTGCAGAAACAAATCGCACGTTTGCCGTGTACACCTTACGGCAAACCCTGTACTGAAGCAGTAGAATGCTGTAGTCTAAAGTGTTATACTAAGGCTGGTATATGCAGTATATAATATTTGTATTTCCATTGAATAAACTTAAATAATTTTTATAAAAATAAGCAGGGGCCGCCTTTACGTTTAAATGTGAAATAATCATTTAAATAAACATTAAACTTCAACTCGACTAGTTTTTTATACATAGTTGGAAGGTCCTCTAAAATTAAGGGCTGCTTAACTGAAGCTAGAGCAGGTGGCTTGGCAATACTTATTAGTGAAGATTTTCATTGAAACTTAGTGACTTCATTGATATATTTCCTCAATAGATTTTCAAGGATTAAATTTCAATATTGCAACATTTATAAATCACTAGGCTCCCGTTGCCTGGCGGCTGGAGATTATAACGCTAAGTGCACATCGTGACGATCAAGAAATATTACCATGAAGAGCCATATATAGTTCGATACAATTTCTAAAATGAGCTTGGCCTTACTGATCGAAAAAAATAGAGATTGAAAAGGAAAACTATTCGAATTGTTAAAATTAATAACCAGATGCATTCGAAACTACCCCATATAAAAATAAAAATATTTCATTTAATGCTGCACCTTGAACCGTACCGTCCGAAATGGAACGCTTCATTGGTAACCATGAAAATTTAGTCAGGGAAGGATTACACAAAAGTGAAATCATATAGACCTACAAGTCCATTATCTAACTTGATCTTGTTTTTAAATGAGAATGAATGTATTCCGAAGAGCGGGTAGCACTTTTGGGCTGGTCTCTTTATAGTCATTTCGCAAACTTTTAGCATATTTTGACACAAAGGCTAAATATATAAACACAGGCAAAAATTACTTGCAAAATTTTCAAACCGTACACGTAGCAACCGTTTGTACAATTTGGTTGTTAATCCAGTTGGGCGTTTTTCCCACACACAATACAACTTTGTGTACAATCTCTTTGAACAACTTTATTTTGCAAGCAAATTGTTTTGAGTTAAGATGGGATGGATAAGAGTCCCACGCAAAGTTTTTTGCTATGTGGTCATTACGAAAATAAGTCCATTCACGTTGCGATCGAGTTCTGGCACAAAATCAACACCTTTTGATTTTGCGGTCACCCAAGACACAACTTTATACCACGGGTCCGAACATTTTGCCATCTCGATCATTCTCGTGACTTACTGCCATATTAAAAAAAATAGACAATTAGTTTTCATTTAGAAAAGGGCCGCCAGCTGGCAGGCACAAAATTATGACTCGCCGTCATCAGAAGTTCTATCAGAAGTTCTGACTTACATCTACACGTGGTGGTGGCCGGTCACATGCTCCTATCTGTGCAAGGAGTCTGGCTAAATAAGTCGAGCGGAGAGAAGTTAACAATCTCTAATAAAAACTCCCTAATCGACGGTAAACAGACTTACCCTTACGTATGGAGCTCCGTGTGGGTGGGCACCTTCATCTCTATTACTGGGATGCATCAATAAGGTTTTAATTGGCCAAGGGAGGAATCAGGAAGATATCTAAAAGAATGCTTTGCAGGGCTTGGGCGGGTCCATATTGAAGCATTGCAAGAGATGGAGAGGTTAATCTCTGTAGGAAATTCATTATTTATTGCCCCATGGAGGAATTCTAAAGAGATGGACAAGAAAACCTCGCAAGAGGTGGACGGGTCAGTTTCCAGAAATACTCCTAAGAACGAGGCTGAGACGGTAGTGCACACTGTGTGTGATTGTCCAGGAATGGCTAGTATAAGACTTAGGGCCACGGGCAGGCACTTGTTCAATGCGAATGCCATGACAAATGCTAGCAATTACAAAAGACTGTGATGAGGAAGAAGGCCAACAGTCACCTGTCGTCAGTCTGAAATCACTACAGTCAAGCGTAAAGGCTCGAATGACAGAAACTAAGGTAGTCGCCAATTAGAAAGCGGTTGCCTAAAATCAATACGCGGAAAGAAGAGGATCGAAAAGGGACCAATAAAGTTAGCGATCTGCTTCGATATTCCTCCTACATTAATAAAACGGATTTCGAATAATATTTTAAGAAGTCAGTTCGCCTTCTATGAAATATTATATGACTATGTCTGTATTCAGTTTTAAACAATAAAGTTTTACCAAACAAAAGAGAAATGTTAATATGTTTGCAAGTTATAAAAAATGTATTTAATTGAAATATAATTCTTACGACATACATACTGAACTATACCGAAAGCATTCTCCACTACAACAATCTTCGGATCGGCTACAGAAATCACCATTCACTTTACATTGTTTGAAGCCAACAACTTTACGGTACCTTTTCTATAAATAAAACAACCAACAGAAACTACAATTATGACGACTAATTGCTAAGAAAAAATATTTGAAAGAAATAGAAAATGTATATTACCTCGATTTCATTCGAAATTGGTGTGGCTGAGGACAATTCTACAAACACAACCATTACGACGGCAACAACGAAGAGAAAATTGCAAAATTTCATTTTCAAAAGGCAGGATATGGAGTTGATTGACTTGATTCGAAAGATTGAATGTTACTGTGCTGAAATATTTCGGCAGCAAATTATTTATATAGCAAAAGTGATGCCTAAACCCTGTTATCTGTATGATGAAAGCTTTGTTTGGATTTAGAACATTTTTCTATTTGTATTTAGTTCTTTCTTTGTGTCTTATTATTTGGCTTTTGTTTTTTGTTTTGGAAATTAAAAATTTTATTTTAGATTGACTTTTTCCTTTCAAAGCCACAAAGCTAATAAAAAAAAAAAAATAACGTAAATCATTAAGTTTCAAGCCACCAAGTTTCTTTGTCACAAATTTCTAAAATCCTTATTTCCCCGATTGTACTGCTTCTTTCAAATCATTGTACTTTTCTTTCTCTTCGCTCCATCCCCAGCTGTAAGTGGATCGACACTAAGTCCACGTTTACATTATACATTTTCTTGCAGCAATTTTGAGATTATAAGCGAGAGAAGCAACAGTACACAGAAGAGAAATGGCAAAAGAGGGTAATTTGTAAATGAACTTTTCAACTAAAATTATTTGTAATATGTAATTGAGATATTCCCAATTACAATTGCGAGTAACCGTAATTGAAATTTATCAATTACAATTACAATTCAGTTCCGCTCTTTCCTAATTATAAACTACCTTAGTTTCCTAGCGTAATAGAGCAACTAACATAAAGTAGAGGCGCAGCATATTACGGACAGCAACGTTTTAGAACTATGGAACTTAAAAATGAACTCCACTATGCTAGAAAAAATATGAATGCTAAAATAAGAATGGTTATTTTCGATTACTTTTCTGCTCGTATTATGCTGCTTTTGATTTTAAAAATACTTGGGAAACTGTAGAAGATATAGGCATTGGCAAATATAATAATACTGACAGCTGCCAATCTGACACAGATGATATTTTCACCGATTCCCCAAGTGTAATAACGAACATGACGGATTGCATTTCTGTTTTCATTAAAAGTGTTCTACCATTGTAGATTTTTTGAACGAAATTCCGTCGTTCTCAGAACGACAAATGACACTGAAGATGACACATAGCCGAAACCGGTTTGTCTGCAAACTAAACTTGACAAGGTATGACGGAAATTCGTTAAAAAATCTACATCAAAACACCCTGTCGGAATATCAAATCAAGAATCAATATTCACCATTGATTCTTCCACATCTAATGTATCTGTTCCACTACATATGAATGCTAGCTGTTTCTCAACTAAATGAAAACATGACAAGCTACTGCCCATTCCGAAACCTAGCACGAAGTTTCTACCGATAGTTATTGTGAGTAATCTTTCTACAGCGTTTGAGAAACTCTTACATATGCAAATATGTCACTATACAGAAGAGACTAAGTAAGTGTTTGGCACGGCGGTCCTAACCACAGTTGAAATACTGCTTGACGATGGCAACATAATGTTTTTTAGTTCTTCTTGATCATTCAAAGGCATTCTTTTAACTCAACGCGTCTTATTGCGTCTTTACTTGAAAATCGATAAACAAAACCAGCAAGGCAGTGCAATTCTCCACGCATAAATTTCTTTTCGTTGTTCTGACGACGATCTTTTAATGTGCGAACAAATTTCTGGCTAGTCAAGACTCAATCAAATACTGGTTAGATAAGTGCTACGAAATTATAAAAATACAGAAAATTAAATAAAAAGTTCATCATAAGTAAATTCTTAAAGCTGATTTGTACCAAATCACGGTGAAATCTATGGCAATATATAGAAAGCAAATAACAACCGAAAATACACAAGTATTAATGCATACCGCAAACTATGCGGCAGCTGCGTGTTCGAATATACTAAAGCTCATATCATTTCATTATACAGGTGTTTTGAATTTCGTAGGATTTTTACAGCAGGACCTAATGATATTCAATCTGTCTGTGAAAAAGAGCCAAAAGTAAAATATTCTCATTATATTGTTTGTCTCCACGATCTCACTTTTGCAAAAATACATCCGTGATAAAAATGAAAAGTCTAAGCCCTTAGAAATTTTTCTAAAACGGGTGAAATCCATAAGACTCAAACTTCCATCCGTATTCTGATAAGATTAGTAATACAAGGTGTCCGCCGGGAAGGTATACTACTTTGTTTATAATGTTTGATTAAATTAAAGAGAATGGATCGTATGTTGATAAATGTTTTATTTAATGTCGGCAATTTTGTATGGAATACAATATCAGATAAATGCCCGCCCCTGTTAGCCTCACAAATGCGAGACCTTTTGAACACATTTTTCATTACATTCTCACACATTTCACGCGGTATTTCATTAATTTCATCACGAATATTTTGTTTGAGTTGCTCCAGCGTTTCTGCTTTGTTTGCATAAGTCTTGCTTTTCAGATATCCCCACAAAAAGAACTCCAGAGCAGACAAATCAGGCGACCGTTGAGGCCAATCAACATCACCATTCCTTAAAATAACTTGTTGTGGAAAGAGGTCTCGCAGTAATTCAATTGTAATCCTGGCTGTATATGATGTGGCACCATCTTGTTGAAACCACATGTTAGTCAATCCCAAAGCATGTAGTTGTGGCGTTAAAAAGTTTTCAATCCTATCACGATATCGCTCCCCATTGACAGTTACCTTTACGCCGTTTTCAGTTTCAGTTTCAAAGAAGTAACGTCCAATGATTCCCTCTGACCAAATTGCACACCAGTCTGTCACTTTTAATGGATGCAAAGGTGACTGATGAATAATTTGAGGGGTTTCCATTGCCCAGAAAATCGGGGTTGTCATGGGCGAGCTGTAGCATCCTATTGGCATATGTACGGCGGCGTAAATGGTCTTCTGGAAGAAGCTCTTGTGTCAACTGAATCTTAAATGGAAACAAATGCAAATCTTTGTGCAAAATTGTGGCCAAAGTTGTTCTTTGCAGACCAAGCTCATGAGCACGGTGTCGAACTGAGGTTGATGGATTGTTTTGAAAACTTTCTTGAACGGCAGTAATATTTTCAGCTGATGCTACAGTCCATCTTTCTTCGAAATCATTTACTACACGATAAATAGTGCGGCGTATTGTTGGCACGTTGTTTCCCCCAAAAAAATTCACGTAACTTTCTCATCATCACAGTAATCGATGATTGATTTTGATAAAATGTTTTAACGATTAAAACACGGTGGTTTATCGAATATTTTTGCATAATAAATTTGCCGCGTCTCTACTTCACGACTGCCAAATATGAACTGTCAAGACTAATGTTTACCAAAATGGCGGCAAAACAAAGTAATATACCTTCCCGGCGGACACACTGTATATTGTTTTCATCACTTTATATTGTTATATAATTTTGTTTGAATTTTTGAGAAGTCCTTTTACTCAATGGAATAATGTGAAAGGATCTTAACTAATAAACGCTTAATAGATGCAAAACTCTGTCATAGCAAAAGTTGATTTGAACAAATTTACTGAACCAATTCTGCACACTACAGGAACTTAATTTCCCAAATTGAAGCAAAGCTCTTAACCGATATGGGTGACACATACAATTCATCTGGTAACGGAACAACTCGCTAGTAATGAAATGCTCAGTATCTTGAAAAATGTCTCAAATGAAATAAGTAGTAGTTATTAAAATATAAAAACAACTTGAAAATCATACTGTTTGATCTGAGCTCAAGATTAATTAAATTCCTTTTCACGAAAATTAGTACCAAATATTAAATATTTCTACCGATTGCGAAGTCAAAGCAAAAAACACAAATAAAAACTCAAAAGCCGCTTCAAGCAAAGGACAAAAAATGTAAAAGCGGCTTTAAATCTGTTTAAAAAAAAACAAACAAAACATTTTACCTGGCAAAAGTTGATTTTACCCCGAATTTCATGAAAAATATAGAATTTCACCAAAGAGTCGCAATTTTGCCAAAAAATCAAAATTTAAATAAATATGCGATCTCCGTTTTTTTTTTATCTACGATAGGTACTGATGAAAGGATCTTGGGTGTTCGCTTCGAAAATTCAATGCGATGTTCGATATACGAAACACGAAAGTCCCTCTGGAAAGTCCCTGGAAGGCCCTCTGGAATTTGATACTCTCTATTTTATTTGATATCCTCACTAATTATGCAGACTCCAAAATAGATTAGAAATGACTACCAGCTGACCGCGTTATGCTAGACACTCAGTATGTTCACACATACGCCTTAATTGCGCAATTAGCAGCTTTACCTAATTATGGTTTCATTTAAGCTAAATTTACCATACAAGAATTCAATTAATAAATTGGGTAATTAATAACATAATTTCACCATAAATTAAATCACATTCGCAATGCAACTCGTTTGAGGAGAAAGAAAATGGCGTCTGTACTACAGCCGAAACGAAGGCTTAGAGAGATTCTGTTGACTAGCGCTTACTGTAGGTTTTGCGAACTCTTGAAGCCGAACTTATGTTACATAGATACGGTGTTACTCCCCGCGACCGATATTCCTGTTACCCTAGAGTTAAACGCGTAGTTACCTCTAGAGTTTTTTTTTTTTTTGAGATGCAAAACTGTTAAACAATAAAAATGCAATATGAGCCGCTCCAGAAGTGATACCATTAACATATAATCCCACCTAGAATGCCATAAACTGCCTATTGCATTAAATAACGGTATATTTTCGTTTAAAATTAATTCACACCACCCGAATTTTTTCGCCACCCAAAATATCTTCGTCCATTTATTAGCGCTTAGACAGTGCGTGCGCAACATACTACAGGCATAATTCGTATATCTCTCAACAGATCCTCCGAAGTGAGGAATTAAAGATCACTATAACCCTTCTCACAATCTTCATTCTAGTCATTAAAATGATCCAATTGAAAAAAAACACTTGAGCTTTAAGGATTTATATTCAATTTAGACAACAACGATCATCTTGGGCCGGTGAGAATGGGAAGAAATTTCTACCTTTTTAACTGAACATCAAAACATATTCTTCACCCACAAAAGCGGCTATATACCAGAGGATCTAGGCTTTTCGATTATCGTATTAGGAGACAACTTGTTTAAGACGATTAAAACAAAAATTATTAGTAACATGCTAATTATCAAAATTTATTTTATAAAAATAAAAATTTTAATTACTACACATGTTAACATTAGTTAAGCATTTTTTAGAGCAACATTCTTCTGATGTATAGCAGGGGGCACCATAAGGTGAGCACGTAGCCTTAGCGACGGCTTTCTGTAAAAACAAAACAACAGTTACAATTATTACAGAACACTCAGTGCAAGTCGGCTCTAAGACCATAATTGTTAGAAAGAAAAAATATAAATCGTATTTTACCTCTAATTCGTTCGCAATCGGTGAGCCTGAGGACACTTGAACAAGCGCAGCCATTAAGACGGCAAACACAAAGAGAACATTGAACAATTTCATTTTTAATTTTCCAAAAATTTGAAGTTGATGTTGACTGTAGTCGATAGCTTGAATGTCACTGTGACAAACTATTTCAAGACAATTATTTATATGCAAAAATTTCGCCATAAAAGTTGTGCTGTGTGTGATATAATTTATTGTTTTATGAATAAATAAATATTTACATTTTTTTTAGGTGAAATGCTCGCAAAATTAGATCCTTCGTCGTTGAGTAGTTTTAGAAGACACCTGTTTATACAAATAACTTTTTAAAAGTTTTTCACAAATTTTGGTATTTGGTGGTCTCAGATGACTTTGCACTTGCTTGGGTTTGCCAAAATACGTTTAAGCCTTCCAGAATAAAATACTTGTTATTCGAAAATTCGAATCGGAAAGAGCTGCCAATAAACAAATAATTAATGATGAAAACAGCATCGTTTATTTTTGTTGCGATTTGGCCTGTTGCCAGCAACAATTATAATTTGAATGGTCATGCTACGTCTATAAAACCACATCAAAACATTCGCACAATATTTTGAATTACCCACCTGGGGATCATATGATTTCTTTAATTTTAAAAATTACTGCATTTGAGATTCGGGGAAAGCAGATGTATACACATGGTCTCACTGTTTCATGAGGCTTTTTGCTTGGAAGCATCATTGCTTTGAAACCGAATTCAGTGATTAATATCGCCACGTTATTTCTATCTAAATTGAGTGGTATGGATGTGGACGACATGAGATTAATTACTGCAAGACACATCCCCTTGTCTTGCACTCTCTAGCTTTGGTGATCAGAATTGGTCATCTGAATGATGTGATTTTTTTTATGGGGTAATTTAAAATCAAATGACCCTGTCAATATCTAACGACATTGAGCCGATGTTCCCTTCCATACTTAACACTATCCTATGTTTTTTATGTTTCAATAGGAAAAATACATTTCAAGAGGTTTTATTGTGCTTTCTTTTCTAAAAAAAAATATGTAACATTTTTTGCCCTTTTACAATTAACACAAATTTCCCGCAACGTAGCAACTCACTTGGTTAGCGAACACACATATAAAAAAGATAACAAACTTTGACAAATCGTTTGCGATCAGCTCAACTTCAGCTGGGATAATAAAGGCCCAACTATAATATGCTTAAGGTAGCTTAAGCTAATGTCAAAAATTGAACGAAAAGCCTGTCAAATGCTTAAGCAAATTATTGAAGACTTTTAGGTGGCTACAATGTACTTACATAAGCCTGGAAACTATAGTGCCACAGTTGCACATTTGTTTTATTCCTACTTTTGCAAAAACATATTTTATTTCAGAATAAATAAAATTCGTTAACAAAAAGGTGTTGAATAAATATATTTTATATATTTAATACCATTCATATACAAATTAACAATTATTTTTTTTAGTTTTAAGAAATTTTCGAACAAAAAAATATACAATTTTTGGTGTTTGTGTAATTTTGGCCAAAAGTACTAAAAACTGCAGCGGTGTGCATCACTCGACTTATAAACAATAAACATTTTTTTGCATTTTTGTGCTACTTTTTTCCCTGTTCGTTCCTTTGAATTGCGATTATAATAAAGTGCGTCTCTTTTTGGATACAAACAATTTTGTTTCTATTAAATTTAGAAAAAAAATTGTTCACTTTCGTCCTTCAATGCAGCTTGTTTGTTAATGTATGTATCTATAACACAATCCGCTGTTTTCGTACGGAATGTGCGATCAGTTTCGTACTTTGCTTAAGCAAATGACAGTTGACCAAACTGAACGAAAAGTGTTGTTAAGTACATTATAGTTTGCCACATATGATTTATATGTAATTGCACAGTTGCTTAAGCCAGCTTATGCATAGTATAGTTGAGCCTTTAGGCCATCTAAAGTAGGAAATTTCCTTAAGATTTACAATTCCTTGTGTCCTTCCTTTCATTGAACTTTATCTTGGGCCTTGTATTAATTACTTAAAAAGTTTTGAGGTCCATTTGTTCTTGATTTGATATTCCGACAGGGTGTTTTGATGTAGAATTTTGGAACGAATTTCCGTCATCCCTTGTCAAGTTTGGTTTGGAGTTTGGAGAATTTTGTTTCCAAAATTCTACACCATTTGTTCATTAAGTTTCTCTATTGACATCTGTTTTTTTTTAGTTATAAGACTTAAATAGGTACCTATCGCTAAGCCTAAGAAGGCGAATTTAATAAAACAATATTTATCGACAGTCCATTGGTCGGCTGTACTAAATATGGTTAAAGCTAAAAATGTATGCGAGTTGCAAAGCCACACATACATACATACATACATACATATCTGCATACATGCATGTATGTTGTTTGTATGAAAGTATGGCTGACTTCCTTCCTGTAACAACACAGTATTAATACAGTGTTGATACATTGTGTAGTTGATTCCATGATACTTTGTAACGCTTTGCAACGAACTATTTAGAGTGCGTAGTTTGCTTTTCTCTCAGTAAGGATTGTATTTACGAATAGGTTGCCTTGTATTACTACACAGCAACATGCATTTGGAAAGTCTGCACAATTTTATTTCATTGTTTTTAATGAATATAAATGACGTCAATTAAGTTTAGAGTTTGGAACAGAAGTTTAAGTGCCAATTTACAAACAGTAAGTTTGAGTTTCTTGGAACGAGAGCGAAAAACAAGTATATAAATCGAACTGAAAGCGGTACAGTTGTACCGGTACTCAAAATTAACATTTAAACACAAATAGCTGAAATTAAGAATTTCAGATACTTTCCGCGTCTAAACTGGTGGTTTGAAATTTAATTTCATCGTTATATAATAATAAATGATATAGTTATTATTCCGTTTTAGTTATTGTTTGTTTTTTAATAGCTGTGTGACGTCAATCTAAAATAATAATTTTTGTCACTAAACCAAATCCATTGTGCCAGGCATGTTTGTTTCACAAAGTTGCAACAACAATTTTTACCAACTAAAATTAAAAGTCAAATAATAAGACACAAAGAAAGAACTAAATACAAATAGAAAAATGTTCTAAATCTAAACAAAGCTTTCATCATACAGCTAACTGGGTTTAGGCATCACTTTGCTATATAAATAATTTGCTGCCGAAATATTTCAGCACAGTAACATTCAATCTTTCGAGTCAAGTCAATCAACTCCATTTCCTGCCTTTTGAAAATGAAATTTTTTAATTTGCTCTTCGTTGTTGCCGTCGTATTGGCTGCGTTTATTCTATTGTCCTCAGCCACACCAATTTCGAAAGAAATCGAGGTAATATACATTTTCTATTTCTTTCAAATATTTTCAGCAATTAGTCGTCATAATTCTAATTTCTGTTGTACTTTCATAGAAAACAATCGTTCTCAAGGAATGTAAAATTAATGGCGAATTTTGTACTCGACCAGAAGATTGTTGCAGCGGACAATGTTTTGTTTACAGTTCAGTATGTGTGTCATAAAATTAATAAATCACTGAAATAAATTTGGATAACTTGAAATAATTAATTATATTTCGCCTGTTATTATTTTGGGGAAAGGGTAAATATTAAATATTCGTAGAACACTACATAGACGATGAAATGATTTGGCAAAAAGCCTAAGTCGTTAGAACGTATTAGAAGACAATTTATTGATGAGTTTTCATAAGTTATTGCACGATATTATAGACCGGTGTAATAATATAAAAAATAATATAATAAAAAAAAAAAACTTTAAAAAATTTTTAAAATATTTTCCCAACTGCGTTGCAGTGCCTAAAAATTGTATGCTGGAGGGAAGAGAGTTCCCAGGACAAATATAGTTAATAAAAAAAAATTGCCATTGCTAATGTTATTCTCTTATGCCTGATTTGTACAATATCACTGTTCCTTCGAGAGCGAGAAAATGTGACTCTATTAAACAGATAGGCCATCGGTTCATTTGTAATTTTTTTTTTGCATTTGCTTTTATTTTGAAGGATCTCAATTTTGTGCGGTATGTTGGAATATTGCAAACCCAACATCTTGTGAAAGAGGTAGTTTCCAATAAATCTTACTTTGAAAAATAGCACAAAACTCTGGGTTTACATTTTTGTTCGTGCAATTGCTTCCAAAAAGTTTTTTACAAAAAGCAACGCTTGGTTTTTTTGTCACTTGAAGTGTCAAATTCCACGTTTCAGTTTTTGTGAAGTTACTTAAAAAAAAAATAAAACAAAAAATATGAAATTAAATTTGTTTACCTTCAATAACATTTAAAAAAACTATGTAAGTATTTATTTAGGGACTTATTTTATAATATGCAAGGCAACGATAAAATTTATTTGGAAAGCAAAAACAAATTTTAAATATTTTTAATCATTTTTATTGTTTTCATAAAAATGTCTGGACTTTTAAAAATCAAATCAACGGCAAAAAAAAATTCTATGGAAAACAATACAATTATTTAAAAATTAAAATTATAGCTGTTCTTGACCTTTTTTAAATTTAATTTATTTAAAATTGTCCAAGCTTGAAGGTCTTTTTTTAAAAAATTATATTTTTATTTTTTCGATATTTCGCTACTCCATTGTGTAGCATCATCAGGAAATAAAAATAACGAACCAATTATATATTAATGAAAAAAATATCATTAATATATAATTGGTTCGTTATTTTTATTTCCTGATGAAAAAAATATCATTAATATATAATTGGTTCGTTATTTTTATTTCCTGATGATGCTACACAATGGAGTAGCGAAATATCGAAAAAATAAAAATATAATTTTTTAAAAAAAGACCTTCAAGCTTGGACAATTTTAAATAAATTATTTTAAAATGTTTGAAATTTCTATTTTTATTTTCTATATGAATTCTGGTGTTGCCTTGGCTTTTAGAGGAAGAGCCCGTTAATTTAGATTCGTTCGAACGAAAAATTACACTGAAAATGGCACATAGACGAAACCGGTTTGTCTCCTGCCAAAAATCTATATCAAATTACCCTGTCGGAATATCAAATTAACAATCATTTATTTAATTAAGCTTCTTATTAATATTAATCTATATGTAATTGACCATAATTGGACATATCACGAACGTTTATGTTGAAGCGCAATTGTCTTTTCTCATTCGAAATGTGTACCAGGCCTTTAAAATCTTCTACTTCTTTCAGGGTGCATTGGCAGCTCTTGAACTGCGTCTGGCTGCTCTTCACACCAAATTGGGCACTTACATATGTTTCTTGTCGTACGCATTGAGCCAAAAATGAGCTTCGTCGCTGAAGACAGTTTTGCGATAGAAAACACATTTCTCACACAGCACGAATTTTGTTAACAAAAAAAAATAAACAATTCGGAAACGATATTCGGTTGTTGGTGAAATGGCAAAATGTACTGAGCATTTTCGACATTGCCACATGTCTCGAATCTATACTAGATAACCGAATAGCAAAAAAATCCCTCGATATATGTAAACAAAACAAATTAAATAAAAAAAGTTAAATAAAAAATACTGACTTGTATGTTTTCTAGCATTTCCTTCAGGTAGGACTAAGTAAGTAAATTCACCGGCGCAGATGAGTAATTTTTTGAACTTATTAGACGTCAAATTCCATATAAAAAAATGTCTCCCCTACATTTTTTATATATGGAGTTTGACATCGGCAAAGAAGCCGGAAATGCTATGAATTTACCGTTGAGTTTATCTGTTATCAGTTTGCATCGATTAGTTTTAAATCAAAAAGCTTGTTTTTGTACCAGTAACATGAATAAATATATTTTTTGTTTGAAATTATTGAATTTTTAAAATTGGGGAAGTTTGTGTCAAGATTTTGTTCGTACAACAAAACTGTTGTTCTCTGAATGTTAAGGTTTTCCACAATTTGGATCTGGCAAGCTACTTGGCCCTCTGTTACTTTCTTTAAGACATTGTTGTTAATCAACCCTTTATTCTATCGGTACAATTAGTGGGTTTGTTGGAGTTTACTGTCGTGGATGTTCTTGCGTGCCTTCATTTACGCATAGCGATTTAGCTTGCAGCTAAACTAAGACTACCCATTGAGACACTTCTGCGTCACTTCCTCGTAGTTTACCCGTTGTTATTGTAGTGTTAATATAGTAAATAATTAAAGTATGTCATACAAAAAAAAAAAACATTGAAGAATTTCCCTTTGTTCTCTGGTAACGTATCGCCTTGTACTGGATTCATTTGAATTAAAAAACAAATTCTGAAACATTTTATTTATTTTCTTCTGCACACACCAACTTACGAGTATTTTTATTGTTTCTTCTTCTTCTTTAGTTCCGTTGTTAAGCCGGAAAACAAGATGGAGTTATTTTGACAACCAAACTAATGATCATGGTAACGCGGGGAAGTAAACACACACTGTGACGACTTTTTTAAGTGAAAAAAATTAAAAAGTATTATAAAATTAAAGGAAAATTGCTTGTAGTTTTCATTTTAATCTATTTTGCGATTTTTCCTCTTCTTCTAGAGCTGATCCAGCAAGTCCAATTCTAATTAAGAAATCTTTTAATAACGATTCAATTTTTAAAGTTTGAACGGAGAAAATAATACAAAAATACCAGGTTCTTAAGTATAATAGAGAACACCTTCTGTGCTCGATAAGTTGTAATTTTATGCAAAATTTCGGCCGTGTGCTGCCAGGCACAAAGGTATTACTTGCCATAAGTAAGTACACGTCAGAAGTTCTGACTTATACCTCCTCTTGGCGGCGGCCGGCAGCAGGTTCCCATCTCTGCTAGGGCCAATCTAAATACGTAGAATGGAGAGAGAACTTAACTCTCTCTTACAAAAATCCCTAATCCACGGTGGGACAGCCTACGCCAGTGATGCGTGGCAAGAGGGTGTTTCATCTCTAGTATGCGAACTCTGGATACGAGTCGAGCCATGCATATTGAGCTCTGTGTTAGTAGACATATTTTTCTGCATTATTCGTGGGAATTATATGAATTCTCTGGAGGTATTCCGATTTTAATTCCCCAAAGCAGGAATCCGGAATAAAGGTACTCTTAGGGCTTTGGACTGTGAGAAGTTTCGCAATAGTTGAAGTGGTTATCTCTGTGGTAACTCTAGTATTTATGGGCCAATGGAGGAATTCCGAAGAGATGAAAGAGAAAACCTCGCAAGGGGTGGACGCCTCAGTCGCCAAGAAAACTCCTAAGGGAGAGTTTGAGAGGGCAGTGCACATAGTGTGTGAACGTATGTCCAGCACTCGCTAGCATAAGGCTTAGCACCACGGGCAGGCCTAAGCCTTAGGCAAATGCTAGCAATTACAAGAGAATCCGACAGTTACCAGTCGACAGCCTGAAATCACTTCAGTCAAGGGTAACACTTGGTATAATCACGGGACTCGGAAATTACAAATCGGTTGGCCGAAATTAATTCACGTAGAGTGGGGTTCAAAAACGCATTTATAAATTAAGCGGTTTGCTTCGATCTCCCACCTACGTTAGATAAATATGAAAATTCACTTCCAGCTTTAAGCTATTTATAACCGACATTTATTCAATGCTTCCTAATGGCTTCCTTCCCAATGCTTAAACAAAAAATGCCAAGTGCAACTGTTTAAATAAAATACTACCTAGTTTCGGATTCACTACATCAAAAGTAGCACAACAAAATGAATACGAATTCAGTGAAAAAAATGTAAGTAAATAAAAAAAACTACTAGATATTCAAACAATGGATTTGCGAATGACGCAGAAAACCGAGAAAATAAATAAAATGTTGAAGCAAATAAACTTATGAAACAATAAATTACGCAAGAATGAAATAAAAATATTGATTTTATAAAACATTTAATCTACCAGCCAAGAACAAATTGAAGTGGAATCAAAGTCCCGCCGAAATTATCCCAGGAAGTGGTCAAAGTTTTATCAAGAAGCTCCCTGGAAGGAAATGTATAATCAAGATGAAGTCAATAGGCAAATAAAAATGGAATCGACAGGTATTTTAAATTAAAACAAAAAAAAACTTATTTTATTTGCAACAAAAACCCTAATTTTTTATACTCTAGACCCGAACGCATTTGTCTATCCTGCTGGAGGTGATTCATATTTCGTTTCACCACAAATGTTCAAATCTCTGGTAGCAGAATGCCGTTGTGGACGACCACGCCGTGATTTGCATTTGCTAAAGTGTTTGCAAAATCAACAGAATAAATATTTAAGAGAATCAACGAGTGAAACAAATGATAAGAGACAAGATGGTTTTAAATTACCGCAAACTTCAAGTGGTGAGAGCAAAGTGAATTTATAAAAATGTGAATGATATTTTAATGAAAATATTTGTTTTAGAGTTTGTGGGCTGGCCGGCTAAACCAGCGAAGTACAAGCAATGGGAGAATTCGATGAAATATGTATCGCCAGTGTGTGATATGCCGGGACAGAAAATTACAGCCACTTCCTATGATGTCATTATGATTGGTTAAATAAAAAATTCTTAGCGTTGAAAACATAAATATTATGCACTTTACTAATATTTATTATAGAGGTAGCAGTTTGAGTTAATGATAACCTTTATATGGTGGGGCCTGAAAACTGTGTGAGGGGAATTTTTCGTTCTCAGCACTACTAAGGCCCGTGATACCGATTTGGTTCTTGGTCATTACCTTAAGATGGCAGGAACTCTAAAGTACCTTAGCCGCCAAAAAAAACACCAGTTAATCAGATTAGCGTTAAAAAATGGTCGTAAGTAGGGCTGGCATGGCTTCAGGGGAAGAAATGTGTGAGATTTCAAAAAAGAACTTCGATATAAAACAAAATATACGTTTAACTGGACCAAAATTTCGAAATCTTTTTGTTTCGTTAAAAATTTTGCAACATGTACTTTCCCCAATCTATTGTCTATTGGTTATGATTTGGAAGTGATGACCGTCGCCGGTATTTTCACTGCGATAGCAGAATCACTCCAAGCATAACTTCTTCATAAGACGATAAGCGCTGTTCAGTGGAGAATATGGTATTTTAAAGAATTCTGATATCGCTTCGCAACCAGAGGATCCAGCATTTTCATTTTGGAAAATCACTTTATCGTACAGATGCAGGAGCTACTTCAGGTTTTGCCTACCAGGGAACAAAATACATCATTTCAACTTTTATGAAAATAAGTTTCTCTTCTTCCACATCCTTAAGGTGGGGTGGTGTTGACAATATACTTGTTGCATTATTTGTCGTGATTTTGCCAGCTCATCAACCAAGTACTTCCTCTAGTTATGTTTTGGCTGCACAAATAAGTAGCCGCTGTTTATTTTATCAACTACCATATCCTAATGTCAAGTCACTTTTTGATAGCTTAAACTGAAGTGAAGCATATTTTACTCATGCAGAGCACTATATCGATCACAACAAATGGTAGTCACATGTGGCAAGGTCTACGCTATAAAGCGGGTGAGGTAATACTTCTCGTCCTCTATTTTAAATAGTTTTCTACTCGTACAGAGACATGAGGGTCATGAAGGAAAATTATGGCTTCGTATCTGGTAGCATACTCGAGTCCTTTTCAGTGGATTGTTCTTTTCTAATCGATCAATTCTTGCATATTTATACCGCTCTCCTATAGTCTTTGTAAGCCCCAAACACCCTTCTGATCCCATCAAAACCTTAGCGTAAAATTACAAACCTTGAAGCGTTGAAAACAATCTCTATAACTCTCTTTATACACAAACCCTTGTGACCTTCAAGAATTTGTACTTGTTGTCTCTTGATTTATTTTAACTTTGATTTGGATACAAACCGGTTTCGGATATGTGCCATCTCCAGTGTATTTTTCGAAACCGGTTTGTTTCCAAACCAAATTTGACAAGATTTTACGGAAATCCGTTCCAAATATTTGTTGTTTCTAACATCACAATCGATACCTTTCAAGCTTCGAAACCAATCCGGCAGTTCTTTACATCTTAAAAGTATAATGAAGCAAAACTCCGTGCAAAAACTTTATTTGGATAAAAGAAATATTGTTGGCAGATGTCTAAACTCGCCCGGAGAAAAATGTCATCTCGTTAACAACAGACATCGTTAACACAAGTGGAGCCCATCTACAGGCAAACAAACAGAACTTTCTTCGTATAGTCAATACCTTTACCAACATATTCTTACTCCCACAATTCCAATTGCCAATGTAATACAGTTTTATTTTCCAGCTGGGGTTACGTTTAGTCTTCCAGGATTTCACTAAAGGTCTGGTGCTTTTAATACGTAAATCGTACTGTATGAACACAGACATTTTAATAACGAACCTGTCACTTACGATGAATTTATATTCGCCTATTAGATTGCAGCAAATACAAGATCATTTCATGGGACTTTGAATTTGGAAAAATACTATACCAATATTTAGTATAAACTCAATGAGAATTATGGCGTATAAACAAAGTTTAATTTGGATTTCTTAATATGTTGGCTACCACGTACTAATACTATGTATGTAGCTGCAATATGTTGGCTACCTATTACTAATGTTTGCGTGTTTTTTTGCATATCGGGTCTCGATGTTGTCAGGTGATTTTGTTAAAAACTGTTCTTGGGTTTTATATATTTTCCTGTAACCCGCTACGCCCCTTCTCAAATTGTGTACCTAGTGACAACTTTATAAGGAAACTTAATGCGCACTCTATACTTAACATGGGCAATAAGCTTTAAAATATGATTGCTATTTTGTTATGTGTTGATATTAATATCAATTTGCAC
Organism: Phania funesta; assembly: GCA_963932375.1. Classification (NCBI taxonomy): domain Eukaryota; kingdom Metazoa; phylum Arthropoda; class Insecta; order Diptera; family Tachinidae; genus Phania; species Phania funesta. Next base: position 75,544,116 of record OZ010656.1, read on the forward strand.
ATTTCTCAACTTAATGAGAAAGTACGCGGCAATTTTAGTCTAAGCTAAAGTACTGATTTCGCTGGAAGTATGGTAATTATCTGTGATTATTATTCATAAGAAATATGAAAAACAAAAAACATAAAAAACAAAGTAATTAGAAAACAAAAACATGTTAGGCAGCTTAAAACCGCAAACAAAAACATGGGAGAGTTAATTAAAACCGGCAGAACAAAGTTGTGCTCACAGGCAAGTGACTCAAATTGGTTGCCCTTTGGTTTCGCTTATAAAATGAAACATGAATGACCGCTATGACTCAAAACAATGAAACGAAATTAAATTAAAAATATAATACAGATACCCAAGTGGAGATTGAAGATGCTCCCACCAGCAGCACAGTTAAAGATTCAGTTGGCTTTTAGATCTACTCACAGCAACACCTAAGAAACATGCTGCCGGCTTTGTGTTTTAATAAACGTAATTTTTGTTTTTGGTGCTTGTAAAAAATTATTAGCAAAATTAAATATTTAAAAATTAATTAACTTTGCAGTTTCATGCCTCATCACTGTTGTCATCCTCAGCAGATGCATAAAAATCTCTTATCAGCAACGGCAGCCATTCGATGAGTTTGATCAGTTTGGAGTGAAGCAACAGTATCATGGCAATTTGCAAAGTGGTTTAAATAATAATAATTGGTTACACCCAGGACAGGAATTGGTATTTGTTACTACTACGAGTACTTCCAGACCTGCAACAGATTCTGTTGTTTATGTCAACAATCAACCAGCTGTGCCCACAATGGTGCCATTTATAACATCAGCCACTACGCTGCCACCGGACTTTTTGCAATGTTTCAGCAAATGTCCCACCACCTCTGAGTTCAATCCCATTTGCGCCAGCAATCGCGAACTGTATACTAATGAGCAGAAATTCAATTGTGCCAGATATTGTGGAGCAGGTATGTCACATTTTATTTCTGCTTGAATGTCTTTGAAGTTCTAGGGGATGAGGGGATCTTGCCTAAAGTTACCTGTACAATCATTTTCAATCACATTGGAGGATAATTAAAACAAAATTTTAAAGAATTTCACCATTCAGCTAACAAAATATTCTTGCAAAAATATATTTATTCACTACCATATACTGCTGACAAAAAAAACAATAGCGGTATTCAGTGTTTGGTGCAAGTGGTAGTGGCCTTGAAAAAAATAAGACAGAGTTTTGGTGTATTTTGTCGTTGGATTTTAATTCAAAATCAAGACCATTTTCACCAAACACTGATTACGGCCAATATTAATTCAGGTCTAATAAAAATTATACAAAATAGAAGATTTAAAAAAATTTAAATTAGAGACGAATAATATTTTTAAAGTTACTTACTAAAAGTGATTAATCAAGCTAAAATGCAGGTATCACCAAAGAGATTCTTAATTATCTATGTTTTTTTTTTTAATTCTACAACAAAAAAGTACTATTCAGCAAAGCTATTACACACATCAAATGAATTTTTTTTTTAATATTTTTCTCAAATTTTTATTACAATAAATTGGGAAAAATATTACATTTTTCTTCTTTGAAAATTTTACAGATATAATATATTAATTTTGACGATTATTTTCTCAATTCAGCTAATTTTGTTTCAATTCAGCAAGTTAAAATTGCAGATTAGAACAAAAGCTTTAGCATCTAGATGAAGTCCATTAGAAATTTTAAAATTAAACTACCAAGTTTACAATTCAGCAAGGTAGGAAAATTTAGTTAAGAAAAATGTTGGTAATAATACTTTAATTTTGTGAAGCTATAAGAATATACGTAATATATTTTTAAAGAATTTAACTAATAAGTTGACCAATAAATTAAAATTCAGCTAAGCAAGATTATAAATTCTTAGAAGAGTCCCAAAAAATTTAATTCAGCTAGGAAAAACACTATTCAGCAGAATCGAGAAAATATGTTTACAAATTTTCAAATTTTTTTTTTACACTGCTATCTTTAGTGTAATTCAATTCCGCTGAGCAAGAAATAATTTAGTCAGTGCACTTCAGATGTTATACGAATTTTAACTACTGAAGTTTGCATTTTAACTAATAAAATTCAATTTTATTAAGCCAATGATGATTTCCCAAAATTTTTCACAGTTTTTTTTTAATATTCAAATATTGCACTCCGCAGTTCAGCTATCAAAACACATAATACACGATTTCTTTATATTTAATTATTCAAAGTCTTAACTTACCAAAAGCTATTCAGCAAGCTTTTATTATAAAAATTTATTAACAATTTCTCATATTTATGTTTTATTATCAATTCAGCAATTTTTATATATCTTAAAAAAATCTGAGCAGCTTTATCAGTGGCTATTCAGCAAAATACAAATGCTAGAAATATTTGTCTATTTGTTTGTCTACTGAAAGATTTCTTTGCAGCAGTCATTTGTGCAGTCTTAATTAAAGCCGTTGATCGTACATAAATGCATGACTAGATTTTGAAAGCACGCACGTCTTCTCGCTTAAAAGCCAGCTTCTTTTTTTTACATACAAATTATTTTTATTTGTTTATTTTAATTGGAGCAAAATTATAAAACAAGTTGTGTTGTAAACAACAACACAAGTGCAGATATGCAAACAAGAAAACACTCACACTTAACGTTATCATGACGAAAACCGGTAAATGCAGTCTTTGGAAAAAAATTATTTATTTATTTTATGTATTAATTTTTATTGCAAAGTCAGCGGACAAGGTCGTTTCGCTCAATGAACTCTAATTAAGAAACAATTAGCAGATAACATCAAGGAACGAGCCATAATAAGGACACCACTAGAGTTATCATTCGAATAAAAATAATTCAATAATAACATTCGAAAAATTTTTTCATTTTGTTAATTTAACATTAAAAATTATTCGAACGATTTTTGTCGAATATTCGAATAATTTCTTGAAACTACTTAGTAAAAACATTTTCTTAAATTAAAGTTTGCAAAATTTCTATTTAAAGTTGTTAACAATATGGTGTGTTAAGTAAGCATGTCCAATTAAATTGTAAGCATTTTTGTAATCCTGTTAATGTAAGAACGCCAAATGCAACTTTATTTTTTGTTTCGTTTTCTTTAAAGTTTGCTTTTGATGATTGACACAAATGAAAAACTTACTTCGCTGAAGGCAATATTCAAATTGGATGTTGCGGTTCTTAAAATCCCTAAGTCCACTTAGTGACTTTTTGTACTGATAACACCATCTGATACCGGGTATATTTTTTTTATTATTAAGTATTAATAGAATATTATGAAGTAGGTTTTCGAAAATTGCCAAAATCTTTTTCTTATCATGTTTAGTTTCTAAAATCCTTAAGTCTTCAAGTACAATTGGTATCTCGCAACTCTCGCCAACTGATTCAGTTTAAATGCACGTTACAGTTTCCACCGTTTTTGTGTTGTAAGTGATTTTGTTTGAGCTAATTTTTTTAACATCCTTATTGAAAAATTGTTTATTGTTTTATTGTACGAGTAAGCCGTAGAGGATGCTTCAAAATTTTCCCCCAAATTTCACTTACACAATAGAAATAAATAGAATTGCTTTAGTCAACGATGTATTACATACACTTGCCCGTGCATCCAACTCAAGGTTTTGGGAGGGAAAGTTATTAATTATAACAAACAATTCTTCGAATTTGCTGAACTTTTTGTATTGGAAAATGTTTTTAATAGTTTTGGAGAGGTCGATTTCCCTTTTTACCACCTCTGCCCTCCCCTGGATTTTTTAATTTATTCGAATAAAATTTTTTATTCTTTATTCGTTCCAATATTCGAAAAATTATTAAATTTTATTCGCTTCTTCAAACAGAAAAAAGTTAGAAACTTTTGTTTGAACACTTTTAAAATCGAATAATTTGAGAACACTGGACACAACTGAGCCTGCATGTATTTACTATAAGGCAGCCTAATCTGCTCTATTAATAAACAAAATGCACAGATACAAAATGTTAGTAATTAACATGGTGTCTTGACTAGCCATAAATCTGTTCAGCCATCGTACATTTTTCAGGAATTTGGCTAGTGCAGACCATCGCTGTTCATGGTCGGTTCATACACAAACAAAATACACACAAGAAAAATAACAAATAAGTGTGTGTATGCGCTCGTCTGTACACATCCGTATATAAACTAGGCTAAGAGCATCGAAACCATCTCGATGAGAGACACAAAATTGTGCTCAAACTGAACAGGAACATCTACACGTATTCTCTAAACAGAAGACCAAGAACAAATTTTCAACCGTTATTTTAAAAACGCTCTTTCAGTGGGCGAACAAATTTATGGCTAGTCAAGACGTAGTGTAGACGCATTAAGATAACAACAACAACAACCAACATTTAAACGAATAAATATTGCGAAACCAAACTAGTTTGAAACAACACTTGCCAATAAACCTTACTGAACAGGGAAAAAACTGAAATAAATTACTCGGGAATTTTTCGTGTTTCTGTAACGAATGCCATTCAACATCACTGTAGAATTGATGTGTTGGGGTGTTCGACACTACTCTCATTTAGAGGAACATTGTCTTCAAGAGACTGACTGATGCGTCGAAGCAAAGGAGTCTCACTAATCATAATCGACCAAGTTTCTTCATATTTTTTGACCACTCTTCGAATTGTTGGAACACTAGTTGCGCTTTCTTGACTGAAAATTTCGCGTAATGGGTTTTCATAATGATAACGCATTCTTCTATTGTACACTTCTCCCTTTTATATAATGGGAACAGTTGTAAATATCAGAGTTGACATTTGACAAAAATGCACTTATTTTATCGATTTCCAGTTATTTGTTTGTTACATGATTTTGCATTTAAGCTAACGTCATGCCCGCAGACATACACTAATCCAGTGTTTCAGATTCTTTTGCGCTCTCCATTATGACTCAAGAAAAGAACATTGCATGTTATAGGATCTCGATGCTACGAGCGAAATTCTTCAGAATTCTCTAGTCAATACGTCTTAGATATGATTTAAAAGAGATTATTTATTTTTTCTATATATTTATTTAGTTGACGAGCCGCTATCGACAGCTCAAAATGAAATGTATATTCAGATCAATTTTGGAAGACAATAGGAAGAATCCTTTTACAATAAAATTATGTTGACTCAACTATTCTGAATCAAACCTTATTTCTTTTTATGCCTAAAATTAATATTAATGATTTGTGGGGAATTTGGAGGCAAAATGATTACACCTCGTTTATGGATTCCCAGAATGGAAAAAGGAGTGAGCCACACACACTCAATAGAGTGCGATGCATACCAAGAACAACAACAAAATAAACGTGCAGTGCCTAGTATATTATGCATAGCATTTAACATGTGTCAAGTGACGTCCGCTGCTGGTGTGAGTGTTTTGGTGCTATATGATATCTTTTTAGTTAATTTATTTGCATGCCTTTAAGATAATGAATTCATGCTATGTTGTGTTAGCCCCAAAGAATGTAAACATGTTTCGCTACAGGTGAATATCTAGTTGGATGTCAACCGAGAAATAACGTCTTCCTATTTCTGCGAAAACTGGGCAGTGGCACAGAAAATTATTCCTCCATTTGATGCCCTCATTGAATGCCCTACAGCCTGCTACTCGAAGCAATTGCGCTTGAAAGCTTGGTTGCATGTTGCGCACCATAGAAGTTTTTAGTAATCTCTTCCACCCGTTCGTTATTCTATCTGCTATATGTGTAATCTTTGTCCAATTTTTCACTTAGTACTATTATCCTCAAACGGGTTTACATTATCTGAAGGTACTTCCTGCAGTCCTCTTACTTTTATTGCCAGAGTATTTGCTCGTTCAGTACTCCCTAGTGGACTGGCACCCAGATGATGCGCAGTTTGCCATTTATGGATTAGTCGTTAATCACTCATTTTACCAACAATAACTTAATTGTTCTGACTCTTCTGAATTGAAGTGAAGGTATTGACTTCTCACTGAGCTAAATTATACACTTCGTACAACGGTTTCACACATATAATTTTTGTTCCATATCTTTGGAAAGTTTAAAGCAGAAACAAATATTTTACTAGCTTCAGCCCCCGCTCTAGTTTCAAAATATAAAAAGAAAAAAACACTCACATGCCTTGACCCGAAACCATTACAAACAAACAATTTATTTTTATAAAAGTGGATTTTGATGATTGGTTCTCTGCTTTGCGAAAGCCCGGCTTTACTAGCTTAAGCGACATTGAAATTTATTTAAGTTAAACAAATTTAAATTTTGCTTAGATTAAGAACTTTCTTAGAGACAATATTCAGCTCATTTGAAATCAAAAGTATTGTGTTTTCTCTAGCTGAATTATAAGAACTCCTACATGGGCCAAGACTTACTGAGTTCTTAATTGTAAAAACGCGCTTTCTAACTTACTTCATACTTCTGGGCCGACTTACGGATATTGTGTTTCAAATTGAAGATTTGTTCATTGTTGTTAAATATTGTTTATATTTTTTAAAAGTATGTTAAGTTATCCTGAGTGGAACAACTAAAATCAGGGTAGACTAAACAGGTAAACTCAACAACGCAGCTGAGTAATTTTCCTAAACCGACTGGATATCAAATTTCAAATGAAAAAAATGTTTTGCCATTTCCGGTAGATTTTTTATATATAGAGTTTGACGTCCGCAAAGAAGCCGGAAATACTTTGAATTCGCCTATGAGTCTACCTGTTATCAATTTGCCTTGACTAAAACGCTTCTGACGATTTCTATTTCTTTCCTTCCAGACATTCAAATAGTACGACGTGGAAGCTGTGAGGGTCTCTTCCCCATTGCCAGAGGTTAAAACAGATACCACCAGAACTTGTTTCATAAACACAAATTATTAAAGTAAGGCATTCGGTTTTGATGTTTGAGAGACGTTTGTTCTAAAATAAAAATAGTTTTTTGCTTCGTTTTTTTATTTCAACAATAAAATTTTACAATTACTTTTAATACAACTCAGATAGATAAGAGTTGAACAGATAAATAATGACGTTGTTATTAAATAATAAAAATAAAACACAATTTATTGATAAGAATATTGTAAGAGGAACATTTGAAATAATGTTAACAAAAAGCTCATAACTTCAAGTTAGTTTACATTTGGAGCCCATAAGAAAAGCAACTAAATGATTTTGAACGCACACCGCAGAAAAGGTATTGAAAGAAAAGAAAATAAAAATATTTTTTTCTATAAAAGTTTTTTTATGCGTATATAGTAGCAGCTCTTCTGTTTTTCGTACTGAGCGGTCTAAAAGCTTTGGCATATGCGGATAACAATGTGAAATACAGTAGAGCCCAAACTCAAAGAGTTCAAGCTGGTTATCGACCAGTTGGTGTTGGATATCAGCAACCCTTTGCTCACAATCAAACGCAATGGCAGCGAGCAAACTCTACGCAGGGACAATCGTACAACATTTATAATCAGCAGCAAAAGCACAATCAGAACAGGACGCAATACAATCAACCTGGTTACAGACCTGCTATATCCAACCCTCAGCAGTATATATATGGCCAGGAGAGGATTAATCAAACTCGTTCCTCCCAGCAAAAACCTCAAGTCTCAAATAATCTGCCATATCCTGGATATAGACAACAAGGTTCTTTTAATCACACTCTTTCTACAGGAACTGGTCATCCACAACATTCCTTAGGAAGTTTTAATCAAACACGTCCTTCATTGATGCTACCAAACTATCCCCAGTATCCCTCTAATGAAAAACAGGGTTCCTTAAAGCAAACTCATCCCCTACCAGTTTATCCAAATCTATCTCAAAACAAATCCGCGTTGCCTTCAAATTCTTGGACTCCTTTAGCAAATCAAACCAATTTGTATCCTAAACTGCCTGGAGAGATTTCGCCACAGCCTTCAGTAGGTAACAAAACACTACAAGCTTCCCACAACTTGCACGCAGATAGCCCGGCTATGCTCAGTTATGGTCAAGGTCATTATCTCCAACCAGCTCGAATTCCAAACAAATATCCACCCGCTAATCCATATGTAAATATATTTAATTAATATTATTAGAATATGAGAGCCATATGGAGACATTTAATAAAGTTTGATTTAAGTTAAAGAAAAATGTTCCAAGGAATATAAAATTTAGATAATAAAAAAGCAAATTCTGAGGAAAATTGTATTTTTCGTGTTTTTGGAGTGATTTCAAAAAAATAAAAATGGAACTTTACGTTGGCAACACTGCTTGATCTGTACGCCATTTTGTCAGCTGTTAGTTGTTATGCGTTTCGTCTTGTTTGCCATTTCAGCAACGAATGCAAATTGTGCAGATTTTTTACGAAAAACATGGTTCGACTCACTGCGAATTTCTAAAAAATATGTTCAGCGATCAAGCTCATTTTTAGGTGAATGCGTACGTCAATAATCTAAACTGTCGCATTTGGAGTGAACATAATCCACAAGTCATTGCCGAAAAATCATTATTTTCAGACAAAGTCACTGTTTGGGGGAATCATTTGTCCGTAATTTTTCAAAAACGATGAAGGCCTGAACGTTACGGTTGGTGACCGTTACAGAGCTATTCGCACTGATTTCTTTTATCACAATTGAATGCCCTAAATGTAGAGGAACTGTAATTTCATCAAGACGTTGCCACCTGCCGCAGTGCGTGCACGATGCGCGATGTTCTTCTAAACGAAATTATAACGAATTTCCGCATGCTTCAGTTGGGGAACTTTCCTATATAAAGCAGCAATATGGGTCAAAAGGGATTTTTGCTTGTTATCTCATTTAATACCCTGCATTTGGGATCTATAACTTAACATTTTTCAAGGTTTAAGGCTATGAAAGATTCGCCTCTGCAGAATAGAGATCTCTTATTTAATTCTTATAAATAAGTTTATTTGACTTAAGGAGTTTTCAGAGAAGAGCAACTCTTTAAAGTTAACTTTTGTTACGATTAACGAGAGCAAATCATGCCGCATGGGCATTTTGTTCCTTCGAAAGCTTGAGTAAGACAGTTAGCAGTAGGATTTCCACAGCAAAAACAAAAACAGGCAGGCAATTCTTTTCCTTCTGTAAGCAAACTAAAGTACTTGTTGTTTTTGTAGTACTAGTAAAACATCTCTTACTAAATTCTTTGATAAGGAAGTATAGACTGGCTAGAACATTGATTATTTTTTATATGGAGCTTGAGAGTGATGCGACCCCATTTACGGACACCTCTTCTTTCTGATATATGAAGGGTGTCTAGAAAAGAACCATAGGAAAGAAATTTGAATAATAAAACAACGGTGTAGATATCAATATGATTCTGGCTTTTTTAAGCTTCATTTATCGCATTATGTATGGAATAGCTCTTCATTAAAGTGGCCACCTTGGCTTCGCTGGGGTGCAGCAAGACGCCTTTTTGGCTAAAATCTGGATCTCCGATCAACTTCATCTTCTTGCGGCAACACAATTTTCTACGTTTGTAGGCCCCGGGTTGACTTTCTGGCGATGCCGGATTCAGCCAAACAGCACCGAATCTACTTTTCTGGGTGTTCTATTATACTGGCCTCTGCGGCCACCAATCTCATACAAAACTCTGTCTAGTTGGTGGCTGAAAGACCAAAGGAGTGTACACGCTTATGCTCAATCTTTCCATAGTATGACGAATGTCCAGCGCACTGATACTGTAATGACGTCCCTAACTTGTCCCCCTAGCTACGTCTAACATGCGAGTGATATATTCATCCATATGTGAAAACTAATAATTTAATGACCCCTTAAAAAGAATTGTCCAAAGTGAGTATAAATTAATTTCGAGTTATGAAAAATATAGTAACACTGACATCTATTGTTTGGTAGTATCACTTTAGTTTGGTTTGTGTCTTTGATGCATAACAAAATATATAACCCCGGAAAAACAAAATTATGAAAATAAAACAGCTATCTGGTCCCCACGACTCACACGGCCATAAGAAAAAACGTTAATCGCATTTTGGAATCTACTTATGAGAAATACTTATGTAAAACGAAAATAATAAAATAAAAATGAAAAGTAATTTAAATAAAAATGAAAAATAATTTAAATAAATATTTTGCATAATTAAGTAGACAATTTTAATTGCCAGACCTAAGTTCGTTCTTTTTTATTCTTTCTGTTAAGAAATACAGAATAAGTTAAAATTTGTATTAGACACCAATTCATTCCATATGTATTAGATAATATTGAGAGTCACTTAAATTTACATTTGGTTCTTTTGTTATTCGTTATTCAAATTAGCTTAGCGTGGAGTCATATATGATCATTTTGCGAAAAACGCGTGAGAAACATCAGCACATTCATTATTGAGTTTGCAATGCAAAAGGTTATTATATGATTATTAAAATTATAACAAGTATTAATTTTAGGAAATACAAAAAATGTAAAGTAAAATAACAAAACAATTTTTACGTTTGCAATGCAAATGAGTATGTTAATGTTTGGGAAGCACTGGATGTATAAGTTGAATTTCCAATGGAGACTACTTTAAGTTGTTATCACATGCTGTGGACAAATTTAAAATTATTACAGCGTCGTTTGAATTCTTATTTGGTTGTTGATTAATTTCGATTTCGCAAGCAAGTTGAAATATTTTATAGTTGGCATTCATTTAATTAATCCAGAAGCAAAAATAGCAGCTATAAAGTTCAAAACTGTTACGCGTCATTGGCTAATAGGCTCCAACTCAACTTGGGCCCGGGAGTAAGAAGTTCTCCTGTACATATCAATTATAAAACTTATATGACATCCACGCTACAAAAAGACGGTCTAAACGACTAATCGTCTGCGCTCCATGATACATACGAAATGAGAATTTAAATATTCACACAGCCCAAGAAGAAATTAAGTTACTCATGATAATACGTAAGCAAATTACCAGCCCATCCCAAGAGCTATGAGCAGTGAGTAAGAAACATTGATATCCTGAGCCTTGCGAAACGACACTCGTAAGAAATTGAATTGAACACAACAATTTCCTGTCTACATTGGTATTAATTAATAATTATAATAAGAAATAGGATTATGATTTGAAATTTTATTATCTTTTTCTTTAAACAAGATTCAATAATAATAATAATAATATAAAAAATATCTAATTAATTCTGAAAAATTTTGCATTTTTGCATTTTTCCAGAAGTGCGATAATGTAGGCTATGAATGTAACGAGAATATTTGACTAGTCATTTTGATGGCAATCAGAATGATTGGCAATACATCACTATCAGCAAGACTAGCACTTCTGTATTCTCGGCTGTAGTTACGACTTTTAATTTTGGCATTGTTGTCGGTCATTATGTTTCCTTAAAAATCAGCATTAAGATGTTACTTCTTATAAACTTTTTGAGTTCTATTAAGAAAAGATAAGCAAAGACTTTAACTCTGATTATATTGTGCGCATTTTCATCACAGCAGTCTTAAAGAATGTTTTTTTACATTCTCATTAAATATTTATAACACAGACCATTGTCCTTGCTGAAGCCTTGTTGGTACAGCTATGAAAATTTAAAGGAAACATGGTAATAACTCTGAATAATCTAATTAGCCGATTTACACTTAACCGCGTTTATTGGTTTTTATTTTTAAATCCTATTAATCGAACTTTATTGTTGTGCAGTGTTAAAATTATTTGTACTAAAATCTGATTAATAAAAAAATCATTGATAAGATTTCATAACCAAGTTTCTAATTTCTAGACATAGTTTGTCTAGTAAATGCCATACCTGGTACGTCCATTGCATTTTAATTACAATCTGTTATTACAATTACATGGAATTTGTATTTGGGAAAGGGCTGAACTCGATTGTAGTTGTAATTGATAATTCAATTACAGTTACTCGCCACTGTAATTGGGAACATCTCAATTATACATTAGAAATAATTTTAATTGATCCTCTTACAAGTGACCCTTGTTCCGGACAGTTGCAACAGATAATCAGTGAGTCCAAAGAACTTATTTAGAATGATTCAAAACATTCCACGTGTCAGTTCTTACAAACATAATCTGCAATTCTGTTTTGAACTTGCATTTATTTTTTTGCGATTCTTCTTTGTTCGCTTACAATTTGTTTTTCTTTAAAATTACGAAGGATAAAACCAAGCGAGCGTCGGCCATGCACCGAATACTTGTCATATCTCTCGCCTATAAACTCAAAAATGCTGAAAGAAAACTTCCACAATGGGTCGATTCACACACACGATGTTTGAATTTCGTGGAGCAAGAGAGAGTGAACACAATTGAAAGCGGTACTGTCGTGCCGATATTAAACATTATCAGTTAAACTGATATTTGCTGAAATGAAGGATTTCAGAAATTTGCCGGAAGAACTCTGATGGTTGGTTGAAAATCTAATTGTATTGTTATATAATAACAAATGATATAATGTTCTTTAATTTTAGTTATTGTGAGTTTTTTATTAGCTTTATCGCTTTGAAAGCAAAGAGTCAATCAAAAATGATAAACCAATTCTTGATGCCAGCCAGTGGTGTTTGTTTAAAAAAGTTTCAAAAATAATTGTTACGTTTTAAAAACAAAAGCCAAATAATTAGACACAAATAAACAGCAAAGAACGAAAATAGCAAATAGAAAAAAGTTCTAAGTTTAGAAAAAGCCTTCATCATACAATTGGATTTATGCATCACTTTTTGTATATAAAGAATTGGCTGCAGGAAGATTTCAGCACAGTAACATTCAAGCTTTCGAGTCAAGTCAACCAACTCTATTCCCTGCTTTTTGAAAATGAAATTTTGCAATTTTCTCTTCGTTTTTGCCGTCGTATTGGCTGCGTTTATTCTATTGTCCTCAGCCACACCAATTTCGAAAGAAATCGAGGTAATATACATTTTCTATTTCATTCAAACATTTACGACAATTAGTCTTCATAATTGTAATTTCTGTTGTACTTTTATAGAAAACAAATGATGCAGTTGTCGTTCTCAAACAATGTAAAATTAGTGGCGAATTCTGTACCCAAAACGAAGATTGTTGTAGTGGAGAATGTTTTCGTTATAGTTCAATATGTGTGTCATAATTATTGTAAATCACAGAAATAAATTTGTAGAACTAAGAAACAATTCATAAGATTCACCTGTTATTATTTTTGGGGAAAGGGAAAACTTTATTATAATAAATTGAAAATAAAGATAAAATAAATGAATTAGGAAAAGCTTTAGTCATTAGAATGTTTTTGAATTGAACATTGGCATTGGTGTCCTTTCAAGGATGTCCGCTCGTCTTTACCTCTGACTGTTATCGTGAACAAAATAGCAAAAGTTTATTAAGTTTAGCAGAACAAATAATGTTTACGCGAAAAAAGGTATAAAAATAATACATTTGTTGAATCCCCGAAACAAAAGTGATTAAATTTTGCAATCAACTGTTTATTAGTGTAGCGTTGTAGTTCGTCGAAATCTATAATAAAAGGATTTTTTTTGATGTGTTGAAATCACTTTCAAAACCATTTTAGAAAATGTAGTAAACAAAATACGATTCTCGAGGCATTTGGGCGTGATCCCCAGATTGTGTGCTTAGCGTCATAATCGACAGCTGCCGGCCAACATGCTTTAGTATTTCTTGCCTCATATTCAGGACAATTGATATATAAAAGATCCTGTGACGGCAATGGGACATTCGGATTATGAGGCAAGGAACGAAAGATAATGCAAAACCAGGACAAACATCGTAAAATGAGAGGAGTAGTTTGCACTAAGCCATCGTATGTTAAAATTCTTGGCAATTTTAACATTAGATGGGTCAAATGGGTAGGTGTGCTTCAACAATTGTAATTGAGAAAAAAGCTATTACAGAAAAAAATGTGATCAGGGGATGTTTTCAGAATGATTACATGACGAGTTGAATTTGGTAACCATAAGGTTCGAGTTTTGATCTCTTCTTAATACAAATGCCTTATTAGGTGTGTTTGACAGCTGGAAAAAGGTTGTTCTTGTAAGATTAATTTTGTATTCGTAGCATTAAGGTATCGTCAAACAAGACAAATATTATGTTTGGATAATTTTGTTGTTTTGGTAAATAATATATTTTTTTTTTTTTGTTTGACGATTTTCTGGTTTCGTGGTGAATTTTCGAATTTATTGTGAATTCAGTTAAATTTTCACTTTTAGTAATAAAATAGTCTATATGATTTTTAAAGTTTTGGTAAATTTAAAAAAAAATTTTTTGAATTCTCGACTTTGTTGTGTTTTTTTTATGATATTTTTTAAAACTTAAAAATAATTTTTATAAAATTTTCATTTTTGTTGCAATTTCGTCTTTTAAGGGAAATACATTTGAAGAAATAATTTAAAATAAATTTGAAATTTTTGTAATGAAATCTCGAAATTTGGATAAGGTTTTTTTTGGATTTTATTAAGTATGGCTTTTTTGCAAATAAAAAGTTTTTATTCCAGTTTTTGAAAAAATTTCGATTTAACTCAAAAGTTAAAAAAGACTTTTCCACCCTTAAGTAATAAAAATAAAAATTCTGGCAACGCTGGTTGTGCAAAAAAATATTTTGTAGTCCTTTGTTTTATTTACATTTTTCATACATAAAAGAATTTGAATAATTTCTTAATGCAAAACTATAGATTTCGATTGCTGATGATTTTTAATTCCGCGCTCTTATTTCATCTTTTAGCTTTCTTGCGTGCTTATACCTGTTTTCGATTCGTTGGATCTTTTAATTTGTGCATATATTTTACTATTTTCAGGTTTATTGGGAATGTCTGACTGTTAACTAAATTTTAGATTTTTAGGTGAAATTCATCTTTTTTCTTATATAACTTTTTTTCACTTTTTTTTGGTGAATTTACGTAAATTTTTTATGAAGTCTAAATTTTTGCGGGGTTTCGGTGAATTTTCGGTTTCATCGTGATGTTTTGATTTTTTAAAGAAATTAAAAAGTTTTGCCGCTATACAAGTGTTGATTAGTTTTAAGGTTTTTTTGTGTGAACTTCTGGTCAAATTTATTTATTTATATTTATTGTAATTTTGGGCTTTTCGTGAATATTTCTGGTTGTGGTGAATTTGTAATATTTGCTTATTTTGGAATATTTGGTCTTTTTGCCGTAAAATACTGGGTGTAGGTAGTTAAATGTAAACTTTTTGGGTTTTTTAAACAAATGTTTAGTTTGGTACAAGAAGTACATAGCTCTATAAGTTATCACAGGCATTCGAAAAAAGATTTTAACAGAGGAACAGAGATAGTCGATTCAGTAGAGATTCACAATATTTACACACTTTATGGCATCGCAAATAAATATTTCTACATATTTATAGAAAACATAGCTTGGAAACTTATGGAAACTTATTCTGCTAATTTTAAATAGTAAAAAATTCGCAATAAAAGCTATCGATGTACGTGTTTTAGGGCATTGCATCACTTTTCGTCCATGCGCTCTTTTGATAGCCGTCCTGATGGTGCCCCACTCTACTTAGATTGACCACACAATCTTGTTCCCCCTGAGAAATCATCCGTGTAAACAAAACATTTGAGAAGTAAAACAGAGACTCACCGTGCGATCGACATTGACAACAGGAAGGGAGTGGAAGGTTAATTAATAAATTCGTAAATATCCAATCGGCTACTGCTCATTTCCTAACCCAATTGCGGTTAGCTGCACGCGTCAATTTCTTTCGTTTTTTTATGAAATAAAAGTGGAGTCAATTTATGTCCAATGCTTTGAACAGAAAAGTTGGTGTCGATTCACACACAGCAAATTTCAGAGACAAACCAAAGAATTAAAAACCGGAGCAGCCATACTTGTGCTCAACATTTGTACAATACTATTAAACATATAAAGCGAAGTTGCTGAAAATAATTTTCTCGTGTGAATTCAAAGTTGAATTTAAGAAATATACCGCAAGAATTCCTGGGCGTGTGTGAACTGGCAGTTATAAATTATGTAATTAATGTTTATTCAATTTATTTATTGTTTCCTATTTCATATTGTTGACACTTAAAAAAAACAAAAAGAAACTAGAACGTATGTGCTTTAAAAAATTTCCATTCTAATTATTATTTGCCAAACAAAAAAGTTAAATAATAACCGACAAATAAAAAAGCATATAATAATAACGGGAAAGCAAAACAAAATCTAAATACAAATATAATAAAAGTTCCAAATCTAAAACACTTCATTAATCATACAGGGTGTTTGTGCAACTCTCCTTAACCGATTCCGAACGTATTGAAGATAGAATATAGATTTTTCCGATTGGGCAATTTATACACTGTGAATGGCGACTGTTATACTCGATCAGAAGAATGTTGCAGTGGCATATGTGTTTAATATTCTTCAGTATGTACGCCAGTGTGGCGAGGAAATTCGTTTTGTAAATCAAAAATTATTTTTCATGAGATACATAATTCCTTGCCTTTCTCTCTGACTTGATATTAACTTTGTTCGGACAGTTTTAGCTATGGAATAGAATATCTTTATAATGTAGGCTTATGGACAGGGTCCATTGTTTTAAATCACATGATCCAATTTGTCAATTCGGATCACCGAATCTAAAGAGTGCATAACCAGGAGATGTGTCTTGCAGTTATGGAATGGTTTCAAGAGCAGTCAATACCACCCAATTTAGATAGATAACACCAAACCCTTTACATAGAAGCGCTATGAGATGTTGCCTCCAATAGTGTAACGATGTGGATTCCCTGGATTCCCTGATCCTCAAATATGGTCAATTTGCAACAATATTGCATACTAACAAGAAATGTACATGCAACCAAAGTAGTACGACCATATAAACTTTAATTGCTTAACAGGCCAAATCGCAACAATAATAAAATAACAAGGATACAATTTATGGCATTTTTTGCAGCTCTCTCCGATTCGAATTTCCGAATAACAAATATTTTTATAACGGAATCCCTAAAAGTATTATGCAACAACCGAGCAAACGCATACAAGGTCGTGTTAGATCACCAAATATGTGCCACAATTTTGAAACGTTTTTTTTTTCAAGTTGTTGGTTTTTGTGAAAACAAGTGTTTTCGGTACAATAACAAAGGCCATCATTTTGCTGCAAATTCTCTTGAAAAAAAATATTATAAATATTTATTTATGCGCAAAACAACAACTTTTATGGCAAAATTTTTGCATATAAATAATTTGCTTGAAATATTTTGCCACAGTGACACCCGTCTTTCGACTCCAGTCAACACCACACTTTAAATTTTTGGAAAATTAAAAATGAAATTGTTCAATATTCTCTTCGTTTGTACCGTCTTAATAGCTGCGTTTGTGCAACTGTCCTCTGCCACACCAATTTCCAACGAGTTGGAGGTAAAATGCGTCTTCTATTTTTCTTTCTTACAATTTTAGCTTCACAGTCGCATTACAATTGACACCACAATCACTGTCGACAATGAGTTTACGTAAATATCGTCAGAACGCATCTCTTTTAATGCGCTTGTGTCGACAGTGGTTTCAAATGCGATTGGCCTGTAATA
Organism: Phania funesta; assembly: GCA_963932375.1. NCBI lineage: Eukaryota > Metazoa > Arthropoda > Insecta > Diptera > Tachinidae > Phania > Phania funesta. Next base: position 75,561,543 of record OZ010656.1, read on the forward strand.
ATTGTAACTGCTATTGTATTTTTACAGAAAATAGTCGCTAGGTCTGCGTGCGCACCTTATGGAGTACCCTGTTTTACATCAGACGAATGTTGTTCTAAAATATGCATAATTGAAATAAAAATGTGTAGTAATTAAAATTTCTATTTTTATTGAATAAATTTGGATAATTTCCATGTTATAAATCATTTGTATTTTTCTCGGGTAAAACAGGCTGTTATAGTGTAACGGCTGTAGCACAAACTTTGGAAAATCTCTGCCATTTTATTTAAATGATTTTTGAAAAACCATTGATAAAATATGGAATTTTACATTTACATGATGTCCTCTATATGGTCCGGTGAATACTCTCTAACATTTTGTTTTTTTTTTGAGCGATAAACGTTCAATTGTTCACAACCTTTGACGGTCGAGAAGCATAAAAATCTAGGTAAACTAGAACATGCATAACCAGGCAATGTAATTGAATTAAGTTAAAAAATACCAAAAAATTACAATTTAGTTTATTTTTCTTCTTCGGTAGAAGATTTTAGGTTGATTTTATTTAACGATTTGGCAACTTTTAAAATCTTTTTTCTGGCAACGCTGATGGCAGCATTGCCAATATATAAAAGGAACAAATAGCCAGTAGATGATGAACAGATTTTTTTCAACAAGTTTTAGTTGAAATTATTGTCAGCTTGGGATCTGTACAGCGATTCTCTAGTTGTAAACGACGTCTTCCGACAGTTGAAATTTCACCAAAAATTTGACACAAAATTTAATTTCACATTAAAAAAAAATCCCAAATTCACGATTAGGATCTTAAAATGATAGTTTTTGCCAATAAAGGCGAAAACCCAACAAAGTAATGAAATTCCATACAAGCTGAAATTTCACTAAACATTTGAAAAAGCTCCAAAATTCAAAAAATCTGCAATTTGTCAATCATTTAGGTTCGATCAGGGAAAAAGAAAAATACGTAATTAACTAAAGGATACATATTGTTTAAGCGATTAGAAGCACCTGAAGTTGGAAATATCTATAACAAAAATCGGAACATAAAATTAAAAAGTGATCGTAATTGTTCGCACAGCGAAAAACATTTACACTGAATTGAGTCATAAACATTTAAGACTAGGCAGAGCCAGACTTAAAATTATTTTTTTTTATTTAAGGCGCTCGTGTTCGTCTGAGAGCACGAGAGGGCAATGTCATCACAAGATGTTGCGGGCTAGTAAATTTGAATGGAGTTCAAGCTTCTTTCAATATGTTCCCACACGGTTGGCGATCTCAGACGGATCTTATAAATGACACATTGAAATTATTGTTTCTTCCCCAAATTTACTGTTTTCAGATTATTCAAAATATTTTTATAACCAGAAGACTTACGGTTGGAACTACCTCATGGTTACCAAATTCAACTCGTCATGTAATCATTCTGAAAACATCCCCTGATCACATTTTTTTCTGTAACAGCTTTTTTGTTCCAACACACGGATTCTCAATTACAATTGTTGAAGCACACCTACCCATTTGACCCATCTAATGTTAAAATTGCCAAGAATTTTAACATACGATGGCTTAGTGCAAACTACTCCTCTCATTTTACGATGTTTGTTGAAATAAAAGGTTGTCCTGGTTTTGCATTATCTTTCGTTCCTTGCCTCACAAACCGAATATCCCATTGCCGTCACAGGATCTTTTATATATCAATTGTCCTGAATATGATGCAAGAAATACTAAAGCATGTTGGCCGGCAGCTGTCGATTATGACGCTAGGCACACAATCTGGGGATCACGCCCAAATGCCTCGAGAGTCGTATTTTGTTTACTACATTTTCTAAAATGGTTTTGAAAGTGATTTCAACACATCAAAAAAATCCTTTTGTTATAGATTTCGACGAACTACAACGCTACACTAATAAGCAGTTGATTGCAAAATTTAATCACTTTTGTTTCGGGGATTCAACAAATGTATTATTTTTATACCTTTTTTCGCGTAAACATTATTTGTTCTGCTAAGTTTAATAAACTTTTGCTATTTTGTTCACGATAACAGTCAGAGGTAAAGGCGAGCGGACATCCTTGAAAGGATACCAATGCCAATGTTCAATTCAAAAACATTCTAATGACTAAAGCTTTTTCGTATTTATTTATTTCATCTTTATTTTCAATTTATTATAATAAAGTTTTCCCTTTCCCCAAAAATAATAACAGGTGAATCTTATGAATTGTTTCTTAGTTCTACAAATTTATTTCATTGATTTATAATAATTATGACACACATATTGAACTATAACGAAAACATTCTCCACTACAACAATCTTCGTTTTGGGTACAGAATTCGCCACTAATTTTACATTGTTTGAGAACGACAACTGCATCATTTGTTTTCTATAAAAGTACAACAGAAATTACAATTATGACGATTAATTGCTGAAAATATTTGAAAGAAATGGAAAATGTATATTACCTCGATTTCTTTCGAAATGGGTGTAGCTGAGGACAATAGAATAAACGCAGCCAATACGACGGCAAAAACGAAGAGAAAATTGCAAAATTTCATTTTAAAAAAGCAGGGAATAGAGTTGGTTGACTTGACTCGAAAGCTTGAATGTTACTGTGCTGAAATCTTCCTGCAGCCAATTCTTTATATACAAAAAGTGATGCATAAATCCAATTGTATGATGAAGTCTTTTTCTAAACTTAGAACTTTTTTCTATTTGCTATTTTCGTTCTTTGCTGTTTATTTGTGTCTAATTATTTGGCTTTTGTTTTTAAAACGTAACAATTATTTTTGAAACTTGTTTAAACAAACACCACGGCTGGCATCAAGAATTGGTTTATTATTTTTGATTGACTCTTTGCTTTCAAAGCGATAAAGCTAATAAAAAACCCACAATAACTAAAATTAAATAACATTATGTCATTTGTTATTATATAACGACACAATTAGATTTCCAACCAACCATCAGAGTTCTTCCGGCAAATTTCTGAAATCCTTCATTTCAGCAAATATCAGTTTAACTTATAATGTTTAATATCGGCACGACAAGAAATTCAAACATCGTGTGTGTGAATCGACCCATTGTGGAAGTTTTCTTGCAGCATTTCTGAGTTTATAGGCGAGAGATATGACAAGTATTCGGTGCATGGCCGAAGCTCGCTTGGTTTTATCCTTCGTAATTTTAAAGAAAAACAAATTGTAAGCGAACAAAGAGGAATCGCAAAAAAGTAAATGCAAGTTCAAAAGTTCAAAACAGAATTGAAGATTATGTTTGTAAGAACTGACACGTGGAATGTTTTGAATCATTCTAAATAAGTTCTTTGGACTCACTGATTATCTGTTGCAAATGTCAGGAACAAGGGTCACTTGTAAGAGGATCAATTAAAATTATTTCTAATGTATAATTGAGATGTTCCCAATTACAATGGCGAGTAACTCTAATTGAATTATCAATTACAACTACAATCGAGTTCAGCCCTTTCCCAAATACAAATTCCATGTAATTGTAATAACAGATTGTAATTAAAATGCAATGGTTGGGTTATTCCTTTTTTTACTTACAATTGCACCTGTAATTTTTTTAAGCAAGTTTTAATTCGAATAGTGATCTTATTGTGTGCACTCTTGAAGTTAAATTGTCTAAGGAAAAATAATTGAATTGTTCAGAATAAAGAGTATTTTGTACCTCAATAATCAGGTTAAGTCACTAAAATTCATTTGTGATATGTTTGACTAATGTCGGGAAACAATAGAAAAGGAGGTTAAACGGGCAAAGAAATGTGGTAACATTCAAAATATTTCATTAAAGGGACGTCCAAAATCATTAACTTTGAGAAACTAGAGACAAAGTCTTAAAGACAACCAAGAAAATCCACATTTCTCTGCACCGAAAATTAACTAGAAGTTAGGAGGATTTTATTTATTATTAAAGTATGGGGGGATATCGAAGCAGACCACTTACTTTCTGGGTCCCTTTTCGACCCCCATTTCGCTCCTCAAATTGATTTCAGGGAACCGATCCGTAATCACAGCCACCTTACTTTCAATTCAGTCTCGTGCTAGCCCTAGCCTTTACTCTTGACTAAAGTGATTTCAGACTGTCGACTGGTAACTGTCGACACTCTTCCTCATCACAGAGTCTTTTGTAATTGCTAGCATTTGTCTAAGGCTTATTTCCCCCATGGCATTCACATCTAACAAGTGTCTGCCCTTGGTCTTAAGCCTTATGCTAGCCAGTGCTAGACATTCATACACAATGTGCGCTACCGTCTCAGCCTCTTCCAGGCATAGTCTGCAAGTATCATCTTCTACGACTTTCATCTTAGCCAGATGGTACTTGAAGGCTCCATGTCCTGTCACTAACGCAGTGATCCAGATTAAAGTAGCCCTATTATACCCGAGCACCTTGCTGGCCTTCCTGCCGAGGGAAGTTAGGAGGATACTACAAACAAATTTAAGTGAAGAAACGATCCTTAGGGTTCTATGAGTCAATAATATTAACGGTCGTGTAACAAGAAAGGAACTTTTTATTTCTGAAGTCAACAGACAAAAGCGTTTATTATTCGCCGATCTCTATAAAACTAAAACTTTCGGCTTTTGGAAACACATAATACACAGTGAGGAAATTCAACTTACTTGGGTCGGATGAACGACGTATGGTGTGACGCAAGCCAAATGAATCTGCCAATTTAATAATACGTCGAATCAATATCATATTTACCAATCACAATGTTTGATCTGAGCTCAAAATTAATTGAATTCCTTTTAACGAAATTAATCCGAATAATACATACTTCTACTGTTGGCGAAATCAAAACGACAAATTCGAAAATCGTTTTAATAATTCTAAACTTGTGTTTAGCAGATTATAAGAACTTCTTCTGTAAATCCCTAACAAGTTATAAAAAAGTTAATAAAGGTTTCACTTTTCGCCTCAGAGTAGAACTGGAAAACTATCGATAGTCACCACGTTCGTTTTTTTTCGATAGTTTGTTGAAAACTATCGATAGTATCGAATTCTTTTAAGAATTGTTAATATATGAAAATAGTATTATTCGCAGAACCGTCTTCTAAAAATATTTGCCTGACTTTAGAAATATTTAAATTTTTTATGTTTTCCATAAACTACCAGCGTCACCGGGTTTTTATCAAAAGAAAACTAAACCATTTGGCTAGAACCTGGAATTTAACTATCGTTACCAGGTAGAAACCCAAATTTAAAAATATATTTTTTATTTTTATACTCTTTACCGAGTTTATTAACAATTTTATAAAAAAAATATATTCAACGATAGTATCGCTATCGAACAAAAACCGTCGATAGTTCATTGCAAACAGACCTATTGTTGGTATCGATAGTATTTGTTACTAATTTTAAGTGACAATATATATGAAATAAGTATAACGAAACTTAATAATTAAACCTAGAAACAAATACTTTGAATTTAGTTGTACTTAGCCACAAAATTGTGCTCATTGATTTTAGTTTTACATATAAAAAACAATAACAAATTTCGCTGACATTTATGCAACGTCACACCGGCAACTATATCCAAAGAATGCAGTGCCAATTACACATTGCTGGATCAAATCGCACCATTTCTCTAACGGTACTTCAATAATAAAAGAAAGCAAAACAAAAAGCAAAGAGAGAAAGATCGTTAGATAATTTGAAAAAACAATGTTTGATAAGTTACTTTTTTCACGTACGGTATATTATAGACAAGATCCTACCTTGAAGAATTCCGGGTACTATTGGCTGAATGATACGTAAAAATATTATCTACTTTAAATAGTTTTCTAAAGCAAGCCATACCCGTTGTGACCCTTGGTAAAGTTAAGGAAGTTGTGGGCGAGATTGCAAACTATGTGGGCTTGTTGTATAAAGTTCTGCCTTGGTTATACGAAAAATCACAAAGTTTTGATTTTTTTCCCAAGTGGTACAACTCGGTCGCAACGTGAATGGGCATGCCGCACAACTTCATTCCATTTTTTGTATATTTTTTAATGACCATGAATATTATTTTGTTATTTCCCATGGTAACTTAAAACAAGTTGTTTATAAAATAAAGTTATGCAAAGAGATTGTACACAAAATTGTATTGTCTGCACTCAAAATGCCCAACTTGCTTGCCAACCGAGTTTTAGCAAATGTCGCAACGTGTAATTTTTGCCTCTGTTTATGTATTAAGCCGTCATGCACAATATATTAAGAGTTCGAGAAATGTCGATAAAAACAGCAGAACAAAATTGTTTTTCTTAAAGAGGTTTTCTTATGATATTTACCAGCCTACGTGTTGGGTCAAAAGTGCTATGTGTTCTTCTGGATCAAAATTTATAATCCGAAATACAGCCATTTCTATCACTTAAAAAAGTTATTTTTAGCTAATGCAATTTAATATTGACGTGGATAAGCTAGTCTCTATGCGCATTTCGCTGGTTGCTTAGGCCAGCTCATCAGGAAAACTTTACTTAACTTTTTAGAGAAACTTAAACGTCTTATGCTCGACATTCTTTAGATAATAGGCTCATAGGTCTATTTGATTTACCTTTTGTGTGATGGGCTCTTCCTGGCTGGAGTATCATTGTTAGCAAAGAAATCTTTCACTTTGGAGGGAAGGGTTCAAGTACAATAAAATTAAAAGAATTATTTATATTGATCATCTTGTTATTAACTTCAACAATACCAGGAGCTTTCTAGGAGTTTTACTCAACAATTAATTGCCTTTTCTATCTCTTAAATCGAAAAGCAGAAATTTACGGTTGATCAAAATGTCAATCAAACAATATAGGATCCTTTAAAGTAATCAGTCGTGACTTCCAAATGTGTAGAGTTGTGCCGGTCACGAAATAGTTCGTTCAATTGATAGAATATTTCAGCAAGATGATAGCAACTTTGCAACAATGACAACAAGAACAGGCAATTTTAAATTCCAAAGTAAATTGTGAGTTGTTTTTATAATTGTTGTAAAGTTGCTACCATCTTTCTGAAATATTCTATCAATTCAACGAACTATTTCGTAACCGGCACAACTCTACACAAGTGCCTTTAGCGTTATAAAAGCCTGCTGCCAGCAAACGAGAGCCTATAGATTTTTAAAAGCTACAATTTTTACTTTCTATAATTAAAAATCTAAGGCGGAATAAACCGACAAAGACACTGAGTTTTTTTTTACAAATTATTATTGCCTAACCTCCTCCACCTTTTCTACTTTCGAGTGTCCTTGGTATCATAAAATAATTAATTTAAAAGGAGCTCCTTGTCGGCAAATGTGATTCGGAATTAAGCATTCTCAACTTTTTTAAACTATGTATAAGAAAATATTCGACTTAATATTTGATGTCTATTCAAATGATAAAATAATTGTATCGTCCTTTCGAAAATGTATCCTCCATGTATATTTCACAACAAACTATTCAAACTTATTTAATAGGAAAACAAATATTATAACGTGCATATTCCAGCTGCAGTAAAACACTTTAGAGTACAGCATTCGGCCGATTCAGTACAGCGGGAGCCATAAGGTAAACACGGTTCCAGTTTTCGATCTTCAACAATTGATTTCTGCAAAAAGGCGAAATGACTTGCAATTATTAAATAAAACCAAAATGGCAAATGCCTTTTACCTTGTGTCCTTCGAAAGTGGGTGTGGCTAGAGATAGTTGCCCACACGCTGTCACTATAAAGGCCAATACCAAGAGAAAATTAACAAATTTCATTTCAAAGGTTCGAAGCCTGGGTTATTTTTGAAAGATAAAATAACACTACTGTGTCGAAACATATAAAGCAAATTATTTATATGCAAAAAGTTCTGCATAAGCCCGTCTAATATTATTTCTTAGTGTTCTTGTTAGCAGTGTTTCTTTCTTTTGGCATTATTATGAAAGTTTGATATTTATAAATAGAATTTTTAATTACCATTGTTTCTCAGAGAAATGTTTAAATAAATATTGAAATATACTTTTGTTATACCAGTAAAGGTAAAGCAAACTGCTAACAAAATAATACCCGCATTATTAAATCTCGAAAACACCTGTTTAAGCAAAGAAAAAATACTCTTTAAAAATATCTATTAAAGAAGGAAAACAAACCGTGGTCAAATATTTAACAAAACTTTATTTTTTGTTATTTAAACAGTTTGATTTCTAACTTCAAAACTTGAAAATAAACAAAAAAATGAGTTTATATTCTTAATCATTATCATAATGTTTTTAAGTAATTGTATAATAAGCTTTACTTATTATTAATTTATGGGGGGATATCGAAGCAGACCACTTACTTTCTGGGTCCCTTTTCGACCCCCATTTCGCTCCTCAAATTGGCATTCAGATCTAACAAGTGTCTGCCCGTGGTCTTAAGCCTCATGCTAACCAGTGCTGGACATCCACACACAATGTGCGCTACCGTCTCAGCCTCTCAGATGGTACTTGAAGTTTCCATGTCCTGTCACTAACGCAGTGATCCAGCTTAAAGTAGCCCTATTATACCCGAGTACCTTGCTGGCCTTCCTGCCGATGGGCTCTTTGTGCACCATTCTAGCCTGTCTACATGTGGTATTCTCCCTCCATATATTCATGTGTAATGAGTTTACCCATGAGTTTAAAGCTTTATTTAGTCTTGAAGTTATGGGGAAAAGAAAACAGCTTTACAATTTTAAAACAATTTTGAGAATTCATTTGCCTTTATTGCACTGCCAATCACTTATTTTGCTGATTGAATTAAGTATTCGTATTACCATATTTCCACAAAATATTCTTCATTGGATAAAGATCTGACAGAAGTATTTTTCTGCAATGCAGGTAAAATACAGATAAGTCAAATTTAAAAGCAACCGGAAACCTCGTATGGCATTAAACCTCACTTTTAGCCCCCTGTGACTTGAGAGGTCACAAACCAAAAGTTCCAAGAAATTAACTACAAATAGATATTATTGCTATCGTGGCCCGACCATTTGCATCTTATGCGCGACCTTTATCTTTTACTGAAACAAGTTTAGGCTGAAAATAAAGCCTTGTTCAGTGAATGTCTATACACACCTCTTCAGGACGTGCCAATAACTTTTTTCTACAAGAATCGAGAGCTAGACGATCCCAGAGCACCTATATTGAACGCTCTCTCATTCTCTTGTTTTAAATAGGTGGTTTTTGATGATCTTGTCTCTGATTCTTTTGTCTTAAGATGCTGGTATCTTAGACCACAGTGTCCGGTAAATGAGAATGAGCTCAGGATAATTACGGGTTGGAATTATGCTAAGCTCATTCTTATCTAGCATTACAATCTTCGTTTCATTTTTCTCGAGATAGCATAACAAACCGCTGTGATTTCTTGAGTCTGGCTGTATAATCACTTTTCTCAATAGTATGTAGATATATTTATTCAAAAGTAGATATATTTATTCCGTTCCTACAAAGATAGGTTTGTTTGATAAGCTTATTCCCAGCATAGCGCTCATAGCCAGTTAGCCAGCATTATGTATATTTATTGTGGATACTAAGACAACCCCACCCCCACCACACTTCATATGACATTGAGGCCTTTTTTGGGGATTTTCCCATTGGAATTGCTCTCTGGAAATGTGGTCCAACTACAAAAACATGTACATACATGCTTGAAACGTTACATATGTATGTTGTTGTTGCAATTTAGTGATTACACTACAAGAAAGATACGGAATGTTTTTAGGTAATTTTAATTATTTTTTATGTGAGTGATTAAAATACATTTAGACAAACTAAACAGTTCGTTTACTTTTCTTTCTTTTGGCTGCTCTTTTTTTAGCTTTTCTGAAGTTTTCACTCCGGCTAAGAAGAAAAACAATGTAGGAGTTAATAATGTATTTAGTGTAGAAAATGGGTAACTATTAAAGTTCTTTTTGCAAACTAACAGTATAGAGTGGTCGAATAAAAACGATAGGAAAAGAAATTTTAATAAAACAACAATAGGAGTTTCTGGTTTGGTTTTTAAGCCACTTTTATGGCATAATGTATGGACTAGCGTATCGATTCTTGATTTGGTATTCCGACAGAGTGAATTGATCTTAGTTTTTAAAACGTCATTTCTTGTCTAGCTTGGTTTGGTGACAAGCCGTTCGTGTGTTATTGTTTCCCAAGTATCTATTTGTGATGTGAGTTGGTAGTGATTACTGTTTTATTGCTTTGTGTTGCGTCAGAATTTATATTTGCGGATGAAAGGTAAATGTTTTAAGCAGAGCTAATTTATTTGTTTATTACTTATGGCGTTTTTTGTTGGGATTAGAAGAAGTCAGTAATTATTGGGTACGGAATTTGTTTATAATTTTGGTATTGTGTTTTTATGGTTTTGTTGCTGTTGTAGCTACTCCGTTATTTTTGCTGTGTGTTTTGTAGATAAATTTTAGAGGTTCGTAAATTTGTAAATTTCCATGTTTTCTAGGATGACTACTAACGTCCTTTACATGTGTGCTGGTTTAAATTTTGAGTTGAACATGTTTTACAAATCGATTCGAATGTGACACCCAAACCGCTTGTTGTCTCTCTTGTCTTGAGGATCCTTGAGACTAAATAGTCTTACATTTTTCTTTAAAGCTCTTTATTTAACATTCTGTTGACTGTGCCTATAATTAAGTCTTTCACTGTCTTTTAGATTGTTTTACTTTTGCATTTCAATCTAATACAAACGCAAATATATTTATTGTTATAATTATAATAAAAACAACATTAAAATAATACGTAATGGCCACCCTCTACAGAAGTAATATAGTCAACTGATATCATTTCTTCGCATAAGGAAAATTATTTATGCATGAATGCAAAACAAAGGGTGTTTTTCTTAGACATCGCATGAATTAATTAATTGCAATAAAACTGTGTCCGTGTAAAATAATTGTCTGCTTATTTGTTTTCTATATACATAAATAAATTGTTCGTTACTAAATAAAGAAAAAAATCTCAGCTGACAGTTAAGGGTCAATAAAAACGACACACTGCATGAAAGAATTGCTTTGCTGTACCTACTTGGACGACACCGTGTGAAGATAGTTTCGGTTCTGGGGCACTGGCTAACATCAATACCACCTGGACGAACTTTCAAGAACGTTACGGGAATGATGGCTATAAGAAACGGCTTGCAGGTGGTATACGATAACTACTTGCAGATTGCCCCACAATCGTCGTGGTTCTTACGATTTAGAGATGCTCGAGATCTATACGAAACAATGCCCTAATGGCCTCCGACTAAACTCGATGCATGCGGGCTGCCCACCTAACCTAACTGCAGTAATTGCAGACAAATTTAAAGACATTTGATCTGGCCGTCTGATAAAAATTTATTCAAATAATATTATTGAAATATGACATACGATTTTCGAACTGCATTTGCACGATAATGTTCTGCGCCTCTATGCATAAAAGTTCAATTGCCAGAAGAACTATAAGGTGTCTCAATAACAATGCACTATTAAAATATTTGGGAAATTTTTTCATGCAAGTGAGAGATCTAACATTTAATAACTGTACCCTATAATTGTGCTTATATTAATGAATTTGTGGCGCTACGCAGAAGGTAACGTAGTCTTATCATTGCAAAAACTTTTATACGCTGAGATAGCTCGCAAGCTTCGCGAAATATTCAGTTGACAACGAGCACCTAACGGATAAAACAATTTGAATAAACTGTTTCGGTTAGGGATGCTAAGTCGTCTTTGAGCCGACATACTGGATAGATATCTGAGCGATTACTAAATTTGTTGCACTTGATTGCTTTCTTAGTCGCTAAAGCCGAAACAAGTCAAATGGTTTCACATGATACAAACGCACACGACATGTGGTTTCAGTAGGGCAGTGCAGCATGGCATATATCTTATGGAATAATTCATTTACTGCATGAGACATTTCTCAGTAGTGTACTCTATAAAATTTTGGTAAAATATTCACCCACTGAGGTTACTGGAAATCAATATAGCAAGTCCGCAACCAACCCAGCATTAAAGCAAAATATATCTGCGATTCAGCAAAGCCATAAAGGTCATTCGCCCTTTATGCTGTTTTGGGACTCTAGTATTTAACAAAAGGGCTACGTGGTTGCTTCAAAAAGAGAAGTCACGAAAGGGTTAATTGTCAAACGAACTGCCATAATGCGCTCACTTTGGATAAGCTTTGGCAAATCTTCATGAATAGATTGACGCTTGAGCAACGCTACCAAATTATCAGGTATACTTTCAAAATCATCATTCAATTAGTCTCATATTTATCACAAAATTGTGTTCAGCGAGGAGGCCCATTTTTGGCATAACAGGTTTGGTAACAAATAAAAGTACCGATATCTGAAATCGATAGTCTACACCGACAAGCCAGATAAAATAGACGAATCGGAATTCAATATGTTATCAGCTATATATGAACAGTCTACCTCCCGATTAATTTATGGTCCGGTTGGAACCGAGGGCTGTATACCAAAATTTATGTTCCAATAAAACTGAAAGGAATTTGTGTTTACAATAACGACAAATTTATTGCCAGCAATATATTCACATGCGTGTTATACCATTCTAATTACATTTGCTGCAAAAAAAAAACACCCTTTACGTGTTTTATTTTTAATTATGACATAATTATTACAAAATATTTTAAAGATAAGGATCGCCTAAACGAACAAACGGCTAATGTTTGCAAGACCAAAATAAAATGGCAAAGGCAGAGACATTGGCAAACAGTGTGACAAAGATTAGGACAAGAATATGAGTAATTCATCAGCAATAGTGTGCATTATTCAAATGCAAAGTATAATTTGATATTCAATTGCATTATGGATTCCAAATAAGGAGTAAGTGTATGCAGGTGCATTTTGCTAATGCATATGCCAGGCCTCTTTTTGTTTTTGTATAAAAAGCAGTGCGGCATTAAAAGTTGAGAGTAGATTTGTAGAGAATATCAAACCATTGGGCTGACAATTAATTACACACTCTTAAGGATTTAACAATGAAATTGGTAGGATGTTGTTGATGTTTGTATTATAATTTTTTTGTTATAATTAAAAAAACCTATTTTACAGCTTTCGATTATAGTGTTGGCTGCTTTAGCTGCTGTTACTGTTGAGGCCAGCGTTATACCAGTACATCCTATAACTACCACCTATGCTTTGCCAGCTCCTCCAGTAGCTACTTCATATCAGGTTGTAGCACGTAATGTCAATCGTGTTGTTGTGCCGCATGTGCCCTCTATAGCCACCTCAACGATAGCATATCCAGGCTATGCCGGCCCCTGGAGCAATTATCCTTACGGCTACCGTCTGGGTTATGGCTACGGTTATTCCTATGGTCCTGGTTATGGTTACCCTTATGGCTATGGAGCCACAATTTGGTAAATTATGTGACAGCAAAGTTGATTAATTTTATGACTGTATTACACCGAAAAATTTAGCAATAAAATTCCCACCCCTTACAAAATATTCTTCATATTTCAAGTAATTTTTAAAATCCTAAAGGTCACTAAACTTTTGAAAGTCTTATTTGTTTCTTTTTTTTTCTTCTTTTGTTATTTTGCTAGTAAAATACAACCTTGGCATGGTTTTTTTTTAATTTAACATGACAATTGCGTTGCTTCCAAAGACCTCACAACCCACAAAAAAAAAACCCAACTACACAAATATTTACATACATACGTTTCATAAAAATAAATCCTAAGTTTATAAACAAAGCATAAATTTGATTTAACTTGCCTGCCACAAAAGAAAAACGAATCGTTTAAAATTACGTGCTCCCACTACTGCTGCACATAATTGTCTAACAAATGCATAACACGAGTACTTTGCCGTCGTTTTCGTTTTCGTTTTCTTTGGTCTATTTTGTTGGTCATTTTAAAATCCATGCCATCCAAACATACGCGGCTCATTAGTGGCGATTCTGTCATTCTAGACAGTTTTAAGAGTTTTTTTTTGCACTTTAATTTGTCTGCGTGCCAAGTTTTGATAGTTTTTTTTTTTAATATTTCAATTATTTGTTTTGTATTCCATTTACCCCTCACTGTATTTTTTTAAGTCTTCATATTACTTTTCCGCTTTAGACCCTTGCCCTGGTATATGGTTGTAGGTCTGTGCAACAATTAAATATAATTATCTAATTCTTAACATTTTAAAAGTGTGAACATTTAACGCTAACATTGTCACTTTGTTTATATGTTTTCTGGTTTTCATTTCTATTGGTATTTTATTAAATTGAGCCAAAAATTGTTAGATAATTTTGGCGAAAATTGCCCAATGTAATGTAATCACAATTATTCAATTCACAATCAGCTTGTATTGTTGTAGTATTGATTGTATTATTGTATTTTAATACACTATTGTATCTTTTGCTAGGTATATTATCGGTTAAAATGGCAGTCATAAGGAAAGGCGTACCAAAACAGATATTAAAAACAGAAAAGCTAAAAGATTTATACACCAAAAATTTATTTACCAATCAAATTAATTGACGGAACGATACCCATCATATCGACGCAGTCACAACATGCAATTATGTTATGGAAACTCTGACTAAAACATCAAAAAGTATTTTAGGCTACCGGGTAATTATGGATGAACATCGTAAATATGTGATATATCGAGACCTCAATACAGAAACTCGCATTGCGAAAATTAAATGCTTGAACCATGAATTCGATGAAATTCAAAGGATACAAGGAATATTAAAAAAACTAACAGGTGCCCCTAAGATATACAGAAAAACAAGCCCGTCTCTCCTATCTAATGGTAATAATAATATTGTTTTCAAGACGGACGCAAGAAAATCTATTTGGAAAGAATAAATACAGAAAATCTTAAAAAATGATTCCAGGTCACCATACAACCAAGCAGAACCCGACAATATAACTCAGATGCCCAAGATGAGGAATGAGATTGAAAAAGCCAATAGAACAAAAAAAACAAATCACCAGGTCCTGACGAAATCTCAAAATTAATTGACAACGAAAATATCGTAATATTAATTCTTGATTTGATATTCCGACAGGGTGACTTAATGTAGGATTTTGGAAGGAGTTTCCGTTATCCGAAATGATACTGTGGATGGCACATAGACGAAACCGGTTTGTCTCCAAACCAAACTTGACAAGGGATGACGGAAATTCGTTTCAAAATTTATGCTTGGCTAAGGTCCACATTTATAGCTCGCCCAACAAAGAGCAATGCCAAAAAGTGTAACGAATATTGATTTATAAGCCTCATAAAAATATTTCTAAAGATAATACAGAATAGAATTTATAAAAAAAAAAATATGCAAAACTGCAATGGACGAGTTCCAATTTCGATTCACGAAAGCACTGGAAACCCGTGAAGCATTGTTCTGTATACATATTTTATACTAAAACTTCTGGGATATTAAAAAGGACATTTTCATGTATTTCATCGACTATGAAAAGGTGATTGATAAAGTGCAGCACAGAAAACGACTCAACATTCTTTAGTCAATGGATATACATGTAGCTCAAAACTAAATACAATACACAAATAATGTATATTGGCACTAAACCGCCGAAGTTAACGTCGGCAGCACGGTAATGGAACAGATAAATATATACAGAGGAGTACGACAATGATACGTCCTTTTACCTCTTGTATTCAATACGTACATGGAACGTATATTCCAGGAAGCTCTCAACAATATCAATGAAGGCAATTGTTTAATATCAACAATATAAGATATTCCGATACTACTCTTTTAGCAGATAGTTTAGAAGGTCTTCAATGATTTTTGAATGCTTGTAGTCTCTTCATGTGAAAATACATATGGTCTTAAAATAAATGAAATTAAAACTAAATACACGATCAAGAGCAGAAAAAACACATATAGGGTGTCCGCCGGGAAGGTTTGTTTTGCCGCCATTTTGGTAAACATTAGATAAATTGAAGGAAAAAAATATAATAAAAGAAACAAAATGGATAAAGATTTGAATGTGGTCATGCAAAATCCATCTATAAATAAAGAATCTTGTATAAATTCAAATTTGGCAGTCGTGAAGTAGAGACGTGGCAAATTTATTATGGAAAAATATTCGTCGGTAAACCAACGTGTTTTAATCGTTAAAACATTTTATCAAAATCAATCATCGATTACTGTGACGATGAGAAAGTTACGTGAAATTTTTCGGAGAAACAACGCGCCAACAAGACGCCGCACTATTTATCGTGTAGTGAATAATTTCGAAGAAAGATGGACTGTAGCTGATAGGCCCAAGTACGGACCACAACGTACTGCAAGATCGGCTGAAAACATTACTGCTGTTCAAGAAAGTGTTCAAAACAATCCATCAACCTCAATTCGACACCGTGCTCAGGAGCTTGGTCTTCAAAGAACAACTTTCAACTAAGATTCAGTTGAACCAAGAACTTCTCCCAGAAGCCCATTTACGCCGCCGTACATATGCCAATAGGATGCTACAGCTCGCCCATGACAACCGCGATTCTGGGCAATGTTATTTATACTCGATATTTCGCTACACCTTTACTCTATAATAACTTTTCTAGAAAATTTTCTATTTGTGGTGAAATTTGGATTTTTAATGATTTTATTCTGTAAAATATCACATTTTGGTAAGAGCTTTACTTTTTTTAAAAAAAATCGTTGTTTTCGTGAAATTTTGACTTATTGGTGAATTTATAATTTTGAGTAAAATTTCTAAGTTTAATGAAATTCGATTTTTGTTTTTTTTTTATTATTTTTTCAAATTTTTATAAAATTTACCATTTTTATTAAGTAGTTTTAGTTTGTCTCCAAACCAAACTCGACAAGGGATGACGAAAATTTGTTCAAAAAATCTACATCGAACACCCTTTCGAAATATCAAATCAAGAATTACTTTTTAATTGTCAGGCTTGAGTTCGTTATTTACTCTTTCTGTTAAGAAAGAAAATTTGTTTGATATGATAACTTATTAGATAACTAGCAGAATGGAATGCATTTTCTATGCCGCTACGCACATTTTCAACATTCTTTGTGTCTATCTACTAATTTTTTGTCCACTGTAAACATCATCTATTTAACTTAATACTCAAGAGAAATAGAACATGAATATTTAGAATTTATCAAAATATGCCTTTATTTCTTGGATTATAACGAAATTTACACCACTTTAACTTTTTGTTATTGCATTTTTTGTTATCATATGAATTGTGTTTCAGCAAATTTTTGATTTTTAATTATTTTGGTGGCTTTTGTAATTTCTAATTTTTGTAAGTTATTGGATTTTTGTAAAATTTAGACGATTTCGATAAAATGTAGACTTTTGGGTGAAACTTCGCCTCTTTGTTGAAATTAAAAAATCTTTGAATTTCGGTTTTCACTAACTTTAGATTTTTTATGAATTTAAAATATTTTTATTGCAGTCTTCCAATTTTGGGTGTATTTCCAAATTACTGGAAAATTTAAAATTTGGGAGACATTTTGGAAGAAAACTTCGTAGATTATATAGGGCCTTCAAAAAGTTGATTTCAACTTCGAACGAAGGGGCAGATGCATTTTTGAATCTTTGAACTGGCTTTTCAGATAGTATAACGGCCCGCTTTTTCGAGGACTACTTGAGGTACATGGGTGATCCCTCAATAGTAGTTCAAAAGCAGCAGTATATGGAGCTACAGATTTCACCACCTTCGGAGCAACACTATGTTGGTTTCAAACAACAAATTGGCTCCTATTGTTGTGTACATGAGCAATATAAACCAAAGACGCACCAATAAAAACGGGTTCAACATGATTTGTTTACGCGAAATTTTAACATTTTAAAAACAATCTTTTTTTAGTGAAACAGCTATAATGCATTTTATACCCAAGTGAATGGAAGCAGCACAATTTACACGATTTCTTACGTTTAATTAATTAAATATGCCAACAGCGACTCCCAATTTATAATTGTGTTTGCAAGTAACTAAACTCATTGAATATTTTATAGGCCTCTTACAAACAACCCTTCATTATTTATGCAGACTATAAACTATCAATAGCAATTGTTTAGAGACAAACCAAATTTCAAGAACATTTAATAGTAACGATGAAGGACTTGGTTATAACAATATGTAACTGTAAGAAAAATATCAAGAGCTTTGATTATAAATATCGAGCAAATTTAACTACCTTTTATCAGTTTTCAAAATCAATTTGTGTGATAAACTTTAATTTTTAACTTAAGCAAAATGTTCAAATTCGTCGTTGTTATCCTTGCCATCATTGCCTCTGCTGCTGCCAAGCCCGGTTTAATTGGTGCTCCTTTGACCTACACCGCTCCTCCCGCTGTTCTTACCGCCACGAGTAGCCAATATATTTCCCGCAACCATAATGGCATTGTGTCGACTCCCGTTGTTGCTCCCATCGCGGCACCTACTGCCTATGCTGCTCCGTTAGCTTACAAAGCTCCTGCTGCCTATGCTGCTCCCTTGGCTTACACAGCACCTGCTGCCTATGCTGCTCCCTTGGCTTACGCATCGCCTTTGCACTACGCATATGCCCCAGCACCAGTTTTATTTTAAAATTATTTAGTAGAATTGAAGTGATTTCGAACAAGATTTTTGTCAATAAATACACAAATAATTTATTAAAAATGAAAGATTGAGCATTTTATTCAGTTTTATATTTAAGAGTTTATGTACTGAGCTTGGTTTGCTCACAATTTTGTTCTTCATATATCAAAGGAAGATAAGATAAAAGAAGTATGTTTTTTGATGCCTTATATTCTCCAAACTAAGATATTTCACCAAAATATCCGCCAAAAGTTAAAATTTTAACACAACACGAAAATTCAGCTTAAAATCGAAAATTAACGAAGAAGTTTAAAAATCATTAAAAAAAAATTAAAAACTACCAGCAGTGAAAAAAATTTTCAAAAACCGAAATTATACCAAAAAAAATCGTGAAAAAATAACAGGCCGCATTTCATGAACAGGCTGATTATTTCATTATTAATACTAATTATATCTTACATACATATGCCATCTAGCATTGAACACACAATTGCCAGAAATAGTAGTTACGCTTACTCCGTCAAATACTTGCCCCGTTTGTTCTTGCCTGTTAGAATATGCATATCCTCGATTCTTAAACCGCTAAAGTTTATATTACAAAGTAAAGATTTCGATCCATATAATTCGAAATAAAACACAGCTGATTTTAGCTATTGCTATGAAATTTTTCTTTTTATAGGTTTCACCAATGGTGTAAAGGGTATATACATATATTTTTGTCATTCCGTTTATAATTTTATTAATATTTATTTTCGATCTCATAAACTAGGAGACTTTATTTACCGCTGTCAATCTGTCCGGTATTGAAATCAGTTACCTTACTTATTTCGTTCTTGGAGCAACCTTTAATATATGTATCTTTGGTAAAAAATATATCATATATTTGAAATCCACAAATTCCCGAGATATGGGCAAAGCCCAATTTTTCTGGTTTTTGGGTATTTTCACTCTCACGAGGAAACGTCTAACCGCAACACCATAAAGGATACATACTCTGAATTCCCATCGAACTAGCTATCAAGTTCCGCTATAGTAATTATCTACTTGAGGGACCCAGATAACTAGCATTGCCTTTTCGAGGCGAAATTTAGCTCCGTATTTTGTTGTTTAGTCTGAACAATTCTGCTTTGGCTTTATGACTTTTATTTACATTTTTTCATTTTCTATTTCGTCATTTTAGAAGCTAAGTTTTGCTGCCTATAAAAAAAATTTTATTTATTCAAATTCTTAAAAATACCGGAACGCCTGCTCAAACAATCTGGCAGCATAAACTTTAGTACCATGAAACTTGTTAAGACAAAACAAAGAAGTCGTACCAATACAAAGAAATCGCCCCATTACGTTGCTTAATTCTTTTCTGTGCATTTCATGCTTCTTAAAAAGGGTAGACAAATTACCCTGGTGAGGACATTAAGTAATTTAAATAAATGTACTTACGCCTATGTCTATATTCATATACATACATGTACATAAGTATATAAGTGCTAATATGATAAATTTGAAACCAATATAAAATATTTGTATGACTTAGTTTTATTTCATTACTTATGTTATATATATTTTTTGTTAAAAATAATTAAAATAATTTAGCCTTTCTTTGAGGCAACTTAACCTTTTTTCTAGCCATTTCTTAAACCGTATTTAGCCTTTATGTTTCTCCAGGACCTGACAACACTGCAGAAAACTTAAGGACCTAAATGATGGACAAATTTGAAAATTTTCTGAAAAAAATTACAAAAAATCCAAATTTCCGCAAAGACCGAAATTTTGCTAAAATATTACGAAATATCTGAAATTATGCCATTATTTTAAAATCAACAGAAAATTCGAAAGTTCAACCAAAAATTAAATAATTTTTATCAAAAAAATTCAAATTGCCAGAAACTAACTTAAATAAATAATTTAATCAAAATTGCCCAAAAAACGAAATTTAAAACTTCCCCACAAAAACTTAAATTTCATAAAAATTTTGGATTATTTATTTTATCAAAAATTTAATTTTTTACTTAATTTTTTTGAGCCTTTTTTCATATAAGTCTTTCTTCTTCAATTGAATCAGGAGCTATTTGACCTCCTTTAGGAATTATAACATTTAATTCATTCCAAATTCCCTTACTAAATACTAGAGGTCTGCACAATTACATTTGCATACGAAAAGTGCACAAGGAATGAACACTTACTCGCAGTATCAGAGCAAAATTAAGTACTCAATTTTGAGAACATCAAAATTGTGGGAACATTACGTTTACATATTCTTCTTTTTTTAGGTACCGAGTACGAAGTGCATGTTGTTCATATGTACTCGGCTGTGTTCGTTTTAGGAACATGATACGAGCTAAAACTTCTTATGTACTGCAAGTACTCAAGTACTACTCGTACATGAAGAACATGTTGAACGTTCAGTTCGACAAAGAGAATAGGAATATGAGAATAGGAATATGATGTGTGTGTATCTAACAATACAAACTAGTTTCATATTATTTGTTTTATTATTGTTTCCTAGTATGTATGTATGTAATGAATTAGATTTAATTTTTGTTGTGACTATTGGATTTTGGTGTCATTTTCAAAACAAGATAATTATGTATATTACTTCTTATAAATTTCTTATTATTGATCTCTTACTTTAAAAATATTTCTATTAGTTATAAGTACCTTATTTAAGTCTTTTATTTTAAGGTGAAATTGAATTTTATTTTTCATAATAAAAACATTGATAATTATTTCGTATATTATTAAGAACTTTATACGTTTTATATAGTTTTAATTGTCATTTTTAAATACAATAAATAAAAAGTTCAAAATCTATTTTATGTAGATACATTGTTTTCATTTTAGAATGTTAATTGATATTTCTGTGTATGTATGAAATAAATTTGGTTTTACCAGAACTACTCATCTTAAAAAAAAATTGTTTTTTGTCTTCATGTAACAGCTAGCGTACAAAAAAAAAAAGATGTTATAAACTGATTTGTTTTTAATCGTGGGGTTTTTACACCTTTCTTTATCTGTAAAAAATACACACCCATCAATGTTTAAAAAGTCATATGTAGAAAAAACCTAAAACTCCTTAAAAACCGACAGCGAAAGTAAAATCTAATTGCTACCAAAATCAATTTTTTTTTACCTAAATTTTTGTTATGGATGGATGTACTTACAAATTTATGTATTTACATATTTATGGTTATAATTGTCGTCATCTGCTAACTGAACTATTATCAATTTCGCCATGTACGTAATTACATATGTATGTGTTCCGCAAAATAGGAACATAATTATTGCCATACTCTTCTTTTCATGTTCCCAAATTTTTATATTCCTATTTTTGTATGAACATGTTTTTAGGAAGATATTTTTCTGCGGCTATCTTCTTGATGGTATTTGACAAACAACCCTTCCGTTCTCTTTTCTGAGAGAGAGAAAAAGTAGGTACTCTATTTGAAAAGTAAAAGAACTTCTCACGTACAACAAAAACATACTCGATGCAGACCTCTACTAAATACAATAATTTTTATTATTCCCTGGAATTACAGTTACCTGAGCTCATCATAGAATAATAGAAAGGAATTATTCTTAAACTACTCAAGGTTTATTTTTTACAATTATTTTCTTTAAAAAAAATCTAAATGTCTAAATGTTACCAAATTCGATGCATTACAAAAAAACAACATTAAGAAATTAAAATTTTTAACAAAAAAACTAAAATTCACAAAAATTATGAAAAATATCAAAAAATCCAAATTAAGCTCAAAATTCATAAAAAACCCCAAATTTCATCGAGCAGTGACCAAATCGGAAATTCACCATAAAACGAAAACAATTGAAAAAAATATTTACTCCACATGCAAAACAATAAAAAATTAAACAATTTTTTAAATTTGTTTTTGTTTATTATATAAATTATGGCGTTGCCTTATAATTTTGTAAAATAAGGCCCCTAATAGCTTAACGTGAAAGGCCTAATTAATAAACAATGTAAAAAGGAGGACTCATTTTTCAAACAGCTGTCTTATCTTCCTGAACCATTTCAGGGTTAAAAAGACAATTATCGGGAAGTGCACGAGTTTTAACTGCGCAATAATGGCTTCTTGCTTGTGCAAAGAGCAGGCCAAGCAATTCTTGATCAAAACCGTTCTAAGTTTCACTCAGTCTGTTCGCAACTTGTTAACGTCGCTTGTCCTGATGGTTTCACTGGATGATCAGAGCACCCTTCTGTGGCTGCACGGACTTCCATCTAATTACTTTAAACACAAAATTAAAGTTGTACTTAATTAAGAAATATAATTGATATTTATCACAAACATCAACTTATTATCTAAAGCAAAGGAAGGTAAAACAAAAAATTTATATTCTTTAAAGTGGAAGAGTGCACAAGGTTGTGCCTACACACCAAAAATGGCTATTATGCATGAAACGTCATATTTGGTTAAAAAGTTTATTAAACAACCTTAACACGTTTTATTTATAACAAATTAAATAAATTAAATATTTTAGGTATAAAAACGGTAGGAAACCACAACAGAAGCATTCAGTTTATATTCAAACAGAAGTAAGAAAATCAATAACAAAAAATGGTCAAATTCGTAAGTTTTTAAATTCAATATATTAAGAGGACTTTGTTTGCATTTAAAAGAATTTGTTTTCTCATATTTAGATCATTGTTTTATGCGCTCTTATTGCCTGTGCCGCCGCTAAGCCCGGAATTGTAGCTCCTTTCGCTTACACAGCAGCAGCTCCTTTTGCTTATAGCGCTCCAGTAGCTGCCGCAGCTCCTTTGGCCTACTCTTCCCCCATTGCTGCTGCTTACACGGCTCCTTTTGCTTACGCTGCCGCTCCCTTGGCTTATGCTAATGCTCCTTTGGATGCTGCTTATGCTAGCAGTCGTGTTGATATCAAACAAAATTACAATGCTGCCGTAGTCCCAGCTACATATGCTGCTACTCCTATTGCTGGACCCGTAGCTCCTCTTAAATACACTGCTGCCCCAGTTTTCTTGTAAATAATTTACTTTTTGAGTATTTATAAATAAAATTTATACTTCTATTTATAATCTATGCCTACTTTAGAAAATGTTTTAATTTTTCACATTTGAATGGAGCATCATTTTGACCTTGTCCTGATCTAAAACATATATTTTAGATTTATTTTATGCCACTCAAAGCCTTTTTGACAATTTATTATTTCACCAGAGACAGAAACTCTTAAAGTACTTAGATGATGATGAATACTACATGTTGTATGGTTATAAACAGCCGGAAGCTGCACAGTGGGAAGAGATTTTCTGTGCTTCAATTCAATACCATTATAAACCAAATATTTTTAAACTGAATTACTAAACTCCAACTTCGTTGATCAGACAACCCTTGACTTCACGGAGGGCCTGAAAAAATACATCCTAAAGTAATAAGGTTCTTATTTCCAGAGACAAATTATGAAAAGAGCTAGCAAGGTTTCTTAGAGTAGCGAATTTTCAAATGTTCATCAAAACTAAGCATGCACATTCTTCGAGCATATCTGGCTCCGTGGCATACTGAGCAATCATATTCTCAATCTGACTAAATCCGACAACTTACGCTTGACGATAAGTTTTACCGACAAATTAGAGACCCGCTATAAGGCACCCATTCAGCGGTATATTTACCTTTTATAACTTTAGGGACCATCAAAGCTGCCAGAAAAAGTACTGCTCAAAGTAGTAAAAGTAAAATAACAGCCAAGTAATGTACAAGCGGCTTCTTCGAGAGTTTATATCCCGTGCATAGGAAGTTAACTCTTGCGCCTGATTAATTTGTTAATCAGTTTTCCAATAAAATTAAAATAATAAAAAAAATTGAATAAACCCGAAGGAAGTTACTAATGCAAACTGTCTGACCTTGTATTAATTACAGTCTTAATAAATTCACAATTTATACGAAAATACAAATTGGTATAAATATTGAATTAACAGTGAAAATGATACTGAAAAATCATAATATTTAAGGAAAGTTACGTGACAGCTAGGGCAACGGGAGAATGCAACGGATTAGCCTCAGCTGGAAGAGTTGCTTAGCTGGCTTGGAATGCGCCAGCCCTGTAAAGGGGGTTTCAAGCTAACTGAGTGGTACTAATTGTTGGTTCCAAGCTGTCTGTCACTCCTGGTGGTCAGTTTATTTCACCTGAGCGCTTACCTTTAACTCGTTCATTGTGGCTTTCAATGTATGGCACGCAGTAATATCCTGCTAGATCCACATGTCGTCCACGTTTATTTATATTTTTTTTATATAAAGAAAACACTCAGGCTATTAATACCTATTAATTATTTTTGAATAAATCTGCTAGTTTCGAATTAAAGAGATGAATAGAAAAGCTTCAGACTTTAACAACTCTGCTATTGCGCGTTATGTTTATTTTTAGAACATTATTGCAACGCCTCTGGAATTATGTAGGCGAATTTATTGAAACTAGTATAGTCATTCTATCAGTTCTTTTACCTCGCCGACGATTATAGAGTTATACCGACAAAAGATATACACTAGTATGAATAGAAGGTAGTACTTAATGGGAATATATTATTAATTAGCAGCTGTTGAGATGCGAACCTAATCCACTGAAGCCACCGAATGCTTAATAGTCAACGCGCTAACTATTTAAGCCACAGTATTGTTTAATTTACGCTAAAAGAAATTGGTTATCATTGATCTGTAGCGCAGTGATGGCTTCACTTTTGTACAGCATTGTCGAGTGGAAGTCCTCGTATCGAATGTCGTCATCTCATACACTGCAATGTTGCCTGACAACATAGCCATTCCTCAAATAATGTGGCTCGTCCGTTAATGCAATTTTACATAAAAAATGGGGTCGGCCTCTTTTAATGCTTTTCAGCGAAAAACCGATGCTGAACCAACTCCCAACGTAAAAATTACAAATGTAAAGTCCTTAAAAGTCGGAGTTCTTGTATACTTCGAAAATTTGACCGATTTGTCGGTTTTTTAACTAACAGGTGTTGGCTGATATGTACTGCTCGCCACGTTTACCTTCAGGGGAACAGAAGCAGCATGGGGATGACGTTTCAATCATCTTTAAGTAAAAATTTTAAACTAAATTAGCAATGCTTCTATTGTCGCTTAGAATTTTGGTCCTGCTGTTGTTAAATCTATTACTCATGTTCAGTTTGCTGGCTCCGTTCCTGATCACCAAGTTGCTAAAACTTTTCAACCAAATGGACTTTTTAGTGCGCCGTGCGCAAAATATAAGAGCCTACTCTGCACCTTTAACTTATACTACTGTTTCCGCTAAAGTTTGTGGTAAAAAACATTGTACATTAAAAATAGGAATTTCGGAATAAATTATTTAAAATAGTCATCCAACTAAGTATGGAGTTTATTTTACTACATAGATTTAATAATTGTGTAGCCATTTTTAAACCGATATCATATTTAAAAAATAAACAATCTAAGAAATTTTCACCAGTTGGAGTTTAAAAAAAGAGAGAAATTTCAGCGGTGGAGTGGCATAACTGGCCATTAAAAAATAAGATATTAAATTTTATTGACAGTTGATACTTTCTATCAATTCACTACTGGAGCAAAATATCAGTATGTGAACAACACCGACCCTATCGCCGACTTCAGTCTTACAATTTTTAATACATAAATGGTCACAGTGGTCTTGAATTTCAAGAGGGATCCCGAGAAAGAACGAGGTCGTATCTTTTTCAGAGTGAAGTTAAAGTTGTCTAGCAGTAAGAAGTATCTAGGTGTTGTTCTGAACTATAAACTGTCGCAGAACTGCAGTGTTCCTCTTTGCATGTAAGAAGGACTTAAAGTAGAGCTGGGGCATTAACCAATGGAACGCCAGATAGCTTGCCGATATGACAGTAAAGCTCGTAATAATGTAAGAAGCCTTTGTCTGGTCGTTTGATTTAAAGAAAACTACCAGCGTAGAATTATTAAAGAAGGAAGGATGCCATCTAGATACCGGATAGGTGGAGGCTACTTTATTCCTCGGATTCCTTAGGATGATAAGAATGAGTCTGCAGGGCAAAACATCTGCCCTTATTCCAAGATATACTGATAATAAAGTCGCGCTGAAATCTGCATCGGGGGTTAATACATCCAACTTGTATTTCACTCTATTTTACATGTTAGTTTGTTTAGGTTTTAATTTGTGACTGAATTGGCATTCAGGCATAAACCTAATGGCAACATCTATTATGCTGCGCTAGACCTGATACTGCTTCTAGATCCATCTAGAGGTCATCCAACTCCACAATAGCTTACAGCACCCATATCGTGTTTATCCTCGGTAGGTTTGTCTACAAAAGAATTTTCGAATTTTGACAGTTGATAGCCGGCATATTTTTGAAGCTGCATCTGACTCATTGGCAGTCAATTATTCAGTCTCTTTAGTCAAATCATCAAGGACGGATATAGCGTTCAACAGCACATGCAAATGATAAAATTGTTTTATCAAAATGGGTGTGGAAAGTGAACCTAATTTTTATTTAAAAAATCATCTTCAGCAATGAGGCCATGAATGGATACGTCAACATACAAAATTGCTTAATTTATGACTATACCAATCTTGATGAGATTTAAGAGCGTCCAATACATCCCGAAAAAGTTACTGTAACTATATATATGGACACCAACGACATGTGGTTCCAACAGGACGCCGCTACGTGCAACAGCCCATGCCATATTAGACATTCTGCACGAGCGATTTAAGGGCATGGTCATGTCATACTGGGCACCGAGATCCTGCGCTTTGACCCGTTCGACATTTTCTTGTGGGGTTTCCTTAAGTCACAGGTCTATGCGAATAATCTCCAAGCCACAGCGGCCGTCATCGATGATATTCCGCCCAATTTAAGCGCCAGAGTCATATAAAATTCGACCTGTGCTACCCAGCGTCCCCGCGGCAGACATTTGCACGATGTTATATTCAATACATATTGACATCGATAGACCATTAAAACGAATAAAAATGTTCAATAATATCTCACACACATTTTGTATTTTTTAAGTTAAAGATAGCAAGCGCTTAATGGAAGCCAATTTACTTTTTATTTATGACACCAGGTGCTATACTGGTTTATGACTCAACAGTCATGTTTTGATACTGAAGCCCTCAGGCTCATTAGATTCGTAATAGTGAGGCTTGGTTGGCTTCTCACTATGACTGCTATATGTGCCCGAGCACAATATCTTTAAAAATGGAACTTTAGCAATTTCAACGTTTTAAAATCAGTTGGCAAGATCACATCGATGAGCAGCTAAAGGAATTATATTCACAATCTTGCAGCAGATACAAGTATAGAGGAAAACAAAAATGATCCAATGTTAAGGCGAGATTTATGATTTGGCGAATTGAACAGATGTCAATTTGAACCGGATATATGGGCTGATTAGAATAACTAAAAGCGCTGAAAGTCTGACAGTAATACATCGATCCTAAGTTTTTTCTGAAGTCGCTAATACTTGTGACCTGCGGCGGGTAATCAAAAAAAAAAGTTTACGTTCTTAACTAAACAATATCTCCGTTAATATTATTACAATACGGCGAAGGTTAAATGGTCCCTAAAAGCCGGTTGGCTACGCGCTCTGATTACACATAATGCACTAATAAATCAATGTGACCTACGGGTAACAGTTACTTCTTTTTGATGTATGTACTGCTTAAAAGTAAAACCGTTAAGTTAAAATTTAAATATTGTAAAATCATTAAATCGCATTGAAATATACAATGAGCAGTCGCACGTGCAACGCATTATTAATGAGTGACACCTACAACAAACTAACGTTACGAGCACTTTTTCAAGAAACTCGTAAACACAAACTAAAATAAAAGAAAAAACCATGATAATATTTGTTGGTAATATTGACTAAGGTCAGTAAGACTAAATTCGGTTAAACGAATTTTAATATAAAAAGTCGGAGAATTGTACAAAATGTTATCAAACTTCGGTTACATATTAAAACTATCAGTTCATTTGAGCCACAAAAATAAAACACATAATAAAATGTTCAAATACGTAAGGATACATTTTTAATTACAACAAACAAAAAATTTTGGATATTTTTACTAACAATGGTATTTTTTTAATACTATTAGGCCGCTGTTATTTTAGCCGTTATTGCTTGCGCCGCTGCTAAGCCCGGTTTAATTGGTGCTCCCTTGGCTTTCAGTGCTCCCTTAGTTGCTGCTCCAGCTCCGGTTATTACTGCCACTAGCAGCCAAGTTGTAGCGAGAAATTACAATGGCATTGCACACGCTCCCATTGTTGCTCCTGTAGCCCCAGTTGCTCCAGTGGCCCATGTTGCTCCTGTAGCCCCTGTGGCTAGAGTAGTTGCTCCAGTTGCCAGAGCACTTGCTCCCGCCCACTTTGCCGCTCCCTTTGCTGCTGCTTACACTGCCCCAATTGTTGCCAGATATGCTACGGCTGCATATGCATCTCCATTTGCTGCTAGATACGCAGCTCCTTTGGCATACTCTGCTCCTTTGGCTTATCCTCATACTCCTTATGCTGCTGCGTATGCTTGGTAAAATAGCCAAGAGTAATAAGAAAAGTTTTGTTAAGTTTTTTATGTTATCCGTAATGGACTGATCTAGTTGTAATAAAAATAAAAAATTATTTCTAAAAGCCTTTCTTGTTAATTACAGTTAATTTGGAATTTTCAAAATCAGTTTCAACAGATAAAGAATTTGGAATATACTCAATAATGAACTAATTCCGAGCCGGAC
This sequence comes from Phania funesta, assembly GCA_963932375.1. NCBI lineage: Eukaryota > Metazoa > Arthropoda > Insecta > Diptera > Tachinidae > Phania > Phania funesta. The sequence goes on from OZ010656.1 coordinate 75,590,732, forward strand.
ATCGGTTATATGAAGGAAACAATTGAAAGGTCTTAGAGAATCTACAAAAAGAAAATAACGAATCTCCTATTTAGACAAAATTTCGTATTTTTTTCGGTCATACACAAAATCATTAATTATCGTATAGAGGTGCAAAAAATATAAATGAATAAGCATTCCGCAAAGGAAATACATTATACAATTTCGATATTCGATCGTTATTTTTGCGGACTATTGAGGTACTATCATTGGCTGCACAGAGAAACCATGTTGAAAGAGCTTTATTTTCAGCTTTTACTTGATTAATTCAATGCAATCCAAGGTAAGCTTAGCTTTCACAGAAATTTTACTGTTTTGCAAAAATGTAAATCTTGGTGAGCAGCATCTCTGACACGTTAACCGCCTGACCAGCTATAAACGTAAGCAGCGGTGTTGCAATTGTATCTAATGTCAAGATTTTAGCAGTTGTATGTCCTGTGAATCGTCACAAATGCTCTTCATTGTGTATTTCTAATCATTGATGCTATATTTCCAATGGTAGGTGATCATTTCACGAATCTCCTAAATTCGATAATCTCCTCCTCTACTGAAATATCAATCAAACCGATCACTTAGAATCAACATTAAGAGATACAATTTTATTATTGTGTTAGATACAACAAAAACGATAAGAATGGCTATGGAAACAGAAGGAAAGAGAAGTGCACTAATTTTCTTGGGTTTTCGAAAGGCAGCTATTTACGAAATTCTGACTCAATTCAGCTGCCGCTCATGTGGTTGTAAACTTTTGCCGTCTATGTTGAACGATAGTAGACAATCCGTTCAAGTAGGAGATAAGCAATCCCTGAAGATCTGTTATTTTTTTTTTTATATAATAACGGGGCTGCTGCTCGGGCTTAAGGACCAATTCATACAGCGTGTTTATGGTAGTGAGGGCAATGACGACTTTTGAGATTGGGGGCAAAAGGTGCAGAGAAGCTTGCGGGGTAGAGCAAAAACGTTTTTGACATTTCGTTTGGCCTTTTTCGTAATATTTTTCCGTTCTCAAATTTTCACATAATGAAAAAGGGTGTAAAAGAATTAGAGGGCTTTCACATTAGGCAACTTAGTTGCGCTATTCTTGTCTTTGTAGATGGCAGATGTAAGGGGAAGAAAATTGATCATATTTAAGTACAGAGTTGCCTGTAATCGGCAGTTCTAAAAAACAGGCTTGCGCAACTAGATTGCCTAATGTGAAAGCCTTCTTAAACGTTAAAAAGGTCATGAGAGACGGAGAGCAAATAGTATACAGTATAAATACCCACAAATTTATGTAGCAGGTTTAAAATGTAATTGAGAAAACACGCAAACAAAAAACCCTCCCGTATAAATTGGCACTAAGTAGTTCAAATTCGATGGAAATAGTCACCTGACTTCCGATCAGTAACATTAATTTTGTCTGATATCCCTCTCTGTCGCTATCACTCTAATTCATCGTCAAAGGAAAATAATTAATAAAATGGCTATACTAACTTTAACCAATGCGCATACATAACACCATCGGCTCTGCAACACTATTAAAAATAAATAAAATGCGCAATTGCAGAGTTTTTAAGCTTTTATTTCCCTCTACTTACCACCAGTCTTCTCAAGTCTATCCCTTTCCAAAGAAAGCACACAATTCATTCAGTTAATTTGTAGACATTAACTTATTTGAATGTTTGGTGTTTTCGTTTCTAGAAAAAATTTAACATTATTGCCATTTTGTTATACTCAAAATATGTTTGCACTAGGTCGTATATTTTACTTAGATTTTTCCCTGAATAACGACAAAACATTGCCTTACCCGCTATGGTCTGTATAAAATCCAAAGTAATAAGGGTGTGTAAGGGACATCATTTTATTTAAGAAACACCATTACTTTCTATAAATTTTTGGAACGAATTTTCGTCACCCTTTGTCAAGTTTTCAGAACGAAATGACAAGGGATGACGGAAATTCGACCCTTTACATCTATATATCAAATCAGTTTGTCGGAGTATCAAATCAAGAAGCCATTACTTTCCTAGGAGTCTACCTCTCCTCTCAACTGCTATAAGTACAATGAATATCTACTAGTTACTTCTGACATGATCTCAACAATGGTCGAGAACGAATTTTCTTACAGTGTTACAGCATAAAGCCATGTTTTTTCTATAAGCGTTCTTTAATTATTTTTCTTCAAAATGAACTCATAGAGATTTTAACTCAAAATATAATTCATTGGGACATTACCTTTCGCTAGGAATAAGACCAAAAAGTAACAAAGCATACGTGTTGGCCATCTATTCTGCTACTTTGCCTTGAAACTTGGACATATTACGAAAATGCCTTAATAGGGGTTTACGCTACATTTAAAATATTCGTGCATCTAAATATCGTAAAATCGTATCTGGATCTAATTTTGAACAGATAGAGAATTTAAGGGAAATTATATTTTTTTTTTTCAATTAATAAAAGTTGGAGATCGATCTTACTGATTGAAAAAAGTTAAATTCACTTCATCTAGTAGAACGTATTCTATAAGATGTTCTAAACATGCCACATTAATAATGAGTATTTTGTGTTAAATTAGCCAGACTGTGGACTACAATTATTCCTTACCAGAACCGAAGGTTTTTATATTATTTCTCAGAATTCCTTTAGTTTGGGCAAATAAGTTTTTTAGTTTTTAGTATTAAATTTAAGGAAATAAATTTATGTGCAAACATTACATAGTAGTCCTGCTAATTAGGCTTTGAAATGCTTACCGCTCCTTTGAAATTAAAAATAAATAACTTCGTTGCATAGAAATCTATCTTGAATTTTATTATAACTCAAATTAGAAAATGTTTCGTGTTATAAACAATATAGCCATTTAAAATGTGAATGAAAACTGCAAAAATATTATGATCATATGAGGCATCCAAGGTAACTACTTCAAAATCAATATATAGCAGCAGCTGGTGCAATTAATCTAGCTGGAGCAGCTACTGCAGGAGAAAATATCTTAGCTGGAGCAGCGTATGGAGAAGCAACATAAGCAGCAGCAGGAGCTGAAGTAATCAATTTTGCAGGAGCAGCAACAATAGCAGGATTGTATTTATTGTAAACATCAACTCGATGACTATGGGAAGTAGAGCCTAAAGGAGCCGTAAAGGCAGCTGCGTAGGGAGCGGGGTAGGCAGCTGCGTAAGGAGCAGTGTAGGCAGCAGCATAAGGAGCTGGGAATGCAGCAGCATAAGGTGCAGTATAGGCAGCATAAGGAGCAGTATATGCTGCATAGGGAGATGTATAGGCTGCAGCCACTGGTGCTGTATAAGCTGCTGCTAGAGGGGCAGTATAGGCAGAAGAAAATGGAGCAGCAACTGGAGCAGCCGCTATATGAGCTGCTCTAGCGTGACCCGGCTCAGCCAAAGCACAAGCTATCACACTAAGGAATGTAATACACTTAAAAAAGTTTTATAAATTTCACATGATTAAAAAATGAAAAGTTACATTTGCACTTACCAATTTAAACATTTTGTAGGTTTCTATTTATCAAAATTCTAGCTATAAATTATTAGGAAACCGTGTGTTAACTCTTGTTCGTTAACTGATTGAAAATGTTGTGAATACTAAATGACCATAAACAGCATTTTATATACTAACAGTATTTTGAAAACATTGATTAATGTCGCAGTTGGCAATTTGCCTTTTAGACAATTTGGCTGGGTATTTCTTTTGACAATTTGGTTAATGCAAGTTATTGTTACCAGATTACCTTCATTATTGGATAATAAGCAAACATAATGCGTTAAAATTTCAAGGTTATTTCTTGTACAGAATTGCAGTTATTTATTTTACATTGGACATTTTCTGTTAGTTTTGTGATATTCTAATTTTGAATAAACACTTCGAACTTTTTGGGCAGAAATTCCAAAATGTTTGACACATTTTTACGTACTAAAATAATAATAATACATCCCTATCAGCAAGAGTCTCAAAAGAACGAGTTGATGATTAAATTAAAATGTTGAAAATTTCTCATATGAAAAAATTTTAATCTCTACTCGTTTTGGGAGGAAATGTCATATTTCCTCACCCTCTTAATTCCGCCAATAAGGGAGTATCTATATTCAAATGAAATCACACAAGTTGTGTGAGAGGTATTACAGAAATACTTTTACTTTTTTAAAGGCCCATGTTATGCTATTATCTATAAAATATGATATCTTTCAAATCTTAGCAAAAGCTTCGCACGCCAACACGGATGCAAATGGTACAGTTTTTCAAAAACTTTCAGCAAAATAGTGAGCGATGATATTCACCACAGTTATCTATATAATTTCAGAATCTCCAGTTCGTAAAAACTACCTGGAGCTTCTCTCAAATCTTATCAGGCTCGCCAGTGTCGCATTGCTAAAGGCAGTCAAGGTCCAGAAAGAAATTTTGGCCAAAATATTAGAGCCTCGTTCTTGCAGAGCAAGACAATCGCAGAGAAGGTGTTGAATTTATAGTTTATCCTCCTCATCCACACGGACGAACAAGGCAGATTAAATTACAAAATAAATACATAATGTGCGACAACTTTCACGAAATTATAGAATGGATTATTATTGTCGCTTCCCACTATTAAGGAGAGAGTAGATAGCATTTTATACCTGTTGTGTTTTTAGTACACTTTCATTTTCCCCTTTGGATCAAAGAATTCATTTTTATGACAGTTTCCTCTTTAATTTATAGTACTTCCCTATTTTTATTTAATACCTTTATCTCAAACAAAAACCTACTATATTTTTAGTTGGGACAGCAACCAACAAAAGTTTCTTTGCTACAGTACCAAAGTCGCAAATGCAAATTACAACAGAGATGATCAATTCAGTACTAATGGACATATTTCAATACTTGTAACAGGCAAAATGTATTTGGAACGTCCCTTCCATAAAATGTACTATATTTTATTATATTTATTTATTATAATACTTAATAAATTCTCAAGCACGAATTAATTTATAATGTAATACTTGAACCTAAAGAAAAATCTAAAGTTTTAACTAATTAATTTTCAAGCTGTATGTTTTTATTAAAATTCTATTTAAGGCTTAAAAATGAATCGATTAAAGTTATATTAAAAGGTCAAAGCAATTTAATAAATTTTACAATTATAAAACATCTAAAGCATATTGAGTTTCTTAACACATTTATGCGTGTTAAAGATATACCAACTTAGTACAAAGACGCAGACGCAAAATCGCACAGCACTGCGTAAAAATTTACCTCATTGCAGAATCAACTAAAGTAAAAGATGTGATAGTAAAGAATACGACAATAAAAGAAGCCAGCAAGTTAAAGTATAACAAATGTTAGATGATTCAGAGAATAAATTTGTTGGGATCACATCCTACAAATGTCACGTAAGCCTGTAAGAAAAGTCTGTTTTCAATAGAGCCGTACGTTACGGCAACATTACATTAACATCACTATAGTTACTCTAACTGCTTTAGACATGACAAGAAGAAAACAGCTGTTTCGTGCCGTTAAAGTTACATTTCGTTCCACTCGGCTAACTAGGCCTTTACAGTTGACGCTATCTGAATAGAAAGAAACAAAAAAATGCTAAGACCACATTTACTTCCTGATTGATGCAGCTTCTCTTTTGGACCGACTTCGGAAATGTTCATGTATTTACATAATGCCTATTTTATTGCAACAGTGAGAGCACTTTTAAATGTTTAATTGGCCAATGCCCTAGCAACAAGTGTTGCCTTAAACTCAAAAATAAATATATAGAAGCATGAGCATGAGCATTTGATAAATATATTTTAGTTTAGCAGTTAAAGTAGAAACAGGCAGATGAGAATTACAAAGTTGACTTCGGTATTAAAGCGTTCTTTCTTGGTCAGAGCGGCTCGAGCTTATAATAGGATTCCAAGCATCTTGAAAACTTTTTTTTATGTGCATTACTTATTATTCTTTTTTTGTGACCTGTGTTCCGACTGTTTCTAATGCTAACAGATTTGGCTTTTAACTTATCTATACATAAGATTCAGTAGTATATTATTATTCATGCATTCATTTACTAATTTGAATACACTATATATATATATATATATATATATATATATATATATATATATATATATGTTAAATTGGAATCCAAAACTCTTATTACTATAGGGGAACTCACTCTTGGTTGCAAACAACCCTTGCAAACCTTGCAAATGTAGCAGGTCTAGCAAATATGCTACATTTTGCAAGACCATAACAACAAAATGTATGAAACTAAGATTTGCTACACTTGAGTAAATATGCTATGGCAAAAATCATTGCAGATTAGTAATTTGCAATGCTAAAATAACTCTTTATTTCATTTTATTATTATTAAATCAAAACAACTAGACACCTGCGCTTACAAAGTTTCACGGCGGTAGAGCCGTCTCAACAACTGCCTGTGAAGAATTAAAATTGAAGCTAAGTGTTAAAAAATGTTTGCTAAAATAGTAAGAATTGAAATATCAAACAAAACTCCATTAATTGATAAAAGTTTTTAAGAATATTATGCACACACTAAATACTTTCTTTGCGTAAACATTTTAGAGGCGGCGTTAGCGTTTATATACTGACTGCGGCTTAGCTTATTGCATGGGGCAAAGTTACTTTATGCAACTCGGTAATAAATTTGCTAAACGCTTAAAAAAGATACTCACGCTTTGTGCCAGAAAATCATACCAAGTGTGCAAAAATTGCAGATATGCAACGAAGAGTGATTTCCGCTTATAATTTTTTCCACATATTTCTATATTTTTTTTTCCTACATACATGTATGTATATTTGTAATTTAATTATAAGAAACCTCTTTAATTAAATATATAAAATAGTACACAATGTTAAATGTTGTTGTACATTGGTAAAAATTTGTAACCGATTATAGCCTCTATAGGCTAAGTTATTGGTATTGGAAGAAACTAAATAAATAAATGAATGAAATGTGTAATTTGCTATATGTAGCAGAATTATGCTAAAATGTCGCCACTACAAATCAAAAGAGAATGACTACCCATCTCACCAACAAATACGACAATAGTGAGTTGTAGCAGCTGAAATTTTCCTTTTTTATATGACATGAATTAAATATTTTCCTTCGTAATGGAAAGAAAAATAACTAAATAATAGTATATACTAAAATATTATTTGAGAATTTTAATAATCATTTAAATGTTAATAATTTTTTGTGACTGAAACAATACTACACAGTCAAAACTACACAGCTTTATTGTAATGCCTAAAAATAACTAAAATTCTCTCATACTGTAGTAGCGCGTTAGTAATTAGTAGTAGTTAGCGCGTAAAGTAATAAGCATTCGACGATGTACTATATATAGTCAGCCGCTGCCAATCGATAACTAAAACTTTATACTGAGTAGGCAATCAAGTGATAAACATCTGCTAGTCTCAAAAAAAGTGGTTCATACATTTAATTTTTCTATGGCTGTTATACAAGAACACCAAGAACATAACATGGTAAATTAAACGACCACTAGCAAATACCAATCGTATTTCTGAGCTCAAAAGTGCTAAAGCTTCTGTTTTCTGAATGAATTTAACTTTGCAAACTCCATACAAAATAAATTAATTTAATCAATCTAACTTACCTTGTTTCAATTAATACGATGGACTGCATTGTTCTATTGTTTTAGGGGGAGTTATTCTGCATTTTTGATTTAACACTTCAATACGAGTTATAAACTTGTACAATAAAAAATGTATACTCAATTTTTATTATAATTTATTATTGTTTTTTTTTTTATTAACACTTAGTTGGCGATAAATACATACATATGTACATACATATATAATATCACACATAAAATTTGACAATTTCCATAATGAAGAGTATTTATTGATTCTTTATTATTAAATTAAACGTTTTTTATTTAACCAATTTTAATAACAATATTTTATTTTAATAAAAAATAAATGTATTTTTTGTTAAAAAACAACAACGTAAATATACTTAGATATTCACACACTCTCGGTCAGATGATTAGAACCACTTAACTTTCTGTTTTTAGTCGACCATACATATGTTTTTGAATTTTTTGTCGACAGCTTACATTTATCTACCACGGGAAAAAATACTTTCTTAAGATAGCAAAAATAAGAACAATTACATTAAAGCTTAACGCAAGTGTATCTTAAGTGCTCTTCCAAAAAAAAATAAAAAAAAAAAAACCTTCATATGATTAGAACGACTTTGCATTTTTAATAGTTTCTTGACGGATTTGATTTACACAACAAACTATTAGTGGAAGAAAAATATTACTTTCTGATAACCACCAAGGAAAAATCGGCCAGAAAAGCATATTGAATATAGCGAAAAGGGCCAAAATCGATGTTCCCGGTCGCAAGGCCATTGCGCGGGAAATTGAGCGAAGTCACGACACTGTGCACTTTAACTCCAACTAAAAGGTGAAAATTCTTTAGAATTGCATCTATTTATTAATGTATGGGGGGATATCGAAGCAGACCACTTACTTTCTGGGTCCCTTTTCGACCCCCATTTCGCTCCTCAAATTGATTTCAGGGAACCGATCCGTAATCACAACCACCTTACTTTCAATTAAGTCTCGTGCTAGCCCTAGCCTTCACTCTTGACTAAAGTGATTTCAGACTGTCGACTGGTAACTGTCGACACTCTTCCTCATCACGGAGTCTTTTGTAATTGCTAGCATTTGTCTAAGGCTTAGTTCCCCCATGGCATTCACATCTAACAAGTGTATGCCCGTGGTCTTAAGCCTTATGCTAGCCAGTGCTGGACATTCACACACAATGTGCGCTACCGTCTCAGCGTTTTCCAGGCATAGTCTGCAAGTATCATCTTCTACGACTTTCATCTTAGCCAGATGGTACTTGAAGTTTCCATGTCCTGTCACTACCGCAGTGATCCAACTTAAAGTAGCCCTATTATATCCGAGCACCTTGCTGGCCTTCCTGCCGAGGGGAGAATTGCATCTAACTCAGTTCTTTCATGACCAAGAATCACGCTCAAGCTGGTACCACCTTGCCTCAACAGTGAATTGCCTCAACAGTGAAAAGACCCATTGTAAGCTGTGAAGGTCTGAAATTAATAAACAAAAAATGAACTGAAGAAAAACCGTCGCCGAATAATGTACGCAAAGAAAATTGCTCAGAATTTGCTAGAGAGCATACGAAATGGGACATTCAGGTAAGAGGGAGGTCATGTAAAAGATTGCCGTACTGTGGTTTTTAGTGAAAAAAATTTACTTTGGACGGCGCAGATTGCACCAATTATTATATTTACGATATGAAAAAAGAGGAGCTATTATTTAGATAGCCATCACAGGAGAGAGGGTTGACTAATGGTCTGGGGGTGCTAGAACATATTACGACACAATCGATTTAGAATTTTAAAGTGAAAAATGCCTGGAGAAACTTGAAATCAGCGTTTACTAAAGTATATGATATTTTTGAATAATGATCCTATACATAATACCAGAGTTGTAAAAGAATTCATTTCAAACCCAATTGTTCGTCTTATTTGGCCAACATATTCTCCCGACCTTAACATAATTGAAAATTGCGCAAGGTTTAAGAAGGGGAAGACAATTCAGCAATAAGGAATCACTAATTCGAGCCTTTAAGGACTCTTGAAATGAGATTTCTTTAAACTATTGAAATATCAATAATCTTAATGTTTGCCAAATTGTTCTTTTTAATAAATTAGAGGATAATTTACTTAAGAGGTAGAAATTTTCATTTCATTTGGGCTAAAAAAATTCACGCACCGAATTTCACTATTTTAATTGCGCGTTCCGCACATATTTACTTGGTGCAGATTCGAAATAAATTATGGTTCCATCACCTAATGCCTCAAAAAGCATTCAAAATTAATACTAAAAACCGTGATTCCGTTTGGCGCGTAAACTTGTTTAATGGCCGCGAAAAAAATACCAATGTTCTTCTTTCTTATTATGCTTTATTCAACTATGATATGCCATTTTTCGTATTTGCTAAAAATGTCAAAGCTCATCCCCTATTTTATGTATGTATGTATGTACACATGCATGTGTATAAATATTGGAAACAAATTATACTTGCTGTAGCGAGACGTTATATTCACAAAAGTCTTATTTTTATATTAATTTTTTTATAAATTAGTAACACTTCTCAACACTTTATAAATAAATACGTTTAATAAGATTTTATTCACTATTTCATTTATTTTATATTTTATTTAATTTTTATTTTTTAATGAAATTTTCTAACTTTATTTAATTTTAATCACACTTATTAAAACATTATAAATTTGTTGAACGAAATTTATCATAATGACTATTTGATTTACTACCACATGCGTAAAGGGACTGGAGTTGCATTGCCAGCACACACTACACTATCATCTCCATTTATTTCCAATTAAATATCTAAACAGCTCTATATAGTTTTCTGCACAAATTTCATCATTTTAAACACAAGATTTCATTTAAGAACACACAATATAAGTTTTATTAAATATTTGGCATTATTTTCTGTTATTTTTAATTTTTATTTTACACGCAAGAATTTTTCACTTTGCTCGCGACGCTGTAAAAATAAACTAATACCAACTTAATTTAACGGTATTCCATACTAAACGTCTGAATAATTTGCTGTTGGCAATACTCTTGTGTGCTGTACTTACCGAGCACTTCCTAACAAACAGCTGTTCAATATTTTGTTTATATTGAAATTGTTATTGTAATTTAATAGTGATAGCACTTGGTCTACTTTGAGGTCTTCGTAGTCCATTTTTTTTGTTGTTTGGAAAGAAAGCTCGGAATATAACAAGAAAGGTTTTTGGTCAGAAGTTGTTATAAATATTGGGATATTTGCAATAAAAATTATAGCTTTTTACTTATTAAATAAGTATATCTTGTAACAGACCGCTAATAATTCGCAAAAAAGGCAAAAATGTTTGTTGAAACGTGTATAGCACCTGTAAATATAGCTGTAATTAAATATTGTAAGTAGAAATTTAGTTAAAGAAAGATTTCACTTTTTTATCCCTGTACTACGCACTTTAATGGCGACTATTTGCTGAAATAATTTTCTCTTGTGTTAAATTCAAGGGGGTAAACGAGATGAAGAATTGATTTTGCCGATAAACGATTCATTAAGCATGACTCTAAGCACCGATGAGGTAAGAAGGGTAGATAGTATCTAGTGTTATGCATAACAATTATTTGTAATTCATACATAGCATGTACATCTGTATATTTGCATACATACTGGTGAATACGTTATGAAAATATGTAGTACAATATGCAACCTTTGACATGTGTTTAATTTTTGTCTTCATTTTATTTGAAGATGTGTGCAAAGACTACAGCTACAGCTTGTTCATCAATTAAGGAATATCGTATGTGGTTAAATGGTGAAGAGGTGCCTTTCGAAGAAAATCCCCGTGCTATGAGGTGTTTAAAAGCAAGTAAGTCATTTACGCCGAAAAACATGTTTAAAATTCTCTAAACATTTATCTAATGTCTTTAAAGCTAATCTCAAAGACGCGTACAAGACCCATACGAAATCCCAGACGGGATATTTCGGACAATTGTTTACGACTTTGGCGAACAAGGGGCACTAACATCGTTCATGAAAATATAAGCGACAGTGCCCATGCGCACTATCGTTGACAATTTTAGGCACGACAATGTCGTTGAAATTTGCATGGCCGAATATATAGCCACTAACAAATGATCTGACAAGAACAGAAATTATATTAATTTTGGTAATAATTCCAGTGACTCTCAACTCTTTTATTTCATTTAAAAATCGTATACCCGAGGAGATAATGCAATCGCCTCTCATGCGTCTGGAAACAAAAAACATCCCGCCGAGTTTTCTCTATGTAAAAAGAAATTTCGACGAGTATTCTTCAGAACTCTTCTGACCAAATTTTCTCTAAAACACTTCTCGACGAGTTTTCTCAAGAAAACAATTCCCGCTAAATTTTTTCCAACCAAAGTTTTACTCAAAACAATGAGTTAATTTAAAAAGTTGTTAGCAAATTTTGGAATCAATTTTTCCCGCACGGCAAATTTTTTTACAAAAAAATATATACGAAAGATTTAGTAATGAAAATTTTGATAAGCTTTGAAAAAAAATTACTTTTGTTAGCGAAAATTTATAGGCTTTAAATAACGAAAGATTTTCAGCTTTCGATAAGGCTCCTTTATTTTAACAAGAACATAAATAAATACTAATAAATTAATTTCCGTATTTTGCCCATTTTCAGTACAACGCTTAGCATTAGCCAAAGGAGAATCCTTGAAATTTCCCCTCGAATGGAAATTGCATATTGTCTCCCGCAATAATTTTCCCACGGCCGCTGGTCTGGCCTCAAGTGCTGCTGGTTACGCTTGCCTAGTCTACACTTTAGCTTCACTGTATGGCATAGCAGATGAAGAATTAACTGCCATTGCCCGGCAAGGCAGCGGGTCAGCTTGTCGCAGTCTACATGGTGGTTTTGTACGTTGGCATATGGGTAAAATGGAAGATGGGTCCGACTCTATAGCGGAACCAGTTGTATCAGCCACACACTGGCCAAATATGCATGTTTTAATATTAGTAGTAAATGATGGCCGTAAAAAGACTAGTTCCACACACGGAATGCAAAGATCAGTGGAGTCTTCGGATTTATTATGGTATCGTGCTAAACATTGTGTGCCGCAACGTATTAATGCCATAATAGATGCGATAAAGCAAAAAGATTTCGAGACATTTGCCAAAATTACCATGCAAGATTCCAATCAATTTCATGCTATCGCTTTGGATACTTATCCTCCCTGTGTTTACATGAATGACGTATCACATGCTATCACTTCATTTGTTCATGCCTACAATGCAGCTGTAGGTCATACGCGTGTTGCTTATACATTTGACGCAGGACCAAATGGTTGTTTGTATGTGTTGAAGGAGCATGTTCCTTCACTACTGCAAGCTCTGCAAAAATCATTTCCCAATGATGCTTCTTCCAATGTCGAATACTACCAGGGTATACCTGTGGATATAGAAACTTTTACTACGTCGCCTGATCCTAACAATGACATCATTTCAAATGGCAACTATTCATTTCCAGTTAATGAACGAAACCTTCTTAAATACATTATACATTCCAAAGTTGGCTTGGGACCTCAACGTCTACCCAAAGATGCTAGCGATAATCTGTTACATCCCACAAAATAGAAAATTAAACAACCCTGCAACTTTAGAGTGAAAAGCTAAACTTCGAACAAAACTATAAACACTTAACTTAGTAAACGATGACAATAACGAAACAATTTTTATACAATTTAAAAATAATCAAGAATTACAAGATTGCTTTACGTAGCAATGCTATGTTTTACATAAATTAATACAAATACATATATATTTAATAATGTAATGAAAATATATGTACCTTTATATACAAAATATATTTAGTTGTAAGTTAAACGAAATTACGCATCATATATGTATATGATTCTTAATTTGATTAAACGCTTTGCTTAATTATTTTAATTTTTATCGCTGGAGAAATGAAAGAATAAAGTAAGATTTTATTCAAGAATTATTAGTTTGATTGTAACTGATATTTTAAATTGGTGGCTGAGGGGCTACTGTATATTTTGATTCGCAAGAAAACTTTTTCGATAAACTATGTTATGTGTTAAGCATACAATTTCTAGTTGTGCAATATAACTTCGAGTAGAATCATGCAGTCAAAAAGTTCCAAGAGTCAACTGGATTAGCTTGAGAATATTTAACGGCTGTCACTTTAGTTATTTTTTAAATCTTTTATTGTGCTTAACTGTGTAATTCGATTCGATGATATCTTCTTTCTTGGGAGTTTGTTAGGCTGTGGGGACTACACATAGTCTTAGACACAGGCACGACAATAGTTGATGGTGCTCTTTACGGTAAGAGTCGAGGATAAAGCTCAAACGATATTCGAGATTAGCTATCCATATGATTTACTGAAATCGTTTAATGACGAATTGAATAACATTTTGTGTGTTGCTGCAGCATCCGTTAAATCCTCAGTCATAGCTGTAAGTCCCCAGTAATCGTTTATTTGAGAGATCCTAAAAAGCCAATACCTTTTCTTATTGGCTTGTAACTTTCGCCACGCCACATTCTTTAATTTATATCAACATTTAATCCTTAACAAAGAGGTAGATTACAAAGTCGTCGAAACCATAAAGTGTATTAAGATGTAGATTTTTAGAACGAATTTTTGTCATCCCTTGTCAAGTTTGGTTTGGAGACAAACCGGTTTCGGCTATGTGACATCTTCAGTGTCATTTTTCGTTATCGAAAAAGACAAAAAACTTGACAAGGGATGACAGAAATTCGTTCCAAAAATCTACATCAAAACACCCTGTCAGCATATCAAATCAAGAATCAATGACTCCCGTTTTAGTTTATAGAGAACACTTTGGCTATTAGGGCGCAAAGGTCTTGGATGTGGAGCAAATTAGAGTACTTCGTAGCAATAGAGTGAACCTGCCAGCGAAGGTGCGGATAATCTTTTTACGCTGTCTTTTTCTTCAAATATTAACAGAGAACAATTACAAAAGTAGGGCATTACAACGAACTAAGCCTCTATAAAAATTAAATTAAAAATTTTGCTTTCTAAAATAGTTTTGTCAGGCACGCACAAGTTCGTTCAAATTAAAGATTATTTCGGACAGCTAGCAGCAAATTTACAACAACAAGCATTATTAAATTCCATTCGAACATACTAAAATTAAGTTTGTGTTGTTTTTGTAATTGTTGTCAAATTGATCATCTGATGTGAACGAATTAGTTCGTGGCCGGCACAACTCTACTTTAAACTGTTGCAATAATACATTACTTAGTAATGCTGTAAATAATAAGTTACATTAATTGAATTTATTGAAATTTATTTTATTTGTTTTATTAATATCAATATTAATTACATTTATTAAATTGATTAATAATTGTTATTTAATTAATTAATTTTATTTATTGTATGAATTTGTTGTTACTACTTAATTATTTGTTGCCTTATTAGGGAGAACTTTATTTAACAAATTCTGTGTTGTAAAGTTGTTTTTTCATTATAGACGCTTTTATTTGACTTTTTTCTTGGACTGATTAACTTTTCGGTTTATTTTTGTATAAATAACACATGCAATACAATTTTCTTTTTATTTTTAGTGCATGATTTTCTTTAATTTGGTATTTTTAATAATTTTGGTGATTAGGAGTAGAGCACGAATATATAATTACGCGGCCTTGTTCATAAAAAATATTTTTGGTCACTAAAAGGATTATGAAGACAAATTTTGTATGAAAATTTATTCAATAAAACTTTTACAAATCAAAAATATTTCTTTTAATAAAGCAATCAGTACTTAATTATTAATAATTATTTAAGAAAGGAAAAGAATGTAACGGACAGAAGTTTATATTTAGGATAAAGTATTTTATTTTTTTTTCTTGATTTAGTAACTAAAATCAAAAGAACTTATTTAATTAAAGTTGGAATCTTTTTTATATTTCATTCTTAGCTCTTAGAAAACCTAACGTTTTTTAGTTTAAGAGTATTTTTTAAACATAATTATGTTAAATAACAAACTATATTGTTTCATATAGATCTTTTATAAATTTAAATTCCTATACACACAAATGTTAATTTAAATTTAGTTCATGATTCAGTTTATATACATTTAGAATCGGTTATTGATTTGATTTCTATTTACAAAATAATTTAAAACTAAGAAAACAATACTTATGTATAATAATAAAACTAAAGGTCAAGATAATACAATTTTGCTTAGATAAAACTTGAGACAAGTTTTACCAGGTTATCCAAATTTACTTAACTAGTTTTGAATTGAAAATAATAATATGATCGACCTTTCTGAGGAGAATAGTGAGATTCTTTAATTGCAATATCAAATTATTTCCTCTTTTAACTTTTGTTTATTCTATTGCTTCTACCATTAAAGGAGGATGCAATGATGATGGTTAAACAATTAAAAATTTCTAAATTTTAGTACAAATAAAAAAACAATGACTCGTTAACAATTAGAAATTTTTTTATTGCTATTTTTTTTTTGTAAATAATTTCTTGCTTACAATAGATACAATTTTTTGACAAGGATCTAAATGAAAATTGTTATTCAGATTAAATGCGAATATGAATTGCACAATTTAGATATTCGTTTGAAAACGAAATAGAAAAAACCTTTTATGGAACGAATTTTTAAGCAAATTTTTTAAACAGAAAATTACAATATTAGAAAACTATGTGTCTGTCATACCTTTTACATTTACATTAAAGCAAAATATTACCGAATGCTTCTGGGTCCTAAATTAATTTTCGAATATTTTTTTTCGTTTTACTTCGAAGTGAAAGTAAATAAATTTACCTTCGTTATCTATAAAAACTTATTTTTGATTTTAAGTTTCATATCCCATCCAACTAACTCGTAAATCAAAAAAAAAAAAAGATATATGAACATATTTAATATCTACACAGAAAAAGGACATGTATAAAAGAATTCCAGCAAATACTATCGGCCGTATTCATAAAACCTCTTTATATATCATAATACTATTAATTGATCTTGAGGGCTATTTGTTTTCGCAGTTAAATAAAATAAATAAATAAATAAAATTACAACCGACATAGAAACCATTTAAAGCAAAATTGTATTCAAAAACGATTAATATGGAAGAATTAAACTGTAGGTTTAAAATATGCAACACTCTTTTCTTGTCTACAATTTTATTAAAAACCAGCAGAGCCAGTCAACCTTTTTTTGCCTTCCTGGTAAATATGATAGTGATTCGCAGTATTTTTCGAAGTTTGTCGCCATTTTCTGGTATAAATTCGAACTAAAAATGAGTTTCTTTAAAACAAATCAGTCCCAGTGTCACCAATTAGAGATATTTCCCCCAAACGTTTGAGTGGTTTAAAAGTCTCTAATCTATACTGCGAATCCCTTAAGAAATTTAATTGTATCAGGTTTGGACAAAAATATATTGTAAACCAAATATTGGAGGATTACACAATCTTAGACTTTTAAAGGGGCATATTTTTATTAACCACGAATATATAGAAAAAGTAGGCAAATGCCATTCTAATCAGCGAATGTTATAATGTATTAAAATTTGAATATTTTATTTTAAGTTTCAAAAAATGGGACGCGCCAAAGCTCTTGCGAAAAGAAACAAATTTTAATTTAAAAATCCAGTGGACAGAATGCCCTCCAAATGGCAGAAAAACAAAAAGAGAAAAGACAGTTGTACACACGCCCTTGAACAACATTGAAAGCTGTAGTAAAAATATGAAAGATCCCACCAAAATGGCAACAACGCGACAAAGGTAGACAAAGGCAATAAATATGTAGGCTTGTTTAAAATGCGGGCATGTTCACGGCGAAAATTCGCAAAGAAAGCCGGGTTAAAGCAAGTGTTTGCAGAGCTTGTCGTATTTTAAAGTCGTGTATGTTCATAGTTCGTCAAAAACTTCACTACTTGAGGGAAATCGTAAAGCTAAGGGCTTCCAATTTGCAAAGAATACAATGACACAGTCGGATAACTGGTTCAAAATTGTATTTTCAGAGCAAAAAACTTTGAAATCGATGGACCAAATTACGAAGACTCAGCAGGGAAGGCGGAGTTGTGCCATGACCTACTATGGCACTAACGATTTGGTATTTGAAACTGAAAAATTACTGGAGTATCGTAGAGGATATAAGAAGACGCGCTTCTACAATTTAAAAACTTTTTTGTGCCCATATTGCGGACCTACCAATACGACATAGCTGTACCTATCACTGCCAGACCTATAGAACAGTGGATCCTTGAGCAATAGTAAATGTCTGGGGGTGGTTAGAAAAGTATCCAGCGACGTAAACCTATTTGATACAAATGATTATATAGAATCGCTTTACCGATCAATGCTTAAACTAATTTTCGAAGTAGTTTCTAGTAGTTTATTCAAGTTAAATATAAATATATATGTATATATCCACCAATGTTACCAGTATCTTGAACAGCTTTTCCGTTTTGGTAATCTTAATCAATAATTATTTTATACACCAAAATAACAAAATATCTACATATTTTTTGATAATCGCAAAATCTTTATATAAAAAAAATTTAAATACACTTACAGAAATACTATATATTGCACAATTCATAATATCGCAAAAACAAAATTCTTACTAAAACTGAAGAGGAGCAAAACGTACACAAAAGTACGTATTCATATATAAAAAAAATGAACAATATTTTGGAAAAAAAAACTCCGAATTTGGCTGAAATTAATCTCAGTAACTAAATAAGATAAGATAAAGTCACTTAAATAATGACCTTAAACCACAAAAAATATTAGAAAGCTTAAGACGGTCAGTCAGTACAAAGCAAATATATTTTTTCTAAATAGTGAAATATGATCTAAAGCTTCAGAAAATGCCATAGATATGCTGTAAAGAATAAAATATGCAAAAATATGCACTAACAAATTGATGTTAAAACCTATAAAAAACTGGTGCTTTGCCATCAGTAGGTACAAGAGAATATCTAGTTGACATTGCTTACGTATGACATGATATTTGTTCGCGATGTTGCACTTGGCGAATTTTTTTTATAAGTGCTTATTTCAGCGCTTCATATGCTTTTGGAGTTTCACCGAATGCTTACTATCGTTTTGTGGTTGTTCATAACTCATCGTGAAATGTATAATTCTGTGTAAATTTTTAGAAAGAATTTTCGTCATCCCTTGTCAATGTTTGGTTTGGAGACAAACTGATTTCGGCTATCTGCCATCTTCAGAGTTATTTGAAAAATGATGGAAATTCGTTCCTCAAATCTACATCAAAACACCCTGGAGGAATATTAAATCAAGTATAACTTTATGTTTATTGCCTTGTGGTAGTTCATTCTGAGATGCACGAATGTAAACGAATGGTGAAAAATATAAGCTCTTTTCTGCACTGCTAAAAAATGTCATATTTCCTGCCACACAGTATATACTTTGGATTTCTCATATGGTCTAAAGAATTTCGATCATAAGATGTTTAAGTTTTTCTAAAAAGTTGTGTAAAGGTTTCCTGATGAGCCGGCCTAAGCAACCAGCGAAATGCTGATAGACTATAGCTTATCCAACCTCAACAATAAATTGCATTATTTGATAACAAAATGAGTTCGGATTAAAAAAAATAGCTAAAAATATTCTTACAGTAAATTTTTTATGTACAATTGCTAGTTCGGCATCCATTAAAAAGGAATTCTTAGCATTGGACGTAAATAGCATAGGCTCTTGTCAGAATTTGTTGTCATTTAAAATCAGAAGCTTCTACACTATTAAACAAAATACATGCTCAATAAAACCGGGGTGGGTTTTTCCCAATAGGCTACGAGCCCTGAAATGAGCTTGTTCGATTTAGGTGAAAATAAACGATTTGAAGTCTTAATGAAAAATGCATCGATCGATCTACGGAGTTCAGATTAAAATTAAAAATTGTATAAAAGATGAAATACCAGAATTAAATGTATGTTTCGGCAGCTTTGAGGAAGACATTTGAAAAAAATGCTAATATTTAAATGCTTAGGGAACCTTGTCCATATTCGACAAATCGAACAACATTAAAACTTTTTACGTATTGTGAAAGAGCTGGTGCCGGATGCTTTTGAATTACCTGCAAACGTTTAATTGTCCCATAGAAAACAATGCGCAAATGAATTGTTGTATTCAATTTTCATATGACTGAAAAGCCCTCTGCTTTTACCGGATTTTTTTAGATTATTAGCAACAATATTTTTCGTTAACTTTACTATATATTTACCGAACTGGGTGAGCATATAGCCAGTAGCGTAATTGTGAATCTTAAGCACCAAACATCTAAGTACTTTAAAAGCTAAGTAATGCGTCAGTTAATTTTATGTTTGACTTAACAGTTTCTACCAATAAATAACAACGACATTTAACTTAGAATCATCTTCCATAATGCGAAACACTCGTGGCCTATTTTGACCTACGCGGTTAAGTAAAAAACAGATTTTGCGCTTCTGGTGCACTGCGAATCCACATATCACTGAAGAATAGTCATTACATACTCTAGTATAGTATATTTTTATAGGACGGCTGTGGGAGAACCATATCCCGGTTGGGCAATTTGAATTGGGTGGCAACCGATGCTTATTGAATTATCGGGCTTTTGCGACCAAGCCAGTGTCTGTGATAGCTTGCCTAGGGAACATTCGAAAAGAGTGCGAGAAGTTAAAGTGTGTAATATTCTCTGTAGTTTTGAACACGATTTGTGATTTTTATCACAGTAAAACTATATAAAAATTATATATTTGTACTCAGCAATGAGAAGAAAAAAATGCGGTTGGTAAAGAGTATATATACCTTGGAATTTACTAGCAGTACATATGTATGTACTCGTAAAAGGTCGTAATAATTTGAACTTGAAGGAAATAAATTCAATTAAAAAAAAGACAAACATCATGATGATACAATTACCAAGTAACTAAAGTATGTCATACTTAAAGCGGTATGTAATAAAATTTTTCAACATAAAATTAAAAGCGAACAACTTACGGCGGCAACGTTTCTGTGTGTTGCGTGAAATACTAGTATAGGAAGTAGAAGAAGCAGCTAATGGACAGCCCTTAAATGTATTAAGTGCAATTGAAGGTTTTTCCAATATTGATTGATGTTGCACATGATGATGTTGCTGCTGCTGCCTATGATGATGATGATGTTGATATTTTAAATTATTAAATGTAGATGTAACACGATTTGCTGATTGATATTTTATATTGCTATTGTTATACAGGCTGCACTTATTATTATTAATGGCAATAAAATCAGACCAGGATGAGGATGAGGAAGATGACTCATAGCATGGCTCTGTAATATCAACATGCGTACATTCGATTTGATGATAGGAATGTTTAAAGGGAGATAAATAGTTTTTCTCCGTGGATGGCTGCTGGTATTGTTGTTGTTTATAGTAATGATTTAGATTTGTTATATAATAGTAATCATTAGTGGCTAAAACATCTATCTCCGCATAATTTTCCTCCTCATTTGCATCCGTATTTTTAGCGCTATCATTAAGAGCATATGCTGATTTGTTGTGGCACATTTTCTTTTGTTCTTTCTTATCATCTGGAAATAATTTATCAAATCACATATGTTCGTCAAATTTGGCAAAATTTGTATTGTCATTATCCCAGCCGCCATTATTTTCATTTGTGACATCACCAGTGCCTCCGCTATTATGAGAGTTTGTTTTATGATTTTCAATTTTATCATTTGCTGTGGCTACTGTGGACGAAAGTTGTGCAGCGGTGGAAGGGCTATTGAAAAACTCGTCATCTTCAAAGGGATCTTCAACTTTTTTAGCAAATATATTTACTGATTCAGACTTTTTAATCAAATCCTGCTGCCGTTGTTGCAATTTATTATTTCTGATTTGTTGTTTAGTTGTCTTCTGAATAGACTCTTGCCACTGCACATCTTCATTTTGAAAAGCATCAAAAGTAGCCTTAGAGAAATCATCTTCGAATGCATCATCAAATTGTGATACTTTAACATTGTCATCAAACCTTAGTTTTTGTGTATTGGTTTGTGTGGAGGTTTGAGGTGATACTCTACGATTTTCTAACTCATATTGCTGTAATGAACTGGAGGTTGGATGTTGGAAATGTTTTTCTCTATCCTGACCGCCAGAAAAATCATTCGAAAATCTAAATGATGACTTTGATGCCGGTGTTACAACTGCACTATTGGTCGCCGGTGTTGAGTTGCAACTTGAAGCTGTGCCAGCAGGAGCTTGTGGAGGTGAGGATTGATTGAAGTCTGATTCGAAACCCACATCGAAATTAAATTTAGTACTCGCGTTTGGCGTAGCTGTGGGTAAGGCGCTGCTTGTATTTGACCTGGGCGTGGGTGTCTGTTCATATTCTCCATCGTCTCCATCATCATCGAAGCCATAGTCTTGAGCATGTTTGGGTTCAGTAGGTGGAGGCAAAGGTCTTCTTATGTAACCACCTTTTCCTGTTTTACGATATGCCATCGAAATCATTAGATTTTCTGAGGGTGGTACTTCTTTTCTTCTCCTAACATGGGCATCCATCATGCGGTTGTGCATTTCATGACGACGAATTTCAAGACGAGCAAATTTGTCTTCATCTGCAGGCGATATGTCATCCTGTTCAATGCCGCGTTGCTCCTCCTCTTCTTCCTCATCTACATAGTCCTCGGCATCATCATCAAGATCTTCACAGGAGATATAATCATAATTACCACTGCGCCCATACCGAACTGCACCGCTAGGTATGGCTGGTAAATCCTTATTGCGTGTAGTTCTTTTTTTGCGATACCTAAAAATTAAGTTAAAATCAGATTTTTATTTTACATCTGCAAAGAAAACAAAAAAGTTACCTGCGATCTTTTTCTTCGTCAGAACCTGATGGTGTTTGACCTTTAATAGCAGCTCTACGACGTTCAGCATCGGCTGCACTGGAAGGACGTTTCCAAGAGGACGATGTAGTTTTTTGTCCCGGTAACGGAGGTTCTAAAAGCCAAGTATATATATTTTTTATCCAAAGAATGTAATTTTACTACTCTTACCTTCACCGTCCCAAGGACTAGAACCACTGCTTTTACGTATGCGACTCTGAGAACCTAATAGATTGCCCCCAGACCCAATCCCTCCCCCACTTACACCCTGAGCACTTAATTGACTTGGCCTTTGCAAACTTCTAGTATCGCAACGCAATCTTTGATCACGATAATGATATTCCTTTTCAGAATCCTGATCATAATCAATATCACCCGCAACACGTAGAGATTTCAAAGACTTCCTCAACGTACGACTTTTATCGGCCGTCATAACACAACGCTCGCGGCTATGATATTCATCACGACTATCACAACTTCCATAGGGATCAGAAGGTATGCCGCCACTATCATAGCTGCGTCTACGTCGTCGTTGTGCTACATTTGTGCCTTCATAAGACTCAAGACTTTCACGATCGAATGATTTACGATCACGTTCGTAAATATACTCGGAAGCACGTTGACGATGTGTTGGCATTGTAGGTGAACAACATTCGACCTTCATTTCTTCATACATGGAGGCTAAATGTGGTGGGATTTTCCCCGAAACTGCTAACATTGCGTCGAAATCGTCAAGGCTGTAAATGCGTTCAGCAGATCGAGGATTAGAGTCTCCACGATAATATTTGCCACGTTTATCATAAACACTGCCTCCAACTGAGTATCTCTCGTAGCTAGAGGTTGGTGTTAGAGGAGGACCCACTCCTCTCTTATCATAAATAGGAGGTCCATAGGTGGTTCTCTCATAAGTCGATCGATCAAAGCCGCGACCTCTGGCTTGTTCGATTTCTTGAGAGGACCAAGTGTGGTGAGGATGTTGAGTACCATGATGTTGATACCAACCGGGAGAATCTGCAAAAGTTAAATATTCTATTAAAACCATTCTGATGCTCCGTAAACACTGATACCTACCCATTTCAAAATTATCCCTGCTTCTGCTCAAACTATGTTTATATTTACCCGGATCTCTATCTCTACGGCTTGTAGCATAATCTTGTTCATAACTACAATTTAAAACAAAATATTTGAATTTCTTAACATTTTTTCTGCAAACTGTTTACTTACTCATATTCATCATCACAGGAATTCATGCGTCTTGCATGGCGACGATAGTAGCCATGGCGATCAGTCGTCAGGCTACCGGATAATTGCCCAGCCAAACGTTTACTTTGTGGGTATTCGACAACATGAGGTTGAGGTACGCTAACTTGATCCTCATCCCAACTAAGATCACGCGATGAAGAAGAAGTGTTTTGCCGTTCTTTTTTGTGGTATCGACGTTGCCCAGAAATGCTACTGCCTAAAGGTGCCGTTTGATGCCCCAGTGATAAACTACTACCACCCATGGTGTGTTTTTGCCAAGCTTCTTCACGGGGATCTGAAGAGCAAGGCGATTCTATAGCACTATCGTTTTGAGAACAATTCGATACAGAGCCTGGAGGTGGTGGTAAATTTAGGAAATTATTGGCTCTTGTTACTAGCTTAGCCGAAGGTCTAGCTCGTTTATCAGAAGATGTGACGGATTGATGCTGGGGAGTATCAAAAGTGGCCCATGAATCAATGGACGTCTTAGAAGCTGAATCGTGTTGAATTTGTTTAGTAGCAGCATCTATAATTTGTGAAACCACTGTGAGCTGAGAGGGTAACGGCGATATTTGTTGAGGTGATTTATTATTAGGCGATTTATTTTGCTGGCTAGTTAGAGAAGGTCCCGGTGACCTTTGCAGGGGCATAGGTGATGTGCTAACATCATTGAAATGAGGAGGCGTCATGTTGGTGTTGGCTGAGTGTGAATTTTGCTGGTGTGACACAATGGCTGGTGAATTACGTTCTCTCGATTCTAGAGATAAATTAGAAATGGCTCTTTGCATTAGATCATCAATTTCTAGGTCATCTTTAGAACCCGATAAGCCTGACGAAGCCACACTAACTACTGACAAATATTTGCTATCATTTTGCATTCGGCTTTGTGTGATACTAATTTGAGGATTTTCGTCAAATTTCTCAGTTTTTTGTTCAATTTGTTCCAGCTGTTGATTGGAACTAGCCAATTGTTCGTATTTTGTACTGAGAATAGTGCCTTTATCCTGTTCCTTTTCATTACTATCGGCACTGCTTAAAGCACCGTGGTCTTCGCGTTCACTATTACGTCGCTCTTCGTCCTCATCATCTTCGTCTTCTTCCACGGTAATGGCTGAGGATGAAGGTTCCACTAGAAAGCCTCGGCTATCTACTAGGCCCAATCTTTGTTGTTGTGTGACCGCATCTAATGTTGAGCCTTGATCCATTAGTTGTCGTAAATCCTGATCTTCTTCGTCATCATTAAAACAATGAAAACCTTGAAAGGTTGACTTGTTATCGGCTAGGCTACCCGGCTCCACATCAGTAGTTATAGACGGCGGTTTAGGTGGTGGTTTGTCGAAGAGATTTTCCACCAGTATTAAGTCTCGCAAAGCTGCATAACGATCTTTAGCCTGGGCTAATACCTCTGTTATTTTGGTGTCTAATTTGGGAGGTTGTGGTCCAGACATTTCCACTACATCGCCACTTAGAAGATCTTGCTGATGATTCACATTTATGTCCAAGTTACTTATTGCAGCCGATTCAAATTGTTTTTCATCCACGATACTAGGAGATTCCGTTTCCATAACATCTCCTATAAGATCGACACTTTCCTGTTGCTGTTGCAATTCTTGGTCAATTATTTCTCGAAAAACTGCATAACGATCTACTGATGGTACCATGTTATTGATCGCCTGCACGGGAGGCTCCACATTAACACTATCAAACTGGGCGAAATTGACTTCGAATGTTGTATCAGCGCCAGTCGATGTCGGTTGATGGAAATCTTCTCCAAATGTATCATCAAATTTCGCTACAAATGTTGCTTCCTGATCAAAGTTAACCTTAAAGATGGATGTGGTATTTTTTTCGGACAGGTTCTGAGAAGTTTCCAATTTGGGCTCCTGTTTAGAGGTTTTATTATGCTCTAAGAATTCCGCCAAATATGATGTCAGCTCCACCAGTGTCATAGTGGAGAGTTTAGTTGTAGGCACATTTAATTTAACAGCCAATTCATCTATGCCTAGCGTCAACAGTTGTGTGAGGGTTATATCAGGAACTATGGCCGGCGAAGCGGATGCATTATGTTCTAAAATATTTTGTTGATATAGTTTCTTTTGTTGTTGATGTTGTCTTTGTTGCTGCTCTTGTTGCTGCTGAATTTGTTGCAGTATTTCACTTTTGTTTTCATAAATATCATGGACTTTACTTTGCTGGTTAAGCGATTGCTGACGTTGATTTCTGGTTCGTGAGGATGTTTGCGTAGGAGGTGGCAACAGAGGTGGCACATCTGACATTATGGTATTTGCTACCGATACAGAGGATGCATGAAGAGATATAGGTGCCATATAATCATCTTCGGTATAGCCTGGCTTACGTGGCCTTCCCGGACCTGGGTAAGAGCCATCTGTACGTCCCACTCGCCGAGAAGGTAACGGTATAGGAGGCACATCTATGTTGGCAGGTCGACCAGTTAAGCTTTTAGATGCAATGGCCGAATTTAAACTGTCGTAACGATTGCCAGCCATTGATTGATTTTCCGTTGAACTCAAGCTGTGACTGGGACCTGTACGTGATCTTATAACAAATTCGTTAAATTGCTTTTTGGGTGGTAAAGGGGGCGGTTCAACACATATACCATAGTCTGGCCGGGGAGGGGGTTCAGGAGCGGTTTCTGTTTCACTTAAAGAATCAGACTCCTGCAGACGTCTCATATTAATGGAATTTGAATCACGTTTAGAAAATCTCGAGGATTGTCCAAAAAGATGCGGCATTTTTTTGTTCGAAATGCTTGAAATCACATCTACTGTTTGTTGTTTCAACATCGAAGCAGGTGGTAGATTCGCCACTGACGGAGGTGCAACACCAACCCCACTTGTTGCAACACTCATTGCAGAGGGCACAGGACGCGATCTCACAGTACTGATAGGTTGAGTTACGTCACCCTCAGGTGGTAAACTCACTTGCAAATGACCAGCTATTAGATCTTGTACAGCCTGCGTACCACTAGCAGAAAGTTGGTCTGTTGAGGGAGATAAAGAACTGGGAGCTTTTCGTATTTGCTCCACCTCACCTCCACCTATACTACTGCTGAATTCGAATTCAAAGGGATCCAATTTCGAAAATAAATCCCCACCTTCTTCGAATGGATCACTTTTTTTGCGAGTTGGAGAAAAGGGATCGGTATCACGGGGCAACATGACGGGATTGGCGTCGGCGGTAATGGAAGCGGCAACTGGTTCTAGAGGAGGATGATAGCGAGAAAAACGTAATGCATTAGTTTGATTCATAGTAGTTGATTGAGTTGTTTTTGTAGTAGTAGTAGTTGTTGTTGTTATTGTTGTTGTGGTGGTGAAATATGATAAAGATGATGTAGTTGTTGTTAATGATGAAGATGATGCGTTAAGATTCGTAGGGCCAAAAGCTGCATTTTTAAACGACGCTAAGGCATTACCTCGACCACCACCTTCACCAGTAATACCAACACTAATGCTCATATTCTTATTCATAGTCATGCTCAGAGGCATAGATGTGGGTATTGATATGGATGTTGATGGTTTTGATTGATGGGTTGTTAGTAATACAAGATTGCTAATGTTTTTGTTAATGTCATTATTGCAATTATTACTATGGCAAGAAATCTCATTATTAGTATTTGTAGTATATTTATTAGTTGTTGATATATTAGTTGTTGAGCATGTCACAATTATAGAGGTGGGAAAGGTGCATATTAAAGAAGTAGATGTACGAGTAAAAGCACTATTAATAGAAGTGGTAGAAGCACAAGAGGAAGGAGCAATGGTGTAGTTCTTAAAATTAGATACATTAACATTTAAATTATTTGTGGCACAAACTGTGCTGGTGCAAATAGTGGTGGTGGCGGTAGTAGCATTTGCTAATGAGGCATGACTATTATAGACAGTTACAGTAGTGCTAGTGGCTGATGTGGCGATAGTATTTTTATTAATATTATATTCATTATTAGCAGTAGTTGTAGTTGTATTAGTAGTAAAAGTATTGGCAGAACTAACATTCTTATTAATATTGTTAATAGAAGGAGTAGTAGTTGTAGTGATAGTACCTGTTGTTGCATGGTTATTAATTGTATTTGCTGTTGTTATTATGGTTGCTGTTGATGGCATTGTTGTTAGTAAAGTATTTAAAATGGTAGTGGTGGTGGCACTTGTTATTTTATATGGTTGATGTTGCTGTTGCTGCTGGCAATGTATTGCTTTCAATTCTAAATCGCCTAAATTTAAGATATCATCTGTCAAAGATGTAAATTTATGATTTTCGCTCAATATACTTTTAGCTGTCGTTATCGTCGACGTAGCGGTCGATGTAGCCGTAGCCATCATCAAAGTCGCTGCTGTTGCAGTTGTTGTTGTTATTGTTGTTGTTATAGCATTCGTTGCCGTTAAATCTTTAAGTACTTTTTTAGGTGGATTTTTAAGCTCTTGAAAAAAGTATTTCTTATCAACGTATGGTCTAGTACGACCAGTCCCTAAAGGATCCAAATCTGTGAAAGCATCTGATCAATTTAGACAAAAGGACAAAACACAATCATCAATAAAGCTTTTTTTGTTTATTTGTTTTTGTTTCTATTGTTTTTGTCTAACCACGAAGCGGTGACAATTTTTTGTTTTACTTTCAATTACAAAACAAATAAAATACATTCAATCAATTGCAAAGAATATTTAAGGAAATTGATACGATTCGGCATTGGTGTTGATTCTTTTGATTGCTTTTTATTGTTTTGGATTGGGAGCTGTGGCTAATGTGCATGTCCGAAAATTGTAATAAACTTATTGTGATTACAAAATAAAAAAAGGAAATAAACATGATTTAAGAAGGAATGACTTAGACCAGTATATACTTGGAAAAGTATTATAAAAACCAAAATAAAAAGCATCACTACAAACTTGTGTTGAACTTTAAACCAATAATTTGTGGTAGCAATACGCATTTAATGGCTCCTAATTTAATAATTATAAATATTTAGGAATAAGATGCCTTTTTTTATAAAAAAAAAATTGATAAAAAAAATTTATGAAGCATTTATCGAGCATAATAATAAACAATATAGAAGACTATGGCAAACATTATTGAAATAAGTTAAAAGTAACCTCTTCATTTTTTGAGCTTATATATTTTATTAATGTAGTGGGGAATATAAAAGCGACCCACTTCTTTCCTCGAATTGGTTTCAGGCAACCTATTTGTGATTTACGACTACATACTTTCATTGAGTCTCATATAAAATTAACCTTTACTCTTTTCTGTAGTGATTTCTGTCCACCCCACGCGAGGCATTCTTGTCCATTACTTTCGGATTCTTCATAATTCTTTTTCATATTAAAAATTTCAACAATTTTGTTTATGCTTTTGTGCGCATCTGACTTCTCTTTTCCAACTAATTTTTTATACGTGTGTTTTAAACTTCATCTATGAGGTTACCCAAATATATAGTTCTTATAGTTAAGGTTTCATTATTTTATGAATAAATGAAGAAAAGTTATGAAAGGGATAAAACCAGCTCGAATGGTTTCGTGTAATATATACACTGTGTGCATAAGCCTGAACTTGGCCTTGCGCACTACCCTGCGCCATTAATAGTGAATGATAATTCGAAAAATTTTACATTTTGCTTTTGTATGAATATACAAATAATTGCCCGCATTTCGTTTTCGAATAAAAAGAGAAGTATAATTGGAACAACAAAACACCTTCTTTTAAATAAGTTTTATATTGTAGCAATTGCAAAGTCGTCACGGATATTAAGCATTCATTATATTATTATTTTATACACCATTATTTATCACAATTTCAATAGCATCTTACAGTTTTCATTGAACAAACATAAAATTTTTGCAAAGAACAAAATTGTTTTTGCTTGGTATTGAGAGAAAAAAAAACAGCAAATCGAATTTAAAAACTCAAACATAAAAACTCTTATGGTGCAATGAAAACACTTCGAAATGATTTGCTGAAATCAACTCGTTTTGATCATAATGGATAAAACGTACTATAGTAATAAATAAATCATTCCGGTAACTTACGATAACAAAAAATGTATATTAATAGAGATACACTGTTAAAGCATTCAAAATAATACAGCAAAAAAAAAAAATGAAAGAGTTGTTAAATCAAAATATGTAAGGTCCTTTGATTATACTTAAAGAATTGAAAGTGTAAAATGCATTTAAAATGATTTTTTATTTGATTGATCAATTGATTAATTGGTTAGTTGGTTATTGTTTGCGTTTGATAAAATGAAATGAGTGGAAATATAAACACAACACTGAGGATAAGTTAATAAATTATATGCTTTCGATTAGTGCATGTAATGGCGGCACACAACAATGAAAAAGCTTATCCAACTTACCCGATTTTACATCCTGGTTGGGGTTTTGCGAAGCTTCAGCATTGGTCGTTTGAAATATATCAGAAAGACTGGTACTGTGAGTAGTTAATTGATTTGGGTTTTTATCTGCATTATCGGGCGCATTATTGCTAATATTTGGTAGTTCTGTTATGTCAGCTGGCATATTAGTAGCAGAACATGAAACTGTTTCGTAAATATGATTGGGTGGAGTAACAGATGATTCTCTAGTTACTAAAGGAGCACGTGTGGCCAGAGGTATAGCACTAGATAGTGTACTGGCTAAAGGTGGCATGCCAATTAATCCCGGCACTACAGTTTTCGATGTATCAAATACATCGCTGTGAGCATCTAATTCGCGTAACCAATTATCATCATCATCATCTGACTGAAGATTTCCCGTCGCTGTATTTCGACCTGTAGAGATTGGTGTTAGACCTGATTGTTTAGTGGCGGGTGAAAATAAAGAGGAGTTTCCAGCATTTGATGTTGATAGGTGAGTGATATTTATTTCATTGGATTTGGTAGTAATTTTACTACGCAAACGTCCCGGCTCTGGAGGTGGTAAAGTCTACAGGAAAATTATAGTATTAAAAAGAGTTTTTTTTTTTGTTATGTAATAAATAAAACAAACCGGAAAATTGGTAAAAGAGTCGCCAAAAGGATCATCACTGCCACAACCACCACTACCTCCACCCAAAGTAGTTGAAGTTTTTGTAGCATTTGAGGCCAACGCAGACGAATGGTGATTATGTGTATCATTGGGCGTAATACGTTCCATTTGTGTGATACCTCTTTGTATAGAACTAAGCTCTTGTTCTAAATCAACCAAATCAGCTACTGACTCGGGAGAAATCTAAAATTTATAATTTTCTAATTTGTTTAAATTACAAAAACTTCGGTACTCATACTCCTACCTCCTTAGAAGCTCCCTTAGAATCTAAATTGACGCCTAAACGATTACTATTTGGTGTATTCGAGGAACTACTAACAACGGTATTCAATATGTTGAGTGTTGCAGCCGATGTTGTCGAACCTCCCAAAGCTGATAGATCATTTTGACCGCCTACTCCCGCCGCTGCACTCTTTACCGACGACAGTGATGATAAGTGATGCTGTTGATCATGGTGATGTAAAGATTTCGATTGTATTTGTTGTCGAGCCAATTCGATCTCTTTCTTTTTCAATTCAAATACGACCTGGAAAAGGTCACGCATTGCTAACACCACCTGTGAGGCTGCTTTATCAGTTTTAATGCCAAAGAAACGATGGCCGCTATCAGGCGAACCGAATATATAGCCAAATGCACGGGAATCAGTCATATCTTGTGCTATGAATGAGATCTTATGTACAGGATGATGATATAGAGAATCCCCAGTTTTTTCATCTCTCAATCGGAGACCATCGATGGTTACATGTATAGTGATGCGTTGTTTGTGTTCGCCGGCAGCACGTATGGCCATTTTAAGATCTTGCAAGGCCTCTTGACACATACGATCGCCACGTGCCTCGCCCACCTCCAATATACCAATAAGTTTGGCTTTGAATTGCACGCCATCACCAAAAAAACGCCCCGGATCGTTGCGATCTATAATAGAAATGTATATTTAAATAAGATTTACAATTACGATCTGCTGAAATTTAATATATATATATATATATATATTGGTAATATTGATAAAATTCAAAATCAATTTAATGGTCTGCTTTATTTTTAATATAATATATTTGAGTCTTAAAATCGTTATAAAAAAATACAAAAAAAAAAAATAATAATCGTATTAAAATCGTAATCTTATATTGAAAACCCGATGCTTTTTGTATTTACAAGGGTAAACTTCAGATAGATTGCTTATTATTTAAAAATGCTAAATTCTAAGTCTCAATTAATTTTCTTATCTTATAGAAACGTGTATCTTATCAGGAGAGTCATGGTTCGGTTTGTAAATCATGTTTATTGTCTTGAATCACTTGAACATTTTTTTTAATGTGTTGTAACTGCTCTATCCTAAACGCGGCAAGCTAGAGCAAATAAGTTCTAATAACTGTTCTGTAGCGTTTATGAACTAAGGGTTGGTTGGCTTTAAAGTATTTTGTGATTTAGTCTATGATATATTCGATATGTTTTGCAAATAATAATTTATTGTCTAATTTAACTCTCGAGATATCTGACGACACCACTTACTAGTGTATTAACGTTCCTCCTTCAAAGAGCAATAAGTAGAACATGTTTTGGAGATTTATTGAAAGGGAACAAAATAACTTGTCATTTGAATTTTTGACTTATTGTTATAGTTGCTACTTCTCTGGAAACTTTTGGTTTAGATGTTTGCCTTTAAAAACCCATGTCTGAATCTTTCTTTGAATAATCACAACCCGTGATTTGATTCGTAAAATATTTATTAATGCATATGCACAATAAAGGATTTTACTTATTAATGAATAATTTAAATTACATAGATGTGATGGCGAAAAATTGACCAACAACAAATATACATTTAAATGAAACCCCTAATCCTAATAATTACTTTAATAAATAGATATTTGGAACAAATATCCGTCATCCCTTGCTGAACCGGTTACGTCTATAGGCGATCTTTAGTGTTATTTTTCGTTTTCGTCAACATAGAGCCATTAACGTGGTGCCCCGGTAGTCTAGTTAGTAGTTTGCTAGTCTATTGGTCTAAAGGCCGTGAGTACGATTTCCACCAAAGGGCCTGGCATATTTTACTACAAGCGGAAATCAACTTTACTATGCCTGGTAATTTACGTTAGAATATAATTTGTTATAGTATTGTAATAAATAAATAAAATACAAACGTGTGTGGTAAATTATCTAAATTCTCGTTCCATCATGAATAAAGAATGGACGTGGGACTCCTTAAAGCTTAATATATTATAAACAACAAAAATTCTTAGATTAAATTCTTTAAGCTATAATAACAACAATACCAGTGAATTTTAGTTCTATCGTGACAAAAGTATAAATGTTCTTTTCACCTAGAAACCACGAAAATCCCCTCCATTCTTTCGATGACTTCATTACTAATAATTGATATGTTTTCAACTGCTAGAGCAAACTGTACACATATTCTCATATATTAAAATTAAGATAAATAAATGAAATTACATTTTAAATAATTATTCCCAGAGATGGCAGCAGAAACTGTAGAAGTGGCAGATGTGTTATCATGATGTTTTCCATGGCTGCTTCCAAAACTACTGGCTATCGATAATGTTGATGAAGCAGACGATAATTTGGACACCAGAGATTTAACCATACCGAATCAAAATAGAACCGATACTGATTAAAGCAATTGCTAAACCAAATAGATGCTACTGGAGCAGCAGAATAAACGTTGAGATTTTTGTCAACTTTTGTTCGTTGTACGTGTGTACATACATATATTTTAATGAAACAGCAATTGCGGCAATTGAATTAAACAATCATAACGATACTACATCGACAACAACGGCAGAGACACACAAAGACAATGTTGTACAATAACATTAAATAACAATAGTTTGATATGTTTCTGCAGTAATTGCTTCTCGTATACCTCTTGCTTCTGTTACCCGGCTGTTTTTGGATACAACTCACATACACACAAAGTTTAAACAATTTACGTTTGTAGTATAAACGGCTACTACACCTGGGGCTAAATCTATTTATCTATTATTTAGTTTTGAATACTTCATCGGTCTTTTTTTAGCATTTATTTTGTTTTTAGAAATTATATTAATACTAGATTGAGCTCCAAAATTTAACCAATGCACAAGCCTATCCTAACATCGATTTTTTATACATATGTAATTAGCATTGAATTAAATGTTTTTGTTAGCTTTATTGTTCTTTTTTTCGATTTTACTTTTCTCCATCACATATTTGTTACATTCACTTAATCTAAATATTTTGCGTAATTTATACTATGCTCCACTTCTCTCCCTTTCGTTATTTTTTTTTTTTACAATAGTCTAGTCTTGGCGTGTTGTTTGTTTTAATTCTATTTTGGGTGATCTCAGCATCAGCAGCATTTTTTATTATCTCTCTTTCTCTCTCTCTGTCTTAAAATTCTATTATGATCTTTTTATTTTTAATTAATTTCAAAGGTTTTATTTATAATTTCTTTTAGTTATATTAAAAATTAAACTAGTTGCAATTAAATTTCTTTGCGATGGTTATTGCAAACACAATGGAACACTGAATTGCAATAAGTTGGTTTTTTTACACAAATTGCATTCTACTTTACTAGGATTGCCAAGTTTATTCCAAACAGTCGCCATAATAATGGTGCCAGATGATAGAATATTTCATCTATTAAAATAAAGGGCACCGGTAAAATAAAAATTACCAGGAATGCAATGTATTCGAATTTATAATCTTATAACAATTAGTAAAATAAATCAATTATTATTAAATGACTAATTTTAATCAAGTTTAATTGCACTTCTTTTTCAGATTACATAAAAAGCTATTGAAATTTATTTTACACAGCAGATTGTAATGAATTTTTTTTGCCGCTACACACTTTACCGTCATTCTTCGTGTCTCTTGGCTAAATTTGCGTACATTGTAAATAACTATTAAACTCAATAAAAAATAAAAGACGATATTTTTATATCATTCTAATATCATTATATATAAACCAAACTCCAAATGCTATCTACAAATTCGATTTTCCTTGAAATTTTTTGAAGTTAAAACAAAACCATAACAAACAATTTTGATTAGCCATAAATCTGTTCTGCCAACGTACAGATTGCTTTTCGCACAGGAATTTGGCTCATGGAGACCGTCTCTGTTGATGGTCTGTTCGTGTTTAAGCAACGTTGTTCTAACAGTTGTTCACGAGTTCTCCACCCAGAAGACCACGAACACATTTTCCCCCGTTATTCTACCGACGTTCTCACCATGTGCTACTCAAGACGCAGTGTAATAATTCAGTATATGTGAGATATTGAATTTAGTTTAACAAAACATTACGAAGTGTTTAAAACTTTCATGGTAAGAAGCAGTACAAAAAATTTAAACGATATTTTTGGAATTTTTATTTATTTTATTTACCTTCCCAACAGAATAATGAAGTTCGTAGAGAAAATCTACAATTTTGATTTAATACACTCCTGTTCAGTTGATTAGACAGACCCACATAACTTTTGTTACGTAATAGGACACATATTTTGATATTTTATGGGTAGAACAAAATTTGTACTCCAGCGGATAGCGCATTTAATTCAGCTTAAAAGCTGAATAAAATATATTATATATCCTTTTTTTTTATAAAACCAAGAACTTTTTTAAATGCAAAATAATGGACCGCTGCAAACAAGAATTTTTAAATAATATGTTTCTGCCAGGGAAGATCGTTCATGTACTTGTTATATTCAATTTTTATCAATTATATAAAGTAAATTATGTATTTTAAAAAATTAAATGAAATACTTACATTTACAGGGGCTTGTTTTCTTTCTTAGGGTTTGCATATTTTTGAAAAATTGCTTGACATCCGGGCGCTGCAACGTTAAACTCTGCCTTTACCAGCGATCTAACAATTTAACGAAAGATACATCAAAAAGAAGAAAATCGAAGCAACGAAACACTTTTACCATTGATTACACGCAAATTAAGATTGTAAAAATCACACAAGCGAAACTTTTAGTAGAAATAAATAATATTTGTTTAAGGTGAAATAATAAAACACAGGGTGATTTTGTTTGTGGCTTTAAAAAAATCTTGTAATAAAAATCCACATGTGAATACACCAAACGAATTTGACCCAGCTTAAGCAGGGCACGAATCAGAGATTTGTTAAGATTTCATAAGAGCGATTAAGGAATGTCATGGCAACAATCACCAGACATTGCAGATTTGGAAATCACGCGAAGAGAATGGGGTTGCCTCTAAATAGCTGCTGTATTAGTTGTCACAACGATTATGACTTTGTCATCTATTGGAGGACCTACGCCAAACTCATCTCGGGGGGCGGAACTTTCGATGGCCTCTCCGAGATATCGTGGGAAGAAATAAGGAGCACCAACTGGCTTGGTAATTACTCCATAGCGGCACAAATATAGTGACGACTTAACTCTTACCTCCCGCACTAATAACTTATTTTTTAAACTAATTTTTCTACTTTCCGTTAACCGGCCTTATTTTCCCTTTTCTGCTCTTGTTCATTAATGTAACAATAAGAGATCTCATCAGCGAACACACGTAGGCGGATTATTAACCTAACACATGCTGTGTAATTGTTCTTCGCACAAATCAAAACAAAGTAAAAATGTCGCTGCAGTTGTGATAGCGTAAAGACTTTCTGTACAAATTTCCGTCACCCCTTGTCAAGTTTGGTTTGGTGACAAACCGTTTTTGGCTATATGCCATCTTCAATGACATTTGTCGTTCTGAAGTAAAAACATTGTTTTAGCGGAAGCCCTCATTTGTGTTGACATAGGTAATATTAACAAAATTCATAACATGATTCTTAACTATACGTAGGTCCAACAAGAAGACAATGGGTATCTTCAAAACAGGAAAACAACCGTGAGTTAGAACCTTAAAAATATTTAAAAATGTTATGAGCAAGATACCAGTCACTAGAATGTTTTAAAGAAGATACTTATAGTTCTTCAGTAAATTTACCGACTCGAATAAAAATCACACTTTTTATAAAACATTTTTCATTCATTTCTTTAAAACCAAATGCTTTAAAAATCACCCTTTTTTATTGTTTTAGATTTGTCTTCGTCAACTTTGAAATGTGTTGCTGTAAATGGTTCTGTTTGCTTACGTTTTATTTTTGTTTATCTTTGTCTTCCTATACAAAAAAAAAAGAACTAAGAAAATTGGGGGTGGTAAATAGGTATGTAACGGGTTTTGTTTGTTGTTTTTTTGAAAGAAAGGGTGTATGTGAGAAAACAAAACCCGCAAAAATTATAATACACTTCTGGATGGTATGACAAAAAAGAAGAAAACAAAAACACACTGACAGTTTAATTCACCGGCTTCCACACTCACACTCATACGCGCACACCAGCAACACATTTAAAATGAAGAATACAGCAACTTTTATCGATTTTTCACTTGAATGAAAAAATACGTCTGAAGCAAATCA
Organism: Phania funesta; assembly: GCA_963932375.1. Lineage (NCBI taxonomy): Eukaryota > Metazoa > Arthropoda > Insecta > Diptera > Tachinidae > Phania > Phania funesta. The sequence goes on from OZ010656.1 coordinate 75,627,897, forward strand.
ATTGATAAAAATGTTTCATATAATTTTACTTCAGACGTGATATATGTATGTAGTATTGTTTCAAATAGTTTTTCAAAATTTTAATATTACGCTTTTGATATATGTATGTACTTATATGTTGATGTTCTACTTGTACATATATTTTTTTTTTATTTAATCTTATGAAATCAAAGGAATTTCATAAATTATACATACGAATTATTTGAAACATTTTACACTTTTTCTATTATTTTTATCTTTGTTATAAAATAAAGTTAACTTTTTTTGAAATTTGTCGGAAATTTTGACCGTTTTGTGTATAACATAAAATTTATTAATTTTTGTTTTCACTTTTTTACTATACACTAAAAATATTTATTAAATAATGAGGAATTTTAATAAATACATTGCTTTTTATAAAATATTTTATAATTTTTGTATTAGTTATTTAAATTTTGATTGAAAAGTTTTTCTTTTACAAGTCCTCCGCCCTTAAAGTGTTGAAAATCATTGATTAATGAAAAGGATGTTTTAATGTCCTTTGACAGACGTACATTTTGACAGTTATATTTTGTGCTGAAATTGTAGGCGGAAATTTAAGCATGACCGTTGTTGCCAACTTTTCTTTAATATTTCCCGTAAATTTTTTATGCTTAACTTATACAAAATCGCTTAATTTTATATTCATCGCTTAACATACAATTAATTATGAAAATTTTACTGAATTTTCATGGAAGTTAAAAAATATAGTATCCGCAGTACAATATTTATTAATTATTAAGTTTTAAAATATAATTGCAGATTAAATACAAACATAAATTACTTGGCATATTAATGAAGACTTTATCTGCATAGTGGTGTAGACCAGAGACTTTGTAAAGAATCAAATCCTCAACTCCCAGTTTTATAGATTTGAGATACTACTAATTAGCTTATCTTCATCTATATTATTTCTTTGTATTACCAAATTTTAATTAAGTGAAAATACAAAGCAAGTAATTTTTCTTTTGATTTTTGTATTTACACAAGCAGTACGAGTTAAGTTGTAGTGTGTTGATATTGCATTAAGATATTGTCCGTTTCTTTTCTATTCCAAAATGTAATATACGTTAACTTAGACAATACAAAATGGTAGAAATATACCAGCTAGACCTACCAAACTTTGTTTTTTGGATTCATTTTACATTTTTATTCGAAAAATCATCATATTATGATATAGTTTTATTGTAATTAATATACTGAAATCTTTTATGAGCACTACACTCGATGTTAATTAAATAATGATTAATTTAAAAATACCAACGTGGAAGCTTGTTAAGGGTACGTGTACCATGACCCGTAAAAGTGAAGTGTTATTTCTCGCTATTTATATACGTCTCGCTATTTATATAATCTCATGGTTTACTTTACACTACGTCTTAAGTAGCCATAGCATTAAATTGAAAGAGCGTCTGCAAAATAATAGGAGAAAATGTGTTCATGGTCTTCTTCTGTAGAATACGTGTAAATATTCCTGTTCAGTTTAAGCATAATTTTTTGTCTCTCATCGAGATTGTATAGAGGTTCTTTTGCATAGTTGATGTACCGGTGTTTAGAGACGAACGCACACGCACATACATACTTTTATTTTGTCTGTGTATTTTATTTGTGATGTGGCAAACTATTGTTCGGACAACTCTATATCCACACGAGAAGGAAAATTTACGATGGCTGAACAGATGCATGGCTAGTAGTCTTCAGATTTTTCATCTCTTTTATAGAATCGAGTTAATATATTTGCAAGTTGTCGCCTCTTGTTAGTGGTCAATGGCCATGACGCCATTTTATGGCATCTAGTAAATTGAATTTGAATTTTAATACTAATTGATCTGGTAACGTTCCTTTCCTCATGTGACCTTAAACTGAAGTGGCGAAGCTTTTAAAGATTATTTGAGGATTTATATATAATAGTCCTGCAATTTCTGGCCTTTAGAACGTCAGTAAATGAAAAAGTATGAAATTAAAAATTTTATACATTTAAATGCAATCACATATTCCACTAGGCTTCTATATTACAAATGAATTTAAATAAATAAATAAAAAAACTATAATGTTAAAGTTATAACATTTTAATGTTATACAACTCACTGTTATTTTGAGTGAATGGCAATATTGGTTCAAATGCTTCTTCTTAAAATCTTATTCAACAGTAATTGCCTTCGTACCAGCTTTGCCATATTGTGGAATGTTTTGGCGGGTTTTAAATAGCTATTAGTATGATATGCAGAACTCTTATAGCATATTGAAATTAATTTGTCACACTTCGTTTGTAAAAACAAAGGTTAAGCATTTAATGTATATTTGTTAAAAATATTATGAAACTTCATAAATTGTAGCAATATACAAAATCGTTTAAAATTAATAATTTTTTTGAGAATATAGCAAAATAAAAACTAAAGATACCTGGCAACACGTATTTTACAAACAAGCCCGGTATGGAAAGTTGGAAATATAAAATGATTACTCCACCACAATAGTACTTTTTGAGATGAAATGAAAACAAAATGCATGGTTTTGCGCGTGAAAAATGTAAAAGTGAAGGTTTTTTTAAATTTGAAAAGAAATAAAATAAATTAGCGATGTACGAGTTTTGGGCATATTTTTCTATCTTTAACTTAAGGTGAGTGGCTAATTCTTACTATCTGGCTATAAGAAGAATACATGTTTAAAAAGGAATTATTGATAATTTTTGCAAGAAAACTTCATCGCTTCGGCGCAGGAAAAAAGTACTAATATATATAGAGGTTACGTAGTTATAAAAAGTACTATTTAATAATAACGGATTTTCCAACCCTGCGGCCAAACCATGTTCTTACAATCGTTTTGTAGAGTATTTTTTCAGTCTTCTTTCTATACTTGTTCCGTGGAGTCGCAAAAATTCCTACACTAATTATAAAGCAAGTGTTAATTTCAGCATAATATAAAAAATTACAGCAATAAAGAGAATAATTTTTTATTCGTTCGTTTTAGAAAAAGTGTTGGAAAGGGTGTGTGTATTATAAATAAGTAACTACTCCAAAAGAATTTCAATAAAATTGTTAAAGCAAATTACAGAAGTGATCATATCTCTACAATAAAAAAAAGATAGCTGTTTGTATGCATGTAAAATAAAAGATGAAAAAAAACCCCCTCAAGCACCAACTGGAAATTTAGATTTCTATGGTAGTGTGTGTGTAATAAATTGATGTATATGTTAAATTTTATGAAGTGCATTTTGCTTTAATTATCAAAATTAAATTACAATCCATATTAAAAATTTTTAGTTGTTTCTTAAGATTATAAATAAATTGAACCTAATTCTTTTCTGACTTTTATTAAAATTCTTTTATTTTTTCATTTATCTCAATTGTGTTCGTGTATGTTGTGTTAAAAAAAAGCAAGAAACCAGTCCAGCGGCTGTTAACATCTTGAGCAGAACCAACAATTACACCAGCAACAAAAACCAGGATTATTAGCAAAACAAAGAAAAAAATAAACAGCAAAAACAGCAACATTGCCGCATACTTACAAAAGAGATCTTTGTGTTAGGCTGAAAATCAACAGGAGAGTTAAATACTACTGCAATTACAACAATAAAAACAGTGAACCAAGGGAAAAAACAAGTAAAACAAAATTAAAATCAAAACAAAACACTCAAAACAGAGAATTGCAAATCCAACGTTATTAATATAAAAGAAAAAAAATCATAGAAACAAGTTATTGTGACAAATACCATTTGGCGTTTCACTATTGGAAAAATTATTAGTTTTATTTTAATTAAATTAAATAAATTATCAATAAAAAACGAAAATGAATAAAACCTGTGCTCGCTGCCAAAAGGTGGTTTATCCCATTGAGGAACTTAAATGTCTGGACAAGGTAAGTTGTGATTGGTTACAATATTTTTTGTTGGTTTTTTTTAACTTTAACTTGTGTGATAATCTTTGTTTTAGTTTTCTATTCTTTGCTTGTTTAATAAATTGAAGCTTTATCAGTTATAAAGAATTCAATGACAAAAAGTTTAATTAACGCGTAGTTGCGGAATCTATTTAAAGTGTTGCCATTTCTTTTAAAAACTAAAAACAAAATGGATTCTACAACTGATAGTTTGGCAGTATGCAGGCTTACGGACTGATCTTCATCGAAGCCTCCAATTTCTGTTTTTTTTTTTTGTAATATTAAACCTGCTTTCGAATTAATTAGGTTTCAAAAAATATTTTGTTATAGAACTTTTGATCGAATTTCCGTCAATTTTGTCTACAGACAAACCGGTTCGGGCTGTGTTTTTTTTACTGAGTTCTCAGTTTGTTTCTCAGCCCGTTTTGTCTCCAAACCAAACTTGTTAAGGGATGACGGAAATTCGTTCCAAGAATTTATATCAAATCAACCTGGCGCAATATCAAATCAAGAATCACTTATGTAAGTGTGTTTTCAAATATTTACTAATGAAAACTATATACGTAATTTGTATTGTGTAGATATTTTTACGGTCTGTAACTAAGGTTTTTCCCCTCTGCACTAGAGTCCAATTCTTATGAGATGTTTGTTTGAAAGTTTTGTTTTCAGGACTTATGTTTACGTGAGCATTACGTGCGTAGCCCGTAGATTTAAATAGAAAATTTTAGTTCTTTATGATTGTTCCTTTCTCTCGCTTTTCTTTTAACCAACTTACAAAATGTCAAAATGGAACATACCAAGTTGTGTGTGTGGTATTAAGCAAATATTTTTTAATATATGAAAGGGGTTGCCGGGATTGTGTTGGCTTTGTGGTTATGATCGCAAAGTTGCAACTTCAAAAAAACTAAAAAAAAGTAGTAGGGCCAAGTCCAATAATCTTTATGTTAAACTTACATAACCTCTGCGAAAGAACCTTATCCTCAAATCGTTCGAGCATAATAGCCATTGGGCATGCATAGCCTTCCTGTTTGAACCACAGGTTGCTAACACTGTAATCGAAGAAGTTCGGAACAAACGCCTATCCTAAATTCGCATCAAACCGTAATTTTTTTGTAAATTCATTGCCAAGGAGTGGCTTTGTCCCACATATAACAATTTGTCTTGTTAACATAACCTAAAATACGCCTCTACGCTAAGTACGATTTTACGGCGAACAGAGTTAGTTCCTTTTCAAAAGCTTAGAAATCCACTCGGCAAACTCGTGTAAATTGGACCCATACCGTCCACATCTACCCACCTTTGTTTAAACAGTATTTTCTTTCTGTATATTTACTATTTAAAATTAAATCCATTGTTTACTATTTTTGTCTGGTTTTGTTGTTAAATTACTACTTGTAGACGTTGTACTAAGATTAAAAGCAAATTATTCGTATTTATAATTTTAAAACTTCCTACGCAGGAAAAACCTCCACGAATTAATTAAAGAATACTTAAAAAATAAACAAGTACAAATAATCTTCAATTACTAAGTACATACACACAAAAAATTGAATCAGTCCAAAATGTTTCAACATTTTTTAAGTAGGGGGCCAATTAAAAGTTCCCACCTGAATTTGCTGGTATGTAAGTGAAGTGTTACTTCTTTTAAATTTCATTTAGGCCTTCTAAAACAAGAAAGTTTATAAGGAGTATTTAGAAATTTTATTTAAAGGGTCTAGTGTTTGCCCGGACACTATAAGGAAAACTAATACAAATTATTATATTAGCCGTATTCAGTGTTTCGTGCAAATTGGCTTGCAAAATTGCAAATGTATAATATCATAGCTTTCTTATGAAATTCGACAGAAATGTTGTCTAATTTGTTATTGGATAGCACTTGCACTTTTGCAAGACTATTTGCACCAAACACTAACAGAATACGGGGCTATTTAATTTTTTTAAAAGTCAGTTCGAAAAAGTCTTAAGATTTTAACACCATTCAAAATGAATAAAAGTGTGTGAGCATCAATTTTAATTCAAACTAAAAACTAAATGACTGGAAAAAATCATTTAACATTTTTCCCTTTTGTATGTATCTTTAACATTAATAAGTGCGTGTCTGCTTCTGACTTACACTATACGGGAAGTGTGAGCAAACTTTAAAAATAAAAAATTGATTGTATTTATCACGTGTTCGAAACTAATGTATGTCAGACTGTTAGAATTATTTTACATTTGTTATGTTAAAGTACATTTTTTCCAATTTATAACATTGAAAGTAAATTTTCTAGGTCCTTACCGCACAATTCTATTCGTATCGACAAAACTTTCGATCAGAATTTACGAATCGACGTCTGGTACTGTGTAATATGTTCGTATAAGATACAGAATTGTACTTCTTAAAAAAGGATCAAATTATGAAAATGCTTAGGAGCACTTCGCTTAAATTTCGAATTTAACGTACAAAATGATGGGATTTAGTAATATTTATACTCAATAATGAATCTTTCATACGTGTACGGCTATCTCAGCTATGTTAAGATTAACCGCGACAATTATCTCGCTCAAGGCGGGAATTGGCATCAAATTGGACAGAATCGACTTTTTGTAATATCTCAGCAATGAGTTTCTAGTTCATAACAGAAGTTTGTGCATAAATAATAAAATTTATTATTGATCGGTCGTTTTATTAAACTAACAACCATTTATTATTATTATGTTTTCGTGAACAAAATTGATTTGGAATGATTTCCGATCGTTTTTTTGCCTTTTTGCCGTTCGTTTTCGTATTACCCACTTGCACGAAAAAAAGGGAAAATTTTTCGTTCGATAAAAGATCCTAATCTTCGATAAGAAATTAACGAAAATCGTAATCGTTACACTTTTCATTCGTTGCGAAGTACACAGTAACCCCCCAGATGGTGTCTTGGCGTGTATGTTTGTGGGTGCCATAATTAGTGCAACTCTGTTGTTTTAAGTGTAATAAATGTATAAATGCACACAAAAAATGTATTTATGCAAATGTTTATATGTTTGTATAAAGCAAATTATTGTAATATACTTGTGCATAAAAATGCCCCCATACTTATTTAGAAGGTTCTTCAACAGGGACAGCAAGATGTAAAAATTCATTAAAACTCAGTTGCGCGAGAGATGACGATGAATTTTTAAAGGACAATCCTTAAATTTTCGCTAAACGATTTGAGCGTTGGCAAAACTGAAAAGCAAACGAAAGTTAAAACAACTTAACTGCTATAATCTACCCATCCCCATTGGAAACCCCCAGATATAAACGTACACACTCACAAAGAATCGTATATGTGCACACTGACATGTAAACATGTATGAATATGATAAGATCCATCCAATACTCTTAATACAACTGCAATAGTGGAGTTTTGCATATTTTTTTACAACCATCCACACATCAACATGTTGTACATTTAAATGGGATGGGAAGCTTTTACATGAATTTATGGCAAATTTTTACCCAGTCAACGCAATTACAAAAAAAAAAAAAACACATTTCAAATTATTAAAAAAAAAGTAATTCACTAATTAATTAAAAGTAATTAAATTGTGAATCGCTAATTCTTTAAAGGAGTTCAACATTCTTAAATACTCGTGGTCAAATTATTTTTGCTTGTTTTACATTCTAACTCTGAACCCAATGTTTGTTGGGTTAATTTTTTAAGCATGTAGTTACTAAGTAGAGTACGAGGTCTGTCCATTCCCTGGAATAGTTTAGAGCCCATAAATTGCTTACTTTCAACACACATGTGTTACACTCTTGTTGTTGTCATTGGTGATTTTTTCTCTATACATGTGATACATACACACATGTATGTGTGTATTTGAATAAATCTATATAAATACATATCTATATATGCATAGATATGTATATAGATACTTTTTTTTAATTGAAGTAACAACAAACTACTAACATACATATTCCTATATATTTCTTTTCGCTTCGATTTTGCTTTTGTTGGTGCAGTAAATTCCTGGAAATTTAGCAGAATAAAAAAAGTCACGCTAAAATTAATTGAGACGAATTAAAAAGTGCCTACATCGAATATAATATTGCCACTATTTTTATAAAAGATAAAATTTTCAAAGAAAATGAAAAAAAAAGAATTAGTTTTTCAAAAGGTACATTTTTAAAAAGTACCATTTTGAAAGATATTTTTTTAAACATATACATATGTATATGTCAAATAGTACTTAAGAAGATATTGTTTCGAAAGGCACTTTTTTAAAACAAACATTTCTTAGTGTGTACTTTTTAAAAACGTACTTTTTTATGTCTCTTTTTCCTAAAGATAGGTGGGTTTTTCAAAAGCTACTTTATTAAAAGATAACGTTTTTCAAAAGCTGCTTTATTGAAACTAAAAATACAAAAATAAGCAGACAAATAATTTTTTTTCTTCTTAAATATGTCTTGAAAATGTCATTATTACTTAAACTAATGTTCCAAAGGTACTTGTAGCAAAAATTATTTATAAAGTGCCCTACTTTGTAGCCACTAATGAGGAAAAACTAACTCTCTGCCAATGTTTTGTTTTCCAAATACTCGTGTAACAATGTAATTTTAAAAAGCCCCTAATAAGAAAGTACTTTTTTCTTGTTCAAAAGGTACGTTTTTCAAAATGTACTTTTTTTAGAAATCGAGTTTTCTGGCATCTATTTTTTGCTTCAAATATTTCTTTATGTTTAGCGCTTTTATCAAAGTACTTTTTTAGAAATGTCTTCAAACGGTACATTTTTAAAAAGGTATTTGTTCGGAAATTTTTCTCACAAAGTATTTCTTTTAAAAGAAAAAGGTGAAAAAACACCTTGATTGTATTTCAAAAATGTATTTAATTCATAAGTAATTTTTTTTAAGGCACTTTTCCTTAAATTTAACTTTATCTAAAAATATTTTTTTTCAATTGGTCTATTTTTTTGAAAGATACTTCTATCAAAAGTACTTTATCTTGTTAGAATTTTTGTTGCCACTCCATGTGTTAGATTAGACATGAATCCTTTTTTCTTTTAGCGAAAACAGCTACAACAACTCCCTGTTAGTCATTGACTTTTACTGCAGCAACTTGAGATACGTACGAACTTGTTGTTTTTTCTTTAAAGCACAAAAAAGTAGCAAAACTTTTTGACGCAAACAATTTCCAAACGTGACTTTAAAGAGATTTTTTTTGCTTTATTTTTTCTTGTTACTCAAGTGAAGTTTGTTTTCTTACGAAATAAATATTATAGGTTGTATTTTTCTAAAAAATGCTGTAGTTTAATAAAATGCCAGCTTTTTTTAAATTTAATTTATAATCTCTTCATTCTCTATTTTTGTTTCTTTTTCTTTAATTAAATAAATTTATGTCTCTGTTACCAGTTCAACTTGTTATTATGACATACAAATGTGAAGTAAAATATTAAAAAAAATAATGAAAAGATTATTTTAAAAAGTTGTTTAGTTGTATATAAAAAGTAATAAAAATTAAACCTGTGTCGATGTGATTAAAATTGCAAGAGCTATAAGCAGCGTCACACAAACTTTATTTGCAAGCGGTCTTGAATTTGTCTAAAACATGAATTTTGTATAAAACATGAACTTTCTTGTTGTCCTAACAAAGTATGTATTTACAAAAAGAACACAATTTTTAAAGGTACTTATTTTACAAAGTACTTCTTCTAAAAGGTACTTTTGTGAAGAATTATTATTAAAAAAAAATGCTTACTCCATGCTTAGGAGCTTAATTCTTTAATCGATTTGCCGACTTCGCTAAAAACAGTTCGGTGCCATGTTGTTTGTGGTCTTCCAAGGCGTCGCACACCTTGCTTGCTGGTTCCAGGCCATAGCAGCAGGGGGAGGTTGACCGTAAGATTTTAGGAGAGTGTGCCCAATCCATTCATATTTTCTCTTTCTTCTTTCGGCGATGATATTCCGCTGGTGAGTAGTTCTCCATAGATCTTCATTCGGAATGGATCTGAGCCACCATATTTAAAGAATATTTCCGAGGCAACGGCTTATAATGCTCTGAAGTCTTGTTTTCGGTTCTTCGGTAGCTAACTGTGTCTTTAAGCCGTACGAGCCTTCTGTGTGCGACCTAAGATATATTGTTTAGATCCTCCGTTGGTTGAAAGGACAGCACCCAAATATGTGAAGCTATTGACGTCTGCTATGTTACGGCCGTTTATAATAAATGATATATCATTGGATAATTTAATTCGCAACGATTCTGTTTTGCTTATATTGATTTTAATGCGAACCTTTATCGACTCTTGATTTAAGTCGTCTAGTTTAGATTACATGTGCTGATTTGACTGCGAGAGCAAAACTATGTCGCCAAGTTATTCCCCACTTCTTGGTAGCACTGTAAAAGATTTGTAGTACGCGATCCAGAACTGTGATGAACAGCAACCGCGTGGTCTCTAAACCAAATTCGTTCCAATTTATTTGCTTACTTTTATATAACAAGAATAAAAGATACATATGTATTTCGTTGAGATTTTCCAATATCTTCAGATATTATAATTAATTGAAATATGTTTTATCCTTCATTCAGAATTACAAATAAGCTCTAAATGAAACAGTCAGCAAGACACCAACTATACGACATCAAGCACATTATTTAAATTTAAGAAATTGCAGAGTTGGTTAATTGTATAAAATATCCACAGCTTATTATTTTACTATTCTAAAGCACAGTTGGAATTACTTCAAAAACGTTCTTGCCAAGAAAAGCTTTCAACGTGTTCCAGCATGTCGCCACTCCTCTTTTTAAGTTTTAGCATGAGTTTGAAGCTTATTTACATTAAAGTGAAACATCTATTTATATTTACACATACATAGATACGTATCTATGCACATATTTATGTACTACTTTTAATAGAGACGATTACTCACTCTTATTACGATCTACATTCCACAGTCATAGATTTCATTTAAAATATGTCGATGGCAAATGGCAACTAATACACCTCAAGCGGTATTTGAAATTTTTCTTTGTCATTACAGCACACAACAATCTCTTTCATACAGCATTTCTTACATGTCTTCAATTGCTCTGCTCCCTCAAAAATACTAAACTTGGCAAATGGAAACTTCAATCTTAGTTTTCGTTTCAGTTCTTTTGTCCACAAAAAAAGTAAGGAAAATTTAATATGCTTGTAGTTTTTTTTTTTAAATGAAAATCTTTTGAATTCTCAAAATGAATGAAACTTATTTTTAAAATTATTTGTGTTGTAAAGAGAAAAAAGTAGTAGTAATAATGGAAGAATTTATTCTATTTGAAATTCACCGGAAATACAAATTAAAAATATTGCTGGTAGTTATATGCTCGTGTTTACTTGTTGTATTAATGTTATTATTCCTCTTCACAAGCTGTGTTCTTTATTCTCTTCAAGTCAGTTTTAGTGTTTAGTGTCTTTACGAAAACGACTCGCTGGATCAATTATTCGTTTAATTGACAGACTTTCGTTTGTGTAAGTGTTGCAAAAATTAAAATCTTGTGATCAGTTTTCCAAGTGTGGATTTTTCTAAAATTTCTTACATCAGGCGCAAATACAGTGATAGGTAAAATAGTATATACCCCCCCTAAAACGGTTACAAATAAATCTTTTTCGATCAAAATATCGAAAGTTCCTTGTTTCATTAGGAAAGTCTATGCCAAAGCTTATTTAGAAAAGATTCATTAGTTTAAACTTTTTTTATGTGCAACTTATAAAACTGTTTTAGTAATTTGGTTAAAATCATTATTCCGTAATGAAGACGTTTCAAAGTAATCGAATACATACTCCACTAACTATATACCGTTATGTACACTCTACCAAAATATAGCTATAAACTCATACATACATGCATTACGATTTAGGTGGCCAGATGTTAGGAAGTTGTAATACTGAAGCAAATCTAAAAAACTAGATAATTAATAACAATAATGCCAAAAATAGTGTTAAAAAGATTTAGAAAATCATACAGAATAAGAAAAAAAAATAATTAAAATTATGAAGCAAAATCTTCAGACATGAATGGTCAAGTTGCCAAAATTAAACAAGTCAATCTTAAATTACAACTTGAAATGTTTTCTTAAACTTTGGCTTCATTTTTGGAAAAAATTAGTAAAACAAACTAAAATTTAATATAAAATATAAAAAAGAATATTGAAAAGTATTATTTAATATCTTCTGTGATTTATTTAAAAACACCTAAGAAAAAGTGGCTAAATCAGAGGAAGGGGATCGAGATATTTTACACTAATCATTATATTGAGTTATTGAAAATTGTTCGTATTCTTCATTTAAAACTTTTAAACTACTGACGGAAACTTCATCTAATGAGTTCTGTTCTTAGAATTTTTACGAGTTTTTTACTGAAGTCGTAAAAGTTATTCACTGTTTTTTTTGGTAATTTCAACTTAATCTAGAAGGCTATGTGACAAAAAATAAAATTTTCAAACTTTACCTAAAAACAAAACATCGTTTGTGTGCCCAGCTAGTATTTTATGAAAATTGCCAATAAAATCGCGTTGTTTTTTCGTAAAAAAGAATGCTGTGCAGCGATTTGGTAGTATTTTGTATGATTTCAACACAAACATTACTTATTTTTTGGCAACTGCTGACATCCAACATTAATGTATATTTACATTAAATTTAATTTTTCGTCAGTTAGCAATGTGTAATACTGTGCAAGCTGCAAGCAATTTTTACACAATAAAATCGTCGTCCAGAATCTGCAAACGACCTATAATATAGGGAGTAGAGAATTGTAAGTTTTACCATATGTGATTAGTGAAAAAAAAAACACCGAAAACCCGTAACGCAGTACACTTAGTCGAGGTCCAACCATTAAAACATGCTAGAGTGATACGCAATACTCGCGAACACCGAACAACAAAAAAGAGGCCCGCTTGCCCTTAAACGATAATGACAATGACTCGTGATTTGTTCTTCAACCCTGAACTGCATTGCGACTCGATGTGATCATGTGTAATAATCAGCTGTTATGTACGAGAAGTACAAATATACAATTTGGGCCATATTTACAGTAAGAGAATAAAATGTGTTATATATTATAAACATTTTCGTACAACATATTAAGGAGAAAGCAGCTATACAAATATATAGAAATGCTAACTTTAGACGTAAAAATTTTAAACTGGTCACCCTGGTCGTGTGTACAATTAATTTATTATGCCTGCAAAAACAAACAACAGCAAATATTTGCATTATGCACTCACACATTGTTGTACACTTAAGCTCATTCTTTTATTTACTCAATATGGATTTGTTTGGTGTCCAATTGACAGCAGCAAAGATTTTTTTTATGCTAAACCCAAAATCCATTAATTTTTCATCCTCACTTTTGTAAGTGTTGTTGCTTTGTAAGCGTCGTTGTTGTTATCGTTGTTGTTGTTGATGTTCTTAAATATTCCGTTGACCGACCGACCTTGAATCCAACATAACAACAATAAATTATAAGACATCAACATGTTTAACTTCTTATTGGACTTTTTTTTTTTTGAGTTAAAAAAGAAATCCTGTTTATATGTTGGCATTATTTTCTCCATCTTCTCATTTTTTGCATCCATCAATTTTAAAATTAAAACATTACACATGCATATGTACATATTTATATGTGTGTAGGTATTCTGAGTATTGATATTAATAAATTGTGTTTTTTGTTGCTGTAAATTTTGAGTTGCCGGTTTTTTGTATTTGTTTCGTTTTACAATTTTTAAATGGGAGCTGGGAATTTTTTTATGTCAACTTGTTTTTTTTTGCATAACTAATACAATTTACCTAAAAATTTTAAAAAAAATTATTTATTTCAAAATTGTGCATGTAGTTGGCAAAAGGTAAAAGTTTAGTTTTTACTAATCAAAAAAAAAAAAAAAAAATGTTTGGCAAGTAAAAAGTTTTTTGATTTTTGTCTGCTTTCTTATTTCTATCTGCTTACTTATGCGAGGATGTAAAATAATACTAAATTCACTTATTTCCATTTGATTCTTAATGTCCATTAGGTCATTCTTCACGAGTTTGTCTGCTTTTAATGGCTGTCAATACACAAATAAAATTATGCAGTGTTAATTTTTAATTAATTACGATTGAAGTTAAAAACGTCTCAGAGTTTCAAATTGCCTAGAACTTTATCTTTTTGATTATGGAATGAGTTTTTGGAAATCTTTTCTTTACTGCTGTTTGTCATTTTATTTCTAATTATTAATATAGTCATTCTCATTCTTCCATCTATCGTAACTTACAAAATCAAATTTGACAAGTCAAATTTCCAAGATGTTAGGTAAAAACAAATACTCCATGTTTTTTTTTATTTTTGACTGGACCAATCCTGTCAGAAACTGTTATGGAAAGTTTAGTCTGAAATGTAGATTTTTGGAACGAATTTCTGTTCGCCCTTGTCAAGTTTGGTTTGGAGACAAACGAAAAATCTCACTGAAGATGGCGCATAGCCGATATTGGTTTGTTTTTAAGCCAAACTTGACAAAGGATGACGGAAATTCGTTTCAAAAATCTACATCAAATCACCTTGTCGGAATATAAAATCAGGAATTTAGTCTCCAAAGTCAAGAAAGTCGCTACATACATAAATGTATGTTTTTATTTCCTACATGCTTTGCTAAAAGTGAATATTATTTACTTTGCAATCCTATTAACAACGAACATACAGCAAGCAAAAAATCGCGAAAATAATTCTATTTTAACAAAAATTAAAAAATTCACAAATTAAATTAAAAAATCACATTAAGTCGAAACTTTTTCAAAAAAAAAGTGAATATTTTAATTATTGAATTTACCGAAAAATCAAGAAAATCCAAAAACCGAAATTCAATCAAGACCAGAAAATTTAGAATTAGACAGAAGCATCAAAAAATAATTATATACAATAATTACAAAAACAACAAGCAATTTTTAATTGTGGTTTAAACTCACCGAACTGTGTAATTTTTGTTATTATTGTAAAGCTGCTACTACCTTTTTGAAAGGATCTCTCAATTAAATGAACTAGTTCGTAACCGACACAACTCTACTCAACACTTATTTTAATTTTTTCCTAGTGAAGTGAAGGGTATATAAGATTCGATACAGCCGAACATATCTTTCTCTTAGTTCTTTATAAGATTCCACTAGCATCATTGAATAATTTTCTATACAAAACATTTTGAATATTTAACTTCGCCTTCTGACCCAAATTCCTTTAAAAATTCTGTTATTTTTGAACAGCAAGAGAACTACACGCAAAACTCTTCTATTGAAGTTGACATTTAAGTTCCCTTTTTTTTATTTCAAAACGTTTCTTTGATATTTCTTAAAATTGTATAAGAAATTGTTATACATTTTTAATTTTTATTCCTTATATTCTCTCTCAGTTTTTATTTTGAAGTAGATGAGTATTTATCTTTGAAATAACAAAAGCCACAATACAAGTACATATATACATACATATGTACATATGTATGTATGAGAAAAAGAACTCCCAAACAATAGAATATTGAAAGTTTTTTAGAGTTTGCTACGAGTAGTATTATGATCGTGTTTTTTCTTGTTTTGTATAAGACAAACACCATGAATTTATTAAAAACTCACTCAACGACAAAGATTTTAACTGGTGTTTTATTGGCTGTAATGAAATTGATTAAGTTTATAATATTACAAAAGATCGCTTTCTTTCCGTTCACTATTGTGAAATGGATTTAGAAAGTTTTTATTTTATATTTTATACTATGAACAGAGGATATATTAAATATTAAATCGGCAAGAGAACGTAACGTGTTAAAAAGAAAATGAATTACGGACGTGGAATTTAGCAGAGCTTTAAAAGAAACAAAAGAAAAATATTATGGTAGACCGGCGACAGGAGCAAATGTGCTACTCATAAGAATGGATAGGCTTAATGTCGCTTAAGCAGAGAAAGAGATTCTCCTACTGCAATGCACGGGTAATAGCGGACTTATTGATGTGGAACGTTGACTTCAAATAGCGCAATAAATGGAAATCCAATGGTGTTACATAATATGATTTGAAAGGCCAGTTCAGATGACAAAATCGATAGAGTACAATACCTCCAAACATATTTCTCCTGCAATAATTAAATTGCTTTACAAGCCGTATGACTTGTCACACCCGCTCGTTGATAACACATGCAGTCCATTTAAATATTATCCAATTTAAGTGGCAAGAATTCAAGATAAGGGTGGTGGGGAATTTTTTTCAAAGGATATACCAATGATGTGTTCAGTTTAAAATCCATACCTAACGGTGTTAAGTTGTGGACGCAATCCCAACACGATAATTCTTATGATTAACATCAAGGTATATACTATATATTAATGTAGGAGGGATATCGAAGCAACCCGCTTACTGTATGGGTCTCTTTCGACCCCATTTACTATTGACTGTAATTATTTTCGATTATGGACTGATAACTGTCGGTCTTCTTACAATCTCCTTTAATTGCTAGCATTTGTCTAAGGGTTGGATCATCCATGGCATAAACAATTTACCAATGTCTGCCCCTGGTCCTAAGCCTTTTGCTAGGTAGTACTTGATATTCACAAACAATGTGCGCTGCCGTCGCAGTCTCCTCCAGACACGTACCATCTTCTTCGATTTTTATCTTAGCCAGATGATACTTTCCATGATTTGTCACTAACGCAGTAGTTATATGCGAGCGTAACTCTGGATTTTGGTCCCAGCTGTGCCTATGTGCTATTTAATCCACATCAACGCTACCTCATTCATCATGTCTCCTTTATTCACTTTTCCTAAGTTTTTAAATAATTTTTTTCTAAGTTGACGAAGTTTAGTTAATATTCCGAGCATATTTGCTGCAAAATTTTCGAAACGTCGAACAGTTGTTAGGATTTGTATATGGCATTGTAACTGGTATGATTCGAGCATTGAAATACAAACGACAGCTATCTAACGAGAGCCTAGGAATAAGCATTGGAATGTGTTACAACTCTTAAAACACAATAATTTATCAATTGTTGAATTAAAAACAAAACAATAAACGTAAATTGGTATGAAATAATTTCCAGAAAAATTTATTTTACTTCGCACCCTGTGACAGTGAAATTTTCCAAAATACCAATTCATACATTTTTTCTTGTTTAATGTTTCGCGCCTGTAAACGACAATAATTTTGCTTGGCTCTGACATCAAAGACATCCGGCAAATGCAGGTGGAATGCAGTTAAGCAGTCAACAGGTATCAAGATCCACGAAGTAGATCATGCCACCGGTAATTGCAAGTTCAACATAAACTAAATTAGTATTTAAGCAATAGATTTTATTATTGCTGGTTAGTTGTTAATTTAATTATGATTGCGATAATGTTGCAACGATAAAAAGTGAAAAAGTATTTTTTCAGAGAATCTCTAACTTGCAAATATTGTGGGTCCCTTTTGCAATTCCTCAAGAGCGCTTATAATCCTTAACATTTTGTCCCCTTATCCCCCGAATATTAATACATCAATGCGACAGGATGTAAGAATAAAAAAAAAATTCTGCTTAGAAACCTAAAAGTGGTTTAATTCCGAAGACATATTTCGTTTTTCTTTTTCTGAAGAAGCATTTCACGGAATTTAAAACACTTTCGATTGAAATAAATCAAATCAGTTGAATCATTTTTGTTTGGTTTGGTGTCTTATTGTTGAAAACAATAAAAAGTTTCCCAAGAAGCCCGCTAAAGACTTTGGGACTTAAAGATAATTATCATGAATACTTAATTATAAAAAAAAAATTATTGTTCCATATGTCTAAATCAGTGTTCAGAAATAATATTTTAGTGTCATATTTGTGGGCCTTTATTTTCAATGTATTTTATTCGATTATTTCGAAAATCACCGATTAGTGCTCGGTTTCGGTTAATCGAAAGAGACATCTTCGATACAATTAAATCGTTATTCGCCACACAATAATCGATAATCACTTTTCGATTAATCTTGCCATCACTATGTTACATATTTTAAGCTTCTTTGTGGGACAGATATATTTAGTAAAGCTGCTGATAAACACTCTTGATTTTTGCATAGAGGAACACAGGCATTTACAAAGTGGTTTTGTCAGAAAAGAAAACGCCCTTATAGCTCGTGGCCATGATGATAGTTAGTGCTAAGTTTATCACGGTCCCATGTCTGCTTTTAGGATGTGTGTGCAGATAAATTTTAAAATGTATAATCCTAGACACAAACCATACATATAAACAGAGCTCTGGTAGTGTACTGACATAATTATGTTAGACATTGCACATTTGGTGTATGCCTCCAAAATGGAATGGAAGTCCCATTTGTTGACAAAATGGAGCAGAAAAAATATACTAGCTTGCCTAGGTCACACTATTTCCAAATCCAAAGTCATTATAAAAAAAATTGATATACACTGAAAAAAACTTATTTCCAAAATGACATGTGTCCTTTACTAAAAAACAAGGCAACGTAGGCGAACAAAAAAGATTAGGAATTGTGGACAAACTAAGGAGCAGTAGTATACACAATCACAACCTTTAACACAGCGAGTTGAAACGAGATTTTGAGAATTTTCCAAATTTGAAAATGGATTTACTTAAAAATGGGTTAGTGAAGATACTGTATTAAGAGTTCTAGACTATTTATTGCTACACCAGAAAATCGTATTTAAAGTAATATATAACTTTTTGAAATTTTAAAGATTTCCAAACGAGACACACACTATTTGTTGTTAATTTAGCAGCTAATTAAATATAATTGCTGTGATTTAAACAGCATATTTATATTCGCTTCTTTGCAAATATCCACGTTACCGTCATTAGTTGGCATTTACCAAATGCTGAAACTATTTTATCACTTAATTACTCGTATTAGGCGTAATAGTCCGTATGTATTTTGTTAAAATGGCAATTTGATATTTAAAGAATTTTGTTAAGCGAAAGTAAATGACCTCATTTGGCCTGGTTTGAAATGAATTTCTTTCATTCTCCTCATTTATTTGGGCGGAGTGTGTAATTTTTAGCTTTTGGCTGGATGGTTGGTTCCATTGGTGGCAGCAAACCAGCCAAAAGTATACAAAAACCTCTACATACACACAATAGATAATTTGCCAAAAAGCCAAAGGAAAAGAAACGGCCAAAAAAATACAGACCAAAAAGAAAGAATACAAATATGGAAGAGGCCACTACAAAGAATATAAAAGGAATTCCAAGATATACGATAGAAAAAAAAAGAACTTTGAATAACAAACCAAAATCAAATAAATATGAAAGAAAAAAAAAAAAACTCTTGCAACTTGAACAAAACTAAAATCAACGAAGCGGCAAAATTTTGCGCAGCTGTTGGGGGAATTGTGGTGGCAATAAAAGAAAAACTTTATGCCGGTTGTTTAATTCTTTTATCTTTTTTTTTTTTGCTTCTTGCCGCTAACTGTCTTTTTAAACTTTATATTTTTCAAACATATTTTCTTTTCGTCATATAGTGAAGAAGAAAAGTAGGAAGTGGAGGGAGGGGGTGGGACTATTAACCATGATGTTCTTAACAAGAATTAAAATGGGAATTTTCGCTCTTTGTTTTTGCTTTATTGGTTGTATAAGAAAATTAAGAGAAGGGGGAGAGGAAAGTGTTAAATGTTGCAAACCAAAAGAAATAATGTTATAACAAAAAATTTCCCCGCTAATAGACTTATGGCTACAAAAAAAAAAAAAAAAATGAAAAAACAAGGACAAAACTGTGGTTTTGGTTTGGGGCTTATTTTAGCACTGTTTTCGTGCTTTTTGCTTTGTTGCAACAACCACCAACATGAAAATAGCATTTCAAAATTAATGTCATAAAAACCAAAACTAAAACACGACAAAAGTCGGAACTGTTTTCTAAGTTTTAAATGGCCAAAGTTGACAATGTTTTACAATTAGTAGCACATTGTTGTCATAGGTCAGCTAGCTGCAGCTTAACAGTTGTCTTCAACTTCCTAATGGAGTCTCATTTCTTTGCTCTCTCGAAAATATATATTTTTTTCCAAGCATTCTTGTCTTTACAACAAAACTCTTCTGGCTGGCAAATACAAATTTACATAAAAATAATTGATAACATACTTGACATAATATTTTACATTACAATAGTACTTATGTAAATAATGGCAATATTATCTTACACAATAGACAACAGTTGCTAAGAAATAAGCTAAAAATAAAATGTTTCAATGTCTTCTTGAGTAAACTGTAATGACACTTTTAAAGTACTTGTATGAATAAAAAAAAAATATGTTTTTAAAATTTGTGTCAATTATATAAATATTTGTTTTTATGAAATTAATTTTTTAATGGCACCGTTTGACATTAAAAAATACTTCTTTTTTAAAAGAGAAACTCCAAAAAGTGCTTTTTTTTGAAAAGCGGAATTTTTTTTGAAGACTTCCTTGTTAAAAGGTACTTTATGCAATTGGTACTTTTTTTCGAAAGGTACTTTTTATTTTAAATTTTGTTCTTTTTAAAAGAATGTTTTTTAAAGTATGCTCATTTATATTTTTTAGAAGGAATTTTTATAAATACCTTTGTTTACACTTTCATTTGTTTTCAAGTGTTTTTTCAGTTCTTTAAATAAAAAGTACTTTTAAAGTATGCACTTTCATACAAGGTACAATGGTACAATACCATTTTAAAAGACGTATTTAGAAGGTACTTTTGAATTATTTCAAAAAAGTTTGCATCTCATAAAATGTGGGTTTCTTTAAAAGTTTCTTATTTTTAAAGGGGAATAATTTAAATTAATTTTAATTGTTATTTTCTGAACAATATTCTCTTTTGTAATTGTGTTTCTTTGAAAGCCTTTTTTTTCAAAAGTACTATGTCACGAAATCTTGTTTACTAGAGGCATTTTTAAAAGCTTAAGTTTTTTATAAAAAACATTTAAAGCTGTTTCTTAAAACCGTTTAGGCCGTTTTTGTAAAGTACGAGTACAATGGTTTTTGGAAAGGTATTTTTACCAAAAGGTATTTACAATCTGCTGTTTTAAAGGTTTCTGTACCAAATATTAGTATGCCATATTAAAGGGTGTGTTAGAGAGGTAATTAATTATTATTAATCGCTTTTTTTTCTTTTCTCAAATTGATTCTTAAGGCGCATATATGCTTTTGAGAAAAGATGCCTTTTTTTAAAAAGGTATTTTTTAGGGTTTGCATTTTTATAAATGATTTTTATTAAGTCTTTTTCTCCCTCTTTTTTAGTAGTAAAGGGTGTGTTTAAAACGTACTTTTTATTTAGTTTAAAGCATACGTTTTCTGAAATGTACTTGCAACAAGTACTATTCTCAATAGGCGAATTTCAATGTCGATGTCAAATGCACTATTTTAAACATACTTATTTAAAGGTACTTTTTAAAACAATGCATTTTCTAAGGGCATTGAAAAACCTAATTATTTTTTATTTTTAAATTCAGTTAAATCTTTTTGTTTTAACTGGCTGCTTATGGCCCTTTTTTGTAAAGTTTCATATGATTATGTTTTTCAGAAAAGTATTTTTAGGGTATTTTTTAACACTTTTTTGTCACTTTTTCAAAATAATTTTGTAACCTTTGTTGATCTAATCACAGGTAAATATTAAATTGAAAGAAAGTCTACAATAATTTAAAACATATTTAGTTCTTTAATAGATTTATACCAGAGATTTCAAAATAAAAATAAAAAAGAATATAACAGCAGCCCATTTCAATAATTTATTCATTATATTCGCTCTAGCTAAAAAATTGTTTTCATCTTATCAAAACTCCCATTGGCGCACATGCTGACTGTTTGAATGTCCGACTGGCTGAATGATCATTACGAATATTTGTAATTTTTCAGTGCAACAATAAAAACTTATCGCTCCTAAGTAGACGAACAAGTTGTTGTGAACTTTAGAATACAACTTCTTCTTCCTAGTCAAACTTGTAAAATACTTATTAACATTATTATTTCTATGATTATGATAACAATTTGTTACATTAAGGATGTCTACAGTTTGAAGACATCAAGCAAATTGGGAGAAATGAAAGCAATAAGAAAAGCGAAATGGTATTCGTAAAGGCAGAAACTTGTGTTAAGTTGCTTGCAGCAGATTGCTTGTTAGTTGGATGGATGGTACTTAAACAAATTATACAAAGTTTTCTTATAGGGGATATTAGTGGTATTCTTTTTTTTTTCTCTTTCAAAGGCCCATGTATAAGATATTGTATTCGCCGCAGATTCGAACGATGACACGAATCTAGATCTACTTGTCAATGACTCCGAAGCAGAGATCCGGCGGAACTTGAACGTTGGCTGGAGTTATGTTTGTTTAAAATCCCCCGCGTCGCTAAAGATAATTTGTTGGCGCCCCCCTCACTTATAAAAAATAATATATTTTTTAATTTCTAATTTTACAGCATTTTATTTTAACTTTTATTCGCTTAATATACGCCATACTATTGGTCAATCTAAATGACTCTGACCCTGCTTATAAACATAATTAATTATCACTTGATTATCAGATTGATAAAATTTTAAAAATTTCTTAAGTAAACAGGACTCCACATTTAGTGTATTTTTGGCATGATTTTTATTAGAGCCCAACTGCCCAGGAGCTTAGAGAAAATAGACAACGAATTTTGCATATTTGCAAATAAAAAAGCCACCTTTGGAACGACGAAAACTCGCTAAAAATGTTACTGTGATGGATCAATAAGTCCGTGTTTTTTTTTTTGAATGAAACACAGTTTTTTGCTAAACAAAAATTTATTTTAATTCAACACACTTAGTCCAACGTTTCTCCAGTTTTTTTATCCCTTCCAAAAAATAGGATTTTTCGATGTCCTTAAAATAGGCATTTGTTTGGTCAATAATTTCATCGTTGAAGTTAAATCTATTTCCCGTGTATTATCTTAATGAAAAAGAACTTTTTTGGCTATATGGGATCGTTTACGTATAAAATCCTCATTAAATCGGTCTAATAAGTTGGCATAATATTCGCCGTTTATTGTTTTTCTCTTTCAAATGTAATCGATTTGGATTATCCCGCGTGCATCCCAAAAAACTGTTGCCATCACCTTATTGGCCGATAAACTTTTCCTAGGCCTTCTTCGGAGCAGGTTCATTCGGAGAAACCCATTGTTTAGACTGCTGCTTGATCTCCGGAGTACAGTAATGGATCCATGTTTCATCCACAGTTACAAAACGCCGCAAAAACTCTTTCGGATTGCGGTTAAACATCTCCAAACAATCCTTTGAAGTGTTGTCACACGTTTACGTTTATTGTCAATTGAAAGCATACGCGGCACCCATCTGGCAGACAACTTTCTTAAACCCAGCTGATCATTTAAAATCGAAACCACACTGCCATATGAAATGCCTATGGCATCAACAATCTCACGCACTTTTACTCTTCGATCGGCCAACACCATATCGTGGATTATGTCGACATTTTCGGGTGTACTGACCTCAATTGGCCGTTCAGAACGTTCAGCGTCATTGTCAAATCTAATTTTAGTTTTTTTTTTTATTCATTTTCCAACACCTGGCAACATCTTGTCGATGCACCAACATAAACATTCTTTAATAAACGCATTAATAAATAAAGTTTTTATACAAAATGCTTTTTAACATAAAATCCCTCTTCTGTTGCATTTAAATCAGTTGTCAGTCAGTCAATTGTTTTAGATGGTTGAATAGTTGTGCAATGGATCGCTGCTTCTGGCGGTTCTGCAGTTAATTTTGCTGGTTTTACATCCCCATTTGTTGTCTTTAATAATTCTGTTTGGGAAAAGTGCGGTAAATGAATGCACTTTGACAAAAACAAAATGGAAAGAATTAAATGAAGCAGAGTAAAAACTTTACAACTTTGCCACAGGCTGCAGTATAAAATGCGAAAGAAGAAGGAACAATAACAACAAAAAAAAGCTATAAAAAGCAGAAACATTAAAAATAACATGAAGATGTAAATGTGAGGCAACATTTTGTGATGGGTGCAACAAAAACATCTATTAATTATTAAATCACTTTAAATATTTTTGTATATTCGAATTTTTTTTTTAGGTTAAAGCAAGTGACAAAGGGGGGAATTTCATTGTTGCCCCTTGTTTCTAAGTTTTACCTTTATATCATTTATATTACTTTTTGGCGATTTTGTTTCATTTGTGTGATTTTTTGGGGTAGATATAAAAGCAGACCGCTTACTTTATGGGTCGCCTTTTGACCCAAGTATTGATTTCGGGCAACTGATTTATAATTTACAACTTACCTTACTTTAATTGAGTCCCGTGGCAACACTAGCCTTTATTCTTGATTGTAGTGATTTTAGACTGTCTACTGGTAGATGTCGGCCTTCTCATGCAAATGCTAGAATTTGTCGAAGGCTTAGGTTCCGCAAGTGTCTGCCAATGGTCCTAAGTCTTATGCTAGCCAGTGCCGGTCACTCCTACACAATGTGCGTTACCGTCTCAGTCTCTTCCTTAGGAGACTGATCCGTCCACCCTTTGCGAGGATTTCTAGTCCATCTTTATTGGCCAATAAATAACGAAGTTCCTACAGAGATAAACCTATCCGCCTCCAACGTCTTAGGAGTACCTTTAAGGGATTGACCCTTCCAGCACTCGCTAGGCTTTCTTGTCCATTTTTTCCGGTTTCCTTCCTTAGCCAATCAAAACCGATGCTCGGAGAGTTCATATAATTTCCACAAGTAATGGGAAAAGATATGTGCACCCACACAGAGCTCCATATGCACGGGTAACTTTGTATTAAAACTGGAAATCGACTGGCATCCAGAGTTCGCGTGCTAGAGACCAAGCACCATCATGGCTACGTATCCCTGGCATATGCTGTTCCACCGTGTTTTTGGAATTTTTATAAGACAGTATTAACTTATCTCCACTCGGCATATTTAGCCAGACTCCTAGCAACGATGGGAACTTGATACCGGCCGCCGCCACGAAAGCGACTTTTGACAGTGCACTCAGTTACGGCAAGTCAAACCTTTGTG
Source organism: Phania funesta (assembly GCA_963932375.1). NCBI lineage: Eukaryota > Metazoa > Arthropoda > Insecta > Diptera > Tachinidae > Phania > Phania funesta. The sequence continues at coordinate 75,652,734 of OZ010656.1, forward strand.
CCTGCCAACTGACGGCCGTTGTCAACTTTTTTTATTCTAAAAGTCTATTCGGTTGGCTGATTTTTTAAATATATATGCTGTCGGTCGTATGACCGTGATTTAAATGGAGGCGCAACATTTTATTTTAAGGAAATTCCGAAAAGATTTTTGATTTGCCAAACAGAGATTTCTAAGAATCTCGATGAAAATTCTAAAGGAATATTACATATTTCTGGCAAAACATCAACAAGTGATCAGACTAGCAGCATATTTATCATATTTTATTACGACGATCTAGCCTTAAATATGGCCAGACTTTCCGACAAGATGTTCATTCTTACAAATACTAATAGATTGATATTTCAAAATGTACAGACCATTCGGACCAATGTCTAAAATAAATCGATACAGGGAGGGTGGAAAGTCTACTGTGAATGGTTTTCTACAAAATGCTTGTTCAAACAAAGCCGCCTTCGTTCAAAAAAAATTTGTTTTGTCTCTCCGTGTACATGGCCTTTACAAACACTTTACCTTCGCATATATTCCCCCTTAATTTGTCAAACAATAGGCATCAACAAGAAGAGCAACAAAAGTTTAAACAATAAAACGGCTTCTCTTTCTCTTTCGTTTCGTAGAATGAGATGTTTGTGATGACGTTAATGAAAAGGGCAACAAATTTTGTAGAGGGGGAATATTTTTATACAATTAACATACAAATGTACACAGCAGCTACAACAATTGGATCGTAAACGATATTTACACACTTAAGAAGTCAAATAAAGTTCAATTGAATTTAAAAACGCACAAGAACAGAGGAAGTCAAAATTCTATTATAATGATCCACTCAACTTGTAACAAAAAAGGTCATGTAAAAAATATTTGCTTTTAATTTTGACAGCTACAATTTGTTTTAACAAAAAAAAACCCAATTATTTATAACGATTTCAATTCTTATCATTTTATTCGGTTTTTAGTTTGCGGTGTAATTTTTGTTCGTTTTAATGGTACAAGAAGCAAATAAACTTGACGATAAACTTAACGTTAAATTGTTGAAGTTTTTAGTTACTGAATTATCATCATCGTCGGTGTGCGTACAAGTTTAAAGAAAGAAAAACACCGCTTTTGAGTTTTTATTTTCTTTTATTTCTTGTTAAATTTCTTTATCTATCAACCCCGCACGCCGCCAGTGCGCACATTCGTTTAGAGCCATACAGGAAATCAATTCCGCCAAACAATTCATCAACGTGCAATAACGACAGTGACATGCTAGAAACAGAAATAAAAAACGATTACTTTAGTGTTTTACTTTAGTTTATAAACATTTCCCCCCTCTGTTATTTTGCACGGGCACGGGTGAGGGAAGTGATTAATTTTAGCTTTAAAAGTAGGGGTACCATAACCCAATGAACATTTATTTACCGACATAACTGATGTCAGATTTAATTCCAAATATCACAAAATAGAGTTGTCTTAATTTCTTCTAAAACATTTCACCACATTTGCTGCAGGCAATGGCAGAGTATAGTCCGTACTCCAGACATAAAGATACAAATTAAATTGTGCCAGAGAACTTTACGTAATAAATTTAGGCAGAAAGATGATTCTTCTATCGAGAACTTGAATCCACCGATAAACACGGATTATAGCCTGTGAAAAGCTGTGAAGCACTTACAAGGTCCTGTTGCCTACGAATACCCACTAAGGCTTAAAACTCAGGTGAAAAAGCAAATGCCTTCGCAAATCACCTGGAAAAGGTTTTCACACCGCATGATGTAAATAGCATCACTATTCCAAATATTAATGTGACACTGTTAATAATCCTATGAAATTTAGGCTATCATTACTAAAGTCTATAATAAAAACTCTAGATATAAAAAAATCACCTGCACCTGATCGTATTACAGGATCAATGATAAGAATTTTACCTAATTAGGCTGTTAGAATTTTACTATTCGTATTTAATGCAATGTTGCGAGTTGGCTTCTTCTCATACTCTCGGAAGGTGTCTGAAATCGTTATGATTCCTAAACCAGGAAAGGATTTAAGTCAGATTACGTCATACAGCCTGCTGTCATTTTTATCATAATTCTTCGTTTCGTGCTTAAAGCCTTCTCTTACTGAGCAACACATTATCCCAAGCCATCAGATTAGTTTTTGAGAAAGACATAGTAATATTGAGCAAGTCCATAGAATTGTTACCGTTAATAGATCGGCATTTGGAAATAAGCAATATTGTTCAGCTTTATTTGTAGACATTTCCCAAGCGCTTGATAAAGTCTGCCATGATAGGCTACTCACTATAAGAGCTTGGGTTCTTCCTGAAAACATCCACAAGCTTGTTCAGGCAGTGTTCTAGGGCCGCTGTTATATATCCTCTATACAGCGGATATGTTAACAATTCCAAATACATATACGTGAACGTTTGCAGACGACACGGCATTTTATAAGTGTTCACGAAGATCCCAAGGTTGCATCCGAACAACGTCAGTCGCATATTTATGAGCTAGAGTACTGGCTAAAAAAGTGGATAATAAAGGTAAATCCATCAAAATGTGCTCACATAACGTTTTCCCCCAGAAAGCGAAATTTCCCACGTATAACAATAACAAATACCACGGTTCCAGCGGAAGGATATATTTTGAGAATATACGAGAAATGAAAAAAAATATCCGATCTTTGCTGAATTTTTTCCCTAAGAAATTCTTTCAGAATTCTGCCCGACAAATCTAAATTTTTCGAATATCCTCGAGACAAATTGCGCTTTTTGAAGAACTCTTTACGATCTCTGGCCGAAAAAGGATGCGAAACGAGCAACTTTCACTGGGAAGTCGTTTTAAATGTGCCTGTTATAGCCTCTACATACTTCTTTGGATTAAGGAAGTGGGTTTTAAAAATCTTATTGCTTCCCAAAGATCTCTGAAATCCAGTACGAAATGATCCTTCTTTACCAGCGACGAACGCCGCCGTACTCCATTAAATTCTACATACCCACGATGTACGATAGTAACAAGTGGTGAATAATGCTCAATAGTTGAAGAAAGCTGAACAGCCCAAATTGAGCAAAACTTTCTGAGAACATAAGAGGTTATAAGAAATGCAAACACTATGATTCCAATGTATAATTTGATGTAGCTTGTACGGTTTTGTTATTTCATCAAGGGTTGACGGAAATTCGTTGCAAATAATTATATATAATTTTCTCCACCTAGATAGCGAAAAGAGCTAAACTCACCTCTCTAAATTTCCACTAACTCCGGTCAAATTAATGAAAATAACATTGAAATAGTTGTAACTTGTAGAGCAGGGTTACAATTTGTACACCTTGGGTGTGAAAAGTGACACACTCTATTTTTTTCGAAGGTGAAATAAAAAGTTCAAAAAACCACCAGCAGCCATAGAATAAAAAATCTCTACAAAAGCAAGAATGCAACCCCAACAAAGCTGTCTTAAGTCTTTATTAATTTCATTCGTTTTAACGATAAATTTATATTTCTTTTGTGGATTTTTTTCTTTTGTTTTTATTTTGTTTTTATTTTGTTTTTATTTCCACTTCCTCTATTTTTACACGCTACTCGATTTCATGGATGGCAAAAGGAGGGATCATAAATTTTACATGCTGCTTTGTCGTTGAATGCTGCTCGTTACCTTGTTGGTTTTAAAAACAAACAAAAAATCCCCAAGAAGTCATTTAAGACTGTTGTAAAATGGAAAATATCTCTTCACATCAAGAAAGATACCAACCAAGTGACCTAAATAAAAAAAAAAGAAAACAGAAAATACTTTTAAATATTCTGCCTCACAGGGAAACTTAATTATTGTTTAAATTTTTCTTCTTAATCGGAATTTGTTCCGATAATATATTTCACGAGGGCAGATCAATTAAACTGCGACTTTCAGAACCTTCCTAATCACAAATTAAAAATCAATCCTGCAGCCATCAACTATCGTCGTTTAATAGACATCTGTCAAATTTTAAGCAAGTATCGCCAATTTCTTTGTATTAGGCAGCTGTTCAAAGCAGACAGCCTCATGAATTTCAACGAATAATAAATTCTTTTTTGCGTAAAACCCCCATAACTCAAATCTAGATAGGAAAGAGCGTTATAAGCATTTCAGCATAATTGTTTTCAACGGTAAAAAAGTGAAAACCAAACTTGACAAGGCATGACGAAAATTCGGTCAAAGATCTACATCAAAACACCCTGTTGGAATACCTAATCAAGAATCAATTCATTTACTTAGTTTCACTTTGGTCGCACAATCACTAGTTACGCTATAAAACGTTCTGGACGGCCTATTGAGGTTACTACACTCAACTGATCGAAGAAGTAGCGTTAATTAAATTTTAAACTATAAGTTGGGTTTCAAAAAGCTCTACGCTACCCACATGTTTTCCGGCTGAACCGGCGCCGAAAAAAGTCACGGTGAGTTTATCGGCTAATAAAGTCATGGCGGCATTTTTCAGGGATTCACGCAGCATAATCCACAGTGTGTGTTTTTAATAGGAATTGAATAAGCATAATTGATTAATATTATACTAACTTATACCGATTTAAACCCGATTTTTTAAAAAGTTAATTCAATTTCAATTTGTTAATTGAGCTAATTAAATTTTAAATTGTGTTAAAAAAATTCAGTGTTCACACATTTGTAATTACACGCTTGAAAAAGAGTGTAATCATGTGTCATGTGTCTTTACGCTCACAATTTCCAATTACCACCATAATATAAAAGAGATCTCTAACTTGGTAATACTAAAATTGTTTATCCCTTTTTTTAAATTGTGGTGAATTGTTGTCAGTTGGCAGGAGTAGTTAGTGGTATATTATATTTAATGTATTCTACAGAATTGTCTGCTCCCTAAATAAACACACTTCAACAGAGTTGCATTGGTGCATTCGATTTAGTTTATGGTGTAATTAAGTACTAATTGTCCAATTACATTCTTGTATGGCAAATTAAGCTTTAATTGCGTAAATCTTGTAATTGTTCAATTAAGGCATTTGTGTGAACATACCATAACGCTGTTTAAGAGGCTGGGCAAGATTTATAGCAAGATAAATACTCTTCTTTTTGAACAGATATATACAATTATATTATTTTGAAAACACTGGTCAAAAGGAACCCATTTGTGCTTCTATTTTTGAGTTGTCTTAATAACGCAAGCAAACACTGTTTTTAAATTTCGAATAAAAAAGTCGAATAATTACTGTAAAACAAGGGTCAATTGCGGGTAGAAAACATGCTTAATAAAACACCACTTCGATGGTGCAACTTGCATTAAAGTACCAGACAAAAAAATAAAATAATTATTTATGCCGGAAACTCTTAAATTATAAATTTTATTTTTAATTTAAGAATTTTTCAATGTCTCTAAAGGCATTTTTTTAAACTTTCACTGCACATTTAATGTGCATAAAACACCATAACAAGAACCCACGATTTGGGCTACGGATTGCTCCTTATCCGCCATATTCATTGGGATTGGGACCTCGAAAAATCCCATTTCTTAAAAAGGCACAAAAAAAACCGAAAAACGTTAATGGAGCTAAAAAGAAGAAATACTGAACATCTGATTTTGATAAAATGTCTTTGGCTCACGAATTATTGATCCGCCCTCGTATCTTCTTACCTTACGAATCTTTTGGTACGTTATATTTAGTAACAATGAAGAAATTCTTTATAAATGAAAAAAGATAGAATTTTTCTTTATGTATCTAGAATCTTTAAAATTCTGTTGTAAATTTAAATGGAATCATATTTTTTTCCGGCCGCTGTAATTATGCTCGTGACAATATATTTGTAAACTAAAATTATTATCTAATTCCATGACTAAACGGAAGATTGTACACCAACACACTCGTACGTATTTCTAAGAAATAACGTGGTTACTTAAGGTGCTTATCTTTGTTTACCACTTGTTAGTTATGTTGGATTTTTTTATCTAACACTTTGTAACTCTTTTTTTAATTAAAACTTGTTTAATGAAATTACTAAATTAACGTCAGCACAATGGTTCATATCAAATTGGGGTGCACAGTATTTTGAATTACAGCGCTTCTGTTATGAAATATAAAAATTCATGCGACCGAAAGGAGGAATTTAATCGCTTTTTCAGGCACCAAAATCAATTAAAAATAGGTATTACCCAAATTTAAAGGTTAGTCGCGGAGCCAGTGGAAGGAAAGTTGGTTTTGCTAAGTCCGGTGGGGAAAGAAGTTTGATTGGTTTTGATCCATTTAAAAAATTTGTGTTATAAGAAAATATGGAGAAAACTTCCATCACAGATAAGATGTTTTCGTGATTATATTGTTACGTTTATTATCACAATAAACGTTAATTTGTAGGATTCGTTTGATTGCAAGAATTAAAATACACAGTCCTTAATGATTTTATCAATACACAACTTTATTCAGCAATTACTACTCTTATTTACAACTCTTCAGTACTAATTTACACTGTAAACTTGACACTATTATGTACACACAGCTGTTCACTCTATAAAATCTCAAAGTCTACTCTAGTTTCTGTGGTGGACGGCGCCTTTATATAGAGATCACGGCCGGTTCTTGAAATTTCTCGAACATACGTGTTATTGCCCATCATTTTGTTTCATTTGCTGACTTGGGAGTCTTGTATAAGTGTTCGCATGTGTGTGTATCTTCTGTTTACTTTTTCGTTCTGTATTAGTTGGTTTTGTTTCTACGTTAAATCGCGGTTCGTGGAATTTTACTCTAGGTTGTTGTTGTTGTTTTATGTTTATAACATTGCGTATTTGTACAATAGGTCGTTTCACACCAATTTCTTGTTGACAATTATTTTTTTATGATTTAATTAAACATCTGAGATTATTACTTCGTAACAATAAAATATTAATTGGAATAGGAGACGTGAATTCGCCACAAAGAGCATACTAGACTTTTTGCTAGAGTAAGAAGAATTACTAACATTTTTCGTATTCGAAAGAAATTAATTGGAAGACTATTATTTTCGATATTGTAAGGAATTTTTCTTTTTTAATCCTGTCGTTTATTATTTTATAAAATTTGCGAAAGAAAATTTGGAAAAAAAATTTCTTTTTTCTTGCTAGTTTTGTATTTAGTTCTTTACGATCATAAAATATTTCGTACGCACCCGAATAAATAAACAAAAAAAATTGCGTAGTTTTCTTTTTTGAACAGAATAAAACACGATCACCGATAGGAAATAAAATTCTTTACGCCAATGTTGCGTTTAAAAATCCGAAAAGAAATTTTAAAACAAAAGAAAAAAAATAAAGTTGAATTCTTGAACATCATTTTTACTTAACTTGGTTTATGCCAATAAGCTACAAACATCCGTAGTCCTTCCTTCCTCAAAGCCAACACAACCCAGGGCATTCTTCAAATTCAGCCGGATCTATGTAAGCAACAGAATGATTACGAATTGAATATTACGTTATCCCTACATAATGGCAACACAATACTTGCAACACAACTTGTGTTATTCCATGTCTGCGCTGACCCATCCTTATTAGATCAATCCTTGCAATTACTTCATTGAGTCCATTTCATACCGCGTAAAAGTTTTACTTCAATTCAGAAAAGTGTCTTTATTAGCGGAAAACTTTGTTTCCCTTGCTTTTTAACTTAATTTCCATTTAAATAAAGCTTTAAAAACTTGCAACGAATTCAGAAAGATTTTATATTAATCGTATTCAGTGGTTGATGGAAATGGTCTTGCAAAAGTGGAAGTGCGAAATATCGTAGATTTTTAATAAAATCAAATTTCCTTTGGACCAAACACTGAATACTGCTATTGTAAAAAGAGCAGATAATAAAAACTAATTAAGAAATATTATAATTGAAATAATTTCAATATGACTACTTAACCATATAACAGCTCTATTTAGTATAAAAAGAAGACACAATAACTAAATGGAAACACACACCACTTGCCTGCCACCCCCAAATAAACACCAATATTTTTATGCGATACTCTTTCACTACGATACTCTTTACAATCATTTCCCACATTATAAAAAGGCAAAACTAAATAATGGGGCCTTTAAAAAGGCCTTTAATAAGGCCTTATTTTTAAAGACTTTACGTGGTTTCGCGAAACGATTCACTTGTGTTTTAGTTTATGCTGCAGAACATATTAGAAACCTTTGAAAAATTCCAGTAAGAAGAAAACCTTTAAAAATTAATTACAAAATAAAAAGATATGAAAGATTTTCAATAGAAAATAGTCATCAGCGATTAATTTTTCATAGCAATTGTCATTGGTGATAGATTTTCAATATAATATTATGGTTGGTGGCAGATTTTCTACAGAAATTGATCATTGATGATAAATTTTCTGTAGAAAATTATCATCGGTGATAAATTTTGTATAGAAAATGATTATTAAAATATTACCAGTGATAGATTTTCTATGGAAAATTATTATTGGTGATAGTTTTCTATAACAAATTATCATTGGTACCCGATTTTCTATAGAAAATTATTATTGGCGATCGTTTGTTTATGAAAAATTATCGAATTGGTGATCGATTTTCTACATGTATAGGAAATTATCATGGGTGATCGATTTTCCACAGAAACTTATTGGTGACCGATTTTCATTAGAAAATTATCAATGGTCTTAGATTTTCTATAGAAAATTATCATTGGTGACCAATTCTTTATAGAAAATTATCGTTGGACATCGATTTTTTGTAGAAACTTATTATCACCGATTATATATTCTATAGAAAAGTATCATGGGTGAAATTATCATTAGTGATAGATTTTCTGTAAAAGAGGAGGAGAGGTTAATCTCTGAAGAAACTACGGTTTTAATTGCATAAAGGAGGAGTACGGAATAGATGGAAAAGAATGCGAGTACGGGTCAATCTTTATACTTTTTTTTAAGGTGTTAGACCATGAGATTTCGGTAGCGATGGAAAATGAAGCCTCGCACGACGTGGAGAGGTTGAGAATGTCCAGCACTGACTAGCATAAGAGCACGGGCAGACACTATTAGGTGTAAATGCCATGGTGGACCTAAACCTTATACAAATGCTAGCAATTACAAGAAACTCCATAATAAGGGAAGAAGGTCGACAGTCACCAGTCCAAAGTCTTAAATGACTTGATTGAGAGTAAGGGAATCGCAAATTACAAATGGGTTCCCAGAAATCAATTCGCGGGAAAGAAGGGTGTCGAAATGGGATCCATAAATTTAGCGGTGTGCTTCGATATCCCCCCTACATTAAAAAAACAGCTTTCTAAACTAAAACAAGGATATCCTAGATTGAGTGGTTGTTTTATATTAAATTTTGCTGAATGTATAAAACGAAGGACTAAGAAAAGATGACGCTTAATAGGGGCCTGTTCTGTTCCCGTTAGGTATAAGCGAAAGACATATACACTTGCAAACAATAGCTTACAATGTTAGGCAAGTACGGGTACTTCCCCTTGCCTGCTTAAGAAAGACGAATGGACAGATCGATTAAAATTTTTAATTGAATGAATAGTAAAAGTTTTACTTCTTGTTTGGTCTTGTGGTTCTTTTATTGAAATATGCAGGCAGCATTATAAATACATCATTTAATATATTATAATACTTGAGCTTATATACCAACTGAATGCCCACCATGGCAACAAGGAAATCTCGTAGTAAATCCACTATCTTCATTGAGCCCTTCTGCAACATCCCTCTCTTGCTCTAAAAGTTATGCTGAAAATTTCGTTTTACTGTTTTGTTTGCTTTTTCCTTCATTATTACACAAACATCCAACTATTGAAGCATGTGTTATTGCAACATATTGCCTGTAGCATGTACCACAAGTAGACACTGCCAAGCCGTAATGATTATATCTACTTGAATGGAATGGAGTATTATTTGTATTGCGAAGAAACAAACGAAAGAAATAAAAACTATTATTCACAATTGTATAACGAAAGAAAAGTTAACTTTTTTCTTAAATTTGCCTGAAAATTGCAACAAAAGAAAAACAATGCTAAAAAGGAAATTGTCTACAGGAAAGAAAGGAAACCTGTATCTACATACGACGGCAACAATAAAACTTTTCCCCGCTTTGGTTTTTGTGTTAGGGCTTCTGTTTTTTAAACTTTTTAAGTTTATGCTGCTGCAACATGAACATTGAAATTAGACCAGTCGTATTTTAAAACTATAATAGCGTGTAACGAGGGTGGCACGTGAAGTTGTTGAAGACAAATATTTGTAAATATATTACATCTAAAGTTAAAAATTGCAGCGTAATTGGCCTGCAGCAAGATCACTGTTTGTTTGTATATTTACTTAATAACTTCAAAGATAATATGGTGTCGCGTATTCGGCGAAGCAAGGAGGGCATTTTCATTAGGCTAAATTAAAATAGACAGATGATTAGGACTTATTTCTGAAAGTGATATGATATCGGAAATCTCGTAGAACTACACTTTTTGAGGGTCCCAACCAACCATTTGTACAATTTCAATTAGAATATGCAATTAGTTTGAAATACAGTGATTCTTTTTTTAATAAAAAAAAAACAAAAATTTTACCTTCTCTTAATGGGATTTTGTGAGTTTCAACATGTCGCGTGTGATGTTTTCCACCTCTGATGTTTCGCTAGACTGCTGATGACTTTATAGAGAAGGTATCAGTGCTAATATTTTTCTAGCAAAATTAACACTGCTGACACTTCTGTAAAAACAATCATTGGTGGTATTTTTTCTTTAAATTATTATTGCTGATATTTTATTAAAAAAAACTTTCGTTGGTGATATATTTCTAGACAAATTTTTGTTGGTGATATTTTTCCTAAAAAATTTTCGTTAGTGATATTATTCTTGAAAAATTTTCGATGGTGATATTTTTCTAGAAACATTTTCGTTGGTGATATTTTTCTAGAAAAATTTTCGTTGGTGATATTTTTCCTGGAAAAATTTTCGTTAGTGATATTAATCTTTTTCGATGGTGATATTTTTCTAGAAACATTTTCGTTGGTGATATTTTTGTAGAAAAATTTCGTTGGTGATATTTTTCCTGGAAAAATTTTCGTTGGTGATATTTTTCCTGGAAAAATTTTCGTTTGTGACATTTTACCTGGAAAAATTTTCGTTGGTGATATTCTTTCTGGAAAAAGTTTCGTTGGTGATATTTTTCTAGAAAACTTCTCGTTGGCGATATTTTTTTAGAACTATTTTTCTTGGGGATATTTTTCTAGACAAATTATCATTGGTGATATTTTTGTAGAGAAGTTTTCATTGGTGATATTTTTCTAGAAAAGTTTTGGTTGGTGAGATTTTTCTAGAAAACTTATCGATGGTGATATGTTTCTAGATGATAATGCTTTTCTAGTTATCGTTGGTAATATTTTTCTAAACAAACAATAGTGGGAGAAATTTTTCTAGACAAATTATCGTTGGTGATATATTCCGAGAAACATTTTCTTACCTTTCTAAAAAAAAAATTTCATTGCTTATATTTTTCTAGTAAAATTATCACAGATAATATTTTTGTAAAAATATTATTATTGGTGATATTTTCGTAAAAAATTATCAATACTGATATTTTTTTCTACAAATTAGAAAGGCCGATGTTTTTTTAGGAAAAAGTGTCAAGCTGTAAATTTTTATATAAGGGGTTTATATTGAAAAAATTCTGCTGCTGATATTTTTCTAGAAAAAGTATCACAGCTGATATTTTTACATAAATATTATCAAAGCTAATATTTTCCCAAAAAAATTTCCGCTGCTGATAATATTCTATAAAAATTATTACTGCTGAAAGACTTACATATGTGACTAAAAGAATCAATTTGACTATTGAAAATATTATATTACAATGTTGATTTATGTAGAATCACGTTAAGTAAATCATCGGAGAGTGACTCGTTTAGACCCCATTCATAAACGCACGAATGTTAAGGACGTTCTCTATTTATTCCTGATCTGATATTTTGACAGGGTAATTTGATAAAGATATTTGAAGGGGTTTGGGGAAAAATCAAAGTGACACTGAAGATGACACATAGCCGAAACCGTTTTGCTTACAAGCCAAATATCTATATCCACTTCAATACACCCTCCCAAATAGCTACAACCAACCAATATGATGAAATACACATATCTGGTTTTGTTCACCAGATTTGTTTGAGTACAAGTTTTTCTGTGTTCTGGAAAAGTTTTCTATGTTAATGGTGCAGCAAACAGAAAGAGACATTCAAATGGCAAACAACAAAGTAACATTTAATGGAAAGTAAAATAGAATTAGTTAACAGAACGACATTGTGTTTTAGTTTTGTGTTTTGTTTAATGTTTTTGCCTCAATGTAAAGTGTGTTAAACACTTTGTTTGTTTAATGTTAAATTTAGGTTATGTTTGACTTGTATTGGATTTTAAATACTGATCAGTTTCTTTGTGATTATCGTAGATTTTGCTGTAACACAGTGTTTTATTGTGGGTATTACATTTGGATTACATTAAGGTTTCTTTTATTAGTAACTTTTCATTTTGTAATTTAATTTGTTTGTTTAAAGAAATTTGCCTAAAAATTAAAGGTTTATGCACAAATCTGTTTACGCCCTTGGTTTTTGTTTAAAATTTAGGCGTTTTATTTGAAAAACTTAGTGTTTTTTTTCAAATAGGTGTCCATGACCCGCAATTGCTTTCCCTCCTTATACAATTTGGCGCAGCAATCTAGCAGCATGCTCAGATGTAAGCTCTCGTTTCCTTCGATCTACTTGGTTAAGACTACCGGTAGTCATCTATTCTCCAGTAAATAATACTACGTTAAAAATTAATTTCACTTCGTGTATAATCTTTGTTTTATATGTACTTGAAGAATAAAGCTCATGGAATCATCGTGGTAGCCTGAGGCGTCCAAAATTTACCTTCAACTATTTACCCCTAAAGTCATCTATCACGAAATAGATGAACGAAAGTTAAGCGCCTTAATTTTTATTCATCATTTGACGGTTATTAGATTCCAATTGGGTGATGCAATTGCTTACTGATGACTTCATAAAATTAGATAACAAATCATTGAAAAATTGTTCATGAATCACAAACAATTTTTATCTAAATAAAACAGTAAATTGTATGCAGTGTCATTCATGCATTCCTCTCTCGCTTTTTACAACACCTTGACCTTGGGGGGTCTTTACATGAAAAAAAATAGGAATTAACACAATATTCTCATTTTATTAACTACAATTCAGGTAGTTGGAATGAGACTACACCTGTATGGTATTTAAAAACAGAAAACATGCAGTAACAATGAACTACAAGCACTAAAAGTTATTGGAGCGTGATCATTATAGTGAATTTATGTTAAATTGACCAAAACTTACAAATGTGTGCGACGATATAAAGTAAAACAAATAGAAAATAATTTAAAAAAAGAAGCAAAATGCAATTGATAGTGATGACAATATTCAATTTGATGACTTTTATTTTTAAATCCTAAAAACATACGGGATAACACAACATTAATGGTATTGAAAACTGAACAAAAACAAAATTATATGTTAAATAATGCGGGTCGTTAATTATATTTTAATAACTATTTTTTCTTTCTTAAAAAAAAATGTTTGGATCTAATTCAATTTATGTGGAGGTTTGGTGAGAGGGGGATAAGGAAACCGTCACTCAACTTTTTAGATAAACTTGAACTTCGTATGCCCGAAATTCTTCAAACCAAATGAGAAAGCTTAAACTACGTCTGGACTAGCCATAAATATGTTCGCACATTGAGAGAGGAAATGCGTTCGTGGTCTTCTGTTTAAAGAAATCATATAGATGTTCACGTTCAGTTTCAGCATAATTGTTTGCCTCTCATCGAGATTGGTATGGATGTTTTTAGCATAGCTTATGACGGGTGTTTACAGACGAGCGCACACACACACATACAAACTTTTTGTTTTATGTGTGTAGTTGGTTTGTGTAATGGCATGCCCGAGTTGTGCGAACTATTGTTCAGACAACTCTGTTTGAACATGAGGCGACCATGAACGCCGGCGGTCTTGACTAGTCATTTTTCTGTGCGACCAGCAAAATGTGCGATGGCTAAACAGATTTATGGCTAGTCAAGACGCCATGTAAAGCACCACACAACGAAAACATTAAAGTTTTGGCAAAAACCTGCCACAACAAACAAATTTAGAGTTGGCAAACAACAAGACAAATATTGCAAATAATAGAAATAAAAAAATAACAATTTCTTAGTTTTGAGGGCTTAATGTTAAATTTTGAATGTTTGTGATGAAAATAATTTTTGGGTTTTTACAGTTTTTCATTCAAGAATTATTTCTAGCTTTGTAATTCCATCACAACTCATTTTATTTTAAAAATGCTATTCATTTGTTGAAGGGGGATACGCTAGTCTCTATGCGCATTTCGCTTATGCTCTAAATTCTTTAGCCTAAATGAGAAAGCCAAAGACCATCAAACCAATGTTATTTTCTTTTGTTTTGGGGGTTTTAAGCTTCCTCATTTCGTTTAAAGAATTTTGGGCTTAAGCAACCAATGAAATGCGCACAGGGTCTCTAGCTTATTTAATAAAAAAAATTAAATTTTATAAGAAAATGCAGCAAAAATGCAGGCTTTCTTTTTTCTAAGCGATTTATTTTCATACAAGTTGGCATCGCTGTTTTTTTTGTTGCTGCTGTTGTTTTTGTTTTAACTGTTTAGTTTAATATTTCATTGCGTTTGTAAACAACAAAAATAATAATACAGCAGCATACGCAGCCAACAATTAAATTTCATTTAAATGACAGGGTTGTATTACAGTCGCTTGCATGTTGTTATTTTAATGTGAGTGAGAGTGTCTAATTGACGTCCTGTCTCTAGATGCATTCAATTAAAATAAACAACTAGTTAATTGGGAAAATTCTGTTTACAGCTCGTTTTAAACATTATGAGCGAGTTGCGAGACAAAAGTAAACATAAAATTAATAAATCTACATACATATGTATAGACTATATGCTGTATATAGTGGCCATTGTAAGGGGGCTGATGTAGTGTTAAAAAGTGAAAGCTTTTTCGTTGTCTAGAAGTAGTGTTTGAGACGAGTGCTTCTGTAACTACTCTTAGCAGTGATATTGTGGCTTTAAATAATGCTTTGAAAACGAGTCTTTCAGAATTTCTTGTGATTTTAATGGTGTTTTCGTTTCTAGAGAAAATGTGGCATTTTTTGCCCCTTTGTTATACTCATAAGATTTTTAAAATTTTACCCTTAATAATGCCTAAACACATTGCCCTTTATGATCTGTACAAAGTCTCAAATAATAATGGTGTGTTAAGCATGTGCATAGTTTATACCAGTGCAACATTTTATTCAAGAAACGAAAACGCCAAAAACTGATTGTCTTAACTTTAATGTATTGTTTTAAAAATACAGAAATTTTGAATATAATTTATTTTAAAATTTAATTCAATGTTCAAAAAAATTAATTACGGTTTAATATATCACAAAAATAAAATAATTGTTTCCTGCCATTTAAAGTCATTCTGCTTAAATTTAACCTAAATTTCCTAAAAAGGAAACTATGCCATATTAATTTATAAATATTTGTTACTATTCTACAATAGTGGGAAAATAAATACAATTAGTAAAAAACAGCCAACAAAATGTTCTAATATTCTGCCTTTACGATGATTTTATATTCATGTTAAAATATATTAATTATTTAAGAAACAGCAACCATAAATGGCAAAAAGATATAAGTGAACAGCAAATAATCGTGTTGCACTTTTAAGGCATTTCCAAATAGAAAAACAAATGAAAAAATTAGAACAATAATATATGTGTCATTTAAACACATGAAACATACAGCCAACTCTTGATAATTTGAAATTCATTAATTTTAATCTTTCGATAATTGGACTGTTTTCCGATTCCATCTTGCTCGCACGCTATAATTTAAGTTTTTTCACTCTACACTTAGTAGTTTGAAATACTTAATACGTTGTGTTTGATTAAAAAAACGAAATAAGCATCGCTTTTGGTTCTATATATAACGACGGTCCTCAACTTGAACTGGTTATATGAGCGATAAATTTTGCGTCAAATTTACTTAACCAGCTGCCTAGTTGTGCTAGGTGATTGGGCAATCGTTACCTTTAGAAGACTAGAAATATCTTATGTTTAAGCTTTCATAAAAAAAATGAGAATTGTTCTCGGAGTCTTATACTATTTTCAGACATGCATCTTAATTTAGAGAGTTAAATTTTAAATTAAGTTATAGATTTTGGTGTTAAGGCACATTCAATTTAGTTAACTCAATTAGCATTTGATATCTTAAAAAGTATTCATATTGTTCGTGAAAACTTGTGTTTGTGAATTTGGAATAATGGAGAGAAATTCAGCCTTAACTGATTTTTTTAAAGGAATTATTTTTAAGAGAAGTTAATTATTTAAAACATAATTTCGTTAAAAATTTCTTGCAGTTTACTACTAATTGTCACACGTTACCTCTATTTTTTTTTAAATTTTAATTTTTTTATGTACATACATACTATATATAGATTTTGATACTTGGCATGCAGAATAAAATGTAGTTATATTACAGATGCAGCCACCTTGTTGAGTGTGTATTGATTTTGACGTTGCACAGAGTTTTTCTGCCCCACTAAACATACATCACCAGAGTTGGATGGTGAATTCGACTTAATTCATGGTGCATTTAAGATCTAATTTAATAATTGAGTCCTTGAGCTGAATGAAGGCTTTGAAGTCTGAACATATTATTATAGAAGATTAGACAGCTCTAACAAAGCCACAACATTTTATGATTTATTCATTCTTAATTTTTCTTCTGCATTATATTCTTCATTATTTGGTTTTTATTACTTTTCGCTATTTTTTTCCAACTTTTTACAATTCAGATATAAACAAATCTTGAAAAAGTAAACAAAAAATTGTTCTTTTACTAATTTTCGTTTTAACAATTGAATAAATATGAATTAAAATGGTATATGTACATATGTGCTTTTTTCGCATCAGGCGTTTTTTCTCTCGATTTACGTGCTTTTTATATTCAAAAGTTGACAATGCTGCTTATTTGTATAAGAAAAACATAAACTGCTCATAATCATTCTCATATCTTTTATGTTAATTTCCCGTTACCTCCACCCCTTTGCATTTGTTTCCATTCAGTATTTCATGTATGCAATTTAGTAATAGTATTTGATTTACTTCTCCTTCTATGTACATACATACTTATGTTCACTGTGTGTTTTCTATACCATTCAGTAAATACATCGTCGTATCGTATGCATTTGTGATTTTTTGCTCTTTTTAATGTAAATACGAGTATTTTAAACCATACATATATGCAAATAAACATTCACATTTTGTGTAGTTAAATTACATTTATTTTCTTTTTCGTTTTATATGCTACGTGTAATTTTCTCTTTCATTACAAATTCCTTATACGTTTATAATTAGTTTAAGTTTCGTCATTTCGTTTAGTTAACATCAATACATTGTTGTTGTTTCTGTACCAGTATGGCGTAATTCATGTTAGTGTTGATGATGAGTAACTTTTTTTCTGTTAGTATGTATGTATGTATGTTGTTGTTGTTGTTGTTATTGTGTGTGTTCATTTTACTGTTGCTATAGTTCTTCTTTTGGTTGATATTAATGATGTTCATAACGCCAATGATTATGATAGGTTATGTTTACATTATTACCTTTTACATGAGAATACATATCCATAGAAAAGCAAACATCTTGCATTTTATTTTTCCTCATGAGTTTTTTTTAGCAGGTATGGAAAATCAAATCTTTTTTAATATGTAAAAAATATTTTTCGAGATTGAGTCAAATCATATATTGGTTAAAAATTTTAAGTAATAAATTGATATATTATTTTTGTAAGATATACAACTTAGTATTGATAACTGATATATATCTTATATATCAAATTGCTTAAAATATTTGTAATGTTGTATTGTTTAATAATAAAAAATATTAAATGTCAAAAATATAGACGAATACACCTTTTTACTTTATTATGGTAATGACGGATTAACCAATAAGGGCGGGTCGTTTTGTTGCTCTACGGCGGCTGTGAGTGTTCGTTAACACATACGGTGCGCATATTTTACTGCAGACACAGTGGCCTTTCAAAGTCAATCCTCCAATGATTAGTGATCAATGTCGAGAAGACGGAATTGGTAAGCAATAAGTACTTAAAAGGAACGAGATCTTCACCGCTCTTTGAAAAGCCAAAGGACGAGTACCAGAACTTGGTCTTTCGCAGACTTTAACTTGGTGAATTTTATGTCGGGACTTAAGGCTGTACGCTTACAAGATCCAACTGATCCATAAAATCAAAGTTGAAGACAATAGAGATTGGCTGTATATTCTGGTTTCGAAGAGTACCACAGCCCCACAATCACAAACATTTTGTATAAGCGGTTGCAGCATTTCAAATAATCTCATACTTAATCATTATTTATTTAAATAAATTTTAGTTTTGCTTTCCATGTTCGGAATAGAAAATAAAAACAAATAAATAATATTTAAATGTATTCAAGCGAAAATTTGCAATGTATGAAAAGAACTACAACTTACCGTCCCTGCATTATAGTATGTGTGAGAATACGAATTATTTCATAACTTGTATGTTATTTTAGTTATGAAAATTAATAAAACATATACATATGTACTTCAGTTATGCCTATAAAAGTTTATTAGGCAGCGACAAAAGGCACTTTTAGTCCGCAGTGGGTCGATCAAAAATGTTCTCTTCCTCCAATATTGTTTTAAATATATTTTTTGATTTACGGGGAGGGGGGTATGTTAAAGTTATTATATTAACATTTTTGGAATATATGACATATGTTACCTACGTACATATGTATCTCCAGAAAAAGTCCCACAAATATTTTTTTAATCTTAGTTAGTTCCAACCTACTCCAATACGTATTTTTTTAAAATAATTATTGTTATATATTCATTTGAATGACAGCTTTGCTGTTAAGGACCAGGCGAAAATAATTAAAGTATTAAACATTTTTGCAAGACTTTTTGGACTGCCTTTCTACTTAGTCACATACAATATTTATTCGTGTTTTGTACAAATATGTACATCACGTAATTTTACAATGTTGATCGCTTTTGAACACAACCATTCCGTCATCATCATGTGCAATTATTCATTCATAATTGTTTTCCATTCAAACTTGCTGCTTTTTAAATAGAATCCCTTCGAGTGTAATGTTTCGTTTTTGTTTGAGGGAATACAAATTAGTATTTCATGCCTTTTTAAATTATAATTGTTATTTATTTATTTCAGGTGCTAATTGAAGAGTACTTTGGCTCAATAGAAGTTAATTTGTGTTTATGATGAAAACTCCCACGATATTTTCTTTTTTAAAATTATGGTTCATCCTGCAGGCGTAATTAGGGATTTATTTACTATTTTATTGTTGAAATATAGTTTTAAAATAATAGTACGTGTTTTTTTTAATATTGAATAAAGAGTTTAATTCAAAATAATGTTGTGCTTTTTAAAGACGGATGCAGCAGTACAGACAGCTGTGCTTATATTACCTGTACAAGTCATATGGAAGGTCAAAATTTCTATCCATATGGAATTTCATTTGTATGTCAAAATCAGTGTCTTATATACCGTTTATAATTTCTGTGTTTAGGACATACGTATGGTACGTATGACCTCTTGTTGTTAAAAACAAAAATTATATTCCTAAAACAATTGATTTTCAAAGAGTTTTCGTGAGTAAAATAGAAGAAGTATTTGTATTTCAAAATAGAAAAAATAATGTTAGGGGAACTCACTCTTGGTTGCAAACAACCCTTGCAAACCTTGCATATGTAGCAAGTCTAGCAAAAATGCTACATTTTGCAAGACCATAACTGTATGAAACTAAGATTTGCTACACTTGAGCAAATATTCTATGGCAAAAATCGTTGCAGATTGGTAATTTGCAATGCTAAAACAACTGTTTAGAGACCTGCGCTTACAAAGTTTCACGGCGGTAGAACCGTCTCAATAATTGCCTGTGAAGAATTAAAATTGAAGGTATAACTGTTAAAAAATGTTTGCTAAAATAGTAAGAATTAAAATATCAAACAAAACTCCATTAATTGATAAAAGTTTTTAAGAATTTTATGCACACACTAAATACTTTCTTTGCGTAAACAGTTTAGAGGCGGCGTTAGCATTTATATACTAAATGCGGCTTACCTTATTGTATGCGACAAAGTTACTTTATGCAACTCTGTAATAAATTTGCTAAACGCTTAAAAAAGCGTTGTGGCAGAAAATCATACTAAGTGTGCAAAAATTGCAGATATGCAACGAAGAGTGATTTCCGCTATTATTTTATACAGCTTTATTACAATAGCAACTTCAGAAAAACAGCCAGTGATGTCAACCATACCGTAATTACTTGTTTGAGCGATTAATTAGAGACCTGTACAAAAGTACAGCAAATCATATATGCACATTAAATTAAAAATAAATTAATCGGGAAAATTAATAATGGAAATTGATATTTAAAGTGAAACGATTTAAAACCGAAAAAGGTTGTGATGTTCCCCTTATATCTGCTTGACATTTGGCTTAAAATTTGTTTTAATGCATTTTCATAAATTTCTGATAACTTGTTTTACCTCAGTTTTATTATTTTTGTGTGTGGTGTAAACTTCGTTCTCACCCAAGGAAAAACGCAAGAACATGAAATTTGAAAAATATTCACTCTCGTATTATATTTGGCTTGAGTAGTGGGTTAAATAGGTAGTGTTTACAGTGAACATAATTTTAGTAGAAACCCACAAAGAAATTTGATAATGTGCGTAGCGGCATAAAAAATGCATTCCATTCTGCTAGTTGTCTAATAAAATGTTAACTTTTTCTGTATTCAAAGTTATCATAACAAACAAATTTTCTTTCTAAACAAAAAGAGTACATAACGAACTTAAGCCTACCAATTAAATTACTTAATTTAAATTTTTTTTATATTATTTGAATCTTTCTTTTGATCTGCGCTCTGAAAACTGGACAGTCAACAAGTAATATCCAACGCACACTGAAAAAGACACTATTGAACAGCTGTTTTTGAACTTCCACGTAAAATATGTAATTGTCCTTGGATGTTGCTTTACCAGGCTTTAAGAAAGAAAATTCATTTTTGTAAATCATTTTTCTACAATACAGAAAGATTTAATTCCTGCACTAGTTGAATGGAATGCTGCTATTAAGGGATTGCGAATAATCCCTCAATAGCTTTCTTGGTGTCCAACGAAAGATAGTTACATGTTGTTAATTTCACCTAATTGACTAGCGGACCTAATTATAAATAAATTTAATTATCTATTTGTAATAATTACATTTATTTAATAGCATTATTTTTTAGCCTTTAAGATAAACATAGAAATAAGTATGTGGTCATTAGATTATTAAGAGGAATTAGAAAAAAATATATTTCTGCCTACGTTAATCTTCTTTTAAAAAATCGCTGTGCGGAACTTTGAAAATAAAAGTTTCCATCAATGAAAACAGCTGTTCGCACATAGTTTTTTACATGCAAAAAGAACGTGCTCTAAATAAAAAAAATGACACATATGTATGTACATATGTTATATTTGATATGGATCATATTTAATTTCGACATTCCATATGATTGGCACACGTAATGTAAACACAGCTTAAGTAGTGAACGAATTAATAGATGACAGTTCTAGTAAAAACATATTTCATCTCTGTCTACATACTTAAAGCTATTTTCGATTTTAAAAAATGGAAGCTTCAGAACCAATAGCATAATTTCGGATATCTTTAAATTGTTCGCTTTACATGGTTATCAAATGATTTCAAAGATTTTAGTGAAAGCTCTAGTACTGCAAAAACGTTTCGGGAAGGTATTCGGAAATGGCGAAATCAAAACATTACTTAAGAAGATTTATGACGATTGGGATAGAAGTTTCCCAATCTTTTCCGTTATATGCTTTCCAAAAAGGGTATCAGTGGATAATAGTAAATAGTAGAAACAAATAAAATATATAAATATTCAAATAGGTATGTTTGATTTGCAGACTCTGATTTGTAAAATTATATAGAAAAGACAAATTATGTCTGGTTACCAACTGTCACGCTGCCGGCACTGCTCTAATCTGAAACGAAAATTGACAACAATGCGTTGACACGGTGCTTGCGAAACTGCCGCTATTTCTGACATGATCTTGTGCTTCAAATACGTCAGATTGGTTGGTTTGTTCTTGTACACCTTACCTTTAAGGTATACTCACAGAAAATAGTGAAGAGGGCTGAGATTTTAAGGGTTTACTGCCTCTACGAGAAATAACTTGGTATGGGAATAATTCCATTATCTCAGCAATTAATAAGTCTTGTTAGAACCGTCTTATTGAGTTGTACCCTTGAAACTGTTGCAATTTTGGGCGAAAAATTCTCTTGGCATTTCACAGAAACGTGCACAAATGGAGTAAGATGGACTTTCGCGAACCGTAGTCCTTATTTATTTAATCGTTTCTTCACCTCGTAAAAGATCGCAGGCGAGCTGAACTGTGTTTTGAATTTGCACAGTTGTTCCGGTATTTTCGAACATAGGATCCCATTTTCTAATACTATCGCTCCTATACAAAAATTACTATGTGTCCCCGAGTACGACTCCATTGCTACTAAATCTCCACAACAACAAAACTCCCATAACGATTTTGGCCACCTTGTTCGTTGCGGGAAATAGCTTGACTACAATTTAACTAAGCTAAAAACGAGCCTCAGCATTGTATAAATTATTACCTCCGAGATTCGGTGCTCTAGATGACGGTTTGATTTTTACTAATTCTACGAAGATTTGCCAAATCAGGGCCACGAAATAAACAACCCGACGGAAAATTTCATACGGAAGCCGTCTTTTTTTGGGTTCATTATAATTAAAAAAGGGAGTAGATTGAAAAGAACGGTTCATCTAAACGATTTTTAATATTTTCGGCTAAAACCGATCGATACTCTGTGGAGTTATAGTTAACAAGTTGAAAATATTTATTATCTGTTTCAAATATCAGTTATATCGACGTTTCTGTTTTTGACAAAAAAAAAAAAAAATTCAATATTTTTCGTTATTGTTTATTTTTTGCATATTTAAACAACGTGATTTTAATTTAAAAAAATATTAATAAAACAGATGTGACCATCCACGTTCATAACTGAAAAGTTTTTTGCAATACACTCAAGAGATGTTGCTGACGCAGCAAATACAATTTCATATTTAACTCTGCTTAATTAATTCTATTTGTTATTATTCTGCTTGTGCAAATTGCTGAGTATGTGAATTTCTGTTTGTCTTCGGAACTATTAAAAAATTAATTGTATGACTCATTAACATTCAACGAGTTAACAGCAATAATGAAATTAATAAAAAGTAAACAACCAAAATTTATATAACAACTTCTCTCTAATTGTATTCCAAATTTGGAGAGTGATATTAAATGATTTGACAGAAGTAATTTTAAATTCTCAGAGCGTTACCTTTTTCGAACGCAAGATGATAATTTTTTCATAATGGCGTTAGAACATTAGGTAATTCTAATATTCATGCGCGCGAAGGTAAATTAACTAGCAGAGACATACACCATTTTTTGTACAAAGCTAATTTTGCACTCAACAGAGCTGGGTTAGTCATTTAACAGTGTGAGTAATTTAGACCTTATTTTCCGAAGCCTACAAAGAAAGGAAGCGGGAACAGATCCATAAAAAACCTTTTGTAAAAATTGCTCAAGGGCATATTTAATAGTATAAAAACTAACACTCGGTTGGTGTCTTTGCTAGTTAAATTCGAATTTATCTTCGCACACATCTAATATTCAGTGTTTTGAAAAATGTTGTATACTCTTTCGGTGAGGCCACTAGAACGGAGTGAAAAATTGCGCCGTGGTGACCTATGTATATCGAAAGATTGAGAAAACTAACAAGAATCTTACACAGTTCTTTTTAAACGTTATTTAGCTGTTTGGATCATGTCTATAAGATCACAAAGTCATGAATGAGAAATTCAAAAATTTCAACCGATATGTGAAATAGTGGTGAAACAGAATCGATCTGAGCAAAAATTAGAAGAGATTGACAAAAAAAAAAAAAGACAATTCTATTTCTTACAAGGAGAGCAACTTGTTCTAAAGATCATTCAAACATTTGTAAAGGAACTTCTTGGGATCTTTTACCGAACACAGACTTATTTTTAGATCACTCAAAAGCTTCTCAACTGTTTCTTTCTTGGCTCTCTAGTGTCAAATCATACTTTTAAGTGGCAGCTAAAAATATACCACAATTTATTCGAACTGGTTCTTTCAAATTGTTTAAATGAATGTTTTACACAAATAGTTTTTTCATAGTATTTTTCTTCTTGTTTCATGACTGTTCTTTATAAAATAAAAAACAAAAACAGAATGGCGTAGAAAAAAAATGGAAGTATTTGATCTGCTTGAAATCATGTGACCAGATTCGGAACAAACGTAGTCTGATTGCAAAATCTTGCTGCATTAATATGTGTGTGTGTGGGTGCTTGCGAACGTAATACGTGTTAATTAAAATATTTATTATGTAGATTGAGAATTTTTTAGTTAAAATTTAAATAAACAGCGTGAAATTACTTAGCGCTACGTGCTGGCCGAATTTATTCACCAGAATGAGCGTTATGGCGATGAGGGCTCTTAACAAGTTTTCGAAAACGTGTAATCAGATTCCAGTATACGAATTAGCATATACCATCTGTATAGTAATCAGAAGATTTACTTCTACATATCTTTCTATAGTGAAATGGAGTACCTTAATGGTAGCATTAGCACCTTCAGAGCTGTTACTACTTACGCGAGCTTTAGTTAATTTTCGAGAAAACTACCATACCGCTTTCTCAGTGCAACGAATATAATAAATATTCGCATTGCAACACAACTATGGTATTCAAACTCTGATTCACAGCAATAATTTTCTGCATCAATTTTTGGTCTTCGCCAATTTCGGATTTTACTCACGCCACAATTAACAATTCATTAGTGGACAGTTTTAGATCACCTCCACGACACTAGTCTTAAGCAGAATGATAAGACATTCGAATATCACAACGTTAAATTCATCACAATCGTGGCCTATAAGCGATCTCGTACAAGCCGGATGGCTTAACGTACCAACGTTTGAGTTCATAAAGGTAACTTGGCCTGGACTGGATCAAGCGTACCTAAGAGTCTTCTATGAGTACAGAGGGATCTGAATATTTGCCAGTAGGGTAATCATGAAATGGAATGAGCTTCCCGACGGTCACTGTAGAAGTAGGCACAATGAAGCAAATGAAGAGACTTGATTGTTTTTTCAAGAGCAACATTCGATCTGAATATCATTGAATAGCCCATTGTGAATTTCGCTCATTTGAATTGTTCACAGTCCATTTTTTTAAAGGTATGTATATAACTTTAAGTTGGCAATACTGCTTGATATGTGCGCCATTTTGACAGCAGAAGAACTGACTGACACCAGAAGAACGCTTACAAATAGTGCAAATTTATTAGGAAAATCGGGGTTCAGTTCGGTAAGTGTTATTAAATGAGCATGTCAGTAAGCAAAATTTCCGCATTGTGAAAAAAGCGCTGCTACATTCTACAGTCAACGCTGCATCAACAAAGAATCAGTGTTCGATGCATTTTCTGGACCGGTGGAATTAATAATCATTGCCGGAATGATACCATTAATAATGACAGCTACAGAGCCATGGTCACTGACCGTCAGCAAGACGGTTCAACATACCAAACAGCGCTTGCCACAATTGATTTATTGAAAGAAACATTTGGTGAACAAATAATTTCGTGAAACGGATCCGTAAATAAATTTCCCAAAATTGAAAAATATTTACATTTACAACAAAGTTCCCACACTCAATTTGGCTGACCGACTGTTCACTCGATAGTCTATCTAGTCTAGCAGTGATAACAGTGGACGCATCAAATTCCTTCTGCAACTCGAAACTCTACATTCTGTAGTACAGTTTCAACAACTTTTGTTAGCCCCCTCGTATTATGCATTATAATGCCGATAAAGTTTCTTGCTCTCTGACAATTAATTAAAACTTATCCCACAGTTAATTACTTCTATTTCGGATAAATATTTTGCAACTTTAGTTTTAATTTTCTGCGTTCGCAAAAACGCTTCTTTGGAATTATAAAATCAACTAAAAAAAAAATAAATACTACGAAAATCGACTCAAACGTCTGGCAGCAGGGTGTGGTAGAGTAGTGGCATAAAATTGAAAAGGATTAATAAATATTTCATACAATGTTATTTCACTTTTTATGCCTTAAAAATATTTCTGCAATTTTCAAAGCCAAACAAGCAGCCACAACAAGAAATACTTATGCACTTCAAACGACAAGAGACTTGAGACATTTGTCAAGAATATGTCGCCTAGAATTTATTAAAACAAGTCGTAACAAGTTTAGTGCGAGAGTAATTGGCATTTAACTTACAACAACAACAAACCGGCTTTGTAAGCATAACCAAAGAATTTGCTCAAAATTGTTGTCTAAAACAAACAACTCAAGGTTTGTTGCATAAGACGGTCAGTTTTGTGTTCGCGTAAGATTTCTCAAAGATCATCACAAAAATTGTCTAAATATGTTTTATATTTCTTCACACGATGACTCATTTATTATTTGCTTAAACTTGCGCCAAAGTCAACAAAATTATACGTGAATTTTAAGCAAAAATTTCACTTTCACATTTTGTATAGCAGAAATAAAAATACAAGTCAGCACAAAAAATACATAATAAAATACTCGTGATGAGCATAAAATTAAATATTGGAGAACTGGTTATTTTGTTCACTTACTTAACACAAAAAAAACCTCTTAGGTCTTGTTCTCTTTCTATTCAGTTGGACATAATAAATGACTTTGATTTAAAGATTTAAAAAAAAACCTCAAGCCTTTCATTGGCATAAGTTAAATAAAATATATTTTTTTTTCAGCGAAAAAGTTTTGGCCATCTCTTGTTCGAATTTTCGAATACATAATAGGTTTTTTAAGGTCCTCAATATAGGCGTTTGTTTCAGGGGTGACCTCTTTACGCAACACAAATCTTACCGCCAAACCATTTCTTCGGGTTCGAAAACAGATACTAGTCGCGCTGAGGGCTAAATGTGCTCGGTGGAGCACTAGTTCGTAGCTCACTTAATGGATTTTTTCCAAGACGACTACAAAAATGTGCGAGAGCATTTTTCAGTGACAGAAGAGCACCTTTTTATTCCCCAATGTTTTATGTACTTCGAATCAATGTCAGATTTGGCCAACAGCTCTGATATTGTCGCCTTAAAAAAGTTCCCTTCCAGTGCCAAAAAGCTTCAACTGTAATGGCCTTTAACATGTCGGTCACACTCTTTCTAATGTTCTCAAGAGTTCCAAAACGACGTCCTTTTAACCCATTCTTCAAAAGCCACAACGACTCGGATCTATTCACCTGAGCACCTGGAGAGGAATGCATTTAGTGATGGAAATGGCCTTGGAGTATTGTCATAATTAAGCCTTAAAATTAAATGTTCGGTGAAAGTGCTTTAACTTTAAATGCTCGGCATTTATTCTGATCGTTAAACGACGGCCTGATCTTGCAAAAGCTCTCACACGTTTTTGTTGCTTCTTGAAGTTGAAAGTCTTCCTGAGTGAGGTTTATTTTCCAACGAGTTTTCGCCGTTACAAAAATGATTTGTGCCAGCGAAAATCATGTGATCTTTGTAACAAATATTCCCCATAAGCCTGTTTAAACCTTTCAAAGGCCACACTCGACTATTCCCCAAGTTTAACACAAAAATTTGCTCTAAATTCCGTCATTTAACTTTCGGGACATACAACAAGAAAACAACTTAACTGATACCGCTTTGAAGCATTTAATGACTGTACAGAGCTGATACTCAGGCTGTGAATTGGAAGGCATGAACAGACCTGTCTTGACAAGTAGTACAACACAGCGTTGCCAGATTGCTCTCAGTGTTGTCACACACTTCATATTTTGTGAATGCTTTAGCTTTTAACCTGTTCCCATCATTTTTCAAATTATAAATCGATCGGACTACTGTAATATATTTCTGGCATTTTATTACAAATTGAATATAGATATAAATCCTTTCGAAATGGCTTTTTTCTTTTCAGCCTTTGAAGCAATTTTGCTAAAATAAAAAAATAAAAAAGGATGCCTGACGTAACATGAAAAACACCAGAGTGCCGCATTTGGATATGAACGTAAATGAATATTTATTTATGCAAGTTGCAAAGTCACCAGCAAATATGGGCGTTGCAAACTTAACTTTACTGACTAACTGTCAGACTGACATATTGACTTACCATCCTGCTCTTCTTCATGCCCTTTTCCACCTAACTTTCTCTTGTATCTGTCGTACTTAGTCCTTTTATGTTTTTATTTGTTTATTGGTTAGTTGGGGTGGCGGCGGTGGTGGTCATTGTTCACAATGAATGAAAAATAATAATAAAAATTCATACTCGTTTAGGAAAAATAGAAAACGGGACAAAGCTATGACAACATAATTGCTTCTGTATTTGTATGTCTTTTGTTCTCGTTGCAGATTTGAAAAGCAAAAAAAAAAAAAAAAAATCAAATGATTTGCTATTTTTCACAGAGAAAATACAAAATAAAAATCAAAACTAAAGTAGAGTAGAATAGCAAACAATTTAAACCAGCCCCTAAATCATTATTGTTTTTATTTGCTCTACCAATTTTGAACGGGTACTCGAGCGATTGTTATGAATTTGTGTCCATTGTACATGTCCGTCTCTGTATCTATTCCGCCTGTCAAACTGGTCAGCGAGTAAATATTATTCGTGTGTGATTTAGTGTCATAATTTACATTGACAGGAATTATAATTTGTAAAATGCCAACACGTCAATTGTTGTTTGGAATTTTGCTTTTGATTTAGTTTTTCGTTTTTATTGCAAACAATTTTGCAAAAATTGCTGTTGACACACTTTGAATTTTAAATATTTTTTATTTGAATATCAATGGAAATGCTTTAAACTACGTTAAACAAGAAAATTTGCTTTCAAAATTAAACAAATAAAGAAGCCATATTTAAAGTAAATAATCAATATCATTAGTAGTAATTAAAACTAGTTAAATTTCGATTTTATAAATTAAAATTAAGCGGTTTATTTGTTACCGAAACAATAATGATTCCTCTCACGAGCAAACGTAGTTTTCGGAAAATCTGAAAGTCACCTGCAGCCAATTTGAGGGTATTATAATGATAAATTCAGTCACAATCGGTTAGCAATCGACAGTTTATATTTCGAAATATACGAGGGCGAATCAATAAGTCGGTGACTTTTCGAACTTCCCTCATAGTTATATGAAATGCAAAACTGTTCCCATCACGTACCACCTGCTAATAGATTGCTGTTTAATTTTGAGCAAGTATCGTCATTTACTTTGCGTTTAACAGCTGTTCAAAATATACAACCTCGTGTATTTATCTAAAACTAGAAAAAAGTGAATTTCGAGTGCTCATTAAACCAAAGAAAAGCTCGATAAATACTATGGGGACTCTGCACCATCGATTTCAATGGTAAAAAAGTGGTTTACTGACTTTTGTTGTGGTCGCACATGGACAAATGACGCTGAACGTTCTGAACGACCTATTGAAGTCAGTACACCCGAAAATGTCGATATGGTGTTGGTCGATAGAAGAGTAAAAGTGCGAGAGATTGTTGATGCCATAGGCATTTCATATGGCAGTGTGGTTTCGATTTTAAATGATCGGCTGGGTTTAAGAAAGATGGGTGCCGCGTTTGCTCTCAATTGACCATAAACGTAAACATGTGACAACTTCAAAGGATTGTTTGGAGTTGTTTAACCGCAATCGGAATGAGTTTTTGCGGCGATTTGTACTGTGAATGAAACATGGATCCATTACTGTGCTCCGGAGACCAAGCAACAGTCTAAACAATGGGTTTCTCCGGGTGAACCTGCTCCGAAGAAGGCCTAGGGGAAGTTTATCGGCCAATAAGGTGATAGCAACAGTTTTTTGGGATGCAGGCGAAATAACCCACATCGATTACCTTCAAAAGGGAAAACAATAAATGGCGAATATTATGCCAACTTATTAGACCGATTTAATAAGGATTTTAAAAGAGAACGACCCCATATGACCAAGAAAAGATAATGCACGGGTGCACACGTGTGCAGTCTCAATGGCAACACTCTATGAATTGGACTACGAATTAGTGCCTCAACCGCCATATTTTCCGAATTTAGCCCCTAGTGACTACTTCCTATTTCCAAACCTAAAGAAATGGCTCGGTGGAAAGAGATTTAGTTCCAACGATGAAATTATTGACCAAAAAATGTCTATTTTAAGGACCTCGAAAAATCCTTTTTTTTTTTTTTTGGAAGGAATACAAAAACTGGAGAAACGTTGGACTAAGTGTGTTGAGTTTTTGTTTTCAAAAAAACGTGTGTTTCATAGAATATATTTTTTGCCATATGGTCTTTGCTGCTAGTAGCCACAAGTGTTACCATAGTTTTCTGCAGTAAAAAAATCCGAAAGTCTTGTGTTTTACTAGCCGTACCGCCGCTAAAACTATCGGCCTATGGTTGCAGGTCACTCGATTTCTTATTTGCGTTTTTTTTAAAGAGCTATAAAATACCTTAGATAATATTTCTAATATAAAGTTCATGTTGCAATAACACAAGACTGGCGTTTTATATTACGATGAAGTAAATAAATAACATGAACAAATACAAAGTTATAAAACACGTTGACACATTTTGAAATCATGTTCAAACTGTTAATGCTAATTTAGAAAATGCTATTATGCAGTTCAAATTTTTGTGCAATTTTGTATTTATTTTATATTCACAAAAATTAAAAGAGTGTAATTTTGTCACATCGTTTGTAATTTCCACAATATTCATTTCAGACCAAGTAAAGTATTTTGAATCCTTTTGCATTCGCATATTCTGAATCCTTTTAAAATTTGCTATAGAGTCCCCCTACAGAAATGCCCAACCACGGGCCACCAGATAACTTACGGACCTAAATGTGGGATCAAATTAAAATAAATAATAAACATTTCAAGAACTAACAAAAGAAACCGAATTTCAAAGAAAAAAAATCCTAAAAAGGTAGAAATTTTACCAAAACTTCACCGTAAATTCGAAAATTCAACAATAAAATTGAAAATCTGGAGAAAAGAAAAGTTTTAATTGCCAAAAAATCCAAATTTTACAAAAAAAAAAAAATACAAAAGCGAAATTCACCACAGAAGTTGAAATTTCGCCAAATTTTGTAATTTCGCCACAAACCAAAAAATTTACAAAAACTCAATATTATACGACATTTTAACAAAGTCGATGTTAAACAAATATATAAACGCAAATTACACTACAAATGCGGAATTAACAAAAATATTAACAAATTCACCAAAAAATTTGAAATTATACAAGTTATAAGTTTTACCAAAAATCTAAATTATTCTGAAAAGTAAAAAAGCGAATTTTGGATTTCACCAAAGTTCGGAATTTCGAAAAGAAAAAATTAAAAAAATAATGTTTAACAACCGAAATCGCACCAAATATTTTTAATTTGGCCAAATATTCCCAAAAATGTGAGTATATACCATAAAATTGAAAAACGGCAATAAAAAGATTACTAAATAATCTACAAAAATTAAAACTCACCAAATTTTGGAATTTCACCACAAAAACTTTAATTTCACCAAAATTGTGCAATTTCACCAAAAATTCGAAAATTAAAAAAAAAACAATATTTTATGAAGTTGATGTCTAGCATATATGCTACACAATTAAAAAAAAACTAATTTCACCTCGAATTTGGGATTCGCCAAAAAAAAATTTTTATAATTCACAAAATTTTAAAATCATTAAAAATTCAATATTTTTACCAAAAATCTAAATTAAACTGAAATATAAAAAAGTCAAAATTTCAACACAATTTAGGAATTCACCAAAATTTTAACATGTTCACAAAACTAGACTATAGTTTCAAGAAAACCGAAATTGCACCAAAATATTGGGAAAATTTTAAAATTTTTCAGAATTTTAAATTCACTAAATGTCCAAAAATTCATTGTAAAATGGTGAAACTACAAAGTAATTGCAAAAATACCACAAAAAACAAAATTCACCAAAATTTTGCAATTTCGCCAAATATTTGCAAAAAAATAATTATTTTTGGAAAAACGAGCAATTTAAAAAAATCGATGTTACACAAGTTCCAAAAGACCTATAAAAAACCAAATTTACCGACAATTTTCCCTAAAGGGTGAAATTGTATCAAAACTCCAAATCGTATCAAATATTTGAAATTTTACTAAAAATACAATTCGGCTATTAACTACAATTCACCTCCTACATTTGTTTCTTGTTCAAGGTGCTGTTCCACACGACCTCAACTACAATACGAGTTTTTATTACAATTTCAGCAAACTCTTCCGTAATTGATTTACATAAATAACTAATAATACGATTTCAGCAAAAAAAGTTATTGATCAAAAGGTGCATAGTATGTGCAACTTCTTTTAATTATGAATGTCAAATGTTAAAATTAACACTTATCTAAACGGATATGCTAAAATAAGATACGGATATTTTAGCAGTTATAAAAAAGTTAATTAACCTTTAAGTAAAAATGGGTTAGAATGTATTTGGCTTTTTTTGGTAAAACTTGTATTTTTTCCTTCAATTTGTTTTCGTAGTTTAATTTTACTTTACATTACAATTTTTAATTATTTAGATTTATTGAGCTTGTATAACTTACATAAACGGTCTAAGCGGCTTAGCCGCCGCCGCCGTCAAATATCCCTTCAGTCGCCGACGAACAAATTTTACCGGCTTGCTTCTCTAGAAGTACTCCTATAAAATAAATAAATAAAAATTTGTTAAATAAAAATTTGTTAAATAAAAATTTTCCGCATCTTAAGAACTAAATAACCATAAATAATTTAATGTTGTTTTTGTTTTGCTATTAGTCAATAACTTGAGACGCTACGAACGCATCGTTAAATAATTTATAGCTAAAGTTTAGGTTACCTACCCGTATGTATGTATGTACATACTTATGTGCTTACAGATGCATACATACACACATACATACATACAGAATAGATGCGTGTGTGCATTGAAAATATTAGAGAGCTTTTGTGAGACGAGCATGATGTTGAAACGTTACCAGTTTATATTAGTCTTACTGAGCTAGTGTTACTACTGTTGGACAGATGCATAAATTACATCCATTTTATATTCGAATATATTAAAAGGAATGGATTTGTTTGTTTGTTTGTTTGTCTTTTAAACCCACTAACTAACAATAGCGTTAAACGTAGTCAGCAAAGAACGAAGAGAGATGTGCGTGAAAATAAAATAAAACTTGCATATTTTTTAATTAAATATGACTGCAATAATTTGGAATTAATATTTAATTAATTATTCAATTTATTGTGTTATTGTTTTAAGCAGTTTTCATAAATATATTCTAATATGCTGATGAACTGATTTAAGCAATCAGCGAAATGCGCAGAGACTGGATTATCCAACCCCAGCAAATAAATTGCATTTTTATAATAAAATCAATTGGGATAAAATTTGCTAGAAATAAATTTGTTTTGTTCTCCGTTTGAAACTTGATCGTCAAAAATGTAAGAAGTTTGAGAGATTGGAATTTTTGTGAGCATGAAAAAAATGTAAGAAGTTTGAGGGATTGGAATTTTTTTGAACATGATACTCCTTGGCGACTCCTTGATGTTTTGCTTTGCAGAGTATGTGAAACTGTAAGAAAAACTCTGTCTGATCGAATAGTGAACATCTCATAGGAAGAACCAGTAGCTTCAGGAATGATGGGCCACGGATTCGTAATAATAGAAATGAGAACCTTTCGAAATGAGAACCTTATATTTCAACTGCAGCTAAATAATGTTTAAAATTATGAATGAACCTCCAAAAAGTATTGAGCGACTTAAGCATCACAGTATAAATTATTGTGCTTTTCGTCTACAAGTTTGCAATAGAATTAAGAAAATTACACAAAATTATGTTAAATATCCCGCAATTCACTTGCCATGAAATAATGGATATACCATAAGCTTTGGCAACTCTCGACACTCGTTGTGTTCTAACTTATATTTCTTGAAATTGCCACTATAGGATATCAAATCATTTATTCGCATTTTCAGAGTGCGAATAGAGTATATTGATGGTTTCGCTCGTCGCCATTTGGAGTAATCAGGATTATGTTATTCGTCTACGTAAACGAGTTTATGCAAGAAAATTGATCTAAAAGTGTCTAAAAGACATCCCTTTTAAAGAAAAGACCCCGTTTGAGCTGTGATTAAGTAAATGAAGTTTTCAAATTTTATTCAATAAACAATCAAAGGCAAAAGAAAACAGGGAGTTCAGCAAGCAAGATGCAGGGAATGTAGCGATCGCTAATTGCGACACTCAATATGAATCGAAGTTTCCATTTAAATTCTCTATTTCTTATAACCTTACGGACGCCAAGATCTGCTGGGTGATGTTGAAAATCTCAGTAGGGCCATGGACTTACTTAACACAAGTCTCTAATAGGGATATCAAATTTTCAAGTCGGTCTTGTTCTTTTTTTTATTGGCAGTCTTTGCTGGTTTTCTTTGTTGAATATATTTTTTTTCAGTAATTGACCCTAACATATTTTTCGAGTTGAGTGAGAAACTTAATGAGACTTCCAAATGCCTAGTAAGAGTTTTAGCTCCGTGCAGTCATTATGTGCTTTTTTATACAGTTTTGTTGTGTTCTACGAAAATGGAACGGAAGAGTTTAGAACAGCGTGATGTAAAAGTTGAAACAATTTTCGACGAAAATGTCGAACTTTTGAGAGCTCTTGTGAGATCAGAGTATCGTTTTACAATCGAGAATGATGATTGGCCAGTTAAACTCACTTTTATCGTACGTCAAATCTTGACTGAAGATCTTTTGTTTTCGCCCAACTTATAGACGCACATAATCGTCCATCTGAGAAAGTACTCTCTAAATGATGCAATAACACCAGCACATCGAAGAAGTACTGAAGTGAATAACTCAAACGATTGGCGAACCCAAAGTCAACATAGCTCAAAGTTAGAGTAACTTTTGCATTAGAGTCATCGAAAATTAGGCCTATCTAAGTCGGCTCATCATAATGTCACTGATATCCCTACCGACTTTGTTGACCCCTGAGCAATGGCCAACTTAAAGAAGAATAACCTTGAGGAGACAGTTAAAAAGGCAAAAATAATGTAC
Source organism: Phania funesta (assembly GCA_963932375.1). NCBI lineage: Eukaryota > Metazoa > Arthropoda > Insecta > Diptera > Tachinidae > Phania > Phania funesta. The sequence goes on from OZ010656.1 coordinate 75,687,996, forward strand.
CGTACTTTTTATCTGTGCTTGTCTTGCTTATAGACTTGCGTAATTCATGAGCGAACTAGTTCACTTGAACCATATTAATGTAAGGGGGATATCGAAGCAGACTACTTACTTTGTGGATATCATTTCGGCCCCCTTCGTTCCTCGAATTGATTTCAGACAAGCGATTTGTAATTCTCAAATAGTTTACTTTCATTGAGTGTCATGCTAAAGTTAGTCTTTACTCTTGGCTGCAGTGATTTCAGACTGTCGACTTTAAACTGTAGACCTTCCTCAGCATGGAGTCTCTTGCAATTGCTAGCATTTGTCTACGGTTTAGGTGGCATTCAAGGTCCAAAACTTAGGGTAGCTACAGCTGAACATTTACGCACAATGTGCGCTACCGTCTCAACCTCTTCCAGGCAGAGCCTTCTTCAATTGAACTAATTGAGCCGCTTATGTTTTCTAAGTGTTTTCAAGTTCGTAGTTCATCAATCACGGTTCTTTTGCGGTCAGGTTCATTTGTTTTCGTTTAGTAATAAACGTAGCAGTAGTAAGTTGTTCATTTTCATGTAAATATCTCGTTTTTTCGTTTGTTTCGTGAGTTTATGAAAGAGAGAGGTAAAAATAATGTAACTAGTTTGTACATGCAATTTGTTTGTTGTAAATACAAGTTTAAAAGGTTTTTGCAAATAATTTTGGCAAGATAACTTGCATCGTCTTAACGTGGGACAAAGAGTTGTTTGAAAGCAATTATTCTAAGCTACAGAGTAATTGAACTACTAAACTAAAAGTGCGACCTAGTTTAATAAAGTAAGCTGTGTTGTAAATAGAGAGCTTACTTTAAACAACTGACCAACCCAACACTACTTGCTATTGTATAAATTTTTTTAATACTTTTGCTTTTAATTTTAAAATGCGAGTAGCCCTTCGTTGATTCTATATGAATTTTTAAAATAAAGTATCTAATGTTTAATTATGTATTTATCTTGAAACTACATTTATCAACTTGCTTTTATGATCATAGTCGCAATAGTCGTAAAACTTTAAAAGGGCATATCTGGTGAGTTTACATGTGTGTTTTCTGATATCACTAAGTTGTAAATATTTAGAGCAGAAACGTTTCTTCTTTTTCTATTTTTCGTAATGTTTTTTTTATTTTAAATTACATAACGATTGTTTTTTGTAAAAATGTTTAGTAAATTAACACCTTCAAGAGATTTAGAAGAAAAAAAAAAAGCAAAAGAGAAACAATTAAGTGTTAATGGTTTTTACAACGATTAACTTCAAACAATAGAAATAAAGAATGAACAAATTTAAAGAAATTTAAAACGTTAGGATAAAAATAATTCCCATAATCTCTTACGAAAATTCCCTGTTACTTTACATACATATATGTACGTGTGTGTGTGTGTGTTACGATTTTGAGAGCTATAGTTTTAATGCGAGTAAAAATATCCTAAGGGGAGTTATTAATCTTGTACTGGGTTTTAGTTTTCATTTTTAAGTTGCCATTTAGTATTTACTTAAATACATGTCGCAACATGTCACTCACAAATAAAACTCAGTCACTTGTGTTTGTGTGTGTATGTAAGTGAATTTGTTTGTGGCTTTTTTTGTAATTTAATATGTTGATGGGAATTGTTTGTTTCGGCTTCAATTTGTCCTTTTTATAACCAACCAAAACCACAAATATGTCAATTTTACTTTTCCCTTCTATCTGTGCTTGGTTTTTTTTTCTCTTTCTCTCTCTCCGTCCCTCTCTGCCCCTCTAAATGCCATACTTGTTGGTATGTTATTTGTTATTTATTTAGAGTGAAATTAGAGTCCATATCTACTTTTCGAGGAATAGGATTTTATCTCATACTTAAAAGAGAATATTTAATTTCATCAAAACCTGCCTAAATGCAAAAAAAAACCGCGTTGAAAAAATCTCTAAAATCGGTCAACTTCGTGGGATCGTGAAAAAACGCTAAAGTCGCTGAAATCTGCCTACATCCGGAATTAGTTCTCAACTTCGAAAAAAATAAATTAACTAAATTTATATCGTATAAAATAATTTTGCTAAAACCAAGAAAACATTAGGAAAACACGCTGAAATAAAAAACGGTAAAAGAGAAAAAAAAACACATTCACCGCAAAAACTTATTTTAACCAGCTAAAAATTATAAATTTTAAATACCTTAATGATTTTATCAATACACAACCTTTATATAGAGATCACGGCCGGTTCTTGAAATTTCTCGAATTTATTAGTTATTGCCCATCATTTTGTTTCATTTGCTGACTTGGGAGTCTTGTATAAGTGTTCGCATGTGTGTGTATCTTCTGTTTACTTTTTCGTTCTGTATTAGTTGTTTTTGTTTCTAATTTAAATCGCGGTTCGTGGAATTTTACTCTAGGTTGTTGTTTTTTGCTTTATGTTTATAACATTGCGTATTTGTACAATAGATCATTTCACACCAACTTCTTGCTGACAATTATTTTTTTATGATTTAATTAAACATCTTCGATTATTACTTCGTAACAATATTAAAAACTTCACTGAATCGCTAATTTGCGAAAAAAAATTTACAGAAATTTGTTTTACACGCAACAATTTTTATAAGTAGCTAGAGAGGAACAGAATTTCCCTGGGATTCATTATAAACCGTTAGGAGTTTGATTTATTTTGCACGCTCTTAATATGTGTCCAAATGTGTTTGCAGAGATATGGACCACTAAAGTTTTTGTTTCTGCATAAAAACACCGTAACTTTAAGACATTTTTTCGTAGTTCCCCCACCTAGACATGTACGTTGTTATATCAGAAATTTAATATCTGAAATATTATTTTTATTACCAGTTGCTGGGAACTTAAGATCATGACTAGTGATTAACGATTTAGTTGCATGGAAATTCCACTTTCAATTAATCGATTATTTCCAAAATAATCAAAAAGTACATAAACATTAAAGGTGTATCAAAATTTTTTCTGGTGATATATTTGTTAGGAATTCAATTAAAAATAACAATTCTGAGCCAGTCTGAACGGCCATTTAGGAAATGTGGAAATTAAAGAACCAGAGGGAGTTCAATAGCTGCCAATGCACCCTGAAAGACGCACTATTTACTTTTTGATCGGCCAACACCATATCGTGGATTTTTTCGACATTTTCGGGTGTACTGACCTCAATAGGTCGTCCAGAACGTTCAGAGTTATTTGTCCATGTGCGATCACTAAACCACTTTTTGACAATTTAAATCGATGGCGCAGAGTCCCCATATTATTTATAGAGATTTGCCTTGGTTTGATTGACGGTTTTTTTTCGCAAAGAAAAAATCACTCGAAATTCACTTATTTTTCCATTTTTAGACAAATGCACAAGGTTGTATGTTTTGAACAGCTGATAAACGCAAACTAAATGACGTCACTTGTTTAAAATTTTACAGTACTTGATGGGAACAGTGTTGCATTTCATATAACTACGAGGAAAGTTTGAAAAGTCACGGACTTATTGATCCGCCCTCTTATAATAGAATTCCATTACCTCTACACCCAAAAATTTGTCTGCTAAATTTGTTGCTGTGTAAAAAATTTATTAGTATATATTAATTTAATAAGAAAAATTAATTTTCTTCACATTTTGTAAATGTTTTAAATTCAGTTGATAAGGCATAATAAATAAAATAAAAAGTTACAAAAACGGAGTTTGTTATTTAAAAAAAAACTGAAACTGATAACAAAGAATGTCATGACAAAAAGTTAGAGGAAAAGAGGTAATAATACGAAATTTGCTAAATATTCATTCTCATATTTCATTTGTCTTGAGTATTGGGTTAAATAGCTAATGTTTACAGTGGACACAAAATTACTGGAAAGACACAACGAATGTTGAAAACGTGTGTAGCGGCGTAGAAAATGTGTTCTATTCTGCTAGTTGTCTACTACTGCCAACTGAATAATATGCGTCTCTTTGCATACACCTTTCTAGTATTTAAAAAAGTTTTAAATTTCCTTCATTTCACTTGGAATAAAAATCTTTAATACCACCACGAAAGACGAAAATTCTCTACATCTGACATTACTGGTGCGTAGTTTTAAATATTACCTTTTTGCCCTCATAGATTTGTCCACGCAGGATACCTTTGTTCTTTAATTCGTACATTTTTCTCCTTTTAAGTAAAACATTTTAAAGTTCTATTGGTTTAAATATATATTAACATTATTTTATGTTTCATTTGTGTTCATTCCAGACGTGGCATAAAACTTGTTTCAGATGCACTGAATGTGGCATGACATTGAATATGAAAACATATAAAGGATTTAATAAGTCACCATACTGTGAAGCGTAAGTACTCTACTACCATTTAAAAACAACTTATGTAATTCTTTATTTCTCACTCAATTTCGTTTAACAATAAAAAACCCTTACTCAACTTTTTAAAAATATTAAATTACTCAATTTAATTTATTTCTCCTATAAATGTTATATAAATTTAATTTAAACAAACTTAAAGTTTTATTATATTAATGTCGCAAAACTATTCTGGACTGTGGCCAACTAAATACATTTTTCTAACAAACCTACAAAGAAATTTGAATCATACGAGTATTGTAGCAACAAATGCTAAAACATGAAAAAATATATACAAGTGAAGTTGTGAAATGTTCACATATTTTGTTGGACATTGGCGCCTTTTTAATGCAAACAGAGAGACATTATTTAATACACAAATATCTTAAATAATAACATAACATAACTGATATATGCATGTATAACGAACCCTTTATATCCAAGCAAAACTAAATCCTAAATATGGTTTAAATGTGCATTAAATTTTATTTACGGAAATTGTCAACATCACCAATAGAAAATGTTCTGTGTTGTAAAATAATATCACGAAAGAAGTACCTTTTTTAAAAGTACTTTTCGAAAAGTACCTTTTTAGAAGTACTTTTTTTAACATAAGAGAAAACTTTTTGAAGTCCCCCTTTTTGTAAAATTGACTAATTTCTAGGGAAAATATGTTGTGTAGATATGTTTTAATAAAAAATATATATTTTTGAGAAAATGCTTACTTCAAAAGTACTTTTTTCAGAAAAGTAACCTCTTTTTTAATTAAGTATTATTTTAGAAAAAATTTAATTTTTTTCATAAATTATTATTTTTTACAAAAATATATACTTTTATACAAAAGTGCCTTTTATTAAATAGCTCTCTTTTGTAAAAGTACATAGCCCTTTAAAATTACCGTTTTTAAAAGTGTCACCGACGACAGGTTGGAACTTGGTCGTGTAGAAAGAAGATATCACAAAACTGCAAATAAAGAGATCGGACAGCATCGTCAGATAATTTGGTCTAGAAATCAGTGCTGCAATTAATCGGATTTTTCCTACGTGGTGTGGCAGATGGCGACCTCCTGCTGAAACTACTTGTCGTACAGATCCATACCGTCCTGTTGAAGCAAAAAAAAATAAAAAATAAGACCCAATCACGCCGTCTGACCATAATCCGCAGCAGCCACTTGCTCATTGCAGATGTGCACATTTGTTGGTACTAAATTGCATGCGGATTTTCTGATGAAGATAACATTTCTTGACAAATCGGCATGCACACTTTACTGCTCCATTATCCAAGGTGAAGTGGTCTATATTCAATAGTCGGAAAATCACACCTGACAGCCGTTAAATTATAAACTTACCACTTGCGCAAAAAAAACAATGTTATTAAATTTAAACAGTTCAATCTTATTGATACACCCTTTGCATTTTTACGTAAAAGGGCTTCTTTTAATACTTTCTTTAAAGTGCCATTTACGAAAAGGGGCTTTGTTTACTTTAATTTTTTATAAAACGTATCTTTTATAGAAATGATTTTTTATAAAAGTACCTGCATTGAAATAATACCGATTTTTATAAGAATCTTCTCAAAAAAAAAAAAAAAATACCATTATAAATAAGACCACTTTTAAGAAGGAAGAGTCTGCAAAAAAGTACCTTTTTAAATAACAATCCTTTTGAAAGAAATCTTTTCTTTAAAGAATGTATAAAAAAGTACCAGAAGGTTAAAATTCTCTCTGTAGAAAAGAACATTCTCAACGTAGAAATTAAAAATACTGCTTAAAAAAGAGTCCTTTGAATTAATAGTATATAAAGAAATTTCTTTAAGAAGGGTACGTCTGCAAAAAAAGTACCTTTTGAAATAACAGCCCTTTTGAAAGAAATCTCTTCTTAGAAGAGTCTAAAAAAGAAAATAATCTTTATTGAAATTACTTTCCTAGAAATTCCCTTACACAAGATTTAACTTGAGCTTTCTTTGAAAAGTTTACTGATTGAATTTTATTTTTCAATTATAAAAAAAGCTTGACTATTTTCCGTATAGCCCTCGTAGTAGTTTTTTTATTTTCTTATTTGATTATAAAGTAGTTTAAGTAAAATTTAAATAAATACTGCATTTCCCTTTTAATAAATGGAAGATTCTCGTAAACCTTTTATTTTTTTACTTCATTGAAGTATCACTTAAGAGAAAAAAGAAAATACAAAAGTGACATTGTCAACAGAGTGATAAATACATTTGCACATCGGTGACAAATCTGACAGAGACAATTGCATTACTTAAGCCATTTCATTTCGACACACCCTGGTTCGTAGTTAAAGGTGCAATAAAATAAACAATATTGCAGTTGGCGAAGAAAATGAAATATTTCTATTAAGAAAGGATGTGTTTGAAGATAAATTCGAGTTTAATTAGCAGAGACACAAACCGAATTTTTTAACATATTGCACTCAACAGAGCTTTGTTAGCAATTTAACAGTGGGAGTAATTTTGACCTTATTTTCAAAAGCCTACAATTGGAAGCAGGAACCAGATCCATAAAAACTCTTTTGTAAAAATAACTCCAATGGTTAGTAAGAAATCTAAAATATTTATGAAACAAAAGTAAATCGCATTTAAAAGCAGACCTTTTGGCTACACTATTAATCTTGAACTTATATCCAATGACCATTATGGAATAATGATGATGGGCTGGCCGAAACCACTAGATAGGAATGGTGGTCCTGGGAGTATTTAGTGAAGTCATAAAGGTGGGATGTCTAAAATAATTTCAGAATCCGAGTAAAAAAAAACGGAAAAAGCACTAATTTTTTTTAATTTCTTGAGAAGATTACTGGTCATTATTTTAGTTTTCGTAGATTTTGATATTATTTCAGATATCCCACCCCTATAGGTCCATTAAGTACTCCCTGGACCAACTTTCCTATATATTTTATGGCTCCATTAAGTACTCCCTGAACCGTGTTTCCTAAATATTTTAGATATTTTACTATTATGGGTCAATTAACTAACCATTGGAGCAATTTTTACAAAATGTTTTTTATGGATCTGGTTCCTGCTTCCTATTGTAGACTCTTGAGAATAAGGTCAAAATTACTCCCACTGTTAAATTGCCAACAGAGCTCTGTTGAGTGCAATATCAGCCATGTTAAAAAATTCGGTTTGTGCCTCTGCTAATTAAATTCGAATTTATCTTCAGTAATAAAAAAAATCCCCAATGAATTCAAATACAGCCAAGTATGTCGCCAATCACAATTTTAAAATTTCCATCCTCATATTTGTGGAAAAATCGCCATACCCTACAACACGGCATGTCAATACTTAGTCCCCTTTCAGACAAGCAAAGTTCTTTGACAAAGTTTCTTGAATTCTCTTTTAAACTTTGTCTTGTGTTCAGACAAATATAAAGAGCAAATATAAAGAGCAGCCATATTTATTTGCTTTACGAACTAAAAACACAAAAGGAATTTGCGAGTACAACAAGTTTTGTACCAACCCCCGCTCTCTTTTCCTCTCTCCTCCACAAACTCAAGACTTTGCTAAGAAAACTTTGCTAGTCTGAAAGGGGCCTTATTTCAGATTAAAAATTATAATTTAATTGCACACAAACTCGAATGTACCTAGAACTATAGACCGCAATGTATACACACAAAAACATTTTGCCACATTGTACACATTTCCCCACTTTATGTCAACAACGTCATCATCGTTAGTTAAGCAATAAACTTTGAAAGAGCAACAAAAAAAAAATCAGCATGAAGCACAAATAAAACAAAAGAAGAAAAGGAATAGTAAAGTTTATAACATCCTGTTTTGCATACTGACACATTTTTCTTCTACCTCAAAATTATACATGTTTGTATGCGACAAGATGTATACTCACTCGTATTAGTGTGCGTGTGTGTGCATGCGACGAGTACAATTTCTATGATCATAACGCTAAAATCAAATCATTTCGAACAAAATTTTTCAAAGCCAGGCAGGGCCTGAACGGAAAAATTCTTGGTAAGTGACAGCAGCTACTGTTTGTTATCGGCCTTCCATGGGATAAATTTACAAAAGTGCTTTTGTTTGTATGGACGTGTGTGTGGGTGTGTTTGTGTGTATGTGCATGAGCTCGAATGCGTATGTTTTGTTTATTTAGAAAGACACTAGAAGTCGCAGTAAAATTGTAACAAAACTTACTGTTAAATGTTATAAATCTATTGTTTTATTGCATTTTTGTGGTTATTGTTTTTTGTTGTTGTTTCTCAACACACAATATTTGTTGTCATTTATGCAGTAGATACATACGATACTGCATATCAATTTAAACGTCGAAATTATATAGTGCTGCAACATACACTAGAAACACACATCGACGGAAATGCCAGCTTTTATCTCTCTCTCTCTTTTTATTTACATTCGTCTGCACAATTTTATATATTAAAATTTGGCCTAGTAAAATTTAAATGCGCCTGTATGTGTTAGGGGATTTTAATGTACATAATCGTTATGCTTCGAATTAGTGAAGCTTTTAAATTCCATTGATAAGTGGCACACAGAGCGGAAGATAATTTATTTATATTGTTAAATACAAATGTGGTGATCTTAGCACTGATCATGAGACTACCAAAGCCCCTGTTCGCACTCGTATAAGTAGCAATTGAAGACCATGGCTGCCGGAACCCGGCACCTACCTCTTGCTGCGGGGTTTGGAGCTACTCATTCTCCTGCTCTCATTAGTTATGCCATTGACAGTCTGCGCTACAATGTATCCCCACATTAATCCTGCACTAAAATCTTGCCGAGATTTGGGTTTGAACAGCCACTATGTGCACCCTGGAAGCAGCCTTACCAACAACCTGGCCGTAGTGCCAGACTTATATCGTTGCTAGTCGAACTTAGAAAGTCCTATATTCTTCCATAAAACGAAATTAAATAATGTGCTACAATGTTGTTTAAAAAATGGAATTAATCTCTTTGGCAAGTGAAGAAAGTAAAAAAAATGTAAATTTTGTTGCGTATTTTCTGAAATATTATCAGTTCTAATATATTGTTACGTTTATTGCCACAATAAACGCTAATCTGTAGGTTTCGATTATTCGAGAATATTAAAATACACAGTCGTCCTTAATGATTTTATCAATACACAACTTTTTTCGGCAATTACTACTCTTATTTACAATTCTTCAGTACTAATTTACACTGTAAACTTGACACTATTATGTACACACAGCTGTTCACTCTATAAAATCTCAAAGTCAACTCTAGTTTCTGTGGTGGACGGCGCCTTTATATAGAGATCGCGGGCGGTTCTTGAAATTTCTCGAACATATGTACGAGTTAGTGCCCATTTATTTCATTTGTTGGCTTTGTAGTCTTGTATATGTGTTTGCGTGTGTGTGTATCTTTTGTTTACTTTTTCTTTCTGTAGAAGTTGTTTTTGTTTCTACGTTGAATCGCGGTTCGGGGAATTTCTGCTACGCAATTGTTTTTGCTTTATGTTTATAACATTGCGTATTTGTACAATAGGTCATTTCACACATCTTTGATTATTTTTTCGTAACAATATTATTTGTAACTAAAGTAACTCAGCTGCAATATAGGTGATGTCATCTTCATCAGCTCTATGGCATCATGTCTCTTCTTTTCTACCTTGTCACGGGTCTGCATTTAGGCTGTAATAAAATTTCAACTATCAGGATATCAACTTATTTTCCTACCAATATTTTTACTGTTACAGAGGTTTCTAGAGCCATAGTGTCTACTGATAAATCGCAATATGTAATCTGTAGATGATTCTGCGGGTATTAGACAGAGACTGAATAATTTATTCTTCTTTAATTCTGATAAGTCGGTACTAAAATAATGTCACGTTATCTCTCAGGCGGTTGCTTCAAGTGGCCTCTGAAATTAATAATTTATTGTTCCACGGGCAAAATAAAAAATTTCATTTACTTGTGTGAAGTCTTGTCCCTAATATTGACATGTCTCTTCATCTGACTTGTTAACTTTGCAACTCATATCTAATGCTGCATGTCTGTCTGTCAAAATTTTTATTTGACAGAAGATAAATAATATTGGCTTGCAAACGTACATGTCCACTTACGTTGGACCCTGCCAGTGCTTGTTTACCGCAGCTGTTCTATGTGCTATTTGATTAATTGTTCGGTAGCAAAATGGCTTGTTGCCGCCATAAAATATGTTCGTTTGTGTCACAGAAGTACTAACGACTCAACCATTTTTGATGTCTTTCCCCCTCTAAATTCGAACAGTGGCAATTGTTATTAAATAGGCAAAGCCAGTTGAAAGAATATTCATATATTGCTCTTGTAAAATATTACCTTCATCCGGCTAATGCTACTGCCCATAGTCAACCGCCGACAGCATCGATATGCATACCTACTATGTAGTGGTAAATTTGACAAGTCAGATGTAAAAAACATGTCGTCTATTAAGGCCTTCAGGAAAGTTGTTACAATTACAAAGCAAGTGCTTTACCAAGTACTTTCGTATTTAAATTTAAAATTTCTCCAAAAGAGTATTTAATCGAATTGTGCAGTGAACGGCTCGTTTAATGGTTGAACTACCAATGCTACTTGGTATATAAAAACTCAAACAATAACAAAGTTTAATAAGTAGAAACAAAAAATCGGGCTATTTAAGCACAATAGGGTTTGTTTAAGAAATATTACGAAATAATGTCGTACTTGATGATAAGATAATGCTGGTATCCATATGTTGGCAACCAAGACAGTAAAAAAAGTTTCAAAAATTGCCACACAATACAACAATACGACAAGACAAAGTTTTACATAGTACGTCAGTGTAAGTGTCTGTATCTTTTTAAACAATTGTATTCGTAATCATGATTACGAGCACATCATCCATTCATTCATTGCCAAAAGGATAAGTGCCTGAAGATAATAAAGTACACTACACAATTTGCCAGTTTAATTTATATTAACTGCAAAAACTGATTAAAATATTCCCATAAAATTTAATGTTGATAAATAAAATAACGCAACCGAAGGTTTAATACGTATCAAACTGACTTACGCCCTTTCAGCGTCCGTTTTTTTTTATACGAGGGCGGATCAATAAGTCCGTGACTTTTCGAACTTCCTCGTAGTTATATGAAATGCAACACTGTTCCTATCAAGTACCACCTGTTAATAGACTACTGTCAAATTTTGAGCAAGTGCCGTCATACATTTTGCGTTTAACAGCTGTTCAAAACATACAACCTCGTGTATTTGCCTAAAATTGGAAAAAAGTGATTTCGAGTGCTTTTTTCTTTGCGAAAAAAAACCGTCAATGAAACCAAGGCAAAGCTCGATAAATAATATGGGGACTCTGCACCATCGATTTCAATGATAAAAAAAAGTGGTTCACTGACTATCGTTGTGGTCGGACAAGTACAAGTGACGGTAAACGTTCTGGACGGCCAATTGAGGTCAGTGCACCCGAAAATGTCGAAAAAATCCACGATATGGTGTTGCCCGATCAAAGAGTAAACAGTGCGTGAGATTGTTGATGCCATAGTCATTTCATATGGTTGTGTGGTTTCGATTTTAAATAATCAGCTGGGTTTAAGAAAGTTGTCTGAAAGATGGGTGGCCGCGTTTGCTCTCAATTGGCCATACACGTAAACGTGTGACAACTCCAAAGGATTGTTTGGAGTTGTTTAACCGCAATCCGAATGAGTTTTTGCGGCGTTTTCTTACTGTGGATGAAACATGGATCCATTACTGTACTCCGGAGACCAAGCAGCAGTCTAAACAATGGATTTCTCCGGGTGAACCTGCTCCGAAGAAGGCCTAGGGAAAGTTTATCGGCCAATCGGTTTTAGCCCCTAGTGACTACTTCCTATTTCCAAACCTAACAACATGGCTTGGTGGAAAGAGATTTAGCTCCAACGATGAAATTATTGACCAAACAAACGCCTATTTTAAGGACCTCGAAAAATCCTATTTTTTTGGAAGGGATACAAAAACTGGAGAAACGTTGGACTAAGTGTATTGAGTGAAAATTAGATTATGTTGAAAAATCAATTTTTGTTTTGCTAAAAGTCACTGACTTATTGATCCGCCTTCGTATTTGCTATTCACGCAAGATTAAAACAAATTAATATTTTTTATCTTAAAAATTTTTAATACTATTTCCCCAACAATAATGGATACAAATTCTTAAAACCTTTTCATTAATGTAGAAGATATATCTATGCAGACCGCTATCTTCCTGTTCGACCCCCTTCTTCCGTCGAATCGATGTCGGGCAACCGACTTGCAATTTACAACTACTCTTGTTCGAGTCTCCTGCTATCACTAGCCTTTACTCTTGACTTGATTGACTTCAGGCTGTCGACTAATTATGAGTACTGTCGTCCTTCTTCTTCATCACGGAGTCTCCTGTAATTGCTAGCATTTATCTAAGGCTTAGGTCCAGACATTCACATTTACCAAGTGTCTGCCCGTGGTCCTAAGCCTTATGATAGCTAGTGCTGGATATTCAAATACAATATACGCTACCGTCTCAGCCTCTAACTCAGGGGTATCTTTGGGGACTAACCTGTCCACCCCTCGCGAGGCAAACTTTTCCATCTCTTCCGGATTCCTTCGTTGGCCAATTGAAACAGGAGTTTTTTTTATAGATTACGCTCTCCGCATCTTGCGAAGCTTCCTTATTCATCCCTGTAATGGAGAAAAAAGCCGTCTCGCCAGGCTCAATGTCTCAGTATTTTTTTAGTCTCTGGTGGCCATGAAATTGCAATAAGTCGCCTGCTAGAGTGTTGGGATGCACCACTAGCTTGATTAAGTATTTTGATGTGTATGTTTTTGCTGCTTCCTGGATAATGGGAACTTCTAGATCTCTGGATATTTTCATTTCTTTAATACAAGGAGACACACTCGATAAGCCGTAAAATCCTAGACTGGCTTCTTTCCAACTTCTGCTTGTTTGATGTTTGATGCACAGCTGAATGCCATGTGACCTTATTGGCTTTATAACGGATTTGTATAAAAGGACTTTGTATTCCAAAGCCAAGCCTGAATTAGGTCCTATTACCCAGTTTAGTCGATTTGTTCCAAGTTTTATGGCCGTTTTTTTTTTGCCGCAATGTGGCGATACCATGTAAGGCGTCGATCTAGGTGAATACTCAAACATTTAACGTGGGCTTCCGCTAGAACAGTGGTATTTGTTTTTGTTATTGGTGGACGGGGAAAACATTTCGAGGGATTTACTTTATTCTCCCCTGAAGTTGTTCGAATGAAACTTTCGAGTATTGGTTAAAACTTATAAATGCCGTGTCGTCTATGAAAGTTGACGTACATGTATTTGGGCTTGTTGGAATATCCGTTGTGTAAATGACTAATTTTAATAGCAGCCCTATTATACTGACTTGAGGTACTACCGCAGAGATTTCTTCTTGTTTAGGAAATTAATCTTTTGACCTTATGTTAAATGTTCAATCTGTCAGTTAGCTCTTCAGAAGCTTGTGGGAGTTTCCAAGTAGAACTCGAGTTATTTTCGTAAATAGCCCGTATACGAGGAATGAATGAACACGACTTTAAAATATAACGAAATGTGCAAACACTTGTATATGTATCTTCGTAGCTGTATCTTCGGGTTTTTTTTTCGGAAACCTTCCCCACGGACATGCACAGTTTTGAAAGAAGTGTGCAAATTTGTTTGCCTTTGGTGCCATTTTGGTGCGTCCTTTCATATTTTTACAATACTCGGAGCTTTCAACGTTGTTCTGTTTTAATTTTTTCTGCTGTTTGGACACCATTTAGTCCACTGGATTTTAAAATTTAAATTTGTTTCTTTTCGAAAGAGTTAAAGTCTTTTGCGCATCCCATTTTTTCGAAAATTAAAATAAAATTATTGAATTTTGATGGCAACATTTTTCTATTCGAACTGCAATACATGGCTTACATGTTGAAAATATAAAAATTCCTTATTCAAGTGATGCATAAAAAAACTCTGCATTTTTTAATGGGTAAATAAAAGAAATTAGTTTATTTTTATAGAAAATAATCAGTTTACAATTTTCACCAAATTAATAGTAGGATTATGACCTTTTAAATCCCACAATTTTGTAATGCCCCAATATCTGATTGACAATATATATTCGTCCAAATTTTATAAAATTAAATTCCTTATTTAAGTGATTCGCAGTGTAACAGTTCATTCAAAAAGTCCACAGGATGACACATAGATGGCGTTTTTCCATACTAACCTGTGTATAAATTTAACACTGAGTTATAGCATTTTCTTATTGAAAAAAAATATAGTGGAAAACAAAAAATGGATTGATAAACATTATCCAAACTCTGCTCCATCGATGCAAATGGTAGAGAAGTGGATTACTGAAAGTAAACGTGGTTGTACCAGCACAAATGATGCAGAGCGAAGTGGACGGCTGTTATTCTAGAAAACATCAGAAAAATTCAAAAATTGGTGATGAACGATCGCAAATTGAAGAAGCGTGAGCTAGCTGACATTGTTGTAAAGATATCAGGTGGTAGTGTTTTTACCATTTTACACAAACATTTGGCTATGCGAAAGCTCTGAACAAAGTGGATGCCGCGTGAGATCACAGTCGACCAAAAACAACAACAAATTGATGCTTCAGAGGAGTGTTTGGCGCAGTTGAAGCGCAAAAAAAAAGGAATTCTCTCGTCGATATGTGACAATGGATAAAACATTGCTTCACTATTACACACCAGAATGAATGCTGGAGAGAAATTTAAGTCCAATGATAAAGTAATCGCTGAAACTGGGGACTATTTTGATGTGAAAGAGAAATCGCTATACTCGTATCCCCCTCGAAGGCAACTATGTTGAATAATAAAATCGAGTTTTGTCAAAATGTTGGTTTTTTCTTGCTGATCCCACGAACTTATTGAATGAACTGTTATCATATTCAGGTTCCCCAGTATCCCAACTGCCGAATGCCTAATTTAATTTTTTTCTTCAAATTTTTTGCGACACAAGAAATATTTTTTATTTTAAGAATTAATTGTTAATACATCGTGCTGAGTAAAGCTAAATTAGAGTATTTAAATTTAATTCGTCAAATAATAAAACCCACCCCATTCACTTTATATTCATTATTAGAGCGAACAAGGAGTAGGCATTTTTGCAAACGCTCGAAAATAAGTTCAAATTAATGGGAAATAACCAAGCTTTGATATATAAAGGTTTCATTGTGCTTTCGATAAAAATGCCTAAACTTTGTTTAAAATTCTTATCCTGTTCCAACCAATTTGAAGTATATAAAGCGTAAGTTAAATTTTGAAATTCGATTTGCACAATGGTGCCATAATAACAAATGGGAAAAAGTTGTAGGGTTATCGAGAGAAAAAGAATGGAATAATACAGCACGGCAAAAATGTTGTTGTCGAAGAAAATAACGAGCACAACAATGGTGCACATATTGATACTAGTTGCTAGGATTTGACAGAACATATATAGAGATATAACCTCTTCTAGTTTGCAACGATATCTGCAAAACAAATACAGAACGAAAAACATAAATATTTAGTTTGTTCTAAAAAACGACACAAACAACAAA
The DNA here is from genome assembly GCA_963932375.1 of Phania funesta. NCBI lineage: Eukaryota > Metazoa > Arthropoda > Insecta > Diptera > Tachinidae > Phania > Phania funesta. Next base: position 75,703,850 of record OZ010656.1, read on the forward strand.
AATTACAACTTACCGCAGCAGTTCTTGGTGATCCTCTATACATTTAAGTAATTCTTGTTGATGTTCCGAGCTCGTTTTGTCTTTGTTCGTGCCCAGTTTGGCAACTCTCATATTTAATGTACGAAGGTGACCACTTAAGAATGCCAAGTTCATTGCGGTAAATGAATCATTGATTATACCTTGCACAACTTGAAATGACAGCCCAATGAATTGATAAGCATGAGCAACAATATAAAATGTTGTGCTGGCAATTGGATCGTATGGAAAGTAGCCGGGAAACATTAAATTCCAGCTACCCCTAAAGCCATAAGACAATACCAACATTTCAGAAAACACTGCACTTGAAGCATAAAATCTTACAAAGATTTTAAATAATAGACGACTGCTACGAAAAACTACCGACTTGTGGTAGTGAACCTCATCTTTGGACAAACCTATTCGCTGATCTTGGCTCTTGATAATATCCATTATAGTTTGAACATTTTGAAACTTTAGCCAAAACATACAAATTTTCACGGAACACACCAAACATGTTAAGGTCACCGATAAATTTTTAATTATTTCGTACATGGTGGAACTCATAAACAGGCCAATCATCAAATGCAGCGGATAACCGATTGTTATAATAGTATTTATGAAAACCGCATAGGCTACGTACAGCTGCCGATATCGTTTCGTTGGCAATAAGCCTAGAATTCGCCAGCCCACGAAATGCAAGCGAAATAAAGTTTCACTCTGTAACACTGCGTTCATATTTGTGTAGCTTCGATTGCTATTGCTGTCGAAGTTGAAATTGAAAGTAGCACTAGGAAGGAAGTGCAATTTATTGCAAATTTCTCTTACAATGTTCTAATGCTCACTAAGTGCGTATTGAAAATATAATTAATTTATGAGGAAAATTGTCGGCAATTATCTAATTAAACGCACTTTGGTTGTGCGAAAATAGAATATTGTGAATTAAATATTTATCGGGAAGCGTTTGGCAAAGACTGTGGCAGCGGGCGGATAAATTTATTGTTCTTGTTCCTCCCAGCTACATTTATCGCCAATTCAAATACAAATACGTTTGTGTGGCTTTGTCGCACACTAATGTAAAGCGTATTTTCAATTCTTGATTCTTAATTTTCCGACAGGATGATTTGATATTTGGAACGAAGTTTCGTCATAACTTGGCGAGCTTGGTTTGGCGACAAACCGGTTTCGGCTGTGTGCCGTCGTCAGCGTCATTGTCTGTTCTAAAAAATTCTAACGACTGGTAGTATTCAAAACTAGGCTGCCTTTGTGATGACACGAAGGAACACGTTGAAATCCTTGCTTGGTTTAATGCTAAACTTTTCCAATACAGCCGCTTGATATTCCAGTACTCCAGTGCACAGACAAATGAAACTTCATTTCAAACAGAATATTGTCTTTGTTAGACCAACAAATTATGCCACTGTTGTCTTCAAATTGGTTTAAAGTTAGAGGTAGATGGGAGCTGGGTAAGGTCGGAGATTACTGTTGGAGCCTTATATGAAACACTCCTAAATCTTACTACCAAAGAAAAGCCAGTCACTCAAAAAATAACCCCATGCGAAAAAAGCATGAATAAATACGAGGGCGGATCAATAAGTCCGTGACTTTTTGAATGAAACACGGTTTTTTTTTTATTTTTCAACATAATCTCCTTTTAACTTAATACACTTAGTCCAACGTTTCTCCAGTTGTTGTATCCCTTCCAAAAAATAGGATTTTCCGAGGTCCTTAAAATAGGCATTTGTTTGGTCAATAATTTCATCGTTGAAGCTAAATCTCTTGCCATCGAGCCATTTCTTTAGGTTTGGAAATAGGAAGTAGTCACTAGGGGCTAAATTCGGAAAATATGGCGGATGAGGCACTAATTCGTAGTCCAATTCATAGAGTGTTGCCATTGAGACTGCACACGTGTGCACCCCTGCATTATCTTGATGAAAAAGAACCTTTCTTGCCCATATGGGGTCGATCTCTTTTGAAATCCTCATTAAATCGGTCTAATAAGTTGGCATAATATTCGCCATTTATTGTTTTCCCTTTTGAAGGTAATCGATGTGGGTTATTTCGCCTGCATCCCAAAAAACTGTTGCTATCACCTTATTGGCCGATAAACTTCCCCTAGGCCTTCTTCGGAGCAGGTTCACCCGGAGAAACCCATTGTTTAGACTGCTGCTTGGTCTTCGGAGTACAGTAATGGATCCATGTTTCGTCCACAGTAACAAAACGCCGCAAAAACAAATTCGGATTGCGGTTAAACAACTCCAAACAATCCTTTGAAGTTGTCACACGTTAACGTTTATGGTCAATTGAAATTAAGATGTGATAGAAAGTATTTATTAATTTTTTTATTAAATCAATGTCAAAGAATGAGGTCTTCACATAATGCGACCTCAGATAAAATAAAAAGTTTGACATTTAGTTAGTAGTGTAATTCCTACACAGTTAAGCGAGGGGTTTTCCCTATAGTTACCGTTTTCACTCACATGTTATTGATGAACCAAATTTGATGTTGGCACAGTTAACGATTTATACGCGACCTTGCAGTGCAACTCCACTCCCCGATTTGTAACCATCCTTTAAGACTTCAATTTGATACATTTCTGCGAGTTGCACTCACTAACTTTTATTCCTTACTTTCCAAGCATCACTAGCTTTTAGTTTAAGTGGCGAGTTTAGAATGAGCTACCCCAGACGGTACATGCCCAAAAGGTGAGCATAGCGCATGGAGAGACATACAATCCTAGCAATGAGTGCATTTTATAGGCCTTAATTAAGCGCGGAAATTTCATTTAACATTTGGAAGTCAAAAGCAATAATCTAACTGCGTGTCATCCAGCTTGTTCTTTTTTTGTGGTTTCTGGGGGTGTTGTTTAGCAGAATAGACCCGTAAATAGAAATAAAACACAACAAATACATGATTTTGATTGCCATGAATTTGGCTTTATTTGAAAGATTGAAAAAATTTTTACTTAAATACGATTTCCAGTATATGACCACCATGGCTGGCGCGGAGGAAGTCCAACTTTCGACCACTTTTTTACAGCAATGGAGTTCTTATGCCAGTGATAACGTGACGAATGTTGTCTTCCAAAACGTCAAACGTCTGTGGCTAATCGGCGTAGGCCAGGGCCTTCACATAGCCCAAAAAAAATAGTCCAGCGGTATTCAACCGTACTATCTTGAAGAGTATTATACGGGTACATTACGCGAAGTTATTCATCGAATGTTGTATTCAATAAATCAATTGTGACATGCGCTGCGTAGCATATTGCACCGTCTTATTGAAAACACAGCTGCTTTAAATTAATGGTAATCAATTGTGGTAAAAAAGTCACTAGTCACAGGCCTATAGCTGTCACCGTTAACTGTATCGTACTGGCCGGCATCGTTCTTAACCAATTCGGTACGAGCGTCGACTATAGGCGACGGCCACAGATGGCACCACACAGGCGAGCGTCTCCTATAGTCGACGGCCATAATATAAACGCGCACGGCCGAGCGTCGACTATAGGCGACATCTAGAAATTTTCTCTTATCTCTGTGTTTGCGCAGTGTTTACTCGCATAATTTTAGTTTCGTTCAGACCATCGTCCAAACCGGTTTTACATCTGTAAAACAGTAAAACTGTGAAGTAGGAGTTATTAAATTAAGTTCTCTTTATATTTTAAAGAAATAACAAAAAGCGCGTTTCGTGGCCGATAGACGCCGTACCAAAGTGGTTAAGAAAAAGGAGATCAATGATTCCATCAGCCCATAAAGCACATCAGACAGTAACTTTCTTTAAATGTAATGGGTTTTGCGGTAATGAGATGTGGATTATCTTCACTCAAGACTGAACCATGTTCTTCGTACAAATTTTCTCTCTTCATGACGAAATTGTAAACTAAGCACTCAAATAAATAACAGCTGACGAAATGGCGCACATATGGAGAAGTATTTCCAACTTAAAGTTCTATACCTCTAAAAAAAAACACGCGATAGTGTATCTTTCAAAATATTGAGCGAGGTCGGAATATTGATTTAACTTCGTCAACGGTAAAAAAAAATATTTGACTAAACTCCCTCAACTGGAGATAGTATTGAAGTAGCGCGAGTCCATAAACATCGATACGGCGTCCGCCATAAGCAAGCTTTGCAGCTTTTGTAGTAATGCTTACAAAGTTCAATTGGCTCACGGACTGCAGCCTAATGATCATGGTCTTGGAAAAGGTTTCATTGAATGGCTTCGTTAATATAGCCGCAGTTGGGATGCAGAGAACGCACCAGTCTTATAGGAAGTAAAAAAAAACAAGTCCTTACACAAAGTGTCATTATTTAGTGTGGATTTTTTATTTGGAGGCGTAATGAGCCCATATTTCGTTTAAAATGGCGCTGAGGGCGAAATCCGTTCTGCCTGAATTGGAAGAAATTGATGATTTCAAGAAGCAATATCCACTCCACAGCTTCATATAAATACAAGGACCTGTGTCAAATAGCCCACACCAGCGCTTGCATTGAATGTTTTGAAAGTAACAGCAAAAAAATGCACTTGAAAAAAAATTTTTCTCCTCAAATTAATTCTTGCACAAATATTCGGACATCCTTAAAATACCAAGAGTCTTCTCTGCTCGCGTAATCTCCAGAATATCAGCTACAATTTCGACAACACAATGAAAAATCGTTTTTTTTTTTTTTGACTTGGGGATAAGAGATTTCTCTGCAGCCAGCAAGAAAAGATTTTAAAGTTTCCAACTCTGCTTCGTATTTACAGTGTGTTCGCAGTATTAAAATCTTAAATATGTAATTCATTATAATTGACTCAGTGAACGCATTTGAATTATTAACATGAATCCTTTTCCAGCGTAACAGACAGCAGGTGAAAGCACTTAAGCCCTTCACATGGACACAACTAAACACGTTTATATGGCAGAGCAAATTGCTTACAACAGTAAGAGTTCTAATTATTTGAAATTTTACACAAATGCGGATCTATTGAAAATATTGACCAAATGAATGGTTTGCTGATCCTGCTCTATTTAATTGACTTGGCTATGACCCCATAAACTCCCAATATTAAATAAATAAATTGTAATTTCACTATTCTATTCGACACTATTCTCCTGAAATGCCCAGCACATTCATTTAGAATATAAATGATTTTTGTTTTTTGAACCGTCATTCTCACCGAATTAAATCTTCGAAGCGACCAAAGAAGACTGTCGATTCAGCGACCGCTGCATCAATCTGATTTAGAGAACAGTAACACCTAGTAAAATCATAGCGTTTGGACCAGGGAAAAAGTTCACTGAATAGTGTTTAGGGATATACGATAAACATTTTCCAACATTGACGACAGCAACACTACCACCCACCCAGCTTTTGTAGAAATAAAAACCTATAATTTCCCGGTTGATACTTTACCAGACGTAAATAACTAATCTCAGAGGCATTAACTGGAAAGTTGTGAGCAACTTTGTTCCGAGCAGTAAGTTTCTACAGCCCTACAAAGATCTTAAAGTCTTGGTTCATAATGGAGACCGCACAATAGAGCCACCACTAGGTAAAGTCTATGTCCGCGAGAATGAAATTTCATTTCTCAACCGTAACCCACTTAGCCTAAGAGTTTTAAAAATCACGGATCTAGCTCAAGGTTTTGATGGGGGAAATTTCAAGGGAAACCAAAAAATTTTTTTTAAGTTCTTTATTTTGGTATTCCAACAGGGTAAACGAATTTCCCCCCCTTCTCATGCCTTGTCAAGTTTGCATTTGGAGACAAACCGTTTTCGGTTATGTGCCATCTTCAGTGTCAGTGTGTTTTATGGGAAAACTGATTTTTTAATCATATTACAATCGCGCAAAAGCACTCATCACAGACGCGTTACTAAGCGATTGTGTGTATGGGCTTGTCATCAATCATACGCATTAATTATGCACCGGGAAAACCCCCCAAAAGGATTATTTTACACGCCATATTGAAATGATTGCATTTTTTGTTCTGTTATAAGTCGAATATATAAATTGTTTTTTTTTTTGTGAATTTTCGGTGCAGCAATTAAAGTGTTTTCCAATTGCGGCGAGTCGTTGTTACCAGCCCGTGGTAGCGGTGTTGGTTTGGAGGCGTCTTTAAAAAAAAAGTGACGCGATTAACCGAAAGTTTAAGTTATGAAACTTTATGAAAAAAGAAGCAAAACCAAAATCATCTTTAGCAACGCAGCTCATTTTTTGATTAATGGTTACGTTGAGAGCTCAAAATTGCTATGTATGGGATAGCGGCAATCGCCTATACTAGATTTACAAAAAGACTCCTTTCCGTTGGGTGACATAATTCGTCGGTAATTCTTCGACCGGCACCACCCGCACTGTCTTTTGGCCAGAATTTAACCATACTGGCGCAGATGCATGTGGATCCAGCAAACAACACAAAGAGCATTTTGCGAACACGATTTCAGGGCATAATTAACCCTTGCGAAGTTAACGGTTGAATCATTGAAAATTGAACCACTCGGATCCGAGCCATAATGCGCATTCGCGGCTAACAATACGTTGATATCATATGCAAAACATAATGACCTTTTAAATAATAAAAATATCCTTAATGCATCCCACACACAGCTTATTGTTCTCCATTTTAATATCGACCCCCTTATTGGAAACCCCTCTATTAGGTTAAGGTTATTTGGGAGCCAACCTATTTCTATTATATTTTACCTTACGTTTTTCACTATTTAATAACCAATTTTTTTTATACCACCAACATCTACCTTGAAGGAATGGAAAGGCAAAAAATTACAGTTTTTCTCTCCAGCCACAAAGTATGCTGCAGTTTTTAATTATTACGTCAATGATAAACCACTTACGTGTATTCTCTGAGGACATGTTGATTTTTGTTCTCTTATTTATTTTAACAGCGATTCATATTTAATTTAATCTTCTGAGAAGTTCATTGAACCCAATGGCGGGATTTTTTTTTTTTTCAATGTAAAACTACACAACACACAGACACCAAAGCGACTAACAATTTAAACATAAATAATAAATTAATTTATGTAACTATCCACAAGCTTAAATGCGGTTTTTTTCCTTTGATAGTTGTTGGGAAATGTGTGAATATGTTACGGAAGGGAAGGAAGCAGCGAATGCCACAGTAAAGCGTAAAAGTAAAGTAAATTTTAATCATATACATATGTATGTAGGTATGAGTAACAACTTTCAGGATTTTCCAAGTCCTTTGGGTGAAGCTAAATTGGAAATGTATTACAGATTTCCAGCCACAAATCTGTTGGGAATACACCTAATCCTGTTTTTACACGGTTTCTTATACGAATTTGAAAGAACAGGGTGGAAGGAAACAAACTTATGCTTGTTTTGCTCGCTTTTTTTTTACACGCAAAAAATTAGATAACAAGCGAATTTTCAGTTTCTGTGAAAATGCTCTACCAAACACATTCTTTATTGAATGTAGCATTTTTTCTGAAAAATTAAAACAAGACGTATTTTTTAATTTTTACAAATTTTAAAATGATTCTCTTCTTATGCCCTTCGTAAAGTTCGTTGAAGTTGTTAGCCTCTATTTAAAAATTATATTTTTATGAATAAATGTGAATGCTTTCTTTTTGTGTTTTGCTTTAATTGCTGACACCGAATAACATATTTTTATTAAGTAATTTTAATTTTTAGGCATAAGTTCGTTTTCTTTATTCTTTTTATTAAAAAAGAAAATTTATTTTTAGACAACTAGCTGAATGGAATGCCGCTACACACGTTATAAACATTCTTCGTGTTTTTTCCACTAATTTTGTGTCAACTGTAAACATTAACTATTTAACCCGACACTAAAGCCAAATAGAATACGAGAATTAACATTTTTAAATTTTCATGTTCTTGAGGCTTCAATTTGCAAAGAGAACAATCACGTGGTCAGATAAGTGCTTCAAAACTGTATTTTCTGATGAAGAAAGTTTAATATCAATGAACCAGATGTATACAACTTTTAATTCCACAACTTTGTTTTTTATTTATTTTGTTTTTTAACAAAAACTACTTTTTGCTTGTTTTATATTGGTGTATGTGTAGAGTATTTTAATTATTCGCAAACAGTAAAATAGTTTGCTTGTTAACTTAAACATACGTAGATTAAGCCGGAACCTATAGAAGTGTAAAAAAAAGAAAATTCAACAACAACTTTCGAGTAATTTTACTCTTATTTGATCCAATTTCTAAAGTAAAATAGAAGTTAATACATTCAAAAGTAAACACTGCGCTGTTCTTAGTCGCATATTATTCATTTTATTAGGCGCCACCCTAATAAATAAAAGTACATAAATCCATATTTCCAAACAATATGTGACAGTCATGTATGAATTTTCCATTGTTCGCGCCATGCCATATTCTTCTATATTAACGGCTGTGCGATATTTTATACTTGATATCGTAAAAATCGTTTGTTGTAACCATGTCATTATGCAATCGATATCTTCTTTTATTTATGTATTTACTTTCGTTGCTGTTGTTGTTTTTAATAACCTATAATTTTTTTTTTTCATTTGGTAAAATCTATGTCACTCAGTACAATTGCAATGGAAAAGAAAAACTCCAGCCATTTAGAGCGACTTAAAAGAGATTAACATTTCAAGATCAAATTGATATATATTTTTCTGATTAAGGATAACGGGGCTTATATTAAAAACTGCTAAAGCATCGAGTGAACTCTTGTTATCTCCTGTTGCTACTTGTCCATACAGCTCAACTACTCACAGCATATCTAATCCTGATCTACATTTGTTATGCCCTAGAGTCATAGAAAATTGCACATCTCCGCTAGTCAGAGCACGAAGCCTATCGGCTAAAAGTCCGATTCCATCAGCTAAACTGAATGCTTTCTCCTTTTTTTTTTTTTTTTGAATAGAATACATTTTGCAGTCGACTATTAGCAGACAATTTCAGTACAGCCGAACCATATTTAGACGTAGCAGATTTTTAGCCGCCGTCGGGAATTCTTCTTACTAGCCAACGTCGATCTGAATTATTACCGGTTTCGGCGACTATTTGAACGTTGCCATATTTCACACATAATGTCATTGATAGGTCTTTCAAATAAAACATAGATTCGATTATATCGGAAACACAACTTCTTTAATTCAATTTTCTCTAAACTTTTAAAGCTAAAAGTCCATACAACGCATTTTTGCATCAGGGCTTTCTAAGCATTCTACATTTTTAACGCATTGAAAATAATACATAACTTGGCTCTTGATTTGATATTCCGACAGGGTGTTTTGATGTAGATTTTTGGAACGAATTTCCGTCAAGTTTGGTTCGGAGACAAGCCGGTTTCGGCTATGTGCCATCTTCAGTGTCATTTTTCATTCTGAGCTCCAAACCAAACTTGACAAGGGATGACGGAAATTCATTCCAAAAATCTACATAACTTGGCAGTTCATACCACGCGTCAATGAATGCTACTCTTTCGTGTTGTGTAACTGGCAACATACAACTACACTGGTTACACTTTTTTGACAAATGCGTAGGATTCAAAAAAGCGTAGAAAGCGGGGTGTGGACTTTCAGTTTAATTAAGTGCTTCAATTAATCATTATTGTTTAAAATTATCACATTCGGAACTATTGTCAAGTATTCAATGTGTATAAAATATATCAATATTATGATGTTGTATGGAAGTGTATATCAGAGATGGAAAACTGAAATTTTGAATTGATATATATATATATATTTAGAGTTGTACAAAATCTAAAAAACACGGGTTCAAAGCAAGTGTGATAAGGGCTTAAGGAATGTTGGAGAAGTTTGACATCTTGCCTGGAGTTCTTGTTCCCAATCGGTCTTATGGCAACGATAAGTTTTTATCTTTGTTGTCGGTGCCATTTTTCGATAATACTTATTCAAATTTAGCAATTTTAATGTATTTTTGTAACACTTTTCTATATTTTTGGCATGTATCACTACATTGTCTTTCTTCTCTTGAGCCCTTAGCCTCTTTTTCGCCTTATCATAATCTAAAATTGAAGGAGTGAAATAGGCAATGTAAAATAGAGAATGATATAAAAAATAAAAACAAAATATTTTCGTTTACTATTTTTATATTCAGTCCGTTCGTTAACTCAACTTTTTAGAAATTCTCGCCGGACTTTACAGGACTGCATTTGTTTACCCTAAATAAAAGTATAAACTGAGAGAGCAAAGTGAAAGCTCAATGACAGAAATTTGTGCTTGGTACAAAAGTATTTTTACAAAATCGATATATTCGAGCATAAAATGTCTATTTTAATCTAAACATTTTTAGATGTTTTGCCAAGTTAAGCTTTTTTCTCGATAACATACAGTAAAATGTTTGTCGTGATGAGATTTTTCTTAATATATAGCTGTGACTCTTCGCTCTTGGTGTAATTTTCTATACAATATATTTATACTGTTCTCGAAAATCGTAAATAGTTGGAATAAGGGAAGTATTATGAGGGCTTCAGTGCTATTGCCAATTGATATTTATTTGTATATGAAAGGGAGAATAATAAAGTCTGTACAAATTTGCTAGTTAATGCGAAGTTGCTTTAATTTCCCTATGTACAGACGTTGCTAATCAACCTTAAACACAAGTAATTAAGTTGCTAGACAATATTTTTTTTATCAAGTTCCAAGGAAATAAGGTAATAAGAAAAATACGCATACATTTTGAATGCAATTCTGCCGTAGGCGAAATAATAAAATATACAACTACAAAAATCGCAAAAGACTTCAAATATCACCAATCGCAATTTTAAAATTTCATCGCCATACCTGACAACTCACTGCTTGCAAGAAATACTTAATATAGTATTGAACTTCCCATCCCAGATGTTGTATATATGTGTGTATAATAACAATTAATTGTTGTTTAACAGCTCTGGGCATTTTCATTTAAAACCTTTTTGAAATCAACCAAAACTAACTAAAGTCGCCGTAAAGGCCTGTGTGCGTGTGTGTGTTTGTTGCAACATTTTGCAGTCAGAATTTTTACTTAGCACGCAAAAGATGTGTTGTCCCAAACTTGCCAGCAGTACATCCCATAAAATAACTGTTAAAATCATAAAAGAAGATAATTAAAGTGCATATGTAAGGTTTGAAACATCCCACCCCCCCCTCCCGTCACCCCTCAAGTCGCACTTCACTTTATTGCTGACCCACAAAGTAGATAAAATTTCAACCTTGTTTTTTCCCCTGACTCAATTTCTTTCTTATTGTCTCTTCGTTATTAAAGCGATTAAATATTCATTTGCTTAAAATCACACCAACTAAATAAATTCAACCACAATTCTGCATTATTTCATTTTTTTTCGCCCCCACAAGCAAAAATGTTGTTATTGTGGCGAATAATGAGAAAGTGTTGCTCCAATTTCGCAACAACACTTTGCATACGAAACGCCGCAAGACGGGGGGGAATTGGCAGCAATATTATTTTATTGTTGCTGCTGTTGTTCGATTTCAATCGAAAGATAACAAGCCAATTTTCACAGCGAAAAAGGGTTAAAAAGAAAGCAAACCAAACAAATAAATAACAATAGTGCCAGGGAAGGAAAATTCAGTAGCTGAAAATTGTATGTGTATATTTTAAGGTTCCATGTTAATTGCCTCATTTGAATAACACTGTTATATGTTTCATTAAATAATGTTTATTTTATTCTTTCTATTTCTAGTTGTTTTGCAAAAGTGTTCGTCTCACTACTTAATATTTGTTGTTCTCCTGCTTTCTTTAAAATATTTTCGATACATTCGAAAAAGCGGTTTGTTCTATTTAACGTTTTATCTTGAATTAATATACCAATACCGATTAATATCGATTTTCAATTAAGAAATCTGTATTATTGTATCTATGTTAACAGTTCGTGTTGATTGTCATATTTCTTTTTAATGTAGGGGGGAGGATTATCGAAGCAGACCACTTACGTCATATTCACCCCTATCATGAATACTTTTTCCCTCGGAATTTTTCCCTGTTTCCTAAATTTGCAATCGTGAAGACATTCCCCGTGAACGATTTCATGCTAACATAAAATTCCCCTTATCGTGAATGATTTTTTCCCGCGAATTTTTTCATCTCGTAAACGTCGACGCGCAATGCGCTGGTGCTTGCTTTCCTCCTCTTGCAATAACAATGCTACCCCAATGCCGAACATTATGGCCACTTTTGTTGTTAATCTTTTTTTAAATTTAAAAATATGTGCAAATTATTTTAGCACATGTAATAAATTTCTTTGATTTTTTATGTTGTTTTCAGCTTCTTCCCTTTTTTACATTCACTGAGAATTGCTAGCGGGAATAATTTTTCACGGGAGATTCACGATACCATTTTTTCCTTCGAGTGGAATGAAAATTTCACATGAACAAAAATTTCACTTGCTATTCACGATAGGGGTGATTACTTAATGCACATTGTATTATTATTGTTTGACGTAACTTTGACGTGTGGTTTTATAGTGACTTCCCCGTCAGGCCGCGCGAGTTTCAGCAGTGCTAAAATATTGCAAATCGTGCTATGAAGGAAATTCGGTACAGAGTGTCAGAAAAATAGCACGAAATTTGACCAAACAGGTTATAACATTTTGTGACACTTGCGAGGGACAACAATTTTTACCTTTATTATCATATTTTATACTGTCAGTCACCGGTGACTGATGCAGCCTAAACGGAAAGGTCGGTATCAGTCACCGGTGAATGACTTGACACGTGTTAAGAAACAAAATTTATTTGATATAATAACTTTCAATACAGAAAAAGTTAGAATTTTATTAGACAACTAGCAGAATGGAGTTTCCTATGCCGCTACACACATTTTCAACATTCTTTCTACTAATTTTGTGTCAACTGTAAACATCATCTATTTTTAACCCAACCCTATTTTTGACGGCTATTTTTGTTTGTTAATGTATGTATGGGTTATATCAAATTTCTACACTCTAACTATAGTGGAAATGAGGGGACCCTAGTCCTCCATAAATGAAAAGTTCCCATTTTTCTCATTGATACCTGTATACCAAATTTCAGCTCTCTAGCTACAGTGGAAGTGCCCCATAATATTGATGAGTAAGTCAGTAAGTGAGTCAGTGAATATGTACCAAAATATCCACTTGTTACACCTTCATATCTCGGGAAGCTTTTATGGTTATCAAACTTGAGTCTTTTTGGTTCAAGTTTCATTATTTTATGATTATAGGAAGCAAAGTTACGAGGAGGTAAAAACAGCCCGAATGGTTTCGTGTAAATATACACACTGTGTGCATTATAGGCCTTGGCACTTGGCCTGGCGCACTATAGTGCGCCTTTATACTGGAATTGGGGCCTTTAATGCCTTAACACATTGCCCACAAATTCGGAATATTAAGATTGTCTAATCCCTATCATAGCTCAAATATATGTAGTTGAGAAATATTTATATAAAAAATAATTGCAACAGCTTATTTGCCAAGTTTTTTTTTTATCCAATGAGCAGTGGTTATTGTTTGTGTGTGTGTGTGAGTGGCTGAGTGTGTGTGTGTGTGTAAATAACTGCTCATGTTCACAAATTAACATACAAACCCATTGAACCAAATAAAATGGAACCTGGATACAGTTGCAGTTGTGTAGCATTTGCATTATTTGTTAAATTGTTCTATGCAAACTTATCTAAAAAGATATACTATATACTTATGTACTCATTTTTACATATACATAGATGCCTTTTTATATCTAGTTTTACTTTCGTTTCATTATAAATTTAGAAGATTAAAAATAAATATGTGATTGCCAACGAAACAAAAGCCACAGCTACATTATCTCATATCCAGCAATTGAAATGAATAGTAATATGTAGAGTAAAGAAAACAAAAAGTTTTGAAAATTATTATAAATCACTCTACAGACAACTTGTACTTAAAATAATTGCCACAAAAATAACTAGAACGCAAACAATTCGAAAGAGAAAAAATGCTTAAAAAAGAAACCAGAATAATATCTATCAGAAACAGTTGAATTATGATAAAAAGTGAATTTAGTGTCATACTTCTACATGTATTAAAAAGAAATAGTAAGAGAGCTGTATTCGGCTGTGCCGAATCTTATATACCCTTCACAAAAGTATGAACTACTCAAAATGTAATGCAGATTTTTCCCGGTGCAAAGTATTGTTTAGGATATTTAATTTTAGCCTCCGGTTTTAGTTCTATTATTTTACATTTTAACTCTCTTTACGTCTTTTTTTTTAATGCAGGGAGGATATCGAAGCAGACCGCTAAATTTATGGTTCCCTTTTCGATCCCCTTTTTTACTTGCATTAATTTTAGACAACCGATTTATAATTTACGACTACCTTACTCTCATTGAAGTCTCGTGCTACCACTAGCCTTTACTCTCCGCTATAGTGATTTCATACTGTCGACTTTCTTCCTCATCATGGAGTCTCTTGTTATTAGGTCCACGATAGCATTCAGATTTAACAAGTGTCTGACCGTGGACTTAAGCCTTATGCTAGCCAGTGCTGAACATTCACACACAATGTGCGCTTTTCAAACTTGTGTAATATCGGTTTTAAAATTGCTACGTTTTTTTTTTTTTAATTTTTAGTGAAACTGCAAAATGTTGGTGAAATTGAAATTTAGTTTTGAAATTCTTAAATTTGGTGAATTTTGGTTTTTGTGGTAATTGTGGAATTATTTTATTTTACATCAGTTTTTTTGATGTGGTGAATTTTCGAATATTTGGTGAATATAAAATATTTTCTATTGCAATTTCGGTATTTTTCATTGTTAGCTTTTTAAAAAATGTTATTTTGGTAATTTAAACATTTTCAGACTTGGTTTTGTGAAGAATTTTTAAATTTCAGATTTTGTATATAATATTGTAATTTTTCATTTTGAAGTTTTCGTAAAATGTTTTTTTTTTATTTTTCGGCTTTTTGGTGAATTTGCAACATTTTTTGATTTATGCTATATTTTCGAATTTTTGATGAATTCTTAAATTATGGCGATTTCGTAATTTTTTCCAAGTTTCTTGTAAATTTCGATTTCTTGGACAATTGTGTTATTTTTGAAATTTAAAATATTTGGACTATAATTTGCATTTGTGCTGAATCTTCGGATTTAGGTGAATTTTTAAATTATGGTAAAATTAATTGTGATCTTTGATAAAATTTATTATTTTTCTAATTTTTTTTTTTTTGGAAAATCACCATTTGTGGTGAATTTTTTATTTTTATTTTTATATTTGCTAAACATCGCTTTTCTTCAAATTTCGACTTTTCTTATAAAATATTTATTTATTTAGCTTTTCGGCGAAATTACAAAATCGTGGTGAAATTTAAATTTTTGTTCTGAATATTTAAAGATTCTTTAGTTCCGGTTTTTTTGCGTAAGATTTCGGTTATTAATTAAATTTTGTGTGTTTGAAAAAAATATTTTTTTCTAGTTTCTCGATTTTGTGGTGAATTAAAATTTTGGCAAAATATTGAAAATTTTTGGTGAAATTTCGGTTTTTGGAGAAATTTGGTTTTCTTTATTAGTTTTTGAAATTTTAAGGTTTTTTAAAATTTGTTTAATGCGATCCAACATTTAAGTCCGTAGGTTATCTTGGGGCCTCGGGATGATAACTTCTGTAGGGGAACTTCATAGGATGTTTGATAAAGATTCATATTCAGGCTTGTGTGAGCAAGAGTGAAAATACCAAAAGAATCGCGAACTCACCTACAAGTGCCGCAGTTTCAAGATCCTAGTTTATATACTGCCGTCAGAAAGTTGAATCTAACATCGGAGAGACGGACATTGTTAATTGATCTACCCTACATATAAGAATCCAGAATATAATATGACAAAACTCTATTTTATTCAACATAGTTGCTTTCGAGGGCGATCCAACGAGTATAGCGATTTTTCAACTTTTCGATACCATTTTTGTAGTACGATTTCTCGTTCACATCAATATAGTCCTCAGTTTCAACGATTACTTTATCATTAGACTTCAATTTCTTTCCAGCATTTATTCTGGTGTGTAATAGTGAAGCATTGTGTCATCCATTGTCACATATCGACGAGAGAATTCCTTTTTTTTTGCGCTTCAACTGCGCCAAACATTCCTCTGAAGCATCAATTTGTTGTTGTTTTTTGTCGACTGTGATCCCACGCGGCACCCACTTTGTTCAGAGCTTTCGCATAGCCAAATGTTTGTGTAAAATGGTAAAAACACTACCATCTTATATCTTTACAACAATGTCAGCTAGCTCGCGCTTCTTCAATTTGCGAACGTTCATAACAAATTTTTGGATTTTTTTGATATTTTCTGGAATAACAGCCGTCCACTGCGCTCTGCATCGTTTGTGCTGGTACGAGACCGAGTTTAAATTCAGCAATCCACTTCTCTACCATTTGCCTCGATGGAGCAGAGTTCGAATAATGTTTATCAATCCATTGTTTGCTTTTCATTGTATATTTTTTTTTCTCATCAAAAATCAAAACTCGAAATTTACTTTTTTCCATTTTTTCTCAATGACAAAAGTTGCCCTACGGATAGTCAGATTGCTGTCAACAATACACGTATCGTTTGATGATTAGTACTAATAAGAAAACATATGAAAATAATTCTAGTATCATCATCAATGTGTCATCCTATGGACTTTTTAAATAGACTGTGATATACGTTGTTCGGTCGGAAATGAACATTGTAGACATCGCAAACGGAATGACGAAACTTATACGTATAACCTTTTCACTTTTGTGAGGAGTATAAAAATGGGTATTTACAATTATTTGTTGACATCATCATATTCCAGCGCTAGACCTTTGAAGACAATTAAATCCGATCATATCGAATGAATGGTGTTAATTTGCTTTCAAACAATATCGCTTTTGTCATTTCTTATTTTCGTTAATGTTTCTATAAAACACCCTAAAGCCTCGGTGATGTAATAAAGCTTAAAAGCAATTAGCAAAGATTGTATAACCCAACAAGCAAAATGGCAATGATTTGAAAAATAATTATGGTAACATTTGATACTCTACAATATATTACATAGAGTCTACAACTGAGACATAAACTGTAATAGAATATGAGAGAGAACGTCGGCATAACAACGAAAATAAATTATCAATCTTGTTATGCAAGGGGAACACGTATTGCTATTAAATTCTGACGTTGCCTTGCGTTTTATAAAATAAAGCTCTTAATTTGCTATAGGTAAAAAAATTTAAAACCAAGTGCCTTTAAAAGAAAAAAATCCGTTCATGATTTTCACCAAATTAATGGTAATAGTATGGCCCTTAAAAGTCCAAAGTTTTGAAATCTCCTAATATCTGATGGTTTTTCAAGCTCGATAGAAGTTACGAAAGGCTTAACTGTGAAACATACTGCCGTACTTCGCATACTTTTTGACATTTCTGATCAGAATACTCTGGCAAATCATCATATATAGATTGACGCTTACCAAATTATGCAGACTTATTTTGAAAATCAGTCATCAAGTGGTCCGATGTGTAATCCAAAAATGTTGTTCGCCGTTGAGGAGGCCCATTTTTGGCTTAACGGGTTTGTTAGTAAACAAAATTAACGCCTAGCAAGTGAAACCAATCCACAAGAAACCCTTCAGACTCTATTACATCCAGAAAAATGTAAAGTTTAGTGCATTATTTTTGCAAAAATGAAGAAAATTGGACGGTTATAATGCGCTTCGTCAAGAACAGGGCTATATGCCCGAAATCATTAGCAAATTTTAAAATCATGCCTTGATTTTTTGAATAAAAAAAAAATTCTTTGATGAAAATTTTAATTTTTTACAGTTTATAGTTCTATCGGGCTTAAAAAAACACCCTATATATTCGTCTAAAGCTGGCAGAATTAAATGCCTTATTTAAGTGATTCGCAGTGTATTACGAATGTTTTTTTTTACAAACCAGGGGTGTCTCCATGATTACAGTTTTTTTACCGTAATAAATTTTAAGTAGTCTGATCATTAAAGAAAACAACCAAAAACGCAATGAAATGAAGTGATGCCAACTTACATTAACTTTTCCGTTTCAATTTAATTTTAGTTCAGTGTAAATTAGTTTCAGCTCAGATTAAAGTTAAGAAATCTTTAAAAATAAAAAAAAAAACAATCGTAGTTTCTACACAGCATTTTGAAATGTTTGCAGAAATTCATAACTAATGCTTTTGTTTTTTTTTTTTCTCTTTACAGACACATTCCAAAGGCCAAAGCTACAGCTATTGCAGATACGCCCGAATTAAAAAGAATAGCGGAAAATACAAAAATCCAGTCGAATGTAAAGTATCATGAAGATTTTGAGAAGGCTAAAGGCAAATTTACCCAGGTCAGTAAAAACACCAAACAAATTTTTTCTATGATGCTGCATGTGGATGTGGTTGGGATTTTTAAGTTTTTTTATTTTTATATAAAACCAAATATTCGAAACGGATGGGATAGAACAAAAAAACACCTTAAAAGAGGCGTTTAAAGTAAAAACTATTCTAAAAAAAACAAGTAGATAGATTACACAAAAAATTTACTTCGATTTAATTTTATTCCGTTCCATGCTTAACATGGGCTACATATGTACATACTAGGGTGATCGATTATGTTGACATATTCCCAAACCCGGTTTTCGAATATTGGTAATTAAAAACCCGGTTTTAGGTTTTAAAATTATGAAAAAAACCGGTTAACTGGCTTAACAAACAACAACATTTGTCAGAAGAATTTTATTTTATTATAAAAAATTATTTTTAGCTAATTTTTTTATCCCAATTTATTTTATTATAAATAATGCAATTTATTTGTTGAGGGTGGTTAAGCTTATCTCTATATGCGCACTACACTGGTTGCACCATTAGGAAACCCTTACCCTACTTTTTAGAAAAACTTAAATGTCTTATGATCCAATTTCTTTAGACCAAATGAGAAAGAACAAAAGGCCGCCACAAAAACAAATTTTTATTTAATTTTTTTTACTTGCCTTTTCTTATTCATGTATGTTATGGGGGATATCAAAGCAGGCCACTAACTTTATGGGCCCCTTTTCGATCCCCTTCAGGTAACAGAGTCTACCACTACCTTACTTTCATTTGAGTCTCGTGCTACCACTAGCCTTAATCTTGACTCTAGTGATAGCAGAATGTCGGCTAGTTGCCCTCTTGTAATTGCTAGCATTTGTCTCAGACTTTAGGTTCACCATGCCAAGCACATTTAACAAGTGTCTGCTTTATGTCAGCCAGTGCTGACCATTCACACACAAATTGCGGTGGCGTTTCTGCCTCTTCCTCAGGAGTATCTTTGGAGTCTGGATGGCCCCTTGCGAAGTTTTCTTGTCCATCCCTTCAGAATCCCTCCATTGGCCAACAAACACCGAAGCTCCTGCAGAGATTAACCTCTCCACCTCTTGCGAGGCTTCATGGCCTATCCCTTTTGGAATCTCACGGTCCAATGTCTTTAAAGATTGACCCGTCTACGCCTTGCGAGGTTTTCTCCAACTGTTCAGAATTCTTCCATTGGCCAATTATAACAGGAGTTTCTTCAGGAATTAACCTCTCCGCCTGTTTCAAGGCTTCCTGATTTGTCCCTGTAATGGAGAAAAATTTGTCCAACCACACAGAACTCCTCCATATGCATGGGTAAGTCTGTGTTAAAACTGGAGATCGACTGATATCCAGAGCTCGTATACTAAATACCAAGCACCCTCTTGGCTACCCATCCATGGCGACGTGGATTAAAGATTTTTTATAAGAGAGTGTTAACTTCTCTCCGCTCGACTTATATAGTCAGACTCCTAGCAGAGACAGGAACCTGTTATCGGCCGACACCACGAGGAGGTATAAGTCAGAACTTCTGGTAGTGCACTCAGTTACGGTAAGCCATATCTCCGTGCCTGCCAGCTGACGGCCTCTTACTTGCCTTACTAAGTTTGGTTGATTGTTTGCAAACTCTAAATGCAGCTGTAAGCGGCAAAAAAAAATCAAAACATCACAAACTACTATATCTTGCCAATGTTTGGCCAAGCTATTGCAAAGTTTTAAAGTACACACATGGGGGCATTAAGAAGCAGTTATAGATGTGCGGGATGAATAGTGTAGATGTAGATGAAGTGCCCAAAATATGCTGTTTAATGATCAGAGAGCCCTATTGAAAGTACTTACTTTTGCTGACAAAATTGATTTTAAAATGCTCAGAAATTCGTTTCTGTCTATTATGTTTTATATACGAGTACTTATCTACGAGTTTGCCGATACCAACAGCAGACAAACAACCATATACCATGACTTCCGCACGACCATGCCTGCTAGTGCTATTGCTATAGAGCTATTGAATACGACGAATACTACAATCGAAATACCACAGACCAACATGGCGTTGATGTACCCTTGATGTGAGCCTTATCTCTGCTGCTGGTATCAGCGAACTGGTTTTTATAGAAAACAGCTCTTCAAACGTTGAGTAAGCAAAGTGAGGACGGCTCTTGTCCTTATTCTACACAGCGGTAATAGCGTCGCTGTGTACTTTTTGCTGACTCTTGACAAATAAAATTCAGTAAAATACTAAAAAAACATAAAAACTTGTACTATAAGTTTAAGACAAATAAAAAAAAAAATTGAGAAAAAAACCGAAACCAGGGTTTTAAAGACGAAAAACCGGGTTTTATTAAGACGAACAACCGGGGTTTTCAACATTAAAAAATTCGCATTGCAAAAAAATTCCACCTCTGTAGTCCCGAAAAAAACCGGCTGGAATAATCGGTCGAATTGCTTTGTCAGTCACCCTAATACATACATACATACATGCATACTCGTATGCATGTAGTCCGTATGTTTTAGAAAACAAGAAGAGGAGAAATATTTTTACATAAACCCCTTGGGGCAGAGTTTAACCATTAAGTTTTATTTTACATTTCTAAGCACATTTGTTTGTAACTTATTTTAAAATTCCTCCTTAATTTTGTCGATCTTTAATTTTCTTCTTCTTCTTATTTTGCTTAACACGTGGCACATTGATGACAGGTCGCCGATGATCCTGAAACGTTGCGTATTAAACAAAATACAAAAATCATATCGAATGTGGCTTATCATGGTGATTTGGAGAAAAAAGCTGCCATGGAGAAACAACGTGGAGCCGCTGAAGTCTCTGATAATTTAAAAGGTGTGTATGAAAGAAAAATATAAAAATAACAACAAAAACAAAAACAATCTTTATGTGCAGACACACATACACTTGAAAAATTTACAAATTAATTGTATGATTTATTTTGCATGCACGTTTATCAATAATATGTTTTGTGTTTTTCAACAAAAAGTTAAATTAATTAATTTTTTCAAAAACGTCGTAGCGAGAATGTTTTGATTACGTCCATGATTCGCGTTCTGATTTAATTTAATTTTTATTTGATTCAATAAATTTTTCTCTTAACTTTTAGAAATTATCGTTTTGCTATCAATTTGTTTTCCCAATCATTAAGGGTACTCATGAACTGTTAGAAATTGTTTGAAATTCCATTTGTACTGCACTTTTAAACTTGTACAATAAAATGGCTCGTAAACATGCTCTGCTCAATTGTGCATTTCCTGAACTAGTGGTTTTAAGTTTTATATTGTGATGTATAACTTTTTCAGTGTAGTCGTAGCCTATATTGACCGAAATAATACTATGCAAAGGTTTTCCTACGCCCTTCCCCCTAGAAAGGGGTTCTTTGATAAATATTATAACGTATTTAGGTTACTTGATTTATTTTTTGTTGTTGCTACCCGTAGCCAGGGACCATCTATCTTTGAAACACTGATACATTGATACAGATTCCTAGTCAAAGTCTAACGCAGGTAAAGACCAGCTGCTATATGAATGGCTTAGCAGAATAGATCTGGAAATCTTTATAGAGAAATTAGAGATCGAAATGTTCTTCCGGCTACCTGGCCATAGCTCGGTCATGGTGGCATAAAAACGGCAATCCCGCAGTGTATAAGAGACCACAACAACCTCTCTGATAACCAAATGACCTAAAAAAGAGAGATCCACCACTACTCGTTAAGGCTTCGGCCTTTTTTTTTTGGTCTCGTAGCTCTCGTAGCTTGAAACAGAGGATTTAAGTGTATGTCTACGGTCATGAAGTCAATAACTGGCATCTCTTCCTGACCGAATATAACGCACCACCAACAACGATTTCTTTAAACAATTTGAGTAATTATTTTTGTTTTTTTGTAGAAATTTTTAGATGCAAATTTAAAACAATTTCTAAGATTTTTGTTTTAATTTTAATTAATTTTTTTTTACTTTTTTACGAAATTGATCTCAATTGTTGAAAGTTGCACAAAAGTTGAAAAAGGGACTTCATGGAACAAGTCTAAGTTTTTTAAACCAAAATATGTGATGTATATGTATGTATACGTACATCTGTATTTATATCTGGACTTTATAATATCCTTGCACACATAAATTATATTTTATTACTAAGAGGACGCGACACGTATAAACTTCTTTCAACCTATTTTAATAATCCTTCTGAATTTCTTTTCGCTTCGACAAAAATCTGATTTTTTGCACTGAGTTATACGGTGACAATAATTTTAGCTTACAGATGCTATTGCAAAAATATTATAGATCTAAATCTGAAAGTAGGTATTCGTAAATTGTTAAAATATAACAAGTCCATGTGCAAAAAATTTTTGTAAAGTTCCTTGCCATTCCCACTTTCTTGATTTGATATTCCGACAAACCGGTTTCGGCTATGTGCCATCTGCAGTGTCATTTTTCGTTCTGGGATGACCGAAAATCGTTCCAAAAATCTACATTTCCAAATGAAAAAATGGTTATAATATTTCATGAAGAAGTTTATCATTTTTGTGCAAAATAAATTCGCTTTTTTTACAGTTTGATCAAATTATTTTTTAAAGCAAATATTTTTTTAAGTGTGTGTGACCACAGGTAAAATATGTTTTACCATATTTTATTTGAGACTATTTTACGGGTGTTTGAACAAACAAAAAGAGTCAAATAAATGTGCGCAGTTGGACAATGAAATAAATTTGTTTACTTCTTTGAATAAATTTTAGGGAAATGTTCAACAAATATAACCAACCGTACCTTAAGTTTTTAACGAAACAACAAATTTTCGAAATTACCATTTGGCAAAATGTTTATATGAAGTAATTTTTAAAAAGATTTACACCTGCGAGGAACATATTCTTAAATTTGCTTTGAATTTCATTTGACCATTTCAAGCATTACACACAAACTGGGCTGAACTTCAACTAAAGTGATATGAAACTCATCGACAAACCGAACTGAAACGCATCAAAAACTGACCTGAATTTTATTTTGAACATATTTAATACACATGCATTTTTTTTAAATTTAGGCCGTTTTCTATTCTGAAGAGAAATGTAATTGAGCAACACCTTCTAAATGTTACCCACTAGAACAACATTTTTATGTTTTCATCAATAATCAAGCCCTAAACAATTCTTTAGATGCAATGTAATTAAGTCAGCTGTTAAAAACAATGTTGATTACTCAATTCTTGAATAAAATTCGGTTTAAAACGTAAAATTTTTACTGTAATTTGTGCAATGGATTTAGAAGAGAACATGTTGTTTATTCACAGTATCACCTTTAAAAAAAAAAAAAAGACCAGAAAAGTGTGGATACTGTAAAATATGTAAAATGCCACATTTTTATCAGAAAAGAAAACGCTATTAAATTCCATATCGAAAAAGTGTTTGTTTTATGACCCGTAAATTTTGCCACGAGAATTATGTAATTATTTGTTCAAGTCATTAACCGGTGTCGATCGTATTATGGATTGTGTATTTAAATACGCTTCTAGTTCATATGCACAGTAAAGCGGGAAGTAAAGCAAAAGGCACACCAACATATTTAGAGGAAATATATTAGAGTATTTTTTATTTAAGGTTTTATTTTAACTTTTTATGAAAATTTGATGCTGACTTTAAAAAAAGTAGGTAATTCTTTGTTTTTGTGTTGTCACATTGATAGCATACGATTTAATAGAACATAAATGTATAGTGATATCACGTTTTGTTTTATTTTATTTATTTATTTTTTTTGTTGTTGTTGTAAAGTAATATAACAACGCAATCGATACACCCAATATACATTTGTACGTATACAAAGGGATTGCGTATTGAACAACTGTTATTTTTTATTTAGATTTATTTGTGTAAGAATACTAAAACTTATTGTTATGCTCTTTCAGTATATTACCGTTGTAATTCTCTTATTTCAATATTAATCCCGTTAGCTTAAATGTTCAACCACGTAAATAAATCATACAAAATTGGAAATCAAGTTGTTAGAAAAAATTTTAACAATAAAATACCAAATGAAAAAAACTATTGTTGTATCCAACCAAACTTTCTTATTTTTACTATGATTTTGTTCCATTTTTTATTTATATATTATTTTGTTTCTTTATTTTTATGTTTTATTTGTGTCATCCTGTTTGTTGCTTGTTTTGTACAATTGATATATTCAACATTAATTAATCACCTCAAACATCAACTTGAATCAACCACCAATAAATTGACCACGACACACGCACACACCACTACTCATCTCATCATCATTGACATCCACCAAAACAAATCAAACTCAAAAACCACAAAATATTAATATATGTATATGTGTATGTCTCGTGGTAAAAACGTGTGCAAATTATCAATGACAACAACCACTGACTTCATAAACTCAACATGAAAAAAATTTGAATTAAAATTTAATAGATGAATCCGAATATTTCTCAGAACAATTGGCAGCTGAACAATTCGCACAATATGCACCACAAATACAGACATCCCATTCACCATTGCCACCACAACAAATGTCACCACGTTTGCCAATACAACAGCAACAATACCATTATTCATCACAGCAACAACAATCAATGCCACCACCACCCATACACCATCAACAACACAATACTGCTCACATTGTGCCCAGCAAACAAGCTGGCACTACGCAAAGCTATCAACAACACAACAACGGTAATAGACAACAACAGCAACAACAACATCAACAAACATCACAACATACACATACTCAACAGCCACACCACCAGCATCAATATGCTACACCAATGCAACAACAAGAGCAACAACAATTCATACAACATGAACAACAATATCAACACTATCAACAACCACAAACATTGCGTCAACTAACCCCCAATCAACAACAGCAACAATTTACCCAAAATCAGCAACAAGGAGTGAAACAAACTTCTCATTTATATCCATCTTCTACTTCGACAGCTACCAATATGCAGCAACAACAGCAGCTACAACAAATGCAACAACAACAACAGCAGCAGCAGCAATATCAACAACCTAGTAATACATATAATCAATTGCGCTCAGCTATATTACAAAGTTCCCATCATCCAACTGGTGGCCTACAGCCTACCGACTCCTCTCAAACATCCACACCCAGCTCTTCCACTACACCCTCCTCATATTCCTATGATCAATACGACAATAAGAACTATTCAAGACCACAAGCCCAAAATACATCACAACAACAACAACAACACCAACAACAGCAAACACACAGCCAATTATACCAACATCACATTAACAACAATATCAATAACACGGCTATACAAAATAATAAC
The DNA here is from genome assembly GCA_963932375.1 of Phania funesta. NCBI lineage: Eukaryota > Metazoa > Arthropoda > Insecta > Diptera > Tachinidae > Phania > Phania funesta. The sequence goes on from OZ010656.1 coordinate 75,729,456, forward strand.
GGTGCCCCAATAACAACTCTCCAACAAGCTACGTCCGCCTCTTCCTACACTTCCCCTGGATCTGCTAATCCTGGCAATAATGCTTCCGCTACACAACAATTATTTTCCAACATTAATTACAATAATTATCCATCAGCAACTAACTTGCCAACACCATCAGCATCATCATCTGGCCAAAATTCATTTGCTTCATCTAGCAACGGTGGTGGGGGTGGCGGCGTCGTGGGTTCACTAAATAATGGTGGTGTCCAGTCTTCAGCTCATCATAACCACCACCATCATCATGCCAATAGCAATGGTGTTGTCGTGAACGGTAGCATTGGTAAAATAGCAGACTATGATCCGCTATCAGATGGCCCACGTAATTTACCAAATCCAAATAGACAAAGCACTACTCTCATTTATAGTTCCGATAGTCGTGGTAATGGTGAGTAGTAGTAGTAGTAGTTGCTAAACGCTTAAGTCCAAAGTACATATTTGCATTTTTTATCTTTTAATATGTTTGCTTCAACTCTGTTTTTAGCGAACCTTGAATTGCTAAAGTTAAAGAAATTCCCAAATGATGAAAAATCTTAGAAATTGACTAAAATCAAATTAATTACATGAAACAAAAACCGTTAAAAAATAAAACTGAAATCCGAAAAATTAATTCAAATTGGAAAAGTTTAATAATTATTGAAATAATCGAAACGATAACTATTGAAATGTTGTCTGAAGTTTGAAAATTTCCACAACTTAATAAAGAAGAGAATTTCTTCTTTTAACCATTTAATTGAATTAATATATTTACATATGAGATCAAACTCAATTTAACAATTAATCGAATCAATTAAAACTTAATTAAAAATCAAGCTGAAATCAAACAAACCCATTAATAGGTAGGAAATTTTTTTTATCCGGTTGAGTTTAAATACAAGTATTTACGTTATTAATATTTAACTTTTGTAGATGCCATTTAAATGCTTAATTGTGTTACTGCTGCTTTCTATTATTAATTTATAGACTTATTATCAAGATTTTAAAGAATAATTTTTTTGAGTGTAATTTTTTGTTCGATTAACTTTGCTCTTTTCGACCGAATAACTAGCGCATTTGTCTTAATAGTTAAGAAATTTGTGACAAGATTTACAATTTACTAGTTTGGGTTTAATTCTACAATAGCACTCTAAAATGTCGACAAATGTAAACTTTATTATATTTTTAAACAAATTGTCTGGAATGCTAAACTTCGTAAAACTGCGCATATTCTATATAAGGGGCGGATATCGAAGTAGATTTCTTACTATATAAGTGCATTTTCGACCCACTTCTTTCCTCAACTTGATTTCAGGCAAACGATTTGTAATGTACGACTACCTTACTTTCACTGAGTCTTGTGCTAACATTCTCATTTACTCTTGACTGTAGTGATATCAGAATGTCGGATGGTAACATTTGGCCTTCCTTATCACGGAGTCTCTTGTAATTGCTAGCATTTGTCTAAGACTTAGATCCCCCATGGCATTCACATTTAACAAGTGTCAGCCCGTGATCCTAAGCCTTATGCTAGCCAGTGCTGGATATTTATATATAATGTGTGCTACCGCCTCAGCCTCTTCCTTAGGAGTATCTTTGAAGGCTGACCCGTGCACTCCTTCTGAGGTTTTCTTGTGTACCCTGTTTCCCCCCCAGATATATACCCCCGGGTATATTTTTGAGACAACCGATAGATTTTATGTCGCTTAATTTTCGTTTCTTTTAAATCAGTTCTAGAACAAAGAACTAAGTCGCAAATCTTATTCAGCACGACAAGTGTAGCGTTAGCTGCTGGGAACGTATATACAGTGCACTTTAAAATACAAATATATATATACTATATATATCTAAAAGTGATTGCAACAACCTTTATCTCAAAGATGCTAGAAAACAATCTGATGTAATATTTGCTTGCATAAGCGTTCTCTGCGACTATGTAGCTCCAGTATTCATTCCTGTGTTTTCGTAAAATATTATTTGAAATTCGAAACATAAAAAGAAATTAGAAATTATGATAATAATACATACATACATATGTATGTACATATGTACGTAAATGTTATTAACTTTTACCAATTTATTATTACTTTTTTCTATAATTAAATTTTTGCTATTTTTTAGATGCATTTTTTATTTAATTTTTATTTTGTTTGCTATTCATCAGTTAATAGTTCTTATCCAAAACGTATTGGTTCGGTAGCCGATATTGATCCAGTAAATGGTATTTATGGTTCTTTGTCAGCTGAACAACAATTGCAACAACAACAAAAGCAGCAACAACAATTACAACAGCAGCAACAATACTATCAACAGATGCCAACAGTTCAACAACAACAACAACTACAGCATAATGTACAGGCAAAACAGACTAAACAAAGTTTGGTAAGTTTTAAATCATAATTTTTGTTTGTAATTTCGAAACTAACTGACTGAGTCGTCTTTTGGTCATTAAATTATAATTTCTTATTGCCAATTAATTGCCAGTGGCAAGGTAATTAAAGCGGTTATTTAACAAATAAAACCTGCTGCAAGGAAATTATTAGAAAAGCTATAATTCCGGGAACTCTCTCAAAATAATAGCGAATAAATTGAATTTGCAGCGGCGCAAACTTCGTTCTAACCCAGGAAAAAACACTTGTATTTAATTCTTCATTCATTCAGGTGGGTTAAAGTGATGATGTTTGCAATAGATTTGCGATTTCGCGCTGTGTGAGAAATGTGTTTCGTAAATTACGTCCATTTTTTGGTCGTCATAATCGACCCACCGAACAGGCTATTTAAGCTGTTGTGACCAAATTTTGCACCAATTTCACTTTATTACACATTAATTCATAAACCCGTAAGCGAAGAGTTCGTACCGAGGAAAATATTGCTGCTGTATCGCGATATGTCAATTCGCCGCCGTTGTAAAGGTACCGTGCGATGATTATCAACTTTTTTGCCCAAAATGGATGAATTTGAATTAGTTGACATGTGGTGTCAAAAAGACGGTGCCACATGCTATTGGTCGCCAAGATTATGCGATTTCATCCCACTAGACTAGCTTTTTTTTGTAAGGATACGTGAAGTCTCTCGGGAACAAGAACAAGCCAACCACAATTTCAGCCTTGAAAGAGAACATTACAACTGCCATTCATGAGGTCGGCGGCCGGCATGTTGGAAAAAGTATGCAAAGTTGAACTTCATGGAAGGACAGCCTACGACGTATCCGCAGCCAACATTTAAATAAAATTATCTTTAAAAAGTAAATGGCAGTCATTAATTTATCAGCTCAAATAAATAGTTCATTCTCGTTTGCAAATGAAATGTTTGTTTTTTTAATTTTCAAAGCTGTTGAAAAATCACCCTTTAAATATTCATTTTCTACCCGTCTATCTTCTATTCTTTTTACTACTATAAGTTATAAAAATTCATACGAGTATTTGGCACTTCGAATACTATGGCTTAAGTAGGAAGTAATTCCCGATCGCAAATCATTACTTTGAGTGATCTTCATTCCTCTTATCCATACCGACCGGACACAACATGTGTAATACACCTTCGAGACACACAAACCTGTTTACTCTTTCTGCCCATTGAATGTTAATGCAAAGATTATAATTATTAGACATTTAAAGTTTGATCGCTTATCTATTAGGCAAGTAATTCTAGATCACCCAGTTACTTTAACATCATTTCAATTACAATGTCAAAACGGCGCAAGAACGTCGCAGTGATTTAGAAAAAGTGTTAATTGGGTGCTACCCAAAAGATGGAGAATAATAACAATTGTTTGAAAGCCCAATATTATGGGCCGCCCTTTTTTGCTTCTACATATATCGTACATAAGTTTGCTGTGATCAGTTTTGACCAGGGTAGACTAAACAGGTAAACTGTTAAGATCTATATAAAACAAATGTTTCGCCATTTCCGCTACAATTTCATATATGGAGTTTGACATCCGTAAAGAAGCCGGAAATTTTTGACTGACAAATGTTAATATAGGAACCTTCTACCCTCTCCGTTGTATTATTGCCTCTCACTGGCATTTTTTCCCCCAATCGTTGACACACGGCTAGCTTACCAGTACTTGAGGCGAAACGAAATTTGAGTGTTAAGAGAAAGAACCCCGACGGATCTACAATTTAAATAATTCTTTTATAATTGTCTAAAATTTAATTTATTTGCTAGAACTTTTTATAAAATCTTTAAAGAATTGCGAAAAACATATTTTTAATTTCTCCATTTTTTTCTCGTAGCGTGTTTACCGTGCTCTGTATGATTACGAAGCCCAAGATGTTGACGAAGTAAGCTTCCGTGAAGGTGACATAATTTTCGAAGTAGAATCCATTGATTCTGGTTGGATGACAGGTCGTGTAGAGCGTACAGGTAAAACCGGCATGTTACCCGCCAATTATGTAGAAAATGCGGTTATATAATAGGGAATGAAATCAACTGTTGCCAGTAAAAGTAAAGCCAATAATTATAAGAACAATAAAAGCAAAACGACCACCACCAATGGCATTAAGCATAATAAACATTTGACCAATGGTCATGGCAACAGCGATTTTAGCAACATGAATGGCACCAACAGCACCAATATAACAATAACCAATACTGGGCCCCCAGCACCTACAATAAATCGACGTAGCAATGTTATGACTACGTCACATAGCAATCGTCGTAATAGTAGCAGCAATAATTTGTCAACTAAAGAAAGTTGTTGTTGTACAAATCATATTGCTGTTATTGTTATATTATTCATTTATTTAGCATTTATCTTTATAATATTCTCTAATGTATTTTTCGATGATAACAAACACAACAACCATAACAACGATAATAATAGCAACAAAAACACTATAAAACATAAATCGCAAATAAATGGAGGCCACGATGCGCACTCCAAGGAAGATGATCGAACACAACAGCAAAATTTCTATTATTATTTACTAAATCACGTATTTTAACATAAATGAAAGAAAACCAAAATCATAATAAGTTTATTTTTATTTATAATAATATTTAAAACATAATCAGGGTTTCTTTTTCAATATTGTATATTTTTCTTTTTAATTCTTTTTATTTTTATTTATTTTTGTTTCTTGCTAGTAAAGAAATACATTTTTTTCCTTTTCCTTTTTCCATATACACATGAATATGAAATCAATATATCAATATTATTGTACTATCTACTGTCCATTTTGAGCAGCTTTAGTTTATAACTCAAGTTAATTGAGAAAAGTAAAGCAACTGAAGATATATTAAATGAAACAATAGCCGTGTATTCAGTATTTGATGCAAAGGGTATTGCAAGAGTGCAAATGCTTTTTAATGAAATTCAACACAAATTTTGTGAATTTACCTTTGTTAGACCATTTGATCCAAACACTGAATACTGCTAATATTTAAAGACAGATATGAATATTTATTTGAAAAAAATATATGCCAGGCAAAAAATGTTTGAAAAGTGTGTGTTTGTTCTCAAATAACAAGTTCTAAATCTAGTTTGAATTCTTTAATAACAACTTTGGCCCTCGTGATGTCAAAACTACAGCTGATGTCCATAAGATCGATGCCGTATTGTGATTTGAAACGGCGTTTAAAAATAAATTGGACATTAATACTGTATGATTTGTACGACTCACCATAGACAATTTCGTGAGTAGCTATAGTTGCCTTAAACCTTAATTTTTTTTTTTTTTACTAATTGTATAATTTAAAGGGTATTTATTGAAAACAAAATTACATATTAACAATAATGCAAACATTTTACAAAGTTCTACTGTTTCTTATTCGTTAATTACTTGTTGTAGAACTGTGATGACTTTAGAGCTGCATCCGATACCACCGATACCGATATAACGGCGATAATGCAGTTTTTCCGATATATCGGCATTGGCGTTTTTGTTATTAAAAATATGCAAGACACAACGATATATTAACATATGTATCGCACACTAAACCGAAAATCCAAAATATTCTTTAGTGCACGAAGTAAGCGAGACCAAGTAAAATAAAAACGTGGATAACGGTTACTGTTTTTGATTTACTGTGCTTTATGTATCATACATTATAATTTTAATTTACTTTGAGTTTTAATTCACTAATTGATATTCGGCATCGGTATCACCGATAATATTATTTGGGTATCGGTATCTTATCCCTATTTTTAAAGCATATGCTGTAAAGTAGTGAAACTCGTACAAATTATCCTGTCCCAAATTATTATTTATCTAATACGGGTTTAAAGAGCACGACTAGGCCGTCTATTGCCTAAAGAAATAACCGATCTTCGAGAAATAAACAAATTCGAGAATGGTATGCTGCGTAAAGTACATAATATTCCATTTCTATCAAGTCTCACTGCTGCAGACATAACAACCATGACTCAGTATTAAGAAATAACTTGAAAGTTAGCAAAATAAAAGTCGATCGATCACAAGATTATTTGTTGATTTAGGACTGCAGGATATTTTAAGAATGTATGTTTTGCGAGAGACGCGTTAAAAGCCAACATTTTAAAAATATAGCCAATGAGCAGCAAATCCTAAAAGTTCTACTATTTTTGTTTTTACAAACATATTTAATTTTTTCTAATCAACCATAACTTATTTTCACGTAGTAAATATTGTTGTCCTTGCACGGTCTAAATATAGAACTTGCAAAAATCGTTAATTGAATAGAGTTTATTTTATAAGAATTTGATAAAATGTTTTTTATAATAAAAATTATATAAAAATTTATACCAACAAGCTTTTTTAGGTAGCCTAATAATATGCAGATAAAACACTGTAAGTGGCAACAAAAAACCTAAAATACTAAGAAAATTAATAGTAACAGAATTTTCCAAACAACATTTTTACAAGTCTTCAATTTATTATAGCGAAACAGATATACTACTATCCTATATTTAAACAAAATAAATAAATTAGCAATTAAAATAAAGCCTGTTTTTCTAGAACACCACATAAGTCTGTTAGGATGAAAAAATATACAATAATTAATTACTAAAATATACAAAACTTAAACAATTTTTTACTGCAATTTTATACACAATTAGAACCAACCTTTCAAAATACTGAACAATACAAAAACGAAAAAAAGCTTTTATATTTAAGTTAAAATGGTTTGAATTAAAAAATATATATATATAATAAAAATACTTTAAAAGTGCCTTTTATTTGCAAAACAAAACAAAATAAAAAACGAACTATAAAAAAGTTAAACTTTAAATTTTCATAAATAATTTAAATTTAATTTATTTCATGTATGTATTTTTATTTAATGATTTACTAAAATTTAAGCAAAGTTGATTTATTAACAAAATATATATATATAGTATATTGACAAAAACATGTTAAAAACAAGTTAAACTTGTTGCATTTATATTATAATTTCTATAATATGTAAACAAAAATTTAAAATCATTAAACGAATTTTAAAAATATGTATTTAGCAGTTGCAATTACAGAAACTATAAGTAATATTCTCGGTGAAATAACAAAAAGATGTAGTTCCATTTTCTTTCAACAATAGAAATCTTTTTGTGTGTTAATTTTGAGATTTTCTATTTTAAGTTACTTAGTTAATTGAAGGAAAATAAAGTTGGAACATATTTCTTTTAACTATAAATTAGATAAAACATATTAAATTAAAAAAAAAAAATTCACCACAATTACTAAAAGCAATCACAATTTATGAATTTATATGCAAAAAAGAAGAAAAAACTAACAAAATGCTTAATAAACACTTATCGATAACTAAACGCCAGTATAATTATTATAAATGAATAATGAAATAAACTATTAAATAAAACTTATTTGAACAATTTTGTTATAAATTAAAAATTAACTTGCAGCAAACATTGAAATCATTTTCTGACTACAAAGGTAAGGAAGGGTATGTTCTTAAAATTATCGTTTAAATTTTTCTCTAAAACAAGTGGCCGAAATTAAACGGAAACACAGATTTTGTTTGAAGTTTAAAAATGTTTAGTTCTGTATGAGTTGTTAATTTGGGCACCGTAACATTACGTTTGGTTCATCCCACAGCGCCAGTTCTGCTTACCAAAAGTGGCCCACTGGGCACATTATATCACAACCACAACCTTCATTACCAAGAAAGGTGAGGTTCTTACCCATTTAAAGTTTGAGAATAGGTTAAAATCGTTTAAATGAACTTTATGTGTTGTGCATGAGATGCATGAGAACTAACGATATCGATAACTATGGTTTGACGGCTGCGAATGTCAAACTGTGTTGACATTTCTGTTCAGTAAAGTTTGGCAAGTTATCGTGAATCGTTTAACGCCAGAACAACACTGCCAAATTGGGGTAATTTATAGAGCACTTCCCCACGATATTACGGTCAACATAATCGACCTAGTGATCAAGCAATTCGTGCAGTTGTTGATTGTTTTCGCACTCATTTTACTCTTCTCTAATCAAAACCATCAACAAGACAAAGAAACATGCGAACCGAAAAGAATATTGCTGCTGTAGCGCGAAGTATTGAAGAACACGCCGAAATGTTTCGTTGTCGTTCTCAACTTGTTGGCATCTGTCCTTCGACTACGTGGAAAATTAACTATAGCCTATAAAATACAGTACATGCAAGAACTGAGCCGAACGACCATCGTTTGCGTCGCATTTTAGCTGAACTGGCCGAAGATGAGCATTTTTATCAAAGATTTGTGTTTAGTGATGACGTTTATTTCCGATTAAATGGTTATGTCAATAAGCAAAATTGCAGTATTTGGTGCGAAGGCAATCCTTACATCCATTAAAATTTACTGATTGGTGCGCTTTATACGCTGGCGGCATCATCTGGACTTATTTCATTCGAAATGAGCAAGGAGCTGTCGTTATGGAGCCATGCTAACTGAATTTTTGTTTTCACAAAAAAAAATTATTGTTTTTAAAAATGAATTAGCTAAACATCCCTGAAATTTGGTTCCATTCAGACAGCGTAACTTGCCATACAGCGCGCTCAAAAATAGATTTTTTGCAAAATCAATTTTGTGACAACTTTATTTCCTGAAGGGTCCTGTTCGTGCGATTTAACGCCTCCGGATTACTTTTTATGGGGCTATGTTAAGTCATTGGCTTAAGCCAGCAAACGAGCAATTCTTGAGTCAATATTCATGCCACCATTGACGCCATGTGACCAGATTTGTTGGAAAAAGTGGTCAAAAATTGGACTGATCGCATGGACAATGTGACTCGTAGCCGTGGCGGACACATGCCGGAAATCATATTTAAAAAATAAATAACATGATTAAAATAAAAAAAAAATTCATTCCAACACTGTCTTGTATTATCTCACTTTAAGTTCTCATGCAGCTAGAAAAAAACACCTAATACATTTGTTTGAAACAATTGTAGCTCTGGGTTTTACCGGTATTATGCATTTATCCTCTGGAAAGTAGCAGAGATATTCAGCTAGAATCCGAAAATCGACCGCAAATTAGCTTCCTAATGCATAATTAATATCAGTTTTACTACTTTACCATTCAGGGGCCACAATAATTATAACGTTTTTTATCAAAATAATTGTTATCTATTTCTTGATTATTATATATTTTTAAGAGGTATACAGGTATGTGATAGAAATCAATCGATTTCAAAACAATCTTTTTGAAAAGGTGTCCTGACTTTCGCTCGATTTTAAAAACGATTTTTTAAGCAGTATTGTAATTGAAAATGAAGATTAGGAGATGAAATTGCTATTATATGCGAGAATTAAAATAAAGAAATTATGTGAAATTAATGAGTCATAAAAAATAAGCTTGAAAATAAATAAACACGATAAAGTGAGCATATCACAAATTTTGTCAGTTTTAAATCGTTTCGTTATCAAAATCACATTTTTGTTTTTTAAATAATTAAAATTTGTTAGAAATATTTTTTTTGTTTGTTAAACATTGTTCTTATAAACACTGGCCCATTCAAAATTGTTTAGACGTAGTAAGGAAGCCTCACTAATCTATTCAAAATGCCGTTTAAAATTTAAAAAGCGGTGCTAAAATTACTTAGTTTAAAATTTGTTTGTCTAGGAAGTTGCAAAGTGCAATCGAATTTCTAACAATGAAAAATTACATCAAATTTGTTCTATTTTGTCGGTAGTGTTATTTGTTTGATTGAAATATTGCTTTCAAATATTCTATATTTAGTTCATCTCATAATAGGATCAGGAAGAAGGGTACCACCTTACTTACAGAGTAAGTATTAATTAATTAATCTCAAGAACTGCGACAGTGAGTCTTCAAACAGTTGGCTATTTCAAACACCAAGCGCGGTCAGAAAATATCTTAGATGAATAGAAGCGCACAGAAGGGTACCGTACCCTCATACAAAGTACATATTAATCTCCCTAAATCTAAAGAACTACAACAGTGGGGGTCTTCAAATATGGTGTAAGCTATTTTGACCGCCAATTGCATACTCAGAAAAAACACCTCAAATATAAAGGCTACAATGGTCACACATGCAATTTTTTATGACTACAACCCTACGAACTTAGCAAAGAAGAGTGCAGTCCATTATTGATAATAGTTTGCGAGGAATGATAACTTCTTTGTGATTAATTAAATGAACAACACCTTTTTTCTAAAATATTTGTGTTTGACAGCATGCCATGCCATCAATTACTAATATTTAGACCAACTTTTTTGGCTACCTTAGCGTTAACATTTTGGACATAAGTGACAAGAAAAAATTTGGTTTTGGCCAACGAATTCAATTCCCGAGGCAATTATAAATAAATGAGACTAGATAAAACACTAATGAATAATGGAAAACACCACATCATTTTTATTTGTAAAATATGTACATATGTATTCATACATTTGTGTATTTATGAATGTATAATAATATAAAAAATTTTGTAAATTTGTAGAAGTATAGGTGAGTTCCAAACCATCAAAATACATTGCAATAATATGATTTTTACCGTAGCAAATCAACGCAAGCAGACATCTAATAGCTGGAGTAAAAAATCGTTGTATTAATGATTATGACGTTTTTTGAACACGTTTCCGCAAATGATTCTTTTTAAATTACGCAAAAAATATTTCATTGAAAAATGTGGAGTGTTGAAATGTAAAATTTTAAATATATGTAAGATAGAATAGTGTAGTAAAATATCGAAAAAGCGTGAATAAGCGATGCTGAATTTGTATTTTTTTGTATTCTCATCGATAACTTTTATATTTGCTTTTGAGTCACGTGACGTTGTTAAAGTTTATGCGGTTGCATTTAGAAACGAATTTCTGTGTAGTTGCTTTGCAACTGACTGAATTGAAACTCACCCTATATTTATGAATATCATATGTTTAGCTTAACCTTAAACTACATTTTGTAAAAATAAAATTTAAAAAAATTGTTTAATAAATGTTTTTAACTGGACGGAATGTTATTTTAGGTTTCAATGAAAATATATACTTAATATTATTTCATTGTAGAAGGCACTTAAAATATAAGTATATGTAAGAAATATTCGTTATTTTAAAAATGAAGTGATGAAATTGTTGTGTAAAAGGGGCCAAGTATAACTTATATATTCAGTATCAAGCATAGCTTATTTCGTGATCGTAAGCAGGTTGACGACACTCGTCGCCATCGTCCAATGAATGATGCCGTAAGCCACATAGACGTGGACCATAGCGCAACATTACGATAATAATACCCACAATGAAAAGAGCTAAAGCCGCTACGGCGGGATAGAGTATAATAAAAGCCATTTTAAAAATTTCCTTTTACGACAAAAATAATAATTTTTTTTTTGTTTTTGTTTTTATATGTCGCTCTCGCGTTTTGTGTGCAATTCCACGTATTCTTCACGTTGTCTTTGATGATGAAAGCCTCTGCCTTCGGCACGTGGATGTCTTTGTTGGTATTGATGATGTATTGGCACTTCTTCTAATTGGGCTTCAATATCTTCGCTGAAAAGGCGTGGAGCGGGCTGTGAAAAAATATAAAATTTCTAAAGTTGTAAAAATATAACTATTGACTAAAAGTACGGTCAAATTGGTCAAACATTTGTGGAAAAAATAAGCGTAACTAATATTTTTACGATATATTGATTCCATGTAGAATAAAATTAAAATACATAAAAAGTTAAATTATGTTGGAATTGTTACCATTATGTTATTATTAAAAACTTATTAAGTTACGGATTTGTTTGAAATAAAAGTATGTACCTTATGTGTATGTGTACACTATATAGTGATTATCATTATTTCGTCAAATGTTTGACTAACCTGACCAATCCTTAAGCGCTTAATTTAATAAATAACTTCACTTTGAGAAAATTCACATATCTATTTAATATTTTTTTTTTATTTACTGGTAGCATAAGAATTTGATATAATGAAATACATTAAAGTTATTAAGAAAACCCACAATCAAAAGAAGGCGAAATATAAAAAAAAAAGAATCCGCAATAGAGACCTTGAAATTATAGGATAACCTACACGATATTAGATATTATATGTAACGATAATGAAAAATTCGAATAAACGAGTTAATCAGATATGCCACAGAAATCAAATTCGTACGAATGTGAAAACAAAAACGCTTTTAGCTTCTCTGTATTCGTCTGTCGCGAGAATGCAGTCTATAACCTATATTGTTTTTATTCCTCGTTTCTTGAGCTTCTTCTGAAAATTGGGCAATTGAAAGGATGCAATGTTGAATTACTTTGTGCACACTGACAGACATGTAATACCAAGCATAGAGTATCAAATAAAGTTTTCTTGTTTCTAATGCATAAGTTTCAAATGCTTCTTAATTTATAGTATTCCCGGTTTTTAAGCAATCTTATATAACATAAAAACGTTCAACAAGTTCTAAGCGCAATAGCAGTTTAAAAAAACCTGTGCTAATTAGTTTTAGTTTACTTTTTAGAATTGAAACATTAATGGTTTGTATTTTGGAACAAAATTATAAAAAAATTCTATAGTTTAAGACTTGAGGAAATAACTTTAATACCATAGAAGTACACATATACTAAAATGGAATAATTTCAATGGCGGTATTCAGTGTTCGGTCCTGCAAAAATGCAAGTTAGAAGTAGCTTTTTTATGATATTCAATAAAAATTTGGAATTAAAAAAAAAGAGACGATGTATTGCATTTGCACTTTTGCAAGACCATTTGCACCAAACACTGAACACCGCCAATACATTTTCTTGATTGGCACTTTCCAATGTATCGATTCAACTCGTTGTGATTTAAAACGTAGTTTAGATACTCAAAACAGACTACCAAAATTAAAAATACATAAATATATAATTTGCTTAAGCGATAAATAAATATCTTGTTAAAACTAGCTGCTAATTACTAGAGATGGGATCGTGAGGAATTTTTTAGTCACAAACCCGCAAGAATCCGAGATATCAGAGTACGTATCTAGATTTGAAATGATATTTTAATCCATGGAAAGCAATATAGTAAACAACGATATGCTAAGTGATGTGAGTTAGGGGCGTGAGAACCAAACTTTAATGGGAGTTTTAGAATTGTCATTGAAATATATTTCATCCTAAGGGAAAATATATCAAATTATATAAATAGTACGTATTTCAAAATAACATTAAAAGCTAGATTAAGACAAATTAACTTTAAGGCAATTAAATATAATAAAATAAATACTAAATAAATTACCTGAAGACTTTGAAAATATTTAGCGTCTTTCAGTTCTGTGAAATCCAAAGGTGGCTGATTATGAGGAGTTGCCGACCAAATTGACACTAACCAGCGATTGCCTGTATGTCTATCCTGCCAGTAGTGGCGATGTTTTGAACAGCAACCAAAGATTATATTCAATATTATTATAGAACCAAGGACAACGGTGCAAACAGCAATTGTCACATAAAATGGTGAAAAATTTCCATAAATATGACCAGTGAAAAATGGATTCTTCGTATAAGCAGTACGTTCGTCGAGTGTTGACATAGTCTATAAGGAAAGCCCACAAAATGTTATCGAAGACAAATTTTAAGACAACAAAATTGCCTTTCTAAAGTTAGAAACAGTAATAATCTCAAGCAGACCAAAATAAACAAAACTAATTATTGTTTAATAAAATATATGCGACAAAACGGTTCACCATAACTCGAATTCATATTATAAAACGCCTTAAAATGATTGCAGCTTTCCCGAGTTAATATAAGGTTCTAAAAACGATGTCAATATAAAAAGGGGTTTTAGTGAGCTGATTGATGATTTTCTTATCTAATTTTAAGTTTAAAATATCGAGTACTTGTTCTAAAGGCACTCCCCAATTTATAAGCTTGACTTTATTAGGGTGTGGCTTTGCGATCAAATTGTTTTGGAATTTTAAACTTGGCTTACTTCCTATGAATATTCTTCCAAATTTGTTTAAATAAATACTTACATTTTGTATTCTTCCCCTAGTGTTTTAACCGTTTATTTTATTCCTAAATTTTATTTCGTTTACAATAGTAAGATTATTGTTTAGTCTGCAACAATTATATTTGAGCCCAAAGCCGTTGCTTACTACAGCGGCGTCGGCTAATCAAATAATTCGCGCCAGAGCTAACATGGCGTCTTGACTAGCTATAACTCTGTTCAGCCTTCGCACATTTTGCTGTTCGCACAGAAAAATGGCTAGTCGCTGTTCATGTTCAAACAGAGTTGTCAAACAGTATTTCGCACAACTCCATTATGACATTACACAAACAAAATATACAGGCAAAATAAAAGGTGTGTATGCTCGTCAGCAAACACCCGTACATAAACTATGCTAAAAGAGCGTAAAATTATGATTAAAATAACCAGAAACATTTCCATGTATTCGTTTCTCTCATTATTTTGCAGACGTGCGAACAAATTTAAGGCAAGTCAAGACGTTCTCCGTTCCACTCAAGAAACAAGCATGCCCGAAAGCTAGCTTATCCGTTTGCTTTATTTCGTCCGAGTAATGAGGTACTCCGTTGGAGCATTACACGTATGTTCCGATAGATACTTATCTTAACTGGTATGATGAGTGTTCTTCATATATGTTTCCGAACCTGCAATACATAATCTCGAACTAGATAGCCCAGTTATCAGACAAAGTTAGTCTGTCCGCGATCTTCCAGTCATCAACTCTATCTGGCATATTGACTGAGCACGGAGTGATATCGATCATCTCTTCCTTTTGTGAATCAACAAGCACAACTAGAGTTTATTTACATATTATAACAATGGCAGTTGTCAAACTCTAAATATAATATACTGCCTTACTAGCCTGAAATTTGTTCACGTGTGGATAGTGTCGGCAGAATAACGAAAAGAAATTTGTTCGTGGTCTTCTATGTAAAGATAACGTGTATATGTTCTAATTCAGTTTGAGCATAATTTTTTGTTTGCCATCAAGAGAGTTTCCTTGTTCTCAGCATAATTTATGTGTGGGTGTTTACAGTCGAGTGCTTACACACATATCTTTTATTTTGACTGTGTGTATTTTGTTTATGTGATGGCAGAACAGCGTTGTGGAAACAACTGTTCGGAACATAAAGAGACCATCACAATACCGGTCTTCTCGAGCCAAATTCTTGTGCAAACAGTAATCTGTACAATGGCAGAATATATACATGTCTAGGCAAAACGGTGTTTTAAACTAGGTTTCTAAATCAGGTTCCTCGTGTGTATGAACCATTAAAATCATAGTAACGATGTTAAGCCGCCGTAATTATTTTTTCACACCGGTCGCTATAGATGAATACCAACGGCGCAGTTCTCAACGACCTGTTTGGTCTTGTATAAAGTGGTGCTTCCCCTCGATATGTAAGTTTCTCAATTAAAGTGGAATTGTAATAAAGTTTGTATGAGATCTCGCCATCGTAGAAACTATTGTAGGATTATAATTAAAGCAGCAATATCAGCAGATTTGACAATAAGTTTCTTCATCGAGAATTTCAATCCCATATTTTAACCAGTGTCGTCGTTATCCATTGATCACCAGAAAACAATGGAACAAAATTTAGTAGTAGATGGAAATCGTAAAAATATGGAGAAAGCTTTAATAACATTTTTAGGATGCAATGAACTAGGTATACTTCATAATGTTTCGATTGATTCATTAAATATTGATCAATTGGAGAAATTCTGTGGTACAAGCAGACGTGAGGAACAGTTACGCAATGAGTTGGCTAAACGTGTTGGAAAAAATGTGATTCCCATATTTAAAATAGTGAACGTATCATCGCTTTCCTTTGATCAACTTGAGAAAATATTGTTGGAAAGAAATTTAGTAGTAGATGGAAATCGTAAAAATATGGAGAATGCTTTAATTACATCTTTAGGATGCAATGAAGTCGATATAATTGATAATGTTCCGATAGATTCATTAAATATTGATCAATTGGAGAAATTCTGTGGTACAAGCAGACGTGAGGAACAGTTACGCAATGAGTTGGCTAAACGTGTTGGAAAAAATGTGATTCCCATATTTAAAATAGTGAACGTATCATCGCTTTCCTTTGATCAACTTGAGAAAATATTATTGGAAAGAAATTTAGTAGTAGATGGAAATCGTAAAAATATGGAGAATGCTTTAATTACATCTTTAGGATGCAATGACGTCGATATAATTGACAATGTTCCGATAGATTCATTAAATATTGATCAATTGGAGACAATGTGTAGTTATACAATGAAACGCCGCAAGAAAACTATAAGAGAAGTGCATGAGGATTTGGCTCGGAATTGCGGCTTTGAAAACAAGACTATTTGGGACATGTAAGTGAATATTGCGCATTGATAAGAAATATGTATGTAGTTAATTTGTGCAATGAAATCATTTCTTCGCGGTCATTGACATAAATGTACATTTATTTTATAATTCTTTATTTGATTGGATAGACAATTGGACCGAATTTGCTTTGTCCCTTGGCAAGTTTGGATTGTTGAACACATACTACTCGGACTGAAAAATGACACTGAAAAGAACAACTGAAACCGGTTTGTTTCCAAACCATAATTGACAAGGGTTAACGGAAATTCCTTCTATTATTTTATTAGAACAGTAATAAAATTGCAAGATACTAATAAGTACAATTGAAAAGAGCACAAGCAACACAGGCCATATCGTCTCTTGGTGAGAAAAGATAAAAAATAATACAAAATACAATTACATTTCAACTTAAATTATTAAAATTGAATATTACTTCTTATTCTTGTAATAATCTCACATATGTATTTTGATTATATTTTCCACGGAAGTAGTCTCCAGCAGTCTTATCGGACTATATGTTTCGAAAATTGTTTTCTTGTATTCTCGAATTATTTGCGCCTTAAAAGGATTTGCTTAATAGTGAGATCCGAGCCTCATTTAGTACAAAAAGATCCTCCTTTTACAAGAAAACCATTTGCTGAAAAACGTTAACGAGAGCGCTAACTTTTTACATTTGTGGGATAAATAGGTTGTTTGTAGTGCACATTAATTATGCTACTTATATTAATGATATTCTTGGTTCCAAGCTAAATTCCTCCATTGTTAAAATTGATTTTTAATTAAAATTCTTTTTTGCATCAGGGTTCTCAAGCTTTCGTTCCATAAAGATTGGGGCCTTACAGGCATATCTATATTCCATTTACATATTCGAATATTGTTTATTTATTTAACAACAGACTGAATATCGCTACATATACTCTTTTAAATTTGTATTCAAGGGATATTTTTAATGTGTGGGAAGATAAATATGTTTTGACGTAACGACTTGCGTAATTCCATACTTCCCCACGATGTTAAATATTTAATGACGTAACAATATATGTATTTCCATTGTTTTGTTTTTTATTAAATTATACTTTTTTAAAAAATTAGTAAAACGAAAAAAAAACAGACAATATGTACATACTATATATCCAAAATAACATATATTAGGTCTTTGAAAGATTTGGCCAAAGTGACCAAATGAAGAGGAGGCATGGAAATCTACTATATGACATGTAAAATCTGTGCTATTACAAAATGCAAGAGGGGGGAGTACGCATATTGATTGAGAGACTTATTTTAAAAAAATGAAAAATCAGCTTGGATTATATGTGAGCTCTATGAAGAACTTGGTCAAAGTGGATCTAGTGTCTGTGCTATTAAAAAATGCAAGTGGAATCCCCAAATTGGATTTGTAAGATTTTTTACCTCGAATTGAATTGATTTTGTATATAGCTGTCCTTATTACTTTTCACATAAATACAGTGCAGAACAAGCAGGAAAGAAAAAAATAAAATTCTTATATAGGTCGGAGAAAAAAGGTATTTTCAAATTGTAGTGAAAAAATCATACATAGGTGATGATTATACCAATTAAACATTATTTTAATGCAATGAGAATGTAATGGTTTTTTAAAGGATTTTAAAAGACATATTTGAAAATCCCAGAAAACCTGAAGCCTAAAAACTAAAATTTCAAAATAAATCGGAACTTTTTGAATTTTTTTTTTTTTTTGCATTTTAGTTTTGTAACTCAAAGCTTGAAGTTGAAAGTACGAGTATGTTGCAGAAGGAGATTTTTGTTTTCTTATCAAGAAATTATTCTCAATTAAATTTTTGAAGTGAAACTAAAGTTTCATCGAAGAATTTTTTCAGGTTTGCCAACAAAAATATTTAAAGGTGCTAAAATGTCGCATATATCCGAAAATAAAAGAGATCACCATCGCACATAGGGATATTTTGCCAATCTACCCGGACATTAAGACAAAAATTAAATTAATTCTGCATCGTATAGTGAATTTTCAAGGCTTAAGTTTTGTCGCTTTGAGACACTGTTATTTTATTGGCTTAACGGTTTTAAGAGGTTTACAATACTTTTTTTTTCTTTTTGGCTAAACGAATAAAGATTTTAGATTGATTTTTTAATGTGAAAGGCTGGCTATATTAACAACTGTTAGTATTGTGTTTTACAAAAAGTGTATTTTAAAATTTTACGATAAAATAATTCGTTCGATATTTTAAAAAAATGATATTTTTTTGTTAACTTTTATGTAAAAAAAAAAAAAAAATTAAAAGGTTATTGAAAGTAAAGGCAGACGCAACCATTAAACTATTATAATTCGGTATAAAATTTGAGATCTCTATATTTAGAATGTAGTAAATTGTTAGCAGAACTCTTTTGGTTATCAGAACTCTTTTGAAGCTTCAAGAGTAAAATGGAAAAAGTGTATACAAGATTATAGTTATTCGAAATATTACAGCAATGCTAAGCCCGTTAAAGAGAAAGTAAAGCAGTACAACAAAGTAAAGCAGTGTTTAAAGAATTTAAAAAAAATGTTAAATTATACACCTTCTCGTATAAACTCACAGGAAAAAGTTGCGAATTAAATTTTTATTTAAAAGTGAATTAGGACTAATAGTGAATGTACCGAAAACTGGATTTGGAAACACTCCCGATGGTAATACTAGCAGAAGATTTTTTTCCCAATCCTGAATCAGGAATTGAATTTGATTTTATCTACTGAATTATTATTGAAGTGGTCACAAAATCCATTTAAACGAGTTTGCCGATATTTGATATGATAACTTTGAATACAATAAAAATAATTTTTTTTTTAGACAACTAGCAGAATGGAATTCATTTTCTATGCCACCACACACGTATTCAACATTCTTCGTGTCTTTTTTACTAATTTAACACTAAAGACAAATAGAATACAAGAATTAACATTTTTCAATTTCCATGTTCGTGCTTTTTCTTTGGGTGAGAACGAAGTTAACATTCCAGAATATTAATTTAGTTACTAACTATAATTTGGACTCATAAATTCGATTTTGAAGAGACGGCTGTCCCGATTACCCCAATTTTCATATGTTAATTCCAAAAACATATGAACTGTTGTCAGATAACTATTTTTACAAAGGATGTAAATATAGTACCACGTATAATACGGTGTAATTCCTAATTGGATTAGCCGAACATGCAGCTAACTCCACTGCGCTTGTAGTTCCAGAAATAATGCATTGGTAACAAACAAATAAAAACGATTTTATATATATAAAGCTACATCCAAAGAATTACGTTTAATAAGGTTTAATAAAATATTTAAAGGCGTAGGCCTCTTATAATATGTATTATATAATATTAATACGCACAAAAACATAAATGTGAAAATAAGGCCAAATTCCTATCCAAAAATTTCGGCCGTACAAAGTTCTGAGATCAAAATTAGGACCAAAATCTTCAGATGTACAATACCATCCCGTTTCCAGGCAACTTGCTAGTTTGGTAAAATTTTTGCCATAATCCTTTCCCGGTAATAATAATTCCCTTTCAAACTTGGCCTATGAGATTAACTATATGTAGAGAGAGTCCCTTTGTTTCAAGTTTAATTATTTTATGATTAAATGAAGCAACGGTGTGAGAGGGGGGTAAAAACAGCGCGAATGGTATCGTGTAATATACACACAATGTATTCAATAGGCCTGAACTTGGCGTGGCGCTTTAATGTACTTTCCTTTGGCTACATACCATTTCAAGGTTTCTTGATCGTAGCTCTATAGCTTTTAAGTCCAGCTTTACCTACTCTTCTTTGTACTATCCACACATTGAACTTAGGTTAAGAGAATCTATCGAATAGAGGCTAGCGATGAGATATTTTTGGAACTCTCGAACAATCTGTTCGGCTCTTGGTTTTTATATTTTGATTATTGTGTTACTTTCGTTTTCTTTAAATCCAAAAAATATACATGCATAATTAATTGTGAGTTTTTTAAACCAGGTTTAGGTAGCATACATTTTTTGCTTTCAAAAACTAGCAGCTTCAATAATTTATCGAATAACTTTTTCTAATCATGATTTCAGACTATCTTCAAATGATGCTGAAATTATGAAGAACAAAATTGAACAACTTATACCCAATAAAGAAAAGGAACAATTGCAAATTGAGGAACTAAGGGATACAATTTTTAGAAACGTGTGGAACCAAAGTAAGCCCAAGATAAAAAAATAATTTAATCCAAATACCCAACAAAATATATATATTTTTTTTAGGAAAATACACAAACCAAGCATCCATATCATATATATTTTATGTGATGGTAACGAAAGATGATGATTTGAATACTGCACAAGATTCTACCGAGTTTTCTTGGCATCCTGTGTTTCGCTGTAAAAAATGTGATGGTACGCAAAATTTCTTACAAAATGTTCTTTTTTCATTTTTATAATTTGTCATTTTCAAGATCAAGGCGGTGATACTAGCAATAGCTGCATGATTTATGTTGATGAGACAGGAAGAGTTTATCAAAATTGGAAATCTTATTTAGAGGAAAATGTTTTACCTGCTGGTACAATGGTGCTTCCACCTAAGGGTATTTACAACTTTAGTAGTAACAATAAAGTTATCTTGCATTGTTGTTGTACACCGAATAGCAGATTTACTGCAAAATTGTATAATGCGGTGCAAAGTTGCTTATCTGTAGTAAGTATTGGAGCAGTGTGTGTTACCATAGCAGGATTAGTAATACCTGTAGCTGCACCATTTCTAGCAGCAGCTGGTGTAATTAGTTTAAGTGCTGGAGCATGCACTTCTGTAACCGCAGTTTTATCTCTGTTGGAACGTAAGCGGCATGAACTGTCTATTAGTATAACCGACAGACAAGCCAGATACCATTACCTCAATTTACTTGCGGGTGTTGCTGGAATAGCTTTATTTACTGCGACTTTTGCACCATTGCCACCTATAGCTGCCCTGTTTGGACATGAAATTTATAACTCTATAAGAGCTTCACAGATCATAAACGATGGGCTAGGCTACTATTTTGATAGTTCACATAAATCCTGTGGGAAGAAGTCTAATTACATTTTAGTATTAGACCCAATATTCAAGTATTGGATGAAAATGGCTAAATATTTCATTAAAATGGTCCACCAAGAAGCTGATAATGCATTAAAATCACGCATACCAAAAAATTCTGTTTTATACCGAAAATTAAAGCGTATCTTAGACTATAATGCAAATTTAATCTATAAATATATACAAAGAAGAAGTGAAGAATATTTAGCATATATTAAAAATATTGAAAATTTTAATGCTGATGATGATCAGTACGAATTACTTAAGGAATGTCCAGATTGCAATGGGATGTTTCGTATTTGTAAATTGTGAAAACACGTACTTTTAGAAAATTTTTCATTTTCTAGCATTTTATCTTTAATCGATATAACATCAATCGCACTACAATTTTTTTTCGATATAACTCCGCCCCTGTTACCTATCCCAACAATTATCGAACAAAACATATTGTAAAAATGTCAATAGATACTATGATTCCGGACATCATGCGTTTCTAACAAAGGCATCAACGATTCTATATATTTATGTATACATGTATGTATGTACATAAAAATATTAAAAACCATAATCTTTTTAGTTAAAATGTTTAATATTGTTTTAAACGTTAGGTCCGCTTAAGCCAAGGTTCAGTACGGGACTAGCTTCTTTTTTCAAAGTTATATATTTATTTTTCTTAATATATTTATATACATATATTTGTATGTGTAAAACTTGTATCATAACGTTTACAGACGGTTGGGTCATACCAAATTTCATACTAAAATTTAGCTATCTAGCTATAGTGGAATGCCTCATGTTATTGATGCGTTAGTCAGTGTATAGGTACTAAACTACGAACTTCTTTTCCTCCTTTATATCTCGGCAAGCTTTTATGGGCTCTTATGTTTCAAGTTTCATTGTTTTATGATAAAAAGAAGCAAGGTTATTAGGAGGTAAAAACTGACCGAATGGTTTTATCAAATATTATACACTGAACTTGGCCTGACCTTAATGTTTGTTTTATTTACTATAAAATTGGTATTTCATAACTATTAAAAAAATTATGTAACACTTCATAAAAAAAAAAAAATAGTGGATCAAAAACCCCAAAAGAAAAATTAAGCAAAATAAAGTTTTAATTTTCAAAATAACTCTATAAAGGAAGTATTACTTCGTGACAAAAAATCGTTAAAATCTGTTCACATTTACAAAGTTCACGCCACTGGGCTGTTGGGCAAGCAAGTTTTTATAATTTTCTACTATCATGGGATTGACAATTAGTGTAGTTTTTATGACAGTACACGTGGCTGTTACCAAAAAGTGCGAAAGTTTAACATCGGTTGTTTATGAAGATCACTAATTTTACTAAACCATATTAATTTACTACTAAACCATATAAATATTCAGCTTGTTAATGGAATTCAACACGGATTTGATTGGAAACGGGATTTAAATGCTCTTCCTATTTGGAGTGCTAAAATAAAAATATTTTTTCGGTCAATATAAAAAAATATGTGTTCGATCAAAAATGGGAATTGAATTTGAATTCCATTTCCAATCCAATCCGTGTTGGATTTTATTAAATTAAAGTTTTTTTTTAATTGTATGTATAATATATGCATACATATTAATTGTTAAGTAATTTCAATCTTTAGGCATGAGTTCGTTTTTTCTTTCTATTCAGAAAGAGAATTATTTATTCAATATGGACAACCTTTTTTGAAAACAGTAAAAGTTTTAATTCTATTAGACATCTAGCTGAATGGAATGCATTTTCTATGCCGCTACGCACGTTATCAACATTCTTCGTGTCTTATCTACAAATTGTGTGTCTAAAGAACTTCTATTTATATCAACATTTAAGACAAATGGAATACGAGTACGAGCAATTTCTCAATTTTAAATTTTCCATATTATAGTCTTTTCCTTGGTTGAGAATGAAGTTTTACAACACTCTAACTTTTCTGTTATTGAAATCTAGGTTACCATATGCAATTTTGCTTTTAGCCAACCATTGGTTGGCAATGAAAGCATTGTATGTATTTTTTCCAGTTTCATCCTGGATCTATTTTAGTATCCAATTAATTATGATGAAGGAAACATTTATATATTATTATGTATATAAATTTCTCGCCGTGCCCAGCGATTAGTAAGTTTTTATTGTTTTTCCGAACTACAAATATTATTAATTGTTAAGTAATTTCAATCTTTAGGCATGAGTTCGTTAGATTGAAATTACTTAACAATTAATAATATTTGTAGTTCGGAAAAACAATAAAAACTTACTAATCGCTGGGCACGGCGAGAAATTTATATACATAATAATATATAAATGTTTCCTTCATCATAATTAATTGGATACTAAAATAGATCCAGGATGAAACTGGAAAAAATACATACAATGCTTTCATTGCCAACCAATGGTTGGCTAAAAGCAAAATTGCATATGGTAACCTAGATTTCAATAACAGAAAAGTTAGAGTGTTGTAAAACTTCATTCTCAACCAAGGAAAAGACTATAATATGGAAAATTTAAAATTGAGAAATTGCTCGTACTCGTATTCCATTTGTCTTAAATGTTGATATAAATAGAAGTTCTTTAGACACACAATTTGTAGATAAGACACGAAGAATGTTGATAACGTGCGTAGCGGCATAGAAAATGCATTCCATTCAGCTAGATGTCTAATAGAATTAAAACTTTTACTGTTTTCAAAAAAGGTTGTCCATATTGAATAAATAATTCTCTTTCTGAATAGAAAGAAAAAACGAACTCATGCCTAAAGATTGAAATTACTTAACAATTAATAATATTTGTAGTTCGGAAAAACAATAAAAACTTATATGCATACATATTTATGTATAATTTACTCAAATAAAATTTTTTAACAAACTTTGTATTCTTGAAAAATAATCAATCTTGTTTTCTTTGAAATTTGCTTTATCAGACAACTTTTTATTTATTTTACATCAACTTCCCCATAAAAATCGATATCCACAGTGTATTTTAAAATTGAAAACAGTAACTTTTATTTTTGTTTTACTAAGATTTACATTTATTTTTGATAGTATTTAATTCATTTGCTTTTTTTAATACAACGTTTGTTCAATTGTATTCAAAATTAATAAAAACAAATTTTTTAAACAAGCCTATTGATAAAATGTAAAAATAACTTTTGTAAATAAATAAATAAGGAAATTGAGCAATTAGGAAAAATCATTTGATTAATATTAGATTAATTAATTAAAAGTGATAGTAAGGGATCAACTGAAGAGTCTAAGAAACAACGTAGCTGTATGTAGCAGTAAATGGCTGATAATAACAAAGTTGTAAAAATTCCGTTATAAATCTTAAATTGTGCGAGAGAGTATTAACTTGTGTTATATAATCGTCATCGCTGCTGACGGTGGTGGTGGTGCTGTTGAATTTAGAATATTCAAACTCTTGACAAATGTTGTAATAGATTGCAAGGCCAAAATGCTTCAATGCGTTCCTTTAGTAATTGAAAAGGATATGATATCCATGTAAGTACAGTTTGTGCTAACAAACCCATTGGTTCAGGATATTGATGTGTCAATAGTGCCAACAGGGCTGTAAAAGAGCATAAGCCTGCTGTAAATAAAATAAAGAACGGTAGCTCTTTCTTGGGATAAACTGACACTTCATGAAAGGCCGGCAACAGTTCACGATCGGCACACTCTGTACAGGTTGGGTAGGGATAGAACAGATGCCCGCGTTCCAAAGGATAAGGCAGCATGCGAAATGTTCCTTCCCAAGTACAATGTAGCAAATTTAAAGCTCCTTCGATGTTTTTCCAATGCTTTAAATGGAAAAATGCGTATGCCAGAGCCTCAGAATCGCCCCTTTTTAATATATGTTCTGGTGGCAGGATTAAAGGTTTAGTTTCAAGTAAATATTTCGGCACATGAGGGTTAAACTCCACGGCTCGATGTATAGCCTCAACAGCACACATTTCTGCCGGACTTAAGCCTCTTTTAGATGCAATATCTGGAGAAAATTTATCTGCCACTGCTCTGGCTTTGAGCAGTGCCGCCGTATAGCATATTGTAGCCGACTTAGGCAAGGAAATGTCATCGTATTTTGCTAAAACTGCTTGACAGTCTGCATATGCTTGCATTTCCAGCAATGTTTCAATGAGATTCTCGTGAATGTTCAGAACATTCATTATTGAAGGAATTTCTTTCGTTAAGTCGCGAAACATTTTAGTGGCCTCCTTTAATTTGCCCAATTTACGTGCACACATTGCCAAACGGCGTCTAATGTAAATAAGAACATTTGTATCCCGCCGATGCAGACCTTCTGCTATGGGTCCTTGATGTTGTGTTAGTTGTGATTTACGGTAGTTCTGTTCTGCCACCTTTAATGCTGTACGCAATATACGTTCAGCCTCTATAATTGTTGTTGCTTCTTCCTCTGCCAATAAAATGTATGCTGGAGCACATTCCGGATTGATTTCGATTGAATTATGAGCCGACTTTATACGTTGCACAGGATTCCGTTCTCGCCAAGCCGTTTGCATAATTTCATATTCCTCTTTTCGTGCATCGCCCTCACATGTAAAAAACGTCTGGTGATCTTGGGCCGAAAGGTTCATATCATAATATGTTAATGGCTCTTTACTGGTAGCCCAAAAGAAACGTTGATATTCGGCACCACGAAAAAGATTCAGTGGATTACGCCACACTTTGCATTCGGGCATTTGTTGACCACTTGTTGGTGCAACACCGACTCCAGCTGTTCCGTTTCCGTTCGTGGAGCCACTGTTAGAGCTGCTACCGTTTCCGTTGGTAGTAGAATCGTTTGCTGAATCACTTCCGTTTATCCAAGGACTAATATGATTAATTGAAACTTGTTCTGTAAATAATTGTACATTCATTAATTGGTAAATTGATAACTAAGCAATTAATAAAGCTATATTCGGCTGTGCCGAATCTTATATACCCTTCACAAAACTATGAACTAATAAAAATTTACTACAAATTTTTCCCGGTGCAAAGGATTGTTTGAGGTATTTAATTTTGCCCTCAGATTTTATTTAGTCTTATTATTTTACATTTCAACTCTCCTTTCGTCTTGGTATAAGCGTTTTTGATCGGTCAGTTTTTCTTTTCTCAGAATGCTTATCAATTTTTTAAAAATTCTCAATTTTATTGTGGATATAGCAGAATTTGGTGTATAGTAAAAGTCTTGATATTTGATAAAGTTTTGAGATTTCGGTGCAATTTAAGTTTATTGCTTCAATTTAATCGTTAAATTTCAAAATATGGTGAATATTATTGGTTACTTGTTTGTTAAATCTGTCCTTTGGAACTTGTGTAACATTGGTTTTGTTCAAATTGCGACGTTTTCCGTAAAATATTGAAATATTTTTGTGAAACTGCAAAATTTTTGTAAAATTGAAATTTGGTAAGTTTTGGTATTGGTATTTGTGGAATTATTTGGTTTTATTTCAGTTTTTCGATTTTGTGCTGAATTTTCAAAGGTTTGGTGAAAAACAAATTTTGCAAATTTAAAATTATTCATAATTTTGTATGTTTAAACTTAGATTTTTTGGCAAATTTTGTTATTATGGTAATTTAAACATTTTTAGGCTATAATTTCGTTTAGTGAAAAACTCTTCAATTTTAGTAAATATAATTTTTATATTTAAATTTGTTAATTTTTACTAAATTAATGTTTAATGAATCTGTTTTTCCGTAATTTTTGGTAAAATTAAATTTTTTTATTTATTGTTATAGCAATTTCAGATTATCAATTTTATAGATATTTTTGGTACTGTTTCGGTTTTTATAAATTTTCGATTTTTTAGAATATTACGATATTTTTGTATTTATTTTTGAATTTTCGGATTTTAGTAAATTCCTAAATTATGGCCAAATTTATTTTTATTTTTTTATTTTTCAGATTGTGATTTTTAATAAAATTTATATTTATTTTATTTTTTTTTTTTTTTTATTTTTCAGCTAAGTTACAAAATTATGAAATTTATATTTTTATGGGGAATGTTAAAAATTTGGCGAATATTGATTTTTTTATTAAAATTTCGGGTTTCCAATGAATTTTGATTTTTGTCAAAAAAAATTTATAATTCCAGTTTTCAATTTTGTGATGAATTTTAATTAATTATACAAAAAATAATGAGCTCCACATTCGAAAGATAATTTTTTATAAGAATATGCATACTTTGCAATAAAATTCCCATTGACTTAAGAAGCTTTGTATCTTCTATTTCTGGTTTTAAACATAAGTTCGGTATGAACTCTATAATTATTTTGTGCAAGATAATCGATAAATGTATCAGATAAACATTTTTCTTTAACGGATGATTATACGTGTATATACGAGTATATGTAAATATTTAAATACATAATGAAATTATATCTAGTTTTTAGATTTTATGCCATCCATGTTCGTCATACATGTATATTATAGAAATGTACTTTAATTATATGTGGCTCCTATCTCTGCAACTTGTGAACCTACATTGATGATTTCAAATAGCGCTAATTTCCAAACTCAAGATCCTAGCTTGGTTAGTGCAGTCAGAATGTTGATTTCAACATTGGACAGACGGACCTAGAAGGATCCACAATATATATATATACTTCGTTGGTTCGGAAATGAATATTGTAGAAATTAAAACCGCAATGACAAAACTAGAACTAAAAGATTGTACTCTGATGTATCTATGATATATTTTGTAATATAAAATTATTGGGCTAGATAGTCTCGTTATATTGGGTAATTTGTTTTCTGTTGATATTTTAGCCTAGAGTTTTACTATTGGTGCCATGTGTAAATCAAACGTATTAAAGTGATTAAAAATTAGACCTCTATCATGAGCTTCGACAAATTTATTTTGGTCAAATGACAATTTTATTTTTTTAAATATAAAGTAAAATTTGTGTCTTACCTATAAATGAGGTTCCGTATTTGCGGAAATACCACCACTCAAAAATTAATATAAGCCCCGATATTAAACTTGATGTTCCCGTCAAAGCCACATAAAACTTAGGAGTCAAAGTGCTAAGGAACATTGATGAGTCCCACATGACGCCGTTACCGCTCTCTTCAGTTTTCTTTAATATTATTTTTATACTTTTTTAAATAATAGTCGTTTTCCTAACGTATCCTTTTTTCACATTGACTCCGCTTTACTCTACAACAGGCTAAAATACATAATTTTCTTATCTGCTTCTTGTCTTCTGAAAAGTGTTTCTCTATTCGGTTTTGAAAACACTTGCCAATACTATTTTATTCATATAATTTTTTCTGATTATTTTTAGTATTTTTAAAATTGTTTGGACTATTCTTTATTGCGATTACTTATAACAACTTAAAAAACTTTTGAATACACGAATCAATAATTTACAAAATTCTGCATGTAAATTTTGTTTGGTGAATACTTTCTTCTACTTCTTGTTGAATTAGAGTTGCCATAGGTTTAAGAACTGAATGTAAATGATAGGATATTCGTAAAAAATCAATACCAAGGTGAATTCAATAACAGGTGACTGCACTAGAAAAAGTCTGCAACTGAAAACTTTCCTACTGTCAACTTTGTTTACTTTTTGTATACCTTTGTTTAAGGCGAATTCACCTTGTAGCAGCATTTGGCTGGATTATTAAAAAATTACACTGCGAGATGAATGTTATGGAAGCATAATATAATCGAATTTAAAAGTTTTGTTTTGTTTTGACAGGATACTTTTAAAAGCTTTCAAATAATATATTGTGCGGTTTACCTAATCTCTTCATGGGCAAAAGACATTCCTCATTTATTATGGGTCTTAATAAAAGCTTCGTTAACAACAACAACACTGAACACGCATTTTGCTGTTCGCACAGAAAGTTGGCTAGTCATGGTCGCTTCATGTTGAAACAGACTTGTCCGAACAGTTGTTCGCACATCTCTGTTATACCATTACACAAACAAAATACACAGGCAAAATAAAAATTGTGTATTGTAAAAGGTTTAACTCCTAAAACATGCCTCTTATCACCTTATATTTATACTTACTAATATTATAAATGCTAAAAGTATCCATTCGATCTCGATGAGAGAAAACAAATGATGATCCAACTGAATAGGAACATCTACACGTATTCTCCAAAGAGAAGACCACGACACTACGTCTTGACGTTGTTCGCACATAGAGAGAACGTTTGCAAAGCAACGGGAGAAAATGTGTTCGTGGTCTTCTGTTTGGAGAATACATGTAGATGTTCCAGCTCAGTTAAAGCATAATGTTTGGTATTTCATCAAGATCATATTATCCATATTAGTATTTTAACATTTATAATATTAATAAGGATAAATATAAGAGAAAAGGCAAGGAGTTAAACTTAAATGTTGGACTGATGGATCGATATTCTTGAAATCTACGTGTTTTATAGAGTTGCAAGGCTATCAATAGTGTCGATAGTTTTATTTTTAGTACGCGTGATGCCTCCCACCATAAGTACACATTTATAATCTATAACTGAACTATGCGTAATATTAAAATTATCAGAATCTTAAAGGTGACGGAGATTGCGAAACATACCTGCTGGTTGCAGCTAGGATTTTCTTATACACATGTTACATGCCGTACTGACTAACGATAAAATCTGTTCTGTCATCCAATAGATTCCTGTTCGGACAGGAACTTGGATCGTGAAGACCGTTGCTGTTTATGGTTTGTAATTTAGGCTCTATTCATGTGCGAACAGATTTCTGGCTATTCCAAATGGTATGTTATATAAAAACAAAATTTTAAAAACCTGGCCACATTTTAATTAAAACTTGACAGCTGATTTTCGTTTTCTATTTGCTATTGTTGAACTCACAAAGTGGTTCAACTAAAAATTTATTTCGTTTTTACTTCATTATTAAATTTAGTAAATAAAAGTTATGGTTGAAGAAGAAAAAAACTACAAAGAATACACGCTGGAGGCTGACTCCGAGCTACGTTTTGAAATTGAACACAAGGATGCAAAAGTTCATGTGACGGTAAATATGCTACACAACAAATACAAACATATATTGAAATTGTATTTCCTATTTTAAGCTTGTTTCAGGATTTGCTGAGATGTTTGGCACAGAGTTGGTGAAAAAGAAAAAGTATGAATTTACTGTAGGAGCAAAAGTGGCTATTTTCACATATCATGGCTGCGTTTTACATCTTACCGGAAGAACAGATGTCAGCTACATATCCAAAGAGACTCCTATGGTTCAATATTTAAATTGCCACGCAGCTTTGGAGCAATTACGTGAGCAGGCTGAAGTGAAAGACGAACGAGGCCCTGTTGTCATGGTTGTTGGGCCAATGGATGTGGGCAAAAGTACTTTATGTCGCATATTACTTAACTATGCCGTACGTTTAGGCAGAAGACCGCTTTATGTTGATACAGATGTAGGACAAGGGGGTCTTTCAATACCAGGCACCATAGGTGCGATTTTGGTAGAAAGACCTGCCAGTATTGAAGATGGTTTATCGCAAACAGCTCCCTTAATATATCATTTTGGCTATAAGACTCCATCAGGGAATAATACTTTATATAAGACTGTCATAGGCAAAATGGCTGATGTAACACTAGAATCAATGAATGTGAATAAAAGAAGTGAGCTTTATTGGATTAAAAAGGAAATAATATTTTTCTAAAGAAATGTTAATTTGAAACCTTTTATAGCTAAACATTCTGGTATCGTTATAAATACATGTGGTTGGGTTAAGGGAGCCGGTTATGCCAATTTAGTTCATACAGCTCAGGCTTTTGAAGTGAATGCAATTTTTGTTTTAGATCAAGAACGGCTATATAATGAACTATTGCGAGATATGCCTTCATTTGTTAAAGTAGTATTATTACCAAAAAGCGGCGGTGTTGTTGAGCGTAGTAAAGAACTAAGAGCCGATTGCAGGGATCAACGAATCAAGGAGTATTTTTATGGCTCAAAGACGCCTTTCTATCCTTTCTCGATAGAAGTCAAATTTGCTGATTTAAAATTATACAAGATAGGAGCGCCTCCTCTACCAGACTCTTGTATGCCCATTGGAATGAAGGTAGATATGCACATAAATATAAGTATTTTTATGATATATTATAGAAATCCTATTCTATAACTATTACTTTTTAAAAGGCAGAAGATAATAAAACTAAGCTAGTAAGTGTAACAGCTTCGCACTCGCTATTACATCATATCTTAGCTGTGAGTTATGCTGAAACTACGGAAGAGGATGTAATAGGTACAAATGTTGCTGGTTTCGTCTGTGTGTAAGTTGCAACAATTACTTTGGTATTAAAAAAAATACAAATAATTTGGTTTTCTAGTACTGGTGTTGATATGGAGCGACAAGCTATAATAATATTGTCTCCGCAGCCACGTCCCCTGCCTAATACTCTACTATTGCTTTCAGATATACAATTTATGGATAGTCATGCATAAAATTCACTACCTTAGCTATATTATTTAACAATTTATTTTTACTTAAAATAACTTATGTAGCTGGTGGTTTTTGAACTTTTGCTAATTCAACTTTAAATTTAGATATCGTTTCTCGGGCCAGTTTGAGTTTGTCCTTTAGGGTATTAATTTCACCTTTAACTCTGCGTTTAACATCCAAAATATTTCCCAACGTTTTTTGCTTTTTAGCTTCAACTATAATATTGTAATTTTAAAATATATTTTTTTAAATAAATAATTAATTTTTGTTGTTTTCTTACAATCAGTATCATGTATATAAGGGCCATTTGTCAATGGCTGAACGTTCATAAGAAAATGTTGCATAAGCTGCGTAGGTTCTTGGAAAACTATTTCCTCATAAGACTCTGAAACCAATCCCTTCTTGGGATCCATGGTCGTAGTTGATAGTTCTCCATCAACAATTGGCGACTGAAACAGTTTTAAGATATGATAACATGTGACTGGCCTTTCAGTGGGATCGTGGAAATAAATTTTAATGACCACTTCAAATTCGCCCCAACCGGTTTCAGTTATTTCGTATGGGGGTTTTGTAACAATACGATTGGGATTTGCATAACTTTCATGGAGTTTAAAGTGCACTTTCTTAACATATACTGACATATCCTCGTTATGGTATGGTTTCACATAAACTTTCCATTGATGCGTATGACCGTCTTCCTCTCGCTTTTTACCAAAAGAACGGGCAATATTGCCATAAACTATTGGCTTTACAATAGTAAGACCTTTAACGCGACCACCTGAATCTGGGCCAAAATCTGTTGGGATATTTAAACTATTCATGATTTTAAACTAAGAAAATTATGTTTTCCACAAATCCTAGGAATTATGTTTGGCTTTTAAACATAAACAAAAACAGTGTTGCCAGTATTTCAATTAGCAAAGCGCAGCAAGCAGTTCCCAAATAAGTGGAAAGGTTACTAATTTTAAATAGATTGGAAAAAGGCAACGGGTAGTCTACACAGAGTAACACACAGGTTCATTACCATAGTAAATCGTTTATTGCTTCCTTACTTTTAAGTCATATAAAAAAATAAATATTAAAAAAAATGTATTATTATATTATATATTAAATACCCACAAATTTGTTCTCACATTGGGAGATCGTCTGCAAAATAATGGGAGAAAATGGGTTCGTGATCTTCTGTTTGGAGAATACGCGTTGATGTTCCTATTCAGTTTGAGCATAATTTTTTGTCTCTCATCTAGATTTATTATTTTGCATGTGTGTGTATTTGTGTATTGACATAACAGAGTCGTACGAACAATTGTTCGGATAACTCTGTTTGATTACGAACCGACCATCAACAGCGACGGTCTTCACTAGCTAAATTCGTGTGCCAACAGCAAAATGTATGATGGCTGAACAGACATGCCAACAAAAGTCTTGCGACATTTAAAATTTTTGTTAGAAAAAAAAAGCACGAATGATATCGTGTAAACATAACATGGCTCTTTGATGAGCCATAAATCTGCTTAGCTATCTTATATTTTGCTGGTCGCACAGAACTTTGGCTAGTGAATACCGTCGCTGTTGATGGTCCGTTCATGTTCAAACAGATTTGTCAATGACGATTCTCCGATAATAATCTAATAACAATATAAAAATAATCTAACACAAAGTAAAGTTTCTTAAATTCATTTTAAAACTATCGATAGTGTTTTGTTTTTTTTTTTTAGTTAATTAAAATATTAGACAAATTCGATCATTTGCCATCCCTGTATAGCATGCTCATGGCTACCAACATATACAATATTTGGATTACATTTCATGGATTCTCTTGCATATTATGGAATATGCTGCCGCTCTCTTAAAAATGATTACTTTCTGACAAAACCAATTTGAACTCCCTGGAGATTAGACGTTTGTGTTGTGTTAAGGAAAACATTTATATTTTTATCCCTATTAATTTTCCACAATAATTAATACTAAATTAAAAAAAATGTCTGTTTGATTAAAAGTGGAAAGAAGGGAAACTTTTACTGAAAGGAGTGTATTTCGCGTCATACAACGTGTGTAAAACAATTGCATGTTCCACCAAGCAGCACTCAAAAAAGTTATTGGTGTTATTGACAGTGTTTT
Source organism: Phania funesta (assembly GCA_963932375.1). NCBI lineage: Eukaryota > Metazoa > Arthropoda > Insecta > Diptera > Tachinidae > Phania > Phania funesta. The sequence continues at coordinate 75,763,797 of OZ010656.1, forward strand.
CGCTTGGTATAAAATAAAAATTTATTATTGTTATCCAATAAGAAAATATATGATTTTCGAACGCTTTTACAGTGAACTTAATTGACCATATGCATTTTTACAAACAAAAAATAAATATTGTCAACCTGTCTATAAAATTTTAAGTGTATAAAGTATAAGTTCTTCGAAAGTCAGAAAGGCTTTAAAAAAAACTGGCAGTGGCAGCTTAAAGATATGAGGTTTCATTTTGTGGCAGTTTTGCTGCTAGCAATAATTTTGAAATGTAACGTTAAGGCTGGTAAGTATTATATCTTTCAAATTAATAAACTAGGCTTATTATTTTTTGGGCGTGTGCTCTATGAGTCGTTCAGTAAAAATTAGTTGTCAATAATAAGAAATTTAAGAGATGGATATTCTGAGAACAGACGAATTGAAGAGAGAGTTTCAGTAAAACCACTTGATCTTTGTTAGTCGATCATCTGCTGTCATAATTTTTCGATCTTTGTTTTGTTGTTTAGATCTTCGTTTTGGTAATAAAAGTTTGTTTATGAACTTTAAGCATAGCAGATTACTGCACAAATAACTACTTATGTAAAAAATAAATAGGTTTGTAATTCTTGCATATGATAGTGAATTTGGAAAACTCAAAAAATAAGCCAAATCAGCGGTCGAAACGAACCGCTTTTTGGAAGGAAACTTTGGTCAATAATTTTAAGTTTTAAATTTGCTTACAAGATTTGTTGTTTCAACACTGCTGGATTGTTTCTAGAGATAGTGTATGCTAACAAGTGATGTTTGACGACGGAGAGGGAGATAACATTTGGCGCGTCTAATCAAAATGGCAAATGTATAAATGGAAACGGCAGACAATTATTTTGATGATCATTTATTTAAATTTATTGCATATGAAAAACATCCTTTACTATATTTGGTTAATTTATTATATCACCATTATTATATTACTTGATTGTTCTATGTGGAAACATGCGAAGTGTTTTAAAATATGACTGGATTTTTTTGTTTCTCGGCGTTAAGTTTAATTTCGAACAAATCTTTTCTCTTTGGAATGTCTTGCTTATTTTCGACAGTCAAAAATGTGCATTAAAGTTTGATGTGATTGGTGATATTTTATTTCGCGCACGTTTCCTAAAACTGGGAAAGAATTAATTCTCTAATTCACATTTTTAAGTATAATTAAATTTTAGGGAATAATCAACTCGGCAATCACATTCTTAAGGTTTAGTTCAATAGCTAAAATTGTTTTGAATAATTTAAATTTGTTTTAAATTCAATCTCTTACAAAGTTAAATAAACAATTTTTAAAACATCAAATTGCGAAAGATATTTTTCTGGTAACGGTTTGTTTAGGTAGTAATTTTGTAACTAATAATTATATATAAATTGAAAAGAAAACTGTAGTTTTAGGTAATGTATTCAGTATTTCAAAAAGGGATTTATTACTGCATTATTGGCGAAGCTTTATAGTCTTACTGATTGCTGAGAAGTCAGAACAATAGTCTACAAAACGTAAGATGCCGACATCAAGTCGATGTTCCGCCATCAACTTCTATACATAATAAAAAATTGAAAAATAAAAAACTATTTTTTACAGCTAAATTAAACAAATTATTACAAATAAATCAACAATTTTTTAACATTAGCAAGTCTTTTTTTAATGAAAAATAAGTAGACATTGTTTTTATTGAATTTTTATTTATTATTAATTATATTTTCAAGTCCATTTTACGCACATAATATTTTGAGCTTAACTTGAAAAAATTTAATAATAATAATTATGTAAATTTAATTAAAGTGCAATTCTTTTAAGTTTTCGTCTTATAATGAGTGAGGACCAACTTTATGTTATGCAATTATGAATGAACAATAATAACACTATGAAATTTTGCGAGATATTCACAACAATTGACTTAAAATCAAGTTGTTCAACATTTTTTGTCTCCATATCTAGATACATCATATGTACGTATGTTGATGATATATAAAACCTTGATTCTATAAAGCTTTTTAATTTTCATTTAACTATTTATTTTTCATTACTTCTTATCTGATATTCTGATGAACTTTTAAAAGTTATATTATAAGAAATCCAAAAAACTTCTCATCGGCTACATTTATAGTCATCATTCAATTTGTAATAGAATGGAAATAAAAAAAATTATTATGTAATTTAATATTCGTTCTTTAACCCTAGAACGTCATCCTTATTTTGTGTACATTAACGTCGTCCTTCGTCATTTTGACTACGACTTATTTTAAGTGAATATAAAACACGTCATGAGCAAAATTATGAACCAAAATAACTTTTTTATTTATATTTAATAATTTGTTTACTATTATTTAAAGAAAATCAATTATTTATTGTTTAATATTCAACAGAAAATGAGATCAAAACAAAAAGAAAAAACAGGTTTTAATTTGAAAATAAAATCTCGCGTCGTCATTTTGACGAAGGATGACGGTGCAGGGTTAAGAATTAATCCTCTTACAAAAGAATGCAATGCAATGTGAAGCCTGTAAGCTTCAGAATTAATTGCTTATGATTGATATAGAAAAATCGTACCTACATTCAAATGTTTAAAACCGAATTAAATATTAAAAAATTACAAAAACTACAATTTCAAATTTCTTTTTTTATTCTTAGATTCATACAGTGATTACTTTTCGGATTATGAATGCAATACACCGTTAATGGATAAGGCCGTGCTAACGGCTACATCTCAACTCAATGATCGTGGAGCCGAAAAAGCTCGCTTAAATGGTATGTACTTATATTTATTTTTAGTAATTTAGATTATTTTTTATAAATTCGTAATAGCCATAGTTTATTTAGATTTTTTTGTTTTAATATTTTAAAAAGTAGTTAATGATGTTTAGCAGCGAAAAAGTTGATGAATAAGCGTTTTTAATTTGATTTAAATTGTATGCTGTATGTACACACGAACGTATGTATGTACATTGAGAGTTATGTCATAGTTTTAGTAATTTAAATATATTTTTTTACACATTGGAGAAAAATAATTTTTCCATCAAGTTTTGATTTAGATAATGAATTATTTTAAAATCCTTCACCTATATGTATTACATATACATACATATATTACCTTGTTTTTATATACATGAAGAGTTTGGACTTTTTCGTTATTTTTACGATAATGCTTTTTATTTCTATTGATATACATATTCTCCGATCGGCATATGATGCAAAAAATTATGCATAATTTCCGCTTTTCAATTAAGCGATACTAATATAATTTAGAAAAAAATTATAATGTTTGAAATATTTGTTTACACATTAGTTGTTATATTTAGTTAATGCATATTTATTTCGCACTACTTTTACGGTATAATTTTTTTCTCTTATATATTCTAAGTGTTGGTACCACTGGGTTTCGTATTTTTTTGTCTTTACTTATATTTATTTTTCTCTTAGCTTACTTTTATTTCTTTCTTTATCTCTTTACTAATTTTGACAGTTGTTCTTATTAGGTAATTATTGACTAAGAACCGACGCAACAAATCTTACATTCCTGAATGTATAACATTAGTGATTTTAATTACGGAAATAAACCTATACATTTAACTTTATTTTAGAACACAGTATAAAAGAAAATAAACCAGCAAAACAGAAATGACAAATAAATTACATACAACACGGTGGGCATTTGACCTAAGCACTTGGTCACCTACATTAAATCAACTAACACAAGCTGTTGCTGTCGTCCAACCGGAGGAAAGGGATAGGTTAATGAAATTTTATTTTATTAACGATTTTCTATCATCATTAGTTGGACGCTTACTTATGCGTAAATATGTCAGTAACTGTAGCGATTTGCCTTATGAGCAAATAAAATTTGCGAGAGATTCTAGAGGAAAACCTTATTGGTTACGAAATGTAAATAATAAAGCAGGTATTGCTTTTAATGTGTCTCATCAAGGCAATTTCGTCATACTGGCCGGTGCGGTGAATAATACTGGAAACGATTTTCATGATTTTGGGATAGGCTGCGATGTTATGAAATTAGAATATTCAGGTGGTAGAGATTTGCAAGAATTTTTTCGTATAATGAGTACAAAATTTTCCGACAGTGAATGGAGATTCATAAAACAACACCATTTCAATACCCAGCAGCAACTTAAAGCTTTCATGCGTCATTGGTGTTTGAAGGAATCTTATGTTAAGGAACTAGGCGTTGGTATAACAGTGGATTTACAAAAAATAGTATTTACTGTAGACAATATCAATGATCTCACAATAGAATCCCAGCCACTTTGTGGCACTACTTTAATGTGCAATGATTTGTCCATGAATCAATGGTACTTCGAAGAACATATGTTATCTCCTAAGTATTGCGGTGCTATTGCATTTCGAAATTTCAAGCCTGAAACAGTAGAGAAATTTCAATTATTACAAATAACAGAACTCTTACAAACAACTACCGCACAAGATCAGAGAGAGATTATAGATTATTGTCGAAATGCTTTGATTAAGCCCAGAAAATAATATTTAAAATTATTAACTTTTCTTAGATAAACATATGCTTTAAGTCAGAAATTATTTTTTAGAATAAAATTTTCTATACAAAATTTTACTATGTACGTATGTGTGTGTGTGTTGTGAATACTTGCATTTCTTTTTAATTTGTAAAGTTTAATCAATGTTATTACAAATCAATTATAGTAAGGGGGAACCATTTCTACTTGTCCGTTGCTATAGTTATTAAATTGTTATTTTTGTTAAAAACATAAATTAGAACAAATATGTAAGAAAATTTTAAATAAATGTACGAGTATGTATGTATAAGGCCACTTATTTTTTGTAAAATGTTAATTTATTGAATTTTTCTGGGTAATTTGTTTATTTATTATAATAGCTTAAAGAGCAGCCAGTTTATATCCAACGAATTAAATATTTTTGGAAATTTTTTTAGCTTGATATATTTTTATCTTTATAATTATTTAATTTTAACGAACAAAGAAGTATATTTTTTAAATGACATTTCGATTTGAAAAGAAAACCGTTCAAATTTGTATATATATGTATTACATTTAATATCAAAATTGTTTTTATTTTTCAAATGGAAATATGCTGAAGTGGCTGGCTCACTAAAAAGGTCAGCCCAAAGTTAAGTTGAGGATTTCGGGTGTTCCTACACGTGCAATTATTTTGTAAATATCTTTCTTATTCCTTTAGGTAAATTTTTTAAGGAAATAAATCGTCTGAGCGGATTTCAGTGCTGGCTTTTGCTATCCATTGTAAACATTTTTGGTTTTTCGACCTTTGCGTCATTTGTCTTTCTATATAAATTTTTATGTGGATTTGGGAACTAAATATTTTATAGATTTTTTGTTGCTTTAATATAAGATCGGTACTTGTTCTCGCAATTTTTTTCTTAAAAATAAGTAATGGTTACAGTACCATGTAAATTTTTTAATGCGAGTAGCATATGGCGAACCTCTTGTGACCTTTGTCCTTGAATAAATAAAGCAATAAATAAAAAAATACATAATTAAAAAATGTAAGTACATATTATTATATCAAAGCGCTCGACAGAGCCATTATTTAAGACTCACAAGCAGTTTCGAACATATATTAAGCTCACTTAAGAATAAAGCAATTAAAATTATGTCGTCTTGCTTCTAAATATCTTTTCCACTACTGAATAAAATCAAAATCATCTATATATAAAGTCGATGGGATATTTAATTTGCTTTCTATTATTAATTTATTTTTTAGTCGCTTCTCTTTATGAATTTTTTATAAAAAAATCATGAAAATGAAAATATTAAAACACGTATATAATGGCAGCTAATGTATGTACATATGTACCATTTCGCATGGGGACAAAGAAATAAACAATTTTAATTCTTATTTAATGTAAAAACCAATCTTCTCAACTCATAATTCGTTTAGTATTGTGTACACCTTTCATACTCTTTGAAATGGCTTCTTCTGTGTGAAACGTTTTTACGATTCACTTGATTTGGAAGCAAATGCAAGCAGAATTTTAAATGGATTGATTCTTTGTGAACCCGTCAATATTATCGTGAGAAACTCATCAATGCATTCATTATAGGGTCTTTGAAATGCGACAGTATTGTTTTTGAACCATAAATGGATTTCATATTTACGTATTTATACATACGAGTATTTGCCTACTGGTCGAAATTCGACCACTCTACATAGGAGGGCTACATCCAGCTGTGCCGAGTCTTATATTATGCCCTTTACACAACTAAGAACTACTAAAAATGTTGGAGTACTACGAATATTTCCCGGTGCAAATGTTTGTTTGCGAGGTTAAATTTCGGCATCTGCTTTTACTTGTCTTATTTTACACTTAAACTTTCCTTTCGTTTTCGATCGGTTACAAGATGAAATAAAATTTCGCCTTTAAATTTATGTATAGTTTTACCTTTTCTCTGAATGCTTATGAACTTTTATTAAATTCTAGATTTTTTTGTGGTGAATTTGATATTAAGTAATATCTAAATTTAAAATTTTCAGTAAAATTTAAAAATAGGTTGAAAATCTATTATTTGATCATTTTTATGTGAAATTTTGTTTTTTTTAGTGAAGTTTTCAATTGCATGGTGAATTGTCCATTTATTGCGAAATTAAAATTGCTTTTAATTTTTTTGGGAAATTTATAAATTTTGGTGGAATTTGTCGTTAAATGTTAATAAAAAATGTTAAATATGGTGAAGTTTCATGTTTGTTTTTTTTTTTAAATGAAATTTAGGTTTTTTTTGGCAAAATTTTGGAACTTAAAATTATTTTGGAATTTTGATTTTTTGAAATGATTTTTCGGTTTAATTTTCGAATTTGGCGAAATTTTTACTTAATAGTAATTTTGAAATTTGTTCGTTAGTTTCCAATTTTCTGTTGACATTCTGAATCGTAACGACTTTCTGGCGAAAGATCGAATTTATTATAATTTTCACATTTTTAATAAAATTTTAATTTTTTACTAAATTTTCGACATGGTAAAATATAAAGTTTTTGCTTTAATTTTTAAATTTGTGAAATGTTGCGTTTTTTTTAGAACATTTTGTTCTATTGGTGATCAAATTTTTTTCAATTTTTTGGTTTTGTGATAAATATTCAATTTTTGGTGAATTGCCAAATTTTAGTGCAATTTAGATTTTTTATGATTTTTGAGTTTACTTTTGATGTTTGTTAAAATTTAAAGTTTTAGGATTATTATATTTTTTGGTGATTTGTTAATTCCTATGAATTTTCAAATTGTAGTGAATTTTGGAATTGTTTATGATATATTAGTGTAACATCGAATTTCGTTAAAATTTAGGTAAAATTTCAGAGTTTAATTTTGAAATCCGCGAGAGTTTAAGAATACAAGAGAAAAAAGAGAATACGATAAATTTAAAGGAGGATAGAAACACTGACAACAATATTAGTGCTAGCTGCGTTGTTGCAATTAAATAAAATATTCTGTAATATAAGTTGAGTTTATTTCGTTTAATGTATCATTATGTATTATGTAAAATTTTTAAATAATAACTTTTCAAATTTGGAACCAAATAGCTCATTGGCAAAAAATGAAAAACATAAAATTAAAAATTGGGCAAACAAAAATTATAGGGAAATCCAATTTAGTTTGGTTTCGTGGTGAATTTCTAGAAACTTTAAACCCTTATGGCTTCTAAAATACTAAACCGATTTTAATAAAATGCACATACAGTAATCCCCCTTATAACACGGTACTCTTATAACGCATTTTCATATTACGCGATTTCAGTCCCTCGTTAAACACCGGTATTCCCCCATATAACGCGGGGATTTCCCATCTTGTATGTCTGTATTGTGAAATTTATAATGATTTTTGCAGTTCGAAATTCGCGTTCCTTTGAACATTTTATTAAAGGAAGAGTTCGGTGAGACGTTATTTGAGATAGCTCGGACAGCGAATAAACATGGAATAAAAATGTTTTTGGAATTATGTAATTTTTTATTTAAAAAGTTTTTAGTTTGATTTTAATTTAATTATTCGAATACCCCCTTTAACGAGAAAAGCTAAACGTGCACCATTTGTACATAATGCCTTATGCAAGAATGCACTTACAACGCGTTATCCTATAACGCGAAACTAATCTACCGTGTTATAGGGGCGATTACTGTATATTATACACATCTGCTAAAAAATACATATATTTAAAATATACTCTTTGTCAAAATCCTCTGCATAATGTGATCGTCAAAGGGATAACAAAAAAGTTTATACGAGTATAAGTAACCAAGTTGCCTAATTCAGTTATGAGACATATTTTTTCTCTTTTAGGAAAAATAAAAATTCAAATTTAAAAAAAAAAATATATATAAAATTGGCCATCTTTGTTTGTGTCCTTTCTACTAACGTTGAGAACAAATTTTGTTCTCTCTTAATAAAAAAAAGACCCACTGGGATGTATTATGTATTTGCAGCTCTTAGACTTGCTATTAAAATAATAAAAATACAATGATATTTTTTTTTAGCTTTTTTTTTATATTTCTTTTCTCAAAAATTAGTATGTGGCCACTTTTTTTTTCACACCCCTTTTGTTGAGGATTTTCCCATGTTCTTTCACAGATACACTCCTGTTTAATTGATTAAAACCACCGCATATTTTTTGTTATTTAGCGGACCATATATTTTGATATATTATGAGTAGAACAAAGGTGTAAAGGAGCTCAAAAGCATATAAAAAATTTTTTGAAAGTAAAATTCAATTTTAGCATAATTTTTTGAAAAAAAAAATAAGAAGAAAGTTTTATGTTTTTGTTCATTTGTTTAATTAAACCTACGAGTATCAAACTAACTTGACATAAAAACTTATTTATTAATTATTTAACAAAAATATTTTTAATCATTTTAATAGCAGGTGTGTTCCACATGGTTTACAATAACTTCAAACATCCCATCTTTTAGTGAGCCATAAAGTTACTTTAAATAGTCTAGTGATATTTGTATCCCACATTCTTTAATGACATGGGTAGAAGACTAATTGTCATTGAATTGTTTTCCTCGTTCACGGACAAGCCAATACCAAAATTTTTCATTTATGTTTACATCAGGAGATTAAGGCGCCCAACAAAAAAGACGAATAAGAGGCATTTTTTGCATTTTATTCTTTTTATTAAAAAAAATTATTTGTAACTAATTTTTTATCCCAACTCGTTTTATTATAACTAATGCAATTTTTAAGCTAGTCACTCATTTTGCTGGTTGCATAGACCAGCTCATCAGGATATCTTTACCCAACGTTTTAGGAAAAACCTAAACGTTTTATGCTCGCAATTCTTCAGACCAAAAGAGAAATCTAAAGAAAATCAAGGCAAAAATATTGAAAGTTTCTGTGGATTTCTCAGTTGGTCTAAAGAATTTCGAGCATAAAAGTTTAATTTGGGTATAGATTTCTTTATGAGCTGGCCGAAGCAACCAGTGAAGTGCGCATGAGGACTAGCTCAACAAATAAATTGCATTATTTATAATAAAATGATTTGGGATAAAAAAATTATCAAAAAATAATTTTTGAAATAGAAATAAGACGAATGTTTTTGGTTTAAAATTAATTCTTTTGCAGCTCTGTTGCAGGATTATTATGCTGTTGCAGAATCCATGGCATCGGTCCAAAAATGCTATTAAGTTCTGTAAAAGCCGAATTAAACAAAGTTTTGTAGATTTCCACAGTCATCCTACAGCTGCTTAGAGATTGTAATTCTATTGCTCCATAGTTCACTATAATATTACTGCCATCTATGATGTCGATTCAGAAACAACTCTTGTTTTCTCTAATCATAGAAGTAGTTTCTGATCCGTCCAGGTTGAATTTCTTCTTATCAGTAGATTTGTCATTAAAGGCACATATTGTAATCGATTTTGTTTGCGTGCAACATGTAATTTTTGTTAAATTTTCGCCACTTCAAGTGTTTACAACTTATGATGGCTCTACGTACTGTTGAGATACTTGCTTCCATGCCAGCTTCCATCCTAATTTTTGATACCGAAATGATTTAGTTCGACGCAATTCTGCCAACTTTTCTCGTTTCTGCTGAATTTAAAACTCTTCCTTCGTAGTTTTGTCCTTCATGTGTTCGAGCGCAGTTTTGTGGGATCGTACGATGGCAGGACAGCAATAAATTTAAGGACAAATACATATCGCTTTCCGCTTCAACTAGAATTTTGTTTTGACCCATTTTTATTTATCGTTAAGTGAAAACTATTAAATTTCGTCAGCGCATAATTTAATGTGTAAATCCCGGCTTTCTATTTGCAAAAAAGCTTTAAAATGCAAAGTGGGCTATAATGAAATAAACAAAAAGTGAAATTTTTTTAAAATAAATTTTTCGAAAAAATTTACTCAAAATATCGTTGAATTTTCATTTAAAAAAATGTTCGATATGCTTTTGAGCTCATTAAAATGTCATAATATATGTGAGTCTAATCGATTGTACAGGAGTGTATCAGCAATGGGAATCAATTAACGGATCTTTGCATGTGTGTGTGTGTGTGTGTGTGTTTGCACCTCATGCAAAAACTGGAACAAAACGCTTTTATTTTTAGAAGTATTTTTGGACATTATTGTTGTAAAGTAAATTTACTTTACACATTCTTTTATGGGATTATTGTTCTTCGCTCTGTATTGATGCAGTGTTTCAAATGCAATTTTTATTATTTTTAACGTTTTGTATTTATGTATGTATTTATTTGAATTGTACTGCACTGTTATGGTTTAAAGTACCGAATGTAATTTCCAACTGATCGTTTATTATTGTTAAACTCCTAATTTTGTATTTTAGTTTGTTCAACAATTATTTGTTCGTGTGCAGATGTTTAAAAAGGGGGTTGTTGTTCGATGGCGGATTGGTTCGTTGCCTCTTGAGTGGGTTGTTAAGTTGTTAAAGCAAATTAACAGGGATTTGTAGAATTTTCGTCTGGCGTTTTGTTTAGGACATACTTTTCAATTGATTTTTCTTATTTCATGATATTAGCTCATGTTGCCCATTTGTTTGCAAGAAATTGTGAAATAGGTACATATGTATTTATGTATGTATGTAGGTAAATATTATACAGTGGGGAGCAGATGTGTGTACAGGTTTGTATTTTTTGCATTTACAGGTGCTTTATGTTTTGCGATTTAATTTTTTATTTAATTTATCGGCCATGTTCCGACACTCGCATCTCGCACAAATTTTAGTCAAAACTAATGAGATTTTGTAACAAATTTTTTCTAAAAACATGAAATTTAAAAACATTCTTTGCTTCTGCAACTTTTGCCTCTGTATTTCTGATACGAGTCATCTTCGAAAATATACCCAGCAAGTGCTGTAATTAATTCAATTGAAATGCCCGGATATATTTTGTAATATTCTAGGTTCAGGTATTAGAAATATTAAAAATACAGAGTTTTCTTTGAAGTTAGAAAAAAGCAAATTGCAGAACATGCAGAAATAAGTTTGTCGATTTGCTACTCGCATGCGATTTGACACTTTTGCGAGTGTCAGAACATGCCCGTATTATTCAGCTGCTAACAAAAAAGTTAAGAAAAAAAGAAAAAAGCTACATATTGAAAGAAAAAACAAAAAATATGTTTCTTATGTACTCAATTTTGCACTTTCAGGCGGCAACATTTAAAATATGTTGCATTTTTACTACTTGGTCCATAGCCCTTTCTTGTGTATTACACTATTTTACGTTTGACCATAACTTCAACCAATTTTTGGATAATTTCATCTGGAGTTTTCTGCCACTCCACTTGCACACGTTGCCACAAATCGATTAAGTTAGATGAAGGAGCTGTTCGATATTATCTATAAATTGGTTTGAGGTCGGGGCTTTGCGGTGCATCAATTAAAAGTTTTATCCAGTCAGTTATCGAGTCCTTAATGATTTTTGACGTGGGGGTTTTCATCCTGTTGAAACAACTTCTTCCTCTTGATATGCGCTCATATCTAGAAAATCGGAAAGATGGCACTGCAATATGTTCAAGAGTAGTCTTCTTTTCTCAGGATGTCATTAATTTTTTTGAAATGGACCAATATGCCACCGCGTAAACTACTCCACATTATGATGTTCCCTCCTCCGTGCTGGACCGTTTATTTTATATGGTATCGTTGAATCGTCACCTGCTGTCGGCGCCAATAATACAGTTTACCATCAGACAGATATCCGTCGAATGTGCACTCATCTGACCATTTTTCTGTGACATTGCAGGTTTAGGTTTCTTCACAGCTGCGGGGTATCCAATGTTGAGGATCGCTCTTCTTGCTATCCATCAGCTAACATTTTCATTTATTGCTAGGAAAGCTTCCTTTGGGGTCACAGACGTGGTCGCTCTCATCTTTCTCACCATGAAGCGGACATCCTCATCACTTAACCGTTTTCAGTTACCTCTAGCCTGCCCTTGCGGAGCTACGTCTTGTCGTTTTAAGACCTTTATAACTACTGATTGGCTTACATATTTACAATCGAATTTTCCACGGTACGCTATAGAGTCTTCATTGTTAAAAAAAATATCAAATTTTTGTTTTAAAATAACAATAAATTTAGTATTTTTCTACTACTTTAATTGAGAACAAGTCGAAGCAAAACTGATTACATACGACCCAATTTGCTCTCACTGCTTATTGTTTCGAGAGCAGTTTTGTTAAGAACTAAATAAGAAAGATGAAAAAAAAAGATAGTTGAAAATCGCTTCATTGTTACTATTTTTATGCACCTAGCAATAGAAGAAATGCAAACATGTTGTACTCACCTCCTGCTCGCCACTGTAGGTGAGAAGGAAATAATTTATGGCGGCTTCCTTTTAGAAAAAATGCTGCCTTACAAAATGGTATTGCATTTTTCAGATTTCCCAAAGCCTCACAAAATGAAGCACTTTTTACGATTGCAATGTAACAAAAATAATTAAATCAAATTTCAACACAAAACTAAATCGCTTGTTTCTGTAAACAATTGTTAAAAAGACTAGAATTTAACTCTAAAGTAAAATGCAAAATATGTTATATATTCGCCAGTTTTTTGTGCAACATAGTTACATATTTTTTTTAGAAAGGAACACAACAAGCATGCTGAAATGGCAACATGTGATAATATATTTGTCAGAAAGAAAAACGCCTTCAATCGCAAGCTACTTGCCTGCCTGCCAGCGAATATAGTTTATACGAATGTTAGTTGCAACTAGGTGAAATATAGTCTTTTATATATCTCTCAGATGATTCTTCACTTTCTCCTTTTCAAGTTATCTCTCTTCTTTCTTTCACAAAATTTCTGTAAATTTTGGCCCAACTAAATAGAGAAGACAGTACTTATGGATCGATAGATAGATGGCGCTCAAATATATGTTTCAGCGCCAAATGACTACACGAAAAAATAATTTTAGACAATATATGTCTCCAGCACGAGATGTGTAATTGGAAAATTCCTGGTACATTTTGGTGAATAGTTTGAAAATTGTGATTCGCTTAAGCTTGAAAATACAAAAAAAGCTCGCCCGAAGAGAAAAATGTGATTTATTGGCGAAAAAGATCCTGAAAATGGACTCCTTAGGTTTCACCATGTTTTTTTTATAAATACCGCACAGTTATATACTTCTTACTTCTTGCCACTTTAATTTCCTTTTTTGCTGCACTCCTTTTGAACACAATATTTTTAAGTATCACTTGAAGAGTTTTTTTAAACAAAAACCTTCCTCCCCTTTTACTCTGACCCGCTCTCTTGCTTTGTTGTTAAAAATGGTTGGCCAAAAATGACGCAAATTTAAATTTTGTCTTGAATTGTGTAGTAAAGTGGTGAAAACAATATTTGACAGCTGACAGTTTAGTTTTTTTTTTTTAAATGGAGTGCTGCACTAAAGAATATTTAAAAAATTACGAACATTTATTTAGCTGCTACATTTCGTAAGATTCACATAAACTACAATTTGATTTACCTTCGTCAACTGTGAGGTCAGTAGTAATTAAAAATTCGGAGAAACTGGGGCAACCAAACAAATGAAGCAGTAAGTGAAATTCCTTTAACATCCATTCGACTTCGGCGTGTCACTGTGCTTTCGGCTTAAATTCAATAATATTAATATGGGCAACAGGTGCTTTCGAAAAGCTAGTGAAACAATGCGATGGCAGCATAAGTATTTTAAGGTAACATACTCTTTCCTTTCGGTGATTAGATTTAAGATCACTGGATGTCATTCTGTAGGGTTTTGTGAAGTCAAAGGTGCGTGAATGCTAACTTACATGCGAGAGTATATTGCACTGATTTGAAACCACTCTGATGCACAACGATCATGGGGAATTTCGTAAAATAGAGACGTCTGAATCATCATAGCCGTCGAGGTCAAGTTTCCGTTGTGATTTTCTATACATAACCCTTTTTTGGGACGCCCTTTATAAGAGTCTCCTATACAGGCTCACGTATCCTTTTTTAAATATCTTAAAGTTAAAATTCTATTTAATTTTTGTATAAATTTAATTCTTTTTCAGCAAGTCACGTTTTTATTTTAGCTAAAAGATTTGTCTCGGTTTATTATCTATTTAGGGTCGTTAAATTAAGATTTACTTTCATTTCATTTCCCCCTGACCCGTGCTAATTGCCCTTTCTCTTGTTTAACAACTGTCATGTGTTGGCGTGTGCATTGAACATTAAAGTCATGCATATTTTCAAGCAAAACAAATTTATGTTTTGTTTGTAGTTTTAAACAACTTAAATGGGGGTAGGGCAATATAATTGATAGATTGAATAGAAATAATAAAAATACAAAAACCATTCAAATTGAGTTCGTAAATGTGCAGTATTGGAGTGCGAACTGGTTGGCTTTGCCGGTGTCAGTGCAGTGGTAGAATGAAGGATAACAAATTAATTGTCATTTTTTTTTATTTATTTCTATTGAATTTGTCGCTGCCATTAACTATATTTTGCAAATGTTTCAAAATGATCCTAATTGAGAAAGCATTCCATATGACTCAATTCTAAATTGATCAAAAACTTGGCACCCCTCATCGCAATCCCTGCAGTTTGTTGTGTAGTGGTAGAGTGTCCTACGTTTATAGATTTTACCTGTGAGTAAATTCGTAGTCCTTCTGAGTTTTTTTTTTTAATTTCTGAACATTTTACTCTGTCGGAATCTCAAATTAGAATTAACATTGGTTGTTTGCAACAAAAATTGTCTGACATTTAAGTGTTTTGTTTTTATTTTTTTGAAAATCCGCTTAAATGTTCTATAGTAATCTTTTAAGCCGTCAGTGCTCTCCAATTTAATGAGCGAATCGTTTTAAAACTTAGTGGCCCATAGTGCATTCAAGAACATTCTTATGACCCTAAAAATTTTCGCTCTGGAATGCTACCTTTTCTGCAAGGATATTTAATTATTTATTGAATTGCCGGGAGGCTGATGCTTTTTTAATTTCTTTTATAAAGTCTTCCAGCTAAGTTCTGCTCATTCCTGCCAGTTCTTTACTAATTTACTAATGTGCATGTAACGAAAATTGTTTGCAAGAAATCCTCACACCGTCAACATGCTGGCAATCATCATAGTTTGATCATTTGCAACAACTTGTCTCAATAGCTCTCCTAACAACGATTCTTATTGCACTACAAACGTTTATGTCATTGTATTTTTTTGTTTCTGTTTCCAATTTAATTTATCTAATCAAAAAGTAACTTCGTAATACTACTGTGGGCAAAAAATAGTAAGATTTTGTTCATAATTTCAAATTTCTTTATTTATTCTACCAAATCTATTTTGTCCCCCTCAAAGTAATCCCCAAGAGCTGCAATACACTTATGCCAACGATTTTTCCAATCCTCGTAACAGTTGTTAAAGTCAATTTCTGGAATAGCCTTCAATGCGCGTAGCGATTCACGTTTAATGTCTTCAATTGACTCAAAACGGTTTCCCCGGAGCGGTCGCTTGAGTTTGCTGAACAGCCAGAAGTCACACGGAGCCAAATCAGGCGAATATGGTGGTTGTGGAACGATATTGATTGAATTTTTGGCGAAAAACTCACGAAGAATCAATGCGGTATGCGGAACCAATCGTGATTTCACTTTTCTTAAGCCCAAATGATCTCGTTCTCCACCCTCTTTGAATAATTTGTACCAATCAAAAACACGTGCTCGCGACATACAATTATCACCGAAGGCCTTTTGCAACATTCTGAACATTTCGGCACCAGAAATTTCATTCCGCGCACAAAATTGAATGGAACTTGATTATTGATTTGATATTCCGACAGGGTGTTTTGATGTAGAATTTTGGAACGAATTTCCGTCATCCCTTGTCAAGTTTGGTTTGGCGACAAACCGGTTTCGGCTATGTGCCATCTTCAGTGTCATTTTTCGAACGAAACTTGACAAGGGATGACGGAAATTCGTTCCAAAATTCTACATGAATGGAACTTCTTTGTTGAATAATTTCACTCATTCTAAAAAAAATCGCCGAATGCACTTGTTGTGCTTCAGAAAGACAAGCGTCTACTAAACACTAAGGATTACTTTGATGTGATATTTGGCACAGATGTCACTGACAGTCATACCAACGTAGAACAAAAAAAATTCGACGAATGGATGTCCGCGCGAAATTTAAATTAAAAAGTCTTACTATTTTTTACCCCCACAGTAGTATATTAATTTCTTTAGAAGATTGATGTTGGAAACTTTGAATTTTTCCAAAGTAAACTTTTATTATAAGACACATTTTGCCATCTTTTTAAGAAAGATATTAGTTGATCCATTTTGACCATTTTTCAATTTTAAATAAAACTTAAATGAATTCTAAGTAGACCAAATCTTTATTATGTCCCGAAAAAACAATCTGGACTTCTTAATATAATTTTGTTAAAAAATTAGCCGTGACTACGTTGTCGTAGGTCCATTCGGAAGCTCACAGTTTTTGATTACTCTTTAGCATTGCTATCGGTATATCGTTACTTACGCGAGTAACTTTGGCTTTCAAGTGTTGAATCGTAGCTGGTTTAGAAACAATGACTTTTTGCCATCACATAATCCCAAAGAAAAAAAATCCAAAGACATGATATCACACGATCTAGGCGGCCAGTTGACAGGTCCAAAATATGATGTTAGTTTCCTGAAACCAAATGCTGCCGACATCACAAGCTTTGATTTCAAGCTTAAGTAGATAGCGCCTTTCATCTCATCTAATATGTACTTGCTTTCTTTCCATACTTTAGGGTGTCTTTAAGCCCGGTAGAACTTACGAAAGGGTTAACTGACAAACGAACTGTCATTCTGCGTTCACTTGTTGACATTTTTGATCACTATACTCGGCAAATCATCTTGAATAGATTGACGTTTGAACAACGCTATCAAATAATCAGTCATCGACTGCTCCGATGTGTTATCGCAAAAGTGCGTTCAACGATGAAGCTCATTTTTGGCTTAACGGGTTTGTTAATCAAATTGCCGCATATGGAATGAAAACAATCGACAACAGACCCTACTAACTCCATTATATCCAGAAAAATGTACCGTTTAGTGCAGTTTACACACTAGTGTCACCATTGGACATTATTTCTTTAAAAATGAAGTCGGAGGAAATATGGATGGCATTGATGTGGGAGAGATATTTGGTTTCAACAGGATGGCACTACGTTGCTCTTAAAAAGTGATTCAAAAAAACTGGATAGCCATATGCCCGTAATCGTTTTCATATGTTATTGTATTAATCTTTGGATTAAAAATAATATTTTTTTATTAAAATTTAATTTGTTTCGAATTTTTTTTTTACAATTTAATGTTCTATCGGACCGACAAAAAACGCTTTATAGCAATAAGTCGTCGGCGAAATAAATAAATTAATAAAATAACTATATTACAGGGTGTGTCAAAAGTCACAAAAGCGGTTTCAGTGAATAATAACTCCTTAATTTTTTAATTTAAATTTAACATGACTATAGAATTATACACAATTATACTCGTATATGCGAAAATATTTACACTAAGTTGCGAAAATATTTACACTAAGTTTTCTGCCTTACACAACTGATCCCTTTGTAATGTGTTTGCCATGACACCTCTCGGCGTACCTAGTCCCAAAAGCTCTCATTTCGGCTGCAATATTATTTTTCAGTTGTTGAAGGCTTGTTAACGTATGTGTAGCTGTTCTTTCAGTAAGCCCCTCAAAAAGATATCAAGTGCAGTCAGATCTGGAGAACATGAACTATGAGAAATTATTCTTTCATTTGATTATGGCAAATATTTTTCGCAATTTGTGTTCTTTGTTCAGTTGTGTATGTTTCCCTAATTAATCGCCAAGTCCTTTACAGAAATCTGAAAAGAAAGAACAAAAATCAAAAGCAACTAAAAAAAAAAAATAATTACAACTTTCAACCCTTTTGTGACCTTTGACTCACTCTGTAGCTTCAAGTAATGCTCCTATATGACACCAAAGGCGTTGCAACACTGTTCTACAAGTAAACAAAACGAGCCATTGCAGAGTTGTTAAACGCGATAGCTTTTCTATCTCCTTTACTCCTTTACTTCTTGCCTATCTTCTATAGTCTACCCCTTTCCAAAGAAAGTAACACAATTAATGCAATTAATTACTAAATATCAATTGCCTGAGTGCTAATTTCGATAAAAACCGGGAAGAAAAAGAAAATAAGGCTTATTCGAGTATCATACAATAACGTAAAATTAGACTACAATTTCTATTAGCAATAGTGGGCTCGGCGAGTTCATTATGCACACCATATGTTGATCGTACAGCGCGAAACACATTTTTCATCGAACGCTGATTTTGGTAATAGCTAGCTGAATTATTTGAAGACATTGTGGTTGCCGTGTCAAGCAATACTGAATAAAAATACGTTGATAGCATGACACCAGTCATGCGTTATCTGAGAAGAAATAACAAATGAAAAAGAAACCTCTAAATAGATTACCCATTAGGCCGAATATTGCTTTTCTAGGTTCATAATATTCATATAAAAACTAACTTCAGCTTTGGATTTTTACCACTTTAGCAAAATATTTTTTTTTTTCAATTTTTAATTTTTATTTATTTTTTCTATTTTATTTCTACATTTTTTATTTTATAATTTTAAAATTTTTTCTTTTTAAAATCAAACAAAAACCTTAAAGCTGGTACATCATGGTCAGCTAAACATTCGGATTTTGATCAACGTTTAATAATCGATTTGGGAAGTGTTAAGAATGTTACACACATTGCCTTGCAGGGAAGACCGCATAGCAATGAATTTGTAACCGAGTATGCCATAAGTTATGGCATAACAGACTTAGAGTTTGCCGATTACAAAGAACCGGGAGGCAACATTAAGGTAAGATGCCTCACAAAAAAAAAAAAAAAAAAAAAAAAATTATAACAGAACTGAACATGTTCGAACAAAACAAGGTGAAGGATTAACGTTGTATATTTCACATTTAACCAGATACTTTAACGTTTGTTTTCAATTAACATTTGTTTTACACTTTTAAATTTTTAGCACTTCTTTTTTTTATTTCAATTAATTTGTTTTTGATGCATCTCGCTTTTAAATAATTTATTAATATTTATCATTTCATTTCATTATATTCATTACTTACGAAAATAAAACTTAAACCCATTCTATCGTTAACTAATTTAATTAACCACAACTTCCATTACTTCTTTGCTAACTCTTCTTAAACTAAATAATAAAAAAAAATCAAGGTAATTCGGCATGGACTCCACTTGAAAATACTTACAATCACTTTCTTATAATTGATTTGGGCTATAAAAGCACTACACGTAAAATTGCCACTATGGGACGGCCACTAACTAATGAATATGTTACCGAATACATTGTACAATATTCCGATGATGGTGAATATTGGCGTTCATATGTAAACCCATCTAGTGAACCACAGGTAATTATTGAATTCTATTTATGACATCTCTTATTTGTTGTTCTTCTAAGTTTGTTTACGACTTTTATTTTTTTTTCCAAATATATGTCACGTTAAATTCGAATGAAAAATGAATATCGATATATAACTATTATCTACCTTCAAAAGAAAAAGGAGCACATTGTACCTTTTTTTAATTAAAAAAAAAAATCATATAGGAAAATGTTTTTATTTCTTATGATTACATTCGAGTCTCGTGTTACCACTAGCCTATACTCTTGACTATAGTGTTTTCAGACTCGACTGGTGATTGTCGGTCTTTTTCCATATCACGGAGTGTTTTGTAATTGCTAGCATTTGTCTAAGACTTAGATCCCCCATGGCATTCACATTTAACAAGTGTCAGCCTGTGGCCTTAAGCCTTATGCTAGCCAGTGCTGGACATTTACACACGATGTGCGCCACAGTCTCAGCCTCTTCCGCAAGAGTATCCTAGGCGACTGACCGGTCCACCCTTTGCGATTTTTTCTTGCCCATCTCTACAGAATTTCTTCATTGGCGTATAAACACCGAATTTGCTACAGAGATTAACTTCTCCATCTCTTACAAGGCTGAATTGCCCATCCCTATCGTTATCTCACGGTCAAACGCCTTAGAATATTGACCCGTCCACTCCTCGCGAGGCATTTTTATCCATCTCTCTTGGATTCCTCCCTTGGCCAATTAAAACCGGAGTTTCTGCAGAGTACTGGAGAAAATAATGTCCACCCAGACAGAGCTCCATATGCACCGGTAAGTCTGTATTAAAACTAGAGTTCGGCTGGTATAAAGAATTCTCATACTAGAGACCAAACACCCTCTTCTCCACGCATCCCTGGCGTATGCTGTTTCATCGTGGATTAGGAATTTTTTATACGAGAGTGTTAACTTCTCTCCGCTCGACTTATTTAGCCAGACTCCTAGCAGAGACAGGAACCTGTTACTAGCAGCCATATCTTTTTGCCTGCCAGCTTGACGGCCATTTTTTTTCGCGATTTAACTCGCTAGCTTACAGCAATGTGATCTCTATCGAAACTTCTTGTGTGCTTCTTTTGAAATAAATATCCAACTCTATCTTAATTTTCCTTAATAAAAGTACAACATTTTCAAACAAATCTACATATTTAAAAATGTGAATTTAAAAAATGTATTTTCGAAATTCAATTTAAGTTCGAGAAGTAAACGAAAAAGCTTAAACTTCAGCGCATGGTCAAATGAAATTGAATGAAATTTTTTTAATCGCATGCGATTTGGTAAACGCATGACTTCCAGCACATGCATGTAAATGGACATTGAAAATTTCTCATATTTATTTGTACCAAGTCTGCCAGTGGCTACAAAAGAACGGAGTACAATTTTCTTTATTTAACTTCCAAACAATAAAGCTAATCGCAATGTCGAGTTACATGTTCGATTGTACGATTTGACCTATTCCACTGTTTCCTTTCTAGTTTTCCTAAGTTGCAGTTCTAAGCCAATAATTCATAAACTATTGATCACCTCCAAGTGGAATTTGATCGTTTCAATTAATAAATTGCAGCCTTCGGTTGCACGTTAGTCAGCGATGGCCATTTGCGAGTACCCAACTTATTTTATTAACAGCCTGTTCCAAGATGTTGAACGCCAACGTTCGCTAGAATTTGACTTTATTCGAAAAATATTTCTTTGAGTCATTTTTAATTGAATATGATTTGCGGCATATGTCTGTCCGTTTACCAAAACAGTGACTTTATCTGGATGTAATGAGCTTTTGGAAATGGCTTGTGGATTATCTTCACTCCAAATGCGGTAGTTTTGGTTATTGACGTATTCATTCAACCAAGAATCAGCTTCATCGATTAACAAAATTTTCTTGTAAAGTTCTCGATGAGTTTCTCGGCCTGAAAACCAGTTAAACTATGCACAATTCGAGGGCCAGTCTAGTCATGATGAAATGACAAAACCAAACTGAACGCGAAACAAGCAACAGCTGTCAAAATGGCACACACACAACAATCAGCTAACTTAAAGCTCCATAACTCTAAAAACAAAACACTCGTTGCAAGAAGATTATAAACCTCCAGCTGGAGTATATTGGCAGGTTAGCTAACACTGAATCTGGTGAAGCCCGAATTTTCTGTTTAAAAAATTTAAATAAAAAAATCAAACGACCATCTGTTGGCTTCGCGAACATATTCATTTCGCTTCAAGAGTATTTTTTCGTCGAAATTCCTATCATCGGCAAATATTTCTAGCGCACAATTAGCGAACTGTCGGCGTTCTTCATAATTGTCCGGCTTTAATTCTTGCGTGCGCACAATTTTATAAGATTATTATTATAAAATTAACTGGATTGACTCTGGCCATGCCCAATTCAGCTGATCGGCGCCGAATCGACATTTCTCGATCATCGAGAGTGACCGCTTTGGCGATTGTTTTTTCATTTCGCATCAATCTCTGTCTGGTTGATGACTTAAAGAATATTTTTTAATAATTTGCACACGTTCGACAGGCGTTAAGTGATGCTTAATATTTTGACAGCTGGATGAAAAAACTATCATTACTATCTGGTCTCCCTTTTATAATGTTAACTATGTCTGGTGAATACTTCGAATGGCCTAATGATTCCCATTTTTACCTCTACAAATATATCTCGACCACTTTCGTTTTTCTTCAAATCTCTTTTATTGTGTCTCTCGTTGTTTTGCGACCGGATGATATGCGTTAAAGGCGCTTAATAACGATCGCCTGACATTATTAATTATCTCTTAACAATGGAAAAGGTAACATACATATTTATTAGTTCTTTATTTTCCTTGTGGTTGTGGGATATTTTGATGGTGTCTCTGTGTGTTAAAACTAAATTTCATGTTATTTACTAATTTTGCTAGAAATAGAATCATCATTTTTTTTTATTTTCTCAAATAACGCAGATGTTTAAAGGCAACTCCGATGGCAACTCCATACATTATAACGTCTTCGAAGTACCGATTATTGCACAATGGATACGTATTAATCCCACACGTTGGCACGATAGAATATCCATGCGGGTAGAACTTTATGGTTGTGAATATGGTAATGTTGATTTGTAAACACCCTCTGAACAGCAATTAAAACAGAAATAATTTTATGTTTTACCCCTTTTTCAGTTGCCGAAAATCTGTATTTCAATGGCACCGGTTTAGTGCGTTATAATTTGCTACAAGAGCCCATTGCTTCCACACGCGAATCCATACGTTTCCGTTTTAAGACTGCACGTGCCGATGGCATTCTGATGTACTCGCGTGGCACACAGGGAGATTATTTTGCCTTGCAATTAATGGAGAATAAGATGGTGTTAAACTTGGATTTGGGTGGCGGTATTATGACTTCGCTATCGGTGGGCAGTTTATTGGATGATAATGTTTGGCATGATGTGGTCATCTCACGTAATCGTCGTGATATTATATTTTCGGTAGATCGCGTTATCGTACGTGGTCGCATCAAGGGCGAATTTAGTCGTTTAAATCTTAATCGTGAATTATTACTCGGTGGTGTTCCCAATGTTCAAGAGGGTATTTTTGTTACCCAAAACTTTACCGGCTGCATGGAGAATATTTACTTTAATTCCACCAATTTCATAAAGGACATGAAGGATAGTTACGAACGAGGTGACACATATCGTTACAATAAAGTTAATACTGTGTATGCTTGTCCATCGCCACCCATCTACCCGGTTACATTTACCACACGTGGTTCATTTGTGCGTCTTAAGGGTTACGAGGCTCAAAAGTCACTTAATGTTTCTTTCTATTTTCGCACCTATGAAGACAAGGGCATGATGTTGCATCATGAATTCGCCTCTGGTGGTTATGTGCGGGTTTTTCTTGATTATGGCAAAGTGAAGGTGGATTTAAAGTTATCGGATAAACCGCGTATTATTTTGGACAACTATGACGATCAATTCAATGATGGCAAATGGCATTCGTTTGTCCTGACCATACAACGTAATCGTCTCGTGATCGATATCGATCAACGACCCATGGCCACCACCAAAAATATACAAATATCGACTGGTCGCTTATACTACATAGCTGGAGGTGTTGAAAAGCACAACGGCTTCGTAGGTTGTATGCGTTTGATATTGGTGGATGGTAATTATAAGTTACCCAAAGATTGGGTTGAGGGTGAAGAAGTATGCTGTGGCGAAGAAGTTGTCGTGGATGCCTGCCAGATGATTGATCGCTGTAACCCTAACCCATGTCAACATAGTGGTGTTTGTCATCAGAACTCTATGGAATTCTTTTGCGAATGTAGCAGTACTGGATATGCGGGTGCTGTTTGTCATACTTGTAGGTCTTTTACTTCCTTTTTTTAAATTTATAATTGTTTACTTACTTGCGTTTTTTTCGTTAAATTTTCAGCAAATAATCCCTTGTCTTGCACAGCGTACAAAAACGCTCAAAGTGTTAAGTCCCGTGTTAGTATAAATATCGATGTTGATGGCAGTGGACCATTGGCGCCGTTTCCGGTAACTTGTGAATATTATAGTAAGTTATTGGTTATAAATTAAGTTAAGAGGTTTAAGATTGCAAATATTTCTAAAACCTCAAACCCCTTTTCTGTTAGGTAGCGGCGACGCTGGCTCTTGAGAATTTTCTGCGGCTCAAAATTTTTTTTATAGACTTGTTTGTATAAAAGTAGCATAATAAAGTGGTGAAAAAGTACACAAGTTTTCGGCAACAGAGTGAACAAAATACATGGATAACCGATAAGCACAGCGGCGGTTTTTGTGCCGGTGCAAACTGTTAAAAAATATCTGCGGCAGCAGTCAGTCGTCGGCTTGTTTATTTGTCCAACAGCTGCTTTTGATATTTCCTTCGTTTGCTTCTTCAGAAATGCAACGCTGATAAAATGAAAGTCTCAGCATTTAGAAATTGTTAAACATATAATTTCCATCCATGTTTTTTGACAGTCTGATTATATATTGTTTTAAAACTATAATACTTTCTCATTTTACTTGAATTTTTGACAAGTCGTTGGACCCAATCTAATAGCGTGGGCAGGTCCTTTTTCGAAATTCTTTATTAAGAATTTCTGCTTTACTTAGTTGTGTTTTTGAGATGTGTTTGAGTTACTAGAGGTGCCGAGAGCTCTTTTAAGCCGGAAAGATATTCTTAAAAGAATTCCTTTGACATTCTGTAGATAACAAGGCATGTCTTTCGAAACGTGAAGTGTTACCGATTTTTTTTTTTATGGTAGGACCAGCACTCAGGTGATGACTCCTATTCATGCAATACATTGTGCTAGAACTAGGAAAACAGGTCATGGGAAGGAAGATAGAGGGAGTACTGTTTATTAACATTTGACTTGAACTTTTCCACAGAGAAAGTGGGAGGAAAGACTTCTGCTGGAAGCTTATTCCACATACGAATGGTCCGGCTAAAGAACGAATTCTGTCTGTAGTGCGTTGTGCGATCCACTGGCCATTCGACCACAAATGCATTTGCTCTTGATGAAGTATGTGTGAATGACCGGGTTTCGGGAATAATATCCCTAATTTCATCAGAGCACAATCCATTGTAGTAGCGATAGAATAGCGAAACACACCCCACATTGCGACGATGCTCGAGAGAGTCAATAGAGTTGGATACCCTACTGTCACCGATGAGCACCTTCGCACTCTCCTGTACGCGGTCGAGTAACTCCAAAATATACTTTGAAGCACCGGCCCATACATGAGAGTTGTATTCCATTTTCGGTCGGATATAAGTGGTATAGATAGTTAGGAGATCGGATGGGGTGAAGTAATTCTTACACCGTTTGAGGAAGCCTAGGCACTTGAATGCTTCTTTCGACACTTGAAAGATGTGTTGGGTCCATCGGATATCACGTTGAATCTTCATGCCAAGAACATCAAGAGCTTCTGATTCCTTAATATCTATACCACCCATAACTACAGATGGAGCAGCAAAGTTCGTCGTGCGTCTGTATGTTAGCATACAACAATGGGTGTTATTGGGGTTAAAATCGAACCTATTCGCACGACCCCATTCTGTGATCGTCACAAGATCACTATTTAATGAACCATTCATGCGGAGCCTCATGGCCCCAATCTCTAAGAGGCTTGGTCTGTTGATGAATGAGTAAGAATGGCATATGCTGCTGTCATCTGCAAAAGAAGAAATAGGGTTGAAAGTTTGACGAAGAAGGTCATCTAGGAAGATAAGAAATAGAGTAGGAGAAAGAACGGAGCCCTGTGGTACCCCTGAATTGATCTTGAACTCGTCTGATGAGATCCCATCTACAACAACTCGTATAGTGCGATCTCTGAGAAAGCTCGATATAAATCGATTATTTTTAGAGCAAACGAAGTATTTTGGCAAAGATTCTGCAGTAACTAGAAACATGTTTTTGAGAAATGTGTAGGTGGAGGGAGTTTGGCGAGTGCTCTGAAAAACTTTGCGTTTGGAAATCGCCAAATTTCAAAAACGAAAGACAGTGTTCTGTTGATCGGGCGATTTCGTGCATTCGAAGTTAAGTTCAGATAAAATACCTAAAGCATAAAAACCAATTAAGAAGCTACAATAACTCAGCTTTTTAGCTTATGCACGTCTTTATTTAATGTCTAATTTAGCGACGTATATTTAGGAGTTCCTCTGGTAGTAAAACTGTTTTGATGTTTCTGAAGGTTGCAGATGTTAATTTATAGAATTCTCAACACTTTCATTCATTCCAGCTGATGGACGTATTATTACAACTTTGGGCCATAGTCAAGAGCATACTACAACTGTAGATGGGTTCCAAGAACCTGGATCTTTTGAACAGAACATTCTTTACGATGCCGATATGCAGCAGATCGAAGCACTCTTAAATCGCTCTCAGACATGTTGGCAAAGATTAAGCTATTCGTGTAGGTCATCTCGACTTTTTAATTCACCTTGTAAGTTCATCATTTTTTAAATTCTAAAAATGTGGTTACATACTTATAAACAATTCTCAAAATTCTTTAGCTGAACCGGGCAATTTCCGTCCCTTCTCTTGGTGGGTATCTCGTCACAATCAACCCATGGACTATTGGGCTGGTGCTTTGCCTGGTTCGCGTAAATGCGAATGTGGTATTTTGGGTAAATGTCATGATCCCACAAAATGGTGCAACTGTGATTCAAACAGTTTGGAATGGATGGAAGATGGTGGCGATTTGAAAGAAAAAGCATATTTGCCAGTCAGAGCTGTTAAATTTGGCGACACCGGTACTCCGTTAGATGAGAAACAAGGACGTTATACCTTGGGACCTTTACGTTGCGAAGGGGATGATTTGTTTAGCAATAAAGTAACTTTCCGTATAGCTGATGCCACTATAAATTTGCCACCCTTCGATATGGGTCACTCGGGTGATATATATTTGGAATTCAAAACCACCGTAGAGAATGCTGTTATATTCCATGCTACCGGCCCTACCGATTACATCAAACTTTCCATTAATGGTGGCAATAAATTGCAATTCCAATATCAAGCCGGCAGTGGACCTTTAGGAGTAAATGTGCATACAAGTTATCATTTGAATGATAATAAATGGCATACAGTCAGTGTGGAACGTAATAGGTAAAATATGCTAATCGTGTTTTCGTTTCCTGAGAAAATGTAAAATATGTTGCCGTTTTGTTATACTCGAAATATATTAACGCCGACAATAGGTGGTGTTTTTTTAGATTTCACCCTTTATAATGTCGAAAGGCGTTGATTGCCCCTTCTGATCTGTATTAAATCCCAAATAATAAGGGTTGCCTTTAACAAGGCAACAATTTATTAAGGAAACGAAAACGCCATAAGATATAAATTCACATTTACGATGTGGAATATTAAAAATATTTTTTTTTTGCTACAACTTGCAGGAAAGAAGCTCGCCTGGTAGTTGATGGTTCCATTAAAGCCGAAGTAAGAGAACCACCAGGACCAGTTCGAGCTTTGCATTTGACTTCTGATTTGGTAATTGGCGCCACCACTGAGTACCGCGATGGTTATGTGGGTTGCATACGTGCCTTACTACTGAATGGCAAAATGGTTGATTTAAAACAATATGCCCAACGTGGACTATATGGCATTTCTTCAGGCTGTGTGGGTCGCTGTGAATCTAGTCCTTGTTTAAATAACGGCACTTGTATTGAGGGATATGACAGCTATTCGTGTGATTGCCGTTGGAGTGCATTTAAGGGTCCTATATGTGCAGATGGTGAATTATTAAAAAAAAGAATTTGTTGTTACCAACAGGCAGTTTGTTAATGTTTGATTCCTTTTTAATCGCTAGAAATCGGTGTAAACTTACGCAGCAGTTCTATGATTCGTTATGAATTCGATGGCTCCTTCCGTTCTTCAATAGCCGAAAATATACGTGTTGGCTTCACCACTACCATTCCAAAGGGCTTTCTATTAGGTTTGTCTTCGAACTTAACCGGGGAATATTTGACCATACAAATTTCAAATTCAGGTAAATTACATTTCAATGAATTAATTTGTACATTATTTCAATTAAAATTTAATTCATTTGACATCTTAGGACATTTACGTTGCGTTTTTGATTTTGGCTTTGAACGTCAGGAAATAATTTTTCCAAAAAAACACTTTGGCTTGGGCCAATATCACGATGTGAGATTTTCGCGTAGAAATAGTGGCTCCACTGTCGTTTTGCAAGTCGACAATTATGAACCCGTCGAATATCACTTTGATATTAAGGCTTCGGCCGATGCTCAATTCAATAATATTCAATATATGTATATTGGTAAGAATGAGTCTATGCCTGATGGTTTTGTGGGCTGTGTATCACGTGTACAGTTTGACGATATCTATCCACTGAAATTGATGTTCCAACAAAATCCACCAAGAAATGTTAAATCGCTAGGCAGTAAGTCTTTATTTTTTTTGTTTTTTGTTATTTTTATTTTCTATGAATTTTTAATACTGAAATATTAATTTTTTTTTTGCAGCTCAATTAACCGAAGATTTTTGTGGTGTTGAACCAGTCACCCATCCACCTATTGAGGTAGAAACCAGACCACCACCGCTTGTGGATGAAGAGAAATTACGCAAGGCTTATAATGAAGTTGATTCAGTTCTATTGGGCTGTAGGTTTATTTTATTGTATTTTTTATTTTTGGTGCAAAAATCTGAATTTTTTTTTCATTTTCCTTAAGGCCTTTTAGTTATACTCTTCCTATTGTTATGCCTGATGGTCTTCTTGATTGGACGTTATTTGCACCGACACAAAGGTGATTATCTAACGCACGAGGATCATGGTGCCGATGGTGCTGACGATCCCGATGAGGCTGTAGTTCACTCAACCACTGGTCATCAAGTAACCAAACGAAAAGAGTTTTTCATATAGTTCGGAATGTTGCCGGTGGGCGAATGGTCAACACAATAATAAACTTAAACCAATGGTAAACAATAAAAGAATGAAAAATATAAAAAAACAAAACAAACACTGTAACAAAAAACGAATGCGAAATAAGACGACTTGAAGAGACACAACAGAGAGACTTTTTCAAACAAATTTGAAGGAAATTGATTACCTAAAAACCAAACAAAACAAAAGCTGGCCTTAACACTTTAAAAATAACATTTTAAACAAAATAACAAAAAATATTGCTGAAATGCGTTTTTGCATTCATCAGTCAGTTACTGCTAATAAAATTTGTGCATAATATTATTACAACTAACGTAAACTGTTTTGGGGTCTGCAGCCTTTTTCAGAAAATGACTTAAAATTTATTATTGCATTAAGTGTTTAAGTAAATATAAGCGCAAGTTTTTTATATGCTTTTTTAAGATTACAATTTTTAATTATAGTTAATTGCTTTTCAATTAATAGTGTATGTTCTTTTTATAGTTATTCGGGCATGTTCTGACACTCGCAATAGTGTCAAATCGCATGCGAGTAGCAAATCGCCAAACTTATTTCTGCATGTTCTGCAACTCACGCGTTTTAGTTGCGATTTGCTTTTGAAAAGTTTTAAAAGAAAACTCTATTTCTAATATTTCTAATACCTGAACCCAGAACATTACAAAAAATACCCGGGCATTTCATATGAATTAATTACAGGGGGTCTACTCTGTATTTCGATTCGAAAGAAAACATTTTCGAAACAATGTATTAGGCATACAAATTCGAATGATTTTCTTTTCGAATCGAATTACGCAGTAACCCCCCAGCACTAGTTGCGTATATTTTTCGAAGATGACTCGTATTAGCTATTTATTGAAATAGCCAGTGCAAAAGAAGAAATACAGAGGCAAAAGTTGCAGAAGCAAAGAACGTTTTTAAATTTCATGTTTTTAGATTTTTAAATTTTTTACAAAATGCCTTTAGTTTTGACTAAAACAAAAAGAAAACATTATTAATTTAATTTATTCATAACTTTGTAGTTTCTTTAAAAACTAGTTTAGTTTAAATACAGCAGTACACTTCAGTATACTCTTGCAACTTGAACTCGCCAAAACTCTTGCGACTGCGAGTTACAGAACACCTCACATGCGAGTTGAAATCACAATCGCAAATTTTGTGCGAGATGCGAGTATCGGAACATGGCCGATTGGTTTATTTTTTATTATTTATTTTATGGTCACAATAGAAAAAAAAAAATTATGTTAGTTTTTCTTTTTTTCTACTTATTGATTTTGTATGCCGTCCATTATTTTGTATTTTTCTTTTAGTTTGTATTCATCTATTATAATTTGCTGTAAGTTATTATTTTTTAATTAAATACATATTATGCAAAACAAATAGTTTTTAAAATTTAGTTTATAAAATCTTATTTCAACTGTCTCTTTTGTATTACTTTTTTTTTTATATAAAAAGAAATTGTTTTAAGAAAACATAAAAAAAATTGTAATAAAAATTGAATTACAATTCCATTTGTGAATACGCATCTTTTTTTGCTTTTTGTCAAACAAAAAAGTCTTCTATTTTAGCAAACGCGTTACTACATTCCACTATAAATTGTCATACATAAATATGTAATTGTGTTAAAAACAATAATTTTTACTTTTGTCCACTTTTTCAATTTTTTTATAATATAGGAATTAGTTTGTTAATTACAATTATAAAATTAAATATAAATACATACATATATACCTAACAAAAGTATTATTCGTTTCGTTTTTAAGCGCTAGGCCTGCGATGTGGAACATTAACGTTCGCTTGATTTCTAATAAAAAAAAACTGATTTGCGTCCCACTGGGCTATTAGTGGGACTAGTTGATTTATTGATGAGTTCATTTATTAATTTAGGATGCATATGAATAAATGCATAAAATAGTTCGTTAAAGCGACGCTAACCAGTTTATTTTCCACTAGTATTCAAGCGAATGTTGCCGTTCGACATCGTGGGCCTGGTAGTTAGTTTATATACAAATAAAAACTAAAGAAATTATTTTAAACCGAGTCAAATAAATACAAAGGGACCAATCGATGGAAATAATTCCCGGATTGGCTCAGTTGGTGCTTTGTTCATATGCAGTATTAACTCGGTTAACGAACCCCTCGATAATCGCAACATTCAAATTCTATTGGTGACCCTTAACGCAACTGTTCGAACAACCAAACGCCAAAAAAAGAGACTTTCTTTCGGTTTGTTTCTTTCGGTTTTTTATGAATAAATTCCAAACTACCAACGTGTACGTGCAAACAATCTATGTTTGCATAGAAAGTTCATTTTAGTTTGCCGCTGTCCCAGAAAGGAACGGATTTTTCCTTTTAAAAATAACTTAGCTTGCAAAAAATTTTCGTGAAAGGCTGTTAAAAATTAAAGAAAAAATAACAATCAGAGAAATTCGTTGCGAATGCTGAATATGGAGCCCGGTACTCAGTTGGTATTTTCTAATATGATGACGAATCCTATCTTATTTGTCGTTGATCTTCAACAGACCTTAATGACTCCAAAGTCGTAAATCATCTGCATGTGCTATTGTACAATGTTAGGGCGCTGCATATGATTTTATTCGCTCATTTGATGATGTAAGTAAAAACGGATTATTTTCCTTCCAGGGATAAAATCGTTCTCCATGTCCAACCGGCTGAAAATTAAATGTAGGCAGTTTTTGCCTTCATTCAATTCGAATCTAAAACTATAAACAAATTTATAATCACCTCTATTCTGCATTTCGATAACGTTTTCGCATTCAGTTACGCCAGAATCGAAAGAAGGTATCCCAACAAAAAAACTGAATCGTAAAAAGAAGACACAGTATTTTCAAAACCAGCTGTTTTGCTGTGGAACGTGAGAAATAGGAACAGAAAAAGTAATAGCCTTTTTGCACTTACCCACATCTTGGAGGATTGCATGGAAGATGTTGAAAATGTGAAACACCCGTATACATTTGCAACATCTCTCATCATCCAAATATTTATTTTCACGTGTTAAAGAAAATAAAAAAAAATTAAATTCAGTTTTAAAATTCTGCAGTAATTGGATTAATTATTGCTAATCGAAGATCAGAAGCAATAATGAATTACCACAGTATGGAGAATAAGTTCAAGTTGTGCTGCAGGTTTAGTATGGGAAGATATTAACGTCTGGACAAGTTGATGAAAGATGAAAAATGTGAACAAGTGCAAAACGGCTATTGCGCTCGTAATGCAGAATACACACAATCTTAAAAATTTCAATCGAAACGGAACGCAGAATATGGCAACTTTGCCAAGTGCAGAAAATTTCAATTCGAAACGAAATGTGGAATAGAGGTGATTATGCATACATACAAAATACTTGTAATTACAAAACACTCTTCGATTACATCAGACATTTTTATGATTTTTATTTGCGTTCCTTTGCGCAAATATACTGTTGTGTTGCATTTTT
The DNA here is from genome assembly GCA_963932375.1 of Phania funesta. Lineage (NCBI taxonomy): Eukaryota > Metazoa > Arthropoda > Insecta > Diptera > Tachinidae > Phania > Phania funesta. The sequence continues at coordinate 75,796,489 of OZ010656.1, forward strand.
GACCAGCTGTATTATTGCCACTGTTTGCATTTGCGAACAAGCTGCGCTTGCGAACAGCTTACTGTACTATATGAAATGAATTTAAAGATGGAGTTAATTTATTTAAAAAACGCATCAGTTCGACATAAAGTCACTATTAAACAAAAGATACTGGAAGCTAGCTATTCAAAACTCGATGTGGACAGCGTGCATTCCACCATAGAAAGGGCCTTAAGACAAAGAAATGAATATCCCTGCTGACTGCATTGCCGTATGTAATTTTTAATTAATTTGCAGCATTAAATTTTGGAAAAAAAAACAAGAATGGAAAAGGCGATGCCAGGGTGACGGACATTTGTGGCATTAATTATACCCAAAGTTCTAAAGTATAGCTTTTCTCATAAATGGAAAAGTTTACCTCAACGAACAAACCATATTATCGAATTATTGGAGCGGCCAAGTTTGCAGTAACTTCACCAAAAAAACACGGCCTTAAATTTTATTATGATTTTACTTCTCGAGTGACGCACAGTGATGGTACACTGATAGGCCGAAGATGATAGCTGGAAGTGCTGGGGAAGGAATTTTAGGCCACATTTCCGAAACCAATGGCGTAGGCCCTAACCTAGGAGATCTGCGCTAGCGGCACTCGCAGCACCAAAATATGCATTCTTTCGAATATCCAGAGAAACTACTCGTTTCAATCAAAGTTGGTTTGGAGTTGCTTTAAACTTCTCGATAACCTAGCAGCGATAATTCAGTTACTCTGATGTGAGTACCGGGATATGAAGGCAATGAAATAGACTAAAAAAATGGAGGGGGTGAGGGGGAGGTAAACAATAGTTTCAAAAAGAATGTAATACGCGAAGATTAAAAACAAGGTCTACTCTTTACTAGAGATCCCAAATACCCATGCGGCAATCGAAAAAATGACACCGAAAGTCGTAAGGTAGAGGCTAGTCGAAATGTTAGCAGAAATGATATTAAAATACATACTGAATAGAATGAAGGGGAAGAAACAGGACAATGCGACCAAAAAGATCTATTGTGTCCGCTGCCAGGTTCTAAAGCACCTCATCTAGATCTACTTCCCTGTAGAACCTAAGAATTGCAATCGGTTCTAGTGTTGGCAGATACGTACCTTGCAGTAGGTGTTTGCCAAGCTGGTTATATCTTTTGTGACAAAGTTTTACAACCCTTTAGAATATGCTCTGGAGTTTCTTCGTCGTGGTCACAGAATCTGCATTGGCTGTTCCTCTCAATGCCTAACCTGTTAAGATATTTCTTCAATCTGCAGTGGCTTGTAAGGAAGCTAGTGAGCATCCTTAGATTATTTCTACTTAGAGTCATGAAAGTTTTCAAGCGATTGTGGTCATATGTCCCAAGTGCTAGCTTCGCATAACGTAAGTCTAGAAAGTTGAACCAGTGGTGATTTCTGGTGTTCTTATTCTCTATACAGTGTCCGCAAAAATATTCCGGTTTAACCATGGGTGTGCTTGCTCCTCTTCTGTGCAACCGGTCAGTCATTTCATTGCCCCCCATTCCAGCGCTCCAAGGAACCCAGAAGTCAGTAAGTCTGTTGGTGTTGCCTAACTGATTTAGTCTTCTGCTGCCTCCCGATTCTACCTTGGAGTTAAACTCGTACTGACTAAGTGCATTGATGGCAGCTTGACTATCAGAGAGGATAGCTATCTTCTTGCTCTTGCAGACCCTTTTAATGTTGGCTTGAGCACATCTTTCATGAATCTCCGCTTGGAAGACAAGCATATCCAAAGATATGCTCTGCTGAGGTTTGCTCTCACCTTATTTTCGAAGTTATACCTACTGTCCATGTAATGATAGTTCGTTTTTCAGCCGCCTATATTAGGATCATTAGAGGTGTAAGCGCAAGATATGCACACCATTACTACCCTGGTGGCTCTTCGAACAGTTGTCACTACATGCCGTTTTCATAACAGCTTATAGACTAGTATTACTCACAGGTACTTGACTTCCGATGGCCGGTCTATTGTCACGTCCTCCACTCGGATGCCTCGTCAGCGCGGCAGGACTAAATTACGTATGATATTAGTTCTAGACAACCAAGTTAAAAAAAAACTCAGAGTGACTACGAGTTTTGTAAAAGGTCTAGAACTGCTTTAGTTGTGCTCCAGGCTGCACAATAGATCTATCAGGTCGCACTAGAGAATTAAAATATTGTGAGAGCATATTTATTACAACTGAAGGTAACGAATCTCGTTTGCTTACCATGTTGGATAAAAAATTTGCAGTCGTTAGGATATCCATAAACTTTCTTAATCGTTTCATTTTTATCTTCAAATTTGATATATGTATGTACTTACTCATATTGTTTTCCATGATCCAAGGTTATGTTATTATATAGAGTGTTCAATTATAACGTGTCAGAAACTATCACAGTCGCCAATGCCATACAGCTGTCAACATATTCAGCAAGGTTTGCATCATGCATCGTTTCGCGCATGCGAATGTGTGAAAATTATTAAACAACTTCGACTCAATTGTAAGTACGCAACGTGAAGTGAATTTCGTCATGAGGCCCGTTGACATCAAGTCTTTAGTGTGCAGGCAATTCGTTACACTGTGAAATATTTTGAGCGTCAGTACACTTCTTTGGATCTTAAGCCACCACAACGACAAAGGTCGATGCTCCTTGGCGCCGAGCCAGAGAGAGTGAAACCAGCTTACTTGGCATTGCGGTTGCAGCCTAAATCCATATAAGATTGTGTAGACGCAAGAATTTAAACCAGATGACCATTGAAAATGCCGTAAGTTTGCTAATTGGAGCTTAAAATGTTAAGCAAGAACTCATCTTGGGGCACTGCCAGCGAAGTCGGGGCGGCTATTTGAAGCATATGTATGTTCCATACATAAGATGATAAATGTAACATACAAATAAAGCCAGAATTAATTTGATATTTTACATCGTTATCGTTACCCTATACATACTTAGTTTTCTATCAATTATAAATAAAACACATTTTTATACCTTTCTTTCTTCTTATTTCACGTTTGATTTATTTGATTAATTGTCTAGACCATTACAATTCACTTGTACATTTTTATAATTTTAACATTTCTAAATATTTTTTTTTATTAACTGCTAATCGATAAATTATTAAATTTTTTTTACTACTTTCTTGCAATTTTGGTTGCCACTACAAACATAATTAAATATGAATGTCTCTATAGATTAATACATACATATATACTATATCTTAATAGAAAATAAATAGAAAGACTACTAGCCCAATTGTGAACAACTATTCCCCGGGAAATTCTTCCCTCCCTGGGAGCTTTTCCTCCTTTCTCTTTCCTCCTATTCTCAACACTGTATGGAAAAATTAAGCTGTTAACAATGATGTAGTGCGATTCACTACTTTTTTTTAAACAATAATTGCAACGTTAAAAAATTTGTAACAACAAAATTAACGATGTTGCTATTCAGTAACTTTTTTTCAAACAATATTCGTTATCGTTTAGTCAGCTGTTGTTGGTAGCTAAAATTATCGACTTACATATGTGTTTTGTTTGTATTGTTTATTTGTTCGACAAACTAAAATTCATGGCATCTTTTAGGGGCAGTGTTAATTAGTTTTAAAATCATTTATAAACAAACATTTTTAAGGAACAAGGCATAGGTATATACTCCATGTGGAAAAAGCATTACATGATTTTATTTACCTTTTGCCAAAATGGCTCAACGCACAATTAATTTGATGCATAAAATCTTCGTTTCTTGCCATTCTTCTTTGTGCTCTTCGTTTATTTGACATTTTTTTTGACAGAGATGCCACTTGATATAAATTTAAACAGAAAATTACTGACGTCTACTATCGTTTAGGAGTTACTTTGTGGTTTAGGAGCAGTTCGTGAAGGGAAAAAATTCTACGGGAAATTTCTTACTTGGGCTGTATAAATAAATAATAATAAATAGTTTTTTTTCTAAAATGGTCACCAATTTTTTTTCTAACGAAATGTCGCATAAAATATTTTTTTTATAATTAACTTTTTCACTAATCAGTAGATATATATTTTTCCATAAACCTGGGTTCAATTTCTTGTTAAAGTCTCCTATATTAATTGAGTTAAAACTGCTGTGATTGCTATGCCGACTACACACGAGGGCACATTAGAGCTAATATTGAATAATACCATTTATTGGTCCTTCGTATGTAGCGCTGTTGCTTATTAGAATTCATGTTCCTTTTTTCATTTACAAAATAAATTTATTTAATATTTTTTTGATATTTTTCTAAATGCAATGTTGCCTCGTCTGTATCGTGGTTTAGTGTCCTTTCTGCCAACGTACATAGTGCTGCTTGCAAAGGAATTGGGCTCGTGAAGACTGTCGTCTGTTGAGGGTCTGTTTGTGTTAAAACAATGTTGTTCGAACAATTGTTCGCACAACGCTATTCTGCCATCATACAAACCAAATACACACAACTAAAATGAATAAGATATGCGAACGACTGTAAAAAGCCGAACATAAACTATGCTGATAACAAAGGAACAATTTCGATGACAAACGAAAAATTATGCTCAAACTGATCAGGAACATCTACGCGTGTTCTTCACACAGAAGACAACAGACAATTTTCATTTCGTTTTTCTGCCGACACATCGCCACGCTTTCTCCATTTGCAAACAAATTTTTGTCTAGTTAAGACGGTATATTATGGGTTGGTTCGTTGAAAGCAGTCGCGCTCTGATGATAATTTGCAAAGATTCAATGTGTTTCCTTTAATGTTCCCTAGTGTGTAGTCTATTAAGTGCCTCAGCTGACTGCATACAAGGCCAAGTTACAAAATTCGATTTGTTAAGTTCAAATGACAATTAAATGTATTTTTTGTCTGCAATTCTAGTGATTGCAATTGTAATTCGCTTACAAAATTACAAAATTAATTATTTTATTTACTTAACATGTTTGTTATACAAATATTTAAAATTAAAAGGTGGGTTCAAATTAAATATATTTCATATAAATTTCATATATTTCCTTCTAACAAGATTTTATTGTAAAAACACATTGGTTTTAATACTTTCTAAGTAAGTTCTAAGTAAAGCTAAGTTTTTTTTTTAATTTTTATATTTATTTTGAAAACATATTTATTTATTTTACTAATACTTTTGTTTTTATTTTCTACAGATTAAAATAATGTTTTTTTTTAAATCTATGAAAGAAATAAAATAATACTACAAATTAAAATTAACCCTGGATAGTTGAAAAAGTATTTAAAACAGTATTTAAGAAGCTTTAAAAAAATTATTTATATTAAAATGTGCTTGCAAGTTTTATTAATTCCAGCTATTTATCTTACGAAGTGTAGGAGGTTGATTTTTTCTATATAAAAAAAGAAAGTTAGTAACGTTTATTAGCAGCTAGTGGAGATTAATTTGTAAAATTAATTAATTTGAAGTTTTCTTAAAGTGGCAACACTGTTTCCTGTTATAAATGATTTGACAGTTCCCTGCTGTTTTTCGATTATTATAGTATGTGCACACTTATCATTTTATTTGCGCAATTAGAATATTTATTCAATTAGAACTCAATTTATCATACATGAATTTAATTAATAAATTGAGAAATCAGTACTTAATTGCATCATAAATTGTATCAAATTCACAATGCAACTCTGGTAAGCAGAAAACTATATGAAATGAACACTTTAAATGTAATAGACCATTAACTAGATCCGACAACTTACAGCAACATTACCACGTTTATTGTTACCAATTTAGTCATCTCTTTCATATTATGGTGCTTTTCATAACACATGATTACACGTTTTTTCAAACATTTTCAGCTATCAAATGTCAATTGAGTAAGCTAATTAGCATATGTGGGAACACCAAATTTTGTAATTCAGTTTAAAATTTAATTGACTCAATTAAGGCGCATGTGTGAACATACTTTAAGGTTTGGTAATACATCGTGCATAGAGCCATACTGGAGCAAAATATGCAAATTGTTTAAATATATTTAAAAAAAAAAAACATAGTCCAATTCGAGAAACTCCTCCGGCAGGTTGTACATTTTATGTTGCTCATAATCGTCCAGCAGGACGACTAATTAATACAATAATATGCATCACGTAATATGGTGTACTCACCAGCCGTTTTCTTTTTACTTAGGAAGAAGTAAATAAATAGATTGATTCGTGCATTGCTCCAAATCATGTTCAGTGCGAAATTCATGATACGAGGCTGAGGCTGGGCGATGCTTTCAATCATAAGCTAATTTATCAAATAAAGCAAATTAAATAAAAAAAAATCCCTATGAGCCTGCGCTTCAGGCGGCATATCAAATTAAAGACTTGTATGAATTGTTGGTAATATTATTTGAAATAAAATCTCTAATCTTAATTACTCTCTAATGTTTAACATTTATGTGGTACGAGTATATATGTGCATAACTATATGTATTTGTGTGTGTATGCATGATGTATTAGGGTGATCGATTATTTAACAAAAAAACCGGTTTGCGGATAGTTCGAATATTAGATATTTTGGGGGAAAAAACGGTTGCAATTTTTAGAATAAAAATATAAAAAAAAAAGTTTACTCAAATGTTTCCGAACGAAATTATCTATCTGATTCCGATAATTTTTTATACTCAAGTTTTAATGATTGATGAGAGTTGATAAACCCAACGTCAAAATGATTGGCAGAGGTTTGCAATTTTCTTCGTATTGACGAATTTGCCAAAATACATATAAATAAAAGATTTACTTAAATACTAAATAGTAAAATACTGATTTATATAGATATACGTGAAGTTGGAATGCGGCAGCTTTACATAACCACTAAAGTCACTGAAAATTGTCACCATGTCCTATTGTAATAATGGCAAACACGTGCTATGGATTTCGTTAATACTTCACTCACAGTTTGCTTTATTCTATTTCAACCTCGACCCGCCCTTATGGGGCAGGCCTTTATATATAACAGTTACATAGCAGTTTATGAAAATTCTCACAAGCGTCTGCAGAACTATTTGACAGATAGAACGTTTAAGGTGAGATCAAAGGATCAGTTTTTTTTAGGAAAGGAAACATCTCTACAGGTGTCGCGTCAATGTATTATACTAGGGCCGCCATTATGTCCTCTCTATCCAGCGGATATGCCAACAAGCCCAAATACATTTACAACAACGTTTGCAGATAACACTGCAATTGCAAGTGTTAACAATGATCCGAAGGTTGCATCTGAACTGCTTCAGTCCCATATTCACGTGCTAGAAGACTGGCTAAGGCAGTGGATAATAAAGGTTAATCCCTCGAATGTGCTCACGTAACGTGTTCCTCACAAGGCAAAATTGTCCACCAATAACAACGTTAAGTATTTGGATATCCACCTAGATAGACGTCTAACTTGGTCCCTCCATATTAAGGTAAAAATAACCGACAAAAAACTTCGATCAAATCAACTAAACTGGTTAATAGGACCTTATTCAACATTGGGCTTCGGAATGCAAAGTCCTTTTATACAAATCCGTTATAAAGCCAATATGGATATATGGCGTTCAGTTGTGGGTTACTGCTTACGCATCTAATATTCAGAAGTTACAAAGAAGACAGACTTATCGTAAGCGCCCCCTTCTATATAAGAAATGTACACATCCATAGAGATCTAAAAGTTTTCACTATCCAGGAAGAAGCAATAACATACAAGTTCAAATACGTAAATAAAGTAGTGGTCCAACCAAACACACTAGCATGCGACTTACTTCTTACCTCTAACTTTTAACCTGAAGTTTATAGACTTGGAGTTGTCATATTTTGAACAACAACAATTTTAATTTAGTTTGCAAATCAAAAAATAAAACTGGAAAAGAGACCACATTTATTTTATAATAACGAGCTAGAAAATATTTTTGAAAATAAAAATATCACACGGCTTAAAATACATAAAAGTATGTCGTTGCCACAATTTTAAAAACCAATTTAATTTGTTAAAAGTAATCGGTTTTCGCTCGCGCACTGCCATATTTGCGAAAAGATTAATTTTCTCTTACAAGAAAGTTGCAATAACGATTAATAGTTAATAAAGGTCACTTTATTCCGCACTTTAGCTAAATATACCTTTTACTAATGTGCTCTTTAAAGACAAGTTGTAATAATGGTCCTTAATATAATTTAATATAACTGCTCTGTGGCGATTTTTTCCACATAATTGTAATTGACGTCTAAGCAAAACGTGTTAAGCAGAAGGTTTTAGTTATTGGTGGGAAACATTCAAGGCTGGCAGAGTAACACAAATATCGACGACTTTAAGCCGTTTTATACACAAATCACCCGGTTTGAAATCGGAATCGATCACCCTATAGTATGTATATCATTGTTTGTTGGCATATATGTATGTATGTCGTTGCTATTTATTATCCAGTTACATACTGGAAAATTTATACACAAAATATTTAACTGTTTATACTTTTATACTCTTCGAGCGATCGAATTTTTCAATTCTTGTGATTAAAAAAAAATTTATCATTTGTTGTTTTGATGTTAATTATTGTCATTTTTTTGTTACTGTATTTTCAATGCTTTTGAAGAAGACATATTCCAGCAGGCTGTCAAAAGTCATTTGAACTAGTTCGACAATTCCACAATTAGCATATGATGATCAGCTAGTGTAATGCGTTGGCGTTTGTTGGATATGTCTTGATTTTAATAAATTTTAAAACAATTAAATATATACGTGAATGTAACTACTTATTATGCTAAAATTTATTCTTAAACTAAAAGTTTATTCCAAATGATATTTTCATAATTGATTTTAGAATACTCAACAGCACGGAATTTTTTGAAGCGCAAAGACACATAATTATTTATCCAAAACGTCAGTCAATTGCATTAAGTTCTAGTTTAATAATGTTCGCTGCAGTTGTATACTGTACTTAAAGAGTCGTGTTAATACCATTGATTGGTTTTAGTTTCATATTGAATTAAGGATTTAATTGATTCAATTACTTCTTTAATAAGAAATTTAGAACATGTTTTTAAGTTTCTCATTGAAAAAATTAATTACTAAATCCAACAAATTAATAAAAAACAAATTTATTAAATATTTAATTAAATCAATTAAAATCTAAATTTAATTGAAACTAAAAAAAATTTGAGTATTGGCTGATTAATTGAGGTACTTTTTTTAACATCGATTTAAATATTGTGATAGAAAGTCAAGCCATCAAAGGATCTTTGATGTTAAAACTTACAAATTGCCACTTGTTTAAGAACTGCAGGCGGCAAATCGGTCGAATTCTCAATATTCGAGGAATTCTAACATGGCGTCTTGACTAGCCATAAGTCTGTTCAGTCATCGTACATTTTGCTACTCGCACGGCAATTTGGCTATTGAAGACCGTCGCTGTAGATGGCCGGCTCGTGTTCAAACGCAGTCGTCCAAACAATTGTTCGCACAATTTTTTTATGCCATTACACAAACAAATACACAGAGGCAAAATAAAAAATATGTGCGTGTGCGCTCGTCTGTAAAAACCATCTCGACGAGAAAAAAATATTATGCTGAAACTGAACAGGAACATTTATACGTATTCTTCAAACAGAAGACCACAAACACATTTTCTTCCGATATTTTGCAGACGCTCTCTTAATGTGCGAAAAAATTTATGGCTAGTAAAGACATAGTGTTAGGTCTACTGCTTTCAGGGCTGCCAGGTACTTTCTTGTCATACCCAAATTAAAAAAAAATCCCCAAAAATCCCCTGTTTGAAAAAATCACCTTAAAAATCCTATATATTCACAACTACATTTCAAAAAGCACAGATTCATAAACATCGGAATCCACATTTTCTTAATTAGACACTCTTGCACTTAGTGTTAAAATTTCTAACATATAACTCGTTAGCTCAAATTCTTGACAACAGATTTGATTTATGTTCTAATAAACATGTATTCTTAATAAATTATCTAGGAGCAGATTCTATCAGCGCTGACAGCCTTTGATTAAATTTCTATTCGCCGATTGGCCTCATATCAAGCTTAGTGGGTACGTCAATGAAAAAAATTTCCCTACTTGGAGTCAAGAGTCACCTGCTGAGTTTTAAGAGCTACATTTGTGCAGAGAACAAGTGTTTGCAGTTTGAAATTTTGGCCCTCAAAAACAACGGCATTCTGTGGCAACAAGACGGTTTTACTTTCCACATGGCCACTAAAATCATGGTTCCATTGCGATAACTATTTAGTGCACAGATAATTTCATGTCATTGATCGGTGCAATGGCCAATAACATCGTGTTTGGAGCCACATAAAGTCCAAAGGCTACATGGATTGGCCAGCGGCTATTGAGAAGGAAACCAAAATGCTCGAACCCATCATCGAAAATGGGAGCTCAGAGTAGCTGAAATTGAAGTTTTTATTTTTTCTTCGTTTTTTCTTCCTTTAATGTCATTTAACACTATTGTAAAAGTTGCATTTCATATAAAATTGTCGAATGCTTAATGCAATAAACTTCTATGGAAATTGAATATATACTTTGTTATCGAAATATTAAGTACCACCTCTAAATAGTTTCAACTTTAAAAATTTTCAGTAAGTCAAAATCAGCTGATGGCTCAAATCACATAAAAACTCGTGGTGAATTCTAAGCACATTCTGAATTATTCGTAATTATTTGCACAGCTGAGTAAAGTTTTGACAAAACACATCTGTGTGGCTGTTTCAAATGAAAATCATTTGGCATAACTTACTAGAACAAAAAGATTAAAAATATAATAATACAAATATAAATTTCGATATGCATTTTTTAATTGTACTAAACAATTAATAAACATTAAAACATAAATAGAAAAAAAACTATGTTATTTTGTTGTGCTTTAAGTTTCATTAAGTAAATTTTCATTACGATTTCTATAACATTTGTTAAGTAAACTTTTTTAACATTTAAGTAAATTATATAATATTTATCAGTTTAAAGAAATTTTCTTAAAAAAAATTCGTTACATTATCAGTTATAAAATAGAATCATATGATTTTTAACAAGTTTACAAATTAATCATATTAAAAATAAAATATTCAAAATGCAAGAGAGTCTGGGCATACGATTGCAGGGGCTCTTCAGAAATTAGATGTTACGTAAAGTGGCAAAGAGCATTAGAAAGAATGTAAAAAGTTTCGTTACTTTATATTCTGACATTTCGTGATTGTAAAGATTATTACTACTCGAACTATTACAACAGGATTTTTGAAACGAACATTTTTATTTGCAAATAAGAACTGCGTGTAAACACGGTATATGATTGGTCCGAATCAGTCTTACACTGCATCTTCACTAGCCACAAATTTGTTCGCACATAACGGGAAGAAATTAGTTTATGGTCTTCTGTGTGGAAGTTATGTGTAGATGTTCATATTCAGTTTGAGGATATTTTGTTGCTTTTCATCGGGATTGTTTCCCTTGTTCTCAGCATAGTTTATATACGGTATTTTTACAACCGTTCGCATACATACATATTTTTTATTTTGCTTGCGTGTATTTTGTTTTTGGGATGGCAGAACAGCGTTGTGTGAACAACTGTTTGGACTACGTTGTGTGAACACGAACAGACCATCAACAGCGACGGTCTGTGCGAACAGCAATCTGTACATTGGCAGAACAGGTCTATAACTAGTCAAGACGCCATGTTATATATGAGTAATTTATTCGAATCTTTGCGTTCTATTCGGTGTTCTATTTCGATGTGTTATTATTTTAATAAAAATATAATTTTAAAAATATTTTGTTAATTTTTTTCTATTTTAAAATTTTGCTTTATGGAAAATTTAAAAAAAAATGTATCGCAACGTATACTAGGTTGGCTCGTCTTCAAAATGGCGCCTGACGCAGGGAACAATGTAATAACTGTTTTCTTCTTCTTTTTAAGTTTTTGCATGATTAGTGGCAAAAATAACAGTTTTCAAAATTATTGAAAAAGAAACATTTTATAGCATACAAAATTTTTACACAACCAATGTGACATAAAATTTTTTTTAACAGATAACGGTAACTTCTTACTAAGCACTTGTCCATCTCTAATGCAATTTCTTACAATAACAATGACAAACAAATATTGAGCAAGTTTTTTTTCTCTATATTATTGTATAGTTACAAAACGAACAACCTCGAAAATTTTTAATTACATTTCATCAAGTATTAGAAAAAATACTATGAATTTGAAATATTTCAAAACAACAACAGTAATAATTTTAGAACAAAAAATCAAATTAAAAAATGTTCAACCCTGCACTAAATTGCCTACTTATACTAAGTACTACTTATAAAAACGTACTATTTTGTAAAAGTGTACTAAAATATTAAGTGTTCCTTAATTTTTATTAAAAAAAAACTTTTTCAAAACAAATTACTCTTTTGCAAAAAGTACTTTTTATATAAAGTAAAATAGTATTTCTCATAAAAAGTACTTTTCTTTTAAAAATTATATATAAAATGTTTCACTTAAAACTTCTTATCTTTTTACCAATCAAATCAGTTAATCATATGATTCTATTTCATAATTCTAACACTACTATTTTTATAACATTATAAACTAATAACATTTACATATGTATAGTATGCATGTATGTATGTGTATTGTACATACACCTAATGTAACTAAATATAAAATTCCAAAGAAATACTCACTTGAAGGAATTAAATTGTTGCCACTGTAAATCTACATAAATGCACGTACGTACATTTTGGGCTGCGTCTTCTGCTTTCTCTCGCCAATTATTACTCCATTTTGAATGAATTTTTTTACAGGGTCTTTTTTTTTGCTACTTCTTAGTTGTAAAAAATGTCTGTTTTTTGTTTGGTTCTATTGAAAAAATATAGTTGTTTCCTCCTTCAATTATAACAATGGTTTCCAATAATATGATATGAAAAGATTTCGAATATCCCTTCTTAATTAACAGCTTCATCACCCGGTTCGAGGGTAGTGTCAATAACTTTGTAATTTTTAATATGGTCGATAAACCACTGGAAAAGTTGATCTCACAATATTGTGCAGACCACAAAGAGAGCGATGACAAAAAACATCATGGCTACAATATCTTTGTGCATGCTGCGATCCTTGTAGAATGGTCTCGTTATATAGGATTCCTTGCGTGTGCGATTCAATAGCCACAGAGGTATTACCAATTGCATGATATCTGGCACCATAAAACCTATATCACGTACAATCTGATGGGCATAGCCTTCGCCGCGTAATACATTGAAAAAGAACTGATCAAAACTACTGGCTATTATATGCAAAATGGCAATGCCAACAATGCAAAAGATTTTCTTTGTGGTAACAGGGTTTGTGCCATCTGCCAAATGCATAACCATAACTGTTGATACGATTTCGGTTATCTTCATGAAAAAAAGGCCAACAAATTAAATTAAAATTACTTACTCGCTTTCTAAAACACTTACCGTAAAAAACAACTGATGATTCCATTGCTGATAGTAGTCATCATTGTAATAGTTCATGTACGCCCACCAGGCATAATAATGCGAAAATATTGAGAGACTAAATAGCACCAGCATTGTGTAGCGCAAACGTTGCTGTAGTATTAGTGCTATCAAACGTTTTATACATTCGTACAAGGCAATTACGGCGAACACAGTCAATAGCCACATTTTGAATGTGTTCTGAGTGGCATTGAAGTACATGTGCTTGTAGGAGGCCACACCAGACTCGTAGGGACCCTTGAAGACAGTGTCCCAGCATGAGCATGTACAAAAGTGCTTATCCACGTAACGGGCATAATTCTCCCAAAAATACCATAGTATTGCAATGTGGGCGGGTGGTATAAGTGCTGGAGCTAAACTGCCGCAAGCAGCTGGCAACCATTTAGTATCAAACATTTTATTCTATGAAATAAAAAAAAAAGGTGGAAGTATTAATATCGTTTTCACGTATAAATTGGCAACAGTTACAAGTTACAGGGAAAATATGGCGGCAGATTGTTGGCAATTATAAGGAGGGGAAAATATTTCTATAAAAACAAACATTTTTGATTTCCTATCAAATTCTTTAAACTTCAATTTGATTGTAATGGAGGCTTGAGTTTATTAAAAGAAATTCTCTTGTTTGATTTTGTGGAATTGAAAAGTTTTAATGAAACCCGATTGTTAATGAATTTAATTGTAATTATATTTATAAAGTTAAGATTTCAAGTAGGCCACATGAGCAAATAGTAAATTTTTGCCTGGTTCATATTAATCAAAAATAAGGTTTCCATTATATTTTAAAGGTGTACACCACGATTTATATGGCGCCTTTTTTTAGAACTTAAGTTGGAAATACTACTAAATATGCGCACCATTTTGACAGCTGTTACTTGTTTTGTGTTTAATGGGTCAGCCATTGCAACATGAATGGACGGATACCCGCACAACGCCTGCAAGTCGTGCAGATTTCTTATTTAAGACATGATTTAGTTCGAGAAACTCATCGCGAATTTCACAAGAAAATTTTGTTCAGTGGCAAAACATATTTTTGGTAGAATGAATACGTCAATAAGCAATCTTCCGCATGTGGAGTGAAGATAAGCTACAAGCCATTACCGAAAAACCATTACGCAGTTTGCAGTTCTTAATAGGCCTGTGGAATCATTGGTCAGTATTTCTTCACAAACGATGTCGGTTAGAACCGGGTTACAGGGTCATGATCACTGACTTTGATGTAACCGCAATGGAGTGCCCTTAATGTGGATGAACCTCAGTTTCGACCAGAAGGTGCAACATGCCACACAACGTTCTGACTTATACCTTCTCCTGGTGGCGGCCGGTAACAGGTTCTTGTCTATGCTGTTATCACCCACTTATAAAAATCCATGATGGAAAAGCATACGCTAGGGATGCTCCATTACTCGTGAGAATTATATGAATTCTGTAAAGGAACTCCAGTTTTAATTGGCAAAGGGAGGAATCTGGAAGAGATGGATAAGAATGCTTCGCAAGGGTAAGGCTCTAAAGACTTAGGATTACAGGCAGAAGGCTGGAAATTACCAGTCGACAGTCTGAAATCACTATAGTCAAGAATAAAGGCCAGTGTTAGCACGAGACTCAATGAAAATTAGGTAATCGTAAATTAAAAATCGGCTGTCTGAAATCAATTCGAGTATAGATGGGGATCGATAACGGACCCATAAATTAAGCAGTCTGCTTCAGTATCCCTCCCACATTAATAAATATTAAAGTAATAACATTTTAGAAGTGGGAGCCTTTTCATTCACGAGTGTTTTTAATTTGATCTCTAAGATTCTCTTAATATATTCATAATAAAAAGTCAGCGACTGGGTAAAAAGACCTGGGAATTTATTGCAAATCAATTGCGAAATTTCGTGTTGTCAGTATATTTACAAAGTATAATAATAGTTTACTTAAAAATCCCCGATTTCTGATATATCAAGTTGAATTTTAGCCTCTGAAGCCGAAAACTTTTTCGACAAATATATTCATTTTAGAAAAATTAAATGATAAGATTGCTCAATTGCGAAAAAAACTGACAAATATTTGCCAGCTTATCGGCAACAGGTGAGGCACTTTCCAGAAGGTGATTTCGTAGGACCAGCTATTTTTTCTAATTTTTTAAGTGTCAAACTCCTTATACTCGTATAAACAATAAGTGACTATTTTTCAGTTTAAAACTTCGAAAAGCAGCGAAAGTGGTTTTGTTGTGTGGACTGAAATCAGTGCTGAATGTGGCTTGAAATCAGTTTATCCTCTCATTTATATAGTGTTTAGCTTAACACTAGATTAACATAACTCCTCGATTTAATTTATTTAAAATTGTCCAATCTTGAAGGTCTTTTTTTAAAAAATTATATTTTTATTTTTTCGATATTTCGCTACTCCATTGTGTAGCATCATCAGGAAATAAAAATAACGAACCAATTATATATTAATGAAAAAAAATATTGTCACAAAAATTCAAAAATTTTCCAAAGTTAACATAAAACAAAAATAACATGAGGTTTTTTAAATAGCAGCATCTTTAATATGCGGAGTTTGGGCAATATTCAGCAAAGTGTCAATAGATATACTGAAGAATTACACAGCAAAATTTTACGTTTGGCAATTAAAGAGAACCACCAATTACTGAAGCGTTTTCAAGGAGAAATGATAATGATTGAGAGAAATTTAAGGCAGTATTTCACAGAAAGGGAAATGCAAGAATTTTTGATTTATGAAGCTGAGTGGCAGCTAATTTTCGAGAGAAAGTTAAAAGGATACACAAAAAGAAGTTTGATTGCCTTTTGGATCTTCAAAACAAGGAACTAGGTATGAAATTAAATAAGAAGTGGTTCGTCAATAAGACAGCCATAGATATACCAAGTGAGGTTCAAGGGGTACTTTCACTAGGACATAAACATGCCTTGCCTATTAAAAAGGAGCAATTCCCAATTTTAAAGGTGATTGCTGACGGAGAGGACTTTATTCAGACGATTAAGGGAAAAGAGGAACAGGAGGTAGCTAGAACAAGATTAACTGTAGTAGTGGATAGTCATTTAAATAAAATAAAATAAATAAAATAAAGAAAGAGATAGATTTATTTTAGGTAAGGTTGAATCAGCGGAAAGGTTCTTAAAAAGAAATAGGGATATACTTATTTTAAAAGCCGATAAAGGGAACACTACTGTGGCCTTGAAACGAGAGGATTATGATACTAGAATTAATAATATTGTAGGGGATATTACAAAATATAATTTGGTGAATAAGGATCCGACAAATAGGTTACAGAAGAGGAATAATGAAATAGTTGAGAAGCTTTTTAAGTTAAAAATTATTAATGGGATGGAGAGAAATAAGATGAAAACAAGTATTTCTATTGCACATAGGTTGTATGGGCTTCCAAAAATTCATAAGGAAGATTTTCCGCTAAGACCAATTTGTTCTTTCATTAATTCGCCTTCTTATGAATTGTGCAAATATGTTTCTGTTATACTGAAAAATATTACTAAGTTTTCCAAGTATAATGTAAAGGACTCTCTAGAATTTCACAATAAAATAAGACATCAGAGAATTGAAAATAACGAAAAGTTAGTTTCATTTGACGTAGTGTCTTTATTTCCTAGTATACCGGTGGTCTTAGCAATGGACATAATTAAAGAAAAATGGAATATTATCAAAGAACACACGAAAATAGAAAAAAGTTTGTTTCTAGGTATGGTTAAATTTTGTATAGAGGACAATAGATATTTTCAGTATAAGGGAAGATTTTATGTACAAAAGGAAGGACTTCCAATGGGTTCTCCCGCTTCTCCAATTGTAGCAGATATAGTTATGGAGGAGTTATTAGTTTCGTGTATAGAAAAATTGGATGAAAAGCCTCGAATGATGACGAAATATGTTGACGATTTATTCTGTATTATTTCTGAGGGTGCAATTAATACAATGATGGATACTTTTAATTCGTTTAATAATAATATTAAATTTACAATAGAAAAAGAGCAGGATTCAAGACTTTCTTATTTAGATACTTGGATAATAAGGCGAGGTAATGAATTGATAATGGATTGGTACCAGAAGCCAACAGCTTCGGGAAGAATTATTAACTATTATTCAAAGCACAATAAAGCTATTATTATAAACACAGCTAAGAATTTTATAAATAGAGTGCTTACTATAAGTGATAGAGAATTTCATAGAAAGAATAAAGATAAGATTAGGAATATATTAGACGAGAATAGTTTTCCAAAGGAGCTGATTTATAAATTAATTAATCAGTATAGTGTTAGGAGAGAACGTAATATAAGCAACGTATTGGAGCCAAAGATATACAAGACATTTACATATATACCAGGAATATCAGAGCGGTTAAATAAGGCTGAATTTTTTGATAAGGAGAAATACAAAATGACTTTCAGAGTTTATAATACTTTGAATAGATTGTTTGGTAAAACCAAAGATAGGATTCATAAATTGGATAAGGCAAATATAGTTTATAAAATTCCTTGTAAGGGAAATGATCAGGAGACTTGTAATAAGGTTTATGTAGGGACAACAAAAAATAAACTGAAGACTAGGATAGCTGGACATAAATCAAATCTTAATTGCAGACATTCCCTTAATACAGCATTATCTTCTCATTGTTTTGAATCAAATCATTATCCTAACTTTGAAAACGCATCGGTTTTAAATACAGAAATTAATTATAAGCGTCGTTTTATATTAGGAATGTTACAAATTGTTAATACACCTAGTACACAAAGAATTAATTTTAAGGCGGACACGGATAATGTTGCACAGATTTATAGACACTTAGTTCATAGAATAAGATAGTTAATATAAGTATGTTTTTAGGGGTTTTTGAATTAATGTTAAGTTTCGTTAACTGTATTTACATTTTTTAAAATATGTAAAAAACCTCATGTTATTTTTGTTTTATGTTAACTTTGGAAAATTTTTGAATTTTTGTGACAATATTTTTTTCATTAATATATAATTGGTTCGTTATTTTTATTTCCTGATGATGCTACACAATGGAGTAGCGAAATATCGAAAAAATAAAAATATAATTTTTTAAAAAAAGACCTTCAAGCTTGGACAATTTTAAATAAATTAAATTTAAAAAGAGGTCAAGAACAGCTATAATTTTAATAACTCCTCGATTGTTGCATCCCGTAAATGGTTCAATTTGTTCACGCAACTTTTGGCAAAGTAAAACTCATTTATCACAACTTTTCTCCTAAAATATTAAGAGGACAATTGCCATATAGTTTCCTCTGTAACTCGTTTGCCGTAGCAACTTCAGTCTCTACAATTGTCTAAATGTCCACTATCTAAATTAAGTGAGGTTACACTGGTTGTCCAAAATTCACTGGTTTTTAGTGATCAAACGGTGGGCGTATACTTAATATTTAATTAGAATTCCCAAATACTCGTACGCTCCCGGTACAAGTATTTAATCAATTTTAAAACTTAGATAGTATTATTATACACCATTGAAGACAAAGCAATGTACTAAACGAAAGTCTAACAAATCTACATACATATACATATTTAAATAAAAATATGTTGGAAAAATATTTCTACGATAATTTGACATAAACAAGTGTGTGTTGCTTAGGTGTGTGTTGCTATTGTTTTTGTCATTTGTTAAAAATACTAAGCAACTCGACTGGGATTTATGTATGTATGTTCTAATACTTGCTTACATTTCTAAAATCCATACATGCATACATGCATATGTACTCGTATGTATATGCACATCCACATCATTTAAATATGGCAAAGTTCTGATCAAAATAAAGACACCAATTGATGACTTTAAGTAAATATAATATTTTCCCTGATGTTATGAATTTTGTCTTATAAATAAATTATGCAATTTTTTTTAATCACATCTAGCATTTAAATTGGGTGCAAAACATTTCTATTTCGTTTCACAATTTCCCTGCGAGCATATGGAAGATGAAGCCATTGACTAAAAGGTAACAATTTCGTCACTATTTAAGGTAAATTGGTAAATTTTACAAGAATAAATTTTAATAAACATTAGTATCGAATTTTTATTTACTTTTTGGAATTTCTAATGAACATTTTATTTACGAACATTTTGCTAAAAAGTTGATTTTTAGTTACTTGAAAGATTAAAGAAAGCGACGAATTAAAGTAACGTCCTAAGTCGAATTTTGATCTTCTTTAATTATTTATAAAATGTCGAAAAAGTGACGTGAAAGTCAAGAAAAACAAAACATATGAATTAAATTATGGATTTTCTTAAACTTTTTTAATTAATTTTTTTTTTTAATTCTTCAAGCTTGAAGGACTTCCGATGGATTCTTCCGCTTGTTCAATTGTAGCTGATATAATCATGGAGAATCTATTAGATTCACGTGTTGGGAAATGAGGTGAAAATCCTAGAGTAATGACAAAATATGTGGACGAATAGTTTTTTTTTATTTTAGAAGTAGCAATTAATACTTTGTTGGATGCTTTTAATTCGTTTAACAATAAGGCTAGGTTTACAATAGAAAAAGAGCATTATTCGAAACTTTGATACTGTGAAATTTAGGCGAGATAATGATTTGGTAATGGTTTGGTACCAGAAGCCAACAGCTTCAGAAAGGATTATAAATTATTATTCAAAACACAGTAAAGCAATTATTATTAACACAGCTAAAAATTTTATAGAAAGAGTACTTACTATAAGTGAATGGGAAGTTCGTAGAAAGAAAAGAAAAGATTAGAAATATATTAGGCGAAAATCGTTTTCCAAATCAACTTATTTATAAATTAATTAATCAGCATAGTGGTAGGAGGGAACGTAATATAGGTAACGTACTATACAAGACGTAAAAAAGACGGTTAAAAAAGACTGAATCTTTGATAAGAAAAAATACAAAAGGGCTTTCAAATTTTATAATACATTGAATAGATTGTTCAGTAAAACTAAGGATAAAATTCATTATTAGGATAAGTCAAATGTAGTTTGAAAAATTCCTTGTCAGGGAAATGATCAAGAGAATTGTAATTATGTAGGGACAACGAAAAATAAACTCAGAAGTAGAATAACTGGACATGTATCAAATCTGAATGGCAGACATTACCTTAGTACAGATGCGTTAGATTTGCGTGGGCACCTGCCAACGATGGCTCAACCTCACTGTGGTCAAACCACGGGTGTGGCATTAAGCAGCCAAACCAGCGCCCCTATGCAATCCGCATAAGCAGCACTCATGCACATCCCATATGTAGCAATTCAGGACAGAGGATTTCAAGCCCCCGATCCCACCCCTTGCTGAAGGGTTCGGAGCTATCTAATCTCTTGCTGTCAACGAATAATTATTGACAGCTTGCCTTGCAATGCAACGCCACATCGGTCGTGCAGTGAACTTCCCCGCTTCGGGTATATACCACAGCCACCACGTGCACCACTCACCCACATACTGGCTTTTAAAAACACTCATTTACAAAAGAGAAAAACAATATGAGTGTTGCCATTTAATTTATTCTTTTTTTTATTATTAATAGAGAGCATAAATTTTTATTTTTAAAAGAGAACAAGAGATTTTAGAATTCATATGAATAAAAGCATCAAATCCAAAGAAATTGTTTGTTCGATAATAACTTCATATAATTTTTTTGTGGCTGGCGAAAATTTTTATATTTTTAGATTTATGCATTTATTTGATGGTTTTCATTTGCATGAAATATGTTTTTAATAAATTCAGGTAAGAGTTGCCAGGAATTGAAAATGTGGAAAAAGCAATACCGTTATGTTACCTCGTCCAGCATGTTTTTAGTTGTTCCCTTAGGTTTGGTGTTGAGATAAAACGGCAGGTTTTTCTTTTTTGGTTTGCAATGAGACGTAGTCATGGACTTATCTGCCTGATTCTATAAATGTAAAAATTGTCTACTAGAAGTAATAGACTTATTTAATATACATATATTTCCTTTACCAAAGTCATGCTCAGATCGTGCACTAACAAACTTGTACCTAATCCTCAGAGTGTATTTAAAATCGAGTTCTTAGGAGCACGTTCATATTTATAACCTGATTCCGGGCGGATATGTATTTAAAGAAATTACACAAGTTTACAAATTAAGGCCACCTTTGGTCTAGAGCAAGGGGAAGTTTTTTTATGTTATTTACAGTGCTGAATTCGAATCTGCAGCCAGTTTCTTCTAATAGATTAAAGTATTTGAGATATACCGTAATATCAAAGCAGTTGCACTACAAATATTAATATAAATATGAAACGGCTTTTGCTATTGAGTTATATAAAAAATTCAAAATTCGACACCAGTATTGTCTTTAAGCTGCATTGGATTCTGCTTATTAGATTCAGAGATATTGTAAACCTTGTGGCAAAAACTTAAATTTTTTTTTTTTGTAATTCATACAAACAAACTAAAAAGAAAACTTTTTTTTTTTGAAATTTTACAGAAAGATTGTGTATTTTGTTATTAGGTTTCATTAAAAAGTTGCAATATTTTACACTTGCACTTTTCGAAGACCAGTTGCGTGCGACAAATATTGCATACGTCTACGTAAAACAAAGGAAATGTTTAAAAATGTTTGAAATTTGTTTTTGTTTTTCATATACATTCTAGCGTTGCGTTGAATTGCGTTTTATAAATTAAGGCCCTTTGTTTAACTATTTTTTTAATAACATAAATACCATCCCGAGCTAAAAAGCCCACCATACGACTATAAGCCCCCCATACGACTATAACTTTTTTCTCGGAAATTTGGGAAAATATTAAGATTTCCCAGGTGTCCGAGACCAAACTTGATAAGGAATGACGGAAATTCGTTCCCAAAAATCTACAAAGAAATATTTATTAAAATTAATATTAAAAACCGCCTTATTTTAACTGTCTTAATAATTGGGCAACTCTCTTCAACCACCAACCCATTTTGTATGCTGCCATAGGCATAGAGATGTAAACAAATAAATTGTATTCTGTTTTGCAAAATAAATAAAATAAAAGAAAATAAAGAAAGAGGTTAGTAACCGAGATGCCGGTAAGTGTATACACAATTATTTAAAATAGAAGACAAAAACAAAAAAAGTAGCAAGAAAAGAAATACAACAGACGTGAAAAGAAAAATTGTTGAAATGTTTATTTGTTGTTTTTCTTTTCTATCTATTTATTAATTATTTGTATAATTGCATTTTTTTTGTTGCTACTTGTTCTTGGCACTAATGTTATGAAATCAATTGCAATTTTTATACAAAATTTTCTCTACACTTTCAATTAACTGTTTTGTTTGTTAATTTTATTGCCTTAACACAGATAAAATACAGGCACTCAGCATCAATTTGCTTTCATTTAAGACAAAATTTAGAATTTTATTTCTTTTATTTAAACAATTAATTATACTTTTATTTATGTCTCCGTTAGCACACTTTGTATAATTAGTTTCTCAATTAATCATGTTATAATTTATTTAAGAAATTTTTCTTGTTTTTTTTTTAAACTTTAAAAGAAATTTACATCACACAGCAGCTTTATGCAGACAACTAAAATTACTGAGTTGAATTGTATCAAATTGTTTCCGTTTGTTTTACTCTCTCAATTTGATTCTCGTTGCTCTCGTGTTTTTTTTGGAGATAATTTACCTCTATTTCTTTTTAATGTAGAAGAATTTACATTCCGCTATTTATGATTTACTTATTTATTAATAATTTAATTTGTTTTTGTAGTATTTTCAATGCATCTGGTTTTAATTGTCCTGTTCTCTTTATAAACAAGAGAAATTTTTATAATCACTCTTGTACTCATAGTGTGTTTTTCTTAATGATTTTGTATTCGTTTACTCTTATTGAATTTAGTTTGCTCTTATTATATAGCCAGGGTTCACCCTTAACTCAGGGACTCGGGGATTTTGAATAATTACCGAAATACTTTTTAGCATATAACACATCGAACAAATATAAGAAGCTTAATTTATGTAGTTTTAAGAGAAGCTCTTTGTCCTGAAACAAATTTAATATTAGGATAGAAGCATCCGAGATACCAAAAGATTGCATAAAACTGTTTATTAGGGGAAGAATCCGATTTATCAGATATAGTATCTAGAATTTCACGTCCGATTGAAGAGCCAACAAGGACGAAATTAAAGCCGTTTTCAAGCCATTAACAAGGAAATGCTTTATTATGTGACCGGAATTAAAATTACGGTGGTATCTAGAAACGTGGCAAAAAAAGAGTTGTCTAGAGGGTGATATCGAAGCAGACTGCTTACTTTATGGGCACCTTTACGAAGCCTTTCTTTCCTCGAATTGTTTTAAGGCAAGCAATTAGTAATTTGCGACTACCTTACTTTCGTTCGAGTTTCACGTTACCACTAGCCTTTACTCTTGTCGGTAGTGATTTCAGACTATCGAGTAGTGACTGTCGGCCTTCTTCCTCATCACGGAGTCTGGTTAGCATTATGCTAACCAGTGCTGGACACTACTCAGGCGTATCTTGGAGACTGACCCATCCACCCCTTACTAGGTTTTCTAGTCTATCTGTTCAGAATTTCTCTATTGGTCAATAAAGACCGGAGTTCCTACAAAAATTTATGATCCATCCCGGTCGGAACTTCACGGTGTAACGCCTTAGGAGTACCTTCAGAGATTAACTGGTCGACCTCTTGCGAAGCATTCTTGTCCATCTCTTCTGGATTCCTTCCTTAGCCAATGAAAAGCGTAGTTTCTGCAGAGAATTCATATAATTCCTACGAGTAATAGAGAAAAAGATCTCCACCAATATGCACGGGTAAGTCTATATTAAAATTGGAAATCGACTGGTAACCAAAGTTTGCATACTAGAGACCAAGCACCCTCTTGGCCACGTGGATTAGGGATATCTTATAAAAGAGTGTTAACTACCCTCCGCTCGACTTATTTTGCAAAATTCCTAGCAGTGACAAGAACCTGTTTCCGGCCGCTATCGTGATGATGTATATATTAGAACTTCTGGCAGTGCACCCAGTTACTGCAAGCTATAAGAAGAAGTTCTTTGTATGGGCACTAGAGTTTTTCTTTTCTCGGAAATTTGGGAAAATAGTAAGATTTCCCGAATATCCAAGAGTTACTAATAATGTTGATTTTTTTGCTATTTACTGGTCATATCTGCCGACTTCAAATGGGGTTTAGCTGGGAAAGTCGAACTTTAGATTTTACATAGAAAACTAGTTATTTTAGATTTCAAATAACTGCAATCCTAGCGAATTAAAAAAGCTACAATCAGTGGCTTTCCACACTGATTTCGCAGAAATTTGGGATTAAAAATTTTGCGGAATTCCTATGAAAAACTCTGACGGGGACCGCACCACTTTAGTGCACAGGGTTGCTGTGGTTTATACCCAAATCGTGGGAAGATTGTGATGCAAGATCCATGTGGCGTTACTTTGCAACGCAAGCAGCTCAAAAGACAGACGGATGTTATATACATATGCAGCTCCGAATCCCAAGAGGTGGCTACAGGGTCCAAACAGCTACGCTCCTAAAATTGCTACCTATAAAAGTGCATATAGGGGCGTTGGTACTTGCATAATTCTCATCCAATCTAATTAAGCCGAAAGACTCTCTACCCTAGCGGTGCTGGAATAAACCAGGGAACCGAGGTAACCCTATAAAAATAAGTTAAACGGCGTTAAATCGCTTTAGTGAAATGATCATTCAATTCCACTAAACGGAATTGGAGTGAGCTCTCTGAAAGATATCGATTCAATAATAACAACTTTCACCTTAATAGAAACT
The DNA here is from genome assembly GCA_963932375.1 of Phania funesta. Lineage (NCBI taxonomy): Eukaryota > Metazoa > Arthropoda > Insecta > Diptera > Tachinidae > Phania > Phania funesta. The sequence goes on from OZ010656.1 coordinate 75,821,679, forward strand.
TCGATCGACATCGAACGCCGGAGGTCTGTGAAATGTTTACATGGCTTTAAACTTAGAAATCATTTCAGTTGCGGTTATATATTCCTGGCATACCTAGAATGTTTAAGTATACAAAAACATTGAGAAAAGATCTAGTAAAAGCTTTAAACAAAAACAAGACTTTTTTGAATGTATCCCACGTACGAAAAATATGTATACTCTCTTAATTACATCACGTCCTCTCTAGACGCAGGTTTTCAAGTAATTACTCACCAACCGCAAGTTCGGAACGTCTACGATCTTACCTTTTTTTCTAATAATGAAACACACTTTGCTCACAAAATATAAAGTTTTAATATAATTATTTTGAACATTTAACAGGCAAGTTTTTAAATTATTATAACACACAAATAAATATATTTTTTGTTTAAACTAATGGGTGAAAATGTCACGAATGTGTCATGAAATGAGTTTTTATCTTAAATAAATTATATACGAATTAGTTTTCCAACTAATGGCGTTTTTCTTTTTGACAAAATATTACATATCTGTTGCAATTGCTGTATGATTGTTGCTTTCTAAAAATTTGTTTGGGCTCAATTTAAGTTCTGGACGAAATACTACTCTTTTTTACAACTATATTAACTACATTGTTGACACAAACAAGAGTTTTATTTAAATGAAAATGGTTTTGATTATATTTGTTCTATTGTAATCGTAAAAAGTACATTATTTTGTGAGGGACAAAGGTATTGCTTGCATTAACTGAGAGCACTATCAGAAGTTCTGACACGCCTGTAACAGGTTCATTTCGCTGCTAGGACTCTGGGTAAATAAGTCGGACGAAGAGGAGTTAACCATAGTCTTATTAAATATCCCTAATCCACGGTAGAACAGCATACGCCAAGGATTAATTGGCTAAGGGAAGTATCCGGTAGAGATGGACAAGAATGATATGATTAGACAATAAAGTATCGCAAGAGGTGGAAAGGTTAATATCTTTAGAAACTTCGCTGCGGAAGAGGCTGAGACGAGAGTGCATAATGTCCACCACTGGATAGCGTAAGGCTTAGTACCACGGGCAGACACTTGTTGAATGTGAATCCCATGGGAGACCTAAGTCTTAGACAAATACTAGTAATTACAAGAGATGGGGAATACGGCCGATAGTTAGCAGTGGACATCCAAGAGTAAGGGCTAGAGGCTACCTGTGGCTTGTCAGGAGCCTGAAACTGGAAGATGGTAGGACTTCTAAGTTAGACCAGTAACGAAAACGACTAGCACGCGGGAACCAGTAGCCCCTGGAACTTCGTTTCCAGACTGGTTGTTGGTGAGGCTCCTTCGGCGGTGCACGTGGTGGCTGTGGTTGAAAGTTGTTAACTGTCTTGCTTTGACGGCAGGAGATTAGATAGCTCCAAACCCCTCAGCAAGGGGTGGGATCGGGGACCTGACATCATCTGCCCCAATTTGCTAATGAGTGCTATTTCGGTGGTGCTTATCCGAATTGCTGGTCTGGCCGCTTAATGTTACACCCGTGGTCAGACCACCGTGAGGTTCAACCATCGCTGGCAGGTACTCACGTAAATCTAAATACATATGCACAAATAATTCACACCCTACGCACCCACAAATCCCTTTACAACTTAAAACCAAACCGTGATACCCCTTTTTAACTGCTCTAAGGGGTGACACAAATAGCGGTTAAAAACTAATATTTCGCCTGAACCTCCCTGTTTTCCTAAAGCAGTCAGCAATCTGGCAACCTGTTGCTGACACTAGGTTTGTTTAGAGATGCAACGAATTCTGTGGTAATTCCCAACCTCAACTCGTGGAAAACTAAGGCCCCAGGCAGCGGAAGGTAGTACGGGCTCCGCCTACCAGGCCGAATTTTTTGGGTTACTGCATGAGCTGGATTATCTGCTGGAAAGTCGGGTGGATGGTGCCCTTGACAATCAGTCGGTTATAAAACGCATGAGTCAAGTGAATGTGTCCTAAAACTAAAACGATGTGCCTCGGTGACGTTGATGTGGGTTAAAAAGCACATAAACACAGCTGGCAATGAAGCAGCAGACAAACTAGCAAAAACGGAATCTGCTGTAAATTTCTGTGGATCAGAACCCAGAGTTGTACTGAAAAATGTCCATTCTAGTACAAATTAAGCTCCTATAATGGGTAGACTTATTTAATGTGAAACTGTGGAGGGAGGCTACCACATGTAGACAGGCTCGAATGTTGTTCAAAGAGCCCATCGGCAGTAAGCTACTTAGATATAATCCAAGTACCTATAGCAGGGTTACTGCGTTAGCTCAGGACTACGGGCATACGGGGATAGAAAACGCACCCATGAAGTAAGGGTTCTATTCGCTATCACCCTTACATTAATAATGGAAAAGGCTTCATGGATGAAGGCTTTCGAGAATTAGGGCGGTGGATACCAGTCGGTTAACCTCTTCATAGCTTTGTTAATAATGCAGGAAGGATGTTATTTTCAGATGGATGTCTTTAGCGGAACACTTAATAGTCTACGTAATTATATGTTCGAAACCAGGGTTGTTAGGTTTCTCTCGGAAGAAACCAAGTTTTCGAAAATTTAAATTAATTTTTAATAAAAAGGTCCTCGTTGAATCACCTCTTATTTATGCCGACATCAGTATTATAAAAGCCATTGAATGGCTGCTTAAATTTAAAATTAAATTCGTTACAAATTCATGATGCAATAATTATAAAACTGTCTATTTTATACGAGTGTTCTGAAACTTAAATTAAAACCAAGCGTATCTGATTGCTACAGCCAAGGATTTAGCAACTGCATCTGCAGACGGAAGGGGAACAAGTCGAGTGCATGAGTCGATTATGCAGCAGATAAGTTGATTATTGCGAATTTACTCCATTCAAAAATTTGTTTCCAAAGGCTGTACCTTCCAAGTTTCTCCATCATCCACATCCAAAACAAAAATACCCACTTCTTCCGATGAAACCACCGGACTTGTGTGTTCTCTAGCATACGAAGATTTCTTATGCGCAGCTCGATGATGAAAAACATTGGCCGGTGAATCTGCGACTCCATAAAGCCTTGATCCGATTAAGCCACGAATGGTAGTGTTATTTGCGGACACTGTGGTCTTTACATTGTTATGAGCTAAGTCGCTATGCGAACCATACGCACTAACTTCACCACGATATCTAACTTGTCTTGATGAGCGGGTGAGAAAGGAAGATTTTGTCATGGAATATTTATAAATCGGTTTACGTTTGCAAAATAGGCGCTGCAACTCATTGCGAAATCGTTTGTGGGAGATGGTGTAAAGGAAAGGATTGCAACAAGCGGCCGTCTTACAAAACAAAGCCGGTATCATTGAATGGGTGGGCGTCAAATGCTTCTCCATGCCAAAAACGCCTGCCATTGCAACAATTGCATAAGGTGTCCAGGCTAAAAACCACAAACCAATCACCAGCAATACAATAAACGCCAAACGCACTTCCATTTTATGTTTGTTGTGGTTACTTTGTATATTCTTGGAGCTGCAGACTGTTTTCAGAATATGAAAATAACAATAGCAAATACTTAGCAAAGGCAAACACCAACCAAACACAAAGAACATAAACATGAAGATACGGGCAGGCATTGTTTTGTCCAGATAGTCAAAAGAACAGGTTGTTAGATAACCCTCGGGCACATAAATCGATAGGCCCACCTCAAGTAGTGGTATGACCGAGAAAAAAAAGGCTTCCGACCAAGCCAGCAATAGCAGACAATAATAGTATTTTGAATTGTTATTAAAACGGAAAGGATTCAAAGGATTCACCACAACACCATAGCGATCGACAGAGATGACTGTTAACATGAATATCGAGGCACAGCCACTGAAACCGCCCAGGAAACCATATATACGGCAGCCTATTAAAGCAGAAAATTGAGATTGTTTAAGAAAATTGTTTAAGTTAGAAATATTAAAAAAGAGCAAATAAAAAATCTCTTACCCCAGTCGCCTAGTGCTGGACCACGCATAAAATTATTATAGGCCGCTATGGGGCACTTGATGACAATCATTAAATCGCTTATGGCCAGGTTGAAAACCAATATATTTGAAGCTGTCCTTAAGGCCTTGCATCTGAAAAATAATCAAGTTATATAAATTTTAAAACTGGCAACTAAAAATCTTAGCAAACTATAAAATTTTTAAGTTAATGACTCCATTTTGTTTTGGTTCTTTTTAATGTTCTTTGTTTAACTAAAATCGTATTTGATGGGAGGGGGTTTAGAATTTGTATTCCACCAAGACCGTATTTCCAGCCTTGAAATTGTTGCCACTTTTACCCAGTTTGATTCTTGTCTCTGATTTTGGAGTTTTTTGCGTTCTCTTGGTCTCACGCGATTTTCGCGATTCTGGGCATTTTATTTTAATTTGAGCGTTTATTTCAAATTTGACACCCATTTGCCCCTAATTTATACAAAGTCAGCGATTTTATTTTTTCGTTTCGTCGCTTTCAACTTACGGGGATTTTTCGAAATTCTTCTCCTTTTTGGCGTTTAAGTGATTTTGTTGATTAATTTTGAATATTTTTTCCTTTTTAAGAGTTCAAATCAATGAGTTAAGTCTATGTGCACGGGCGTCTAAGTTACGAAATAGCTTCTCTTTTCAATCTAACCCAATCTTAACGATTTTTTCAGATCTCTTATACTTTTTGCGGTTTAAGGAATTCGCTAAAATTTTTATCGATTGTTACTATTCTTTATTCATAATTTCAGAGATATTTTCACTTTTATCGGTTTGGCCATTTTTTTTTTGTTTCAATTTTTTAACATTTCTTCCAGTTTTGCTTTTATTCAATAGCGTAATTCTCAAAACTCTATCTGATAATTAAGACTAACAAATTGGCTCTTAAGTTAAGTGAGGGTTTGAAAAAATATAGCCGTTGAAATAAATAATTGAATTGCTCAAAAACGAACGAAGTCGGTTATTTTCACAATAAATCGATATTTTGAAATTTTAAAACGAATGTTTTTTAAGCGATTCAGTTTCTGAAAGGGCCTAAAATGTCATCCGGCTGTCAAATCCGGCAATTCTGTCATCACTTTTGCTTAGTTTGGTTTGCCATTTTGTCACGAATAGACTAACGCCAGATTAATATCGAAAATCGTTGTTCAGTTCCCACTGTTTTATCGCAATATTCTGGTCATGACAAAAAAGCAAAACTGCCGCATATGCAGTAAGGAAAATCTCCAGCTACCGTTAAATCTACAAGTTTCACCGTTTGGTCCGAACTTCGAACCAACACATCTCTGGTCATTACTCCTTCAGAAATGTGGCTGACGAGAACGTTGCCGTAAACGGCGAGCTGTATTGAGCCATTATCAATTATTTGGGGCCCCCATTGGTAGAGATGTTTACTGGAAATTTGTTTTTTCGCCATACTACGCGTGAAATAATCGATTTAGTAAAGAAAACATTTGGCGTACGCATAATTTCTCGAAATAGTTCACTCAAAAATTGCGCGATTTAAGACATTTGTATAATTTTTCTGGGGATATGTGAAGACATTGATCAGCCCAATTATGAAAAATTCTCTGTAAAATTTTTCCCTCTTCCATTTCTTCTGTAATGAGTTAATATTTCTCTTGAATATATTTTTTTTCGTTTCTCTATCCTTCTATTTTCAAACCAGTTTGAAAAAGTGGAAATTTCATTGTGTTTATCCTGGGTTATTAGTATAGACGATTTTTTCCCGAGAACAAGCGGGGAAAGGAAAAAATACCCCGGAAAAATTCGCAATTAGGCTGATTAGTTTACGAAAATCAACCACCAATTTTTGGCGAATTATACGCTTGAAAAAGTGCTTGGAAGCTAGACATCGGTATCCTCGTGAAAATTCTATTTTTTTTTGGGAAATTATCTACTCCGAGTGTATTTTTAGAGATATCTTTAAATTGATATCATTAAATTCTTAGTTGGCTCGGAAAAAGTCAAAGCGGCAAATCGAATTTTTGATTACTTTTTGCAGCAATGGAGACCATATGCCAGTGTATGTAACTTGGCGAATGTTGTCTTTCGCTCCATCAATGGTCTGTGGCTTATTGGCGTAGACAAAAGACTTCACATATCCCCCAAAGAAATAGTCCAGCGGTATTAAATCGCATGACCTTGGAGACCAAATTACCTACACATTAAGGGCGTTCCATTAAAGTACAAACGAGTCGGCAAGCATGGCTCTGTAGCGGCCACCATTAACTGGCTGAAGAAATACTGAATAATAATTCCATCGGCTAATAAAGCCTAAGAGCCAGTGACTTTCTCTGGATGTGAAGGTTTTACGATAATGGCTTGTCGATTATCTTCAGCCAGTTTTCCTTATTGAAGTCTCCATTGAACCAAAAATGAGTTTCTTAAACTGAACTATGTTTTCCTAAAAAAACCTGCAAACTTTGCTGGTCTTGTACAGGGGTCAATGCATTCGTGATGAAATGGCAAAGCGAACTAAACACAAAACAAGTAACAGCTGTTAAAATGACGCACATATCAAGCAGTATTGCCAACTTAAAGTTATATGCCTCTAAAAACACGAGTGCAGCAAGGGCGCTTTGTAGACCCACCCCTCCCATCTATACGTTATGGTGTGGCTTAAAAATATTGCAAAAAGAATTACAAGCCAGCTTACCTTGCAAACATATAGATCACCAGCCCATTCCCCGTTACGCCAAACACAAAAATCATCAGGTACAATGTACCCATCACATAATATGAAACATCGCTTGGGGGCTCAAAAGTTAACCAAAACGGATTGATACGCGCAATCATCTTGTAATCATAAGAGCCATGAAAGCCCTTAAGAGCAGGATAGAGACTAATTGAGTAAAAAACAAAAGTTTGGAAATAAAAATTGAAAAGAAATTTTATCACTCACGTTTCGTTTAACTCAATTAAACCATTAATTGATGAATTGACATATTGAATGCAGGAATTTGTGCTCTTCTCAGGTATGCAGACTACTAAATCGTTTTCTGAAGTTTGCATTTTTGGTGCCAGTGTGGACGAATGGGTGGTGACCGTTGAAAACAGGCTCAAAAATAACGACGAAAGAGTGACAATTCTTAATTGACATATTTCATACAGCAACAGAGCGCTTTTGCAGTAGAGATGAGAGTAAAAGGTCTGAGTACTTCGTGATGACAGCCGGTGGTGACAACTTATAGGAAAGTTACATGATTTTAAATTATTGTTCGAATTTTTGAACAGAGGTGGTTCTGTAGGTGGGTGGTGGTGTGTTGTTTGCTGTAGTTCTTTTTGTTGTTGTTGTTTTGCAGTTTCTTTTTCCTTCTTCTGCCTCTTCGTTTTGTTTGAAAATCCTGAGTTAAGAGCAGACATAAACTTTGATTTGACACTCGTACACATTCGTACCATTTTCTGATTGCAGTTACTGCCAATGTGGTTTTTGTTGTTGCAACAAAAAAATTTAAAAAACGATCAAGTTGTTCACATATAAATAAAGATTCCATTCGTCTGTTTTGAACTAGTGATCTTGTGGCAGATAAAAATATTTTCAAATCAAAATTAAACAAATTTATTTTCAAATTCAAATTTGTGGCTGCTGTTGTATCCGTTTACTTAAATACGGGATATTGAAGTTTTTATTTTTCGTTTCTGCGACTGCTACTTTGTGTTTGCGCTAAGCGGGAGTATCAATTTTTGAGCCTGAAAAAACATGTTTGGATTTACTGAAAGTACATAAATATGAACTAGATAATTAAAGTTGTTTTTGTTCAAATTCTAAAATAATCGTACTGTACGTGTCAAAAGGTTTGGAAATGAGTTGACATATACACTGGCGAGCAAAAGTGTATGAAGGTTGATAAACTTATCACTTAAAGATCTACCAAGTAATCAATAAAAATGAAATATGTATAAAATTTTTATGATTATTAATTTATTTATTAAACAAAGTTTGAAATTACACTACAGGATGTCCGCCGGGAAGGTACACTACTTTGGTTTGTCGCCATTTCGGTAAACATTAGTCTTGACAGTTCATATTTGGCAGTCGTGAAGTATAGACGTGATTACTGTGACCATGAGAAAGTTACGTGAAATTTTTGGGAGAAACAACGTGCCAACAGGACGCACAATTTATCGCGTAGTGAATGATTTCGAAGAAAGAGGGACTGTAGCTGATAGGCCCAAGCATGGACCACAACGTACTGCCAGATCGGCTGAAAACATTACTGGTGTTCAAGAAAGTGTTCAAAACAATCCATCAACCTCAATTTGACACCGTGCTCAGGAGCTTGGTCTTCAAAGAACAACTTTGGCCACAATTTTGTACAAAGATTTGCATTTGTTTCCATTTAACATTCAGTTGACACAAGAGCTACTTCCAGAAGACCATTTACGCCGCCGTACATATGCCAATAGGATGCTACATCTCGCCCATGTCAATCCCGATTTTCATGAAAAAATCATCATGAGTAACGAGGCGCATTTTCATTTGAATGGATATGTGAATAAACAGAATAGTCGGCTCTGGGAAATCGAAAATCCTCAAATTATTCATCAGTCACCTTTGCATCCATTAAAAGCGACAGTCTGGTGTGCAATTTGGTCAGGAGGAATCATTGGACCTTACTTCTTTGAAACTGAAAACGACGTAACGGTAACTGTCCATGGGGAGTAATATCGCGATATGATTGAAAACTTTTCAACGCCACAACTGCATGCCTTGGGCTTGTGCCACATCGCATACATCCAGGATTACTATGGAATTACTGCGAGACCTCTTTCCACAACAAGTTATTTCAAGGAATGGTGATGTTGATTGGCCTCCACGTTCGCCTGATTTGACTTCTCCGGACTTCTTTTTGTGGGGTTATCTGAAAAGCAAGGTTTATGCAAACAAACCAGAAACGCTGGAGCAACTCAAACAAAATATTCATGATGAAATTAATGAAACACCGCGTGAAATGTGTGAGAATGTAATGAAAAATGTGTTCAAAAGGTCTCGCATTTGTGAGGCTAACAGAGGCGGACATTTATCTGATATTGTACGAGTATTCCCTACATAATTGTCGACATTAAATAAAACATTTATCAATATACGATCCATTCCCCTTCATTTATTCAAAAATTATAAACAAACGAAGTAGTATACCTTCCCGGCGGACACCCTGTATCAGTATATTCTCCATGTATTTTACAAAAATAGAAATCAGTTCTATTCGAACACTTTTGCTTGTAGACGAACATTTTATTATATAAAGAAAGCTTCTTCTAATATTTTGTCCACAATAATTTGTTCTTTTTTAATACTTTTAATACGATTTGGAATACTTTGCACCGAATTGTGAATTGTTTCATCAGGAATGTTTTCACGTTCGGCTTGGATGAACCCAAAGCTCATTCATGTTTTTCAACTCGCTTTCATATACTGCCAGTATACTTCTCAAAAGAGCCCATAAATTTTCAATTGGATTAAGATCTTTCTTATACTTCATTCCCATCTGCTTGAATTCGAACAGTCTGGCTCGTTTAAAGTAAAGTTACGCGCCACATACAAAAGTGATTTATTTCATATTTTAGCATATTTTACATTATTATTGATAATTAGCATAGAAATCTTGTAACCTTTGTGAAACATTTTTGTGAAGCTTTTTTCCCCTTTTAACTCTTTATTGAACAGCCATATAGCGGGCGGCAGTGTCCTGCAAAAATGTTTCTCCTAAGATTCTACTATAAGTCTTCAAATACATCAAAGCTCAAAAGTCAACTTGAATGCCACAAGGATGTCAAAGCTTAACGTGTTTTTAAGGGTTGGTTAGTGCTAAAATATCTAGCAAAACCGAATTTTATGAGCCTATAAGACAGCAGAGAAAGCAAAGCTATAGCTATCATAATTATTTGTAAAGCAATGAAAGCAAATTTGGGTGTTTGAAAAAGTATTTAATTTAGGCCCGAGTTAAGATTTTATTCTTTAAATTATAAAAGAAAAATTGACTGTTTTTAATGCGATAATTTTCAGAATACTGAAAAGGTTCCCTTATTAGACACCTGCCGAATATGGAATACGCCCATTTTTTGTTCTGCTACGCACGTCCTCAGCATTCTATGTGTATTTCTTCTGAAAAGTGTCTATTGCAAAAATATCATCTGTGTTTAGTCCATCTAGTAATGAAAACCAAATACGAAAGTTTCTCATATTTTTTATCGTTTTTTTTTTTTTTTTGGTTGCATTAAAACAAAGTTTGTTCCACTGTATTCTTTCGTAGTAATAAATACCTGCTTTCAATACTAGCGGAGAGCTGGCTAAAGCAATTAATTGAAAAAAAAAGTACAATAAAGAATACAAAGAATAAAGTTACAGCTTGTCCTAATCAAACAGAAAAATTATAAAAATATTCAGGAAACTTTTCCATTTCATCATGGCGGCTAAACGTTTGAAAGTTATTACAATTTTTTTTTGGAAATTTCGACTAAACTGTAAATACGCAACGTAAATTTCGTCTTGTCATCAAGATGATTTTTGGGTCAAAATTAAGGTCCTTTTAAAAATTGTCAAAGTTCATTTAGCGAATCAATTTCGCTCTTTTTTCTTTTCACTACTTTTACTTTTAAAAAGTGCAGAACTATAAGTTGGCAACACTGCTTGATATGTGAGCCAATTTGACAGCTGTTACTTGTTTTGTGTTCCGTTAGGTTTAACATTTCATCATGAATACACTGACCCCCTGAACAACGACTGAAACTTGTGCAGAATTTTTACGACAAAGAGGTTTCAGTTCGAGAAACTAATTTCGAATTTCGCCAGAAAATGTTGTTCTTCGATGAAGATGATTTCTTGTGGAATGAATACGTCAATAAGGAAAACTACCGCATTTGTAGGGAAACTAATACACAAGTCACTATCGAGAAGGTTATTACATATAGAAAAAGTCACCACTTGGTAAGCTTTATGAGCCGGTGGAATCATTGGCCCGTATTTTTTCAAAAACAATGCTGGCCACTTAATGCTGACAGCTACAGGACCACAAACACAGGATTGTTTGCACCACGATTAAATGCCCTTAATGTGGTGGAGATGAGGCTTGAACAAGACAGTGCAACATCCCACACAGCGCCTATCACAATTGATTTATTGAAAATAAAAAAGTTCGGTAAACGAATAATTTCGCGTTAATGACCCGTAAATTGCCATCCAACAGCTTGCGATTTAAGACCGCTAGGCTATTTTTTGTGGGACTATGTGAAGCCCCTGGCCTACGCCGATAGACGATTGACGTTTCGGCAGTGAACATTCTCCACGTTATCACTAACATTCGGACACCGTTGCTACAAAAGGTTGTCAAAAACTAGACTTCCGTTTAGAACTTTCTACAAATCTGTCGGGGTGGCCACCTGCCGAAAATCTTATTCAATTCAAAGTTCTATACTACTGAAAAAACACCCTTTGGTGTTATTGCAACTTGATTCTAATAAAAATTAAACTTTTAAAATACTCTCAAAAACGTAAATTGTGTATTAGATTAAATATTGAATCTGCTTAAAAAATAAAATCGTGAGAGCATTTAGAGCGGAAATCAATAAATTTCTTTCTATTGTTATTTCTTTCTACTTGCACAATAATTTTCTTCATATTTTGTTCTTACGAGGGTGGTTTTGCACATAATAAACTGTTGTTGAAATGAAATGAATTGAAATTTAATGCAAAAATTTGACATATTATGTTGTTGAACGCGTTGAACGTCTGTCATCATCAATGCTCAAATTTGAAATACATATATTCTTGAAGCACTTACTAAGTCTTGTACTTATGCAAGTTTTACCCCATTGTATCTTAGATTAAGTAAAACAACTTGTCAAAAATTCACATAAAATGAGAAAGTATTAAAGTGTGAAAACACTCTGTCATAAATCTGGTAAAAATTACGGATAGTCATACGGCTCTCACGATTTTTTGATAATTTTCCAAACGCTGAGACTTTTTATCAGGGCTGCATTTTTACAGAAGCAAACGAAGAAAATACCAGAAGCAGCTGTTGAACAAGTAAACAAGTCGACTGGTTAGCCGCCGACAGCGCGCTGCAGCAGATATTAGTTTTTAGCTTCCGCGCGCACAACAACCGACGATATGCTTATCGGTTATCAATGACTTTTCTTAACAAAATTTTATAGTTTCTGGCGGAAATAATTAATAATTTCTGACTTTTATTTTTTCTTTGTCAGAAATAATTATTAGTTCATGATTAGGTCTGTTCCAAGTGCATAACAAAACAGCCCGAACTAGTCTGAGTTAGTCCAAACGCGTTCCAGATAACAATTTTTGTGCAAATTTGAGTTTCTATTTTAAATTCATTAAAAATCAAAACGGAAAATTTTTCCAATAAACTTGAAGTTGTAAGTACATATATTTGTGCATATTTATCACTTTATTTAATAAAAAAAATGCTTTATCGATCAGTTACGAAGTTATGGACAGCTGCTGCCAATGATGCAAATGTTTTGCTTTTAAAATATTCATTTTAAGCGTATAAAATTACTAAAATAAAATTTGTGGTTTTTTGCGTTCCAGCAATTCCGGACAACTTTAGCACATTTAGAGAGTAATTTTCTTTTTACTCTCAATAGTCCGGACTATTTTGTTATGCACTTGGAACAGACCTATTATTATTATCAGCACATAATTATTTCTGCCCAAAAAATAAAAAAATTAAAAACCAAATGATTTTTTAAAGATCTAGATTAATACGATGAAAATGGCGCGCTGAACATATTTCTTCCATAATTTTGTGTTCTAGCTTTTATTCTTTGAATTTTCAAAAATAATTATTTTTTCCGTCCCTGATTTCATTCACCACAGAGCTGAACAACTTTGCACTTCTTTGCCACTTCATTTTGCTAAACTTTTACAAAAATAAATCGGTCAAGACTTCTCAAAAGCCACCGCCACTGCTATCGTAACCATCGCCGTCGAAAGCATCGGCTCGGTTTCTTCCTCTGCTGCTTGCTCGAAGTAAAAAGACCGTGTAGACACAAAATGTAATGTGAAGATTTTACTTTAAATTTTTTTCACAGTCAGAATGATTTTCATTCCAACACTTCCAAACACTTGTAGAATAGTGTAAAAACCCCTTAATCAACTCGGAAAAAATAAAAGACGTTTTACTTAAAATCACACAAAAATAAAACAATTAGCCCTTGTGAACCTTTCGAAATGCTTTTGGGTGTTATTGGGTTAGAGGACTTCAATGGACCTTAGGTGCTGAGGACCGGCCTATAATGAAATCTATTAACACTTAAATTAGCTCTGACTGCTTTTAGTGTTGCATTTAAACGCAGTCAATTCATTTGTGACATAATTATTGAAAGACATGCTTGAACATGCATGATAAGTTTGCTAGTTATTACATCAATTCTTAAGAAAAACACATTTCAACATAATATTCGTTTTGATCAAATTACACAATAATTACTCAATTATACAGTGGTCAGATGTGGAAGGTAAGTTGTAGGGAAAAATGTTAATTTTTAAAAGTTTTTAAGAAGTCTTGCAGTGATAAGGAAAACTATTGCTGAGGTGATGAACCACCAAGGTGTCATTCTTTCTTGCTGAATTTTATCATCTTAATAAATTGCTCTTCGTAGCTAAATAATTTCTCTCATGATTAACTTTCACATTACTTAAGTGGATGCAGCTTAAGATTTTAGGGGGTTAAATTTTTAAGCAAAGAAACACTTTTCGAATGTTTCGTTTGGGAAAACATATATTTGCAATCGTTGGTGGGGTGTGTGGCTGGAATAAACCATTTCCGTAAATCGGCCCTTGCCTCCAATAAGGGGAACTTATGAATTCCGACAAGTGAATAATCCAACTGAGCCGTCAAATTATCTAACTCTTGGTGGAGTGATCTTTCGGAGAGGGGAATATTGGTGATTGTTATAACGCCACAGGTCACAGAGTAGTACTGCAGGAGTTCAGATGATCCCCAATTCCGCAGCAAGTGGTCAGTTTTGGGTCCCGGCTGATAAAGACTAGAATCACCACCTGTGTGCTGGAAGCTACAAAAAGATGGTGGCAGACATTAGACCAACATGGTCGCTACTGATCGTGGACTTTAACCATTTACGTCTTCTAGCCGGTTTAAGACTTCAGCTGTCCGTTTTTTAAATAAACTTGAATAACTTTAATTTAACACTTGACGAACCTTCGAAACGCAATTAGAACTAATTTTTTAAATGATTTCTGAGTCATTTCCAATATAAAAATTTCTCACAAGGATTTCCAGAGTAAAAACACTAAGGACTAACATCCTTAATAAGTCACTTTCGAAGACAGTTCAGTTTTATTTTTATTATTTTGTAGCTCTGTTTCTAAGCAGATGAAACGTGACAGGCACTTCAAATTTATTTTTTGCATGAAATTCCATATTTGGGATATTTTTATAAGATTTCTTGTTTGTTTATTTAATAAAATTTAAAGGATTCTTGTTTATTAGAAAGTAAACACAAGTGAATGAATGGTGGGGGTTTTTTTTTCTTAAATGTCTGTAATTAAAATGTTTGATGCAAATGACTACAATTAAAATAATTGGATCATAATTCTATTGTTTAACCTTAAACAGCAAGTATTTTGCTCAACATCTTCCGTTTTATATATTTCTGTTGTTGTTGCAATTTTCATAATGTTTTTCATGCATTAACATGCTGTGTACTGCACGGTGCATGTGACATTGTGTTCATAATGTTAATGTTTCGTCTTTCTTTATTTCTTTTTTTCCTTTTGCATTGTTTTCTTGTTTTACATTTAAGAAGAAATCTAATTTTATTTAAGACTTTAATTGTGTGTAATAATGAAAGTATTTTCTCTTGTTGTTGTTGTTGATTTTATACACCTCTGTTTTGTTTTCTCTTAGCCAGAAGAGAGAGTTACCGTTAAAGGTAAAAATAAGTTTTTTTTATTTGGTAGGTTGAGCCATCCCACCCCAGTGAGTCTCTGTGTCTGTTTTTCTCGGTGGTTTACATTCACGCACAATGTGCGCTACCGTTTAAGCCTCTTTCTAAGAAGTATATTTGGTGACTGACCCGTTCACCCCTTTCGAGGTTTTTTTTATCCATTTCTTCATAATTTCTCCAGTGGACAATGAACATCAGAGTTCCTACAACCATTAATACCTCCCAACCTTGCGATGCTTCATATTCTACTCGTAACCGAATCTCACAGTCCAACGCCTTAAAAGTACCTTTAAAGATTAACCAGTGGTCCACCCCTCGCGAGGCATTTTTATCCATCTCTTCTGGATTCCAATTATCGCCGAACTTTATTTAGAGACTCCGGCATTTGTAGGACTTCCTGATTCATCCCTGCAATAAAGAAAAAGGTATCCACACGCACAGAAGAGTTCCATATGCACGGGTAAGTCTTAGGACTAGAGATTTACTGGCATCCAGAATTCGCACCCACCCTCTTGACCGCTCACATCTGGTGTATGCTGTTCCACCGTCCATTAGCGCTTTTTTTTTATGAGAGAGTGTAACTTCTCCCCGCTCGACTTTTTTAACCGTACTCCTAGCAGAGACAGGAACCTGTTACCGGCCACCAACACAAGGAGGTATAAGTCAGAACTTTTGACAGTGCACAACAAGCCAAATATGTCTGCCTGCCAGTTAACGGTCAACCGATGCGTTAAATAATTAAATAATGAGAATTCAAAACTTTTAATGAGTTTTCTAATATTCACTGCCATCCACAAATTAAAAATATTGGAAAACTTTTATTTATTTTAAAATCTGTGTTACCAATAGACGCACACTTCGTAACACTATGGTTACCTCAATCTACTCGCATTGTGTCATTTTAATGTTGCGGTTTAATAAAACTGACACTAAGGCAACGTTTAAATCGACCAAATTTGTCTCTGGTGGGTGTTTTAATAATGAATGCCCTCCCCCACCCCTGTGCTTAAGTAGTTCACAGTCGTACAAAATGAAAATACTTTCACCATGACAATCAAATTTGTGTCATTTAAAATCAGAAGAAAAAAAAACATGGAGAACGCTTCACAAACAAAATTTTACTTTTAATTGCAATCAATCCTCTTAAAGGTTGATTTCTAAATGTAACCAATAAAAATGTTTCAGCAATTAACTAAACAGGCAAAGGAAAATAGTCATAAATGTGAAACTATTTCCAATTGCCGTATTCCATGGCAGGTCATGTTTATGGGCAGCTATTTTAAGTCTGCTCAGATTCGTTTGGTTTAGGAAGGTCATAAAGCAATTTGAATACAAATAGCAAGGATCCTAGTGCAGGCTCTTTACCCACTTGAGTACATTGTAAATTCATTTAATATTTTGAAAATGCTCTTAAAAATGTGCAGATTTGTTAACCTACAATAAAAATGAGTCAAGCTTAGTTTGTCATTCCGTATGTGTACGAAAAGAAAAGTTTTACCTTATCTATTCTTAACATATAAGCACTTATTCCCAGAGCAAAGACAAGTCATGGTTGTGGCATGGTGACGACAATCATATCATGTCCTCTACAACAATAAATTGTTGCGGCAAATACTCGTTTATAACTATTATATCAAAATATTTTCAACATTTCTTTAGTTGCCATAACCATATTATTGTTTACATTTAGTCAATAAATGATTGCCAACCATAAAAATTGCAACATAGTTGAGTTGAATAATAACATTTTCACTAAAACCTTAACCACATACAAAGTATTTTAAACATAAAAAATAACATAATAACTCTAACGATAAAATGTTCTTAATAGACATAATATGTAAAATCCTTCTGGTGTTTAATCAAAATATGACTAAGGAGCAATCATACATTGCCGGTTTTCGTAAAATTACTTATTCTCGAACTTGGTTGAATGCTTTTCTATCATAATCAGAAGGACCATATTATTATTATTATTATTATTATCTACAACAATGTCATGATGTTATCACAACAATATAATTCAATTATAATATGTTGCTCTTTGATTGTGGTTACCTCAATTTCGGTGGTAATTACACTGAACAACAGAAAAAAAATTAACCCGTTTCGGACAACGCATTACGACAGACGGGACTAAAAATATATACGTGAATTGGCATATGAAATATCTTAATGCTTACATTTTAGATATAAGGTATGTTTACATTTACTTTTATGTAAAACACCACGAGGAATATTTTTGTGGAACATTTTAACCCTCTAACCCTTCTCGGTATGTGTCTTTGGTTCCTTTCTTGAAAAAGGGCAAAAAATCCCCTTGAACAGCTATACAGCAGGTTTAAGAGTCCTACAAAAAGGTTTGTCATAAGGTTTCTACTATATGTCTTTACAGACACCAAGGCTCAAAATTCAACCTGAATGCCAGAAATAAGTGAAAACCTAAAATATGTTTAAGGGTTAATTTTCTACTTATTCCCAATTAGTGCTAAAAAATTCCCACAAAACCGGATTTTATGACGTTATCGCGTAGCATTTGAAAATAAGTCACCATACAAAAGAAAGGTGTAGATATAATCCGCACAAAAGCATAAATGTGAAAATAAAGCCAAGTTCCTGTCTAAAAATGTCGGCCGTAAAAAGTACTGAGATCAAAATGAGGACCAAGTTCTGCATATGTAGAATACTACCCCATTTTTAGGCAACCCTAGCTTGCTAGCTTGGCAACATTTTTTCAAACTTTATAATATTAGAATGGATTATGGGAAAAATGTTACCAAGCTAGCAAGTTGCCTAGAAATAGGATGGTATTCTACATATAAAGAACTTGGCCCCACCCCTCAAAATATTGATGAGTGAGTCAGTAAGTCAGTGAATATGTTAAACATCGCCTAGGAGGTTACCTATACGTACAGTCCTTATGTTTTAAGTTTCATTATTTTATGATTAAAAGAAGCAAAGTTGTGAGAGGGAGGTGAAAACAGCGCGAATGGTTTCGTGTAAATATACACACGGTGTGCATTACACCTGAACTTGGCCTGGTGCACTACTGTGCGCCTTAATATTTATTTATAAAATGGTGAAGGAAAATTTGGATATTTAAAAAAGTATAGAAGCGCGGATACAAAAGTCATTATTACTTCGTTTCTTCAGGCACACATTCTAAGAATTCTCAAAAATCATGTAAAATGTATTTATTTAATTTTAATTGTAAAACAATTTAGCTGGCACACCGTACAGATGCCTACGTGATAAACGAGGTTCGTTCACCTGCTACCAGATCACATGACAAATAGATACCAGACAAACAATCAAACACCAACAAATTGATACGCACTACTCAGAACGAAAAACGACACTGAAGATGGCATATAGCCCAAACCGGGTTGTCTCCAAGCCAAACTTGAAAAGGGATGGCGGCAATTCCTTCCATAAATCTACATCAAAACACACACCCTGTCGGAATATTAAATCAAGAATATCTTGAAACACAAAAAATTTCATTATTTTCTTATCATAATTGTCTTCAATATTATTTTATAAATTGCAAATTATCGCTGAAAAATTTGTCTTGACTACATGGCCAGCTGGGTATATAAATGTGTGTGTGTGTGTGTGTGTGTGTGTGTGTGTGTGTGTGTGTGTGTGTGTGTGTGTGTGTGTGTGTGTGTGTGTAGATACGCATGTGTTTAATTGATCAATTAAAAACTGTTTGCGATTTAGCTTATCCTAAGCTTAATATAAAGTAAATAATGTAAGTTCAAATAAATTATATAAAGCTACCCGGTTCCACTATCACCCTGTTAAGGGTGCAGACTGTTGTTTTCCACCCTCCCGAACTAATACATTAAAATCCCGCTTAAAAAAAACATAACTAAAATTTTTAAGTTCTCCAAAGGCTTCATTTATTTTCGTAATCCGCAACCATAAAAAGATTTTTGTTAAAAATGTAAAGGCTGGTGTGGTGCCGGTCATAAGATTTAAAAAATTTCATAAAAAAGAGAACAATTTTCATAAATAATATTTCCCAAAATTCAAAATTTCACATTAATGTCTCGAACAATCGAAATGTCACAAGCAATCGAAAGAACACAAAATATATCTGAATTTCACTAAAAACCGATAATAGAAGAAAACAAAAAAAAATTCCCAAAATTCCTCCTCCAACACCGATCGATCTTTCATATTTTAAAGCCTACCTTTAGGATGTATCTTTTAATCTAAAACAGTGTATTGATCTTTAGTTACATTTTGCGAAAATGCTATGAAATATTCACTCAAATTTAAACTTCATTAAAGGTTTGTTTTATTTAAACTTAATTTTTCTTTTTTAATCTTATTTTTTTTTATTTTACAACAACTTTCGCGATACAATTTTGCGGCAACTCATTTTTTTAAATTTATATTCACATGTCTTCGTTTTCTAGTTTCACTAAGTACCTTTTCGATTATTTAAATTTAACTGTCATTGTGATGCCGACAATATTTTTGTTTATGTTTTAGTTTTGCTCTTTACAATATCATTGTCAACATGTTGACAATTTCACGGTCAAGTTTGAACTGATGGTGTTTAGTGACAAGGTCAGCCTATTTATTTCACTCATATTTTCTAAATTTTACTTTCACTGAAAAGTTTGTCTGCTTGTTGCTTAATCAGGGCGCTCTCACAGGATGCTGCGCAATTTGTTTGCGTTTTGATAAAAGAGAGACGCCGAGTAAGTGGGTGGATGCTCGGTTGGTTTCATTCATTAATTTTATAAGCCACCTGTATAACAATGTGCCTTTTTAGGGGGTGGGGGTTGGGGTGTGCGTTGCGAAACGTAAACAAACAAAAGAAATATTTATTTGTTTGTGGTGCTTTATTAAATACGAGGGAGGCTTATACTGAAAAGTTTTAAAAAGGTTTCGCTGGTCGAAGGAGCAAATTTAAAATATACTTTTAGGGTATTTATAAACCGTTGGATACATTCAACTCTTGGAAAATATTTAGACAGACGGGACCAAACTGCAAACTCCTGAAGTACAAAATTGTCTTGCTCGAACCATCAAATGTCAAGAAATCGACCTATAAGGAATCAATCTTAATTGTTTCTATTTCTTTTACTCGTTATGTTGAATTTTGCCTCCGTTGTTCTTAAAAAGGTGAGTCGTGGTTGCAATTAAATATCATGGAAAATATTTGGGATTCTTTCAACATAACGTAGCCTTAAGAGAAGCTTCGGGTCGTTTAAATAATTGCATTTTAGGAGAGAAGTATCAGAGACACCGGAAGTGATATCAAGAATTTGATGAAAACAAAAGGGCGGTATTTTATAGAGGGCTATCCGATGGTTTTTAAAAAATGGAATGATTTCAGATATCTGAGGTCGTATATAGAATTTCTCATTCGATTGAAAAACCACCAAGGACGCATTTCAAGCCATTTTCAAACCATTAAACACGATATGCTATGCGATGTGATCAGTCTTAAAATGGCGACACAATAACCAAAAAGCAAAGTGGGCGTGGCAAAAATCTTGGTGGGCATTTTAGAATCGTTATTGAATTATCTTTCATCCTAGGGGGTGAATAGTGCAACTTTTTTTTCCAACCCACATCAATGTATGTACTCGTATGTTGGGCTGCCATTGGAAAAAAGGTAATAAAAATTAATCTACTTTTAGACTTTTGAAAAATATTGAATAATAAAATATCATTTATCCAACATATTTTACTCTCAATAAGAGCTAAGCAGATGTCAAGAGTAATGGAAAACCTTAGGTTAACGCTTCCATTATAAACGTATTTCATCATCAAATATATTCATATACGAGGTATGTTCATGTTTATTTATTGCTTAATAAAAAAAATCTTCCAACCGCTTACGGAATTTCTTCCGTAATGAAACTTTCAGCTCGTTGTGTTTTCATAATGTCAATGATTTTTAATTTCCCTTAAAGCCCTACATTAGTGGCGATGCTGCCAGATGAATGTTTTTTTTTACCCCTAAAAAATCACAGAAAAATTTGTGGAACTTATAAAATCGAAATTACACAGTAAGAGAGCCGTCAGGTGGCAGGCACAAATACTCGTAGCTTGCCTTAACGGATTACACTGTCAGAACTTCTAATTGATACCTCAGGTAAAAATAAAAATCACAATAACAGGTTACTATCTCTGGTTAAATAAGTCGAGTGGAGAGAAGTTAACGCTTTTATAAAAAATTCCTAATCCACGGTGAAATGCCAGAAATGCGTGTTCAAGAGTGAAGCTAGTCTCTAGTATGCGAACTCTGAATACCAGTCGATCTCTAGTTTTTACACAGACACCCGTGGTTATGGAGCTCTGAGTGGTTGGATTTGTTTTTTTTTTTTTTGTTACAGGGATGAATCGGGAAGCCTCGCAAGAGGCGGAGAAGTTAATCTCTAAAGAAACTTCGGAGATATCTTAAAGATATGGATTAAAATGCCTCCCGAGTGGTGGACGGATAAATCTTTAAAGGTACTTCTAAAGCGTTGGACGGTGAGCACTGGCTAGCACGGGCAGACCTTGCACACATGTTAGCAATTACAAGAGATTCCGTTATGAGAAAGAAGGCTGGCAATCACCAGTAACAGTCGACCGTCTGAAATCTGCAGTCTGAAATGATGCAGTCAAGAGTGGAGGCTAACACGAGACGAGTTAGTTGGCACGAGACTCAATGAAAGTAAGGTAGTCGAAGATTGCAAATCTGTTGCCTGAAATCAATTCGAGGAAAGTAGGTGGTGGAAAAAGAACCCATAAAGTTGGCGGTCTGCTGCGATATCCCCCCCTACATTAATAATAATACACAGTGAGAGTCCTTAAAAAATTACTGTCACTTTTTAAACATGCCGTGTGGATTTAATAGATTTACTCTCGTTTACTATACAGACACGTATGTAAGTCAAATTTGAGCACGTGTCAGTAATAAGTTAATGAAAATTCCATTTAGCAAAATCAAATAATAATAATAGACTTTACAGCAATTAAATAACAGTGACGAGACACAGCCTATTGTTAAGGGCTCGAGGACATGACTAAAGAAAACTTTAATGTATTTAATGCAACAGAACAAAGCAGGCGCGTGTGTGTGTGTGTGTGTGTGCCATCGATTAATCAATGCTTAAACACTTTGCGTTATGACTCATTAGTACTTTGTATGCTAATTTGATGCTATTTGAATGGCATTAAAGCACAATGGGGTGGGAATATGTTAATGAAAAATAAAGGATTTACAATTATTTATAAATTGAATGTTACACGGATTTCCTAATTTTTATTTGTTTAATGTGATTGTAGTGAAATATAATTAGATGCTTGTAGTGGCTTCTAAAAAGTTTACAGGATTAAAGCCGTAATGAGTTTTCTTCTTTAAGAAATTGTAAAATGATATTCATGAAACAATTTCATATTAAATTTATCTCTTCCCTGCAGGCAAAGAAAAACCATGGTTATGACAAGGTCACAGCAACCATTTAATGTTCGCTATAACAATATATTGTACCGGCAAACATATAATGGTTAGTGGGAAAAAACTTATTTAATTAATTGTCAAGTTTTAGTTTTTTAATAAAATTTTCTATAACGCAATTTTAAAACTTATATTCGATAGCGTGTATCATCATCAGGAAATAAATTATATTCCACAAATTCAATATATTATGTTTTGAATATTATTAAAATAATAATATTTTATTAATTGATTGTTAATTAAAGTTTTGTAATATAATTTATTTCCTGATGATTAAGTGGGGCAATACAATTTATATTAAAATTCTAAAGACAAAGTATTTTAACTATTTTAAAATATTATTATAATTTTAGTCATAATATGTTCTCAATAAACATAATACTTTAAAACACAAAAAAAATAACAATCTTTCTGGGAGAGGAGGCCAAAAAAAAACATACGTTTCAAAGTTGTAGTGGGAGGGGCGTGGTTCAATTTCCACCCCCTCCCCCTTTTGCTCATTATTATATTCAAGTGGCATAGAAAATATTGAAATGCTTACATTTTAGCTATAATGTATGTTCAGCACTTTTATGTAAAGCACTACGGGGAACAGTTTTGTGGAACATTTTAACCCTTTAACTTTTCGCTGTATGGCTCTTTTTTTCTTTTTTCGAAAATAGGCAAAAAATTTAACAAATTTATTTTTTCACTACAGCGACGAGCGTTTTTGTTGGTCTTGATATAAAAAAGCTCCTCCAGAACGTTAAATTTGACTAAATGCTTCCACAAATTGACCTGTCCGCACGGTAGCACATTAAAGATGCCATTTACAGTATCCTGGGCAAAAGTCGTTCTCCTACAACTCGAATACATATTTTGAATGCTCCCGTAGATTATTTTAAGCATCAGTTAGTAACAGAATCGAATGAATATGAAAGGCAAGATTATTCACTCTCTTATACGCGAAATATGTTGGTTATGGTTTGATGACGATATATAATTACCTGAATATTTCCTTCAATACCCAATTGCGCCGTCATCCTTTCACAAATAACTTTGATATTTACAGCTTTCTTTTGTGTGGTTTGTTCATTAGACATATTTTCAATACAAACTAGCCTCATTAAATCCGGTTTTGTGGGATTTTTTATCACTAATTGTGAATAAGTACGAAATTAACCCTTAAACGCATTTTCAGTTTTAATTTATTTCTGGCGTTCAGGTTGAATTTTGAGCTTTGGTGTCTTTGAAGACTTATGGTAGAATTTGTAGAACACTTAAACCCGCTGTATAGCTGTTCAAAGAAAGTTTTGTGAGCTTTTTGAACAAAGGAACAAAAACGACCCAAACAGCGAGGAGATAGAGGGTTAAAAGTTTCCACAAAAATGAATCTCGTAGGGTTCTACATCATAGTGCTGAACATTTCTTATACCTAAACTGTAAGAATTGTAAGATTTATCTATGCCAACTCTCTATAACAATGTGGAAGAGGGGGGAAATTTATATTTTGTTGATCCCTTCTGCCGAAATCCGTTGTCAGAACCTTGTTATTTTTGAAGAAAACAAGATTTTGCTGTATAGTTTAATATGTAAATATCTATTGGAGTTTAATCAAAGTATGAAGGTGCTGCCTAAGGCTTAAGTGTTTAGCACGTTGACCACTAATGCTTCGATTACACTATGCGCACAAGTCATATGGAATGTCAACATTGCTATCCAATTTCATGTATATGTCACAATCAATGCTTTACATACGGTTTATAATTTTTATCTATAGACATACGTATGTTACGTACATATAGCATAACCTCTTGTTGTTGTACACAGAAATAAAATTCCTAAAACAGCTGACATTCAAAGCGTTTGGGTGAGTAAATACAAAAAGTACCGTCAAAATTTTGTTCTAGTTTATAACATTAAATAAGAATAAAATAGAATAAAATTCCAAAACAATTGAAATTGTTTTATGTAGCATAATTAAACTAGCAATTACAAAAACAAACAGCCAGTGATGTCAACCACACAATAAAATTACGTAAATTCACGAAAAGTAATTAATCCAAAAATTTAACGATGGAAGATGATATTGCAAGTGAAACAATTTAAAAACGAAAAAGGTCGTGATGTTTTTCTTATTTTTGTTTTGAATTTGGCTTACTGGCTTAATACATTTTCATAAATTTATGATAAGTTCTTTACCCAAATTTGTTTAAATATTATTTCAGTCTTATCTTTTAGTCTGCATTTTGGGTTAAAATGATTTGATACTGGTCACGTAACGGCTTCCAAATACATCAAACATTTTTATATCGATTATAATAATTAATGAATATTTTTTTTTTAATTTGACAGTCAACAAGTAATGCACACGCACACTGGAAAATACACTCTTGAACAGCTGTTTTCTAATTTGCATGTAAAACAATTGTCCATCGTATTATTATGTTTGAAAAAATGTTTCCTGTTCAGGCATAAGGCCTTTAAGTTTTTTTTTTAATAGGGTAAAGGTTTCCTGATTAGCGGGCCTTAGCAACCAACGTAATACGCATAAAGACTAGCTTATCCACCCGCAACAATAAATTGAATTATTTTATAATAAAAAATTACATGAGAGAAAAAATTTAGTTAAAAATAAATAATTTTATTTTTTAACAGAAAGAATAAAATCCCAAAAACACGACTTTAACAAATTTCGCAGACCTGAGTAATTTACAGTTTCTTATGGTGTTTTCGATTCTAGAAAAAATGTAACATTTGTTTGCTCTTTGGTTATACTTTACGTCCACAAAAGGAGGGGTTTTGTATTAGATTTTATCCTTAACATAAATTATACCAAATCCCAAATAATACATGTGTATTAAGCATGTACTCTTTAAGAGGGCAGCACTTTTTTTAGAAACGAAAACGCCATTAGTAGACAATAAAAAGTTTTTGATGTATTTAGCACACATGTTATGAAAACTCTTACTGCACAAAATTGTTATACCTTATAAATTTGCTAGTTTGCGACCCATTGTGCATATTCAAATTACTTAAATAACAAACCAACCGCATTTCCATTCACACTACAGTTAATTATATAACAGATAAAACCCTTAAAGTTGTTGTTTAAATCGATCTTCAAACTTCCATCGAATTAATTTCAGAAATTTTTCCTTATTTTGTTTTCGTCTTAAGCAAAATTCAAATACGCAGTTCAGGCTAAAATTTCTTTAGAGCAACTTTAATGAGTTTTGTTTTTAATACTTCTTTTAAATTTTGTTTAACGTTTTTTCTTTAATTTTAACTCCTTTTTCAACTTTTTATTTTGCAAAAAAAAACCCTGCAAATTCTAATTTATTTTTTTTTTAGTTGATGTACCAGAGATGAGCTAAATAGCCAAACTAAAATGCAGCTGAGAAGCAGAGGTCAATGCTCACAAATACTCGTGCATTTTGTGTTTTAGGTTGAAACTAAAAGGAAATATAATTGAAACGTTTCTTGTTTTGCGATCTTTACTAATTTAAATGTTTTTATTTGCACTAATTAGTTTTAAATAAAATGCAGTTCGCTACTACGTTGCGGAATCAATTAGGCGCAATTTTCTTTTCTTACGTGTTCGAGGAGTAACAGAAGGCCTACCGAAGGGCCCTCTAGGAGTTCTTTTTCATGTAGTCCCCCTTACGCATTCAAACTATAACATAAAAGTCCATGAATTAAAAAAAAAAAGATCAGCCCTGTGACACAATTCAATTCCGATCGAAAAAGATTTGAGTTCATTTTTCAGAAAACGAAAAATTTCCTTAAAAGGCTGTGTGTGAGGCAATAGCGAAACAGTTCCTTTATTTGAAAGTCCCATGTATTATATGCCATTATAGGTGAAATACGACATTGTTACATATCCGAAAGCTGTAATCATCCGGCTAAATTTGAGCCACGTCTCAGGCTTTGTTGAGTTTAAGAGCCCCGGTGGGGGACATAGATATGCGACTTCAGAAAACCCCACAAGAGAAAGTCTAATGGGGCCAAACTCGGGCCAGAAGTCGTCCACCAGCATACTGCTTCATTTGTATCTTCGAAAACAAGATAGTTATCATTGGTTTGCCGCGCTCGCCGTTAACTCTAGTGCTCTCAACAGCGATGGTCTCAAAAAAAAAACAAGATTCATGCACAATAACGCCATCAGCTCAAAATGCGCCCTTTTTTGTGGATGTATTGCCACCTGGTCAATCTTATGTGGGTTGACAGCGCCCTATATATGATAGTTTTACTTGTTACTACAGCCATTGATACAAAAACCAGGGTTTAAAAGAATGCTAAATTAGAATACCTCTTACTGACGCTATCAAGGGTCATCAGATGGCAGACACAAAGTGCACTGCCAGATGTTCTGAATTATATCTCCTCGTATAAGGCCTTCCTATCTCTTCTAGCAGTCTGGCTAAATAAGTCTGGTGGGCAATTGAAGTAATGTTTAAAATGTTATGAAATAACAACAACAAATTATTCTTGTGGAGAACATAATATTGTTACCGTTATCAGGCCACAACCATTATTTTTTGCGTGCGTTGAATAACAAGTCATTCAAATGATATTATGGAAACAGAAGTTCTTTAACTCGTAGTCACTAAAGAGCTGACTCTTTGATGGATTACGGTAATCGTTTTGAAGTTCAGGGATCCCATTAGAGATTGTCTAATAATAAATTTATCTACAGCTTGTAAATGTTTGGTGCAGTGATAACCAGTTCCTCTGCATAACTAGAACAATATTCAGGTGAATAGTGAGTAGTTTAAGTAAACCCTGCCACATGGCTCGTGAAATAATTCGCTTACTGCGTGACACATTTCCTGATCCACTATTTCGGTTATCCGAACTGGCCCCACTAAATCATGTGCTATACCGCACCTTTAGATGTCCTTCTGTGGGATTGTTTGAAGTTCAAGGCCCACATCTACGCGCGTGGGGTTAGACTCAATTGATTCCGAAAAATATTTAACAAAGAGAAAATATATTTTGAAAAAACTGTATTTTCTATTTAACTCAAATCGTGCATAAATTCTGGGGAAAATCAGGTGATTTTATTCCAGAGAAGTGTACGCGTCATTTCAATTATCAATAAGAATTTTGAGAATTCCGAATGCAGAGCAAAAATGACGATGCACATGAATGTATTGTTGCACAGAGCCAGGGCAAGATGTAACTTAAAATAGAGGTTTCTAATTTTGATTATTTGTCACCTGAGAGGGAAAGAGAGAGAGGGATGTGAATGAGTGAACATCATAAAAGTGTGTAAGTAACAATGAAACCAAGAATTGCTGTTTAAAACATTCACCCGTTTTTACTTCAAAAAAAAATTATCGAAAACATGAATTCCATAGAAAAGAAGCTGCCGAAAATTAATAGTTTCTCGTTAAAAATCCATTTTCTTGTACAACGAATGTGAGGTGGCGACATTGGCAAACATTGGAATCTCATTTCTATGACAAAAACATTTACTTACACACATTCCGCAACGCAATTAGTGTCCCTGAAACAAAACATGTCATCTCAATTAATAAACGTTTCTGTGGAAGTTTATTTCATAAAATTTGTGCCACCTTCTGGCACTTGAAATGTAAGTTTTGTTTGATGCAAAGGATGAAAAGCACTAAAGCGAAAACATATTTTTTAGTCCTAAAATTTAATAAGGATTTGGAATAAATAGATCAGGGTACATACACATGATTGATAAGAAAAAAAGCTGAAAGTCTTCGTGACGTTACCAGCTTTAGAGACTTAGAAGAAGGTGTCTTGTATAATAAATTGTAGCGTATAAAGTGTAATATTTTCATTGAATCCTTTTTTTTTATGAATCATACATTTAAATTAGTTAGTGCATATTTTGGCGTATCTTAGCTTTTACAGCATATTTTAGCAGTATTTGATTGACTATTTTGAAAACATATTTGATTTCTATTGAGTGCATTTATTGTTTTAAATATTTTCCTTAGGTTAAGTTTGTTTTCGACTTTAGTGACTCGCTGTCTTTTATGGTTGCTGAAATAAATTTCAAGCGAGCTTTACTCTGTTTTGCAGTTTAGTAAGTTTTTCTAAGATTTGGCGAATTTTGTTCTTTTTTTGCAAATTTATATTTTTTGCGATACATTAGAATCGCTAATGGAATCGTAAAGTAAAGCACTAAGATCCGATGTTTTGAAAATCATACGGGAGAAACGCACAAAACTTCGTTCCTAACGCTGTCCAACTCATAAACACTACGTTCACACATGAATGAATTGAAGCAATTAAATTTTAAATAAAGTTATAAACTTTGGTGTTCACACATATGCAATGTACCGTACTCAATTAGCATTTGATAGCCGAGAATGAGTTAAATTTTTTCGTGAAAAATTCTGTCCGCGAATTTGAAAAAATTTAGAGAAAGTCGGCTTAAAAAGAATGTTTGCGAATAAATTAATTATTTTGATCAAAAATTATTTGTTTCAAAAGTTATTTTCGTTAAAACTTTTGTGAATTTTATTAACCATCCGTTTTACATGTCATATTTTATAATTGTTTTCTTTTTTACAATAAAAGTTTGACAACTGTCATGAAATATAATTTGTAGTTCTATTGATTATGCAATAAGCATATTGAAGTATTTTGATTTTGTCACTGAACATACTTTTTCCTGCTCACTAAGCGACTTCACCAGAGTTTCATTGGGTATTGGACTAATTTTAAGGTGCAATTAGCAACTAATTGTTCAATTTATTAATTGAGTTCTTGTATGTCCAAGTTAATCAATCATTTTTATACCCAAATTTTTCTAGCTAATTCTGAACTAATTTTGATATAAAAATTGCAATTTATTTATTGAGAGTGGATAAGCTGAAGTCTATGCGCTTTGCGCTGGTTGCTTAAACCAGGAAACCTTAACCTAACTTTTAAGCGAAACTATACAGTCTTATGCTTGAAATTCTTCAAACCAAATGAGAAAATTTAAAGAAGGCTTAAACTTTTGATGGATGAAATGTTGAAGTATTCATTAAATTTAGGAATCTTTTGTTTCGGTAAACGTTTATTTTTAACCCGTTTATGTGAAAGATATATCTTATTTTCCCTTCCCCTGGATCACCGCCTGACACCATATTTTTTGGAATTTATTGCAAATAAGAAGATTCTTTCTTGAAAAATTCCGGGTTGCCTTTGTAATTATAAATGGTAACTAAGAAAAGTAAATTTATTTTTTCAATATCGTCTCGTTTATAATTTTTTTAAAAGTCAGATTTTTGGAACGAATTTTCGTCTTCCCTTGTCAAGTTTGCTTTGAAGACAAACCGATGTCCGCTTTGTGCCATCTTCAGTGTATTTTTTTCTATGAATTTAAAATCGATGTAGAAGTTTAAAAGTTTTAGTAATTTTATTTCCTGAAAGTTAGATCCTTCTCTAGGACTTGCATGTAATCGGTTCAGTGGCTTAGAACATAAATATTTATTCACATTAAATTTGCGATCGGTCTCGTCGAACCTGCAATCGTCCTTTGCTATTTTAAATCCGCAGTGCATTTTGATGAAGGAGTTAAAAACTTGTCTGGAAATTATTCGCTACTTGCTACAAACCGCTAATCTTGTCTAAAATACGCTCACGGTAGAAAATGCGGTAAGAGCCGTGGTAGCGCTCATCCGAGGGATCAAATTTTGTATAAGTCTGCCATATATAAAGTTCAAACTGAATTTTAGCGATGGAATTGGTCATTTGCGGCAACGCCATAGGAAAATATTTGAGAAAGTAACAGCGATGATCTCGGCTCTCTCAAACTTTGATATTTGTCGGTTAGGGAAAACATTTATTTTGAATCCTTAGGGCGGGGGACGGATATAACCCACAATCTCCTCTCTGGACCTCTAAGTTTCAGAATTAAATAAAATTAATTATTCAAGTAACAAAGAATATTTTCTGAAACAAATATAACTTTTTCTATCGCCGCAGCACATTTTATTTATTTCTTTGTGTTAAAATTTTGTTTTATTTCTCTAAAGCAAACAAATCGCATCCTTAGGTTACTGTACCTAGAGAAATAGTCCTTGAAGCTGCATTTTAAAAATCAATAAATCATAAAACGTTCATATGAAGACAAAAAAGTGAACGAGTAGTTTGTCATTGTTTGTAAAAGTGCTCAAAACCTCTTCGGCCAGGAGTGTGTTTGAATTTCTAATGCTGAGCACAAGCTCTCACACAAACGAAAATATATTGAGGGGAAAAAACGAATAATAAAATGTTAATAAAAGAAAATTCATTTTTATTTATTTATTTCTCGAAATTCGAATTGCGGGACAATAACCAGCTGCCAGGTGTATTTGTGCAGTGACTTGAAGTGGTTGAAAAGCTGACGGGCATTTGCTTTAAGTAAAAAATTATAATTTTTCACCCCATAACTTCTAAACGTTTTTACTTATTAAGGGACTTAAACAGTATGTTCAAACATGGATCTTAATTGCGTAATTAAAAAGTTTTCGCAATTAAGACCTTAATTGAGCGCAAATTTTAGCGTAGAAAGGCTAATTGCAGCATAAATTGCTCCAAGTTGTCCATGCAACCCTGATTATCTTTCTTTAATGAGAAGAAAATTATGTCAAATGAATAAATTAAATAATAATAAATAGACACAATTCTATAAACAGGACAACAAATCTTATTGTTAGCAATTACGGTATCTCTCTCATATTATGTAATTGGAAATTTTTTACGTAAATATCCGCTTTTTCAAACAACTTTGTCGGGTCATGAAATTATTTTCAGCTTTCAAATACTAATTGAGTAAGCTAAATTGCATATGTGTGAATACCAAATTTTAAAGCTCAATTTAGCATTTAATTAACTCAATTAAGCTGCAAGTCTGAACAGAGGATATCGCTTCATATATTGTTGTCTGTCAAATAATCATATGCTTTAGTATACAGTGTTGTCGGTTTGCTGTGAAGATTCGTTGAGGCCTTTGTTACGCTGCACTTTTGCAAGACCAAATGCATCAATCACTGAATACAGCTGATTTAAAGAAATTAGTGCATAATGATACGAGCTGCCAGAATTTCGTTTATATCTACACAACGTAAAGAAAAAACTTGTTTGTGTCATGGTTATATTCTCTATAACAATATATTGTTTTGGTAAACATATAATGGTTATTTGGAAACTGTTTACACCTTGCTTTAGTTGTCATAAACATGTTATTCTTTACATTGAATCACTGCCAACCATAAAAATTGCAACATGATTGAGTTAAACAATACAATTTTTACTACAACTATAATTACAAACAAAGTATTTTAACTGCAATAAAATAATATAATAATTCTAACCATAAAATGTTCTTAAGAACAAAGAACGAGGGTGCTGTGGCTTAAGTGTTTAGCGCGTTGTCTATTTAGCAATCAATGGCTTTGTTCGTATTTCAGCCGCTGCCAATCAGTGACATAAATTATTTGCTTTTCTATTGGTCTAAAGAACTATATTATTATGGTAGATCTTTACAAAGTAGCGCGCGACGCGCTCGCATCTCGCCAGCACTCGCATCTCGCCAGCAAAAAGTCAACACAAAAGCAAAACCTCTTTGACCTTTTTGGACCCCTTGTACTTTGAGGTCTTACTAGCAACTAGATGACAGATATCACGGGGACCGGTAGCCCCCGGGGCTGATGAGGGAGGTCCTCTTGAGCGAGGAGCTTTTTTTTAAATTTTATCTTTAGAAATTTCAACGAGTTTTTCATAGAGTCACAGATACTGATTAATATTTAATAAATTCGTACAAGTCATAGCAATATTTTTATTTTTGCATTCCTATTGTAAAATCCAATTAGTGTAGGAGTCCTAGAGAGGGGGCTATTGTTAACTAAGAAAATGTCAAAATGTGATTGATGCATAAAGGGAACTTTTTTTAATAAAACCAGATTAATAAAAATTATTTACGTATTAATTCACACTAAGTTTTAAGTAAAAAGATTTTTATTATTAAATCAGTTTTCGCTTGAAATAATCGGGCTGCTGCTATTGATTTATTTTTCCAATGCTCGCATTTGTCGCTCTTTTTAAAACCCAGCAAACAATTTGCTAGTCGGTGTTATTGTCTACGACACATAAGGAATTCACAATCACCGTAACATTATTTAATTGATTGAGTGAAAGAATAATTATTATTTCTATTTATATATTTTCTTAATTTCTTTATTCTTGATCAAAAATCCTAACAAATTGGTCAGTTTATTACAGTAGTGGCTAAAATAATTACAGCTGATATTAAATTTTCAAGGGAAAGAATAGTTTGTAAGAGTTTTCTTTTGGCCGTTTCCAGTCAAATGCATATTACTCGTGAAATAAGTTTCAATCAAAGTATTCGAAAAATACTTGTCGTGTGTACGTCCCTGACTGTGTCGGTAGTACTCTTAAAATTGTTACGAAGTTTTGTGCGAGCAAGTATTCTTGCCTGAGTGGTATAAATAGTTGTGGCACTCATTGTATGAACACTTTGGCTCCCACTGTGCAGGCAGCGCTGTGCTGTAACAACAACAAGTACAACACCCATAAGCTCATACAAGTTAGCAGGAAAGTGAATTCATACAGAAAGGCTACAACGATGTAACATCAACACGTAAGGTTTAATTCCAGGAATTCAGTAGTGTGGGTAAACAATAACAACGCAAAGAAACTTGATCGTCATTTTGATCTCAGAACTCTTAATGGCCGAAATTTTTAGATACGAACTTGGCCTTATTTTCACATTTATGTTTTTGTGCAGATTAAAAACTTACACTGAGCTCCGACAAATTGTTGTGAAAGGCACTCGATTCAAACAATTGACGTGTCAAATAATTTTGCTGTACGTACGATTTCCGATAAGTTCGCGGATGTAAAGATGCGATCACGGGAATGATTTTCTTTAATCGAACTTTTCAAATCTTCGTCATATAATTGAGATCGTCCTTGTTCAATGAGCCTAGAAGATTCCTAGTGATAATTGTATCAGTGAGGCAGTGGATCGAAACAATTTCGTATCTCGTACAAAAGGTGTGACATCTTCAATACAACGTATTTATTTCATTACGATAGAGAATCAGTTAAATATATTCAATATATTCATTCAATTTGACAAAGAAATGTTGACGGGGAATAAAGCGAAATAAAACAAGTGAGAGAGTTATAGGCGGCAGTGTCGAATCTTATATACCCTTTACAAATGTAGAAACTATTAAAAACCTACTACAGTTTTTTTCCGGTGCACGGTATTATTTGCGATCTTTGACTTTGGCCTCTGGTTTTAGGGGCCCTATTTTACATTTAAACTCTCCTTACGTTTTATTAATAAGCATTTTTGATCTGTTGATAAATGAAAGTTGTTTCTTAATTCCTGTTCCTTTAATTTGTTTTTCTTTCCTCTGTCTTCTCTGAATGGTTATCCATTTTCGTTAAAGTCTCGATATTTTTGTAAATGTTAAGCTTTGGCGAAATTCCGAATTTTTCGTAATCTTTGAGATTTTTTGGAAAACTTTATTACTTATGGTACTTCGAATTTTTTGACAATTTTTTGATTTTGGTGAATTCCCAAATTATGGTGAAATTTCGTTTTCAATTAAATATTTTTATATTAATTTAGATTTTTGGCAAAATTTATAATTTCCATGATTTTTATATTTTTTGGTGAAGTTTTTTTTGGTTCTTTTTTTTGGTAAATTCCCCATTTCTGGTGAAATTCGATTTTTTGTATATAATTGGGGAATATATATTCGATCAAAATTTTGACGTTTCCATAAAATATTTGTTTGTTTAAATTTTCGGCTTTTTCTTGAATTTAAAAATGTTGGTGAATTTTAGTTTTTGTGGTTCTTGTTGGTAAAATTTCAGTTTCTTTATTCCAGTTTTTTTTTATTCACTGGTGAATTTGCGAATTTTTAGTGAATTTTAAGTTTTAGCAAAATTTCGAATTTTTCGTAATTTTTTAGTTCAATTTCGGCTTTTTAAAACTTTGATTTTTTGGAAAATTTTGTTGTTTAAATAATTTTAATATTTTGACTATATTTTGTTGTTGTGGTGAATTTTTGGTAAAACTAAAAATATTTATGATTTTAAAAATTTTTTGGTGAATTATTTAGTTTTTGTTGAACTCCCTATTTGTGGTGTAACTTTATTTTTAAATAAATAGTTTTTTAACATCGGTTTTATAAATGTTTTTCATAAAACATTGGTTTTTGTAAAATTTCGGCTTTACGGTAAAATTACGAAATTTTGGTGAAATTTAAATGTTTGTGGTGAAATTTTAAAATTTAGTGAATTTTACGTTTTTGGTATTTTTTGGTAAAATTTCGGTTTTTTATTAAATAATGATTGTTTATTAATTAAAATGTTATTGATTCCAATTTTCGAATTTTTGCTAAATCTTAAATTTTGGAAAAATGTATATTTTTTTGCAAAATTCTTATCAAGTTTCAGTGTTTTGGAGGAATTCAGGTTTCGTGGTTAATTTTAAGATTTTTTTTTTTAAATTTTTAATTCGGTCCAACATTTAAGTCCGTAAGTTATCTGGGGGCGTCTGGTTGATATTTTCTGTAAAGCAAATTGCTGAATTTATGCGCTTGTAAGAGTGAAAAGTACCAAAGAAACCCATGCCTATATTTCGGGAACTAATGGATCGATATTGCTGATTTAAAATAGCGAAAATTCGCGGACATCGTTAGCTTAACTTCCCTACTTACAACGCTCCCCAATATACTTATATACTTTGTTGGGTCGGAATGGAATATAGTAGAAATTACAACCGGAATGTCAAACCTTTCAACCTTTTGTGAGGGGTATAACAAGTTTAGGTCCTCGTACAAATTTACACGTGCATGCAATGGTTTCCATGACATTAATTAAGGTTTTGAGGAGTTCCTGTTAGCTGCTATTTGTTTTAGCGTTTTATTTGTCAATATGCCCGATGCTCTTAAAACAAGAACATCCTCTTGCCTTTTACATTATAAACATTTTTGGTAAAAATGTACACAACAGATTTTCGTTAAAGCCTCATTAATCGTTTTCTTTATAAAATAAAAGTGAATGGCATTGACAAACTTCCCGATTGTTTTTGTTCCTAATAAAACCCAAATTATTCATGCTATTCCTGGACCTTTTTGGCAGTTTCAATTGTTTTAAGAAAATAAAGAGGCGTAAATAAATCTGTATGGATTTTTATGACGTTTAGGAACAAACAAAAAAGGAGTCTGCTGCTCTTGACACTGTAAGTGAAAACGTTCACAAAAGTGAAAGGGATTTACAAATTTCACAAAGAGTTTATTTGGGCCATCAAGCAGTAACTTTTTTAAGTGGGAAGGTATATTAATTGGCAGGTGGACAATAAACAAATAGACCAGACAGGTAAATTACGACAAAATTAGACAGGAACTGGTATTTAATTGAACACCCACTTCTATTTTCTTAAGACAACACTGACTTACACCTCCTCGTGATGGTAACAGGTTCTTGTCTCTGCTAGGAGTCTGGCTAAATAATTTGGGGCTGGGAGAAGTTAACACTTTCTTATAAAAAATTCCTCATCCAGCATACACCAGGGATGCGTGGCCAAGAGGGTACTTGGTCTCTAGCATGCGAACTCTGGATACCAGTCGATTTTAAGTTTTAATACAGACTTAGCCGTGCACATGGAGCTCCGTGTGGGTGGACATATTTTTTTCATTACAGCGATGAATTAGGAAGCGTAGCAAGAGACGGTGAGCTTTAACTCTAAAGAAACTCGGTTTTTTCTTGGCCAAGGGAGGTATCCAGAAGAGATGCACAAGAATGCCTAGCGAGGGGTTGCTGAGTCAATATTTAAAGGTACTTCTAAGGGGTTGGATCGTAAGATTCTGATAGAGATGGGCAATGAAGCCGCGCAAGCGGTGGAGAGGTTAATTTTTGTAGGAACTCCGGAGTTTATTGGCTAATAACGATATTCTGAAGAGATGGACAAGAAAACCTTAAAAGCGGGTCGTTCTCCTAATATACTCGTGGCGAAAAGGCTAAGACGGTAGCGCACATTGTCTGCGTATATCCAGCACTAGCTAGCATCGGGCTCAGGATCACGGGCAGACTCTTGTTAAATGTGAATGCCATGGTGGACCTAAGCCTTAGACAAATGCTACTTACGGCCTTCTTAGGCCGAAGCTCACCAAGTGACAGTCAAGGGTAAAGGCTAGTGGTAGCACTAGACCCAGGGAAATTAAGATAGTCATAAACTAGAATTCGAGGAAAGGTCGGGAACGAAAAGGGACCTATAAATTTAGCGGTCTGCTTTGATATCCCCTGTACATTAATAAAAATAAGACAGCTCCGACCTTGAAGTAAAAGTTAGTCTTTATTCCATTTTTTTGGTCCCTTCGTTGTATTTATTTAGTGTTCTGACATCATTTCTTCCTTTATACTTTCAAGCTTCAATAGAAAACAAACTAGCCTGCGATTGTGTTTTCACATATTTTTCTTTCACTGTACTTCTCTTCTCTCAAACTTTTGTCTAAGGGAATAAATAATGTTTTATGTGTAGCAACTTTTTGAGTGCAGTGTACTACGTACTCAAGGAGAGTGAGTAAACTCATTAATCACATGGCATTAATATGCTGCCATTTACCTGATTACTATCTAAACAATTACCCTCGAGTAATAAAAATATTTTTTTCATTTTAAACTTTTGTTAAATAAATAAAAACAAAAGCTCTCTCTGCGAATAAAGTTGGTAGCAATTTCAAACTCTTGTTAAAAGCAAAATGGCGTTAAATTTTTTACTTAAAATAATATTATTTTTAATTTTAAAACCAACGTTTTTCTCTAAGACAGAATTAAAAGGTAAAATTTTATTGCAAAACTTGTAAAATTAATAAATCAAAAAATAAAAAAAACTTGCAGTCTTGGCCTTTGGAAGCTGGGGTGAACTATGTATGGGCAAGCATCAAATGGGTCTTGAGAACAAGCTTGATGCTGCCTTCCATGACTTTGAACCAATTGAGTTTATTGATTTTGACAAGACGCCAAGTGAAACGATTTTAAAAAACACCGCTCACGTCCTAACAATTGAATTGAAGTATAATGACACTGTGCCGCAAATAAAAGTGAATTTCGAATCATCTTTTGCAGTCAAGGGTACCTTTCGTTTAGGATATTTATATTTTCAATGGTTTAAGCAGGCGCCGAAATCGTTAGCTTATGAAAACTTAACATTTCCGGCGGAATTACATGCGATTTTTTATGACGTTAATGCAAAAAATTTTCGACAGGCTTTGGCCACCAATAAAAGTACAATTGTTTTAGCATTTGGAATGAAGGTGAGTCACTAATTAACAGCTGACCAAAGTATTTGAAAGTGAAGACAAACAAACTCTTTAGGTTGATCCTGTGCAAGACCATAATTTTGATGTCTTACAAGAAAATCTGAAATATGTGCGGCGGCATTATGACCAAACAATTATTGCAAATCACAATCTCGGTTACTGGCTTAGTTCCGATATGCAACAATTTTATGCTTACGAAGGATCTGTGTTGGAACTGAATTGCTTTGCCACAGTGATATGGATTGACTTTACTGATACTTTGTCGATAACTCCAGAAATTGTAAGTGGAGTTGCCAGCATTTTTTTCTTGATTTGTTTTTGAAATGAAAACTATTTCAGGTCATGGAATTTAAAAAGCTTAAAGCAAACGAAGTTAAACCCTTAATGAAAGAAATTAAAGAAACCCTTGAACTTAAGGGCAAAATTTTCACAAACATTGCTCTAAATATGTCTGCAGTTAGAAATAAGGCCGTTAAGAGCTGTAACCTTGAGCTGCCAGATCTGATAAAAAAGCAAATGGTATTTTTCGTCATGTACGTTTTATTGCTTAATTGGAATTCAATTTACTAATTAAAATTGTTTTAAAAATATATTTTTAATTACAACCAGGCACTATTCATAAATTGCTCTTGATGTTAGAATGCACTAATTCATTATTTTAAAAGGAACAAGAATTCTTAAGAATTCTTTTTTTTTATTTAAGAATAATAAACAATTTTCTGCATTCGCGTTTCTCTTCTATTCGCCAAAATGAAAGTGCAACCAATGCGAATGCGGAGAACAGTTTATGTCACATTTGCGACTAGTGAGTAAATGAGATACTATTAGCGAGATATCAGCTCAGAGCTGTGGACGCAGTAGACCAAATGGACGAAATTTAGCTAAAATAGATAAATATCTGACAGGTCATGTTTCGTAGCTACTTCCCCACTTTTTCTACATTGTGTTTGGCAATTTTATGCAAAGTACCACGAGGAACATTTTAACCCCCTATCTCCTCGCTGTTTGGGTCGTTTTTGTCCCTTAGAAAAAAGTCACAAAACTCTCCTTTAATTGCCAAACAGTGGACTAGGGAGATAGATCCATCCCGTAGCCGTGAGACACCTTAAAATATCGTTGAAACGGCACCTAGATATATCACTGAGATCCTCCAGTATGTAGTCTCCACGAAATTTGTGTCTCCTAACAACCGTCTCCTCTTTCTCTATGTCCTTACAACCGCGACAGTGGTCATTATAGGGGAGTCCAAGTCGCCTGGCATGTTCTCCTAACACCCAGTGACTTATCAGATGCATAGTGCGCCTAAAATCAAAAGAGGGCCACATCAATTTAGAGATCCTACATGTGCTCAGTCTCCGCCACCTATTATCAGCCTCCTTAAGAAAGTGACTGAAGATGCCGCTCTTAATATTCCCCAAGGGTATTGCGACTGATACCACATTGGGAGTATTTAGAGCAGAACCTTCTTCAATATTGAATTTTTTTTCATAATGGAACAATACTTTCTTTAAATATTGCAATCATTTTTACATAAACAGTTTTTTGTCTCTCCTGAAAATTTGAGTATTTTGAGTTGTGACCCTTTTATGGTAGGACCAGCACTCAGGGCATGACCCCTATTCATGCAATGCATTGTGCTAGAATTAGGAAAAG
The DNA here is from genome assembly GCA_963932375.1 of Phania funesta. Classification (NCBI taxonomy): domain Eukaryota; kingdom Metazoa; phylum Arthropoda; class Insecta; order Diptera; family Tachinidae; genus Phania; species Phania funesta. The sequence goes on from OZ010656.1 coordinate 75,861,011, forward strand.
AGGTTATGGGAAGGATGATAGAGGGAGTACTATTTATTAACATTTGACTTGAACTTTTCCACAGAGAAAGTGGGAGGAAAGACCTCTGCTGGAAGCTTATTCCACATACGAGTTGTTCGGCTAAAGAACGAATTCTGTCTGCAGTGCGTTGTGCGATCCACTGGCCATTCGACCACAAATGGATGTGCTCTTGATGAAGTACGTGTGGTGCGTATGAATGAGCGGGTTTCGGGAATAATATCGCTAATTTCATCAGAGCACAATCCATTGTAGTAGCGATAGAACAGCGAAACACACCCCACATTGCGTCGATGCTCGAGAGAGTCAATAGAGTTGGATACCGTACTGTCACCAATGAGCACCTTCGCCCTCTCCTGTACGCGGTCGAGTAACTCCAAAATATACTTTGAAGCACCGGCCCATACATGAGAGTTGTATTCCATTTTCTGTCGGATATAAGTGGTATAGATAGTTAGGAGATCGGATGGGGTGAAGTAATTCTTACACCGTTTGAGGAAGCCTAGGCACTTGAATGCTTCTTTCGACACTTGAAAGATGTGTTGGGTCCATCGGACATCACATTGAATCTTCATGCCAAGAACATCAAGAGCTTCTGATTCCTCAATATCTATACCACCCATAACTACAGATGGAGCAGCAAAGTCCGTCGTGCGTCTGTGTGTTAGCATACAACACTATATTTAGGGTGCGATATGCAGAATAGTGTAAAACGACCTTTTAAAATAAAAATCAAAACGTTCCTTTTTATCCAATATATTGCACCATCCTCTCTAATTTGACAAACACACGGGCGGTTTTATTGTTCAAAACCAAATGTTGGCCCAGCATATATCAGGCATAACATACGTCTGTGTGCACTATGGTCATTAAAGTAATGATTACACTAAAAGCATTAAAACACTTCCAATGCCTTAGAATCATCTAGGGATTTAACAAAATGTTCTAAATTAAAAGCAAAACAATTATGAAACTTTTACGGTCGTCCTTAGAATTCAGTTACAGTTTCTAGTTAAAACAAACTGAACCGAACAGTGACAGACAACATTCGTGATTAAAATGAAATTTTGCCAACTTTTACTACTGTTGTTAAACGTAAAACACATAATGGAAGGTAAAATAATATTTTATTGCATCAATTTCCTTTTAAAACGAACTAAAAATCAAATATTACACAGCAACTGCAGTTAGTGAAGGACTCGAAGAAGGCAAACAATGCATTGGCAAACATCAAATACCTTTAGAAAATTTATACGATTTCGAGATGGCGAACGAGATAAAAGAGCCAGTAGCTATAAAAAATTTCGATGTTCTACCGATGGTAACGATCTTGGAAAATAATGACGATACGATTGTCATTAAGATGACGTACAACAGTAGTGTGGTGCCAACGATTAATTTTGGCACTTATTCGGGTCTGGACACGTATCGTTTTGAGTTTTTATATTTTCAAAAGTACGAAAGTTCGGCAACATTACTGCCCCTCGAACTACATGCGGTATTTTCTAATACGAAAATTAAGAACATTCAAAATGCCTTGAAAGGAAAAAATCAAGTTGTTGTTTTGTCCTTTGGACTGGAGGTGAATTTAACAAATGTTTGTGAAAATTCTCTTACTTTAACCAACACTTTTCACAGGTACAGCAGTCAAGGACAAAAAAGTACGCTGTCTTGAAAAAGTACCTACAATCTGTACGCACTGGTTTAACCAAAAACTTCATAGAAAATCTTCCCTTGAATATTTGGTTGCCAGCTTTAATGAAAGAGTACTTTTTGTATGAAGGTAGCTTACCATTGGTCGATTGTACAGCACAAGTCTTGTGGGTTGATTTTGCAACAAAGATCTCTTTGGAACCAGAACTAGTAAGCAGTTGTAAATTAGTTTTCATTGAAATCAAATTCAAAAATTATTTTAATATTTCAGCTTAAAGAGTTTGAGCTTTTGCAAACACACGCTGGTCAGGCTCTAATGAAGCAATATAAAACATTCCTGGCACCTAGTGGACCTTTAATAGTAAATTTTGGTCTATATGCCACCGGTGTGGGTGGCTCAATGGGTGGCATACCATTGGTAGATGCTTATTACGATGGTGATGATGGCAATACTATGGCATTCAATGGTGGTGCCTTCCAGAGGTTAAAAGATGTGTGGAATGTGGCTGTTTTAATTATAATTTCGGCATTTTACTGTGTATATTTTTAAGAAGGATTTAAAACAATGCTAGTTTTAAACTGCTATTACTTTTGCTATGAAGCTTTTAAATACAACAGCAAATAGTTTAAATTTAAATAGTTTAAATATGACAGCAATTATTACTATTTAATGTAGGGGAGATATCGAAACAGACCGCTTACCTTATGGGTTCCTTTTCGACCTGCTTCTTTCCACGAATTGTTTTCACACAACCTATTTGTTCTTTACGACTACTTCTTTACTTTCATTAAGTCTCGTGCTACCTCTAACCTTTACTCTTGACTCTAGTGATTTCAGACTGTCGACTGACGACTATCGGCCTTCTTTCCCATCACGGAATCTCTTGTAATTCCTAGCTTAGGTCCACCTTGGCATTCCTATTTAACAAATGCCTGCCCGTGGTGCTTAGCCTTAAGCTAGCCAGTGGTGGACAGTCACATAATATGTGATCACCGTCTCAGTCTCTTGCTGAGGTTTTCTTGTCCATCCCATGAGAAAAAACTAAAGAATAAGCAAAAATAATAAAATAAATTATGTGTATTTAAAAATTCTCTGTTAGCGCAAGGCATAGTTGCTCCACAGTTTCACAATGCTGTCAATGTGATTACTGCCGTATTTGTGCTGGTGCTGTTTTCGTTGCTGTCGTATTTTTGACAGGACACGCATAGCAATAGCATAAATAAAGTAACGAAAACGAAGTGCTTTTTGTGACACCCAATTTTAAGAGTTATGTCTAGAATAACTCCTAGATTTTTCATATCTTTCGGTAAAGGGTATCACATTTGTTCGGATGTACAGAGGGTCCTTTCCCTTGTTATAAATCATGCTTTATATGAAGAGCTAGTTGCTTTTGCAAAGTCAAACTTCCCTTTGACCATAATAGTCAAATCGTTGCCAAAGCCTTGATTATCGTATCCATAGAAGTGATGAAAGAACGCCTTCTTGAGGCCATCGATTGGTCAACCTAAAATAGCACATATAATAATATTTTTCGTCCCAAAACTTACTAATATTTTTAGTATTCTCATCTGGTTTATTTAGTTTTTTTCTTTTTTGTAACATTAAAATAGTTTAGCATAAAAATAGGAGCAAGAAAAGCTCTTGAAAAATATGAACTGGAAAATATGACAACTTAAATATAGTGAGTCTCACGTCCAATTATGACTGACTACAAATATTTTCCTTTTTAAAATAAAAATCTAAACAATTTTGGTTGCTAAAAATATGCTACTAATATAAACTAAAAGTAATTTTCACTTTTGTAACTCAAAATATATAAACACGCGCCGTTTCCGGTCCTAAATTCTTATTCATTAGCAATCGATAAATAACATTTGCCAATAATTGAAATATATTTTGTATTAAAGAATAATTATCAGCTACTTACCACAGCACAAATTGAAATGGAAAATTCATTAAATGTATTCCATGTAAATAATTACTAAAATATAAATTAATAGACAAGTACTTTTATAACTAGAAATTAATATTAAATATTCAACAGGTACAAATGCATGCACGGGCAGATTATGACACGTTTACGTTGTGTGTAACTAAAAATATTGTTATTTATTCAATTAATAGAAAAACACTCAATAACAGCTGAGAGCTGACAGCATAATCAATAAGTAGTATTCGTAGATTTTACAAAATTAATTTTAGTTTTTTAAGCAGCAATTTTTAATGGCGCGTAGTGCGCCAGGCTTAGTTTAGGCCTACGTAAACAGAGTGTATATTACACAAAACCATTTGCGCTGTTCTTACCCCCCTAAAAACTTTTGCCATCCTTTAATCATAATGAAACTTAAAACATAAGGACTCTACATATAGGTTGCCTCATAGTTGAAGTTTTTGAGAGCTTTACCATAAAAGCTTCCCGAGATATGAAGGTGTAAAATGTATGATGATAAAATATTTTTTACTACGACTAGGAAAATAAGCACTCAGAAAAATCTGAAAACGGGAACTTTTTATCTATGAGAGACTACAGCTAGAGAGCTTCAATTTGGTTGCGGGGAAATCAGAAATCAGAAAAATGTGAAAACCGGGGACTAGCGTTCCGCCTTATTTGTATGCAACATTTCCACTATAGGCAACTTGCTAGCTTAGTAAATAGTCTGAATGAAATCCTCCCTCTCAGCTATCACCTTTAAAATTGGAAATTGCTCCTTTTTAATAGGCAGGACATGTCTACGGCCTATTGAAAGAATACTCTGAACCTCACTTGGTGTATCTACACAACACGCTAAATCAAAACAAAGAAAAAATCCAACTGATAGCTGTCAAACTACTTAACGTACCTTAAAAGTTGTCCAACTTTAGTACTTTGCATTGACGGAGACGTCTAGAATGGAACAAAGTTCATAAAAAAACCTGTGTTTCAACTTAGTTATCAGTTGAAAAAGACGATGTATAACGTACGACGGATTCTGTGTGCCTCGGCCTTAACATTGGCGTACTTTGAAATTTGACCACTAGAAGTGACTGCAGACTTAGGCCGAGGCAACGCGGCAAAGCGGCTGAGCGGTAAGCGGCAAAAGATTAAAACATATGGAATACTACTGAAGTGGCTACGCAATGAGCGGCTAAGCGCCGCCGCTCAGGAATAGAACTTGTTCTATTTTTTAGTTGATTTCTGAGCGGTGAAGTACAAACATGGCAAAGTGAATGCGGAACTTATAATTTCATCTGTACAAAGCCACTTGTCGCTCTGCCGCTCACCGCTTTGCCGCTCATTGCGTGGCCTCGGCCTTACACGTCATCTTTTATAGAGCAGAAGGTACTCGTAGATATCCCTTCAGGAGTCGGGATGAACAAGACTTATTTAACAATATGCAAAACGCGTCCATGTCATTGCCACAGAGAGACGAAAAAATGCAAGAACATCATGGGTTTATGTAGTCTCAAGCGACTTGCTGGCGTAGCAAACATTGAAGAGTATTCTTAGCGAGGGTCAGTTCTCTAGCTGGTACTTTGATAAACAGTTCCGCGATATACAATAGCCTCCCAACATGTGCATAAAATCCCTCATCTAAATCGATCTAATATTTTTATTCCGCTAAATGTAAAACGTAAATACCGAGTAACTTAGCCCAGATACTAAATGTACTGCGTTGTTGGTGCTCCCACAATTTACTTTTTAAATTGTCTAATTATTCACACATTCCGCACTTAATGCCGCGAAAGTCAAACAGCAGCAAATTAAGTTGTGATCTTTATGTAAGTAAAATTGAAATTGTTTAAAATTAAATTGATGAAAGTTAGACTGCTGCCAATTAGCACCTTAAAACGGAGCAATAGAAAGAAGTCCTCTGTATATTTATTTGTTTCGATTTAGATGCTAATTGAAAGTGTTTTGCACATTTTTTATTTCAAGCTTTTTTTTGCCAATCTCTGCTGCAAAATTATATTAAGACGAGTTATTTTAAACACTTGAAAGATAAAAATAGACTCGGCCGGCACCATTCACAGCAGCTGAAGACGCCAATCAAATGAATACAAAAACCGAAAAAATTGCAAAATGATACATTTTCTGCTTATTACGCACAATGGGTTGCAATATCAAAATACAAAACAAGTTGGAAGTTGTTAATTTCTTAACCTTTTTAAAGTGATCTATTTTTTTGGGTAAAATTATTAAGAACCAGAGTGGAAAAGACTGATCACTCCACTTGATTGGTTAATGTTGGTTAAAAATTATTTACCATCAGAAGTTTAACAGGAACTTTAAAATTGAGGTTGGAGCAGCAGAATTCAATATACTTATTTCAGGCTGTATCGAACACAGTTTGAAGTTTTTTATGGTTGTATTTATTTTTATTATTAATGTAGAGGCAATATCGAAGAAGACCGCCAACTTTATGGGCCCCCCTTCGACCCCCTTCTACTGGGATTGATTTCAGGCAAGCGATTTGTAATTTACGACTACCTTAATCTCACTCGAGTGCCACCACTAGCCTTTATTCTTGACTGTAGTTATTTTAGAGTGTCGCTTTCTTTCTCATCACGGAGTCTCTTGTAATTGCTTTAGCATTTGTCTAAGGCTTAGGTTACCATTCATATTTAATAAGTACCTGCCCGTCGTCCTAAGCCTCATGCTAGCTAGAGCTGGTCCTTCACAACTCACCGGACAGGAGTATCTTTGGAGACTGACCCGTCCACCCCTTGCGAGGTTTTTTGTCCATCTCTTCAGAATTCCTTCAATGGTCATTAAACACCGGAGTTCCTACAGAGATCAACCTCTACATCTCTTGCGAGGCTTCATTGCCCATCTTTATCAGAATCGCACGATCGAAACCCTTAGAAGTACCTTTAAAGATCGACCCGTCCACCACTCACGTGGTATTCTTGTCCATCTCTACCGGATTCCTCTGTTGGCCGATTAAAGCCGGAGTTTCTTCAGATATTAACCTCTCCGCCTCTTGCGAGCCTTCCTGATTCATCCCTGTAATGGAGAAAAGTCTGTATTAAAACTGAAGATCCACTGTTATCCAGAGTTCGAATAGTAGAGACCTGGCATCCCTGCTGTATGCTGTTCCAACGTGGATTAGGGATTTTTTTTTATAAGAGGCTGTTAATTTCCCTCCGCTCAACTTATTTAAAAAGACTTGTAGCACAGACGGACGCCACCACGAGGAGGTATAAGTTAGAATTTCAGTGCACTCAGTTACGACAAGCCATGCCTTTGTGCCTGCCAGCTGATGACTTTTACGTTTGTAAAGATTGCCTACATCAAAGTGTGGCAACCACAAATTGGTATGCATGAAGGTTGTTATCGATTTTCCCAAGTGTTAACTTCTCGGCATAAACTGTTTGAACATTTGCAATGTTAAATTTTTCGGGATTTGGACAATGTGTTGTTTTTTTTTTTTGTTATTGTTCAAACGAATCGCTCTTCGTTAGAAAGAAATAGCCTAAGGTACGGTCAGACGAGGCAAATATTGGACAAAAAAAAAACATAACTGCTAACAACGGTACTACAAGGTGGCACAAAAGTAATGTGATAATTTGAACTGGTTGTAATTTTTTTATAAATAAAATTTGATATGAATTCAGAATATGCAAACTTTATGTGCTAGTGTATAGGCGTTTCCGCGTCAGAGGGAAAAATACCAAACCAGACTGATTTCAAATAGCGAAAATTTAAACCAAACTGAGCAGCTATGTTACAGTTGAACGACTCTAACGAAAATCAGATGAAATCGCTTCTATGAACGACGGATGTGAGAATATGACGGAATGTGCGTATTTTTCGGGGCATGAAACTTAGTAGATGGACTGTAAAATTACAATAATATAGTTTATGAACTGAAAAATCCCTTTACCTATCTGAAAGGAATTATTTAAATTCTAATGCCACTTTTTCATTAGTTAACATAATAACCCTATGTTCAGACATATTGCGCAATTAGGAAATTTACGCAATTAAGACCTTAATTGAGATTAATTTATCATACAAGGTCTTAATTATTACATAGAGCAATATGTAATGAATTGCAGCCATCACAAATTGAGTAAATCTCTCCGGGCAACTTGAGAAGTCGGTTCAGTGAGAAGAGAAAATTCGAAGCCGAATTAATAAATTGAAGAGCTCTATACAATGATAAATTTGAATGGAATAAATATTTGAAACAGAAAAAAGCAAAATAATAATAAATAATTAAATAATCTTTTTTTTTTTAATACAATCCAAATTCACAAACACAAGTTTCCACGGAAAACATGAAAATACATATTTTCAGCTGTAAAATGTTATTTGAGTAAGCTAAATTGCATATAGGTGTAAACATCAAAGCCTATAGCTCAATATAACATTTAATTGTGGAAATTAAAGTGCATGTCTGAACATAGTATAATGCTTCATCATCGCTTTAGAAAAGTTAACTCGAGTCTGTTCATCAATTAACAGATCGATAGGAGTATTTATCGGTTTCCTTTTTGTCTGTCAATAGGTTCACAGGTTTTTTTTTTGTTGTTACAAAAATTATCAAAATAAATTAACACCTTAGTTTTGTTAATATTTCAATTAAAATAAAAAACATATCCAGTCTACGCTGTTTACTATAATTGAAGTTCTATATACGCATCTAGAAATACGTACAGTGTCCACAAAAACTATTCGACATTAAATGTTTTTTATTTATTTATTAAAAAATTTATTATAATTAAAATTATAACTAACAAAATAATTAATGCACTAACAACTTTGGCTGCCGACCTACATTAAATATTATTTTCTTAAATCTTATCAAAACATAAGCGCAAATCACTTCTCGTTGCATATCTGCAGTTTCAGCATACATAATATGATTTTCCGCAACAAATCATGAGTGCCTTGTTTAAACGCTTAGAAAATTTAATTTAACATTCTTGTAAACTTAGAAGCAAAGCTACACAGAAAAATGTTCAAAACTTGTTTTAATTTTTGTTGATTTAGTTGAATTTTCTTTTTTAATATTCTTTGCTAAACAATTTCTATTACTTCCTGAGAGTTTATTATTTGCATATGTATAGGTATGTTTACAGAGTTGCAGGAAGTAACTTTTCCACGTGCAGTTAGCTAAGCCGCAGCCAATATTAAACGCGAACGCCGCCGCTAATATTTTTTCCTGAAGCAAGCTATTGTTTATTTTTGGGTCGTCAGCTGGCAGGCACAAAGATATAGCTTGCCGGTACTAAGTGCATTGTCAGAAGTTCTGACTTATACCTCCACGTGATGAGGCCGGTAACAGGTTTCTGTCTCTGCAAGAAGTCTGGCTAAATAAGTCGAGCGGAGAGAATTAACACTTTTTTATAAAAAGTCCTTAATCCACGGCGGAATCTCATATGCAAGGGATGCGTGACCAAGAGGGAGCTTGGTGTCAAGTATGCAAACTCTGTATACCAGTGGATCTCCAGTTTTAATAGAGACTTACCCGTGCATATGGAGCTCTGTGTGGTTGGACATATTTTTCTCCATTAGAGGAATGAATCAGCAGGCCTCGCAAGAGGCGAAGAGGTTAATCTCTGCAGAAACTACGGTTTTAATTGGCCAAAGGAGAAATCCGGAAACGATGGCCAGGAATACCTCGCGAGGTCAATTTTTAAAGGTACTTCTAAGGCGTTAGACTGTGGAATTCCGACAGGAATGGACAATCAAGCCTCGCACGAGGTGGAAAGCTGAATCTCTGTAGGAACTCCGGTGTTTATTGACCAATGGAGGAATTCTGAAGAGTTGGACGAGAAACCCCGCAAGGGCTGGACGGGACAGCTTCTAAAGATACTCCTGAGGAAGAGACTGAGACGGTAGCACACATTGTGTGTAAATGTCCTGCTCTAGCTAGCATAAGACTTGGGACCACGGGCAGACACTTCTTAAGTGTCAATGCCATGATGGACCTAAGCCTTCAACAAATGCTAGGAATTACAAGAGACTACGTGATGAGGAAGAAGGTCGACAGTTGGCAGCTCTTAAACTGCGTCTGGCTGATCTTCACACCAAATTCGCTAATTCTGTTTGTTGACATATCCATTGCGCCAAAAATGATCCTAGTCGCTGAAGTCGATTTCTCGATAGAAAACACGTTTCTCACACAGCACGAATTTCAATAACACAATTCAGTGATTTGCAAGCGTTGTTCGTTTTTTAGCCTATTCATGGTGAAATGGCAAATCTTAGTAACTATTTTTGGCATTGCCACATGTCACGAATCTTTCTTTTGCACTTACAAAATTTACAGTGAAAAACCCAATAGAAAAAAAATCACCCGATATTTACTCTATATATACGCATGCAAGCGGTGAATACATTAATGTCGAATATAAGCGACAAAAACACAAAAAGGGTTAATAAATAATTGCGTAAATTAACTTCTTTAATTAAATTATAACAAAATTAACAAACTCGTATTTTGATCGTTTGTTGTTACTATTCAGTTACGGTCAGTTGTAGTTATTGCATTAATAAATAATTTTGATATAATTTGCGCATCAAAGCGCAAAATATATCGATACTTTCATTTTCCTTACAATGTATTTTTTTTTTTTTGTTTAAACAACAAATATTTGGATAATATTTATAACATATTGAATGTCCAACATGAAATATCATACATATGCACAAACATATGTGCATACTGTGTTGGACAAAACTAAACCACTTACCTAAATTTTTTCAAATATTGTGTAGAAACATTGAAAAGAATAGTTTAATTCGTACAGAATATTTTTGTTATAAAATGCTGAACACAACTTTGTGTAGTGCTATTTCAAGTCTTTCAAGTTTTGTCAATAAATGCAACCCCCTAGAATTATTCGAAGACGAACTTTAGAAGGTGGCTTTAAATCGCAAAAAAGGCATTTATATCGTGAAAAATAGACAGGCCAGGATCTACTCCGCAAAGAAATATTTAAACTTTACAACGGCACAATGAAAGACCGTACTGTTCTCTGAAACATCAAAATTGTATTAAAAATATTCTGAGGGATTCAAGTCGATTCGTAGACCAAAATGAAAACGCCATAATCCACGTTTTAGCGCGGATACTGTGAAACATAAAGAAAGAAATGTTTATGCCTGGGGATGTTTTTATTGTAATGGAATTGGACCAATTCATAAAATAAATGAAGTGAAGGATTGGTTTATATACACCGACATTCTTCAAAATGTAATGCTTTCATATGCTGATGAGGAAATACTGCTTTAGTGGAGATATAAACATGATAACGACCACAAACATCCAGATAAATGTATGGAAGATTGGTTCGTTCATAATAAAATCCCAGTTTTAAAATAGGCACCACAATCGCCTGATCTCCATCCCATAGAATATCGATAGAAAATCGTAGATTGTAAAGTAATACGCGATAACTGCCAGAACGCGGATGAGCCATTTCGGCAAATGGAAGTCGCCTGGAATGAAATTGCTACAGAGTTGTTATCCACTTTAATTGAGTCCATGCCACGCAGATGTAAATTTAAAAGAATTAAAATTGTATTGCGTGTCTCAAAGATATTTTCCAAAGACTTTAAAAATCTGGTTCGTGCATTAGTTTTGTCCAACACTGTAAGTACGTACATATGTACGTATCTTGTTTTTGTAGCAAACCGCAAAGAAAATATCATTAATAATAATAAAATAAATACATTCTATAATTAAAATAATTGTTAAATGCTATTAATATTATTACAATTATGACACTTTAAAACAAATAAAATACAATTACATTAAACAGTTCAAAATATCAGATCAACTACTACATCTGTGAAAACTGAAAGAATTTGGGGTGACCAACGCGCTTTGCTAAAAACGAAATATTGCTATTTCAGAAACACATACATACTCGTATGTATGTATGTCGATGATTGCAATAAATCGTGTATAAACTGTTAGTAAATTTTTAAAATTTTTTTCTGATAGCGAATTGACTACAAAGTGACCTCAGTAGCGAATTCAAGAGCAGCTGGTCAAAATTTGTGTTCTTGACAGTGTTGCCAAACGGTTCATAAGAGCAATTGTGCGATTATCGTGGTATCTCTCGAGGTATACGACTCTTAAAACCATATAATCCTTGCCTTTAAAATATACGCATTTCTCGCCCCTCCCAAAATGCCACCGCTTTTATTTTATCAAATTCTTGATATAACTTTTGGTATCTGGGATCTTTCGCTTCTAATAAGGAATTAATTCAATGTCCTGAAGCATCTCATCAGGCTACATAAACTAAGTTTCATATGTAATACGTTGGTACATACATACATATATAAAAGTGAAAAAAACACTGCTGCAATTACCAAATTATACACACTTGGTCACTCTGATATTCCAAATCATCATCAATGAAGCACAAGGTGATGAAGAAAAACTCAATGACAAACTGTTTAATTGAGTGAAGACAATTGTCATGTTTTATTTTTGTTGTTCTTATTGTATTCAGTATGAGTTATTGAGGGTCAGTACTTGTGTATGAACATACTTGTTGTTGTTTGTTGTTTATTTACACTCTCCATTTCTCTTTCTAACTGTGGTTAGTATGGTATATGTATGCATATGAGTTTATGGATGCCTGTGCATTTGTTTGTATGTGTGTATGTATGTTTGGGCTTACCTATGGGAAGTATAGAGAAGTAAATACAAAACCAAACCAGCAATGAAAATAAGAGTACATGTACATATGTGTGCATGCATGTGTTTGGGACCACATCGTTATTGTTGTTGTTGGTTGATTGTGTTTGATGGATTGGAAATTGTTTAAAATATACAAAAGAAACAAACGGAAAAGTAGCGTAAAACCGCACAACCAACATTTATTCCGTATAAAGTAGAGCTTAAGTACGAACGTGTCAGTTTTTTAAGGCGCTTAAAAGTTCGATAAACACGATTGTGATCAATTAAGGAATATTGTGTTCGGAAACAAGTGCGATAAGTTTAAAAAAATTATATGTATTAAAATAGTTGAAAAATAAATATTAAACCGCGCAGCATTATCTGTTAAGAAATATAAAGCAATAAGTCTTATAAAATGCAAAAAGAAACTTGAAATACATACATACATATGTATGTACACACATATGTAAATATATTTTATTAATATCAGCTTCAGCGAAGCAGCAATTAAGTCTTTTTATTATTTTTTATCATTCATGAATTGCAAGAAATTAAAGCCTTGTAAAGTGCAGATAGTCCAGCATTAACATATCACAGCAATTGTAAGCCCCACTGTTTCTACATACAATGTGTATGTATGTATGTACATATGTACTTAACACTGCCGAAAGGCATAGCCTGTTTTTGATCTGTCTAAAATCCCAAATAATAAGGATGCGTTAAGCAAGTGCATACTCTTTAATAAGGCAACATTTCATTTAAGAAAAGAAATCGCCCTAAATAATAAGAAAAGGAGTAAAAACTTTGCAATAAAGCAAATGACTTTTTAGACTTGACCAAAACTTTTATAAAACAAATTGGCTTTTTTATTTAATTTGCGGTCTTAAATTTTGTAAAATTGTTCTGAAAATTATTTTGTAAAACGGAACGCAGAATTTGTATTGTATTCAAAAATTTGTTTTTGCTTTCAATATGAAGGGTGGCATTTTGAATCTCGAGTCTATTTTCATTAGAGTTTCTCTTTTTCCGGACTTTTTCATTGCCTCGAACATTGGGAAATAAATTTTAATTTCTCGGGATTCCGGGAATTACCGCTCTGAACAAATAAATAAAAGCAGTAAACATTTATTATAATTAATACGAATAAATTTAGTTTACTAACACATTAGATTTATGAGACTTAATTAAAAGAAAAACAGACATGAAACCATAGAAATAAATAAAAGTTCCAATGTTTTTTTTCCGAAATATTTCCAATCAGACGATTTTCCTTCTTACACCTAGGGAATATACCTTTAGAAAATATTTATCTTGCAACAAAATAATTTAAAATATAATAAAAAGTAAGAGCTGTTTTTTAAGCAAAGTAGAGTAACTAACAATAATGCCAATTTAGCTATTTTCGCGCCGTATCTAGCGATTTCAGAAGCAATTTAGCTGGGAAAATCTCACTTGAGCTATTAGATCATGAAATGTCATTTGGCAGGATAAAAAACTATAATCAGTAGTTGGTAAAATTCCCTGGAATTTACGTACTAATTTTCCAGGATTTCAGAATTCCAAATATTGCGGAATTCACGGGAATTCTCATCCCGGGGTATATGGTAGGAAAAATTTAAACGATTCATGATTTGTTTTTCCGACAGGCTGATTTGATATATTTACTTGCAACGAATTTCCGTTATCCCTTGTTAACTTTAGTTTGGTGACAAACCGATCGGCTAAGTGCCACCTTCAGTGTCCGACTCAGAACGAAAAATAAGTCTGAAGTTGACACCTAGCCGAAACCGGTTTGCCAAACTTTGAGAAGGAAAGGCGGGAATTCGTTACAAATATCTATGGAAACTGAAAATGAACAATTAAAAAGAGAGAGAGAGAGAGAGTGCGCAAAACGACAATCAATTTATACAGTGGGTAGTAAACGCCGATTTTTCTTAAAAAGTGAAAATAAAAAATTTTAAGTTAGTACCCTGTTGTTGCGACATGAAAATAAGTGCTTTATTTTACAAAAGGCAAGGAAGGCAACGCCAGAATTCATATGGAAAACAACAACAAATTTCAGATATTTTTAAATTTTTTTAATCGTTTTTCATACAAATTTTGTGCCTATGAACGCCATAAAATATTAAAAACAGTAAAAAAAATTCGAAAAATTTCGGAAATTTGTTTTTGTTTTTCATTAACATTAGTTCTGGCGTAACCTTGCGTTTTATAAAATAAGACCCTAAGTCACCAGTTACGTTCACACACATTTTAAATAGAAATAAAAAATTAATTAATTATGTAAATTAAAAAACATGTTGGTCACGTTTGTATACAAAGATCAATTATGTTGACATGTAGCATTTGTCTAATGTGGTTTCAAACAATACTTTGTCTACTTTGTGTACTTTGCAATTAAAGGAATATAAAAAAAAATATAACAAAGAGATATACGTATGTCTGTATGCACATCGTTTTAAGATCTGAAAGATATTTTACAAATTTCGAAAACATTTTCAGTTACATAAAAAATATGAAAACGTGTTAAATAACAACAAATAAAAAAAAAAGATATAAAACGAAGCTAGAAAAAACAGTGTTTCAAATTAAATTAAAATTCCCCTACCAACAATCTAAATAAGCAACATGACAGATATAAATTTAAGGCTGTCAACAATAATGTTGGCCATCTTGTTTTGTGGTGGTAAGTAAAAAAGAACAGAATTCTAATTCATTAATTTTCTATTCGAAGCTCATAAATTGGACGGACATATTTGATCGAGAAAGAGCACAGAGGAGAAGAAAAAAACATATTCTTTCTCACAACCAAATTTGTTGTCAATCATAATATGAAATGTTTAAAGGAAAGTAACACTTGGGCAATTCATGCGTAGTAATTATTTGGAATAATGGTGTTACATTCTTTAGAAAGGCAGAGAGTAGAGAAGACAGGTAGTGAAGTAGAGGGATAAAATAGATTCAGGGCTTACAACTCTGCAATTACACGTTATGTTTATTTTTAGAGCAGTATTGCAGCGCCTCTGGTGTTATGCAGGCGCATTACTTGAAGCTTGTATTGACATTTTATTAATTATTTACAACGCCGCGGCGTTGATTTATTATATGCCGTCTTGACTAGCCATAAATCTATTCAGCCATCGTACATTTTGCAGTTCACACAGGGATTTGACTCGCGAAGACCGTCGTTCTCGAAGGTCTGTTCGTGGTCAAACACATTTGTGCGAACAGAACAGAAAATACGCACATGTTTATTAAAGTTGTCTGCAAGATGGGTGCCCCGTTTGTTCTTAATTGACCCTAAACGTAAACGTGTGACAACTTCAAAGGATTGTTTGGAGTTGTATAATCGCAATCCGAATGAGTTTTTGCGGCGTTTTGTAACTGTAGATGAAACATGGGTCCATTACTGTACTCCGGAGACCAAGCAGCAGTCTAAACAATGGGTCTCTCCGGGTGAACCTGCTCCGAAGAAGGCCAAGGTAAGTTTGTCGGCCAATAAGGTGATGGCAACAGTTTTTTTGGGATGCAGGCGGGATAATCCACATCGATTGCCTTCAAAAGGGAAAAACAATAAACGGCAAATATTAAGCCAACTTATTAGACCGATTTAATGAGGATTTAAAAAGAAAACGACCCCATATGGCCAAGAAAGTTCTTTTTCATTAAGATAATGCACGGTTGCACACGTGTGCAGTCTCAATGGCAAAACTCTATGAATCGGGCTACGAATTGGTATCTCATTCGCCATATTCTCCGGTTTTAGCCCCTAGTGACTACTTCATATTTACAAACCTCTACAATGGCTCGGTGGAAAGAGATTTAGCTTCAAAAATCAAATTATTGACTAAACAAATGCCTTTTATAAGGACCTCGAAAAATCCTATTTTTTTGGAAGGGATACAAAAACTGGAGAAACGTTGGCCTAAGTGTGTTGAGTTAAAAGAAGATTATGTTGAAAAATAAATTTTTGTTGTGAGTATGCAAAAGGTGACTCTGTCGTTCTCTGATTCATACACCGTCAAAATACAAGCCGCACTTTATGCCAACAATAAAATTGATTTTGCTTCAAGCAACCGCTAGCAGCAGACAAATTTCCACTAATACCACCCTAATGCAGTTCAATCGTTTTGACCGTTTTACTTGAATCTTAACAGAATGGCATGACTGTGCACCATTTGGGTAAAATTTCCTAAAACCTATTAAATAGAAAAAGTCATAATGAACGCAAATTACCTTTGGGAAAAACAATCATACATGACGTTGTACGTACTGTTAGTTAACAAGCCTGTAAACAAAAACGAATCATTTAAAAATTACACATATGTATTGAGTAAATAATGACCGACCATTCAGTTGTTACATTAAAAATTCATTCATTCCAAATTCGAAAATTCACGTTGTTGTTTAAAATGAATATTTTGATTTCACCAGAAATACAAGCTTCAAAAATACGAGGGTGTTTAGAGAATAGCCCGATCTAAGCAAGAAAAGCAAAAAAATACGTCATAGATAGTCTGCTTTGAGTCCGATATGCTATTCTAAAGCTGGACTCACCCATGATGACCGAACAAAATTTTTGTCCGCACAACATTTTTTTTATATGAAGTTTGACGACTCTCTTCAAGAGAGAGAAAAAATGTTTTGTGTGAACAGCTCTCAGCGTGAATTGGTTTAATTTTATATTTTGTCCAGACAAACTTGAACTGAGTTGCCAATAAGTAAAATTTGTCATCTCAAAGCTGAATTGAGTTTCCCATTTACATAAAATTTGAACAATTTTGTTGCGTATTCCAATTCAAAGTGTATGCAAAATGGAAAATAATAATTTAATTGCTCAAGAGCTTATCGAGGAAATGAAGTAGCCTGAAAGGGAGTGTATGTATGATATGAGCAACAGCTCATACAAAAATAACCACATACGGCAGCATTGATTGTCCAGACAAAATGTTCGAAATGGGTGAATGGTGTTTCAGAAAACTCTCACTAAAAATGTTCGGACATCATGGGTGAATCCAGCTTAAGTGTTAAACGATTCCCGGGGGGAAAGGTAAGAGAATTTTTTGAATCATTTTAGCACTCTCCTCGCATTTGTTGTTAGCAAACGAGGCATTTTTTCTCGGGTCGGACTTTTTCATGCTAAAACTTTCAGTAAATTTTCTATCAGACTTTATACTGGTCGAACCTTTTTAGAGGCCTTCAAAAAGTGCTGTATGCCGAGCTTGGAAAGAATTAAGTTTATGGAAAATTAATTCATTTATTTAATTTAATTGGGTCAAAACTATTTAATTCTGAAGTTACATTTTTCAGGCCGGACATTATGTTCAGTTCATCCCCAAAGAGGTAATGCCTTGTAGAATGAAAATGCATTTCTCTAGTCTTTAATTTATAACAAATTAAACGCGAACAACACTCAGAGTCTAGAGGTGTTTGGAAAGTAGTGTCTTCGATCTTTTGCAAACGACATTTGACGTGCGACTTGAAATCGCATGATTGCTGTTCTATAGTTGACAATCGCAAGAAGCTTAGTGATTTCAACTCCAAAGACTATCTTGAAGGGAAATGAGTTTATTTGCTTAAACTGATCTTTAAATAGACGATAGAATTATGCATAAGCATGTCGCCTTTTATTTCGATTAAAAACTAGTAACATTTTCGAAATAAGTTACTGTGATTTAGACCACTCCGAATTGTAGCAAGTTGTGAGATGCTGATACCTGACAGATGCTCCTGGTCAAACGAAACCGTAGTACATATATGCGTGGGTATCAGCTGTTTAACAGACGGGTTCGGGTGTCTTTAATGAGGAACCAGTGACCCTAATATACTTCCAGCTTACGGCGCACAACACGGTTCTTCAAGCGGAAGATGGGGCGATCACGGAATGTCTGAACGACCGTACTGAACGACGGTACTACCAGGGCTGTGGAGGCTAAATTTTTTACGGCCAGCGAAACAACAATAAGGGCACTCAAATCGAATAGGGTAACATACAGGACCATTCTGGAATGCAAAAAGGCGATAAACGACTATGCAGCCCATGGTAAGACTGCGCCTCATATGGGTGCCAGGTCACTATGCAGTACTCGAAAAGGAACAAGCTAACAGTTTAAAAATAGAGGTCAGAGAGTTTCAGGATGTGATCTTAAGTAGCGAAAAGCCGCTTGAGGCCACGAAACCTAAGCTGAAAGACTGAACAAACACTGAAAATACAGCACTGTGAAATAAAACGACGGTAGGGCAAATAACAAAGGACGTCGATACGATGAAACATTTTCTATGCCACTGCCCGGCTTTCGCACACCTAAGAACCCCATATTTCGTAGCCGACACTTTACCGGCCGTGTCTCATTGTAGAGGCTTGTTTAGGGAACAAAATTTATTTATTTATTTAGTCCTTAAGTAAATATTTAAGTTCATAAAGGGGGTTTTATTAGAGGGACGCAAATCATCTTTTTCCCATTCTAATTCAAGCGAACTTTAACGTTCGACATCGTCAGCCTGGCCGTAAATATAAGTCTTAAAATTAAACTTTTATATTATCGAATTTAATAAAACTTACTTCAAATAACTTTTTTTCTTGTTACAGTCCGAGCAGAACCCGAATTTACCTACTTTGGCAATATGGGTCCCGATCATTGGAGCGAACATTTCAACCAATGTTCGGGCAAACATCAAAGTCCGATTAATATCAACGATCTCGATGTGGTCAATCGCACCTATTCAAAAATCGATTATAAAGCATTTAACAAATTACCTTTGGAGGCGGCTGTTTTTAATAACGGTCACACGGTATTGTTGAAAATGCTATATGCAGATGAAATACCCTCAATAGCTGAAGGGCCCTTAGAGGGGAAGGGCACATATCAATTTCAACAGTTACATTTTCATTGGGGAGAAGACAATACGGTGGGCAGTGAAGATCGTATTAACGACGTGGCGTATCCCATGGAATTGCATATAGTTTTTTGCAATAGTAAATACGAGAGTTTTGAAGACGCCGCTAGGATGGACGATGGTATTGCTGTACTGGCGGCCTTTTATGAGGTAAGAATTGATAATACAAGTTTACAAATGCTGCTCCACTATTGAGCTGGAACAACAGACAGTTTTTTAGATTTTAATTGTGGTGCTGAAATTGAATCTGCACTCGGTTTTTTCAAATTGATTCTGGTTTTCGAAATATACCGTTAAGTCATAAAGGCTGTTTTGAAAACTTTTTAACATCACAACTGCATGCTTTGGGCTTGACTAACATGTGGTTTCACCAAGACGATGCCACATCGCATAGAGCCAAGATTACAATGGAATTACTGCGAGACCTCTTTCAACAACAAGTTATTTCAGGGAATGGTGATGTTGGCCTCCACGGTCGCCTGATTTGACTGCTCCGGACTTCTTTTTGTGGGGATATCTGAAAATTAAGGTTTATGCAAACAAACCAGAAACGCTGGAGCAACTCAAATAAAACATTCGTGATGAAATTAATGAAGCACCGCGTGAAATGTGTGAGAATGTAATGAAAAATGTGTTCAAAAGGGCTCGCATTTGTGAGGCTAACAGAGGCGGACATTTATCTGATATTGTATTCCCTACATAATTGATGACATTAAATAAAACATTTCTCAATATACGATCCATTCTCTTTCATTTAATCAAAAGATATAAACAAACAAAGTAGTATAACTTCCCGGCAGACACCCTGTATAACTTGGCGCCTCTCTGTGAGTAGTGTCCAATGTATAATTGTACCCCACCTCGCTACGCCAGTGGTGTGTTAGAATAAAAGCTATCTTGCTACTCTGCTGAATGATGAATAAATATCGCATAAAATATTAACTACAATTAAATTACAAATTTCATACTCGTAGCTACAAATGTAAACAATATTTTGTCTCTTTTACTTTTACACACGACTTATTCAAATGCACATGAATTTGTTTACATGATTCCCTTGTTTAGGTCGGCAACTCCACCAGCTTGGAATATGATCACTTGACCAGTCACTTGGAACACATCCAGGAGCCACACACAAATGTTACACTGGCAGAACCGATAAATTTATTTAGTTTGTTGGCTGGAGATTTGAATAAATATTACACGTATATTGGCTCATTGACAACGCCGCCCTGTAGTGAAGATGTCATCTGGATTGATTACATAAATCCCATTGTCATTTCTCCTGAACTGGTGAGAAGACTGAAATTTTTATATTTCCTTTCTTATTATACTTTGTATAAATCTGATTGTTTTTTTTGTTTTTTAATTTAGATTGAACGTTTCCGTTATTTGAAAACTTTCGATGGTTCTTCTTTAACCCACAACTTTCGCCCGGTACAGCCACTTAACAATCGCAAAGTTTATAGAGCAGCGTCCGAGTTTAGTGATAGAAGTGCTGATCATTTAACAAGTGGGGCCTTAACAATAACCGCTTGGCAGGCACCGGTTGTGAGTGCGATTAGTGTCTACGTTATGTTGAACACATATTTTCGCAAACTACTTTGAATAGTTTTCAGAGAAAGTTTAAGTTAAGCATAAATCAATAACACCGGATTAAACTTCCCTGGTTAACCAATTAGTTAATACGCACTGAGACAAATCGAATTTTTTTTTTTAATCCCCACCTAGAAATATATCGATTTTTACTTCCCCTTTTTTTAAATGTATTTTAATTGATCTATTTTAGTATTTTATTCGTAGTAAAAACACGTCACGATGAGATAGCATCGAAGGATATGAAAAGCAGGGGATTTTACCACATTGCTGGGAATCACTGGCAACACAACTCGCAATGATTTGGGGAAACGAAAGTTAGCAACGATTCGTTAAAAATTTAATGGTCTTCCATAAGACTTGGTTAGTACCAAGAGATAAATTACCTCACAACTGATTGTATACGATGTGAAATTAGGGGATTTTATATAGTTTGGAAACTAGGCAGTGTCACGCTATAAGCTAGGTGCCATATGACAGCACTCTCTCACAGACTTTCAAATGTTTGCACGGTGAGCGTTTTGGGATCTGTGAAAAATGTGCTTTCATAGGGCACTTAGCTTATAGCCTGACACTGGTTAGTTTCCAGGGAATAAGAAACCCCAAAATGTATTGCCGTCATTTATTAAATCGATTTTTTCTAAAAAAAATTGTTTTAAATTTTTTATTTTTAAATCGTATTCATTCAATTGTGAGATAGTTTATCCCTTGGTACTGATCAAATCTAATCGAAGTCCATGGAATAAATTTTTTTTTTTTGAATCGTTGCCAACTTTCGTTACTGGAGAATTCGCAAAATCGTTGCCAATTGTGCTGCCAGTAATTCCCGAACATTTTCTAAAATCCCCTGCTTTTCATTTTTTCATCGTTGCTATTTTGGCTGACGCAATAAAAACACATTTTTAAATATAATAGAGCAAAAAATTACTTTGTCCATTAAATTTCATTCATATAACCTCATAAAAATCTTAAAATTACAAGTCTATAAATTGTATATAACAAGGAAAGTTACGAATTTAAAACCGCAAATGATAATAAATAGAGAAAAACGATGTTCAATCTTAAATTGTAATTAACCGCATTATTGTTATATACAGACCTGCTAAATGTATTTTTATATTTTGTAATTTACGTTAAAAGGTTTTTATAATATTTTTTATAAATACTACCTATGCTTACATATAAATTATTTATTTATCATAAAGATTGAATAAAAAAAGGCTAAAAAATGAATTTTTTTGATAAAAAATTAAAACAAAAATAAATAATTTAAATATCTTTTTTATCGCAGTAAAAAATAAAAGTTACAAACTTTATTCTAGTTTTTTGACCTTTATTGTTATTATGATGTCTAATTTTTCTAAGCTCCAGGTCATCAATAAAATCTTCCTTATTATAAATTATAATAAAAATTAATTTTATTTTTTCCAATATTTCGCTACGCCTTTGTGTAGCATCGTCAGGAAATAAAATAAAATAAAATTATATTTCACAAACTTCAAAACAAAAATCAAATTGTGAAAATTATTGAAAAATTTTTCATATACAATGAAAAATATTTCAAATTTTCAAAAAAAAAAACACAAATACATACAAATCATAAAAAAAAAACTAAAAAATTAAAAAATGTTTTACATTAATGTGTAGATGTATATATGTACATATGTATAAACACACATTAAGAAATTTAATTGTCTTCGGGATTTACAGGAAAAAGAGTTAGGTATTAAATTTATGGATAAATGGTTTGTTAATAAGACCGATTTAGATATTCCCAATGAGGTTCAATGTACTCTTTCACTGGGTCATAAGCATGCATTGCCTATAAGGAAAGAGGAATTCCCTTTTTTAAAAATGATATCCGACGGAGAGGATTTCATACAAACGCTACAAAGGAAAGAAGAGCAGGATATAGCAAGAACTAGGTTAACTGTAATGGTTGATAATCATTTTAACAAAATGAGTTTGACTAATAGAGATAGGTTTATGTTGGATAAAGTTAAAGTAACGGAAAGGTTCTTGAAAAGTAATAGAGATATACTCATTTTGAAAGCGGATAAGGGTAACACTACAGTAGCTTTAAAGAAGCTAGATTATGACATTAGAATTAACAATATTGTAGGAGATATTACGAAATACCAGTTGATTGGTAAGGATCCAACAAGCAGGTTGCAGAGGATAAATAATGAAATAGTGGAAGAACTTTCTAAGAAGAAAATAATTACGATTTTTAAGAAAAAGAAATATAAAACAAATATAGCTACTGCACCTAGATTATATGGTCTTCCTAAAATTCATAAACCAGACTTTCCTTTAAGACCAATTTGCTCTTTTGTGAATTCACCGTCATATGAATTATGCAAATTTGTTACTAACATTTTGAAGAGGATTACTGAGTTTTCTAAGTATAATGTTAAGGACTCGTTAGAATTTAGCAATAGAATTAAAGGTTGCAGAATTGAAAATAATGAAAAATTAGTTTCTTTTGATGTAGTATCATTATTTCCTAGTATACCAGTTGATTTAGCAATAACAACAATTGGTGAAAAATGGAATTTGATAAGCAGTTACACTAGAATTGAGAGAGGTTTATTTTTACGTATTCTTAAATTTTGTATTGAAGACAATAGATATTTTCAATATAACGACAAGGTATATGTACAGAAGGAAGGTCTTCCAATGGGATCTCCAGCATCACCAATTGTAGCGGACATAGTTATGGAGAAGTTACTGGACACGTGTATTGAAAAGCTAAACATTAAACCGAAATTAATGACTAAGTACGTAGATGATTTGTTTTGCATAATTCCTGAAGGTGAAATTGATAAAGTATTGGAGACGTTTAATGCATTTAATATGAACATTAAATTTACAATAGAGAGGGAACACGATTCTAAACTTCCTTATTTAGATACATTAATAATTAGACGGGGCAACGATTTAATATTGGATTGGTATCAAAAGCCAACAGCATCTGGGAGAATCATTAACTACTTTTCTAAGCATAGTAAAAGAATTATTATGAATACAGCTCGAAATTTAGTACAAAGGGTGTTAACGATAAGTGACAAGGAGTTTCATAGGAAGAACAAGGAAAGGATCAGGAATATATTAATTGAAAATAGTTTTCCCGAGCAACTTTCTTATAAATTAATAAATTCTTTTAGAAGTAGTAGAAATGTTAACACAAGAAGCGTTATAGAGCCCAAGATTTATAAGTCTTTAGCTTATGTGCCAGGAATATCAGAACGACTTGAAAAATCAAAAATCTTCAATAGCGATAAATACAAAATTGCTCATAAATCTTACAATACTTTAAATAGATTATTCAGTAAAACTAAAGATAGAATTAAGAAAATGGAAATGTCGAATGTGGTTTATAAAATACCTTGTAA
Source organism: Phania funesta (assembly GCA_963932375.1). Classification (NCBI taxonomy): domain Eukaryota; kingdom Metazoa; phylum Arthropoda; class Insecta; order Diptera; family Tachinidae; genus Phania; species Phania funesta. Next base: position 75,885,196 of record OZ010656.1, read on the forward strand.
TGGTAATGATCAGGAGAATTGTAGTAAGGTATATGTGGGTACAACGAAAAATATGCTAAAAACTAGAATAGCCGGACATAAGTCGGACCATAGATGTAAAAATTCAAATAAAACAGCTCTATCTTCCCATTGTTCTGAATTGAATCACTGTCCTAACTTTGAAAATGTGTCAGTGCTAAATATTGAGAAAAATTATAAGAAACGTTACATATTGGAAATGTTGCAAATTTGTAAAACACCAATGTCTCAAAGAATTAATTATAAAGCGGATACAGATAATGTCGCTCATATATATAGGCATTTAATACATAAGATAAGATGATGTAATTTAGGATTATACATATGTATTGTTTATACATATGTACATATATACATCTACACATTAATGTAAAACATTTTTTAATTTTTTAGTTTTTTTTTTATGATTTGTATGTATTTGTGTTTTTTTTTTGAAAATTTGAAATATTTTTCATTGTATATGAAAAATTTTTCAATAATTTTCACAATTTGATTTTTGTTTTGAAGTTTGTGAAATATAATTTTATTTTATTTTATTTCCTGACGATGCTACACAAAGGCGTAGCGAAATATTGGAAAAAATAAAATTAATTTTTATTATAATTTATAATAAGGAAGATTTTATTGATGACCTGGAGCTTAGAAAAATTAGACATCATAATAAAAGTTACAGATAACCAGAAACCCATGCTTGCAAGAGGCTTGATAGGAGAATGGAAAGCACTGCTATTTATTAATTATTTTCACGTCATTGCAACACAACACTTAGGGCCATTATTAAAACTGGGCGATAGTTAAAGTTAGTCGGGTTGTTGGCCTTTCGTTATTATGAATGTATTTTAAGATAAAACTGTCTGATAAGCTAAAGGTAAGACGTTCTTATCTTCAACTTTAACATGCCTTCTTTACCAGCCACTTTAGCTAAAGTGAGGACTAAAGTGATCTTCAACTATTAACCGTTATTACAATGTCGGTGTAAAATTAAATTTACCTTTTTTAAAATATATAAGGCAGCGTAAGAGCGGAAACCTACTACTTTTTACAAATGAAATTGGTTTTTCAAAATACAGTGTGACAACGATTTACTTTTACTGGCACAAAACCATTGTGATATTTTTGTTTTCAAAAATATTTTCTAGCTCGTTTATATAAAATAAAAACGGTCTCTTTTCAATTTTTATTTTTGATTTGCAAAACTAGCCACAAATTTGAAAGCACCGGCAGAATAACGGGAAAGCTTGTGCTCGTGGTCTTCTGTGTGGGAAATACGTCTAAATATTCTTGTTTAGTTTCAACTTAATTGTATATCTTCCATTGAGATTATTTGCATGTTCTTAGCAACGTTTATATACAGGTGTTTACAGACGAGCACATACATACATATTTTTTGTTTTGCCTGTGTGTATGTTGTTTGTGTAATGGCAGAAAAGCGTTGTGCGAACAACATGGTTTAAACACGGAACAGACCATTTACAACCAAATTCCTGTGTGGACATCAATCTGTACGTCGGCAGAACAGATGTATGGCTAGCAAAGACGGCATGTTAAAGAAAGCGGAGTTGATGGTTTGGCTGTCACCGTTTCAGCCGCCGCTAACATTTCTGTATATGCCGGAGCCATCGAATAAGTCTTATTATAATTTATTTGCATTTAGTGAAAGTAATCAAAAACATCTCATTTACCTTACATTAATGTATATGAGTATACAAGTCAACGGAGGGCGCCAAACATATGCCGAATGATGATTTATTTCAAAACGGCAATCGACTTCTTATTGACTGGTTTTCTTAGTTAACAACTTTTTTGTCGATAGTACCGCTCCGAAATCGATAAATCGATAGTGCGCTAAAACAAACTTTCGGGACTATCGATAGTAGATAGTTTTGCAGCTCTACTTAGCGGACAGCAGTAAACTTTCCAGTTACCTTCAGTTATTTAACTACAAAAATCTTTTTTTTTTTGTGACTTCTATAGACTTCAACATATGCTTTTAGGATAGTGATAATATGGCTTTAAAAGTTAATTAAGTAGTTGCCTTAGTAAAACCAACATTTTTAATCCGTACATGAATAAATTTGAAATATATGTTTAATAAGTCAAGGATTAGAGTTTATTTATAGACGACACACCATGTTCAAAAGTTGGGAAATTGGCTTGAATTTCGCTAAGCTTACAACCCCTAATGACTGGCATAACGTTACACATTTGGTTCACATTTAGTTTAAAAACCTCCTTAATGTATGCTTCTGATTTATTCAAATTAAAAAGAATTTTTATGCCTCCATAATTAAAACCATTTTAACCTAACGCCAAGTCGCAATTATTTTTAATGTTAATAGAAAAAGTTAAATCTTGGATGCTTTATTGAGAAGCGTTTGGAAATATAAAAAATCTGAAACATTGGAATTGGTAAAAATTCCAAATATTCCCTTATCTCCCATTATGCATACATTTGTCTTCCTTTTTTTTTATTAATTGAGGGTAGGGAAAAAATTCGGCTCAAAAAAATGCTAAAAAGGGGGAAAATATTTTAATCCCTCAATTTGTTCAACTGCAATTTAGAAAGGAATTTGAAGAAAAATGTAAGCATTGTTTGTAAAACTTCAGTTCAAGCCAACAAAAACGGTTGCAATAATCTTCGCAGGCTCTCTTGAACAATTAAAATACCAAACTTTCAAAACATAACTCCTTGATAATCTAGTTCATAACTATTAAATAAAATGATTTACTTGATGATATTACCAGAGAAATTGTATGTAAACGGATGGCTACGGGATAAATGAAAAAAAGCTGCCTATAACATTTACCAACGTCCGCAAACACAAATTCTGATTAAATACAAAGCAACAAAACAGTAATCACTAACAACGTCTAACAATCCTTGTAAAAAAACCGGAGCTTTAGCTGCTACCTTACCGATGACTATGTGATACACGAGGCATCTGAAAGGTGAGACAATAAAACACCAACGAATTGATGTGAACTTCTCAGAATGAAAAATCACACTGAAGATGGCACATAGCCAACCTGGTTTGTCTCAAAACACCCTGTCGGAGGAATATCAAACCAAGAATCGGTTCGTCGAAATCTCGACGATAATTAACTAGTTTTTGCAACCGCATCAATTTCCTTACTTAGTTTTCGCTAGTTAGATTCGACATTTATATAAATCACAGTGGCGTATGCTTTTATTATCTTAATTCTAATACTCGCGGATTTATTTGTGAAATTAAAACTACGTCAGCCTTTTAATATTTAAATAAATTTTGAGTTTTATTGCTATGAATAGTTGCTGATAATTTTCAGAAAAGTCACATGTTTAAATGTTAATTTTTATCTTTAATTTTATTTTTCAATATATATATATTTTTTATTTTTTTTTTCTTCAACTATGTATGTATATACTATAATAATGTATGTGTGTGTGTTGTATGTCTATGTATTTATGCATGCAATCATAAATTTAATGTACTTTTCCATTTGTTTTTATTAATGTTAAGTTGTAAACATTATTTTTTTTTTTAATTTGTTCTTTTTGTTCATTATAAATTTAATATTATCGTTTATTTAAATTCTTAAGTATTAATTTGATACTATATTTATAATATTCATAATTTAATATTTTATACAGTAAATTTAAATTTTGTGTTGAAGAATGACAACTGTGTTTGTTGGCAGGCAGAAAGAAGTGTTTAGAAAATGATGCGTTTAATTTCAACAAGTCCGTCCGTCTACTGTCTGTAGGTTCGTTTTACATGTTCCAAATAGATTTTCTATTATAGGTAAATACGTTTAATAACTTTTTCCATCTTAAATTCTATTTTTGTTTTATTTATTTATTTTCACCACATTATTTGTTTACACTCTTTGCGATTTTCTTATTATTTTTTTGTCCATACAATCAATTTATATTTAGGCTTAATTAATAAAAATACTTATACATATTTCAAGAGCTAAATATTAAATAATATACATATTTTTTATTACATACACAAAAAGCACTATAATACATAAATATTTTAAATGTTTTCTTTTGGTTATTTTTGTTTTCTTTTCTGTTTTAAATAAATTACACTTTCCATAATGCATTTTTAATTTGTATTATTAAAAATTATTCTGCTGGCTTAACACTTTGTTGGTTTGTGGGTAATTAAAAAAATATATACTTATGTTTCCTTAAGTATTTTACATCAAGTTGGGTTTTTCTTTTTGTTAAATATATTAAAATCTTGTTTCTCTTTTCATGTAGTTTTATTTTGTATTTAATTTTTCTACTATAAAAATATACGTTTCTTTTTTGTTATTGTTATTTTAAGTGTAAGTAAATTCTTTTAACAAAATTTTAAATTATTTAAATAGCATTTGTACACAAGAAAAAAAGGATAATAAAATCAAAAATAAATAAAATTGTATTAAAAAAACAACATATAAATGGTGACCAGCTTAACAGACAATGTGGAAGAGGAACAAGACACTGCAAATATAATACTGCAAGAACTTGTTCAAAATCATCATTGGTTCTAGAGGACATGCAATGAAAACTAATAATATTCACCTCAGCTTTGGTTTGTGCAACAGCTTTACTTCTTAACTGATCGATAAAGCATTTTTTTAAATATGCACAAATATATGTACTTACAATTTCAAGTTTATTGGAAAAATTTTCCGTTTTACTTTTTAATAAATTAAAATAAAAACTTTCTCTTCCTTTATTTAAGAATTTTTTGATTTTTAAATATAAACAAAAAACAGCTGATAATTTAATTCTAGTCCGAACTTGCTCAAAGAAAAAGTTCGTACGACTTTGTACAGGAAATGAAAAATTTTACTCTCCTCATTTTCTCTCAAAATTGCACAAAAATTGTTATCTGGAACGCATTTGGACAAAATCGGACTGTTTTGTTATGCACCTGGAACAGACCCAATTATAGAATGACGAAAAGTAATGTAAACAAAATAAAAGCAATGCAAAAATAAAATAAAAGCAGAATTTATTTCTCATCTACAGCTGGCCAAATTTTGTTCAAAAAATTCTAGTTATTTTCCACACTGTGTTGAGAACCTCCAATTGCCAAAAGTAAGCGTGGCTACGAATTGAAGCTTTGGCGGCACTGCTGTGAATATAGTATAAGTAATAAAATTTAAGTGGCAAAGAAATACGCTGACTGCTTCTTTTCTCAGCCTTAATCTTTAAATTTGAAAACAAAGTAGTGATTAAAAAGATCTAAAGTTAAAACGACAACTTATCTGGCGTGGTTGCTAACAAAGACCGATCTGTTATTTCCTTCATAATGCGTACTACACAACATTCTTCCTCGTCTGATGAAGACGTAAACAATATCATAATGGAGGATTCATTCTTATAAAACACTTTAATTTTATTAAAAAAGAAAAATTATTTGCGCACAATTCTCTTTTAAGTTCCTTGTTTTTATTTTATTGTTTACGTTTGGAAAACATATGTTCGTTAGTCAATCACAATTTGCAAAAAAAAAAACACGATTCGATAAATATCGTATGAGATGATTACGATATAAACTAGCTATCGAATGCCGTGATAACAATACACCATCAACTATTTACTTTTGAAATAGAATTTTGGTTTTTTGCGTTCGCATACTTTTGAGCAATTACGCGTCATTTATTTACTCTAATTTTAGTCAAAAAGTACGTGCTAAGTGGGCCCTATTAAATGCTATGATTTGACTACCACATTTGCCCCCAGTTTTCTATGCATAATTTTTTAAACATAATTTTTTTTTGCTGTAATTTCTAATTATTACAAGGTTTCTGTTTATAGTGAATAAGCAAATAGCCCAGCTCTAAGTTTTAGGAAAATAATATTATTCTTAGCCTTTTGTTTATTTTTATAGTTAAACGTTCAATTTTTTGTTCAATACACGCTTGGCTAGCACCAAAGAGATACAGTAGATAAGTTATCATTTTAATAAATTTTTAAAATTCTTGAATTGATATTCCAACAGGGTGTTTTGATGTAGATTTAAAATTTTTAAAACTTTTTTGTGTATTCATGGCTTGAACGGTTAAGGGTCATTATTACAACTTGCCATTAAAGTTCGTGTTAATAAAAGGTAACTTTAACTAACGTGAGGAATAAAGTGACCTTTAACTATTAATCGTTATTACAACTTTTTTGTAAAATATAATTCATCTTTTTGAAAATATGGCAGTGCAAGAGCGATAAGCGACTACTTTTGATAAATAAATTTGGTTTTAAATTCCACATAGTGGCAACGACTTAATTTTATTTATTTGTTTACTGGCACAAAATCATTAAGATATTTTTTATTTTCAAAAATAAATGCGGTCTCTTTTGCGTTTTTATTTTTGATTTGCAAATTTAATTAAAGTATTTTTTTGTTGTTGTTGTTTAAAATATGGCAACTACTCCCAATCCTTTTCGAACAGTTTTATCTTAAAGTCACTCATCCTAACTTTAGCTTTTCGGCAAGTTGTAATAATGGCGTTAACAGTGTTAACTTAAAATTTAAAAACTTTATAAAAATTAGCTTTTAATGCCGGGATTTATTAATCAATTTTATTTAAATTCGAAAAACGTAAACTCAATTACGCCAAGTTTACACACTTTTTTAGCTTATAGAAATAATACGAGTAATCCATCATTCATTTGCTAGCACACATTTTTATAATGAATACATAAGTATTTAATAGTTTGGAGTTACAATATACATATTATGTGGTTGGTATGTTGAGATAATTTTCTTTCAATGTATCACATTTAATTAGAAATACAAAATCACTGCTATAATAATAATGGTAATAATAATAAATTTATATACAAAATATTTTACATTTTTAAATTGTGTAGTTAATTGTTCTGTCTTAACTTTTGATTTTCCACAACAAACTTTGTGCGTTAATTATTTTCTTCAAAACAATTCCTTAACTATTTGCATTTAGTTACAAAATCCCAGCTGACGACAACTGTAAGATGTATAATAATGTTGCTTTATTATTTCTTTTTTTTTTTTTCTCTTATTGTACATAAAATAATATTTTAGTTTTAAATTAAATTATAAAAAATAGGTTAAAAAAAAAAACTTCTAATTAAACATTCAAGTGGAGGCGAAGAATTATATTTACACATACTTCTGGTAAGAATGATTCGCGGGAAGATATTAAAATTTGCGGGAAGATATTAAATATTTCTATTTTCACAAGCAGCCTCATAACGAAACAAAGGCTGTGGTTCTGAATAGTTGCTTTCCATTGTGCAGTCTTTTTGATATATTCTTTACGAGGTTTAAATTGTGCCTTGCAAATACCACTTTATACCCGTTCTAATATTCATGAAGCTGTATGTCGAAAATTGTTCCAATTATATTGGGCTCTTCGAATTTGAATGTAGAAATTTTAATAGCTTTATTGAAGGCTGCATTAGCCAGACATTTATTCTAAATACACCAATTTGCAAATCACATTATTATTTTCTCTTTTATATTTGTCGTTTAAAAAACGGCTAGATTTAAAAAGCGAGGGGTTACTGTGTATTTTGATACGAGTAGGAAACCGTTTGCACTTTTATGTTTTATTCATTGTGGTACAGAAATATTTTCTTTCGAATCCCCCAGGCCTCAATGAGTCGTTGAACTAATAATTAGTAAGCTGAGGGTTGTAATTCGAATACAAAAATATTTTCCTATTCGAAAAAATAGATATTTCTTTCGAAGGAATAAAATTTTCCTATTTACAATAATAACTAATTCGATATATTATTTTTCTTTAGCATTTAGTATAGGTAGCTTGTGTGGTAAAAGCGCACGATATAGTGTAAAATGTATCGACATTTTGTTATTTGGCATTATAAAATTCGATATCGTAGGAAATGTATCGAGCTATCATTCCACACATCTGAGCCTATCGTATCCATAATAACTATAATTTTAGCGCTAAAAATATCCACACGCAACACATATGTTGCATGTTTGCATTTTGGAAAACATATGTTCGTATATCTATTACAATTTGCTAAAAAAAAAAAATTACGATTCGAAATATATCGTATGCAATGATTGGCTTGCTCGACACGTATAGAAATGATATTCGATACGATAGATTACTAGCTATCGAATGCCGTGAAGAGGCCCCAATTTACATGCTTTTTTTTGCAAGATTTTCAAAGCTTTTCATAATTCTAGCAAGTAGCATAAATCATCATCATTTAATGTAAACAAAATACGATTTCAGTGCACCCTTCCATTTTACCGATCAAACTTAAATTTATTACACTTGTTTAAAATAGCAAAATATAACTTTTGATACTTCGAAATCGATTAGTTTAAAAAAAACTTTCGCCAAAAGCTAACGTAAGGACAAACATTTTTAAAAACTAAATCGCAAGAAAAAAATTTCATTTTAGTTGGAAACATGGTCAACTGATGTACAGACATATATACATTTATGATTCTTTCGATAAAATCCTTAATACATTTTCTAGAATATATACCAGGGTAAATAAAAACACAATATATATATCCTCCAAATTAATAATTATAACTGTACATACATACATAAGTATATTTTAATTTTTTTTACAAGATTTGTTTCATTCGTTCTTAATTTATAAATATATAAGTATGTGTATTTGTAAGTTTCATGTTGTTGTTAATGATTTTAAGTTTAATATTAATTATTCTATTATCTATTAGATTACAATTGTGCTTCCGTTGTATTCATATGGAACATCTCGCGAGAACAACTGAAACATTGGCCGATTGGGGTTTGCACCCAAATTTGCAAGAATGAGAGTGTTGGAATTCGTAAGCGGAATAAATTTGGCGATTTAAAATCGAAAGCATACAGCAACCGCCAAGTGAATTTTTTAATTTCATTCAAATTGAAAAATCTAGCAGCACAAAAAAACTTGTACAAACTTTATTGTTTTCTTTTAACTTGCTTCCATAAAGGACATTGCTTTAATTTTAAATTGGCTCTTCAATTTGTTCATCGAATGCTTTTAATGAGGCAGCTATATGTAGGTATGTATTATGCAAAGAACAAGTAGTAACGAAACACTGCTTTAAGAAAGAGGGAATGCCCTCATAACGGCCGTGATAAGACTTACAAAGATGAATTGCCACGATCATTGGAAATACTATTAGCTGTACGACTTTAAAATGAGATATGCCACTTGGGAGGTAAAAACAAAAGAGATTTCTGTATTGCATTGTGACTGGAGATACGAAATAGATTCATTTCGATTTCTAGTCATGTTTCCACGTCACGATAGGCAAATATTCTCGCGAGTACAGTACGACTAGGTCAGTGTAATGTACTCAGTGTTAAAACCGACTGAAGCAATAACATCCGATCGGTATCAAACGAAAACCCAACGTATTCTTCAAACATTGCACACTCTATCCATCATGAGTTTCTGGCCTTGTGAAGAAGTACTAAACTGGATCGCTTTCAAAGACGCTACCCGAAATTGGCGAAAATTAGCAAACGATAGTAGGCAATTGATTTTTAATAACAATTTTACAATATAGCCTCGAAATTTAGGGAAAACTGGCGCGGAATCAGTTTTAGATATATTTTCCTTCACAAAAATTATTATAGTTTTTCGACTTTTAAATCTTATTTAATTAATTTATTTTACACTAAATCCTGTTACAAAAGTTACACTTAGATTAAATCCCTGGGTATTGTTTAGATTATCCCCACCTCTTATCAGATGTTTACCTTGAGACATCAGAATAATAATCCCAATCAGTTTGTATTTTTTTTCTTTCACTTGGTAAACATGGAGTGGGGTGATAAAGAATATTGGATCGCTGTGCTCGCCTCACACAAAGTTGAAAAATGCAGAGCAGATTTTCAGTACTTTTAAACCACCGGGTATCAGCCGTATGTCCGTGTACCGAACTATAAACAGGTACAATGAGACCTCATCTGTAAGTGACAGACCTGGAGCAGGTCGTCCCCGTACTGTGAGAACAGATAATGCAGTGGCTGCTCGAATCAGAAGAAATCCCATCCCGAAAACAAAAATTAAATTTTGTTAACCGATGAGAACATTTTCAGGATAGAAGAAACATTTAAACGCCAAAATGATCGTGTGTACGCGCATAGCTCTAAAGAGGCCTAGGAAGTCATTGAAGGAGTGGAAAGAGGTCGCAACCCTTCTTCAGTAATAGTGTGGTGGGGAGTGTGTTATGATGGCACCACAAGGCTTCACTTTTGTGAAAATTGGGTTAAAACATCGTCTAAAAACTATCAAGATGATATTTTGGAGCCAGTTGTCAAGCCTCGGAATGAAACTCTATTTGCTGGAAGTCACTGGGTTTTCCAGCAGGATTCCGCTCCAGCTCATAAAGCCAGGTCAGCTCAGCAATGGCTGAAGAGGAACGTTCCTGAGTTCATCTCGGCCTCGGATTGGCCCTCAGAAAGCCCCGATCTAAGTCCACTAGACTACCGTTTGTGGTTCGAATTCGAGAGGATGGCATCCCACACAGCACACCCTAACTTGGAAAGCCTCAAACAATCACTGGCCGAGCTGTTCAGCGTTTCCCTCAAGAAGTGCTGCTTGCTGCTTGCTGCTTGCTGCCATTGACGACTGGCCAAGAAGATTAAAAGCCTGCGCGAAGGCAAAAGGGGAACCTTTCAAGTAATTGTATTTTAATTTTACTCGCTGTATCTACAACGAATTTATGTAACAATATTTATGGCAGGACTAGGTATATGGATAATAAAATTGTGTTGTAAAATTTTATTAAAGACCTTAATGTGAAATAAATTAATTAATTATTCTCCTTCACTTTATTACTCGTAGCAAAATCGTTCACAATACAAATATTCGTTTCTTGGTTAGTTTTAAATTTTTTGTCGCAAATTAAAAAAAAAAATTAAATCAATATTACGTTTTTTGTCTGCTCAATCAAAAATTTGGAAAAACCGTGTTTTTTTATTTAATTTTTTTTTTTAAATTTAGTTTTTTGTTTTTGTACCATAGTTTTGTCCAAGCTTAAATTACAAATAATTTCTAATAAAATACATATTGATTTTGTTACTTATGTGTGTGTGTGTGTGTGTGTATATTTGCGGTATTATTAGCTATTTAAATCATTTTTTTATAATAAAAATTCAATTAACTCATAATACTATTATAAAAACAAACAAAAATTAAACAATTAAACCTAAAATGGTTTAGACTTTTTACAACTTGTTTTTATAAGTGTTTTTAGGGTTTGTTTTTGTTTTCTTTCATTAACAAATCTAAAAATATATGTATGTTATGTAGTATATACTTCCTTTTCTTTAGTAATTATTAAGGAGTATGCAAGTAAGTATTTATATAAATCTACACGAAAATTTGTTGTTCATTATCTTTACTTAAATGATTTTTTTTTTTTATATATTTCTTTCTTAAGTATTTTATTATTTTATACTATAAATACGTCATTATTCATCAAAAACTGTTTCTAAAATCTTAGCTCTTCCTCTGGTTTATAAAAAACTTTAAATTCTTTTTGTTTAAGATTTATTTTGTAACTGTGTGTGTGTTGCCTTTTGCGAATAAGACAAGTGCCAGCCAAGTAATATTTCTCTTATTCTTGTTATTACATTGTTTTTCCTTATTCTTCTTTTAATTTCTTTAATCTTTCCACGTTTGTTTTCTTTTCTTTCTATTATTTAGTGAATTTTTTAATTAAAAAAAATTTACATATGTATTGCGTAGGTCTAATTATTATAATATGTGTATAGGTAGTAGTAAGTATATATGTATAGCTGTATATCTATATACATATATATGACAGTGTATATTAGTTTGTATTTTATTTTATGAGTGTTTGTATGTGGGATTTTTTGTTGATTATTATTTACATATGTATATAGAGGAGTGTGGGATTGGATAAGGTGGAGTAAGAGAGCGTATATTACATTTTATGCTAAAAAAAAAGAACTTTATGCTTTTAATTGAAATCCCCACGTTATTGTTGATGGGGATAGTGATATATTCTCCATAGTTTCCATAGTTAAAGTAGCCACCATAGAACATCTTATCTTACTGTTTAGTATATAGTTGTTCAGCGCAACTGATTACTGCAAAAAAAAGTTATTTAACTTGTATTCAACATTTTATGCAATCGGTCTTTTAAAATTCACATAATATTGTTTAAAAACGGTTTTTAAAAGATTGATAGACAAATTTAATAATATATAATATATATACAGGGTGGCCCAAATGAGACCTAGTGATGTGAAAAACAATTAACTTTTTTATTTTTTAACATAATTATTTTTTTCTTTTTGCCAATGGTGGGGCAACATCCTAAGTTGTGGTTTCAACAAGATGGAGCCACTGCGCATACTGCTAGGCAAATTATGGACATGCTGCGTGAAATTTTTGGTGAACGCATAATTTCAAAAAATTCAGATTTCCCTTAGCCTCCTCGTTCACCAGATTTAACTGCGCCCGATTTTTTTTAATGGGGTTATTTAAAAGACAAAGTGTATGTTAACAAACCACAGACACTTGGACAGCTCAAGCAGAATATTCGAGACGAAAAACGGCGCCTGTAACCAGAAACATTACGCCGTGTAATGCAAAATGCGCTAAAAGGACATCATTTGTCTGATGTCATATTTCACACATAGTCACGTTAAATTTCCATAAAATGTATTTAACATATAAAAATAAATCATTTAAATAAAACCGTTATTACAAGAGTTATACGTGTTTAACATCACTAGGTCTCATTTGGGCCACCCTGTAGTATCATATTTTAAATAACCCAAAGATATGCTTATGATTGGCTGCCAAAGTAATTTTAACCCATATCACGTTTTTGGAGAGGTATAGACCTTGAAGTTGGCAATACTGCTTGATATGAGCACCATTTAGACAGCTGTTAGTTGTTTTGTGTTTCGTTTGGCTTGCTATTGCATCCTGAATAGACTGAAACCTATACAAGGCCTGCAAATTATGCAGATTTTTTTACGAAAAACATAGTTCATTTCGAGAAATTCATTGCGAATTTCTGGACAATACATTTTGTACAGCGATGACGCTGATTTTTGGTGGAATGCATATCTATATACGAGTACATCATATGTATGTCCCTCAGCAATACCGACACATTGGAAATGACAAAAATCCACAAGCCATTACTGAAAAACCATTACATCCAGAGAATGTGACTGTTAAGAGTAATACGAAGAATTGAGTGATCATGACACTGTAACGGTAACTGTAATGTTCTGCCCATAAAACACAGCAAATGATGACCGTTGCAGTGCTATGATCACTAAATTCTTCGTATTACTCTTAATATGGAGAGCTGTGGTTTCAACAAGACGGTGCAAAATGCCACATAGCGCATGCCACAATTGATTTATTGAAACAAACGTTCGGTAAACGAATAATTTCGTATAATGGACCCTTGAATTGGCCTCCATTATGCTATTTAACATCGCTTAAATATTTTTTGTGGAGCTATGAGAAGTCTGTGATCTACGTCGATCAGCCACATATGATGGACGGCTTAGAAGACAACATTCGTTACGTTATCACTGGCATTTGACCTCCATTGCAGTAAAGAGTGATCCAAAATGTTACTTCCCGATTAGACTTCCTCCGAACCAGAAGAGGTAGACATATGCTGAAATGGATATTGTTGCAGTTTCATGTAAGTATATTGCGAATGTTTATTAAGGATCGTAATCGGAACTCTATCATAAATTATTGTCAGAAGGGAGGAAGGTCTTGTTATCAGTATAATTACATCATTAAAAAGGGTGATTTCAGACCTGTGCCGTGCAGCATGTAGCACCGTTTTGTTTAAACCACATATCAGTCAACCAAGTTCGATTCTTTCATTTTCGGAATAAAAAATAGTCGGTAATCACCGCACGGTTCTTCTTGAAGAAATACGGTCTAATGATACAGCGGGCCCACAAACAGCAACATTGCATTGGCAGCTCTTGAACTGTCGCTGGATGCTCTTCTCACCAAATTCGGCAATTCTGTTTGTTGACGTACCCATTGAGCCAAAAATGACCTTCATCGGTCAGCACGAATTTTGATAATAAAATTCATGGTGAAATGGTAAAACTTACTAAGCATTTTTGCCACATGTCACGAATCTTTTTTTACACTGAAAACCCAATTCGCAAACAAATTAAGCCGGATAGTTATGTTTTTTGCAATACGATCAATTAATCCTTGAACTACTGGCAATTTTCTTAACCATTTTTAAACAATATTAGATGTGTTTGAAAATATTTTAATTTGAAATCAATAAAAAAAAAAATAATATGTACTAACTTTTGTTATAGAAATTGTTGTGCGATTTAATTGTAAATACTGATAAATACTTCTGCATGATGAGCATGATGATCAAAGCCTTTCAATACTTTCCTTGTTTTAGTATCGTTTCATCTTTAGTTTTTGCTTTGATTTTTTTTTTAATGAATAATGATGCTGATGATGAACTTATTGTGATGGCGATGTTGAAACAAATATTGGATAGTGGTATAACTTGTTGTGGTGGGTGCTTGTCGATTGTGATAATGTTTCTGTTTTTTTATGAAACAGAAACCAATTTGTTTTGTTTTTCTTTTGCTTCTTACACATTTTATAACAATAAATAACGATTCTTTTCAGTTTAGCTTAAAAGAGGATTATTAACAAATAAACAATTTAAACACAATGTAAAGAAACGAAAGCGCTGATGAATATAGTCAGTGATGATTAAGGATATCATCAACAAAATAATACATTCGTTTATTGGTCCATTTACCGGGGCCTTTGTCTGTTGAAATAAATGAAAATAAAAAATAAATAAATCTTATAAGAACATTTCCATTAATTGTTAAATTAAATAGCAATTTTAGTGGAAAAAGAATTAGAAGCGCGAAGTATTAATGTTATACTCTTCCGCACCTAGTTACCAATGACAAACACTCACGCACATATGTACTTTTATGATGAATTTTAATTTACTTCTTAACGCATTTACTGCCATCTACGAGTTATATCGTAGTTTTATCCATATCGATACAGCCGGCTACGAGATAACTCATAATAATTGAGGCGACCGGCAAAGCGTCATGCCCCAAATTCAGGCCTATGAACAGAGTGTGTATAATTAGCACTATGCTGTTTTTATCCCAATTCATAACTTTACTTCCTTTAACCATAATGAAACTTGAAACATAAGGACTCTACATATAGGTAACCTCATAGGCCAACTTTAAAAATGTTACCATAAAACCTTCTCGAGATGTGAAAGTGTAAAAAGTGCATATTTTAGTACCTATTCACTGACTCATTCATCAATATTTTGGGACACTCCCATTTTAGCCAGAGCTTTGACATTTAGTATACAGGTAGGTCTTGAAGAATATGTAATGAAAAACATTCTGAAAACAGGCGCTTTTTATATAAGGGGACGAGAGTGCCTTTTTATTTGTATGGGGGCAATTTGTATGGGGGCAATTTTACTATAGGTAGAGAGTTGAAATTTGGTATAAGGGTGGGGACTGGAAGAATAAGTAGTCGGAAAAATCTGAAAATTTTCTAGAGGGACTAAGGTGCCCATTTATTTGTTAGGGACACTTTCAGTATAGCTAGAGACGCGAAATTTGGTATAACCCAACCTCATGTAGACTTTAAGTTAAAAGAAGTTTTATACATGCAAATATATGCATTTCAAAAAAAAAAAAAAACAACTTGAAAAAAAGAGTCAGATCCGCACAAAAAACATAAATATGAAAAAAAGCCCAAGTCCCTATCCAAATATTTCGGCCGTTGAAAGCTTGGTAATATTTTTTTAACTTTGTAATACGGAAAATGATTATGGGGGAAATGTTACCAAACTAGCAAATTGCATAGAATGGTATTGTGCATACTAAGAACTTGGTCCTATTTTGATATTAGTACTTTTAACATTCGAAATTTTTCAATAGGAACTTGGCCTTATTTTTAAATTTATGCCTTTGTGCGGATAGTGATTTTACTACATATAACTTAATTTCGATCTAGCCTGTTACATTAAATTCACTTGATCATTTTCGCACAGGAAATAGTTTGAATGAACTATAAAGAAGAAAGCCACGAGATATTTTTTGTACTGATAGTTATTTCATTATTTATCATAAGGACAAAAAAAAAATAATTTAGCCCCAGGGGTTAAACTAAGAAAAAAAAAACATCATGACAGCAAATGCGTTAACGATTAAATTGTCATGAAATAGTACTCAGGTTGATAATGGCTTGGTAATATACTTATAGAATTCGTAAAAAATTGCATGTTATATTACTATGAAATTAAATAAATTACAAAAAAAAATCACTCCTGTTTTTAAAGCAGTTATGATTTTATCTTCAATAAATAGATGGCTTGATTGGTTTTTAAGATGATTGGTAGTATTTTTTTTTAATTGACACATATTATTTATTATTAGCGAACCACAATGGAGGAGAAGTAGTGGTAGACATAAGCACCATTGTACTTACCGGAAATATTGATCATGCAATGACTGGCGCTGGAATTCGGCAGCCTGTAAATACTGTATATATGTAATTAATGAGTAAATAAATTATCGAGGGTAATGGAAAACCTGAAGTTGATCAGCATAAGACATACGCAGCAAAACATCCGAGTGCGGCTCTCTAGGCATAAGCATATTTGGACGTGGAAATTGACCAACATTCGCTGTATATTTTTCGATATTTCGTTGGAGTAGTACGATGAACGTTGCGTTGATGACAGCAATTTTAACAGATTTACAAAAAGGAGATTATAGAAAAAAGAAATTAAATTAAATGAAATAAAATAAAGTCAGTTGAATTTTTTTTGTTAAGTTTATACAAAAACATAAATAAATTAAAGAATAAATACTGACTTTTTAAGGTAAATTATAATTTTACAGATTTTTATATATTTACTTAAAATGCGAAAATTTTTACTTTCAATTCGATAAAAACATTTGCATAATAATCACGTCAACTGTGGTTTCCCGAAATTAACGCAAGATTTAAATAAAATAGAAAACGCTGTATAAATTACAGAAGACAAAGATATTTACGAAGTTATACAGAAAGAAATGGACTACACGGGACATGCTGGTACATACGCAATCTTTTGTCGAAATTTTCCATGACCATTGTGCATCAACGGTGTCTAAATTTCGTTGATGCAGCGTTTAATTTCCTCTTGTAATTCACGTGTGGTTTTGGGCTTATTGTCATAGACTTACACATAGAGACAAACCAGTTTCGTCTATGTGCCATCCTTCTGTATAATTTTTATGGTTTTAAATTACACGATCTAGGGAAAATTTTGATCATCGAAACGAAAGAGTACGCGACCGGGAAATGTCTCATATAGGTCATATTAATATAACTGAATTTCGACAGAAAGAACTGGTTTATCATGTCGCTACATAGAACATAGAGCACCCGTAACCGTTGGCCAGCGCCCGACAAATGTTTATGTTTCGAGATATTGTTCAATAATATTGTGTAACGCTTCATTTAACTAACCCTAAACAGTCAGCTGTCAAATTCACAAATCCTGAATTTAGTTTAGGACACGCTTTATGTGCTGTTGCTGAAGTTTGTTCATTTTATTTAAATGTAAGCTGACAAATTTTTTTACAGCTATAAGAAATGTGATTATGAAATTTAGTTTTAACTTTGGAACAAAGCTCTGTTTTTGGATCTATTTAGACTTGACAAAATATAGATTGGGCTCACACATGATGCTTTTCAAGAGATCTTTGAATATTAATAGCACCTTCATAATATTTTTTTCAGTTCAGTTAAGATTTAGAACTTGATGTAAGATGTTGATTATTAATTTTTTTTAATTCTGCTGCATATTAATCGTGGGCGGAAAGGAAATTGGGAAATTTACGAAAGGATTTCAAATACTTAACGATTTGTAGATTTATAATTTTAAGGTGAAACTTAACAAGTTTTTTAGATTCGATAATGTTGTGAATTTAAAATTGCTATGTTTGTTAAATTAGGTAATTCCAAAACCGCAGAAAAAAGTAATGCATACAAATATTAATTAAATTAAAAATCAAGGAAATATTGTTTCTAAAAAAGCAGCAAAATTAATATTCAACTGAGTTGGTTTGCGGAATACTTCAAAGTCTAAAAGGGCTTAGCATTTGAGAGCAATGCCAAACATTAACGTTAGTGAACTAACCGAACTTTAAACTCAAAGTTTAGCAAATACCAAACGGTAAAGCTGAGAAGAATGTTGAGGCCAAAAACATAATCAATATTTTTTTTTTTAATTTTTGATGTTATTTGGTATTTGATCAAGATTCTAAGTTGTTTTTTTTTTTTAAAGTTCATTAAGATGTCGACGAAAAAACTAAATATGTTACAAAGAACACAACTGAACATTAAATGATGCATGAAATACATCTCGAGGAAAAATGCCAGAGTGTTGGTTTATTAAGGTTTTCAATTCCTTAGTTTCGCATATTATATTTCATCCATTTCCAGAGTAACAAGGTACTAAACAATGTCAATTAGACCCAAACCATGTGTAATTTAAATCAAATTTTATGTTGGAAAAATTTTCAAAAGTTTCCATTGCTACCCTTGCAGCATCGTATTAAATAATTTAAATTTTTTACTAAAAATTTTTTACAAACAAAAAAATTTTAATTCTTTCCATTCTTAAAGTTCCTTTAGTATTTATTCTTTAAATTTAATATTTTTTTTTTATAAAATTTTACACAAACTCACGTGGTAGTTGAAATCCGGCCTCCGGTGGTTGCTGCTGTGGGGGCAAAGGCAAATGTAAATGAGTATGAGAATGCGCATGTGCATGATATTCTCTCGTCAATCGTATCTGAAAATTTATAGTTTAAAAAAAAAGTCGTGGCGAATTTCGAAAATTTAGTGTTGTGTTTTGAAAAATTCATTTCAAAAATTCATTTACAAAAAAAAAAAAAATATGTATGTTAAATTTGTTTCATTAATAATGAAAATAACAAGAGGAGTTTGGACACAAACATTATGGAACAAAATGCTTTTTGGATTTTGAAAAGCCTGTGTTAAAATGAAGCTTTTTTCTTTGATTTAAAATAATTTTAATGAAATTAAAAGGTTAATTGAAAAATGGCTTTTTTTAATGCTGTTTAAGAAATGCAAACAAAATGTGAAAGTATTTTTTTTTTATTTTAGTTTTTAATGTGTTAACTTAAATGTGTTACGAATAATGTTTTAATGTTGTAAGTTGAAATAATGCAAAAAACAAACTGGTTCAATTTGGTTAATTTAGTAACTTTTCTGATGAGTGAAATGAAAAATAACAAACACAAAATTTTAGCTGATTTGGAGGGTACGGAAAAAACACACACAACGCACTCATTAAGTAGAGTTTTTATTTTTGTATTCATTTCTTGGTTTTTATATATAATTTTTTTTTTTTTTTTATAACAAACTGTTTGTGAATTTGATATTGGTGGTTGGTTAATTCGCAAAAAAAAAAACAATAGTAATAATATCAAAAATCCAAATACGATTGAGTGATTGAATGATTGATTTATAAAATATTTTTGTTTTAAAAATGTAAACAGTATACAAATATTTATAATACCATGATTAGAGCAATAAAAAGTGATTTATAAAATAATTTTGCCTTACAAATATAATTTAACTCGTTATACAATATTCAAAAATAAATGAATGTTAGAATTTTGAAGTTTTTTTTTTTTAAGTATGTAAAAGTAATAATGCAAGTACTTTTCTTACCATATGTTCATTGGGATCTAAGCCCACATGATGAGGAGGTGGTATACCCAAACGTTCACGTTCCATTTGTGATATGGCCGCTGGATTAGCATACATAGGGAATTGCGAAGGATGTAGGCCACTACGAAAATTGTTTAAACAAACACAAATGTTTTCTTGAATAAACCTGGAAACTTATGTATAACTTAACCGTAACACTCACCGTCTATAGTACTCCATCCAATGAGGATCTAAACGTGATTGACCAGCTGCAGCAGCTTGTGCGTTTTTAATTTCCTCTAGTTCTCTGTAATTTAATGAATATTTTTATTAACATTGCTCGAAATTTTTCGTTTGAAAGCAAAATGAAAAAGCATAGTACGAATTTTAGAAGCGTTGATGAGTTAGTTATTAAGGATGTTTTTGTGTTATATGTGTTTTAAGTTTAATGTTACTGATTTTTTTTTTATATTTATAATAATACCTTTCTCTACTATACATGGGCCCCATTGGATGATGATAGGGTACCATCTGTTCAACAGGGCTGAAATAATTGAAAAATGCAAGAGAAAATTAATTTTTATTTTAATTATTTCTGTTGACAACTTGTGGGAAAGCAATAAAACATAAAAAAACAAAATTTGATAATAAATAAAACTTCTTCGCAAAAATGTATGTATACAAGCTAATTAATAAAAAAAAATCGCTTTGCAAAATCAAACTTGAAATCTTGCGGCTAAACTAGTCTATTCAACCTGTGATTTTAAGTTGCATCAAGCAATAACAATTTTGTTTAAAAAAATAGATTCCATTGAGTGAAAACAGATCGATTGCCTTTATTGTAATAATACCCAGTTAGCTAATTTTAATTAAATTTAATTCTTTGAAAGGGTTTGTTTGTTGCTTGGAGATTATTACGTAATTTGATCAAGAAGAAAATATATTCGAAATACAAAATGCATTTGGTATAAAGGATTTCAATCATAAAAATATGGTTAAACAGTTTCCTGATAAGCTGGCTTAGCCAACTAGCAAATTGCGCATAGACTAGCTTATCCACCCTAACAAATAAATTGTATTTTTATAATAAATGGATAGAAAATTTGGAATTAAAAACAACGGCTGATTTTTTTGTTTTTTTTTTGCTAGATTTGATTCTTGATTTGATTTTTGGAACGAATTTCTGAAAACGAAAAACCGAAACTGAGATGACATGTAGCACTTCTAATAAATCAAAAAATTCAGATAAGGAAAACATAACCGTGAGGAAAGCTTAAAGACCATATAAATTAATAAACCATAACAATCCGTATGGTTTTTTTAACAATAAATTTCGTTATAAACAATATATTTTCATTTTATGGTAAAACCATAAGAAGGAAAAGGTTCCCCGGTTTACAACGTTGTCCCTTTTCTTAGAAGAAAAAATTGAAATTTATGCAAATATTTTTTTTTTTTGTATAATAATCCTACTTCGAAAAAATTGAAAACTAGTGAAAAAAAACTCAACATACCTGAAACCAACATGTGGCCGAGCATATTCAGATAGTTGTCGCAAGGCTGGTGTATCAGTATATGGTGGTTTAAGTTCCGCTTTGAGTTTAGCTTGTTGTGCCGCCTGTTGGGCAGCAGCAGCTTGTTGTTGTTGCTGCTGCTGTTGCATTTGTTGTTGCTGGATAACAAAAGGAATTAAATCATTTCGACGCAACTATTTCTATTTACAAATTTAATACAAACCTGTCTTCGCTCTCTTTCTTTTTCGGCTAATTTTCGATCACGTTCCTCACGTTTACGCGCTAGTTTAGAATCAGCCACTGGTTTAAATATTAAATCAGTTCTTGTGCATGAGTTATAATCACCTCTATCGATGTGACGTACAAATCTAGAGAAATCGTAAATTAATATAACTTTCAAATACGGTAACAATAATAAGGATGAGCTTACATAGCCGATTGAGAACGATGGCATTCGGTATCATCGGGCTTAGCTTCGGGACTAGGACCACGTGGTATATTGTGCGTTGGACTAGGTATTTCCGGCTCCGGATCTGGCTCAATTTCAATTGGCACTGAAAATGGTAGGATATAGAGTTAGAATACTAATGTTTATCTTATTAATTTTTTACTTTTACTTACAAGGCTCTGTGGGATGATGATGGGGCGGTGGTGGTCCACCTAGACCAGAACTTGCCGAATGAGCATGAGCACGTAATGCATCCATGTGAGATGTGGGCTGCAGAATATGTGGTTTGCCGATTTCTTGAAATGGTGATGAATGCGGTGGTGCTGGGTAACCAGGTATGTGCGAACCTGGATAACCAGCAGGTGGCAGACCGGCCGGTGTAGATTGTTGGCTACCCGGTGGTCCGTTTGGTCCCCCACTATTGATATTGCTATTATTGCCCTGTTGTGTCTTTGGTGTTGGCGGTTTATTTTGTTGATGTTGTTGCATTTGTTGCTGCTGTTGTTGCTGCAATTGCTGTTGGTGTTGCTGCTGCTGTTGTTGCTGCTGATGCTGCTGCTGTTGTTGATGCTGCTGCTGCATCTGCTGTTGGTGTTGCTGCTGTTGTTGCTGTTGCTGCTGATGTTGTTGCTGTTTCTGTTTTTCTTGTGCAGCCAGCAATGCCGGGTCATCTGGTCTTGTTGGTGGTGGTCCAGACAACCCCTGATGATGTGCAGCCGCCATTACTGCTGCTGGATCTAGAGGACCACCTGGACCTCCTGGTGGTTTCATGTATGCAGGGAAACCTGGTCCATATGGCCCATATCCATATGGCGAGTTGAATGGATTATGGTGATGAGGAGAATAAAACATTGAAGGATGCAAAAGCGGGTGAGGATAAGGTGATTGACCGGGATGTACCCCTATTGGCGGCATTCCAGCTCCAGCAGGCATTAGTGGCAATGGCAGTGGCATTTGCGGATGACGAATAACCGGCGGTGATGCACCCGGCCTTAAATGAGGTGGCGGTGATGCTCCTAAACCTCGTTGACCCGACTGAGGCCCATACATCTTGCTCAAGGGGCTTGCCATTAAGGCGGAAGCGCTTGAAACTGGAGGCGGAGTCATATGTGGTGATTGCTGACGAAGTAAAGCATGTCGATCACGTTCAGCTACAGCAGCTGCCGCCGCCGACAATGCTGTAGATGACGGATGATGGCTAAGCGGCGATTGTGGCACGGGATGTAACGGACTCTGCCGACTAAGGCTGCTACCACTTGAAGCCGGCGAAGAGGAACGATGCCCAGCACCAGCTGGTGTATTCAAATTGCCTGGCGTTCCTACATTGTTGCTGCCAGGAGGACCATTAAGACCGCCTCCTGAACCCCCGGGTCCTGAATTATTTTGAACGCTGGGACTGGCCCGACTAAATGCAGATGATGGAACCGTGTTGGTGGATGACAATGAGCTTGATGACGACACTGGTGGATTCGAGGGATGAGATGGCATTGGGCCACTTGCAGAAGATACAACTGCGTGTCCGGATGATTGTAAATGTGGAGGCGGTGGACTTCTTCTATTCAGACCCGTCTCAGGAATACTATTTAGTGATGGTGGTCCAGCCAACAAGGCCAAGGGACCTGCACCGGGACCCAGGCCAGCAAGAGAGTGGGGAAGCATATGATGACCTGCATGCGCCGGGTGACCCGGTGGTAAATGTGCTAGATGAGGATGTATTGGCAAAGGATGCCCAATAAGTCCAGGCGGTACATTGCTTGATAACCCAGGCAATGGAGATGTGCGGTGCGCATGTGAAGATTGCTGAGGTGGTCCCGAAGATGATGATTGTGAAGTCGGAGGTTCTCGTAACTGAGAAGAAGAGAGTACTCCTTGACCAGGTCTTTCGTCGTGCAGTCCACGTTGCGGTTGTTGAGCAGGTGAGGGAGGCCGTACATTCGGTCCGGACCCATGCTGGGGCGGTTGACCATGTGTCGATAAACCGTGTCCCTGCATGTGCTGAAGTGGCCCACTTCTAGGATCATGATTTTGCAATGACAATGGTATAGGAGCAAGAGGATGCATGTTACCAGCTCCAGGTGGTAGTTCAGCATGTGGTCGGTGTAGTTGAGCAGGCAAATGGCTAGGAGGCATATGTTGAGGATGCATACCGGCTGATGGTGCCATCGAAGTAATACTATGCGTAGGGCCTCCTACTGAAGAAGACGGCGGCATTGAGCTAGGCGCAGATAGTCCAGGATGGTGCATTCCACCACTCGAAGTGACTGGCGTTGGAGTAGGATGATGAAGCGTTCCTTGTGGAGGTGTAGGTCCACTGCTTGTCGAACTAGGTGCCATACCTGGCAACTGACTTTGGTGAGTTGGGGGTGGTGGTTGCAGTGAACCACTATGTGGAGATACCAAGTTTTGTGGATGCATACCTGGAGGAAGTCCGCCTCCAGCGGGCGACGGCATATGTGGTGAGGGATGTGGTGACTGGAATTGCAATTGTGAAGATGGTTGTGAACTGCTATTACTACTCTGACTATCTTGACCAGGTGTAGATCGTGCAGAGGCGTCAATTGGACTTTCTGGAGGTGGATATTTCAGGCCAGATTCAGGTGGAACGCCTCCATAAGGTGAAGGTTTTATAAGGTTTTCCCCATATAAAGAAGGCTTAAGACCGCCTGTGCTCATATCAGTAGGTGGCCCTTGAGAAGATGGATACTTCATGTCCTGAGGCCCATATTTACCAACCATTGGGTCTCCATACTTCATCATAAGACCAGCTGATTCGAAGGGTGGTCTGGGAATAGTATGCTGAACTTGATGTTCATAATGTGGCTTAGGTATTGCTATGCCTGGTGGAGGTGTCGCTCCTGGTGGTTGTCCATGTGTGGGTGGCGGTTGTTGATCTGGATGACCAACCATATACTTATGTGGTGCATTATCACCTGGCCCTGATGCACTGCACACTGGAGGTGGACCCAGACTTGTAGGAGGATAACTACCCTTTAGATCTGGATGTTTGATAGAAATGTCACTTGCACTGACATACGGAGATTTACCCGGAGGAGGCGGTGCATGTGCTGACATATCGCCAGGAAACTTGCCGCCTTGTTGTTCTATCATGAATTTCATATCAAACTTTCCTGCGGCCGCCGCTGCTGCTGCCGCAGCTTGAAATTCTTGGCTATATTTGAGAGAATCTAATGGACCTGGTGTATATTTCAGATCTTGGGTAACAAATTTGCCAGGTTCGTATTTAATTCCATCGGGGAACTTATGATCCATTTCATTAGCATATTTGAGTTGCTGTGGAGATGGCCCTGTTGGAGGTCCACTACCTGGAGGCATTGAACTGTCGTTAGGCATAGATGTTGGCGGACCCTGTTGCTGCTGCTGTGAAGGTGGAGAAAACTTTAGATGACCACCCTCGACTATGTAGCCTGGCGGCGGTCCAGGTGCGTGAGGATGCTGCAGATGGGGTGGTTGCTGATGTTGGTTCAATGAAAGAGGAGATGGTGGCTCTTGGCCATCTCTTTTCGTGGTTAGAGACATTGGTGCCTGACTGCTTGTTGGCGGTAGCCCCGGTTGCAGTCCCAAAATCGGTGGCTTCATATCTTCACTTTTAACTTCAATTTTAACTTTTAGATCTTGAGGTTCATTACTGTTTTGATTACAGGCGGCATCCATATCCTTGGGTTCTTTCTTAAAATAGATCACCTCTGGTATTATGCTCTGCTGCTGCGGGGGCGGTAGCGGCGGTTGAAGTGGTAGCTGAGGCGGAGTAGAAATTTCTTGCTTCATATTGGCCAGTTTTTTCAGCATATCTTTTGGCATATCACCCGTATCCATCATTTCCATTTTACCAACGTCCTTGCGATCGACAGATGCGTTGAGGGCTTCCACGGTGGGCACCTTTAGAGGAGGAAGCGGTGTGTTAACAACTGCCGGTGGTTTTGTTGTAGTGATAGCTAACGGGTCTTCTTTGGGTTCCTTGTCTTTAAGACTGGTGTCAGTAACCATAGTAGGTGCCTGAATGTTGGTTTCCTCATCAACATTTTTGATTTTATCTTTGACATCGACTTCAGAAACTTTTGATTCGGTTTTCGGTAGAAGATTTTTATCACTTTTGGTGGATGATTCAATTTCACTATTACCACTACTACTATTTTCCTCCTTGCTGGACGAACTTTCTTTGCTGTCTTTAGACTGCTGTTCGCCAGAGTCAGTATTGTTAGACTCGGCATCATCCATGGCTGAATCTGAGCGACTGTCGGAGTTGGCGCTTTCAATCGGACTTTCGGCTCGCTTACGTTTATCTTTAGAACCGGCAGAAATAGCTACTGGGCCGACATTGTTATCAGCCTCGTCTGGAGTATCTGTAACACTCACAGCCGAACTTACAGAGCCCTCAGTATCGCTACGTTTCTTTTTACTTGGCGTTTCGTTACGACCAGTCTTACGTTTGTTCCCCACACTCTCGGCTACAGGTTTTGTTGGTGTTTTAGGGCTTTCAGTCGCAACTGTAGCCGTTGCAGTAGCGGCGGCAATATTATCCGGCGTTTCAGCGCCACGCTTTGGACGCTTGCCATTAGCCGTCGGCTGTGGCTGCGTCACCTGAGTCTGATCGCACTTCGCCGTTGCGCCGGTTGTATTTTGTTGTTTATTTCTCGTCCTCATTCTAGACGGTGATTCATCCCTTTTATGGGTTAAACTTGAATCGCTGTCGCACTCGCTTACGTCGTCTTCAGTCAGAGAACTGGTCTCCTCCTTATTGACAACTGGCGAAGCGCGACCTTTGTCTGCACTCGCCGTCGACGCCGTCGTCGTCGCCGTCGTTGTTGCGGCTGATGCAGCAGATTGTGATTCTGGTGTATCCTCCTTTTTGGGAGGTGTATTACTTGCCCTTGTAACACGATTGCGACGCAATGCACTCTGGCGTCGTCGACGATGCGGGCGATTGCTATTAGCGCTCGGTGTCTTCTTCCACAAATAGTAGAATTCAACTAGTTCGGGTGTCTCTTTGTGTGGTAATAAATCCTTTTGGATTCTAAAAAAATTTTTGCCAAATTGTCTTAATCCTTTTATAAATTTTTTTATTTCGTCCTCGCACCACTTCTTTTCAATACTTTTGGTAAGAGGTGCTTTTACAAGTGCTTGAAGTGCTTTACCTGGATCGTAACCGTTATCATGTAACTGTAAAAAATTATGTAAAAAGTGAAAAGTTAATTTAATTTAAAGAAAATTTTTTGGAAGAAATAATTTGTTTATCCATCAATTAAATTATTATTGTTTTAAAGCTAATCAAAAAGATATTATGTATCAAGTTACGTTTTAGTGGTATTGTTAGGTACAAAAATCTTTTATTGATTGTTACACTGTTATAATTGCCCTGGTAGACCAGTAAGTGGTAAGTTACGGGTTCAATGCCAGTCAAAGACTCTTGTCCGTTTCAATAAAACTGTTGAAGGACTTCGTGACATGATTCTTAAACTAAAATTATTTTAGTAACAGTTAGTAACAGTCTTAGTGTCTGGTAGTCCACAAAACTGCAGCAAATCCCGAGCATAGGAGTTGGAATGGACTGATAATTTGCATGAGTAACTTTTAATTTCTTGTTGGACTGTGGGAATATTTAAAGCTCGGTGAATAGTCTCATTTCGTATGTACCATGGAGCGAGCGCAGAGGATTAGTCGTGTACTTTGCAACTTGTAAATATTTGATGCGCAAGCAGTACCCTGCAGCTGGATGCTATATGACCATATAGGTTTGATAATGGATTTCTACAGATCGGGATCATGTTAGGCGTCGGTCGAGATGAATTTTGCCTTCTTATCACCAGCATATCAACGACTTTTTTTTAAAAATAAATTATAAGTTTTTTATACGAGAAAATATACGATAAAGTATATACTTATATTTTTTAATATTAAAAAAAACATCAATTCCTAAAATAAAAAAAAAGTATTTTCCATTAAAATTTTTTTCCATAACCCAATAAACAGAATAACGATATGATAGCGAAAACGATATCACATCATATTATCATATATAGTTAAGATGCAATCGGAATAATAAATGAAATATAAAATATAATTTTATACAAGGTTACATTGGATGAATTCATTGAGCAAAAACTAGAATCACTTTAAAATATCAGGGATGGCGGAGTTATGAGGTGCCATATCCTACTATGGCACAATCCACTTAGTATTTGAAATGGGAAAAATTACTGCAACATCATACAAATGGATTTTAGAAGGTATTTTTCCACAATTTATTTGGACCCATACCGTGGACCTACCAACACGACAATGCTCCAATTCACATTGCCAAAGCTGTAAAACAGTCGATTAGTGAACAAGATGTAGAACTTCTAATTTGGCTTGTTGGAAAAGTATACGAGGACGTAAAGTAATTTAAAACAAAGGAGTCTTTAAAGGATGCATAAAAAATGCTTGGAGCTCAATATCATTAGATTATATAGGATCGCTATACCCCTCAATGCTCAACCTAGTTTTTCAAGTAAATTCTAATAATGGTGGCAATAGCTACCCATTACTAAATTTTTTCCTTTTAATATTATTTAAAAAAACTGCCGACTTATAATAAATGAATAAAAAACATCTTATACATATCTGGTTCTCTATTCTTAACAGCCTCTGATATACACTTGCGAACTTAATTGCTCTAGACTGTATATAATATCAATATTGATAGAATTTCATGGGCTATGGCTCAGGAGATCGATTATTCTACTTTTTTAAAAATGGGTTTTTCCGAATAGTTGCTATGTTAAAAACTCTAGTATTCAGTTAAACATTGTAAAAATAACTTGTTAAACGGTTTTATTGAAATCTATACGAACACAAAAACCAAATTAGCGATTGAAATAAAAGTGTGCTGTTTGGCAAACAACTAAACAATTCACACTGAGATCAAATTACTCAGGTAAAAACTTAAATATTAATATTTATTTAAAAATTTCTCATAAAAAGTGTTTATCAACATTTTTTTTCCTAGTTACCGCTTTTTTAAATAATTTTTTTAAAAACAAGATGCAGTTGAAATGTTGCACTTAGCGGGTTTATTTGACTAATAGAATACAAACAAAGCATTTCTAGTTTTTCAGATCTTTTATGACACTTATCTAAATGAAAACAATTTTCCGAAATGTTTTCTATATGATTAACTTTGGTAGGGTATTTTGGTGCTTGTGCATATATTTAATAGTATTGTTTAGTAAATTTTCTAAATTGCCCTATATATCTCTTCATTCGAAACTGATACGGTCACATCTACAGACATCACTTAATAAACGGGTGTAAGGAGATGTGCTAACAGAAATTGCATCCGGTACGTGTACCCTGTGTTTAACCCTCAACTTAATTAGTACAGTTTTCTGACTATTTATTTATACAGACTGTGTATATTAGTTGTTTTTATATCTTTACTATATGGAATTAAACCTAGCTCTGAGAGAGAGCAGGATTCACACATTTTATAAGTTTTTAAAAATTGCAAAATAATTTTTAAGATGTAGTTCCAGCTGTGTCTTGCATCTTGTTCTTTGACATACATTTGAAGTTTATTATGTTTGACACTGAATTTGTTAAAAATTTTACAAATTTTCTCAGGCGGATTACTGCATCAGAAATATTTTCATTCTAAAAAGTATTCTTATCAGTTGAATAGCAAACACGCTTCATCTTTCGAATTTTTAGAGCATTTTTCGACTTGCTCAGAGCTTACTCGACAAAACAACGGGCTAATATTTCACCCAACAATTAATTTGTAGCAACATAGCATTGGCACTACTTGGAACGGAATCAAGTTCTTCTTTGTGCACATTTATCGATATATTTAAGATAATTAATTCTGAAGTCGAAGAACTTTTGGTACTTAGCATTATGGGGCATTTTACACAGCCTAGCTTTATCCTTTTCATCCCGTTCAAAATATTTCCACACTTCAGAAGGCATCCGTATAAACATATATTTTATATTTTGAATACTCTCACACAAAACACTGCCCGTTTAACTTAACACTGATTGAGCAAAACTAAAAAAAATCGGTTTAAACCGATAAACCGTTCGATCTCCCTAGCTATGCCGGACTTTACTAAACAGTGTCGCAATTTATTGGGTAAAGACTTAAGATGTATTCAAAGCAAAAACTAATTTTTGTTTAAATAGAAAGACACTTGAAAAATCGATCCTTGATGTACATAACTTCCGCCCGTCTAATTAAATCGATTACTAGATTGGATAAACTTTAATTACATTTTGTAAAATTACGCTTAACATCGCTAATAAAAGTAAAAGCTGTAATTATTTTTCGCAACACTAAATTTTAACATTCTTGTCAATTAGTTTCACGCAATTTTTTTTTTATTTCAGAATATGTATATGTATGTAGATAAAAGATAATTTAATTTTATGAGACCCATGTGCAGAGTACATGAATGTATGTATGTATGTACGAGTATGCATATACTTACAACGTCATGTGCATTAATAGTTGTATCATCACGTGTTGCTGCCACAATGCCTTCTTCTAGACCGCCATCACACATTCCTGCAATGCCAAAAAAGAAAACGGACATTTTTGAATAAAAACAAATTCTGTTTGTGTATAGGTTTTTTGTGTGTCATTACTTTTTAGTATTTCTTCCGGTGGATATTTACCTTGAAATGCAGCCATTGAACGAGCTGCACGCAAGAACATTAAAAGATCGCCATCTGCCATAGCACCGGGACTCCATCTTGGTATTTCTAATTCACGTTCGTCGTTTTCCTTGTCAACAGGGAAGCTTGAAATTGGATTATAATCGGGCAGTTTTGCCTTTTTTGTTTTTTGGTGTGTATGAGTGAGTGCATATGGAAGTAGTAGTAGTACAATAGTAGTAAAGGTGGTAGTAATAAAAGAAGAGTAGAGTAGGTATGTGGGTTGGTTGATTGGTTGGTTGATAATAATAGTAGTAGTATTGGTGGTGATGTATTTATTGGTTGTTTCGATTGATTTGTAGTTGAGGTGATAGGTTGTTTGGTTGGTTGAAGGGATTGATATAAATATGGAAGGTATAAAAAAAGTCAATTAGTGGAAAAATCAAAAATATATTTTTTTTATTAGGGATAATGAAAAAATAAAATCGAATCAACAAATTATTTTGTTAATCGAATTAAATGATAATTTTTGATATAAAGTGGTTGCACACAAAAAGTTTTGTTTTATGTATTTTTTATTTGATATTTATATGTAGGTTAGAAAGATCAATAAACCAAATAATGCTACGATAGCGAAAATGACAACACCTTACGCACGGCTGTATATTTAAAACAACTTTTTTTTTCAAATTTAAACATTTAAAAAATAAAATTAATTGCCAAGTTTGGTTTGGAGAGAATACGGTATCGGGGTCATGTGCCAATTTTCGTTCTGACAGTTCAAACCAAACAAGGGATGACGAAAATTCGCTCAAAATACATATATAAATGTATCAAATCACGCTGTCGGAAAATCAAATCCATAATTTAAATTTATTTAATAATAATCTTCGCCACCGGATTATTTTTTTACAAAAGAAGAAATACATATTTATAAAATAGAATATAAAAAACAGTAAATATGTATATGTCTTAGTGCTGGCTAATTTCTAAGGCATGTTTAATTTTAGCGCGAAAAAATATAATATTAAAAAACGGTATCATATTTGGCTGGAGAATCGGTGCATGTTGGTAGGTAACGTTTTTGATAACGTTTCGATATGGTTACATCGTTTGGTTTATTGTGTGAATTAAGACATAATAATTATATATGTAATTGTTCAATTCTTTACTATTGTAGAGCTGTTCATAGGGAAAATGTTCGTAGAATTTTTTGTAGTAGAAAATACCAATAACATTTGTAAGATCAAATGTCATAAAACTCCGATAATAGATTATGAATTGAACAAAAATGTTTATTAATATTTAAAATGTATGTATAAAATGGTAGATTATGTGCAGCAACCGAACCTCAGTTGTGTTATATACTGACAACCAAGAATCTTCGGTTGTCCAAAATAGTACTATTTGACAACTGAAATTAACAGCTGTCAGTTACCATCTGTAATATATTTTCGGCAACTGGTGGCGCAACTAAAGTTTGTTTGCTATCCATAATCGACTTTTAAGTTTCATTTAAAATTAATGAAAATGAAGATGCATGAATAATACGACTACGAAATGAGATGAAATGCATTGATGAGAGGAGCATTAGGATAGGATTTATATAAAAGGGTAGGGGGGTTTTGGGTTTGAAATAATGCTCACATTTATTAAAGTTTGAATATATTTATTCAAAAGAGTATTTTTAAGATCGGGTCATGTTCAGGTATTTAATTTAATTCATTATTTTCAAACAGTTTGAAGTGTATGAAAAATGTTGTTAAAATGAAAATTTCTCTGGCTATATTCCAATTTTCTTAATATGTTAATAAAATCAGAGGTCTAATCATGGCATTCGATTACAAGTAAACTATCGTATCGAATATCATTTCGTTGCGTGTTGTGTAAAGTAATAGCATACGACATATATTGATTCGTAATTTTTCGCAAATTGTAATAGATTTACGAACATATGTTTTCAAAATGTAATCAAATGAATAGAAAGAAGCAATTTAAATGACAAATTGTTCCAAAAAAATTGTATTTTTTATTAAAATTAAAGTGTTTTATTTTTTAATACAATTAAAGCGTTTTAAGAAAGTGTGGAACGCATTACGAAGAAAACAAGAGATAAAAGCGACCCCTTTGTCTTTGGCGCAACCACGCAAGATAGTAATTTCAACTTTATGAACTTTTGTAACCATAATGTTTTGTTACAAATCTGAAACTAAATTAAGACTGACAAAAGGCGCATTCAGTTTACTTCTTTGTCAGCTAAATTTCATGGGACATACTATGTCCACAGCAGTGTCGCCAAAGCATAAATTCACAGTCACACATTTACTTTTGACAAGTGGAAGTTTGGAAAATAACTACCTGGTGTGGTTATGACCAACCAGTATCCCTTGATGAAAAATAATTTACCAAATTGTGGATACTGTGAAGCTACTGGAGGCATGTTTTTTTAGTGATCCCGCCACCTACATGTATTGCTACCATTGAAGATGTGGGAACCAGTCCCCGAGCTTGTTTGTGGCCTGAAACTGGAAGAAAGTATGGCTTGCTAAGTTCGACCAGTAACGACATAAACACTGGTACCACGGGAACCAGTAGACCCTGGGACGCAAGTCGCAAGCTGATTGTTGGTGAGGCTCCTTTGGGAGTGCCCATGGAGGCAGTGGTTTACATCCGGGAAGGCCTTGATGCAGGATGAATGTGACGTT
Organism: Phania funesta; assembly: GCA_963932375.1. NCBI lineage: Eukaryota > Metazoa > Arthropoda > Insecta > Diptera > Tachinidae > Phania > Phania funesta. Next base: position 75,918,274 of record OZ010656.1, read on the forward strand.
GCATTGCAACGTAGACTGCTAAAAGAATAGCTATTGACAGCGATAAAAATGTGTAATTATTATTATTATTATTATTATTATGTGTACGATGAGCTTAGCCGTATCGAATGACAGCTCGATACAAATTATGGCACATTTCATACGATATCGAATGTCATAATGCCAAAATAAAAAACTTCGAAACGTTTCGCTCGATATCGTATGCGGCGATTAGAACCCTGGGGTAAATTTTTGACATTCAATGTCGGTCAAAAATCAATTTAAGTTCTATTGAAATTTCAATCAATGTCGCATGCAGTAGTTGGCCGCCTGTTTTTAAAATTAAGCACCACTAACTCAAAAGGCTTTATTTAAAGTGTTCAGCTTCTTTCGAATTAAAACTAAATTATAAAATTTCCAATTCGTTAAGCGTAAATTCAAAAGCTTGCATTTGCTTTTATAGTAATGTTAATTTTAGCAAAGGAAAAAGTATAAGTAGACAGTTTATAAGAACTATCAATCTAGAATTTATAATATATCCTCCTATATAAAAAAAGGAGAATTAAAATAGAGATATATGTTATATGTATTTTATATATAATTAATTACTTAGCGCACACACCCCAACGTATTATAAATTTTCTTTGGTATTTATTAATACATACTAATCTTCGATAATTTTATTATGTATATGTACATAGCATTACATTTTTGAGAATAGTTGGTAAGAGACTGGCGACAGTCTCTATTAAACCTCCAGCAAACTACTTGGCATCTAGTAAATTACAAATGATTCAATTGATTAATTATATAGCTCATACGGCAGTTATTTGCAAATAAAAATAACTTGCGAATACTTAAGTCACAGTTTGTACGGCAAATGCCAGACGCAAATATATTTACTTTTTAGTGTTGCCGGATGCCAAAAATACAATTGTTTGGCAGCACTAGAAAATCTATTTATGTTAAAAAAAAACATTCACCCTTATTCTATTTGGCATCGGCGTAGGCGGTTTCAAATTGATATTAATTTTGTCGACGTCGACATTTATCGTCGCTATTGTGTTTTGTCCGCGCTGATTTTGTCGTCTCGCATTTTATAAACAAGGTTATTTTACAAATTTGAAACGAAAAAAAAAAAATTAAATAAGAAATCAGTGGATGGAAACTTGAAAAAATCCTTCTCACTGGAATTAGAACCTAACATTTTATAAATTTATTTTTCTTTCAGCTAAACATTGCCAACAAAAATTGTAAACAACATAAATCAGCTGACTCAAATATTAGTTATGTGTATTTAATATTACTCAAAATAGAAATATGTTCAGCCAACATAGAGATTGCTGTTCGCACAGGAATTTGGCTCGTGCATACCGGCTCTGTTGATGGTCTGTTTGTGTTCAAACAACGTTGTCCGTACAGTTATCCGTACAACGATGTTCTGCCATCACACGAATAAAATAGTAAAAATAAAAAATGTGCATGTATGCGCTCGTCTGTAAACACCCGTACATAAATTATGCTGAGAGCATGGACACAATCTCGATGAGATGGAAAAAATTATGCTCAAACTGAACAGGACCATCTACACGTACGTATTCTCCACACAGAAGACCAACAACACATTTTTTTCCGTTATTCTGCCAACGGTCTCTGTATGTGCGAAAAAGTTTGTGGTTAGTCAAGACGTAGTGTAAGGGAATACAAAATTATAATAGAATTAATTGATGAGGACGATATTGCCGAGGCCAAAAAGATTAAGAGGTATTGCCATAGTTTGGAGAAAATGTTCAAAAATAGTTACTTTTCTTACAGTGTAATCGATTCATAATTCATTAGGGCAACGGCATTGTCAGCTTTGCGAATGAGGAGCGATGCGGTTTGGCATAGCTTTGGGCCGAACATCGGGCATAAGAGTATCCTGGACCTCGTTGGGAAAGAGGTTAGGGCTGCTCAGATGCCGATGGAACGCATGAGTAGAAGAAAGGTAGTCGAGAGGCTGCATCGGACACTCATTGCGGAAGGCATTATACACAATGAGTGTTTGGAGAACGACATCAGCATTTTTACTGATCGTTCTCTTATGAGTGGCAGGGCGGAGCAGGTGTATTCTCAGTTGAGCTGAACTTGTCCTGTAGTCTGTGTCTGAGGAGGTACGTATCAGTTTACCAGGCAGAACTGCTTGGGTTGCTGCATGCGTTGGATCACTTGCTTGAAAGCCGAGTGCAAGGGAAAAGCGTTCTCATTGCACTTGACAATCAGTCAGTTATAAAACGCATGAGGCAAGTGAACGTATATTCCAAACTGGTGCTGGAATGAGTTCTGAAACTGAACAGATGTGCCTCGTTGAATGAGGTGACGTTGATCTGGGTTAAGGGACACATAGGCACAGCTGGGAATGAAGCAGCAGACGAACTAGCAAAAAGGGGATCTGATGTGGATTTCTGTGGACCAGAACCCAGGGTTGCCCTGGGGAATGGCCTAGTGCGAGCTAAAGTTCTTCAATGGGTAAACTCATTACACCTGAATAGGTGGAGGGAGAAATCCACATGTAGACAGGCTAGAATGGTGCTCCAAGAGCCCCTCGGCAGGAAGGCCAGCAAGGTGCTCGGGTATAATAGGGCTACTTTAAGCTGGATCACTGCGTTAGTGACAGGACATGGAAACTTCAAGTACCATCTGGCTAAGATGAAAGTCGTAGAAGATGATACTTGCAGACTATGCCTGGAAGAGGCTGAGACGGTAGCGGACATTGTGTGTGAATGTCCAGCACTGGCTAGCATAAGGCTTAAGACCACGGGCAGACACTTGTTAGATGTGAATGCCATGGGGGAACTAAGCCTTACAGAAATGCTAGCAACTACAAAAGACTCCGTGATGAGGAAGAGTGTCGACAGTCTGAAATCACTTTAGTCAAGAGTAAAGGCTAGGGCTAGCACGAGACTCAATTGAAAGTACGGTGGTTGTGATTTGAGGAGCGAAATGGGGGTCGAAAAGGGACCCAGAAAGTAAGTGGTCTGCTTCGATATCCCCCCATACATTAATAATAATAATAAATACAGTGTAATCGACGGAAAATTGTATGTATGCAAATATAAATTGTAAGCCAAATACAGGTCTGACCGAACATCGAAGACACTAATTTTATTAAAAGAAGTTGCAAAGTCTTACGTTTTAATTGTTTTCGCATAAGTGAATTGCAAATAAAAAGCTAACTCAGTCTTTATGACACGAAATCAAGTACGTGTAAACTAGCTGGTAATACATACGTATGCATATATGTATGTGTATATCCTAAGCACTTTGCTATTTAGTGTGAGTGTGTACAGATTTATTTAATTAATTTTGATTTTTAAGTGGGGTTATATACAAAAATTAATTTAGCCTTTTGCGACTCTACTCATACATACTCGTATATACGTACGAGCCAATTGGAATTAAACAGCCAATTAAATATGAATGTTCATATTTGTATATTCTCTACTGCATACAAATGTGCATCCAAACAAAGAGGGCGGAATATGGTTTTAGAGGAAAGCAAAGGTTGGTCTAATTGCATATTTATTGATTTGTTGTTGTTTTGTTTAAAAGTATAAAAATGTGCAAATAAATTATATAGGTAATATAAATAAGGTGTGCATTTAAATAAGTGTAACAGACAGTTCCAAACATCTACAACTTATTTAGGATCTTGTGAATAAAAATGAAAGTCCAATGGAGCCACTGGTCTATCAATGGACTCATTAATATAACACGCTGCTTGCTAATAACACCAATGTTAAAACCTTGTATTTTCCACATAAATCAAAATGAATGCATCATTAACTGCTTTTTATTGTAAGACTTTATTGCTCACTAAATTGAAAATTCAAAGAAATAGACTTGCTTGGTAATATTTAATAGAATACAAACTAAAGCTTCAAAAATAATCACGCCTATTCTATTTGGCGTCAGCAACAGCGGCGTGACTTTGTAGTCGACATCACCTTGTATCAATTCGATTATAATTTTGTAATCTCTAACAGTCTTAAGACGAGGATTTATCGATATTTTAAATAAATAAAATACACATATCTAATATTTGAGTCAGCTGGTTTATTTTGTTTACAATTTTACAAAAAAATTAGGTGAAATAAATTAAAATGCTTTTCATGTCTGATGCGGATTCCAGTGAGGAAGAAAGCAAAACAAAACTTGCCGTAGAAAGAAAATTAATCAGACAGAACTCTGATACATTTCAATTACCGGATAAGACGTACATAAAAAGTGCACTAATTGCTGGGTAGGGTTCTTACCACGTGAGTGTTAGGAATTACTTAGTACCGCCGAAATACCATTCAGCTGCTCTTTAAAATTCTTTGGATTATATCCTCTTTGGAAGTCTCTTATCAAGGAGAGATTTTTTCAAGTTCCTATACTAATTTCGAGAATTGGTTGGAATCCGTTATTATAACACACAACACAATAACGACATCACATATTCTTACTACTTACTAAATAACAATAAATAGTAATCGATAGATGCCGATGTTGACAAAGCGAATACCGACTTAAAACCGGCGGCACAAAACGGTGTCGTGTACTATAGACGACGCCAAATAGAATATAAGGCTGATTGTAGTGTTGGCTACAAAAATTAAAGGCTTTTTATAATAATATGATCAAATTGTTAAGCGAAAGTATCGAAATGTGAGCCCAAAAAATACTATCTTATAACATACCCTGTAAATATTTTTTATTCTGCTTTAGTCACAATTAATTTTAAATGCTTGCATGTTACATTTTATCTGAATGCACACCTTACACACATCCAACACAAATCTAATAAACATTTATACAAGTAGTACAATTAATTAAAACAAATAAAATATCTTCATTATCAGCTACTATGTATATCAATATTGTACACATACATTTGGAACAGTGTATTTATTCATTGCAAATGTGTTTAGCAATCATTTAGCACAGCTGTTCTGATATAAAATAATCTTCAATTATAAGTTTAATAATATATGTGCTATTAGCAATGCTATTGTTAATAAGATTATCTTTTTATAAGAAATATTGAATTCAAAGCAGAATAATCATGGTTTTCTTTTTAACTTAAATTGCGTTACATAAATTAAAAAATTGCGTCACATTAATTAAAAAATTGCGTCACATAAAAGTAGTATATTCTGAACTATCTTCGAACGTTCCGACACTCCCGGCGGAAACGGTTGCCTATTAACGATTAATTTATTCACTAACTAAAACGAAGTAGCCATCTTTGTTATTAATTTTATTCAAATTGAAACCATGTGGCATCTCTCTCACTAACTCTCTCTCTCTCCGCCAAAATAAGTGAAAACACAAACACAAAGAATAGAAAGGAAAACAAATAAACTCATCTATTTAACTATTTTTGCAAAAGGCGAGTAAAATAAAACGTGAAGTTTTTTTTTTTAACACACTTTAGATGACCGCCCACTAATACTGCTCATAAAAGATGCCACGTTACCTCAGTACGTCAACGGGGCAAATTACACAAACATGACTATTTCGCGACGTAATAAGCGCAAGACCAGAAATGGTCGCGAATGATCGTACATGAATTTGTTTGCACTTATCGTAAGTCAAAAGTCATACACGATCCCATTTTTACTAGCAGCTATCACTCCAAAGTACATTTACTATATTTTTTTAACACGCTGTCAAATATATATCACGACCCAATTACAATGGTGATATGGTGAAGAACACAGGTGGTAAAGTGATGCTTAGTTTTTCATCGATTGCTAGCGGCCTACAATCAAAGTTTTAAAGCCAAACAATCACCTGCTTGCACTAACAACAAAAGTTACAGAAATAATAAAATTATTTACGGCAATTGTTTTGTTTTAGAAACATAATTGTTGATCTCTCAAATTTTAAATTTGTGAAATTATCTGGCCCTGTTTTAGAAGTATTTTATAAAGTGGGAAGAACAAATAAAATAATATTAACTAATGAATTCCCTAATAATATGTTCACACATGCGCCTTAACTGAAGGCAACGAAAATTTAAATTGCTTTATAAAATTTGGTGTTTACACAAATGCAATTTAACTTGCTCAATTAGCATTAGAGAGCTGAAAAACGTGTAACCACGGATTATGCGTTTTTACGTACGAAATTTCAAACTATCACCATAATATGAAAGAGATAGCTACGTTGGTAACAATAAAATTTGTTGTACCTCTTATATAATCGCGGCAATGTTGTTGTAAGTTGTCGGGTCTAGCTACATCTAATGTGTTTATTTTACAGAATTTTTCGCTCACTAAAACACACTTCACCAGAGTTGAAATTGATTGATATGTTATGGTTTAATTAAGTACTAATTGCTCAATTTATTAGTTTAATTCTTGTATGGCAAATTAAATCAAGGCCTTAATTGCGTGAATCTCCTTATTGCCCAATTAAGGCGCATGTGTGAACATACTATAAGAAACTATTTAAAAGAAATTTACATTGTGTTAATGACAATTTCGTTAGTAAATATTAATGTTTGATAGGAAATAAATTTTGAATTTTCAGCTTAAATTTAAAAAGTTTAAAAACAAACAAAAAAAAACAAGATTTGGATAAACAAAAAACAAAAAAAAACAAGTAGAATTGTTACCGTGAAATTTGTGAGTTATGTACGTACATAGACATCGTTTACCTGGTGGCCGGGACCCACTCGAATTTCTCCTTGAGTGGAGGCCGCCATTACCCTTCCACAACACTTTTACGGTCCAGTGTTAAGCCTTTTTATTGCCCCCGTTGTAATGAAATTATAATCAATTAACAATGAAATATTTTCTGTAACGAGAAAAAAACATTGAAGAGAAAATCAATAAAATTATTACGAAATTTTATAAATAAAAAAAAAAAGAAATTTTGAAAAAGATCTTTGGTTTATTTTTCTAAGGTAATACATTTTTTTCTTTGATGTACTTTTTTCTCATTATACATTCAAAATTGGTATGAAAAGAAAAATTGCTTAAAACAAACCTACTTAGTGAAGGGTATCAAATATTCGTTTCAGTTGAATCTAACGACCGTTTTTGCATTGTTTGCATGTTCAATAGTAAGTTGTACATGTGCAATCATATTTCATTAAGTGGTTGTTGTTGGTGGTGGTGGTGGTGGTAGCGCTGACGGTGGTGAGAATGTGTATCTATAAACCTTTGTCTGATTATGTTTTTTTCATGAACTTGTGATAACTGCGACTGACAAGTAAACATGATTAAATATTAAGTGGAAAAAACATAACCTAAAGGTGACACTGGCAATAATAAATCATGCATATATAGTGTGTCAAAAGAATAAGGCTGTGTTGGAAAAGGGGTTAAAAATTCAACACACACAAACACATTAAGTGGCAGTAGTATTTAGTTGAAATGGGTAGTGATACGTTAAATTGTATAAATCAATACTGAATAATTAATACTGGCAATTGAAGGAAAGTTGCATTTCTTTGTCAATAAAATAATCAAACCGCAGATATGCGTTTAAAAATTTCTTTTAAAACTGTGTTTACAATACGTGTTCAAGTCATATGTAAAAATTGCATATGTAAAACGTATAAACATAAGGTCTGTTCCAGGTGCATAACAAAATAGTCCGGACTATTGAGAGTAAAAAGAAAATTACTCTCTGAAAGTACCAAAGTTGTCCGAAATTGCTGGAACGCAAAAAAACCACAATTGAACATCATTAAATACTAATGGTGCCTACTTTCTCAAATAAATTTTATTTTAGTAATTTCATACGCTTAAAATGCATAATATTTTAAAAGCAACACATTTGCATCATTGGCTGCAGCTGTCCATAACTTCTGAACTGATCGATAAAAGCATTTTTTTTTTATTAAATAAAGTGATAAATATGCACAAATATATGTACTTACAACTTCAAGTTTATTGGGAAAATTTTCCGTTTTGCTTTTTAATAAATTTAAAATAAAAACTTTCTCTTCTTTTATTTAAAAATTTTTTGATTTTTAAATATAAACAAAAACCAGCTGATAATTTAATTCTAGTCCGAACTTGCTCAAAGAAAAAGTTCGTAAGACTTTGTACAGGAAATGAAAAATTTTACTCTCTCATTTTCTGTCAAAATTGCACAAAAATTGTTATCTGGAACGCGTTTGGACTACTTCGGACTAGTTTGGACTACTTCGGACTAGTTCGGACTGTTTTGTTATGCACCTGGAACAGACCTATAGTGTGATCCCTATCAAATATGGCATGCGAGCACGTTCTATTTTCATGTGGAAAATTGAGTGACAACAGCTGTTTTTAGTGATGTTAACTTTTGTTTTCAAATTTCTGCACAGCGCTTTTATTAAATAAGATTAAATATAACCAATATTAATTTTTTTTTAATTCCTGTTAATAATTTAATGATCACAGACTTATATCTGTATCTCACAGGTTAAAAAATAATAATAATTTATATTAATTATTATAAATAAATGAAATATTTTATATATAATTAAGTCCGATCATTTCTTATTATAAAGAATGTATGTAAATAAGGTTACATTAACAATATACATACATACATATAACCATCTTCGTTGACATTAACAACATACATATACACAGTGCTAGACTTAATAAAAGCGAGTGAAAAATGAATGGACTTAAGCATGATCAAAATTATTCATTTCATTATTACCAGTATAGCTCGAATGATAAGACCCATTTATTAATTATTGAAACCGATATAAAAATGTATGATGTATATCGAATTATTTGAACTTAGAATGCAGACCAAAAGATAAGACTCAAATAATATAAAAGAATTTGGATATTAAAACAAGTTTTAAGGAAAACATCTTAAATCGTTTCAAATTCAATATCAATTTCCCAAATTCATTTTCTGATTGTTTTTATTTTAATGTATATTATTTCCTGTACTGTCGTACCGGCCCCTAATTCACTGGCTTGTAGTTTTTGGAGTTACTATTATAATTCAACTGAATAAAACAATTTCCACTGTTTTGGAATCCATGTCTTATTTAAAATTATAAATTGAAATACAAATCTTACAGTTCTTTTTATGTTTTACTCACGAAAATACTTTGAAAATCAGCTGTTTTAGGAATTTTATTTTTGTTTTTAGCCTCAAGAGGTTATGTCATATGTACGTCTGAACCCAAAATTTATAAATCGTATGTAAAACTCTGATTTTAAAATACACATAAAATTACATATGGATAGCAATTTTGACATTCCATATGACTTGTACAGGTAAGGTGAACACAGCTTAAACAATGAAAAAGCTTTAAGAAGAATTAAATCTATTTTTGACTTAACCCCAAGTAAAGTAATATTAAGAGCCGGCAAAAATGTTCACGTTTTCTAAGAGACATGAAGTTTTATAACATGGCAGCTTGTGAAATTAAAAACTGATGTTTTTATAATATCTTGTTTTACACAAAACTCTAAAGAAGCAATTATTCTTCCTTATGTTCGAGAAAACAAACACACTGAACCACACTAAAACAATTTTAAAGTATAAAAAGTATAAAATTTAAATTTATAGAAAAACGTTAAAATACTTTTCACAAAAACAAACAAGAAAACACAAGAAAATATCACATTAGTAAAAATTTGACAGATAATACATATGTATGTATTTGTGTATACAGTTAGGGACAAAATTGTTCCCAAAAATATAGGTTAGAGTTCATTTTGTAAAAAGATACGACGATTAGCTTAAAGCTTAAAGTACACCATCTTTCAATATAAAGATTAAGATTCTCTCTTACTCTTAAAAACAATAATTAAAATTAAAGTTTAATTATTTTATATGCGATTTTATTGCGATCTGTACATGTATTTTTAGGTACGTAAACTATTTCCTTAAATTTTTTTTAATATAACTTTTATTTTAAAAACAAAAGTCATAAACGATTTAGTAGAAGGGGCCACATATCGCAAGATCGCACAAAAATACAACATTTCTCTGGGACTAGTAGAAAGATGTTAGTCTGGTAACATTTTCCCCATAATTATTTCTCATATTACAAAGTTCTAAAAAATATTGCCAAGCCAGCAAGTTGTCGTCTAGAAATGAGACGATATTGTACATATCGAGAACTTGGTCATCATATTGATCTCAGTAATTTTTGGATAGGAACTTGGTGTTATTTTCACACTTATGTGTTTATAGTGATCGAGGAATCCTTTTGCCCAAGTTATTCTTGTTTGTTAAAACTTATTTTAACTTAAAGCTTAAAAACTTCAGCCCTCTGCCTGTAGGGGAAATGCTTCATACGGATTTTTCTGATAACATATTCTCCAAGACCTACCTGCATACCCAATCAGCTCTCTAACTATAGTGGAAGTGTGCCATAAAAATAAGGGGGCGCCGTAAAAGTGTCCGTTTTCTGAGTTGCCTGATTACTTATTTGTCAAGCCCAACCTGTATAACAAATTTTAGCTCTCTAGATAGATATATTGAAAGTGCCCCATAATATAGATGAGTGAGTTAGTGAATAGGTACCAAAATATGCACTTTTTACACCTTCATATCTCAGGAAGCTTTTATGGTAAAACTTGGCCTATGAGGTTACCTATACTTTATAATTAAAGATAGCAAATTTATGAGGGGGTTAAAATGGCACTAATGGTTTCGTGTAATATACACACTATGTGCATTAGGCCTGAACTTGGGCTAGCGCCCTACTGTGCGCCTTAATATAAGATTCAGCACAGCCAAATATAGAGAGAGCTCTTACTTGTTAAAATTATTTTCGACTTCACACCACAAATCCATCAACTTTGTACCCGGCAGTATCTTAAGAGTATTTATTCGATTCAGTTTTCTATTTTTTTTTTTGCACTGCACAATTCCGTTAAATCTTGGGGTTTTTCAAATGTATATTACGAAAGCCTTTCTATCAGTATCAAATTTGCAGTTTCAATTCCTACTGAATTCTGGTATATTTCACAAAACCCAAATTAAATGTCTTTTTAATTTGACTTCATTTTATAAAAAAAAAAAAAAAAAAAACAATTCAATAAATATTGACTTTTAAAACGACAGCATATTTACGAGTGAATTAATTTCTTTTAATGCCTGTCAATTTAAGCTGTATTTGAGTTTAACTCTAGACGGCATCTGCAAATAATTTATTGTTTGAAATAATTCGTATACAAGGAAACAAAAGCCTGAAGGCTTTATTGTTATCGTTACGTACGCATAATAACAAGAGTTTGAAAAACCCCAAGATAAGTTGACGTTAACAATAATTTACAAAAACAACAATAAACAGGGTATATAAACAGTTTGTTAATTAGCATTTGAAAACAAACAAAAAAATACTTTTATTATGGAATTTTACTAGGAAAGTTAAGCGACCATTCCGTTAATAAATATTTACACATGAAAATGTTAAATAATTTCAAGTAGGGCCAATTTACTTTTATTACAAAAAAAAAAAAAAAAAAAAAAAAAAACAAATAGGTCACGAAGTATAGTGTAAGTATTTCAAAGAGAAAAGAAGAGAAAATTAAATACATGTATGTATGTATGTAAGAAGCTAAAGGTATTTTAAAATGTTAATACCCTTTTGAACTTAAATACACATAAACATTGCAAAGCCGATTTAAACATGTTTTACTTTGCCTTTTCTTGCCAAACAAATCCGTTCATACTTATTCCATTGTAGAGAAAAAAGAAAAATGAATTTGAAAAATGGACAACCATCAATGTAGGTAAGTACATACATATGTACGTATTATCAACTATAATAGCAATGACCACGTTGATTGGCACATTAAAAAAGTCCCGCATTAGAAATGCGAAAGCGATCTACAAAATTTAGATGACGATCTTGCAGCTGTAAATATTTGGGTAAACTGTCAATCTTCAAGCGCAACATAGTATGTAAATAAAACATGTTTTATCTCATGGCAAAGGAATTTCTGTAAACGAGAAACTATTTAAAGGTGGTTTGGACGGTACGACTTTACGTACGTAAAACTCAAGAAAAAATAATAAAAAAAAATTTACCTCTGTTTTAAAAATGAGAATAAAACCTAATACTACTGTTTTACTCTATGCCAATGGTGTAAACGGAACAATTTACACCATTGGTTTAGAGCATAGTAAAATTAAACCAGCTGTTGTTAGAAAAGTAATAGTGCACGTAAAATAATGATAAAAATACACACAACATCCAATATATACAAGCCAATTTGTAATATAACATTTTGGCAAACATAACAGAAAAATATAATCAAGAGTAGGAATCGGTATATTATTAACTGTTTTTATTTGATTTTTTTTATTTCTTTGCAGAAAACTACATCCCTGATCTAATAGAATGTGATGCTTTTCTAAAAAATTTCAAAAATCATATTGTTATATTTTCATTCGTATTTTCACTTCACGACATATTATGTTTACACGACACCATTCGTGCTCTTCTGCTCTTGTGGGACAATGTAAACCACCCTTTACAGCCAATTTTCGGCAAATAGGGAAACCACTCTTTAAAGTAAACATCATCGTTCCTAAAGCGATGGCAGCTTTCATGGTTAGTGATGGCAAAACAAAATATTAATCGATTAATTAATCATATGTTCAATCGAACCAATAAATATTAATTGCAATTAATCGGAAAAAATAATCGATTAATTTTGCTAAGGTTAAAAATTATCATAACATAAAAAATTGTTTACAGTATTGCAAAAAAAAAACAAAAAACAAAAATAAGTTTATAACAATTCGTTCTGTGTACAAGTGTGTAAAGGTTAGGGTAACACTGTTTTTATTTCATGTTTTGTTTCGTTTTAATTCGAGAACCGGAGCGTTGAGGAAGAAGAAGCTTAAGTTATCTTAAAGATTTTTATTCATTGTCTTTTATTTTTTGCTTTTGAGCCAAAGACTTTTGTGGTGAGACCATCAATTGAATTCAATAGCAACAAAAGGCGGGTTGATTTCATTTCGGATACAAACATTTTCGACCATTTCAAACCTTACGTCATAATGGGTGCACCTTGAGATTGTATTTTATTTTTTTTTTTTTTTAATCTATAGTCTAGTAGAGTTTTGGCTGTCTGTAAAATGATCGTTCCACATTCATAAGCTCGGAATTTTTATTTTTAATTGATTTGTGCCACCAAATATATTTATTAGCATTATACAAAAAAAATGTTTGCGGTACATTATAGGCCTTCATTGTTTATGTATTTATTTCGATTATTTTGACAATAATCGATTAAACCTCGATTAATCGAATGAGAAATTTCGATACAATGAAATCGTCAATCGCAACAAAATTATCAATTATTGATCATTTTCTTTATTAATCTTGCTTTTATTATTTAAAAAAATATTTTTAAAAGCTTTACTTTGAACCTAGGTATAAGCCTACCGTAACTGTTGACAATTTGGTTTGCCAACTTACATTTTAGGACGACAATAACTTTATCTAAATACACATATGTGTATATATAATGCAAACAGAAATCGACTATTGTTATCATGGGCCAAGTTTAAGTTCATCACACATGATTTATTATTTCCCCCATTATTCAGCACGAACTTCATTAATAGCAAACTCGTACACCGTTAATTAAGAAAAAAAATTAACATTAAATATTCTCAACGGTATTTTTCTTTTAATAAGCATAAATTGGCTTTTTTTCAGTTATTATCTTTATTATGTTGTCTATCCCCTGTCTTGAAATATTCATATGCATACACACGTATGTAGGTATGTACATACACACGTATGTATGTTATATGAGTGGTAAAATAAACTCAGTGTGTGGCGGCATGTTGGGTATATGTTTTATTTTATTGTTCTTTTTGTTGTTGCTTTTTATTAGTATAGAAAAAAAAAGAAATTTGTCAAACAAAATGAAATCCACTTAAGTACTCAAGTGTAACCAATTCTTAATGGTATTAAATAAAATGTGAACACACACACACACACAAAATAAATAACAATAAAAAACAAATCAACAATATAATGAAATCAAAAGAACAAAGAAAAAAACATAAATATCACACATAATAAAGAAAACCATACATGAAAAATAAAAATATTATGCCAATCAATAATCTACCAAATAGATTAATAAAATACAATGCCGTGAGCGATGTTATCTATTTAATAACATTAACAAAATTCCACTTTGATTTTTATTTCCCCAAAGACTTAAAAAGTGCGTTAAAAATGATGTCAAATTTTAACAAATGAATTAACTTACTTAAGCGTTTCAAAGCTAAGTAGTTTAGAAACTAAAAGCTAACAAGATGCAGGGATGGGGCAAATGGTTTTTATCGTGCGAAAATTTTATAAAAAATTTCTGAAAAATCCTCACTTTAAAAAAATCCTATAATAATAAAAACGCTGATTTAATTCAACTTTTGCACTATGCGTTGGTATATATACATACATTCACAAATGTATTTCTCTAAAGCCACAGATTCAAGAACTTCAGAATTCCCATTTAGTGTTAAAATGTTTACCATATCATTGGTTGGCTGAAATTCCTGACAACAGATTTGATTTAAGTATGTTCGAATGAGCATGTATTCTTTTCGTGAAATGCATAACCGAAAATACATGTTTCGCACAGGCATTGCTTGTTGGGATGGAAAGCATATTGAACACATCCTGAGGCAAGTCCTTATAATGCCTTGTACAAACTCCGTTTTGAAAGTTAAAACCTTTTGGCCAAAATTGCAGCAAATTCAGGGAAGTTTTAGAAATGGTTATAACTTCGCCTTTTCTGTTAAAAATGAATTACAGTAAATGATTACATCAAAAAACCCCATTTGTTAAAATTTGTTAGTAAAAAAATTAAGTTACTTACCAAAAAAAAAAATCGTACTTATTTTCTTAATAATCCCAATGAAAACTTTAAACCCCAAATGAAAATTGTTAACCTCTTTTCTGATGAAAATTCGCCTAATTTCGTTTCAATTGGACTGAATGACTTAATAAACAATAAAGCTTGAAAGCATTCCCGATACAACAACGGCCACAATTTTCAGGGACTTATTTTAAACTCACAGAGAAAGTTCAAAATTACAATGCCTGCAATAAAGTAACTAGATGTAGACCTCGCTTAACACGTGTTTCTTACAACACACGGGCTTTCTATAGTAACACATTAAACTTTATGCGACATATTCTCGTTCGGGAAAAAGCACCGTTCTAATAGCTGACCGAAACAGACTTTTGTTTGGCCGTTTTTCTTTTACCCTTGTAATTCTTCAATAGCAGCTGTTCTGCACACTTGCGCATCAATCAAATGTTGTGGGCTTCTAGGACATGGCTACGGCAAATAATTAAAGCAGTTCTGCAAGCACTTTACTTAAAGTGGGTAGAGTCAAGGAATCAGAACAACGTTTTGCCAATTCCAATTCTTGTGCAATAAAGAGAAACGAAGCAATTCTAGCTGATTTTTCGGCTCTTATCCTCAACATTATGTTCAGACAAGCTACACTATATATTATTTAATTTACACAGCTGATTTTGATTTCTTATTCACAGGGATATTAGAAAAAGGTTTTTTTTTTTCAAATAAGTGCACAACTGAGCTGAGTATATGACTTATAAAATGGAATAAGCCTATCTAATAAGTTCCGAGTTTTTTTTCGTAGCCATATAAAGATACAGCTCAACAAAAGTAAAATAAGTTTTACATAAATATAACAATATTAAGTCACCTTAAAACCTAAGCAGTGATAAAACATGATGAACGTAAACCCTATTTATCCCCTCGGCAGGAAGGCCAGCAAGGTACTCGGGTATAATAGGGCTACCTTAAGCTGGATCACTGCATTAGTGACAGGACATGGAAACTTCAAGTACCATCTGGCTAAGATAAAAGTCGTAGAAGATGATACTTGCAGACTATGCCTGGAAGATGCTGAGACGGTAGCGCACATTGTGTGTGAATGTCCAGCACTGGCTAGCAATAGGCTTAAGATCACGGGCAGACACTTGTTAGATGTGAATTCCATGGGGGAACTAAGCCTTAGAGAAATGCTAGCAATTACAAAAGACTCCGTGATGAGGAAGAGTGTCGACAGTTACCAGTCGACAGTCTGAAATCACTTTAGTCAAGAGTAAAGGCTAGGGCTAGCACGAGACTCCATTGAAAGTAAGGTGGCTGTGATTACGGATCGGTTCCCTGAAATCAATTTGAGGAGCGAAATGGGGGTCGAAAAGGGACCCAGAAAGCAAGTGGTCTGCTTCGACACGCCCCATACATTAATAATAAAACCCTATTTATGCATTGATTTCTTGTATCGTTTAAAACGACATTTTTAAGGAACCCTAATACTCCTGTTAAGCAATCATTATGCACTTTTCGTCAGCATGGAAGAGCACTGAAGAATAAGTGTTGGTAATTTTGGTGGTGGAATAGGCCACAAGACCACCGCGTCTGTACAAATATTTGGTTAACATTTTGGTGTTGGTGTGAATAGTTATCGATTTACTATAGAAAATATTAAGCAAAATACCAAAACCATAAAACTGTGCAGTTTTATCGATTAAAATGATACTGTACACATGGTAGCACAAAATCTTTTTAAAGAACTTTACGGTAATAGATCTTTATGGGGACCAGTGTTGCCAAACCTGGTGTAAATTAAATCAATAAAATGGAGTATTTGACAACTAAACAAACATGTGTATTATATATCAATTATTTGGTCTTATTTTATTAATATAAGAATAGCGAAGTAAATATGAAAATACGACGTAATATGAATTGGTAATCATTATATAAAAATGCTAAACACTGTTTTATGTAAGTATGTACATGAGAAAAGCTTATATAATTTAAGTTTAAATAAAAAAAAAAAACATTTTTCTAATATGTAAAATAAGGTACGGAAAATAGAACTTTTATTTAGTCAACATTTTGCATGTTTTAAACAAATTCTCATTATTTTTTATCCAAGCAAAAATAAGAAATATCACTTTAATACTTTTTACACGTACCCATACAGGCGTAATAAATTTAAGACACCTAAAATTACTTAATAAATCAATAAACCCAAACTGCAAAAAAACACGTACAAACACACGAATGAATAAAAAATATATCGTTAAAATTATATGAGACACTAAATGGCCATATTTTATAATTAAATAAAAAAAAATAATAATACAAAAAATGTGAAGGTAAAAAATACCAAAAATACACGCTTGCAACAATTCACTTTTGCACAAGTAAAAAAAAAAACAAGACCAATAACAAATTGAACAAATTGTTTAAAACACTTCGTACAAAATTCTGCTTTTCCTCGTATTTCGTATACGACATGGATATAGGAAGCGAAATAGAAGCATACAAATTACAAAAAAAAAAAAGTAATAATAATGAAATATAGAAATAAAAACAGGGGAGAAAACAAATTATGAATAAATTATTTCAAATTAATTGAGCGAGCGCACTTTTAAATTAACAGTAAAATTTGTGTATTTGATAAAAAGCATAGCAGAACAAGACTTGCCTGCTTGCCCTCTTCATCATCACCACACCACCACCGCTCACTACAACACTTTTTCGTCCTAACCAACCACCACCACACCATTACTAATAACACTATAATGCATTCGACTATGAAAGGGGCAAAGCGGTGAGAGAGTAAAAGAGGGAAGCCTTTGTAGCATATACATGCATACTTATATTTTGTCTACTTGGCTCTCTGTCCATTGGACATTTGGTCGGTCTGTCTATTTCATTCTGTGTTGCTTTTCTTGTTGTTTGTTCAGACATTTATTTCGTCGTTCGTTGTTACGTTCCATTTGCTTCATCATTTTTTGTTGTTGGGTGGTGTACAAAAAACGTTTATAATATAAATGTTGAAAAGTAGTGAAAAAAGTGATTTACAAGACTTCACACTGCATAAATTTTAACAGCAATAGCATTAATAACAACAACAGCGGCAAAATCGGGAAAAATAATAAATACGACAGCATTAAGTACAAAGTGGGCGCTTAGCACAGCAGCTACACAACCACAGTAGTCAAAACTTGTGTTTGCACAAAAAAAAAAGAACATTTTAAGATTGTGTGCACAAAGAAATCTTGAAAATAATCCCAGGGCTGTAAAAGAACTAAAACTTTGAATTTAGGTTTTTAAATAACTTAATGTAAATCTTATAGTTGAATTGAATTTGAAATTCCAACTTATATTTTATGATAAATATACAATATTAAATACACTGTGATTGTTATAGGAAGGGCAAGTTAGTTTCTATGGGCATTTCGAATATTGCTCAAACCCAGCTTATCGAAATACCGTATGTTAAATAAGATTCGTTAATACAGAGTTAATAAGCCCACAACGTTACACCTTTTTTCCGATATGCTATCATATCGGCCGATTTCAGAATCAAAACTTAACGTAAATTAAATAAAATTATATTGTATGATGAAAATATCGCACACTAAATCAAAAACAGTAACATTTATTCATGTTTTTATGTTACTTGCCTGGCTTACCTTGTCAACTAAAGAACATTTTGGGTTTCTTGATTTGTAAATGTTTTTGATTTAGTGTGCGATACGTATGTATGTTAATATATCATTGTTTCGGCAATACAAATATCGCCGTTACCCATATACCGGAAAACGTGAAATGTCACCGATATGTCGGTAGCGTATACATCCCTTATAGCAAATTTTGAATTCTATTGTTTTTAGATGAAATATGTGGTTATTTGTATTATTTAAAGTAGAAACTTATACAACATACTAGTAAAAGAAATAACACAGACCCTTGCATCTCAGTTTTTGATACCCTGCTGACAAACAAGCATATGATTGCTGTCATCTGAATGTCTTATTTTTTATATCTATCCTTTTTATTTTTAAATAAAAGTATGCACATACAAAGAATTTTATGGTAAGCTAATGCCAATTTTTTATGGTAATCTAATGCCGATTTTAGACGATATTTTAAATTCGTGATCGTCCTAAGACTTTTGTGGCAAAGTGTACATATAAGTATTCCTTACAGCACGCATAGTAAACTGACTTCCCGTGTGCAACTTTGGCCATGTTTGAAATCGACAGATTAAAATATCAAAATATTCTATAGGCTTTTCACATTGACCAACATTTCATTGAAACGACTGGAAGACGTAGAAAATGTAAAGCAATCATTTAACACATTTTCCGTCGACTCATTTTAAAAATGTGCTAATCAATAGAACAATAACATTTTGAGATTAACTCATTCATGTTATATTTTCTATTTAATAAAAAAAACACAATTCATTCATGTTATTAATGATGACACAAAAATAATCGAACTTAATTGCCATTTTCTAGTGATGACACTAAAACTATCGAAAGATGTAAGATGAAATAAAATTAGACGGGAACAACTTTTAAAGATGTAGAGAAAGACTTTGATATTTAGCCCTGTATTATTCTTATGAATTGTTTTAACATCTACGCAGATTGATGGTAGATGTTAAATGTTGGTCAGTGTAAAGAGGATATTATAAACATTTTTACACAATAAAAAAAAACAAATGTCTAAACAAATTAAAAATTAAATACTACAATTTATTTTGTTTAAATACAAGTCTGGAAACTAGATTCTTAATGTAGACACTCAGCGGCTACAACCAGAAAAAATTCATATTTTAGGAATGCAAATGTGGACAAAGACCTACCATCCCACTACCAAATTTTCAATTAAACTAAAAGTAAAGTTAAAAAGCGCAAAATAAGAAACTAAACTATGCAAAATTTTGCAAGAAGTAGTCATTGAAGCAGTTATAAAAGAATGAAATTTTGTTATCTTGTTTATATGAAGTCGTGCATACACAAACACTCCGGTTCACTTATTTAAAGGCACAAAAGATCCCATATTCAGGAGCCGGTATCTTTTGCAATTTTTAACCGATTCCAGAATTTTAAAATAGAAATGGAAGCTAGACGTCTTGAGATATAAACAAAATCATGAAAATGGTGGTTCCTTAACTAAGGAACCTTTTTTTGAGGAATTTATAAAAAAATCTAAAAATGTGGTATTTTTTTTTGGTTCACTTGAATAAAGGCACTTTGTTGTTTTTGTATTATTTTTAAAGTAAGTGGTGATTTTTTGTTAGGGGCGTTTGTTTATTGCAATTTATTACATCTTAGTCGATTTACGAGTCAAAATGGCAAAACAAAAAATTTTAAATCTATCGGAAAGGGCTAAAATCGATGTTTATCGTTCTGAAGGTTATTCTAACCGCGCAATAGCTAAAAAATTGGACGGAGCCCAACAGCTGTCGACAATTACATCAAGGACCCCGAGGGGTATGGAAAAAATTTTAAAGGTAGGGTTTCGTTGTCTTTATCTACTTATGAGAAAAGAAAAATCATCAGAATTGCTTCAAATTCTGCCCTATCTTTGTCAAAAATAAGAGCTCAAGCTGGAGTGCAAGCGAGCAAGTCATCAGTACGCAGAGTTATTAAGAGCTATGAGTATCTTAAATACCAGAAATTACAAAAAAAAAGCCGCCACTTAATGGTCCTCGTAAGGAAAAGCGTCTTCAATTCGCAAAAGACTACATGGTATGGGATGTGCAGCAAAGAGGCCATGTAAATGACTGGAAAACCGTTGTATTTACGGATGAAAAGAAGTTTGATTTGGATGGGCCTGATGGCTACAACTATTATTTCCATGACCTGCGTAAAGAAAAGTGATTTTTGAACGGACATCACATCCGAGAGGGCGGCGTTATGGTGTGGGGTGCTATTACGTACTATGGCACCATCGATCTTGAATTTCAAAGTGCAAAAATGACTGGTGCAACCTATAGAACGTTATTGGATTCGGCTTCTCCGAAGTTCAATGAACTATTTGGTCCAAAACCTTGGATATTGCAACAGGATAATGCCCCTATACAAAACGCCAGAGTAGTAAAGGAGTACATTGCAAGCCAAAATGTTAATATTCTTGACTGGCCACCCTATTCGCCAGATCTAAACATTATCGAAAATGTGTGGGGTTCGTTATCTCGTAAGGTATATGAAGGAGGTAGATAATTTGATGACAAGCAGTCACTAATTCAGGCCATTAAGGATGCTTGGAATGAAATTTCGTTGGATTACATCAATTCTCTTTATCTGTCAATGAAAACCCGTATATTTGAAGTTATTAAAAACAAAGGGGGTTGCACCCATTACTAATAGTTCTTTAATAAAGCAAATAAAGTAGTAATAACTTAAAAAACAAGAAAAGCTGTTTTTCATTAAAGTTAGTTAAAGTGCCTTTATTCAAGTGAACCAAAAAAAATACCACATTTTTAGATTTTTTTATAAATTCCTCAAAAAAAGGTTCCTTAGTTAAGGAACCACCATTTTCATGATTTTGTTTATATCTCAAGACGTCTAGCTTCCATTTCTATTTTAAAATTCTGGAATCGGTTAAAAATTGCAAAAGATACCGGCTCCTGAATATGGGATCTATTGTGCCTTTAAATAAGTGAACCGAAGTGTATAAGAGGCTTTTTACACTAACCAAAATTTCGGTAAAACGGATTGAAGATGTAGAAAATGTGAAACATTCGTTTACATTTGCAACATTTTACACCTACTATGACCTCAGCTGGCAAGATAACAAAAAATAATGGATTTAAAACCATTTCTACAATCTACTAATCAATAAAGCATTAAACTTTTTGAGATTAATTCATTTATGTTCTTTTTTCTACTTAATAAAAAAAAAATAACAAGTAAAAATAATCACAGAAAAATAACCATAAAACAAACAAATTTCATTCATGTTATTAGTGATGACACAAAATTAATCGCAATTATTTGCCATTTTTTTAGTGATGACACTAAAACTATCGAAAAATGTAACAAGAAACAAAAATTTAATGGAATATCTTTTAAAGATGTGGAAAGAGTTTGAGTTTTAGCCCTGTGTAATTCTTATGGGGAGATGTTAACATCTAGGCTATAGTTCCACTATATACTACATTTAGAGTTGGCAAACAAACCAACCAATTGGCGAAAGTTAAGTAAGAAAAATAAAAGAACAGTTTGTATGTTCGGATGTTATTTCTCTTTTTTTAATAACTAATTTAAGTAATTATTCGGTATATAATTTCTCAGTCTCACCGTTCAAAATTAGTTTTAGTCTAGCAATTAATTCTGTATTAATGCATTTTGTTATCGTAATATATCGGAATTATTTTTTGCACGTTTTGGCCAAAATGTAGATTTTTCAGGGATCAAAACTTTTTTGTGTTAAGTAACCTGTATCTTATGCTTCATCACTGCTTAAATTAATCAAAGGAGGTCAGTTTTGAAGTTACTGAATATCATTGATCTTTGCGTCATTATCAGTCAGTTATCTTAACAATTTTTGGTATGGTAACATTGGAATTACAGGATCCATTTGCAACTTTAATCGACAAGCTGAGGGTTTGGGTCGCCGTTGTTTTTAAGTTTTAAAGTATTAACTCGTCAACTTCATTACCGTCATCAATGCCATCTGCAATAAGATTTATTGTGCTCAACATTAACTCTGATCATTCTACTTCCAGCACCTGTTTTCGGATGCCATTTTTTGGCCGTAAAAAAGTGTAAGAGCTAGGCCGTGTTACAAGAAGTCTGCTTGCAATCTTAGATCTTAACGTGAAAGATTTTTTCAAATTAGCATCGGATTACTGTATTTTAATAATTTTGATTTTCATAAATTTCTTGGTCATATTTTATATTTATTTGTTGCTTAGTTAGATCTTTTTATTTTCCTTATCAAGAATCAATAAAAAATCTACTTCATTTTATTAAGTTCTTTCCCATCTAGTCCAATAATTGCTTGTTAAAACAAAACATAATAATATACTCTTAATATAGAGTTGCACAAGTACAACAAAAACAATGTTCAAATAATGAACAAACAAGGATTTCATAAAATTAACTCTGTTAAAGTTGTACAGATATGAGTATGATAGCATAATATAAACTTATACTAATTGCAAATTTTAACACTAACACGGTCATGTCCAAACGTATGACTAAATATTTGGTGTGTATATACCTCCTCTCCTTTCTTTTTTACACCACTCGTAGCATACTCGTATTAAGCCGAGCAAGAATGCTTACGCATACATACTGTTTATTAGCCCAATTGCAATTGGCACCACATAACTACTTACGACATTGAGTCGCTTAATCATAATTTGATGTTCTCTTTTTTGTGTAGTTGTCGCCAGTGGTTCAAATAGTAATAAGAGTCTACGAATTGAGATACTTAAACAGGCAACCACAAAATAATGAAATGTACACGAAAAAGAGAACCACTGATAAATAGACGTAAGGGAGGATTGACACATACATAAATAGGTTTGTATTGTGTGCTGTAATTGGAAATTTATAATGTTTACGTTGAAAATTAACCCCATGATTAGCATGGAGTTTAAATGTTACTAAGCTTCTTAATTGTTGTAATAAAACAATTGTGTGACCGACCTAAGTATAACAAAGATGCTTTGTAATTTGATATGTCGAATTATATTTAACGATTTTAAACTTCAAACATTTGACACGCCCTTTTGATGTCTGAAATTTACAAAATAATTCTGACTTTATCAAATTGAGAAGTGAGAGAAGCCTATTTCGTTTAACTGAAATATAAAATTAACTACTAAATCTGTTAATGGTAATATTTAGAAAAACACGCTTAGAAATCGAGTTGCCATTTGTCAATAATCAGCTTTCGGGATGCAAACGATACAGGGAGTCCCACATTGAAGCAAGATGTTGTTCTACCGTCAGCTATGTGATTAAATATTTGACTGCTGAGCAATATTTAGGAAATAATTCCTTTTGGCTTCTACAATGTGCAAGTTTCGTGACAAATTCGGTTATGTTATTGAGAGTTAATAAAATTTTAATGGAATCCCGACTAATTGATAAGTGTCGAAGGCGTGAGTGTCGCGGAATATTGATTTGGCGTCTTCGATAAGAATCGAAATTTTTTGAGGAAGCTATACAGTATATACTCCATTGAATCATGCAGCCTAATGAATAAAAATAGTGAAAAACGTTTGATAAGTGAATTATTAAACATCAAAATTATTCCAAGCGATAAAGATAATTTTCACCTTGCCTAGATACGAGTACCTTAATTGGCCAAATTGACCGATTTGGAGTTCAGGCAGGCCACACATGATTGTTGAAAAACAAAAGCATCCTTGACGTGTTACGATGTGATGATGCTCTAGCCCAAACATTTGCAAGTGATGTTTGTTTGTTCTCGCTGCAAGTTTTGCTGTTATGTATTCGATTTGTCGAATAGAGGTTACTAATTGGCAACAAATTCGATGGCTGATATCAAACTAAAATAAAAACTTAATTAACTACTTCGGTATTTTTTAATATTATTACTATTTCATTAATTAATAATCGTATGGTATAATTTTATAATTAAATATTAAAAGTAATGCTTTTAATTACTACCTATTCGTAAACAGTAAATTAAAATATTATCCTTGATACTTTTATTTATAGTCAAGTTAATTAAAATCGAAAAATATTCATAAAATGTAGTGAATTTTTTCAACAATCAGGCAATTGTTATTGAATAATGGTGCTACATTATTAGGAAAGGTGTATACTAGACAGATAGTGAAATAGATAGGGATCTAAAAGGAAACACAGAAAATTTTTTTATTATTCAGAAATTTTTTATTAAAGTGTATAATAGGTGATTGAAATTGTAATTTCCAGAAATTTGAATCAGTAATTTCCACACAGTCAACTCCTGAAATTGGAAATAAAATTTCAAAGCTGCGATCTTTTTTTTTTCTAAAATTGAAAGGAAAAACTGAAAGGAGAAAGCTAAAGCAATGTTTTGTCAACAATATCTGGACTTTACCAATTTCAGAAAAATACGCGGAAATTGATTCTTGATTTGATATTCCGACAGGGTGTTTTAATATAGAATTTTGGAACGAATTTCCGTCATCCCTTGTCAAGTTTAGGGAAATTGTTTTTTTTTTTTGCAATTTGTAGTGAGTTTTACCTAGTGATATTAACTTTTTCACATTCTTTATTCACAGACTTCCTGCAAAAGTCCGAAGGGATGGAACTCTAGGAGTCACAAATATAGTTTTATATGATATTTTTATGGTCAAAATATTTTTTTTTTATATATAACAGTTCAGAAAATAGAAAAATTCGGAAATTCTAATTGCCTTAAAAGCAAAGTGTTTCTAATTTGCGAGCGTCTACTGTATAAAACAAATTTATCTGGCTTATATTGATTGGTAAGATAATACTTCTCTGACACAAAAGGAGGTGTGGCATTTTATATCGTGTATTTTAGCGTTCAATGCACATTTGCATTATACCTTTTCTGAACTCTTATATTCTTCTATCTAATTATTAATTCTGAATTACTAATCTATGATTTACAAAATTTGTGTTTATACTTTTTTTTTATAAATTTTTTCAATCATTCAGTTTATTATACTTTTAACAAATAAACTAAAATAAATAATCGTTGCTTCTAATTTTTTAACTTGTGTAAAAAAAAACGCTCATGGTCTAAAGAAAATGGCTGCCTAAAAATCGCTAAGTTGACACTGATGACATATAAAATAATTCTGTCATTTTGAACATATTTTTTTTAATAATATAAAAATAAAATGATTATCTGATGATTTTAAAATTTTTGTCAGCTTTTCTTGATGACATTTTTAGTATATTTTGTTTATAGGATTTTTATTTTACATTTTTATAGTTAATTCAAAGAGAGGACATGGCACACATACACATCACAAACATTGATTATTGTACTTGTTCGCACAACTATGCGAGTGTGTGTGTAATATTGTACAATATATTCATTTTAACGCCGAGAACGTGAGGTTTTCAACAGAAACAGAGGCAAAAATAATGAAAAAAAAAGATGTATCTTTCAATTAGTTGATAAAAACAAATGAGTCAAACAATGTAAACGAGAGACCCAGCACAAAATGGTGGGAAGTGAGGAGGCTCAAACGAATATGTATGTATGTATGTACCTTAAAATCTAGCAGCTGTTTATAAAAATGACGACAAAAGACGACCAAGTTGATGGTGGCGAAAGAAATTCGAATAAATTCTGGCGGCATTATATTTTGTGCGGCTTAACATATTATTATAACACGGCAGGCCAAAAAAGGTTCACAATGTAGTCCGATTGATTGTTTGCCTGACAGGCAGGGAGTCAGTCATTTAGCCAATAGAACTATTATTTTCATTCATTACCATTGCAATTATAATAAAAATAAATACTGTTATTATAATCATTAATAAACATATAACAAACCTACATATATGTATGTATGTATTGTAAATGGGTATTGCATATAGTACGTGCACATACTTACATTAATAATTTCTTGTGATAGCGAGCAATAGATTGGGATAATGTGGCAATGAAATGGCCAAGAGATGTTGGGCGATAAAAAAAAATTAATTTTCAATTTGTTTTTTGAAATCGACAAATAAAGTACATTAATTTCACAAATAATTTATTAAGGCGCTATTTATTAACAAGTATATATTTGTTTAATTGATTGTGTATTTACGTTTGTTTTTCTTTATGTATGCACTTTTGAAGATACACATTAATATGTGAATTAAAATGCATATACATACATATATTCTATTATAGCCTCCTCATAGTATGTGTTTGAGGAAAGTTTATAAGAATTTTATATTAAGAATTAAAATATGTGCCAAACAGTTAATTTTAGGTGACTCCTCATTTTAATTTACAGTTCAACAATGAATTAAGGTTCCCAATTTTAGTTCAATATCTGTTTTTGCCGATAAACTACATACTTACATGTACAAAAATACATAAGTATGTATGTATGTACGTAAGTTTTGTATTTTGAACTACTCCGACAAGCGAAAACGGTTAAAAAAATTCTTTGCGAGGCGAAAACGAAAGTGATTTTCGTTTTGATTCAAAATTTATGATTTAAAATTGATTTTAAATTTATTTCTGTTGAAAAATAAAATTAATAATTTTTAAGTAATTTTAATTTCTTGGCATGAGTTCGTTTTTTCTTTCTATTCAGAAAGAGAATTATTTATTTCAAAAAGGTTGTCCATATTAAATAAATAATTCTCTTTCTGAATAGAAAGAAAAAACGAACTCATGCCTAAAAATTCAAATTACTTAACAATTAATAATATTTGTAGTTCGGAAAAAAAAACAATAAAAATTAATAATTTTATTCCCAAACTAATTTTTTATTATAAAATAATGCAATTTATTGTGTCGGTTAAATAAGATAATCTCAACGTCTTATGACCGAACTTCCTTAGAATATCAAGACAAAAACATTAAAGTTTTAACGAAAACCCCCACAAGAAAAAAATTTTATTTTATTTTTCTTACTTGCCTTACTACGTTGGGTTGGTTTTTTGCCAACTCTAAATGTAGCTTTAAGCCGGTAAAAAAAATAAAAACGCCATAGAATATGATTTCCTTTAGGTAGAAAAGCAAAAATAGCAAGTGTTGCCAATGTTTGCACAAACTATTGCATGCTTATTATAAAGTCGAGTTTTTTTGGGATTTTATTCTTTCTGTTAAAAAAATAAAATAAAATATATTTAAACGAATTATTCTACTCCCACACTTTTTTTTAATATAAAATAATGACATTTTTTCCTCTATTTAAAAAGATGTTTAAAAAACAGCGTTATAGTTTCATAAATAAAATTTTTATTTGGGATTTTATACAATTCATAAATGACAGCGCTTTTATAGTATATGGAATTATATATGCAGTTTGACATCCGTAAAGAATTCGCTCGTATGTCTTGTTATCGATTTGCCTTGGGTTTATATATAACAAATCAAAAAAAGTATTATACATGGGTTATTCAAAAGAAAAGGTGAATTTTTTGAATTTTCGGGGGCTGTGTACATTCGATTATCGAAATTTTTTGTTATGTTGGTACCCATGTGTTAGTAATATGTTGGCATTATCAGCCAATTTGGGTTAGTAGTTTGTTGTTGACAACTGAAAAAGTTAGTCATGGTTGTGCGTGTACTTCGGTTTTTTGGGATTTTGAAAAAAAATGGATCAAAGAATATGATTTTTTGACCAAAAACAACACTCTAACCATGCCTCAACCACCTTATTGACCAGGTTTGGCTCCCTGCAAGTTTTTAGTATTCCCAAAACTAAAGAAACCAATAAAAGGAAACTGTTTTACCACAATTGATGAAATAAAATCAGGAATCGAAGAACGAGCTGATGCCCGAACCGAAAAGCGCATGTCAGAAGTGCTTCGAGGATTGGAAGATAAGTGCAGTATATCTGAGGCGGATTACTTTGAAGAGGGCAAAATGGATATTGATGAATAAATAAATACTTTTCAAAAAACTTCAAACTCCAAATTTCACTTCAAACTTTTCTTTTGAACAAACCACGTATGTATTCCATTATAGTATTCTTATAAGGAGATATGAAGAGTGACAGTGAGAGAAAATTGATTTTTACTTTATTTTTGAAAGCATAAAATTAACACCAAGATAAATCACGAATCATATAAACAGGATTACACAAACAATGTAATCAAAAATTTTTCTCTTGACGCGTGACGTCATAAGTAAAGTTTTCTTTGAAAAACAAACCTTTGATAATGAGTGTTACATTTGAGTATTTATTCATATTCTTATGCAAGAAGTAACGTGTAATTAATTATTGACTTATTATTTTTGTTTGATGCTGATGACGTGTGTAACGACACAGAAAATCCGCATTCCATTTTGATAGTGTCTTAATAACATTAATTTAACAGTTTTCTAAATTTTCTAAAAACAATCGTATTAGTAAAAATAAAATTGTTTCTTTCTTAATTGAAGGAATAAAAAACGAACTTAAAGCCTGGATAAATTAATGGCCTAATTATAAAAAAAAATTAGTTCGATAAATCAGTTCAAGATAATTAACACGATTAATAAACTGTATGACACCACTACTTTGCTATCACAATGAGAGTGAAAAGAAACTTAAACAAGTTTCAAAGTGTTACATTTAAATATTTATTAATTCGTTTTAGATCCTACATAGATTAAAAATTGTACTAGAGAGCATTGAAATTTGAACTAATTCATTTAGTTCAACAATTAAATTGTTCAATTGAACTAGTTCTTTCATGAAGTACCCAAGTCTATTAGGAAAATATTTAAAATTGAAAGCACAATTAAATACTTAAAAAAGTAAAATTTTACCCAAATATATCGCAACTGTTAAGCTAAAGCTTTCCAGCAGCACAGAAACAAAACGAATTTTTTTTCCGAACTGAATCACCATCAAGTGCTAATTCACAACATGAGAATAACTCATGTTCACATAAGTATGTATATACATATACATGTATGTATGTTCATATTTACATAACTACAGAACTTATGTAAATCATAGATTGTGCTTTTATGCTCATGGCAGCAGTTTAAAAATCAGCAATGTTTTTCTTTTTGACCCGCTCGCGACTCAACAGTAGTCACGTAAAATATCGATATACATATTTAACCTTAAATTTAAAGGACATAAGAGTTATTTATCTCAGCACTAATCGGAATCATTCCAACTTTAGAAAATTCACATTTTTATTTCACTTAATTAAACTAAACACAATTTTTCTTGCGCTCAGAAAGTTTAGTTAGTACAAGTATTGTACTGGAATATAAATCCTCTCAGCAGTGGAGAATGAATATGATCCTTTCTTTTAAACTGAATACGAATCAATGCTGATGCAAAACATGTAAATAATTCAGCTAAAGCCTACATTGCACCCTAGTTCTTATACCTTCTCATACCAACAGTTCATAAAGCAGCAGTGTTTATAAATATATAAACAAAAAATTCAGAACGAACAATAATACTGAAGATGGGCACATAGCCGAAACCGGTTTGTCTCCATACCAAACTTAACAAGGGATGACGAAAGATCGTTCCAAAAATATATATCTTTTTCTCTATAAAACTAATGATTCCAATTTTTGTTAGAATAAATATTTTTCTAAAAATACGCTAGAAAATACTATCTCCCTTACATTAAATGTTTTAGGGCTTCAAGTCATAACACTTTTTTGGTTTCCGCGGCGGGAGCGATAGAAAACAAACGTACAAAAAAATGTCTAAAGAAGATATAAACTCAAGTTTTTAATTTTAAAAAATTTTAATTTTTAATTTAAAGCACTTGAAGTATTAAGTGGATACTTGAGTACTCGAAAGCAGAATATACATATGTATTTTAAAAAGTACATACTCAATAATGTGATACACATACTATTTTATCACTACCGGACAATCTCCAGGCCAGTGAAGCAGTGCTTATAAATATTTATGATTATAAAGCAATAAAACAATATTAATCTCTATAGAGCAAAGTTAAAATTTACTACAACGGATTAAGTAAGACGATTAAAAAGATTAAAAACCAACAGAGGTCTTTAAATTGTATTTTTCCCTCCCCTTTTCATGAATGTTTATTTTTCATTCTGTTGGTCTCCCTTGAGTATATTTTTCTGTTAAAACAATATTGTTTGAATTTAAAATGCAAACACACACAAATACAAACACACACTCATTACTATTCTTTTATGGCTGCTGTCATTCAAATCAGGACTGGAAAACTTAACTTTTGAAATAAAAGAAAGTATTAAATTTTTTAAACAATCGTACATTTGCATTCCACCGAAACCTAGTACTTGCATTTTGTTGTTTTTTACTAGATTTCCCATTAAAAATAAGACTAGGTTTTGACAAATGCCAGTAGTTCATAATGATTTTTTCCAAAGTTTACTAAAAATACGACGCTGTTCAAGAATAATTTGCGTTTTAATTGAAAAATATTAATAAACTAATAGTTTTTAAGAAAATATTAATAAAATGGAGAAGATAATTAAAATTTAAGAATTAAATGTAGTGCAAATAAAAAGTAATGTAATTTGAAATACATTCTTTTTTTTTTTTTTTTAATCTAAATCTTGCTAAAGTCACAATATGCAGTGTAAACAATATAGATTTTGAGAATGATTTCATTAAATCAAATCCATTACAGCCATACCTAAATAAGAGCGTTGAGCGTTGCATTACCAGCAGGGCACGTAGCCATAGTAGATTTGATGTAAAATTTATGTCTCTGAAAGCTTTGTAGCTACGTAACCTACTGCTAACGCAACGCTCAAAGCTCTTATTTAGGTATGGCTGTTAGGTTTCGGTGTAGTGTAAATGCACTATAAGATCTAAGGCAAGCATTCAGAATTGTGTACATACTTGTTGGAAATATTTCAGTTTTTTCCGAAATGGATTTAAATCTAACAAAAGTGTGTGCATACAAAATTTTTTATGAAGATTTTTAAAATCTGGAAAAAAAAGGTGAAAATAAATCTATAAATTCAAAATGTTTTCAAGGGTATTGAGTAGCTAAAAAAAGACCCTGCAGATTAAAAAAAAAAGCCCAAAATCATTTTCCAATTTGTTCTTGCAGTTTGTGGTCGAGAACTTTGGGACAGACATTCACGATTCAAGAAAAGCAAAAAAAAACTATTCAAATTGATTTTTTGAAGACAAAAATATATGTATACATAAATCATAAATTATGTTTGTCAGGAAATGAAATAAAATTATATTTTACAAACTTCAAAACAAAAATCAAATTATGAAAATTATAAATCATAAATTGTTTTCTACTAATTCAATGGAAAGTCTAACAAAAGAATGGTTTAATGCTTAAATGAAAAGAAATTTTACAAGATAGATGAGTTCTTTAAACCCATTAGCTGTATGCATTTCAGAAGATATGATATTGTATCCAGTATGTTAGAATAACTTGCTTTTCATAAGTTTGTAAAGTTCTTCGCTTTTTTATTTTGAGTTTATTAATCATACAACTTAAGTTTTGCTATTGAAATAAAAAATTTAGGTTTTCAAGTTTTTCAGCAAAATACTGAAAAAGAAAAATTTTAAATGTATAATTTTTTATAGAATTCAAAAGGGAGTTGCTTATAACAAAACATCTTCAACAAAACACTATATCGGATAGTTATTAAAACAAACTTACATACAACCCACTTCCCACCTCTGATTTGGACCATTTATTTAACACATACTCTTTCGTTCTCTAGAACATACATGTGTGCACTTATGAATGATGTGTCTAATTGTTTGATTAGTTACTTAAATATTTATTTAACTGCCAATTATATTTGTTTTCAAATTCATTCTATGGCCGCTTATACATACATATACATACATCTTTTTTCGAGAATAACATTTCATAATTACAAAATGAAATAAACCCTTGTGAAACAACAACATTTTCAGACGTTTTTATGATTTTCTGTATTAGATTTCATGGTTTACACACACTTCACTCCTCTTTCGCACGCAAGCGTTCGGGTGATGATAACATGAAAATATGTACGTATGAAGATTTGCTTCGTTTAATTTATTTAAATTTTTTTTTTGTGTGCTTTTCTGAAGAAACTAAAACATTTATGTAGCTTTTAATTTAAAACCCATAAATAAAACAAAATGTGAAAGAATTGCGGAAAATCATTTAAAGAATTTTGTTTAGCTATTTCAAGAGAATTCAAACATAAATAAAAAAGCGATTTATTTATTCATCAATTTTGTTATTCGCTTTTGTATGAAAATGATGTGTTTTTTATTTATAAAAATCTGCTCTGTCGTTGCTTTTTTCACATACAATACTCGTAAGTAAATAAATAAACATTAAAAAAACTGTTCAGTGTGTAAAAAAAACTTAAATTAATTTATTTATTGAAAAAAATCAATTTAAATATTTAACGAATCTTTTTTGTTAAGACATTTATGGCAATAATTTAGTTTCATTCTTTAAACTTTTTAATCAAACAACAAAATACTGAAGACTTGAAAAATTCTACGGAAGTATGTTACTATAAAAAATGTTTAACAATAAAACTAAACAATTAATTTAAGTAATTTTTAATTGTCATGCTAAAGTTTGCTTTTTATTCTTTCCGTTGAGAAAAATTTTTTTTAATTAAAAGATATATTAATTAACCTATGTATGTACATATGTATGTATGCATGTATATGAGGACAACCTTCATGCCAAATTTTATCAAGCTCTGAGGTCCTCAAGTATTTTTTTTTCATACGGAATAACTCTTAAAGTAGTTTACTGAATTTTAATTTCGGTATTTGACAGAAGATTTTTAATAAAAAACTAACTGAAAATCGAGTTGTCAGGATGTAAAATTTTTTGTTTGTAAAGTGACGATTTAAAACAATTAAAAAGAAACTATTAATGGACATCATATACTCTTAAAGTTTATTTAAATTATGTTTGTCTAATTTTCCCGAGCTCCAGGTCATCAATAAAATTTCCTTTATTATAAATTATAATAAATATTAATTTTATTTTATCCAATATTTCGCTACGCCTTTGTGTAGCATCGTCAGGAAATAAAACAAAATAAAATTATATTTCACAAACTTCAAAACAAAAATCAAATTGTGAAAATTATTTAAATTTAAATTTTAAAAAATTCCATCCGAATTGACATACTATTTATTGATTTATGGCCATTGACAAAAGTGAAGATACCGAAAAATGTGTACTATTGCGAATATTTGTTGCGTAGTTATCGTGTTTTTCAACCGATTTTGTCCCTTTTCACAATTTCTGTGTAAATAAACGACTTTGATTTATTTATTTAGTACTTTTGTGCGATTTCATTTTCACATTAAAATTTTTACGTCATAGTGATGTTTAAATTTTTCCATAGGGTTTGAGTTTTTAGTTCTAATTATTTTAAAGTTGTGTTATACTAAGTTCAGTCATGCACATTAATTGAGTCAATTAAATTTTAAATTGAGTTATATAATTTGGTGTTCACACATATGAAATTGAGCGTACTTAATTAACAGTTGATAACTGAAAATGTTTTTTGACATGCATAAGATGTTTGAAAAAGCATGTAATCATGCACACAATTCCAGTTACCTCCATAACATAGAAAGAGATAGCTATTGTGGTAGCAATGATATTTTTTATCCCTTTTATATACATATTCGTTCTAATGTTGTTGTCGGGTCTAATACATTTAATGTGTTTATTTTACATCATTTTCTGTCCAATGAACACACTTCACCAGGCTTGTATGAGCACACTTTGCCACAATTTATGGTGCAATTAAGTACGATACGCTCAATTTAAATTCTTGTATGGAAAGTTGAGCTCAATTACGGCCTTAACTTTAGTTTCTAAGGGACATTAATTAACAGATTTAGTTGTTTTTCGTTAATCCATTTCAACGAAAAAATCATTGAATATTTTTACTACATATTTGGGCACTGTTTCATTCTCCACCGGAAGATCTTTGTTAAATTCGCAAGGTATTCAAACTAATACGTACATATGTTTAAAGAGCATGTTTTTTCGATTTTAGAGAATTCCGGGTTTTTTAATTGCCATTGCATTTGAATACAAAACCCTATATAATTATGCTGATTGTATATATTTACATAAGTGTGTACATAGTACATACATATTTTAAATATATTTCACAATGAAGTTATTGGTTCTTACGTATCTACAGTGTTGCGCAAAATATTTATTTATGTACTCTATACAACCAAATTAAGCTAAAGGTTTCTTCAAAAGTAAATTAATAAAGTTCAGGTCTTTACATTAAGGTGCGCAGAACAAAAGCAACAGTTATTATTTCAGATATGATCCTTAATTTTTTAAAACTTCGGTACATTTGCGAGGCATAGATTCAGGGAGAGCAGTTTCTGAAATACATTTCCAATCAGTTTCAAGAATTTCAGAGTTCATTCTGATTTTTGAATCTCTTGCCGGAAAAAGTTTTCAATGGTCTTAAAGACGGTTGGTTGAGCAGGTCAATCAAGGACTTGAACTCTATTCTCTCCTAGGAACTCTTTTGCCAACCTTGATGCGTGTTCGGATCGTTATTTTGTTGAAATACGCATCGTAGTGGCATGTTACACTCAGCGTGCGGCATCAATCACTTTCGTTTCCGATTTTTTTTTTGTATATGAAGCGGTATATTTTTCCAACAATTTTTTAAAATGGTTTAAACTTTGTTAGCCGTCTACACCATCATGTTGTCTTCCCCATACAATTGCGTGGCTCAAGTGTTTAACCAAACAAACGTTAAACTGTAGACATACAATCAGAATTATTTAAGTTGAATTTTCGGTCGTTACTATGCAGTCCAATTCTGGTATGTTCTTGCTAACTGCAATTTTTAATAATAACATCAATGGATTGCATAAAAAAACACGTTTTTTATCTTTTTTGGAAGTGTTTTTTTTTCTCTTTTTGACAATAGTGGTTTTTTGGTCAGTCTGTAACTAATTAAATAAACAAGAAGAAGCAAATTGGGTTTTTTTTTTATAATGAATCATATTTTCCTATCGCCACGTGTGGAAGTTTTCCGTGGACGCTCTCCTAAATATTTTACAGGTAAATATGCAATCTGCAAATTGTTAATCCGTTTTTGGTCAACTTTTTAGAAACAAATACTTGCTGTTCTCCCTTTTTTCAAACTTTAATTATTTGAGATTTCAAAGTTTCGAATATTTATCTCTAGTTACACCAACTATTATGAATAAAGTTTAGAAATTATATTTAAACATTCATGTAATGATAAAAAATGTATGTTTAATTCTTGAATGTGTTGCCTGTGCACAATCACTTTTTGGGGATTCCAAAATTGTTGTTGTTGTTTACGTTGTTGATATTCTTATTTGGAAAATAACCGCTTACCAAAGTGGACAGAAAGAGTTTCTTGAAATAAGCAAGTGTGTGATTTACCGCATTTTAACGTAAAATAAGTATTTTGTTGATGCAGTTTTGCACAACACTGTATATAAAACCAAAATATATTAAAATTTTAAATAATTACATATGTATGTATGAATACATATTCAACGAAGGAAAATAACCCATAAAATTTGTTTTCGACTGTATGTCGAAAGTTTTTTGAAGAAAAAGAAATCTTTTTTTATTTAGAGCCTATGATTAATTAGTTTTTATGGTTGTGTTTTTTTAAGATTTTCCCCCAGCTTTTTTTCCTAACTCATTCATTAATTATTTGTTTTTACTTTGTATTTGTGTTTCAGCAAAAAAAAAAAATTCTTACAGCTGCTGGTTCATCCTGGAGATCGGTATCGGTTGCAAGTTAATGCGTGTGCCACAGTGTTTCTACATGTTGTAATGATTCAAAAGAAGGCGAAGTAGAAACCATTTTATTGCTGTAGTCTGGTGTTGTGTTAAAAGATTAAGAGTTTATAGTTTTCTTATAACTTGGTGGAAGATGACTTTTCTAGCAGACATGCATTAAATATATTTATGGGATATTCGTTTTGGAATGTATAAAAAAGATGTAGATGATGTTCGCACAATATACAGACAGACACACAACTTTAGTTACATTTACAACATTTTATATTTCCTTTTGAAAATCTTGTAGTTTTATTTGTTTGTTTTTTCGTCAAAGATTATATATGTACGTTTTTGTTGTGACTTCACTAATTGAGGGTCTTTATAATTATTATGGATGTTAATTGTGATTTACGAAATTAATTAACATTAATTTAATCTACCATAAAATATTTATATGAAACTTCAAAGAGAAAATCGTTTGTGCCAAGTTTAAGTTGTCGTTGGCTATAGGTTGTATTTATTTTTTAATTACCAACTTTTCTTTCAGAGGTGTGACAGAAATTCGTGTTGGGAATACGCCCTAGTCCATGTAAAGTTTTGATTTTCGATCGATCGCAAACGGTTTACATAAACCTATAACGATTAATATCTACATACACCTATTGTAACCAGTTAAATAATACTTTCTTAGAAAAGAGGGAATATTAATATGTTATGGGCTCTACAAACCTTCGGTCTCAATCCAATTCATTGTAATACGCAGTTTCAGAAATAAAATATGCCCTATACCGCTAACCGTTTTTGATAACGTTTCCACCGGCCTATAAAACGCACGAAACCAAAATTTTTTGTGGACGTAACTTTGCGTGGAGAAGCTCTCCTGGATTTTCCTCGCTACAAATGCGGCAATTTTGTGACATGCCCATTAAGCCAAAAGAGGAGCCTCTTCACTGAACAGAATATTGAATTAAATTATGATTTTCGAAATAAATTTTAAGATGCTGTTCCGACGTTGGGAAGCCAAACTGATAAGCATTTATTACAAATTCAAAGTATTTCCGGCTTCTTTGCGGATGTCAAACTCCATATATCAAAAAAGTACCGGAAAAGGCAAATTAATTTTTATATATGGAATTTGACATCCAACTAATCAGTTTAAAAGAGCACCCAGCTGAGCTGGTGAGTCGTTAGTCTAAAAAATTGCAATCCAAGCACAATGACAATAGAGTTGCCAGACCTGACAACCGTATGTCAATTCAACCCATGTAGGAAAATTGGTCCTTTACACTACGTCTTGTCTAGCCATAAATTTGTTTACACATTGAGAGAGCATCTGTAAAATAACGACAGAAAATATGTTCGTGATCTTCTGCTTGAAGAATACGTGTAGATGCTCCTGTTCAGTTTGAGCATAATTTTTCATCTTATCGAGATTGTATGGATGCCTTTAGCATAGTTCATGTCGGTTGTTTATAGACGAGCACACACACACACACATACTTTTTATTTTGCTTGTGTATTTTGTTTGTGTAATGGCATGACAGAGTTGTGCGAACAATTGTTCGGACCACTCTGTTTAAACATGATATTACCATGAACAGCGACGGTCTTGACTAACCAAATTTCTGTGCGACCAGCAAAATGGGCGATGGCTGGACATAATTATGGCTAGTCAAGACGCCATGTTAACACTATTTTGCTTTTTTGTCGGCGATGAAACTATTTCATATACAGATTTCAATTTGTATGTGTACATATGTATATATTACCTCTTTGTTCAAATTCGAGTATCCAGTGTTTACACTTCTGCTTACAACATATTAAAAATATTTTAAATATATTTAACAAATTAATAACATGAGACAACTTAAAAAAATAACACAAAAACAAAAAACCAATTTGGAAATCCTGCCTTTTAAGCTACAACAACATTAAACACACAAAATTTGAAAGGATCTATGGAAAAGAGAGTATATAAATTTTTACATGCTTAAGAGTATTTCAATGTGGCTTTGTGTAAAACTACAACACAAAGTATATATAAAAAGAAAAGCAACCAGTGAGTAGTTTTAGAGAACCCACAAAAAATTTGTTAAAAGGAAGTAGTGTAAAGTAAAAGAGCTGTGAAAAAATATGGCGCAAATATAGTGAGTATAAAATTTACCACACAACAAAGTAAAAGGAATTTATTATGGAAGTTCTTTTCCTTTTTTTCTTTGCTTTTTTTTTTTTTTTTTTTTTTTTGATTTTTACAACAGGAACAAAGTGTAGTGATTTTATGTTGTTGCCAATGTTGTCAGATTAAGGGATTTCCCCAAGCTGAGAATAAACATTTAGAAAATGGGAATAATCATTTCGGTTTAGTGATTGGGAAATTATTGTTACTGTAATTTTATTATTATTTCAGTTTTTTATATGACAACAAAAATATTGTTTGATGTAAAAATGTAGATAAGTTTTAGCCATAAACATTTCCTCGCCGATGAGTTTTTTAAACAACGAAAAACCTTTTGGACATTATTTCACCTCAATACGGTATAACATTACTCAATAAACAATTTGCAGCTGTAGTATATTTTGCGTATTATTTTGGTTTTCATAAAAAAGCTACAATATATTGCATTTACACTTTTGCAACACGAACGAAGTATTTTATTAAAAAATGTACGGCCATGTTCCGACACTCGCAATTTGCGATTGTGATTTCAACTCGCATGTGAGGTGTTCTGTAACTCGCATTCGCAAGAGTTTTGGCGAGTTCAAGTCGCAAGAGTATACTGAAGTGAACTGCTGTATTTAAACTAAACTAGTTTTTAAAGAAACTACAAAGTTATGAATAAATTAAATTAATAGTGTTTTCTCTTTATTTTAGTCAAAACTAATGACATTTTGTAATAAATTCTTTCTAAAAAAATTAAATTTAAAAACGTCCTTTGCTTCTGCAACTTTTGCCACTGTATTTCTTCTGTTTGTTTTACTTTTGTTTTGGTAAAACATGTGTTTTTAGTTTTTGAACATAAGTTAGAAAAAAAGGAAATCGCAAGTAAAACGCGTGAGTTGCAGAACATGCAGAAATAAGTTTGGCGATTTGATACTCGCATGCGATTTGACAATCTTGCGAATGTCAGAACATGCCCGATTATTACTGAATGAATTATTGTTAGTATAGAGTATAGTATTAACAAAATGTTTAGCGAACATTGCTATAACTAAAAACTGGTTGTATTTCAACAAAATTAAATGTTATTTTAGTGGATAACGTAATGTAATATGTTATATGAGGAATTTTGGGTATGATAAAATTCGATTTGGCGATAAAACTAAAAAAAAAATCTGGGATCGCTGGTTGTTGCTTTGTACTGTGTGGAGAAAATCATCAAAAAGAAACAAAATAAACTCAATCTTTATACGTTTGGATACATGGAGTAGTTCATGTTGCCGAACTAAAACGATAGCCACGGTAACGATGACGATGATGAACACGAAAAATATATACTAAAACAAAAGCAAGCCTAAAAACCAACAAATCGATGAAATACTACCACCAAGTGTGAGTAAGCAAGAAGCCAAAGAAGCACAAAGTACTGCACAAATGCCACCGGCATCCGATTTGTGTTGGATTTGTTCATAAAGTTGTTAAACAGATTGTCGGTATAGATACCTTCAACATCATTTTTCGTATGATTAGTTTTATGTAATTTTATCAAGTATTTTAAGGATTTACATTTGTGATAAATTGTTATGCGTGGGCCTATTCTTAAGGAAATATAAAATCATAAAATTTTCTGTAAGAATGGGTATGATGAATAAAACTTTTATAATTAATTTACAATCTTATTCATTGATGTTTCCAAAAAAAAAAAAAAATATAAAACTATGAAATGTGTTACAAATGTCTGGTTCTAAAGAGTTTTATAAAGAAAGGTAATTTCTCAATATGTGTTTATTTTTAAACAAAAATCGCGCACACCCACTTCGAAGGAAACACAACTTAAAATTTGTTAATTTTGAGTTAATCAGCTTGTTTATGAAATCCAACACGGATTGGATTAGAAACAGAATTCATATCAAATTGCTATTTGGAGTGCAAAGAAATAAAATTCTGACAAACATTTGTTTAATTTCTGATACAAATATTTTCCTTCGATCAATGTATTTCCGTTACTTTTACATTAACGTACTTTAAATGAGAATTGGATTTGAATTCCATTTCCAATCCAGTCCGTATTGGATTTCATGAGCAGACTAAATATATGGAAATTGATTATTATAGTTTATTTATCACTATACTTAACACTACGCAAAACTAGACCATGTTTTTGTTATTGCAAATTGTTGAAAAACATACTAATTACACGATTCTGGATATTGGCAAATATATCATATAATACGTATTATATATGTACATATATTAAATGAATTTTCCCTTAATGTTTTTAATTTTATTTTAGTCGAATAATTATCAGTTTTTTACCATTTTTTTTTTTTTTTTTGATAGATTTCACTTTACCATTTAAATTCAGCAAAAGCCTGCCAATATTTTATAAAATCAAAAACAGTTTTTT
Organism: Phania funesta; assembly: GCA_963932375.1. Taxonomy (NCBI): domain Eukaryota; kingdom Metazoa; phylum Arthropoda; class Insecta; order Diptera; family Tachinidae; genus Phania; species Phania funesta. Next base: position 75,959,029 of record OZ010656.1, read on the forward strand.
AGTTTTCTGAGAATTGACAAATTTTGAGTTGTCACCTTTGAAGTAAAATGTTCCTTGATAATTAAATCAATACAAATTTAAAATTTTTCTTAATAAGCTCTATGTAAAATATTTGTGGATAAATGCTTTTTATTCGATCTGTCATGAATTTAGAACCAACTATAATTTAATATGAAAATTGTGATAATAAAAAAATGTTAAAGAAATAGGAACAAAATTCGATCGCGTAATGTAGAGGTATAAACTTTTAAGTTAGCAGTACTGGTGTACGGGTGTTTGTAGTCGTGCGTATACACACAAATTTTTTATTTTGTCTGTGTGTATTTTGTTTGTGTGTTAGCAGAACAACGTTTTGCGAACAACTGTTCAGACAAAGTTGTTTGAACACGAACAGCCAATCAACAGCGACGGTCTTCAGGAACTGAATTCCTGTGAGAACAGCAACCTCTTCGTTGGCAGAACATATTAATGGCTAGTCAAGATGGCGGCATGTTATTTGTTTTGTGTTTAATTTGAGTTGCCATTTCATCGTGAGTAGACTGAGGCTTAAACAATCCCTGCAAAATATGCCGATTTTTTACGTAAAACACGATTTAGTTCGAGAAACTTTTCAGGCCTGAAACTCATTTTTGATTGAATGGATACGTCAATAAGCAAAACTGATGCATTTTGAGCTACGATAATCCACAAGCTGAAAAACTATTGCATCCAGTATAAATTAGTAATTGATCAACAAGAAATCAACTGCTCAGAAGAGGCAAATAATGATAAATACCGACTGACTTCTTATAGGAATTAAATTAAAACAAAAAACGTTGTTATATTCCAAAATTATCACTACACACAGATAGTGAGTCCATTACTACTGTTGCATCGTCACCACAAGCGAACTTAAGTTCAACTATTTAACTACTTTGAAATACGATTCTGCAACAGTTGGTAATACGTAAAATGAATTTACTGATTCGCGAATGGGCTTACTTGCAATCGCACAGAAGATTATATCAGATAAACAACAAGTGCATGTCGTCAATTTGTTTTTGAGAGCTTTTAATTAGGCATGTAATTAAGTTATAAATTTAAACTTGAAAATAAGTGTAAAATATGCAAAGAACTAGATAATATGTTCGAATGAATACGTTAGCTAATTCTATTACTAATCAGAAATAAAAAACAAATCAAATTTAATTTTCGATTGAACCACGCACGTTGTGAAAATGGAATGCCGCTATAAAGTTACTAATAGGCAGTCACTCACTCACTCAGTTACTTTTGTTTATTCGCTTGCTTACTCACTTAGCCAGCCAACCGGTGTGACAGCCAGTTATTTATACATTCATTTAGTCAGTCATTAAAAAAAATCGTCTAGGAGGAGTTGGAACAAAATTGTCTACAGTATATAAACTAACTGGCTGACTGACTAAATCGCTTACAGACTTACAGAAATAAAATAAAAATACATGTATGAAGGTACGAATTTACAAACAACGCAACACAGAAAGACGATTGTGGTTTTGTTAAAAACGTAGGTAAATAAATAAAGAAAAACATCAATATTTAGTGTTTTTGGTTGTTGTAGTTTCATTGTTGTTTTGCCTTCTTTTACTTCTCCACTATGGACAAGTGACGATATGTCTATTCGTCTAGAAGGTTGTTTTGTTTGTTATAGAGATGTGCGCGTGAGTATTATTCGAAGCACGTAGGAAAGGAATTTTCACGCGTAGGGTAATTTTGAACATTTCGCGAAAATAACGCATGCTCAAAAGCACATTCACTCTCCAATAAATTTTTGTTTCTCATTAACACGTTCGTTGAAGGCCACAAGAATCAAAAATTGGATGTATGTATATAATAACTTGTTATTAATTTAAAATTAATAACAAGATAAGTGAAAATCTCTCATGTTATTTTTGTACTTCACTGCTCTCGAACAATTAATTAAGAAATCACACATGCGTCTTAATTGAGGCAGTTTACTTTTAAATTGAGTGATAAAATTTGGTGTTCATACATATGCAATTTAGCTTACTCAATTAGCATTTGATAGCCGATAATGTTTTTATGACGCGACAGTGAAGTTTAAACAATTTCCAATTTCCACCATAATATAAAAGAGAAAACTAAATTAGTAACAGTAAGATTTGTTGTCCCTTTTATATAATTGTGGTAATGTTGTAAGATCTGAGGTCTAGTGGTCCATTACATTTAATGTGTTCATTTTAGAGAATTTTGCGCTCACTAAACGCATTTTGCCAGAGTTGTGTTGAGAATTTAATTAATTTATGGTGTAATTAAGTACTAATTTCTTAATTTATTAATTCAACTCTTGTATGGTAAATTACACTCAATTAAGACCAAAGCACATGTGCAAATATACCATAACACTGGTTATTAAAGTATAACCATGACCAATATTTATTCGCGTGGAATATGAAAAATTCACAGCACGCGGGCATTTGCGGCTGTGTTCTTTACTCAAACCAGGTTTTAGGAATGTCTAATGAAATTTTGGCATTCTCAAACTCAAAACGCTGTATTATTATATTAATTGAATTGTTATAAAATTATGTCACTTTGGACTTCATGTTAAATAAAATAAGAGTCAAATAAGTCGAACGGGTCAGGAGAACATGTATTATGGTTATTTATGACTGTTTTTAAGGCGGAGATAATAAAATTAATATAAAACACAGAAAACCGTCTTTAATATCCTTAAATTTTGCTTTGTTTAACCTTTCGTATACGAGGTAGAGTGTAAACAGCGCAATAGTTACAAATACGTAATAATACTTCAACAATAAAGACACGCGTGTTATCTTACTTAGTAGCTGCAAATGCCACGTTGCCGTTCCGATCAGTACCGTTTAAGCTGTGCAGCATTAGTTTTAAAGCGCGTGACATGTGGGTAAAGCTCGTATTTTATTATTATTTCAATTTTAGTTAATGGTACGATAATTTTGTTGTGTGCGCATTGTCCGATGTCTTAAGGAATGCGTATTATCGTTCATAGTAAACGTATATCACTCCCTGTGACCTCCACGTAATGCCCAATTAGTTTTTCGAATTGCACCTTTTGTATCAATAGCAGAACTCCGTCCTGGTCATAAACAACCCTTGCAAAGATTTGCAGAATTAGCAGATCTAGCAAATATGTAACATTTTGCAAGAACGCAGCACTAAAATGTATGAAACATCGTCTTGCATCACTTGAACAAGTATGCATCAGCAAATATCGTTGCAGATTGGTAATTGCAAATGTTTGCAATGCTGAAACAGCTGTTTATCGTTTTAATTTTACAATCAAAATAACTAGAGGTCTGCGCCTACAAAGTTTTACGGCGGCAGAGCCATCACAAAAACTGCATGTAGAGTCTTTAAATTGAAGGTATAGACTGCTCAAAAGAAATGTTGATAAAATAGTCAAAATTATAATATCAATTAAAACTCCATTATTTGATACACGTTTTTTGAAAGATATTAGCGGCGGCGTTTGCGTTCTAACGTTGGCTGCGGTCACTTGCGTATTGCATATGACAAAGTAAAATGTAAATAGCTATTTTAAAAACAAAATTCAAATCAAACAATTATTACAAATGTTTCTATAAAACCGTTCTTCTCAATTCCCAAAATATATTTCGCAAAAAATATTTCGTTAAATTTAAAATAAATAAAATAAAAGAACATAATTTTTATTAAACAAAAACTTAAACTTTTATTTTCAAATTACTACTATTCAAACTACTATATTATTTTACAAGTCATTCTATAATGACACTTGACAGCTGATCATCAGCCAACAGTCAGTGTTGCCACATCCCATCCACCTTTTTCAGTTTTAGCTTCACCGGTACTTGGCCTGAAAACGACGGACACTCAAGTTCATAGGAATCAGTGTCGCTGCAGTCCCGCGGTCTGGGTAACGTTTCCGGTGGATCAACGGTGGATGGCGGTTGATTGTTGTTGGAGGATGAAGACAAGTCATTATTAGGCAATTGTAGATTTTTGGCGGCTGGTAATGGTTCCGAGCATAGACATTGCCGATGTGTCATGCCCTCAGGAATTATTTTCACAATACTTATATTTCTTTTATATGTTCGTGCTCCTCCCACGATTTTAACTTCAGTTCCATTTCTCTCAACAACTTCATAAAGATCCAAAAAACTCTTAGAAAAATATTTCTAGTTTTATTTTTTTATCACAAAAATCAGCTTTTAATAATAGAACTGCTAAACACTTAAACAAATCTCACAGTTAGTAGCAGAAAATCAAACTATATATGCTAAAATTGCAGATACGCAACGAAAAGGAATTCCCTCTAATATAAATGTAAACAGTTACCATACGTTCATAGAATTGCCAAACGAAACTAAGCTCAAATGAAATGAGAACTGTCAAATTAGGTAAAAACTTGAAAAAAGTTTTGTAAAAGGCTATGTCAAGTTTAAATAGTTTTTTGTTTCAAACAAACAGTTGTTTGTTTAATACCGCCCTCAAGCAATACTTAGTATACTATGTTGAAAATTTTACGTTGAAATTTCAATTTTAAATTTGTATTTCAAAAGAAAAGGTGAAATTTGAATTTTTTTGAAAAGTATTTACTTATTCATCAATAACCATTCTGTCGCCTTCTCTTCTGTCGCCCCTCAGATATACTGCACTTATGCCTCGAAGCACTTCTGAAATGCGCTTTTCGGTATGGTCATCAGGTCGTTCTTCGATTCTGGTTTTATCTCATCAATTGTGGCAAAACGCATTCCTTTCATTGGTCTCCTTAGTTTTGCGAATAGGAAAAAGTCGCAGGGAGCCATATCTGGTGAATAATCATGATTAGGGTGTTGTTTTTGGCCAAAAACACATATTCTGTGAACCATTTTTTTCAAACGTCAAAAATTGAAGAACACAAACGTGACTAATCTTCTCAGCTGTCAACAACAAATTACTAATCCAAATTGACTGATAATGCCAACAATATGACTAACACATGTGTACTAACATAGCAGCAGAAATATTTCGATAATCGAATGTACACAGCACGCGAAAATTTAAAATTCACCTTTTCTTTTGAACAAACCATGTATGTATATCGAATGGCGTAATTTGCCTAATAGAGTTTAAAAATTTTTAAGCACAAAGTGAATTATTCTCAAGCCCTTCTCTTGTCTTTGTGTATAATGGGGAACATTAGTTGTTCGTTTGTAGCCTGATCAATGCACGATCATAAGCGCGTGCCTGCTTTAATTCCAAATTTCCACTCACTCTTTAATACACTGTTAAAGTTTAAAAATGTTATCACTTTTCAAAACTGTTGCAATTTTTAAGTGACGCTCTCTTAACATTGCTGGCACGGCGGCCTCGCTACGTACGGCCAAACGTTGCCCTTCTGAGCAATAAAAGTTTGTTTGTCTTGCTTACTAAAGGAGTGAATTAATTGTACTTGTCAGTTAGTATTTATTTTATTGTTTAGCGTTTGATTTTTATTTTAACAAAAGAAAACAATAATGATGAGGAATTTTTCGTGTTCGCGCTCAAACAAATACAAATTTATTTTTATGTGTGTGTCTGTCTGTCTGTTTATATGAAAGTGTATTTATGAGGAGTGTATTTATGTCGTGATAATAAATTTTGATTTAATTTACGATTTGTAACAACTGCTGGCTTTGACACTGTTATCGTTTTTTATTTTTATAATTCAATTTAAAATTAGTTTTCCTTCATATACATTTCACATGATTTACACAATTTGTTTGTATTTTGTCATCGTTTTGTGTGTGTTTTAATAAATAAAATAAAACAAAAATTGCAAGCAATTTAAAAAGATTGAATAGATAATAGGCATGATTATCTGGGTTTAAAGCATTTATAGAAACTTAAGAGTTAATTTGATTTAAAACAAAACGGCATAAAGGCATGTGATAATTATTATTAACAACTGGTAAACGTCTATAGAATTAAAATTTAAATTTGTGGGGTATTATAGTGAAATCATCTATTGAAACTTGTTTAAAAAAATGAATGGAATAGTTTTGTTTGCAAAGTCTTGAGCTAATGGAAGAGAAGGGAAAGAAGAATGTTGGGGAGTAGACTTTCTTGAACTCGGCAAATTCGTTTTGTACTTCGTTTGTGGTTTATAACTGAAGCGTGCTGCAATTACAAACAAAATTACTAAAACTTCCTTGTCTGAGGAAGATAGTTCAAAAGAGAATTCAAACAAATTTGTGAAACTATACTTTACCAATGTAATTTGGGAGTTTCTTTTTTTTTTTTTTGTTTTGATGTGGAAATCATTAAATTGGCAAACCTTTTTTCTGTTTTAAAATTGTTCAAATTTCTTAAAACAAAAATATGGTCCAATTCGAGAAATTTATTGGACAATATAGTATGTATGTATTATGATGCTGACTTAATAATTCGATGTGTTGTTAATTTAAATGCGGCAATTTGTTGGTTTGCTCAACAATGAAACTTGTGTCCATCCACTTTATGAAACATTTTCTCACAGGATTCTGCTTGTACAGGAAATAAAGCTGCACTATACCCGCTCGCCCCGTATGTTAGTTAAAAAATTAGAGTAATAGATTATTTCTCCGGGAATATATAAATCACACATCACCGAAAATCATTGAAAACCAATATTCAATGTGTTATTGCCACATAATTGCGAAGAGTGAAAGTAATATGAACTTCCACATTATTTATACTCAATCATCAATGCCAACAAACTGTATATTAAATTGCAAAAGTTTAAAACTATTATTTATTTCACTTTAACGTTATCCGCCTTGAAATATAACGCCTTGAAAATAAACCCCGATTAAAACAAGAGAAGAGCAAATACGTAATACGTTGGCAACCTTGTACGCCATTGATTTCACACTTACATAGCATCTTGACTAGCCCTAAATCTGTTCAGCCATCGCATATTTTGCTGCTCGCACAGAAAAATGGCTAGTAAAGACCGCCGCTGTTCATGGTCGCTTCATGTTCGAACAGAGTTGTCCGAACAATAGTACGTCTAGTCAAGACGTTGTGTTATACGCAACAGCTGATTTAAATATATCTTACTTAGTATGTATTGTAAGGATAATTGCATCATATTTAATTGACAATATTGAACAGAGTAAAGAAAAACAAAAATAAAATGAAATGTAAACAGTAAAATATTCCATAACATTGTGCTGTGTGGGTAGCTTAAAGATTAAAATTACAACTAAATATTACATCCAGTGAAATGTCCTTATAATTTTTTTTCTTAATATGGAAAAAGCTGTACATAATTTGGTATTCATAGAATTGATTTTAACACTTCAATAAAGATTTTATTTTACAAATACGGTAGAAATATTTGCTAATTAACTTCGATACAAAATTAAATTTTAACAAAGAATTCGCTTCACCTCTATATTAATTCCCTTACTGCTTCCAGTTTTAACTACGCTACCATTTAACATGCTCTATGCATACGTTTGCCAATAATTAAGTTATAAACAACAGCAAATAATAAAAAAAATAATAAACATTTTTGGTGTTTCGATAATTAATTTGTTATTTCTGTTGTTGGACGTTTGTTAAAAATGTATATAAAAAAAAAACTCAACAAATTTGTCTCTATTCATTAATTAAATAATTGATATCAATCACATCGTCCAGTGTAGAAGAAAAAATTTATTAACAATTTAAAATTTTAATTTCAAAAAACATCAAACGAGTTATTAATTTATTATAATTTGTTTTATTGTTGAAAAACAAATTTCATTGAATATTATTTAAAGAAAAAAATATTTCACGGATTGATAAGAATTGATATGTCGAAAATTTAAATTAACATTTTTTATTAAAGCACAAATCATTTTTTTTTCTTTTGAATTTTTTATTACCCACTGCGTAATTGCTTTTAGAAATGTTGCCGTATGTAATTTTTATTCAATTTAAAAGTAGTGAGAAAATAAAATTAAAATTAATTACAGCTAATTGAGTCAGCATCTGTACTATTTTATAGCGAAAAATATAAGATAGATTCTTTGTGATATTATCATATAAAAGTAGGAGTCGGATACTGTTTACTTATTCGGCTTAAAAAAGAATCAAAGCTAAGTAACCGAGTATAGCATCAGCATTTTGAAAGATAGAATTTACAAAATAAAACTTTAAAAAAATTTTAGCAACAAAAACATGTTAAACAAAGCGAAATGAGAAGAATAAATTTGTTTAGAAGAGTAAGTTGTCAAGTAGAGTTGTCTCGGCCACGAACTAGTTCGTTTAATTGAGAGATTATTTGAGAAGGGCGGTAGTAATTTTCCAAACAACTGCAAAAATAAGACACAGTTTATATCGGTGTGACATACACAAGTATTGAAATTATGTAGAATTTTGAAACGAATTTCCGTCATCCCTTGTCAAGTTTGGTTTGGAGACAAACCGGTTTCGGCTATGTGCCATCTTCAGTGACATTTTTCGTTCTGATATTGAAATTATGGTTTTTTTTTCTAATTGTGAAGTTATTACCACCTTTCTAAAATAAAATTTCTTAATTAAACGAACTAGTTCGTGACTGACACGACTCTCGTCGTAACGTATGCACCATTATCTAAAATTGTAATTATTTACTAGGGCATCGCAATTGAAACGCTTCTTTCCTTATACAGTTGATTAACTCGACTCACTTTTGCAAGGCATAAGATATTGAAACAATGTACATATGTACATACATTGTAAATTTATAAGAAAATTGATAGTTGGAAAATTATTATTTATCAAAAAATGGCAACACTTAATATAAGACTAATAATTATGGTTTTAGTTTCGATTTAAGTACAAAAGATAATACAGAAGTTCATTATAATTATTTAATGCTCAAAAACAATAAAATAATTATATTTCCATAAAATGACTTTAAATACCTTGTAATTAATAAATTGACTTAATTTGTTATTGTGTTTGTTGCTGTTGTTGTTGTTGCTGTTGGAGTAGTAGCTGCAAGCTATTGATATAATAATGCATTTAGTTGTCGTGTATTATTATTATTTTTGCTTTATACACTACTGGTAGACACGAATGAGAGAGAGAGAGAGAGAGAGAGAGCTATTCAAAAGAGTTATTTCATTATAAGAGTTATTCATTATATTATTCATAACTGTATTTGGTTATTATAAGTTTTAACTATTTCCGGAAAAATTGTATAACTTCAGGGCTTCAACATAGTCTGACAGACTTCATATTATAGTTAAATTAACCACGTTCATATCGTTGTACCAAATCATCATGAATAGATTGATACTTGAACAACGCTCCCAAATTAGATAGATTTACTTTGAAAATCAGTCACCAACTGATCCGATATTTAAACGCAGAATTGTTTTCAGCTTAACGGATTTGGTAATAAACAAATTTGTCGCATATAGAGTGAAACCAATCCACAACATACTCTAACAACTGCATTACATCCAGAAAAATGCGCCGTTCAGTGCAGTTTACGCGTATGGCAGCATTGGACCTTATATCCTGATAATTGTAGCCGGAACTCGCATTAAGGTCAATGCATATCGTTACCGCACCATGATCAATGGTTTTTTTGTTTGAAACTATTTATGACATTGTTGCGGGCTAGTAATGGCTTCAACAGAATGAATCTTTTGTACCTTTGTTCAGAGACTGACCGTTTTTGTCTGTATGAAGAGAGTTCTTATATTTTTACTCATGATTCGCAGAACTATCAAGGATATAACGGTATATAAAAATAAACAGAAGTAGCAACTTCCAATCTCACCTTAGTGGTTGTTAGTCTGTATGTATTTGATTCCAAGTAATAAAGAAATCAGCTAATTTCTCTCGGAAGATTTGTACACACCGATTTCAAACCAAGAGCTAACCTAGGGTATATACGGTTTGGGAGGGAGGTAGTTGGCAACGAATAATAGAACGATAAAAATGGCACTGAAGATGGCAACTAGCCGAAACCGGTTTGTCACCAAACCAAAATTGACAAGGGATGACGGAAAATCGTTCCAAACATATATAACGAATAATGCTTTGAAAAGGCGCAGATCACTTATATTGTTTGGGTATTTTAAACAACTTAAATAAATTATAATTGCATACCTTTGTTTGATTCATTACAATATTATTTATAAACTAAAATATTTTCTTACAAGGGGCAATAAAAATTTGTTTTGTTGTTTACATTTAAAATTTTTTCACTTGCTTATTTTTCCCTCATTTGTTCATGTCAGTCAAATTAGAACGACACACAAAGAAGTGTAATATTCAGCGCCACATTTTGAGCGTATTTACGCTCACTGGAACACGCCCTATGGAACACATATGATAAGGGTAGACTAAACAGATAATCTCACCAGCGCTGAGTACCTTTTTTAAACTGATTGGATATCAAATTCCATATAAAAAAATGTTTCCCCTATTCCTGTACATTTTTTATATAAAGAGTTTGACATCGGCAAAGAAACCGGAAATAGTTTGAATTCGCCCGTTAGTCTGCCGGCGTAGACGTTCAGCCCCTTTTTCTGTGTAGTACTGCGGATTTTGAATAACGAGTTAGTGGTAACTGTTTGGCCATAATCCCATTCTACCTCCCTGTCGAAAATCAGGAATCAAATCAAAAATAATCTTATTTGTTTGATTACTATTTTTTAATGCACTTCATCGACGTTTTAATAAAAAAAAAAAGGTCAAAATAGATTTCATACCTTTATTTTTTGCTTTGAATAAAAACACTCACATAAATTATAAACTTAGTTTCGAGTTTATTTTATAGATTTATGTGTTGTTGTTATTTGCACTTTTGTTGTAGAATAACATTACAACTACTATTTAGGAACTACAAAAATAACAAACAAACAAAAAGTAACCGCAAAAATTAATTAAGTCAGTAGTCAGCTTTACAATAAGAAAATACAAAATAATAAAAAATGCATATGAAAATATGCATATTTTAAATAAAATAAAGATCTAATGGTTTTGTAATTTTATAGCATGTTATAACATCTATTATAATACATTTTTAATGTTTATTTTAACAAATTTAATCAAGTGTAAAATGGAAGAGTTTACACAGAGATTATTTCTATGATTATTATTTTTATGTGTATAAAACTGGGGGGACCGAGTTTTGAAATAAAATGCATTTCAGTGGTTTATTACGTTTAATTAAACATTTTAACTTTTAAATTTCATTTTTTTTCACTATAGTTTGAATTTAAATGAATATAACATTCATAAACTGTTTGGCGTATAATTAAAACAGTTTATAAAATGTCTACTGAGCTTGACAGGCATTGAATAAAAACTTACAAGATTGGATATTTTAGTTAAACTTGGAACTAAATTGGATATTAATATTTTTGGATATCAATATAGATTTTCTTCTACGCTTCAAAAAATAAAAAACTTTTCAAAAATTATAAGACTTAAAACAGATTTCACAAGAAAGATGTTTGGAAAGTGACACTTTTCAATGTAGTTTTCATTAAAAATGTCTCTATACCTTTTAGTGTAGTTATTGATATATTGCGCTAAGCAATATGTTTTCATCTTTTTAGGAAAAATTATAATGTATTTTTAAAAATTTCATGTTTTTCTAAATTCAATTGAAAAATATTGAGAATTTTCTAAAAACGTTAATTCAAGTTTATTTTTTTCCTGATAAACGTTTGATAAGATTAATTAGTTATTATTCTTAAAACTTTGCCGCCTTTTATACTCAAAATTACTATTTATTATATAATAAATGGTTTAAATAAATTAATTAGATTTGTCCTTGAATTGATAAGATAAAATATTTCTACCAAATAAATCAATGATCGGAAATCAATGACTTGTATGAAATACATAAATATCAGACGACTACCATAAAGAAAAATTTTATCACCAAGTAATTGGTTTGACTATCTTGTTGTTACTGTATAATTTAGATAATTTAAATAGAATTATTGATTTTAAAAAAAATATAATCAATCGAAAGTCATTCCATAAAACATTTGTATGCACACGTTTGTGTGAAAATTATTTTAATTTATTTACATATACATACGTATGAATATGTATTTCATACAATTAGGCAACAATCCTAAAATTTATTAACTGAAGTAGACAGCCATATGCTTGAATATAATTTGTCGGTTAACAAATTAGAATTGAAGAATATCAAATTATATGAAAGATGCTATTATGAACTCAGATTTTATTTTTTAAGCTAAAAATAATATTGACAATAAATGTAGGCCCTTTAAATAAATCTCCGTCATATGTCATTAAATACTATTTACTATGTTTTCTTTTATATTTGAACCCCTTACGGTTTTTATGGTAAAACGAACTCGTCTATTCAATATTCGAGAAATTGCGGTTCGGAAAAAAAACCGACAGCAGTAAATCAGAAAGCCCGGTTTAAAAACCGGGTAAAAAGCTAGAAGCAATATTCTAGAGATTTGGAATACATACACGAGTATGTATATTATTTTTCTGCTTGTACAATTAATACATCCTAAAACTATTTTTAGCATAATTATCCCTACTTCAAGGGATTATAAAACTATTAAAGTTATTTGGTTAATAATATTAAAATTATAAATAATTTAAAGATGTTGCAATTCTGTATAGAAGATAAACGAAACTATTAATTAAAATGTAAAAGTAATTAATTAAACTGTGTAAACCGTCTTGGATTAGCTATTGTCTAACCTAGAAGCCGATGGACTTTAAAAGGCCGCGCCGCCACTGTAACCATTTGTATTTCGGCGGCTTATTTATCATCCCTTTTTAGCAGCTCAGCAATTTATTTCCGGCGAAATTTTTTTATGAGTTTGCTATAGTTTTTACAAATTTAACATTTTGTAAAATGTACATTTCTTGTAAAATTTGGTGTTTTAGTAAAATTAAGATATTTTGTAAAATTTTAATTTTAAACTGGCATTAGGATTTGTTGGTTATATTTTGTACTAATGAGTAACACATAATAAGGACCATTATTACAACTTGTCGATAAATAAAGTTTAGAAGTTATCGGACAGATTATTAGTGTTCCGTTATTGTGAGTGTACTTTAAAACTTTCCGAAAAGCTAAAGGGAAGATTTTCTCAATTTAAATGTGACGTTTATGTATTTGGAGTTGCCATATTTTGAGCAACAAAAAAACCTTAATTAATTTTACAAATCATAAATAAGAGAGGAAACGAGAGCGTGGTAATTTAAATTAACGAGCTAGAAAATATTTTCGAAAATAAAAATATCACAATGTTTTTTTTCAGTAAAGAAAGAAATAAAACTATCTCGTTCCAACTATGTATTCTTAAAAACCAATTTATTTTGTCGAAGTTTAATGTCAAATTGTAATAATGGCCCTAAACATATAAAAAACAATTCAAGCGGCTTAACCGCCGGCGAAAACAATTTCATCGGCTTGCTTCTCTAGCTTGTTTTTAGTTTTATATACACATTCGCTTGAGTTTTGTAAAACAATGAACAAGGAAAATGAAAACATGAATGAAAAATAAAAAAAAGTACTTACCATACGAAGAGTAGAAGAGAAATAGAATACAACGTTGTGATATTGATGACCACTCAATAGACAACCAACTTATTATATTTGTCTATAGATTGAGTTTTTTTTAGCAGAGAATAATCTAAACAACCAATTAAGTTGTTGTTTTCGTGTCATAAAAAGTTTAGAGTTGAAAAACTTTGAAGGCGTTCTGTTTTAAAACACGCACATAATTCCAGTTGTGATGTTTTAAGTGTTTGCTGTTGTTGTGGTTAAATTAGCTCTTGACAGTTATTGTTGCCATCAATAATAATGGTGAAGAAGTCTATGATGACCGCATTGTTGATCCAAATGATAATGACGCTTTTAATTTCTTTTTGATTATCCACAGTAAAAACATTGTGATTTTTTTTCTTATAATTACACTTTATTTTAATTGTAATTCACGTGTTACCTAGAAAAAAATAAATATGTATATTTTAATAAATATGTCACAGAATTTAATACAAAAACATTTTTAAAATACATACATCTTAACAAAAAACCACAATTATGTGAAATTAATATAAGAAATTGTCTTTACAATTAAAGCTAAAAAGTTTTTACTATCGATTCGGAAGTTTTATTCGCAATAGTTTAGGTTACGAAAAAAGTATACACCCCACATTCGCCAGTCACATTATTACAGGAAAATATAGGTGGAATTAAAGCAAAAATAGGTCCATATATATTCTAACTTGGTTAAACTGTTCAAAAAATTGTCTTATAAAAACTCTTTTCGGTCTAACTTCCCAATTACTGACGTCGTTAAAACAATTTTTTATTTTAATTCTCATCGTTTTGAAAAGGTTTCGGACGAGTACATACAAATTTCTCTACTCCTAACTTTTTAAACGTTATAGTTATTTACTGGAGCGTAATAAACAATTATATCTTTGTGAAGTATTTATATTATTATAATCTTAGTTTTATTTAAAATACGAAACTGAATTATGCAAATTTTTTGTTGTTTTCGATATAAACGCATTTATTTATACAAACCATACATATATTTTGATTTAGACGTTTTTATTAGGAACAATCTTCGTTGTAAATTGAGAGATATGTAGATCTACATTAGGAGTACAGCCAGCCTTGCTGCAAGAAAACTTGCATGACGTTCCTTAACGGTTCCTTATTACTGAAATTTATCTAATTTTTTTAAGAATTCGTATTAAGTAATATAATTAAAGAATATGGATAACTATAGTATCTACAGATTATCCTACAAAGGCAGCAAAAATCTATATACATATGCATGTTCTCATACAGAGTAGGTAGAATAAAAAACTTATTAAAATTCTATATATTGAAATGAAAATTACTTGAAGTTTATAGAAAGAATAAAACAGCTACGAGATTTGACACAAACTTCTCAGAACGAAAAATAACATTAAAGATGGCACACAGCCGAAACCGTTATGCCTCCAAACCAAACTCGACAAGGGATGATGGAAATTCGTTCCAAATAATTAATCTTTAACATGTTTTACAAAGGCTTATGTACTCGCCTAGACGGTTGCCAACCGGGCGTAACAGATTTATCCTACTAAAATTGTTTTTAAAATTAAGGTTGTTATTATATTTCATATTACATAAATGATCGAAAAATGTAGAACAAATAAGGCCTCTTCTGAAAATAACTCGTTATCACTGATAAGATGTTTAGCGCAATTCATTCATTTTAAACTGGTCAGCTAAGTGACAGTCGCTTTCAAACTATTTGTTTCGTTTTTAGACGCCTTTGTTGCGAATTTTATAATCAATTGTTAATATAAATATTTTGAAGTGTTCTCTTATTGATTCTTGATTTGATATTCCCACAAGGTGTTTTGATGTAGACATTTGGAACGAATTTCCGTCATCGCTTGTCAAGTTTGGTTTGGAGACAAACCGGTTTCGGCTATGTTCCATCTTCAGTGTAATTTTTCGTTCTCAGAATTTTGAAAATTTTAAATCATACCAAAAACTATAAAATTGGATAATAGTCATGAAGAACATCCAAAAAATCATCCGCAAGAGGTCAGAAAAGATCTGTACATATGAAACCTTGATACAAAATATGCTGTAATCCCTTTGATATCACATATAAAATAACATTTTCTTTCTTGTTGCTGTCCTTGACTATATTCAAATCTAAATTATTAAGGTAATAACGAAAGGCGAATAAAGCTCACAAAACAATAAAACATTAAATTCAAGTTGCTATTTTATAATCAATTGATATCAATCAGTCCGTCACACGTATCGATCAGAATGGTTCCATAATTGCGTTTCTGATTAAATACGTTTTTGTTTCTTCAGATTCCGAACGATTTTGTTAATTCCTGAAAGTTTGATAAATAACTTCAATAGGATTTCATATGAACAATGTCACCTATAGGGTATGTATCAAGTTACAAACGAAAAGTTTTTAAACAAATTGAAAACCAAATTTCCAGTCATTAAAAAACGCAATTCTAGAAGAGAACTAAAAGTGGTTTAACTCGAACGGCAATTTCGTTTTCTGAAATAGCAAAATACGGAATTGAACCCACTTTGTACCGTAATTTTATTGTCAGAGCGTAGTAAATTTAATAAAATGATGTCCTATTTTATTTTAAAATGTTCATAAATTTCCGTTATACGTTCATATGTGTGCATATGTTCCGAACACATCGCCTATAACGAACAAAATTACCTGTGCCGTATATTCCTACTTACTACGTTCATACGTTACCTAGAAAAATTCATTGACTAATGATAAGTTTTTTTGGACGATAACTTAATTATTGTAATCTGTAAGTCTTAACAAATTTATACGAGTTTAGAATAATTATGGGCCATTAAAATAAATTATTAATCATCGGAAACTAACACATCATAATTATTAGCTTAGTAGTTTTTGCCATTTTACAAATCAGAAAACTAAACAGGCAACAAAACACCAAACATTCAAACGAACGTTCGACCGAGTACCAAACGAATCAAACGTCTGACGTATGTCTGTCTAAAAACAGCAACAACATCGAAAAACAGCAACAACATGAAAAACTATAAGTTACCTTCACCACCGCAACCACCACCATTTTACAAAAAAAAAAAAAAAATTATGCTTAAAATAATAACAATACAGAAAGAGGGTGGTTAATTTTGGTTAGAGTACCGAAAACGTCGACAATAGGCAAAATGATGATGGATGCATTTATTCTTCAGTGATGCACATCCAAAATAATACAACAAAAAACGAAATCATTGTATTCTTTTTTACAACAATCTTTTCTTATTTTGTAGGTTTTTTGTGATTAAAAAAAAATTAATTGTTTTGTTTTTGTTCTCCTGATATTTTTAATACACTCTCCTTAAATAAAATAAAGACATTGTTTAAATATACATAGGTATAAATATACATATAGTTTTATATGGCACAAAGCAGCAATTACACACACAAAGCAAAAAAATAATAAATGATGATGGAAAAAATAAGGAAAAAAGAATATAAGCTAGTGAAAAAGCTTTAGCCAGTTATTTTTACTTCCACAATCTCTACACTACATTATACTACTACCAATTTTGTTGTTGTAGCTTAATGATGATTCTCAGTATTTTTCTTAACATACAAAATACCAACAACAAAGATTTTGGCTTCCTTTTTCACTCTTTTTATTGCTGTTGTTGTAAAACGAAGTTGTGTCTTTTTCCGGATTTTTCACTTACAACAAAACGAGGACTTACCAAACGACAGACGATACACAATCACTACAAAAAATTTATTCTTTCTTCATCATGTCGTTTTAGTATTTTTTGTTGTTGTTGTTGTTGCTGTAGGTTTATGGTTTAAGCACTTAAACGTTCTTTTTACATACAAAATTATACGCTTCTATACAACAATATATATGTACAAGCAAACAAGCATACATATAATTTTCAACGCATATATATTTACGTGTATCTACGATAATACACTGATAAAATGAAACATAAAGGAAAAAATCCTTCTGGTTTAATTTTAAGCGCCTCATAAATTTATACTTCTCACCTTTTAAAAACTAAATAAAAAGTTACATTTTTATTTATATTTCTGCACTGTATATATTCTGTTTAAACATTTTCCTTTCCTTTGCTTTTTTTCCCAAAATTAATAAATATATATTATCTCTAACTATTCACTTTTATATTTTTGCATATACAAATTTTTTCATTCTTTTTTTTCTTTTTTCCTTCATACACACTAACTCATTCTATTTAATGACTTTTCTCAGCTTGATTTTACATTGCATTTAAAACTTTTCAATTGGTAATTCTGTTGTTGCAAAGTAGTGTTTCTTTATAAAATCATTCGTTATACACTTGGCACTTGTCTTGGTAATTGTTTTAAGTTTATTTTTTTAAATTTATTTAAATAATTTTACTAATTTTCTTTCCCAAACAAAGAGCTAACAAATTTTTTCCTTCGCGCACGAACTGGCAACCATTTTGTATTTGGCTAGCCATTAGCGACCATTGCTGTTAAATTAAGTACTGTTTTATTGCTACCTTGTTGCTGTGAAATACAACTCTGTCTGAGTTGAAAATAAGTTAATGCAGTGTTCTATTTGTTTTGATATTAGTATATGAAACGAACTTCACAGTCGATATTTAAAAGATAAGTAATAGAAAGTTTATGTAGAAAAAGGTGTTTAAATGTGATTTTTACTTATATTACGATTTAAAGAACACTGACTATATATGCAAGTATATAGGTAAGGTAGGGTTTTTAAGAAAAAAGAAATAAAATATCCCCGATAACTGCAATTAACAATTATAACACGATAACCAAATCACAATTTAAATATGGATCAACCGTTTTATACACGTGCTGTATAAAAGATGAACTGGACAGCCTACCAAAACTACAAAACAAGGCAATGAGGGTAATATAAAATGGTACTAGATATACACCGACTAAATCTGAGCACACTAAAATCGCTTAATATAAAACAGGGGTTACAACAGAATACGATAGTTTTCGTAAAAATGGCGAAAGGAGAAGCCACAATATCATTACAGTCAAATTAATTATGTAGGGGATATGCAGCCGTACAGTTTAAGAAATTTTGGTGATTTATATATTGCCAGAGTAAGAGCGTCACAGTTCAAAAGATCGTTATTCTACAAAAGAATGCAGATACACATTAAGATTTTAAATGACATAAGAAATGAAATTAACATTGTTATATGTAAAACAGAATATGTAAATTTTACAGATTATGTCAAAATTATCTAGCATATTTATAATTTGAAGTATTGAATATGTGTTTAAGTAATCTAAATATAAATATTCTTCGAATAAAATAAATAAAAAAGTAGTTTTTCAAATTCTTAGCTTAGTTTTTTTTCATATGATTCTTTTATTTTGTTTTAAATTAAACAAAATATATGAAGACAGTTTTACATCATGCCATTATTCACAAACACAAAGTGTTATAATTTATTTATATTATATCCAATAAATAAAACATCACACTTTCCAACACCGCAAAGTAGGACGATTTATAATCATCCTGTGTATTTATGAAAAACTTGCAGCTACCCTGTGTTATTAATAGGGTGACATATATACACTAAATATATTGACAATTGCAACAAATCTAGTTAGTTTCTTTTTGTGTTTCAGATTTTGAGGAACTTCTGATTTATGATTACGGTGTGTTTTTGACGTAAAAATCAAGAAAATATTAAAAAAAAGTTAATCATAAAATGTGATATACACTTAAAAATAAAATTTAATTCAAACAAAAGTTTTTATAAGCAATAATCTTTAGTGCTACAACCTTGAACTCGGCGGCTTTGATTTTTGGTCAATTAAATTTGAGGGAAGAAATAAATGTAGAATATTAACCAAGATGGTTCTAATGGGTTATTGCTTTTATTAAGGAGAAAAAAGTTGAACTTTCACACATATGTATATAATTTACAAAAAAGCGCGTTAAATAGTAAAAATACCAAGTGCAAGTTGCTCTAAAGCTTGTGTTCGCATTATATTTACCTATTTAATGATAAAATTGCAATACATGAATATATTATATTAAACCATAAGAAAACTACTGAAACACATCCATTAAATTGTGTCTACCCAAGGCAAACACACTGTGTGTCAAACTTCTAAAGCAAACATCTCTATAGTTTAGAGGCTAACACCGCCAACTTTATAAAAATGTCACAAGGAGCAACTATTGATCAGACCGGAACAGGTAAGTCAGTCCTAAAAAAATCAGTATAGTTTTTTATATATTTGCATACAAATTGGTTTGGTATTTGGGCAAGATAACACAATTATTCTAGAAGAAAAATCTGAAATGAGCCATTAGAATAATTTGGTGAAAAGTAATTCCGAAAAAACGTCTGCAAACATGGGTTTCAATTTTCTGTAAGATTTTCTTACAATTCCAAGTTTGAACACATTGCGCCAGATTATAAAAAAAAAATGGTGAATAAAGTAAAAACCACTTCTAATAATGTGTGTTCAATAAATTCCTGATTCCAATAGCGTATAAATAATACAATTAATTTAAAGTAATTACGAAAATCCTACAGAACTTGCCTTAAAAGTCTTCAAAGTGTGAATTTAACTAGTTAAACCTCGATTTGTTTTCAATAAATAATCCAAGAAATTCAAACAAGTTAATTTAAACTTTCACATACGTGTATCCAAATTATATAAAAAATCGTGTACGCCACACTTAAGTCTGTGCAAAAATGCAATTAATAAATAGAGAGCATTTGGTCCATAGAAAACTCAAAACCCAACTGATCGGAAAGTCAATCATTAATCAATACAAGAATGTGACGCAAACCACTCACGGCCGAAAACTATAATACCAATGAGGCATGAAATGAAAGCAGTCCACACTGTTGATTTTGCTTTAGAACTTTCAGTATCACCACACTATGGGTCTCAAAACCTTCATAATACATATGGAAAGTATAACGTGACAATATACTTCCTGTATATTTTAATTTTACAAAAATCAATTCATATATATGCTATTGAAACAGTTTTATGTAACACATTTTGCCATCTGATAGACATTACAAGACCACTACATAAAGAGATGAACAAACGTAAACATATTTTAGCTGCAAACATTACCAATAAAATATTAATAAATTACCTCAAAGAAGATACAAGACACACGATTGTGGTGTTGATAATGACACCTTCTTTTATTAGCTACCGTAATGTAAACACGTGTGTTTGCAAAAATAGTGTTCGTGTTGAACAAAAATCATGTGTCACTAGGGAATCCGTTTAAAGTTCAATATCAATGCGCACCTCCACGGCAACCTAAAAAGTACATTAATTGTATTAAGATCGATGTCTAAAATAGTATACGAGTAGGAATACTAATTTATTTGTCACATAAATTTATATCTGATGTATTTTATAAAATTGATGATGAAATTTACAACTTTTTTCTGAAAACTATAATATTTTGTTCATTTTTAATCTCGTTTCGCATCAAGTTGTACACTCACAGTCCTTCGTGAAAAAACGTTATCTGTATCGCTTCATCATGATCTTGTTGTAGTCTGAAGTTATTGACATTTCTGAGTTTATAAAGCTATCTTCTCTTAACATATCTTGTGTGGTCCGTCAAATAATGAGGTGCGTGCATCTCCCTTTTTTAATTTCTGGATAAAATTTATTGTGTTAAATTGATGTCTTTGGTTATTGTTTAACAATTTTAAAGGGTTAAGCATATAATTATTTGATGTTAATCGATTATATTTTAATAATTAACGCATAACTTTATTTTGAAATCTCTGTAGTCTTGAAATTTGTTAATCAATGCAGCTGGAATATGGAACTTTTTACCCGTTTTCGAAATGCGGTTTAATAATAGTGTTGCAAATGCTTACTCTACCGTTTAAAATCCCCAATTTTTTCCCGATATTTTACAAATATATTCAATATGTTCATGGATTTAAAAATTTGTGTCTACTGTTTACATTTTCAATTGTAATGTTATTTATTTGAAATGTTCAAATATTAAAAAGTTAACAGAAAATTAAAGGTTCTAGGGTTTTTAATGATCAGATTTTGTATTTAGATCTATCAAGAGGTATATATATAATGTGCTCTAAATTTTTTCTTTATTTATTTCTTAGAATGAACGTTTTAATAAATAATAAATATTAATAAAAATTTTCATCTCTGTAAATTTTCATTTCTATAAAAAAAGATTTCTGGCTGAATGATACGGTTATGTAGGACAGTGAATATCGGTCTCAAATGCGCATATAAATTTTAAGTAATTCGGCTCAAAACTTCTTTACGTGTATCTACTAAAATAAAATAAAAATAAACAATTTAGCTTCTCTAATTGTTAAAATATATTTAAACAACTATTGACATATCTATGTAATCGATATCAGTATGTGGAGACACTATCTAGTAAATCAAAAGCACTGCCTGTTACAAGCGGAGTATCGCAAGGTTCTGTAATCGGTCCACTCTTATTCTCCATGTATTCCAACGATCTTCCGTCCATTTTAACTGATTGTAAAGTTAGAATGTATGCGGATGATGTTTAACTTTATATCAGCTGTAATAACGAGCTTATCTTTCCATCTATAAGGCCATTCGATAAACAGCTACACCGTATTCATATTTGGGCCTCTGCTAATGGTCTAGCAATAAATCCAAAAAAAAAAAAACTAAATAATGTATCGTAATTCAAAGAAAATTGGCACGAATTACTTGTATACCTAAAATTTATATCAATGATCAGGAAATAGAAATATTGTCTACTGCAAAGAATTTAGGTATTATTTTCAACAATTCTCTTACTTGGTCTGATCACATTAATTTTGCTAGTGGTCGTATTTTCGGTATGTTGAGAACCTTATGGTCCCCTCAGCACTACACCCCAACTAAAATAAGAATTATTCTTGTTAATCATACCTACTTCTATTATACGGGTGCGAACTTTTCGCTAGCTGTGACTCTGCAAGTAAGAGGAAGTTAAACGTCGCCTTTAATAACATCATTCGTTATGTTTACGGTTTAAAAAGACGCTCAAGAATCACAATGTATTCATCCCAATTGTGTGGAATATCCTCTAATGATTTGCTTAACTTTAAAGTCTTAGCTTTCATGCATAAGATAATATACACGCGCCAGCCTGTATATCTTTTTGATAGACTGTCCTTCGCAAATAACTGTAGAGGTAAAAGAATACGATCTTTTGGACACAAGACTCTTATGTCTGAATAGCATTTTTTCATATTTGCAGTGACTCTTTGGAACTCGATCCCTTATAGCTGTCAAATACAAAGTAAGGCACGTATATTTAAGAAATATTTAATAACTCTGTTCTCGTCATAATTATCTTCCATGAACTTGATCTCATATGTGATGATAATATTTAATTTATTTAACTTTTAATTTATTTAATCTCTTTAATTTAATTATCAACGTCATTTTATACTCATTAGAATTAGTTTGCTTTTAAATCTTCCATATATACCATTGTATTACATATTCCTCAGTTCCACACTGAAAAATAAGACCTTAAGTCTTGTGTATGGAACGATCCAAATAAAATAAATAATATTAATAATAAATAATAAATAAATAATAATAATGCATGGATTAAGAAGTCGAGCAACTTATACTCCATGTGTGGACATAAGTTGTTTTATTTTGTTCTTTGTTCCTTACTAGAATTGCATTCTTGGAGGAAGTTTGTATTAAAATTTGACATCTACCGGCATCTTTTAAACGATTGACTCTAAACAAATTTCGAGATCTACCTCGAAAATTATTTATATTTATGTATACTGTATTACGCAACACCCCCGTTAACCCTGTTTCAAGTTCTATCTTTATTCATTTATATATTTTTTTCCTTTATTCTTTTCACATAATAATCCCTTACCTCATGGGCATTTAGATTGCATAATAACAAATACATTATTCGTTGTTATTTCTTTTTTGTCGGTACTTAAGAGCTTAAGAACTAATGTCACATATAGTTATCGAAAGGCATTTTCCTTTTCGCCTTTATTTGTTGCTTAGTTTTAATTCGTTGGTTAATTTTTGTATGCAAAACACCTCTCTAAACACGCGATTTGACAGCAATAATCATATCGTTATTTTTATGTGGCTGCATTCAAACAAGTGACATTTTAAGAGAATAATTTTTGTTATTCTGGAAATTCATAAGTAGCAAATGTTGATATTCTTTCTGTATTTTTTTTACTATATTACTATATTATCGGTACCTGCCGGCTTATCCGACGGTGGTCTTGCCACCAGGTCAACACAATGATTTCCAATCACCGCACCTTTGCACCATGGGGCTTTGTGGGCCATAGACTTACCACTTGTATATATTTTGTATATGTTTTTATGGTGTGTCCAAAATATGTACATACATACATACATACGTAACATATGCATAAGTCATTGCCCACACCCACGACTTCTTTTGCCAAATTGTATTGTATTTTCTAAGAAAATTTCTTTTAAGTTTTAGATGTCAAGAAATTTATTTAATTTTTTTTAGTGATTTATTTGAATTTTTTATTATTTTTGGCAGCGGTTGAGGCACGAACACAGGCTACTAAAGCCATTGATTGCTTCATAGTTAACTCACTTGGGCCACAGCACTCACATGCTTTAATTAAATAGCAAAAGCATTTTGCATAGGCTGTTTATTAAGAACATTTTATTTTACGAGTTATAATATTATTTTTGTATAGTTTAAATACTTTGTTAGTGGTTGGAGGATGGTAATCATTAAATGATTAAACAATAAATTGTTTGTCGCAACTTTAGAAATGTTTAAAAAGATTTAAAATATTCATAATATGTTTGCCACAACAATATATTGTTGTAGGGTGCATAATATGGTTGTTGTGACCATGCCAAAACTATGTTTTGTCTTTTGCGTTTAGATTTTACGTGCTAAATGAGAATATGGTATAGAAAATGAAACTCAAGTTGTACCTGTATTTAGAACTTCTTCAAACTAAGAAAGGTCTAATGCAAAATATTATTGTCGTATTTAAAAAAAAATTGTTACTTAAAGTTTTTTTTTAATGAAAATTTACTGCCGTTGTTGTTGTATAGACATTTTATAAAACTATATTTTTTAATAAATGCAACAGGAAAGATTTAACAACAAACGAATTTAATTTTTTATTTCTTTAATTGATCTTTTATATAAAAGTTGTATTTATTTAAAAAAAAAGTGCAGTGAAATCGTATTAAAAAACGTTTTATCATTGACTGTCTGCAAGTGGAAATTTCTTTACATTTTATATTTCAAGAGTAAAACGCATCGAAATATTGCAGAACACAGTGGGATTGTGCTGTGTAGACAAATTCAAAATAAATACACAGTGCTTAGAAAAATTCGCATTTACAATGTAGGTGTATCTAAAATATTTACAGTAGACTGGTACATATTGACAATGCATATTTTCATTCTAAGGAAAACGTATGGCAACATACCGAAAAAGACATTTAAAAAATCATCTTGTATTTACCACAACAAACTAGTAGTAGAGTCCATTCTGTAATCTTCTATATATTTGTATATAACATCTTTAGTGTGTTTGATAGGTGGATAGGTAGGTTAAAAGGTCGCGTGCAACACAGACCCACGCGGTCTTGCTGATCCGATCCGTTTGTGTTACCTGAGTAGCGGATAAGTCGATAATTGGAAGTTTTGTCGATTAGTGTAGAAAGGAAGGTTTCAGTGGTAACTATAATTAAGCCGATATGGAGTCTACCTTAAACCAGTTGCAGCTTCTTATGAAGGAATTTATTCCCTTTATTTCCATCTTTGATTCGAGTTCGGAGAGGCAGACAAATCGCTTTCGCCGGAGATCTGCTTTTGGTCATCTATGGCGAGACAGAGGTACAGAAGATGCAAGACTGTCTATTCTTCCTCTTTTTTTGACTACTTCTACAGAAGTCATAAACTTCGTAATCATAAGCTATAATAGTTACAATTAACTGAATATTTTCTAGTCGGGCGTGAGTATTTTTTAATTCGTTTTTATTAAGAAAGAAAAATTAAATTGAAACTCTCTTGATATGAAGTGATTTTTTATCGATGGAATAAAATAAACTCTATATAAGATCTTTTATGTATGGAATATGGCATGGTTCAAATGCCTGCCGCGGCTTCATAAAGTGGCACGGATCTGAGAGGTACTATTTTGAAAGACTCGGTCCCATAGATACTACTGAATATCAGGGAAGGTGCCGTCTTGTTATTATCGATCTGCAGCACTAGCCCGTTGACGGTAATCGCTACGCCAACGTCACTTGTTTAGTTTCTTCCTCTGACATTCACTGTGCTCACTATTCACTCATCAACTATTCAATAGTACTTGTGAACAACTCATATCTTCACTTTTTTCTCTTTTTTATTTCAAAATGTTTTCTTTAGAAAATGAATGATGTCTATGATAATCTTAATGAATGGATGAATGACTGTAAGCAATCAATATAAACACGTTCTGGCTTTGTCGAATCCTTCATACTGCATTTATTTTTACAGCATTTTCATATATCATTATGATTGAATTGTAAGGTTTTTTTTTTTTAACACATGGGTGATTACAAGCAAAAACATTGCCAAGAAACATTTACAACAATTTAATTTTAAATTTAAATTTTTTATTTTTAAGTAGAAAAAATGAACGTGTTGTCTTGAATGTCTATATTTTCCCGCTTGGGAATATTCTAACTTAACTTATCATTACATAATGTTTTGCGTTCAACGAAGGGTTTGTTTGCTTTTCTAAATTCGCTGAGTGTTGTTGTTCTTCACCAAGTATTTTTTTGGGGGCCTCGAAACCATATGATTTGGCTGAATAGCAATGAAATAATAGGTTATGGCTAGAAAAGCCTAAATTCATTCTGCTGGAATGATGTGTAACATCGAAAAAGATGACAATCTCTAGCTGGAAAGTTTAATCGCAGTTACCTCACTAAAGACGCCCAGCACTCCGCAAACGGCGTAAATTTTGAAGTCATGGTCGTGACTACTAAAGGGTTATTAATTAATTTCGGCCTCCA
This sequence comes from Phania funesta, assembly GCA_963932375.1. Taxonomy (NCBI): domain Eukaryota; kingdom Metazoa; phylum Arthropoda; class Insecta; order Diptera; family Tachinidae; genus Phania; species Phania funesta. The sequence goes on from OZ010656.1 coordinate 75,985,620, forward strand.
CTAATTATTAAGAAAATTTTTACAAATAATCTTTAATCTTTTATTAAAAACTTTCTTTTTAATTCACTAAAATTATGTAAGACAGATAAGAACGTCCAAATTGGCGCCCCCGACTCATGTGGTGGGACAGTAATCCAATTGTAATAACATTTATCAAACATTTTATCAAAGAGTAGGTTTGATGTCGGTTTATTTTGCAGCGTATCTCCTGTTTCAATTCTTTTAGTTCTCTACTCTTCCAACATCCTCCAAAGAAGGAATCGGAAGGTATTAAATCACGTGTTATAGGAGACTAATTAATGTCGCCGTATCGTAAAATGTTGCGGCTTGAAAACGTTGTGCGCAGTAGCGCGATTGTTACCGCTAATGTGTGGCATCGCTTTGTTGAAACCAGAGTTTCTTTTACTTGTTCAAACAGCGTACTTCAGACCACAAGGCGTACTAAACCGTTACTCTTTGAGCATGCATTTCTTTCTGGTAAATCTGTATTGGATTTTACGTCTCCTAAATGCGTCAATTTTACTCGTTTGCAAATCGGTTGAGATGATAGTGGGCCTGGAAAAAATTTTTTCGACAAACACACGACGCTGTTGATCGCCTCTTGCCTTCTAGTCTTGACTTATTTGGATCTTGTATATGTGCAAATGCATGAAACCCAGTAGCTGCGATCGACAGCTACACTCACGAAATCTGTCAATTTTTCGAGCGCCCATTTTCATAATATATTTATCTATTTATTCCTCTCAGTCCCGCAAGTAGCACAGGGTCATAATACGCTTCGATATTTCGATCACGTTCTTCCGTTGTGTATTGCTCCAAGACTTCTTTTGTAAAGGTGGAATATTATTTTAATTTTCTTAGTGACGCATTTTTTAATGATTAATGAAATTATAAAAATCGTGGTAAGATTTTTTTGATTAAAAAAATTTGCTATTGAAGAAAAACTCATTTCAGTTTCAAATGTTTTCACCCCCCTCATTTTACCTAGTGTAGCATAATAACATTTTTGTTTATTTTATCTTGTGCTTTTATTGTAAAGAATATAAACTCGTGAAAAACTGCACGAACGTTCGTTTGAGCGAGAGAATGTAATGCATAAATAAATCATTAACAAGTTGGTACAATAGCACAGTTATTGGTACGAATTAAACTTAAAAAGTACAAAGACGGGACTATGACAGATCAATCTGTTCCTTGTCTCTTTATTATGATGGATAACAACAATGTCTGCTAATTGTTAGTGATCCCTACTGTATCAGCTCATATTCCCCCCGGGGCATGTCAACTTGGTGGTTACGCCACTTTGATGGATTGTGACTGGGGGAAACAGGGGTACCAGTCCCTGAGGCTTGTCAGGGGCGTGAAACTGAAAGAAGGTAGGACTTATAAGTTCCACCAGTAACGATACACAACTGGTACCACGGCCCCTGGAACTTGGGTTCCAGACTGGTTGTTGGTTAAGCTCCTTCGGGAGTGCACTAGGTGGCTGTGGTTTATACCCAAAGCGGGAAGGTTTACTGCAGAACCGATGTGGCTTTGCATGGAAACGCAAGCTGGCAATAACTATCTGTTGACAGCAGGAGCATATATAGCTCAGAAGCCCTAATCAAGGGGTGGGATCGGGGACCTGGCATCCCCTTCCTGAATTGCTACCTATGGGGTGTGCATGAGTGATACTTCGGTGGTGCTTATGCGGATTGTATAGGGGCGTTGGTTTGGCCTCATAATGTCACACCCGTGGTTAGATCACCTTGAGGTTGTGCCAACGTTGGTGAGTACTCACGTAAATCTAACACATCTGTATCAGCTCAGATATAAAAATATCTAATAACTCTTAGTTTAATTTGAAATACAGTTTTTGAATATATACGGTGATCAGATAGTAATGAAATTCTTCCTATTGTTATATCCAGCTGTCAAAATATTCAGTAAGGTTTGCCATTACAGCATCGTTTCACACCTAACAATCGTGAAGAAATTATTAAAAAAAATCAAAACTTCTGCTTTGTTGTAAATATGCAACTCGCATTTCATCGTGAGGTCGGTCGTCATCATGGCTTCAATGTGCAAAAATTTCGTCGAGCCGTGATAAAGTTTGACGTGAGCACATTCTCTTGTGCCTTAAGCCACCAACCAAATAGAGATTAAGGTGAAAATTGGTATCGGCCGGTATCAAAGAAGATGTAGAAATGTCGATTCGGCGCCAAACAGCTGAATTGCGCATTGCCAGAGAGACAACGGTTTGATTTGGGGCTATATCCGTTGAAGCCTTAAAAATGTTTGCCGGAGAGCCGGATTCAATTTGATATCGCGTTATTGTGTTTATATATATTTTTTCCTATCGTTCTTAACTGGTCACTCTAAACAACAACAAAATAAAAAAAATATTGCAACTTAAAGGATAAACTAAGGAACAAAAATACTTTCCTCTTAGTACCATCCATTATTCGCAACATTTATGTATATCGCAGTACATGTTCATCCTACTTTATTCTTCTGCCTTATTTCTCTCGCATGTGTCTGCTGTCAAAATAAAAAAAAACCCCCCTGTTAAGTGGTCTTCTTTAGAGAAAAGTTTACTGAACTTTTTATATTCGTTTCCTACAGTTCCATTCGAACTCATGGGTACTTTTTAAGTTTTATCATATAAAAAACGCTTTGTGGTGGTAGAAAATGATACTTAAATTCTTTTATTTTTTCATCATAATATTCATGAGTGCAGTTGTTCTAATAGAATTTTGTTTGTTTATGTACTTAGCTGGTGTTGCAAAGCCATTGTAAATAGAATGAGCTCAAAATGAAATGTCAATTACATTTAAGTACGTGAGCAGAGTGTAGCTAACATAAACATGCTTATGATTGTTAAAATTAACTTTTCATATGAACAGAAAATATTGTGATCATATTCTCAGCAAAAAAAAAATAATGTCGATATATTTTAAAAATTTATCTATAATAAAATTTTCAATAAAAAATTGAAGGCCTTGTTAATTTCCATCTCCAGTTGATCTTCTAAACTCTAAAAATTTCACATTTTCGCTTCGTTAGAAGAAAGAAGAAAAGATAAAACTCTGAAGTTTATGGTTTTTTTGCATAACCGCGTAAGCGCGTGGTGGGAATTTTCGAGTTATTGATGTCGAAAATTTTGTTTTTGAAAACCTCGATGAATTGGACGAAAATGTCGAGAAAGAGTTGACATAAGTTTTTTTGTCTGCATACACTTTCAGTTACATTTTTCTATTTTTCTTTGTTCTTCGCTCCGATTTCATGCAAATGGGAGGTTTTTTTGGCGACAACTTTTACTTATCGCAAGGACCTCTACACCTCTTGTCAACAAACAAATATGACAGGCCACTAACTTTATAAATGTAAATGAAGTCATACATATATATAACTAGAGGACTGTTCTAAATAAAGTTCCAAGATCTCTACGTAAACGTGTACGTTGCGAATCAGCTGATTCATTTTGCTTGTGGAGCTTGTATGCAAATGCGTACTCTTTCGTAAAGTTTGCGCAACGTTGCGGACGAACCTGAAAAATTTAATTTCTATCCGTATTTACGTATCAGCTGTTGTAAATTTTCAATGTTGCTTTTATACAATGTTGCCAACAGACTTTTCTAAGCTGAATTTGTTAACGATTTTTTGTTTGTTTAATTAACTATATTAAGGTTAAAGCTGTGAATAAACACGTAAGAGTGCTATACTCGGCTGGACTGAGTCTTAAATACCCTTCACAATAGTTACTTACGTCCGTATAAAGTATATGCTAAAAATGTTTTATTAATTTTTGACCTTTAAATAACGTTCTTTTATTACTAAAACTGCTTTTTAGCACCAACAATTGTTTTACTTCGCCTCAAAGGTATATTTATCAAAAAATCAGTTTGTACTATATCTCGGCTGTACATAAATATGTATGTATATGGACCAATATCGCAAATTTTACGCTTTTGCTCTTAATAACATAATTTTGTTAGCAGATCAACATTTTGGTACCAAAAATTGTTTTAGTTCGCATAATTGTTAAAAATCGGTTTATGATATATCCCGACTATATATACCCCGATATAGCATATTTCCATTTATTTGACCCCAATATGCATTTTTTTTTTATGACAAAAGTAGTTTTCGTTCACATGTATACGAAAAAATCAGTTTGTGCTATATCTGGCCATATATGTACCGATATTGCAAATTTTGACTTTTTTACATCTAATAGCCTTCTTTTGTTACCAGAGCTGCTTATTGGCACCAAAAATTGTTTTATTTCCAATAAGCTAGACTTGTTCATGTTTTTTTTATATCAGCGTTTTTTGTTAGCATAAAATTGTATTTCAAAATTGTGAAGTAAGCAGCATCGTTTTAACCAGTTGTTTACTTTAAGAACTTTAAAATATATGAAACGTAAACAAAAGACATATGATACATTTCCGTTTATGAGTAACTAACAAACGTCGAAGCGGAACGTAAAATTTACGTATCCGCAGCATTTACGTAAGAGTAACGAGGCCTTAAGACACCAAAATTTTTCGAAATGATATTTTTTTCGGTTATGTTTTTTAGTCGATGGCATTTATCTATGAAACATAAACAGCCTGTTCCTGAGATCCAACACTACGAAAGTACATTTATTCGAAATTAAACAAATGTTTATCAGAGTTTTTTTTTGCACTCCAAATAGGTATTGAATTTGAATTCCGTTGCCCATCCAATCCATGTTGAATTTCATGTATAGGCTGAATATCCGTTGTACTATGTGCAGATATGCACCTTAACTGCACAATTCGGAAATTTACGCTATTCAAGCCTTAACTGAGTTCTATTCACCATACAAGAACTCAATTCATAAATTTAGCAATTAGTACTTAATTTCACCATTAATTGAGTCAAATTCCCAACGCAACTCTGGTGAAGTGTGTTTAGTGAGCAGAAAGGTTACTGCGCTAGCAATATAACTACGTTTAATTATTCATGGCAGGATTCATGTAACAAATTTTTCCACGACTTTGGCATAGTTCGGGCTATATATTGATTGATTTCATTCTTCAGCTTTGCAATCGTCTCAGGGATTTTTGGCATATACCATACTTTTCACGCAGCCCGAGGTAAAGAAGTCCAATGGTGTAAAATTACAAGATCTCGGCTGCCATTTATTTCGTGAGATAATGCGTCCTGGAAACTTTCTGGCAATTGAAACCGCATATTGACCAAGTCCTTGCAATCTACTTCAAGTAATAAAAAGTTTGTTGGCTTGTCTTGATAACGATCCGATGACTCCGTTAGCTCAAAAGCCACACCAAACAATGACTTTAGTACCTCAAATGCAGCAGTTTTTGCTTATTAATGCATCCGTTTAGGTGAAATGGGCCTCGCCGCTCATAATGATTTTTTTTAAATCGGCATCAACTGTGTATTGTTCAATCAGATTGATAAATACGTTGCGTGGCAAATGGTCCCTATACTTTAGTTCCCGTGTCACTTGAATTTTGTATGCGTGTAAAAGCTGGTCTTTTGTTAAAATCCGCTAAACGGTGCTCTAGGAAAGGTTTCATTGCTGTGCACGATGTCGAATTGAGGCTGTCGCGGTCTGGGCCGCGCTTTATTTCACAGCAGCCATATTTTCGGGCGAACGACCTGTACAAAGTCGCACGTCTTTTGTTGCATCGTGCGCCAACGCAGTTTATACAAATTTCTTCACAAAACAGCTGATTGCTGATTCAAATGGACGGTTATATTGATCAAAAAATACGCAATGCGCGAAATTCACTTCCTGCAGAATGGAAGTTATAAAACGTCTAGATCGCTTTTACGCGTTGTTCAACTGAGTATTGCCAAAGGCGTGTAGCAATACTCAGTTGAACAACATATCACAAATAGTGTCTGACGAAAGAGCTGCATTACAATTGAATCACTCTGTAGCTTCGAATAGAAACGGTGTTTGGTTTTCTTGAAGATTTTAATTTGAATAGAACCGCCAATTTCTTTTTTTAACTTTTTGACAGCCTCTACGATTTTTTGACATTTCCTTTTGACGGCTTTTACATTCAACAAAGAAAATAGTATTTCGAAATAAAAAGCCTATTAAAACTTACAAGGTAAAAAGTCATAGGGCAAACGCAAATAAATGTATGTAAAAGAAAATGGAAAACAGGTCAACAAAATCGGGTTGATTGAAACTAATGGGACCATTCTAAAGGACATATGTATTTACATATCTATGTACTTTAAACATGCAGATGTGTGTATAGTTTTTTTTTTACAGGAAATGTAAACAGAAGTAGCTACATTCAATAAACTCACACAATTTGTGTTTGTTTGTTTCGTTCATATTTCATTATACATATTTATTTTACTGCAAAAGGATTTTATTTACTCGACCTCCAATACTTTACTGTGCGCATGCATAAGTAATATTTAATTTGAATGGCCCTGAAATATTTTTACTTTGCGGAAAACGCTTTGGTTAATTTTAGCATTTTTTGGAAAAGAAATAATACCCAAGTCAACTTTTTTGAGTGCTAGAGATTAGGTTGGTTGGCACTTTGCTACATACATATGTGATTTTTGGTAAATTCTAAAATATCTGAGTAAGTTTAGGAATTTTTTAATAAACTTACCCGTCATTCAAAAATATCGATAACATTCATTTTGTAGATAAAAAATTAGAAAACATTCCATCTTTAACAACGAAAAATTCTGCGTACAAAAAATTTTTAACGGAATTCTGGGTTTTTATTTATGTAAAAGAAGTTTTGAATCCACAACTATTATGAATCGGAAAGAAAAGTAGATTAATTCTTGATTTGATATTCCGACAGGGTGTTTTGATGTAGATTTTTGGAACGAATTTCCGTCATCCATTGTCAAGTTTGGTTTGGAGACAAACCGGTTTCGAGTATGTGCCATCTTTAGTGTCATTAATTGTTTCTGAGCCCACTGTACACAGCCAATGCAACATACACTTTCTGTAAAATGTCCACCTAAGGCACTAATTGCAGCACACAGTACGGCTGTGTAAGAGAGCATACATGCTTGTGTCGAGTACATTGCATGTGCACGCATTAATTGTGTATAATGGAAATAAATAACATTGCAGCTGAGTGAAACTGATGAAAAACCTGTAACAAACAGCCTCTTAAAAGGTTAAAGTGCATATAACGTTATAGGCAGCGTTGCCAAAGGTTCTGGACGGAATGCTGCCAACTAAAGTTATTAAGTACGACCGCTTAAAAGCCTAGTTAGCCGACTGGAACGGAATGTCTCTTTAACGGAACGAAACAGCTGTTAGTTTTTGTTATGTGTAAAGCAGTTAGAGCAGTTACAGAGATCTTAATGTAATGTAGCCGTAACATAAGAATTTGTATGCGATCAGAGTTGTATTTTGTTTTAGCATTTCTTTTGTCTGATATCAAAAAAAATGTTTTGTTGAGATTGTTTTGAGTGGCAGAGAATTCTGTCAGATATTTTTCTGATTGAATCATACAAATATGAAGGATAGTTAATCACGGTCGTTAGTGTCTTAAGTGAAATATTAATATGGTTTTTTAATCTAACGTTGCTCCCAGCAAATAACTGCTACTAATGACAAACTATAACTTCATATCCATCGTAAAAAACGCCGCTTTGGCAACACGAGTTATAAAACTAACTGCTGTCATGGCCTTATCGCTCATTTGCTACAACAACTCCATAAGTAAAAAAAACGCAAGTTTTAAGTTAACATACAGGGTCTACTAGGTAACAGGTTCTACTAGAAAACCGCAGCCCAATTTTTGTGTGTGTTTGGTTAAGAAAAATCTTCAAGAGTATTTTTTGTACAAATATTTTGTACGTATCTATAAGGGAACTCACTCTTGGTGGTAAACAACCCTTGCAAACCTTGCAAATGTAGCAACTCAGCAAATATGCTACATTTTGCAAGACCATAACAACAAAATGTATGAAGCTAAGATTTGCTACACTTGAGCAAATATGCTATGGCAAAAATCGTTGCAGATTGGTAATTTGCAATGCTAGCTGTGTATTTAATTTTATTTTTCAAATCAAAGCAACTCGACACCTATGCTTACAAAGTTTTACGGCGATAGAACCGTCTCAACAACTGCCTGTGAGGACTTAAAATTTAAGCTAAGACTTTTAATTTTTTTTTTTTTTGCTAAAATAGTAAAAATTAAAATATCAAACAAAAATCCATTGATTGATAAAAGTTTTTAGGAAGTTTATGCACACACCATATACTTTCTTCGCGTAAACATTTTAGAGGCGGCGTTAGCGTTTATATACTGGCTCCGGCTTTGCTTATTGCATGCGGCAAAGTTACTTTATGCAACTCTGCAAAAAATTTGCTAAAGGCTTCAAAAAGACACTCATGGTTTGTGGCCGAAAATCATACTAAGTGTGCAAAAATTGCAGATATGCAATGAAGAGTGATTTCCGCTTATATGTATATATAAAAGTGAAACTCTGTCGTGTCTGTGTGTGTTAGCTATAGACTCGGAAACCGTAAAGCCGATCGGACTCAAACTTTGGCAAGTTATTGTACACATTCGAGGGAGTGTTTATGGGTGGTAATTAAAAAAAAAGTGGGCGGAGCCACGCCCATCTACATAAAAATGAAATACGCCCATACAAAATAAATATACATTTTTCAGCTGGTTAACATGGTAGGTTAACATGGTAGCCTGCTGCACGCAGGCTGTCAAGTAAGGTCTGAATGACCCCGTTTTGACAAATTTTTCAGCTACTTGCACTTGATTTTTCTGAAACTTTGCACACATATTGAACTCTCATGACTATATAATTTCGTGATTAGAAAAGTGGGCATGGCCACGCCCATAAAAAATAAGTTATCATTTTTAGCTACTTGCACTAGATCGATTTTTCTTAAACTTTGCACATATATTGAGCTCATTAAGGGGCGTAGTAACGCGCGGGCTTGGCTAGTACTTTATATTAAACAAATTTACATAGAGAGGTGGGACATTTAAACCCATTCTTATTTAAAATTTAATTAACATATTATAACCGTAATTTATATTAAATTTTAAAATATCAGTCTGGATTGTAATTATTTATATTTAAAAGAAAGACGGGTGGGACATCAAATGGACGCATTTATCTGGGTTAATAGGTGTAATTCGAAAATCGAGACAAACTTTGCACCTTTTCTTAAATAACTTTTTTTCTAATGTTTCTGAAAGAGAATTTATGAATTATTTAGAGCAATTACTGAAAAGTTTGCTTTTCAAACTTATGGCTTTTCTTTAAATAACTAACGTAGTTATTGGAATAATTTGTCTAATGGTTTCCTTTTGGTGGTAATTTCAAGAGAACAAGCCCCAGACGCTATTGCACTTGCACGAATTTCAGCTACATTTTGTAATAATTGTAGTTACTGTGGTGGGCGGAAGATCCATTGTGCTGGCAGTAATAAAAGCTTTTACTACATTGGCATAACGGCAAATAACTTCTATCTTAGTTTTCAATGAAATTACATTTCGTTTCCGTTTTATTTGAGATCCAGAAACTTAAACTGTTTAATGTTTTGAGCTTATATTTCAGTACGTTGCGTTTGATAAGCAAAACAGGAATGTATACATTGAAATATACAGGCATATAAAACACCTGAAACAACGCTCTATTAAAAAGTGGGCTCCCCCAGTTTTTAATAATAACCTACAAGCAAATCGGGCAACGCAAATCGAATGGCCACAAAACCTTACGACAGAAACAACGTAATTCGAAGCGACGTAAATCGAGAGATTACTGTAAATAAACAAGTGTCAAAAAGGGATACATCGATACACCTTTTCACAGATACGATATCGAACAAAAATGTCGGCGATACCGATATGCTAGTGAAACTTTTGATTAGGGATGCACCCGATACCGATATATCGGCGATATTTGCTGATGCAACGATATACAAACGTACGTATCGCATTATATTATTACATTACTTGCCTCGTGTCAACGAATGAACATTTTGGGTTTTTGTTTCGTTTTTGATTTAGTGAGCGATACGTATGTTAATATATTATTGAATCGGCAATAAAAATATCGCCGATACCCATATATCGGAAAACCCGAAATATCGCCGATGTATTGTTATCGGATGCATTCCTTGTCAAAAGTTTAAAAGTTCATGATAATGGGAAGTGCCAACCTCATTGTCGTATTTTTTTTACCACGACTGTGCGCATTAAAAACAAAATAAATTATAAAAAATTTTAAGAGACTGTCTCTTATAGTATCTACACGAAGTTAATTTTGCATGTGAAGTGACACGGCCACTCAAGATATCAGAAAAGATATTCGGCCATATTCCGACACTTGCATCTCGCACAAAATTTGCGATGTGAGGTGTTCTGTAACTCGCATTCGCAAGAGTTTTGGCGAGTTCAAGTCGCAAGAGTATACTGAAGTGAACTGCTGTATTTAAACTAAACTATTTTTAAAGAAACTACGAAGTTATGAATAAATTAAATTAATAGTGTTTTCTTTTTATTTTAGTCAAAACTAATGACATTTTCTAACCAATTTTTTCTAAAAACATGAAATTTAAAAACGTTCTTTGCTTCTGCCACTTTTGCCTCTGTATTTCTTCTTTAGCACTGGCGATTTCAATAAACAGCTGATACGAATCATCTTCGAAAAATATACGCAGCTAGTGCTGTAATTAATTCAAATGAAATGCCCGGGTATTTTCTGTAATATTCTAGGTTCAGGTATTAGAAATATTAAAATTACAGAGTTTTATTTTAAGTTAGAAAAAAAAGCAAATCGCAAGTGAAACGCGTGAGTTGCAGAACATGCAAAAATAAGTTTGGAGATTTGCTACTCCCATGCGATTTGACACTCTTGCGAGTGTCAGAACATGCCCGATATATTTATAGCTTACTACTAGTTCTTCTTAATGTTTTAATCAAATTTATTTTGTCTCAACAAAAAAATATGCATGACACTTGCATTTACATGTAAATAAATATTTTTAGTTTTCAATCGACAACAACAAGTGCATTAGAATGGAACATGATCAACTGAGTCAATTTGAATATTACATTTTGTTAGAAAAACCCCAAAAAGAAAATTTCAATTGCAAACAAAAGGGGATCTATTTTGCACATGCCCCTATTTTATTTATTCAGATAGAGATAAAAGCAAATTTAATAAAATTCAGATTTTCCTGTGTGTTTTATTTAAACACGTCAAAAAGACGTGAAAAATATTTTAAAAATTTAAATAAATTTAATTTTTGTTATTTTACATTGGCAATCGTTTTCTATTCAAATAATTTTTTGACACTGGCATTCAAGTGCAAATTGCATTGTTGGGCAAATATTGTGCGGTTAGGCAAATTTAAATGTAAAAACATAATGTAATGAAATGCCAGAAATTTAGGAAATTTCATTTAAAATGACACTTGCTGAGATCGTGAGTAAGTTTGTACTTAAGATCATTCGCGAAACACTAATTGTTGAAATTATGCTGGCAGCCAGACTAATTAAAACAGTTGCACGTAATTGTTAATGAAATCCTAAAGATATTTTTAAAAAGGGAAAACATTAACATTGCATCTCCTAAAGAAAGTTCGCATATGATATTCGACTAATTCGGTAATATTTGAGAATCCAATTGTCTACATGTTCTCCATCGAAATGTGTTTTGGGGCATTGTGGAGATTATGAGATCTCGTTGTTTTTGATTTCACAAGTTTTTACACTTTATCGTGTACATTCCGGATACATTTAATATTAATTTGGACTTATAGCTTTCAACGACGTAGAGTTCTGCAAACGATATCTGAAAGATCGACTCGTAGTTTTTGTTGGGTCATCGTTGAAACGACTTACTTTCTTGTAATGAAAAAATTAGCCATAGAAAACCACAAAAGACTACAAAACTGTATATGTCCATATTTCGGGAAGTTTCTCAAACATTATCTGATCACTATATTCTTTATGAGATTGCATACAAATATTGTGGACGCGGTGCCTCGTCAAAATCTATGCTTCAACGCTGGGTACGTCAAAGTAACACCCGATCGGCCCGAGGCATTCTACTCCTTGAACTTTCGCAGACTTCAACTTAGCGAAGTTTTCGTCGGGAATTGGGTAACCATCCGTACAAGATTTAAATGACAACGACCTGTGTTTGCCGAGTGAGCTTCGGAGCATTTGTAAGAGGATCCAAACTTTGATCTTGAAATGGTCTGTAGCGACCAGGTGTAGTTTACTAAGAGGCAACACATCTGGATTTTGGCCAGTCACTTCATTTTGCCGTACTTCTTCGAAAACAATGCTTTCACCACCACCCACGGCAGGCATTGTAGATAATTGATAAGTAATTTGATTGGGGTCCGAATTAAAGGATGTTGCTGTGGAAGGCAAGTGGTTTCGGCGAACGCCACAATGAATATTCCACATGAACGAGTTGATGGTATGGTTGTCTTTGGCGGAATGTTGGCCACCTGAATTTGATTCCACTAGACTTTTTCGTATGTGAATTTCTAAAGTAGCATGTCTATGTCAATTAGCCGATCTAGCGATGATCAAGGCCTACAAAACCCAGGATCCCGCTTAAATTGAGTCGGATCTACAGGCAGGAAGTGAAAATTGGACCATTGGTATCCATGCCGCTGTGCGAAGCCTTGGAGGAGGTTCTACCGATGTTGCCACATGCAATGTAAATATTGTTATGTTTTAATTATTTTAAAACGTGTTTATTTATTCGCAGGTTCTTTTATTTATAAAGTTTATTTAAACAATATTCGCGGCAGAATTTTACTTTTACACACTGTTAGTTTATTTACTTCAACACGGTTGCTTCTTTGTGATCGCAGTTCACGCTTTACCGTTTCACTCGATACTAACTTCCAGTTTGACCACCCAAGTCTTTTAAGTAGTCGCGTAGTTTTCAGTAACTTGTAGAATACGCAAGAATCCAGTAGATTTTTCTTTAACTATAAACATCTTTTCTGCTGGTTTCTGCTTCTTATGGTGTTGTTTTTGTTTATTCATACTACTCCATTCCGGGAATTCGTCTTTACGTGTTGGTGCTATATTGCTGTTGATGTTCTGGGTGTATTTATATTCCTGGAAACTTGTCTGAGCTTATAGGTGTTGTGTTTTGTTGTTACAGCGCAGCGCTATCTGTACAGTAGGTGCCAAATGTAATGGTACTTTTTATTTCTGCAACTTTCTGTACAGTGAGTGCCACAATTATTCATACCACTCAATTCTTACAGGCAAGAATACTTGTTCGCACTTATCATTGTAACAATGTAATTAATGCGGGTCGAAGTTGAAATGGTAGTCTTATTAGAAAGATATATTCAAATAAAAGAATAATTTCGTTAATATCTTCATTTCAACATCGACCCGCTCTTATTGGCGAGCCCTTAATAATGCCAATATTTATTTTGCTTAATTTTTCATGTAGAAAAAAAACAAAAGATCAAAAAATTTTTTCAAACAATAGAAATGACATTGACATGATGCCCAACTTTATTATTTATATTACTTCGTAATAAACATTTCAACATTTATATTGTGTTGTATGGTCTACTTCAAAATGTTTTTTAATGAGTGAAGATCATTTAAATCAGCTAGACCTGTATTTGCTACAGAGACGCGATCAGTATTCTTTTTAAAACGGTTCGGTCCATGTTACTTTACTGGCAGGTTTACAATAGTAAGAAATGTTGTTAAGCTAAAGGCGGGATTGGAGCATATTCCTATGAAAACTAGACTGGTACAACGGCAACTGTTAGTGGTGATCGATAACTTGACCTTAGATCAATGGGAACAAAATGGGGCACGATTGTGCGGCACGCCATACAGATCGTGAAACAATTGATTTGCTGCATGATATATTAAACTATCCTTTACCCTCTCATTTCCGTGATCAGAATTGAACCACTAAATCGTGAGATTTGACACCATTGGATTTGAAATCAAGAGTATATGTCTCAACTCTATTTAACTTGATCATAGCAAATTCGGAAAGAGAGAGCGTGTATGTATAGGGTGATTTTTTAACCGTTTGGGTTTCAAAATTTCAAAAAAAAAAACAGAAAATATAGAAAGTGAGTGAAATATTTAATTGCAAATGACGGGCATTCATATATCGTCATTTACCTTTTGTAGATTATTTCATGTAAATGTTTGCCTTCTCAAATGGCCACACATTCGACGATAAGAAATCACTATTTCAAGCCATTAAGGACTGATTCTTGGTTTGATATTCCAACAGGGTGTTTTGATGTAGAATTTTGGAACGAATTTCCGTCATCCCTTGTCAGGTTTGGTTTGGAGACAAACCGGTTTCGGCTATGTGCCATCTTCAGTATCATTTTTCGTTCTCGAAATAAAGATGGCACATAGCCGAAACCGGTTTGTCTCCAAATAAAACCTGACAAGGGATAACGGAAATTCGTTCCATTAAGAACTCCTGGAATGAGATTTCTTTGGAATTTTTGATTCAATAAAAAACCGTATATTTGAAATATGTAAAATATCATCGATAAACTTTTTATTAATTGTTCATACTATTAAATTATTAATTAAGGTATTTTTAATTAAAATTAATTAAAGGGTTCTAATCGTATGAACGAAAGAAAATTGTGAATTTGTCATATTTTTCTGGCAAAGGGAACTTTGAGATACTATTGAAATAAATTGTAGTTTTTGTTTTTAATACCTTTGTAAGCTTCAGAAAATGGGTTTTCCCTAGCTAGTGACTAAAAATTCAAAAAAGATTGGCCTTCTAAAAACTGCGATTTAAGTGATTCTAGTCATTGGATCGAGAGTATACTAGAAAAATTGTGTTTGCTGGGAAATGTTTACGCTTTTTAAGTGTGCAGGTGTGTGCATGGAAATCGATGTAACATCACAAACACATTGAGAGATACGTACATAAGTATGTCACAAAGTAGTAAACAGAGGTGAAACGACAGTATAGTGATCTTTTTCTCTATCCATCTCGTTCCCTCAGAGCCTTAGTTTTGTTTTTATTTTGATTTTCTTGCACAAAATGCTATATTTGTCTCTTTCTAACAGAGCCCATAGTAAAAAAACTGAGTTTTTTATTTTTTATGTGTCAAAGTCTTCACCTCTGGTTACCCTGTGCTTATGTGATATTCTTGCTTTTATTGTTTATATTTTTATTTCCATGTGACGTTTGTTTTCAAAAATCAGCATGTGCAAATTTATGAATTTATACCCTACAGTTTGTTATGACACGTTTGAATTTAACCCCCTTTAAAATATTTGCTTTTTCCCGAAATTTTGTGCTCCATGTTGATTTGTGGATCTTTGTTTTAGTATTTTTATGCCTGGCAACACGCATGAATTAAAGCCTGAACAAATTGCGTGTTCAAGACGACATTAATTCGTGGGCGGTATTCGTCAAGTGTTTGTTACAAATCATTTAATTAATTATACTTCCTGAGCGGCATGAACACATACATGGTTGTTTAAAAATAATTTAAATATTGCTCAGTGCGGTTGTATAAAACTACAAATTAACACGTAACAATTTATAAATGAATAAAATTAAAAACATTCGTGCAATGCCCTGTTTGTTTTAACGGCCCCAGTAGATGATGATCGCTCATTCAATTGGATTTGTGTGTAATACATGATTAAGATAAAGAAAACAGTGTTAATGTGGCATGTTTTAAGGTCATGAGCACTTAAAAACTTTTAATACTAAAAATTACAGTTGTTAAAATATTGTCTTTCAAAACCAATAAAATAGTTTTAAAAATGGCAGTTAAGAGCTTTTCACACTGTGGGATTGAGTGAAACGGCTTGTCAAAAATTCAAATAAAAAGAATGTTTTGTAGTGCGGAAACACTTTACTATTAATCTGATAAAAATATGGATGAACATTTTTTTTTTTAGTTTTCTGAACGGTAGAACTTCATTTTATCAGGGTTGCATTTTAACAGAAGCAGACGAAGAAAATACTAAAAGCAGCGGTTTAACAAATATACAAGTCGGCTCATGCAGCGCCTACAGCGCGCCGCCGCAGATATTTTTCCAGCTTTCACCTGCACAAAAACGGGCGGTCTACCTAACCTATTGGTTGTCAATGTATTTTGTTCATAGACCGTAATAATAATGATTTTTTTAATAAAAAAATTTAAATAGATTTATTTCTTTATTTTTATTTTGTCTTAGAAATAATTATTATTTCTTAGGTTGTTGTTTTAGTTCAACAATTCGTCACGAATAGACTCATCGGAGCAAAGTTTGCCAAGTGTTGAAATTTATTTTGAAAAACCTATTTCAGTCCGAAAGATTTCGATAAAGCCAGCATCAGGTTAAATATCATATGTCAAAAAATAGAATTGTTCCATTTGTAGCTAATTAATGCTCCTTGTGACAATTGAATACTTGGTTCATATGGCATCACAAAGTTGCCAGAACGGTTAGTTGTAAAGAGACATGATTATTTTACTCTTTCGCGCTTCATATGAAAGGTGACACATGTCACTCCATGCGTGTTAATTTAGTTAAAGAAACGTTTGACGGATGATTGATTTCACGAAAAGGACCTGGTAATTGACCACCACGTTCGTTCAATTTTACGCCACTAAACTTTTTCCTCAAGGAATGTCAAAAGTCGCATTGTATGCTGGTAAACCAAAAATAATTTAGCCCTTGTTAGTCAATAGTCGACGTATTATTGACGAAATATACAGGCCGACTTCCTGCGTGGAAAGTGTATAATGTCCTAGTTTGTGATGTGCTCATTTTTGTTCGATCGTTTATTTACCTTAATTCTGTTACATGATATGAATTTTATATGTTGGCCTGCATTTTCATTTAGAATAATTTTAAAACGCATCAAAATATACAGAAATTTATTTAACCTCTTCCTAAAGATTCATTTTTAAAGCGATCGAATTCTGTCACATACCTGATTATGTTTTCTCATTTTCTTTTGCTTTACCAAAAAATTTCTCGAAAGATCCAACCTGAAACACACACAAGTTTCGAAAAAAAAGAAATTAATAGAAAAATCACGAAAATTACTGAACAATTTAAACTGAATATTAAAAATGAAAGTGTAATTGAGCCAATTAAATGAAATTAATTGGTTTCATTGATGATCAACATTTTCAATGAGGAAAGTAACAATGTTTTCTTTAACATACAAGCAATGAAACTTTTCGAATTGAAAATGTGAAACACAGTGTTGTATTCAAATTTAGATTCGATGTGTTTGTTTAATTGCATTAAATTGTTTGATTTTTAATTAATTTTTTTTTTTTTTATTAATTTGTTCACTGAGTTTCTATTAGTAACACAATAATTTTTTGTGATAAAAATGTGTATGTAAATATGAAGGGTGATTTTTTAACAGTTCGGCAATTAAATTAAAAAGCAAATTATGGAAAATAAATGTAAGAACCAGGCGAGTTGCATAATATTGAAACACAATATTGAGCCTAGCTGCCAATTAATTTACAGAGAACACGCGACTCAACATTATCCAAGATAGGAATTAAAGTTGGTTTATTTGCAGAGACCAGTAAACCCACAAATAATAGTCTATAGCTGTCTAATCGTATGATCTAGGTGGCCAACAGGCTGATCTTAATCCGAATTTACTCTCCAATAGGCCTATTGTATCATGTAAAATATTATCTTGAAAAAACCACAGCGAGTAGTACGTATCTGCTCGCTGGCCTATAAAAAGCCTTTGGGTGGACGTATTGCAATGTTTCCCAATGTGAGACAATTTTAGTTCTTCATGTTTTCCAATAACCACTCAAAAAAATGTCCTCCAGTTGACTACCTTTCGTTCTTGAAAGAGCTCTAATTTCTAACGGTTTAAAACCACAACTTTTGTGTAAAATCGTCGGCAAGTAATCCCGAAACCGATTGCTGAGAGTGGCTACGGCAGCAATATTTTCCATTGTATACACGTATCTAGAATTAAAATTGAATCTTGTGTCAATTTCTCGCTTAGTAGTTTGGTTATAACGAAGTTCGCGTACTTCATTTTGTACGGGGCATGAAGTTTGCAAAAAAAAAAAAGTTCAAACAATTCCTCATGATGAGAATTTTTAATTTTGCCTCATGTGGCGAAAGAATAAGGGAACTTTTAAAATGCCTACACAAAAGGCCCAAACAATATGAAAATCACCCTATAGAAAAGAGTCTTAAATATTCTAACCGCAATCATTGTTGAAAGCGTGTACCGAGGGTTACTTATTTTTATTACATGTGTTCTTGTTTGGTTTGTTTTGATATTAAATTTCCAAGTTTATGCAAATTTTAATTAAAATGTCTGGCACAACTAAAACAAGTAAGCTGACGTTAACTAATTTCAGCATATTTTACTTTCGATAATTTTGTGTTAACGGTGACTATAATTTTGTAAAATTACACATAGTAAACAAAATGGGTCGAGCAAAGATTCGTAATAACTCCTAAAGAAAGGTGTAAGAAAGACACTGAAATAAAACACCCAAGGCATGTTGAAAAGAGCGTAGAAAAGTGTCAGTCTATCTTGTAATGAAACATCATATCAGCTTAAAAAAAAGGGCGAGAATTTTGAATTGACAATGAAACAGAACACGACTGTAACTTTAATCAGTTATCGTACCATAATAAAAGCGGCGACCGTAACCACAAATGCTGTAATTTGTTTCATTGTTTACAAAAGCAAGTGACTGCAGTAAATATGATTGTTGCACTTGCAACTAGATGTACTGAATGTAACTCAGTGGAACTGACTGGCCCATAGGGGTTAACAACTTTACCAACAGCCAAACAACAATAAGGGCACTAGAATCGGATAAGGTTAGATCCAGGACGATTAGCGAATAGAAAATAAATGATAAACGACTACTCAACCCATTGTACACTGCGCATAATTTGGGCGCCGGGCCACTATGGAGTGATGAAACGAATGAGCAAACGGTCTGGCAATTAAGGCCAGCGAGTATCAGGCTGTGGGCTTAAGTAGCGCGAAACCGCATGAGGCCACGAAGGCCGAGCTATAAGGTTGGCAAAGAGGTCCCATACAGCTCTGTAAAATGAAAACACGATGGGGCAATTAACAAAGAACCTATGGAAGAGCCCAAACGGGGATGAAATAAGGTTGTTGAGACTAAGCAATTCTAAACTTAACAACTCCGTATAGGATGTGAGGATAGGAACGAGTGCAGGGCACGCCGGGAGGACGTCGACACGATAGAATACTTCCTATGCCAGTGCCCGGGTTTCGCACAGCAAAGGACTTGATTTTTCGTGTCCGACACTACTTGGCGTGTCTCACTTAAGAGGCAATTACTCAGGACTTCTAGTCTTCTTCTGGAGACTTATTATAATGAGAGTGCTTAACGGGCCGACATACCGGCCTAGGTGTATGCTTACGGGCAAGGAAGAAACCTAATGTAACCAAAAGTATATATAGAGCTGCTGGTTGGTGTAGTTACAGGAGAGGAAAAATTGGATATTTTTCGTCGCCCCCACAACAATTAAAAATAAAAACTTTCAAACCATAAATGACATTTCTTTTTTTCCAATAAAATTTCGATTACTTAATTTTTCTTAAGCACATTGCTAAGATAAGACTTTCTGTGGCCAAGCGGGGAATGAATAGGCCGGTACTACTACTTAGCAAACAGAGGAGTGAACGTGTATTCATGGGATCGGAACCTTTCTTTGAAATAAGTTGTAGCTATTGAAAAAAAAAACTGGCTGCTGTGTTGAGTCAAAATTTTCCAAGTCCTTAAACAAACAAAGCAGTTGATTACGTTCTCCCCGGGAAAACTACAAAGGATTCTGATTCTAGATAAGATTGAGGTCAGTTTAATAACTGGGCGGTTTACCTGACACTGTGGTCGAAGATATCACCAATTTACGATAGGAAACTCAAAGACAAATGTAGATTCTGTGACCTGAATAATAAGACATCTAAACAAACATATGCTCTGTGATTGTCCAGCTCTTAACTCTCGCAGAGTAAAGTTACTTGGCACGTCCTCCTTGACTCTACTCTCTCGCTGAGCAAGGTAAGTGGCTTTATTCGTATCCCAAACCTGTTTCAGTGACAAATAAAGATCACACAAAAGATGCTATGGGTCGTGCTCCATAGGGCCACGATAATAAAAGTTATAATAGATATTACGTTCAACTAAAGTTCGTGATAAGAGGCAGGATAATTAAAGAATTTATTGATGAATCTTTTTTTAAGACTTCTTGGGTGACTTAATAGTGGCTGCTGTGCCGAACAACTCACTGGAGGCTGTTTTATTTTAATTGAAATGACATAATTTTTATTGGCTTTTGAAGATTGCGTCCACCGCGATTTTTTTACTAAGCTTCGGCTGATAAGTTCTCTTTGAGACGCTCCAGCTTGCTTACATTAAACCGCGACTTCAAATACTACCAAAGAGGTATTAAATGTATTCACGCCGTGCAGTTCAAACCGCCAAAACTGAAACTCGGTTCATATCCTTCAACGTTGTTATTGCCACGCAATACATCACTGCAGAGTCCGGAACGTTGACTTTATAAATATCAAAACAAAAGTGGCTGTTGCAAGCGTAATAGCTTTTTCGACAGGTTACCTTTCCCTAACAATGTAAGGATGGGTACGGGTATTTCTGAAAAATTCTATTAAATGTCAAAATGCGATGAATTCCAATAGCTGATTTAACCTTATTTTTGCTGTCTGTGTTGCTTAAATCTTTCTTATTACTCTTTTTTGTTTACAAGTCATTTCTACTTTTCTGCCTTGATTGAATATTTTTAAACTGTTTTTTTTTTGTGTAAAATTATTAATGAAAAGTGACATTATTAATTTATATTTGCATAACAATTTATTGAAAATAAGTAAAATCTTTATTAAGCAGTAACAATTGCTAAATTGTGACTTCAATTGAAATTAATAATGGAATTTTTTCTAACTTAAGCACAAATCTATCTGTCAAATAAATTTGAATTGCAATTGATACCGACACATCGTGGCGTCTGGAGATGATAATGGAATTGAAAATAGAATTTAAGTGATGATCGAACATGATGATTGTCTTACAAGTGGTGTTTGGATGTTTCGTATTCTTGTGAATTATTCGTGCTTAGAAAGATTTCTGGTGAATTTTGCTTAGAAGAGGTTTTGTTTTATTGATTATTTTTTATAAAATTTTTTGATGAAGTTTGTATTGAATTCTGTCGTTAGAGGAAACATAAAGATCCTTGTTTAAAATGTATTCCGATGAGTTTCCAACTTTTTTTTAAATTCTTTTAATCGTTTTATTAAAAGAAATTTACAGTAAGTATTCAAATCGTATCTCTTAAATATTATTTATTAATTTTTATCAATGTAATAAAGAATTTTCTGTATTCAAAACCTAATAAACTGTCTATTATTTGGTTAGGTGAGCCGTCTGGCAAGGCCTAACGGGTCAGACTTGTTTAGTCTTTTGTGCCCGTGAAATTTCATTAAATCGCGCGCTAGAGTGTTAGGATGGACCACTTGTTGTTTGTTCACGTATTTTGACGTGAATGTTTTAGCTTCTTCCTGTAAATAGTAAGAACTTTTAGATCCTTATCGATGTTTTCATTTCTTATATATCATATAACCATATTGACTTTATAACGTTTTTGTATAAAAGTGCTTAGTATTCCAAAGCCAAGTTCGAGTGAGGACCTATTAACCAGAATAGTCGTTTTGTTCGCAGTTTTATGGCCGTTATTTTTACCTCAATATGGCGGGACCAATGTAGGTGTCGATCTAAGTGGATACCCAAATATTTAACGGACAGTAGAACGTGGTTTTAAGCAAAAGATTTTGGGGCAAATTTTGTTGTTGGATTTCATAAAAAAAGCTACGAAATTTTGCATTTGCAAATGTTTCTGAAATAACATTTATTAGTTATTTATACCAATTGCGAAAGAGTTTGCTAAAATCTTAATAAAAATTCGTCCTGTAGCTGGGGACAAGTGGGACAAGAAACTTGAAGAAGATGAAGAAAAATATTTTTTTAAATTTTTTTTTTCAAGTGTAAGTTATCGTTTACCAACGACTTGGCCTTGATGTTCGATATTCATATATTATCCACATCCATTCTCATCGAATTTTTACCACAGACTTCATAGAGAATCCATTCCAAAAAAAATTTTGCCGCAGCGCAATTTTTTACAAAACAAATAATTCTCGAAAACTAATTCCTTCACTTAAAAGATCAGTAGGAAAGATAAAAAGGAGAAAGGGGAAAACGAAATTTCACACTATTCTTACAAGTGTTTAAAGTTTTTGTTGATGATAATTATAATCGTCCTGACTTGAAAAAATTCAAAGTAAAATATTCTCATTACATTGTGTGTCGTCTACACTATCACACTTGTAATAAAATGAAAAATTTATATTTCGAGTAAGTAGCAGAAAAAGAAGCCGAATCGTTTTTTTTTCGGCGATAGAAATATAACGAAAAGTGTACGAAAAGAAAGAACTATAAAAATAACTTAAGCGAATTTTGTCAAATTGTTTAAGTTTTATCACAAGCAAAAATAAAAATTTTATTCAATACTGATTTTAAAAATATTATAAATTTTGTTCCAATCCTATTAAATTTTTTTAACAATTCGGTAGCACTGACAAAACCAACCCCTTTATTAGTTTTATAATTACTGTAGTAGATACCCTTGCGTATTTTTGATATAGTTGTTGTTATAGACCTAGTCATTCTATCTTGTTCTCAGCGTTTAGATATTTTTAGAAAAATGCTGACAGCCATTTCCGTTCGAATTTGTTTTGACAGTATTGCTTTCACACTATAATACTTTATAATTTTACTTGACTTTTTGACAAGTCGTTTTACTCGATCTAATAGTGTAAAAGGCGCTTTAGCTCTTCGGGACTTCTCATTGTTTTTCGAATGTCCTAATATATAATCTACAATATCTTCTGTCTCTTCTATAGGGTGAGACAGAACATAATTTGAAAAATAAAAACATTTTTTTAACATTGGTGGATCTTCTTTGTTCCGCTCTCTTTAAAAAAATCCGCGATCAGTCTCTGGTTTCTGATCCAATAAGGTTGGTTAAGTGGAGCATTTGTGTTTTATTTGTAATTTTTACCAACGTATATTATAGATTATCTCTTTTTATCGGTCTTACCTGCAAAAGGAAAATTTCCCCCTCCAAAACCATTTACAATTCAAAACGTAAATAAAACAATTGAAGATCGTTAATATTTCCATTAATTAAATACCTATTTTAACTATAGATTAAAAGCAATCGTAAGCAATTAATTGAATTATGTTTTATCTTTTTTCAGATCATCACGTTCACTTCGATGTCACCACACTGAAAGATGATTTCGAATCGGACAGCTGTGTAACGTATCAACGTTCTGGCGATACAATAGTGGTAAGCTTGGGTTTCTTGCAGGTCAATCACAGATATATGATTGACTTAAAACTACCAAGCAATTTATTTAGCGACCTGGGCAGCGCCTTGAACCAATTCCAACCGGATGTCACAACAGTTCCTAATCTACATTGTCGCATTACCGAATTCACTGGCTTTAAACATGATGAACACGATTTCTACGAAATGAAAATTGAATTTTTTGCCTACAAAGAAAAGCTTTTGCGCGAAACACTTCACATTGTTAATTCGAACAATGACAAAGAAGTGTTAAAGCTTATAATCGGCGCCCGGGTTTTGGGCAAAGGCAAGGGAACGCCAATGCTGCGCAATGGAATCCACTGTATAGGCGTTATGGATGAAGAATCGGAAGCTTCAGATTTTTCTGGCTTTGGCAAGGATACATAAATTGTTTAAAAGACTTACGGTGGGAATGCATAGCAAAGTGAAACCGTGCGACTACATTTAGTGAAATAAAGCAATTAATTTTAATTATTAAAATTTAATAATAATTTTTTCTTCATAAGATCTAATTTTTGACTAATTCTTAAGAAAAACTTCTAAGTGGCATTTTAATAAAATACATACATACATACATATATAAATAATTCAAATGAACACAAAACAATACAATATCTACCTTAAAAATCTGACTTTGTACCAGTAGTATATAAAAAAGTTTAATGGCTGAAATTAATTAATTTATCTACAGTATTTAATGCTTAAGTGCGAATTTTATGACTAACTCATATTCATTTAAATAACAGAGATGGAAAAGAATGTATTCGCTAAGAAAAAGTTAAGACGAAATCGCTTTCATTTTAATTAAAACCTCAAAAGTATTGATTGTTAATTTTTTTCAAATTCTTTTATAATAAAACTGGAATTTATCCATTGCAGGACAAGCTAGTTTCTATGTTTAATTATACCATATTTTTAAAGAGCTGAAAATATATGAATATTGTAGCATGTATGTATGTGCCATTCACTGCACGAATTGCTTAGCTCCATTAAACAAGAAGTAGATAATTGCGGTGAAATGATTTACATTGTTGTAGTTTTTTGAAACGAATTTCCGTCATCCCTTCTCAAGTTTGATTTAGACACAACCCGGTTTCGGCTATGTGCCATCTTCAGTGTGATTTTTCTTTCTTTCTTTGCATCCATTCCTTATTGTTTTATTATTTGACAGGTATTTATTTGACAAGTGATCTAGTATCAGATGAACCTCGTTTATCATGTAGACATCTGTTATCGTGTGAACAGGTAAGAGGTAGAGCTCATAGGGCGGGCATTTTTGTAAGAATTGGTGAATGATAGTAATTACTGTAGCCATCTCTAATTGGGACCAGGTCGGGTGTTTTGTATCAGAATTGGTCTTTGCGGATGGAGGGTAAACGTTTTTTTAATATTATTTATAGAGTTTTTTGCTGAGGTTCGTAAATGTTGTCTTTGATTACTTTAAGTGTTTCTTGTGGAGGTCACTGGAAGTCCCTGATTATGGGATTACAAGTTTGTTTATTAATTTGGTATTGTGTTTTTATTGTTTTGTTGCTTTGTGTATCTTGTCCGTTATTTTTGTTGTGTGTTTTGTAGATTTATTTTAGAGGCAAGAATATCATGTCTCAATTAAAGTTTGTTCGTTTATGATGCGTCCGTCAAATGTCTTTTGTTTGTATATTTCCATGTTTTCTAGGATGCTAAGTCGTCCTTTGTGCTGTGTGTGTAGAAGTTGTGCCGTTTTTTAATATGCGGTGGATTACATTTGTTGGCGAAGTTAGACTCTCTAGATGCCGAGCCGGGATTACTCATCTTATTGTAATAGTTCGCGAAATCTTCTTTTTTTTGCATCCTGTTTGTCCTATGTAGCCGTGTTGACCACAACAACAAAATTCATTAACTACTATTTACCACTATTTACAATACCGTGGTAAATATTAACGTACATATTATTTACAAGTGTGCAACAGCTGACTGTTTTCCCGCCAATCTGTGCTGTGTATTGAGTGAAAAAAAAAATTGAAAAGTTTAAAAATAATGAAAATAAAAATCAGTCACCCAAATTTGTAAAGAAAACGGGAATAAACTTCAAACAAGAGATGAAACGACTATGAAGTGACGAATTTGTTTCATAATGTCTTTCTGACAAGTATCTACTGAAGAAGATTTATTATACAACATCTCTTTATTAAAAAATTAGAAACATACCTTCATTCTCAACTTTTTCTGGAAATTTAATTTGATCATTTTGAACTCAGTTTTTTTTTTAATTTCAACAAATAAAACTCAAGAAACATCTCGTTTTGTGTCACATTACAAATTGGTGGAAAAAAGTAAACAAAAACAGCTGTTTTGATTAAAAATAAAAAAAAATAGTTTTAAATGTACTAAAAAGTGTGAATTCCGCAATTTATTTCTTAAAAATTACTGATAAATTGATTTCAAAAGTACTTGATACTGCGGCAATTCGACTATTTGTAATTTATGTATGTCACTTGAATTCCGATTAGTCGGCACTAAAGAACTTGTTGTTAGCAATCAGCGCTTGTTAATGAAATTGAGTTGTTTTATTGCAACGTTTGACATTCGATTATAGTGTTAACCGAAATGGCCTCTAAATTAATTATGTATTATGCAATGTACAACAAATTTTTTTTTTAATTTTCTATTGTAAATCTCGGTGTTTTAAGGAATTAAATTTAATTGAAGATTTATTAAAAATGGAGTTAAACGAATTATGCACTGAACGGTTCATACATATATGTTGTACTAGCAAAATTAGGAACTCTTAATGATATAAATATATATGAAAAGATATATGAAAACAATAGCCACATAAATAACATTGTGTAATTCTTCTATGTTCAGACATTCTTTTTAATTGAGTTATAGACTTTGGTGTTCAAACATTTATATGTTTGTAATTAAGCTTACTCAATTAGTATTAAACAGCTGAAAATATTATAATTTTGTTTGCGAAATCATGTGTTTGTGAATTTGAAAAAATGGAAAGAAATTCGTCTTTAAGAGGAATTTTTTTTTAAACATATTTTCGTTAAAAATTTCATGAAATCTAGACCTGCTATGTAGAGTAAAATGTAGTCTTATTGATGGTGATGCAGTCATCACCAGAGTTACATTGGAAATTTGACTCATTTTAAAGTGCAATTTCTCAATTAAATTATTGAGTTCTTGCACGGCCTTAATTGCGTAACTTTTCTAATTGCGCAATTAAGGTGAATGTCTGAACATAATATTATTCAATAATAAAATTTTGTTTTTGAATTCTTTTTTTGTGAAACTATTATACTATAGTATTAAATATATTGTGTTTGTTTTTTAATAAACGAGTAATGTTTCTAAGAGGGATATTGACACAAGTCTTAGTTTTAGCATCCGCTTACTTCTTTTCCATCTCTTACATTATTCAGGTATTGTGTTTTAAATTTATTTGTTTTTAATAGTTTTATTTTATTTTTAATAATTTTAATTTATTAAATTTTTCAAGTTTGAAGGTCTTCTTCTTAAAATTCTTTTATTTTTTCGATATTTCGCTACTCCATTGAGCAGCATTATTAGAAAATTTAATATTTTTTAAAACAACCAAGCTTGAAAAATTTAATTAAAAAGGATGAAGAACATCCATAATCTTGATAATTTTTATTAACAATTTCTTTATATGTAAAGGTAATTTAAAACAGATCCATGAAATTGGCTTATTTTATTAAATTAAAAATTGCTTTTATTTGCAACAGTGCTTGGTGCAAAAGAGTGTAAAAAAATCAATTGAATTTTTATGTATTTTGTTGTTAGATTTTATAAAAAAATCTCCGATTTTTGCATTTGCACTTTTGCAAGACCATTTGCACCAAACACTGAAAACCACTAAATAAAATTAGGCCAGAATTATTTTCATCTTTTTTTCAGTAGTAATTACAACAATTCTTAATATTGCAATGCATTATTTGTAATTAAAAATAATAGCAATTAAAAAATTTATTAAAATTTGAACTCCGAATATACTCTTTTTGTATGATTTTATGTTATGCATTTTTGTTTTTTTTTCTAAATAAATTGGAAATTTAATTTCAAAAAAATTGATTTTATTTATTTTAATTTAAAGGAATCGAATAATTTTATTATATATTCATATATTAGCGGAAATCACTCTTCGTTGCATATCTGCAATTTTTGCACACTTAGTATGATTTTCTGCCACCAAGCGTGAGTGTATTTTTTAAACGTTTAGCAAATTTATTACAACAGCTGATTTTTCAGAAAATAAAGGAAATGAACAATAAAAATAAACAAGAAACCTCAGATTCTTGTATGTCTAGTAAATAATCCAATATTTTTTTTAATTTCATCATCCGTCCCATCGCTTATTGATTGTTTGGTTTTTGTCTTATTATTTAAATTTTTTTTTTTAATTTCTTCACCACTAATTTTTCAATTTATTATTTATTCGGTTACAGAGTTACATAAAGTAAATTTGCCGTCTTCACAGGCAGTTTTTGAGACGTTTCTACCGCCGTGAAACTTTGTAAGCGCAGGAGTCCAGTTGCTCTGATTTTAAAAATTAAATGAAAAAACACAGCTGTCTTAGCATTGCAAATTGCCAATCTGCAACGATTTTTGCCATAGCATACATATTTGCTCAAGTCTAGCAAATTTTAGTTTCATATATTTTGTTGTTATGGTATTGCAAAATGTAGCATATTTGCTAGATTTGCTACATTTGCAAGGTTTGCAAGAGTTGTTTGCAACCAAGAGTGGGTTCCCCTATTATAAATATTAATATGTAAACAATTTAATATATATATTTTTTCAATAAACTTCTGTTCGATTGATTAGATCCACATAATTTTTGTTACTTAGCCAATTAAATATTTTGATAATTTACGGGTAGAACAAAGATGGTACCGGCGGATAGCGGATTCAGTTGAGCTTAAAATCGTATCAAAAATGGGTATAAATTAATTTCACCTAAAAACTTAATTATTAATTTAAAAAAAACTAGCCAAGTCCGGCGCGCGTTGCTACGCCCCTTAATGAGCTCAATATGTGTGCAAAGTTTCAGAAAAATCGGTCCAGTGCAAGTACCTCAAAATTATAACTTTTAACAACTGAAGTTGGCTAAAATTAAGTTTCGCGAAGCCGACCAAATTGAAAATCAGTACTAATTTGGTCGCATTCGCGATATTATCACTAACATATCATCCAACGCGCACGCGAAGTCTATTTTGATAGATATATGGGAAAAAGAAAAGGGTTTTCCCGGTAATTATTCGAAATTTTCTCAGCGTTTAAACCTTCCTTAGACCTCCACGAACATTTCAAGATCAACATAAGATAAATACGTTCAACCGTTGTCGAGTTTTAGCGAGACTAACAAACAGCAATTGATTTTTATATATGTATATAGATATATTATTAAAAATTTTATTTATTTATAATATTTTACTAGTGGGTGTGTCCTACACGGTTTACAATAACTCCAAATACACCATCTTTTAGTGAGTCATAAAGTGACTTTTCCAATAACATTTCTGTCCAACATTCTGTAATAAGTTGAACAAGTAACTACTTGTCATTTAATTGTCTTCCTCGTTCATAAACCTTTCGGGCAAGCCAGTCCCAAACATTTGCAATCATGTTTAGATAAGGGTAATAAGGCAGCCAAAAATGAAAAGGGAATGGTTTGTCGTGAAATAAATTATTTGACAGCTCTGGCATTATGTATAGGAGCATCATCCTGTTGTAGGCACGTAAAGGCACGGTTTTTTCGGTTTCCCAGTCATACCGCTTAGAAATTGTATTTCTATTATTCCATACAACATAATACTGTCCTCTGTGCTGTGGTGGTGGTTCAGAAGCAACTCTTCTTGGACAAATAGCGCTTATATCCATCTGGACCGTTTAGATTGAACTTCTCATTAAATTGACTCTTCTTGTACATTCCACGCCATATGCTTCCTGGCAAATTGCAATCGCTTTTGTTTGAGTGTCTCATTCAAGGGGGAGGGGGGTTTCATCAATTTCCGCAACTTCTAAGTCTTCACAGCTTATGATGGCTCTACGCTAACTTCCGTCGTAATTTTGGATACCAAAATATTGAGTTCATTTGTTGCCCTTCATGTATCCGAAAACGATTTTATGGTTTTACCCAATTTCCTGGCCGATGGTATAGCAAGAGTAATTTAACGACAAATACAAATTCTTTGAAAGAATAAATTAAACGAACTTATGCGCCTAGAAATTAAATTAAATACAAAAAATGTTTGACATGCTTTTGAGCTCAATTAAATACGCTATCCTCTGGTGGTACGATTTTTGATCTACCCATAAAATATCGCATTATATGTACATATATCCGGCTAAGTAACAAAAATTAAGTGATTCTTGATTTGATATTCCGGCAGGGTGATATGATGTAGATTTTTGGAACCAATTTCCGTTCGTTTTTTTTTTTTTGTTTTTATTAAATTTTCTTCTACCAGAAATAATTATATCTGAGGTTAGTATGTAACTATTAAGTATATCCCGATACGATTTTACCCGGATACATTTTCGCCACATAGCCGAAACCGGTTTGTCGCCAAACTTAACAAGGGATGATGGAAATTCGTTCCGAAAATCTACCAAAATGATGTGGTTCTAATCAATTGAACAGGACTGTATGAAAAAATTTCTAGGGCAATTTCTTTATTGAGTACGGTTTAAAATGCGAATTTATATATTGGGTATTATCAGAGCACTGCATTCGAATATAAAAGTAAAGAGAGCTTCTTGTACTGAGCAACAGCGGATGCAGAGCAGTAATGCAATTGCGAATAGGTTCTGCAAAAAATACCACACGATGTGATATATATTTTAGATTTCTACAAAGACACATTGTTTCGCTTCGGCATGTGTTTTTACTTTGAAGCGATCTAGATAATGGGCGTGGTTATATTACAATGAATTGCTGAAACTTTTCTGTGCTTCTAAAAAAAATCAACTGTAATTCAGGCAAGTAAAATTCGAAAGCCGTTCAACAATATTTCCACACATTTTCGAAAAACACAGTCAAGTTAAAGGAGCCTTTATTGATTTATTGTTATTATTATTGATTTATCTTCTTTATGAGCAAAGACATCTTATCAATTCACATTCAAATTTGAATGCAAAGGTTTGATTAGACGGGGCCACTACTTGACGAAATAGGTGTAACCGAACATATTTTCGAATTGTTTATTCAATCTTACGGGTCACATATATAGGGGAATAAAATAAGATCAAATGTTCTGCGTTTCGATTCGATTTACAAATTTCTACGTTTGGCAACTTTGATACTCTGCGTTTCGTTTCTATGTAGCTACGCTCTTGTAAGTTGTTAATTTAGTGGCGGAGAGTCTTTCGATTTCACTTTGTATAGCTTCATGAAATGTGTAATTAAAAAAGATTACAATTAAAGGTTTCATTAATGATCCTACATAACTTTTTTTTTATATTGCTTATCTTTTGTACTGAAATGTCTTGTTTTTGTCTTCCAACAAGAACGTCGGTGTTTTCGCACATTTTCTTGAAATTAAAACAAAAAGCTTTATGTTTTTGCTATAATGAGATATAAAATATCTACTCCGGCGCGGCAGAATTCTTCACACTGGAATAGTTTGGCCACAAATACCTCTTATTTATTTTCTGGGTTTTTTCTGGCCTTTCCGTACTCAACTGGTGCGTTTATATAATTATTGTACCCACAATATATAATTCTTATTTGTTTTAATTATTGAATCATTAGGGGAACTCACTCTTGGTTGCAAACAACCCTTGCAAACCCAACAAAATGTATGAAGCTAAGATTTGCTACACTTGAGCAAATATGCTACGGAAAAAATCGTTGCAGATTGGTAATTTGCAATGCTAAAACAACTGTTTATTTCATTTTATTATTATTAAATCAAAACAACTAGATACCTGCGCTTACAAAGTTTCACGGCGGTAGAACCGTCTCAACAATTGTCTGTGAAGAATTAAAATTGAAGCTAAAAGTGTTAAAAAATGTTTGCTAAAATAGTTAGAATTAAAATATCAAACAAAACTCCATTAATTGATAAAAGTTTTTAGGAAGTTTCTGCACACACTAAATACTTTCTTTGCGTAAACATTTTAGAGGCGGCGTTAGCATTTATATACTGGCTCCGGCTTAGCTTATTGCATGCGGCAAAGTTACTGTATGCAACTCTGTAATAAATTTGCTAAACGCTTAAAAAAGACACGCTTTGTGGCAGAAAATCATACCAAGTGTGCAAAAGTTGCAGATATGCAACGAAGAGTTATTTCCGCTACTGCTTTATTGTAACAATGTTTATAAAATTGTTTAAATTTTGTGTTCATATTTCCCATCACATACGTGATGTATTAAATACCTAACTGCGTCCATCCAAATTGTACGGTGTTAAAGAAGTCACGAAGATTTTTATCATATTCAATTAAAATTTATCGAAGCCCGTGGAAGCGTTTCAGTTTTCGGTCTTTTTCTAACTTTAACTTATAAAAAGCTGAAAAAAAAGGTTTGAACGATTTTGATATAATGAGACAAAAAACCGGGAAAACCAACAATTTAGTCAGCCATTTATGTAAATAGTAAGTGTTTGTTGTTCTTATTACTGACTAGAAGTGAATTTAATGAAATTAATTTTACATAACCTAACTTTTATCAATTATAAATTTTATTAGAAGTTTAAATTTAATTGTACGCAGTTGGATTTAATATACTCCTGATATAAGTACTTGTGTTTATTAATAATTTTAGTGTTAATATAAAATAAGTTTTATTAGAACTTTTTTCATTTTTAATTAAAAAAATAATAATGTTTATTTATAAAAAAGAGACTTAGTATGTTATACCTAATTTATAAATTCTAAATGTGCCTTTTTCCATTTTATATTCAATACAGGCGTTTTCGTTTCTAGAAAAAATGTAGCATTTTATACACTTTTTTTGTAGTCACCAGTAGCGTAAAAACGCTCGCAAAAGTTGTTGTTTTTTTTTTAGTTCCGAAAGGCACTGCCCTGTATGATCAGTATAAGATCCCAAATAATAAGGGTGTCTTAAGCATCTACTCTTTAACAGGGCAACATTTTATTTATGAAACGAAAACGCCATAAATCAGTCAACACGTACTTTTAATAAAATATGCACTCATTAAATAATAACTTTTAATCTCCCTGGGACCCAATAATTAGACTAAAATTAATATGTATTTATAGTTTTATGTGTGAATATCATCTATCTCTATTAGCATTTAAATAAAATTATCAATCATTTAATGAATTGTCAAAAATTTCTTTGTGTAAAATACTTTTTATACGCAGCTGTAGAACGAATGAAAATAAATAAGAAAATGTAGAAATTGCAATTAATAAGTTTAAGATAAATTGAAAGAGATTTAAAGAAAGAGAATAACAGATCTTGATGAAGTCTTCTTCCAGCAGTATTCAATAAAAATAGCCGCCAGGATTATCCGCATTACTGAGTCACGGCCCGCTTACACCATCGGAGGGGGTATCTCTTCCACTACAACTGGAGAGCTGAAATTTGGTATACAGGCAGTCCTTGGAGAAAAAGTAATGAGATAAATGGGAATTTTTCATCTAGGGGGACTAGGGGTTCCTCTTATATGTATGGAGCATTTCCACTATACGTATCAGCGCCCTACCTATAGTATAAGCCAACCGTCTGTGAGCTTTAAGGTAAAAGAGGTCTTATACAGACATACATACATTAACAAACAACAATAGCTTGAAAAAAAGGACTCAGATCCGCACAAAAACATAAATATGACAAAAAGGCCAAACCTGGCTAAAGCAATACCTCTCGAGGGCATTAAGTTACCGATTTGACACTTTTTAACCCCTGTGCCAAATAAATTGGGTAATATAGGTTAGGTTAACAGGCCGCCAAAGCAG
Organism: Phania funesta; assembly: GCA_963932375.1. NCBI lineage: Eukaryota > Metazoa > Arthropoda > Insecta > Diptera > Tachinidae > Phania > Phania funesta. Next base: position 76,018,973 of record OZ010656.1, read on the forward strand.
GTTCAAGTGGTTTCGCTAAACTGCTCCCTTTGTGTTACTTGATGGGAATCAGAAGATTAAAGGAAAGTACGAAAAAGAGTGTAGATTCGAAGGCCAGTGTTTAGTAGAGAGAATAGGGGATGAGTGGCAACAATATTTTTACTTATGGATTCATCACCAAGCCAATCGGGGCTTCTTATGAAGGAATAAAATTTCTGAATTCTCACCTCCGATATATCGATGAATAGCTATCTTCCTCCGTCCGACAGGAGTTTGGCCTAGGCTTTCTAATGCAGGACAGAGGCTTAGGAAATGAACTACTGTCTCCTCTTCCTCCTCGTTGTAACAACTTGTCCAGTAGTAATTTGCAGGCAACCCGATTCTCTTGGCGTTATTGCCAAATCTGCGATGTCCGGTAGTCACTGCCACGATATCCCTTAATTGGGTCTTCTGAAATCTGCAGATCTCTGTTTCGAGCCCTATCAACTACACATATTGGTTCCATGTCCACACACCAATTTCAAAGTGATCCTTAAGTGTCTCGCTATCTTATTTAAGGATTTCCGACATTCCGGGACCAGTTTTGGTGTCGAAAAGACAACTGCAAGGGACTTAATTGCAGCGCGAGTGTGAGTGAAAATCCGAATATTCTATAGTACAGCAGCCACTTCATCGCCTGATATTTCTGTCTGTAGTGCGCTACATTCATTTGGTCAGGAAGGACATGTAGACACCCCCGCCTGCTACGTTATTCGATTTGGATCCATCTGTGTTAACGTCTAGATGACCTGAATGGGGTTCCGTGTCTTCTGATTACCCTGGATTTTCCGAGGTCGAGAAGTCCAAGTCCATCGAAAAGTCTATGAGGACGGGGGGATTGAATCCGGTTTCAACAATAATGGAATGTCCCATTAGTTTATGATTCTACCCATTAAAAGCGATTAATCAAACGGCTGTATTTTAGTGCCAGCTTTCTGGACAGTAGATCTACATATACCCAGTGAAGCATAGCAAACAGGGCCTTTGTTGGCGTTGAGCGCATGGCAGCCGTAATTAGAATCGCCATACTGCGTAACATTTCTCAAAGAGAGTTCGGTTGGAAACTTTGTTTAGTGCCTTCCACCACACCAAATCCCCACAACATAGACTCGATTTTATAACCGCCTCATATAGCCAGTTAACATTATAGCGGGTCAATACCCCATGACGTCTCTTACATATATAAATAACTGCCATTGCCTTACTTGTTCTAGCTTCTGTGTTGGATTTCCAGAATAGCTTACTATCCAGAATCACATATAGATATTTCGCGCTACCTGATAGGTTTAGTACAACCCCGTTTATTTTAGTTAAGCTCAAGTTTGGAACCTAGTAGCTGCCGGGTAACTTCCAACCTTAAGGGCAAATACCATCCTTTCCGGGAACGTACTCAGAAAGGCCTATGTTACTAATACGGCTACGTAATCCGAGTTTTGATGCCCAGGAAATCCAGTTTCCTGAGATTTGATGTTCCATAGAAGCGGTGATAGTATCCCAACTTGTGGTTTATCTCTATTAACCGTTTTGATTCATCTGGTCATACTTAAGCTGGATGCGATGATCTTGCGTGTAATGTTGGGGACGAACGACGAATTTCGTTCAACACGACGTATACGTCGGTAAAAATGCGCCGGTGTGAATTCGTCGTATGAAGCACAATAACGACGAAAAAATAACTGCTGTTATCTATTTAATATATATGGGTGACCATATAAAAAATAATAGTTAAAAAATTAAACACTAACAAAATTTAATTTTATAGTTAACTACTATTTTGTAAACTTATTTTAAATACTATAAAACAAAATTAAATTAATTATTATTTAAAAAAAAAAACTTTATTTACTAAAATACTTGGAAACTTAAACCAAACATGGCCACATTTTACTGTTTAGTTCGTCGTACGCAGGCGAAAGAAATAGAAATAAATCTAATTCAAAATTCGCCGCGTATGACGAATTTCGACCGACGTCATGATTGTGTGCACTTTGGTATACACACATGTGTTCTATTTTTGGCGACGAATATTCGCGGCGAAAAATTCGTCGTTCGTCCCAGTTGTGTTTCCAGCCTCTAAAAATTGTCCTATGGCAGCCGGTTCGACATTGCATAGAAAGGCTGACATAATTTGAGTAAAAAAGTGCCAAAAGTAGATTTCTAATATCAAAACATTCTCTTCTTAATGGAATTGGAATAGGTACCTACGCACCGAATTCGAAGTTATTGGGGGCAGATCGTTGATGAGTCATAGAAGATTTCAATATTTGTTCTTAATATTTATTCTTAAAATAAGCACTTTAATAAAAAATAAAAAAAATTCAAATAATGCACCTGAATCAAGTTAAATTTTTAATAAAAACTAAATATTTATGTATTTGTAAAAATAATACTTTTAAACTTTAAAATAATTATGTATATACATACACACACACATATACATATACTCGTACTTATTAATTTATTTTAAATTATTATATCGCTTAATTAATTATAAACAATGCGATGAATAAAACATGTTTTAAAATTATTTAAATATTATTTGTTTTAATCGGAGACCTTAAATGTGATTTGAAATTTTAATCAAATAAATTATCGGTCTATGCTTTTAGTTCATTTTCTGAAGCGAACCCAACCCCTTCCTGTTTCTTGTTTTTTATGTTTTTGTTTTAAAATTCCTTTTTTTTTTATTAAAATTCAAGTTTTACATAAATTCTTTGGGAAAAATTTGGTTTCAAGAAAATGTCTAGAGGAAATGATATGCAAAGAGACGACACAGAAGAACCTCCTACAAAGATACTACGATTGCGCTCTCGGACCAGTGAACCAGTGAAAAGAAAACCAAAATTAAGAAAATGTAAAAAAGCCGTTGGTGACAATTCTTGTTTAAACATATGCCACTTGCCTACGGAAGTGTTGGAAAAAATTGTTGGGAATATAAATATTTGGCATCACAATCGTATACGGGCCACTTGCAGGCGAATGAGAGATGTGAATACCAGCTTTGTAATGCATGAATTTCAAAAGGCTGCTAGCAAACACTTCAGCCGGGATCCCAGGAGTGAAGCAAGTGCGTCTCTACGTGTAAGTAACAGTAATGAAATTTGTCAGGAGCAATAAAGTTATGTATGAATTTGTCTCCTATTTAGATTATTCAACAAGCTACTGAAGTTTATGTCCGTTCGGGGTTTGAATCGACATTTTGCGGGTGTATTTTACCCATGTTGAGAAGTTCATATAGGGATCCATTTTGTCCTCATTCCTCTCAGGTAAAAATGTTTTTAGTTCATTTCTACGACATGGTTACGGAACTTATGGGTGGTGAGACGTCTTCACAACGTTGGCGACTACTTTATACAATCACTCTAATGAGACTAATTAAAGTAAGTACTATAGCAGAAGAACTGGACGAATTTCCCAAAGTATATATTCAAAGCTCTTAAACTTGATCCAAGTTCTTATCAGCAAATTTGTTTATTACTAACAGGCCTTTGACAAATCAATTATATCCTCCACCGGTTTACCTTTACACTGGCGAATTGTGGTTGAATTAAAAGGACCCTGGTTGGGTAAACTATGGTCATCTAAAGGTCATACTCAGCACCAATCTCGGCATCGGTGTAATCTATTGGTAATTCTGTCTGAAATGTTAATGGCCAATATCACCGAAAAAGGTTTCAAGTAAGTTAAAAATTTCAATTTCAACATACTTTTTTTTTCTATTTTCTTATCCTTAGACATGTTTGGGAATGTCCAAGTGAAATGTATGTGTTTGGTAACGATACCAGCAACAGTACACATCTACCTACGACATTATTTACCTTTACCGTTTATGGTTCAAGAAAAATATGCAATATGTTTCGTTCGTGTCTGGAAGATGATCCCGATCAATTTCAGTGGCCTTCTAAATGGCCCAATGATCAATTTACTGTTAACTTGGATATTGTTTGTAAGGAAGCCATGAAATGGGGTTGCTCAAAATCTCAACATATCGAATTTGGACCGTTTTCCGAAACAGAATATGGCGAAGGAGATGAAGAAGAGGAAAACTAAAGACTTCAAAATGTTGTATTGTAGTTGTGTTTGTTAAAAAGTTGGAAATATTTGATCCCGAATAAGTTTTTTGTAATACATACATATCTAATAAATCGGTTGTTGATATCTAAATTCGACTCGGTATTCGTCTTTTCCCAAACGCCAGTTGCAAAGCAAGTCATGCACAGCTAAATGCAAACTTGTAAACCACAACGATGTCACATATTCTTTGCTGAATGCTCATTTTTAAAGGTGCCTGCACACTTCGCTCTAACTAGGCGCTCTAAGCTTCTCTCCAGTGGACACAGGTGCTAGATTGCTCTAAGCTCTAGCCTAAGGTGTCCGACTCTAAAGTGTACACAGAGTTTGGGAGTACTACTAGCTTGAGCAGTCTATCTCTATTCGTTCGATTGAATATTTAAAATTGGTCTATTTCAGCGCTGCTCTACATAGTGTATCGTTTGCTTAATACAGAAACGGCGTATGTAGATTTTTTTAAAATATTATTTTTAACTTTTTCTAGTAGTTTACCTACAAATACAGCTCCCTTAGAAAATTCCGCGACCTATTATTGAAAATAGCGGATTTGTAGCCTGATACAAAAAATCCCTAACTAATTTAATATTTAAAAAAAAAAACCCTAACGCTCCCATATATTCATCGAAAATCCAACCGTCAATATGATTCGAGCCTTGGCATATGATGCATCAGGATTAAATTATTACAAAACTGATATAGCAGATGAATATCAGCTACTTCCACATAGATCGAGGCATACAGTTAACAACGTGTCTCTTGATGGCCTTTATAAAGCAAAAAACAAAATATAAAAAGTTACTGCCAGCAGATTGCCATATTTATTTGGACAGTTTACCCTATAAAATATATAAAATTTCTATAACAAAAAGCCCTATCTAAAATAACTTCCCAAAAACTTCAAAAAAACGAAACCAACACTTAATTTATTGCTCACTTTGAGCTAAAATTGCGTTATTTTGTTTTTGGTATCGACAATTTTTGAGGGGTTTTCCTTCTCCTGTAAAGTAATACAAAGTCGAGATAAGCCCTTTTGAGTTTGCACGGGTTCAGAGCGTGCTTTAGCTAGACTTGTCAATCTCGGCTCTACGAATGCTGTACCTAGTGAAAGCTACTCTAGTGTACACATAGCTAGAGCGGCCTATCTAAACTTGCTCTATGAATATCAGTCTTCAGTGTACAGGCAACTTAAGAAACCAAACCTCAGGTCTCAAGGTAAATATACATAAATAACTGAGATATTAACCAAAAATTTTATGTGCTTGAAACTCAAACTACAAAGCAAAAATTACAGCGATGTTAAAATTGTTCACAAGATGTTCATATTTTAAAGCTTTTGTCACAAAGTTCATATTTTGGGATGTTAATATTATCGCGAGTTCACTGTATTTGAAATTCTAAAAAATTTAAACCGCCCCTGCATCCAAGGGTTTCACGTAAATATTTAAATAAAATAAAAGTTGCGGAAAAATTAGGTTTTTATATTTTTTTTAGTCTCTTTTATTAAAAATAACTAAACAATTTATTGCCATTCTGTTGTCACAAAAAACTTGTAATACAACTACTCTTAATTTGCTTTTTTTTTTGCTTAATAAAATAATATTACATGTTTAACAAAATGTTTAACAATATATTTGCGCAGATTATAAAATTTTTAAATTAAGTAAAAATAAAACTAAAATAATCAACAAAACTGAAATGGATAATTTTACAAAGTAAATATAAGAAAATATATATTACACAAAATAATAAAGAAATCAATTATGGACTAGCATGATTAATTTACTTATAAAAATAATAAAAAAAAGGCAATAATTTCTACTTAGAATATTAAAAAAAAAAAAAAAATAAAGAAAAGGGGGTAGGTAAACAACTTGTCTTCATAAATTTTTCAGTACAAAGTTTCGTTCAAGAGGTGTTTCGGTTTAAAAATATTGTTTTTTTTTTTTAAATAAATTTTGCGCATTTTAACGTTCGCTCCCTTTGAATTTTCTATTGTAGTCTCTCAATGATCCAAGATACGCATATTACCGGAAACAATTTTATTTTCTAAAATGGCACCAGCTGGTATATCAATGCGATCACCATGATTGGCAATGATAATAACAGTGCCCTGAAAAAGAAACGAAAGGTTATTTTATCAGTGTATAGTTTTTTTTTAAATCAAACTTTAACTCACTCTTAAAGAAACACCTCGGCCGAAAGTAACATCTCCAGAGACAGTTAAATGATCCAGATCTATGATGTCGGGTATATTGGCAAAACGGCCTAGGAACTCTTTGACTTTGGCAAAATGATTTTCACCCAATTTCACCAAGGGTGTTGTGGGAAACATACGCTTGGGTGACATGACTAAACTGCCATTCTTTAAATTGTACAAATTAGACATGACTAGTAATAAATCCGACGTCTTTTTCACAGGCAAGAAACGTGAACGTGGCACATTGATGCCAATAGAACCATCAAAACATTTCATGGCAGCACCAACAGCAGTCTCCAATTGTATGACACGTAAGCCATTTTCCAATGTTTTATTGTTAATAATGATTTCCAAGTTGAGCGTACGTTCAGTCAATACACGATCAATGGCTAAGCAAGTGCAGTGGGGGCAAAAAAAGGCAAGAAAATATTTTAAAGTCATAGAATGCCAAAAATAACTAACAGCAACATACCACTCAATTTCGCCCAAATATTATTGGTGTTGAAGAATTTGAACGTTTTAACGGACTTAAAGTCATCAACATGTTCTTTGGACACCTGAGCAATTTCCAAAAGTCGCAATTTATCTTCGAATTGTATTAAAGTGCCACCCTGGAATGCAATAAAAAAATATTTAAGAATGTTTTTATTGTTTATTCCGAACTACAAATATTATTAATTAATTGTTAAGTAATTTCAACCTTTAGGCATGAGTTCGTGTTTTCTTCAAAAATTGAGAAATTGCTCGTACTCGTATTCCATTTTGTCTTAAATGTTGGTATAAATAGAAGTTGTTTAGACACACAATTTGTAGATAAGACACGAAGAATGTTGATAACGTGCGTAGCGGCATAGAAAATGCATTCCATTCAGCTAGATGTCTAATAGAATTAAAACTTTTACTGTTTACAAAAAAAAAAATAATTCTTTTTCTGAATAGAAAGAAAACACGAACTCATGCCTAAAGGTTGAAATTACTTAACAATTAATTAATAATATTTAAGAATGTTTCACTTGCTTATTATTAAATGAATTTACCTTAACATCAGCTCTTGTCTTATCGGTGACTTCCATAACGAATTCAACGGGCTTATCAGGACGATCTTCACCTAACAATTTATTTAAAATATTCAAATCAACCGTGGCACCAAGGTTATCAATATTGGACAAGAAACAGTATTCGCGACCCTCAGCAATAAACTGTTTCAACAAACCCGATGAATGGAAGGTATCATAAAAATCACCGTGACCAGGGGGATACCAGCTAAAAACAACAAAAGCGCATATTAATTATAATTAAAACGTAATTAATAATTTACATATATGTGCATAAAAAAAACTCACGCCTCAATGTCTTTCTCAACACAAAAATCTTTGGCAATGGGCAAGAATGATTCTCGACTAATGCGGGGAAAACAACTTTGATTAAAAGTATAGATTTGTACACGGAAACCCTTGTATTTACGTATAATCTTTTCGGTGTCTTCATCGGTGTTAAAGGAATTCATAAGAACCAAGGGTACGTGAGCATCATATGTTTTATTCAAGTGCTGAAAGAGTTACATATTAATTAAAAAAAGAAACACATTTAATGGTATATGTACTGTTTCTACGAGATGTTAAGAAAATCTAAAAAAAAGTAACACTTACTTCAATTTGTTGTACTGTTAAATCCAAAAATGTTAAGTCCGAACGTACGGATATAACACTTTTTGGTCCATGACAACCCATTGAGGTACCGAGACCACCATTCAGTTTGATTACAACTAATTTATCCAACATAGAACGTATCTAAATATAAATGTTATAAAAAATATTTTATTATTGTAATTTTTTACAATATGGTATGGAAGTACATATGTATGTATGTAGATCGATTTCGAAACAATCGCTTTTACGTGATCAATTTTGAGGATCATTTTTGAAAAATATGAACTCAAAATACAGACCAGAAGATGAAACTCCAGCAATATACAAGAATTTAGAGTATGAAATTATAACACGAAAAATAATAAAAAGTTTTTAAAACGGAATTTCAAAATGTTATACTAATCGAAAATAAGAAGCGCAACACAAACATTTTTCGGTCTTAAAACGTTTCGTTTCCAAACTCGATTTACGTACAGCACATACTAGATAATTGATTTATTTATTTATCTTTAGTATAGAAAGCAGTTAATAAGCAATTAAAACTACAAACTTAAAGCTGCTGGGCTGTTTAATTATTCGTTCGTGTTGGACACATATACACATACATATGTCTACCAATGTAATGCTTTGTTTTTTACATAAAAAACAAAGTGGACTCCGAAACGCAGTTGTGCAGTTAAAAAATAAAATGCAAACGGGAAAGAAAGAGACAATATTATTTTTTTTAGTTCAAACTAATATTACAGTTATTCATTTTGCAGAAGAAAATGTATGCGTTTTTGTAACCGACATTTTGGAAACAAATAAGAATGATGACATGTATTTATGTTATAACACGAGCGAACATGTATGTATATATGTAAAGCATACTTTTTATTCTTTATCAATACAACAGATAGTAATAAGATGGATTCCTCCATTTGTTTTGGACAACATTTTTTATACGTATATACTCCCAAGTCTCTCTTAGTGTTAGAGAGCGAGAAAGAGAGATATGATTATGTTTAGACAACTCTTAGCTTAAATTGAATTAATTTTGTTTTTAGTCCGTACAAAGTTGTACTGAGTTGCCACAACATATGGTGTTTTGTATAATATAATTGTGGCATTTATTTTAGCTAAATTTAAAATAAATAAAAAACATATTCATATTGAAAAAAAAGAAAATGGGGATAAATAAATTGCTTGCACAAAAGCTTATTTTAGAAATGAAACAGCCCGGAAGAGAGTGCATGTATGTATGGTATATCAGCAACAGCTTGTAGAAAAAAAAACACGCAAAGCAAAGCAGATGGACATCAAAACCGAATGTCATTGGAATTTGACAGTAAGGACATTTTTATGAAATGTTTTAAAATTTATTAAAGAAATTGTGTTATTGTGTGTCAAGCGCATTTGCATAGACGCCAAACGGTCGCAATAAGCAAAAACGCTATAACAAGGCGTACGGTAGTGTGCCAAACCAAGTTTAGGCCTATTGCATACAGTGTGTATATTATACGAAATCATTTACCCTGTTTTTACCCCTATCATAACTTTGCTTTGTTTAATCATAAAATAATAAAACTTGAAATATAAGGACTCTTCATACCTCATGACCTCTAGGTCATAAAAGCTTCTCGAGATATGAAGGTGTAAAAATTGCATAACTTAGTATATACATATTATCTGACTTATTCATCAATATTAGAGCGCACTTCCACTATAGCTAGAGAGCTGAAATTTGATATAACCCAAGTGTCTGTAAGCTTTAAGTTAAAAGAAATAAGGTCAAGTTCCTAAACAAAAATGTCGGCCGTTAAAAGTACTGCAGTCAAATTGAGGACCAAGTTATTGATATGTACATGTACAATACCGTCCCATTTCTAGGCAACTTACTAGCTTGGCAATATTTTGTAACTTTCTAATATAGGAAAGAATTATAGGAAAAATGTTACGAAACCAGCAAGTTGCCTACAAATGGGAAGGTATTTGTACATATGAAAAACTAGGTCCTCGTTTGGATCCCAGTACTTTCAACAACCGAAATTTTTTAGATAGAAACTTGGCCTTATTTTCACATTTATGGTTTTGTGCGGATTTACATGTTTCTCATGGTAGTTTCAATTTTCTGGTAAATTTTATTTTATAATATTCAAAATTTAATTATTTTAAAGTTCAAAATATTATCACGTAAGCGAAATAGTTATTAAACTTTAGTCATAACAACTTAACTTTATTTTTAATCAAGCATTTATTTAAGAAGCAAATAAGAAATAAATAAAAAAGCAAAATAATGCACCAATTTGTAAACTCAATCCCAAAAAGTTTATATACCTCTAAAAAGAAACTTTGGTAATCTTCTTTTTGTTTATTTTAGATTCATATTAGAATCATCATTATATATGTTCTCGCGGATAGAATTCAAATTTATATATGGAATTCCCAAAAATTTATGCTCTTTTACATTAAAGATAGTAATGATATTATTTCCAATTTGTTATATTTCAGGAGCTGTCAAAGGTACTAATGCCAATCATCTGTCAAAATATTCAGTAAGGTTTGTCATTTAATGATGCGTTGCCATCATGGCTTCAGTGCCGAAGCACTTTATTGAACCTTAGGCCACAAACCGGACAAAGAGTGCTGCGAGATTGGTACATAGCCGCCGTAGCGGCCAGTATAGAAAAAAAATAACGAGTGAAAATATTGATAGTACCGCAATCTTGTTTTGGACCTATGATTATCTATTATTTTATGGATAGCTATCGTCCATAAAATAATAGATAATCATATTCTAAATAAATGAAATTTCGTGGCAGCTATTAACCTTATATTGGTTTTTATTTTTTATTTTTTTATTTTAAACATCTAAAAAAGACACCACCGTTATAACATTTAAAAAGCTCTCAAATGAATAATTAATAATCCTGTATTTGGTCTTGTCTTCACAATTAAATTGTAATGAATTCAATTCGTTAATCACCCCTATTCTACATTTCGATTCGAAATGAAATTTTCTCCGTTTCCGTTGAAATGATTACGATTGTAATACCAGCATGGCGACATTTTTGTATATTGTTAATTTAGTGGCGCAGAGTATTACGATTTTGGTTTCTTTAGATTCAAAAAGTGTGTAATTAAAAAAAAATTTCCAGTATAAAATTCAATTAAACGTTTCATTAATTATTCTAAATATTTTCTTTTTTAGTTCGTTTTTCTTTTCGTATTGAAATGTGAAAGTTTCATTTAATTTATTGCAGACGGAAAACGTTCTCTTCCAACAATAACGGCGGTGCTATCGATTCCAAATTTTCTTTCAATTAAAACGAAGAAACTGTTCTTGACTTTTTTTTTAAATTTAATTTATTAAAATTGTCCAAGCTTGAAGGCCTTTTTTAAAAATTATATTTTTATTTATTTAAATAAATTTCCTACAATATTTGATTATTTGATTTAATTATTGAATCACTATTTTATTGCTTATTTTTTCTGTTTCATTTAAGCACGTACCACGGCGAAACAGCTGGTTTTGAAAATACTCTCGTTCTTCTTCTTACAATTCAGGTTTTTTTTTGTTGGAATACCTTTTTTCGATTCGTGAGTAACGGAATGCGAAAAATTAATCGAAATGCAGAATAAGGGTGAATATCTTTTGGAAATTAAGAGTTTATTTTTGTCGGTTTTTTAACATCGATTTTCCATGAAAGTTTTCTTAAATATCAGAAATGCCATATCCGCTTTTTGTGTAATTCCACAGGAATGTATTTTGTTTAAATTTTCTCTAACTTAAACTATATGTAGCTCTAACTTACTAGTTAACTATTCTATTTAAATTAAAATAAATTATAAAAAATCCATTAGTACCTTTTTAATAAAGCTACTATTTAAAGAGTAATAAAGCTTAAGCGGAAGAATTAGAAAAAATACCATCAAAATAAATTTAGTAATAGAAAATATTTTGTTAGAAAAAATCAAATATTGAGTAAGAAAAACACAAAATAAATAAATTTTACCTCATTCTTTAGAAAAACCACATACACATTCACACAGAGTTAAGAAATTAAATTTTTTTTTTAAATATATCCAATAGAACGAAAATAGGGGGAAAAAGGTAAGGGAATAAAAAAAAAATTGTAAACAAATTATGTAAATTAGTTTAACTAATAAAAAGGAAACGACAGAAGTTATTAAATTAATTATTACAAAACTTATTAAATTAATTATTGAAGCAGCCAGTGTATAAAGATAAACCATTTCAACAATTCAAGTTAAAATTTAAAAAATTTGCATAAATTCTGTCGTATTTTTTTTATTACTAAAATATGTATTCAAATTGTAAATTACTAAAAAGCCAACCTGTTCATTTTTGGGTGATTTGAGAGAACTATAATCCATCACAGCGTTTTCAGGTAACTTTTGAATTTTACTCCAATCAATTGAGGGGCCCTCTAAAAATTAGACAACATTTGGATCCATAATTTATTACATGTATTTTGTTTTATAAATATGTATGTACCTTCCTGCAAAAAACGTCCAAACAGATCGGCGAATCTGGTCATTTCCTGTTGTAAATTTTGACGTTTTTCGGGCTCGGCCGTTTGCAATAATCTATCCAAATCATTTTCCAATAAACGCAAAGCATCACGTTTAGTGACTTCATGAAATTCTTTGGAATCCGAAGGTGCTCTTTGGTGGCCACGTACCTGAAAATGAATTAAAATTTAAGTAAATATAAAATTTCTTTAAGAATTATAAAAAAAAATGTGTAATTCTGTTTAAATTGTACACCCTCGATCAAATGATTAGAGCCACTTTAATTTATGTTTTTAGTAGGCCATATGCTTTATATTTTTGTTCACAGTTAAAACATTACTACCACTAAAAAAATTTTTAGAAAAAATAAGAACAACAACATTAAAGTTTGAAGGTCCTTTTTCGAAAAAATTAGATTTTTTAGTTCATATAATTAAAATCACTTTGCATTTTAAAATTTTTTGCACTTAGTCGGATTTGCTTTTAATAATAAACTATTAGTAGAAGGAAATATTACTATCTAATAGTCACCAGTGAGAAGTGGGCAAGAAAAGTATTTTAAATATAGCAGAAAGAGCCAAAATTGACGTTTATCGTTCGCAAGGTTATTTCTATCGGGCGGGAAATTGGGCGAAGTTAAAAAACTGTGATCGGATACTTAAAGATATTGAAAACTATGTAAAGTATTACAAAGAAAGGATTCCAACCGCCTTAACCCTAAAAGAGAAAAATCCTGAGAATCACGTCAAACACTGCTCTTTCAGCACCAAAAATCAGGTCTCAAGCTAGTATCCAGTCAAGTACATATATCAAGGGCGAAGAGCCATTGCAAACTGTGAATACCGGTCGACTTGAAGTTGCACGATCACACGGCAGTTAGATCTTCGCTCCGGAACGACCCGAGTCATAGCCGGCCTAAGATTATCAACTCAGCAACAGCTGTATCAACCGAAAAAACAGCAGCACAAGTGTTACAACAACAACAATAATTATAATTTGCTAGAGTGAATATGACATGGGACATTCAAGTAAGAGGTCATGTTAAGGATTGATGTGCTGTGGTTTTTAGTTACAAAAAGAAATTTCATTTGGCTACAATTATTATTTTCACGATATGAGAAAAGAGGAGTTATTTTTAAATCGCCATCACAGTAAAAGGGGCAGAGACTATAACGTGTTGCGGCATAATCGATTTAGAATTTCAAACTGCAAAAGTTACTAGAGAAGCCTACAAGACTTTGTTACAATCAGCTTTCTCAAAGTGGATTCTGCAACAAGATAATGCTCTTATACACAATGCCGGTGTTGTGAAAGAATTTATTTCAAACCAAATTGTTTGTCCTAATAATTGGACACCATATTCTCCCAACCCAAACATACTTGAAAATGTTTGGGGTTGGCTTACGAATGAGTAAGACAATTAGACGGTGAGGAATCAGTATTTCAAGCCATAAAGGACTCCTGCAATGAGCTTTCTTTTGAAGGCACTTTTTGATTCAATAAAAAACCGTATATTTGAAGTTATTTTAAACAAGGGAGGTAGCACCCAGTATTGAAATGCAAAGATATTATCAATAAACCCAATATTAACTGTTTTTATTATTAAATTATAAAATAATGTGTTTTCAATTAAAATTAGTTTAATAATTCGAATCGTGTGAGCGAAATAAAAATTGTAAATTTGTTATTTTTTTTTTGGAAAAGTAAACAAACTTCAAAAATAAAAAAATTCAAAAATAAGTGGCCTACTGAACACAGTAATTTACGTGGTTTTAATCTTCTCATCAAGAGTGTATGTATATTTTTCTTATTAATTTTTGAGTGACAAATAATTATTATGCTTCGAAATATACAACTATTGTCACTTAAAATCATTCACCAGGCATCATTATTTGTTAACGCTAGAACGAAACGAACAATTTTATGAGAAATATACCCCGCAAGCCAGGGGAAACGCTTACTTCATTTTTTGTTTGTTTTCGTTTTCCTTCCCAATCCAACTTTAAAGATCTTAACTAAGATGAAAATGATATTCACTAAATTTTTTTAACTTTTTATTGAAATTATGAATTGTCTTGACCTTTTCTAATTCAATTTGTTAAATTTTCCAAGCTTGAAGGTCTTTTTTTTTTTAAAGAAATACTTTTATTAAAGTTTTTTTATATAACTCGCTTTGCAGAATTATGTTTTGAATTCTTATGCCATTTGCTATCTATTTGGTAAATTCATATGTTTAAATCTGAAACATGGAATGGCCAAACTTTTGGAAGATTCATAAAACATAGAAAGCGAAGAGATAGATATCAAAGATAAATAGTGCGGGTCCGTGATAATAAATAATTATCCCTACACGGGGTCGCAAAGTTTTGCGGTAGATTCGAACCTTTGTAATTTCAATGGACTACGTCTTTCTTACAATTGCAATTATAAGGTAATCTGGGATTTTACTTGTTTGTTATCAGTTGTGCTTAAATAAGTAATTCGGGGAAATTCATCATAGAAATGAAATACTACATATTAAGAGCGGACATAATCGAATGCACCAATGAAATCCAAATTGCATTTAAAATCTTTTACAAAAACACGGGCAACATCTTATATAAGTAAGAATAATGAAATGTAAAGAATATAAGCATCGCAACGAGCCCCCATAGTTCGAAGACCTACAGTGTAGTTAGCATTGTTAGCTGAATATTAAGTAAGTGAAAAAACATCATATATTTGATCAAGAACTGCAACAGAATGGTTTCCAAAGCTCTAAACTTTCCCAGAATGCTCCTTACCGAGGGGAGTATTTTTCAGCAATTCTGAAAGCGCGTAATAAATAATTATTTCTAAAGTTTCTACTGTTACAGCATGTTCGCCTTAATTGCGCAATTATGAGATTTACACAATTAAGGCCTTAATTAAGCTCAATTTACCATACAAGAGTTCAATCAAAAATTTAATAATTAATTACACCACAAATCGAATCAAGTCGCAATGCCGCTGTGGGAAAGTGTGTTTAAGTCACCGGGAAGTTCTGTAAATTAAAAACACATTATATGTAATAGACCACTAACTAAACGCGACAACTTACAACAACTTCACCAGGATTATGTAAAAAGTACAACAACTAACTCTTATTGTTCCCTGTAACACACGAAGCTTTTTCAAACATCATTGTCGGGTCATGAAAACATTTTCACCTATCAAATGCTAATTGAGTTAGCTAAATTGCATACACATGTGTGAACACCAACGTTTATAATTCAACTTAAAATTAAATTATAATAATTTAGCCGCATGTGTGAACAAACCAATATATACCACAAGAAGTTGTCTAGTGATGCCAGATCTTTAATGTGTTAACAAAATGTTTGCAAAAGTTTAAAAAAATTATTTCCGAGAAAGATTTATAAGCCACGGAATATATATTTTATGGAGAACTGAAAAATATTCTTTAAAGCTTTTGATTTAATATTTCACCTAAAATTCAATACATCAAGAAGACACAGCCTTCAAGCAAATATTTGTTAAGAAATCTAGCCATCTTAAGAAACATCCTACAGAGAGTAAAGAACAAACATTTTAACAGTGACAAGAAATCATCGAAAAAACAAACAGAGAAAAACTGTTTAAATCAATATGGGAGAACATAAGGAACAAGATGTGAAATAAGTGGAAGAAATATATATAAATTCTAAGGAAACATAAAGGCCACTTGGGTAAAAGTTTAATTTATTACAAAACGCTTGGCATACCTTCTCTTTCTTCAAATTAAAGAAATCAAAAAGCATAAACAAAATTCACTCAAGTGACAACATTTTTAATGAAACCAACAACTTGGATCGTGTTGTAATGGAGAAATTACACACTCGTGTTTCAGTAGAAAAGTTTACGTTTTAGGCTTAACACCAACAACAAACTTAAAAATGAACTGGCATAAAATAATAATGTGGAGCCTAATTTATAGTTTCTTTATCCTTAAAGAAAATCAAGCTAAAACTATTAAGAAACGAGGAGTGATGGATAATTTCAATGATGGCTTAAAAGTGGCGGGACAAATGTTTGGTAAAAATTAAAAAAAAACATTAAATAATTACAAAATATTTAATTATATCCCAAAAAAAAATTATAGGTGTTAATACTGCTGCTGATGTGGCGAATTTAGTAGCAAAAGCTTTCGCCAATAACAATAGTAATCGTAATAAACCTGATTTATTTTCGTTTATACAAAATGGCTTGAAACTTTCGCCCTACCAGCCGGACAGTTTAGAGGATGGCAGACAGTTTGAAGCACAACATAGTTCTGAATCTCAGAAAGCTCATCAACAGCATGATGGAACAACACAAAAACAATTTAAAACTAAATCATCAACAGCGACACCATCTAAAGAGGCAGTGGGTGTAAATTCTAGTACTTCAAATCTCATAACCAGCTTGTTACGCTTGGTGGGTTTTGATGCCTCCAAATTGGGAGCTTTAGCTATTAATGCTTTAATAATGATAGCATCAGTAGTAAGTGTTTCCTCTACAAACTTTTGTGTTAAGCAATAATTAACTAGAATCTTTTAGATTGGTAATACCATAATGGGTACGACAGGTAGTGCTGGTTTATTTAACAAAAATCCATCATTTGCCAAACCTAAAAATAGTGAAAGTAGCGAAGGGGAAAATGCCGAAACGGGTCCGGAAGAAAAGTATTCACCCAATGATCATCAACCTAGAGCATTAAAAGATGCTACAACTATAGAATGGTTTCTACAGAAATCCTCTAACAAATTGAAACGCACTCTCAAAGAAGCCACTCGTGCTGACTTAGCCGACAAACTTACCGACATGATAACAAACTACGAAACGGAGCAGGGTCAGGCATCTTGTATAAAAATGTTAGTGTGCAAAAGTTCACCATTCATTTGGGGCATGCAAAGATCGATAAGAAAATATATTGAACCAAAGGAAAATAATGAAAGTGTCAATAATATGGATGATGGCGATTTAAAGGATAACGCGGGTAAACGTTTATTCAATGTAAACACTTTATTTACACATTTGCCTAGTGTTGATGAGTATCGGGAGCATGGTGAGAAATGTGAAAAACTCTATTCGAATCATTGCAATACAACGAATTTATACGATAAGAAATATGAAGAATTTTAATATAAAATGTATGTGTATGTGTAATGGCAAAGTATCGGGTGGGAGGAGAAGAGCTTTAAATTTAAACAAACAAAATTTCTTAGCATTAATGTTGGAATATGAAATCGAGAAGATGGCCATCGTGTATACTTTATTTAGGTGCAAGTTTCAAACACTTTGCAGTGTACATCAGCCAATAACGCTTAAAATGTTAGCTTCCAAGAGAACAATTATTTTTGGTTTGTTGGCGTCAGACATGTCATTCTACATATCTGCAGAGAAAATAATCTTACGGCGTCAAACTGTATAAATGAGGGACGGGCATATTTAACAGATACATTTCGCATAATTAATCGTTCGCCAAACGCGTCCTCAAAGCCCCTTTTACACTGTTATAACATACAAGTGTTCACAGTTGGAAATCGAATGATAATCGTTCTAACTGTAAAAATAATCAGAAGTAAAGTGGTCTCATTACATTGTTGGTTTACACTATCATACTTCTGTAAAAATGCAACCCTGATAAGATGAAAAATCAAAGCTTTTAGAAAATTTCCAAATAATGGTAAGAGCCAAGCGACTATCAAATTTGCATCCCCATTTTCATCAGATTCATAACATATTTTTTTCACACTATAAGACTTCTCATTAATTTTGACAAGTCGTTTTACACAATGTAATAGTGTAAAAGGAGCTTAAGTAATATGATTGTATTACAAGCTGCGTAGCATGTGGCGATGTCTTGCTGTTGCCCAAAGTTTTTCCAAAATTAAATTTAACAATTTGCAAACTTTTTTCTCGCGTGAGTCCATGCCTGATGATTTAATAAGCCGGCTAGACCACCTGGCGCAGATAACACTGTTGCCAATTTAAAGTTCTTCGCCTCCGAAAAAACATCCGATATTTATTTTTATATAAGAAGTGTTTAAACTATAAATTTCGTACTCAAAATTCATTCTATTAAAAATATTTTAAATAAAAATAATAAATTTTAAACAAATTTTGCTTTTCAAATAGTATTTTGAATTGATTGGTGGGGTGAGGGGAATATCTATTTTCCAGGTAGTTATAAGACTCGGCCAACTGGGTTTTACTGGGGATGTGTGAATACTGGTATTTGCCATTTACAATTGTTTTTCC
The DNA here is from genome assembly GCA_963932375.1 of Phania funesta. Lineage (NCBI taxonomy): Eukaryota > Metazoa > Arthropoda > Insecta > Diptera > Tachinidae > Phania > Phania funesta. The sequence continues at coordinate 76,037,684 of OZ010656.1, forward strand.
AAAGACTTATACTTGCGCCTAAACATTTACAAATTATTTATTATTGTAAATGGTATAGGGTGATTTTTTAGCCGTTTGGGATTTGAAAATTAAATTTAAAAAAAAACAGAAAATATGAAAAGTGAGTGAAATGTTTAATTGCACCGATAAATGAATGCCTGTCCATAACTTTTTATAGATTATTTCACGTAAATGTTTCCGAGAGCTCTAATTTCGGCATACTTGTTTTAGAATTTCGGCCGGTATCTTACCAATGTAATGTTGCCTTCCAGCTCTGGCTGGCATGTCCCTGTACGCGAAAGATTTCAAGTGTCCCCACAAAATATAGTCTAGTTGGGTTAAATCGCATGGTCTTGCTCACCTAAATCGCCTCCCAATAGATTCATGGTATCGCGTGCCATGTGGCACCGTCTTGTTGAAACTACATGTTAACCAAGTCCGACGCTTCCATTTTGGGCAAAAAAAGAACTGCAATAAACAGTGCATCTTTCAGGGTGTATTGGCAGCTCTTGAACTGGCTCTAGCTACTCTTCACACCAGATTCGGCAATTCTCTTTGTTGACGTACCCATTTAGCTAAAAATAAGCTTCGTCGCTGAAGGCATTTTTTTTTTTGGAAAACACATTTCTTACACAGCACGTTGTTCGTTTGTGAGTCTATTCATGATGATATGGCAAGCCTTTTTGAGCATTTTTGGCATTGCCACTTGTCAGGAATCTTTTTTTTACACCGAAAAACCAAATAGCAGAAAAATCACCCATTACTTGCCCCAAAACATTTAAAAATAAATATATATGGATATATCTTTCTGTATGCCATCCAATTGTCTAGAAAATTTTTATGAAAGCCAATAAATTTTAACTTCGTATATTTTGCTATTGGATTTTATAAAAAAGCTACGATATTTTGCATTTGAACTTTTGCAAGACTATTTGCACCAAACACTGACTACCGCTAGTGATTTTCAAAGACATTGGTTTGCATCCTAATAACTAGGTACGATCACCCAAAAAAAAAAAAACACAAGTTTTAATAGACGTTTTTAGATTAAAAACTTTGTGACAAATCGTTAACCCACTGACTTACTTTTAAACAAAATTTATTAACAAAAACTGGTTGTTATGTTTGAACAATAAAAGGGTTAAATTACGTTTATTGCAAAATACTTTAAATTACAAAATAGTTTAATCATTAAAGACGCAAGTCATTTGCCATACGATTTACACACAAGTACTTTTGTAATCAAATAATTTTGTACTAGAGAACAAGCCCAAAAACTAAAAAAAAAAATCGAATAACTAAATGTGTAGTAATATTGCTAGATGCTTAATTACGTTTTAAATTAAACCATTAAATTTTTCTCAACCTTATTAGTAAATTTATAAATTGTATTACAGATGTCTAGGGTTTCCTATTTTCCGGCAAATAATGAATCCCGGAAAACGAGAATATATCAAAGATATTGCCATCCCGGCATTCGGGGAAAACTGAGTTTTAATATTTACTAATATAACATTTTTGTTACTTTAAAAAAAAATACAATTAAAATATTGATTTTATTTACCCAATAGAACAGGAAAAAGTTATTTATCAGACTAGTTCTTATAATGAGTTCTGTGACAAACTGAGAGAAAAGGGAATATTAGAGGACACATGTTTTAGAAACCGACTTTAATTTATTGATATAGAGGATGCAACCTTTGAGTAAACCATAAATGAAACATCAGCTTCGTGTTAACAAATATACACAGACGAAAAGTAAATGTTAGAAATCTGTACAAATGATAATCCCAGCACACTTGTTTTCAACAAACTCAGCCATCAAAAATAGTAAACGTCGATACAGACGATGCAACATTGCATTTGGAAACAAAAAAATATCAAAATGAAACATAAGTTTCAACAGGCAACATAGCTACAGACGATGCAACAATAAATGGCACATGCCTATCTTTTCTCAAATGTTACTGCGTGTGTATTAATGTTGTACAATTATTCGACTTTTAAATTGTTCAAAACAAAGTTTCTAATTTTTTTTCTGTTCGAGCAAGAGAATAAAATTTAATAAATATTCGAATATTCGATTGAATAAGGAATAAAAATGAATAAAGAGTCAAAAATATATTAAACACAAAAACTATTTATTACAAAGTAATAACAATTAATTCATTAACAAAACACAAAAATAGTTTCGACTTAAATACATTTTTTAGAAGTTTTACAGAAGAAGTAAAGCTATATATGCATAGCATTCATTCTAATGCTATTAGAATTTGAAACACGGATAATAAAAAACGTCTGGCCTATTATGTATATAGATAAATGTTTAAAATAATCGCGCGAATTGCAACTTTTTCTCGGCAAATAGATATTTTTGTGGATTTCCCAGAAAATTTGAGAACGAAAAATCCCGGTAGAGAAACCCTGCAGTCCTAAGGAATTTTAAAATTTGTTGTCTTAAATTACTAAATGCACAGCAGGTGACTTTACAATAAAATTAGCAATAAATCTGGAGTTTTCAAATGAGGGTTGGATGAAGCTGGCTATAGAAGAGGTGTTTTGTGTTCTTGAAGAGAACAGCCTCACAAGGCCTTAAAGCAGAGCAACTAAGGTGTTTAAAAAATTCAAACTGATTCTGATGTCGTATTTGTAATCTGATCTAAAACATTTTACTACAAACGGAGTTCTCTTGTTATATACGATATTCGACTTTCAAAACGGACATTTTAATCCTTTGACCAACCTTAGCCGAATTTTTCGCTGTTAAACAATAAAAAAAATCCTTTTAAATTTTGAACTACTGCTAAAATTAATAAAAATTAAAAAAATTATATTTTTGGAGTACATTTTCAGTTATGGAAAAAATTAAAGAAAAATATGTTTAACATGTTTATATTTATATGAAAGGTAACCTTATAGAGAAGGTTATAATTAAAAAAGTATTTCTTAACTTCTGTTACTGCTGGAATTAGTGCCAATTTTTTTTATATTAATTTAATTTATTTTTTGTTTTTGATTTTTTATATCTTTTTTTATATTTTATGCAGTAGTACTTTCATTTATAAAATGTTCCATCTTCTTGTGGTAGATAAATACATAAATATTTTTTAATCGCACAGCTGATATCAAAAAATGAGGGTAAATTTTCGATGCCCTTATATGTTCTAATTCATTTTGCAAATGAAATTTCATCCGCCTAATGGAATAGAATATACTTAAAAGGAAATACTAAGGGATTTGCATCGAATTTTTTAGAGAAACACATGTTTCGGATATTTTTTAAATCGAATCATAAATGAAAAGAATCCTATCGATACCTGAGATACCCTACCATGAGGAGCGCTCAATGGATGTGCGAAGCCCAAGACATAAACTCGGCAGCAGTTCTTCTGTAGCAATGTGAAGTTTTCAAACGCTAAGAAACTGCTGATTTACAAATTTCAAATTTTAGCAAAATCTCCCACTGTGCTGCGGTTACACAAATAACTAGTAATATGAAAGACATGAACTTCAAAAAACGTTGAAGTTCTTGAACTCAATGCATTAAAGTCGTTTTTTCCGCAAAATAATGAAAATTATCTTCCAAATCTTGTAAATATATTTAATTAATTGCAAATCAATACATACATATTGACATACATACATATGTATTTTATTTTATCTAATACTGATATTTATTTTCATATGTTGTGTACTGCACTGCGGTTATTATATTTAATAGAACCTGAAATTTAATAAATTTTCACGCTTATTTAAATAGTTGTATTTTATTGTTTATATTGGGATTTGCTAAAAGTGATGCATGACAAGTTTTAGCTCAACAAACATTTCTCATCAAGACCTTAGACAATTGCAATATTATTTACAACAATACAAAATACCATATGATATTTATTTATGTGGTTTTCATAAATAACCGCGTATGTCTTAAACTTAAAATTTTCAATAGACACAAATAATGTTTTACGGGTCGGATATGAGTCATAAAAACTTTCTTATATAAACAATAAGATCTTAGCGAAGACCAGAAAAACAAAGGGTTATGTTAGAATCCAAGCATGTCCAGATAAAACGACGAAAGTAACATTAATTTCAAAGTATTATTCAGATTTGAAACCAGTCACAACAATGTACTTGTAAATTCTTGTAAACTTGGGTTACATCCTTACCATTGTATTTTGTTTTACATATTTTAGTCTTATCTAGTTTTAAAGTTTTCTAATTTATGCTGGGAACACAACTGGGACGAACGACGAATTTCGTCCAACACAACGTATACGTCGGTAAAAATTCGCTATCTAAATTCGTTGTATGAAGCGTAATAACAACGAAAAAATAACAGCTGTTATTTATTTAATATATATGGGTGACCATATAAAAAATTATAGCTAAAAAATTAAACACTTACCAAAAACACAGCCAAAAAGTAATTTTATAGTTAACTACTATTTTGTAAACTTATTTTAAATATTATAAAACAAAATTAAATTAATTATTATTAAAAAAAAAACTTTATTTACTAAAATTCTTGGAAACTAAAACCAAACATGGCCAAATTGTACTGTTTTGTTCGTCGTACGTCGGCGAAAGAAATAGAAATAAATCTAATTCAAAGTTCGCCGCGTATGACGAATTTCGACCGACGTCATAATTGTGTGCACTTTGGTATACACAAATGTGTTCTATATTGGGCGACGAATATTCGCGGCGAAAAATTCGTCGTTCGTCCCAGTTGTGTTCCCAGCATTAAGTTTTTGTATTATAAAATTTTGATTTATAGCAATGTAAAATAGCTGAATAAAACGTTGGAGTCTTAATCGGAATTATAATTTATTTTATGACATTTGCAGGCCCATATAAAGAATACTTCAAAGCACTGTGGGCAGAAGTGCAGATTTATCTGTATTTAGTGGATTTTATCCCCCCGAAATATCAAAATGCAGATTTGAATATTTTTTTCCTGAAAAATTGTAACTTTTTAAAACTTATTTTTATATTATTTTCTTCTATTAGTTTGTTTTTTCCTTTCATAATAAAAAGAAAAATATCCATCATTCGCAAGTGAAAACAAATACAAAAAAGGAGGCAGAAAGCAACAACTTTTAATGATGTATGTTAAGTTTTGATATATTCGGTTCACTCTTACTCCATTTGTCGTCGTCGACATACAAGGCACCGTATTGTGTCGTCGTTTTTAAATTGGTATTCTCTTTTTCGACGTTTCTCAATAACTGTTTATAGTTATTTGGTATTTAGTAAGAATATATGACGTCGTTATTGTCTTGGGTCGGCGCTGGTTTTGCCGTCGCGCTTTTTTCGGAAAAAGTTAAAATACCGAATTCTAATTAATTCGCGTAATTAATGGAATAACCTGAAAAAATACTTCCCTGGCAAGTGACTACCAAAGAGGAGAAACACAACAAAAATTTACAGCAATGGGATGATATTTCGACTGTACTGAACTGCATTGACCCTCAAAGACGAATTCCAGATGGATGACCCCAGATTAAAGTAATTCCTACCAATCACCTGGTAGAAGCCCTGGCCTAATAACCTTAGCGTTGCCCCCAACTGGACGTGCTTCGCAATTAGTGTGGATCTTTTTAAATTTAGGAATATTAATGTGTAGCACATGTCTAAACGCTGACTTATTTAATCTGAAATAATTGTAAAACCTTTGAAGAAATTAAACACGGGATGAGTGCTTGCGACTCATCCGGTAATTGAACTACATACATACATATGTATATCCGACTTCCGACTGATTAACCTTACGACAAATTTTTTTTGTTGCTCACTGGAATCCGAATCCGATATGAAAACCATATTAATTTGTTTCAGCTAAATTTTTTCATCAAAAATTCTAAACGAAATAACATGTGTATTCCAGTTTACTCGCCGTAGTCATAAGACTAGCTATAAATTTGGTCGCACATTGAGAGAGCGTCTGCAAAATAATGAGAGAAAATGTGTTTGTGGTGGTCTGTTTAAAGAATACGTATAGATGTTCCTGTTCAGTTTCAGCTTAATTTTATGTCTCTCATCGAAATCGTGAAGATGCTTTATCATAGTTTATGTACGAGTGTTTACAGACGAGCGCACACACATATAACTTTTTATTTTGCTTGTGTATTTAATGGCAGAACATTGTTGGGCGAACAATTGTTCGGAAAACTCTGTTTGAATGTAAAGCGCCCATGTACTATCACTAAAAAGTGACAACGATGTTGCCGACCCCAAGTAGAATAAGAGTAAATTACTTTTTTGTGTAAAGTACAAAATTAAATTTAACTGAAGTTCATTTCACAAAGAAAAATATATAAAGTTGGTCAATTCTCCGGAAGCGAGGTAGGCCTGGCAGAATAAGAAACTAAAAAATCTGAAAACGGACACTTTTTATAGGGTACTTCTTTATTTGTATGGGTCACTTCCATTATAGCTAGGGACCTGAAATTTGGTATACATGTAGGCCTGGGAGAATAAGAAACCAAAAAAAACTGGAAACGGGCAGTTAATAACGGGCTTCCCGTTATTTTTATGGAACATTTCCACTAAAGCTATAGAGCTAAAATTTGGTATATGGGTTGGCCTTGGGGAATAAGAAATGAGAAAAATTGGCACTTTTCATTTAAGGGACCAGGGTTCCTCCTTATTTGTATGGTGCAATTCCACTATAGGCAGCGAGCCGAGGTTTGATATAACCCAACCGCCTGTAAACTGTAGGTTAAAAGAAGCTTTATACATAAAATGTGAAAATGAGGCCAAGTTCCTATCCAAAAATTTTATTCGTAAAAAGTGCTGAGATCAAAAGGAGGACCAAGTTCTTCCTATGTACAATAGCATTCCATTTCTAGGCAAATTGCTAGTTTGGCAAACATTTTTGTAACTTTCTGATATGAGAAAGGATTGTGGGAAAAATGTTACCAAGCTAGCAGTTTGCCTAAAAATGGAATGGTATTGTGCATATGAAGAACTTGGTCCTCATTTTGATCTTAGTACTTTTTACGTACGACATTTTTGGATAGGAAGTTGGCCTTATTTTAGTATTTATGTTTTTGTGCAGATTATTTTTACAACTAGTTTTGGGCTTTAGTACATTTTGCTCTTTCGGTGCGATTTTAACTTGGTTAATTATTTTTTCAGTGCTAGAAGCAGACCAGTGTAATCGTTAAAAATATTGAAGATTTATAAGTATTTGCATTAAACTTTTTTTATTGCTTTTCTAACTAAAAATCAATCTTGAATAAATGTAATTGCTTTAATAGTCTCGGTCATGTAAATATCAGCAAGGAACGAAACGTGCACGAACATACAAGCGTCACGTGATCATTTAAATAACTTGAAAAGTCTTTGAGAATGATTTGACATCACCTCAGACATTTAAATAACAATTAAAACAAATTTTGATAACATGAGATCTTGAACCTAAACTATGTATGTATGCATGTATGTATGTATGTATGTATGTATGTATGTATGTGTGTGTGTTCTACTAATTTGCCTCTGTTTTTAATGAAACAAAGTAAAATTTTACTGAATTAATAAGACATTTTTGTGCTGCAAAAATAAAACGCACATTAAAAGTAAATTATTTTCTTTTTTGTTTAAGCGGCACAATCTTTGAGACCAATTTACAGATCAAAATCTTAAAATGATACGCTCAACTGAAGTTTTCTGCATTAAAGCATCAGCCTTGTTATCAGTGAAAATAATGTTTACATTTTTAATCTCTTGCTAATTACGATTATTACCATTGTCACAATAACAAGATGATGTAATGTAATGATCACTGATATCGCTGGCACTACTTTAAATTTATACTTATAAATAAACAATAAAATACAAACATGCAACACCATATTATTTGGAATGATATTTACAAGGTAAGTCATTCAATGTTATTTAATGGGTATGAGTATTTCAAAATTTTACTAATAATCAAGAAAACTTAACATGCAGTCTACACGTAACATAATATCAAATATCGGCATAAATGTATCGGCAAACTTAAAATTCAATCGCATAGAGAATTTTGTTACGTGTAGACTTCAAATCAAGTATTATAATAAATATTAGGTCTGTTCAGGTGCATAACAAAACAGTCCGGACTATTGAGAGTAAAAAGAAAATTACTCTCTGAATGTGAAAAAGTTGTCCAAAGCTGCTGGAGCGCGAAAAACCACAATTGAACATCTTGAAAGACTAATGCTGCTTACTTGCTCAAATAAATTTTCCTTTAGTGATCTTAGACGCTTAAACAAAGGCAAACATATACATCATTGGCAACAGCTGTAAAAAGTGAATGAAAATAAACTGAAAGAAGTAAAATCCAGGTAAATTATTTGAGAGTTATTAAAATTTTTTGCACAATGGAAAGCGAAGTAACTATTTAATTTGACTTTTAAATAAATTTTAAATAAAAACTTTCTTCCTTCATTTAAAATTTTTTAAATTCTTAAATGTAAACAAAAAAAAAACAGTTGATAATTTAATTCTAGTCCTAACTTACCCAAAGAAAAAGTTCGTACTCTCAAAATTTGTTAACTGGAACGCTTTTGGACTAATTTGTGCGAGTTCGGACTGTTTTGTTAGGCACGTGGAACAGACCTATTATAAGACGATTGTTATGATAGATTTCTGCACAATTATATTATAATAATAATTGTCAAAAAAACATACACATATGTAGGTATAAGTATGGTAATTATGTTTGTTTGCAGATGAAAGAAATTGTTTTTGATTTGATTAACACGTTGAGTGCCACGCGGCTTTATAGCGACTTCCCCGTCAGGTCGTGCGAGTTTCAGCAGTGCGAAAATACTGCAAAAATATCACGAAATTTGACAAAACAGTTTATAACGTTTTGTGATACTTGCGAGGGACAACAATTTTTATGTTTAACTTGTTTCAATAAAATCCATTAAAGTTTTCTGAAGATATAATACAAATATATTTCACACGTACGCAAAATCTGCCTTTCTTTTTAGCGGCGAAGCCATCATGCAATATTAAACTCACTCGATATTTTATCGAACGCAACGCCCTTAGTACCTAAAAAAAGTGGGTGGGTCGCCCAATACTGGGAATTTTCATATCTAGTCAAGTGCAAATCACGCCTGAATGAGAGTCTATTTCTTTCATGCTCATGCGGTGGCATAAGAGCGAGTTTAAGAAAATCTGCTCTCATACGAAAATTTAATAGTGACAAAGCAGCAGGTTGCAAGCAACATCACTGTTCATATAATTTATTTTAATTACTTGAGCTTTTTTTTTAAATTTGTTTGTTGGCAGAATTGCACAGAAGTATTTTAAGATTTATATGATTTTGAATTAAGGCTTTGAACTGATTACGTGATATGGGTGAGCTAGTGTGATCGAATTTTACCTCCCCCTACTCCCCTACTTTTGCCCAACACTGTATATTTAAATTTAGAAAAAACAATGTTCTTAGTTCGGAAAATTTTTACTAAAATGATAATAAATAAATAAACAAACAATGTTTAACTTACGCGACCCAAAAGTATATCAATGGGACGGCTCATTTTCCAAGGTCGTGTTAAGAGTTTCGTTTAAATTAATGTTGTATTCAAATTAAACTTATTTCAACTATTTTTTTACATTTAAAATGATACTAAAAAATTGTTTACACAAATATGATTTTTTTCTTCTCTTATTAAAAGGAAAAACACAAAGAAGTTGTTTTTAATTGAAAATGTTGCAACAGCTTTTGTTTTAATTATTTGAAAATCATATTCAAAATAATAAAATGTTGAATATTTTGTTTTAAAATTGTAGTGCAATGCGCAGCACAACTTTTGTTCGCGTTCAAATTATTAATAAACTATTGATTTTAATTATTAATTGAACTATTCCATCTACATTTAAAGTAGAATGCAAAAATTGAGTGTAAAAAAGTCGCCTTAAAAATTGATATGTAAACAATACGAACGACTGATCAGAGCAGTACTATTCCATTCTAAGGTTGGAATAAAAAAAAAATTATTGAAAATAAATAACTTAACAATGCTTTGCACCGCGACTGGAGGAGGTTTTATAAAATACTGTCAGCTGTAAGTCGCTAAGAGTTGCTGATGACGACGGCAGAACGAGCGACTGTAAATTGGTGTTTGTTTTTAATATTGTTGGATTTTGTATTGCTGGTATTGTTGTTGTAGTACACATTACTAAATATGCTGATAAAACGGGCACACTGAACAATTTTGACATCAATTAAATTTAAAAGAATCATTTCGTTTTTATAACTTATAAAATATTAAGCACCCAGATTCACAAAAATTTGTATACAAAATTTTCTTTTAGAAAACCTTGAAAGGGGTCTCGGAAGAAATTGTATTACGAGAATAGATTTTAAAAAAGGAGGACCCTCTCCTCCTAAAAAAAAAAATACAATTATATATATTTTTTTGTTTAATAAATCGCTTTAATTTTTGCAGCTAGACTCCTTCACAGCTGTCATGCTATGACCAATACTTTTTACAAATAAACCAAGCTCATTTACTCAAATAACGCCATAACTCAAAAAACACCATTTCGAAATAAACGCGGTTGAAGTTTTATTGTTTGCCCCCACTTCCCACAAAAAAATAACAGCATATTCTCTTCAAACGTGGAAGGTAGCAAACATATAAGCTTTTAGAAAAAAAAATTTTTTAATTTCGGAATGACTGAGAAAAATCTGCGACGATAAGGAAAAAGTGCTTAAGTGTGATTTTGTCGTTTTACAGAAGATTTTTAAAATATGGGAACGAATTTTGATTTTATTAAAGAGCTAATGTTCTGTTAAGATCTCATTTCTCACGAAATTGTAAATAAAGTTACTGTTCCAAATAAAAAAGATAAGTAGAAATTCATTTCAATATAATTCCCCGCAAAATAGAGCTAAATAAGTAGGGAAGTATCGATACATTCACCTTTTTGATATCGGAGATATCGATACAAATACCGTTATGCTAGTGAATTAAAACTCAAAGTAAATAATATATAATTTTTAAAGTATGATGTACAACATATCGCACTCTAAATCAAATCCAATAACCGCTTGCAGGTTTTTCTTTTACTAGCCTCGCTTACCCAGTTAAAGAACATTTTGGGGTTCTTTTTTATTTGTAACGAAGTGCTTAACAAACATTAAAACACCACCAAATTTATCAAACTTCTCACAACGAAAAATGACACTAAAGGTGGCACATAGTTGAAACCGGTTTGTATCAAAACCACGTATCGAAATGTTATTCGATACCATAGTTTACTAGCTATCGAATCTCGTGATTAGGTCTCAGAGTTAATTTGTACTTTTCTTAATTTACGCAAAAATATGGCCATTAAAAGTAATAAATGTACATCTGCTGACATACCAGACGCCTATGTATAAATAAACACTGTCGTGACAATAAATTTTGACAACAAATTATCCAATAAACGTGTATTTCACGCCACTTGGTCGAAAAATCACTAATCAAATCGGTATGTTATCAAATGGATCACGTAAGGAACTTGGAAATCTTCATATTTCCAAAGAAATCGCCATATTTTTCTACCCTAGTTGTTACTTTCATGCTAGGACTTTATTGCTTCGTTTTCTATTTTCTTGTTTCCACTACCTATTTTCTCTAATTATACACAGAAAACTATATGGTAGATATTTCCTTTGCAAGGTGCAAGAGGTTACTTTTTCGAAAATATTTCGCTGTTGTGCAGCAATAGTGTATTAACTCAAAACTTTTTTATTTTCACTTTTTAGGACAAATTGACTAATTATCCCAATTCATTCCATTATAAAATTTAAATTTATTTGTTGCAGGCAAAGCTATCTCTAAATATGTGCATTTCGCTGGTTGCATATGCCAGCTTAAGAGGAAACCTTTATGCCTTATGCTTAAAATTCTTCAAGCCAAAAGAAATACGAGTACATTAAAGTTTTAACAAACCCCAACCAATTGTTATTTTATTTTTTCTACTTCCAACGAATTGGAATAATTAGCAAGGGTATTTTTTTAAATAACAGAGAATAAGATCCTAAGAATTCTTTCTATTAATGAATACTCATTAAGATTGAATAATATTTTTTAGTGGAATTAAACGCAGTATTCTTTTAAAGAACTGCTTTTAAAAGACCAAACATTTGCTATCACAATATCAGACAACCATTGTTTTCTTTTGTTTAAATTTAACAAATAGTTAGTACTTAAAACTATTGAGATAACTAAAGACCCGCAATAAAACAAGTAAAAAAAATTACTATGAGAAATTACTTTTAAAATTAAACACTAACAAAATCGTATCGATAAAAATTATTAAAAGACTAAAGTGTGAAATAGAAATGTTAACCCTAATCCACTCAGCATGTTCCACTCAGGCACACAATTTGGAGATGTTGTAACTTTTTTAAATTTATGTTGTAGTTGTTGCTGCTCCTTGAATTGTTTTATTTAAAATTAAAATAATTTTTAGCTAGAATTTAAGTCATGTTTAAAAAAATGCAGACACACTTACCAGGAGTAAGCACTAGCAGGCAATTACGGTAACGTTAATATTAAGGAAAGATTAAATAAAAATTAAATTCTAACTAAAAATTTATTAATTCTAAAAATAATTTAAAGCAGGAATTCAAGGATTTATATAACGTTCTTTTAATTTTATTTGATTTCATTTGCCTCTTTGTAAATGCCTCTGAGGCACATTTCAATTGAATTTGTTACAAAGTTTTCCTGACTCATATCAGGTTAAATATATTATTTTCTGCGGATCGCAATAAGTCAAGGTGTTTCTTCAATAGTTCTTATCATTTCGCAAGTGCAAATGCAAGTTAGATATAACGTAATTGTAGCTTACCTATTTTACCTTTAATTTTAAAAATAAAGTTTATTACAGCAATGAATTACAAAAATTATAACATTAAGAGCCATTAAATAACTATAAAAATATTTTAACAATAACAACCTAGAGGTGGCTTTTATTTTGTATTTAAGGACAAAAATTTATCTAGCTGATCATCTTACTACTGACGACGTACAGTGTCATCAATTTACATAACGACCGGCCAAAAATATATAAAAATCATTGTACGAAAATGCAATTTGTTTAATTTTTTTATATTTCTCACACAAGCAAACGATTTTTTTTCAAAATCGGAACAAGGAAATCACTACCTGTCAAATATCCTGGAAGTTAACAATTGCTATGAAAGTTAAACTAAAATTTTAAATTTGATATTTTGTACATAGCTTAACTATATTTTTTTCTAAGCCCGATAAAACTTACGAAAGGCTTAACTGTCAACCGAACTGACATACTGCGCTCACTTTTTGACATTTATGATCAGTATACTATGACAAATCATCAAGAATATATTGACGCTTAAACATGACTACCAAATTATTCAGATTTACTTTGAAAATCAGCCATCAACTGATTCGATGTTTTATTGCAAAATTGTGTTTTACGATAAGGCTAATTTTAGGCGTAACGGGTTTACGGTTAATAAACCAAATTGACGCACATGGAGTGAAACCTGTGGATTGGACGAAGAAAAATACACTGTTTGTTTCGCGGTTTACATCATTCTACCGTAGCTCTTTAAAAATGAAGAAGTATTGATCTTTCGAATAAAATAAAATTTCTGGTTAACACTTAATGTGTTTTGCTTTTAGAGTTTAAATTTCTATCGGGCTTAAGAAACGCCTTGTATATAGTCTGTACTATGTGTACTAAACATTTTTTTAATTTGGGAGCAAGAATACTCCTAGGTCCTATATGTTCTTGTACTCAAAAATTGTCGAAGTTTATGTAACAACAACTTCATTCGGTATAATTTCTTGTTCGCATTCGTATTCGAATAATATGACCGAAAGCAGTTTTTTGAACAGAGTTCACTGAAGATTTTATCCACTTATGCTGCCGACAAGAAAGATTCATGTCGGTGTACAGTGCTAACGCTATATCTACAGAAATAGCTTTGTCTCATCAACTCTCTTTGCAATCTTTTTCAGTTCATCTCGGAGTAGGTCGATGATTTCTTATTAAAAAGTCAGTGTTTGGCAATACCAAAGCAGAGTTTATAAACCTGAATTTGACCCCAGCACGCGCCTCTTTGGGTTTTGATGAAGTCAAACCACAGGAATTTTGCTTTTCATTATCTGCTATATCGAGGCGTTTTTTTAGGCTTTGGTAAAAAAAAATTGGAATTTTGCTGGAAAAATAGCTGTTGTTGTCTTTCTTATTACGACATTGCTATTGTCATTAATATTTGAAATTCAAAATAGCATAGCCCAATTCAAATCATATTAGACTAAATAATATAGTACAAATATTTCATTTACATTTTTTAACCCGTTACTATATCCATGTGCTTTCCGTATTTTGATAAAAAAAAATATATTTTTGTTTAATTCCTAATGTTTTTTTCTTAGTCAGAGTGTATAGCAATAACATATTTTCGCGTTCTGAATATTGCATATTTTTGACCGCCTCACGACACTGTGCGACGTGCCTTTTATTATGAAAAATAGTTTTCTAAAGACCGCAAAGCTCTGCTAGAAAAAATCGCTTCTTATCTGTTATAAATTATTTAAAAAAAAATGCATTTAAATTCAAACAAATTAACAAACGGAAAATTTTCTAAAATCTAAATAGTAAGAGAAGAAACAGAAATTTGTACCCGATTATGGCCTCTATATGCCAGGTTATTGGTATTGAAACCATATAAATAAATAAATAGATAAGTGCTTAAGTTAATACAAAAAATATACACTTATTTAACATATTTATTTAAGTAATACAAGAGTATCATTTTATACCATTAAAATTATCACAAGTACTTATTTGCCGTTTAAGCTTCTACCTGTTTGTTATGAACGACTTTGACGGTACGTAGAGGTCAACAGTTATTAATAATATATTAAATCTTCATTGTAAAAGCCATCTTACCGCGATTTGTGAAAGGTCCATATGAAAAAATATGCGGAAGAGGCTAATTTAATTGCATGGCTGCTATTAGTAAGAGAACGTGCCGTAAACGACATCAACGCTTCAAGAGCGATTTTTTAAAATCCAAGAGTGATATTTAAAAATTCAAGCCCGGCACAGCTGTAAAAAAGATATATAAGAGTGGTGTCAAAGACGAAGGGCATGATTACTGGGAGTGACTGAACAAGCGATTGCAAATGCTTCTCAGAGGAAAGCATATGCAAATTAAAACTAAGTTGTGATTAATGGTAGTTTTTGCTTCTGAATAGTGGCTTTAATGGTAAACAGGATAAGGATTTCTGTTTCGTTATGATCTCTAACCTAGAAACTCATGGCGATAATCGTATTATATTAAAGTAAATAATAATTACTTATAATTATTTATCCCATTGCCAGGCATTACACGACTACCCTAAAAGACAGCCACTCCACCTTTTACTAGCTGTTGGCCCACCCTCAGGTCTATTGAGAAATTTGTATATATGAAATTCCAGCCATAAACGCTTTTCAATCGATTTTTTTATATTTTAAATTTTTTATGTAGTTATTCATGACGAATGAACGAACGCCATTGTATTTAAACGAGGATTTTTATTTACTGATAACAAAATACTGTAGATACTAATAATCTAATTTAAATTATTGAGATCAAAGGGTAAATACATACATATGTAGGTCCATACATATATCAGTTTCATAGGTGTTAAAAAAGATGTAATATACCCATATACGCTATATATATTAATAAATATTTGGAACGATTTTCCGTCATCACTTGCCAAATTTGGTTTGGAGACAAGCCGGTTTCGGCTATGTGTCATCTTCAGTATAATTTTTCGTTCCAAGTTATTTCCACATACACAAATTTAACGATGTAACGCTAGCGAATCTTGTTTACTTATTTTGGAATTCTCAAATTTAAATATATAAAATTTATCTCTTCTTAGCTTGCAATCAAGGTAAAATTTTAAACATTATTTGAGAATTGCCGCCACACTAGATTTTACCGTCAGATATTATTGTAATGTTAATTACATTGGCCTATAGAGGCTCTTTTAATTACTTGAATAAATAAAATTAATGATAATAATAAAAAAACTCCATGTCTATTAATATCTATGTAGATCTTTGAAACGAATATCAAATCAAAAATTAATTACTAGTTTATAATAGATTTGTTCCGATCTTTCTTTATATATATTTTTTCCTGATAGTGCTACACAAAGACATAGTCAAGGTAATTTAATGTAGCTTTGGTATAGTACAATATCGATTTAAAAGAAACATTTTTTATTTAAGACCTTAAAGCTTGATAAATTATTAATTACTTTAATTACGGAATGGTCCCACTCGAACTTTATATGTGTTTTCGAACTTGCTATATTAGAATGATTTATTAATATTTTTCGAGCATGAGATGCGGTAGCTTTAGAAGTTAGCAAATTCTAAAAAAAAGTTTTTAATTTGTTTTCGAAAATGAATGAAAGCGATGATTTACAAGCTATCAGTGACGATTACTTAAAAATATTGTTCCCAAAATTGGATGACTTTTTACAAAATTTAATTAGCTCCTCCAAAAAACAAGCTTTAAAATGCTACTTTATGTTAAGTTAACGATTCACGCCTGAATCATGAGTGAATCAACCTGCCATATAAAATCTTGTTCGAGATGATTTAGTATAAATCTATTTGCTAAGAATGAAAAACTTCTGTCTTTTCTGATTTTCATTGCAAGTTTATCTGAACTAGCTGTCAAACCAAACAAAAAATAATTAAAAATTTAAATACATAATGAAATAACAATTTCAAAGTGATAACCTAAAAAAAATCAGAAGCACAAATATAAAAAATATGAAATGGATGAAAAAGGAAAGTCGTCAAAAAAAAATAGGGTTCATGCTAAGCTTAGAAAGGACTCCGATTGTAAAACTATATACATACATATTTATGTATTAACCCAAAGCAAGTATGTGTCGCTTAAACGGTATGATTCGCAATCATGTTCACAGAGCGAAGCAGTAATCCCTTTTGCCGTGTAACCTTAGGTGCTAGTAATTAGTGTCATTCTTAAGATATATGGAAACTATTTAAACTGACTAACAACAATAGGTATCATCTGCCTCAGTAAATAAAATCCTTAATACTATAGTGCAAACATTTAAAACCTCGTAAAACTGATTTTATTATCTCAAAACCGGGGTTTACTCGACTTCTAAAATATCCGGTCTTTTATACTGCTGAAAAACAGAGTTGGTCACCCTAAGCATCATTAACAATGAAAAGTAAATAACACAAAAGTCAATTTGAATAAGCAAAGTAGGAGCACAAAAGTAAACAAAAAGAAAACTAATAAATTAAATTCAATAACAAATATATAAATTCAATCGTAATTACTCAAAACTCGATTCTGATCAACAACCCTTACAATTATGTATAATCGTATAAGGTCACTTGAAGGTTGAAAACATTAACAAAACAGAAAAAAATCTTTAAAATAAACAAAATACTATTAATAAATCCACAAAATATTTATATATTCCCATACTCAGTACAAAAAGTTGTGTAATTTTGTGCACTCTGTAGCAAAAAATGCCAACTCAAGATCTACAGATCCAATAGGATTCTGGCTTTCACTTGATTTATAAATATATAATTACACTTACTTTGCCTTCCGCTGGGACATTCAACATTTTTTCACAATTATTTTTCTCCCGAACAAAAAATAAATTACTAATTTAATTTACTAGCTTGTTAAAAGCTCTCTAATTTCTTTTCTTTCTTGCAATAACTGTTTCTTTAATGCAATTCAACCAAACTTTTAGCCGCAAAGCCGACAACACAATCACAGGGTATAATACACCATAAAAGGACCAAATATAATTAGAGATTAAAGAAATACAAAGAAACCATTCTTCTTCAATTCTCCCTCTGATGTTTTTTGGTTTTTGTTTTGATTTTAATTATTATAGAGGATGCCACTTGTTTTGGATGGCTAATATAACCACCACACCAAGGTACATTAATTTACTAAGTAGAAGCAATTCTACAACAATTACACCATTGCCAAAAAGAACAAGACTTTTTATTGTTGCATTTCTGGTGTGACATGTCAAAATACAGAACTAAAACAAAGAGAAAGAAGTGATATTGAAACAGTGCTGCCGTTTTTGGTTATGTTTAGCCAGAATTGGTTATCTCCAATTAATAATATCATATTCATTATTGTTTGCTATTTACTCACCGTCTTTAACAATTTCACTACAATTTTTTGCAGGTTAAAAAAAAAAAAACGTAATTGATTAATAACTATTTATCTACGAGATTATACTCGGATTCACCATCATTTTTTACAAAATATCCACGTAAATGCACCAATTTTTAACATAACTTATAAGTATAAGTTTTTTGTTAATGCCTTTATTGGCAAAAAATCAGACTATTTGCTTTACATAACGTGTAATCTCCATAATTGTGTAGCCACCTTTTGAATTACGAAATTACAATAAATTTTTGTTAAAAAAGTGGATGATAAAATCTTTTGTTTGCGTAAAAATATAAATATCAAATCAAAGAAAAACTATTTATGTTGCACTCGTGATATATTATTTTATCTTCAAAATTAATACTATTCTCGTATCCTGCATAAGATGAATATATGTATGTCTTTATCACTACATAGTATAGAACAAAGTCGCTTTCTCTGTCCCTATATGCCTATGTATGCTTAACAGCCATACCTAAATAAGAACATTGAGCGTTGCGTTAGCAGCAGGTTACGTAGCTACAAAGCTTTCAGAGCCATAAATTTTACATCAAGTGTACTATGGCTACGTGCCCTGCTGCTAACGCTCAACGCTTTTATTTAGGTATGGCTGTAAATCTTTAAAACTACGCAACGGATTTTGATGCGGTTTTTTAAATAGATAGAGTGATTGAAGAGGAAGGTTTGTATGTATAATAACATTAATTAAATAGTGGAGAAATACTGTTATTTTTGAGGTACTAAGTATTGTAGACATTGAAAATAGTAAATAAGTAAAAATGTTGTGTATGAATTTAGATATTCCAACGATAGCAGGAAATCTTCATGGTTTAGGGAAAGAAGAATTGTTTTACTCTAAATTTAACGCGTGCGGGCTACGTGCAGTAATTAACTACTGCATCGATTTTAATCATTTTTTCAGTGACTGACATAGGCTATATATTTTATACCAGTGCGAAGCCGGAGCGGGCCGCTAGTTATTAATTTAAGAAAAAAGTTACATATATATTAGTTTCGAATTTTTATCTTAGTATAAAAAACGAAAAACTTGAGATTTGTAATTCTTATATATTTTCTGGTTTGAAAACTTTTTTACTTCAGCCCTTTTATTAATGTTTAAACTCAACAAAAACCTACATGGAAATCCTGACGAACGTCAAACAAAACAGAATCCGAAAACCGCTGTTCTTTAAACTATTTACAAAAACAATGACTCAAGCGAAAAACAGCAAATTGTTTCATTTAATATTAATTTAGTGTTGGTTTGGTTTTTCACACAAAGTAACAGTTTTTCATTCATACAACAAAATGGGAATATGTTCATCATGTTGTGGTGGGTCGTCAGAAGAGACGAATTTAATGCCATCACCGGTAAATAAGCAATAAAAAGTACAATTTTGATTGAAATTATTAAAAAAACATATATATGTATGTATGCCTATGTGAAGGAAACCCGTAGGAAACAACAATTGGAAGCAGCAGAAAGAAGACGCCAGGAAAATGAAAGTAGAGGTATTAAAGATCCAGAACGGGTCAAGAGACAACAGCAGCGCAATGAAGAACTGCAAAGGCGTGAAGAAGAAGCTGCACGTATGGGAGCAGCTGGACAACCAGCATTAAAGGTAAGTTTTTTAGTATTACATTTCTCTCTTTAATTAATAATTTTTTTCATTAGTGGCAGCAAGATTAATTTACCACCAATATGAATATTTTTTTTAACAATATCAAGTGAAGTCGTGAAGTCTGAAAATGCATCTAGGTTTGTTAAAAGTTGACCAAGAATACATCCAAATATATTACAAACTTCAAATTTTCTTATGGCTGATGGGGTCAATACTAACAAACTACATATAAATATATAATCGAAAGATATTTATCCACTCTTATAGGTATAACAAACTTAATTATTTTTATACCTTATGTATATACTGCACATTTCTACAACTTTATATTTTGTTAACATTTTGTCCATTGTTTTTTTTATTAAGGGAAGCCATAAAAAATTAACTTTCAAATATTGGTTTCTTTGCTTAATATTAATTTTAAAGCTTAATACCAAATAAAATATCACATTTTTATCAAATTTAATCAACAAATTTGTTTTATTTTAGTCTTTGGAGACTGATAAGAAGAATGTGACCTAAATTTTTAAAGGATTTTTTAGATATATATATTTTTTAATAGTCTATTTATGATACATTTAGCTTGTTTGGACAGTAACGAAAATGTCTAACAATTATAAAACAAACAGCGAGATGTATATGCATATCTCAATTGTGAAACACTATGTATTAACTGGATTTTTTTTTTAGTTTCACTTTTTAGGAAAAATCGACATTTAATATTTATAACTATTGTAGAAATTTGTTGTATTAAAAAATACACAATGAATATGAAATGAAAGTTATTCACTAATAATAATTTAAAAAAAAAACAATGAGCTGCGATAATATACGAGGTCAATAAAAAATTCCAATATTTTTTATTTTTAAATGTTACAATACAATTACAAATTATTAAATTATGGTGCATAGTAACATAGACTTTTACTCGTTGAAGTCAAACAGACCCACGAACTCAGACTGATATACTATCACACTACCAACTAGCCTGCCAGGCCTGCCGAAATAAAGAAAATAAATATATACATGTACATACTTATGTACATATAAACCTGGCAAGAACTTTAAAATTATATTTAGCTAAGGATATAAGGACCTGTTTTGGATGCAATCTCAAAATTATATATCTGGCAAAAAGGATTAACTGTTTGAGTCGACTTAAGCTGATTTCCCAATTCAAAAGTACCCTTTAGCAAAATATCTGAATTTCCGTTTATCAAAAGATCGTAAGTTGTTTTCCAAAATCATTTTTTGTTTTCTAAACGTATATAATAGTCTATCTTTGAAGCAAAATTCAGGTGCTCGTTAATGCCTCTAAACACTTTATCTGATCAACAAATACAAAGAAGCCTAACCACGAATTAAAATATTAAGAAATTAAGTGGGTTTTATAATCAATCAAATTATGCAGCCTCTTAAACAAGGAATCTTATCGTGACATACACAAATACATTAGCGATTCGTATTAAAAGGCCTGGAAAGTTAGATTGATGAAGAAATGTTTTTGAATGTTCAATTGTTCATTGAAAATTGCTGGAAATACATATGCTATATATGTATTTTATAAATTTATTTGTAAAGTATATTATAAATAAATAAATATACATATATGTTATCCAAAAAGCTAGTATGTTTAATATTCCCCTAATTTCATTAAGACTACTTATATTTAAGTAAGGAAAAAATATTGAAACATCCACATAACGCCTATCAATAGAGATGGATACGGCCCCTTACATGTGTATGTACAAGGACAATGTAGATATGGATGTATATACATACGTATGTATATATGTACGTAGTAAGATCTATGGGAGCAAAATTTATTAATTACTTTGCCTATTGATGTAATAAGTTTAAGTCAGAATATCATAAATACATCAGAGTTTTTTTTCTTATCTATAAATTATGAATTGTGTGGTAAGTTATCGATATATTAATTGCGTGACACACGCCACTAGTAATATCGACTTTGAATATATCAACTCTGTTTAATACTCACTTTTCTTTCTTGTTTATTTAGTTTTGTGTTAATATTTAATTTTTTGTTTTCTTCAAGCTAATTTTATAATTTTCAAGTTATGTTTAAGTTATTATTTTATTTAATCATATTATTAATTTTCACAACACTTAATGACGGACAGTCTTTGAAAAGCGGTCGCTTGAATGACAACTCTCTTAAGGAAGGGGCAGCTTGGCAAAATTTGTGGTTTCCCCAACCACCGAATTATCAGAAAAACTTTAAAGCCGAAACAGCCAATGTGGCAACGAAATCTATAGATTTTGCTGATAATAGTAATGATTCAGAGTGGCCGGGCTTATGGTTTCCGAAGCCGCCAAATTACCAACATCACAGAAGAGTTAATGAAAGTGCTACGATATATAAAGATAACAGGAAAGACACAAAACATGAATGTGACAATGGAAAGGTAATTTTTGTTTGTTTAATGACAAATGTATAAAGTTATAAACTAAAATTTGCATGTATCATTATTACCCATATTTACATATGTGTGTATGTATGTACATACTTATGTTTAACACTATTTTTCAGTATAATTTAAAAGTCGATTATGATCCTCAAGACAAACGACACTCTTTTCATTATATCTGTCTAAGTAACAGATCGAAATATGCTCCAAATTTAAATCAAAGTGCTTTATTGAAAGAATATGTTATTCCAGCTGCCTATGAACCACCTGTTAAATGTCTAAATGAAAGTATTGAATACACGGAGACAATACCCACATTGTAAGTATTTATTTGTTCCTTATCATCGTACCTTTCTCAAATAATTTCCAAAAGTAATTATACTTCCAAAAAAAAAAAAATAACTTTCCAGTTTTTTAGTGAGAATTTAAGCCATAAAAATAATTACGTTTATTGCCTATTATAAAATTTCATATTTTTCTAGTGGTGGATATCGGCCTCTGGCTCCTAAATTTGGTTCCTATCAATTCTTGCCACCTCAACGTTGGCTGCATAGTTTAGCTGATGGTGCTATTGTTTTACTGTATCATCCCTGTGCGAATGTCGGTCAAGTAGAACAATTACAAAATAACTTAAAAGGTTGCTTATATCGTCATATCATAACACCATCTCTCCTCTTGACACCACAATATCCTCTAGCTCTTTTGGCTTGGGGTAAAAGTTTACAAATGTCTGTTGTGAATGATGCAATTGTTGTAGAATTTATCAAAGACAATGCTAAAAGAGGATTTAGACAGAAGCAACAAAATCTTAAAAGAACCTTAAAATCATACGAGGCTGGTTTATTGGATGAATCTCATTTGATAACAGATGAACAGGACGTGGAGATTTGTGGTTCTAACGAAATGAGATAAAGATTTTCTTGAATCTAAAACCCGTACTATAAATATATAGAGTTTGTTATTTGTTAAAAAAAAATTATAATTAAAGTAAAATGTAGATATTCGACAAGTTTTATAAATTATTGTAATAAGTTAAAAACCGATATGTCATTAAGCGTTTGCCAAAGTTAGTTTCTTATTCTCTTATGCCTACTATGGTTTAATTTTTTTTTTATTAAATGCAGGATTACAGTATGCATTTTTGAAAAGCTTAAAAATAATTTATTTTAGAACTTAAAGATTTCAAAAATATTTGGCTTTTTACAGTTTTTACACAAAAAGCAACATTTTTTTTTGGCTATGGCGAGAATAACTTAAAGAAACATACAGTTTTTAACAGTTCTTAAATGTTGTGTATGAGCGAGACATAAGAAATAAAATAAAATTAAAGCTTTGATAATAAGGCTACTCCGGAAACAATTTGAATTTAACTTTTTTACATGTATGGGAGTTGAAGAAAATTTTTTTCTCGAGACTAGGGAAGAATATTTTTTGACTTAAGTGTGATTTTTGTTGAATTTAAGTATTTTGTTTCTATCTTTAGGTTTCAAAAATCTACTTTATCCTACGTAATTTGATATACGGTTGCTCTCATAATCATAGATAGGGGTAGTGAACTAATTGTTGATTACAAGCAACAGTGCGCTAGTAATAAAGAAAATTGAAAAAAATTTATTTTGCACTATTTTTCACTAAAAACCATTTCTTTACAAGCATTATATAAATTTTTAGTTAGTGCTAATTTTTGCACTATCACAACGCGAATTTAGAAGACTCAATTAGTGTACAATTTGAACCAACCAGCACTGAATAAAAAGCTACATTTTCTAAAATTTGTGGTCATTAAATTACTAATTTGTTCTACATATTTGATTCTCTATTTTTTTGTTATTTTCGAATTACTTTCTCTTATTAAATGTTGATATTTCTAGTGAAATATTAGTCTAAAGTTTTAAATTAGCGTATAAAAATAATCATAAATCAATTTACGCTTAAAATTTACCGCGTGATTTCTACGTGCCAATAAAATTAGCTAAAAGAAGTTGCAATAAACTTTTGAACTAAAATAATTTAATTAAAGTGCAACATTTTTCTACATCACTATCACTAAAATTCAGTGAGGCTGGTTATTTTCAATTAGCCACTTAGCATCAACAAAATCTGTGCATTATAATTAAGAGCTAGTCTAAACTGCAAAATAAGTGCATAATTAGTGTACCTTTTATGAGTTCACATTTCAAGAACAGAACACACAGGGCGCAAAGAATTATCTACTGTGCTAATGGGAATACCTGCCTATTTTACCCTGCTTGTCAACAAGAAGCTTCGTGATGAGCTGTTATTTGACATATTCGCCGGATGTAATTTTTCACGCACGTAGCCGCCGTTGGCTGGTAAGACGGCTGTGTTAGCTATGTCTTCTCGCCTAAGTTGGTAATATGTGGGGTTCGATTAAACTAATCGTCTTATTCACTTTTTAAAACAAACTTAGATTGCACAGAATTATCAATTCTACAAACTCATTCCTTCGGAATAAATTCACTAGTTTAATATTTCTTGCTTTTCTATTTAGTGAAATTAAATTTCCAGCAAATTGTGTTGGAATATGTAGATTTGCAATTGCGTATGGTTATACTTATACAGGTAAGCTCTAATTGCTTGCGACAATGATGTATTTGTCCACAAAGGTATAATTTATTCTTATTCATTAACTAACGATTATGTTATATGATATTTATTCTACTTTTCTACAACTCATGTAATATTGTATATATGGGCAAATTACAGATTGCATATATCACAATACATATGGAAAACACGTAATGTAAAATTAAACAATTTTTAAAGTATACACTTTGTAAATAATAACAATAAATATTGTACACTCAAAATTCCCTAATATTATTTTTCCTTTTTAAATCAATTTAGAAACAAACTAAGTTTTCAGTTGATATATTCTTGTTTTTTTTTGTCGTATTTAAAAAAGCAGTTTATTGTTGTCACATCTTTAATAAATCGTTATCTAATTACTATTTATCGAATTGTTTCTTTTCAAGCTCTGATTTGCCGCCGTATGATATACGGCTTTAGTTTACCTTTTAAATATTGGCTTTGTTGTCTGCTACGAACCACACATAAAAACAAAAGGCGAATATATAGTAAAACAAACAATAATAGAGTTTTTTAAAAGGAAAAAGGCAAAAAATTCGAAAAGAGATTCAAGTACAACGAAAGAAAGAATATATATTTCAATCATTTAATAGACAACACGTCACGTGAACATTACGTGAGCAAAGAGACAAAAGAAATAAAAAACATCTGCGGATAAAAACAAAAGGCCAAGAACTATTCATTGTTTTTTTTAATTTATATTGTGGAAAGTTAAGCGCAATCCGTACGTCCAAACAGCTGTTGACTTTATCACTCGCCATAAGCAGTCCGAAGACAGGCGGTCAACCAGTCTCGATTATTGCAAATAAAAAAGAAACCAACATGAACAATTTATCGGACACACCCGTGCCAGATCCAGGTTCTGGTGCTGATAAAAAAGAAAACAAGCAATCAAGTGCTTTAAAAAAGACTAGCCGGTATCGTAGTCGTTCATTGTCTGCATCATCCACCGATTCATTTTCATCTGCCTCCTATACGGGTAGCAGTTCGGATGATGGTGATGATATACCACCACGAGAAAAAGTGCAAAAGAATTCCAAAGGTTGTTCTGATTTTTGTGTACGTAATATTAATCAAAACGCCTTTGGTCGTCGCGAAGTCGAAATTGCCGAACAGGAAATGCCCGGCATTATGGCATTAAGAAAACGTGCCGCCGACGATAAACCATTAAAAGATGCTAAAATTGTTGGCTGTACTCATATTAATGCCCAGACGGCTGTTCTAATTGAGACATTAATTGATTTGGGAGCATCAGTACGTTGGGCTGCTTGCAATATTTATTCAACACAGGTATGTACACGTTTATGGTCTTGATGTTGTAAGAATGTTTGTTTGTTTTTGTGTTCTCATGCTGATTGTAAATAATTTTAGAGATACCTTCTATTAATAAATTATAGATATTAATAATGCTGAACTAAATAAATGAAAGTGAAAAAGGGAATTTAATTTAGAAATACCACAAGTTATGCAAGAATATAAGGTTTTCCGAAATTGTTTTCTACAATTATTTTAATGCGACTTTCAGTTTTGAATATGTAGCGTAATTGGCTCTAGTTAAAAATTAATTTAAGGTTTTCGTTTTCAGTATTTTGTAGTAAAAATCATCAATGGCTTGTAAAGCTACTGCTAGTAATTAAATATATGTATGTACTTTTGTTATATATGTTTGCATATGTACAGTATTTGGAAAAACTATAGCCCCATTGCAACATATCCTTAAAAGTTAAAGCCTTCGTTTCAAAAAGTATGTTTAATTTTATTGATCGACTTCAGATTGAATTTTTACAGATCCTTAAATTTAGTTTTATTTCTGCAAACTGCTTTTCAAAAATATACAACAGTAATAGAAGGTGTATGTTTTTAAAGAAAATATAGGAAAATGTGATTATCTACATAACTAATAGGCCAAAACTGTATTTTTTGGCCAATACTGTATTTATGTATGAATATACCAGAGTTGTAAACGAATGACTCATTCTTGTACGTTAAATCGCCATGAATTAGAAAAATTTAATTGCATTCATTTTGCACAAAATATGAATTGAATTAAAATATGAACGAATGGATAATTGATGACCATTTTTTAATACATTTATTTTATCAATAAAATTATTGGAATTCAAATTTTAACTAAAAGTTCTTGAATGCATTCATTTCAATCAGAAAATAAATGGCTTTAAAATTTAAATAAATTAATTGAGGATTTAAAGGCAAGGAATTGTAATTCATTATTTCAATCAGTTTTCTAATTTTAAATTATCATAGATTTAGCTTTTGGAATATTTAAAAAGTTCTCCTAAGGTTATTAATTGAGCAGCTTGATTACAAACAAGCGCAGAATATAATTTGTGCAAAATTTTATTTCAGTTAGATATTTTTCAGATAATTATCGAATCTAAAAAAATGAATGAAACAATGAATTACAATACCAAATTGTATAATTCAATCAAATTTTAATACAATTCATTTTTGGAGGAAATGTATTCAAAAATATGTGCCATCTTCTTAGAACGAAAAATGACACATATCCGAAACTTGACTGGGGAATAAAAAATTAAAGAATTTTGTAAAAAATATTTATTAAAATGATTTGTGTGTAACCGTTTCGTTGTAGGCTGTTTACAAAAATTATTTGTTTCCCGTTTTTTTGTGCTATTAATTGCTAATTTATTAAAAACTCTTCAACATGGCAGGCAGAGTTGTGGTAAAATACGGAATTCGTTCTGTTTTATTTAAAAGTTAATTTTCGTCTGACATTATAACAGGTACAATAAAAACTTTTTCGCGCTTAGAAGTTTGTTTCCTTCTAAAACCTTATACAAAATTGAAAGTATTATCAGCAATAAAGTGTATACACCCAGCCACTTAAAAGGTACTTCCGGAGATTGTATTTTTGATTAAAAAAAAGTCATAAAATATGTGGCGAAATACCTTTTAACTATCTTTCTGAGCGCATTAACCACCTTCAAGATGCCATAGTTTATCAAATTCGTAGGGCTGTATAGGCAAAGTTATAGGAATAAAAAGGCTTTTGAACAAAAATATGAACAAATTTTTTTTAAAAGGACTACATGTAGATTTTTAAAATTTGTGATGAAATTAGTGACATTAAACGTTTGTTTAAAGACAAGAGGTGTAGAAAAGCAAACGCCTCTTTACATTTCTTGTTAACAAACAAAAATTGTATGCAACTTATTTGTTGGAAAAAGTTACATATATGTAAATGTAGTCAAACTTCTTAACTTTTTAAAAGAAACTTCTTAACTTTTTAAAAGAAACTTCTTAACTCAATAAATTAGAGTACTACTTATTATACTGTCATACTAACATACATTTTTTAATAAAGTGTTTTTATGACCTGTAATTTTTCTTGTTTGTTTTTAAGCTCTTTTTACAACAAGTGCAATGAAAAACAGTATTAGGAAAAAATTAGACTCTTAAACCAATTCTAATTGTGTGTGTGTTTTTTTTTAATGTTATTGAGTCAGGCAGACATCGCTTAGAATAGCGAATCCACTTAATTTTTAAAGCAATAATCTCGAAAGCATAACACTAAAATTAATACTATATTCAAAT
Organism: Phania funesta; assembly: GCA_963932375.1. Lineage (NCBI taxonomy): Eukaryota > Metazoa > Arthropoda > Insecta > Diptera > Tachinidae > Phania > Phania funesta. Next base: position 76,066,171 of record OZ010656.1, read on the forward strand.
AAATTATCTCCAAAATTTAATAATGAGTTAATTTTTGGATTAAATGAGCTTAAAGTTACATGATTGTTTGGATTTTAACAAATGTTTAATCTACACAGAGACTTTACAAATATAAAAAATTTGTTTATAGATTTTAGTTCAACACACTTGTTTATATTTGCAAGTTTTTCTTTCTCAATAAGCGCATTATGACAAATTTGTTTGGTTTTTGATATAATGTACATAGAATTATTGTTCTTATATTATAATGACCTTTAAATTATGCTATTGTTTGTTTGTGCTTTTGTTCTGTTGCAAACATTGACCTTTTTTGTACAATCGTTTTTTTATTCAAAGAAAGAAATCTTTTTATTATTCCCAAATTTACACTATTGTCTGTGATATAGTCTTAGACTAGCGATTAATTTTATATATATTTTTTATACAAAAACCTGTATAGAAATTTAAGATATCGCTTATATTAATACGAAATTGTAACATAATGTCCCGACATTATCTTGAGCACAATTTCAGAGTCAACAGGGCCTCAAAGACTTAAGTCCAGCTTTGTTGGTAGTATAAAACTCAAACATTTTAAATTAATTACAAATTTAGAAAGTAAAGAAATTAATTTTTTTCAATCTTGCAACAAACATATTCTTAACTTAAATTCCCGGGCATAGTGACGGAGGCTAAATTTTTGTATTGAAAAGCTTTTTCTACTCTGTAATAACTGATTGAATGCGCCTCGGTTTGAAGTGTTTTACGAACATCTTAATGAAGGTGTAATCATTAATATTGTATGCCAATACAAAATCTTTCATTATTTAAATGTGCGTGCACATTTGACCTAAATCGACACCATAATATTAAAAACATATACATATCTAAGTCTGTATGATTCATCCAAATCTAACCAGTTCATTCATTATTACTTGAAACCATGAAATTGGACATTTAAGTCTTTTTTAGCTGGAACAATTTGTAAATTGCATGTGTTTTTTTAGAGTTTAACTTGCATGTGAATTTTCTTATTGCTCTATGAATTTGTTTTTCTTGTGTCAATTGAAACCACTTAATAGATTTAATAGCGAAAAAATACATATGTATGTACACCACGAATCACTTCAATAAGGAATTTAATTTAATCAATTTTGAACGAATATATTTTCTAAGCAAAATATTACCGTTATAAATAAATTTATTCGGGCAGTTAATAATGTAAGTAATAGGGCTCGTGATTTGTGTTTATGGAATTAATAACATTAACAAATAAACAGTTTTGTATAACATTTTTTTTTATGGTAGGACCAGCACTCAGGGGATGACCCCTATTCATGCAATGCATTGTGCTAGAACTAGGAAAAGAGGTTATGAGAAGGAGGATAGAGGGAGTAGTGTTTATTAATATTTGATCTGAACCTTTCCACAGAGAAAGTGGGAGGAAAGACCTCTGCTGGAACCTTATTCCACATACGAATGGTCCGGCTAAAGAACGAATTCTGTCTGTAGTGTGTTGTGCGATCCACTAGCCATTCGACCACAAATGGATGTGCTCTTGATGAAGTACGTGTGGTGCGTATGAATGAACGGGTTTTGGGAATAATATCCCTAATTTCATCAGAGCACAATCCATTGTAGTAGCTATAGAACAGCGAAACACAACCCATATTTTTTATAACACTTGAATAAGGAAAAAACGGATTTTAGCATAAATCGTAGTTTAGTTCAATTAAATTTTAATACTAATAGTAAAATAACAAATTTAGTAATGGGCAGTGCCACAGAAATTACTTCTAAAATTCGGTTAGGCTTTAAGCGGTAAAGCGATTCTATATTATCTAATGATATTGAGCTACAGGCATTTTTATTGCGTTTTCTAAGACTCTTTTGTATCAAATCGCTTTCCGCCGTCGTATACTTTTCTAACAAGCCATCGATAGACATTTTCCAGACCAGCTTAAAAGTTCTATATTATGCTCACGAATCCACTATTTTGCAGCTCTGCCAGTGTAAATTAAAGGATTGGGGTGCATAGCTGGCAAACTAACAATGGTCACCACATTCGATATTTTCGATAGCTTGTTGCACAACTATCGATAGTATAGGATTCTATTAAGAATTGTTAATTGTCATTTTACTCGCAGAACTGCGTTCTTCTAATAATATTCGGTTGATTTAAACATAAAGTTATTTAGAAATATTTAGGATTTTTGTTTAAGCTAACATAAAACGACAGCGTCACCACCGGTGGTTTGTCAACAGAAATCTAAACCGATTGGCTAGCAGCCGCAGCTTAGCCATCGTTGCCAGATATAAACCAAAATTTGAATTTATAAAAGTTTATGTGAAGCAATGATTGACAATTTGATAAAAAAAATTAACGATAGTAACGCTATCGAGTAAAAACCATCGAGAGTTCAATGGAAATAAAATTATCGATACTATCTTTTTTGTCGTGTTGCTGGGCACATGGTATGGTTCGAAAAAAGTTTTAAAATCGTGGCAACGCACCTTCTAAGGTAATTTTTTATGATGCCCCAGCCATTTTTTCCGTTTTAAGTACCAAGTCGACAGTGTCATAGTAGGATATGGCACCCCATACCATAACACCGCCTTCCCTGCTGTGTGTTTGTTGCAGAAATATTCCATGCTTTCTTAAGCCGTGATAATAAAAGTTGCATCCAATTGATCTATCGTTATTAAACATTTTTTAGTCAGAAAATACAACTTTGAAACACTTATCCGACCACTTCATGGTATTTTTTGAAAATTAGAGGCGCTAAGCTTACGATTGTCATTGAGTGGTTGCTTTTGCTGAAGTTTTCGACAAAGTATGAATGGACACAAATTAAAAATGCGACGAACCGTGCAAACACTTTCTTTAATCCCGCTTTCTTTGCGAATTTTTGCCTTTCTCCACGCGTTGTTGCCATTTTAGTACGTTTTTTCATAATTTTACCATAGCTTTTAATGTTGCTCAAGTAACTGTATACACACACTGTCTTTCCTCCTTTTATTTCTTTCTGATTTTTGGACGGCTTTCAGTCCACTGGATTTTGAAATTAAAATTTTTTTCTTCCCGATTTTGCGCGTTCCAATTTTATTTATATTTGAAATAAAATTATTTAATTTTTATGACATTATAACATTTGTCGAATGGCAATACTTTTTTTAATTTTAAAATTCCTTGTTCAAGACACGTTTTTCTTCAAAAGTGAAAAAAATCCGTTGAATATTTTCACCAAATAGTAAGAATAAGAAGAAAATTGACACTGAAGATGACATATAGCCGAAACCGGTTTGTCTCCAAACCCAACTGTACAAGGGATGACGGAAATTCGTGCCAAGAGTCTACTTAAGAATAATATTTTACAATTCGTCCAAAGTTGATAACACTAAGTTCTTGATTATGTGATCCGCAGTGTATATAGAATTCATGGACGCAGTATCTAATCATTGCATGTTTCTTGTTTCCATACTTTTGCCTAATTCTTTAATTATAAACGATGATAGTTTGTGAATTTAATGACTTTAACATTTTTTATGCACAAGCATTTTTTTTTAAATAAATTTCATTCTGTCTTTATGTGCCAATTTATTTTATTAACTGCCGGCCTTATTTCTAAATTAATTAGAGCCCTTATAATAATTTTTAAATTATTTAAATATCTTGAGTTTTTATGCTTTGTATGACGTTTGATCAATTAACACTTTTGAAATTTTTATGAGTTTGTTTGTTTGTTGTGCGATACATTTTTTGGCATAGAAGTTTTGTTGACATTGTCTTCATTGTAGGCTGAGAAATAGAATTTAATGAAATTTGCAAGAGCGGAAAAAAAATTTTGTATATTAATAAATCGAACTTTTTGCTTATTAAATAATTATGTTTTTAGATTTGGATTTAGCATTTGAAATTTTTTTATGAAACTCAGAGAAAATAAATTACTTTTTGTTTAAAAATGAAAATGTCTCGAAATATTATTAAATATTTCTAAATCATTTTCAATTACTATATAAACTTTAGTAAAAATATATAATTAAATATGCATTTTATACAATTGAAACCAGATTATATTTATTGGCTGTATAGGAAGCAGAATAAAATATAGAAACGCAAATACTTCTACTTTAAATAGATAATTATGCATTTTTAACTTATATTACAGTGTAGATATACTTTTTGTAAAATTTGTACGATGATGCTTATTTTATATTCTTTAAATGTATGTATGTATGTTGAATGTGTAATTCTTCTTTATATGTGTTTGTCACTGATCTCTTCCTAAACGTTTGGGTCGTTTTTGATGAAATGTTCTGTGTTTTCGAATGGGTAATGGATGGTTTAGATTCATAATCTGAAAATGTTAGATAAACCTATTTTATTATTGTTATTTTCATAAATTTATCGGACAGTAAATCATATGCATATATAAATATGCAACTCCAAAATATCATTCTACCAAATTTATAATATTAAAAATTACAAAAAAATGAATGTTGTCTTTTGTGCAAATATTGACCTGATTGAATTGTAGGATATAGATCGATATAGATCGAATTAATTTAATTAAAAAAATATTTATCGATACCAAATGCCGTAAATTGCCCTCAGAGTTTTTTTTATCGTAGAAGTAAATGTGTATTCCTTTGGTTTGATATGGTCTTCAATTAGCGATTTATTACTTATTTTTTTATACAAAAACCTGTATAAAAAATATAAAAATCGCTTATATTAATACAAAATTGTTGCTTAATGTCTCCACATTAACTTGAGCACAATTTCAGAGTCAACAGGGCCTCAAAGCTTTCAGTTCAGCTGTGTTGGTAGTATAAAACTCAAACATGTCTAGAAGAATGTACTATAATTTTCAAAATTTCGCTTCGTCCAAGAAGTAAACCTTTATTTCTTTGGTTTTCTATGGTTTTCATTTAGCGATTTCTTACTCATTTTTTTTTATACAAAAATCTGTAAACAAAGTAGTCAACGCGCTAACTACTTAAGCTACAGTACATTTCAACACACGCATATTGTTAGAGATAACGAAAACGAGAAGGATGTACGAATTTTCGAAAATCATTTGATTCTATTAATTTCAGTTGAGTTAGTTGCAAATTATTTTGTTTTATGCTAAACGATTTTGTGCCGTAAACGAAGTATTTCCATTTATAATAACTCTAACTCTTAGAAACTTGGGAACCATAAATTTCAATCAATATATGCACATACCTACAGTGCCGTGCAAAACAAAAGTACAAACTACATAGAAATAAAAAATATTAAGCGAATATTGAAAGAAAGAGTACGATAAAGAATATAATGAGCAAACTTACAGTGGGGCAAACTTTATTTTAAACCAACAGAAAAATAATCGAAAAATATGAAAGTTATGAGAAGCTCTCGTTTTAAATTTTTCATCACTAGAAGTGGGTTAAATAGATGATGTTTGCAATAGGCACTACAAAGTAGAAAAATACAAAAAAAAAACTGATGACATGTGCAGTGGCACAGAAAAGGAATCTATTCCATTGTGCTGGTGTTCAAAATTTTGCTTTTTCAGAATTCTATAAAAAAATTTCATTTTAATAAAATACAATTTTTTCTTTCTTAATCGAAAGAATAAAAACGCATTTGAACCTGTATAAAAGACGCTTAATTATAAAATATTATTAGTTCGATAAGATCGTGAACCAGTAATAAAATTATTTATTTCGGAATATTTCATTAAAAAAACCCGCATTTTCATAATTTATTTACATTTCTATACCCTCAATAACACATTAAATAAAAAACAACTTTAAATTTTTGTTGAAAAATCACCTGTACCAACAACTGCGCAGCATAAATTCAAAAAGATTATTTACAACGTATTCAGGGACCCTTTTCAACTAAGCTTTTGGATTTTCGAAGAGTTCCTTCTAATTGTGACATCGTTTCCCGAAAATATGTCGCTTCAATATTCCAAAAAAATTTTTCAATGTAGTGCTTAAGCCGGCCAATCAAGCACTTGAATTTCGTTCTCTTCTCTTTCGTACTCTCTGACTGACCAACCTCGATGTATTTTTTTTATCTCATTATCGTGTTGAAATATCCATAGAAGTGTCATGTGGAATAATTTTCCTGTTAAAAATTTTTTGTCATAAATTTTTTGTAACGGTTGAATTCAATTTGGCGAAATACAAGTCCACACCATCACGTTACCTCCCACATGTTTAAAACCTATTTTGTAATTTCGTTGCTGAAGCCTTTTGTCAGGCAAGCGCCGAATTTATCAAGTTTCATTTTAATTCGTCTCTAAATAAAAACAATTTCCTATCACTGGTGTGCTTGTGAAAAATTTAGTCTTAAACAGCAAACAAAAAGTGACTAGATAAAGTTTAAAAAATAAACAATTTACATATTTTGAATAAGTTTCTTGGCCAATAAGGGTGTGTAAATTTTAAAATTTTTCCAAATATATTTATAATATATTTCTATTATCACGCACGGGAAATTTTCTTGGATATCCTTCTAAATGCTTTACGATTATATTGGGTTTTATACAACACAAAGAGGGTAATGCCTTTCGGCAATATAAAAAACACCTTGAACATAATTTGAGTATAACAAGAGGGCAGAAAATGTTAACTTTTTTCTAGAAACGAAAACACCATTCGAAACCCGTTTCTTAAATTGTTGTAATGTGGCCGTTATTTTAACGCATTTTTTTAATGGCTTCATTTTTGCACACTTTTTTAAGTAAAAATGTAAATACGCAGTTGTTTTCTAACAAGTTAGCAAGTTGCTTCAAAATGGGATGGTATTGTACATTTGAAGAACTTGGTCCTCATTTTGATCTCAGTACTTTTTACGGCCGAAGTTTTTGGATAGGAACTTGACCTTATTTTCACATTTTCATTTTATGTTTTCCTAGTTAATTTATGTATAAAACCTCTTTTAACTTAAAGCTTACAGACGGTTGGGTTATATCAAATTCCATCTCTTTACCATAGTCGAAATGCTCCATACAAATAAGAGGGGACCCTGGTCCCCTAGATGAAAAGTGCCTATTTTTCTCATTACTTATTCTCCAAGGCCTAATTGTATACCAAATTTTAGCCCTTCAGCTATAGTGGAAGTGCCCCATACAAATAAGGAGGAACTCTAGCTCCCCAGATAAAAAATACCCGTTTTCAGATTTTTTTTTGTTTGTTTCTTATTCTCCTAGCCCTACGTGTATACCAAATTTTAGCTTTCTAGCTACAGTGGAAGTGCCCCATAATATTGATGAGTAAGTGAATCAGTAAATATGTACCAAAATATGCACTTTTTACACTTTCATATCTCGGCAAGCTTTTTTGATAACTATGGCCTATGAGGTTACCTAAGCGTAGATTCCTTATGTTTCAAGATCCATTATTTTATGATTAAAGGTGGCGAAGTTATGGGGGGGTAATAAACAAAGCGAAAGGTTTTGTGTAATATACATACTGTGTGCACTGTGAACTTGGCCCGGCGCATTACCGTGCGCCTTAATACAATTGGGTATGTAAAAATAAACATTTCAAAATGTTTGCACTTAATGAACTGGAAAAAATATTAATATAAAATCACCTAATTTGTTTTCGAGACAACTTTATTAACAAACCAATTAATCTTGTTTAAAAAGTCAACAATAATTTAAGGAGCACAGTGTCAGTTATTGATCAATTTTGTCGACATTATCGTAATGCTTTTTAATAAACTTGTTATGGAAAATATTGCTTTTGTATAAAGCGAACTCCCACTGCGACACATAATTGCAATCAAATATATTTTTTTGAAAAATAATTAGACCGTAACATATGTATGTGAAAAAATTTAAACTCAAGGTTTTATTCTGTTTTTATGCTTTAGTATTTTGTTTAAATACGTGGTAATTATTTAATAATTTTAAATTCGGAAATACCTTTGCAATAACACTTTGTTAATTATATCTAAATATATTACATTTTAATAAGTACGTATATACATATTTATATATAGATATGTATGTATGTATGAACATATGTACGTATGTGTAGGTATGCATGTTGATGGATGTGTAGTGAGTATGTTATAAAACTTTTGCCTCATTGCAAGGTCATCGATATTATTTTTTAATAACAAAATTATAGTATACAGCACCAATGAATGCATCATTCAAATCCATTTAAAATCGATTAGAAATTCCCTTCACCGCATTCCTCATTTGTAATAGAAATTCTTGTTGTTTTATTTTTCTAATCATCTTTATCATCATCACCTGTGGTAAATTGAGATGTGCCTAAAACATAAAGTAACAAAAATCCGCATGTGTAAATATTAAGTGAGACTAAATTAATATGTCAGACGTAAAACTCGATAAACTTTTCTAGAAATCATTTAATGAGATCTTTATCTTTATTTTCTCGTAACCGTAGTTCATTTAACTTCGTATGGAATTTACGTTTGGCAGGCTATTTATATTTTATGCTCGAAATTAAGAAACATATTTCTTCCTTGTACGTTTCACCAATTAGGGTATCGAAATCGATGACACTTACGATTATGTAGTAGCATATTCATATTATATTTTTGTGTCAAAATATGAATCATACTTGATCATAAAGGCTTGATTCTACATCTATAAGTTAAATAAAACATAAATATAATGTGATGCTACACAAAACCGTAGCGAAATATCGAATATAAGAACTAAAATTATTTTATAAAAATAATTTTATTAAAGACCTACTACAGCCATATGCATAACAAAAAGTTAGCAGCACATGTTGCTAACTAGAATTTCAATTTAGCTTAGAGTTTATGAATAATTGCTATTAATTTCTCTACCAACTAATTACAAATTTACTTTGAAATTTCAGGGAATTTTTAAATTCGAAAACCTGTTTTGTTGCTAATGTTGGCACTTTAATGAGTCTTAGCTTGTTTTTGCTTATAATGACTCTTTTACATAAATCGCTGTTTTTCAAAAGTTAGCAAATAGCTAGCAGTTCCTTGGCTATAGTTTGAGAAATGTGTTATGATTAAACTAACTTCAGGGTAACTTCTGGTTATGTATAATAACCTCGAGTGCTTAAAAATTTATTAATTCAAATTATAATAAAATGTAAAAGAAATGTAAGTTTAAAAATGAAATTAATATTTTAATTTATATTCAGAAAGATAATTTATTTGATATGATAAATTTGAATACAGTAAAAGTAAATTTTAACTAGCAGAATGGAATGCATTTTCTATGCCGCTATACACGTTATCAACATTCTTACTGTCTTATTTACTAATTTTCAGTTTAACTGTAAACATCATCTATTTAACACAACACTAAAGATAAATAGAATACGAGAATTATTATTTCTCAATTTTCCATGTTCTGTTATTGAATTCTAGGTTGCCATACGAAATTTGCTTTTAGCCAATCATTGGTTGGCAATGAAAGCAATGAATGTATTTCAGTTTCTTCTCGGTTAATTCTATTTTTGTAAAAAACCAATTGTGATGAAGTAAACATATATACTCGTATATGTGTTTTTCGACAAAGCTAGGTCGAAAAATAAATTTACTAATCGACGGGCATTGAATTAAACGCTAGAGCTACTGTTTGACAACATGTAATTAATAGTTGCCTCATGGCATTTACACTGCGTAGAATCGATGAAGCTAACGATATCATTAATGTATATTAAAAATAGAAGAACACCAAGAATTGAAGAATGTGGAACAGGATGCAATCGACGATCTATAATTCCGCACACCCACATATTGACTTCTATCCGTTATGTAAGAGTGGAAAAGTTTACAGTTTACAAAATTAAACTCGGACGAAAGTTTGTTAATTAGAATGGTGTAGTTTACAATATCAACTACTTTGCTTAAGTGGAGTGATATTAAGTTTAATATTTTTTTGTTATTAGAGTTGTGACGAACGTGTTTAGTTAAGGTTAAGAGTAAAGAAGACTTGCTACCACCAATTCTGCAGCCAAAGGGACTTATTGCTCAGCATATTATTTAAGCTTAAGTGTTTCAAGATCTGGTCTCTTAAAACAACTTCAAGTAATTTGGATAAACTGCTTTCCTCCATCTCAAACTCAACTTGCAATAGAATAACGTCTGCTCGTCAGTCAAATAAATACTTACAAAAATCATGGAACAGAGACTGAAGCAGCACTGATAGTAAAAAACGGCTCTGTGCCAGACTTGTCTGAAAACCACTATTTGAAGCTCAGGCAACGATCCCCATCAAAAAGCAAGGTTTTTTTCTATTCTTCAAGGTTTTTTTCTATTCTTAATTTTATCAAATTATGGGGCAACAGATGCCGCATTCAGTGGTTGGTGCAAATGGTCTTGCAAAAGTACAATTGCGAAGTATCGTAGGTTTTTTAAGGAAACCTAGCAACAAAATGCTCAAAATTTCTGTTGAATTTCACAAAAAGCTACGAAATTTTGTGTTTGCACTTTTGCAAGACCACTTGCACCAACCACTAAATGCCGCTAATATAAACTAAAACTTTGAGTAGAATTTTTTCAAATTTTGAAATAAATTTCTTTTTCTATATTTTACAGAACGAAGTTGCTGCCGCTTTGGCCGAAGCAAACATTCCAATTTTCGCTTGGCGAGGCGAGACCGAAGAAGATTTTTGGTGGTGCATTGATCGTTGTGTCAATGCTGAGAATTGGCAGCCCAATATGATTTTAGACGATGGTGGCGATGCCACACATTTGATGTTGAAAAAATACCCAACCATGTTCAAATTGGTTAAGGGCATTGTGGAGGAAAGTGTGACCGGAGTGCACCGTCTCTATCAGCTCTCGAAGGCTGGAAAATTGACCGTACCGGCTATGAATGTCAATGATTCGGTGACAAAAACAAAATTCGATAATCTTTACAGTTGCAAAGAGTCCATATTGGACAGTCTAAAACGTTCGACGGATGTCATGTTTGGCGGCAAACAGGTGGTCGTCTGCGGTTACGGTGATGTCGGCAAAGGCTGTGCTCAAGCTTTAAAAGGTCAAGGTTGTATTGTATATATAACTGAAATTGATCCAATATGTGCATTACAAGCCAGTATGGATGGTTTCCGTGTGGTTAAACTAAACGAAGTTATACGCAATGTTGACATTGTGGTGACTGCGACTGGCAACAAGAATGTGGTGGTGCGCGAGCATATGGATAAAATGAAAAATGGCTGTATTATTTGCAATATGGGACATTCGAACACCGAAATCGATGTAAATAGTTTACGTACACCCGATTTGACTTGGGAAAAGGTACGTTCTCAAGTTGATCATATTATATGGCCCGAAGGGAAATATATTATTTTATTGGCCGAGGGACGTTTAGTCAATTTGTCGTGTTCCAGTATACCATCATTTGCTGTGTCAATTACATCTGCCACCCAAGCTTTAGCTTTAATTGAACTCTTCAATGCCCCACCCGGTCGGTATAAGTCCGATGTTTATTTGTTGCCCAAGAAAATGGATGAATATGTGGCTAGCTTACATTTGCCCACATTCGATGCTCATCTAACCGAGTTAACAGATGAGCAGGCTAAATATATGGGTCTTAATAAGGCGGGTCCCTTTAAACCCAATTATTATCGTTATTAACTTCATTGCTTTTAACACCAGCATGATGTAAAGAAGTGTAATGCTTTAAAAGGCAAGACACCTGCGCACAGGCTTAAATGGTCACTTAAAAACAAAGAAAAACTATTTACCCACTGCAGACGACACTAGACAATGAAAATATTGACAAAAGAAAAATAACTTCAACTACTGATAAAATCCTGAGCACGTAAGAATTTAATATTATTGTTTCATACGAAAACCAAGAAAACATAAACAGGCTATGCAAAAATAATATTAAAAATACTAGGTATAAAAGTATAATTTTAAAAAATAATAATTTAGAAAAAGCATTAGTAATATTGCTTGAAAACAGTAACCATGAAAACAATTTAATTTTAAATTTTGTGGGTTTAGAAAGAATTTGTAGGAAATTATAACATACATAAAGTTTCAGTAAAGCATTATTAAAGATTATTAAGATTTCTTGACATGAATCTTAAAAATATCTAACAAACAGTGATGTTACTGTATTCCGAGTCCGCAATATCTTATTCGAAATTATAAATTGCCGAATGTTTTAACTGTTCAGTATTCCAATTCCGAATGATTTGTTCTATTTTATTTAGAATAAAAAAGGTTGGTGGAATGAATTCGATCGAACCAGGTTTTCTTTCAATTCACATTTATTTTCCACAATTAATTTGAGCAATCTTGTTTATTAACGTAAGCGACATGTGTTTGCATAAAGATTGTTTAATAATTTCGAAAAAAAAAGAAAAATATGTGGATTGTTAAACAGCTAAGTACCGATTTATTTAATTCCGACAGTTTGCAATTTCACACGTTTTCATTCCGCTCGGGCTACAAAACAGAAACGACGTTAAAACGAAAAATTTCGAATCCAAAAAGGAAACTACGCTTTGCTTTGTGCTACTTCATTTTTAAATATTACACGGCAAAAAATCTTAGGGATTTTCAAAGCGATAATTTTTAATGACTTGTAATTTTATATATAATTTAATTACTACTTTGCGGATATATTAGAGATTAAATAGGGTACGTATGCATTTAGAAGCTTCCCAAAAATATACTAAAAATACCCTCCTGCTAAATCATTGCTGCCATATTAATAGTGCCTGAAATTAGAAAAAGTTGAAAATTCTTTAAACTGCAAACTAATGCTTAACGATGTGAAACGTGATTAAAAAAAAAACATTTAAAATATCGCAAAAAATCCAAAGGTTTTTGGCATTCCGCAATTATATTTTTTATCCAAGTTCATTTTATGGATGGATATACAAGTAAAGTTATTTTTTATCATACAATTTCGTATAAAATAAATCAATAACAAAACTACGCAGTTCCATCTTAGACCAGTCTTTGTGAATTCAGTATTGGAAGAATATATCGATTTTATTTCACACTTGCCTTGTGTCCAACTTAGAAATTAGAATGATTTTACAAATTATTCATACTTTCCTCAAAACTTCCTAAATACAAAGATTCATAACAAATAGTTTAAGAAAAAGATAAAATATTATTTAATCAAAACTGGATTTTAGTTATAATTAAAATGCTGAAAGAAGAAGATAAATATGTATTTCTTTTATTATTGTACTTAATACTATCAAGAATATTGAACAATTTTCTTTGCCGCTTAAAAATTTAAGTTTACTTAACAACTACGCCAGGGTATATTTTTGAAGTATTTAGTGAAAACTAAAACATACCCACAAATTTATTCATTAATTCGTATGCATATATTTTTGATACATTTTTACATATGTATTTTGAGCTCCTATTTTTTTTTTTTTGTTTAGACAATTTTTAATTTACAAACAAATATATAGTTTTCTGCGCATTTATAAATATTTAGATCCATACAAAAAGTGCTTTTAAACCATCGATTGATTCCGTGTTATGTTTGTGTTTTTAGCTTGATGAAAAAATTAATCGAAATATCACAATGCCACCGTATAACAAGTAACACTTATTCCATTTTATTTTAATAAACAAAAGCCGCAAATAATTTAGCAATAACTACTTTCTTTGGCTTTATAATTTCTTTTATTCAAATACCAATAATAGACACTTAATTCATGTATGTACTTAATTTGTTAAGGTTTATTAAATGATTGTATTGTATTTTGTAATATTTTATGTATGTCTTTAATACATATTTTAATGTTTATTTATAACTCCAAAAAACCAATCAATTTATTCTTCTATATTAAGTTAAAACAATAAAAAAAAAATGCCCAACTAAATTGAACACAGGAACTTAATGAAATGTAACAAGAAAAACAACTACAACAAACAGTATATAAATACATATAGTATGTATGTATCTAATTTATGTATAAAAATGAGCAAACCATTAAGTAAATTTACCAATAAAAAATTGTTTATAAAATTTAATAACAGAAAAATCTTTTAAAAAATACAGCGTTATTTAAATTTAAATGGGCAGTTCGGAATTAGAAATGTTACCTTGAGTTTTTTTAATCTTGCCCAGTTTATTTGGGGCTTAAAATCTCATTGCTCAAGAATTCATATAGGGTATTTCTTAATAGGTACATTTTAGTTAAATAATACTGCCCTCATAATTGATTTCCACCTTTCTTAGAAATCCTCGTTTCTTAGAAATTGAACCAATAATACACCTTAATTGAGTCAATTAAATTTTAAATTGGGTTAAAAATCACGCATATGTACGTGAACAAACCGTGTAATCATGTGTTATACATTTTTCGATAAAAATTTACAATTGCTACCATAACACGAAAGGGATAGTTAAATGGGTCAATAACAATATTTGTTATATCTTTTATATATGTAATCGTGGTAATGTTGTTGTAAGTTGTCGGGCCTAGTTAGCGGTCGATTGCATTGGGTTCATTTTACAGAAGGCGTTAAATGCATAAATCTCTTAATTGCGCAATTAAAGCACATGTGTAAACATATTATAAAATAAATCTGATCACATTATGCAATCCATTTTTTTGGACATCTGCGCGGCATGCGTTCAATAATATTTAACTTCATAAACATAATTTCCCGGGAAATATTTGTCTTTTTCCTCTTTTCCCCTACACTCAACACGGTTTGAACAAGGGAAAAATTACCTTGTATATTCCTTGAGTAGTTAAAATAGATGGTTTTTCCCGGGAACAAATGATGTGGAAGGGGCAAAATTCATGTATTCTAGATTTTCGAACAGTTCTTTCCAATTTTGAATTCATTTTACGTGAATATTCCTCTTCAAAATGCCAAAGAGTCAATGGGGTTCGAGTAGGTCGATCGTGGGTGGCGAATTATTATCGCTTACAAACGTTTATAAAAATTTGTATAAAACGTTAAACGAATGCAATATTTTATTCGTTTAACGTTTTAAGTTAAATAGGGGCTTTGTTGCCTTTGTGGTGCACGATACTGCTTATATTTGCACACGTGAGTTTATGCTTTATATAGGGGGTTTCAACAAGGATGGACATATGAGTTTTAGAGAGCAGGTTGTTAAAATTTTGTTTTAAAGACACTGAGATATTAAGAGCATAAAAAAATACTAGGGAGGTAGGTAGGTTTAATTTATAATTTGGATCGATAAAAATTATTCGAATTTGAGTAGTATGCTTAAACACCCAAAAGTTGACGTTGACCAGTTAGAGACTCTGTAGTTTACGCGTTTTTGCAACTCTATTCGAAAAATGAAACCATATCATACGAGATTAATTTCTAGGATAATCAATTATAACACAATTCTTTTTACCAAGTGTATGCGGAAGTTTTAGATAACTGCTTTTATTGTAATCGTAGCAGATCATCTGACATACAATCAAAGCTGCTACAACTATGTAAGTAGTTATGTTGCTATGCTACTACTCTACAAGCAGTTGGTTCCAACAACAAACACATTTTTTTTTACCAAAATCGCAAGTCTAGTAATATTTAAACATTGTAAATTTTTAATGTTAGCTTTACTTCTAAAGTACTAATACAGATTTTTTCATCCATCATTGTTTTAATTTCAAACTAGCGTCGTTAATATTTAAATTGAAGCATTTTAAATGGTTTATTTTGTTTTTTCTTAAATGTAAAATATATCAAAAGAACTTAAGAAAAATGTAGTACAACTGAAAATTATTTATAGTTTATTGCGTTTAGAGGTTTGTCTTAATTTGTTTTTTCATTATACGCGCACACGTGCGTAAATGCAGTGGAGCATAAAATAAAGTTTTAAAAAGAACTTAAAATACTAGTAAGGAAAGTCTTTTTCAATTAATTTTTAAGAGTTTCTAGTTTTTTCCTTTAATTTGTAGTTACCATTCTTTTTATAAAAATTTAAACAGCCACAACTAAATGAAAAAAATTATATTAGAAAAGGAATCAAATATTAAAATCACTAAAACTCTTGGTTTAGTAAATCTAAATGGCCATGTAATACTTGTCCATCAAACGCCCGCGGGGTACGTAGTTTTTTTTAATTGTTAACTTAATCCAAGAAATGGGGCTTTAAATGTTTTAGCATGCCAAAAGTACGAAAACGTTTAACTTTCATTACTTTCATTAGTTCGTCATCGCAAATAGCAAATTGTTTATTTTTCGGATCATACAAGTTGCGTTCTTTAATAATGGCCCATACTTTTTTTACCACTTCATGGCGGGGCAGAGCTTCAGCCCCCATTAATGCAGACAACTCAGGTGATAAATTATAGGATCTGGTGAAACCGGTTGACTTACGGCCACCTGCAGGCTTTTCACCGGCTGCCTTCTTTTTTGCAATTGCCTTTTTCTTTGGCATTTCAAAGTCTGAATCGGAACCGGCATCTGACTCCGAACCAGTGTCAGATGCTGTCAATGACTTGCGCTTCTTTTTGGCGGGCGCTGCTTTGCGTTGTGTAGGCTGGGGACGTTTTTTTGTCGGCTTTTTTTCCTCTTCTTCACTGCTGGCCTGCTCCTCGGATTCACTAGCATCGTCTTTATCCTCTTCTGATTCATCATCCTGCTGTGCATTTATGAAATCCATCACAATTTTGTCAAACTCCTTTTTGCGGCTGACCAACGAACAGTCCAGCTTTTTCTCTACTTGTTCACGTACTTTTTTGGCCGAGACCACGGACAAATCAGCGGTCTTTAAGACTGCATGGATTTCATTTTTTAATTCTTCTGTAGAAATGTCAGCCATTTTGTTTGTTTGAAACTTTCCCAATAAAAATCTGAATTAAAATCGTTTTAATTACTGATTTTAAAAACAATAAACTTATCCTTAAATTACCTATTTAAATTTGTATTTGAATGTTGTATGCACAAGCAATAATCTTATTTTTTAATATAGAAAAAGTGATGGACCAAAAAATTCGGCGTCTTCCAAATGCACACCGAACTGTGACAGCGTTGTACAAGTTAGTAAAAATATGCATTTTACAGCGTTGCAAAATGATTTCCAGGGCACTATTTACATTACGGAAATTTAATGATAGATTACAACACAGTCGTTGTCCATATGCATTCATGAGTTTTTAAGTGACAGAAGAATAGAAATTGGAACACAGCACTTAGTTGCGTGTACTTACAAAGAAAGTTTGTTTTTCGAATTTGCACTTTACAACATTAATTGAAAGAGAAGAATTTAAGTATGTGCATACGTCGCAGTTACAAAACATAATTTAAAAAAACTGCTGGGAAAAATTCATACAATGGCAAAAACAAAGCAGGAAAACGAATGAAAAAAATTTAAAAAATATCTGTCCCTCTTAAATGTGAAAGGTTTACTCAAGCTCAAAATGGATTTCAAAAAATCTGCCATTCCATTTTTCTAATGTAAAAGGCATATTATTAGAGAAGTTGTGTTGCCCAGTTGCCATATACATTTTACTCTTTCGTCCCTACACCATCAAAGCGAATTGATACAAGGTGGCCTCAGTGGCGCGTTCAAACGCAACAGGTAGAGATACAAATGAAAAAATTTGGCGTCTTGATTATATTTGTGTATGTTGAAATTGAATAATAATTTAAAAGGCAAAAACTGAAGTATTGTAAATAGTGAAAAGACTTTGAAAAATGTACCAACAAAACCTAAAAAGCCGTAAACATTTATTTTACAATTTTCAACATAATAAATTTCCCGTGTGGTTTTGTAAAGTCCACCTTCAATTCGCCTTCCTTTTTATAGCGTCTTGCATTTGTTTTTATACTAAATACCAAGGCGAATTAATTGGTGCGACCTAGTATTAATATTTGTTCAACTGTAGAAAAATAAGAAACAAAAGGAAACGTTTTTTTTAATTATAAAAATTAACTAAAAAAATTAATTTGCAAATGTAATTAAAAATAAAAAATGGGGTGGAAGGAGGAAGACATATGTAAATTTATACACTTATATGATTTTTACATGTATTAAAATACATATATACGAAAATATACAAAATGCGCTTGATATATGCATATTTATACCGAAAAAACCTTCATTTAAACTTTCAAAATTATGTCTATATATAAAGTACGTGCTCTCCACCTATTAGCACAGGCTTGAACATAACAAATTGCACACGTGGACGGGCTGTAATAAATAGAATATTTTGGTAGCAACAATTTAAAAATGCACTTTTCCATGCCTGCTCTATATCAAAAATTGTCTGGCAACTCGAAAGAGAACTTAAAAATAAAATGTCAAAAAAATAAGAAAAACGAAACTGCAATAAAAGCGTAATGTTGATAAAAATAAGAATTCCGCGACGTCTGTGCATAAAAGTGTAAAATATATTTAATATTCGTGGTAAAATAAACCAAAACTTCAAATTATATAAAATGTTAAACATTAATATGTGATTATTGTAAATATATGATCAGATCAAACGTCGCGAGTGTATGAAAAAGTGTCTAGATATTAAGAACCTAAAAATGGAGTAGAACACATCATAGAAACAAGCATAAATAAATATCAAAATATATAAAAACGCAAAAAGATAGCTGTAAGCAAGTTTAGTTACGCTTTGGAATATGCTTATCCAATTATTGTCTAAAACTGAAGGCTTTTGAAAATATAGTATGAAAACGTTTAATGTAATAAATGTCTAAATATGAACAAGTGTTTGAAAACGAGTGCAGTGAAAGATTGTTTGACTGTGTCACATTCACCAATCAAGTATTAAATTACAATTTTGAGGTAAGTTCTATAATTGCCATAAAAAAACTTTCCACTCCTCACTGAGGACGTATTTGAGGAAAACGGGTGACTTCTAACAGGTACCAAAATTATATATTCTCTATATTTTCTATTCATGTTAAGTGGATCGCCCAGGCACCCTTGCATACACACTATATACAAACATTTTGTGTGTCTTTTTCTCTGTAGATTTTGCGAAATTAAAATATAGTTATTACACAGCTGCGGCTCCCAGATGAGGCTGCAGTTGTTATTATACCTTAGTAATTTATTTTTTATTTATTTCATATAATCGCTTATAAATGAAATATTTTCTCTGTTTGGCAATGTATTCTACTTTTGTAGTTTATATTATTTGTCCTGTCCGCCTGTCTACTGGCAACTTATGGATTGTATAACGCCTACACTCATATTTTGTTTATAATAGAAAATTTTGAGACTGGTCTAATGTTTTAGTTTAAGGGCTTTTAAATAAAATTTTTAATCTTTTTATACTCTTAATTTTTGTTTGACCATTAACCGAAAAAAAGTTGTTGTTATTTTTGCATGTTTCGCTTCTTTGTTTGCCGGCGAAACGCCCTAAATTCCAATTTGATCTTCGTTTGTATGTACATTTATGCGAATGTGTTCGTGCTTGTTTAAATCGACGTTTTTTTTTTTTATCACCAAAAGCAGTTGGATTCCGGTGTTGCCAAACCTAGACGTTACTATGAAAATTTAAACTAATTGCAATTTGCAATATATTTCCGTAATACAAGATTTTATTAAATCAAAAGACTTTGGTAGTTGTGAAGCAATGTCCAAAAAAGGAATCTTATAGAAAACTTGGACACATTGGTCAAACATAAAGAAGTTCATTTGTTAAAAAACTGTGGTCCACCGTAAATTATATCTTTACCTAAGACCAACATAGAAGAAGACCAACATAGAACATGTATAATATAAGATATCGAGAATCATACTAGAAGGGGTGGGTGGACATGGGCCCAATATGAGAAATTACATGCCTGACAAGCTGCCGAAGAGCAAGGCTGTGGGTATCGCACATTGATTCATATTCACAATACGTATATAAACGTATTGTTGACTAAGTGTAGAAGGTGGGAAAAACTCACATGAAGGAACACTAGCTCAATCTAACCAAGTTTAGGTAGGGTTCGAAGCAGGGATCTGCTAAGATTTCAAGAGACGCAATTTGGGGATATCGCTGTAAGGATTACCGGACCTGCCTGAACATCAAGAGGAACAGGTGATGGTATACTATCTTTTGTATCTCTGACCTCTCCTAGTGCACCAATGCCAGACTCATCTCGGTTGGAAATCCTTCTATGGCCTCCCCGAAATATCGGAGGTGGGACTACGAGAAATTGATTCTTTCATAAGGAGGAGCAATAAATTTAAGAATTTCTTCACACCGGCACAGGTGTAGTGATCATTTAACTATTCTTTTAGATTTCAAATCTCCTTTCTCTTATATTTTCTTCAGGTAGCACAAAGGGAAATTAGTCAAACTTCCCCACATTATGATTTTAGCACTTGTTTATTAAGCCAATAATACTGTCTAGGTCCGATTTCAGCAAACGGAAAGCTTTTACTATCATGCCTCGATAATAATTTCTTCCAGTTTTCTTTAAAACTCGGAACTACTTAAACCTTTTTATTGTCCTCAATGGCACTATTATTTGACGTCCAGACATTAAATTGGATATGCTATTTCATACTATACATTGGTCACACTTAGTAAATGATAACTCGATTAACATTACCTGCCAAATTTATATAAAAATTTTTTTCTTCACCGGTTTTTTGCGGAGTAATCAAAAGATTGAAGTCTAACAAAGCGAGAGCTTAATAAAAATTCGAAATCATATATATGAAAATACATAATTACACACAAACATAACTCGTTCATTGAATGGGTTTAGTCAGCGGTTGCGGCAGTTATTACATAAAATAATGCAAATGCAAACAAGATGTGTTTAAAAAATCTATAAAATAAAAACACTAGGATTTTTGCGTAACATTTTAACCCTCTAAGTCTTTGCTGTGTGGGTCTGTTTCTTGAAAAAGAGCAAACAACTCCATTTCAACAACAATATAGCGACCTGAAATGTCGTAAATAATTAATTGTCTTATAATTCTACTACAAGTACTCAAAAATTCAAGTTAAATGCCGGAAATAAGTTATAACTTAAAATGTGTTTAAGGGTTAATTTCGTACTTATTTACAATTAGTGCTAAAATATTCCACAAAACCGGATTTCATGCAGTTGATTTATATTGAAAATGTGTCTCAAGAGGAATTGTTTATCTTTATAAATTCATGCAAGAAAATTCCAAAAGTTGTTCTTCTTTATTATGATAATTGAAAGAATGGAATGGATATGAAGCCAAGTTTTATTCGATCAACTTTATACCAGATGCTGTGTATGCAAATAGGATAGTAGGTGGAAAGGCAACCAATGTGTCATAAAACAATAGGTGTCAAGAGCTGAAGGGACACACTCATACACCTCTGTAGTGCGATTCAATAACATTTAACGATTCGACAGTCGCAAAATTTGTCGACATTTTTTGTCGTTTGCAGTAACGATTGTGTGAATTACTAACTACTCGTACGCGATAGTAGACATCGTTCATTTTCTGTCTGTTAAAATTTATATCAAGTGGCATCTCTGTAAAAAAAATATCAAATAAACGAAAATCACATTGAAGAATGAAAAAAATAAAGATTTTTTTAGGAAAAAATTGTTTGCGATTTTACCTATTTTTGCAAAAGGAAGTAAAAATATTTGAGGCTTTTTATACATGTAGTATAAACACACTATGTATGTATGTACCTAGTGTTTATAAATGATTTTTAAACTAATTAAAACTGCCCCTAAAAGATGCCATGAATTTTAGTTTGTCGAATAAATAAACAACAAAAATATACGTCTTTTATTTTTGTCTACAAATGTTAAGTTAACAACAACAGCTGACTAAACGATGGCGAATATTGTTAAAAAAAAAGTTACTGAATACCAACATCGTTAATTTTGTGGTTACAATTTTTTTTATCGATTCGATTGTCGTTAAAAGAGAATAGTGAATCGCACTGCTGGTACCAATTTAAAAAAAAATCGCTAAAGACAATTTTTCGATAAAAACACATTTCTCATACAGCACAAATTTTGATAATAAAATTCAATGATTTGCAGGTGTTGTGCGTTTGTTACAGCCATACCTAAATAAGAGCGTTGAGCGTTGCGTTAGCAGCAGGTTACGTAGCTACAGTTCTTTCAAAGACATATATTTTACTTCAAATGTACTGTGACTTCGTACCCTGCTGCTAACGCAACGCTCAACGCTCTTATTTAGGTATGGCTGTTAGTCTATTAATGGGGAAATGGCTAACCGTACTGAGCATTTTTGTCATTGCCACATGTCAGCAATCTTTTCTTTTTTCACTGAATAAATATACACTGAAAAACCAAATAGCAAAAAAAAAAAAATCACCCGTTATATTCGTGGACTATAATATAATGCTTACAACATTGTCCTTCATATGATTGTCAACGACATTGTGCACGGTAATGCGAATCGCCACGAATGGTCTCAAGTGCCATTTGTTCGCAAAAGTCGGTAATAATAGACTTGAACTGTCGTCTAGTATCTACCATGTGTCTTGCACGCCTTTTCGAGTATCTCTTTAAGACATGACCAACAATTATACAGTTATCGTTCACTGTTATAAGACAAAGGATTTGTTGTCATAAAATGATTCATTTTATTATATTAAAATTGTAGCAAACAATAATTTGGCACCTTAAAATTGAAAAACAAAATACCAAATCTTTATAAACATAACTAATGAATCAAAATACATATAAATATCTGCTAGATACATAAATAATCTACAAAAAAATCTAAAATAATACGAGTACAATGAATCACATTTGATTTTTTTTTAATTTATTTTCGATACCCATCCATTGGCCAGATGATGAAAAGAAACAAAGGTACGACCGATCGATCAACTGGTAGCAAGAGTACAAATATTCTACAAGAAACCAAGTAATAACAACAAGTATTTTTCACATCAAATACTCCCTAAACTGACAAGTGTTTCTTTCGCCATTCACCATTCATTAGCTTACTCAGTCCTTTTGACAACAGAAACATCAATAGTCATCACAAACTAGGACAATAATTGGTGAATAAAAGACGCTCGTTTCTCTTTACATCTATTGGTTCCGACTAATAAGGTACTAAATTGTTTTTGAACCAAATAGAATATATTTTGTATGCAAAATAAATAGATAAAGCATCTACACTGCCGCTCACCTGAATACAACTTAGCTTAGCAATAACTTGCGATCCTAAAGTGAGAGAAATATGTGTAGAATTCTGTGGGTAAATTTGCTTTAGCAAGAGAATTTTCTCCATTTTAGCATCAGAGATTTGGAGGGTTGAAGAACTTTTAATGATTCCTCTACTCCTTTCACATATTTCCTATAATAAAATGGATGTAAAAAATAATTGGAATAGAAATAGTGACCAGTAAGTTTGAGCCCTTCGCTATTGGGTTTTTAGTTTACAATTTTCCGATCAAGCTTTCTGCTCTCTCTTTTTATTTATCTAAAATTTAAAATCAAACTGTTCACATGATGTTATGTTGAAAAAATATATTTAGCCCTAAATTGTTGCTTCTTGATCAAACAAAACATGTGCAAAGTTTTGTAAGGAACCTAAAATAAAGAAAAGAAAAAATGAAATATATGTTGTTGGGTTAAAGGGGGCCAGTTTAAATGTATGTAAAGATAAATTTGAATTTAATTAGCAGAGACACAAACCCACATTTTCAATATAGCTGATTTAGCACTCAACAGAGCACTGTTAGTGATTTAACAGCAGGAGCAATTTTGACCTTATTTTCAGAAGCCTATAACATGAAACAGGAATAAGGTCCACAAAAAAAAAGTAAAATCCAAACGTAAAATGTTTTCGGAACATAAATTGAATTTTAATATAGCCATTTTGGGGACACTGCTAATCATTAACTTACTTCCAGTGGTCATTATCCCAGTACATAATAATGATGCTCCAGGCGGTGCTTAATAGAACTGTAATAATGGGATATCTGAAATAATTTTGGAAGAAAATAAAATCGAATTTAAAAAAACGGATTTTTGATTATTTTTGGTATGAACACTTATGATCAGTATCCAATTTGAGAAAATGGTGATGGGTACCAATATCCCACTATATATAAATGGTTCTCCAGATAGGCCTTTATCGAGCACATATAGTGAAATTTATCAAATAATTTTTGTTCCATTATTATTTATTATTATTTCAGATATCCCACTATTACAGTTCCGTTAAGTACCCTCTGGAGCATCATTTCTATGTAGTGGGATATTGGTACCCATCCCCATTTTTCTATAATGGCCACTAGAAGTAAGTTAATGATTAACTGTGTCACCAAAAGCGCTATATTAAAATTCAATTTATTTATGTTCCGAAAATATTTTAGATTTCATAGACTTATGGGTAAATTATTGACCCCTTGGAGCAATTTTCACGGTTAGGTTTTGTTGTCGACCTGATTCCTGTTTCATGTTATAGGCTTCTGAAAATAAAGTCAAAATTGCTCCTGCTGTTAAATTACTAACAGTATTCTGTTGAGTGCTAAATCAGCTATGTTAAAAAGATGGGGTTGTGTCTCTGCTAACCAAGTTCAAATTCATCTTCGCACACATCTAATTTAATTTCATAAACAAAATATTCCGTATTCAAGTGAGCGACAGTGTATTTGTTTTAAGTTTTCGGTTTTCGTTTTGTAATTTTACGGCAACAATGAAAACAATGAAAAATGTTGGCTGTAAGCCTAGTGATCAAACATTTTATGTGTGCCAGCAGAAGTATAAAGGAATTATTTCATAGCTAAAATAATAGATTGTGTGCGACCAGCCAGTTGAAACTAACGAATAGAACAATGCATTTTAAAAAGAGGCATAATATAAAGCACTTTACTTAGCAGTCGCCCCATTACTTTGGCAAAAATTAAATACCGGTTGTAGGAGTCCGAAATATACCCTCCACTATTGCAATTCTACTCAGTCTCGAACACATAACATATCTTTTTTTTCTTTTTATCGCGCCTGAGAAAACCATTTAATTAATTCAAAAGAGGAACCAGAGACTGAAATATACTTCCGACACTTCCTGACCTTAGCGCGGAGCAACAGACGGAAGTATGTGTAATCAAGGCCAACAGGTCAATACCTGCACTGATTGCCAAATGTCAATCAAAGCAATTGAGTCAAAAAAGGGTCAGAACAAGGACGTTACTGGACTGTAAAAGAGCGATCAGGGACTACTGAATAAATTGAAGACTTTATATTAGTGCCAGATCTATAGGAAGTATTTAATAATGCAAAGCCTTTTTAGCTTTGGCAAAAATGACCCTGTGAAGCAAACAAATGGTGCGAAAAATTACTATAATGTTGTTGGGTGACTCAAACGCAGATAAAACAGAGATCTTCCTCAAACTGAACAAGGCCAAAGTTAGTAAGATTAGACGTATTATTAATGTATGGGGGGATATCGAAGCAGACCACTTTTTCTGGGTCCCTTTTCGACCCCCATTTCGTTCCTCAAATTGATTTCAGGGAACCGATCCGTAATCACAGCCACCTTACTTTCAATTGAGTCTCGTGCTAGCCCTAGGGTTTACTCTTGACTAAAGTGATTTCAGACTGTCGACTGTTAACTGTCGACACTCTTCCTCATCACGGAGTCTTTTGTAATTGCTAGCATCTGTCTAAGGCTTAGTTCCCCTATGGCATTCACCTCTAACAAGTGTCTGCCCGTGGTCTTAAGCCTTATGCTAGCCAGTGCTGGACATTCAAACACAATGTGCGCTACCGTTTCAGCCTCTTCCAGGCATAGTCTGCAAGTATCATCTTCTACGACTTTCATCTTAGCCAGATGGTACTTGAAGTTTCCATGTCCTGTCACTAACGCAGTGATCCAGCTTAAAGTAGCCCTATTATACCCGAGTACCTTGCTGGTCTTCCTGCCGAGGCGTATTCTGACATGCTACCCAAGCTATCAAGCGCATGTACTTCAAATATGACGAGCACACAATCGAATTTGCAGGACATTCAATCAGGACATGGAAATGATGGAATATTTGTGTGCTACTGCCCAGCGTACGCACAAATAAGAACTCAGTATTTCATGGTTGCCACACATAACTAACCAAAGAGGCATGGCTTAAAGAATTCTGAAGAATTTCGCACGGAGCACCAAGTTCCAGTAACATGCAAAAGCCTTTTTCTTGTATAGTGTGTACGGGCATGAGTCTACTAATTGGCTCATCTTTTTAACCTAACCGAACCCAACCCAAAATTCCTAAAAATCTGCCACGACCTTAGACCTGCAAAATATAACGAAAAATATTTTAAGATTAGAAAAGCAAAAACGCGCAATAAATCGAAACATTTTTCTCACTCATTTTGTTCGAAATTGTTTTCTATGTTCAATACCCAGCTCTAGGAACATATAATTGCCTTAGATCAGTTTCAAAATTTAATGAGAGAAATTCTAAAGAAAACATTATTTTACTCCACTGCACCGTTGCTCGGTTTGACTACTAGACCAATAGATGAGCAAAATAAAAGAGGGAGAACTAAAAGAGCCTGCTGCGCTGCTCTTATACTGTCTAGGTACAACTATGATGTAGAGTCTTTCTAGCGTGGGAGTATGATGTATATTCGTGATGTGGTAGTTTGTTGGCAGGAGGTAGCAAATCATTTCGTTGTTTTTATTTGCCATAACTTTTACATTTTAGTTTACATATTTCTCATAACGGGTAGAAACAAGTTTTAGTTTTTTTTGGTTTCCCATGCTGCCCGTAATTTATTCCAATTTTTTTGTGGCAAATTTTCATTTCTTGGTTCGAGCATTTCTGATTTTTTTCTTTGTTTTTCATTTGATTGTTCTTGTTTTCTACACTTAATGCCACAATTAGAAAACTGATGAGGTGATGGTCATTGCAAAGTTGTGCCACAGCAACAGGCTGAAACACAAATAAATAATGTAACGAAAAATTTAGAATGAAAAAAAAAAATTAAATTAAATTTGTTGTGACGATAAACAAATAAAAAATGTTTAGTGGATTTAGTTGTTCGAGCTTATTTTCCTTATTGGATAACTTGTACATACACGTATAAGAGGGCGGTACCATAATTAATCCAAATAGGCGGAGAACTGTCAATTATTGGTTTCGGCAACAACACTTTCACAAAAATACAAAAATTCACTTGCCCCTTAATAGGGCTTCTTAATTTTGATTTCATTCTTCAAATGTTTTTATGGCATTTTTGTTTTAAGATGATTGAGAACAAATTACGTCACGAGCATTACGCTAACTGTTTTCGGCTTAGAATTCACTATTGCGCCCTCTGCTGAGTTCTAAAGTGGTAGAATCAACCCGAAAACTCTGAACATCCAAACATTCATAGAACGTGTTTTTCTGTTAATTGTGAGCAATTGCGACGCCCATCTTGCGATTAGATTTTATGTCGAATTTTTCACTTAATTTTAGGCTGATCGATTATTCGACATATTCCAAAAGCTGGTTTTCGAATAGTTTCAATATGTTCAAATTCAAAAAAAATCGCTGTTTTGGTTCATTGCTGGCTAAAGTACAAGCATGGACAAAAGTCATCGTCACTTTGATTACTCAACGCCGGAACCAGCAGCCGACGTGATGCCCTACATAAAGCGTATAGCACCACCATTTTGGTCTGCGCTCAGAATGCAGTTCAATACTCTTCTGCCTCCAGAACAAAACACATCAAACCGAACGATATACACGGAATTAGTGCTCGTTACAGAATAACACTTTGTCTGCACAGGCATTTTTGTTGTATTAAATGGCTCTTTAGCAAAAGAAACAAACATGGTCGTGCTGCAGTCAGGGTGTAGGGTTGTTTTTCGGAACAGACAGGAACGTATTTCTAAGTATTTTAAAAGATAATTTGCCAGCAAATGTACGCACTTTTTTTTAAGTCTCTGATCATTAAACATGCACTAGATCACACACATCTCCAATGCACCGATCCTAATATAATTAACCCTTTATGTCATTATTGGAAGAAAAGGATAATGGTGGCACTAGGAACTTTTTGCTGAATCTGACAAATAAAATTCGCTAAAAAAAGTATGAAAAGCATTTATGCTGGAAGACAAGAACTTCTGCTATAAGTTTGATTCAAGTAAAAAAATTCAAAGAAAAAATTCGTAAATCGGCTTTTTCAAAGCAAAAAACCAAGCTCTTCAGAAAAGGACAGCTGTAAGCTTTAAAAATCCGGTAAATAAGCTTCGTCGAATAGCCCACTTAATATGCTGCGAAATTTCAAATACCTTCTATCTTTTTACCTTTAAAGCTCGTACACTCGCCAACCTTAAAGTTTCTCACATATTCATACTTCTTTGTACCGCGTTGTAATCAGCCCTTTTCTTGGTGGAACAGTGTGAGGGGCGCAAAGAACTTTCTTAAAATATATATTCACCCTTAACCTATTTGGCGTCGTCGACATTACGTCACTGTTTTATGTCGGCGGTTGGAGTCGGATTGCCATTGTCGACGTCGACATTTATCGTTGAATGTTTATTGTTGTTTGGTATTTTGCAAAAAAACATGTGACATCCTGATTGTGTTGTGTCGACGCTGGTTTTGTCGTTGCGATTTTTATTTTGTTATTTATTTCTTAAGTCTTATATTTATAGTGCAGAAACGTAGTATGCTACATGGCTTTAAATATCTTCTTATAATTAACAAAATATTAAACATTTTTTTTAAACAATGATGTGAAATAATTAAACAATAATTTGTTAAAACTATTAGCATTACTATTGAGACTTTGTTCATAAATTTAAATTTCTTTATTTATTCTGCCAAATCTATTTCGTCCCCCTCAAAGTAATCCCCCCAGCAGCAATACACTTATGCCAACAATTTTTCCAATCCTCGTAACAGTTGTTAAAGTCAATTTCCGGACTCAAAACGGTTTATCCGGAGCGGTCGCTTGAGTTTGCTGAACAGCCAGAAGTCACACGGAGCTAAATCAAGTGAATACGGTGGTTGTGGAACGATATTGATTGAATTTTTGGCAAAAAACTCACGAAGAATCAATGCGGTATGCGACAGTGCATTATCGTGGTGCAAAAACCAAGAGTTGTCGGCCCATAAAATGGTTTTCACTGATCCCTCCGATATTCCAACGATATTAGTAGGCTGTTAATCGTCGATTTTCGAACACCAATTCCTTGATTTCATTGACGTGCTGATCATCAGTTGTTGTTGATGGCCGTCCTGGACGTGGTTCGTCGTCAACGCGTTCTCGAACCTATTTGAATAGTTTGTACCAATCAAAAACACTTGCTTGCGACATACAATTATCACCGAAACCCTTTTGCAACATTCTGAACGTTTCGGCACCAGAAATTTCATTCCGCACACAAAATTTAATGGAACTTCTTTGTTGAATAATTACACTCATTGTAAAAATCGCCGAATGCACTTGTTGTACTTCAGAAAGACAAGCGTATACTAAACACTAATGATTACTTTGCTGTGATATTTGGTACACAGATGTCACTGACAGTCATACCAATGTAGGAAAAAATTCGACGAATGGATTTCCGGGTGAAATTTAAATTAAAATTACTGTATATAGAAATAAAAGTGTATGTGTTTTTATTATTGGATGCGGAAGACATTCGTATGTGATCAAAACTTTTGAATCCATATACATATCCTACAATATTGTTGCATACAACATTCATTTAAAAACAAGTTTAATTAAGAAACAAATTCAAATGGAGAAAATTAAAATAACAAGTTGCAATCAATTTGCGAAATTAGTGCAAGAACTTGAAAAGAAAACCTTCCCTGACAAGAGACTACCAAGGAGGATCTACACCAAATAAATTTAAAAAGCAGTGAATGGCCCCAGGTGAAAGTCATTTCCAACACTCATCAGGTAAGAGCCAAATGGATGCACTTTCAAAATTTGAGGACATGATTTTGAGCACATTGCCTAAACGCTGACTTATTTAATCTGAAATAATTTTCAAACCTTTGAAGAAATAAAACACGTTTCTTAAAGGTTTTTTTATTTACGTCTCATCCGGTAATACAAATAAATATATCAGACTTCTGTGTTACTAAACTTCCTTGTACACAAGTTTTATTTTCTTCTTCACTGGAATCCGAATCTGAAAACCATTTTAATTTGTTTCAGCAAAATTTTTTCAACAAAAATTGTAAACAAAATAAATCAGCTGACTCAAATATTAGATATTAACGTCGACGACGTCATAAGAGAATACCAAATTATAATAGAATTGATGGCGACGTCGATACAAACTGATGTCGGCTAAAAACGGCATTGTTGCCGACGCCAATTACAATAAGACTGACTTTCTAAACATATGTTAGCAATGTATTAACACATTATTAATACAATGTTGCTACATTGTGTAGTTACTTTTATAATACGTTGTGTACACTTTGTAACAAAATTTTTATGGATGCGTAGTTTGCCCTTCTCTGCGATGCATTTGGGCACAAAAAAACACGGTCAACATTTTAAGGGTTGCATTTACGAATAGGTTGCCATGTCATGAGCGACGATGAATAGCGAAAAAACAATTCATTGCTGATCTTTTAATGTCGGATAAAAAGTGACCACGGTTTTGCCGACGCCAAATAAGGGTAATTGAATCCAAAAGTCTAGTTGGTGGTCCAGTGCTGCCAATAATGCAGCGAATGCTGACTTCTAAGTTAGCTATTTATCTCATCGATGATTTTAGATAACACTACAAAACAGTCTTTAAGCGCCGTCTTGATCGAAATTAAAGTCGCTTGGAAATGAATTTCTATCAAAAATCGCACGTTAAATTATGAAACCGAAATTCGATAATGAATACACAGGTCAAAAATGCAAGATTTATACGCGAAAGCATTTGCTTCGTTAATTCGATTGTGCCTTGACCTCTGCTATATTTTGTGATGTCTGGTTCCTAACTACAGCCCTCCGTTACGAGGAAAGAAACCGGTAAAAGTTTCATTATATGCCAAATATGACTGCAGTGAGGACATAGGTGGGGTTTTTGTGTCGAACTCGCTTATCGTGCGGCTGCAATTCTAGTGAGAGTTGTACGCTCTGTTTGCGTTCGTCGTACGGCTTCAACTTTTGTAAGAGTTGGATTTTTTAATACCGCAAATTCAGACTTTTTTTTGGCAAAACTTTCTTTAAAAGGGACCGCCACTTCATTATTATTAACGGAGAGAAGCAATGAAGTAAATAGATGTATAGACAAGCTTGAATGCTTAACAAATCAGCAATAGTGCTTTATGTATTTGTTTTAAAAAAAGTAAGATTCAACACCCTAAAAGCAAACCTTCCCTTTAAGATATTTAAGAAATTATTGCTAAACAAAAATTTGTTTAAAAAGGTTTATTTTTGATTGTTGATTCGATATTGCGACAGGGTGTTTTGATGTAGATTTTTGAAACGAATTTCCGTCATCCCTTGTCAAGTTTGGTTTGGAGACAAACCAGTTTCGGCTATGTGCCATCTTTAGTGTCAATTTTCGAGTGTATTTTCTCAATTTGAATGTAATAGGAAGTCTATTCCAGGCTATGACCGCTTCACTACACAAACCGATCAACTCCACTGCTTCCAGTGTGAAAATATTAGGTTTTTCAAGCAAACAAAAGTCCCAAATTATTTTTCTGGGAGTTATTGCCTTTTGCTATTTTAATAATCACAATTTACGATCCATGATTAATTTTATTTTGTCTGTTTTTTACGCTCTTCAGTGAAATATTTAAAAAATACTCGTACATAAACACTGCATAAATAACATTTTGTGAATAAACATGACTACGTGCATAGAAATAGCAAATTTTGAAATTTTTGCCACATTTGTTGTTGGCGTCTTGTCTTCTTCTTGTTTTCTAATTATTATTATTTTTTAAGAGGTTAACAAACGTCTGTCCGATTTTTTAAATGAATTGTTTTTGTTGGTGGCGGTATTCAATTTAGTTCAGTGGTGTGGTGCAGCAGCCAGCAGCATTATCATCTTCATCATCTTGAAATTATTATTTCTTTTTCAACAACGACAAATTAATTACCACTGCAAGTGTCTCAATTTAGTAAATTCTTAGCAAAATAAAATAATGTCATAAGTGGGTGGTGTGTCGGTTCTTATTTGTTGATTTGCTTTTGGACTTGGACTGTTGGGTATTTATTTAATTTTGTTGTCGTTGCTGTTGTTGTTTGTATGAAAATAAAAATATGTTTGCGTATTATTTTTAAATGGTTTTTAACACAATCCTTTTTAATTTAAATATGTTATTTCTTTCACGAATTGTTTAAGTACAATTTGATTCTAATGATTAATAAAGCGTTAAAGTATTTTAGGAATTAAATGGTCAACTCTAAATACAGACGTACATTGTCATAGTGATTAGTGTTTTCAAAAAAGTGGAAAGCTCGGCTTCATAATAAATTTTATAAAAAAAAGGGTACATTTTGCGTAAAGTACCTAGTGTAAAAAGTTCCTGTTAAAACAATGTAACATTTTGTACCTGTTGCAAAGAGTTACTTTTGTAAATTTGTAGCGCCTTTCCGAAAAAAAATTGTGTAAATAATACTTTTTGCAAAAAGGACTTTTTGTAAAATTATCTCCTAAATACACCTTCTGCAATACGTGCCTATTGTAAAAAGTACATATGAAAAAAAGTGTTTCTCGCAAAAAAGATCTTTTCTAAATAATAAATTTTGTTACGTTTTACTTTTCAACAGTAACATTTTTCCCATAATTCTTTTAAATATTAGAAAGTTGAAAAGTTTTTGCCAAGCTAGCAGGTTGCCTAGAAATGGGATTGTATTGTACTTATCAATAACTTGGTCCTCATTTTGACCGCAGTGCGGTTCTAAATCCTTTCTTTCAAATAAATTTTTTTATAAACGCATATATTTGTATTTATAATACTTTTTTGTAACTTAAAGCTTACAGACGGTTGGATTATATAAAATTGCAGCTCTCTACCTATAACGGAAATGCTCCATACAAATAAGGAGGACCCTAATCCCCCGAGATTACTTACTCCCCGATTCCCATGTATACCAGAGTATACCAATAAGGGGCACCTTATTCCCCTAGATGTAAAGTGCCCGTTACCAGATTTTTCTGATTACTTAACTTTAACTCTATCTATAGTGGAAGTATCCCAAATAAGGGGGAACGCTAGTCCCCCTAGATAAAAAGTGGCCGTTTTCAGATTGTTTTGATTACTTATTACCCAAAACCTATCTATCTGTACACCTCATTTCAACACTCTAGCTCCCCTAGATAAAAAGTAGCCGTTTTCAGATTTGTCTGTTTACTTAATTTCCCAGACGTACCTTTACACCAAATTTCAGCTCTCTAGCTATATTGATGAGGGGGTCAGTGAATACATAGGTACCAAAATATGTACTTTTTACACCTTTTTATCTCGGGAAAATTTTATGGTAAAACGTTCAGACTTGGTCTATGAATTCTTATGGTTCATGTTTCATTATTTTGTTATTAAAGGAAGCAAAGTTATGAGGGGGGAAGGGTTGAAACAGCACCATGGTTTCGTGTAATATACACACTATGTGCATTAGGCCCGAACTTTGCTTTAATATCGTAAAAACATTTTGCAAAAAGTGCTTCTTGCAAAATATGTAACTTTTTCAACATTTTAATTTTTAAAAAGAGTTATTTATTAAAAAAAAAGTACTATTAGGAATAAGTACTAACCTAAATTTTTATTTAATAATTATAAAATAATCATCGTTTCCACAAAAGTAAAGAGAATAAATTTTATTTAAAAAAAATACCTATTCTATAATATATTTCTACTCCGAAAAGAACCTGGTATAAAAAGTACCTTTTACAAAAGTGTCACATTGCTGCAATATATTGTCTTCAAAACAAACAAAAGAATTACTTTTTTTTAATTCTCTGCCAAATATATCTTCTGCACTAAGTGTTTATTGTAAAAAGTACCTTTTGCAAAAAGTGCTACTTACAAAAGGATCTTTTTTAAAAGGTAACTTTGTCTACATTTTATATTTAAAAAAAAAAGTTATTTAGTGTAAAAAGTACTATTTGTAAAAAGTTTTCTTTGTAAAAATTATTATTATCATATTTATAAGATGATTTTTTATGCAATTCAATAAAGTTTTTTTGTTTTGTGATATTATTGTATTGCTAATGCCAAAAAATAATAGACATCATTTAACACCATGCAGTGTAATCAGGCATGGGAACTTTAAATTACTAACAATTGCGCTTAAATGTAACAAAATTCTCATTAGGATGATAAATAATTATTTTTATTTATAAAACAGTTCATAAATAATTTGTACCAATATAATTAATTATACGTAAAAATTGAGAAGTTCCACTTATTTGAACACAAAATACTCAAACATACTCGTATAACATTCTGCCAGGTATGATGATATCAATAAAACATTTCAAAACATATGAACTGAAGTTGTATAATATCTGCTTTTTTATATGAAAATGAGTAAAATAACAAAATTACAAAAAACATGCAATGTTGTATTATAATACAATTATAATTGTATTATAGTACAAATAATACAACAATACAAGGCCTTTGTGATTTAAAAAAATTGCTTTCACAAAAAGTAAGACATCTGATTCACAATAAATTTTATAAAAAAACTTTTCGTAAAATATATTTCTGTAATAAAAATTTATTATATAAAGTACCTTTTATAAAATGTAACATGTTGTACCTTTTACAAAGAGTAAATTTTGTAAATACATATCGCACCTGTTCCACAATAGTGTAACAACTCAAAATTTACAGATTTTCGTTTTTTGCAAGAAAACAACACACTGTGGTCATCTCTACCCACTGTAAAAATCATCTATTATTTTGTCTCCTCTTTCGTGAAAAAAACCGTTATGACTCTCTCTTTGTTTTCAGAATAAGTTTTTTAGACTCAACTAAAGAGTAACATTTTTAGTTGTCTCCAAATGTTTAAGCAAATCAGTTTGTTTTTTATCATATAAAGAGTAACATTTTTAGTTTTGCCTTTTTACAATTTATAACGGCTTGGTGAAGTTGCGTTTCATTTCGATTTATCACACTCTATTTTGTTAATATGTTTTTAATTCAAGTGAGAATTTTCAGTTAAACAGGGACAACTCAAAATAATACCACTAAGTATATAACAAAATTTCAGGAAAAGAGTAACAACTCCAAAATTTGTTATTTTCCTACAACTACTAAACAAATAAAAACGCAAGCAACGGTTTTATTCTTTTTAATCATAATTTCTGACAATAACATATTTTTTTCTTGAAATATATCATCAATATTAACGGAAACAGTTTTTCGTCTCTACTGAAAATTTTGAAATTTTGACTTGTTACACTATTGTGGAACAAGTGCGATATGTATAAATCAAATAGTATATAGTATATATATAAAGCACTTTTCGTAAAAAATATCTTCGTGAATCCAACTTGTGTAATGAGAGTTCATTGTAGAGAATAGTAATGTAAAAAGTACAATTTGTCAAAAAAAGTACCTTTTGCAAAGTACATTTTCTAAATAGGTAAATTTTTCTTTACTTTTTTTAAACTAATTTATTACAAGAAGTACTATTTGTAAATAGTACTTGTTCGTAAAAAGTACATTTTCCGTCTTTTGATAGATACGTTTTGCTAAAAGTATCTTATAAGCTTATTGCAAATCACTTATACAATTAAATTATGTGTCCAATGTTTCTCTAATTCTGTCGATCGGATCCTTTTAATTCGGAAGGGCAAAAGTGCCTTAAGAGTATATAGATCATCGTTACACCTTCACCAGTTAATGCAGTGACCTGACGATTTTGTAAATTTTCTGTGGAAGAAGAAATGACATAAATTGGCCTCATCTCATGGCTTATCTAAAAACTAAAGTTTAGGTAATTAAATGCAAATGGCAGCCTACGCCTAGTTTACATTTGGACTAAATTAGTTACGAGAACGTAAGATTTACGTTTAGTTGATATTTTTAAGAAATAAATTCCCCCACTTTGTGTTTGAATAACAAATAAATTTTTTGTTTGACAGATAACTTCATTTCTTTTAAATCGATGCAGTAACACACACTTAACAAATAAATCACATGATTCCAAACATGTCCCTTGTTTTAACTTTGCCCTAAAGCAATTTTTTTTTTAAATTAGTTTCAAAATAGTTGCTTCAGTTTTCACATCTTAAGTGTTTTCATTCAACTGGATATTATCCCCAGGTGTTTTTAAATACAAGATCATATTTTAAGAAGAAAAATTCATTTTAATTAAAAATTCTTACAAATCCTAACCTGAGGGCAGATTCAGTGACTTGACTGTTGCTTGATCTGCGGTATGTAGTATTGAATCCATGTTTCATGATTCTCGACATCAAATCGACTATTTTCCATTTTGACTATTTTTTTGACCTCCTTCTTTCCTCGAATTGATTGCAGGCAACCGGTTAGTAATTTACGATTACCTTAGTCTCAATTACATCTCGTGCTACCACTGGCTTTTACTATCGATTATAGTGATTTCAGACTGTCGACGGTCTACCTTCTTCCTCATCACGGAGTCTCCTATAATTGCTAGTATTCGCTTAGGGCTTAGGTCCACCATGGCATTTACACTTAACAAGTGTCTGCCCGCGGTCCTAAGTCTTATGCTAGCTAGTGCTGGACATTAACACACAATGTGAGCTACCGTCTCAGTCTCTTTCTCTTTTGAAGCTGTCCCGTCCACCCCTTGGGAGGGTTTCTTGTCCAATTCTTCAGAATTCCTCCATTGGCCAATAAACACTAGAGTTACTACAGAGATTAACCCCTCCACTTCGTGCGAGGCTTCATTGTCCATTCCGTGAGATTTGGTCACGGGATTCCTCCTTTGGCCAATTCAAACCGTAGTTTCTGCAGAGATTAACCTCTCTGCCTCTTACGATGCTTCTTGATTCATCCCTGAAACGGAGAAAAATATGTCCACCCACACAGAGCTCCATATGAACGGGTAAGTCTGTATTAAAACTGGAGATCGACTGGTATCTAGAGTTCGCATACTAGAGACCAAACACCCTTTTGGCTCTGCATCCCTGACGTATGCTGTTCTGCTGTGGATTAGGGATTTTTATAAAAGAGTGTTAACTTCTCTCCGCTCGACTTATTTAGCAAAACTCCTTGCAGATACAGGACCCTGTTCCCGGCCGCCACCACGTAGAGGTATAAGTCAGAACTTCTGACAGTGCATTCAATTACGGCAAGCCATACCTTTGTGTCTGCCAGCTGAAGGCTTAGCATAAATTTCAATGCAACATTTAAAGGAAATTTTAAATTTGTTACATAGTTAATCGAAATCGCCAACTTAATATAATACAATTGTTACAACGATACAAGATAATGGGATTTATAAAATCTTGAATCAAACTCTAATAAATAAAAGTGTTTCCAATTAGGATGGGGTTATGTTGAAATAGAATAAAACAAGCCGGTAGTAAGGTAATGCATACAATATCTTAACAATTAAATGGCCGCAGTGAGTTCGCACGGCGCTGAAATTTTGTCTACCAGCTTCGTTCTCTGCATGAAAAACATATAAAATCTGGAGCTCATAAAACAATAAATTGGACGACCAGAGACAAAGATAAAAGATAAAATACTTACGACAGCACAATCGTATTTGATACTGGTCGCCACGGCCGCTATGTTTGCTTCACTTCGCTCCAATCTCTGTCTGATTGGTGGCTTAAGGTCCAAAAAGAGTATACTTACGCTTAAAGTTTCACACGGCGGGGCCACTTGCCTGCGTACTGCAGTCACTATATATGACCGACGCCACGACGAAATTCACTGAGCCAAAGTTTTGATAATGAAAAAATATTAGAAAATTTGATTGACTGTCATTACTATCTGGCCACCCTATATAAACGTTAGAAAGAGACAACAAATGTGTTTGAAATGTTACTGATGGTTTTATTTTGGCTTGCACTGTATATTAATAGCAAAATAATCAAAACAATATTTGCGTGTTCATATACATATACGTATGTATTTGTTCTTTAAGTGAAAGTCAAATTTAAAAAAAAATAAAAATATG
Organism: Phania funesta; assembly: GCA_963932375.1. Taxonomy (NCBI): domain Eukaryota; kingdom Metazoa; phylum Arthropoda; class Insecta; order Diptera; family Tachinidae; genus Phania; species Phania funesta. The sequence goes on from OZ010656.1 coordinate 76,104,110, forward strand.
TGTCTGTGTTTGTTATTACTTTTGGAACAACAATTTATAATTAAATTAAAATTAAAAACAAAAAAAAAACTTTGCCAAAAAATAAATTTCATATCTAAAAATGTTGTTTTGTTTTCTTGAATTTTCCACAGCAACATTTGATTTCATTTGTCAAATCATACTAAACTCATTCTACATCTAATTTTATTTAGTAAATTCAAATTATGTCATGAATTCTCTTCTTCTCTTTCGTTTTTTTCTTTTTGATATAAATTCTCTTTTATTTATTGCATAACCTAGTGGTATATTTTAATTTGTCAAAATTTCAACAAACATTTTAAGTAGAAATAAAAGAAATTTTATTTAAATCTGATGTGACCTTGAGGAAAGGTGTCAGTGTCATTGTACCCAATTCTTTTTTTCGCTGTTCATAGATACGAGTAGCTACTCTTTAAGTGATATGTGCTAACAAAAGTAATAAGATTGTGTTTTATTTTATTCATTGTTTTCTAAGTTAATACAATTTTTTCTGATACTAGACAAATGTGACGTTAACGAATTCGGATAGATTTTAAATTTAGTTCATAAATTTGCAATGATTATTCTGCATTTTAAATGGTGTTTGTTTTGTTCATGTTCGTATGACTCAAATTAAAAAAAAAATATAATTTTAATTTTAGAGAAAAAAAAAACGAAAAATATTTAAACTTTCAGCAAAGAATTTTAAAGTAAGAAAAACTTAAGCGTCCTATGCTTGACCCAATGAGAAATCCAAAGAAAATCAAGACAAAAACATTAAAGTTTTAACAAAAAGTCCCACAAAGCCCCAACGTTGTGGGGCTTATTGATAATAATGTTGGTATTTTTGTCTTGATTTTCATTCACCCTCAAAAATAAATTGCATTATTTTCCAATAAAAATGAGTTGATATTAAAAAATTAGCTAAAAATATTTTGTTTTAAACAGCAAGAATAAGATCTAAAAAAAACTCTTTTTAAAACAATTTAAATTAAAAAAAGTTAAAAAAATTATAACTTAAAAAAAATCAGTTGTTCAGTCCACAAGCTTCCCTTGTATTGTTGTATCGATTGTATTATGATAGTATATTGAAATTTTGTTGTTGGTAATTTTTATACACAAATGTCATATCATAATACAACTTGTTTTCGTATGTTCTTGAAAGGTTTTAATGATACCCCATACCTGGAACTATGCTATTTGTTAAATGCGGTTAACATTCTCAATTTTTGCATATTATTATAAAACTACAAATTATTTATTAGGGACCTTATTTTATGAACCGCAAGGTAACGCCAGAATTTCAAACATTTAACAGTTTTTTTTTATTGTTTTTCATACAAATGTTTTGTAAAGGAAATCAAATGTATGAAAAACAATAAAATTGTTTGAAATTTATATTTTTAATTTTCATATAAATAAGGACCTACAATTTTTGTCTGAAATATAAATAATTATTTACTAATAACAACATATTGCTACCTTTAAATGTAATTGTTACTAGTTTATAGGTCCCATGTCTGGCTCCATTTCGTGGTATTAAATGACTGCTTTAATTTGTTAACACTAGCAATACAATAATTGCTTAATACAATAACATTGACTGTACACAAACAAATAAACTTAAGGTTTATTTTAATACACGAAACAACAATATCAAGGCATTTGTGAATTGCATAAATATTTCACCGAACCGTCGAATATTTACAAAAGAAAATCGAAATTTTAAACATTCACACATATTGATTGAATCAGAGAGAGAGAGAGCGTGAGAGAGATAAACAATTTGTAAAAATTCTTTAAGTAATTAAAGCTGCCCGCAAAGAAAATCACGCGATTTTTAAATTCCAAGCGATTTAAAAAAAACGCCAATTGCATTTGAACATGTGCTGAAGTTCACAGGGGCTTTTTTTACTTTTCGGACTTGGATTTAAATAACGAAAACATATGTTGGACGTGCCGTGTGTATGTATATACGCGCGCTATTAAATGATCTATATAAAATAAATAAAAATAACAACAAAGCCATAATATTTTTTATTTTCATATTTTTTTAAATGAAAATCGTACTTTTTTGAGATAAATTTAAAGAAGACACGTTACATTCGATTTTTGTATGTGGTGTTTTCATTTCTGTTGGATAATTATTTTGATTTAGCGATCACCTTGCTGCACTCTTGCGACTTACAATCGTAAAATTTCTTGCGTTTACGAACTTCACCATACCTATTTGGCGGTTTTAATATAAATGATTCTGACTTTATTTTGAAGCTCCGCTGACAGTGTTTCAAGATGATTTTTTTTGGCCAAAATCCGGATATCCGACCAACATTTCCAGTGCCCATTTAGCGCACTCGCGGCGTTGCCTATATTCGTTCGCGTTCAATTCTTGCGTCAGCATAATCGTATACTCACACCCAACCACAAAATAATCCTAGTTCACTCTCTGGCGATGGCCTATACAGCTCTTCGCCGCCGAATCAACATTTCTGGGCCTTCCTCGTTACTGACCGCTTTTTTCACTTCGCACTAATCCTTAATAGCTTAAGGTTCAAAAGAGTGTACTCACGCTTAAACTTTTCCATGGTGTGACGAATTGCTTGTGCACTGAAGCCATGAATGACGACTTGTCTCACGACGAAGTTTACGTTGCGTATTTACACCTGAATCGAAATTTCGATAATAATTTTTAATAATTCCCGCATGTTCGTTAGTCGTGAAACCATGCGTGATGACATTGGTAGGTAACTCTGACAGCTTCGGTAATATAACGATTGAAAAAACTACCATTTTCTAACTGGTCACCCAATAAAACAATACTATTTACCGCTCTTTTGTGTTTTAGTTAACTCTTTGTTTATAGTTAGTTAATTATTAGAGCGTCACTCATATTTGGAGCATCTAACAAGCAGACCTATTTTTCACATAATATTTGGGTGAAGGTAGCCGGGAATCTACGGAGAATGTAAATGGGAGGTTTTTCTCCACAAAAGCTGGTTCCACGAGAATACCGAATTATACTAAATACCACCTACTTGTTTCCTTTTCAAATTAAAATTCTTTTTAACCTAAATTTGCGGCAGACGTAATTAAATTTATATTTAATTTCTGTGCGTATTTTTAAACAATTCACTGCATCTTAGAACGGCCGATAAATAAACAACAAATGCAAAAATTAAATCACTAACAAACTATTTCTAGACTACGGCCGTTTCACAAAATTTCAATCAATTTTAAGCCATTAAAAGTACACTCTCGATCAGATAATTAGAACCACTTAAATTTCTGCATTTAGTAGGCCCTATCTTTTAGAGTTCTTTGTTGACAGCTAAAGTTTTAATACCATCGAAAAGATAAATTTCTTAAGATAGCAAATATAATAACAACAACATTAAAGTCTAACGCAACAGTATTTGAACCGTCTTTTAAAAATAGACAAAAAAAAAAAAAATAATAATTTTCCGTTCATATGATTTTTATTTATTGAATTAAAATATTAATAGAGAACAAATATTACTTTCTAATAAACCTTAGTGAAAAACTGGAAAAAAATAATAGCGAAAAGTCTATGCTTATCGTTCGCAAGGATACTCTAATGAGCCATTGCGCGGGAAATCGAACCAAGTCAAAAAACTGTGCTCGGGTACTTGATATTGAAAACTATAGAATAAATTATAAAGGAAGGATTCCAAACGCTCTTAAGAGAAAATCTTAACAGAAAAATCTTTAGAATTTCGTCAAGCTCTGCTCTTTCAGCACCAAAAATCAGTTCTCAAGCTGGTGTCCTGGCAAGTATCTCAAAGAGTTGTGTGAATACCTGAAATTTAAAACTGAAGAAAACCACACCGCTGAATAATCCATTACAATTTTAAGTAAGAAGTCGTTTTAACGACTGGTGTACTTAGGTTTTTAGTGACGAAAAGATATTTATTTTGAAAGGCCCAGATGGTTACAATTATTATTTTAGCGATATGAGAAAAGGAGAGCTATTTTTGAATCGCCATTACTGCAAAGAGGGCGCAAAGAGGTCTGAGTGCTATAACGTATTACGGTACAATCGATTCAGAATCTCAAAATGCAAATATGACTGGAGAACGAAGACTCTTCTACAATCAGTTTTCCTTAAATTGTGTGATTTAGATATGATATGGTTGGAGCTGTTTGATGTATTCTGCAACAGGATAATGCTTCTATACATAATGCCAGAGCTGTGAAAGAATTGATTTGAAGCCAAAATATTCGTCTTCTTGTTGGCCGCCTCATTCTTCTGATCTAAACGTAATGCAAAATATTTGGTAGTGGCTTACACGAAAGATATATGAAGGGGGAAGACAATTCGACGATAAGAAATCACAAATTCCAGCCACTAAGAACTCCTGGAATGAGATTTCGTTGGATTATTTTATGATTTAATAAAAATCCGTAAATTTGAAGTTATTTTAAACAAGGAAGGTAGCACCCAGTCACTAATAAATTGTGTGAAATATTATTACTTAAGTTTGTATTAATTGTTATTATTATAAAATTATAATGTATTTTTAATAAAAATTAGTTATGAACGAAAGCAAATTTTAAATTGTCCATCTTTTTCTGGAAAATAAACTTTAAGATAGTGTAGCAATCTTAATAAAGTGCTCTTTCCGATGGTAGTAAAAGTTTAGCTGCCAACTAAAAACTATAAAAGATAATTGATTGGTTCTAATAATCGAGAGTGTATATATTTCCCACAGTACCCCAAAGCTATGGTGCCCAGACGGTCGAGTTACTAGTGTGCTAGTCTATCAGTCTGGGTCGTGGGTGCGATTCCCACCAAAGGCTCTGATCTGTTTCACTACAACGAGTGGATGTCTATGTTACTATGCTCTGAAACTTAAGTTAGAATAATTAGTTAATAAATAACAAAATAAAAATACCCCAAAGCCAAAAATAATCACCTGCTTTTGAAAAAGATGTGGCCTACTAAAAGCGGAAATTTAAGTTGTTCTAATCCTCTGACCGAGAGTGTAATATTTGTCCCATTTTCCCCAAAGCTAAAAATAATCATTTGCGCTTTTGTTCTTTTTTTTTTTGAAATTAGAAGCCTGTAATCGCTTTTATTTTGTTCGTCCCAAGCTGAATAATATTTAAATTAGTTTATTCGATGACAATTAGTGCAGGTGGTTGCCAATTTGACTGCTTCAGGTGAACGTTGCAGCACTAATTGTAGCACTTTTATAAACTTAAATTAATATTTCACACTAAAATTTAATTAAGTAAAACAACATTTTTCTAAATTTAAAATTAAATTCTTTAAAAGTTTTCTTTTTTTAAATTCTTAAAGTATTTTTGCAAATCAAATCAGGTAGAAAAAAAAACTGCAGTAAATAAATAGAAATATTCTTATTTGTATTTATTTTTAAAAATCAAATCAACTAAAAATAATTTATATTGACTCAGTGAAAGAAACTTTGCAACCGTTAGGGTGGGGTTCGTTTAAGAAGCTGAATAAATTGGCATTAAAAGATCTTGGCCAACACACGCCCTCGTGGAAATCTTAAGAGGTTGATTTAGTATTTTTTTCCTTGCAACTTTTTACGGCTTTTTTGGTTTTTAATCCTAAATACTCTTTTGTAGTTAGTGGCACATAAGAAAAGCCAAAGTGAAATTAAAATTATAACTAATTGCATCATGATGTAAAATTTTGTTTATTATTTTGTGAACAGGTATCCCTTTTTGCCATTTTTTTTCTCAAATTAAACTCGAAGAGAACAACATGTAAAGAGGTTGCCTGTAAATTCGTATGGCTACAATAACTACATGGCAACGCTACAATTTGGGCGAAAATATTCAGAGGTGATATATTTTACACTTAAAAGAAACAGTAATTTTGCATTGTTGATAACTGTAACAGCGAACGAGTTGGCCATTGGACAGATTCAACACTTCCCCAAATTGGGCTCGAAAATGCTTCGGTGGATTTAGCATTGTGTGAAATTAATGCAACCACCAACATCCCCATACGCATTTAAATATGCAGCAATTTTAGGACCCAGCTCTTCCTTGAAGAATTTTAAGCTATATAATCTCCTGCTGTCAATTGCCACTGTACTGTATTGCACTATACAATGTTCCCGCGATTTGGATTCAGTCATAGCCACCTCGTGCACCCCCCAAAGAGCCTTACCAATAATCAGTCCGGAACTTATTTCCCGGGGGCTACTGGTATCCGTGTCACCAGGATTTAGTTAATGGTTAAATCTCGAAAGCTCTCTTCTTCCTGTTTCTGTCCCCAGACAAGTGTCGGGGACTGCTTTCCCCATATCTCCCAGCTAAGAAAACAGCAAGGCTGCATGATCACGGAGAAGACATGTCCTAGGGGAAATGTGAGTCATCCGTAAGATGTAAAACTGCAAATAAAAAGTACCAATGACTTCATACGAAGACAAAAAAAAAACGTAGAGCTTTGCCAACCTGTTCTTCGTTAGCAGTGCCTCCTCACGTAAAGGATGTCCCAAAGATATCAAGCAAATAGAACTCATTGGTAAGTGACTACCTTGGCATTGCTATTACAAACGATAAGTTAGGTTAGATTGAGTTAATCAAGTAGTAAGGGTAATTACTACTGTGGGCAAAAAATAGTCAGACTTTTTAATTTAAATTTCGCCCGGAAATCCATTCGTCGAAATTTTGTTTTCTACGTTGGTATGACTGTCAGTGACATCTGTGCCAAATATCACATCAAAGTAATCATTAGTGTTTAGTATACGTTTGTCTTTCTGAAGTACAACAAGTTCATTCGGCGATTTTTACAATGAGTGAAATTATTCAACAAAGAAGTTCCATTAAATTTTGTGTGCGGAATGAAATTTCTGGTGCCGAAACGTTCAGAATGTCGCAAACGGCCTTCGGTGGTAATTGTATGTCGCGAGCAAGTGTTTTTGATTGGTACAAATTATTCAAAGAGTGTCGAGAACGCGTTGACGACGAACCACGTCCAGGACGACCATCAACATCAACTGCTGATCAACACGTCAATAAAATCAAGGAATTGGTGTTCGAAAATCGACGATTAACAGTCAGAGACGTTACTGATATCGTTGGAATATCGGAGGGATCAGTGAAAAGCATTTTAAAAGATCATTTGGGCCTAAGAAAAGAAATCACGATTGGATCCAAAATCACTCAATTTTCTTGAAAAGCAACGTCGCGTTGACGTCTGTCATATAATGTTTTCCGACTACCAGGATGTCATTAAATGTATTATAACTGGCAACGAGTCTTGGATCTACGCTTAGGACCCGAAAACAGACGATCAATCGGCCGAATATCGTGCCAAAGGTGAGCCAAAGCCGAAAAAACCACGTCAAAGCAAGTCAAAAATCAAGGTCTTGTTGACAGTTTTCTTCGATCATCGAGGTGTGGTGCACTCCGAATTCATTCCGACCGGCCAAACTGTCAACAAGGAATACTATTTGAGTGTTATGCGTCGTTTGCGCGAAGCTATTTGTAAAAATAGGCCGGAATTATGGGCCGACAACTCTTGGTTTTTGCACCACGATAATGCACCGTCGCATACAGCAGTGATTCTTCGTGAGTTTTTCGACAAAAATTCAATCAATATCATTCCACCACCATTTAGCTCCGTGTGACTTCTGGCTGTTCAGCAAACTCAAGCGACCGCTTCGGGTAAACCGTTTTGAGAAAATTGAAGACATTAAATGTGAATCGCAACGCGCATTGAAGGCTATTCCGGAAATTGACTTTAACAACTGTTACGAGGATTGGAAAAAACGTTGGCATAAGTGTATTGCATCTGGGGAGGATTACTTTGAGGGAGACGAAATAGATTTGGCGCCAAAATCTTGCGCCAAAAGATTCTTGTTTCGTTGTGCCACTGTGCGTTGTGGGTTATTTATCGTAGTCTAATTCTAAATTTTTCCTAACCATAAATGTGGATGAATTGCAGTGATGCAGCATTGAATTGCCTTCTTCAAAAGCGGGGTGGTTAAAATAACTCCATATAAAGAAATTCAACATACTATAGGAAAAGCCAATTCTCATCACCGACAGGAGAGATTGGAGGACCGGAAAATTATCCATGCATTGATAGAATTGCTTTGCGGGATGTATATCATATAGCACAGTCGTGATGTCTCGTTGTATCACGTTGATATGACCGATGTTTATGATATTCGGATATCCTTTTCATTTATAGAGCCTAAAAAAGACTACTTTCATCAACTATCATTTATCATCTTTAAAAAGCCACTCACTTATTTTTTTCGCTGCTTTAGACCCGTCCTTCTACTCAGTCAATACGCCCTCCACCATTTGGGGACATCAAATCGTCGTTTTCAGATTTGTTGGCAATTTTCTAAAAAAAAAAGAATTTTGAAAAATATAAACAACTCAAAGTTTCATCCACCCTAATCTCTAATCCACCACTACCATCGCCGTCTTCTGCCACCTTGGCATGCAAATGACATAAAAATTTTAGTTTTTTCTCTTTCAAGAGCTTGAAACGGTTTTATTTTTATAGTCAAATTTAGTCAAAAAGAAATTGTTTACATTCATCATTAAAGTGAAGAAAAAAATAAAAGAAAAAAATAAAAATATGAACATTATTTGCAGCAGCCACTATTATTTAAAACAAAATACGTCAATCGGAAAAATATTTATTGCAAAAGCATGAGATTAAAAGAAAAATATGAAAATAAAAATTATATTTTGACTATTTTTAGCATTTTTTATTATATTTGCATGCACAAGAGTCATAGCAAAGGAATTCTTTGTAAACTTAAAGAAAATAAAAATGTCACTAGTCAGGGTGTGTTTGTTCAGTGTCTTAAGAACGTTTGATAAAATGTCAAAAAGTGTGTCAGGAAATGATGTCACAATGTGTGTTCATGTAACGAGAAGAAATGCTTTCTCTTTCTACACATTTAAATTTCTAATCCTCATCAATTGTTGACGTAAAAAATATTGAAATAAAAAAAATAATCTTAAAATTCCCCGTGATTCCCCCTAGAAGAAAGGAAAAAAATCAATGCTTTGCATTTGCCTATCACTTATAATATATATTAAATCTACGAAACTACTGTAAGAGAGGGGGAGAGAGTTCGATAGTGAAAAGTGATTATAAAGCTGCCGAAATCTCTATTAAGTTTTCCCTAAATTAAAATAGATGCTAAATATCAACTTTAAATTGGCAACACTGTTTGCTGTGACAGCCGAATTTACAGTTCTCGCTTGTTTTCGATAAAGTTTCGACTAAGCTTTAAGCTGGATCACTGCCTTAGTGACAGGTCATGGAAACTTTAAGTACCATGTGGCTAAGATGAAAGTCGTAGAAGATGATACTTGCAGACTATGCCTGGAAGAGGCTGAGACGGTAGCGCACATTGTGTGTGAATGTCCAGCACTGGCTAGCATAAGGCTTAAGACCACGGGCAGACACTTGTTAGATGTGAATGCCATGGGGGAACTAAGCTTTAGACAAATGCTAGCAATTACAAAAGACTCCGTGATGAAGAAGAGTGTCAATTTGAGGAGCGAAATGGGGGTCGAAAAGGGACCCAGAAAGTAAGTGGTCTGCTTCGATATCTATATAATAATAATAAGCTTTCCAAAATATATTCAAATTTATATTGACAAACATGATTGGGAAAAATTTCGTTCAGTGATGAAGTGCGCTTTGTGGCAGTGCTATTTGTTGCACGAAATTGAAATGATATTTCATTTTAAAGTTTTATGCCTCGAAAATAAAAAAAATCAAATTAAATAACTTTTAAAATTGATTTAGTACTCTTTGTTTAGAGTTTCTGTTCATTAACAAATTCCCGTAACCTGGAACAGAATGTTTACGTACCGTTTCCCGATGTATTGCGTTAAACAGATTTTCACTCGTTGTAGTGCAATCCTCTAATATGTGTGAATCGAACCCATGATTCCCAGACTGATAGACTAGCACACTTCGAAGCAGCCTACCAGGGCGCTTTTGACATTACATTTGATATTTATGATTTAATATATTTTTTTAGGTTCTGATTAAAGATCGCTTTATAACGTAATATATTGTTACGTTTATTACCACAATAAACGTTAATTTGTAGGGTTAGTTTGATTGCAAGAAATAAAACACACAATCCTTTATGATTTTATCAATACACAAATTTATTCGGCGATACTACTGCTCTACTCTGTGCGGTCGACGGCGCCTTTATATAAAGATCACGGCCGGTTCCGGATATATCTCGAACATACGTGATATTGCGCATCATTTATACCATTTGCTGGCTTCGTGGTATAGTATATGTGTTCGTGTGTGTGTATCTTTTGTTTACTTTTTCGTTCTGTAGAAGTTGTTTTTGTTTCTACTTTGTATCGCGGTTCGGGGAATTTCCGCTGGGTATTTGTACAATAGGTCGTTTCGCACCAATTTCTTGTTGACAATAATTTTGTTATGATTTAATTAAAACATCTTCGATTATTACTTCTTAACAATATGTACATATATATTTTTTTCTTTTCAGGTAAGTCTTGATGACTTCTTATTACTTTTTTTGTCAACCCCTTTCCAGAAGGTACTCATTTTGTTTAAAATATATTAAAAATTTTTCATTATATAACTTCCTGAATAAAAAGAAAACATAAAAAAATGCAAAAAATCTAAAGCTGAAGTCGATTAGTCATCGAAATCATGAAATTATTGACTACGACTACGACGTCTTTCTTTTAAGTTTCTCCCCTGTGCATGTCGTTTTGGTTAAAGGAGAACTTTCGCGGTTCGACCAGTATCTAAACGTTGATACCACGCGAACGGTTTTTGTTAACGCTCCTTTGAGAGTCCACGTTGTGGTTGGGGTTTAATCCAAGCGGGAACATCGTCGTGCAATGCAACTCAAGCTAATAGCTCCGATTCGGTAATAGCACAGTGTAATTAAAACTACAAAAATGTTGGGGAAAATTGGAAGCTATTTGACTTCCTGCTGTATTATATACGTCTCGTGTTGTTGCAATGTCACTTTGACCATAGAAACTAAGATTTTTGTTATTTGGATTTTAACTACAGCCGCCATGTTACTCCCCTAAAATGGGTCGCAACAACAACTAATACGGGCAACTAATTCTCGTGGTAGCAGTCTGTTATGACTGGTTAGACCCTAGACAAGCTTTACGGACTCGGTTGCTTTGAATAACAGTAAATCAAGATGGCAAAATCACCAAAAAGAGATTTCCCCAGCCGGAAGTTAGTTTGCCGGCTGGTAGGTGTTGTACTGGATGCCAAGTTTCAACATCTACCAAACTATGGAGCTCCAAACAAAGATTTTACTGCTACCCGTTACCCAGGGTTGTAGAACCTGTTCCAGTGGGCACTTTAATAGTTTCCAGCAGTAGAGTCGTGACTCTGAAGATATGTTATACTTCTATCTGACATCGCAATTCACCTAGTATTGACGGACCTCAGAGAGTAGCGGTCAATAACGAAATTCAATTGCCTTATGCTCTTCTGAATTTCCACCACAGCACGTGATACTACATCTCCATTGTAACAATTACGATGACTGCAATTTTTATATTTTGCGAAGGGCAACACCGAACAACACACGTCAAATCTAACATTCGAATGAGAAAGTTTAAAATATTTATAGTTTTACATTCTCAGAAAGTGACTTGAAAATTATATTTATGAAAAAGTGAAATTGAATTCACTTTAATTCAACAAGAATGCGGTAGTCAACTTGTATTAACTTTTGTAGCGCTACATGGGGACACAGTGTGTCGCTAATATGTGTCATTAAATCGTGGACGCCGTTGGATACAGGACGGATTTCGTGAAGGACACCCAAAATCGAAACCGGTTTGTTTCCAAACCAAAATTGACGAGGGATGACGAAAATTCGTTCCAAAAATCGACATCAAAATCGCATCCTTTTTGAGAGAATATTGAAGCTGTGCGTGAATTTATATTGCAAGATCCTTGGGCATGAATTCCACTATTGTAAATTCATTATTGCACGACCATCTCGCTGTCGTATTAGATCACATAACTCGGCTGTAATTAAAAAAAAAGCGAAGAAATGTTAAAGGAATTTCGACAATGATGCTTCAAAAGACCTCTGTCTATAGGATGGCTACAGGTGATAAAACATGGATCAATGCGTATGAAACCGACAGAAAATAGCAGTCGACAACAGATTGGGGGTTCTAAGATCAGCCAAATTCGACTAAAGTTGTTCGAGGTAGAATTATTAGCCGAGTTTATGTGGCAGTGAGAAAGAACATGGTATTAATGCGTCATCCGATGTACAACTCTGGTACGCATATCAAAACTAAATTTCGTTTCGTCCATGTTTTTCGATGCCCGAAGAAGCGGTTAAAGCTTTTAAAACGCAGAGCTTCCTCAATAGGAGAGGGAAAAAGTTCTTTACTTCAGTCATGAAGAAGAAAAGACCTTTAAAAATAGTTAATCAGCCCTCGTAGTAAATAAAGTGTTACGTTTTAAAATGAGTTTGCATACCCGAGTAACCAACCAGCGAAAAAGTCTCCTGATACAATTAAATTTTAGTTCCAACTCTAGCTGAACAGGGCAGTTAAAAAAAACTTTAACCAAAATTAAAAAAAAAAATATAATTTCAAAACACACACCTCTTTTCCACTTAACCTGACTTTTGCTACTCTTCGACTTATCGCTTTTCTCTATCGTTTATCATCATGTTCATTATTTTCACATTGTTAAAAGGAAAAACAACTACTTGTTTATTATGTGTGTTTGTTTTTTTTTTTCTTAAAATTGTTGAACGGCAAATTAAATTTTATATAATACATGTTCGAAAATGTTCGAAACTCAGACATTAAAAAATTTAAGGGAATCCACTGAACGAACAAAGAGTTTCCTTACGAAACCAAAGAGTAGAAAAAGTTTTCAAAATTCATTCACCAAAAAAAAAAACAAAAATTGCAAATGTTTTACACGCACTGCACACTCACTCACCGGTCTTTCTCAAAATTTTCAAATGTTTTCAAATTTTCCCTCAGTTTAAACACAAGAGAAAAAAACTCTTTGATTTTGAATTTCTTTTTTTTTCTATTTCAAATATTTGTGTGAGTAAAAGTTTTCTCAAAAAAAAAAACAGCTACAAGAATTTTTCGTAAATATATTTTCATTAATGTGTTTGTGTGTCTTTAAATGAAACATTAATTTCGAATCGAAAGAATCATGTCAGTGGTCTCTGCGGAGGTTTCACGTAAAAACGTATAGAATTTTTAAAGCGCGCATACACATTAAACAACTTTTCCTCAAATAAAAATTCAGTTTTTATTAAATTTTAAACGAAATTAAGAAAAAAAAAGATCAATTCACGAAAGCGACCGTTCACGTTACTTAAATAGTAAATTCTGTTGAAATTTTACTATTAAAAAAATGAAAAAAAAATCCATATAAAATCAAATTTCTGAACAGAAAAATACATCAAATTCAATTAAACATACCATTTTGAAAATTTCCATAAATTAAGAAAATTAATTCATTGAAAATTTTAAAAAGAAAATAAAAAAATAAATAAATTGCAAACAAGCAAAAAAACAAGTGTTTGTGTTTAAATCAATGTTGTTTGAATTTAGCAAAATGTGTTGAATTATAATAAAAAAGTTTTGAAAAAATAAAAGAAAAAACTCTCAAATAAAAATGAAAACTACCAAGTGAAAAAAGAATATATTTTTTTGTTTTAAATAAACAACATTCCAATTTTAAAATTTAAAGCCAAAAAAAGAAGAAATAAACAAATGAAAACAAAGTTTGCAATAAAAGTTGCAAAAAATATAAAACTATTTAAATATTATTGACGTATTGTGCTGATGTTTTTAAAATTTTAATAAAAAATTTTCAACATTTGCTGTGTGGGCCTTCGCGGGGGACCATGCCGGTCATTGATGATTCAGATGAACCACCAGCAAAATGTTGCAAATATTGTGAGGGTAGGTTTTTCATACAAATAAAAATATTTGAAATAATTTATGCAGCTGTAGTTTCTTTGATTGAATTTGTTCTTAAGTTTTAGTAAATTCTTCTGGGATATTGGCAGAAGAAGGAAATTTAAGGCAAAAGTGATCATGCTTTATCATGCTGTGTCATGCACTTCTATTCAATGCTCATGATCCTTTAACATGTTTGGTGTAATTGTGTTTTTTGATAGTAGTGCCTGTCGTAGCGCAACATAAATTTGTATAAAAGATTTTTTCAATGAAGAAATGAAAAAAAAAATGTCAAATTATTTGTATGCTGATGCAGACTAATTTTTTTTTATAAAAAAAATATCTAATATCGTAATTTTTTCGTGCAAGCGGCAACTCTGTCACCTATGATTGTTCCGATTATTAAAAATGAAGGGCTACACAAAAGAAAAATTCGTCTAATGGACGAAAAAGACGATTTAAAAAAAATCATCTTCGCCGATGATGCGCATTTCCACCTAATGGCTTCTTAAATAAGCAAATTTGTCGAGGCTCATAAAATCTGCATGCGTTCCCTGTGAAACCATTCCATCGACAACGAGCAACTGTCTGGTGCGGATTTTGGTTACACGAACATGATAACGGAATTGTTTGTGGCCTCGACAGCATAGCATAGATCTGCACGACATGTGTTTTCAGTAGTATGCCGCGCATAAAACAACCGATTTATTACTGCAGCAATTTCCGGATCGGAACATCTTATAAAATTCTGATCTCAACTGGCCACCAAGATAATGATACTTAACGCTATAATATTTCTTTCTTTGGGGTTTTGTGTAATCTTAAGTCTATGAGAATAAATTGAGAACAATTCTTGGGCCCAAGACCCAGATCCAATGAACCATCGGTGAAATACAGCTACATCTTTGGCAAAAAGTTATCGTTATATTTTAGAAAAGAGGAATTTTCCGTATATTTTATTCCATACTTAACCGGAACGTGTTCACTTTATAAGCAATCAAAATAGCACAACTCGTTCATAAAATAAGTGTTTTATTTTTAGATGCACCCTCCCTTCTTGTGACACCCTTTATGATATAGACATCGGGCAAATAACATTTATGGCTTTGCTAGTACATACGTAGAATATTTTTTTTCATTATCCGTGACCATTTGGCGGAAATAGGGCTGAATTTTTATTAAAACACCGTGTAAGGTGCGGATGGGCTGGGATTAGCTGGCCTAGAACTAGAAGTAACCGCCTGAAAAGAAATGTAATGGTAGGTCAATTACATATATCAATGACTTGTACAAAGCACATGCCATCTCCATCAAGATTATACAACGTAGGCAGAATGAACTTTGCAGTATCGAATAGTCGTAACACTCACTGCTTGACCAGCCTACTTTAGAAAGAAGTATAGTTCAAACGCACATCCAGAAAATAGCGTGTTAAGAAAATAGGCATTAGGCAAATGAATTAGTTTGTGAGCACTCGGAGCAAATTACCATTATTAGGGAATCCTCCAACAAAATGAAAATAAGAGGACGTAAGAAAAATAAAACAACAAATTGGCTGTTGGGTTTTTGTTAAAAGATTTTTGTTTCAAA
This sequence comes from Phania funesta, assembly GCA_963932375.1. Lineage (NCBI taxonomy): Eukaryota > Metazoa > Arthropoda > Insecta > Diptera > Tachinidae > Phania > Phania funesta. The sequence continues at coordinate 76,119,650 of OZ010656.1, forward strand.
TTGCTTTAAACTTTCTCATTTGGTTTATAGAATTGTAGGCATAACACTACTAGTTTTTCTAAAAATTTGGTCAACGGTTTCTTAATGAGCTGGCTTACGCAATCAGCGAAATGCTCATTGCAAACAACCAAAAGATCAAATGGCTCATGGGCAGTAAGTTACTGGCTCTATAACGAAGAAGAATGTCATGAAAAGATACCCCGTCTAAACAGGGGGTGTTTTTAAGTGCGAATGTTTGCCTAAGAAGCGGTGTATTCACATTGTCGATCAGGCTCTTTCATAAACCCACCTACAAAACTGCCAGCCAGTTCTCCCTCTAAAAACTTCTGTCAGTATTATTCGTACTAAGATATAGTAAGCCGGTGTACGGTGGAATAAATTTAAATAAAAAAAGACAGCTTATTAAAATTTTAATTAGTTTGTTATTCAATGCTCTTAAAATTGAACGCTGCTATTGTGATATGCCCTAAATATAAACTTTTTTATATATTTAAATAAATATTTATTTTTAGCCCAACAAATAATAGGGAACAACTTGTTTAGCGGTACCGCTTAAAGCTGTCACATTCTTTATATACTTTAAATTTGGAAATGATCCAATTTTCCTACTTAACGATGAAGTTCGCGTTCCGATTAGACAGTGTTGTAAAATGAGGGATTTATTCCCAAACTGGGATCTTATTGTGGGGATTAGGGGCTTTCTTGGGGATACAGTTTTATATTTTGGGGATTTGGGAAGATTTTTGTGAAACGTTTTATTTATTGTCATTTCAATCGATATGTTAACAAAAAAGTTTATATAATAAAAATTTGTGCAAATTTAAAAATACTGATGATATCAGCCGAAAAAAACAAAAACATCCGAAATCTGGAAAACAAAAAAATAACTTTAGACCCCTTCTTGTTTAGAGAACAACGTTTAATACATTTTTATTTTAGTTTTAATTTTTACAACAAATTTTATTAATTTGTTTTTGTAAATAATTTTTTTTATTATTTTTAAATTTTTCATCGATATTTTCATCAATATTTGAAATTTATAATCGTTAGGCTTAAGTTCGTTATTAACTCTTTGATACTAAAATAGAATGAACTAAGATGAAACAGAAATAAATGGAATGCTTTCAGGCTCTTTGCCAACCAAAGGCCAAGACATTAAATTTGAAAAATATTCATCCTCATATTCCATTTGCCTTCAGTATTGGCTTAAAGAGCTGATGTTTGCAGTGCACATAAAATTAGTGAAAAGACACAAAGAATGTTCATAATGTGCGTGGCAGCATAGAAGATGCATTCCATTCTGCTACTTGTCTAATAAAATTTTAACTTTTACTGTATTCAAAGTTATCATATCAAACAAATTTTTTTTTAACAGAAAAAGCAAATAACGAACTCAAACCTAACAATTGAATTACTTAATTTTAACAATTATAGTTCGCCAAAGTTACGTCAAACAATTATTTTAAAATTACTCGAATAATAATTCGTTAATCGTTCAAATTACTAAAGAAATTTTCAACATTTATTTTATCAATCAACTAAGAAATTTATATAAATCATAACCATATTAGTAAGGCATCTTTGGTTTTTAGTCTCAACATTTAAATATCGCCGATCCAACTTAGGACTTTTTAACTGCTAAAGTTGCCACACTGAATAATATGCTCTTTGGTATGGTGGCAATACAGTAGTGGCAACTTGTTTCTAAACAAGTCGTGTTGCTGTTTCAATTGATCAGGTTGAGACTTAATCGGCTCATTTTATATTAATCGGTTAACCGAATTTAAAATGAATTAACCTTAAATTGTAGGTTTTCACATTAAAAATCTATTAATAAAAAACAAACAAAACTTAACAATTATGGAATTAAAATTAAAAAAAAAAACAAATATATAAGATCAATTTTTTTAACCCAAACAAAATAAAAGACCCAATGTTCTTTTCCATTTATCTTTTGTGTGTGTGTTCTTTCTTCAGATTTTATTACATCACCACCTAGGCCGCCGCCATTAGTAAACGTGATATCAAACGGCCTCGCCGATTGGCAGTAGCTGATGGACTGTCTGCACTTTGTAAGGGCACATCTGCAGATCATTCAAAACTCGCTGCAGAGACGATAGTGAAGCGGCATACTCTGTAGCATGTCGTGTGTTATGTTAGCTGTTGCCGATTTACATAATTAGTGTGTTCCGATTGATTTTGTCTGTCAAACGCAATACTGAAATTTGAATTCACAATTTTTTGTTCACAATCATTCTTCTCGTACCAGGATTAATTGTTGGTTTTAGTCGTTTTTAAGTCTTATATAAAAGACCCTTCTAAAGTGGATCGATCCTTTATTTCACCCCTCTAGGCGGCATAAGGGGAGTAGTTAGGAGTTAGTTTCATAAAAAATGTCTAAAAAATTAAATATATCTATGGAGAGCTTATTAAGGGTTAAAGATAGCGGGTAAGTATGTTCTGAGAAAATGTTGGCGTTGAAGTTGGCCTTGACTGCTCTAGGAGTATACCCTTGGATGTGTAAGAGCGGTGGGCGAAACTTTTATAAAAATGTAATTTTTGTGCGGGAACTCCTCTAGGGGGTGGAGATAGATGTTATACATGTTCGAAAAAAAAATGTTGAAAGGAGGAAAAATTAGTGGTCGGTCTAGGACCGGCTCGTAAGGCAGTTGTGGGTTTTTTTTTCAATGTTTATCACTTTACCCCCATTTTTGACCCATGATCCCATCTTTCCCATTTTTTGCTTTGAACCTCACAGAATTAGGGCGTTTTGGCGTTAGATAAATCTTGTTACTAAGGATCTGAATATAATACTATCCCACATCTATTCTACATACATTTGCTGTAACATTTCCGCTAATTTCGTTTTTAACAAAAACCTGCACAACAAAAAATATTATTTTTTTTTTTTTTACAATAGACAACATTTAACAAAATTATGTTTTTTTGAAAGAGGGAAAAATTTTGTTTTCAAACAATAATAGAAACGCAATATAATTCATATTAAAATTCATGCAAATTTCATAATTTAATTTGCAATACCGGAAATTTATATTAGTTTTTATATTATTGTAATTAATTGTCCTAATTAAATAAATTTTTCATTATTTTTTTTTTTGTATTTTTTGTTAAAAAAAAAGCAGCAAGCCAACCAAAAATTCATTAAATATTTGTCACACTTCAATAAAATATAATTAAATGAAAAATAGCACAAATAATTTTGTTTTTGTTATCAAAACCAAAGAAATAAAAATCTGTGCGAAAACCCAACATACACGCGTTAAAAGGTTATTTTATTGGCAACCAATCAATGCCAACATTTGCAATAGCAACCATCACAACATCACCAACATTGCAGCTTAACAACATGCACATGTACACAGCAACATAGCCACACAAATCTGTGTGCACTCATGTGTATGTGTTTGTATTTTTATAGTATTTATTTTATTGTCAACCTTTTTATGTTTGAATAAAAACTTTATTTTCATTTGCGTTTTTGCGTAGTTTTTGTTTTAATTATACGAACAAATTTTAAATAAATAAAAACCTTTAAATTTAGGTTTCCTCCTACTTGAGACACAACACTGATAACATTTATTCGAATAATCGATGGTTATATATAATCTTTTCTCGTACGAATTAAAGAACAGTAAATGAAAAATCAAATATTCAATAAATATTTGATGAATAATCGAAAGCTGAATTTATTTACACCTAAGAAAAATAAATGAATTTATTTAAAAAAAAATAATGTTTAGTTAAGTTATTATTCCAACTTATTTTATTATAAGTAAATGTTGTTTGCTATTTCTCTGTAGTCTTTTATATCTTTGGTTGTTGATAGGAGACCTCCAATATTGCGAATTCCAGTTCAATTACGGATATTGCGGAGCCATAACATTTGTTTGCAGCCGATGCCTTTTGTGCCTTCGATTTTACCTTGCAGAATTGGTTGGGACATTTCGTATTTCTCATTGCGCAGAATGTGTCCAAGATATGATTTTTATAGTAGAAAGAAGTTCTATGATCTACCCCTGGTCATTTCAAAAGCTTTCGGTATAGCCATATTCTTAATGATTCTAGTCTGTTCATATCAGCTACAACGTCGATGTCTTGATTGCATATAACATGACGGTAGAGGATTTAACAAGTCGAATTTTCAAATCCATGTTTAAACAGGTGAGAACTTTTCCGTATTTCAGAAATGTTGGTCTTGCATCCTCTCTTCGCATCTTCGTTTCTTTTGAGGGATCCTACATTTCTTTAATTCAACTATTTTAAATACTGGACTCTTTCATCATGTTTTAAACGGTTAGTGTGGTGTTATCGTAAACATTTTTCTGCTCAATATCATATGTTTTGTCTTTTCTATGTTTATCTCAAGACCATGTTCATTGCTATGTAATGCCACTAGACGTATTAAAGTCAGTCCATCTGGCCGCCAACACCACCGACGAATTATTACGTAAAAAAAATTGAAATAACTATTCTTGAGCAGTATATTGACCTATGTTTGGTTGACGTGTATCTGCATACCTCAGAAATGCCAAAACTAGAGTGACATTTGCCGCCATTTGCAAAAGTTATAATGAGTTAAGGTGATGACATTTGCGACTCCTGGTATATATTTGCAATTTAGGAAATACGCCGCAAACTAATTTATAAAATGGCGTTTTATATATAATAACAGCTGAGTACGATAACTGTTTATCATATGTTGGTCAGAACGAAGCAGCTGTCCCTATTATTTATTCCAAAACTGTTATTAGTTTTTTGCACATTCAAATGAATTTTTTTATGTTTTTAATTAAAAAAATTTTAATTATTGTGAATTGCAAACATATTGCGTTTTATCTTAAAACACAACAACATTTTTATTATACCTGCCTTAGAGAAAAAGAAGAAGCAAAGATTTTGTTTATCTGACCTTAGGTGTTATTACTCTAAAACACACGCACACATGCACACACATTCACACTGAAGTGTATGCAAATTCTCAAACCAATTAGTTGCACATGCTTTCATACACATAAACTCCCAAACAATGAGTAAAAAAAAAAGAAACAATTGTTTAGTAAACAGAGAGAAAAAACATTTACCGTTAGTTATACCCTCATTAATGGCTGAATATTGCTACATACGCACACGCAGCAATGCAAATAAAACAAATATATGTGTATAGTACACATGTGTACAAGAATAAAACTATCAAAAACGAGTATCAATAATAATTACAACAAAAATATGAGAAGAAATACAAAAAATGCAGAACAAAATCATAAAGTCCACGCTGGTTCACCTTCACTTTCACATTACACACAAGAACAACAATAGGGATGAAATTAGAAAAAAAAGGAACCGTAATTCCACTGCAATTGAAGCCACGTAAACGAGTACACATGCAGAAAACTTTTATTATTTTTTTTTTTTTTTGTTAAATTTAAATTGCAATAGAAATTATTGGGAATAACACATTTTTACACCACACAGTGTGCATGAACAACATCATCATTAGCTTGTTCTGCTATGGCATCATTGTTGTTATGTAGTTCATCCATGTTTTTTTTTTTGCTTCCATAAATATTTAAAATTATGGCAATATTTTTTTTATGGTTGTTTCTCTTTTCTCTTTTTCTATTAAACTTCATGCTTCTCATAGGAAAATAAATATGAAAACCATTTGTTTTCCTAGAGTTTTTTTTTTTTATATAATCCAAACCGCTCTACAATTTCACTATGTGGAAATATAAAGTTGCTACAACGTAAAAAACTAAAATATTGTAAATTGTGGTTCAACATTTGTTATGGAAAACATAGCAATTCAATTTATGATGAAAAGTCATGTTTATTTCTGTATATAGGACGACGCCTAACCCATACCGGGTGACAAGGCATAAACAACAAGTTACTATTTGCGGCGAGTTTTCAGGCGGTGGTATTACTGGTCTCTAATTTTTAGAAAACAACTTTGTCAAGACCGTTGTCCTCAACTGCAGCTCAATGCTAATACATTGACTTTTTTCATAAATGCTTTCAGAATAGGTTCTCTCCCGAAGGAGACCTGAATAGTTTTTTTAATCTAATTGAACACTATCATGATTTCATTAACGAGATTCCCTTTGTCGCTATATGCGGGGTACAGCGGCAGCATTTTTTTCAAAACTGAATAAAACACATTGTATGAATTATAAAATGTTGATTTGTCTTCTGTAGGCACATACCTAAGAATTTGTTCTACATAGTTTTGAAGATTAAAGCAGGTGGGTCACGTCCTCTATTCTCCATACTCTGAGTAGATCGATTTCTGGCGTTCGTCATGACCCTTGCCAGCATAGCAGGCGTTTGTTGGCTATTTCTTCCTGGCTGTTACTCTTAAAATTGTGTAGGGTCTTGAGACAGGATTTCAAAAATACCCGATAGAAAAAATAACAAGGGATCAAATCGGAAAAGCGAACGAGCCACTTTAAATCGCTTCTAATGGAGACAAGTTGGTTCTGTATTAAGATCACAGAATATCCGCTAGAAAATTAGGCATCAACGGCAAAAGCATGCTCCTTACTGTTCCAACGCATGATGGCGAGTGAACTATAGTCCTACCTCTCGAACGACACAAATAGCGCTCCGCTAAGACATCAAGCGATTTCTTGGAGCGAATTAAAAAAAATGGAAGTTATGCTAAGAGTGCGGTTTGAAATATTTAGCAGGCAAAGAACACCCGGTTAAGCTTGATTGAGTGATTTAACTCAATTCGACTTTAAGGGGGTTTATAGAGCTGTTGCCTATGAACCCAATCGACCGATGTCCTGTTCGGTATCAAGTCAACATAACCTAGGCCATAGCTCAAATTCAGCAGGTTCTATGCCACATATTCTGTGGCTATTCTGCACATATGGACGTCAATTAACACAAGAATTTCTTTAAAACCTCTTACAAACAGCTTGTTTTATTCCATTCCAATAGCGACCCGTTCTTATTGAAAAATCCTTTAAAAGTTTCATTATGCTGTAGCAGAGAGATGGGCATTTTTGTTGATGGAAATATGCATCAACTGGAGACCAAGCTAAAATGCTAAAATTTAAACCAAAACACGGTGTCTGATCCTCGAAGTGGTAATTGATATTTTTCCTACTCATTCGGTCAGCGAATTATATCTGAGGTATTAAAACGTATCATAAAAGTGACATTGTACTTGATTCTGTAAATTAGGAGGCTGTGGCGCATGCTGATGATATTTTGATATTTCCCTGGCAGAATCTTGCATTGATGCTCATTTAAATTGGACTACGGAGAGGGGAAAGTGTAATCGAGGCATTAGTGTCGAAAGGACGCATTTGATTAATACCATCCTTCGAAGGAGTTGTGTTTTCTTTCAACTTCGAATGTTCGAAGAGATGGTAGCTTATGTGCAGAAGGCAGGGAGGGATCGATTGTGGCCAATAATCAGCCAATAATCAACCAATAACCATTTGATCGTGTGACAAATTCAAAGAAGTTCTTCTCGTTGTTCAGCCACAATAAGGATATGCTTTTAATAAGTTTTGCACCATTGATTGGCACATTCATCCACTATAACACACTGGAATCCAAGCAGCATTCTAAACCAGCGACAAAAAACCTTTTACCGGCTGACAAAGTCATGGTGCCAGTTTTTTTAAGATGCACTCGTAATGGTCCACATTTGTTTACTTCAATAAGGAAATCGTGGGTGTTTCGTCCTCTTAGTGGACCGGTTGTCCTCGAGGGCTTGCCCTCTTGTTGTCTTGCGGTTTTATTACTGCTGATATGACTGTGTTTTAATATATCAAGTATATCAAAATATAATTTTTGAAAATCATTAAACATCCGGCAAAAATTCGTAAATGGAAAATGAAGACGATTGGGATTTGGGTGCATGAAGGAGTGTCCCTCAAAGCGATGTGTCTATTTATTCTGTAATGATATTCGATTAGTTGAAAAGATAAGTAGAATTGCTGCTTGTTCGTTGCACTTAAAGTGTTGTAATCTCGCGTCCCACAAAGTCCCCGAAATTGAAGCTAACCGCAAATAGATTCAATAAAGTGCCACCGCGACAGGTAACAATGGTTGGAGCATTCTTTATTGTTATGCGTGATTCATTTTGCTTAAAGTAAACCTCTCATCCGTACAATTTTTTTAAAATAAAATTCGAAACATTTTGTTGTTTTAATCAACAAATATTTCACACTTGTTATTTAAATTGAAAAAAAAAGAAAACTTCCTTCGTGAAATGAATTAATTGATTGGTGTTAGTGGCAGTTGTTATTTCAGACACATTCAGCAATTGCGGCGAATTCCAAAAATTGTTAATGCATTTAATAGTTTCGAATCACGTAGGGTGTTTTTAAGCCCCATCGAACTTTAAATAGTAAAAAATGACACAAAGTCTTAAATTGTTATTCGAAAGATGAATAAATGGCATTAACATTTGAAAATGGCTTTGGTCATATGGCCACCGCAGCTGATCTTAACGAAGCGCATTTTGGACCTCCAATTATGGGCCACTTTTTTGAGCGTTGCTCGTATGTCACAAACAATGTTGAACTCCAAGACTTGAATTGTGGCGGGCTTATCAGCATAAAGTAGTAACTTCACGTGGCCTTACAGCAAATAATCGAGAGGTATCAAATCGCGTGACCTTAGAGGCGACAGGTCCATTTCTCGAAGTAAACTTATGGCCATATTGCACGTAGCACCATCCTGTTGAAACCACATCTCGTTCGAATCAATGTCATCCATATTTTCAAACAACAAATCATTGATCATAGTGCAGTAACGATCTCCATTAACTGTAACCCGAGCTCCATGTAAATCGCACCAAACACTAAATTCTTCTGGATGTAATGGAGTATGTAGGGCCTGTTGTGGTTTGGTTTCACTCCATTTGGGGAAATTTTGTTTATTAACAAACCCGTTAAGCCCAAAATGAGCCCCGTCATTGCACACAAATTTGCGATAAAACATCGCATCAGTTGATGACTGCATTTCAAAGTAAATCTGGATAATTTGGTAGCGCTGTTCAAGCGTCAATTTATACATGACGATTTGCCAGAGAATACAGATCATAAATGTCAAAATGTGAGCGCAGTATGACAGTTGTCCTTTTCGTAAGTTTTATAGGGCATATAAAACACCCTATATTTTTCGCCTAACCACATTCACTGCAGCCAAAGTTCAACTCACGTAATACTTTCATTCTTAAGGGGAAAATTTATATAAAATATTTGAAATGCAAATTTAACAACATTTTTTTTCTTGTTTTATTTCTCTTTTTTTTTTTGGAGAAATCTACACAAAACATGAAAACATGTGGTTTTGTTTTATAAGGAAAAAAAAACCCAACAACCAACTTTTTCATTTGAGAACTTGAAGAAATAAATAATAAATTCTTTGTACTCGCATGAGTATTTACCAAATCAATTGTTTTACAGAAATTATTGAATATTCTTACTTCTTCAATAATTTAGATTACGTGGGTAGGTGGTGTTTGTACGCAAAATACTTTAACTGTAGTGATTTGTTGGTCGTGGTACTCGTATTATGTCATTCATTTATTAACAAGTTGGATTTGAAAACAAAATTTGTCATGAGATTTTATCACTTTCAACATAACTTCCGTGTTTAAAATAAATAGATCATAGATGTCATGCAATAAATTTGGCCAAATGTCATTGTAAGCCAATAAAAACATAAGACGTCAATTGTTGGACTCAAAGAGATATTTTGGATTTAGGGGCTGGACGAGCGACTCGTCGACAAAAACTTTAAATTCTCTAGACAATTCGCTCGCTTGTTTTGCAGAAACAGGCCTATGAGGCTGAGGTTCAGCGAAGTCACAGAAGGGAAAATCATTTCAATACAATGAGAAGCATTACTTGATGATGGCATCTGTTAAAGACAAGAATCATCTTAACGATCATTGGGATGGATTTAATAACGTTAGGATTTCCAAGCACTAAGATGTATAAGTGCTCTGGAGAGAAGAAAATTGGCTGCCATATGAGTTGAAAAGCGAAGATATGACTTATTTGACTTACGTGTTCATCCCGGTGTGATGCCGCATTAACCGATAAAAAATTTAGATATGATCCACTCCTTATCAAGAGCGGGGCCAGAACTGAGTGCAAGCTTGCAAATTGGTACTTACGCGTGCCAGTGTGTTGCACATGTCGCTGCGGGTGGCCACATTATTATCAACCAGAGTCTTATATTACAGTACGGGAATAGTTTGGATGGTTTTCAAACTCCCTAGGAAGAAGTAAATAAATGGACGCGGCAGTCCTGTTGTTAAAAATAACACCTATTCGCTATAATATACAGAGGGGAGCATTAAGGCGACCGTATTGCAACAAGTCAAGACAGGAGCTAATTTGAATTTTAACCATATTTGTGACTGGGGATAAAAGGGCACATTCAATAATCTCTAGCACATGGAGATAGACGGGGTCTTTTTATGTAGGTGAGATATCGAAGCAGACCGCTAACTTTGCATTTTCGACCCCTTTCTCTCCTCAAATTAATTTCAGGTAACTGAATGGTAATTTACGATTGTCTTCCTCTCATTCGAGTCTCGTGGATATGGTATCCTTTACTATCCACTGTAGTGATTTCGGCTTAGGCGCCCAATACACATTTAACAACTGTCTGCCCGTGGTCCTAAGCCTTATGCTAGCCAGTGCTTGGCATTCCCACACAATGTGCGCTACCATCTCAGGCTCTTCTCCAGGAGTATATTTGGTGACTGACCCGTCCACCCCTTGGAAGGTTTTCTTGTCCATTTCTTCAGAATTCCTCCGCTGGCCAATAAACACCGGAGTTCCTACATAGATTAACCGCTCAACCTCTTGGGAGCCTTTATGGCTCATCCCTATCGGAATCTCACGGTCCAAGGTTTTAAAAGTAACTTTAAAGATTGACCCGGCCAACCCTGGCGAGACAGTCAGACCTTCGTGATTCAACCCTGTAATGGAGAAAAAGATGCCCACCCACACAGTAAGTCTGTATGCAAACTGGAGATCGACTGGTATCCAGAGTTCGTATACTAGAGACCAAGCACCCTCTTGGCCACGCATCCCTGGCGTTAACTTTTCTCTTCTTGACTTATTTAGCAAGACTCCTTGCAAAGACAGGGACTTGTTAACGGCCGCCACCACGTGGTGGTATAAGTCAGAACTTCGGACAGTGTACTCAGTTGCGCCAAGTCATATATTTGTGCCTGCCAGTTGACGGCCGGGATATACGGGCTGCTAAGCCCACTATTTAGGGCATGGTGACCGCCACAGACAATCCTCATCAAATTATCAAATTTGCAGCAGCTGAGCAATGATACAACTACGACAATTGTCGGATATAAGTTGCGAGTTCTTTAGACATGGTTCCCTTTTTTCTTTATATTGATGTGAACAATGGAACAGCACCAGGCTTGTCAGCATTGCAGGTCTTAAGGGGTTGTAATTTGATCCGGGTTTTAGATTGTTCAACGCTGCATTTGAAACGTAATAAAGTTCCCGCAGACAATAGCCACAGGAGAAATGATACCTATTTCGAAATTCCGGGGAAATTGTATAGAGGGGACATTGTGCAACGTGTTAGTTATCCAGTGTTGCATAACGATTCATTTAAACCAAATTTCAGTGCAAGATTTATCTCAATTATGTTCTTAATAATTTGAATAGCAATATAACTGCAACATACAATTATAAAAAAAAAAACGGTTTTGTTAGAATTTTGTTATAATTTTTTTTTACTAACACTACGTGTATTGTATGAATTTAACAATATGTTAGTGTAACTAACAGTTTTTGTTAATAATTGGGTGAGTACGTGCTTTTGGTCTTGTGGAATGAAATAGCGTGCCACCCACCCCTCCTAATTCACAAGCTTGTCAAGTTCTCTGGTGACTAATGATATGTTTCACATACTTGCATTTGTTCAGTCTGCTTAAAATATTTTATTTTTAGCCGCCAAGAAGAAAATTAAACAATTTTCATTTTGTTATAAAATTTTATATATTAAATCTAATAAATCATAAATATCATGCTTAAGTTGTTAAGTAGTTGCAAAAAAAAAATATTTAAAAAAAAATACATTTAAATGCATCTACAGTCATATTGGATATGAATGTGGAACAGTAATTTCGGACACGTCATTTTAATAAAAATTTTTGTATTTCTGTTTAAAAAAAGATGGTGTAAATTATATTATGGGCATGCACGATCATGTCTTGGCATTCAACTATGACTTGCTGAGTCCTTTGGCAAGACCACCTTTGATGCTGCTGCAGTAATGTTTAATAAGTTTAAAACTCACAATCTCGCAGCCCATATCACTCATGCTTTGTCCCGGGAGGCATGTCTTGCTTGCGATTCCGACACCTTGATGTATTGTTACCGGTGGAAATCGGGGAACTAGTCCCCGACGCTTGTCGGGATTGAAACTAGGAGAAGATAGGACTAATAAAGTTCGACAAATAACTAAATAAACACCAATACCAAGGGAACCAAGCCCCGGAGATGTAAAGCCCAGACTGGTTGTTGGTGAGACTATTTTGGGAGTGCACATGGTGGCTGTAGTTTATACCCAAATCGCGGGAAGGTCTTTGTTTATATCAATGTGGAGTTGCATTGAAACGCAGAATAAATTTGCATCGATTAGTAATATACTTTTTGTTGACAATGATTGCAGCGCTATCGTTGTTTTCGAACGATGATGCTAGCGCATAATCCTCCACTTAGTGGATCTCGTGCGGATTGGTATCATACGAATTTTCGGGATTTTGATTTATTTTCGTAGAGCCGAGCTCCATTCTCAACTACTTCATTATCCATTCACCAAATACACGGCATTGTCTGTGATTGCGTCCTTGTAGGATTTGATTTTGAATGTAGATCCAAGTGCCCATGCAAATTATGTTTCTTTTCATTTTCCGTTTCGTTGATGTTCGGATGGCTTTAAATATCGCAATCTTAAACACCCATTCATTTTTTGATTCCGCAGCAAACGAATTTTGTTGCTTCTTTCTCGTTGCTATATTCCACGAAAGTAATAGAGTAGTGATAGAATAGCTGCATTTGGTTGATCTTCCTCCTACACAGACGTTAACTTACCTTCTATGAAAATCCAAACAACAATAATAATTGTTATGATACGAGTACGTAAACCTGAAAGGCACTTAGATTACGTCATACAGGCTCATTATCCTAAACAATTTTGCCAAATTATTTGACAAATTATTCGTCTCGAGTTCAATTCCTTATCTTAATGGACAAAACATCATTCCGGACCATCAGTTTGCTTTTCGACCAAGCCATAGTGTAATTGAGCAAGTCCACAGAATAGACCTGCATTTGAAAATAAGCCATACTGTTTAGCTTTATTTACAGACATTTCGCAGGCGGTTGATAAAGTCTGGCTGATGGCTACTCACGAAAATAACTCAAATGCATCCTGAAAATTCCCACAAATTTCTTAATATCTATTTGACAGATAGAACGTCTGAAGTAAGGTTAAGATCAGTTTTCTAAAAACACCAAAACCTCTGCAGGGGCTCCCTCAAGGGAATATACGAGGGCCGATATTATGCGTCTTCTATACAGTCCATACACATACGAGTATACGTCTTCGTTTGCATTAGACACTGCATTTATATGAGATTGGCGACTGGATAATAAGGTGGTAAAGGTAAATCCATCGAAATATGCTCAGATATCGTTTTCCCTCAGAAGGCAAAATTATCCGCCAATGACGTTTAATATTTGAGTATATAGACATCTTATTTCGTCCAGTCATATTGAGGCATAAATAGCGGCTATAAAACTTCGAACAAACCAGCTATACCGGTTCTAACTCAACCCTGGCTTTGGAATACAAAGAGCTTTTATACAAATCTACTATAAAGTCAATATGGACATACGAGTCTGTCATTCAGCTGTGGGATTATTATTATTATTATTAATGTATGGGGGGATATCGAAGCAGGCCACTTACTTTCTGGGTCCCTTTTCGATCCCTATTTCGCTCCTCAAATTGATTTCAGGGAACCGATCCGTAATCACAGCCACCATACTTTCAATTGAGTCTCGTGCTAGCCCTTGCCTTTACTCTTGACTAAAGTGATTTCAGACTGTCGACTGGTAACTGTCGACACTCTTCCTCCTCACGGAGTCTTTTGTAATTGCTAGCATCTGTCTAAGGCTTAGTTCCCCCATGGCATTCACATCTAACAAGTGTCTGCCCGTGGTCTTAAGCCTTATGCTAGCCAGTGCTGGACATTCACACACTATGTGCGCTACCGCCTCAGCCTCTTCCAGGCATTGTCTGCAAGTACCATCTTCTACGACTTTCATCTTAGCCAGATGGTACTTGCAGTTTCCATGTCCTGTCACTAACCTTGCTGGCCTTCCTGCCGAGGGGCTCTTTCAGCACCATTCGAGTCTGTCTACATGTGGTATTCTCCCTCCACCTATTCAGGTGTAATGAGTTTACCCATTGAAGAACTTTAGCTCACACTAGGCCATTCCCCAGGGCAACCCTGGGTTCTGGTCCACAGAAATCCACATCAGATTCCCTTTTTGTTAGTTCATCTGCTGCTTCATTCCCAGCTGTGCCTATGTGTCCGTTACCTCATTCAACGAGGCCCATCTGTTTAGTTTCAGAACACATTCCAGCACCAGTTTGGAATACACGTTCACATGCCTGATGCGTTTTATAACTGACTGATTGTCAAGTGCAATGAGAACCCTTTTCCCATGCACTCGGCTTTCAAGCAAGTGATCCAACGCATGCAGCAACCCAAGCAGTTCTGCCTGGTAAACTGACACGTATCTCTAGCTGTGGGATAATACTTGCCCAACAAAAATCCAGAAGCTACAGGGAAGACACTCCAGGATTTTACAACTTATCGTGTGCGCCCTTGGTATGTAAGAAATGATTAATATCCATAGAGATCGAGAAGTTACCAATATCCAGAAAGAAACAAAAAACATAATCATGCAAATACGTAAACAAACTAGTGGTCTTATGGTCACCAGAGACTAAAAAGAAACAGACACGTTGAGCCCGGCGAGACAGCTCTCCCTACCCAATAGGAGATGGCTTATTAAGATTTGAACACAATTAATTACTTATTTCATTGGTAATAAATAAATAATTTTAGAAATAAGATCTGAATACTTATCGAAATTTTCTTTAAAACAGATTCAATAAAATAAAATTAAAGTTTAACAAAAAAAAAAAAATGTTTTTTTGGCGAGAAAAACTGTGTCTCAATAATTTTTTAAACTATTTCTAACGCCAAATATACTCCCGCTAAACTAAATATCGGTCATATTTTGATGTCATCAAAATTGCCATTACATTCAAAATGTTATTTCTATTAATTTGTTAATACATTTGTTGTTTTATTTACGCACAAAATTTAATGCACAATTTGTTAAAGCAAATAAAAAGACTTTGGCTAAAAATGTTTTTTATTTCTAATTTTTTATACACAAGAGAAAAAAAAATAAACGACAATTTAAAATCACTTCAGGCATTTAAAACTTGTACAACATTAAAGTGTTGTTGAGCTTCGAATTCAACAACCACGCGGCGAATAGTGAAAATAAATTTGTCTGTTTGGTTTGTTGTCTTCTACAAGCGAGAAACCACGCATGTGACACTTTCGTTAGAGCAAAACATTTTCTTTCGCCATTTTATATTTTATAAAAAAAATTTTAGTTCTTTAATATTTTTTTTTTTATTTAATCATAATTTTGTTGGAATTAAAAGAAAATACATATGAACATGCCAAAGTACTGGGGCGATCGACTGGGAGTTTCAACCGGTTTTAAACCGGTTTTTTTTTCATTTACAATTTTCGAACGTGGAACAAACTCGTTACTCGCAATAAAAACTAGGGAGCTAATTACGACATTGAAAATGATTTAAATGATTATTTTCATCGTTATCGCATGCCGTGATTTTATTTCAGGTTTTATCGATTTGCATATCCCTGCAATATTCACTTTTTAGTCACTATTTTTAAATGCTTTTAACCCGTGGTTAAAGGTTCAAGTCTATAATAAAATGATGCACTTAGGAAAAGGATGATCGAATTTTCATAAAACTTATTAAAGGCAAATTTAGACCGAAAGTTATGATTTTTTAAACGGAACCGGTTTACCTTTTTGTTCATTTTGTACTACTTTAAACCCGGTTTTTGTATATTACAAAATAATCACATGTTGTGTCTGTACTAATTCCTTATAGTTTTATATAAATCCATGGAGAAGGTAGTGTAAAAAAAAATTTAACGGAAAAAAAGTAACTTTGAATTTATTATATGTGCCATCTTGTCGTTTGCTATACACACCCACACACACACACGCTCTCGTCCACACCCCCCGTGCATTCAAACAACAAAGAAGAAGAAGAATACAAAGCAAGCACTCCACCAACAACGTTACCTAAAATGCCCCAGATAATAAAGTGTAAACAAGTTAGCCAGCCAGCTAAAGACTCTCAGAGTGCAATGACAATAATAAAAAAAAAAAATTATCCCATGTTTTTTATACAACTATAGCAGCCACTAATAACGGAAAATTGTTTATGTAAAAATGTTGTTGTTAAAGTTTAAGAAGAAGAGTAGTACGATAAACAGTGTTTTGTTTTTCGATGTGGGGAAAAATTTAAGTCAATCCTCCCAGCTCTGTATTCCGAGTGAAATAAAAACCTGTAGAATTGTAAAAACACTCGGAATTGTATAATTCGGAAATTAGCTGTTCTGTATATGAATTTGAAACATTATTATCAAAAATAAATTGCAAGAAACCCTTTCATATTTTAATACAAATTTCTCATTTTAACAGACATACCTAAATAAGAGCGTTGACCGTTGAGGGTTGCGTTAGCAGCAGGTTACGTAGCTGCAGTGCTTTCAAAGACATACATTTTACTTCAAATCTACTGCGACTTCGTACCCTGCTGCTAACGCAACGCTCTACGCTCTTATTTAGGTATGGCTGTAACACTTAAATTAAGTTTTATTTGGAGAGTATCCTTGATTCGAATTAATTTCACCAAACATTTTTATTCGAAATAAAACTAAAGAAATTATTTGTAAGTGAAATTACAGAACATCGAAAACATTCGGAAATTTCCACATTAGAATAGAATATGTATGCGGATTCCGAATTTAGAACAGCACTGAATGTTTTTTTTTTAACGAAAAATTTGAATTATTTACACTGCGAATCACTTAAATAAGGCATTTAGTTTCATCACCTTTGGACCAATATATTGCACACCCACTTTAAAAGTAACTGACTGACACAGCTTAAAATTCGTAATTTTTCATAGAAGGCAGGAAACAATTTTTGAACGTATAAAATATTACGAATGAATAAGTTAAAAAAATGTTTACAATTATTATTTCAGGATAAATTTAAAAATCATTAAAGGAATTAATTAATTTATTTTACTATATACTTGTAATACGGTTTCTACGATATGCTTGGCGATTGCTGGGCAGTGCTATTAGTGTCTTTTTCAACAATTTACAGTAACAAAATCAAGGTTGAATTTTGCGTAGGGGCAGACAAGTTAATTATAAGCAATTTCCATTCAAGAATCAATTTCCAATCAAGAATCAATTTCCATTCAAAAATCCATTTCCATACATTAACTCAAAATTAAGAAATTTTTGGTTGTGTCACCTTTAAGGTGACTTTTTTTATTTTCTTAAAAAATGTGTTTTTTTTTAAATTTACATGCCATTACTTTGCTGTATTACAAATATAAAAATACTGTCTTAGTTCGGACGCGAAACCTGTTTAAGTTTTGGAGGAGAATAGTTTATTAGGAATAAGGGAAAGTTTTGACGATTTTTAGAGAAAACACATTTTTGTTATATTTTTATTCAAGCGTTTTAACGTAATGTGATGAATTCTTTTGGAAATTTTACTTGGGATTTTTCGTGATCATATTGCGTAGCATTCCGTCATTGTAATCTTTCCAAATCTGGGTACATCTTTTAGAGACAAATCACCCAAAACGAAATTTCTTTGGCACGTTACCGCGTCTTCTCCAAAATCACCATACAAGTTTTTTATGCCTCCATTACGTTAATTATCTGTACCATTTTCTTCACTCAAGTTGACAATTTTTCAAGTTGCCAAAAACTGACTGAAATACGCGTAAAAATTTATATACTACTGTGGACAAAAAATAGCACGAGTTGGTTCATTATTTTAAATTTCTTTATTTATCCTGCCAAATCTATTTCATCCCCCTCAAAGTAATCCCCCCCAGCTACAGGCACTTATGCCAACGTTTTTTCCAATCCTCGTAACAGTTGTTAAAGTCAATTTCCGGAATAGCCTTTAATGCGCGTAGCGATTCACGTTTAATGCCTTCAATTTACTCATAACGGTTTCCCCGGAGCGGTCGCTTGAGTTTACTGAAGTTACATGGAGTTGTCGGCCCATAATTCCGCCCTCTTTTTATGAATAGCTTCGCGCAAACGACGCATAACACTCAAATAGTATTCCTTGTTGACAGTTTGGTCGGTCGGAAGGTATTCGGAGTGCAGCACACCTCGATGATCGAAGAAAACTGTCAGCAAGACCTTGATTTTTGACTTACTTTGACGTGGTTTTTTCGACTTCGGTTCACCTTTGGCACGATATTTGGCCGATTGATCTTCTGTTTCCGGGTCGTAAGCGTAGATCCAAGACTCGTCGCCAGTTATAATACATTTAATGACATCCTGGTAGTCGGAAAGCATTGTTTGATAGACGTCAACGCGACGTTGTTTTTCAAGAAAATTGAGTGATTTTGGATCCAATCGTGATTTCACTTTTCTTAGGCCCAAATGATCTTTTAAAATGGTTTTCACTGATCCCTCCAATATTCCAACGATATTAGTAAGATCTCTGACTGCCAATCGTCGATTCTCGAACACCAATTCCTTGATTTTATTGACGTGTTGATCAGAAGTTCATATTGATGGTCGTCCTGGACGTGGTTCGTCGTCAACGCTTTCTCGACCCTCTTTGAATAATTTGTGCCAATCAAAAACACTTGCTCGCGACATACAATTATCACCGAAGGCCGTTTGCGACATTCTGAACGTTTCGGCACCAGAAATTTCATTCCGCACACAAAATTTAATGGAACTTCTTTGTTGAATAATTTCACTCATTGTAAAAATCGCCGAATGCACTTGTTGTACTACAGCAAGATAAGCGTATACTAAACACTAATGATTACTTTGCTGTGATATTTGGTACACAGATGTCACTGACAGTCATACCAACGTAGAAAACAAAATTTCGGCGAATGGATTTCCGGGCGAAATTTAAATTAAAAAGTCTTACGATTTGTTTGCCCACAGTAGTATGTCAACAATAATGTATTTATCTAACTGTTTAAACTAGCTTCAGTGCGATCAGAACTCTTTCTAAAATCGGCCAACGCATAAAACTGTTGATGCTTAAAAACGTGAGAACATTCTTTACACCTCAACAAAAAGTTTTCAAAAATTTCGTTTGGGACCGCATTTATTTTCAATAACTTTCGTAACAAAATTAACATGTCAATTAAAAAATTGAGCATTTGACAACGCTGAATGTAGGTGCAAACAATACGTAGCCGTTTTGTACCAATTTTATTTTTAAATATGGTTATGAAGTTTTTTTATATCAATACCAATCTTTAATGTATCGATAACACAACCTCCATTTTGTCCCATTGTCAATGTTCTCTTTTATTTTTGTGTTTTTTTTATACTTACGGAAAATTTGGCTTATTTCGAAACATTAGAAAGAAGATACGAATTTACGAAAAATTTATAACTTTTTCAATAAGTCAAAAAGTCAACCAAATATCGATAATTCGCCAAAGAATGCAAGATCAGTAAAATATCATAAATTTAACAAAATGTGATTCACACAAAACGCAAAAATTTGTACGAAATTGAAAAATAAAAAACAAAATTGTCTAAAAATTTCGAAATATAAGAATTACAAATCACCAAAAGTCATAGAAAATCACCATGAAGTGCAAAATTGACCTGAAAATCGAAATATTACTAAAGAAAATAGTTGAAATTCACTATAAATAAAAGGTTACAGGAATATCGATAACTTAGTCAAAAATCGAAAAATCACAACAAAAACAATATTAAAAAAAAGTCATAAAAAACTCACTAAAAAGTTAGAAAACGAATATATTTCACAAACAAAAAAACTGAGTATAGCAGAATATTAAAGTTTTTCTTTTCCTGGGAAATCTTAAAAAAAAAAAAATTGAAAAATCTTGAGATCCCGGCAAATCCCGCTGCGAACAAATAAATACAAATAATAAGTTAACGAGTTGCCTAGAAATGGCATGGTATTGTACATATGAAGAACTTGGTCCTCATTTTGATCTCGGTACTTTTTACGGACGAAATTTTTGGATAGGAAGTTGGCCTTATTTTCAAATTTATGTTTTTGTGCGGATCTGAGTTCTTTTTTGCAAGTTAGTTTTGTTTGTTAATGTATGTATAGAACCTCTTTTAACTTGAACCACACAGACGGTTGGGTTATATCTAATTTCAGCTCTCTACCTATAGTGGAAATGCTCGATATAAATAAGAGGAAGCCCTGGTCCCCTAAATGAAAAGCACTCATTTTTCTTATTAGTTATTCTCCAAGGCCTACCTCTATATCAATTTCAGTGTTCCTTACAAATAAGGACGAACCCTAGCTCCCAAGATAAAAAGTGGGCATTTTTTTGGTTTCTTATTCTTAGAGGCCTACCTGTATACCAAATT
Organism: Phania funesta; assembly: GCA_963932375.1. NCBI lineage: Eukaryota > Metazoa > Arthropoda > Insecta > Diptera > Tachinidae > Phania > Phania funesta. The sequence goes on from OZ010656.1 coordinate 76,140,462, forward strand.
TCAGCTCTGTAGCTACACTGAAAGTGACCCACAATATTGATGAGTATGTCAGTGCGTCAGTGATTATGTGCCAAACCTTCCTATCTCGGCCTATGAGGTTATCTACACATAGAGTCTTTATATTTCAAGTTTCATTATTTTATGATTAAAGGAGGCGTAGTTATGTGGTGGGGGGGGGGGGGGGGGTATAAACAAAGCGAAAGGTTTTGTGTAATATACACAATGTGTGCATTAGGCCTGAACTTGGCCTGACACACTACCGTGCACCTTGATTATTGCATCAGTTAAAGTCTCCTCTAAAGTTTTATCTTGTGTAATGCCACTATCATAAGACATTTCAGGTGCTTTATAAGTAAAGAAGAGCTGCCAACAAGGATGATAATTTTGCTATTTTCTCGCCATATCTAGTGAATTCATATAACGATTAGTTGCACTTTGGGTTTTAGAAAGATCTACGAGTACATTTGTAACGATTTTAAAGTCACATTTTCAAATTCCCGGGAATTCCCGCGCTCATTTTTAGGTATATCGGAATTATAAATTTGCGTAAAATACTCTACAGAATATCGAAAACTCGCAAAGACGCAGGATATAAAAAGAAAATTTTACCAAAAGATTTTCGCAAAAACATTTCAATTTTGATTAAATCAAAACTTTTTCAAACCTCGATCATTTGGGGATCTCGTTCCAAACAAAATTTTTGTCAAAAGCCTTACAAAAACGCAATTCGAACTACATCGAAGGGTATTTAAGATTCGGCACAAGCGAATATAAAATTTCGACTTTTTATAATTTCCATTATGAATGATGAATTTTAAAATAAGTTTTGTTCCAAATACATATTTCGTTCTTTTAAACATTTTCATAACACTGTGTTGGTTGGTTACATAAATGACCCTTTGAATGTGTCTGTGTGTCTGTGTTTATATATGGCTTAATATATTCCAGATTGTTAAACTTAATGTAGCCGGTATACGAGAACAGTTTTCTTTGTCATTTTGTTGTGTTGTATAAATAAATCTGTCAACATCACGAATGTGTTGCAATGCACCTAAATACCTTTCTACATCTGAAATAAATGAGGCATGGATTTCTATATGTGTTGAAGTTGTTGCTAGGAGAAACTGCAAGAGAGAAAATTTCGTAGTCAAACTTTTATAAAACAATTTCGTGCTAACCAACAATAATTTAGAGTCAATATATTTGTTCAATATGAACATTAATCTTAGGAAAGGTGCACTTAATCACCAGGTGATATAAAACGATATGTAAGAGGTTGTTAAAATATTGTTGAAACAATCACTTTTAAATATTTGTGTAACTTTTCAGTTTTATAGGGTACCATTCTTGTCGATTTATATCCACTATTTTTGTGATAATGTTGCTCTTCTTTAACACACTCGTCCTGCCTCCTACACACATAAAAGTAATCGTACACACGTTTACAACGTATAGATTAAGATGTTAGTACACTGAAGCCTCAACTTGCGTCGTTACGTAACAATTTGTTGCAGTTTAAACTCGAAGCAGAATTCACACTTTATCCTGTGATTTTATATTTATGTTAAGGTTAAGCCGTTTTTACACTTTTCGGTCTGGCATTGGATTTTATGTGGACTTACTTTGCGTATCTTTAATATTATATTTCAAATAAAATAAACAAACAGCTGTAGATTTTTGGAACGAATTTCCGTCATTCCTTGTCAAGTTTGGTTTAAAGATAAACAGGTTTCGGCTATGTGCCAAGGGATAACGGAAATTCGTGCCAAAAATCTACATCAAAACACCTGTCTGAATGTAAAATCAAGAATCATACAAACAGCTGCTCAGAATTAAAGTAAATACTTATTTTTTTTTTGGCTTTGTTTACTTATTCTTTGGGTAAAAACCTTCTTTTCTTCTATTTTTAATGATGAAAAAAATATTTTTCCTTGCCGAATCAAATATTTAAATAGCAGAGAACAAGCCTAGGAGCAAGTTGGGTTGGCGGCGGCGACTGCGGCTGTTGCGAATTTTCGCTAGCCCAATTCGTTGATAGAGTCTTTCCAAAAAAGTAGCAAAGAAAGTGCTAATAACAGTACAAATATACGAAGCCCTGGTGGAGAGGTTATTTTTTTAATCCGTTGCAAGCCGAAATTATTAGCGGCGTTGTGCCGTCAGCAGCAATCGAGTCGGCTTGTTTTTATGTTCAATAGCTGCTTTAGAATTTTCTTTCTTTGTTTTTGTAAAAACGCAACCCTGATAAAATTAATAATTTTTTTGGAGTGTGCCAGAATTCTTTTAATTGAATCGTACGAATGTGTAGGACTGTGAATCGTGATATTAAGGAAGATTTTATTTAATAAAAAAAGAAAAACAAATTTCTGAAGTGACAAAAAGATATTTCCCAGCAAAAAATAATCCAGATTTGGGAAGCAGTACAAACGTTTTGTGGCGCATCAAGGCGCTTCGTAGTAAGTACTTATATTTTGCCTAGATAAATGTATGTATGGGTTGGTTGATATTAAAATTTTATATGAAATCCTATAGAATTTTTTATTACTGATTTTTTTTTGTGCAGGAAAAAAAAACCGATCAGATGTATGTGCGATTTGCTTCGTTTCAATGCGCTCCGCTATGTCTCAGGTCCCTACTAACTACGTAAAACAGGACCTTAGTGTATATTTATACAACTACATATTACCAGCAGCAATAAAGTGTAAGCAACATATTGTGGCATGCAATTCTATTTGCACTCCTTCAAAAAAAAAAAAAACAAAAACGAAAATAAATGGGTCATATCTTTTCTATAACAACTGTAATAAACAATAAGTAAAAACAAGATGAAGTAAGAATGTGTCAATTATATCATGAACTCTATGTTACAACGTACAATGTGCTTACAAATGTACGAGGGTTAAGTTGAAAATTTAAGTAAAACCATTTCAAAATGTTATTTCGAAACCCGAGCTCATAAGTTAATGTGCAACGAAAATAAATACTAGAAAGTTGTGCTCAAAATTAAAGTCATAGTAAAGTTCTTTCATATTTAAGTCATTTATATTGATTCAGTCAAACTCATGGTAAAAGTAGTATTTAATGTCGTAAATAGTCTCAATAAAAATCAATGTTAAAATTACCGTAAAGTTACGAAATAAGTTACGAAATAAATCCTCATGTCCATCAATCACAATGTTAAATCATAAATGTCAAAATTGCATACAGTTTTATCTATGCGCGTTATACTATGTTCAGACATGCACCTTAATTGCGCAGTTAGGAAACTTAAGTACTTAATTGAGCTCAATTTACCATATAATAACTCAATTAATAAATTAAGCAATTAGTACTTAGTTGCACCATTAACTGACTTAATCCCAATGAAGCTTTGGTGAAGTATGTTTAGTGAGCAGAAAAACTCTGTTAAATGACAACGTTAAGACAATTTAACAAGTTATTTACATTTTATTCTTCATGACAGTTGTCAATTTTAATGAAAATACCTTTGAAATAATCTACTTCTTTAAGAGATCATTATTTTTCTCTAAAAAATTTCTTTTAAATCTAAATTAATTTTTTCAATTTTCCAATTTAACAAATACCAGTTTTCACGAATAAAATGAACACATTTTCAACTGTGAAATGGTAATTGAGTAAGCTACATTGTATTGGTGTGAACACCAAAGTCTATAATTCAATTTTAAGTTTAATTGTCTTAATTAAGAAGGATATGTGAACATGGTATTCGACTAATTTCGGTTGGTGAAATTTTTTTAAATAAAACTTTTTTGGCCCTCCCGAAACATTTGATTTCAAGACTTACGGCGGTTGTTCGTGAAAACCACATATAAATTTAATGTCAGACTACCACAATCACAGTCATCGTTAGGGATATGGTTAAAGAAAGCGTCACACTTACTCACAGTGAAAGTCATACCCGCAATTGTATTGTAGTCAATGTTGTAAACAAACTCAAAGTAAATATCACAGTCTATGCCAGCGTCATAAGCAAAGTTCTACTTAAACAAACGTGAAGTTCATAGCCAAAATTTTAGTCATAGCAATGTTCAAATGTATGTAAAAATAAATTTAAGTCACAAAGTCATGCGAGTCATATTAATAGCAAAAGGCTTACTCAAAATGTTAAAGTAGGGGCCCGAGTTATTGTGGTATCGAAAATCAAAATAATACCCAAATTATATATTACTGATTAAAAGATTTTTCATTATCTTTTTCTCTCTTTTAATTGCAGGTAAGCTCTTTCGAAATGTAAAGTAATTTTTTAATTTTGAATACCAAAGAGGGGAGTACTGAGTTGTCTCGAAAATGTCTGTCTTCACTATTTCCTCTCTTATTTGTGGGTCTGGAAGTAAACCCGAAAAGCTCTCCTTGGTTGCGCAGTATGTATAAAATACAATAATCGTTTATGGTAATTTAATACTAATTTTTATCAAAAGTTCGAAATTAATTAGATTTTAATAAATTCTATCCTAAGCATTCTTGTCTGGCTGGAATAAAAGATAAAAATTATAATATGATGAACACATCTAAAACTCTGCAAGAGCCTTTTGTTTCATATGAATTATCATAGACATTTGGGGCTTAATCTAAATTAAAATATAAATTTGCTCACGTGCTAAGAAAAAACATGGTTATGGTAACCATAACTTATGAGTAACATGATCCGATTGAATTATATAGATATAAAGAAGTCCTATTATTATTGTATATAATAATAATAATATGCTCCATCTAGAACGATGGAAAAGCAAAAAGCATTTATGCTACTGATTATTGGCGACGGCTGAAGTACGAACACAGGCGGCTAAAGCCTTCGAAGCCTTAATAGTAACCGTGCTGCAGCATCCTCCAACGTTGACTAAACAGCAAAAGAATTTTACATATTGTGTCTATTGAGAACATTTTATGCCTAGAGTTATTATGTTTCTTTTTTAAGGTTAAAGTATTTTGTTTGTGGTAAGAATTTAACCATTGTATATGTTTGCCACAACAATATATGGTTGCAGATAACAAAATATGGTTGTCGTAACCATGTTTTTTCGCGTGCACATAGCCAAAATTGTTAATTGGCCAATTTTGGTCAACAAATATACTTATTATAAAATTTTAGAAATAAGTTCGAATTTACAGACATAATAAAACTTTTAAATTTAGAGCTTTTTGCGTAAAATATTTAAATACAATTATGATCAATTTCGAAAGTTCGTAATTAAGTTCGATTGTCTCAACATACTTCAAAATGTAATACCTTTTACTTTCTTATAAATTCATGGTATTTTTCTAAGTGTATTTTCAATATTATATTGGTATAAGTCTGGCCCAATCTTTAAAATTCGAACATAAGTTTAAAATAGGAAATAAATAAATATAAATTTTTACACATAGTTGAAATTGATTGAGTTTAATTTTTTTTTTTATTGATGTAAAGATATTTGAGCGAAAGATATACCTGCTCGAACATAATAACACACAAAACACGGAACGAAAAGTGACACTGAAACTGTAACAATAGCGAAACTGGTTTGTCGCCAAACCAAACTTGACAAGGGATGACGGAAATTCGTTCCAAAAATCAAATCAAGAATCAACACATAAAATTTACACACTTTCTGCATAATATTTTAATTGTAAAAAATATTTAAATTCGAAAATTCGGAATTAAGTTCGACTTTTCGAACATGCTTAAGAAATTACTATTTTTTTTTTTACTATTTCATATTTTTTAAAGTTACTTGCTCTTTAGATATCATATTTTCATATTTTATAAGTCAAAGGAACGTGTAAAATTCGAACTTTATAACGAATTTTTTTCATATGAAAACAACATTTATTTTACAGACAAATTCAAAGATAAAACTAGTGAAAAAATAATATGTTCGAAATTTCGAATATGAGGATTCATTGTGCCTACGAACTTCCATAGTTAACCGACAAATACTTTTGAAGTATATAAATAAAATATGCATACAATTTTTTAATATTTATAGTTTGTTTTTAAAAATTTAAATAGAAGGGTTTTTAATAAGAGAAGAGCAAAATCTATAATTGGTTGAAATATATTGCTGGAAAGTTAACAACTTTTGTAGAATTTTGGAACGTTTTCCGTCATTCCTTGTTCCAAAATTCTACATCAAAACATCTTGTCGGAATATCAAATCAAGAATTAAAAACTTTTGTTTCATCTGACGTCGTTGGGTGGCCTGTATTTGATGATTCTAGCGTATAAATTAGGCAACATTTTAGTGATATCGTGGACTTCATGGATTTTTAGGGCAATGGTTGATTGTTGCTAAAGCCCGTTTTACACTATTAGATTGAGTAAAACGACTTGTCAACAATTCATATAAAATGAGAAAATATTATGGCGTGGAAACACTATGTCATGAATTTGATATAAATACGGATGGAAATTTGACGGTCGTATGACTCTCACCAATTTTTTTTATTTTCCTAAGCTTTTCATCTTATCAGGGTTGCATTTTTAAAGAAGTTTGACAATGTAGACAAGTAAAATAATAAGAATATTTTACTTTAGATTTTTTGAATGGAAGATTTAAACACTTGTATAATAGTGTGAAAATCAAATCAACATAATTGCCATGAACTGTTTACATGGCTCTATTGTGGACCCTTATATTGTAAATTTAAAAAAAGTAAAAAAAGAAAAATAATTAATAAATAATTTTAGGAATTCACGTTCTTTAAAGACAACCCTGAATATTCACTAAAAAATAAACTAACTGCTGGACAAATTAAAGCTAAGGAAAATTTTTTTCTCGAAAATTACAAAATTGCGGACAGTTTTTACCAACGACAAATTAATGCGAAAAGTGTGTAGGCGATGACAAACAATTTTTGACAAATGATTAACCGATAGAACGAACTTAAAAATAAAAAAAATGAATACTTTACATAACATGCGATACAATCTGTAAGGAACTGTTTAGAAAGGGATCTTATTGTAGAGATAATTAATAATCATAAATATACTTTACAACATACAATACAATTTATAGCACACGGTACCATCAAGGAGACAAATACTCGCACGACTTACAAGGTCATCAACGGTTACACATTTGACTTTTATGTGTCATAAGAATATTTACGAATTATTGTACAGGGTGTCCGCCGGGAAGGTATACTACTTTGTTTCGCCGCCATTTCGGTAAACATTAGTCTTGACAGTTCATATTTGGCAGTCGTGAAGTAGAGACGTGGCAAATTTATTATGGAAAAATATTCGGTAAACCAACGTGTTTTAATCGTTAAAACATTTTATCAAAATCAATCATCGATTACTGTGACGATGAGAAAGTTAGGTGAAATTTTTGGGAGAAATGACGTGCCAACAGGACGCACTATTAATCGTGTAGGGAATGATTTCGTAGAAAGAGGGACTGTAGCTGAGGGGCCCAAGCATGGACCACAACGTACTGCAAGATCCGCTGAAAACATTGCTGCTGTTCAAGAAAGTATTCAAAACAATCCATCAACCTCAATTCGACACTGTGCTCAGGAGCTTGGTCTTCAAAGAACAACTTTGGCCACAATTTTGCACAAAGATTTGCATTTGTTTCCATTTAAGATTCAGTTGACACAAGAGCTTCTTCCAGAAGACCATTTATGCCGCCGTACATATGCCAATTGGATGCTACAGCTCGCCCATGGCAACCCCGATTTTCATTAAAAAATCATAATGAGTGACGAGGCACATTTGGTCAGGAGGAATCAGTAGATCTTACTTCTTTGAAACTGAAAACGGTGTAGCGGCAACTGTCAATGGGGATCGATATGGTGATATGGGCCACCACGGTCGGCTGATTTGACTGCTCCGGACTTCTTTTTTAAGGATAACTGAAAAGCAAGGTTTATGGAAACAAACCAGAAACGCTGGAACAACTTAAACAAAATATTCGTGATGAAATAAATGAAATACCGCGTGAAATGTGTGAGAATGTAATGAAAAATGTGTTCAAAAGGGTTCGCATTTGTGGGGCTAACAGAGGCGGATATTTATCTGATATTGTATTCCATTCATAATTGCCGACATTAAATAAAACATTTATCAATACACGATCCATTCTCTTTCATTAAATCAAATATTATAAACAAACAAAGTAGTATACCGTCCCGGCGGACACCCGGTAGTTTGCGAATCAGTTTATTGTTGAACATTTCATATTTATTTTTAACACGTTCTTATCAACTTGCTTTCGTTTTTACTATTGGATTTAGTAGGCAGAAGTTTTTGGCCCAAACCCGCAAAATGGGGAAATCATTAGAAATCAAATGTGCTAATGATTTTGGTTGTTGAGTGGGTTTTACTTTTCGTTTTTTTTTTTTGAAAATACTTTAACAAAAGGCCAAGTTATCGAAGTGAGTGGCTCTAATTTGTAAAGATTTTTATGTTTATGTGGTGTTTTCTAAAAAGTCATAAATTTGGCAACATGTGTTGTTTTCATTAGTTGTATTTATTTATTGCTAGAGCCTGAGCATTTACCAAAAAAAAAAAACATGTATAATTTTTTTATTTATTTCTTTTAGGAAGATATACGAGGCCGTTTCCAAAATTAACTGGCTCAGTAAGGATAAAAAATATTTTATTCACTTTAGTTTTAACGCAATAAACTCCTTTTTCTTTATATAAAACAAGAACTCTCCAAAAATTCTGCCTGTAAGATTGACCTGCCACCTGCAAACCCCAATTTAGAAAAACATAGTAGCACAATAATAACCAAACTCGTAATCTACACGTAGCAATTATTGATGATTACCAATGCCTACAACAAACACCCGCCCTACGAGTTTTACTTGCTACCTGTTCACGCATGACAGATTGGTACTTGACAAAAAATAAAACACCAACGAATTAATACGAACGCTGCTGAGAAAGAAAAATCACACTGAAGATGGCACATATCGGAAATCGGCCTCAGGTTTCTGCATTTTGGTGGAACGAAAAAACTCTCAAACGTTTAGCAACGTAAATCAACGCCCAATTTAATATGCTCCGAGGTTCCTTTTGAAAGTTGGTCAACAGACCTTTCAGTCTTTGCCATCTTTGTTTCCGTATCCCACTGATAGTTAAACATCAATGTGGCATGACCTATCAAAAAGGCGTATGGTCTTGGGAGAAGAGAGACTACACAAATCTGACTCAGATTTACCGCTAGTACCTGCCTTTTGGCCTATACTTAAGACTTCCGCTATGGCTCCTCTGCGGATCTTAAAACATAAGTGGCATTTTTAGTTCCTTGGCTGTTGAGACTATGATGTTGGGCTATTTGGAGAATGTTTAATCTCATTATCCACTGCCTTGTCATTTCTAGCCGAACACAAACCCCAGATTATATTTAACCCATATCCCCCCGATAGCAACACACCGAAACGCATTAATAAAAAAGGGCCCAGAGTTATTTGAAAGGAGGAAAGTGTGGCATAATAAATGCGAAACAAATTTGTGCAGAAGAAACCATGCTCTGATTCAAAATAAAAAAATTGTTTTACAGGTATTTTCGCGCTTTGAACTTTTCAAAAGCTCGGCACCATCTTGTTGCAGCAGGTGAAGCACGGAATGCACCTGAGGTACAACAACAAATATTTTTTAACTACCAAACTAAAATAACGAGAAATAAGTTGATACGGCTTACGATCGAGAAAAAGAAATTAATAAATAACAGAAATGCACAAGGCTCTTCAACCAGATTTTGGAAAAAAACGCCTTTTCAGATTGGGACCTGATGTACTTGACCTGACGTGTTGGCTACTATGAAGTTTGGCGACATGAAATGGTCTTTTGTGATTAGTTTTGCACAGTGTTTATAAAGTCATTGTAAATATGGGGGCTCAAATGAACAGCGATATTAAGAAGATGACTTTTTCTAGGCAGCCTAAAAGGATCGGGTCGAAATATCGAAAACGCCAGAGGCCACAATATATCGATATCAAATAAATAAGAGCCACTTGATTTTCTTTCCACGTCCAAAATTGCTTTGTTAGATTCGCCACCACGGTCACCGGATGTAAATCCGTCTATAACTTTCAGCATTCCTTGAAGAACCTAATTCGACTGTGGTTGCATTTCAGTAGAGTGGGCAATTACGGGGTGACCAGAAAAGAACGCTGAGAAAAGAAATTTAAGTTAAGCAACAATGGCGCGAGATACCAAAATTTTTGTCCATTATGTATAGAAGAGCATATCTTTCAAAACTCCGACTCGGCTACAAGATGATTTTTTTTTACCGAAATCCGAATCTCCTGCCAACGTTTCGGGTGCCCAATTAGGGAACTTACGGCGTTGTGTATGCTCTTCCGGCTTGAATTTTAGTGTCAGCACAATCTTATACTAATGTATGTCCCAGTCCAACTAAAAAATTAGACTCTGGTGATGACCAATTTGACATTTTGGGCTTTTCTTTGTCGCTTTGGGCTGTCCGCCGTAGTTTTTTTTTTTTTAATTTAGTACCAATCTCTGTCTTGTTAGTGGCTTAAGGTTCAAAAGAGTGTACTCACGCTTAAACTTTTTTATGGTACGACGAATTGCCTGGCCACTAGAGTCATGATGACGACCTACCTCAGGACAAAATTCACGTTGCGTCGTTTCAACTGAATTCGGAATTTCGTATAATAATTTTTAGTAATTTCCACACATTCCGAAGGCGTGAAACGAAACCTGGATGGCTTTGGTAACACTGACAGCCTCTGAAATATGATAATTTGAACAACGATCATTACCATCTGGTCACCCTACGCATTTTGTTACCACTTCAATGGACTTGCAATATTTTTTCTACATCGTATCACTGATTTCGATCATAAAAGTCAATGACCATCTTCTTTTTTCGTTTCTAATTTTCAGAATAAAAAAAACAGAATCGCAAAACACTTGTTTATTGTTTTAACATTTACGACCCAGTGAACGTAACAAATTCTTAAAGCTTTTTGGCCTTTAGTGAATGGAAATAATCATCACACTAAACTGAAAAGCAAAAAAGGCAAGAGGGTGTTATTTGTTTGTTAATAAAATATTATTATTGTAGAACATAAACATTATTTTTACACCCTACAGATTTTGAAATGGCACATACAGTTTGTCAAGCTTTAAGTTATAGCGGAAGTAGAAGCCGTAGATTAATTCCAGGCAATTATGGTGGGTGTTTTTTAGTACTATGGAACTTTAAATTAAAATTAAACACAGATAACCTTGAATTTGGCTTTATTCGAATTAATTTGGCTTTATTCGAATGAATTTGGCTTTATTCGAATGAATTTGGCTTTATTCGAATGAATTTGGCTTTATGCAAATTCTTTGCCATTTTAATTCGAATATGAATTTCGCCAAATGGCCACCTCGGCTGGCTCGGAGGAAGTCCAATTGGGCAATCAAAATTTTCGTTAATTTTTGGTTGTCTCTGAAGCCTTATGTCCGTGTTAACATGACGAGTGTTGTCTTCCAAGGTATCAATTGTATGTGACTTGTCGGCGTAGACTAAAGACTTCACATAGCCCAAAAAAAAAAAATGGTCCAGCGAATGCCAATTTACGGGTCCATTACGCGAAATTATTCATTCACTGAATGCGAACACACGTCGCGATGGCCTGAATTCCCGCTTGAAATACCGTGAGCTATTTGAATACTAGGGTTAGGTTAGTGTAACAGGTCGCAAGATTCTCGTGGGTCCGCTGATCAGGTCCCTATCTGTTACCCGAATCAGAACGAGAAGAAAGGGAATGTAAAGAAGATTAAAGAAAAGTAAAAACTGGAGAGTAGATATTACAAAGTCAGCGATTAGTGTCGCAAGATGGGGTTGGAGACCCCCCACTCCGCTATGATGTCATTACCAAGCCACTTCGTGCTCTTTCTGAAGAAATACAGTCTCTTTATTACCACCCTCGATGTCTCCGGAAAGCAAACAAAGTTCGTCCGCCCGAGATGAGTCTGATGCTCAGGCCCTCTAGTGCAGGAAACAACAACTGTCGCCTATTCCTCCTCTTTGCGAGAACTTCTACAGCAGTCATATAGAGGAAACCCCCTTTTCTTGACGTAACTGCCATATCAGCAATGTCCGGTGTTCGGCGTCATGATATCCCTTAATTGTCTCTTATGGAAACACATCTCTGGGTTGAGTCCTGCCTAAACAAATTTCTTCATATAAATATAAAGCTTTAATTTGTTTCTTACATACCCATTTCCCCACTGACACTGACGCTCTTGTGTTCGGTTCCAACAACGTTCTCGGTTTTGGATCCGTTCGTGCACCATCTCCGACTTTTGGGATCCACTGAAGAACCACCCCGTCCCAAGTAACCTTAACCGGTAATTGGTAAAAGCTAAAGTCATAGAATCAACCAAAGCCTGTATCAAACCCTTTGTGCAAGCCAAAGTCAGAGGCATAACATAAGTTTTATTCTGCCGTCATTTCACTTATGGCCATCAGTTATTTTTTAGGCTAGACCGCAAGGCACGGTGGGTCTGTGATTTTATTTTTCTAACATTTTTGTCGTGTGTCATTTTTCGCACGAACGCTTTAAACACTTAATTCGTTCTTCACAGTCTTTTGTTTGCTTGCCGCTCTTGGTCTTAATAATATTTTCCTTCCCTTTGTTAAATTGAAAAAGGAAAATGTAAGAAAAGTTTTCAAAATTGGCTTAAAGTTCAATGACTCCAAATACCAAAACGAACGCTTGTGTGTAAACGATTCTTTTTTTTTTATTAAGGAAATAACAAGATAAAATCATAATTATTAATTGCCATTAGAAAACAACATATTTTTTTATCACACCAGACACAAACAGCGAAGCAGTGCTGCTTGTTAAAGTCCCATTTTTGGCATTTGATGATTTTCACCGAAATATAAAGTCGCTTAAGTCGTATAAAGTCATGTCTACTTTGAAAAGTTTTCCTATTTTCACAAAAAAAATTAAAAAAAAAAATTAAAAATTAATTTAAATATTTCCGGTCCCATGTAAAAAAAACAGCTGTTACGAACATGTCTGACTGACTCTATTGGGCATAATTCGCCATTAAAAAAGTTGTTTTTATTAAAAATAATTTTTCCTTTCCACATTATGGCCGAGATATGTTTTTTTCTGTCTTAGAAAATAAACATTCAACCTACAAAATGTGTTTTATTTTGCAACTCAAGAACAAATCTGTTGCAAAAATAAAAAATATAAATTTTGAATGTGTAAATCGTGTCGGAATTGAGTATTAAAATAGACATTTTAATGTTGTTTTCATTTTTAAAAAATAATTTTACATCTAAGTCAATCACTAAAATCTCTATTCAACAACTTAAGTCTGTTTCAAAATTTTGCCGATTTTGCAAATAGTTGTTGTTGGATTGTAGTTTAACTGTGGGACAATATGCTAATAATTTTTTAAATATTTCAAAATACTTGTTTTGTATATAATTTGATTTTGATGAAAATTTGTTCATGCCAAAAAACATTAAGTGAAACTTTCTTGTTTTTAGTCTTCCCTAAAGTAGAGTTATACAGTGTGATACATTTTTCGGTTATAAAAGTAAAGTTAAATAAAAGACACATAAAGCCATGATTTCGATGAAACTTTTATTTTATCATAATGCTTGGACCTTGTCATTACATACGCAATACTATGCAATTTAAGTAACTGCCTCTAGATTGGTTGCAGCAGTTGAGCCTTTGTATTCAGTTTTCGACCACTTTTTCGCACATTTCGGGTGGTATTTCGGGATCACTAGACGAATGTTGGTTTTTAAATGCTCCAACGTTAGGGGACTTACTGCACAGACATCATCTTACACATAGCCCCACATCAAACTTCTAACGGCGTCAAGTCGCACGATCTTGACGGCCAATTGATACCGCGAAAACGTGAAATTACTCGTTCTGGAAACTTCCCATACAATAAAACCAAAATCAATCGTGTTGAGTGGCTCGTGATACCGTCTTGTTGAAACCACACATATTGTCCAGTTCATAACCTTCATTTGCAGGCCAAAAAGTCGGTTATCATACGACCATAGAGCTCTGAATTGACGGTAACGGTTCTTCCAGTGTCATTCACAAAAAGATACGGCCCAGTGACACCCGCAGACCATAATGCCCACCAAACAGTCACTTTTTCCGGATGCAATGGCTTTTCCGCAATCACTTGTGGATTCTCCAAGCCCCATAGTCTCCAATTTTGCTTGTTGACGTAACCGCCGAGTGAGAAATCAGCTTCATCGCTGAAGAAAATTTTGTTCGAAAAATCAGCATTGAAAACCTGTTTTCTATCACGCAATCAGCATAACTACGGCGTTGTGATTGGTCAGCCGGCTTTAATTGTTGCGTGCGCTAGACTATATATGGATGGCGGAGCAAAGCCAAATGCAAAATACTTCATAATGAGGCGTAAGATAGGCCCAATTGCTGAGAATCATGCCAAATTTGGTGACAACAGCTTGAATAGACAGTTCGGATGGGCTCGAATTTTGATAATAAAATTAAATGATTTGTAAGCGTTGTTCCTTTGTTAGTCTATTCAGTGTAAAAAACCTTACTGAGCATTTTTGGTATTGCCACGTGTCGCGAATCTTTTTTTACACCGAAGAAACAAATAGCAAAAAAATCACCCTATAATTTTCATTTCCCAAATTTTTTTAAGGCCCTTTGAAATATTTTTTAATTAAGTGTAATTGTAATTTTTTTTCAGTGTACGAGAGCGGATCAATAAGTTCGTGACTTTTTGAATGAAACACAATTTTTTTTTGCAAAACAAAAATTTATTTTTCAACATAACCTCCTTTTAACTCAATACACTTAGTCCAACGTTTCTCCAGTTTTTGTATCCAAAAAATAGGATTTTTCGCGGTCCTTAAAGAAGTCATTTGTTTGGTCAATAATTTCATCGCTGGAGCTAAATCTCTTTCCATCGAACCATTTTGTTAGGTTTGGGGGCCGGAGAATATGGCGGATGAGCTACCAATTCGTAGCCCAATTCATAGAGTTTTGCCATCGAGACTGCACACATGTGCACCCGTGCATTGTCTTGATGAAAAAGAACTTTTTTCTTTGCCACATGAGGTCGTTTTGTTTTTAAATCCCTATTAAATCGGTCTAATAAGTTGGCATAATATTCGCCGTTTATTGTTTTTCCCTTTTGAAGGTAATCTATGTGGATTATCCCGCGTGCATCCCAAAAAACGGTGGCCATCACCTTATTGGCCGACAAACTTATTTTGGCCTTCTTCGGAGCAGGTTCACCCGGCGAAACCCATTGTTTAGACTTCTGATTGGTCTCCGGAATACCGTAATGGATCGATGTTTCATCCACAGTTACAGAACGGCGCAAAAACTTATTCGGATTGCGGTTAAACAACTCCAAACAATCCTTTGAAGTTGTCACACGTTTACGTTTATGGTCAATTGAAAGCAAACGCGGCACCCATCTTGCAGATAAATTTCTTAAACCCAGCTGATCATTTAAAATCGAAAATACACTGCCATATGAAATGCCTATGGTATCAAGAATCTCACGCACTTTTTCTCTTCGATCGGCCAACACCATATCGTGGATTTTTTCGACATTTTCGGATGTACTGACCTCAATTGGCCGTCCAGAACGTTCAGCGTCATTTGTACTTGTGCGACCACAACGAAAGTCAGTAAACCACTTTTTTATCATTGAAATCGATAGTGCAGAGTCCCCGTAGTAATTATCGAGCTTTTACTTGGTTTGATTGACCTTTTTTTTTTTTTTTGCAAAAAATAGTTTTTAATGAGAACTCGAAATTCACTTTTTTCCATTTTTAGACAAATACACGAGGTTGTATGTTTTGAACAGCTGTTAAACGCAAAGTAAATGTTTAAAATTTGACAGTAGTCTATTAACAGGTGATACTTGCTGGGAACAGTGTTGAATAGCATACTACTACGAGGGAAGTTCGAAAAGTCACGGACTTATTGATCCGCCCTCGTATGTTAAAACACAGACAAATACACACAGTCCATTATTTAATCATTAGCCCACAAACTTATGCTGCATGTGTAAATGTAAGTCGTAGTTGTAAATATTCCTTCTTTTATTTTATCTTTGAGTTTACATTATTGGGTTACAGATGTGATTTCTTCAATTTATATGCAACAAGCTGTTGCTTGTACTCTGCCACAAACTACGATAGATTGTTCAAAAATTACCATGAAAAGTAACTTGACTTTCGAAAGTGAAAATAACTTTTATAACTTGTGTTTTCTCAAATATTTTTTTAGGCAAATATTTTACACCCCCACAAAAAAAAATAGAGGCGATTGACGTTGCTGCTAATTTGAAAATCTCACAAAAACTTATACATACTCGTAACGTGCAACAACTGCAAACTGACATTGTAAGAACTTTTTAGTAACTCTTGTTAACACATTTGTGGCTTTTTGCTATCTTCACTTACATTTTATTTAGTTGCTTGGTCGGGTATTTTTTTTTTAGCACTTTTTTTTCCAATATTTTAATAAGTTTTGGCTTTAAAAAGTTTTTTCTTCAGCATTTTGCATTCAATGGTTTGGGAAACATTTTGTTTTCTAGGGTCTGTCTTTAATGAAGTTTCTGTTTTGTTAGTGCAGCAGTTGAGGTGAATGGGTGAATTTAAAAAGAGGGGTTTCGCAAGCAAATATTGGTGATTCGAAAAATATAAAATTTTTGGAATTTTTGTTTTTAAGTTTTTAAATACAACCACTGGTATAGTTAATTTATTCTGTTTAAATCTTAAATTATTATTGGGAGAGTCGCACTGTGTTTTGTTCAATCGACAAACATCGATAGTTACAAAGTTATTTCCGATCCCTGGAAAAGTAATGGCGTTGGTTTCTTATCGAAATAGCTATTTTAAAAACGTAAGCATTTTTTTGAGTCATAATAGCAGCGTATACAATTTTCTATTTAAGCCTTAAATATATTCTTAAAAAGCCTTTATTTATAATGTAGGGGGGAAGGGGAGTCTCGAAGCAGACCCTTAACTTTATGGGTGCTTTTTCGACCCCCTTCTTTCCTCGAATTAATCTTACGCAACCGGTTTGTAAGTTACGACTACCTTAATCTCATTTAAGTCTCGTGTTACCACTAGCCTTTACTCTCGACTGTGGTGATTTCAGACTCTCGACTGGGGACTGTCGACCTTCATCCTAAGCATGGAGTCTCGTGTTAACTCCTAACATTTGTCTAAGGCCACTATGACCTTCACATTTAGCAAATGACTGCCCGTAGACCTAAGCCTTATACTAGCCAGTGCTGGGCATTCACACACAATGTGCGCTACCGTTTAAGCCTCTTCGGCAGGATATCATTGGAGACTGACCCGTCCATCCCTTGCGAAATTTTGCTGTCCATTTCTTCAGAATTTCTCCGTTGGCCAATAAACAGCGGAGTTCATACAGAGATTAACCTCTCCACCTATTGCGAGGCTTCATTGTCCATCCCTGTCGGAATCTCACGGTCCAACATCTTAGAAGTACCTTAAAAGATTGACCCGTGCAACACTTCGTGAGGCCGAGTAAAACCGTAGTTTCTTCAGAGATTAACCTCTCCGCCTCTTGCGTGACTTCATGAGTCCTCCTTGTAATAAAGACCCACACAGAGTTCCATATGCACTGGTATGCAGAGTTCAGTCACTTTCTTAAGGAGGCTGATAATATGTGGCGGAGACTGAGCACATGTAAGGTCTCTAAATTGATGTGGCCCTCTTTTGATTTTAGGCGCACTATGCAACTGATATGTCGTGCTCGGAGGAACTTATCGAGGTTGCTGGCAATATTAACAGGTCACTGGGTGTTAGGAGAACATACCAGGCCACTTGAACTCCCCTATAATGATCACGGTCGCAGTTGTAAGGACATAGAGAAAGAGGAGACGGTTTTTCACCTTCTCTGCGAATGCCCTGCCCTGGCTGTTAGGAGACACAAATTTCTTGGAGACTACATACTGGAGGATCTCAGTGAGATATCTAGGTGCCGTTTCAACGATATTTTAAGATATCTCACGGCTACGGGATGGATCTAGCTCCCTAGTCTTAGTGCGAGCATAAGGTTTAAGTCGGTCATTCAGACCTTACTTGACAGCCTGCGTGCAGCAGGCTACCATGTAAACCAACCAACCAAGGTATCCAGATCTCGCATACTAGAAACGAAGCATCCGCTTGGTCACGCATGCCAGGCATATGCTGTTTCCATGGCATTTTTCAGCTGAAATTAAAAATTTTCTAAAAAGGATGCATGCACGTATCCGTGCGCAGAATTTTTCCAAAATTTGAATATTGTCAGGGTTAAGTTTCCCCCTAATATGGGGGGACACATGTTAGGTTTCAATATGGGTAGTTACCCCAATATGTAACGTAGGTTTTCGCTGGAATGCTGGAATTTTTATTGTTATTGGTGGACAAATTTGGCTTAAGAGGGTAAAAGTGGCATGAGCACATTTCGATGAATTTATTTTTATTTACCACTTTTTTAGTCAAACCTCCAGCTCGTGAATGTGAGGCGGAAGCAGTTTGGATGTAACCTTCGGATCTTGATTAACACTTATAAATACAGTGTCATCTGCAAAACTTTCGGCTTGTTGGCATATATGCTGCGGTATGCTATCTTGATGAACTTCTGCAGAGTTTCTGCCATTTTTTTAAAATTTCATCATTTGGTCTAAAAAGTTTCGAGCATAAGACGTTTAAGTTTTTCCACAAAGTTGTGTAAAGGTTTTCTAATGAACTGGCCTAAGCAACCAGCAAAATGCGCATAGGGACTAGCTTATCCACCCTCAACAATAAAGTGCATTATTTTATATTCAAATGAGTTGCGATTAAAAATTAGCAAATAATTTTTTATTAAAACATTTAGAAATAACTGGGGTTATTCATTAAACCCACAGATTTATGAGAAGTTTCTATTACTGGAACTTACTGTTGGTTGGAAATTAAACTACTCTTGCAAACCTTGCAGATCTGGCAAAATTGTCACATTTTATAAAATATGTGAAGCTGGAATTCGCTTCCAGTAGAAACAGATAGCTGCGAGCATTGTCAGCCACAAACTCAAGATATCTGCCCTGGCGAAATTTCACTCCATCGGCGGTGGCTTACAGAGGAAATGGCGGCGGAGGCTTTGAGTTGAAACTGATACTGTTCAAAGAAATATTGTTAGAATATTCACACAAAACTTAGGGCTTTTTTTAGTAGTTTTTTCTGCAAACAACTCTGCAAAAAATTACAAGAACTAGTGTTTTCGTTTCTAGATAAAATGCAACATTTTTTGCCCTCCTTATATTTTTACGCTCTTAAGATCTCAAAACCTAAATCAAAATTAAACAAATAACACAGAAACCATAAGTACAAGCTAGACCGACGAAAGCAATTTTTATTTACCTGTTATTGTCATAACATTTGCTATACGCCAGTATGGAGACACTCACGCTTTGCCAAGTTTTATAAATATGTTACCAAGAGTGAGGGCCGTTAAATGCTTTCGTGTTTTTTTTTTAATCACATACTAATTTACTATAAACATAAAACTATTTTTAATGGTTGGGGGAACCATTTCAAAAATTGTATTTCAACTGCAACTTTCTAGTATCAAATTCTTCTAAATTATTTACAATGTTGCAGAAATTTAATTAAACAAATTTCGTATTGCAAAAAGAAATAAAAACCATAAAGCCAACTATAAAAACTGAAAATACATCAATGTTTATAATAAATTGATTATTTTATGGTAATTTTGTTTTATATTTCCGACATGTTTAACAACACTGCGTCTGTCTGTCTGTCTGTCTGTCTGTCTGTCTGACTATAAGACACAAAGTAATATTATGAACACGATTTTTATGAACAAATTATCACTTCTCTCATTATGATCATAGAATGAACTAGAGGAGCATCGTAATGTCGTAGAAAAACGTTTTCAGTAATAATTTTCCTTCACTGCTCTGCCTGATGTTTTTTCAACATTAAAAATTTATTTAATAGAAACATTTAATATTTTTTGATAGGTTGTTGTTAGTTTGTTAGTTTGTTGTATTATTTCATTGTATTTTTGTTTATTCTAGTATTTATTTACAACACGATCTTGTTTATATCGTTTATTTATTTATTTTTGCAATCGAGTTCTTTTTTTTTTCATATGTAAAAGCATAAGTTGGCATTAACCTTGTTTGTTTTAAAATAAATTTTACGAATTTGTAGCGTTGGAAATTTCTAGTATTTCTAAATAAATGACGTTTTTCGAACAAACAAGATTTGACATAGCCCCACGAAAAAAAGTCTAATAGTGTCAATCCGCATAATCTTGGTGGCCCGTTGATATCGCCACGACGAGATATTACGCGGCCAGGAAATGTCTATTGCAATAAAGCATTTTCGCTCGAATTGTGTGGCATGTGTCGCCGTCTTGTTGAAACCACATATTCTCCAAGTCGTATTCTTCAATAGCAGGCAAAAAAAAGTCGGTTATCATATGACTATAACGCTCCGAATTGACGGTGACAGTCGTTCCATTGTCGTTTTCGAAGAAGTAAGGTCCAATTACACCCTCGGACCAAAGAGCGCACCAAACAGTGACTTTTTGTGGATGTAATGTCCTCCCTTCAATTACTTGCGTATTCTCAGAACCCCAAATACGACAATTTAGTTTATTAACATAACCACCGAGTGAGAAATGTGCTTCATCGCTGAAGAAAATTTTGTTCGAAAAATAGCCGTTCACCGCCTGTTGTTCAAGCACCCATTCGACGTATCTACGACATTGTGAATGGTCAGTTGGCTTCAGTTGTTGTGTGAGCTGGACTTTATATGGATGCAGGTGTAGATCCAAATGCAAAATACGCCATAATGTGCCGTAAGACAGCCCTAATTCCTAAGAACGACGAGGAATCGACACATTCGGGTCTTCGGCAACACTTTCACTTACAGCACCGATATTTTCGGCGGAATGAGCGAAACGATGATGCATAGGCCTTACAATATCTGTAACCGCTCCAGTCTCTTCAAATTTCTGCACAATTTTGCCAATTGCTTGCGTAGTTGGACGGTTATGTAAACCATAATCTCCTCTTAAAGCACGATATGTGGCTGTGCCAGAATCACCATTTTTGTAGTAGGTTTTGATAATTTTTATGCGTTATGTGATAGTTAAGCGATCCATTTTCTTCAATGTCAGTCATTCAACTGAAAAGAAAACAACTGGTTTAACACAGATGTCGAATTCCAGTCCTATACTTTTGAAACCACGAAATGGATAACCCTATAAATTAATTTTGGTCAATGTCGGCTTTTGTAATTTGTACTTTGCGAATTTTAGATAAAGTCCCGGTTTTGTGAAATTTTGGTTTATTTGGTAAAATTTATGTCTTTTCGAACTTAAACTTACTTTCGGAATTTTGAGATTTGTTTTAAATATTCCCGATTTGGCTTTTGGGGATCTTGAAGTTTTTTTATTATTATTTTTCGATTGGATTTCAGATTTTGGCGGAATTTTTAGTATAAATTGATTTTACAATTTATGGGTTTGTTGTGAATTTTCTATCGAATTTTCGAATTGTGGCTACTTTCTGGTGAAATATTGAATTTTTGAGTATTTTGAAGTTTTTTGATAAAATCCCCTTTTTGGGGAATATAGACATTTTTGGCTAAAATTCGAAATTTGGTGAAATTCTAGTCATTGGTATTTGTTGTGAAATTGCGGCCTTTTGGCTTAGGGCCTTGGTAATTAAAATTTTTTGGGAATTTTGTTTTTGTTCTAAATTTTCAAACTGCTAGTGAATTCCCGATTTTTGATTTTTATAGTTTTTCGTTGAATTTTATATTTTATGATAAATTTTTAATTTGTGGTGAAATTGTGGTAAATTTGATATTTTCTTTTTTTTAATTGTTGCCACTTTTTTAAAAATTTCGATTTTCTGATTTAAAAAATTTTTGGTGAATTTTTGTTTGTGGAATTCTGGATTTGGGGTGAAATTTAAGTTTTTTTTTTATATATTGCTGCAACATCGATTTTGTTCAAATTTCTACGTTTTTTTTAAATATTTTTGTGAATTTTAAATTGCCAAATATTGGTAAGATATTTTTTTTGGTGAAATCTTAAAATTTAGTGATTTTTTTTTTTTTTTGGTAAACTGTCGGTTTTATATTAAATATTGATTTTTTGCTAAATAAATAATTTTCCCGTTTTTCGATTTTATGCCGGATTTTTTGGTGAATTCTCGATTGCGAATTTTCGCATTTTTTTTTTTTTTTTGGTGAAATTTCGGTTTGGAGGAATTTGTTGTTTTTTAGTTGAATAAATTTGGGCTTTTTTAAAAATACAAAAAGAAAAGCCTAGAAAAAAGGGATTTTAAGCCATATCCCGGGAACTTGTAGACCCATATTGCTGATTTCTATTAGCGAAAATGCACCAAACGCGGTGATCAAATGGTCCATGTTTCGTTAAACAAACTTTCTTAACATGTGATATTTATAATCAAGAATTGTTGCCCTATATTGCTGTTAAGTATGGCAACACTGCAACATTAGAATTAGCTTTAAATTCACCAACGACACAATTTGTATGAAGTGTTAAAAACTTACTGTTGTAAAGCACTCAATCCAAACCTACCTCCAGGTAGCTCAGTCAACTCCAAAATAGGAACATTTTTGTAGCAAATCTTATTGGCTTTAACTTTTATATTAAGCAATTCTCGCTAAGGGTGATAGTTTCAGGGTTATTCGCAAAGATCTAAAAAAAATTTATTTGAAGAAAGCTGCCTCCCACTACCTCGTCTCGCCACCAACAGGACCCTTTAGTTTATATAAATATATATACCAGCGCTTATTTTCAAAACCCCGCGAATTGTTCCCCAGCTAAGGATCCAAAACACCACCGCTGCTGTTTTAAAAAATTTATTAGAGTAAAAAAATTATATTTGAAAAAAGGGGCACCTTGTCACAACTTTCGAGCTTTTTCTTTTATTGTGATATTTTGAATTCATTGGAAACGATATATCTATCGACTTTATTCCAAATTAGTAAAAAAAATAAACCTTAAAATCGCACATATTTGAGCTCTCGCAGAAGTTTACTTTGTTTTCTTTTCAATAAAAATGCACATTTTCGGTTTATCACATTCAAAGTTGGCAATTTGTCAAAATTCGTTTTATTAAGCTTCCATGTTCTTTGCAAGACATCAACTAAATTTAGATGATTTCATTACAAACACTCAAAACCTAATAGAGAAAAAATGGTCTTTCAGTATTACACAAAAATATTCCTCTTTTGTCATTTCGCGACCAGTTGCTGTCTGAATAAAAAAAAAAAAACAATAATAAAAAAAGTTAAAACCAAAATTTCACTCTATTCTCCCTCTCTCGCTTTCTCTCGCTCTGTCTGACTGTCAGTAAGTGTAATTTTTTGATGCTGTTTATTTCGTTAACGCACCATAATTGTAAATTGCGACACAACATTTTGACGGATGGCACACGAATGATCTTGCCAGCGAACAGAGAAACCATTTGTAATGTTGGGCAACACAATTCTACCGTTAGCTTGTGCGTATGTATGCAAGTGCTTCTTCTTCTTCAAAAAAAAAAAAAAACATTGGCGTTTACATTTGAACGGCAACAAAGAATAAATTACTTTACTTTACATCAAGCAAAAAAAAAAAAAGAACAAATGAATTCTATAGGCCGCCATCATGGGGAGGATGATGCACGAAGAAACAGCAAAATATCAATTAAATGGATAAATAAGAGACGCAAGTAGGTACCATGAATTTGGCCTATAAGAAGTGCATTAGATACATAAATAGATTTATTTGCGTATTCTACATTTTGCATAAATTCAACAATTTATGGGCATCTTAAGCTTTCTTGTGGCTCAGTTCTATTTATTTTGTTGTTCGGTCTGTTTGCCACTAAAATGAGAAAACCTCCAAGAATTTTTAGCAAAAAAAAAAGAAAAACCGAAATGCGTGCCAAATAATTTTCTTTTTTCTGCACTTAATTTCTTCAACGCTGAATAAATAAAAATTTAACACAAAAAAAAAAATGAAACTTAAGTCAGTATTTATGTGTTGCAGGCCCTTAAAAAATTTGTTATTTTTCTAATTTAAGACTGACCCACCGCCATTTTTGTATCGACTAAAAATAGTAATTCAACAATTTTATTACTCACCGATTTATATTCCAACTTCGTACTTAAAATTTTAAAAGCCGAACCGAGTGGCTCATAAAACATGACAACTGGCTCAAAAAAAATTGAACGGCACCTGCCAGAAGAGTTGCTTATTCTGGCGAAAATATTACGGCTACGGTTGAAGATGTTGCGGGTTATCACTTAACGGCCACCATGTTCATTTGGCAACACAGTTTGTTTTCTGAAGCCTTTTGAAAGTTTAGCTTGCGCACTCGTAAACCTTAAGGACCCAGTTGATGATTTCCAGGGCATTATTTTTGTTATTATTATTATTATTATTATTAATGTATTGGGGGATATCGAAGCAGGCCACTTACCTTCTGGGTCCCTTTTCGACCCCCATTTCGCTCCTCAAATTGATTTCAGGGAACCGATCCGTAATCACAACCACCATACTTTCAATGGAGTCTCGTGCTAGCCCTAGCCTTTACTCTTGACTAAAGTGATTTCAGACTGTCGACTGGTAACTGTCGACACTCTTCCTCATCACGGAGTCATCTGTAATTGCTAGCATTTGTCTAAGGCTTAGTTCCCCCATGGCATTCACATCTAACAAGTGTCTGCCCGTGGTCTTAAGCCTTATGCTAGCCAGTGCTGGACATTCACACACAATGAGCGCTACCGTCTCAGCCTCTTCCAGGCATAGTCTGCAAGTATCATCCACCTATTCAGGTGTAATGAGTTTACCCATTGAAGAACTTTAGCGCGCACTAGGCCATTCCCCAGGGCAACCCTGGGTTATGGTCCACAGAAATCCACATCAGATCCCCTTTTTGCTAGTTCGTCTGCTGCTTCATTCCCAGCTGTGCCTATGTGTCCCTTAACCCACATCAACGTTACCTCATTCAACGAGGCACATCTGTTTAGTTTCAGAACACATTCCAGCACCAGTTTGGAATACACGTTCACTTGCCTCATGCGTTTTATAACTGACTGATTGTCAAGTGCAATGAGAACCCTTTTCCCATGCACTCGGCTTTCAAGCAAGTGATCCAACGCATGCAGCAACCCAAGCAGTTCTGCCTGGTAAACTGATACGTACCTCCCCAGACACTGAGAATACACCTACTCCTGCCCTGCCACTCATAAGAGAACGATCAGTAAAAATGCTGATGTCGTTCTCCATACACTCATTGTGTATAATGCCTTCCGCAATGAGTGTCCGATGCAGCCTCTCGACTACCGTTCTTCTACTCATGCGCTCCATCGGCATCTGAGCAACCCTAACCTCTTTCCCAACGAGGTCCAGGATACTCTTATGCCCGATGTTCGGCCCAAAACTATGCCAAACCGCATCGCTCCTCATTCGCAAAGCTGACAATGCGGCCGTTGACCTAATGAATAAGTCTAATGGCAGCAATCCCAACATTGCCTCGATTGCCTGTGTTGGCGCCGTGCGCATTGCACCACTTATACACATGCAGGCAACCCTCCGAATCCCATCCAACTTACGCTTAATTGTGCCCTGAGAGGCCTTCGGCCACCACACCACGGATGCGTAAGTTATAATGGGTCGCACCATCATTGTGTAAATCGAGAATGCAGGCTTTGGCGAGACTCCCCACCTACGGCCACACACTCGTTTACATTGATGCATAATCCTTTTTTGCTTTCCGGACCTTTGTTTCGACGTGTTCATTCCACGTAAGTTCCTTATCCAGGGTAACGCTCAGATAATTCACCTTCCTGGACACATTTACTTCCGATCCGAAAAGCATTAAGGCTTCATTTCCAGGGCATTACAAATCGACGTAACATACCCACATCTCACGCGAACCAGTCATAGTCTTTTATTTAGGCGTGTACGCTATGGGTGGCGCATTTGATTTTTTTGGACCATGGTACAAGTGTTATATGAACCGTACTATTTATTTACTTAAACGACAAGGTGGAATATCCTTCAGAATCCTTTTATTAAGAAAAGTAAAAATTGCAAGTTTTGCTTGAACATGTTTCTAGTTTGAACCAACAATTTGTTGTAATTAACCACCTTCTGTAGCACTAACAACAAATGAAATTGAACGTTTCTGTTAGTATGTACATATGTATGTATGTATGTGTTGTACAAAACGTATTGTCATTAAAATTAAAAACAATAAAAAAACAAGGATTTCTCATAAATCATGGAAAGAGCGCCCGTCACAGCTAGGAGAGAATACTCGTTATGGTAAATGACTTATGCTTAATACAAAACTGAGTTTCCTTATATTTGTCGATCTTCCTTTTGAAAAAAAAAGTATTTTTGCAAAATGTACAAAGTACTTTTTCACTTAAGACACTTTTCTTTCAAAAGAACTTTAAAAAAAGGTACTTATTGAAAAAAGGCACTTTTATAGAGTATACATTTTTATGAAGGTTATTTTGAAGCTACTTTTCATTAGGTACCATTTTATAAAATACATATTTAAAAATTTACTTCTACATAAAAAGTACTTTTTGCCAAAGGTGTTTTTTGTATAGAAAGTACGTGTATTTAAAAAGTACTTTGTTATAAACGTTTTTTTTAAAAGTACTTTTTTAGAAGTCATTCTTATTGAAAGGTACGCTTTTATAAAATGCATTTTTTTAAAAGTAGTTTCTATAAAAGGCCGCTTTTTATTACTGGACACGTTATAAATTGTACGTACTTCTTTATAAAAGGAATGCCTTTTTATAGGGTATTATATTATAAACCACTTTTAAATAAAAGTACTTTTTTGTAAAAGCTAATTTTGAGTTTTATAAACGGTACTTTTTTTATAAAAATTATTTTTTAATTAATGTACTACTTTATTAAAAATAGGTTTTTGCTAAATGGTACTTTTTTACAATTGATATTTATTAAAGGAATGTCTCTATAGAATACAACATTTTATCAAGTTTACTTTTCTAACAAATGTACTTTTTCATAAAAGCTGCTCTTTAATAAAATGTACTTCTTATACAGAGTTCTTACAAACTGATATTTCAAAGAAATATATTCTGGAAAGAAACAGTTACGAAGAAAGTACGAGTAATTTCTTAAAAGGGTACTTGGTTTTAGAAACGTGTATTTTTTAAAGTAATTGCTTTTAAAAAGGAATTAAATGGTACTTCTTTATATAACGTATGCCTTTATAAAGGGCAACATTTAAATATCTTACATTTAAATAAATGTACTTTTTTATAAAAGCAAATTTTTTGTAAGAATTACTGTTTTATAAAGTGTAATCTAGTTTCTTTTTTTGTTAACAAAATGTAGTTTTTATAAACAATAGATTAAAGGGTACTTTTTTTTATAAATGGCACTTCTTTATAAATGTACTTACTTCATTATGAAAGGTACTTCTTAATAATGGGTACTTTTGAATAAAATACTCTTTTTAAACAAAGGTGGGTTTAAAAAAAAGGTACTTTGTGACAGAAGGTACTTTTTAATAACAGGTACTTTTCATAAAATGTTTTTACATGCTATTTTGAAAAGAAACATGTTTGAAGCAAGTATTTTCTAAAAGGTGGTTATTTATAAAAAGGTACTACTTGCCTCCAAAAATGTGTTTTTTAAAAAGTACTTTTTTTCAAAAATTGGAATTTTTTATAGCCGTTGTCGTTTGAAAAAAAGGCACTATATTGGAAAGAAAAACTTTTAAAAATTAGATTTTTATTATTTTTTGCGATCTCCTCTTATAAGCAATTCCCTTCTTTTCATGAGTTAGTTCTTTTTTAAAGTCATCCTTAATTGTTTAAGAAACTCTGGCTAATTTTTTCTCTTACTGACTTTTTCACACTTCACATGATATCATGGATTTGGTTATTGGTATTGCGGAAAATGTTTTCATTTAAAAATAAATATAAAAGGAATTTCGTCTGATTCAGCACACCTGAGAAATCAATCGATTGATTTAGTCAACTGTTGAAAACGTTGATAAAACTTTAAAAATCGAATAAACTGTGTCTCTTTATCCTCAATATGTTTCGCTTTTGCTACCACATGCATCATTTCGAGTCATGAATTTTTATGGAATGACAACAAAACATTGTTACACCACAGTTTTTCCTCTACTGAGTATTTGTTATTTTTCGTTGCAAAAAATAAAATAAAAATTTATGTTTTGTGCAGAATGTTGAGAGAAGGTTGGAAAATAAAAAACAATTTATTCGATTCTTTTTAATAGTTTTGCAACTTTTTACTTTTTTTTTAACGACAATATTGTCATCTCTGTGGTTGCCGGGCATGAACACTTTTTAAGACTTTAATGTTTGATAAAGAGAAATATTTTGCGAAAATTTCAGTTTTCATTAACTTCAGTTTTACCGAACTTTCCTCGTAATAAAAACAACAACACGTACGTTGTGTAGGCATGTTAGGCCGGCATAAGAATATTTTTGTTCAAGTAAAACGAACTACCTGTTTTCACATAAGTTTTTTTATCTACTCACAGTTTTAACACATTCGATTTTTTTAGTTCTTTGGATTTTAATTTTATGGGATCTCTTTGCCTTTAATATTGACAGCTTAGAACTTTATTTGTAAACATAATTTCGATTCTTTCGTGACATACTACTGTGGGCCAAAAAGAGTAAGACTTTGTTCATAATTTTAAATTTCTTTATTTATTCTGCCAAATCTATTTCGTTCCTCTCAAAGTAATAACCTTGGTTTTTGACTTGCTTTGACGTGGTTTGTTCGGCTTCGGCTCATCTTTGGCACGATATTCGGCCGATTGATCGTCTGCTTTCGGGTCGGAAGCGTAGATCCAAGACTCGTCGCCAGTTATAATACGTTTAATGACATCCTGGTAGTCGGAAAGCATTGTTTGATAGACGTCAACGCGACGTTGTTTTTCAAGAAAATTGAGTGATTTTGGATCCAATCGTGATTTCACTTTTCTTACGCCCAAATGATCTTTTAAAATGGTTTTCACTGATCCCTCCAATATTCCAACGATATTAGTAAGATCTCTGACTGCCAATCGTCGATTCTCGAACACCAATTCCTTGATTTTATTGACGTGTTGATCAGAAGTTCATATTGATGGTCGTCCTGGACGTGGTTCGTCGTCAACGCTTTCTCGACCCTCTTTGAATCATTTGTACCAATCAAAAACTTTTGCAACATTCTGAACGTTTCGGCATCAGAAATTTCATTCCGCACACAAAATTGAATGGAACTTCTTTGTTGAATAATTTCACTCATTGTAAAAATCGCCGAATGCACTTGTTGTACTTCAGAAAGATAAGCGTATACTAAACACTAATGATTACTTTGCTGCGATATTTGGCACAGATGTCACTGACAGACACTCATACCAACGTAGAAAACAAAATTTCGACGAATGGATTTCCGGGCGAAATTTAAATTAAAAAGTCTTACTATTTGTTTGCCCACAGTAGTGTATGTATGTTGTGACTACTGTGCATTAAATTCTGCAAGTCTGTATGTTCGTGTATCCTTTGATTCTAGGAAGTTTTTTTTAACTTGTGATGAAAACCTTTTTGATTTAATTTATGAAAGTATGACACATCTATTTTTATTTTATAATTTTAAAAAATACACAAAAAAAATTAATTCGAGACAAAGTCATAAATAAAAATAATGTTTTGCGCTCAGAACTTTTAACAATTTTGTGAAAATTACAAGAATTCATTAATTAAATTTCTCATGTATAAAAAATAAAAAGTGTGGGCGATGACAAAGTTATTTTTTGGCCTTCTGGTGTAAATTGTCTTCTCTATAGTGAAGTAAATCCGTTTTAGCATTTTTTCAAATAAATCAAATTTGTTAGTGTTTCTGGTGTTTTTGTGTGGAAATTTGTGTAGGGTGACCCGATAAGAGCAACAAAAAAAAAAAGGAATTTAAATAGACAGTGTGAGACATAAAATTGTTTCTGGCTTTAATTCAAAGCTACATTTATATGACATTCAAATGACCGCCTCGGCGTTGCTGGCAGTGCTTCGTAATGATTCATTTGTGTCTAATTAGCGAACTCACATCATTGTACATGACCGTCTTACGTATGTGGACCCTATTCCGTTCGCAAAATATTCCGGGTTAACTTTTGGGTGCTATCCGGTTCACATTTCTGGCTACTACGGCGGTTATGTTTTATCGTCGCAACAACCTCTGGTCGATTTGGTGGTTAATGTTCACGCTCACCCTTCACAAGGTGCTTTGCATTACCTGCGCACTGTAATTTTTTTTACAATTTACTCACCTATATCGATGCGTAATTGAAATGGCAAACCTTACTTTTAGCAGTTGGATAGCATTGATAGCTTTGACAGCTTCGGTCACCCGAAATTCAAATAGTTAAAAAAAAGTTTAGAAAGTTCAACTGAAATAAAGAGTTTTATTGACATGCCAAATGGAAATTCTTGAGGAATCTTTGAAATTTCGAACATAATTTCGAATTTTAGAATTTAGCCAGTAACTGAGTTATAAATAAAAAAAATAATATTTAAAAAAATCTCCACGTTTTCAAGAACATCTTGCCATGTTCGAAATTTCGAACTTCATAAGTTTTTAAATTCATTTTGGTTTATCTGAACGAAAAAGCAGACTGTTCTAATTTCAAAACCGAAAGTTCGAACTTAATTTCGAATTTAGTATATAAATTTTAAGTTAAAAAATATTTGTTTAACGCAACTGCATCGAACTATAATTATTACTCGTAATATTAAGTAATTTAATTGTTAGGCTTGAGTTCGGTTATTTACTCTTTCTATTTAGAAAGAAAATTTGTTTGATGTGATAACTTTGAATACAGTAAAATTTTTATTAGACAACATTCTTTGTGTTTTTCTACTAATTTTGTGTCCACTGTGAACATCATGTATTTAGAAATAGAATATGAGAATGACTATTTTTCAAATAAGTTTCGAACTTTATACTTCTGTATTTAATTTTAAATTTCAGAATTTTATTTTAATAAAATATAATCGAAAGTTTATTTCGAATAGAATATAAAGCGTGAATTTATGAAAGGCATAGAAGTTTGAAAGTTCAAACTTAATTAGGTGTTTTACAAAATCAAAGTTTTGAGTAGGTAAAAGGGTTCGAACTTAATAAATATATTTCGAAAAGTGGTAAAGATTTGAATAATAGAAATGTAATATTTTTTGTCGGCATTAACAACTTTGTAGATTCAGGCCGCACGCAAGTGTTATGTTCGCGCGTGGTATCGCAGTCATTCTCTTACAACGTAACGCTGCCCTTGTCGTACAGCCTATGCCAGCATGTGAAGAGGTATTTTTGTCTATAAGACTACGAAATTATCCAGCTAATCCATAAGATAGCAAACACTTTAGACGTTTTTCTTCGTGGCTGCTGCATAAAGTCCCAGGTCCATTTTTGGGAAAGTATTTTATAAAAATATTGCTTATGAAGGCACTGTTCCTTTGGTATAATCACAAAGAATACCCTCCAAATGAATCATCTTTATAATTAAATTCATAAATTTTCACGTTAATCGTGCTCGTAAAAACATATTATGTATCTGCAGTTTGCCTACTATAAAAGAATTGGCAACTGTGGTCCAATATTAACACTTTGTTGCAAAATATTTAGAACTATTTACAGTGTCTTCTTAATAATAAAAATAAATTATGCAAAAATACATAAATTTAGCTAGAAAAAGAAAATAATTAAAACCCGCTCAATGGTAGCAAAGAATCTAACGGCTACACGAAATAAACGGGTTTCGGAGAAGAGCAGGTCGGCGTTGAAACGAAATTAAACAGCTGTTGAGAATTTGTTTAACTTGTAAAAGCTATCATGTCGTTCGCCATGGCTTAGCACTATCGCACAGATCTGGCTAAAATTAAGCGATGGCCTGAATTTACTTGGGAGACATCGATCGATTGAGTAATGTCAAATCGCCCCATCTTGGTGCTTAATTACCGTCAATTCCGTCAGTAGAACCATGTTCTCAAATCGCCATTGTGGCGTTGTGCAGGGTGAGAAATCGGTTGCCACGTGCTGGCGTTGCCTGACTATTTATTGTACAAGTCGTAACGAATATCTTAAAAATAGACTCAATGCGCGCATCGTTTGCACCAACGAACAAACATTCCGACAATAGGGATTCATTAGGGATTTTTCTTTTGGATCGGTCATAGTGATTTGGCAACAGCGCCTCTAAAAAAATAATTAAAAATCAACTCTACCGGCCATTAAATTTATTATAATTTATTAAAATCGTTTGGAAAGTAGTAAAATGTAATTTTTTTTTTAAGAATATAAATTTTTCTTAAATTAATTCTTAAACAGTCGTATTTTATTTGCGACACTTTTAGAGGAATGCATTTTTATTTCTTTATAATTTTCTATTGCGGCAATTTATAACAATTTAATTGTTGTTTTATTTTTTAATGTTTTTATATTTAATTGGAATTTTGACATTCGCTGCTAAAATCTAAAATTAAAATACAGAGAAATTCATACATTTGTTGCTCATAATTAATGAATTTTATAACAAACATCAGCAGTAAAACTGTGTCTAATAACGTAATCATTTGTTTTGTTTATGAAAAACAACACTGAGAGAAAAGGAGCATTATAAAAAACGGGGAAAATTTAGCAAAAAAGCTAAAAATTATAAAAAGTGAACTAAACAGAAAAAAAAGACCAGGGTGGCTCTATATGCTCCGTACTAGTCTGCTAATTTGGGGGTTGTGTGTTTGATAGCCACCAAGGGCTCTAGTATGTATCACTGCAACGGATAAAGGCCTTTAATTCTATGATCGGTAATGTTAGTTTGCAACATTAAGAAATAAAGAAACAAAAACGACGTTTTCTTTTCTGAATAAAATTTTTGATATAATTTTACACTTTGCGATTTGTGTTTTCCTTCCTGAAAAAATGTGAGAGTGTGAAGAAACACTGAATATGTCAACAGAAAAGTCTAAGACATGCAACATATTTTATATCGTCAGCTGATATACAGATTCTTGTCAGGGAATAATCATCCAAATAAACGCATGCCAGAGAACCTTACGTAATAAATGTATGCAGAAACATGAGTCTGCTATCGAGAGTTATTTAAATAGTTTGGATTCAACAAAAGCTTGAGGCGCTTAAAATCTTGTATTGCCTACGAGACTCCACTAAGACGTGACAATCCCACTGGGGTTTTCAGTACTTAGAGAAGTTTTCAAATGAAGTAAAATAGCTCGGCATTATTCTTGATAAGTCCTTTATGTGAAATCAACATATTTCATCTACTATCGAAAAAGCCGCCAAGTGGCTCTACGCCTGCCAAAAGCTCTTTGAGAAAACGTGAGGACTAAAACCAACAATGATCTATGGGGCGTTTATTACGATAATAATACCTTCACTAACCTTAGCCTGCCTTGCGGTGATGTCCGAAAGTAGAAGATCTCACAAAAAGAATAGTGCTTGACCTGGACCAGGTCTATGTACTCATTTGTGTGGATACTTACACTTCTAAAGGAAGAAGCAAGCATGCAAAAGCGCACTACGGTTACTGGGCATTTCCAGCATGAAAGCTGGGGATATGGTAGAGCATGTGCATATACTAAAGCCCGCTGAGAATGATCCGTATATTATGCTATATGATTATTTAAAACCCAGTCCAGTGTGGCAAGGAAACCATGCAGTCTTCATTCCTAGCAAGCGACCAATCTGAGGGGCACAAAGATGCCGAGCAAGTTTGGTTTACCGACGGCTTCAAACAGAAAAATTCTAACACTTGGGCGGGAATAGTTGGACCAAGTTTCCAAAGGAAAATCCCAATAGGAAAGTACCTAAACAAAATTAAAGCTGAAACTTACGCTATCCTCAGATCTGTACTTGGGAATGCCTGGAATGTCGGGCAACCAGGTAGCACTCGTGGCCTTACCATCGTATGAAGGGAGGTCAAGGGTTGTCATGAAACGCATTAGGTCTCGGAACGAAGTTAGTACCCGCAATACAATTACATTACGTTGGGTACCCGGGTATGAGGGCTATGCTGCCAACAAACGGTCCTTGGGCCGATTGGTTAGCCAAGAAAGGAGCCCATACTGTGATTATAGGACTATAATCTTTCTTCGGAATAAATAGTAGCTGCAGTATAGAGAAAATGGGTTCGTGACTTGAGTCGGCAGGTGCCGTTATAACCGGACTCAAGATCTCAAACGGGTTCATTATACTGAAAACAGAAAAATCCCAAAGGATTTTGATGATACGAATGAGCTCAGGATAATTACAGACGACCAGAATCATGACACATCTGAGCATGTGCTCTGCTATAGTCTAGCTCTCGATTCTCGTACAATAAACGTATTTAGAAAGCCCTCTTTAACTCACTGAACAAAATAATTGGCTTTATATGTAGCCTAAGTTCGCCCAAAAGATCCTTGGAGTCGTGGTGCATAGGGCCTCGATAATAATAATAAGATTGCACTTAAAAAAAAAATAAACGCCATATGCCTTATATAATGCAGTATATGCTTCATTCTCTTTTTTCTATTACAGTGGGAGAACACTAAGTAATGCTTGGAAAGGAAGATTTACGTGGGCACTTCGTTCAGATGTTCGAGAAATACGTTTTTTGTGTTAAAAGCTCTAAGTTTTACTGGGAATTTTCGTAGTGTGTTACATATGTCAAATTTTGTGTCAACTAATCAACTTGAAAGGAAGACGATTTTTCGCATCTTGCAAACGCACCAGCTGGTGAAAAAGGTCATCGTGTTAACAGGAACAGAGAAATATTTTTACGAGAGAATTTTGTATCTGGGCATTCAATAAAACAACAAGATGACCATTATTTACATAAAATTGTAAAAGCTGCAAAAGAACGGCGCCAAACATAAGCGGCTCGCTATCGGGGTTGAGCTTATGGACTTGTTTCTCTTTAGTTTAATTTTTCGATTGAATTTTTTGTTGACTTTAGTTTTATTTTATTGAATCTTGCCGATCAAGAATTTACAATAAGTATTCAAATCTTATCTCTGAAATAAAATTTTCGTTTATTTACGATTCTAAGCAATGTCTGGCCTTAAGCATTTAACATTATTCTAAACGTGTACGATTTCTTTGTTTTTTTTTTCTTTCTTTTTTTAAGTTTATTTTTTAATTATTAATTTGTACCCTTAACCTTGACTAAATTTCTATTCCTCCATAGCCTTGACTAGGTAGATCAGTGGCAATTTTCTTTTCATACAACCACCCACGTAAATTTTCTTATAATATTTATGTCTTTCCAAATACCAAAATTGTTACTTTGTCAACAATTTTTCAAATAGAAAAGTCTGTG
The DNA here is from genome assembly GCA_963932375.1 of Phania funesta. Classification (NCBI taxonomy): domain Eukaryota; kingdom Metazoa; phylum Arthropoda; class Insecta; order Diptera; family Tachinidae; genus Phania; species Phania funesta. Next base: position 76,175,848 of record OZ010656.1, read on the forward strand.
TGCGTCTTGTTTTCTTTTAAATGCCCAATGCTTTTTTGATCAAGACAACTTATTAGGATTTTGTTTAATATTTTTTTGATTTTTAAACAAAGAAAAGAAAATTAAAGAACAAAAAAAAAAGTATTAAAATACCGATCGGATTGTTGCGTTTTATTTTGTATTAAATATCGAACATTATTATTTATTTCAAATTCATGCAGGCAAAAAAGAAAAATGCAAATTTGTGCAAATAAATATTTTTTTTTGGTTTAATTAAATTTATACAATTTGTTAAATGAGAAACTCAACATTTTAGAGAGGGAGAGAGAGTGGTCGATGAGAGGGGGGTGGAGAGGGGTGATATAGATTAGAATGAAATATCAATTTAGATGCTTCAAAACACCTGCTAGTACTTCAACAATTTGAATTAGGCCTTTTATTTGATAAGGAGGGGTTCGAAAATGCCAAATTATTTCATAAAAAATAAAAGTTTTGGACAAACTTACTTTTGCAAAATTGTATTTACGTCGAAAACCGGTTTTCACTGAGTATATTTTGAACCAAGCTTTTTTTAACTTTCATTTTATTTTATTCTATTTTTCTAGTTAAAGAAATTTACAATATGTATTCAAATTTTATCTCTAAAATATTATTTATTTTGAATGTACTATCCACTATTGGGTAGGCAGAGCCGTCGCGCCAAGCTCAATGTGTCACTTTGTTTGGAGTCTCTGGTGCCTATGAAATTGCAGTAAATCGAGTGCTAGAAGGGATACTGGTGTGTTTACTCATTTGGACGATTTTGTTTCTTCCTTTCTTATATACACGGTGTCCGCGGGGAAGGTTTGTTTGTTTATAATTTTTGATTAAATGAAAGAGAATGGATCGTATATTGATAAATGTTTTATTTAATGTCGGCAATTATGTATGGAATACTCTTACAATATCAAATAAATTTCCGCCCCTCTGTTAGCCTCACAAACGCGAGCCCTTTTGAATACATTTTTCATTACATTCTCACACATTTCACGCGGTATTTCATTAATTTCATCACGTATAACTTGTTTGAGTTGCTCCAGCGTTTCTGGTTTCTTTGCATAAACTTTACTTTTCAGATATCCCCACAAAAAGAAGTCCGGAGCAGTCAAATCAAGCGACCGTGGAGGCCAATCAACATCACCATTCCTTGAAATAACTTGTTGTGGAAAGAGGTCTCGCAGTAATTCCATTGTAATCCTGGCTGTGGCACCGTCTTGTTCAAACCACATGTTAGTCAAGCAGACTGTCACTTTTAATGGATGCAAAGGTGTCTGATGAATAATTTGCGGGTTTTTCATTGCCCGGAACCGACTATTCTGTTTATTCAAATATCCATTCAAATGAAAATTTACTTCGTCACTCATTATGATTTTTTCATGAAAATCGGGGTTGTCATGGGCGAGCTGTAGCATCCTATTGGCATATGTACGGCGGCATAAATGGTCTTCTGGAAGAAGCTCTTGTGTCAACTGAATCTTAAATTGCAACAAATGTAAATCTTTGTGCAAAATTGTGGCCGACCATTGTTTCTTTGAAGACCAAGCTCCTGAGCACGCTGTCGAATTGAGGTTGATGGACTGTTTTGAACACTTTCTTGAACAGCAGTAATGTTTTCAGCCGATCTGGCAGTACGTTGTGGTCCATGCTTGGGCCTATCAGCTACAGTCCCTCTTTCTTCGAAATCATTCACTACACGATAAATAGTGCGTCTTGTTGGCGGCAAAACAAAGTCTTATACCATCCCGGCGGACACCCTGTACTAGGCGCGCATACGATAAATCGTAACATCTTTGACTGTCTTGATTGTTACTTTTGAATTTTTGATGCGCAAGCAGTACCCTACAGCTGCATGCCATATGTCCATATTGGCTTTATAACAGATTCGTATAAAAGCACTTTGTGTTCCAAAGCCAAGGTTAAGTTAGAACTTATTAGGCAGTGTAGTTGATTTGTTCGAGGCCTTTTGGCCGTTATTTTTGCCTCAATGTGACGGGACTAAGTTAGGCGTCGATCTAGGTGGATACCCAAATATTTAACGTGCATTTCTGGTGGAATCGTGGTATTTTTCAGTATTATTGGTGGGTACTTTTGCCTTCTGAGAGAAAATGTTACGTTAGTACATTTCGATGGATTTACCTGTATTCTCCACTTTTGCAGCCAGTCGTCTAGCTTATGAATTTTCGACTGAAGTGGTTGAGACGCAACCGTCGGATCATTATAAACACTTGTAAATGCAGTGTCATCTGCAAACGAGGACGTATATGAATTTGGGCTCGTTAGCTTATCCGTTATATAGAAGAGATAAAATAGCGGCCCTAGTATGCTGCCTTGAGGTACTTCTGCCTAGAGTTTCTGTTTTTTTAAATTGATCTTTTGACCTTACTTTAAATGTCAGACAGCTCTTCAGAAGCTTGCGAGAGTTTCCAGTTAGAACTCGAGCTTTCTTCGTTAGTAGCCCATTATGCCAGTCTTTATCAAACGCCTGGGAAATTTTAATTAATAAAGCTGAACGGTGACAATTCTGTGGACTAGCTCTATTGTGCTATGGTTTGCTCGAAAACCAAACCAAATGGTCCGGAATGAGGTTTTGATAATTAAAAGACGGCTTTAAACACGAAACGAATAATTTTGTAAAAAATTTTGATAAAGTTTACAACAGGCCAAGAGCATGGGAAGAAGTCAATTCGCAACAATGTAAAAATTTTATTCTCTTAAAATTTAAACTTTCTAACAATAATTTATCGGAAATTTCGGCAAAACGTTTTGCAGTTGGCGCTTGGTAAATGGTGACCTCCGCACTCGCCACTGAGTATCGCGTACACACCTACTTTCAGCGTCGATGATTACTAGCAGTCGACTAAAAGTCTTCGATTTTACTTCTACCGCCTCATTCCGTAGAACGACCCTCCCCCATGGCATCACATCATCTGCAGGTATATCCAACAAACATCGGCTCTCGAGGATTTTCTCATTCCCCAGCAAGACTTGGTTCGAGTTTCCAGACTGTTTCTCGGTCTCGAAGTATCTTTATATTATCTTTTCAACCAGCAGTTATGAAAAGCATAATGAGTCCTGATTTTGAATGAATATTTTTGTTGTCTCTCAGCACTGCAGGGTTGGCTATTTTCTAATTGAACCAATGCTAGGGAATACACATCTATTTTAAAATAAAATGTCTGGCTCGTGTTTTGTATTAAATAAATATTGTTTTAAATGAATCACCGTCTACGTGTTACAAAAGAGCAAAAATCTAAAAAGTCGCGTCATTAAAAAAAAAAAAAAACATTGTTCACCGAAATAATTGTATTTTTTTTGTATTTCTAAGATATTTTTTATTTCATATCATTTTTCGTTTAGTTCAGGGTCAAGAAAAAAGCAAATAGAAACTGTCATACGAAGAATTATGAAAACAATCTTTAAGGAGAGAAAACAAAAGTAGAATAGAAATTTGGCAAACAAAAATTTATCCTTCGCGTACTCAACACTTAATGCCTTCAATTATGAATATCGCCGCCCAGTTGGTCTATATTTAAACGTAAGGTGTGGCGTCGCAGGATACTGGACAGCTTTGCTCTTGGCCATTTCCAGATCTTGAGCCGCACAAATTCCTAAACTTGAGCCGCACAAATGCGGTTCGCCCATATCATGGAAGAAGGTAGCGGGATCAATAAGCAGACATGCCTCCAGGGGAATCGATGCAATAAGTGGCGTATAATATTCACCATTTATTGCTGTTGCCTATTGAGGTTAAAAAATATGGACTATGACGAGTGCACCCAGGAAAATTATCCTCCTTCGGTGTTGGCTTAGAATCCTTATTTCGTCTCCGGTTTAATGTAGTGGATTCATGTTTCAATCAATCGTTCAAAACATCTTGAAAGCCGATCCAAATACCTCTCTGAATTTGTCACACGTTTGGGTATACTGGTTAATGTTGAGCAAACAAACGAGAAACCCATCATCGTGAATGCTTTCTGAAACACAACTGATGGCTGCTGTTTGCGTGATTTGACCAGAGCATCACTTTTCTGGTGTGGTGACTCAGTTGTTCGTCTACAAATTTTGACATCACATCGAAACTCGGTAAACCTCTTTCCTATAGTGCTTATCGGTTTCATAACTTGTGCTTCTAGTGCAAGATTTTGAAACTCGCAATCTTAGAAATATATGCGAAGCTGCCAAGAAGAAAATTAATGAGCAGGAGCAGTATGTTGGTTCAAAAAAAATTGACTTAGCCACGCCCTAGAATTAAAGCTTATTTAAAGACGATTGCAGAACGAATATTCTTTTGCCACGCCCCCGGATACCGCTCTTTATAGTCCGATCACAACATGCTGCATATCGTGGTTGTTGGTTTTAAAATGGCTCTAATTTCGTCCGTGGTGGTTCTTTAATTGGACGACCTATGATATTTCGGATAATTCCCCCCTGATAAAAATTTTTCTGTAAACCACCGAAAATCTCTCTTAAAACTATGTAATCCTGGCCAAGATGCCACCCCTTTGTTTTTTGATTCTTAATTAGCTACGGATGAAGTTCACACTATGACGGGGGCCCATCGAAAGAGTCAAATAAATATTTCTTATTTGCACCTCATGACTTATCAAACATCAAAAAACTGCCTGCCGCAACTTTAAAGCGTTCGTGTGGGGCTAACTTGCAAATATTCTTCTTCTTGCATTGCATACCATTGCAATTTCTTGTTCTAGGCTTTTTCTTCCTCTACGTTCAATATTGTGCAAGTGACGACATCGTTAAGATGCATTTCGAAATGTGAAAATTGAATTAGCAAAAATTAGCCATATTTACACACGCATTCGTCGTGCTAGTCGTCCGCGGCAACGTCTCTTGCTCAACTCATTTGTGATAAAAATATTTGTAACAAATAGAAATGAATAAATATTCATTATTTCAACAGCTGTAAATGAGGCAATACTCACTTATTCACTCAAAAGATATAAATTTTTTTGTTTTTGTTTCAGTTTCGTTTCCTTTTTGCAAATAAATATTTGAAATAAATTTTTGCTTAAATTGCTGTGAATGAAAAAAAATGCAATTTGAAATCAAAATTAATAATTGATTTTCTGTTTGTTTGTAAATTGAAGAAGATGTGTCATTTTATTAATCAACTCATTCATGTTGATAGTTTGTGCGTGTGTTTTTAAGCGTTTACAATTTTAATAATTTTTTTTTTAAGTATCTGTGTGTTTTTTTATTTTTTTTATGATTTTATAATTTTTATTAAAAATGTAATTATTATTTTCATTTGGCCGCAACTAAAACCTTGAAAGTTTGTTGAACTTCAGAAGGTGTTTTTTTTTAAATTTTGTTTTTGGTTTTTTTTTTTGTATCTTTATGGCAGTGCCATGGAACAGATAAATGCGAATATTGACTAGAAATACAGAGTTACACATTTTTCGGTTATAAAAGTAAAGTGAAATAAAGCCATGATTTCGATGAAACTTTTATTTTATCATAATTATTGAATCTTGCCATTACATACGCAATACTATGTCAGTTAAATAGCTGCCTCTAGATGGGTTGCAACAGTCGACCCTTTCTTTGTAGGTAATTTTCGACCACTTTTCGCCACATTTCAGGCCGTATTTGGGCGATAACTTGATGAATGTTGGGGTTTAAATGCTCCAACGTTAGCGGATTTACCGCATAGATATCGTCTTTCACGTAGCTGGTTACCTTAGTTTTGATATGCTTCCTTTCTGATGGCGTATAGTCAACTCATTAACCCCCAAAAAACACCAAAAGTCTGTTACAATATTAGGTCCATTTAAAATACTGTATATTTAGATTTATTCTATTAATTATGCTTAGTTAAAATACTGTGTTTGAGGTTGGATTCTTAGTCAAAATTCTAAAGTTCAAATCAACCATATTGAAAATTTTATTAATGGAAATCATTTAATGATTAAATGTAAACAATAACTTGTTTATTGCAACTAAGTTGATGTTTAAAATATTTACAAGTAACCATGCCATGTTTGTCACAAGCATATATTGTTGTGGACAATATAATATGGTTGCCGTGACCATGCCACAACCATGTTTTTTTATTTTTTTCCTTAAGAACTTTGGTTGCATTAAATCAGTATTAACAAACAATTTAAGGGCATATCCTGGATTTTTCTAAAACTTGACAAATTTAGTGGCAAATTATAAGTTTGCAAATTTGGAAAAGCTCTTTGTTTTTCATTATACAGATTTATTCTTGCGATACTCTTCTTTCAGTGGGGGGGGGGGGGTTATCAAAGCAGTCCACTTATTTTCTAATTAATCTACCCGCCAGAAATTAATTTTATTTTTAAACTTAATTTATGATTCTATCCTGGGATTGAACCATTTTGCGTTCTCCAAAATATTCGAAAGAATATTAATTAGTAGATTTTCACCAATTTTGGAAAAATTTGATATCGTACCTGAACACCAGTTTCGTTTTAGGCATGATCACGGAAGACCTAAATAATGTCATCGTATCATAGGTTTAATAAGCGATATGTTACGGCCAACAAGCATTTGATAAAGGCTGGTATAATGAATTACTCTTCAGACGTAAGAAGTTATTACCAACATCATTTTATCTCCTACTGAAGTCATATCTCGGAGAGAGACAAATTTATGTTAAAGTTATTGACAAAATGTCACAAATATATAGCGTCGTTCCACATAGCATGTAACTAACAACGTTCTAGTTGCAACTTATGCAGATGATACCACGATCGTTGCTTCTTCAACAGAAGCTTCAAATCTTGTTCAAAATGAACTAAATCAATTTCAAAACTGGCTAACCAAGTGGAAAATTTAAGTCAATACTGATAAGTCGGTACAAGTTGTGTTCACGTCACGTAAAGTAGACCGCTCCAGTCTGTCTATAAATAACATTACAATTCCTTAAAAAAGCGAGTCTAAAATATCTTGGTCTTTATATTAAGAAAAGATTGACTTGGCAAGCGCATATAAAAGCTGAATAAGAATGTTTTAAAATTAAAACTAATTAGTTGCTATGCTATATTGGTTGCTATGCAATATTGGTTGATATGCAATATTGGTTGCTATGCTATGTTAGTTGCTATGCTATATTAGTTGCTAGCCCCTAAGTCCCAGTTAAATCTTGAAACTAAAATATTAAAATATAAGACCATACTTAAACTAGTATGGGCATATGGCATTCAGTTGTGAGGAACTGCAAGAAAGTCCAATATTGAAATTCTTCAACGTTACGAAAGCAATTGTTTGAGATTATTTATTAATGCCGCAAAGTTTGTATTTAACAGCACAATTCATAAGGACCCAAAAATTAAAGCTGAGATCAACAAATTCAGCGTAAACTTTCTTGAGAGACTATGTTATCATTATAACACATTAACGATATCGCGACTAGATGAGACTGATGGATTAAGAAAACTAAAGCTGGATTTAAACTTCCGATAAAAGGCACCTTTTTTCAAAAATTTTTGAAAATTATTTTTAATTCTTTAAACTTTTCTTAGTTATTTTTATTTTTCTTTCGAATTAAAACAATCAAACGTTATTGATAATAATGTTGTTGTTCACGCCGGAGTTCAACACCAAACCAATGTTGTATTCGAATGTATCAGATTTGCTTATTGTCCTTATAAAGATAGATTGTAAAGATCATGAATGTAAAAAGTGGGCGCAGTATGACAGTTATGTATGATAGTTATGTATGACAGTTATGTATGACAGTTATGTATGACAGTTATGTATGACAGTTATGTATGACAGTTATGTATGACAGTTATGTATGACAGTTATGTATGACAGTTATGTATGACAGTTAACCCTTTAGTAAATTCTATCGGGCTTAAAAAATCCTTTAGAATGGGCAGAAACTCTAATATCACTCACCTCCTTCCCATAACCTTTTATTTTCGTGGCAAATCAGTGCATAATATAAGTTGGGGTCATTCCCTTAGTAGTAATGGTTTAAAGAAAAAATTGAGCTTTTGAAACTTTTAGTTTCATTTAAAAACTATTTGCGGTAAAATGTTAGTGATTTAAAAAAAACCTGAATACAAATCGAACGGCCTCTTCCAAAAACTCCATGACGTCAATAATATTTATTTACACTTTTGTTGTTGTTGTCGTTGTTGTTGCTGTTGTTATATTAATAGTAGCCAATAAATTTTCTTTGTAAATTTAAAATAATATCTTAATAACTATGAGAACACGATAAAACAAATGTGTGTGTCAGAGTGTAAGTGAGTGTGTGTCTGTGTGTGTACGTTTTCATAAAAATTCTACAACAGCCTGTTGGCTGGCTGACATGACTCCGTGACAATTTTATAATAGAAAAACATTTTAAAATTATAAATAATGAACAACGTAAAAGATACTGGATCGTACGTACAATAATTTTTTTTTATTTTTTTTTTTAAAATACATATTTTTCTCCATTATATTTATTGGTTCTAGGTGACACATTTTGGAAAATTAATTTTGTTTTTCGTTTATAGTCATGTTCAGAAACAATTTAATAATGACGATGTTCGTCTTGAGTGCTATTTGTGTGCACAGAGAGAAATGTTTGTCATTAAAACGTTTAATGCCTCTGAACGTTCTAGAAAATAATGAAATATTAGTGAGAGGGCGGTGAAATAGCATTAAAGTATTTGTACGTTATGATTTAAAGGCAAACAAAACATTTGACACTCTACGGCCGGTCATTAAATAAAGAGATTATTGGTATTTAATTTTTAAACTTAAGAAATCTAAAAGAAATTTATAGATCAAAAGTAAAGCTTGAGGAATGACAGAACATTTTATTGATTTTGTTTTGCAACTAGGAAAACATTTCCCAGTCAGCATATGGCAGCATATTTGAAGTTGGCAGAATCTTATTAAATGTGACGACCATCATTGCATCAATAACACGAAAAATTAGATTAACATCTCGATCCCAAGAACTGCCCTGTACTTCCAGAATTATTTCCTCCTCTATGCTTCAGCTGAGATTTTATTTTTTCACCTTGAAGTTTCGTTTATATGATCCTCAGAAGAAATTAGGCTTTTGCTGCTTGCTAAAATAAAGAAAGTTTCGTTCGACTTGTCATAGCTTTTTCTTGCCCTACATATTTCTAAAGCATTGATATCTGCGCTATTTTGTCATCTGTTACGTGTTTGGTTTGCCATTTCAGCATGAATAGAATGACGTCTGACCAACGCCTGCAAATTAGGTAGATTTTTGACGATAAATATGGTTCAGTTCGAGAAACTTATTATGTTTGGTTGAATAGACTTATTATATAATGTCGGAGGGTTATCTTGCCGCTTACCTCGAATTGATTTTAGGCAGCCGATTTGTAACTTACGCCTGTTTTACTCTCATTGAGTCTCGTGTAAACACTAAGTCTTTACTCTCACTGGGTTACGTCCACCATGGCATTTACATTTAACAAGTGTCTACACGTGGTCCTAAGCCTTATGCGAGCCACTGCTGAATATTCACACACAATGTACGATGCCCTCTCAGCCTCTTCCGCAGAGAGTATATTTGGATACTGAACCGTCAACCCCTTTCGAGGTTGTCTTGTCCATCTCTTCAAAATTCCTCCATTGGCCAATAAACATCGGAGTTCCTAAAGAGATTAACCTTCTCCACCTTTTGCGTGGTTTCATTGACCATCCCTGTCGGAACCTCACAGTCGAATACCTTTAGAGATGCCTCCGTCCACTGGAAATCGACTGGTATCCAAGTTCCCATACTAGAGACCAATTACCCTCTTCCACTGTCTATTAGGGATTTTGATAAGCGAGTGTTAAGCTTTTCTCCAATCGACTTATTTAGCCAGACTCCTTTGTGATAAAGAAACCTGTTAACTGTCGCCACCAAGCGGTGGTCAGAACTTCTGACAATGCCTTCAATTACGCCCAGCTATACCTTGTCAATAAGCAAAATTGCCGTAGTTGGAGTGAAACGGTTACCGAAATACCAGAGAACGTTTTATGTTTTGGGTGCTTTATGGAATCATTGGTCCGTGTTTTTTCAAAAACGATGCCTGCCAAAACGTTACAGTTAATGGTGACCGCTACACGACCATGAACGAATAATTTCCCGTAATGAACTCGTAAATTGGCCTCTGGACTATTTTTTGAGGCTGCGTGAAGCCTTTAGTCTACGCTGAAGAAGCCACAGACGATTGAAGCCCTGGAAGACAACATTCGCCACGATAACATCTACATGCGGCCCCAAATACTGTAAAAAGTGAGCTGAGGTGGCCATATAGAAATCGTATTCAAATAAAAAGGGCGAAGAATTTTCGTTCGAATAGAGCATTTTCTGTGTTTTATTTCAACTTAAAGTTCTACGAACGAAAGCACGCAGGCCTGTAGTTCCAGATGTTTTTCTAAACTAGCATCTGCCGTTAATATATATTTTACGAAACTGGTTTTCTAGAACCTTCTAATATAAAGCCCCTAATAGCCGACATATTGTCTACATCTGACTTGTCAAATTTCCCACTGTAAAACACGTACAGATCGTGTGATAGTTTTGTTACATTGTTTCTGCGAATTCCATGTGGATTTCGGAAATTATGTGACATCAGCTGTTTTGATCATGATAAAAAATGTTGACAGAAATCTATGCCGTGAGAAGGACTATTGGCGGTAACATTAGCCGCAACAATTATATAAATGATTTATCATTATTATTTAAATGCAAATTCAATATCTTTAAATTTAAAGAAGAAAAAGATTAAAAAAGGGCTGATTCGTCATAAATATTTTATGGCGGCTACAAGACACCATACAACGGAACGACTTGAATATCTGTGCAGTGGAAAAGGCTAATCCAATTTTCACACCGATCAGCTGTTGTAAACAATTGGGAGCTATGGTCGGGTTACATAGTGTGAGTTGCTAACGTGACACTGCACAGCTACTGCACCTGCGTACCCTGACAGTCAATATAAAAAATTGAGTAACTCGCACATGAGTTACTCGTATGATTCCGGTCACACGGTGCAAGTAGCTGCGCTGCAATAACTGACTAGGTCAGTTCGGATGTTAACTCGTGCTGTGCAACTAGACCTTCAGGCAACATCAAGAAATTTTAATCATTAAGAAAAAATCATTTCATATTTCAAAGTGTACTACTGGCCGTTTGTTTTTCACGATTTTAAACCTGTCGATTTATGAATTATTTTGTACTCGTACGCGCACACACAATGTTGTTGTCGTTGTCGCTGCTATGGTTGTTACTGTTTATTGTGGCTGTTATTAGCCGTGTTGTTGCAGTTGTAGCACTTCTTTGTTGGTAATTTAAATTGTTGTGCTTCGGCGAATATCCTCGTTCTATTTTCTCTATTTTTTGTATGTCAACTATCAGCTGTTTATTTTCTCACTAAAACTTTGTCTTCTAGTTGTTGTTGTTGCAGTTGTTTTTCATTGTCCAGATTTTTTGTTGCATTTAGTTTTAAAGTGTTTTTCATATGAGATTTTCATCGTTTTTCTTTAAATTATAACAATTAATAATTTAATATAATTTAATGGGTGACACTTTAAATTGTTGTTTGTTTCTAATTCCATGTGTAACTAAATTTTCTTTCATGGCTGCTTTACGAGTCTTAAGAATCTTGTGAAAACGTTCATACGGATTAAGTGTTGATGATGATGCCTTTTTTCTTAAGGCTTTTATTTTTATTATTTCGAAATAATTTTTTGTTTAGTTGTTTCTAATTATTTTCTTTAATTTGTTAAATATGTTTTTTTTTGGTGTTTTGTTTAACTTTTATGAGTGTCGTCGTCAACACTGACATTCACACTCATACACTCATAACCGACATGTATTTTTCACAAATGTCGAAAATAAAATCTGGCTGCACATTTATAGTGAATGTGGTACTTTCTATGTTCATTTATGTTTAATTTGTTGTTTGTATTCATTTTTCTAATGCAATGAATCATTGTAAGTGACAGATATAGACCAACGCTTTAATGACGCCCACAACAGGTTTTCTGTGATTCGTTTATGTTTTTTCAATAATTTTTACTTTTGGCTTTAATAAATCTAAATTTAAAATGGAGTCTGATTTATGAGCATAATTTTTATTTTTAATTTAGTACTACGAAAGTTTTTTTTTAAGGTTGCCCTTCTAATTTTGTATGAGAGGTACTTTCTTATATAAACCGTACTTTTTTTTTGTATAGAAAATAAGTTTTTTGTTAAAGGTGCTCTTTTATACAGGGTAGTTCTTAAGGGCACTTTTTGTTCTTTCTAGAAAATGATGTTTTATCGAAAGTACTTTGCATGCCAGGAAAAAAAGCTAACTTTTAAGTGTTTTTAAAAGCACTGTTTTGTAAAAGGCGTTTTTAGTATAAAAGTTAAATAATAAAGTACTTCCTTAGAAAATTTTGGCTTTGAAGAAGACACATGTTTATATAATTTATTTTTTACACGTACTTTTTCAATAAAATATACTTTTTTAACGTACTTTTTTTAATAAAATAATCTTTTTTATTAAAAGTTATATTTGTAAAAGCTATTTTTTATTAAAACTGTTTTTTGTAAAATGCAATATTAAAAAAAAAATTAATTTTTAAAATGTTACTTTTTCCATAAGGTACTAATTTCTTAAAAGTACTTTTTTATGAAGAGTACTCTTGGTAACAGGTATCTTTGTGTATGGTATATTGTATGGTAGTTTTTTTAAAGTACTTTTTAACGACACTTTGTAGTAAAAAGTATTATTTTGCCCCAGCTGTTTACTAGAAAAGTTACTATTTTTTTTTTATAGAAAAAGTACTTATGCATAAGAGACATCTTATGTAATAGACACATTTGTAATATATTCTCTGTGATGAAACCTAAATTTATCACCGATTTTTTTTTACAAAAAAGGTACTTTTTATAACATGTACTTTCTTATATTAAATATACTTTCTTATGCAAGCTATAAGTATTTGTAAAAGCTAAAGGTGTGTTTTTGTGAAACGCACTATATTTCTTAAAGTATATTTTGTTATTGGTACTTTCTTCTATTAGCTACTATTTTTAATAAAGAGAGTACTATTAATAAAGTACTAGTTTTTGTAAGTCCACTTTTTAAGGGTATTTTTTTGTATAAAATACTATTTCGTAGCAGGCATTTTTTGTAATAGACGCTTGTGTAGTATGTACTGTTTTATTAAACATGCATTTTTGAAATTAAATTTTACAAAAGCTGCGTTTTTATAAAATGTATATTTTTTTAGAAAAAAAGGTATTTTTTCTAGCGGTACCTTTTTTTCATAAAGTATGCTTTTTTTATAAGAAAGTAAAATTTATATAAGTTAAGTAGGAATAATACAAGTAGTACTTGCTCATAATTGGCAGACAGGTTTATTCCAAAAAGTAGTTTTTCATAAAAGTTCCATTTTGTATAAAAGCAGTAAGAGACTTTTTAGGTACATTTTTTATAAAGTATCCTTTTTCTATAAGTAAATTTTTCTGATAAATAGAAGTCGATTTTAGAAAAGGTACTTTTTTGCAAAAAGTCCTTTTCTGAAAAGTACTTTTTTCATTCCTCGTTGATACAGTTATTTTTTGTTTGTAACCGGCAGTTGTTTCTAAAGTGTACTTTTTATAAAACGTCCTTTTTGAGAAAAAGGGTCTTATAAATACAGAGTATCTTTTTGTGAAAGGTACTTTTTCTTACTGTACATAAAATATAAAAAAAATTTAGTTTACTAGAATTTATAATTTATATCTATTTGGGAATCGGATCCTTGTACTTTTCTTTTTATCTTATAAACTGGTTCTAAAATCGAAAAGATTCGAACTCTTAATCTTTCTGGAAGCTCTGAGTTACCAGGTTGCTCTTTTTTAATGATTTTCATTTTGTATATTTTCAATTCTAATAAACATTCCTTCTATTGTTATTCATTTGAATTACAAAACGATATTTACTTATTTAATTTTGTTTCCTTTCTTCTCTTCCTGCTTTTAGGTAAGACGATTTAAATGATTTCTAAATAAATTGAATTTATCCAATTGGGTAAGAAAATTGATTTTATTTTATTTGTTTATTATTATTCTTTGGCTACAAACAAATAATTATTTTTTCGCTACTTAAGTATTGTTCTTTTTGACTGAGTGAGTTGTGAGTAATTTGGGAATTGATTATTAAACAATTTATTTGTAATTTGTAATATTTTTGTACAAAACCCCCAATAAAATGTGGGTCATTGAACCGCGTGTAATTCTTGTGGAATATTGCTGAATTAACTTTTCTGTAGGGCACCCTAGTATACCAAGTGGTAATGTGCTAGTCTACCGGTCAGGGGGTTGTAAGCGCGATTCCCACCAAAGACTGACCTTATATATTCAGCACAATGGGGAAAAGTCTTCAAGAAATATTCTTTAGCTTTTTGAGAACAAAAATAAATGGCAGTGACGTGACTTTAAATCGCAAATCATAAATTGAGTAGAAATTTGTTTGTTTTTGAGGTTGTTATAGTTGTTGCGAGGGTAAGTTATAAGCATGACCATAGAAAAATGTTAAATAATGTTGATATGACCACTGTGCATTAATGTGCCCTACAACAAGCAGTTTGTCTGGCATTAAATCTACGACAAGCAATTGTCACAAAAAAAATTGCACGTAACTGTTGCGCAACCATTTAGTTGAGCAGTTCCGCTTAATTCAACAGTTGAGCATTAGCTGCTCTTTTTTCCCTCATAAAATTTTTGAGCTACCTTAAGTGAACATGTGCTCAGCCTCTCAACAGCTGATAGAAGAGAGTTGCCATCAATTTCGTAGCAGTTACGTCTGATTAACGTGCCCCATGCGATGAGAGTCATCTATTATCAGAAAATTAATCGTTGCCAAGAACAACCGGTTCAAATTCAGCATAAGTGCAGATGACATATTTGCATTCTAGTTTAGTTTTACAACTGCGATGGCGGTTGTGTGACCGCCTTGTATTTTATCTTCTCGAAGCTGCTCTCTCTCTCTCTCTCTCTCTCTCTTCCTCTTTATCGCCAAATGTGGCCTTCTTATTTAGTTTTCATTACTTGAAATCTTAACACTGATTGGTAGTGGCTGAGGTACGAACGCAGATAAATAAGGCCACCGAATGCTTAGTAGTCAATGCACTACCGACTTAAGCCACTGCACTGTCATACTTTAATTAATCACCAGAAAAATTATACATATTATGTTTACTAAAACCATTTTATAGTTATAGTTATTGTATTATTTTTGAACAATTAAAATACTTTGTTTGTGGTTAGAGTTTTAGTGAAAACTCCTATTGTTCAACTCAACCATGTTGGAATTTTTGTGGATGAAAATCATTTAAAGATTCATTGTAAACAATAAGTTGTTTATCGCAACTAAAGAAGTGTATAAAATGTTTCTGAATAATCATTATATGTTTGACACAACAATATATGCTTGTAGGGAACATAAAATATGGTTGTCGTGGACATGCTAGAACCATGTGTTTTCTATGCGTGCGTGCAGCTGGCCAAACAAATGATCTACTGAAGGGGAAGTATGGCAGCCGTCTATATGCATGAAGTGATGGATTCATTATTCAATTGTGTTTATGAAACGGTGCAAAACCTCGCTACGGTTGCAATATTCTCAGGAAGTTGCTGTTTCATTGCTTGTTTATCGGTTGGGGAAAGCAAAACGAAATGTTGATTCTCTTTTGTTTCGCGCAAGGTTTAATTATTATTTTATTTTTAATTATTTGGTTTAGAAGAACATTTTTTTTTTCATTTAATTGTAACTAGCAGACTGTGAAAAATTTAGTGTTAACACATGCAATTGAAAACCTTTTTCTTCAAATTTGCCAAAAATTATAGAAATCATTGAAGAGTAAAGAGAAATATATTTTTTTCTTTAATAAACCAAGATACAAGCAAACTTTAATGTATAAAATTCATAGTGAATCATATAAATTATATGAATGTAATCGTATTATTTTGGTTAAGTAATGTAGCAACTGTTATATGCCATTTATGTCTCAGTAGCGCTGCAATAAATTAATCATTCATCACGTAGACACAGGACGACGATGTTCAATCTAAATGGGCAGATAATAAAAATGTAAATTTATTTTGCACTTGAAAGGCATGTAGGCAGGTATTTACTATTCCATACGTTTAATATGATGAACGTGCGGGGTTTTTAACTTTAACATCGCAAAAACTTGTTAAATAAATTATTACTAAAATTTAAGCCAGATGCTTGGTATTCAAAATTCTAGAGGAAGAGATATGAAATGAAATTACATTTTTTTTTTCGTTTTATTTTAGAAAAGTAGTGCATCTGTATGCGATCATATGTAGGTTGCCCCGAAAAGTCAATTGCGAAAACTACAGAAGAGTGGTGTACGTGTTCTGTTGTAAAATGTCACCTTTAATAGTAGCAATAGGCATTGCACTTTATGCACCATATAAATTCACAGGGTAGCTAATGCTCTGAACAATGTTCCTAAATATTTTGAAGTTATGCAAGAAAAAAGTTTAACATGGACAAGCGAATGACACATGCCATTTTGAAGGGTATTATTAGTTGCCATATGCGAAAAGAATATACAAAGTTTTATTTCCCGCAAATAAAACGTAGCGTAATTACAGGGGGCTGGCTTTAGGCACTATAAACATGTAAACCTTTGCTAAGGTGACATTTTATTTAAATTTAAAATAATCCATAAAAAGGCTGGTTGCTAGTAAATGCCACCAGAGGCGCTGCTGTAGCAGTGTTCCAAAAATAAACATAACGCGTCACAAAGTTGTAAGATAAACGGATGGATCCACAAATTGGGATTTTTTGCGAGGAACTTGGAATGGAAAAAGTGCTTGGACATTCTTTAAGGACATTCTTTTTTTAATTTTTTATATTTTATATTTTTTATTATTTTAGATTACTGTTATTTTATTGTCACTTAATTGGCCCTTTTTCTGCCACGTTAAAGTTTTTTTTAATAAAGGCCACAAAAACATTGAAAATTGTTCGATAACCTGGTGCAAACAACTAGTCTGAAGGCGCTTCTGTATCTTCGACGTTTAGTCGACTGTGTGACCAGATAGCAATAATGTGATTTAAATTGTTATGTTTCAGACGCTCTCAAAGTAAGGATGGTCCTTTCATTAGGCATCGTTTGAAGTCTGCCGACATTGCGGAAAAAATTATTCAAAAATTTTGAAATTCTGACTCAGTTTTAAACACGCAAAGTGAATTTCGTCGTCAGGTTGGACAGTAGGAAAAAGTTTGAGCGCTAGTACACTATGTTGGACCATAAGTCATCAATCAGATAGAGATTGGTACGCAGTGAAGCAAGGTTAACCACCGTAGCGGCCAGGTTCGAAATACCCAGAAATATCCATTCGGCGCTGATCAGCTTGATTGAATATCGCCAGAGAGTCAACCGTACTTGTTTAACGGTTAAATTTGGGTATACGAAGAAGCAAACGCAAAAAGTCAAGCCGCAGGAGCGTAGACAATGCCCTGACTTTGCTAATTGGGCACACCCTTGTAGTTTCTTTTCGCATCGGTGTTATCTGGTCACCTTAAATTGTTTATTACATGTTTTTAGAAATCTTTTTTAAACAGAACATATAAAAACAAAACCCACATACGTTCTTATATCAAACGCTTCTGAAAATTCATTTTTGTTTGTTATCCTGGCTACAACAGCCTTTAATTTCTGGCAAGGTTTGTTGCAATTTGCGTTCAATGAAAATTATCCGTGTTGACATATGTTGTTTTATCGACAGTCAATTTTAGTGTCGGTTACATTTTGTTTCTTTTTTTTTGTTCTTCGCTAAGATATAATTTTTTAACTACTACTGAAACTACGACTGCAAACAATAGCAAATAGTGGCAGCTGTGGTGTTTTATAGCATAGCCTTTTTTAAAACTACTGCTGCATTCACAAATTTCTAAGCTAAAATGGAGCAGCAGCAATAAAAAATAAAATGAAAAAGTAGTTTTTGAAACTGTAGTTGTAGTTTTATTTTTGTAACTAGAATTATATTGCGGCAGCCGTAGAATAGCTTTAAAGTAGCAGGCAAGCTTGATTATAAAGAACGATTAAGTGTGTGCGATCAGTGTTGTTGTTTTTGAGCTAAAGTTGCTTATTTGCTCTTCATGCAGTTGTTAACATTTTGTTCATTTAGATTATGAAGAAAAGTGGTTCTAATTGATTCTTGATTTGATATTCCGAGATGGTGATTTGATATCGATTATTGGAACGAATTTTCGCCATTCCTTGGTGAATTTGGTATAGAGGCAAACCGTTTTCGGCTATGTGCCTTCTTTATTGTCATTTTAATTTATGTTCAAGCTTTCTCTATGTCGTTCCCTTGCCCTTGCCAGAGAACGACAGATGTGCACCGCAACCATAAATATTCCGCATATGTGCTCTTCTTTAGTTTTTTCATTGGCAAAATTTGGAATATAAAAATACAGTAAAAATTTCATTTCTATAGCTATAATCACGCTAAATACTACTTGGCTCGTGGTGATTTCTTTTTTTTTTTTGATTATTATAATTTGCTAAATATTGTGCCTGCCTTGTGCTTGTTATCAGGACAGGTACGTTTACAAATTTGGTGAGTGATCTTCAACGATACTCACTTATACATTATGTCCCGTTTACTGGTAAAAAATGTTAGGGAAGTGTTACTATGAATAGTAAAAAATATATTTTCAGCTGTTTACGCAAAATAACAAAGAACGGCAACACTGATTGTATTGCTCAATATATTTTTTGTACAACTCCGAATGCTACCACCACCGCTATCAATCTTCGACTGCCTGAATGCTATTTTACGCTCATTTTGTCAGTTGAATTTTTACTGTAGCAAATGAAAAAAAAGGAAAAGCAGCTGTTGAACAAAGAAACTAGCAAGTCGACTACCTCGCCGCCAACAGCGTGCTGCCGCAGAAATTTGATTCTGCTTGTACCGGCATAAGAAAAAACCATTGTGATTATCGATTATTAATGTATTTTATTCCCTCTAGTGCTAGAAATTTATGCACTTTTTACCGCTTCACTTTGCTACATTTTTACAAAAAAACTTTTTTCGGCTTCTTTCTCTGCTACATGCTGGAAGTAAACAAACATGTCTTTTTAATTTGATTCCAAGTGTGATAGTGTAGACACACCATCAAATGAGAATATTTTAGTTTAGATTTTTTTGACAGTCAGAACGATTATGATTGGGTTGTCTTCTCTATGCAAAAATCTTGACACTTGTGGAATAGTGCGAAAGGGACTTAAGACTACGAAATAAGACTACTTTTGTTGCCACAAAAATGTTAAGGTACCAAGAGCAACAAAAAATTATAAGCAAGACTATTTTTAAGCTACTACTATTATAAATGTAGGGGGATATCATCGAAGCAGACCGCTTTCTTTATTAAACCCTTTTCGACCCCCCTTCTTTCCTCGAATTGATTTTAGGCAACCGACAACCGACTTGTAACTTACGACTAACTTAATATCATTCGAGTCTCGTGCTTTCACTAGCTTTGCTTTGGCTGGCGACTGGTGGCTGTCGGCCTTCTTCCTCATTCTCTTGTAGTTGCTAGGTTTAGGTCCACCTTGGCATTCACATTTAACAAGTGTTCTAAGCATTATGCTAGCCCGTGCTGGACATTCACACGCAATATACTCTACCGCCTCAGCCTCTTCTGCAGAAGTATATTTGAAGACTGACCCGTCCACCCCTTTCGAGGTTGTCTTGTCCATCTCTTTAAAATCCCAACGGCCGAAAAATACCGAAGTTCCTACAAAGATTAACCCCTTGCGAGGTTTTATTGTCCATCCTTATCGGAATCCCAAGGTCCAACACCTTCGAAGTACCTTTGAAGGTTGATCAGTCCATCCCTTGCGAGGCTTTCTTGTCCATCTCTTTCGGATTCCTCCCTTGACCAACAAAAACCGGAGTTTCTTCAGAGGTTATGCTCTCCGCCAAGCACCTTGCAGAGACAGGAACCTGTTAACGGCCGCCACCACGTGGAGGTATAAGACAGAACTTTTAACAATACATTCAGATACGGCAAGCCATATCTTTGTGTCTGCCAGCTGAGGATCACTGACGACTACTACCAAAACGACTACTACCAAAGTGGTAGGGTGGCTATAGTAATAATCAATGAACAACTCTGAGTTTTTAACATTTTTAAGTTCTACTAATTTGTGCTAATATGTTGCTACTGTTACCGCTACTTACAGTCTAGCTTTCTTTATCCCTTCTTTTTATTTTCATTATTTTTGAGCTTAATCATGTGCACAGAGCCTCTTTTACGAAATGTTTTGTATTCATTAATTGTTCATTTAGTTTCTCTTTTACTATATTTTTTATTTTATAAATAATCTGAACACGCTTTATGGCATCCCAAACACAAATGGCCATACACGCCATAAAAATAACGAAAAAAAAAAATATATATCGCACTTTGCCAAATTTAATTGAAATCTTGAATGTTGTTTTCAGCTATCGTCCTCCCACAACAGCAAGCGACAGGCGGCAACCGGCCCTCTCATCAAGGCCCCAATCAATTCGCATGATTTTAACGTGCTACTGCATTAAAGATTTCACAAAAATATTGTTATAGAATTTTTTTAATCTTGTTATGGCTTCGAGATTTAAATATTATTTTCATTATTATTATTTATTGTGTAAATGTTTTAGTTGTGTTAATTTCTCTTTTTGGGAAAATTTCTGTGGTTTTAATATTATTTTTCTTTCTAACTGTGGCTGACATTAAAATTTTAATGGCAGATTTTTGTTGCAGTTTTGTTTTCTTTTCTGGCTGTGGTTTATTATTTCCGCATTTCAGTTGAAATAAAAACTTTCAATTTAAAGCGCAATAAACCAAACAAAACAAAACAAGTGTATTTGAAAAAGAACTCTGCATCCGGCGTTTGCTTTGCTTCGTTACGTAACTTGTTGTATTGCAATTGCAAGGGATTGTGATGGCCTGTATTTGTATCCGTTAGTTGCAGCAGCTTACACTAGACCAACTTTTTGCAACCAAATGACCTTGAGGTCGTTCGCACAGTTTGGCTGAGTAACCAATATTTCCAGTCATAATGGGTTTTTGCCTATCACAAGTAAACAATTACCCTTCAATTTCTCTTATAGTTTTATTTCCTATCGCACTCAACCTGAGTTGAACATCTTTAAAACGTCTTGGTTTTTACTTAATTTTATTGACATGTAGTAAGAGTTTCCCCTGTGGCTATTAGCATCCACGATTTCTTTATCGGTCCCTTTTCCAACACCTTCTATCCTCGAATTGATTTCAGGCAACCGATTTTTAATTTATGACTACCTTACTCTGATTCGAGTCTCGTGTTACCACTAACTAGTCTTTACTCTTGACTGTGGTGGTTGCAGACTGGTAACTATCCGTCCATTCCTTGCGAGGTTTTCTTGTACATCTCTCGAAAATTTCTCCATTGGCCAATGAACACCGGAGTTAGTACAGAGATTAAACTCTCCACCTCTTGCGAGACTTCTCTGTCCATCGCTATCTGAGACTTAAGGTCGGTCCAACGCCTTAGGAGGGCTTTTACGGATTAAGCAGTTGACCCCTCGCCATTCTTATCGTCTTCTTGCAGGTTCCTCCCATGTTCAATTAAAGCCGGAGTTCTTTTAGCGAATTCGTATAATTCCTACGAATAATAGGGAAAAAGATGGCCATCCACACAGAGCTCCATATGCGCGGGTAGCCTGTATTAAAACAAGAGACCAAGCACCCTCTTGGCCACGCATCCCTGACGGTTGATGTTCTAACATGGATAAGGGATTATTATAAGAGAGTGTTAACTTCTCTCCGCTTGACTTATTGAGTTAGTCTCCTAGCAGAGACAGCAACCTATTAGAGGCCGCCACCACGAGGAGGTATAAGTCAGAACTTTTGCCTGTGCACTCGGTTATGGACAATAACTTAATAGTGCAGGTATAAAGTAGGTTTTTGTTTTTGTGGGTTCATGTTGGCAGGTGTCCTAATTTACAGCATGATGTTGTGATTATTTATTACGAGTACTTATTATGGCTTCCACCACTTCTCTTATTATCTCATCATGCCACTCACTAATTCCTTAGAGAAATAAAGATTGTTTTCTGTAATTATTGTTTTTCTTTGACATTTTCGAAACATCCCTGCGAACAAATTATAGATTTTCTTGAACAAACCAGCCTCTAATGGCATTTACTTTCAGATCTGTCCCAATGCTGTTTTTAATTTTCCCTTTGTCCACCATCAGTATAATCAACACATCATGCGTCAAACGTTACACAACTGAGATGAATTCCAATTTATATACATGTACATACATGTGTAACTGACTCAAACTCATTATAAATACATCCCCTAAAGTATGCAAAAGTGATTCAACATATGAGAATTTAAATATATGAATGTGTGGGTGTGTGTGTGTGTGTGGGAGTTTGCGGGGTGCTTATAAAGACTTATAAAATTTTAATGTTCCCACAACGAATTTCATTGAGATTTTTTCTATTCAATAAATTTATTTAAAATTGGTTAATCTTTCGCTTGTTAGTAACGAGCTGGGTTGTGGAACAGAGATCTGTTTGGTTGTGTTGGACCTGTGAGCTTTGTGAAGGCTTCCTGACCAGAATATGGTACTACAGAAGTGCGTAAGTTCAGAATGGCTCAATGAGATCACAAGGCCAACAGAAGTCAACATGTTCACTGATAGCCAAATGATCATCAAGGCATTTAACTACGGAATGCCATCTAACAAAAACTGGAGCTTAATTTGAGCTCCAGGCCACCAGCGAGTATTTGGTAATGAACGAGTAAATATTCTGGCAATCAAAGGCAGACGACTACAAGAAATAAACTTAGGTAATTCAAAGCCATTAGAGGCTATTTGGACTGTGTTAATAAGTTGGACAAAAATTATCCTTATTGTACTGTGTTGCAACACAACAGCAAGAGAAATACCTAAATCTTTTGGTGTGACCATATGCTCAAGCACATCTGATTTGTATAGGAAGAGCAGATAAAAGTGTCGGCAGGGCATAAATTGGGGACATCTAAGCGATGAAACACTACTGCCAAGCTAGCGCACTAATAAGAACTGAGTACTGCACAGTTGATTCGTTTTGGAACGAATTTCCGCCATCTCTTGTCAAGCTCGCGCGAAAAAAGACACTGTAGATTGTACATAGCTGAAACCGAATTGTCACCGAACCAAACTTGACTTGAAACTCGTTCCAAAACTCTACGTCAAAACACTCTATCGGAATATCAAATCAAGAGTCCTTATCGTTCTTGGTTCATAATGGGGAACGAATAACGATCCAAGCCAATAGCTTAAGTGCATTTCTGCAGGCATGAGTCCAATATTTAGCTGATTGTAGGAAATATTGGAATATGCCACTTGTTTGCAATGGAGATTGCTTTGAAGGGAATGAAATGTGTATCAATACCATATGAATCTACTGGACAGCTGCAATCAAACTTGCGTTAATAATATAAAGACTCATACGATGTGGTACTCAAATCGATTTGTTTGGCTTGTCACATTCAAGCTGCTGGGGTGTCGCACCTCCCCCTTCCACCTACTCGTATACAACAAATTACATGTTTCTAAATTCATTTATTTTAATGATTCCCTTATTCTCATATTTGTAGTGTTAATTTATTTTCTGACAACTCCCTGTTGGCGGGTATATTTCCAAACATTCTTGAATAGTTTGTTTTATGGCCCTTATTTGTAAAGGAAGTTAATTCATATTTATGCTTCAATGATTTCAACGTTAGTGCTGTCTTGTTATGTTTTCGGTAAAATTCTGTTACACAAATGCAAACATTCGCTTACATTAACATAGTATTTGCAAACATTTGCATGAATTTTAGCTTAAGTTTATGTACACAACCGATTAGTTCCTCGCCTAACTACTGTGTACCTTATTAATGGCTTTTGCGCAAATAATGCATAATTGTATTCCCGTTTGATTAGTTGCAAACGACTTGTTTGAAATATTGAATGCTATCAAGTTCTGTACGTAAATTTTAATGTTTTTCTAAGAGGGGACGGGACGACTTGAAGATTTTCGCTAGTATTTTTGAAGGGTATGAAAAGAAAAGTTAAATTTAATAATAATTATGTGAGTTATGGATAATTTGGATAGTGTTTCAATTGGGGCAGTGGAAAGTTCTGTTTAGTGTCTGAATTCCGGTTGGTTAAGAAATGAGTCACCAACCATCAAAGAATCGCCAGATCGCGATGAGCAAGCGATCCAGGGGGCAGTCGATTCTTTGACTTGCCCAACTAACTACTCGCACTTTTCTAGACTTCAACGTGGCGAATTTTGAGTCAGCACTTTGGCCTACACCTACAGAGGTTCTAACTGACCCAAGAGTTTCAAATTAATGCTCATGGGCACGCTGTTTGTTCGCTGATTCGTTTTCGGAGGACCCGTTTTGAAGAGGGCCCCAATTATGGCGGAAAAATAATTTAGCGCATTTATTAATAAATGACTTGTATGTAGCAAGATGCCAACCTCCGCGATAATCCAATGCACCTACAAAAATTTTCGAGTATTGCGGTTTTCGAACTGACGGAAATATCGGCCGTATGATTCGTAATTCCTTGAAAACAACGATGGTGAGACCATTACCTTCAATTTTCTTAAGCTCGACTTAAAGGATATTAAATTTTGACAATGTTCATTCCTCACGAACGGCTTGAGCATTTGTTTATCTCTTGCGATGGTGATGTGCACCAAGATCTTGCGATTTGAACCAAAACCCTTTTCAGTGTTGCCTCCACCTTTTCAGTTGCCATCAAGTTGAAAAATCGCTTAAAAAGATTATCGAGGAAATATATACAAGAATAAGTGATGTATACTCCAGCAAGTAGTGCTGATTCTTTATGTGTTATAGTTTTGTGCCCACTGGCTTGGACACCCCCCATGTCTGTATATTTCACTTTAATACCTCAAAAAATCGATAACTTTTTCCGTGAAAAACATTGTTTGCATATTTTGCGATGTATCCCAGCCGATTGTGTTGATATTGACTAAAACCACTAAAATATTTTATGCAGTTATGCGTTCCAGGACCTTAGTTTTAGGCCTATATTCCTGGTTTTCCTCATAAAAATGAGGCGCCAAGCGTTTCTCCTACTCAAAATTCGGAGAAAAAGAAACAGTTGCTACCTTGGCAAAATATCAATCGGGTTGATTAAGATTTAAATCGAAAGACGTAGCGGATGGTAAAATTTAGCGTAGTCGTGAAAATGCCAATCTATCAATTCACAATTTGCACAGCATCCTGAAAGGAAAACGCCTACCAAAACGGAGTCACTTAGGTCTAAATCTCTTTTAACCCAGACTTTTGATATTTTTCCTGGCGATTTGAACTTTGGGAAAGGTGACTTAAGTTGGCCTCATTTCAATTCTGATTATGCCCGTTTGACTCTGTCAAATCTCCAGATTAAGGCGCGGAAGGATTTAGATTTTAACGCTATTGCTATTGTGACACAATAGGGACATTATAATCAAAATCAATGCTTTTGAGACCCCTCGTAAGGGGTGTCTAAATTGAAGACATTTAAAAAAGACCAATAAAAACACAGCTGGGCAAATGTTGTGTTATCACAGACCACCTTTCTCTACTCCTTAAAGCTGCCTCAAATCATATGCCATTGCTGCACTCTCATAGGGAATACTATCGCAAGAGATGCGTTATGTACAGGGATGGGACTGTATGTAGTTTTGCATGAAGAATCTAAAAATAAATAAGAAAAAATATCTCCCCTTTGCAAAACGGATATTTTTCTATACCGCCGTCCAGAAATATACAATCACTTTAATCATCGATTATATTCTTATAGGCCCACTGCCAGTTGCTTGAAAATATATTACAAATGGCAAGCGGTAAATGACAGCTGTTAATTTCAGTTGCCAAATACATAGTACTCATTTTATACATAATCGACCCATTAGACATTTGCCACTTAATCTGAGTTATTCAATTATTTAGTGGGTGTCACAAATTTAATTTCGAATACTTTCATAGTCAAAAGACTTTGTGTAGGGTAAGGGCGCACATTCAAAACGTTTTTTTTCCTTCTTCATAATAAATCCCACAAGAATGCAGTCAAACAAGAACAACAACAACAGCAATCACAACAAAAAAAAGCAGAATAAAAATAAATGGACGCGCCAACTTATGCCACGCCATGCCTCATAAGATTTTTGTAAATTTTAATCCAAATTTTCGAAATAGAAAATAAAGCAGTTTTATTTTTATAACGAAATGTTTTCAATTGAGTCTATTAAAAAACTATTCTAAAGACTCTTACAGTAAAGGCGGGTCAATGTTACGGTGTTTGAAAAACAAACCGTATGTGAGGTGTCAACGTAATTATTTTCTTTTCGGTTGCAATGTCCAGACATGCAACGGCATGGATTCGAGTAAATTTGACCGACTGGGTAATGTTGTCATTGAATGAGGCTTATTAGCCTAGGCCTGCGACTTCAGAAAGCTTTACAAGAAAAATTCTAATCCAATCTTCTTTGACGCCAACAGCTCAAGATCCGCACAAAACGGTATCTTTTTTTGTTAGATGCATTGCCACATAGTGGGGACCTCTTGTAGGTTGGCCTTGTTCCATATACCCCATTTTGATTGACAATATAGCCAGCAGTTCATAAAAACGCTAGTCTCTATGCGCATTTCGCTGGTTGCTTAAGTCAGCTCCTTAGGAAACTTTTACACAACTTTGTGGAAAAACTTAAATGTCGTATGCCCGAAATTATTTAAACCGAATGAGAAAACCTACAGAACTTCAGCACAAAAATATTTAAGTTTTAACAAAAAGCGCCCATAAGAAATTTTATTTCTTTTTTACAAAATTATTTAGTAGACCACCACATAGTGTCAATATTAATCCTTAAGGGAAGGCCCTTTATTTTGCTAATTTTAGTTTTTTAGTTTTATCTGATTGTCTGTCTTAAATTCAAATATTATTGGGAATAATTTATTTATTTCTTCTTCAGATATCCGCTGTAATACACGGCGTTTAGACATGTGACATGTCGAAAATAGAATTTTATTTAATTTTTGTTTTTGTTGAAAATTTGTGTCTACGAATGCTTGTTGCACGGCAGAAAAAGTATTCGCTTCTATTGCAATTCTTATCTTGTGTTTTTTTTTTTTTTAGCAAAACTTAACTTAAATGCACTCACTCACTCACTGTGCAGTCGCGAACACAGCTATACACGAGCATACAGATTAGAAAATGATTTTTTGTTCTTCTTTTCTTTCTTTAAATTTAAAAATAACCAGCCGCATTTTGCAATTGACAAGTGAATGTCAGTCAGTCATTTGAGGAAAACAGACCCAAATGAAATGAAACACAACAGACAGCATAAAGTCACAACTATTTATTTAGTTCCTTCTAATTCGTTTGTTAATAAAATGTGGATTTTTGTTATCGAATCGGCTGAGGTATTGAAAGTTGTAATGTTTGCCAGTATAGCCAGGGTTAAAGATTAGTCTAAATAAATATTAATGCACTATTTTATCACTTACTCACTAGCAAATTAAAGACATCTATATTCACTTTACTAATCGGTAAAAACTGGGTTTCTTGTATTGCCCGCACACGTTACAACTAGTTGTGCAATTTGATAAAGTACTAAACCTAGTTAAAATGATGTGTTCAGCTTGGCTTAGATGTGAAGGTGATTTTTCAATGTCACAGTTCTTAAGAATGTAAGCAAGACAATCTGCTTTGAGCTTTATTCCACCGGTATCTTTGGTCAGCATTTCTTAAAAAACGATACCGGCCAGAACGTTACAAGTTCATAATGATAGCTACAGGGCCAAAATTACTGACTTTGATGTACCACAATTGAATGCCCTGATTGTGGAGGAATATTGTTTTTAACAAGACAGTGTGCAACATGCCATATAGCGCGTGCCACAATCAACTTATTAAAAAGAAATGTTCGATGAACGAAAAATTTCGTGTAATAAATTCGACAGAAATTGACCACCCAAGTTCATACAATAGTTCTCGGGTCATGTGAAGTCTCTGGTCTACGCCGACTAGCCGCAGACAATTGATGCCTTAGAAGACAACATTCGACATGTTATTATTGACATACGGCCTCCATCGCTGCAAGAAGTGATCGAAATCTAGACTTTTCGATTAGGCTTCCTCCGAGTTAGCAGAGGTGGATATATGCCCCAAGTCGAATTCAAATAAAAATTAACAAAAAGAATTATCTCTTGCATAAGGCCAAATAATTCAGGCCAACTAATGCCATTTATCTGTGTTTTATTTCAACTCAAAGTGCTATACTGCTAAAAACACACCCTGTATAAATGAGTGAGAACGAAGTCGAAATTGGCAATGCGTCTTTTTATTGGGAACTACAGGGTGGGCCAGAAGGGAATACGATTTTAAAAACACTCTTGCGTTTAAAGCGTTAGAGAGGGGACTGCGCGGGTGGTGGGTTTAAGTAGCTCGGTTCTCGGATATTTAGTCGCAATGGATCACTTCACCGGCGCACAACGTGCTTTCTGCGTTAAACAATATTACAAAAATCACGATTCGTGCATTATTGTTTGGCGTTTATTTCGACGTGAGTTTGGATTACATGAACTAAATCAGTGTCCGAAGGAAAGCGTGATTCGATCGTGGGTCAGAAAGTTCGAAGCTACTGGTTTGACTCTAAAACAGAAGCCTGCGGGATGCCCAAGGTCAACAAGAACGGAGGACACAATTGAACAAGTAAGAGCTTCAGTTCAACGTAATTCTGCTCTATCGACTCGAAAGCGGTCAGCCGAACTTGTGGTGTCCAGAACATCTTTGCGTCGCATTTTGTTGAAAGATCTAAAATCGTGCGACATGGTTTCAATAAGATGGCGCGACATGCCATCTTGCTAATGCCTCTTTGGCAGTCGTAAACGAGATGTTTGCTGAGAAACTGATATCGCGCCGAGGTGACATTGAATGGCCTCCTAGAAGTCCGGATCTCACACCACTGGACTTTTTTTTGTGGGGATACCTAAAAAGTAGAGTCTACTCCAATAACCCAGCCACAATTGTGCCAGCGAGTTTTTACCAATTTAAGGTTCAGATTCGAAGAATGTTTGCAGCGCGATGGTGCACATCTCGATGATGTTATTTTTAAGAACTGAATTGCCCAGATGTTAATTTTTGTAAAAATAAAAATTTGTATGTGGTTTGTACCTAGTTTTTTTTTAATGATTTTTTCAAATTCGCAATTCTTTCTGGCCCACCCTGTATAAAAATATGGCAGTATTATTTGGACTATATTCAAGGTATGAAATTAATTAACGGTATTTCATGCCACAAAATAATTTGTAACAGACACTTAATACGAAATGAGTTTTATTTTACCCTGACCAACTAGTTGTAAAATGCGATGAAATTAATCGTAGGCGGTGAAATCGACTGTGTGTAAGCAGCACAATATGAACCTACTAACAAGTGAAATTTATGTCTCGTATTTCCTTTAATGCTCAGTTATATGCCGGACTCTTGATTACAAATTTCCGTCTAGTGGACTGAATGAAAAATGACACTGAAGATGGTACGTAGCCGAAAACGGCTTGTCTCCAAACTAAATTCGACAAGAAATGACGGAAATTCGTTTCAAATATCTGTATCAAATCATCCCAGCTTATCATAACGCGATATCGAACACCAGTAAAAGTCTGACCCCACGTGATCTCCCGTTCAAAATCTGCTCCAAAGAGCGAAACGATGTGTTTGAATTTGTTTTTCGTCAATCACATGTGGGTTTTCTGAAACCTTTGGAAATGCGAATTTGGCGATTAGGCGATCACGATGAAAAAGAGTTTTATCGATTAGGATTTCCGAAATATTGTTCTTCCGTTTAGTGCTCCGCTTCTATTAACCCTAAACTGAGAGCTGTCAGAAATTTTGATTTTAAGTGGCCACACGTTGTCTCACAAATGCCGGGAAATTTGTATGCAACTATTTGGTGGTGCAAATGTCCTCACCTTACTAGGGACCAGGCAGGTAACTGTTTCGAAGAGATAAGATATAAGTTTGGAAAGGAAAGCAGCATGCAATTTGAAGCCCTGAAATATGGTCTAGCATATTGAAATAGCCACCACAGTTTCGCTGGCATTTCAAGAAGATGATTTTTTGGCCGAAATCCAAATCTTCGCCCAATATTTCCAGCACTCAATTAATGAACTCACGGCGATATCTGTGGCAGTGCGACTTCAGTTCATGCGTCAGTACAATCTAATCTCAAAATAAGCGAATGTCCAATTCAGCTGATCGGGGCCGAATCGATAAAAACAGAGAAAAAGTATGAGACAGGAAGAGAGCAATGTCTAAGATGCTCTCAAAATCCGACTTCGTATTTTTTTCTATCCCGCAACCAACATTATCTCCTAACCCTAGCAAAAAAAGAACCCCTTGTATGAAATGGCACTTATGGAAGCTTTTAGGATGCTATTTTGTTTATTTTGCCATTTTACATTTAAGACTGTTAACAATTAATAAATTGGATGTGGCTAAAACTGTGCAGCACAATGTGTTGTGTATGCAATTGTGTATGTGAATCGGACATGGAAAATGGTTCTTTTCTGCCAAATTAATACTTTTTTCATTGGTTATTAGTAGACCCACATAATTTTTATTACTTAGCAGGCCATATCTTTTTGAGTTTTTTGTCGGTAGCCAAAATTGTACTACCATCGCCAAGATCATTTTCTAAAGATAACAAAAATATCAGCAACAAAAGGGTAAAGTTTGTTTCAACAGTATCTTTTGGCGTTTTCGTTTCTTAAATAAAATGTTGCCCTGTTGAAGAGTTCATGAGTAACACACCCTTGTTACTTTATACCGATCATTAAAGGCAATGGCTTTATTAAGGGTAAAATTAAAAAAAAAGTATCACCACCTTTTGTGAGCGGGACCATATTTCGAAAAAGGGCAAAAATGTGACATTTTTTTCTAGAAAAGAAAATGACGTTAGAGTTTCTTTTCTAGAAAAAGACGAAAATCTCATTCCAGTAGTCCTTAATGGTTTGAAATAGTGATTCCTTATCGTCGAATTGTCTCTCCTCTTCATAATCCTTGCAAGAAAGCCAACACCGAACGTTTTCAATATGTTTAGTTCGGCAGAATATAGTGGCCAATTAAAAACACGAGCATTTTGATTCGAAATGAAGTCTTTTACAACTTTTCTTTACTTTAGGGAAAGCTGATTTTAACACAGTATTTTAAGTTTCTACAGTAACTTTTCCACTTTAAAGTTCTAAATCGATCCCGCCGTAATACATCTAAGGACCGCACATTGCAAGAATCTTGTTGGTAAAATTCCACCAGACAAAAACGACTCTTTTTCCTCACAAAAGCTACACCCTATGACACCCATATGTTTCGCCCCTGTTTCTGTTTGAAAGACAAATTTTATGGCAGATCTAGAAATTCTTGCATTTTATATAAAATGAAAACAACAAAAATTATTCTTAATTTTTTAGCAAATTGAAAAATAAAAACATCATTCAGCCCAAAACTTTGTTGTCAAAGTAAAATATTTCGTTTACATTTTATTTGTTTTTTTTTCCTGCGTAAACTTTTCGTTTTAAAACAAAGAGATGCCCTTAAAACTTTGTAGTTTTACAGTAAACAACTTGTTGTTTGATGTTGTTTTTATTACTGTTTGTCTAATGTTTTTCGTTGCCAACTAACCCAGTTTCATTCCACTCTGCTATCTGCAAAATTGTTTGCCTTCATCGTTTAGACTTCGAAGCGTTTTACACGACTTGCACTCACTCGCTTGTGTGATGTACTTGATTGAAATATTTCAATAGTTTCTTCCCATCCTGCGTACGCACAAACGTCGAATTTGTTTACGTTTATTACAGTCATTTGTTTTTAATATTTTTATTTTATTTTAGTTTTTGTGGTTTGTGTTTTAAGTATGAAAATTTTTACTCATGGTATTTGAGAAATTTCAATACAATTTATTAACTTGTTTATGCAGCCGAAAGACAATATTTTATGTAGCAAGTGAAATTACAACGAACCACCTTGAGTGGTAGAAACAAAAAAAAAAAAAGTTTGTTCCCTTCAAATCGTCCTTAGCTCAAAAAGATTTCTAACTCAAAATATATTTTCGAAACTTTTATTAAAGATTTTTTTTATTATTAATTTCACCTATTTAATATCTTTTGAAATAAAAAAAAAACATGGTTACGATAATCATATTATGTTCTCTGCAGCAATATATTGTTGTGGCAGACATGACTTGAAAACATTTTAAACATTACTTAAGTTGCGATAAACAAACTATTGTTTACATTTCACCATGAAATGATTTCCATCCATAAAAATTGCAACATGCAACTACAAACAAAGTATTTTAACTACGCAAAAATAACATAATAATTCTAACCATTAAATGTTCAAATTATGATGATGTTGTGGCTTCGCGTGAAGTTAGCGTGATGACGCCTAAGCGTTCGATGGCTTTAGTCGCCTGTGTTTGTACCTTTATTTTTTACCTGCTTTGCTATCGTTCTAAGAAAGCCGACCATATTATTATTGACTACAATAATACCTTGATTTGTTTACAACAATATAATTTAATCATAATATGTTCCTCTCAGATTGTGGTTATCTCAACCATGTTTTTTCTTAGCGCACACTGTTTTTCTTCTTTGATGAAATATGAAAATATGAAATATTCGTCAGTATTTCGAGCTACTTTATTGTCTCGATCGCACTTTGTAAAGATCCACATGTTGAATACGAAACATAGAGCAGCCTACAACGTTACATTATGGAAAAATAATACAACTTAGAGGATCTTAAATGGCCCTTGTCACAATAATATTATTTACATCCGCGTTCCACTGCAACGATTTTATGTCTGGGACTATGTTTTCGCCTCGCGGCCGCCGTCATCATCATTCCAATACCCGTAGCTAAACGATTTGAAATGAAATCCTATGAATTTGTATACATACGCGTTTCGAATGAGATACCACAGTAATCGCTAAGGTGAATTTTTCGCGAAATTGTTAATGTCGAACCTTTGAGCCCATAATCTCCTGATATTCTTTTTATATCGTAGCGACTAACAATAGGGGAATTTAAATTTCGTGTACTCTGAGAAATGTTTTGGGCAATTTCATAAAAAATTACCGTTTGACCACTCCGCATAGAGTCAGCTGGGGAAGTGAGGGGTTCGCGCGGATCTCAGGAATCTGAGATGGTTCATGGACCGATCTAAAACTGAAAAAGTAGTTGGTGCTGGCGTCTTCAGACCAATCACGAGATTGTCGATGTCTATGGGCAAATAGCCCGTGGTATTTTAAGCAGAAATTCAGACAATATTTAAGTGCGTTCGTATGGCTAACTTCGCATATTGCTATTTTCAACGATAGCCAAGCTGCCTGGAAATCCCACTTTTCTTGGGAATTTCGATCCAAGCGGGTGGACTACACATGCAGTACTCTGATACTCTCCTTTTTTGACTCAGAGCCATTTGGTGGCGTTAAGTGGGCAACGGTTGCGGAACTTATTAGAAGTTAGGGTCTGTTGTACGCAACGGAAACTGGGTATATGGCTAAATCTTTTAATTACATACTTTATGGCTCCCTTTTCGACCCCCATCTTTCCTCGAATTGATGTCAGGCAACCGATTTATAATTTACGACTTCCTTACTTTGATTGTGTCTCGTGTTAAGAGTAGCCTTTACACTTGACTGTAGTGACTTCTAACTGTTGACTGGCAACTATCAGCCTTCTTCCATGCCACGGAGTCGTTTGTAATTGCTAGCATTTCTCTAAGCTTTAGGTCTATCATGGTATACGCATTTAACAAGGGTCCGCCCGTGATCCTAAGTCTTATGCTAGCCAGTGCAAGACATTCCAACACAATGTGCGCTTCCATCTCAGCCCTTACCTTAGGAGTATCTTTGAATACCGACCCGTCTATCCCTGGCGAGGTCTTCTATTTCATCTCTGCGTATTTCCTACATTGTCCAATAAACACCGGAGTTCCACCAGAGATTAACCTCTCCTTCATTGTCCATCCCTAGCGGAATGTCATGATCCAACGCCTTAGGAGAACCTTTGAGATTGACCCGACCGCACCTCCGTCTCTTCGAGCTTCCTCCATTGTCAAGTTAAAACCGAAGTTCCTTCAGAGAATTTATACAATTCTTAAGAGTAATAGGGAAAAAGATGTCCACCCAAACAGAGATCCATATGCAGGGGTAAGTCTGCATTAAAAGTGGAAATCGACTGGTATGCAGAGTACACATACTAGGGACCAAGCATCCTCTTGACCATGCTTCCATGCTATATGCAGTTCCACCGTGGAATAGGGATTTTTTATAAGCTAGTGTTAACTTTACTCCAATCGATTTATTTAACCAGACTCCTTTGAGAGACAGGAACCTGTTTCCGGTCGCAACCACTAAGGTATAAGTCAGAACTTTTGATAGTGACGGCCATTTTGTTATGGAATTTTAATGCGGAAATAACGCAATATACAAGTATATACTCGTATGTATGTCGACAGTCTTCGTTAGTTTTAAAAACTATTTGAACAAATTTAAAAACGTTTCCTAAGTCTGGCACTCTATCAGAGGTCGAAGTTCAGTTTAAGTTGTCGTCGGCGCCGGCTAAGCTAAGATCAAGCGGCGGAGGCTGGTAAACGGCGTTGACCAACCGTTTTCAGAAAATAATCGTTATTACAATTTTTTTATGAAAGAACAAATAAATTAGCAAAACAAAAGGAATTATTATTTTTATGTAAATTTCACCCAAGTAGTCGTACATTTTATTACTAATTTGAATAAATATTTAATTAAAATATTAAAAAAAACTAATATATTAATTAAAAAAAAATATCATGTATCTTTTAACCACAAACATTTAGAAGACCACTTTTTTAATCTTAAAATGTTCTGTTCCTTTCAGAGTCTACGCACGGCGTGGACGGCCCTGTTTCGTGGCGTTTAACGCTCGATCAGGATCTTATAGACACGCTCAAAGGCAGTTTTCCCAGTTGGTTTCAACCGCAGGCAACTAACAATTTATTAAACAAAACAACCGCAACTACAACAACAACTGTTGTAAATAACTACAACAAGAACACCAGCAGCAACAACATCACTACTCTCTTACCTACAGCCGACGCTAATAACAATAAAACACCAGCAAACACCTGCAACGGCAACAGTATAACAATAACAACAACAACAACGACACCTGCTCTACAAAACGGTATAAATTTCTTGAACAACACAATTTGTGTAACACCAATAACATTCGATGCGACAGCAACATATTTGAATTCACAGCAGCAACATAATTTAATAAATAACGGCAATACAATCAACAACAACAACAGCAATACAAACGGAACATTCAACAATATCGTGCTATCGAAATCTTCCGCCAACTCTTCCGTAATATTGCCTACCCAACCCTTGTCGGCAAGGTGCTCTTCATCAGCGGCCTCCCCAGCCTCAAGTATCACTTCAAATTGTTCGGGAAAATCACACTCAACGATCTCATCACAAAAGTCACAGCCCCTCAACTTAAGCAACGGAAAAGTAACTTTAACTTGTAA
Source organism: Phania funesta (assembly GCA_963932375.1). Classification (NCBI taxonomy): domain Eukaryota; kingdom Metazoa; phylum Arthropoda; class Insecta; order Diptera; family Tachinidae; genus Phania; species Phania funesta. Next base: position 76,211,495 of record OZ010656.1, read on the forward strand.
AACCAATCCGAAAGAAAATAAATATAGCTCGTCGTCGCCTTGTAGTTCGTCATCCTTATCGTCGTCTTCTTCGACCTCCTCCAACTCCTCTACCTCATCGCGTTCGTCGATTTCTTCAAAGTCCTCGAATTCTGATTTTCCAACGAAAACACATGCAAAGACACATAAAACCTTTAACGGTCATACAACAAAGTCTTCGCCAATAAATTCAGTTGCAATAGCAACAACAACGACAGCCATTGCAACACCAGCCTTAAGCGGTGTTTCAGTAGGATCCTTGGGTGGATTTGCTGTTGGCAGAAATAGCATACATCAAACGGTAGCATCTGTTGGTGCTACCACCATAACACGAGTAATTCCAAAATCGCCATCACTGCACAGCCTGAGTGGCGGTTCATTACTTGCAACATTCTCATCACCGGGTTCGGCAACAACATTTGAAATCATTTCCGATTCCTCGTGTGCTGGTCTCTTGACGTCGGCCCACTTGAGTGGCAAAAGCGCATTTGAGCATTCGTTTCACGATATTATACTGCTGCAGGAAGCATACGACGATATGTCAGAAGGTGAGTGTAATTTTGTACTTTTAGACTCATTTTCAATTCAAAAATATTGTTTTGTTTGTGTTTTTTATAACAAGAAAAAAATATTTTTCGCTTTAAACAAATTGTATATCTCTTAAAAGAGTGTTTTGAATATTTTTTTTTGTTGCAAACCAGAAGCTTCGAATATAAAAGCTTATAAAAATATTAAAAAAACAACTTTTTTCTTAAAAATTATTCGATATTTTTTGTTCGTTATTTAAATATTTTTTGTTATAAAAGCTTTGCAAAAAAAAACATTGTTTTAAATACACTTTAAAAAAATGCTTGAATTCTTGACAATCAATATTTTCTGAAAGTTCATATTAAAAGCTTCGTTAGTTAATAAAATGTTCCTTTTTTTTAATACTTTTTTTTCATAATTCTCGATTTTTTCATAAAGCTTTTTTTTGTTCCTAAAAAGTCTCTTTCATTTCATTATTAACAATATTTTAAAGTAAAAAAAATCAATGTTAACATTTTTCCTTTTAGAAAGCTTTTATTATAAACAATTTCCTTTGTAAATCTGGTGCTTAGGGTTTGGAAAACTTATTACATACCTGTTTGAAAAATTGTATTAAAAGAGTCTACTCTTTTCTCATAAAAGGTCTGTTTATAAACCTTTTTAAAAAGCTTTTTTTTATATATTATATTGAATAAAATATATATACTCGTATATTCCGTTATCAAAGCTCTTAAATAGAAAGCTGAAGGAAAAGCTTTGTTCAGAAACTTTTGAGTTTAGAAATTTGATTGAAAGAATCTGTTTTAAGGTAAAAAAAATTTTTTTTTTTAAAAACTCGTTTGGTTTTTTAAATATATTTTTTTTTAAAAAGCTTTGTAAAAACGATTTTGTAAACAAGCTTAGAATAAATTCTTGCCAGTAGCAACTTTCGGAAAGATTATTTTAAAAGTTTAGTTGGTAAGCAGTTTCCAAATTTTTAAGTAAAGTTGTCCCGTGTTAAACTGTTTTTTTTTTATTTTTATTAAAAGTAAGTTTTTTTTGGTAAAGTCTTCTTTTTGTTTTTATATGAATTTTTTATTTTTTGTTTTTTATATGAAAAGCGTCGTCTTGAATGAAAATTGTCTGTTAAGTTAGAAAGCTTTTCTTTATAAAATATTGTTTAAAAGCTTTTCCTTTATATATAGGGTGCCCGCCTTGAAGGTATACTGCTTTGTTTGTTTACAATTTTTGATTAAATGAAAGAGAATGGATCGTATATTGATAAATGTTTTATTTAATGTCGGCAATTATGTATGGAATACAATATTAGATAAATGTCAGCCTCTGTTAGCCTCACAAATGCCAGCCCTTTTGAACACATTTTTCATTACGTTCTCACACATTTCACGCGGTATTTCATTAATGTCATCACGAATATTTTGTTTGAGTTGCTCCAGCATTTCTGGCTACAAGAAGAAGTCCGGAGCAGTCAAATCAGGCGACCGTGGTGGCCAATCAACATCACCATTCCTTGAAATAACTTGTTGTGGAAAGAGGTCTCGCAGTAATTCCATTGTAATCCCGACTGTATGCGATGTGGCACCGTCTTGTTGACACAAGTTAGTCAAGCCCAGAGCATGCAGTTGTGGCGTTAAAAAGTTTTCAATGATATTACCATATCGCTCCCCATTGACAGATGCCGTTACGCCATTTTCAGTTTCAAGGAAGTAAGGTCCAATGATTACTCCTGACCAAATTGCACACCAGACTGTCGCTTTTAATGGATGTAAAGGTGACTGATGAATGAATAATTTGAGGGTTTTCCATTGCCCAGGACCGACTATTCTGTTTATTCACATATCCATTCAAATGAAAATGTGCCTCGCCACTCATTATGATTTTTTCATGAAAATCGGGGTTGCCATGGGCGAGCTGTAGCATCCAATTGGCGTATGAACGGCGGCGAAAATGGTCTTCTGGAAGAAGCTCTTGTTACAACTGAATCTTAAATGGAAACAAATGCAAATCTTTGTGCAAAATTGTGGCCGACCATTGTTTCTTTGAAGACCAAGCTCCTGAGCACGGTGTCGAATTGAGGTTGATGGATTGTTTTGAACACTTTCTTGAACAGCAGTAATGTTTTCAGCCGATCTTGCAGTACGTTGTGGTCCATCCTTAGGCCTCTCAGATACAGTCCCTCTTTTTTCGAATTCGTTCACTACACGATAAATAGTTCATCTTGTTGCCACGTTGTTTCTCCTAAAAATTTCACTTAACTTTCTCATCGTCACAGTAATCGATGATTGATTTTGATAAAATGTTTTAACGATTAAAACACGTTGGTTTACCGACGAATATTTTTCCATAATAAATTTACAACGTCTCTACTTCACGACTGCCAAATATGAACTGTCAAGACGGAAATGGCGGCGAAACAAAGTAGTATACCTTCCTGGCAGACACCCTGTATAATATTGAATAGAATGTGTTTGGTTATCAAAGCTCTTAAATGGAAAGTTAAAGATTAGCTTTTTTAAGCAGCTTTTGAATTTAGAGATTTAAGCTGAATACGTCAGTTTTATGTAAAAAATATTTTTTTCTTAACAACTCTTTGGTTTCAAAAGCGAGATTAGAATTTTTTTAAATCTCATTGTAATCGCCGCAATTATTATTAAATATTTTTTTAGGTGAACAGCGGTTAAATGCATCATTTCTGGGAGGCAGCAGTGATGATGGCACAAATTCCGATTTTTATGATCCCAGACAATCGCCGCCGAAGGCAATTGTTGATTCCAGCCCTCTACAGCCACAAATGGATAAAAATAAAGAATGTAAGAGAAAACTATTTGTTATTAATTTAATTTTTTTTTATTTTTAATTAAGACTTAATGCAAACGTGATTAAGAATCTGAGCAGGTTTAACAAATTGTTTTTTTTTTTATTTTTATTTCATACCTTGCAACAGCCAACCGCTTGATTTATATTTTCCTTAAATTAAAAAAAAAAATTGTTCCAAAAAACTTTTCTTTGAAATCATCAGCATTTTTTTAAGAGTCTGGAAAAGTCATGGGTTTTCTTAATGCCGAAATATCTTTTTGTATTTTCGAAATTAATTGAAGCTTAAAACTAAAGAAGACACACTTTGATACAAAAACTTCTTTATCCTCTTATCTTGAAATTTAATTTATAACAAGATTTTTGTTTCTTGCTTTTTTCTTCAGCAAATTGAATTTGTTTGAAAAGTTTGTGTAGGGGTGTGTGTTTGTGTTGTTCTATACAAAATGAGAATTTGATAAAAGTTAGAAAAATAATTGCTTGGTCTTTACATATTTATTTTATGATTGTTCTCTTCTGAAATAATTTCGGATTTTAAACTGAAAATTTCAAGGACTTTTAACCTTATTCGATAATTTTTGTTGTCAGAATTTAAATTTTGGAAGTTGGTGAATTTTAACATCGAGGTGTTAAAACACAGCCCAGTTTGCTCTGTGTCTATTGTGTTGCCATTTTAAGTCCGATCATAACATGTCGCATGCCGGCCTTGGTGGGTTTTCCAACCGGACGTCAATTTCTAGATACGACCTCTGATATCTCGAAGCATTCCCACTCAGAAACAAATTATTGGAAATCTGTCGGGTAGCCCTTTCAAAACTTAGGCTGCTTTTAAAGGTTGGCAAGTGTAGAAATTTCGTTGAAAGCTACTATTTCAATAAATATTCCAATTGTGAGTAAAAGTTTATTTAGAAAAATGTTATTTCAAGTATATTAATTTTTAAGTCAGCATATAGTTAAAACTGGTAAAAACATTTGCCTATTAGTAGAGAAGGATCCGAGATACCAGTAGTGTTATCAAGAATTTTATAAAAAAAAAAACAAAAGGGGCGGGCGGCATTTTGCGAGTGGAAAAAAATGAATATTTTAAAGGCCAGGATTATGTAATTTTAAGATAGATCTGATATCTGATGATCTGATATCTGATATATCTGATGATTTGCCAAAAATTAGTTATTAGAGGGAAGGATCCGAGATATCAGAAGTGGTATCCAGATTTTTAACGTCCGATTCAAAAACCGCCAAGGACGAATTTTGAGGCGTTTTTAAACCATTAACAACGAGATATGCGACACAGTGTATAAAAAAAAAAAGAAAAAAGCGGTATCCAGGGGCGTGGCAAAAACAATTAATATAGATTTTCTGGAATTATATTCAACGAATATCTAACCCCAGGGGGTGACTGGGTGATGGTTTTTTGGGCACCACCAAACCATCCTACTTGCCATCGCAAGGAATCATCAAGTGGACTCTTGGCAATTTACTGTGTAACGCATCATATCTTTTGCGCAGCTATTTAACAAAATGTGATCTTGAATTTCTTTTCCTGTCCCAATTTTCATTTCGCTGAATCCTGTTTTAAACCAATGAGACAAAGAAAGTCTGAAGGCGATTCCGATATTGATTTAAAGATTTGGGGAAGCATTGAAATATGTGAATTCTTTGCAACAGAAATAACTTTCATGTGAATAAAATGATAACCGATTCATAGTTGAACCGTTTTAATTACAAACTATATTTTAGTGTCCGAATAATTAATCTCTTTCGACTACACCAAAAAATTTTAAAGATGCCGCTATACCACCTAGTCAAGTCATAAATACTGGTACACAGAAAAAATTTTATTGGATTATTCAATGACTTTCATTTGCCTTCCAGCACGACTTATGGTGCTACAACCACTCATCGATCGCGTGACGCACTTCATGCATGGGGAAATTGTCCAATGCGCGCACAATGAAGCACAAGCTTCAACGAGTAGAGCAAGCCATGCCCTTTACTACGGACCACAACTTGTAATTCAATGGGTTGAGGTCTGGACTACCAGCTGGAAAATCATCTGTTGATTTGAGCCACAGTTGAATCGCTTTTGCTTTGTGGGCTGCAGCAAATTCTTGCCGCACAGCTTGTTGGCGAATATTGATTTGGCGAGAGGCTTCACAATGGGTTCCAAGACAATCGATTGATATACTTTGGCCGATGTTTTCACTTCTTTCTCGCAAAAGTGGAGGTTGGTAACGTCATCGTAGCTTACTCCCCACTATACCACTACAGACGCGTAATGGTGGCCTGTTTGAACCCTCGGGATCAGTTGAGATGCTTCGCTGGATGACCGAGCATACACACGATCGTTCTGTTTATTGAATGATTCTTCTACGGTGAAGGTTTTCTCGTAAGTAAACATAATTTGTCTGTGAGAGTTCTTCGCAAACCAGCTGCGTAACGCTTTTGATTTTTCTTTAATGCGGCCGTGACCAGGTATCCAGTGTGTCGCTTGTACGCACTGAGTCCCAAATCTTCTTTGATAATGCGAGACATGAATTTTTTGCGAAATTTGCATTTCCCGCGACAAGGTTTCCTGTTTTCGCAGCGGTTTTTGGTTGATTCATTTCTTCACGGCTTTGGTTCCAAGCGGTCGCAACGTCCTAAAGATATCGCCTTTTTCCATGTTGCATTTAAGTAGGCCAACTATGACAATACGATTTTCGATATTCCCCATTCCATGATTGTAAACAATTGATGTCAATAACTGTTTACGTCGCAATGAAGCATAAATGTCAACTGTCAAGTCGCAATCAATACGAAAGGGATGCGTCCAGTGTTGCATTCGTAATGTACCAGTATTTATGACTTGACATAGACCTTCAGATTCAAAATGTTTCTTGGCAAAGCAACAGCTAAGAAAAGAAATAGAGCCAAGATAGATCAGTATATAAATCTTGAACAGTAAAATAAGCTGAGGAATGGAAACTTATTACTGAAACCGTAAACTTTCTAGATACGTCAGAAGGTGGGGCGAGCCTTTCGAATATAATACCTCTATGAGAAATGTGGAAATATAAATTTTCATAAGTATAAATTCTAATCATGTTTTATTTTAATTTGGATAAATTTTAATAAAATTTTGGAAATTCGTCCCAACATGGGCTCTGTGGCATCGACCTAAGTAAAGTGAGTTCGGCTGGATACCACCAATTTATGATCAGAAGTGTTGTCCTTATTCACATTAATCCAGGCGAAATGAGAGGGTGCATGTCCTCGAAAATTTCAGAAAACTTGTGATTTTGTTTTCATATTCTCTCATGTTTTTGTCTCATACTGCTGATAGCCATAACGTACGAGTACATATTTCCTTATATTCTCCCTTGTTTTATGCCAACAAAACGAAAACTCTTGTTGTTTGCAAGAAAAACAGTTCAAGCATCCAATTACTATCAAAAAACAAAAAGTTCAAATCATTATAAATTTGTTTTTATATTTTTATTACTATTTGTGGTCTAATGCCATCGTTATAACAGAAAAGTTGTACAACCAACAACCACAAACTTGTTTGTAACCCAAACAACTGGTGAAATTGCAATAGAACACAATTCAGTGTTATAAACTGATTGCTGTTGTAGAGTTTTTGTTTATTGAAATGATTCTCTTTTTCTCTTGTTCTCTCTGCTCTGTTAGTGTAGGCCAGAGTCGTGAACGTGATCACTATTCTAAGTTTTTTTTTGTTTGACAATAATTGACGTTATTATCGGTTACGAAAGCATTTGAGAGACGGGTTTCGTCTCTGAAAAGGTGGAAACTCTATCGACCACATGAATAACGGACAAAAAAAAGAATTATAACGGGAGTTTAAATGTGTTGATAAGCTTGTGCAAGGTGGGCACTGAAGCTGAACCCTTTTGTATTCGTTTCATTCTCAATATTCGTACCTCAGCAATTTGTGGTTATCGACTAGTAATCGGTGAGTGGCAGTTGCCGACCTTCTTTCTCATCACTTAGTTCGCATAATCGTTAGTCTTAATGGTAATGTATCCCATGGCATCCATACTTTTTGTGTCTGTCAGTTTAAAGCTAACTAGTGCTAGACATTCCTATACTTTCTGCTGTCATGACCATTTCTAACACAGTTTTATTTTCCAGCTGGGGCTCGGTTCAGTCTTCCCAGGATTTTACTAAAGGTCTGCTTGTTTTAATACGCATATGGTATTGTATGAGCAGGGCTGTTTCATTAACGGAACTATACCGACAAATATATATTCGTTTACTGGGTGCCTAGGCAAATACGAATCTTGTGTTCTGAAAAATACAAATAAATCTGAAATTATAAATTAATTTCGGGAGACCTTCTATTCGTCTACCATGCAAGTTAACTAGGGTAAATACAAGATAACTTCAGACCTTGTATTCGGAAAAACTGCTATCCATGGTTCAACTACGGGCAAAACAGGAACTGGTAGAGAGCTCAGACTATAGTTCAAGTTTGTACGGTAATGATAACTGCTCGTCGCAATATCCAATACTTGTCATGAACTAAATGAGAGTTATAATGTATCATATTTCAGTATGCTGACTACTAACGTTGTCACGGTATTATTAGTGTTTTACGTTGTTTATGTTGTATCCGCACGTTACACATTTTCTTTGACATTTTCATATTAGAAGTTTACGGGTCCTGCCACGTTTATTGAGTCCAAACGTTTTCAATTCTTACTTGGAAACTTACACAAAGTAACCCCAGAGAAAATAATACAATGGTGTTTAATCACACGATCTTGGGGGCCAATTGACTAAACTACTCGCCAATCTCAATTTCTAAGAAGTAAGGACCAAAGATTCCATCCCCCTATAAAATGGTCTAGACGATCTTTCGCGGAATTTCTTCACTCAGAATGCGCCAGTTAGTTTATTGTCATTCCCATTGAGCCAACAAATTTGCCTCATCACTAAACAGAATATTGCGATAAAATAGTGGGAATTTAACTGAGATTTCCGAATTAAATTGCCAAACGTTACTTTGACATCTGTCTACTCACTATGAAATGGCGAATCAAACTGAGCACTAAATATAACAGAGTTTCCCATCGGAAAATTCATGTAAAGTCACCATTACAGCTGCGTAATATTTTTTTAAAATTATTGCATGCCAAATTCAATATAAAAAAAATGTTTCGCCATTTCCGGGGCATTGTTTATATACTACTGTGGGGGGCAAAAAATAGTAAGACTTTTTTCATGATTTTAAATTTCTTTATTTATTCTGCCAAATCTATATCATCCCTCGCAAAGTAATCCCGCCCAGCTGCAATACACTTATGCCAACGTTTTTTCCAATCCTCGTAAATAAAGTCAATTTCCGGAATAGCCTTCAATGCGCGTAGCGATTCACGCTTAATGTCTTTAATTGTCTCAAAACAGTTTCTCCGGAGCGGTCGCTTGCTGAAAAGACAGAAGTCACACGGAACTAAATCAGGCGAATACGGTGGTTGTGGAACGATATTGATTGAATTTTTGGCGAAAAACTCACGAAAAATCAACGCGGTATGCGACGGTGTATTATCGTGGTGCAAAAACCAAGAGTTGTCGGCCCATAAAATGGTTTTCACTGATCCCTCCGATATTCCAACGATATCAGTAAGGTCTCTGACTGTTAATCGTCGATCCTCAAACACCAATTCCTTGATTTTATTGACGTGTTGATCAGCAGTTGTTGTTGATGGCCGTCCTGGACGTGGTTCGTCGTCAACGCGTTCTCGACCCTCTTTGGTTAATTTGTACCAATCAAAAACACTTGCTCGCGACATACAATTACCACCGAAGGCCGTTTGCAACATTCTGAACGTTTCGGCACCAGAAATTTCATTCCGTACACAAAATTTAATGGAACTTCTTTCACTCATTGTAAAAATCGCCGAATGCACTTGTTGTACTTCAGAAAGACAAGCGTATACTAAACACTAATGATTACTTTGCTGTGATATTTGGTACACAGATGTCACTGACAGTCATACCATCGTAGAAAGAAAAAATTTCGACGAATGGATTTCCGCGCGAAATTGATACAATTGATAAAAAGTCTTACTATTGTTTGCCCACAGTAGTAGAAGTTTTGACATCGACAAAGAAGCCGGAAATACTTTGAATTCACGGGTGAGTTTACCTGCTATCAATTTGCCTTGCATGCTACCGTACTTTCGTTTAGCAAAAAATTCTGAACACAATACAAGGGTACGGAATTTTCCATTCCTGATATTTATTTTCTTAAATTAAAAAACATTGTCAAAAAGAAAAATTTTAATAGAAACTTTTTAATGATGACTTTTTATGTATTTATGCTGTATCATGTTGTTGTTCTTAATGTCTTCCCACTAAGATGACAGACTTAAATGAATTTCACCCGAGAATTCACCTGCGACAAATTGTCAACAAATATGTATTTCTGCGAAGGCAAGAATTTAAGAAAAGTCGCCAAATTTGTTTAAATTTTCCTTTTGCCTTCCTGCTCTTTAAGTTAAGTTAGCAAACAGTTTCCTATGTACAACTACATATGCATTTTAATTTGTGTAACAAGGATAATACTTCCGCCTAATCTTGTATTTGTAATTTTATTGTTGGCTGGTGGGCTTGTGCGTCCGTTTGGTTCCTTTTCCTCCATTTGCCAGTTTCGTCTCTGATTTTATGCCTTAAACTTTGAACAAATCTGCTCACAGGAAACGTGCTTGTTGTCTTCATTTCTCTTCTTTTGTCCACCATGAAACCACAATTCTTGAATATTTTAGTAAAAACTTAATATCTGTGTTTAGTTTATCTTGTTTTATTATGGGATTAAGGGCATTATGCTGAGGTTGTTTTAAATAAAAACATAGAAAAAGATACAGAAAAACAAACACAAAAAAGGTGAAAAGTTGCATTATTATTTAAAGGATTGTGGGAGCTGAGTTTGTTTTATTTATAAATAAAGTAAGCTAAAGTAAATCGTAGCGTGGTTTGTGGTTGAATAAAGCTTTTTATTGGATAATACTTTATTCGGCCAACATTCTGTGAATGAATTTTTAATGCAGGCTTTTTAAATAGGAACGGGGAGAGGATAGAAATGAATAGAACATAGTGCGTGTGAGATGTCAGCAAGTTTTATGTTTCATTTGAAAGTCCTAGCAAAAGTTCCAAGTGCGGAATAGAGGTTGTGTTTTATAGCTAAAGCGACTCTAAATTTCATACGGCACCTAGCGTCAACCTGTTGGAGCTACAAGCGCATAATTCCAGCTAAATTCAATTAAACAGTCACACTTTGCCCATGCAGTTCCACTTAATAGGCCCCATTGCATAGGCATCATCCCAAAACCTGCCTGTTCGCTGAAAATTTGTTTGTACTTTTTTCCGAAATTGCGAAGCGGCTTCTAATGGCACAGTGCTGCGCAAAATGTACTGCCTGCAAATATTGGATGTCATGGACGCACAGGTGTTGGCTGATTGTTTGTAGTATCGTTATCGTAGGATACGTTCCAAGGTAAAATTTCTAGTCTTCCTTTGAAAAGCGTGCTGTCGTTCTAGAGCCTGTCATAGGCTACCGGTGGTTTTCTGTTTATGTTTTTGCATTCTTTGTTATCTTTCTCTGAGCTATTGAACTTACAGAGCGAACTAATTTAGTCAGGTGAGGTGAACTAAAAAGGGCGTTCTCTTCAAAGAGCTAATAAACCCAACTCTAAACTAAAAGTTTAATTGGGGGGGGTGTCGTAAGTCTCCGTTCTTTCTGCTCAATTTTTTCTAAATGACCTTCGCATTCAAAGGTCGCCCAATGGGCTTTGTCATCCTGTGGCCGAATAGGAATGATACTCTTAATGTGTTCTTCCAATTGCGGTTGACCCGGTGGTTTTGCTTCCTCTGAGTAATGGTTGATTTTTATAATGAAATGTCGGAAGCTTGCAAGAAAATTGAGTGCGAAGTTCAATGGATTGAATGTATTTTGCAAATCTGAAAAGAGGATTTAATTGCCCGGATGTGTTGATATTTAACTTGACCTGATCTAGTTAATATCTGTCGCAAATCGAACACGACTATCGCAAAAGGATGAAACTGCTCACCAGCAAGATGTGACAGTAGAGTATCAAACTCCTTCGATACACTCAAACATCATTGGGTGGTCCAACCATAATGCACGATGTTAATTGTGAGTCACACCCGCGAAATGATAACGCACTTCTTGTGGCCAGAAATTGAGGATATGGACCTGGACTATATGTGGTTCCAACAGGATGGTGCCACTTGGCACACAACCAACGAAACAATGGTTCACGATCAAGTGATTTGACACCGTTGGGCTTCTTGCTTTGGGGATATTTAAAACAAAAAAGTGTACGTCTAGAAGCCAAGAATAATTCAAGAGCTAAAGGATGAGATAATTCGGTACATTAACGACACTGAACCTCAGTTATGTCTCAGAATCATTGAAAATATCGACCATCGGATAGGGATATGCCAGCGAAGCCGTGGCGAGCATTTGACGATATTTTGTTTCACACATAATTGTCATAGATCGATCCTTTTATCATGGTAAAAAACATTATGATAATTCTCTGAAACCTTGTTGTTTTACTTACAATTAAAATCGTGCGTTTTGGTTGGACCACCCCATATGTTTTATGGAACGCTTCGTATATGGTTACCAAGTGAATTTGCTCAAAAGAAAAGTGTGTTGCTGATGTTCCCGAAAATAAAACCCCAAAAATATCAATAATAACAAATTAAGTTCTTGCCGAAGAGCCCCCTTAATTTCACATTTTCGAAATTAGTATTAAAGACATGTTGTGTCGGAAACAAATATCGGTGTTAAACTACCTTTTAATTATATCGGTAGCAAGTTACAATCAGTAGCGAAAAATAACGAAAAAAAATTTTTCCTGAAGCACAAACACTCCAGTGTAGTGAATAAGGATCTTTAAAAATTCCTACGTTAATTGAATTTTTTTCGTTTCGATATTTTGTTACGCGCTTTTGAGTGCGGTCTTCATCTTACATTAGTTTTTTTTTTTCGAGAAGCAAAAGACTTCTAATTTTTCAGAGCTCTTACGCAGCATGTCATAAGCTTAGTTAGTTCCGTGTCAAGAGGCCTTTTGAAAGCTCTGTTTTGTGGACCTACATGAGCCTAACTCCTTAACTGTCTGGAGAATTAAGATGGGATCGCCAGTAACTTTTCCTTTATCGCCATACCAAAACATATCTAAGCTCTAGCTCATACAATTGAAAATCTCTTACGATCACGCGTGATTTACGCTTATCACGTGCCCTGCGATACGTCCGGTATTTACAATTGAAGAAAACAGATGACCTTAACATTCAAAGTTTTGTAATCTAATCGCCAGCAGCATTAACTGAAATGTAACATTTTTGTTGAGATCTGACCTAATAGGTCTTTTGCTTTTTTTATATTGACTTTCACCTACGTTCCACCTTATCTCTAGGCTTTCACTTTATCTATAGCCAGTCTATTTCAATCGTTTGAAAATGCGTTCGGCTTATTGAACTGAATTCTTAATATATTTTTTATGCGATTATATAAAACAAGAGATTAATCTTTGAAACCGGGGAAAAGAGATTAATTTCTAGGTCAACTAAAGAAGCTCTTACAAACTCGCCATGATTTCGGAAGGCGAAGTTCAGCACTTTGCGGACGATTTTGTAATTATGGTCAAAGGCAAGTTTCACTCTGCAATAATCGATTGCTTGGAACTAGCTCTGGATATCACGGATGACTGGTGTCTACTGAAAGGACTATCTATAAATTCGAACAAGACTAATGTGATACCCTTCACCAGAAGAAAGAGGCCTGGAAGGTGGTCTTGTAATTAGGGGTTGCAGTTTTAACTCTATCTGAGGATATAAAATATCTGGGATCTGGATAAAACTGTTGGAAAAAACACAGCATACATAACAAATAAAGCCTTAAGACCAACATATGCGGGTCAACCTATGCCCCATGATGGCCAAGCTCAAATAATCCTTAGCAAGGTATTTCTAATAGCCTGCTTGAGTGTAACGGGAGTAATGAGAACGTGCACTACACCACCCTTAGGAATGATCTCTACCAAGATGAATAGAACAATAAACCCTTCAAACCACTTTAAATTGATCATCAGGAAAGGTTCAGATTGGGGAAAGAATTACATTTTATTAGAACAGGTTGTTCAGTTATGATACAGGGTCCAGGGCCAGCTTTCATCTTTCACAATGATAACGAGAATTTTTTTTGCTGGGTACGAGAGAATACTATTTGCAAAATAAGCTTTGCAAAAAGTGTGAATTTAAATTATGCTACAAAGCGCAAAATTTTTTGATTCACATCTTTTTATCGATTTATTTCCGTTGTGCGAATTTCGTTGTCCCTCCCGGTTACGTTTATGACGCTGCAAGCGTTACTTTCAGTACCTTTCACATCATTCTTAGACTCAACAAATTGAGAAACATTAAATAGAAATTTGTAGTTTTGTTCAATTTAAACTTCAGAAACTTTAATAAATGAATAAACTTGTGATTTGTCAATTTAAGGAACACGACTGGCACCAATAATTATTCCAATGACACAAACAATGTGGACATGGGTCTTACCTGACCTTAAAATTCATTCCATTTTGTTCTCTATTCACTACGAATGATTACGAGCAAATTGAATAAAATAAAAGAAATTGTGTTTCTTATGAATTGCACAAACTCCATAAATCCCATAAAAATGGATTTTATGTTTTCTGATCCAGAGCAATAAAACTAAATTTATTACCAACAAGTTTCTGTGTGTGTGTGTGTGTGCGTGTGTGTGTTGTATTGACACGTTTCTGGCTACCATTTTTTTTCGAAATAAAACGGAAATAAACACTTCACCAGACACACACACATACGCGCCCAAGCGCACACACACATCTGCACGGACATCCAACATACACAGGCACTCATTCAATACTTAAAGTGTTTTAAAAAATAAAAATGTAGGATTACAATTCTTGTAATCCTAAGACGGTCGACGTTATGTGTGTGTGTGTGTGTGAGAGTGTAGATGTTGGTGCCATCTCTGCTATTTGGGTTTATTGTTAATACTTGCGCAAACTGAATCGATTACGTGATATGCATGAATCAGTTGTTTTCATTGTTGCGAGTTGTGGAAATGGGAAGTAGTAAAAATTTGAATGGCCAACACTTCTAATTTCCCTTTTAATCCCACACGCCTATTTACCTCTCACTTGCGTGTGCTCAATAAAATGCCATTTTCAGTTCTCTTTTCAGCCTTTAAAAAAAATAGTTTTTTTCTTTGTTTGGAAAAATTTAAACATTTTCTTGAATTCAAATATTAATATTTTTATGTAAAAATAAAATTTCACTTCACTAAGCAGTTTTAGAAGGCAACAGAACATTTTCAAATATCCTTTTTTGCCGCCAACTGGGTTCACGCCAGGTTTCGTGTGATACTACAGCACAACCTCGCTTAACTTAACTAATGGAAAGTTGGGCAGTTGCGAAAATCGCGTTTGTTGCGGAAACCGAGTCACATATTTGCTTGTGGCAACTGTATGTGTGTGTTATATTCCTCCTTCGTCTAGATGAGTATCAATCCTATTTATGGACTTACATACTTTAAATTATGCTAAAGTTGTTTATATAAGACAACTGTTCAGTGATCATTCAGTTCAAATTTATTATTTTCTTAATAAAATTATTTATTATGTCGTGACGTACTCTAAAATTTACAAAGCAGCCGTTGCTGTCATTAAAGCCTCCAGACCTATCCTCGATTTCTCTATGCCACTGAAACGGTTTTGATTTCACAATTTCAGCAGTAGGTAGAAGGTTTTGTTCTTCTTTGCTTTATAAACCACTTATGCAAAGGTTTTTACATTTTCTGATATTAATCATTAAAACTCTCCTTATGTATTTTATATTCATCACAAATCGATTTCACGCATATACCTCTATCCGTTGCTTTGAGCGAGGTTGTACTGTATATATATATATATATATATATATATATGTCTTTGGGTGTGTGCTTTTCTAGACGAATGTGCAAATTTTTGGCCTTTTAGAAATGAATGCCATTTAATATTATAACAGGTTGTGGCAAATATTTTAATAAGGTGACATTGTGTTTAATAATCGGAACGTCACACATTGGATTCGATCGTCTCCAAAGCTTATTTTTAAGCTTCAAATTTATTTTATTGAATCTTTCTAAAAGAAAATCAAAATACGTAGTCAAATCTTTTTTCTAAAATATTATTTATTAATTATTATCAATGTTATAACAAATTTTTTGTATTCAAATCCTAGTAATCTATCTATTGTTGTGTAGATAGAGCCGCCTTGCCCGGCTCAGTGCGTTATTTTTTGTCTCTAGTGACCGTAAAATTGCAATAAATTGCGTACAATTGTATTGGGCAGTTAGGCGTCGAGCTCGTTGGATAACCAAATATATCACGTGGATTTCCGCTGCAACAGTGATATTTCGTTTTCCCATGACAAGAGTCTGTATATCAGCCAATGATTGGTATAAATTTGTTAAAATTGTTTAAATCAATTCAATTCAATTCGATTGCGCCTCCAAAGTGGTTTTTAGAATTAAATTTTTTTAGTCAAATTGGGCATTGGATCGCTTAAACTCTTTGTTGCAGGTCGCACATTCAAATTTGGTACATTTTTCTTGCTGAAAGTGAAATATTTTTATAATTTAAGTCTATTTTCCTCAAACCTTTAAAAGCAACAATTCTATAATCGAACCGTCAACTTCAGGTAATTTAGTCCGCGATTCAATTCGATTTTTTTTTGGAAAATTATTATTTTTGTTGTGTTAAAATACTCCAAATTCTGAGTATTTTTTTTAGTTGATAGAATGCAACATAAATTTGAAAATAAATTAGTTTGTTGTGTAACTCAGTAATATTCTAGTGCAATATGTTATCATTCACCAAAAAAAAAAATTAAATAAAAACTAGTGCGCATAATGATGTGTGAGATGCGATATGAAGTCCCCCTTATTTCGAAAAAATTGCATAAGTCAAAAGTAAGCAATATCTTAAAAAACAAGAGTAAAAAAAAAGTTTTATCATAAACAAAACTTTAGTACCCAGTGTGCGGCGTTAGCGAGTTATATTTTGTGTGTTTTCGAATTTAAATATTTTAAAAAAATCCAGTGAGATTTAATTTTTTTATACAGGGTGTCCGGCGGGACGGTATACTACTTTGTTTGTTTATAATTTTTGATTAAATGAAAGAGAATGGATCGTATATTGATAAATGTTTTATTTAATGTCGGCAATTATGTCGGGAATATCAGATAAATGTCCGCCTCTGTTAGCCCCACAAATGCCAGCCCTTTTGAACACATTTTTCATTATATTCTCACACATTTCACGCGGTATTTCATTAATTTCATCACGAATATTTTGTTTGAGTTGCTGCAGCGTTTCTGGTTTGTTTGCATAGACCTTGCTTTTCAGATATCCCTACAAGAAGAAGTCCGGAGCAGTAAAATCAGGCGATCGTGGAGGCCAATCAACATCCCCATTACTCGATACAACTTGTTGTGGAAAGAGGTCTCGCAGTAATTCGATTGTAATCCTCGCTGTATGCGATGTGGCACCGTCTTGTTGAAACCACATGTTAGCCAAGCAGACTGTCACTTTTAATGGATGCAAAGGTGACTGATGAATAATTATAGGGTATTGCATTGCCCAGAAACGACTATTCTGTTTATTCACATATCGATTCAAATGAAAATGTGCCTCGTCACTCATTATGATTTTTTCATGAAAATCGGGTTGTCATGGGCGAGCTGGAGCATCCTATTGGCATATGTACGGCGGCGTAAATGGTCTTCCGGAAGAAGCTCTTGTGTTAACTGAATCCTAAATGGAAACAAATGCAAATCTTTGTTCAAAATTTTGCCCAAAGTTGTTCTTTGAAGACCAAGCTACTGAGCACGCTGTCGAATTGAGGTTGATGGATTGTTTGGAACACTTTCTTGAACAGCAGTAATGTTTTCAGCCGATCTTGCAGTACGTCGTGGTCCATGCTTAGGCCGATCAGCTACAGTCCCTTTCTTTCTTCGAAATCATTCACTACACGATATATAGTGCGTCTTGGTTGGCACGTTGTTTCTCCCAAAAATTTCACGTAACTTTCTCATCGTCACAGTAATCGATGATTGATTTTGATAAAATGTTTTAACGATTAAAACACGTTGGTTCACCGAATATTTTTCCATAATAAATTTGCCACGTCTCTACTCCACGACTGCCAAACATGAACTGTCAAGACTAATGCTTACCAAAATGTTTACCTTCCGGGCGGACACCCTATAGTAAATTTTATATATTTTTTTGGAGAGTTGTTGATCCTGACAATTTCAAATTTGAAGGGAATTAACGTTTTTTTATTTGTTTTTACAATTTCATCGAACTGAAAATTTAATAATTAATACGAATTAATTTATTTCAGGCTTAAATTCGTTTCTTATTTCTACCAATAAAAAAGAAAAAAAAATTATTTTATAAAATAAATTAAGTAACATTTTCTAAATTTGCTATAATTTCAATATTTTGCTGATTTTTCCATTATTCCGCAAATTCTCGCTTATTCCTTTAAATACGGACATAAGAACCTTAAGATTCTTAAACGTAAATATGTTTTCCACCATTTCCGTACTACAGCATTGCCTCTTTAAATTCGTGTTACATTGTGTGTAAGAGTTGTGATTGCCAGCAGTCTGTAGCCATTGAAGCGACACTCATAATATCGTTCTAATGTTGCGTTTGGTGATGGTTACGATAATGAAATAAAAAATAAATAAATAAAATCAATACAGCAGCTGAGAATGGGAAATATAAAATAAAATGATAAAGAGCTCAACATAATAACACGAATAATAACACTAAACCCCAACGACGGTTAATGGCATAATAATTTGCATCCTTAATGCCGAATGAGCGACATGTAAAACGAGTGTCGTTTTCAGGCAGTAAATAAATGAAGTGTGACACAGAAGCCTGAATGTTTTATGTGAAAGATGAAATAAGGAATAAAGAGGTCTCTGTTGACGAGTTTATTTCCGTATTGGAATAAGACCACTCAAATCCTCGGTTGCAATACTCCTCTTACTAGATAGGCCGTTTATGCTATAGTGGAGAAGTTCCAGTAAAACTATTAACTGTTGGAATATCCTGTGCCAGTGATAACGAGAATATTATTGCAGGAGAAATCAGCAGAAATTTGAAATCATCTTGTGGCTTAAATTCACTGACGAATTAAACTCTCTTAACGCGCTAAGCGGCGAAACGTTGTTCAATTAGTCTCCGCTAAATATTGAAGAAAATAAATTTGTTTTTATCTTCACCAAACATTATTGAAAAGCTTCGAAATATTAATAATTGCACCTACAAAAATATGCCGCAGAGCAATATTTTCTTGTCGACGAGAATGATCGACATGTTTCCGTGAAAAGAGTTTGTTATCGTGCCACATTATTGGCTCCAACAATATGTTGCTATATACCACACATGCATAGAAAAAACATGATTGAGGTAACCATAATCTTATAGCGACATATTAAAATTGAATTATATGGTTGTATACAAATCATATTATTATTGTAGATAACCATAATTTGGTCCTCTAAGAACGGGTAAAAGCAAATAATTTATGTTAGTAGCTGGCGACTAAAGCCATCGATTTTTTAACAGCCAACGAGCTAGCCACTTAGGCCACATCCCGTCACTCTTATACTTTGATTAAACACCAATAGAATTTAATATATTAACTTTAATAAGCACATTTTATGGTTAGATTTATTATATTATTTTTCATAGTTCCAAGACTTTGTTTGTGGTTAGAATTTTTTGTAAAAATTGTAACGTTTAGCTCAACGGTGCTGCGGTTTTTTTTTAATATAAACAATAAGTTGTTTATCGCCACTAAATAGAGTTGTGTCGGTCACGAACTAGTTCGTTCAATTAGAAAATTATTTCTCAATTGAACGAACTAGTTCGTGATCGAAACAATTCTACCACTAAAGTAATGTTTAAAATGTTTCTAAATAACCATCATATGTTTGCGACTACAATGTATCCTTGTGGGGAACATAATATTCTTGTCGTGAACATATCCCAACCATGTTATATCTTCGCGTGCAGTTGGCCAAACAAATGATCTTCTGAAATGGGGAAATAAGGTAGCCCTCTAATCTTGATATATGGTCCGTTTATGAGGTTTAAAGAAATAAAAAAAACCCCCCTACAATTAATACCGGTTACAACCACACATACATAAAACAATCACCCAGTTAAAGAGACTTACAAAATGTATTTAATAAAACTAAACCTACGCTAAAATTATCTGCTTCTCATTCCAAACTTCGAGCAATAATTCGTTGTTAAAACATGCAACAATAATTTAACATGCAGAAAATTTACAAACATAACAGTCGATATGCAAAGCAACACACAAACATTAGTGCTAGGTAGCTTATACAGGGTGTCCGCCAGGAAGGTATACTAATTTGTTTTGCCGGCATTTTGGAAAACATTATTCTTGACAGTTCATATTTGGCAGTCGTGAAGTAGGGACGTGGCAAATTTATTATGGAAAAATAGTCGGTAAACCAACGTGTTTTAATTGTTAAAATATTTTATCGAAATCAATCATCGATTACTGTGACGATGAGAAAGAACGCGCCAACAAGACGCACTATTTATCGTGTAGTGAATGATTTCGAAGAAAGAAAGGGACTGTAGCTGATAGGCCCAAGTATGGACCACAACGTACTGCAAGATCAGCTGAAAACATAACTGCTGTTCAAAAAGTGTTCAAAACAATCCATCAACCTCAATTCGACACCGTGCTCAGGAGCTTGATCTTCAAAGAACAACTTTGGCCACAATTTTGTACAAAGATTTGCATTTGTTTCCATTTAAGATTCAGTTGACACAAGAGCTTCTTCCAGAAGGCCATTTACGCCGCCGTATATATGCCAATAGGATGCTACAGCTCGCCCATGGCAACTCCAATTTTCATGAAAAAATCATATATTTTAAATGGATATGTGAATAAGCTGATTAGTCGGTTGTGGGCAATGGAAAACCCTCATGCATTAAAAGTGACAGTCTGGCGCGCAATTTGGTCAGGAGGAATCATTGGACGTATCTTCTTTGAAACTGAAAACGGCGTAACGGTAACTGTCAATGGGGAGCGATATCGTGATATGATTGAAAACTTGTTAACGCCACAACTGCATGCTTTGGACTTGACTAACATGTGGTTTCAACAAGACGGTGGCACATCGCATACAGCCAGGATTACAATGGAATTACTGCGAGACCTCTTTCCACAACAAGTTATTTCAAGGAATGGTGATGTTGATTGGCCTCCACGGTCGCCTGATTTTACTGCTCCGGACTTCTTATGCAAACAAACCAGAAACGCTGGAAATACCGCGTGAAATGTGTGAGGAGAATGTAATGAAAAATGTGTTCAAAAGGGCTCGCATTTGTGAGGCTAACATAGGCGGACATTTATCTGATATTGTACGAGTATTCCAAACATAATTGCCGACATTAAATAAAACATTTATCAATATACGATCCAATCTCTTTCATTTAATCAAAAATTATAAACAAACAAAGTAGTATACCTTCCCGGCGGACACCCTCTTCATTATGCTGACACACATTATTAGTAATGTGGAGCTAATATATTAAGAAAAACAGAATACTCGTTATTTATACGTTCTAACTCTCATTTAGTTAATAATAAATATTGGATGTAGTGTGGTAAAATGCGAGCAGTTATCGCTGCCGTACGAACTATAGTTGCAAGTAGGCAGGTCACTTGAACCGCAGTCCGAGACCTATGCCGATTCTGGTTCCGCCCGTAGTAGAACCGCGGTCTCCCGAAATTATTTTGCATTTACCGTATATTAGTCACGTCGTAGACGAATATTAGGTCTCCTGACTTTCTTTTATATTCTCCGTATCTAATCGTATTTTGCGGAATTTATCATAAGTTAATTCCGAAGAGAAGGTCCCACAAAATTATCTAGTATTTGCAATAACCTAGTAGACGGAATATACATTCATCCTTTTAGTTTCGTCAATCAGATAGATACATTCATATAATACCATCATGGACGTATGAAAGCAAGACGAATTTTAGTGAAATTGTGGGAGTTGTGGGATTGAACTTAGCACCAGGTGGGAAATAAAAAATGCGTTACAACGAAAAAACTGCAGTCTGAGTCCTGCTTTCGATCGCAATTTTGACGAGTTTAAAGGTTCTTAAAGAAGAGGTTACAAAAACGACCCCAATATCTATCGATTGCACAATCCTATCGAGGTGCAGTTTTTAATCAAAATTATTTGTTTTACCATCCTGATGTCCTTATAATTTCGGTTCTGATATTCGGTTGATATTTTGTCGAAAACTGCAGTCGAATACTAACTAGTCTTAATTTGTAGGCAGCAGCTATTTTTTTAATTTCTTTTTTGTTTATATTTTCTTAATTGGGTGTGAGTTTGTATTACGAACAACATGAATATTTCCACAGTTTGCTTTACACGAGCAAAACAATACAACCTACATTACAGCCACGAAATATGTCTCAAATAAACTTTATTTACAAACAAATTCCAATGGTCTAATTTTCTTAAAGCGCCAAGATAAAAATCCAGAAAATTCTTATAATAAATTATTTTTTCATTTGTTTACGACTTTGTTTTTTGAAACAAAATCGACTAAACGCCAAACGAAAAAAATCGAAAATGAAAATAAGAATTTCGCGGTATTTGAAGGTGTTTGTAATTAAATTGTAAATTAGCAATAAAAAATAAAACGATAATTACATGTGCGTGCATGTGGGTATGTTTTTTTTCTTTAAATTGAAAGCATTTTCGATTGTTAAAAATATCCAAGATGTGGGCCGGCCGGTGAGGGTGGTTGTTTCGTGCGTTCAATTATTTTTATACTTAGACGGGCACCCTATTCGTCATCGCCATCATCAGCATTGCAAACACACACGCACTACTTTTTCTTTAGTTGTTTATTTGTTGTTCTTGATCAAAAAGATTTTGGCATTTTTATTACTTTTGACAACATCTCAGCACATAAAGCAAACACACACACACACACACCCATTTCTTTTGCTAATTAGGTTTTCCATTAAATGTTTGATTGGTGTAATAAATTTTAAAACAGTTGGGCAAAAACTATTAATTTGTTGTTAATACAGTTTTCGTACACAATTAGCTTTACAAACGGGTCAATATGGATAAAATCATTTCAATAACGAAAGCCACTAGTTCACTGAGATTGACAGAACGATGAACAGGCCTAAGTAGCCCAAGTGGTTGTAGGAACTGAATTTAAAAAAAATATGCATTTAAATCAAAAATGTTGCTTTTATTTTTAATTTTTTTCAATTGGGACAGTCATTATTTGCGGCTGGTACAACAAAAAATTAAGTTTCCTACAAGGCTTCCTAAAGAAAATTAAGCTTTGCTTTCAATATTTTCAATTTCCCTCAACAACGTTTTCGAAAAAATTAACTCTGACATAAAAGTGTTTAAAGAAAATGTAGGTTTGGGACAAAATTTTTGTATACAAGTTTTAGTTTGGGACAAATGTTTTTTTTAAATTTAAATTAAAGTTTGATATACACTTTTCTAAGTAAAACATAGTTTGGGACACAGTTTTTTTTATAGCAAATTAAGTTTAGGTCCAGTTTTCTCTAAGAAATTAGATTTAGGACACAATTTTTACGATGGGTATACAATTTTAGATGGAAATATAAGTTTGAGATACACATTTTTATAAAAAAAAATTAAGTTTGGGCCGAAATTTTTGTATAAAAATTTTAGTTTGGGACAAATGTTTTTTTTTAAATTTAAATTAAAGTTTGATATACACTTTTCTAAGTAAAACATAGTTTGGGACACAGTTTTTCTTATAGCAAAGTAAGCTTAGGTCCAATTTTCTATAAGAAATTAGATTTAAGACACAATTTTAGATGGAAATATAAGTTTGGGATACATATTTTTATAAAAAAAATGAAGTTTGGGCCGAAATTTTCTATAGGAAATTAAGCTTGAATTCAATGAAAAATTAAGTTTGGGGGATGATTCGGTGGACAAAATTTGGACCACAATTTTCTTTGGAAAAAAAGTTTGGGACACATTTTTTATATAAAAATAAACATGTGATATAATTTTTTAAAGAAAAATATTGTTGGGCGTTAATGTTCTAGTGAAAATTAAACTTGGGCTCAAATTTTATATAAAATTTTAAGTTTGGTATACAATTTTCAATACAAAAATGAGTTTGAGAATAGTTTTTTTATAGAAAAAAATTTTCTGCCAAAGTTTTCTACAGAAAAAATAAATTGGAACACAAATTTCATTTGCAAATAATTCAAACCATAATTTTCTTTGGTTAAATAAGTTTGGGATATAATTTTGTCGAGAAAAATTATCATGTTTGCAACACAATTTTCTATGAAATCATAAGTTTGGGATACGAGTTTTTACTTAAAAACATTTCGGGACACAATTTTTTACTTTAAAACAGTTTGGGACAAAGTTGTTTATAGCACAATAACTTTGGGCCAGAGTTTTCTTTAGAAATATAAGAATGGGACTAAATTTTCTGTAGAAAAGCATGTTTGGGAAAAGATTTTTAACAGAAAAATTAGTTTAGGACATAACACTTTTATATAGAAAACTAGTTTGGGCTCGACATTGTTTTAGACTAATACGCTTGACAATACAGAAAAATAAGTTTTATACGAACAAGAGTATTGAAAAACAGATATGGTTGGGTCGGAATTTTCTATAGAAAACTATTTTCCGTAGAGAATTAAGTTTGTGACACAATTTTCTATGGAAACATATGTTCTGATAATATAAATGGTCCGGGACACACTTTTGTAGAGAAAAATTGTGAAGGCTAAAGTTTTCTATTGAAATTTATATGTGGGCCAGAAGTTTCGATAGAAAATTGAGATTGCGACACACGTTTCTGTTTAAAAATAATATACGGTATATAAGTTTGGGACAGTATTTTCTTTAGAAAATTTAGTTTGAGACAAAATATAGACAAAAATCTGAAATTTTAGAACAAAATATGAGACACCCTTCATTAAAAAATTATTTTGGGACACAGCTTTCTATAGAAACATAATTTTGGGACAAATTTTTCTGTAACAAATAATCTTTGAAACACAGTTCTCCATAGAAACTTAATATTGGGACACAATTTTCTGTAAAAAATTATTGCTAATTCATGTACAAATACTTCACTTTTTTAATCTTTTCACTATTTTCTTTCAACACTTAATACACTTTGCCTGCAAACCGCAGTAGCACTTAGTAGGGATTTATAGGAAAAATACACTCAGAAGCTACTGCTTAGATCCTTGACATTCCAACAACTTACTTGTATAAATATGCAGTAAATAATCCAACATAGAGAGATGAAGGAATATTGATTTATTTTTGTTTTCAACAGAATGACGCCACATTTTTTTGCCTGGAATTTTTGTGACCAGAATAATATTTACTTTCTTGGTCTTATTACTACAACCTGCTATTTTCATAATTAATTAATTATAATTTCATAACTTTTATCTTGATTATTTTCTGTTAAGAACAAGTTTGTGTAGTTTTTTGTTGTAGTGGTTGTTGCCTACCACTACACAGCAGTTATTTGTTGTTGTATTTTTGGTTTATTTCAATGGCGTCAAAGGGTGTGAAACGAGACTATCGCCTGCTGTACGTGTCGTATTTGTTTTCACGCATTGCAGGTTTTTAATGTATTCAACAAAAACAAGAAAGGAAGCTCAAAGGAGAGATTGGAAAAAGGAGCGACAATGAGGGCAAAACATATTGAATTGTAAATTTCTTAAATATTAGGTAAATGATATATATGCAAAGAAAAAGAGGTGTAAAAGTGTTAAAGGGTTAAGACGCCATATTTCAAGCCTGGAGTTTTTGGTTAAAATATTGTCAGCAAAATAAGTATCTATGCTGAGAAATTATTGAGCAGCTTTCTTTCTATATCTCATAGTCGACGAAAAGTTCCTACACAATACCGTACCAAAACCTGATATTTTTATTTGTTGTAGTGAAACTGAGCAGGAGTCACCCATCGCTAAATTATAAAAATATATTTTTAGTCTTAGAAAACGCAATCAAATTGTGCGCTGTTTCTATGATCTGAACTCCTCGGGCGTTATCTTGATAAAGAAAATAGCGGCACATTATTCACCCCTATCGCGAATCGGACGGAAAGAAGTTGTTTGTGAGCAACCCTGTATTCTCACTCCCAACAAATCGGTATCGCAAATATCTTGAAAGTAAAAGTATGTGTTGTGATTTATTTGTCAGTGCTTTTTAAATAATTTGAGTGCTTGAAAAGAAATATAAATATAAGTTGAAAATAATAATAGCGCTTGTCTGCGTTTTTTGGTGCTGTAAGAGGAGAAACAGTCCATAAAGAAATTGCAGCGAAGATATATAAGCGATGAATCAAGTCGACCATCGCTAACGGAGGCAAACTTACAGCAATACAGATTTAAGTGCACTTGCGTCTTTATTTCCTATCTCGCTATCTTTTTCTACAGCTTAGCGAGTTTCCAAAAACAACTCCTACCGATTAAAGATGGCCTCTTCATAGAAAGAAAACACGTACTCATGTCTTGAATCACCACCAGTTCTGTTGTGAGTTTTTGCCATAACTTTTTCTTACAAGCCCTTTTTGATCAATCCACACACGTAAATTTGAAGTGCCTGTCATCCAACCAAATGTATATGCGTCAGTTATGTGTGCCTACCTTTTCTAGGTTAGCCACGGCGGTTTAACGCCAAGCTTAGCTCATTCTAAAATTTTCACACATACCCTTTATTCTGCTTTTGAAACCCTTTTGCAGACAACTGAATGGTTCTTATTGATACTTGCGCTCCTTCAATAAAAGAAAAAAAAAAACATTAAATATAGTCCTTCCTTGAAATGCAATTTGCATGTTCTTTTCTCGTGTCCATTGGCCCTAGTGAATTTATTTTGTGGAATAATTTGTGGTAGTAAACATTGATGAGATGACTAAAACAAATTATTACAGCTAAAACAACTTATTTCAAATTTAGGAAGTTCTCGTTACACAATACCCCAGCCATACATACAGATTTAAAAAATACCGAAATACGGAATTACCTTTAAAAAAATAATCAAAGCTTTCTTTAAAAGTGCAACCATTAAAATAAAACAACTTGAGCGCTCTCTTAATAACTCATTGAACACAAGAGTTGTATTGATTTTTAGTAAAAAAAAAGAAATCTAAACTGGTTCCATTTAAAAGAAAGCATTTATTTGACCTCAATAACTCAATGTCGACAAAATGGAACATACGGTGTTGTGCGTGTGTTACTTTTACATTTGATTACTCAGGCGTAAGATTAACATTAAGGATTTTCTTAAAAAAAAATGACTCATACGTAAGAGTGGCCTTCATATAGTTTGCAGACTTTAGAACTGGCAAATAACCGATAGTACCAACGGTACTATCGATAGGTCTGAAGGGTGGTAAAAACAGCGCGAATGGTTTCTTGTAATAAACGCACTGTGAGCATAAGGCCTGAAATTGGCCTGGCGCACTACCTTTTAATTCTTTTATTCATTCTTATATGTTGTAAATGTGTGTTTCATGTTTTGTAAGACACACCCGTTAAAATTTATTAATTTCCTACTCTGCAGCCATGTTGCGAAAATCACACCAAATTCCTGTACATACTTTAGGGCAGTGTAATTAGCTGCTCACAAGCCATTTTGTGGAACTTTTTAACAAAAGATAACTTCCAATAGATCTTGGCGCCTAAAACTATGTGACTGATTTAAATCATGTGGTTGATTTTTCTTGTAACTGAAAATAAACATATTCGTTCGACAGTGGCAAAAGAAAAATAATTATTATTTCACATAAAAAATAGGTCATTCTGAAAATCACGAACCATTTCAAAATCAGGCAGGCGATCTGATGTCGTTCTGCAAGTCACTCGATTTTACGTTTTCCGGAGCGGTTTTATTTTATTTATTTTAATTACACATTATATTCTAACTTCAATTACTGAGCTTAGTAATATAGACCTTCTCTTGTCGTTATAAAACAGACTAAAAGCTATGGTGAGAAGCGAACCCACCATCGGAGACCTATAGAGTAGAATACTATTCTGCCAAATTTAAATTTTTCCCAAACACGAGGAACCAGCCGATTTATGTTTTCTTAATTGAAGTGTAAATTAAACCGGGAGATAGTAATTGCTTTAAGGAAAGAGCACTTAAAGTTTGGCCTCAAATCAAAGTTCACAAAGCATGAAAAGAAGGTGATAATAGACGTTAGTATAACAAAATATGACTACAAAAATGACGAAGTTGACACTGTTTTTATTTTAACTGATGAAATTTGCTTGCATTTTCCGGTTATTTCTAAATTTTCATGAAGAGGTTTGACTATTATTACATTTTCCTAGCAAAAATAATTAAATTTGATATGATATCTATTGGTTATATCTTTCATAACTTTTTAAGACTGTGTTGTTAGTTGGCAACCTCAGACCAGCTGCCTGTTAAAAAGAAAAAAGTTAATCACGGACATCGCCAAACAAAGCAAATTGATTTTTTTTTTAACAAGCAGTAGTGTCCTTAGAACTTTGTAAATCTTTATCTTTTAATATGTATAAAACATTTGTTAAAAATAAATAGAAAACACATCAAATCAAATACACAATAATATTTTTATTAAATTCTTATCGAAATACTTAGAAAAAATTATGAAGTGAAAAACAATCACTCGATTTTAGGAGGGTCATTCAATAAGTAAAGAGACAAATGGCTATAGCTCAAAAACGGTTTATTTCAATCTTTCAAAATTAAGGCTATTTTTGAACATAATCATCCCCCACAGTTATGCACTTGTACCATCTTTCTTGCAGCTTTCTAATTCCCTTGGCGAAGAATTCTTTAGATTTACTCTGAAGCCACTTTTGAACCGCTTCCTTAATTTCCTCATTGTTAGCAAATCTTTTTCCACGTAGGGCGCCTTTGAGTGGTCCTAACAGGTAAAAAGATGTAGGCAGGATGAGGGAAGACCTCCCAACCCAATTCCTGAAGCTTATCTCGGGTTAGCTGGGCTGTATGAGGGCGGGCGTTATCGTGTTGAAGAATAACTCCTTTTGACAAGAGTCCCCGGCGTTTGCTCCTGATAGCTGGTCTAACTTTGTGTTCTAGCATCTCAGAGTAGTATTGGCTATTGATAGTTCGCTGATCTTCAAGGAAATCACAATAGACTGGGCCCTGTGAGTCTCAAAAGATGGTCAGCATAACTTTACCGGCGAAAGGTTGAACCTTGAATTTTTTTCAAACTGGAGAGCTAGTGTGTTTCCACTCCATACTCTGCCTTTTGGTCTCAGGGTCGTAGTGATGGATCCAGACCTCGTCACTGGTCACTATTCTTTCAAAAAACACCTTCTGCGACTAAAAATCTAATGATTGAGCGCTGCTATTCTAAGGTGAAATCTTTTAGTGGACTTGCCATGGTGAATTTAAAATTTTGAGGTTATGTTGACATAAAATGAACAAGCAGCTGACCAGAGTTGCCAACTAACACCCCTGAAAAGATTGTACACATTCATCGAATAGTTTTAAAATTATAAAATTTGTCGCTTTACCTATTGAATAATCCTCGTATATTTTCAGTCGTGATTTTGTAATTTTTCAATGATTTGAAATCTTTTTTTGATAAACAGTGATTTTTAGAACAGAATCAACAGATTTTATAAAATAAAGTTTGTTCTTTAACAAGAATAATAATAATAAAAAAAATGTGATGGAGAATATTTTCGCAAAGTCAATCGCGACCTTTAATTAAATAAACACAGACCAATTTTCTATTATTTATATTTATTTTTGTGATCATTATCTTCAACGTATTAGTGCTAGAAAATATATCCATTTCTTAAGGCCATCTATGTTCCGGGGTTTGGTTCCAGACTTGACTTCTATCTGAAATTAAAAAATATATATTTAAGTTAATCTTGCAACGTGATTTTGTCTAATGCTGAGGTAGCTCAGTAATTTCCGGGATCGACTTACAGATCCACAAAAACTTAAGCAAAACTCAATTGATTTATCCCCTCTGGGGCCACAATATTTATTAAAGTCGACAGGTACGTCGATTCAGTCGGGTAAATCGGCATCTATTCGGATTCTCAACTGACTTCCTTCGAAATAGGATTTGGATATTCGGGATCTCCGGTGTATCGACATGAGATACCGTGAAGCTAGTCAGTGGAGCTAGTGGAGTTTGGCGAGCAATTAATCTCACGCTTTGGAGCAGTCTATTGGCCGCCAGGACCATGCGAATTGGCCCTATTAGAGTAACTTTTGTGGGGATACGTGAATTCTCTCGAGTACAGAGACAAGCCAGTCACAATTCCAGCCCTGGAGGACAGCGTTACTACAATTGCCATTGGTGTGGTACCGGAAAAAATATGTAAAAATCGAAGAACACGGCTAAACCATCAACGCCGTAGCCGTGGGCAGCATTTATATGAAATAATCTTTAAAAAGTAAATGACAGGCCCGAAGAAATATTTTATTCACTTTTGCAAAAGTTCAGTGTTTTGTTTCAATTTTCTCAAACTCAAGCGTTTAAAAATTCACCCTTTATAAGCACCCACTGAAACTTGTGCTGGAATATTTCCTTGTCTTTTTCTTCATAAAATGTCTCTTTTAAATTATTAAATAAGACTCTGTTAGGAAATAATAACTGCAACCACAATAACCACAAATTTGCATTAAATAGTGGTGGCCTGCTTGTTGTCCTTAAGATTTAAGATTGTCAAGTTCCAAATGGTAAATAGTTTTCCAAAGGGAAAATTATTTATCCCGATAGTAACTTTTCATAGACTTTAAATTATTAAATTTCTGTAAATGTTTTTGTTTTAAACTAAAAAATTTCTTTCTCTTCTGTTTTACATTCTCTTTTCATGCGATACTGTGGGAATGAATACTTTTATTCCTTTCTTCGTTGGTTCCTGTAGCGCTCAAAGTCAAATTGATGGTTAGAAGACCCCATTCGCAGCTTGTTGAACAAGGCATTATACCACGTAAGTATTTCTTTTATGCATAAGCTCTTCCTTCTTTTTATTGCTTTTGGTTTTCAATGTAATAAAAGTTTAGCAAAAGTTTAAAAATGTAAAATGAAAAAACGAAATATTAAGAAAAACGTCAAGAAGATTTACAAACGTTGACAGGGTTTTTAAGACAGAAAGACGGGGTAACCCAAAAACCTTCTTAAAAGCGATAGGATGGGTGCGGAAGTCATGCCAATCGCTAGATTCGTTTTTGAGAATTCAGTCGCACTGGATCGTTTTGTAGGAGCAGAGCGTGCATACTGTTTGCGGTAGGAGACGAACCCTCGACCCCCAGACTGATACACTAGCCAAGTACTTGCCACGTGCCCCTCCCAAATTAACATAAAATATGGCATTAAATTTTAGCGGGGGAATATTTTTGATGAATTTGCTCGAACATACATAAATACAGCTAAAACAATTACAAATGACGTACCATGGACCTATGCAACAATCGAATACAGTGAAAGCTCTCTTAACGGATAGTTTCTATAACTAGATACCTCCCATAGCCGGACAAATTCCGTCCACTCAAGTTTTGCATAATTGCTTCTATAAAAATTGCACCAGAATAACTGGCCGCGAACACTTAAAAATTATGTCTGAAATATCTCATAAGCGGGCAGAAGAAGAACAAGCAACAAGAGTTGTATTAAAGTAGTAGCTCCTCTTTTAATCAACTCTGATTGATATTTGTCAATGAAGTCAGTAATACTCCTATTAAGAAATATGTTTTGAGGAGGGAAACAAATTGATGTTTATTTAAAGAAAAATTTAGCTTAGTCCGTGTTGTCTGCTTCGGACCCACAAAATGGCACAATAGGGAAACATCAGATCTCGAACCTTTTTTCAGCCCCCTTCTTTCCTCGAAATAATTTCAGGCAACCGATTTGTAATTTACTAATACCTTAGTCTCATTCAAGTCTCGTGCTACCACTTGCCTTTACTCTCGACTGTGGTGATTTCCGACTCTCGACTGGGGACTGTCGACCTTCGTCCAAATCATGGAGTCTCTTGTAATTGTTACCATTTTTCAAAGGATTAGCTTCCCCATGAGATTTACACTTAACGAGTGTCTGCCCGTGGTCCTAAGTCTTATGCCAGCCAGTGCTGGACATTCATACACAATGTGTGCTACCGTCTCAACTTCTTCCTCAGCAGTGTCTTTCGAAGATGTCCTGTTCACCCCTTGGGAGGTGTAAAATTACATAAAATTATTTGCAGTTTTTTTATGTATTTGTTTTTACAATTTAAAACTTTTTCTTAGTATTATAAAATCTTTTTTATATAATTTATTCCTTATTAATTGACGTTTTTGTAATAGAATTTATTTCCTGATGATGCAACACAAAGGCGTAGCGAAATAATGAATTTAATAAATAAAATTATTTTATTATAAGAAACCACCTAGTGCTTCCAAATTATTGAACATTTTACCTAACTTTTGTATGTTTTAATTTTCTACACGTCCAAGCCACTGTGCAGCATAAAAGGTTT
Organism: Phania funesta; assembly: GCA_963932375.1. Taxonomy (NCBI): domain Eukaryota; kingdom Metazoa; phylum Arthropoda; class Insecta; order Diptera; family Tachinidae; genus Phania; species Phania funesta. The sequence goes on from OZ010656.1 coordinate 76,243,549, forward strand.
TTGTTTTGATAAAAAAAATAAACAAATAAAGTTACATTTTCTTTAAATAAACCGTAGAAAAATATGACATGAAAATCATTTCTTTTGTTTTTACTTGTTGCTTAATAAAGTATTTGATGTTTCTTCTATTTGCTTTTGTGCAGCCCTAAAAACTTCTCCCGCCATCCATGAACAATGCAAACAATTGGAACGTGCCAAAACCAGTGACTTATTAAAGGCCAAAATCCAACAACGTCCCAACAGGGAAGACTTGGAACGGCTCCATATACTTGAAGAGGATGAATGCCATATTGATCCTAGTTTGGCGGAAAAACAGCGCATGCTTAAGAAAGCACGCTTGGCCGACCAGCTCAATTCACAAATACAACATCGTCCGGGGCCCTTGGAGTTGATAAAGAAAAACATTTTACACACCGAAAAGCCCATAGAGAAAATAGTTAAAGAGGGTTTGGTGACCTTTAAGGCGACCAGTGAGGGACTTTTGACCAGGCCACAACATCCCAATAGTTATGTTACCTTCGAAGATGACTCGCAGTCATCGGAAAGTGATACCAGACAAACACCACCGAGGCTGGAGGGTCAGGTGACCGCCACCAGCCCTATTAGTGCAGTCACAAACACTACCAGCCCCTCAATATGCAGTGATGTTTTACAAGCCGCAGCAGCTTCTGCTGGCATAGTAACTGTGGCATTAAGTATACCCACATCGGCAGGCCAGGTTATGGTTAATTCCGCTCCATTGGCTCAAACACAATTAAGTTCATTAAAGTCGAGCTATATACCACCTCCTCCACCGCCTCCTCTTCCCAATAACTTGTCAATAAAGGTTAAACAAGAGACTTCTAATTTGTATGAGGAACTTTGCCAATCTGTGGCCGGTACAGCAACTTCCCATTACTTGCCCATGGTAAATTCTCCTTGCTCTTTTGCTTCTTCTACATCTACCCTAAGTCCTCTATCGTCGATTTCATCCCCACCCCAAAGTGTTACACCACGGCCAGTCATACAGTCACCAGCTCTACAAATAGCAAAATCCGATGCTCCAGGTAAAGAGAAGAATAGGAAAAAATCCAAATCTAAGCCGGTATCCAAGGCACGAACCATTAAATTTCACGAATACAAAGGGCCACCAAGTGCAACGCATAAGTATTCTAGTGAAAGTAGCGCTAGCACCGAGGAAACATCATATCAGTTAATGTTGGAGCAACAGAATTGTCTGTTGAAATTTTTGGAGACATTGAACAAAAATCAATCTATCATACCGGCCACCAGTGCAGCCACTACCGCATCCACTTCCAGTGTAGTCAGTACTGCAGGTAAATCGAGTAGCAATGTTATAAATACAGTAACCACAGCCACGGCTAATTCCACCAACACCTTAGCTTTGACTTCTCCCCACATCCCGGCGAATAATGCAGGACAGCAAACAGAGGTTGTCACCAGCCAAGCAGGCATATCAGCTTCCACAGCCGGGACTGCAAGACCACCACCTTTGCCATCACCAGCCTTATCGGTAGCTTCATCTATACCACCCAGCCCCTGCACCAGTTATGCCGAATCTTGTGCTTCTTCGTTACCCGACAGCATACGATTGGAAAAAATGAAAGTGTCTGATTTGAAAATGCATTTGAAAAAACGTAACCTACCCGTTTCAGGACCAAAACCGCAACTAATTGAGCGTCTAAGGCCCTACTTACCTTTAGACAATTTAGATACTGTCCCCACACCCATGGCCTCAGCCACTACTGAAAATGTGTCAAGCACAGTAGAGGCAATGGATCATTCCGATATTAATTCGCCCAAACCATCTAACCAACTGGAGCAAGAACAAATGGATGTAGTGCAACAGCAAGTTGCTTCACCACAACCCATGACCCTACAAACTGTCGTACCACCCCAACCCCAAACGGCCACCATTATTTTATCTAACGAAGAATTGTTGAGGGAACAACAAAGAAAAATCGATGAATTACAACGACAACTGCAGAGGTCACAGCAAGAACTGTTGGAAATACGACAAAAGCAACAGCAACAGGTGGTGCACACAAAACAACCAACACCATCACCTTCTGTAGCGAAGAATGTGATGCCAAACACAGCCACGTATAAACAACAACAGACGGTAACTGCTCAGCTGGTAAATGCCATGCCAAGTCAACAAATCACTTTAATAGCCACAACCAGCACTCCCAGTGCTGTAAATAATAACAACAATAATTGTAATGTGCCACACACATTGACTCTACTGCAACAGCCACATGTTAAGGATATGGCGACACCAGCCAAAGTGAACATAAAAAGCAACACGAATTCTGTAAAATCAGTGGTGGTACCGGTGCCAATAACCAATAAGAAAGCCAGTAATCAATTGCAGATGGTTGGCAATTTAAATACCCCCACCAGCACAGCGACCACTACTACTACTCCGGTAATGACACAAAAGATGGTTGTCAAACAGCAACTGGAGGCTAAAATACAAAAGCAGAAACAGGCTCAAGCAGCAGCTGCAGCCGCCCAGGCTGCCCAGGCCCAAGCAGCGGCACAAGCCCAGGCTCAGGCCCAAGTGCTAGCTCAAGTTCAAGCTCAGGCGCAGGCTCAAGCCCAGCTAAGACTCTTAACTCAAAAGACACAAACTGTACTCATTCCAACCGGACCTACCATAACCACCAACACAACTACCACTGCACCGAATGCACTTAAGGTCCATAACGACAAATTAAAGCTAAAGAACCCCCCTCCTAAGGTCAGTTTATGCAGCGGTGTAGCAGCTACTAACAACGCAGCTACTACCATGGTCACAAATCAATTGCCCTTGACTAAGACCCACAACAATTTGGGTTTAGTGTGGAATGAAGGCAATCAAACAATATTTTTGGTGGGTCTCAACGATCAACACATGACGGCACACACTATTGGCAATATTAGTTTGGCCAATGCCACACCGGCCACAAAAAAGTTATTGAATTGCCATCAAAGAACTAATTCCCTTCCCAGCATTGTGTTTCCCATAACAACTACACAGCCTGTCAAAGTGACAGCCGCAAATAATCGCAATGAGACAAAGCCGCTAATAACACAACAACAATTACATAAATTGCAATTGCAGCAGCAACATCCACAACAACTGCAACAGGTATTACCGCAACAACAAATTATACAATTAGACATAAAACCACAAAACTTGCAACCACCACCACCACCTCCTCCGCCACCACCCCAATACGAAGAGGCCACAAGACAGTTGAAAGTAAAGCAACAGCAACAACAGGAACAGCAGCAAATGAACTTGTTAAATCCTTTAATAAAAATTAAAGAAGAACCTTTAACGCCATCTGCGCTGAATGCAAATGGCAATGGAAATTCCACAAATTCCAAATCAACTCTAAATGAACAAAAGCCCTTGATGAAAACTTCTATAAAATCAGAAAAATTAAACGATGTCCTGGACATACTTATCAACCAGGGGGATTTGTCCGAAAACGCACTAGAACCCATAACTCCGGTCACAACACCCCTAACACCCACCGGCTCCAATGTGCACATGAATGATTTAAGCGAAAACCTGCTCTACACTCAAATGGGAGGAGCAAAGAATATCATTAAGGAAGAAAATCCTATGCAGGCGGGCAATAAAAAATGTACGCCCACAATAACACAACAACATGAAATGCATTCCATGGCGATGGATTGTAATAATACAAACAATAACAACAACAACAATATGAGCCTAAATTCAATTTATGAATTTTATGAAAAAACCTGCAATGGCCACAAGGAGCCGCATAACAATAACAACTTTATAGAAAACATCGATATGTCTTCACCCCTACAGCCCGAATGTCATCAGGTGGCGAATGAAAGTGTAGCTCAGACTTTAGATATATTCCTCGATCGTCACCATCAGCAGCAGCAACAGCAACAGCAACAAACTCACCAACACCAACATTCTCCGACACACCACGATATGCTGAGCAAGATCTGCTTGGATAATAACTCTACACGCGCCTCAAGTGCCCTGCACTCTAACAACTCACCGGAGGAAGAAGCCAAACTAAATCATTTCGATGAATTTGAATTGCTTGAGTTAATGTCACAACAATTGGAAATGGATATACAGGAAGACAATACGTCTTTCCATCAAAACCAACTGCAGCAGCAACATCAACATCAACACAACCAACAAATTAAAAACCAACCACCACATAATCAGCATTCCAATGAGAAAACCTTTTTTAATGGTTTAAATCATAACAACAATGCCACATTTCCATCCTCGCTGGCCCAGCTTATGAACAGCCAAATGTTAGCGCCCAGTGACGGCTCAACCTCACATCATGCTCACAATATTTTGGATGATTTTGATACGGATTGCTTTGTGCAGCAGTTGGCACAACAAACTCATCACCATCCACAACAATTTAATCACCAACTACTCCAAACACAACAACAACAACAACAACAGCAGCAGCAGCAGCAGGCTCAAATGAACAGTCATAATAATAGCAACAGCAGCAACGATTTAAATAAAAATTGTAATAATAATGGTAGTACCACGCCCATGGATGTATGCGATGATTTCGATAACCCTTTAAGTGATTTTAACTTTTCCACCTTGTCGCCGGACTCCAACATTAATACGCCACCACATCCCTTTGGCATGTCTTTGTCAACAACAACAACTACTACAACAACAGCGTCCTCCTCATTAGCAACAGCCTCTGCCACCGAACAACAACGCGGAAATGCCTTAACAACTTGTGGCTTACAAGCACAAGCAACATCTTGTAATAATCCAATCTCCACATCCTCTTCTCTATCATCGCATATCTCAGGCTCATCATCGCATAGTATGCCGCCCACGAGTTCTCAGTGCCACGAACAAATGTCCATTTGCAATGTAAATGGCTTCGTTGGCGGCGATGGTGGTGTTGGCATCTCCAGTGCAATGAGTGGTGATAATAGCTCCAATGCCAACGATACATTTGATTCAAATTCACAGGATATTTTTGATTTCTTTAATATTGATGATTATAAAATGTCCTGGGGAGAGGGTGATTTTGCGGTATAAATTCACACAGAGATGCAGGAGGTTTGTGTATTTTGCTTTTTTTAATTTATTTCTTCACAACCACATTGTAAGATGGCAAAAAAGATTTGCTGGAGAAGCATGTGTAAATTAAAGCACATATGTATTTGTAAATAATTCTTATTTTAGAATTGAAATTCAGACAAGTTTTGTTCGATATTAAATTTTGGAGCTTGGCGAAATATACAGCAGGTATGTTTTGAAAATCACTTTTTATGAAAAATCACTTTTGATGTCACAAAGATGATTATAAACCGGTCAGCTAATTCACTGCCGTTTTCAAATCACTTCCTTATATTTGTGAATATTCTTGTTTGTTAAATTTAAATTCAGAATTTTCCATATCAAATTCGGAATTAAAAAAAATCAAATTCAGACTTTTTCAATTGATATAATTCAGGTTAAATTAATAAATAGTTGAAAAAAATAGAAGAATAAAAGAAAACAAGTTATAATTAATATTATATTTTATATGAGTCATTCCATGTGAAATGAATAAACAGGGTGTGCCGCATGAATATTAATTTGAATAAAAAAAATTAAGGTTTCATGGAGCTACCAGAGACAAAAAACCGCTATTATTTGATTTTTTTCATAACTTCTCATTAGTGGCCCTTTCAAGTCAACAATTTTTTTATAATTGCTGCAGCTGTTTAAACAGAAAAGATATTGAAATGATTTCTGCTTTATTTTTTCGGGAAGTTATTATAAAAATTTTTGAAAAGTTACCGAAATTCTAGATTATTTTTATTTTTCCTAAAAGTCGTTATCGAAAAAAAAAATCATACTTCGTAAACAAATGATAATAATAAATAAATAATAATAAAAAAATAATAATAAATAATCATAACATACCGTCTTGACTAGCGACAAATTCGTTCGCACATGGACAGATCATCGGCTGAATAAGGGGAAGAAATTTGTGGGTGGGCTTCTGTGTGTAAAATATTCCCGTTCAGTTTGAGCATAATTTTTGTTTCTCAATAAAATTGTTTCCTTGCTCTCTCTCAGCATAGTTTGTGTTCGGGTGTTTACAGACGAGCACATAGACATATATTTTGTATTCTGCATGTCTGCATTTTCTTTGTGTGATGGCAGAACAGGGTTGTTCGCACAATACTGTTTGAACACGAAGCAACCATTAACGGCGATAGTCTTCACGAGCCAAATTCCTGGGCGAACAGCAATTTGTTCGTTGGCAGAAGAGATTTATGGCTAATCAAGTCGGCATTGTAGCGAACAAAGTAGAGGCTATATTTTCTAAGAATTTCGGATTTAACATTTTTCGCTCAATTGTGTTTTGGATCCGCTTTATTTGGTCCATATTTTTCTAAAAATGGTACTTTTAAAAATTCACAATTTCGTAAATCAGTGAATATAACAGAACGGCATTAAGTGGACTTCATTAAGGAAGTATGGAGCCATATTTTCTGAAAATGTTAGATTTTTATTTTTTATCCCCACATGGGGTTTTTGAACCTCAAAGTTAAGTATTTTTTAAAATAAAAATATTTTCGCAGAAGATATGATTTTAGAAAAAATGAGGGTTATGTCATGGCATTAAAAGTGTTTACACTTAACTTCAACAACACGGTTCACACAGGGTCCAAAATCGATAATATGTAAAAAAAAAACGGCCAGGTGGCCATCTCTCTCTTTTAATTTTTCCTGTTCAGTTTTGCTTAGCAATATAAAATGCTCCTTATTGCCCTAAACCAATAAGGCATAAAACATTTCAAGATCTTTTCTACTTCGATAGCTAGAGAGCGCAATGATAAAAAAGTATGAAATAAGTAAAATTTTTGATTTGGGTTGGCTGTTCGGTGTTTCTGGTACCTCCAAGGTTACCCTGAAAATGTATTTTTTTATTGAAGTCGTTAATCATGCGGGCCACTTTTTAACTCAGATTTGTTGATTTGACTTGGAATGACTCAGATAATACGTTGGAACCAGATGCATAGTTTGTTAATAAATCCAGAATTTGAGTTGAACAACTCTACTTTTAATTTTTAAAGCTTTAAATTTGATGTGGGAAAGTCCGATTTGAATTTCGAAACTTAAAAAATAATTTCTTCAAATAATATGAATATTTTTAAAAATTTTCTCAAACGAAACTGAAATCCAAACAAATTAAAAAAAAAAAATTCATTTAAAAGAACGATAGGAAGTTCAGTTGGTAAAAATTCGGTCAAGTATGTAGATTATAGTGCATTTACATGACACCGAAATCCAGTAGTTTTTATTTGAAATATCTTTCAAGATCTACATCGTTTACACTGAATTTGTTTGACATTAGCATGATTTCATTTTATAGTCAGGTTAACGCAACAACAACAAACAATTTTGTAGTTTGACGTACATGCCTGGTTAGACTTGCCCAGTAACTACCAGCTCTGATCCCATACTTTTATTGGGTAAAGTTTAGAAAAAAAATTAGAGTAAACCTAAATTACTCTCAATAAGACACTAAATGCTTAAAAGTACGGAAATACTAAAACTCTAATTTCTATCCTAAAAATAAATTGGCAGTTACGTTATTTTAACTTGTTTTGTAAATCTTTTCCTAGTTCTTACAGTTTTTCCTGCCAATTTTCTTTTGGATTTTGGTTGATTCGAATATCATTTTTCTTTCTCGAAAGCTCTCTCTCTTCCTCTCTCAAACCCAAATTTGCAGTACGGGAGCTGTTTCTGACAAAATTGGGATCCGGTTGGAGATCAGTGTTAAGCACTGACAAAACTTCCATATACAGCGTAGTATTTTTTGGTATATTAAGCTGAAAATCACAGTTGCACCACAGAGTTTTAATCCATTTTGAGTAGATTTGATCAAAGGCTGGTAACGAAGTAGATTTTATTTTGTTTCGGAAAACTGGGGGAAAAAAACTAGAGTTTGCTTTAAATTAGGTAGCTACTAACTACTAGATTTTGGTTTAATATAAATGCTTTAAATTTAGTTCTTTATTGATTTTTGTGGGAAAATAATTGATTTGATATAAAAAAAAAGTACTTAAAAATAAATAAATTGGCACTTCATCATCATTTTGTGATTTTTCTTCTGACTTTCTGTTCCCACATAAAGAAATCAGCTGATGCCATGCGAAGAACACAAACACTGTGTGATTTAATAACAGGTGATTTTCTGAACACCCCAGTTCGAAACGAAATTTAAATTTTTTTTTTAATTTTTGGAATAAATGCTGAATTTCAATTTTCATGCCCTTCTAGGCTCGAGAAAAAAAGTTTAATATGAACAATAGCTTTTAAGAAAATGAAATAATAACAAACGTGTTTTTGCTTTCATTAAATAACACAAATCTACTGTGAATCATGTTAACAAATAATATATTTTAATATTTAATTAAATAAACTCACAAATTTCAGTTTATACAAAAAAACTGAAACTAATATTTTAAATTTATTACAAAAAACATGAAAAAAAAAATCCCTACACATATTTGATGCATTTAACGAAATTATTTTTCCAATTTTTCAAACAATCCCCCAACTTTCGAAATAAAAAAAAAATAATATTTTCCTTGATAACAAAAAAAAAAAGAAGAATAAAACGCCCACAATGTTTCACAACGTTTAAAAAAATCCAGAAAAAAGTAAAACTTAAATTAATTTATATTTTTGTAAATATAAATTTATGTTTCTAATTAAGCGCATTCCAAATAAATAAACATCCAATAAAAAATAATTTAAAAAAAAGTCAATGAATTGTATGAAAATGTTGTATGAATTAAAAATTAGAATGTATGAGACAGAAAGTGGGAAGGGTTACTTACTCACATCAGCAGGAATGTTAGATTAAATAAAAAAATAATTAATTAATTACATTTAATTAAAATAAAATAAATGAAATTTTCAGCTTAAACTTAGAGAAAAAAACAAAAACAACAAAAAAAAACACTAAGAAGACATCATAATGAAAACATAAAACAATTTAAAAATATTTCTAAAACTAAAAATTAATTTAAATAAATTTTTAATAAAAAAAAAAACATTCATTTTTTAGATTTTAAAACTCTGTTATAAGTCTGGAGAGGTTAAAAAATATTTTAACAAAAAGTTTCAATTAACAACTTGTTTATTATTGTTTTAAAAGTTTCGCCGATAGGGAAAAATGTTATAATTTTAATACCTGCCAATTGTTGTTTACTAAACAAAGTTTAAAATAATTTTCAAAAGGCAATAAAAGACATTTTTAAACGAAATTTTAAAATTTAGAAAATGTCAAAGTGTAGCGCCCGCATGCATAAGGAGAAAATTATTTATGATTCGAATTAAACATTAGTGAAGAAAAAACTTTGAGGTTAACCAACCAACCTGTGTTAAGAAACCCTACTCAAACCAGTACTTTAACTAATGTAAACTTTAGTAAGTTTTTAGTGGCAACACCATCACCAGATCATTAAGTTAGTCGAATCTGTTGTTGCTGTAACAGCACTGATCTTATCGAAGGCTCTTCGCTGAAAGAACTTTGAAATATTAATTATTTGTCTTGTAGTGATTAGGTAGAGGTTGGGGCTGGAGTAGACGGCAGCCGGAGACGGGTCAACATTTTAGCTTCCGGAAAAATATTGCCTCTAGAACAATTTAAAAAAATTTCAAGTAGGTTTATTATAGACATGTTTAACAGACCAGGGAGACCTCAAATATCTTTCACTTATAATTACATGCACCCTACAATGTGTTACTGACATTTGCACTCTTCACATTTGTAAGAATGTCTTCTAACATTGTACTAGAGTCTATAAATAAATAATTATAACAAAATAGTCCGGACTATTGAGAGTAAAAAGAAAATTACTCTCTGAATGTGCCAAAGTTGTTCGAAATTGCTGGAACGCAAAAAAAGCATTTTTTTTATTAAATAAAGTGATAAATATGCACAAATATATGTACTTACAACTTCAAGTTTATTGAGAAGATTTTCCGTTTTGCTTTTTAATAAATTTAAAATAAAAACTTTCTCTTCCTTTATTTAAAAATTTTTCTAATTTTTAAATACAAACAAAAAACAGCTGATAATTTAATTCTAGTCCGAACTTATCCAAAGAAAAATTTCGGACGACTTTGTGCAGGAAATGAAAAATTTTACTCTCTCATTTTCTACTCAAAATTGCACAAAAATTGTTATCTGGAACGCGTTTGGACTAATTCGGACTAGTTCGGACTGTTTTGTTATGCACCTGGAACAGACCTTTTTTTATAAAAAAAAAAAGTTGGGTAAAGGCTTGCTGATGAGCTGGCTTAACCAGCGAAATTCACATAGAGATTAGCTGGCAGATTTTTAATTCCAAAAGGGATCTTAGTTAAGATTTTGCTAAAAATTAACTCAGAAAATGGTTTGCGCTCCTTTCTCGACGTCTTCCTTCTATTTTTTTTTTCATAGAAGAAGCTCCTAAGAAATAAAATCATTCAAATTTGGATTTCTAATACACACAGTGCGTTTGGAAAATGCTTTATTTCGCAACGAAATATATGGGAACTTCCCTGGCTGCACTTGAAGGCCAAGTTCTAGAAACTTCTAAAGGTATGTGATAGAAATTGAAACGATTTAAAAACGGACAAGGTTGTGATGGAGGTGCTTATATCCGTTTTGTATAAAATTCACAATTCATTAGTTAATTTTATATTTTCGTGTCCATAACGAAAACGTGCTAAGTGTGATTTTATGGTTTTACCGGTGAGCAATTTGAAACTTTAAATATGATTTTTTTAAAAAAGGAGGAGTTTTCTAAAACACACTATTTTTATTGAATACGTTTGGGAAGAGTTGGTTTTTTTAAGAACTTTTTCCTAACGAAAGTAGAAGTTGAGTTAAGTTATTGTGACATATGAAAACGATAAGAAGAAATTCTTTTTTAATATAAGTTTCCTAAAAAAGGGAGCTAAATAAGTGATATTTTGCTGGAGGTTTATTTTGAATTGGGAAATCACAATGACGCTGTTAACTTGTTTTCAGCTTAAGCCGACTTAAGCACTTATTCCTTATTGCCACAGATCTATTGCGATTATGGAAAACTAATCGAATTTTATGAAAGCATTTGAGTTTTACAGTTCGACAATTGGACAATTTTTATAACAAACTGCATTATTAATAACAAAAATGGGTTGGAATTATAAATTGTTTTTTTTAATAAAATTATAACATTTTTCTTGGCAAAATATTTATTAGCAAAAATATATACATATGTATGTATGTATATTTATATATGACTTTTGAGCTTCAGTAAATATGTATAAACAACAAATATATAAAAAAAAATTAACTTTTAAAGTATTTCCTGAAAGGAAAGAAAACGCCTTTATGTTTAAGAAGTTTTTGATAAAAACAATAAACTGTAAAATAAATTTAAAAAAAAAAACTAACTAAAACTAAATTATGTTAAAAATTTCTTTTGTTCTAAATAAAAATATATTTGAGAAAATAAAAAATTAATTAAAAATATACACACAGATACATACTTGAGCAAAAATGGAATTCCATTTAAATTGTAATATTATTTAAAATAATTAAAAAAATATATGAAATATATTTTCAAAAAAATACTAACTGCATCAAGAATAGTAAAACCTATTAAAAGGAAAATAATTAAATTTAAGTGAGGTTAGGAATCCTAACCAAAAAAAAAAAAACAAAAATTAAAACACAAATTATCTGAAAAACACTGTAGTACTTAACAAAACTTATAAACATAATTTATTAAAACACAAATAAAGTTTAAATAATGCTAAGCATTCTTTAAATAAAGTTAAAACCCAAGCAGGATACTCTATTTTTATATAAGCTTAACACAATAATTATTTAAAAAGAATAACAAAACAAAAAAAAAAAATAATAATAAATCATGTTTAACATTTGCATTGAAAATTTCATTCTTAAAATAGAAATTAATTTAATTAAAACAAAAACAAAACTATTCCTCATATAAACGCACTTGCATACATACACAGACATTTTGAAATTACTAAAATTAAAGCTTAAACTTAAATAATCGTAATGATTACTTATTAAAGGATCAAGTACTTTTTCGTTTCAATAACTCAAATGATCAAGTACTGGTAATTGAATCAGTAACTATCCCTTTAACACACAGTAAATAAATTAATAATTAATTTTTATCGTCTACAACCAAGTCAGTCTTGATTATCATGCATTAACAACATAAGACGTAATTCAAATGAGAGGGCTAGTGTAAAGCTGGCATTTTGCGAGTCATTTCCCCCTGCTCAAAATCTATCTGTCGAATTGAAAATTTGCTTAAAGAACAATTAATTCTTTGCTGAAAGAAATGAATCCATTTGAGTCTCCAAATTACTTTCACAAAAAACTCTTAAATCAATATTTGATAATTTCCATTATTAACAATAAAATAATTCTTTATAAAAAAAAATATATAAAATTGTCTTCTTAATCATTTTAATTATTTAAATTTTATTCCGTTTTTTCTTTTTAGTTTCATTTAATAATTCGTTTTGTTAAAAATTTAAATTTTAAAAAGTTAAATAAAATAAAAAAATATCTTGTCGTTTTTGTTTTCTTTAATTATAAATTTAACATTTATGACGATTACGTAATATTATTATTACAATCTTTCATCCATAGTTATTACTTTTATCTATAAACTTAATTCATAATTAATCTTCTTTTTAAAAAATAACAAAGTGATAAAACATTATGATAAATAAATAATAAAAAAAAGAAAACAAGTTCATTTTTCCAAAAAGAAAGAAAAAGAAAAGTGTTTTATTTAAATATTTTTAAATTTATTTCTTCGTTTAGTTCCTCTCTAAGTTAATGGGTTTTCCACAATTAATTCCTTCGAAGGAGGAAGTAGAACATAAAATCGAAATTAATAAGATTCATGCGTACGAGGGCGGATCAATAAGTCCGTGACTTTTTGAATGAAACACAGTTTTTTTTGTGCAAAACAAAATTTTATTTTTCAACATAACCTCCTTAAAAATCAATACACTTAGTCCAACATTTCTCCAGTTTTTATATCCCCTGCAAAAAATACGATTTTTCGAGGTCCTTAAAATAGGCATTTGCTTGGTCATTAATTTCATCGTTGGAGCTAAATCTCTTTTTCCACCGAGCCATTTCTTTAGGTTTGGAAATAGGAAGTAGTCACTAGGGCCTAAATCCGGAGAATATGGCGGATGAGGTAGCAACTCGAAGCCCAATTCATAGAGTTGGAAGCTCTGGCTGTGTGTGCAGTCGCCCCATCCTGCTGAAACCACGTGTGTGAAGAATACGATGGCTGAGCTCTCGCAGGTTTGGTAAAAAAAAATTGAGTAATCATGCGTCGATAATTTTCAGCGTAAAAAAGCTCGAACATCGTTTCACAACAATTTTTGCGTAAATCAAAGTCACATTCTTTCAGTTCTTGTACGATTTGAATTTTAAAAGAATGGAATTTCAGATCCTTTTTTAAAATTTCATGAATAATCGCTCTTGGAAGTGTGGCTGCTCTTTTCCGTATTGAATGTCGCAGATTTTCACGTAAACTGCTTTTAACCAGTTCAATGTTTTCGGAAGTCCTTGAGGATCGACAGGGCCCTGGCTGTAGGGCAATCATACTCGAAACAGTTGCGTGGAATTCCTGCACCCACGAACGAATTAAATTTACACTCGATCCATCATGTATTCGCCGAATACCGAACTTTGAACAAAATTGTCGACAAGTAATTACGTAAGAATCATTCCACTTAAAATATGTCTCCACAGCGAACGCGCGATGCTCACTGGACCACTGCGACATTGTGACTGACAAATCCGCATAATCAATAATTCACACGGCACCACCCTCCCTCCGCACCGTTTAATACTTTTTGAAATAATCGTATTTAAAAATATAAGCTTGCCACCAGGCACCCTGTATTATGAGTCAACTGTTGCATACAGGCAGAGAAAAAATCCGACCACTTAGCGATTTCTTTGATTATTGCGCTCATTGCTATTGTTAGGCTCTCAGGTAAATATGACTTTTTTTTGCGTGCGGTTGTATATGTTTGGTTGTTGCATAAGCTTGAGAGTATGTGGCAGTAGGTGGGGTTTAGTTTGGGTTGTTGACAACAAAAACCTTGTTGCCGCTCCATCATTGTCAGTCGCATATACGAAAGTAATTAATAATAATGTCAAGCCTTAAAGAGAAGCAACAGTAGAAACAAGCAAGAAAAAAGGTAGAAAATTAATTCCAGAAGAGAAAACACTTGTTGCCGACATCATTTTTGCTAGGGGTCATTAAGACCGGATAAATTTAAGCAAAAATAATTGAACAGTAATTTGTAATTTCATTTAATATGTGTTGCTTTTGTTTATTATTTGTCGCTATTTTTTATGCAGATTAGAGATGGGTGCGTGATACAAATGTCTTCAGTGGAAAATTTACTTGGGGTGATACATTTTTTTAAATATTTGCACGTCTTGACCTGCCCTCAGGTATTTCAATTGTGAGAGAAATTCGAATTTCCTACTAAAATTTTAGCGAGTTTTTCAATTTGCCAATAAATATTAAATAACATGTCTTTAGTACAAAATTTCATTGTAGGACCCTGGTCCGCAAAAGTGTTTGAAGGCAATAACATCTCGGATAGACACAGGTAAGGTTTTCATGACTCAATGATTATTATCTTTGGAGCCGTTGTTATATTCGAACAGAAGCATGGAGATTAAAAAAGAGTGGCATTTGTAGAAATTGAAAAGTACAGGGTGTTTGTTTTAGTAGCATAGAACTTTGAATTGGACTTTAATCGAAAGAGAATTCGCTGCCATTTTTATTTGAATATGAGTTCTGGCATATGGTAACTTGGCTTGATTTGAAGTAGGTGCAATCGCTAAGCCTTAATTTCGATAGCTTTTTGCAGCAGTGTAGGGCGTGTGTCCGTGCTAATGTGGCGATTATTGTCTCCCAAGGCGTCAATTGTCTGTGGCGTGAACCAAAAACTTTACATAGCCTCACGAAAATGTGACCAACGGTGTTAAATTGCAAGATCCTGGAGGACAATTTACAGGTCCATTCGTTTAGCATACATTTCTATCAATAAGTCGATTGTGGTATGCGCTATGTGTCCACCGTCTTGTGGAAACCAAAGCTCCTCCACATTAAGAGCGTTCAACTGAGGTACAAAAATGTCAGTGATTATGGCACCATAGCAGTCACCAACAACTGCAACAATCTAGCCAGTAGGGATATCAGAATTTGAAGAGCGAAAAAGAGCACAGTCAGTTAAAAAAAAGGAAATAAACGACAAAACAAGAGCACATTTTTATAAACAAAAGACTTTAACTCAAAAATTGGGCGCTCCAATTGTCTGGAATCCGCTGCTGGGAATTCTTCAGTATAATATATTTCTCTTTGCCGAGTACGAAATGCCATTGTAGGGCAATGATCTGAAACATTGCGCTAGAAGTGTAAAATCTTAGTTTCAGAAAAAATGCAAATATTGGCAACACTTGCTCTTTTTTGCTAGTTTTGCTTTTCTCCCTATTTTTTGCTTTACTGCCTACATCTAATCATAGCCTGTGTTGTTTTTATATTATTACCACGTACAGCTACATTTAGAGTTAGCAAACAACTACTTGCTTTCTAGCATAAGACGTTTAAGTTTTTCTAAAAAGTTGGACAAAAGTCTTCTGATGAGCTGTCTTGCTTCTTGGTTTGTTATTCCGACAGAGTGATTTGATGTAGATTTATAGAACGAATTTCAAACCGGTCTGGGCAATGTGCCATCTTCAGTGTCACTTTTCGTTCTGCATTATTTATAACATGAATTGGGATAACAAATTAGCTAAAAATTATTTTGTAAATAAAACTGGAGAGAAAATAAACAACTTTGATTCAAAATAACAATAACGGCAACACTGATTACACACACACTCACGTAATCTATCTCTATAATCCAGTCCATGCTGAAGGTTTTACTACTTTCACTGCCTCTTTAATGTTATTCTATGACTACCACAATGTTATTCTAATAACAAAAATAAAACTCCAACTACAGCAGCAGTTAGAAAGTAAAAACCTCAACAAGAGCCAGAGAAAACTGTTTGTTGTTGCTGCTGCTGTTTAATCTTAAACTTTGCATGTGTGTTTAAAAGGGCAGTGCTATACAACACTGCAAATGCCTTAGCTGCTGCTACGTGCGCTTGTTTGGACTGTTAGTTTCACCAGGAATTTTTTAAGCGCTGGATATTTCAAGAATAATAAAACATATCCCTCATAAAATGCAGGGTGTCCCCCAGGAAGGTATACTACTTTGTTTGTTTATAATTTTTGATTAAATGAAAGAGAATGGATCGTATGTTGATAAATGTTTTATTTAATGTCGGCAATTATGTCGGGAATACAATATCAGATAAATGTCCGCCTCTGTTAGCCTCACAAGTGCCAGCCCTTTTGAACACACTTTGGATTATATTCTCACACATTTCACGCGGTATTTCATTAATTTCATCACGAATATTTTGTTTGAGTTGCTGCAGTCTTTCTGGTTTGTTTGCATAAACTTTGCTTTTCAGATATCCCCACCGAAAGAAGTCTGGAGCAGTCAAATCAGGCGATCGTGGAGGCCAATCAACATCACAATTCCTTGAAATAACTCGTTGTGGAAAGAGGTTTCGCAGTAATTCCATTGTAATCCTGGCTGTATCCGATGTGGCACCGTCTTGTTGAAACCACAAGTTAGTCAAGCGCAAAGCATGCAGTTGTACCGTTAAAAAGTTTTAAATCATATCACCATATCGCTCCCCATTGACAGTTACCGTTACGCCGTTTTCAGTTTCAAAGAAGTAAGGTCCAATGATTCCTCCTGACCAAATTGCACATCAGATTGGTACTTTTAATGGATGCAAAGGTGACTGATGAATAATTTGAGGGTTTTCCATTGCCAAGAACCGACTATTCTGTTTATTCACATATCCATTCAAATGAAAATGTGCCTCGTCACTCATTATGATTTCTTCATGAAAATCGGGGTTCTCATGGCCGAGCTGTAGCATGTGTACGGCGGAAGAAGAAGCTCTTGTGTCAACTGAATCTTAAATGAAAACAAATGCAAATCTTTGTGCAAAATTGTGGCCAAAGTTGTTCGTTGAAGACCACGCTCCTGAGCACGGTGTCGAATTGAGGTTGATGGATTGTTTTGAACACTTTCTTGAACCGCAGTAATGTTTTCAGGCGATCTTGCAATACATTGTGGTCAATGCTTGGGCCTATCAGCTTCAGTCCCTCTTTCTTCGAAATCATTCACTATACGATAACTAGTGCGTCTTGGTTGGCACGTTGTTTCTCCCAAAAATTTCACGTAACTTTCTCATCGTCACAGTAATCGATGATTGATTTTGATAAAATATTTTAACGATGAAAACACGTTGGTTTACCGAATATTTTTCCATAATAAATTTGCCGCGTCTCTACTTCACGACTGCCAAATATGAACTGTCAAGACTAATGTTTACCAAAATGGCGGCAAAACAAAGTGGCATACCTTCCCGGCAGACACCCTATACCATACCATTACGAGACGATCCTATACGGAGCTTGTAAAAAGAGAGGCCTACTTTCTTAACATTTCTCGTCTAGACACTAAAGGGAATGCAACCTATATGATTACGATGGTATGCCAACTGTTTATACAGCAATCGCACTAATAGAAATTAGTGTTTGCTAAAACTCGTTGTTCTTATGTGTGCATGCAAAAACATGTTCAACGGCCACGAGTGAATAAAATGCGAGCACAATAGAAGAGTCCCCCTTATAAAGAATAAATTAAGTTATAAAAATTTCATGTCCTAAGGTAAAACATAATCGAGGATATCCCAAATATAAGCCCGGAACTCTTTTAAAAAAAAACCTTATAAATGAAAGTTGAAACTCGACCAGACTGGGCTTCGTCCAGCACCAGACGTTAGCAATATATCTGGCGATTTTGGATACAGTTTGGTTTTTATTTAAAATTTTATTTAAAATATGAAATAAAAAATTAAATTTAAAACAGAATCCAACTTCTTGCAGCTTAGCTGCTATTTATTCGAAAAAGAGTGAATTATTTTTGCCTCCCAATTGCTCGACCTGTTTTGCTAAAATTCTAGCAGCCGTTTTCTTCAGCATAAACTTTTTTGTTTTAAAATTATTTAAATTATTAATTTAATTACATTTCTCTCACCGACTATTTGGCATTTATTCATTTTCAATTTTCCTATAATAGGGGAACTCACTCTTGGTTGCAAACAATCCTTGCAAACCTTGCAAATGTAGCAAGTCTAGCAAATATGCTGCATTTTGCAAAACCATAACAACAAAATATATGAAACTAAAATTTGCTACACTTGAGCAAATATGCTATGGCAAAAATCGTTGCAGATTGGTAATTACAAAGTTTCACGGCGGTAGAAACGTCTCAAAAACTGCCTGTGAAGACTTAAAATTTAAGCTAAGATTGTTAAAAACTTTTTGCTAAAATCGCAAGAATTTAAATACAAAACAAAACTTCATTAATTGACGTAATTTTTCAGAAATTGTATGCACACACCAAATACTTTCCTTGCGTAAACATTTTAGAGGCGGCGTTAGCGTTTATATACTGGCTGCGGCTTAGCCTATTGCAAGCGGCAAAGTTACTGTACGCAAATCTCTAACCGAATAAATAATAAATTGAAAAGCGAGTAGTGAAGAAATTAAAAAGAAAATTAAAATAATAAAACAAAAACCAAACAATAAGCGTTGGGACGGATGATGAAATTAAAAAAAAAAAATATTGGATTATTTAGTAGACAATCAAGACGCTATGCTTTTCAATCGTAAGAGTAAGCATGTAGAGCTAGAAGCCTTAATGCTTTTCGGATCGGAAATAAATGTGTCCAGGAAGGTGAATTATCTGGGCGTTACCCTGAATAAGGAACTTACCTGGAATGAACACATCGAGACAAAGGTCCGGAAAGCAAAAAGGATTATGCATCAATGTAAACGAGTGTGTGGCCGTAGGTGGGGAATCTCGCCAAAGCCTGCATTCTCGATTTACCCAATGATGGTGCGACCCATTATAACTTACGCATCCGTGGTGTGGTGGCCGAAGGCCTCTCAGGGCACAATTAAGCGTAAGTTGGATGGGATTCAGAGGGTTGCCTGCATGGGTATAAGTAGTGCAATGCGCACAGCGCCAACACAGGCAATCGAGGCAGTGTTGGGATTGCTGCCATTAGACTTATTCATTAGGTCAACGGCCGCATTGTCAGCTTTGCGAATGAGGAGCGATGCGGTTTGGCATAGCTTTGGGCCGAACATCGGGCATAAGAGTATCCTGGACCTCGTTGGGAAAGAGGTTAGGGTTGTTCAGATGCCGATGGAACGCATGAGAAGAAGAAAGGTAGTCAAGAGGCTGCATCGGACACTCATTGCGGAAGGCATTATACACAATGAGTGTTTGCAGAACGACATCAACATTTTTACTGATCGTTCTCTTAGGAGTGGCAGGGCACGAGCAGGTGTATTCTCAGTTGAGCTGAACTTGTCCTGTAGTCTGTGTCTGGGGAGATACGTGTCAGTTTACCAGGCAGAACTACTTGGGTTGCTGCATGCGTTGGATCATTTGCTTGAAAACCGATTGCATGGGAAAAGGGTTCTCATTGCACTTGACAATCAGTCAGTTATAAAACGCATGAGGCAAGTGAACGTATATTCCAAACTGATGCTGGAATGTGTTCTAACACTAAACAGATGTGCCTCGTTGAATGAGGTAACGTTGATGTGGGTTAAGGGACACATAGGCACAGCTGGGAATGAAGCAGCAGACGAACTAGCAAAAAGGGGATCTGAGGTGGACCAGAACCCAGGGTTGCCCTGGAGAATGGCCTAGTGCGAGCTAAAGTTCTTCAACGGGTAAACTCATTACACCTGAATAGGTGGAGGGCGAATACCACATGTAGACAGGCTCGAATGGTGCTCAATGAGCCCCTCGGCAGGAAGGCGAGCAAGGTGCTCGATATCCCCCCATACATTAATAATAATAATACTAGACAATCAAGAATATGAGGTTTGTTGTTAATTTTTCTTTTTTCTTTTCCTTTATTTTCTGAAAAATCAGCTGTTGCAATAAATTTGCTAAATGCTTCAAAAAGACAGTCACGCTTCGTGGCAGAAAATCATACAAAGTGTGCAAAAATTGCAGATATGCAACGAAGATTGATTTCCGCTCGTGTAATTTTTATAGAGATGACACTAAGATATTGAGTGGAACGAAATGGGAAAGGAACATCTTACATAGATATTGAACACTCAGTCCTGTATAATTTTTATAGGAAGAAGTTAAAATCATGGCGAGTTGATTAAAGATGAAAGATGTGAACAAGTGTAAAATGGCTATTTAAGGCAAATCATAAGAGATGTGCTTTTTAGTCTCCCATCGACTTTAAAGATCAAGTTTGAGGTTATAAATTTAAATTTTAGGTAAATATTCTATTCAGTGGTGCTCGAGGGAGTTGAGTGAAAAGCAAAATTGTTATAGGGTGTTTTTGCACGAGTACAGAACCTTAAAATTATATAAAAAAAACCTACATATGCTTTAAAGAATGGAAGTTCAAATTAGCGCTATTTGAAAGGTAATATTTTGATGTTGACTTTCAGGACTTCAAGTTATAAAAATTAAACAGTGCAGCGTTACTAAATAAGACAATCTTGTAGACCACAGCTTTCTCTCATTAAGGAAATTCATTTGGGAAAATGAAGAATGGACTGATTAGATTTCTAACATAACATTCTGACCGGACCAAAGATTCCACCAGCCTGTAAGAGAAACTATAGAGTTTTTCTTTTAGATGTTGCGGCTCTTCAACAGCTTCCACTTAAATATCTTTCTCTGAAATAATACAGATTTGGTTACTTGCGAAGCCAGTTGATTATTACCTACATATATTATTTCTTTGATTGGGCTCCATCGAACATCGAGTTCCAAATAAGCTTGTACGCCGTAGTAGTGGGGCCATGTGACCGATAATTTGATGGCATTATTTTAATTCTTCTGGGTTTAATTTCATTGAAAAATTCTACAACACACCCCTTAAAACACACACACACATACAGACAAACACACTCACACACGCTACCATACACATTTGAAATATTTTAATGGGTTAGAAAAATCGATAAGTTATTTATTAAATGCAAATAAGGAAATATTTGAGATGCATGCAGAAAGTGCATGAGATTATTGAAAAAGGGTTGTTAATTTAAATATAAATTTTATTTAATTTTTAACGCTAATCACTAATATTTTGCTTGCAACTCCTTTAACATTGTATAAGACGGCATATTTCGAAAATCATATTCAGCTCATAACAACTTTCAATTGCTCCAGTTCAAAAGTTGTTCTAAATTTTCAAACTGCGGTAGTTCTTAGGTACAAAATTCGTTATAGGTCAGCGCAATCTATGAACAAATTTCACTATGACACATCTCTAAGCAATAGATCGAAACACCTCCATTGTCAGCAAAGGCTGCTTTAGATGCTCTTAATACATATTCAGTCGTCGATCAACAATACAAGATAAAACCTTTTCAAAATATTTTTTTTATTGTAAAGAAAGCAGCAGACTTGCTCAGAGAAGAATATAACCCTGCTTTTTTTGTTGGTCTGGTACTATTTCAAAGAGAATACTTTAGTGCCTTTTACACTATCAGATCGAGTAAAACAACTTGACAAGTAAAATGGAAAAGTTTTAAAGTGTGAAAGCAATATGTAATCAGACTGGCAAAAAATATATTGATGGAAACTTAACAGTCGTATGGCTGTAATTATTTTTAGAAAAATTTCTAAACGCTGAGACGTTTCCTTTTACCGGGGTTGCGTTTTGACAAAGGCACACGAAAAAAAAAAATACCCAAAGCAGCTGTTGAACAAATAAATAAGTTGACTGGTTCGCCGTTGAATGCCTGCTTCCGTAGACATATTTTTTTCAGCTGGCATCCACACAAAAACGCCCGCTATTGCTTATCGGCTAACAATGTAGTTTGATCACTCTAGTGTTGAAAATTTGTTTGCTTTTTTATCACTTTATTTTGCTACTATTTTAGACAAAAAAAATTGAGCCACCGAAGATTATCAGGAGCCATCGCCGTACAGTGCTCTGCTACATAGACAAAAATAATAAGTTACACTATTCGACATATAACAAATTAAATGAATTAAATTTCAAAGAACTTCATATCTTTAACACGGTACGTCGCCGCCAGAGGCAACGCTATCGGAGAATTTTCAGTAAAAATTACTAAACGACAACTCAGGCTTTATGTTGTTACGAGGAGAAGTGCGAACAAATGAGCGGGCAAATGTACAGAAAATTCCAGAAATAACGAGTGCGACAACTTTTGGCGTCCACTGCACAGACAGCACTGTAACAACAACAAAACACCTCAGACAAGTTTCCAGGAAATTAATTACACACAGAGCAACAATAAGGCCATAACATCAACACGTAAAGGCGAATTCCGGGAATTGAGTAGAATGAATAAAAACAAACTACACCGTAAGAAACGAAGCAGGCAGTAATTACAAAAACAAACATCATAATGAAAAAAAAAACAGCAGAAAAGATAATTATCGCTAAAGAAGTATCTACTGGATTCTTGCGTAGTCTACCAGCTTCTGGAAACTAGACGAAAAAGACTTAGATGGTCGAACTAACAGTTAGTATCGGGTAAAATGTGCAAGTGTGAACAGCGATTATAAAGAAGTGTTGACATGAGGTGTTAGAGTAAATAAGGTAACAGTGTGTAAAAATTAAATTTGGCCGTGTAAATTATTGAAATATTCGTGAAACTTTTTCACATTCTCACTAGCGATATTCTTTGTGTTCTGACGACCAAAAGTCCTTCCACTCGTTTTTGGTCACATATAATTATGTCTTTTGCTTTTGATTAACAGAAATATAATGGTAGCACTGTTTTAGTACAACTCTACCATGACTGACAAATGATCAGCTGGTATGGATCGTACAATGTTGTGCGTATATGTGAGACTCAGCCAAACAAGCAGAATAGTAATACGTAGACAGTAGAACAGTCAGTCAGCCTGTGGCTAGCATGGCAGACAACAAATAGTTGGGCTAGAATTTTATGCGACGCAACTACTTGTAGCTTAATTATTTTAGAGTTTTACTCAACTTAATTAAGCTAGTCTCTCGCGCCAACAACTGGTAGCGGAACTACTGTTGTTTTCGTGTCAGGCTACAATTTTATTCGCCCTGACAAGAGAAACCAGTAAGTAAGGTGACGCTATACCACCTGGGCCAGAATATTATTCGCCCCAATTGGTATATACGAGTAGCGGATAACCACTCTCCAGGCGGTAAACGGTTGGGCTAGAATTTTATACGCCCCAACCGAGTGCGGTTAGAGTTGAGTGCGTAGAGGAGACATCTCTTAGCTTCGGGATAGAATTATATTCGCCCCGACAAGAGAGTCAATCCTTGTCCCCTCACCTACAGCACCAGCCAGACGAAGAGAGTCCATCTGAGTGAGAGGCACAGAGCTTCTGGTACTGTCGAGTCAGGCCAGAATATTATTCGAACCCTGGGAGCCGCGACCTCTACTCCAGCTAATCGTGAAAACATGTCGTTACAGTGTAAAAAAGAGACGGAGAGAAGTGTGATTTTAGTAAGAGATAAAATTAAAAAAATTTGTATTGTAGGGCGCTTATATGAAGAAGTTATGCAAGTCAATCACAGAAATATGGGCAGGAGATACGTTGTCAATTTCAAAGAAGAACAGAATGATATATAAAAAAATTAAAGAGAAACTGAGAGAAAATATTGATATTAAAGATACGAAGGCTATTAAGGAGGGATTAAGACAAGTGATTCCCTGAGCGACAAAATTCTTCGAAAAAGATTATGCTGCATTATTATTGAAAATATGATAAAAAAAAAACGTTAGAGATGACTGACCAATTGTAATTGCACTCCCATGATATGGTTATCAAATGAAGAATAATATTTTTCTTCAGATTTCCTAGCCTTGTAATGGTATTTCATCCTTCACAAATACATTTTTTTTTTTAAATTTGCGTTAATACTTTACACAAAAATTTATAAACTTGAGCTTTTTTACCAACATTTTTTTGTTTTATTTTCATAAAAAATATCTCGATCTTAGTCACATTTGGCACAAATATGCGATTGAGAAACTTCAAGCTACAGTGCCGGATTTCATAGTAATCGGATAAATTTTGTAGGAGTTAATACATTTTTACTATTAAGGATATATGGCAGGATCTAAAGACCTTCTTCCTTTACGTTGAACATTTACATATTAGATGCAGCTGTTGCATTCATCATACGTGCAAATTTTCATAGCTTTGCGTTCACATACGTAGCTGAAATAGAATTTTGCATGTTAATGACATATGGGAGGTAGGCGTGTCCTTTCAAAAATCCTTTTCAAAAATCTTTATTTTTCTTAACAAAAGTACCAACTTTAAAAAATCTACGACACTTGTTTCTATATTTGTACCATCGATATATGGAATCAACACACAGTGCACCAACGCTAGCCACCCGAATTTGCTCAACAATCGGCGTCGAAAATAAAGTTCTCCTAGAACTTCTAACAACATAAACGGGTTTGTAATCAAGCAATGATAGCACAGCTCGTTAGAAAAGTTTGAAGTTGTCGATGTTTTGAAAAACTTTTCTTTCAACAATTTACTTCAGAGTTTCAGAGTTTGCATAGAATTTCGTTCGATGAATGATTAATAACTTTCGGACCAACGACGACTTGTACAGTCTGTGTGTGTGTGTTTGTATATTTTAAGATTTATTCATGTTGTTGTTATTGTTTCTGTCATAATTATATTTGGGTGAGGATTGTACGTGATACTTCTTAGAGAAAAGATATATAAATAGCCAAACACATACACACCCACACATGCACGTAAATACGAACACTAGTAAAAGAAGGAAACCCTCAAATGTTTATTGTACAATAACTTTAAGACCAAAAAAAAAAAAAGATTTTAATTAAAAAAATTCGAAAATTAAGATTTTTTCTTTAACTTTTGGCCACTCGTTATTAAAAAAATTATTTACCTTAAAGACCTTCAAACTTTACTTAAAGTCATTAAACTTTATTTAAATTAATTTCTTTTCAAAATGCTTTAATTTTATTCCATTTACTTTATCTACCTTCTTCCTTTATTGACTTCAAACATATTCACTTTTCAAGGGATATAAATGGAGCAAACGTAAAGAAAAGAAACGAAAAAAAAACCCTAAAAAAATTCTTTTACTAACTTCAAGCGATGTTTTCCCTTTCACATGTTGTAATTGTTTTTGTTTCTGCTCACACATTTTTTTTGTGGCCATGTTTTCTATTGAATCCTGTTGCTTTTCCCTTTCAACTGTTGTGCTTTCCAGTCTGCTAAGATACACATACATACATACATACATTCCCATACATATGTATTTCTATTAGTGTGAGCAGGTTTGTGGGTGTTTTTGAAAAAGTGTCCTTCATACTCTTAATGTCTTCGGCTACCAGTTGAATACTTTCCATGGTGTGTATATTGTTGTTGTAAAGTGAGGACACAACGTCACTAACACATTAATAAAATACGAAGGGAAAAAATCTGTTGCATACTTTCAATGTCATGCTCTTTAGGGTTGTGTATCAATTCGTGAGTGTTAAGAGAGAGTTTGCTGCAAAGAGAGCCTTATCGTCTTATCGCTCTTCTTGAGTTGCTTCGTAATATAATGTGTTGTTTGTCTAATATTTAATATTCCTGTTGCTTCTGTTGATTTTGTTTCATTTTTTTTTAGTTTCTATATTGGTTCTGTTTGTTTGTTTTTTATCAGAAAGTAAATAACACATAAAGGATTTCTATAGAACATCCTTCAAAATGCAAATGATTTTTGCAACACACACTAATACCAATACAGAGCAGTTAGCGATTTATGTCTAATAATATGGACATACTTGATATTATTAAGTAACATTGAATTTAATTCAAATTAGTTTTTATATTTAAAAATAGCGAGTTAAAATTTTTATATCTTCTCTGTGGCTGAATTGCGGAAAATCTATTATTTTTGCCGTATATCCTTTGATAGGGCATTCAATGCAGAAAGCGATGATCATAAACTTGCTGAATTGAAAAACTCAGACGATAAATTTCACAAAAAATAAAAATTCCTCAAGTAGCGAGAATCGACAAAAAATTGGAAAATTACCAAACATGTGAAAACAATTAGAATCAAATTTGTAATTGATCGAAAATGGTTTTTAAAATTCGAAAACTAATGGAGTTTTCCTTTCATACAAAAATATTCACACATATGCATATGTTACCATATTCGCACGTTTATTTCTCAATATGTTGCACAACATACTGGCGAATATGTAAAATTTTTTGCCCTCAACGTAAAATACAAAGTAAAATACTACTCTTTTTTAGAACTGTATTAACAACATTCGAAAATTCGATTCGATTGTTCCAATATAATCGTAAAAAGTGCTTCATTTTATGGGCGTGTGGGTAATCTGAAGAAAGCACTACATGTTTATAAGGTAACACTTTTTCAGAAAGGAAAACGCTATAATATTTCAACGAATAAATTAAACCTTCAGAAAAAAAATTAATATTTTACAAAAATTTCGAAAAACACAAAAAGAAAATTAAAAAATTCACCATAAAATGAAAACCGTATTTCGATGAAAGATTGGCGATACCCTTAAACATCTGAAATGGCCAAACTTAGACAAAAACACCAACATTAAATACAATTTTTGTGAAAAAAGTGGAAAAGAGCGAGAAGATGTGAAAATATGGAAACAATATCATAGAACGAAATTCGCAATATTCGAAATTCGAATAATTGAAATAAACCGCATAATGTTGTAAAGAAAATACAACTTGTTTGAGAAACATCGATATATTTTTAAGTAACAAATGTATTCATTACTTCAGAATTATATTTAGTCATGTATCTTAATTGTGCAATTAGGAAATTTATACAATTAGTAAGGCCCTAATTTTACCCCCTCAGTTTACCGTACAATAACTAAGTTAATAAATTGAGCACTTAGTAATTAAACCCACCCTATATTGAGTCAAATAACGCACGAAACTCTGGTGAAGTCTGTTCAGTGAGAAGTAAAAACTCTTTACAATGACAAAATTGAGTCCCATTCAACAAGGTGAACTGCATCACCAAAACACAATTACTTTATATTCATCATGGCAGTTGTCAGACTATGTCAATAGAAAAAACAAATTGCAGTTGACGTTGATGGTTAACGGAGTAATATTTTTAACGAAAATCCGTTTTAAATAATTTTTTTTTTTAATTTCCTTTAGACAATTTTAGCTGTCAAATGCTAATTGAGTAAGCTAAATTGCATATGTGTGAACACTATATAATATATATATAAATAATTTTTTGATGACAAAGTTTATTTACAATCTGTCGTTATAACGACAATAAGCAATTTTGATTCATTGAAATATTTTATTGTTTGATGAACTCCAGCGAGAACAATAATATATTAACAATAATGTTTGATAGTTTTAGGAGGAAACAAAAAAGGAAAAATACTCGTAACTAAGAAAAGTATAGAGAATTACAAATAATTTCCAACGATTTTTTAAAGGTGTT
The DNA here is from genome assembly GCA_963932375.1 of Phania funesta. Taxonomy (NCBI): domain Eukaryota; kingdom Metazoa; phylum Arthropoda; class Insecta; order Diptera; family Tachinidae; genus Phania; species Phania funesta. The sequence continues at coordinate 76,271,292 of OZ010656.1, forward strand.
TTCTACCGGAAGGGTAAATCAAGTATATTATATCGCTTGAGTCTTCTTACTTCACCGGTCTCATCCAGTTGAGATATCGCCAATGTATTGCATTGGTAACAAAGTTTCTTGAGAAAGTTTGCGCAAAATTTATTGATCTCATCTTTAATTTTTGTTATTATTAATTAAAAATTTAATTGCCTCAATTAAGTTGAATGTCTGAAAATATTATTAGGTGCAGATATTATACAAGGACTTACACAGTCGAAGTTTCAATAACGTTTATGAAAAATTTGTTAAATTTAAATTTGTGTTACTGGACAGATCTGAGGATTTTTACACTCAAAAATAACTTCTGTGGCGATTTGGCGATTTATGCTTCAAGTTTGACGATAATTTTGAAATAAAACTTAAAATTCCTGTTTAGGGAAATAAGAAACCATAATTTAAGTTAAATATTATTAAAAATCCAAAGTGAGTTTAAACATATTAGTGGTGTATATATCGAGCATTAGATTTCGTATATCCGAAATTGTTGCATGCCTATTACGAATCAAGCATTCAATTCTATTTCATTTGATATAAAACAATATGCTCCCTTAAATACTTAAACCGCGTCCTTGAGACGGCCAGTTAAGTGTTTCTACTCTAATTCCTCTTAAAGAACTGGTAACCCACTATCCTTTGTGACAAGGCGCAATGCCCTGTTGTAAAATAAACGATTGTGTAAATGTAGGTATTTCTGTTCGTTTATAGTTCCGTCAACTGCCACTAAATCACCACAGCCATTAATAGAGACAGATCCCCAAAATATTAGGGAGGCAGCATGCTGCACTGTTTCAGCTAATGGTGCAAATTTTTTTCTAATTGTTTGAGGCCAACGATCATACGTATTTTTTCGGAATTAAAGAAAAGAACTTTCATCTGTCGATAATACTCTTCCCAAAAGCTCTTTTGCGAATTGAAGATGTTTTCTTCTCGATTGTTTGCTGTGATATTTGATATTTGTCTTAACCAATATATATATATATTTTTAATCAAAATTCCTTCAAGCGGCAGTGGTAGGTGTTCACTAAGTGTGTCGGCTCAATTCCATTGCTTGTGGTGTTAAGTTAGGTTTCTTTTTAAATTCTTGCATGAAGAGTTCGACTTCCTTTAGGGTTGTTAATGTTTTCTTAGAGGATCGGTCTGTTTTTCTTTAGGAAGCTAGGATTCTTCAAATATTTCTCTTACAAAAATTGCCGATTTATATTTTCCAATTATTGATGCGTTGGTTTTAGTCAAATTATATTTAACTAATAAATAAAAAATACCAAAGCCCGATGAAAAAATTTCTTTAACCGTTGCCGAGATCTATAGTCTTGGTAATTGAAAATGGCAAAAGATCTGGCGAAAAAAAATCGTTCATCATATTTTATTAACGATTTTCGCCCACTTTCATCTGGCAACTATGACCACAGCACAGACAGAGAGCGTAACGTTAAAAAGAGAGCATCTTTCAATCACAACAAAAAGGAAAGTAAATATATTAAACATATAAAGAGTTTGGCCACGAATATCCAGACCAACAGTTAGCTGTTGCTTCTGCAGGTACAAGCACAACGAACTCCACTCACATTTAAAGGGTGCGCATACATTCCCGTTGTACTACGTTAAAGGCAGGAATACGCATTCGGCTGTGTAAAAGTTAAAGTAACTTTGTTGAGGTAGACGGGTGTGTGGGCTATTAGAACTTGAGTTTGTTTAAGTGTTAAATGATTTTGAAATGCTAAACAGGTGACTAACAAACGAAAAAAACCCCCACACTGATGAACAATTTACTGCACTGCTAGTAATTTTGTGTATGTGTGTGTGCGGGTGTAAGAGGTGGCTTAAAATCGAAAGTTTCCTTTCCTTAAACACATTTATATGAAAATCAAACACATAAAAAGCATAAAATTGTGTAAAGAAAAACATAGAATTATGCAAAGAGTACGAGACTGAAGAGTGTGTTTGAAACATCGCAAAACAACAACACGGTAAAATAAAGTAAAAGTGAGGAGTTTGTGTAACATTGAAGGAAAACCATAAGCCTGCAAGCACAAGCACAGTTCGAGTTGAGCCGTTGTGCGTAAAGGTTAGAAAAGGCGCATCTATCAAATCAAATATTTTTGTGTTAAACTCTAGTAAATGTAACAAAAAAAAAAAGTTCAAAATTTTTAAATAAAATTAAATTAAAAAAAAAACAAAAATAGAAGGAAAGCAAAAGAACTTGTATTTGAATATTTATTTGTATTAGTGTGAGACCATGCTGGCCTGAGTGAGAGGACATTTTTGATTGGAAATATATTTACACGAGTGTGTGTTTGTGCTGTAGTGAATAAAAAAGTTGTATATACCACAATATATGGTTTCTTTTAATAACAAAAAAAGAAAATATATTAATAATAAAATTTTAATTAAAATTTAAAAGAAAAAAAATATCTTAAAAAAATCAACTGAAATAAAAAAATTTTATTAAGAAAAAAATTATAAAAAAAATAAAATTTTAATTTAAACTACGAATACTATTAATTTTTTTAACACGACTGCTTGAAAATGCTATAAAAAAACTCTTTAAAATATTTAATTGAAAAAAAAAAATAATTTTTTTAAGATTTAGAAAAAACAAAAAAAAAAACAGGAAAATTAAAAATTCTAGAAATATTAAACAACTTTTAATTTTAGAAATGTATAAAAATTAATATATTTAATTTAAATATACCTTAAAAACAATATAAACATAATAGAAATTCAGCAAACTAAGAACACAGTACCTTAGGCAGCAGTGAAATATGTAAAAAGGAATCATGCAAAATGTGTAAAATATGACCTTGAGTGCAGGTGATTACTTATTTTTTTTTATTCGAGTACCTTCTTATATACAAGTATTTAATGTATGCTTTATGTTAAACGAGAAAAATAAATATCATGGCAACTATTCAACCTTCAGAAAAATATTTCAATTAAATATTTCTTTTTCTTGTTATAAAAAAAAATATATTTTTAATAAAAAAAAACTAATAAATATTTCAATCGATTTCGTTTGAAGTTTCGATTCTAGTGGTTGATAGTTTTATTATAATACCTGCTATCAAGTATTGCAAGCCTCAAGTTGAGGCTCTTTTGTTGCCACACACACACACACACCATTAACTTTCTTTGGCTTAAAGCAGATTTTAAAGAATATTTTTTAATCAAAATAGGATTTTAAGATCTGTTTTCCTAAAAATTAAGATCTTTGTAAATTTAGTTGCTTCATACTTACTATTGTCACAAGCCTTTGTTCAAATTTATTATAAGTAGTTACACTCTGCCACAAAAGTCTGAGGACGACCGTGAATTTCAGTATAAAAAATAAAGTATTTTTTAAGATAACATTTGAAGACAAATTTTAAAAATGTTTGCTTTAAAACTTAATAGAAACTTAATAGGCGAATATATATTTTTTGCTTTTACTGTTTTAAAAATCAATATTTTTTTAACCTTAAAATCAAAGTAACAATTGCATTTATGACCTATAAACATTTTATTTTAATTAAAATTTCTAAAATGTGCAGAATAAGTGAAGAGTGTGAAAAATTGTGGTTAAATTAAGTGTCAAAAAACCTTGGTCCGAACTAAGAAAAATAATAAATTTAGCCAAGTTCATTGATACAGTAATTAGAAATTAAGAAACCCAGAAGTTTCCGTCGAAAAAGGTTGATCGAGCGAACTGAACAGAGAAATTGACAAAAACCCCCAGAATTACAAATTTGTAAGACACCAATTATTTCATTTTAATATTACAAACTTTTTCATATAAACTTTGTCATATTGTTATTGTTAATTGAACATTTTTATGATATAATTTTTAGCTGATGTTGTTTTACAAAGGCGTAGCAAAATACCGAATATAATCTTTAAAATTTATTTATAAAAAAATGTTATTAAAGGCTTAACATAACGGCCGCATTGATATAAAGTTACAACGGGATTATAAGCAAGAAATAAGCAAATTGTATTCAAAAACAATTATTAAGAAAGAATTTTATTGTAGCTTTAAAGTAGACAGGCACCTAAAACAAGCCAATAATAAACTGACTCATTTATTTATTTATTTTTTTAGAGAAAAAAATTTTTTCAAAGCAATATTCTTCCTGAAACTAACAATATTGACCAGTACAAATATTTCTTCCATCTTCTCTATTCCAGTGTTTACATTATTTTATTTTAAAACGCTCCTTTTTATGCACTATTTAAATTTTTTTATTGTTATTCCATAAAATTGATTAAAGAAAATCTAAATATAATTTTTTTTTAGTGATGTATAGTATATATGATTAAAACGAATAGAAAATGCAAGTTATTCGAATACAGCTATCATCTCTTAGAAAGATAAGTCGAGTGAATTCCAGTTCATTCATTTAGTTTTTGTTAATTTCACTTGACACAACAATTTTTATAATTTTATTATCGAAAACAAAAGTTACTATTTAGTAGAAAAAGAAAACTGGGACATTTCATATTGAAGGTTCAATAGCATAAAAATGTTTGCTATTTAATGTGTACTTTAAACCTAAAATAATTTTTCTTTATGAATACAAATTAATTAATTCGTTTCTTGAAAAATCAAGAATTTCTAGTTATAACAATTCTGTCAGAAATGGACGGTTTGATGTCTGGTAAGAGCCTAACGAGATTGGTATCATGGGAATCAGTTATCACGAGGACACAAGTTCCGTACGGATTATTTATGACGCCACCACCAATAGTTGCGGGTCAACATGTTTCACTCTGAAGCAAGCTACGTACGAAAAAAGGAAACTGTACACTCAAAAAACTACAATATTATAGCACTGTGTTGGAGTGCCCTTATGACTTGTTTCCATTTAAAATCTCCTGAAAACTATTGAATCCTTGTATTTTTTTAAATATTCTTTTCATTCCTTTTCTGTGCAATGTTTCTTCCCCATTAACTGTTGATACTATTATAATGATTGACAAAATAAATAGGATTTCACAATCATTTTCGAAATATCCTTAAGATTTGTATCTACAAACAGCAGCAATGCAAAGGCAACAACAATAACTGCCTGTCAATCAAATTTGTGTTACATCAAATCCTAAGAAACTTGTATGTGTGTGTGTGTGTGTATATTAAGATTATTATTATTATTATTTATGAAGAACAACTTTTGACATATTTGCTCTTGTTTTCAAATAAAATGTGAATTATAAAAAATTAAATGTGATTTTCAAAATTTTCGACATTTAAAAGTTTACAAACTATTGAATTATTTTTTGGTACCACTGGAAACAGAAGCTCCGACCTGGTTGTTAGTGGCGCTCTTTGGTGGGTGTAAATGCGGCTATTTTTTTCACCCGGTGCTATAACCACCATCGATTATAGTCGAAAGACATATAGATGTTTTAGAACAGTTTAACTTTAGGCCTTTAATCGTCGGATACTTTAATATCACATACTTTGCTAAAGCAAACTATCAGTTGTTCCTTCTTGGTTTCGTCATGCTTTGAGGCTATTACATGGGTACAAACGTTGTTTTAAGCCAACATTAATTTCACTCGTAGAAAATTTTAAGATCGAAAAAATTTAAGGGATTCAAAATGTTATTTAATGTCTGTTTTTGTATTCCGAACGATTCGATCGTCTAGAAAATTTGTATGGAAGTGTCTAAAAAATATTGAAAAAAATTTGAGTAGTTTTCATGCAAATTGTCTAGATGAATAAATCGTTCGGAATACAGAAGCAAAGTTGCATACGTATAAGTAATTTTAATTAATTTTATTAAATATTAATCATACGCCGAGGTAAGCTCATTTAATGTTTTACTTCGATTTCCTCATTTGACAGTAATAAACTTTAATAATAAAATTATAATAAAAATGTGATAAAAAGCATTTAAGCACTTCCATTTCAATTTCATTGAAACATGTCTCAATTGCAGAGTATTCTGAAAATTTATTGTCTTGTTTATGACGGCAATCTACTCTGTTAGATAAAATGTAAATTTGGTTTTGTGTTATTTGTTCATCTGTAGCAATTGAAATGCAACAGTTTAATATGGGCATGTGTGAGCGAAAGTGTTAGATTCTTTTTCCAAAGAGAGTGAGAAAGAGAATGATGCTAATGTTTACTGATTTCTATATATAGTACATACAGACATAGTAGCATATTGGAAAAAAGTTCTTAATTATTAAAAGGGTTATTTTCAAACATATTATTCTTACAACACAAGATCTTTCAACTAATAATATATTTTCACAAAACTATTTGTACGAGTACATACTGTTTTTAGAGATAAAAATTACTTGTCGTTTTTAAAAAAGGTACTTTTTATAAAAAGAACTTTTTGAAACAAAATAAAATGCAGTTTTTATAAAAGGCACTTTTTTCAAAAAGTACTTTTTATAAATGGTACTTTTTTTGAAAAAGTACTTTTTATAAATAGTACTTTTTTAAAATTTACTTTTTTAAAGGTTCTTTTTTCTAAATATGTTTTAATTAAAGGTGCTGTTAGTAAATTATAGATATTATAAATAGTGCTTCTCTTCATAATGCACATTTCAGAAAGCATATTTTTCGCTAAAAGAGTTTCTTGAACATTTTAATCTTATTTTATTAAATAATTCACAAGGTCTTCTTCTAACACAATTTAATTAAACCTTGGGGAAAATTTTAGGCGACGTTATATATTAACAGTGTTGTAAAACATAAATATCTCAAAAAACTAATTACAAGGCAGATATCGCTCATATACACATGTACATAAAATAACATAATATCCATTCTTGGTTTGATATTCCGCCAGGGTGGTTTTCCAAAAATCTACTTAAATATTTACACATACACATACATTTCAGATATCTAAATATAAACTTTTTTATTCGTTTTTTAAGGTAATTTGTTTTTAAAAAATTTTCATATATCTTCAATAATTATTAATTGATTGTTAATTGAAGTTTTTTAATATAAATAATTTCCTAATTATGCTACAAATTAAAATTTTGTTAAAAAAAAATTGTATTAAAGACCTCAGGCTTGCGTATTTATAAATGAAATGCAGTTTTTGTTGAAAAGTCAAAAAGTAAAAGTAGTTCTCTGAAGTTGTTGTTATAAAAGGATTTTCTAAAAATATGTTTTAGAGAAAGGTACTTTTTGTAATGAAAAATTTTATTAAAAGGTAAAAAAGAAAACTAACTGCTTGTAAAGAAAAGAGGCACTTATTGTAAAATGTACTTTAATAAAAGCTCTTGAAGTATATATTTTTTTATAACAACCGATATCGTTTTATAAAGTGAAATGAACTGGCTACAAAATGTCCTTTTTTAAAAGTCTTTTTTATGAAAGGTATATAAATATGTTGCAATGAGATGTACTTTTACTAAATGTTAGCCATTATAAAAAGTTATCCTGCATATTTTTGAAAAGATACTTTTTATAAAAGACTACTTTTTTAAAGCGAACCTTTGCAAAAGTACTTTTTTAGGTAGTTCTTTTCATAAAAGTAATTTCAACAGATGTTGTTTTTATAAAAGGATTAAAAAAAATATGTTTAGGAAAAAAGTACCTTTTATAAATAGTACTTTTAATAATAGTTACTTTTTATTTTACAATGTGTTTCATTTAAATACACTTTTACTAAATGATAGTATTATAAAAATATATTTTCTACATAATGCACATGTTAGAAACGGTCATTTTTGTATGAAAGACATTTTTTGTAAAAACTACTTTTTTTTGTAAAAAAGGAAGTTTTATAAAAAGATGTTTGTAAACACGTTATTTTTATAAAAGGTTTTTAAAAATAAGTATTCAAAAAATATGCTTTCTAATAATAGTACTTTAGTAATAAGTACTTTTTATTTAAAATTTCCTAAACAAAAAATATTTTTATTGAAGAGTAATTTTTATAAAAGATACTTTTTTTTAAATGTGTTAAAATAAAATTCATTTTTACTAAAAACTTCTTTTCCACACAGCGCACATTTTAGAACAGGTACTTTTTATTACGGAACATTTTTGTTAAGCCTACTCTACAAAAAGTACTGTTTATAGAGACCTACTTTTTAGAAAGAGCTTTTAAAATAAGTTATTTTTATAAGATACTTATTAAAAAATATGTTTTCCAAAAAAGTACTTTTTTATAAATAGTACTTTTAATATTAGGTACTTTTTTTAGCGTTAGTTTTAATAAAAAAAACTCATTGCTATAAAAGCTATAGTTTATAAAAAAAACTACTCTCTGTTATTGTTTTTATTATTTTTATTTTACATATCCTTTATTCGACGTCGCTTCTATCCTTTGAACGCGATAATTTTCAAAAATCCTGTAAAGAACAGGCCACGCAAAGTTTCAATAGTTAGATAATTTGAGTTTTTTATAAAAAAAATATATTTCTATTCATCTTATGAACTACTTATTAAAACAGGCACGTAATTTCACTTGTGCTACGGAAATAACATTCCAGTCCCTGGCAGAATATTAGAAGAGCTCAAAAGGTTATTAAAGGTTTTTTCCAAAATGTATAAAAAAATCCATAAACAAATGCAATTAACTTTCCTGTGCTTTTTTAGTTACAAACTTTTTAATTAAACATTTTATTCGTTTCATTCTCGCATGGAAAAAAAGGAGAAATTAATCCCTGTGTCTAACATTAAAATCTTGTGTTTAATATAAATTTAAAATTGATTTAATTTTTTGGGTCCTGAATATTTTGCACGTTGTACATGATGGTGCGTGTTGAAGCGTGTAAATGTGTGAGTGAGTCAATTGGTGATAACTGGGCTTGAAAAGGCAACTTTAGCTTGACTGAAAGCAACATAGTGACAGCAATAAAAAGGGCTAAATTGGTAAATAAAAACGAAATGGGTTTTTAAGTACTTAAACAATTTAAATTTGAAATAATTTTGTAAGAAAAATATAAACTAACAGCCATTCACAGATTTGCTGGCTATCGTGAAAGTGAATTTCAGTAAAATTGTGTTCGTTCGTAGAGGATTGTAAGCTTTAATACTTCCGCAAGATTGGTAAATACTTCTGAAAACCTGATACAAATTAACAAAATGAGCTCCAGAGTTACGCGATTTGGTGTTCAGATTGCGAAATCAATAAAATGGCAATTGAATCAAGTCTTTCGAATTTAGAAAAATGAAAAAAAGCTACCATGTTAATATTAGAGAGAGCTAGATTGTGACCTAGGCGATGCATCCCCATGTTTAAAAGAGCTCGTAAGAGCTGTTACTGAGTTGTTACCACAGAATTGGGCACGGCATTTTAAAACTTGCAAGAAACAAATATGGTAGTGGTGTGGTCACAACAACCGTTTTATATTCTAAACAACAATATATTGTTGTGCCAAATATAGAATAATTATTGGAAAACATTTTAAACATTACCATAGTTGCGGTAAACAAGTTATTGTTTACATTTAATTTCATCTATAAAATGTTCGACATGGTTGAGTTCATAAAAACTAATATAATAACTTTAACAATAAAATGATTATAATGAACAAAGTATGAATAATGGTTGTGGTATTTAATAATAGTATGAGGATGATGTGGCTAAAGTGGTTCACGCGCTGACTGTTTAGCCGTCGAAAGCTTTAGTTGCCAGCGTTCATATCTCAGGGGCTGCCAATAAGTAACGTAATTTCTTTTTTGCTTTTCTATTTTCATAAAAGGAGCAAATTATTATTATCTACAATAATAATATGATTTGTTTACAAACATTTAATTCAATTATAATATAATGCTCGTACATTGTGGTAATAAAGTCTTACTTCAGTTAACGACGGCTTTAAGTTTGAATTTGTTTTACGACAACAAAACCAAGTTTCGCTTCTAAAACTATGATTTAAATGATCACCTTCTACCTGAGTCACACACGTATCCAAATTAGTCGAACACGCGCCAGCTCGTAGCAACAATATTTTGATGGGGGCATTGTATTATTTTTGTTTTTATGAGGCATCTTCTAAAGTTTCCGTCTCTTTTATATTTTCGATCATTTTTAAAACTTAAAAAAAAATACGATAAAGATTACAACGAATAAAGCTACAGTGGGGCAAACTTCGATCTAGGCCAACAGAAAAATTTTGCAAAATATCGAAAATAAGAGAAGATTCTCGAATGAAATTTTTTTTTATCATTAGTTGAAATAAATAGACGATATTTGCAATGAACACCAACTCAGTAAAAAGACACAGCGAAGACTAATGACATTCGTAGAATGCATTTATTTCATTCTGCTAGTGTCTAATAGTTAAATTTTTCAGTTTTCTAAAAATTACCGTGTTAATAAAAAACAATTTTTCTTTCTTAATTTAAAGAGCCTGAATAAATTAAATGCTTGATTATTAAATAAAGATATCTTTTTACAAATTGTTTATGTGTTCTTTGGCATTTCAGCCACTTACAGAGCAAACCTCGTATATAATATAAAAACCTGAACAAAAAAAGCAGGGTAAAATTATCCAAGACTAAGACTTTAATGTGGCAGAAACCTTTAAAGTAATTTTTCCTTAGCTTTTTATCTCTGTTTCACTTTAACCCTTCTATAAGCTTCTTTCAGCAAGTGGCTACAAAACTGAACGTTTCCCCACAATTACGTGACTGAAAGGGCGAATTGACAGAAAAATGGTACCTCATGGAGGTTAATAAAATAACTTTTTTAAGTAAAATGTTTATTTGAAGAAAAAAAAAAGAAAAAGAAGAGAAAAAACAATGATAATGTAATCACAATCACGGAAAAAGGTAAAAACAATTTTGATAATATTATAAATTTTGTACGTCTTTTATTGCACCCCAACTCAGTTACGAGAATCACTTAAAATGAAATTTGAATATTTTTTAGTCAAATCGAAAAATTATGTTAATTGCAAGCAAAATGAGAAAATGGAAAGAGGAGATAAAAGATAAGAGGTAATAAACAGAAAGATTCCAAAGATGATATTAAAAAAAGTTACAGCATACAATTTATCAACATAAGATGGGTAATTTAGCAGTTATATTTCAGGGATAATAAATTAATTCTACGGCATAAAAGGGTACCTGAGAAGTACTTGGTTTGTTTAAACTTTCGTAACCTTTATTAACCCCGAAAACATTTTCACTACAAAGTAATAAAATTTACTTTGGCCTTTAACTCATTATTTTATCACAGCGTGGTCATTTGAAGCAACTATTTACTACAAACGCCTGCAGAAAGGAAAATGGAAGTCATTACCATAAAAGCATTTTGTTTTTGGTATTTTCACTCTTGCGGCTCGCGCTTATACACAGGCCCATTAAATTCGCATATTCTGAATCCCTATCAAATATGATATAAATACCCTACGGATCAATATGTTGGACCGAATTAAAAAATTAAAAGAAAACCTTTGTAAACCAAACCTTAACAGCAAAATTTCAAAAAATGTTAAATTCACCACATATTTGAAAATTCACCACAAAATCGAAAAACGGGAAACAAGAATTAATTTTTGTAAATAAATCAAAATTTAATGAAAAACCGAGATTTTTACGAAAAAAAATATTGACCACAAAAGTTTAAAGTTCAACACAATTTTGTAATTTTGCCGAAAAATCACAAAATATCAATATTTCAACAAAAACTTCGAAATATTAACAAAACTATACAAAAAAAAAAAAAATTAATTCACCACCAATAACTTTGGAATTCACCACAATTCGAATATTCACCCCAAAACCAAACTAGAGTTCAAAATTTTTATATTACAAAAATATTATTATTTTCCAAAAAATCTAAAGTTTAAAAATCCAAAACTGCATAAAAAAATTTATAAAAATTTGAAATTTTTTAAAATTTAACATTCACCACAAATTTAAAATTCACCATAAAATTAAAAATCTGGAATAAAAATTTGTTTGTTTGTCAAAAAATTAAAGTTCAATGCAAAAACGAAATTTTAGCAAAATAATATCAAAACATACCAAACTTCATCCAGTTTTAAATATTCAGCACATTTTTGAAATTTCATCGAAAAGCCAAAATGAAAATCATTGAAATTTCAACAAAATCGATGTGTAACAAATATATAAACACATAAATCAATAATTCACCACAAGTGGTGAATTCCCAAAAAAAAAAAATATTTTTAAATCCCCAAATATTTAAAAATGAAAAATTTAAAATCTCAATTAATCTGAAATATGACAAAATTAATTTTACTGTCATTTGGGAATTCACCAAAATCAGAAAATTCACCACAACACCAAACAATAGCTCAAAACTTTTAAATTACAAAAATATCATATTTAAAAAATTTTAAATTAAAAAAATACAAAAAAATGCATCTTCTAAATTTTGCAATATTTTAAATTCACCACAAATTCGAGAACTTACTATAAAATCGAAAAACTCTAATAAAAGAATTTAATTGCTAAAAAATAAATTAAAAAAAAAACGAAATTTTACCAAAAAAAACACTCATATTAAATTTAAAATAAAACAAATTTTGCAAGTTTCCCATTTTAAATCTTATCGTTTGTTAAAATGTTAAAGTTTTTCTTCAAATATTCAATTTTGTGTTTGCTTTATGAATAAAAATAAATAGAAAATTACATCAGCAAATGTTTTGCTTGCATTTTTGGGCTGGTTAAATTGGAAAAATACAAGTCATATGCAGACATTTGTCCGCCACTGTACGTATGTTTCGATAGATACTTGAAAGCAACGGATATTTATTATTAATTTTACAAGATCCACCGTTATCGTTAATTCACTCGATAGTAAAATGGTCTTAACAAGAACCATACTGGAGAAATTAATAATTTTTCGAATAATTTTGATAAGTCTGTGGGTGGAATTTACACTTACTTTATCTGGCAGAAAGAAAAAAACTCTAATTAAAATAAAATTACCCAAATATTGTTTTCACCAACTAACCCTGCAAAGACAATAATTGATGTTCTTGAACACCTGAACAAATGTCTGATATATTGATAATTATTTGAACAAATTGCTTCTTGCCACATAACAGATAAAATAAATAAATAATCAGCACATACATCCTCTGACAGCAAAACGAATACATATGTATACTTCTTAAAGGGGACAACACGCAACCAAAATAACAATTATGTGTAAGGACCTCGTACAAGTTAAAAATCATAAATTTTTGCCATGATTGCCCAATAACAACTAAAATATACTTACAACCTCACAAAGGAAGCAGTTACAATTGCCAGCCACTAAAATCTGCTAATAAAACATGTAAAATCTGTTGCTAAAATTCTATATATTTTTGCCGTGAATCCTTAATACACACACGCAAACACACACACACACACACACACATACATACAACTTCCTACTCACATGAATAATACATAATGTTTGTAGACAACGTATAGGGATGGCTTTCAGGCCAAATGTCCTCGAGTGTTGTTAAATAGTTCAGTTTGTTGTTTGTATTTCTTGTCAGTGTTCTTTTGCCAGAATATTGCCTTTTTATATGATTATTTGGTTGGAGCGCATGTGTGTCTGTATGTGTGACCACAAATGTTGCAGTTTATAATTTAATCGACAGCAAAGTGAAATGAAACAGCAACGAACAGAACAAACTTACTGAACGGAATGAAAATGTTTATTAAACCCACCAGTTGCTAAATGAGCAAAAAATAAAAACAGAAGCAATACACGCCGCTGCAGCAGCAACGAATGTAAAAATGCCATAAATCGAATAGACAAGCATGAGTGTGCACAGAATTATGTGTGTATAGATACATATCGGGTGTTTTTTTCTAAGACGGATAATTTTTAAGTTTAACTAAAACACAGGGAAATGTTTAGTATCTGCCTCGGCCATGAAAATGTTGGCTGGCGCGTGATCTAAACATCCATTTCTCACACACACTCTTTGCAGCAAATCAGGCGGTATATCGGCTGCCGAGTGCTTGATGGTTTCCAGTTTAATGAACATAGAAACTAAACTAATGAGATCCATGCCATGAATATATCGTTAGTCATATGTGTCGGCGTTCTACTGAAATCATGTGTATTGACCATTAAAACATTGACCACGACAACCATATTATGTTCTGTACAATAATGTCTTGTTGTGGTTATTTGAAAATATTTTAAGCTATTAGTTTAGTCGTGAATAGTAGTTCTTAATTCTTGCGATGTTTAATCAAAGTGACTTCAGTCGACAGCCTGTTGAATGTTAAGCACTCGAAAGCCACAGTCGCCTGTGTTCGTACCTCAGTCGCTGATAATCAGTAACATAATTTTTTTCTTTTCTATTGTTGTAAGAAAAGAAAACATCTACAATAATAATATGACTTGATTACAACCATTGTAACTAAACGTTTTCCGCTTGCGGCTGGGGCAACCTTAGCGGATGCCAGCAGATTGTACGTCAAAGGTTGCTGTAATATAAAACGCTTCGTTTAAATTAACGTTATAAAACCTAAAACTCTTTGTTTATAAAAAGAGAAACTATAAACCATACTAACTTAGCGCCAGCGGCTTGGTTCTTACCAACTGTTTAGATACTAGAAGCACCAAGTGCAAGTACAATCCAGCGGTGATACTTCTATTCTCACCACAGTTGCCCTCTTTGCCAATTAGTAGGCCCTACAAGAGCGTAGTATAACCCACAACCACTGTGAAGGTCAACTCGATGGCAACGGCTGGGTGTTCTCTAGTTGCCACGATTGTTCCAATAATTCTCGAGATACTTGAATCACCAACAGCGATTATAATCCAGAACAGGTGCTTCCATTCTCACAACAGTGGCCCTTTTCACCAAGTTGTTATTCATATAAAACCGGAGTATATCCCATAACTAACGTGGTGTATTGTTACAGTATATAAATAATTCGTACTATCTTGCTCTCAGACTATTATTACCTCAACCATGTTTTTTCTTTGCGTGTATTGGGTTACCGGTCACCCTTGAGTGTAGTCTGCTGACCATGATAACTTTCGAGGCCTATGGAATATCATTGCTCCAAATGTGAAGGTTCTTCTCATTGCAAAAAAGTCACATAATCACTAAACAAGGTTTTTAATTGAAATGCTTTCAGGAACTAAATATGAATTAAATTTTTCCTCGTGATGAATTTCCAAGACAAACTCTATATGAATTCAAATTGTTCGATATTTAAGGCGAACAAAAACAATAAAATATATACAGTCGACTCTCGATAATTTGAAACTCGTTAAGTTAAAAATCTCAATAACATGAACGAAGTTTAAGGTCACCTCGGTAATATGAAATAATTGGATCACAATCTTGTTCACCAACACGCTATAATTTAAATTTTTTCTTCTCTATACTCAATAATTTTTAACTATTTAATATTGGGCTGTGTTTTATTAAAAAAAATATATAAAAAACGAAATAATCATTTGTTTTAGTGCATATGTATTGCTTTATACGTAGGAATGTATTCGCGCTCGCCGACATTCTGGCTTTGAAAGCCTCTTCCTCACTGATACTGCTATGACATTTCCTTAATGCTTTTGCTCGAAGGCAAACAAAGTAAAATTTAATGGAATCGAAACAAAGTAAAAAACGTTTTCAAATTTTTTCTAGAACCTTTCCTAATCAAACTTTTGTTAATATGAATTTTTTTCGAATTATTGTACTGATTTCGCATACTCATGAAAGCGATTTTACCTGAATATATGAACGCACTGTAAATTGACCACTACAGTTACCAGTGTTTAGTTTTGATCGAGGTTTCAGATGGAAATTTGGCAGTCGTGTAAGTCGCATTATTTTTAGAAAAAGTTCTAAATGCTGAGACTTTTCAATTTATCAGGGTCGCATTTTTACAGAAGCTAACGGTGAAATTACCTAAAGCAGCTGTTGAACAAATAAACAAGCCGACTATTTCACCGCCGACAGTGCATGGCCGCGTACATTTTCTTTCCGCTTGCACTAATTGGAATGTTTGGTTTGTGTATTTTTGGTAGTGCGATCATTGGTGAGACTGACGGGTTCATATTTGTCAGAGCATGTTCCATGTTTGGTTTCACTATTTAGGTCGCCGGCATGGCTTGTTATTATCAGTAGGGTTTTTTCTAATTTTCCTACAGTTTCTTTCAATTAGTTGTTCAGTCTTTCTTTTATATTCCTCTTCCTATATTGCCCCTGTCAGTACGTTGTGATCACGTTGTTTGCTAACAGTTTTTGTTTAAGATTTTTGACTGCCGTACATTCCAGGTTCCGTTGTCTCTTTTTTGCGTTTTGGCTTCTCTCTCTCTCTCTCCATTATTTCTTTGCCAATGTGCCTCGCATGGTCTTGTTCTTCTATCGGTAGTGATGTGTGATTAGATTTACGTGAGTACCTGCCAGCGATTGTTCAACCTCACGGTGGTCCAATCACGGGTGTAACATTAAGCGGCCAGACCACCGCAGACAGAAGCTGTCAGGCCCCCGGTTCCACCCCTTAGTGAGGGGTTCGGAGCTATCTAATCTCCGGCCGCCAACAAAAGACATTCACAGCTTGCGTTGCAATACAATGCCACATCGGTCCTGCAGTGAACCTCCCCGCTTTGGGTATAACCACAGCGCCCAAGTGCACCAACAAAGGAGCCGCACCAACAACCAGTCTGGAATTGGAGTTCCAGGGGCTACTGGTTCACCGTGGTACCAGTTTACTTTTCTCGCTACTGGTCGAACTTAGAAGTCATACCTTCTTCCAGTTTAATGTTCCTGACAACTGGTGCCCCTGTTTTCCCCCAGTGACAATCCATCATGATGGCAGGGATCACTAGGATGATATACGCCCCCGGGGGGTCTATCGGTAGTAGTGTTTTACCCATTTCCGTGCCGACAACAGCTGGCTCGATGTTGTGTTTAAGTCCTTTTTCCCGCCACTGACAGCGCGGTGTCGTGCACTTTTTCTTGCAGTTCGCACCTAAACGGCTTATCGGTTGTCAACGTTTTGTTCACTACAGTGCTGAAAATTGTTGTATGTTTTTACCACATCATTTTTCTACATCTTTACTAAACAAAATCTATCAAAAACTTGAGCCAGTGAAAATTCTCAAGACCCACCGCCTCCAATACTTGTAGGCGATTGCTCAGCCATCGCCGCAGAAAGTATCGTTTCAGCTTCTTTCTCTGCTACTTGCTCGAAGTAAACAAACACGTCATTTTCATTTTATTTCAAGTGTGATAGTGTAGACACACCATGTAATGAGAATATTTAAGTTTTGATTTTTTTGACAGTCAGGTGTGTCTCTATGCAAAAATCCAACGTAAATCTAAACACTAAACACCCTGTCAAAATATCAAATCAAAAATAAATATAAACACTTGTAGAATAGTGTGAGATGGGCTTCATTGGTCACGAATCATGTTCTTTTGCGTTTTTTTACACTCGTAAAAATCGTAGTGTAAATATTTCAATTTTAAAGCTCGATTAAGTGCTTTCTATTTTGTGTTATTTGTTATTGTTTTCTGTTCTCCCAACACCAGCGGTTACTGGAATTATTACAATAAACAGCTTTAATTATAATTCAATGCTTTGCGATACGTTTTTTACATCACGTAGAAATAACGATAACGTGGTATTAAATTTATATTACAATTGAAAACTTCTGAATGTTCACAGAACTTTAATGGGCAAATACGTTGGAACGTAAACAAGTGTTATTGGAAAATATAAAACGCCAACGCAAGTAATATTTTCACCAAAATCCTACTCGTATAAAGGCCACCATAAAAAAAAACGTATTAAAATGAAAAAGCAAATTAACGTGCGTAAGGAAAGTACGTTAAAAGTAATACCACCAGCAGGCAGATATCATTCATAACATTAAGATTAAAAGATAAACCAGCAGCAGAAGCAAAACTGGAAGGAAGGGCAGCTAATGTTAAACACAAACACCCACACAATAAATAAAACAAGAAAAATGATGGAGAAAGGGACTCAAAAAATGGCTCAAAGTGATTTGTTTCTTAAACAAGTAAAACATTTCACCTGCGCCTTCGAAATTATGTGGGAGCAGTAATACAAATTTTGTAGCAATTGTTATTTATTTAGATAGATGTGTTCCTACTTATTCACAATAAAACCGAAATCTTTGAAAATTCCAAGCGACTATTGTACATTCAGCTACAGAGCCTCTAGTGTACAAAATAAATAAGCTTGAGAAATAGCGATAAACGGTTGAAGTTCAATGTTGGGAGCATGTAGACCAGGATAGTTACGCAAAATATCCCATAAAAAATTTGGACTCTAGTTTTATAGTTCGTTAAGCACGATGAGCAACAGATCGACTCATTTGAATCATCGTTAACACAAAGACCTGTACGTCGTCCAAAGTTATTCGTATCAACGTTTAAACTGCAAAAAACGGTTCATAATTACTCGAATCGAATGAATGTCGTAAAAGTTACTCGAATGTGAATCAAGTTCAGTATGACATATTTTTATCCATCACGAGTCCATTCATTATGAAGAGGCAAACCAAACTAAGATCAAAGCCACTGGCAACTATCGAATCAGTATCACGGAAAACAGTGTTGCCAATATAACGTTCTCTGCTTTCAAAACAAAGAAAAAATTGGTGATTATTTATTATGGGCATACAAAATATTTGATCACTTTACTTTTAGGTTTAGAGCAATACGTGCGATGGAAAAAAGAGGCCTATGAAAATATTTCCTTCAAATTTATTGATAAATGTGAATTAAAAATTCCGAAAAATATAAATCGTAATTTTCGAAAGACCAAATAACCCACTAGTAGAAAGAAGAAAATTGTTTAAAAAAAGTGGTAAAATTTAAGGCAAATGTGTGAGGGTGAAACAAAAGGTATTCGTGGAGACACATCATGGGATTTATACCCAATTTATGACCAAATAAAACTGTCTAGCGAAATTGGCCGTAAGAAACGAACTTAAGCAATTTATAGTCCAAGCATGTAAAGCGATATCCAATAAAGGCGCGTCGTTACTGACTGTTGGTGACACCCTTTTGTTGTTTTGCCGGCGTCTCTCAAATCTTTTACTTATTATTTAGCCACTGCTGCCAAATCATCATGGGAAGTGGAGTCCAAATGCAGAGAACAGAAAGTAGTTTGAGGGGTGCTGGATCTGCTTGCAATCGGTTTCTTCAAATTGATTACTTTCGAGATATATCGTTATGTCAAGAAGCAGCTGTATTGAGTTAAAAAAAATACGAAATTCAACAACAGCATGATCTTGAAGCCGTACCCGACATTATTTTTTAATCTGCTTAGATATTTTATAAATATCGTGGAACTTTGCAAAATTGTGTATTTAATTTATAAAAAAAGCGCAAACAGTTTCTTTTCCTAGCATATAAGTAAATATGTCTCAAATAAAATAAGCCCTATTTCATTGAAATAGATGCACAACTTTTGATTTTAATAGCAATTAAATAAAGGTATCTCGTTTCGACAAACGTTGCCGTATGACACAAAATTTGCAAGCATATGGCAACCTTATTCAGATACCTTAACTTGCTAGTGAATAAAATCAAAAGATATGGCAATCTCTGCTCGATAGCAGAATCTAACTTCGCCAACCACATGTTCAACAACAAATGGAATGTAGCGCATATTCGAAAACCGTTATAACTACTTTACACACTGCGCAAATGACGATGACTAAACAGCATAGAAAACATGGAGACATACAAACAAAAAAACATTTGACGGACGCATTATAAACGAACAAACAAACTCCAATTCAGACGTTATATTCGTAAAATTAATCTACCAAACACACAACAAAAATAACGGACAAGATTCACAAAGCAACAGAACAATAAAAACACAATGCCGAAATAATAAACCATTCTCTAGCAGTTAGGTGCATTTTGCAATGAGTAACAGGTGGCAATACATCCACAAAAGATTACGGGCCGGCGAAGCCAACCTTGATGACGCCATCAACGTGAATTGCGATTGCTACAGTTCAACGATAACCAATTTCATTTAACCTGAATTAAACGATACGGACGTAGATAACATGCGGTCCCAACAGGACGACGTTATATGCCACGGAGCAAACTCAGCAGGATTGATTTTCCAGAGTATATTTACCTCTCGCGAAGGTAAAGTAAATTGAGCAATAACTTGCTAGACTTCTTTTTGTGAAATTCTTCTCTTTGATGTCACTCGTGTAGGCCTCAATTGAACCATGTCCCCAAAGGCATCATAAGACTCTCACACAGACAGTTTTATGCAGCAGAGTCAAGTAAATTTGAAGCCCTCCAATCTCTGCCACCTTAGACACCATACCTACATCGGGCGGGAAAACCGTTTACATGTGAACATTTTCAATTCATTAAGAAGCTATTGATTGGGTACCCGTTTCTGGATGAAAGAGCTAGAATTTCATTACGCATTATGCAATAACGCCTGATCAAATTACGTGCAGATCTAGCAACCTGCCGTTATCCGAATACAACTATGAAATGGTATTTGAAATAATAAAAAAACCTCCTCGATAATTCCAAAACGTTCTTATATAAAGTGGGTTGGTAATAATTCAGAAGATATCAAAGCTATTAATGTCATCTAGCTGTCGAGATAAGGTCTTCCATTTCATCTCGCATGGTTTCATGCCTACCAAACCTCTGAAATTGATTAAAAAAATATCGAAATTCTGGTTCGCCTCTAAATACTAAACTTGAACTTCGTCGAGAAATTGGTTGTTATCCCAGCTTCAGTGCGCAGGCAATTGGCCGCACAGTGTGAACATTTAGGCTTGTATAAACTCTTTTAGACCTTAAGTCACCAACCATATAGAGATAGGTGTAAAGCGAAGAAAACATAGCCGCCATAACGGTCCATATCAAAGAAGACCCAAAGTTAACCGGTCTTAATTTTCTGTTATGTTCAGACCTGCATCGGTATACGATGCTGGTGATGCCTTGAGTTTGCTAATTAGGCCTTAGAAATATTGGTCCGAATCCGGATCCGGATTTAGGCCTAAACATCATCTCGAAGCACTGCCGGCGTAAGCGAGGGAGCCATTGCTGTTATATACACGTATTCATTTATTTTCCTTTCGTTCCTATCTGGTCACCTTATATTCAACTAACAATTTCATCTTTTCAAACTAGATTTGTGGAAAATTTAATGCGTCTTTATAAACCCCCCACAACTAAAGAAAATACAAGGGGCTGGCTTTTCTTACACATCGCCCCATAATAATAATAAATTAAATGTGTGTGTCTGTGTTTGTAAATGTGAGTGTTTTAGCATGAGAGTATTATGTGGCATTAGAGAATTAGTGGGAGGGTCTAACAATATTCTTAAAACAATATGTATCCTATCTAATGCTTAATGTATAATATTTGGCATTGTATTGCGTCCCATTTACCAAAACTAATGTTTCTAAGCATTTGGATAATGTTGTTGTATTTGTTGCTTTGTTTTTGCTTAATTGTAATTTTACCTGAAAATGGATAATTGGGCCAGAGGCATTTGTACGTATGTATATGAATCATTTATTCTGAAAATAAAACAAATCCAGTTGTAATAATGGGAAGATATTTAAAGCTTCTTGTATAAATAAATTCAAATAACTGGTTGAGATTTGCAAGGTTATGCTGATGTGACCCGTAGGAACATAACTTTAAAATTCTCTAAAAGCAGATAAGCCCTTTCAGTATTTATATTGAATAAATTTTCTATTTAAATGCTTCTTGTTTAGTCTTTGGAAATTAATTTTTATTTTGGTAACTTTTTTTGGCAACCAAATCAAAAACCTGTCGTCTGCAAACACCAATTCTGATGCAATAAAATATTAATCACAATCATCTAGCAATCCATACAAAAACAACCGGACTGCTAACAGGTCCCAATCACAGATGGCTACCTGGTTTTAACATTTACCTGGCAACCGCAAAAGCAAATTCTGAGGCAATACAAAGCAATAAAAGAGTAGTCACTTACATCCAACATTCCGTACAAAACAACTAACCTACGAGCGTTCACATCTTACAAATTCTTTCGTGATAAACGAGATTCACCTATTACTAGCTCACATGACAGATAGATACCTGACAAACAATAAAACACAAACTTCTCAGAACGAAAAATGACCCAGAAGATGGCCCAACCGCGAAACCGGTTTGTCTCCAAACCAAACTTCACAAGGAATGACGGAAATTCGTTCTAGAAATCTACATCCAGATTGTTAACATTTGCAAAAATAGTTTCTTTTGACAATTGTCAGTTGACGATGTTCTATCAGTGAAGAAAATTACTTTCATTTTCTGAGCTAAAGATTTTAAATAAATAAAGATTTGTAAATATTTTAATTTACAAAAAACTTAAACTTTTGTTACTTTATTTTCATTAGCTACGTTTTTTTTTTTTATATTTGATAATATTTTTACTACAAAAAATTTTTCTTCTCGGCAACACTGTTCGTGAGTAATGAACTGAATGTGTTATTAATTTTTTTTTACCTTCGTTACGAAGTACGGAAATTAAGCCCATATCATATCGAATCAATTTTTTTATTTACTATTTTTTGTTTAGTCCCTCCCTGGGTCCTAATTAGAGGGCCTTAAAATGCTAATACAAGTTATTATCAGTCATTGTAGTGTGTAATACACTAAACAGAGTCTTTGGTGTAAATCGAAACCACGCCCCTCAGAGCGAGAGACCATTATTGTATAATGCCTCTATGAAAAGTATTTTCGTTGGCAAAATAAAAGCAAATAGACATTTTTCTATTACTTTTAATCGTATTACCTCTAATAAATATTCCCAAGTACAGGGTGTCCGACGGGAAGGTATACTACTCTGTTTGTTTATAAGAGAATGGATCGTACATTGATAAATGTTTTATTTAATGTCGACAGTTATGTATGGAGTACAATATCAGATAAATGTCCGCGCCTCTGTTAGCCTCACATATGGGAGCGCTTTTGAACACATTTTTCATTACATTCTCCCACATTTCACGCGGTATTTCATTAATTTCATCATGAATATTTTGTGTGAGTTGCTCCAGCGTTTCTGGCTTGATTGCATAAACCTTGCTTTTCAGATATCCCCACAAAAAGGAGTCCGGAGCAGTCAAATCAGGAGACCGTGGTGGCCAATCAACATCACCATTCCTTGAAATAACTTGTTGTGGAAAGAGGTCTCGCAGTAATTCCATTGTAATCCTGGCTGTATGCGATGTGCCACCGTCTTGTTGAAACCACAAGTTAGTCAAGCGCAAAGCATGCAGTTGTGGTGTTAAAAAGTTTTCAATCATATCACGATATCGGTCCCCATTGACAGTTATCGTTACGCCGTTTTCAGTTTCAAAGAAGTAACGTCCAATGATTCCTCCTGACCAAATTGCACACCAGACTGTCACTTTAAATGGATGCAAAGGTGACTGATGAATAATTTGAGGGGTTTCCATTGCCAAGAACCGACTATTCTGTTTATTCACATATCCATTCAAATGAAAATGTGCGTCGTCACTCATTATTTTTCATGAAAATCGGGGTTGTCATGGGCGAGCTGTCGGATCCTATTGGCATATGTACGGCGGCGTAAATGGTCTTCTGGAAGAAGCTCTTGTGCCAAGTGAATCTTAAATGGAAACAAACGCAAATCTTTGTGCAAAATTGTGGCCAAAGTTGTTATTTGAAGATTAAGCTCCTGATCACGCTGTCGAATTGAGGTTGAGGAATTGTTTCGAACATTTCCTTGAACAGCAGTAATGTTTTCAGCCGATCTTGCAGTACGTTGTGGTCCATGGTTGGGCCTATCAGCTACAGTCCCTCTTTCTTTGAAATCATTTACTACACGATAAATAGTGCGTCTTGTGGCACGTTGTTTCTCCCAACAATTTTACGTAACTTTCTCATCGTCAGAGTAATCGATGATTGATTTTGATAAAATGTTTTAACGATTAAAACACGTTGGTTTACCGAATATTTTTCCATAATAAATTTGCCACCTCTTTACTTCATGACTGCCAAATATGAACTGTCAAGACTAATGTTTACCAAAATGGCGGCAAAACACCTTCCCGGCGGATACCCTGTATATTCTTTTTTGCTTATGAGTGTTTGTTTATTACTTTTTTAATTTAAAATGTCAGTTAAATGAACTAGACACAGAAGGCAACAATGATGGCAGTAAGTTGTTCTGTGAGTTGTTGTACTCTTGTGGAAAATAATAAACGACGAACTTGCCACATACATATTTATTGTTAAAAAAGTAACTTTAAAGAATGACGCAAAATCTCAAATAAAAATTAATGTCTTAAAAAAAAAAATTGTTTCTCTCTTAACCGAAAAAGTGAAACAAACTTAATCTGAATAAAATTATTCAAAATGAAGTTTTTAAGGCGAAACATTTTCTAACATTTTTCTTCTTTCTGCCATTATAAAAACTTGATTCGAAGAAAAGAAGCTCGCTCAAAGAATCGTTAAAATTATGTTTTTTTTTAAATATTTTTATTCCGATTTAATATTTTCCCCACAAGATGTTAATTATTTAAATATAAAATAATCTAAGAACTGACTAAAATCTGACAAGACAATGAAGAACAATTAAGGCCATGACTGACAAAAAAGTATTAAGCAGAAAATAAAAAAAAGAATATAAAAAATAACAGCACAGTGCTGCGCTGGCAAACAAAAAGTGGGGGAAAGTATTGCGTTCATGGACTAAATGGACTTCATCAAATTAAATAGCAAAATTACCTATCTGCACTCTAACAATATTTTTATCGGGCACAGATTTGGATGGAGAAGCCAAATCAGAGAAGTCAACAAGCACAGTAGGGCTGGCTTTAAAATCTTTGCCCTTCCAACAAGCTTGTGTTTTTGGCATTGCCGAGTCCTCATAGGATGCAGTTAGTTCACATTTCAAACGCTTCCGCGATATTACGCAGCTACTGAAATACAAATGAATAGTAAAGTTACCGCGCAGGCGAATAGAAAATTGATCCTTCAATGGCGGATTTTTCGAACCTAAATCCCAAGATATCGTCCAGATCGGATAGTCTTTGCGCATATTTGAAGTGGCCGAAAACGAAGATATCGGCGGTTACACCTGTATGTAACTTTTTATTCTTTTAAACCATTTTCCATTAATAACGAAATATATTGTCGAAGTACTGTTGGTGGAACCCGAGGGGCCTGGAAACTGGAAGAAGGTAGAACTTTCTAACTTCGTGCAGTAACTATACACACACTGGTACCACGGGAACCAGAAGCTCTTTGAATTGAAGTTCCAGATTGGTTATTAATAAGGCTCCCTCGAATTGTGCCGCAAAACTGGAGCCGATGTAAATCATGACAATTCTGTCGAAGTCGTGTAAAATACGCATATTTTTATCAAACGAATTAAATTTTATTTTTAAAAATGAAAGTTTTTAAACTTAAACAACGACACACATTTCCCTATTGCTCTATTTCCATTCTCCAAGCTCGTACCCCCTCCCATAAAATTTATTTATCAGTGTTAATTACCAAACAAAACCCAACAACAAGGCTAAATGATAAAAATTAAAGTTGAAATTTGATGCCTAGTAGACCTCGGCAGCATAAGATTTCCAAGATGCTACTCAAACGCAAAAAGTTTAAAAGGAGGGACAAATAAATATGAACTCAAGAAGACGCAAGACAACGAAAAAAAGTATGAAATAACAAAAACAGAGGAATTGCTTGAATTTTTTTTTCTATCCATGCTGACACTTGCTCAGTCACACGCGGTATTTTTTTAAGTACCAACAACAGTCACAAATTGTTGAAAAAGTACTTTAGTGACGTTAATGATCCATAAATAATAATGATAATAATTATTACAAAAACAAGTTTTCTAAGTAGATGTAAAAAAATTTACGCAAAATTTTATATTCTTTCTTTGGACCAGCCCTCAGGGGATGACCGCTATTCATGCAATGCATTGTGTTGGAACTGAGAAATTAAGATATGGGAAGGCGGAGAGTGTAAGTGGTTTTTATATTCAAGGTAGCAGAAAGGACTTCTGCAGCGAGTTTATTCCTCATGCGGATAGAACGGCGAAAGAACGCGTTTTCCCTGTAGTGTATTGAGCAGTTCAATGGCCAATCTATTACAAATGCATGAGACCTTATACACACATATGTTCTAATAACATTGATAACAATCCGCTTTATTAACGAGTACACAGTGAAACACAATTCACATTGCGTCAACGTCCAAGTGAATCACTAGAGCTGGATACCCGATTGTCACAATAAACACCAGCGCCCTCCCTTCGAAGCAGTCGAGAATAGACTTTGAAACAGCGGCCCATACATGAGAGTTGTATTTCATTCAAATGGACTGAATTATCTCTTGAACCCTTTTAAAGCTCTGAGACACTTAAATGCTTTTTTCCGATCTGAAAACTTTGTTCAGTCCATCAAACATCATACTGGACTTTTTGTCAAGAACATCACGAACCTCTGTTTTATTTTTAATTTCCTGATGGACATTATCTGCAGTGCGCCTGTGAGTAAGGGCAAGACGATAGGTCGTACTTTCATTGAAAGCAACCCTGTTCGCACGACCCCATTCAGAGATGGACACAAGATATCGATTAAATGTAACATTCATATTCTGCCTGATGGCTCCTAGTTCCGAAAGGCTCTTGCTGAAAGAAAACGAAAGGCAAGTGATGCTGTTATCTGTAAAAGTTTGACAAGAGAGGCCATTTAGAAAAATAAGAAAGAATGTAGGCGAAATTACGGAGCTTTGCGGTAGCCCTTAATTTTCTTGAACTTGTTTGATGAAGTCTAGAACAGCTCGTGTATTGCAATCCCTGGGAAAGTTGGATACATATTGATAGATGTACTTACCCGGTAGTAAACATATTTTTTTTTAAATGGGTCTTTTTTATTATGCTTAAAGGGTTAAGGAGAGTACTTAGGACAAAAGGCCTTTGGACGTCGTTTCCCCAAAAGACTATTTTTTATGGTGTAGAAAATCAATATAAGCGCAGCATATAAAACCCTTTTTCTTTTATATGTTGGGTATTTCTGGCATAATTTTGCTAAATTTTAAGAGAAAACCGCTCCATCTAATAGTTCGAACAAATAGCTCCGTAAGCAATCGAAAGATAAACAGATAAGGATTCACTTATCTTTTTGAAATATACTGAAGGTGGCATATGGTCGAAACCGGTCTGTCTCGAAACCTAACTTGAGAAGGGATGACGGAAATTCGTTCCAAATATCTGTATAAAATCACTCTACCCGAAATTACAACAGGGCTGCCAAAGTCGCCTATGATTACACATCCTTCCCTCCTCCATTTCGGAGACACTAGGAATATGGATATTTCGATAAGCCGAAGAAGCGTTTTTAATCTATGAATAGAGTATGTGCGCCATTTTTTGCCACAAACGCTGCCGATTTGTAGCCAAAATGTCACGATACCCACATTCGAGTAACTGAATTCCTCGCTGCTAAC
The DNA here is from genome assembly GCA_963932375.1 of Phania funesta. Taxonomy (NCBI): domain Eukaryota; kingdom Metazoa; phylum Arthropoda; class Insecta; order Diptera; family Tachinidae; genus Phania; species Phania funesta. The sequence goes on from OZ010656.1 coordinate 76,298,709, forward strand.
GTGTCATAAAGTTTAAAGCAATCCCGAAATCACTTTGATTAGATCGAGTAGTTTGGGCCTGATTTTAAAGCTGTCCGAGAGAATGCATACCACTTGTATCAGTACGTAGACATTCTCCAGCAAGGAGCTCAAAGGTGTGCGTGGACCTTCGCCTGAAAGAAAGAAATTGTTTTTCCCTTTGCGACTGCTTTTCGGAAGTATGGCGCTACAATTCCCTCATGGAAGCATCCGTAGACCATAACTGCGAGTCCTTTCTAGTATTAACTCCAAATTTCCCCAAGCTAAATGATGATCACTTTAAAGTGTTTAGAAAGTTTCGTATTATGGTCATCTTATTGGATACAGCGAGACATGGAAAGTTCCATATGCCGTTTGGAATATTTGCCTTCCTTAGGATGACCTAGATTGGGTAGACTTATGACCGCACTAGCTACTGTCAATTTAACTACGAGATGTAGGCTGTTGTGGGGAACGTTCTCATTGTTCCCGTTACACTCAAGCAGGCCATCCAATGTACCCTGTTGAAGCTCATCTGAGCCAGTAATTATTCTACCTTTGGCCACCATGCTACAGAGCCATAGGTAATTGGTACTCCTATTGTTTTATATGACAGCCGACCTCTGATTTATTTTAAAATATTTCTGAATGATTGTTTACAAATTATTTTCTATTGTTGTTTAAAATAAACCCTGTTGAGCCATTGTTCATCTCTAATTTCTAATTTAAATCCCAAGAGAATTAATTTCATGTTGTTTATTGTTCATTAATTGAGTTTTTGACTACGAGGGTACAAAATTACATTTCAAATCGAAAACAAAATGAAGTTCTGGAATAAATTATTGTACTTTCACTATAGTTGTACTATTGAAACGATAACAAAATAATATGAAAATATACAAAAACAAGATTTTAATTATAAATCAAATACATTGAATTAAAAATGTTTCAGAATGGGCAGGAGAAGAGAGGGAGAGATTTAAGTTTGTAACGGCCCTTTGTTGCATCTGGGACTTTAAGTACGAAATTATGCTTTTCCGTTTTCTATTCCTTGAAAAGCTATAATCACCCTTAACTTTGACTGAATATGTAATTTAAATAGTTTTTTGCTCTGTAAAGACACGAATTACCATGTGATGGCATTAAGTTGCAAACAAAAGGGCCACGTTCCGCTACTATTGATGAGATAAACACTGAATCGCTGAAATTGTTACTCTTGCTAAAGTGCTTGTAAGCACTTATTTGAATCTCAGAGGCCAAATATCTACTTAGGCTCACAGGTCGCCTACCCAGGTGGGTCTGCAAGTCCGAAAGAAAGGTGGGTGAGAGAGTGTAGAGAGCAAGACCTTGACTGATTGCTGTAACTGTGCCGGTGTGGAGTCCAAACCGAACAAGTCGCTGCTTCTGATGAGGGCATATATTCCCTGTAGTACCCTTACCGATCCTCTAAGGCGGTACAAAGACATAGGAGATGGAATACTGTCTCTTTTTCTACCCCATTGTGACAGTTTCTACAGTAGTCCTTTGTCCGCGGTCACATTCTTCTGGCGTGCCTGCCAATTCTGCCAAATCCTCTATTCATTCCCATGACATTCCTTATTTGCGACTTCTGAAATCTTTGCAGATTTCCGATTTGAATCCTGTCTAACCTGGGCTAGATTAGGCTTAGTGGTTCTGCAAGTGAGTTCTCTCATTATCAATTTGATTTTTGCAAGCCGCAGGATTCGTCAAAATGCAAGATCTGCCGTCCAGGTCCCTTCCTTGCCATGCGGTTGCCCATATTGGTTCTATTTCCCAGTTTTTTTTCGAAAATTACCAAATATTTCGCTATTCAATTTAAGGATACCCGTCACTCCTGGAGCAACTTAGATGCCGAATAGACTGCTGGCAAAGACTTGATTGCGGCACGGCAAAATTTTTCCTAGAAAAACCTTTATATGTTATACTTACAGGGAGGAGGGGGAGGGTATTTTCATTTCCTTGTTGATTTGTTTTTCCGACAGGGTGCTCTGATATATCATTTTTATCGTTCGATAAAAACGACACTGAAGATGGCAACTAGCCGAAACCGGTTTGTCTCCAAACCAAAATTGACAAGGGATGACGGAAAATCGTTCCAAACATATATATTTTCATTTCCCTCCCCTTAAGTCCCTGGCTGTGATTTATATTAGGTATTATGGTTATTAGGAATATTTGCACATTATGACACTTTCAATTGTAATATATTGTCCACGGATGTAATCATGTCTTAATATTGATCAATTCCATATCAGAATATAAAAGAGTGAAATAGAACGTTGTGCCGTTAGATAATTCATTTTGTCCTTCTAATTCTGAATATTGTCTATTGCGCAGGGGCGGATTCAGGGGGGGGGGAAGTTCTCCTTAGTGACAGGTCATGGAAACTTCAAGTATCATCTAGCCAGGATGAACATCGTAGAAGCTGATACTTGCAGACTGTGCCTGGAAGAGGCTGGGCGGTAGCGCACAGGCTTAGGACCACGGGCAGACACTAATTAAATGTGAATGCCATGGGGGAGCTAAACATTAGACAAATGCTAGCAATTACAAGAGATTCCGTGATGAGGAGAAATGTTGACAGTTACCAGTCGACAATCTAAAACCACTATAGTCAAAAGTAAAGGCTTGGGCTAGAACGAGACTAAATGGAAAGTAAGGTAATCGTAATTACAAATCGGTTGCCTAAAATCATTTATAGAAGCGAAGCGGGTCGAAAATGGACTCAAAAAATGGTCTGATTCGATATCCTCCCTATATAAAGCAAAAGCATTTTCCCGTACAGAATGTTTAGAAAAATTTAAGATGCGTTTTTCTTAATATTTCTGCCCTTCCCCAAAAGCTAAAAGCAGGATCCGCGTCTTCTATTACAAGGGCATGTTTGAAACATTTATGCAATTCCGAAATGCCTTGTATCATTGTAACATGTATTAAAATAAACCTTTGATTTATTTATTTGATACCAAGAAATTGAATCAGGCATGGGGAATTTTTAATATGCCACATCACAATTAAAGGTGACAAAATGTCCTTACCCAAAGACGAGATGTTAAATAATTATTTACAATAAAAAAAATCCGTAAATAATTTAATTTTAATAAATAAAAATTTTGAGTGTTCAACTTCAAATGAATCACACAAATACCATAGTCCCAGATATGGTTCCAAAACAATGTTTTATATGAAAATTAGCAACAAGAAAAATACAATATTTTATTATAATACGATCGATACAACAATACAAGGCGTTTGCGATTTGAACAAATATTAGAATCTGCGAGCACTTTTACACATTTTACTACAAAAAAACCTTTTAAATATATAAATTTAAGGCTCCATGTAAAGTTTTATGATTTCTTTATTTATTTTTTTTTAACTTCAATTGAAGAATATCTTAGCTCTGAGTGAATTATGTTGAGGTAATTTTAAAGAAAATATTGCCATAATATTTTACAACACAAAGAATCATCTACGAACAACAAGTTGTAACTTTCTCCTCTTATTAGTTCTTTTTTCTGGAGGTAAAATTCCAACAAAGCAAATATTAGACTAAATTTTATGTTTTCTCTAGTATTTAAAATGTACTTCGAGCCAGGGATGGATATCTCGATAGAATTGCCCTTTTTAAATACTTTTTGCAAGGCGAGAATATTGTAAGAACTTCGTTGTTTTTTTATTAATTATAATGGAAAATAATAAAAAAATTGCTGGCTGGTTTTTTCAATCAGTGTTAAATTTTCAATTTACTTGGTGAAGAAGGGAAGATTTGACGTAAAAAAACATTCATGTGAATTAACTGAATTTCGTTAATCGCAATGAATTAATCAATTCACACAAATTAGTATTGGAAATCAATTCCATTTCGGATTTTAATCGTCATATTTTTATCAGTTTTAACCCATCAACTAAAGATTAAAAGCAGCAGGCAACATCGTTTTTTACATGCGATTAACTATCATGTGTTTTTTAGTGTTATAGAACTTTAAGTTGGCAATACGGCTTGATATGCGTGCAATTTTTACAGCTGTTACTTGTTTGGTGTTTGCAAATCGTGTTTGCCATAGTATCAGGAATAGGCTGACACCTGAACAACGCCTGCAAATCATGCAGATATTTTACAAGCAAAATGATTGTGCTCATCATGCTCCTCGTGCAATTTTCGGCTGGCACAATCGCCCATCACAGCAGTTAAAACGAGCAACGTTGGATTGTTTTTTCCACCATTACTCTGCAACAATCATCGTCTGAGAGGCCGTACAGTTCTTAAGAAGCTATTGCTGCCCAACCACCGGTCACGACGTACATTTGTTGAATGGGGGTTCAAAACGATATGTATTTTCCGAACTTCTGAAGAATATTTTGTTCAGCGATGATGTTTATTTCTGCTTGAATGGATATATCAAACAGAGAAACTGCCGCATTTGTTGAGAAGATGGTCCACAAGCCATTACTGAAATACTATTACATCCAGAGAAGGCCACTGTTTGGGGTACTTTATAAGCTGGTGTACTCATTGGTCCGAATTTATCTAAAAACTATTGGAGCCATAACGTTGAAGTTATAGCTTACCGCTACAGGGCCATGATTAACTAAATGGTGCATCATACCACACAGCGCGAATAACGTTTTGAAATAAAACACAATTTTTATTTTTGTGTCTTTATTTCTTGATTGTGATCTTAAGACTGAATTATTAAAATTTCTTAAATCTATTCTTAACATGACTTCTTCTGTTTTCTTCGTTGTTGTTGTTGTTTTTATTTATTGGGTCATCGCAATGAAAATCGATGACTCCAAGTGGTTTCAAAAAATAAACAATTATTTCTCAATATTTTTTTTAAAGGGTTCGAATTTCAGCCAAATTGTATTTTATGCTTTATAGCAGAAATAAAATTTGGATGAATGAAAACAATGTCATTGACTTTAAATGCTTACGAAATAGCGGAAGAATGAAATCAAATTTCAGAAAATGAAGAGAAGTAAAAAAAATTGTTTATTGAATAAAAATTTTAAAATTGTTACAAAGTGTCGTTGACTTTGTATTTAAGTTTCTTTAATGTATTTATTAATGATTGAATTTATATCTACGAGGGTTGGTTGAGTATGTGGGATTACATACGTAACTCCTCCCCCATTAGATGAAGGATTCTCCCGAATTCTTCCATTTGATTTCTTACATTTGCCATATAATATTATTATTAGTATTATTGTTATTGCCACTATTATTGTTGATGGTATGGTGTAAACAATAATCATACTGTTTAATTTTATTTCTTCAATTTCTTTCATATTTTGAATTGTTTTTATTTTTACTTCTTCTATAGTAAGTGTACTCTTAAATGTTATGTTTTGAAATTTTGGAACAATTATTTTATCCAAATACATTTTATTATTATTTGAAAATTTTTGATTTGCTATTGTTAAAGTGCAATTATTATATTGTATTAAGAAATTTCCGTTCAAAACATTGTTTGTGTTATTATAGCTGCTAGTTATTGTATTATTCTTTGCATTTTTTACTACAATTGTTTGATCGTTAATATTTATGATCTCGGTATTATCGTTTTTTATAATTTTACATGTTTTTTCTATTGTGCAATGTTTTGATATTTTACATTCAGTTAAATAACTGTTATGCTTGTATATGTATGTTTTGTTATTATACTTAAATGTATTTTCAATTTCTGCATCTATTTCTTTATTTAAGTATGGCATAGGTATAATAGTTGTTACTTGTATAGAGAGAAATGTTTTTGGAACTTTAATTATAAATATTAATTCATTAGTTTTTTCAAAAATTGCAGTTCTTAAGAACTGGATTTTACTTATATCTATATTATAGTCATCTATCTCTTGCTTTGTTAGGATGCTGGCGTCTGTTATTCCATTTTGTGCTGTTGTTATATAGTTTTGTATATGTTCTATGTGGTTTCTAATTGTTGTTAAAATAAGTAAATTTTCAAAATATATGTTTTTTGTCAATATGTCTCTTACTGATCTATGTAGTCCCTCCATATAATATATTATATTTTTCTGGTTCTGTGTTACAGTGTTTCTTATTATTTGTAGTGTATTGTTGAAATAGTCGTTAATTTTTATTTGTTGATTTAAGTTTGTTATAGAGTTATGTATGTTAGAATCAACTGTATTAAAATGTTTAATGATGTCTTCTTGGTCAGTACTGTCCATTGTACCAAAAAGGTATTTCCAAGCATGTCCTACTAAATTTAAAAGTCCACGTTTTTGCCTATTGCTAGGTGTTATTGTTTTTATCTTGCTTAAAAGTGTGTCTATCTCATTACATATAAATATTCTTTCGTTCTTTTTCAAATTATTTGAGTCACTTATCATTTGCTGAAGAATATTTGTTATTTCTTTTATATCTATGTGGTGTAAAATTAGCTCTGATTCTATAGGAATGCTGTGATTATAGTTGTTAATTTGTACGTATCCACTTGTTTCCGTTATTGGATGTAAGATTATGTTGGCCTGAGTTTGCGTTATTATAAATATGGTTATTAGTATGTGTAATATTACCTGTAATTTTAAATTTAAATGTAAATTAAGTTTCGTTTAAAATGAGACTATTGTATTTATTAGGTCTTTTAATATTGCTCGTATGTATTCCCTGCAAAGATTTTTTCCTGAACTTTGGTTCTTCTTTGTGTCTTACATTTTTATAGTGTTTTATAAAACCTTCTTGTCTTGTTTCTATATAATTTTCCCTATTTCTATTTGCTTTTGATATAAGTTGTTCTTTTACCTTACATAACCTTTCATATATTATGGTGTGGTCGATTGTGTTATTTTGAACTTGTAATGGTGTGCATTTAATTGTGCTATGATATGTGTCATTATATAACATAATGGCTTTAGATATTTGTTGTGTAATTGGTAAATGATTTTCTAAATTTAAAGTTCTTATTTTTTCGGTGATTGTGTTGTTTAGTCTTTCGATATCGCTGTTGCCAGTGTGGCTATTTGGCTTAGTAATGTGATATTCTATTCCTTCAGTTTGCATAAATGTTTTTACGTTTTCATTATTAAATTCGTTGTCAAATACCATTTTTCTTACTTTTCCTTTAATCGCTAAAAATTGTTGTAATTGTGCAACAAGTGTAATACTATTTCTGTCCATAAGAGGCAAACATGTGGCATGTTTTGAAAATTTATCAATAAAAACGATGAAGGAATGTTTGCTATTGACATAGGTGTCTACGTGAATAATTTCATTAGTAGTATGCGGAGTTTCGGTTATGTAAAACTTGCTTTTGATGGGATTTCTATCATATTTTCCTCCTGAGCATATATCGCAACTATTAATGACTTTTGTTATTTCTTCCTTGAGCTGAGGATTATATATTAAATATTTTAGCTTTTCGAAAGTTGCTGTTATACCGCAATGTCCGCTTTCGTGTTTATGAAAGAGGGCGATTTGTTTTCTTAATTCTTCGTCATTGTCGATGTCCTTTGCCAATCGAGAACATTTGACGAATTTAACATTTGGGTTCGTAGAAAATTCCTCTTCAATAATTTTCTGCACTTTGTAATAATCATGATCATTGAGGTTAGAGTATATTCCCACTCTTCCTTTATCTATTTCTTTTCTTATGATATCCAAGACTCTATTCTCGTGGATATCTTTTTTATCTATGTAAATGCGTTTAAATTTGAACACTTTTTCAATTGTGTTTCGTTTTTCCTCTATAACTATTATTTGTGTCTTAAACCGATTGACGATTGTATCTAGAATTGGAATTGTAAAGCCTAGATCTTCCTCTTGGGAATGAACTGTTCCTATTTCGGCTGTTATGCTATTGTTTTCTCCTTCATTTTGTATATCTTCCATTTGAGCATTAATTTCGTCGTTTCTTATTCGGCTCAAGAAATCGGCGACATTATTTGTCTTTCCTTTAATATATTCAATTGAAAAACTATATTCCCCCAAACTTAGAAGCCATCTTTGAAGTTTTGGGTTTATGTCTTTACCCGTATATTTTGTCATTAGCCACTTTAGTGGTTGATGATCACTTTCTAAATCAAATTCCCTGCCAAAAACATATGGTCGGAAGTATTTTACTGCCCATACTATGGCGAGTAACTCTTTTTCTATAGTAGCATAATTAGTTTCATGCTTGTTTAAAGTTCTAGATGCATATGCAATTGGGTGTCCATCTTGAGATAGTACAGCTCCAAGGGCAAAGTTGCTTGCATCTGTTGTGATTTTAAATTTCTTTGTGAAATTGGGGTAACGTAATATTGGTGAATTTGTTATTAGGTCTTTAAGCTTTTCAAAAGAAGTGATGTAACTAGGATCGTATACATTGATTGGTTGATCCTTTTTTAAAAATCGTGTCATGGGATATGCAATTTTTGCATAATCTTTGACAAACTTTCTATAGAAGCCTGTCATACCTAAGAAAGATTTTATTTGTTTTGTATTATTTGGTATTTTCAAATTTTTTATTATTTCTATTTTAGCGGGGTTTGGTTTTATTCCGTTTGTTGTAAGGATGTGCCCTAAAAACTGAGTTTCTTTTTTTAGAAAATCACATTTATCGATTTGAATTTTGAGATGTGCTTTTTGTAGAGTTTTAAATATTAGCCTTAGATTTGTTAAGTGTTCTTCCAAGGATGTTCCGAACACCAATATGTCGTCCATATAAACGACACATATTTTATTAATATGTTCATGTAAAATTTTGTTCATCAGCCTTTGGAAGGTTGATGGAGCATTTTTCAGGCCAAATGGCATACGAATGAACTCATAGTGTCCAAATGGTGTTGAAAACGCTGTTTTTGCCCTATCCTCCTCCCTTACTGGAATTTGGTGGAACCCCTTTGCCAAATCCAGTGTTGTAAAATATTGTGCTCTACCAATTTTGTCTAATAATGAATTTAGATTCGGAATAGGATATTTATCGTCAATTGTAAATTCGTTTAATTTTCTATAGTCAATGACGATTCTATACTTTTTTTCTCCTGAATTATCTAATTTCTTTTCTACTATCCATAGTGGGCTATTATATGGAGAATTGCTTTCTTTTATTATTTTTTGTTGAATCATTTCTTTAATTTGGCGTTTAATTTCTTCCTCATGTATTTGAGGGTACCTATATATTTTGGAATATAAGGGCCTTTCGTTTGTGGTAATTATTTCATGGTATACTTCGTTTGTACATGATAAATAATCTCCTTCTTTAAAGAATAAATTTTCGAACTCAGTAAGCAGCCTTAAGGTTGCCTGACGTTCTTCGGTATTCATATGAGAAAAATCAATATTATTTCTTATATTTCTATTCTCCATTTGTTGTATACTACAAATGTTATGAACATATTCGGGATAATTATATTCTTCAAAATAAAGTTTGTTGTTTAGTATTTGCACACATTTTTGTTCATAGTCAATTTTTGTATTTAGAGGTTGTAAGAAATTTTGACCAATTATAGCAGAGAAATTTTTATTTGAAAAATTAATTATTTTCCATTGGAGTGTTCCTAGACAACCGAACTCTTTTGGAAATGGTGTTGTGACTATAAATTTTATTTTATTTGTACCATTAAGTGTATTATACTGCAAAGGATTCTTAAGAGTAATTTTTGGATACTGTTCAGACAGTACTCCTTCCTTTAAGATACTTGTGGTGGAACCTGTATCAATAAGACATCTAATGGTTTGTTTGCCTATAGAAATTTTAACTATGGGTAATGTTGATTTTGAGGCGGTACTATAAAATTTAAATCATTATTTCCTATTAATTGTTCTTCTTGTAAAGTACCTATTTCCATAGGTTCAGGTACTTGTTTTGGGTTATGAGATTGAGAGCTTCTGTTAGTGTTTCTAGTTTGGTAAGTGTAATTATCCTTTTGATAATTGTTAAATCCCTTGTTAAAATTTTGAGTAAATTCTTGATTCTGCCTATTTTGTTGGTTTTGGTGTCTGTTTGTATATTGACGTTGTTCAGTGTAATGATTACTGTAATTGTGTTTTTGAGTGTTCATGTTTGTGTTCGTTTTATTATAATTATTTATATTTTTCCTGTATTTTATGTGTATGGCTCTAAGGTCGTCTAAAGCTCTGATCTGTGAATATCTTGTAATAATGTCGTTAAGTGTACTGGTTTGATCTAAATGAGATCGTAATGGAATATCTATTTTTTCTATTAAAATATTTACCAAATCCCTATCTACTCTGTCTGGCTTATAAATTAATGGTTTATTATTGTCAAATAAATATATTTTGTTAAGTTCATGTTTACATTTTTCAAAATAGTTAAAAAGTTCTCTTAAATTACATACTTTTACATTCCTGCATTTGTTGAAAACATCTCCATAAGTTGTCCTGGGCTTGTAATGTTCCATTAACTTCAGCTTTATTTGAGTCCATGTTACGTTGTCTCCCAGTTCCTGGATATATCTTCCTGCCTCTACAACAATTTTTTCATTTGCCACTATGTTCATTGCTAGATTCATTAGTTCCATGTTGTCCCTTGGACACAGCAACATCACTGCTTCGACCGACTTAATGAATGGCATAACGCTATGATTTTCGTCAAGACATCTTAATTGTCTAAACTGCTGCAGTATGTCCTTTGGTGTAAGTAGTTGATTTTGCGATTGCTGTAATTGTTGTGCTTGCTGTGCTTGTAAAGCTTCAACTTGTCCTCTTAGCTGGTTAATAAGTTGTTCCTGGGCTGCTATTACCTCCACAATTTGTTCTCCATTGGGTTGTTGTCCCAAATTTCTGTTTTCATCAAATCTGCTCATGTTTTAAGTTTATTTTCTTCACAATTTGTTTTTCTTTTTTTTTTTTATTACGAAGGGTTATGTATGTATGTCTTTTGTTTAACAATTTTTCAGTGCTTTATTTTTTTTTATAATACATATACTTTTTCTTTAATAAGTTCACTAACATTAAACGATTTTCCAGTGTTTTATTTTTTTATTATATATGTATATACTTTTTCATTAAGAAGTTCACTAACAAAAACAGTTTTTCAGTGATTTGTTTTTTTTTTTTTTTTTTTTTTTATTTATATATATTTTGTCTTTTCACTTTTATTTATTTTAAAATTACTTCACTTAAAAAATTTTCTTTTATTTTACCGTTCTTACTTTAGGCTTTTGAGCGTTTATTTATTCTTAAGAATAAATATGTTCTTTAACTTATTCTTTGGAATAATTTTCCGTTGACTGCGCCAATAACGTTTTGAAATAAAACACAATTTTTATTTTTGTGTTTTTATTTCTTGATTGTGATCTTAAGACTGAATTATTAAAATTTCTTAAATCTATTCTTAACATGACTTCTTCTGTTTTCTTCGTTGTTGTTGTTGTTTTTATTTATTGGGTCATCGCAATGAAAATCGATGACTCCAAGTGGTTTCAAAAAATAAACAATTATTTCTCAATATTTTTTTTAAAGGGTTCGAATTTCAGCCAAATTGTATTTTATGCTTTATAGCAGAAATAAAATTTGGATGAATGAAAACAATGTCATTGACTTTAAATGCTTACGAAATAGCGGAAGAATGAAATCAAATTTCAGAAAATGAAGAGAAGTAAAAAAATTGTTTATTGAATAAAAATTTTAAAATTGTTACAAAGTGTCGTTGACTTTGTATTTAAGTTTCTTTAATGTATTTATTAATGATTGAATTTATATCTACGAGGGTTGGTTGAGTATGTGGGATTACATACGTAACTCGCGTGGTAATGTTGATCTCTTGACCGTAACGTTCGGCGACCAAATAATTTTGCATAATAGACCCGTAAATTGGTCTCCAAGATCACGTGACTTAACACTGTCTAGTTATTGAAGGATTATGTTAAGTCTCTGATCTACATCCATAAGCTAAAGACGATTGACACCTTGTAAGACGACATACGGACACCGTGATTGCAAAAAGTGTTTGGACAAAATTTCGATAGTAATTCCTCCCTGCCATCCGATGTGGCCATACGCAGAAATCATATTCAAATAAAAATGGCAAAAAATAAATTTTCGAGAAAGCCAATTTCATGGCAATTAACGCCATTTATCTGTGTTTTGTTTTCATTTAAAGTTCCAGACTAGTCCAATGTTAATCAAGAGTACCTGCTTATGCTTCATTAAATTGCCGTTGCGTTTGGCGTGAATGAAGTACGATTGTGACAAATAGTTTGTCTTTTAATGTGGGCATGCTCGTACACGTGAATGATGATCGTAAGCAAAAGCTTTCTCTTGATCCCCTCCTTAACTCCAACATACTCATGTACACATTCATGAAAAATGTATAAAATACTTTAATAAATTAAATTGCCATCCCTGAGAACACATTATTTTATGGTTTTTAAACTTTCCCTCTTGACGATTTGTTGTAAATGTTTTTGGCTGACTGTTGCTTTATTTTGTTCACGGGTATGAGGGAGCCTGTTGTGTGTGTTTGTGTATGTTTGGTTACTTTACAACAACATTGTGCCCGTAATGTGTTGCTGCGCTACTGACAACACGAGAAACCCTCAATTTAGAAGTTAGATAGGGATAGCGCTGCTGCTTATGCGTTAAATATACAAGTATCCTTGTGTCAGTCAGCATGCATGGGTCTGTACTTTATTTAAGATGTCTTCTGCTGTGCTGTGTTAGTTTTTGCAAGTGTGTGTGTCTTTGAGTGTGTGTGTGTGTGTGTGTTAGTTCAGCTTAACATGCAGTAAAAAAGCTATAAAGAAGTTTACATTTCTAATTTATCATTTGTGTAAATTTGGCGAGAAATTATTATAAACAACGTTGCTGTATTTTGCTGTTTGTGGACAAAATTAATTTATTTTCTTTATTTATCTTGTGTGTGTGTGTGTGTGTTAAAAAAAACGTTTACGATATTTGTTGTAGTCTTTAAAATTTTAATCCCGCAAGCAGCTAATTAGCGTTAATTTCTTTATTTTAATGGCAAAACAAATGGGGTTGTCTTCAAAAAAAAAAAGAAATAAAATAAATGTCTCATGATTTGAAGGGTGTAACAAGGATGGCGGCCAATATTTGAATGTCCTGCATTCCTCGTCTTGGATTTGAAATAAAGTAGGAACTATAATAATGAGATTTATCTGCATTTCAGTTGCAGCAAAAGGTTTGTCGGTGGTTTATCCATAATAGGCTACAATTGCCTTACAACCCTGTTCTCGTCTTCATTCTCAGGAACGAGAATCGAGGCGGTTTGAAGACTGAATTCGGTTATCGAAGCAGAAATTCGCGCCTTTTGTTGGCCTGATATTCGCTCGGTTATTCAAGTTTAATTTCGATGGAATTTCATCAAGTGTCGAAATCACTGCAATATCGAATGTCGCTTGACACACTCCATGTGTCAATGATAGAAAATGATTTTTTTAAACGACTAGTAAAAGTTTTGATATGAATTGTCCGTAATTTAAGAACTGTCGCCGTTAGTTTCAATTTGTGTTCCAAGCAGATTGTGGTTTTCTGTGTATTTTACTTCTTCCTGGAGAGTTGGAACTTATTTATTCAGGCTCAAATTCGTTTTTTTTTTATTTTTTCAATGAGGAAGAAAATTTTTTATTTTTATTTATACGATAATTTTTAGAATCCTAAAAGTCTTAAGTATGAGACAATATCAGAATGGAATACATGCATTTTCAGTGCCGCTACGCATGTTATCAGCAGTCCTTGTGCCTTTCCACTGAGTTAGTATTTATTGCCCACATCATCGTTGTTAACTTAAATCATAATGAAAATTAAATTCGAGAATCTTCTTATATTTTCGATAATTATTCTCTTCGATCAATTTCAGGTCGATAAAATCGTTCGAACAGATTTTTTAACGTAAAAAATCTTGGAAAATTGAGAGGATCATTTTCCACGGATTACTGTATTGAAAACGCCTGACTGCTTATGTTATGGGTTTTTGCACCTCTCACACCTTGACTGGCGCACTGATATTTCAAGTCATTAACAAGTTGCACCATAATGTTTATCAGAACTTCACTAGCGTTTTGTTATTATTTGCGTTATTTATAAAGAAGAAAATGTTGGGTGGGTGTGAGACAGAAAGTAGATGTAGCTTTTAAGCTTTAAAATATTAAAAATTTTGATTATGAAGAAACTATTGGGTGATGCAGCCACATATATGCTATCAAAACTTCTCTATAACAAACTCATTCGTGAGCGAGGGTAGTCCAAAACGAATTTCCAACATCTTAAGTAGTGGTAGAAAATATTGGTACTCTTCATGGGTGCAAGAAAATATTCAGAAGTAACTGAAGCAACGATGAAACCCAAAATTCCCCGAATATTTTTATTAAACCACAAATTTTTGAGGAGATAGAATACCCTCGTATATTCCCTTAATCTAAATACTCGCCTGCTTAAAGGAGAATAATTCTGAATAAGATATCTGCAAAGATCAAGCAAATCAACATTAATCTCACAGCATATTTTTTACCCAAAAATATACTAAAATTGTTTATTATTTTAAAAGTCCTGCTAAAGCTTTTGGTCGTGACATTTAAAGTACCCTACACTTTGTTCAATACAATTATGGCCGTACTCTCTATGCAGTTGCCAAAAGAATTGTTAAAGCGAGTTGGAATAAAACCTCCCGCGCGCACCTTATGACAGAGAGATCAACCCGAGAACGTAGGGTTGTGGAGATAGTGCGTTGTCGGAGTGTAGAAAACCTAAAAAAATATCATCAATATTGAAATGCAGGGGTAATTTCTATTTATAATTCATTTTTATTGATTCCTTTACAGTACATAAGATTTAAGAAAAAATACCAGTCCTTAGGAAAATCCAGTATAAATAGCTGTTGACACGACTGAAGGCACCTGGTGAAGTCATCGGACAATCGCCGTGAGGAACGAAGGACGTTAAACCAATTAAAACTCCAGTAGATTCTAAACTCAAAGGATCGCCATAACTACTAAGGCAAGTAGACGCCACACCATCAATCGAGCCGCACAGACTAGATGATGCTGGGAATTTATAAGTGCTTTCACACACATCGTTGCTAATAATTTGCAAACGGTTCGAATTCATCGCCTTGGTCACAAATTTCTCCCTCCCATATTTTCCTTCCAAATGAGAAACTATAGCATATTCACCGGAATACGTAGAGTAAGGTCCAGTCAAGGCAGGTAATTTTATAGGTTGGATATTGCTGTTGAACTCCACCCAAGGAATTCCAATCAAACCGATGTTATACAAGGGTGAACCATTGTAGCCATAATGGGTGCTAATACGGTCCTGAGGAACATGATAAACGACTTTAGCCTCGCTGCTGTTAGTAACCCCCAAATAAACGATGGCATAAGTAGCATGTTGAGTACAGTAGCCAGCGGTCAAAACCCATTTATGACCAATCAAACAACCACCGCAATATCTTTTTTCAGAATTCTCCAAATACATGAGTAAATTTACATGATAGGGAAATTGATTTCTGCTGGTAATGTCACTTTTATTTTTCCCTGCTGATGCTATAGCATTGTCGGATTCAGTTTTAGCTCCACGCAAATCAAAGGTCGAGGCGGTAGCCAAAGTTAAAGACAGAACAATTAACAATTTCATGTTAACAATGTCAAGACAAGAATACTACTGATGACTTTCCTCGAAAGAACAAGGGAACTTATGTAGTGAAAATTTTGACCAAATTGCTAGTCTAATAAAAACATATTGCTGATAAGAATTACTGAAAATAGTTCGAGAAGAGTCAAAAAATAAAAATATAAGACGCAAATATGCGGCACATCAAACGTTAGAAATCTACAGTTTATTTGTTTTTTATCCATTCTTGTTATTAGCAGACGAGTATACTGGGTTCGTAATAATCAAGCGCTTGGGGCGTGTTATTTAATTGATTGACTGTCAATAAAAAAGTTATATTATCTCTGCATCGAATGGAAAATTTTAAGTAAGAAATTATTTTAGATCGCCAAATTAGTTTGTGATAAACTCCAGGTGTTTATAGTTGTAATAAACGACTTTTAAATAAACATGAAGGTCTGAAATAAGATAAAGAAACAAATAAATTATGTTGACATGAAACCGAAATATGCGCCCAAAAAAGAACACCCAACAAAACACACACACACACTCACACGTATGCCTTCATACATAAGAATGTCTGTCTGTGCAAACTGGGTTTTCATGCATTTGTTAAGACACAATTAATGGGGAATTGTTATAGAATTCAAATGTTTTACTATTCATTGCTATGAGTGTAAAGCAACAGCACGATGAGGTAAATTACACTGTACAACAAAATCTAGTTTTTTTTTTCAAAATAAAGTTTTTACAATGAATTCCGGCAGAGGAGAAAAACAAATGTACTGTTTTCGTCGTTTTAAAAGTTTACGTCTGGCCTTTATTTGCTTTAATCGTATGGTGACTTATAGTGAGATTTTGCGTAAAACATACCTTCATTACTTGCATACAAACCAGTTTTGTGGAATACTGCTGTGGGCAAAAAAGAGTAAAACTTTGTTCATAATTTTAAATTTCTTTATTTATTCTGCCAAATCTATTTCGTTCCCCTCAAAGTAATGTCCCCCCCAGCAAGCTGCAGTACACTTATGCCAACGTTGTTACCAATCCTCGTAACAGTTGTTAAAGTCAATTTCCGGAATAGCCTTCAATGCGCGTAGCGATTCACGTTTAATGTTTTCAATTGGCTCAAAACGGTTTCTCCGGAGCGGTCGCTTGAGTTTGCTGAACAGCCAGAAGTCACACGGACCTAAATCAGGCGAGTACGGTGGCTGTGGAACTATATTGATTGAATTTTTGGCGAAAAACTCACGAAGAATCAATGCGGTATGCGACGGTGCATTATCGGGGTGCAAAAACCATGAGTTGTTGGCTCCTAATTCCGGCCTCTTTTTACGAATAGCTTCGCGAAAACTACGCATAACACTCAAATAGTATTCCTTGTTGGCAGTTTGGCCGGTCGGAAGGAATTCGGAGTGCAGCACACCTCGATGTTCGAAGAAAACTGTCAACAAGACCTTGATTTTTGACTTGCTTTGACGTGGTTTTTTCGGCTTTGGCTCAACTTTGGCACGATATTCGGCCGATAGATCGTCTCTTTTCCGGGTCGTAAGCGTAGATCCAAGACTCGTCGCCAGTTATAATACGTTTAATGACATCCTGATAGTCGGAAAGCATTGTTTGACAGACGTCAACGCGACGCTGTTTTTCAAGAAAATTGAGTGATTTTGGATGCAATCGTGATTTCACTTTTCTTACGCGCAAATGATCTTTTAAAATGGTTTTCACTGATCCCTCCGATATTCCAACGATATCAGTAAGGTCTCCGACTGTTAATCGTCGATTCTCGAACACCAATTCCTTGATTTTATTGACGTGTGGATCATCAGTTGTTGTTGATGGCCGTCCTGGACGTGGTTCGTCGTCAACGCGTTCTCGACCCTCTTTGAATAATTTGTGCCAATCAAAAACACTTGTTCGCGACATACAATTACAAACGAAGGCCGTTTGCGACATTCTGAACGTTCAAGCACCAGAAATTTCATTCCGCACACAAAATTTAATGGAATTGAATAATTTCACTCATTGTAAAATACTTCAGAAAGACAAGCGTATACTGAACACTAATGATTACTTTGCTGTGATATTTGGCACAGATGTCACTGACAGTTATACCAACGTAGAAAAACAACGAATGGATTTCCGCGCGAAATTAAAATTAAAAAAAGTCTTACGATTTGTTTGCCCACAGTAGTATTTTAGCACTAGTTGCAAATGAGTATGAAATTAACCCTTTAAACACAGATTAAGTTTTGATTTATTTGTGGCGTTCACGTTAAATCTTGAGGTTTGGTAACTTTGCAAGCTTATAGTAGAAGTTTATGATAAATATATTTATACAATATTTCAGGATGCTGCAATGCTGTATTAGAATGTTCAAGACACCCTAAAATAAATGCCAGACGCAGTGTTGTGAGCGGTGGAATTTTGAAAAAGTTGCACAAAAAGTCGTTTTGAAAAAATTTTACAAAAAAATTGTTCTTGGAAAAAAAGTCCATCAATTTTTCATGGCTTGTTATTTAAATAAAACTTATCTAAGAAAAATAAAACAAAAAATAATAATTCGAAGAAGACAAAAAAAACTGGGAAAATGCATTGACCAGCGTAGTTTTGGTATTCAAAGATACGAGTATCTATCGAATATATATTGTAATATTTGAATATCTAAAATATTTCAAATATTTATCTGTTCGTGAAAAAGTTTTTCACAAAAATTTTCTCCTGTATGCCGGCAACACACGGAGACACATTTAAGGAAACATGATTCAGAAAATAAGTATAATGTTGTGATACCAACGGTTCAACCTCAGAGCAAACCATAAACGAGACATCAGTTTTGTGTCAATATTACACACATTATTAAACCTCTGATCAATACAACACGTCTGCTTTAAACGAAATAAGCTATCGAAAACAGTAAACATCGATATAGACGATGCAACATTGTATTTAGAAACACGAAATATAAACAAAAATAAAAAAATAGTTTATAAAGTAAATGCAAAAAGAAATGGCAAAAAGTTGCAGAAAGTGCAGTAAAGTGGCAATAAAATAATGGGAAGTTAAAACTTGAGTCGACGAACTTTCAAAACGCCGATAAACCTGTATTTTTCCTTTGGACTCACCTGGCGTAATTTGTTGTCAAAAGGTTGTTTTTTCTAGTTGCACAGTGTTATTTGTCGTAGTCTCTGTTTAAGGGTTCCATAATTCTTAATTTCTAAAAAATAAAAGATATTTGCGAAATTAATTGAAAGGCCGTTAATTCCACATAAGAATAGTGTGAGTAAAGCAGGAATTATTCCCTTTCTTGTAGCAATGCTAGAACATTCAAAACTGGGTGAATAAAGTTTTATAAATTGCAGACACCCAACAGCCCCTTAGCCTTCTTCTATACGGAACCATAAAGCTTGAAAGAAAGAGACCGGCTCACACATGAGAATTTTATTTCATTTTCTTTCGTATGTAAGTGAAAATCGAAGTAAATTTCTGTCGAATTAAAGAAACTTCACCACCTCTTGGGTATATTAAAATAATAGCGAAGAATTGATGAACTGGCTAGGTCTAATGATGTGAAAAACTTTTTCACCATTTCAAAAAATGGAAAGCGATTAATAAATAAACTTATGAAAATGTAGCCACTAATTTTATTGAATTACAAAATTTGTTTTTTTTAATACTCAGCCCTCTTTGTGGCTCCTCGAAACCACATTGCGAAACTTGCTAAGAAAATTTCAAATGTTATTAAGAAATTTTAACATAATCAGCGTCATCATTATTGTTATTATAATGAGACTCTTTAATGAGAATCTCATCCAAGGAATTTCCCCAAGCTTTCTACTTGTTGCAGATACACAAAGGAACAACAGTATGGCCAGGACAGCACAGCACGCTCGCTAGGCACTGAATTATTAATAAGTTCAAATAAGTCGTAAATAACTTTTATTCTCTGCACAAATTTTGTTATTGCGTGATACACATCGACTGAAACTCTGAAGAGTAGGCAGGCACTTGCCGTAGTTATTTTGTTGGTTTTATAAAGAGAACTCAAGAAGAAAATAAAAATTATGCAAATACGAATTCACTTCTACAACTTTGTATGTATTTTCATACACACACACACACACACGTAAAGATACTCAAAAACACAAATAGGAAATCTCATACACGCAAAGAAAAACATGGTTGACTCAATCATAATCTAAGTAATGGTGTCTTCTAAGGCTGGAATGCTGGCATGTCCCCGTACACGAGAGGCTTCAGGTACCACAGAAAAAAATAGTGTAGTGGGGTCAAATCGCATGATCTTGGCGGCCAAGGGACTGCTCCAAAACGAGAGATTATTTGCTCACAAAAGTCGACTCTCAATAGGTTCATGGTATCGCGTGTCATGTGGCATGTTGCATCATCTTGTTTAAACCACATGTCAACCAAGTCCAATTGCCCAATTCTTCCAATTGGACAAAATAAATCTGTACCTTGCTCCATTGACTGCAACGTTGCGTTTTTATCATTTCTGCCCACAAATCGCATCAAACAGCGCAAATTTTAAAGTGCATGGGCAGCTCTTGAACTTCCTCTGACTGCTCTTCCCTCGCAGTTAGGCAGTGCTGTTTGTTGACGTACCCATTGAGCCAAAAATCAGCTTTGTCAGCTGAAGACAATTTTTCAATACAAAATACAATTCTCGCACAGCAGGAGTTTTCAAATAAAACTCAATGATTTGCAAGCCTTGTTGTTTTGTGACTCTATTCATGGTAAAATGGCAAACATGAGCACGTAAAGACTAATTCCAGAAATTGAGTAGTGGGGGTAAACAATAACAACACAGAGAAACCGCCGCCATAAATAACAAAGCAGCCAGTAGTTACAGTAGTTACAAAAACACACATTAAAATGAAAAAAAAAACAGCAGAAGAGATTTTTATAGCTCCAGAAGTATCCACTGGATTCTTGTGTAATCTACAAGTTTCTAGAAACTAGGCGACTACTCTAAAAAGACTTGGGTGGCCAAGCTAAGAGTGAGTATTGAGTGAAAACTTAAAGTGAGACCATCGGGATAAGAAATAGCCGTTGTGTTGAATTTAAGTTTTAAATAAAGTAACAGTGTGTAACAATAAAATTCTGCCGGGTATGTAAGAGAAACTCTATAATTCAAAGTACCTGCGAATAGTTAAACACGCTTCATAAGGTTAAACGTAACAATTTTGGTGGACTACATTTAATAGTATTTTGACTATTTACATATATTAATCGGTATTAAAAATCAAATAAAAATCAAATTTTTTTATAGAAATTGACTACTGTAGCGAAGTAATATTAAGGTATCGTTTAGGGTTTTACCGTCTCCAAGTAATGTAGGAAGTAGACACCTAAATATATTTTGAATTCAAGTATATTCTTGTAAAGTTCAACGTCTTCGTCTTTGGTTATGTGAGCTGTGTGAGTACATGAACAAGGATATGTTTGGAAACATGTTTAATAATTCTAAATAATTTTTCATCTTGTAGAGGGTGTCCGCCGGTAAGGTATACTACTTTGTTTTTCCGCCATTTTGGTAAACATTAGTCTTGTCAGTTCATATTTGGCAGTCGTGAAGTAGAGATGGAAATATATTCGGTAAACCAACGTGTTTTAATCGTTAAAACATTTTATCCAAATCAATCATCGATTACTGTGACGAGGAGAAAGTTTCGTGAAATTTTTGGGAGAAACAACGTGCCACCAATACACACTATTTATCGTGTAGTGAATGATTTCGAAGAGAGAGGGATTGTAGCTGATAAAGCTAAGCATGGACCACAACGTACTGCAAGATCGGCTGAAAACATAACTGCTGTTCAAGAAAGTGTTCAAAACAATCCATCAACCTCAATTCGACAGTGTGCTCAGGAGCTTGGTCTTCAAAGAACAACTTTGGCCACAATTTTGCACAAAGATTTACATTTGTTTCATCAGTCACCTTTGCATCCACTAAAAATGACAGTCTGCTTGGCTAACATGTGGTTTCAACAAGACGGTGCCACATCGCATACAGCCAGGGTTACAATGGAATTACTGCGAGACCTCTTTCCACAATAAGTTATTTCAAGAAATGGTGATGTTGATTGGCCTCCACGGTCGCCTAATTCGACTGCTCCGGACTTCTTTTTGTGGGGATACCTGAAAAGCAAAGTTTATGCAAACAAATCAGAAACGCTGGAGCATCTCAAGCAAAATATTCGCAATGAAATTAATGAAATACCGCGTGAAATGTGTGAGAATGTAATGAAAAATGTGTTCAAAAGGGCTGGCATTTGTGAGGCTAACAGAGGCGGACATTTATCTGATATTGTATTTCATACCTAATTGCCGACATTAAATAAAACCTTTATCAATAAACGATCCATTCTCTTTCATTTAATCAAAAATTATAAACAAACAAAGTAGTATACCTTCCCGGCGGACACCCTGTAGATGCTTGTTGTAAAAATACGATATGTCAAGGATCGTCAAAATTGTTAACATCGCATCTAGGACCACTTAAATATGTTGAAACTGTCTCTAAAAGAAAACTTGGGGAACAATATTAAAAAGAATGAAAAATGACCCTGAAGATGGCACATATCCGAAACCGGGTTGTCTCCAAACCAAACTTGACAATGCATGACGGAAATTCATTTAAAATTAATCACCTTCTCGGAAAATCAACCCGAGAATAATAAAGAGGGTTCCATCCAGTCCACTGAACCGTATTGCAACAACTACTGAATCGTTCGTGCCTCAGATCATTTGTTAAACCAAACTCTGTACAACGCTCCTACCGAAGGTCAATACTGAGGTCGAAAAAAGCCGCCAGATATCATTCGAACACCAAAGCTCTGAACTAAAAACCAGTCTTCTATCGCTTGTTAAAACAATACATTCACAAAGAATGTGTGTCGTTTTTTCATCATTCTCAAGACATATAGGACACAAATAAGAATAAGTCTGATTTCCCGTCCATGATGAGTCCAAAAACCAATTGATCGTTGAAATTCATTCCTATTTAATTCTGGGACCACATTTTATGAACAATGTTTAATATTCAATTTTAGCTTGTTTCATATCTGGAGAAGCATAATATGATATAACGACACTGAAGATGGCACATAGCCGAAACTCGTTTGTCTTCAAATCAAACGGAAATTCTCATGAATGGAGGGATTTTAAGGCAATTTGGCTATCGGAAAGAAGTAATGAGCGCCCCTTTGTGAAACTTATCTAAGTTGACGCCAACACACGTGAAGATTGCCTAAATTTCTGTTTGTAATATCGAAGAACATTTGCCCATCTTGTGTTCGGTCTAAAAAGCCCGCACCAACTCAGTTCTCAATTTTGAATCCGTCCGCAAACCATCGCCGGCTTCTGATATTTACACAGGGACCAACCTCTTCCCAAATGACAGGGCGACATTTGGGAAGCGGTTAGTTCGGAGTTGATTCCGTCACTTTGAATATTTTAGTAGGGCACTTGACAGAAATTCTTTTAGAAAGTAGATAAATCATACTGTAAGACGCGTAAAGTGAAGGGAAAGCTTCTGCTAAATAGTTTCGCCTTGACTGACAATAATTAAGAATGTGAAAGCTCATCCGGACAAAATGCTCAAAAACCATTTACAAAACTATTGCAGATTCAAACATGAAACCGAAAGCTTCTGAGCATTGGCGAAATCCAGAATTAATTCAAATTCCCGACGGGTTAGGTTTTGTTATGCAGCGAGTTCATTTGGAGTCCATTAGGCCCATTGCGATGCTTCGACGACTATTTATCTACCCCAAAAATTCCGTGTAAAACTCCAGCATTTTTAGTCTGCAAGAACCACCTGGAGCTTCTCGCAAAACTTATGAGGCTCGTCAGCATCGCATTTCTAAGACAGTCCAGTTTCTGAATGAATGTTTGGCTAAAATTTTTGAGCCTACGTTCTGGCAGAGCCGGGCAGTCGCAGATAAAGTATTGAACTGACTCATTCTCCTCATCCCGACAGCATCTGCAGCTAACACCACGAGAGATTCCTATGCGTTCCGACATACGTCCATCACACAGTGCACCGTTATGATGCCATATAGTAGGGATATCGAATTTTCCCGAAGGCTATTTCTTTATCCTTTCTTTATCGATTGAGGGCCAAAGAATTCTATTGTATTAGAATCGAAATTTAAGTTCGTAAATTTTTTTTCAAACAAAAACTTTAACGTGATTAGTTCTGGTAGAAATACTGATGAAACCATTTGTGCAAAGTGATACGAGTACAATACCCTCGTACATTCCTTTAATTTAATTTTGAACTTGTTAAAGAAAAATATTTCTGAAATATATTCAAGCTCACAGCGTATTAGTAACCCCAAAAACAGTAAAATTGTTTATAATTTTAATTAGTTCTTCTAAAGCTTTAAGTCATGATATTTAAGATAATCTTCCCTCCCTACAACACAATTATGTCACTACTCTCTGGTCAGGCTATAAAAGAACTGTTAGAGACACTTTCAAATCGTGTAGCGTATTGCGTTTTATCTCTCCACCCGAGATAGAATAAAGCCTCCGTAGTGGTCCTTATGAGAGAGAGAGAGAGAGAGATCAACTCAAAATCAAGGCTATGAAAGAGAGTGAAATATGATGCTGCAGAATAAGACACAGATGTTAATGGCAAAAAAATCATAGGTAATAAAAAGTCCTCGTAATTTATATTTATTTGTTTTATTTCCAGTACAATTGTATAACACTTTTTCTAAATGAAATTACATTTGATTGAAGCTTAAGTTACCCTCGTACGAAGATAAAGTAATTAAACTTGCAGTATTGGTTTTTGAATTCTTTTATTTGTTATGATTTTTGATTTGCTCTTCAAAAACATAATCCAT
Source organism: Phania funesta (assembly GCA_963932375.1). Lineage (NCBI taxonomy): Eukaryota > Metazoa > Arthropoda > Insecta > Diptera > Tachinidae > Phania > Phania funesta. Next base: position 76,323,135 of record OZ010656.1, read on the forward strand.
AAGATTTAATAAAAAATACCAGTTTTTTGGAATATCCAGTATAAATAGCTGGTAACACGTTGGAAGGTGCCTGGTGAACTCATCGGACAACCACCGAGAGGAACGGAGGAAGTCAAACCAATTAGAACTCCAGTGGATTCCAAAGTCAAAGGATCACCATAACCGCTGAGGCAAGTAGACTCAACATCAGCTGTGGAGCCACACATATTAGATGAGGTATGGAAGTTATAAGTGTTTTCACACGCGTCGTTGCCAATAACTTGCAAACGGGTCGAATGCACCTCCGTGGTGAAAAATTTCTCCTCCTCATAGTTGCCTTCCAAATGAGAAACAATAGCATATTCACCGGAATAAGTAGAGTAAGGACCATCCAAGGAAGGTAATTTTACAGGCTGGATACTGCTGTTGAATTCCACCCAAGGAATCTCAATCAAACCGATATTATACAAGGGTGAGCCATTGTACCCAGTGTGTGTGATAATAGCGTTTTCGGGCACGTGAAAAACGATTTCAGCCTCGTTGCTATCAGTAGCACCCAAATAGACGCTGGCATAATTAGCACGATGTGTACAGTAGCCAGTAGTTAAAACCCAGTTGTTTCCAATCAAAGAACCCCCGCAATATTTATTTTCAGAATACTTAGTATAGATGAGTAAATTCACGTGATGGGGAAATTGATGTCCACCTTCGTTTTTAACAACTGGTTGAATTTCAGCTCCATGCAAGTCAAAACTTAAGGCGGTAGCCAAAGTTAAAGACAAAATAATTAACAATTTCATGTTGTGTATTTCAAAATCAAACTACGACTGATGCCTTGCTTTGAATAAAAACGGAAGCTTATATAGTGAAAATTTTAGCAAAATTTTAGTCTAATGAAACCATTTCGCTGATAAGAATTGTTAAAAATAGTTCGAAAACAGTAAGAAATAAAACGCAAATAGTCGACATATCACTTGCTGTAAATCTTTAGTTATTTTAAAATTATTATTATCGATTTATTTTGATCGGTAGACGTGTATGTGGCCATTGTGGCATTCAAGTGCTTGGTGCGTGTTTTTACAAATTTTTAATTAATTGATTAACTAACAATAAAAGGTTCTATTGGTATCTTATCTCTACCTCGAATGGGAAAATTCCGCTAAAAACATTAACTAACTAAATTGAACAGGACAACGGCTCGCAAACAGTTTGAACCGCTTTTAATATTTAAAGCCGCCGCCGAAAACTCTGCGCCGTTTTTTTTTTTTTGAAAGCTTTACCTTTCGTATCAAATATCAGAGTTTTAAATAGTGTTGTAGACTTTAAATAAAGCTTTCGCGTACATATATAGAAGAGCCTTATCAACAATAGCTGGAAAACCGACCAGGCTGAGTGCCGTCTGCAACTAGACTACAGTAATATATCTACTGCTTTTTCGGAACAAACCAAAATATTAAACTATCAATTGCAAAATATATAGATCACTAAAGGACAGTTTAAAATTTCTTAAATATTAGAAAAGTTACGGCCTTGTCTAGTTAGTTTTGTACTTTTCCTTTTTTTTTTTTTGTTAAATACATCCACTGTGCACAATTTGGTATTCAATTAATTTTATAAAAAAAAATAAGAAATAAAATATTTTTATATACAAGTGGCAAAAAGAATTTGTACTATAGTTTTAGTAAAGTAAAAAAAAAATGAAAAAAAATTTAACCCGGTTTTTTCAAAGCAAAACCCGGGTCATTTGACATTCGAAAAATCGCTATTTGAAATAATTCGATCGCTGTTAGTCCGAAAAAATCGGTCAAACGACCTGTCGCATACCCTAGTGTGTACATACTTTAAAGTTCTTCGCTTGTCATTGTTTTTGAATACAGTTTTGTCTAACAATTGCTTATAAAGCGTTGTTAAGTTTTTTTTTTATCTGTCGTGAGCAGGATTTATTATCATCAACTTTAAAGGTTTTATAAAAAAATCGACTTGTAAAGTTTGCTGTTAGAGGTCGGTTATGAAATTTTTTCTTTATTATTTATTTTTTTTTTTATTTACGTTTGACATGTTGAAGTAAAAATTAATTCTGCACAAAAATTCTTATTAAGGAAAATTTTTTAAGTTTTTGTACATTTAAAAAATTCGAACTTGATTTCGAAATTTATTGTAAATTTGATTTGAAAGCTCAAATAACTTTATAAGCTCAAAGCAAAAAATTGCACTGGGTTGTCTGCAAACTAACCTTGACAAGGTATGACGGAAAATCGTTCCAAAAATCTTCATCAAAACATCCTGTCGGAATATCTAATCAAAAATTAACTTTATAACCAGATCCTGTATTTATGCCAAAGTCACAAGGTTTTGAATATTTGCATGTAATCAAATCTAATTTCAAGCAATCAAGCGGAAACTGTTATAGGTTCTTCTAGTGTTATGGCCAACATGCTCAAAATATCGATGTGCGGAGGAGTGTAATTAGTATATAATTACACAAATACATAGTTCAAATGTCAAACATGAGCTTTACTGTTCTCCTTTATATACATTTCCCTGCTTAAAATAAAAAAAATATCCCCCCCTTGGGGGGTTTCCCCTTTTTCTTAATATTCATTCATTAAAAATGTAATTCAGTTTAATAAACATATGTATATACATATATCTGTATCGAATTTAACTCCAATATGAGAAAAACGAGCAGCTTATGAAGAAAATATAACCAACTCTCCAAGGATTTTTATCTAACCATATTAAAAATCTTATTAGTTGAAGGATTCTATTTCGTTTTTTTTTATTTGTTATCGAGTTACACATTTACTATCTATTAAAGAAATGTTAATACATAAATATATATATACAGGGTGTCCGCCCGGAAGGTATACTACTTTGTTTGTTTATAATTTTTGATTAAATGAAAGAGAATGGATCGTATATTGATAAATGTTTTATTTAATGTCGGCAATTATGGATGGAATACAATATCAGATAAATGCCCGCGCCTCTGTTAGCCTCACAAATGCCAGCCCTTTTGAACACATTTTTCATTACGTCCTCACACATTTCACGCGGTATTTCATTAATTTCATCACGAATATTTGGTTTGAGTTGCTCCAGCGTTTCTGGTTTGTTTGCATAAACCTTGCTTTTCAGATATCCCCACAAAAAGAAGTTTGGAGCAGTCAAATCAAGCGACTGGAAGGCCAATCAACATCACCATTCCTTGAGACCGTTGTTGAAACCACATGTTAGTCAAGCCCAAAGCATGCAATTGTGGCGTTAAAAAGTTTTCAATTATATCACGATATCGCTCCCCATTGACGGTTACCGTTACGCCGTTTTCAGTTTCAAAGAAGTAAGGTCCAACGATTCCTCGAAACCAAATTGCACACCAGACTGTCACTTTTAATGGATGCAAAGGTGCCTCATGAATAATTTGAGGGTTTTCCATTGCCCAGAACAGACTATTCTGTTTATTCACATATCCATTCAAATGAAAATGTGCCTCGTCACTCATTATGATTTCTGCATGAAAATCGGCGTAAATGGTCTTCCGGAAGAAGCTCTTGTGTCAACTGAATCCCAAATTGAAACAAATGTAAATCTTTGTGCAAAATTGTGGCCAAAGTTGTTCTTTGAAGACCAAGCTCCTGAGCACGGTGTCGAATTGAGGTTGAGGGATTCTTTTGAACACTCTCTTGAACAGCAGTTATGTTTTCAGCCGATCTTGCAGTATGTTGTGGTCCATGCTGGGGCCTATCACCTACAGTCCCTTTTTCTTCCAAATCATTCACTACACGATAAATAGTACGTCTTGTTGGAACGTTGTTTCTCCCAAAAATTTAACCTAACTTTCTCATCGTCACAGTAATCGATGATTGATTTTGATAAAATGTTTTAACGATTAAAACACGTTGGTTTACTGAATATTTTTCCATAATAAATTTGCCACGTCTCTACTTCACGACTACGAAATTTGAACTATGAAGACTAATGTTTACCAAAATGGTGGCAAAACAAAGTAGTATACCTTCCCGACGGACACCCTATTAATTGCGTTAAGATAATTATTTTTATTTTCACACGCGCAGGTACATAATTTTGTTCAGGCATGTGGGCGTTTACGGCAAAAGAAAATACAATTTCTTGCGAAATAAGTTTATTTTTAATTTTCCTTCTATTATTTTTATCAGCATTGTTGGTTTTAAGCGGCTTTTGCTCAAAAAGGTAAAATAGAGAGTCATTTTTAATATCCGTATCACACAGCAACCAATGCCAGCGATTTATTAATAACATGAAAAGCACTCAGGCAACAGCAGAGATTTTCAACACAAAACTATGGAAACCGGCAACATACTCGTACTTAGTATGTTTAAATATGTTTGCCAATACGGAGTTGGAGGCAACAAAATGGTACTTTCTAAAAATAGAACCTGCAAAAGAAGAAAAAAAAAACATTGTTGGCAAAAGCGACCCTACTGAGTGTTAGCTTTTCAAGAGCAGTATGTATCCATTTCATTTTGGTAGAAGACCATTTTTTAAACGTATTTATTTTAAGCTACAGGTTTTTAAAGGTAATTCATAAAGGTGGCTGGTAATTGGCTGGCTACTTTCTTAAAGTACTTTTTTTTTATAATACTTTCCTTAAAAATAGTAATTTACATATATTGTAAACTATGTATGTGCTTAACACTAAGATTTTGTCAAGGTAATTTTAAAAAAGGGCTTTTTTAAAAAGTACTTGTTTAACAATTACTTTTTATGTATAAAAATACTTCTAAGCAGTTAAAATTTTTAAAAGTACTTTTAATTGGTATTGTTTCAAGGTAATTTTGGGAAGTTTTGTCTTAAATGCGAGTAGCTACGATGTTTTAAGAAAAAGCAAATAAATTTTAATTATTTAATTCTTTCTTTTAAGAGCCTTTTTGAATGCATACTTTCAAGGAGGTACTTTTGTATAGTACTTTTTTCGAAACTACTTAATCTTAGTTGCTCACTTTTCTAAACTATTTTTTTTAATATTATTTTTTATAAGGTACTATTTAGGAAGTACTTTTTTGAAAGTACTTTTAAAGACATTTTCTTAAAAAGACTTTTTTTAATGCAAAAATGTTTTTAATGGAATAGTATTCTTTTTAAATTACTTTGCAATGGTATTTTACTAAGGTACTTTTAAAAAGGTCACTTTTAAATAAGAATAGATCCGTCGCGACGCGTCGGTTAAAAAAAGAGAACATCATAATTAATATCTTTAATTATATTTTAAGTCACATCATGAATGCATACCTTTGCAAAGGATACTTTTTTGAAAGTACTTTTTCAAAAACTAATTTTCTTAAACTTTGTTATTAATTTTCTTTTAAAAAATGTTTCTTTAAAACCATCTTTTTTAGAATGTACTTTTTCAACGGTCACTTTTTTAAATAGTGCATATTTGAGCTACTTTAAAAAAAAAGATTTTTTAATTTTCCCTTTTTGAATGTATAAATTCTTTAAAGAAGGCCGTCTATTTTTCAAAAGTACTTTTTATTTGTTATTGTGTTAGGTGCTTTTACAAATATTTTTCTTAAATGCCCGAAATATTTTTTTTTATTCTCATTTTTCAGTCACTTTTTTCTGTCAGTTTTTAAATGCGCATACTTTTTGGAGAGGTACTTTTTTGGTAGTACTTCCTTAAAAACTTTTTTTTTCAATTGGTCGCACTTACAGGGTTCACAAGCATTGTTCCGAAAAGAAATATGAACTTAGTTCAGATTTTAGATTCAATTTACTTCTACTCGTATATATTCTGCCAGTGAATATTTTTGTGCGGCATTCAGTCCTTCGCACAGTGTGAAAACTTGCCGATTTCGTATCGCTTTTAGGTTACACAACGTTTCTAAAATCATACTTGTAGATTTGTTTGAGGAAAACTATAAAACAGATCCGATTTGTCTGACAGAATTTTGAAAGGACTCAGATGAAATTTCTTGATAAATTTCTAAAAGGATTGTCAATTTGACTAAACAATGTGGCAAAAATTAAGTGAGAAACATAAGAAAATTTGTGGACTAGAAACATTTTTGTTTGGAGAAATTCTGCTGAACAAGATGCGTAAAAAGTTAGGAAAACTTTTAGAAAGAAAAAAAATTCAATTACTTTTTCAGAGTGTGCGGAATACTCTGATTTAATCAGAAACTTTTCAGCAGTGGCTACACAAAAGAAAAAGTCATTAATCGATTAACTAATTATATGATTAATCGATTACAGGTATTTTTAATTGCAATTATTCGGAAATTATTATTCGATTAATTTAGCTTAGGTGGAAGATAATCATAAATAATTTTAAAATTTTTTCAACTTAATTGCAGAAAACATAAAGAAGTTTATGAAGAAGAGTTTAGAAAGTTACTTAATCTATTCCGTTTTTCCGTGTAGTTTGCGCTTGCTTTGGAAAAAAAAGCACTCTCATGGTACAAAAGTTCGAATCGCAAAAACAATATTTTTGTGAAAGTATGTAAAGCTTAGGGTAGACTGTTTTCGATTCATCTCAAGCGTTAAACACATCTCGGTTTATTTCGCAAGCTTTAGCGTGGCGAAAGAAGCCTTTTCGTTTTCGCTTGTGAGCCAAATATTCATGGTGAGATCATAAATCAAGCTTACTACGCATAGACGACTCGTCGCTATCACTTCTAATACGGTCCTCTAAAAGAGCTTTTTCAACCATTTCGCTTCCTACGACTCTCACAATCGCAGATAGTGTTGATAGATCTTGTAAATTTTAAATCTGTGTCTAGTAGAGTTGATGCTGCCAATAGAAAGGATTGTTCCTTATGCATAAACCGACAAGAGAGTTGATGCTGCCAATAGAAAGGATTGTTCCTTATGCATAAACCGACATTCACACTGGCTCATAAAGATAAATTTTAATTGATTTGCCACCACCTAAGTATGTTAGCATTATACCCGAAATAAGTTCTAGCGGCCTATTATGGACCCCTACGGTTTATGTGTTTTCGTTGGCTTGTTTTGCCAAAAACCGGTTAATCCTTGATTACTTGAAAGTTGCATCTCCGATTCAATTAAATCGTTATTCGCAACAAACTAATCGATTTTTAATTGATTTTCAATTAATTTTGCCGTCACTAGTCACTATTTACTTCAATGTTTAAGAGAAACTAAGACAACCTGGTGTTCAGCTTTTGTTTCTCCACAAACTCTTATTGTAACATGAATTTTGCTGGGATTTTAAGATCCTTAAAATTTTTTAAATGTCCAATTTCATATTTTGAATGCCCTACTCTGATGTGTCGTAGATAAACATAAATTTATTTCATATATTTTACTTTTAATTTACCAGAGTAATATTTTGTAGGTATTTTGCACATTTTATGACAAACAGTACCAACTCAAACACTCTCACACACACACACACACACACACACACACACACGCACATATATAAATATATATATAAATAAATAGAAACTTTTCTGGCTTCCAATAAAATTGTCAAGTTTTGTTTTAATTCCTATGTGACATTGACTCACTCCCATTTGTAGGATTCTTTTGCATGAATACTTTTGCTACAACTTTCCCAAAAGTTTATTTTCAACATGTAGCTCTACACAATGTGAGAGCATGTGAATATTTATTCATGGACCTCGTTATATAAGGCTTCCAAGTCATAAATGGGGTACACAAAAAGGCAGCTTAATTAAAAATAACTAAAATTCCTCAGTTTTCACTACAAACGCAACAAATGGAAGTACAAAGGTAAATGTGTTAAATGAAAGATTTTCCATCCAATTTGTAGTCAATTAATTTTCATATTTAGACGAAATTCGAGGAAAATTTCCTTCAACAAAAATATTTCCTTTTTAATGAAAAACCTGACTGGAGATAAATTTTGTTTAATGACAAACAGATCAGTTTCAGATTTATGAGACTGGATTTCTTCGTGTTAGGAAAAGGTGAAGACATTTCAAAGAGAGAAAGAGAGTTATTGAAAATTATTCGGTTCCATCATCAATTATTTCTGGCTTCTTCTATATATTTTTCTAGTCCATTACAATCTGCACCTTAATGTTCCTTGTCAAAATAAGTCTTCAGGAAAGAGAGATTTTGAATATAAAAAATATGCTCTCATAAATTGTGATGACTGATCTGTGAGATTATGACTCTTCCTCTAGCTGTCTCTCTTTCATATGTTTGTATTTTATAAAATGGCGTAAGATCACTGGAATGGGAATTCTCTAACACGTCTCACAAATAATGCCAATCGATCAGAAAATTAAGGAGAGGTCCTAACTACTTTCTGAAGATTAAATAGGAAGACAATATAGTAGTCTTATGCTTAAGTAGCCATTGCCTAAAATATATGGTTGCAGGAGATAATGTAGCACCTTGACATTCTTACTTCATATGAATCATATTTTATAGTTTATATCCTCAATCTCTATGGAATATATTGTGAGTAAGGAAGCTTTCGACTATATGGGTATAGAAGTGGTGCTGATAAACACTGTTCCTTCTGACATGGCCTCGTTAAAGTCTCTTTAAAAGGAGAACCTTCTCATATTCGTGTCAGAACATGATATCGGGGTTTATGTAGCCTATAACTCTGTCGGATATGGATCGCTCTTGTCCAGAAAGTAATAGAATTGCACTAAGAAATGTTTTATTATAACAAATTGTAAGACACTGCTACTAGACAGACGCTTTTGAACAAGCAGAATCCTAGCTGAAATTGCGGAGGGATAGGACCAGTTTGGGGACATTAATTGAAGACAAATTTACTAAAACCTACTTCCGACTGTAGGATCATAATAAGATCCTCTAAGTGGAAGTTTGTGCGATCACGGAGTGCCTAAGCCAGCTTAGAGGATTTGAGAAGCCCTCTGAGGTTAATATTTTTACGAACAGCCAACCAACAATAAGGATATTAGAATCCAGTACAATCATAACGTGCGAAAAAGAGGAAACCAACCACTCAACGCATGGTAAACAGCGCATCATTTGGGTGCCGGGTCACTGTGGAATAGTCGGGAATGAACGAACCAATGGTCTGAAAATTAAGCCCGTCGAGTTCCAGGATATGGGCTTAAATGGCGCAAAGTCGCTTGAGGGCACCAAAGCCGGGCGGAAGAGCTGGTCAGAGAGGACCCATGCAGATCTGTGCCATGAAAATACGGAGGGGAGAATAACAAATGCCATATGGGGAAACCAGATTGGGGATAAGGCAAGGAGGTTGCTGATACTAATCAAATCTGAAATCAGTAAGATGGTAAGTGTGGTTACTTGAGCTTGTGACAACATCTACGCCGTATAGGGTATGTCGAGAACGATGAGTGCAGGGTATGTAAAGAGGATGTCGAGATGATGGTACACTTCCTATGATTATACCCGACTTCCGCACAACTAATATGCACCTATTTGGCGCCCAATACTCGAACTTGTCTCATTTGAGTGGCATTGACAGGCAACTACCCAGCACGTTTGTTCGAGAAAGGCTTTCTCAGAATGTAGAGCCCATAATGGACCGAAGTAGTAGCTTAGGTGTTTGCAACCTTACCGAAGAGATGTTTTTATTAGAGGTATATTATTCTATTAGTGCAATCTCTGGAAGCTTTGCAATTTTATGAGAAGTACTCATATGAAGGCTTCTAGAGAGCGAGAGAGAAGAAGGAACACACTTTTCTAATGACATATCCTCACAACTTGCGGTAGCAGTGATCTTTTGGGCTGCGATTATATCGAGTGGGGTTCTTCAAATTTGTTAGAAACTGTCCATGCAACAGATGTAAGAATCTACAGTAACTTGCTAGGTAGAGTCCTTTGGCTGATACGTGGACTCATGTAAAGTTTTAGTTTCTGTGCTCCTATCTGCACAGGAATCCTCCGGGCCCATATCTTCTTGCGATGCCACCATCTTTATGTATGAATGTTGCCCGGACGATAGCAATCATTTGTTTGTTGGGTACACAGCTTCCCATACATGCACACAATAGCACATACACACACACAACACAAGTACAGCTGATTTCTGTTGTATATATTTTATGTTGTAATTTAAGCAATTAAGCTGGAATTTTCTATTTCATTTACCAAATGCAAAATAAAATGTTGAATTAAATATTTATTTAAAAACTACTAAAGAGAAGGTCATGACTTGGAATAATATATTAAAATAAATGCAAACTGGAGAGAGCAAAGTAGACTTTTGGTAATTTAATTGAATGATATGACATATTGCAAGGACCTAATATATATTCCAATGAAGGAAGCAAGGCGAGAAGATATGCATTGAGATTCATGATTGGATGCCGCTATATATATAATGTAATATCATTTGAACGATAAATAAATATAAGAGTTTCAGTTATCTGGTTTTAATAAGAGATCCTCAATGACCAGTAACCATGGAATTGGCAATAGAACGCGTCCTCGAGGACATCCCTTAGTTTAACTAACAATTCACCTTTTTGCCCCAACTCCAAAGATTAGTGTCCTTTTTTCATATTTAAAACCCCTGCTATGGCCAGGCGGTGCATTTCTTTCCCGATTATATCTTCCTCAATAGGTTTGACAATAGCATTATCAAAAGCGCCCTTAAAGTCAATCGACGAACAGAGAGTTATTTCTTTACCATCCAACGCCTTTTCTATTCCTGCTGGTTAAGCTGTGTATGGCAGGTTCAGTCAATTTATCGAATTGGAGAGGAAAGTCTTTGAGATAGATTTCCCTCTTGTATTGATTCAACATTTTTTCGATAGCTTTGAGCAGGAATGACACAATCATATACATAATTCCTTCACAGAGTATGTTGCTCTTTCATTACGGTTATCTCAGCCTTGTGTGTTTTTTTTTTGCCTGTATCGATAATGTCTATATTCTCGATAAGTTCCACAGCCAACTACTCGTTTTATAATTCCACGGACAGCCTTCTTCGTGCTGTGTGGTTTTGAAAAAATGTTTTCTCAATTAAATGTCAATATTTTATTATCAGAGATTTTTATTTACTTCAAGGATTTGTTGACTTTGATGGTGAAAGTATAAAAACTGGCAACAGTTTCAAATTCTTATAACAAAAAAGCAAATACGAGTAACAAACGAACCGATAAAAACTGATTAGAAAGCCTCTAGCGATTTTATCCAAAAAAGAAAATCAAACGAAAAGTTTCAAAAATGGAAATGAAACTTTTATTTATATTTTACTTTGAAATTACTAGAAAAAGTTAACGAGCAGTTGTTGCTTTTTTTCCTCCTTCTTTTTACAGCCCAAATAACCTGAAGCTAAAATCAAAGCGAACCACCCCCTGCCCCCAATAAATGTCAATGACAAATAACAGTGGCTGTGCCCAAAATGGAGTTTTACATTTGAATGTCTATTTGTTGAGTTGCGTTGCTAGCCTAAAGAGTAGTTTAAAGCAGTGAAAGAAAGTTGGTAAGAATTTCAAAGTGCTGGAATATTGTTGATGTTTATATTTGATGCCATCCTCCAACAAAGTGAAATAACATTACAGCTGGTAAGTTATCGCCAGTTTTTCTTATTTTAACTTGCACTTAGATAAGGTGTTGTCCAAGTGAAAGAAAGTTAGGTTAGGTAGAGAAGAGGATCCAGTTATTGGTTTCATGCCCGTAGAAAATATACTTAAGCAAGTGGTCTCCATTCTCAAACCAAGAAAAACGACCTTTGCATGCTATAGGATCTCCGCGGTTGGAGCAAAGTTTGTAAAAATTTTCCAGTCAATAAATCTGAGATGAGATATGTCTGGTCAAGTATCAATCGCAAATTACTGGCTTCTTATTAGTGCGTAAGCTGAGCAGTGGTATTGAAAATGTTTCAATGTTTCCATGTCCTTATGCTCTGTTCCGCAGGTGAAATTGTTTGCTGTTCCTATACGCAGCCGAGGGTATATAAGATTCTCTCTTGCTTGTTTTGCGACTCTTGAAATGCCAGGAAGAATTATTTTTTGTTTACAGCAAAAAACATAAATTTAGATGAATTAAAGCACTCGAGTTTAGGGGGGAAATGGCTGCATAGGCCAATGTTGATTATGATCGCAATTGTTCAGCAATTTCGATTGTACTTCAAGAATATTATCATAAACGTGACAGTACTTGAAGAATATTATCATAAACGTGTCTAGAAGACACGGCGCAACAGAACACACCGTCAGATCGTCTGTGAGCAATAAAACTTTAAATTTAACATTAAAATTAAAACTAAATTTTAATCCAAAATGTTTGCTGGTTTATTTATTTCTGCAGCTGTATGTTTGCGTGCTCACACAAACAAAGAAAATTCCTTTGAAAAATCCCTCAAAGCCATGTAAAATCAATATAAAATTTTTAGGAACAAATAAAACCTGGAGGGATTTTATTAATAAATTTATTCGGAATATTATTTTCTTCTGCGTTCAATTGTAAAAAAGAATTTTGCAATATTAAAATGTATTTGTAAATTACTTTTATATTAAAATGATGTATTTACACAGACTTGTCTGCAAGTATGCGTGTGTGTGTGTAAAAGTGAAATTGTATTGATGTAAGGATGTATTTGTTAACGCCATAAACAACATTTGATGGGTTTGCTTGAAGCCTGGTGATGTTTTATCGATTACTTACGACAGAAGTTGACATTGACAGTTGAATTTCGAATAAGTCGATTTAAGATTTTCGAGATATAATTATTTTGATTTTAGTCATATCAATAGGACACAAGGTTCTTAAAGGAGAAGGATAGTGTGTAACACCCTTGTTAAAAGGAAATTTTATATGGAGTAAATTTATTTGGATAAGTTAATCGCAAAATGCCAATACTTCTCAAGAGGTATACAGAGAATTGTATACAGAGAATTTGCAAAAAGGGAAAATTGTTGCCTTCTGGAAAATTATTCTTTCGAGCGACCAAACTAAAGCAATTCATATAGAGCCAGATGCAAGAACTGTTGCGTTTTATTTTATGCAGGAAATTCTACATGTAACTGAAGAACACTTTTTAAATGTTACCCATATTTTTCCAAAGTGGCACATTTTTCACGATCATAATACAAAATATTTATATTTTCATCAACAATTAATCAGTACAACAATTCGTTAGAGGTCATATAGTTAAGGCAGCTGTTAAAACAGTGCTGCATATTCATCCCTTTAATAAAATTCTCACGTAGCATATTTTACACTACCTTGACCAATATATTTCGAAAATAACATGTTGTTTATTCACCCTCTGATTTTTGAAAAGAAAAGTGTACATAATGTAAATAATATGCAGAATTTGTTGTTAGAAAAGAACACGCTGTTTATATATTATTCACACAAAATACAGAAGTATTATGGTATGAGCTCAGCTGGTTCGGAAAGAAAGTTGCACCAGTCAGTCAGTAGGATGAAAGATATTTCAATGGCGGCTCTAAAACGCCGAGTATTTATTTTTTATTTGCTACGCCCCTAAGCACATCCGATTTAGTCTTTTGTTTACTGTGTGGCCATTTTAAGTCTAATCACAACATATATCGTGATCGTCCTTGTTGATATTTTAAACAGACGTCAAATTCTATATAGCACCTCTGATATCTGGGATCCTTCCCCACAAATAATTTTTTTTTTACAAACCGTCAGATAGCACTCTTAAAACTCATGACCTTTAAATTCATTTCTAGTCACTCCCAATATGCCGCCTCTTTCAGTTTTTAGCAAATACTTGATATCTCTTCTGGTAATGAAGCTTCTCATAAGGCTACATAATTTAAGCTTGTAATATTTTCAGTTCACCCTGGTACATTCAAATAGTTACAAGATACCAGATACCAGAAGTCGTATCTAGAATTTGACTTCCGATTGAAAAACACCAAGGCCGTTTTAAAACCATTAAAAACGAAACGCCATATGTTGTGATCGAATTCAAAATGGCGAGACAATAACCGAAAACTAAATGGGCTGTATTTAGGGGCGTGGCACAATATATTAGTGAGCATTTTAGAATCGTTATTCAACTATCTTTCACCACATGGAGTGACTGGTGCCACTTTTTTTGTATGGCGGTCGACCAGGTCTAGTGTGAGGTGCTTTTTCACGGGTCTTTTCGAAAATTCTAACGAACTTTGAGGGCGAATCTCAAGAGTCAGAATGTCGAAAGCCTGTAGAAAAATATAATTATTGTTAATCTCGTTCGTCAACTATGTCATAAAACTCTTCTCTCCCCCGTTTTATTTGAACAGAATTTCGGTTTTTAAATTCATGTTCTTTAATTCAATTCTACGCTTCAAGAGTTGAAAATAGACTTTTAGGTTGCCATTTCGTGTACAAATTTCTTGCTTTAATTTAACCTGGCACGTTTAATTAACTACAGAGTTGAAAGTTTTTAACAGTTGACGGTGGGGAGAGTGAAATGAATAATATTTTTCCTTAGCTAACGCAGTACACGTTTGAACCTGTTTTTTTTTTGGGGGGGGGGGGGGGGGGGGACATGCCAAACGAAACATGTGCTGAACCATGTGAAAAACGTTTCCGTTTATTAAGAAAAAAGACGTCAACAACATGCTCAACTATTAATTGCAAATTGTTAATTTTTTCTATGATGCTGTCACAGTCATTGCTTTTCTTGGGGTTTTTTTATGGCAGCAGGTTTTTGAAAAATTAAATTTCTGTGCTGCTGACATGTTATCCTGGAAATAAAGCATCAGTAAATTTTGTTGTTTTTAATTTAATCTGGACGAATTGTGCTTTGAATGGCACCGCCTGTAGTGTACAAAACAAAAGTGTCTTTATACACAAATGTTCGGTTATCTGGCAAAAAATAATTCAAACAATTTGCTTTTAGCTTAAAATAAAAACACGCGCTGGAAGAAGCGGCTCGTGACAAAACATGGTCATTTAATATAAATGATAAGAGCAACAAGCTTTTTGTTAAACACTCTGCAGGCATGTCGAACATTTACAAGAAGGACAGTTCAGTACAATGATTATTGCCACTCAATTCATTTCACGTATCCCCAGTGAAGTTTTGGCCGCATCTGGTAATTTGTCACCATTCAAATACGACTCTGAACACCAATGTTTCAATGCACTGATTTATTTCGAATTTATTTCCAATTTTTGAAAAATAGCCGCAATCGAGAATGCCGTCCAAAATGAAGTTCTATGCACAATTTTGAATTTCTTTTATCGATTCATGACTTATTAGAATTGAGTGAAATAGAATGGCCTACGAAATTTCAAATATAGAACCGATAAATGTTTGAAAATGTAGAATAGAATGATTCTTTACTTCATGTTTTTACGCAAGTTTTGACTTACTTATTGAAAACTAAACAATTTGGTGATGCATCGTTGGAATCTCCTCCTGCAAACCGAGGTAAATACAGTAATCCAACAGGCAATGTCTCTCATGCAGTAATTGAATCGTACAGCGAACTGTACAACATGTGGCAATATCTTGCTAAAGCAACCTATCGTCCATATAATAAAATAAACTCCATTGATGTCTATTGAAAACTAAGAATTTTTTTTCACCCCGGGTCTTTGTTAATCTCTTAATTTCGACATCGAGTCGCTTTGTCTAGATGCGGACAGGCCTCCCTCTTCATCGGCGTCTTTGTGGATTCTATAGATCCTGTGCTTTTCGCAATATGTAGTTCAGAGTTCAGGGATTTCTCTTGTGATTGGGTACTGTTTTGCCAGTGACCTGCCCCGGAGGGATGTCTTCTTGGTGATCCCGCCAACTTGATGTACTGTTTCCAGGGAAGATGGAAGAAACACTCCCCGCGGCTTGTATGGGTCGTGAAACTGGAAGACCGTAAGTCTTTTTCAGTTTGACCAGTACCGATATTAACACTAGTCCCTCGAAAACCAGTAAGGTCCCTTCTGCAATGCCGTGGTTTATATAAAAATAGCGGGAAGGTCTTGGTGCAGAATGAATGTGGCGCTGTTTTCCAACGCCGGCTATCAATAGACTAGCTATTGACAGCAGTTGGAATCAGGCTGCAAACAGACCACCATAGGATTTTATCACAAAACTGGAGCCGACGTAAGTCATGGCAATCTGTCTGATTGGGGACCTTATATCAATGCTTGAAATTATTATTGGCCGAAAAATATTAATTATTTTTCTACTACATCTGTTGATGAAGACTCAAAGTTCATTTACACCACGGAAACATGCGTTACATGCTTCGCTTCCATCTATGTTGATATAACGTTGGAGTAGGAGCTGGAAATCTTAGTCTGCCACGCGATTTGTGCGGAGTTTCCAACAGAGTTCAATACTCCATATGTGCGCTTAGCGTTACTTTTTTAGAGATCCATCTTTGGTTGGACTTTTGCAGACATGCCAGTGTGATTGTAGCTTAGGAAGCAAATATCATGAGCGCATTCAAAGTCGCCAAGTTGTCCAGGCAATCCCCACGCTACTCCACTGTTTGAGTACATCCAGTACTATGTTGAGTAGGAGGGGTAGAGTTACATAATTTTGTCTGCACCAGTGATTTCGCCGCTTAGCTGCATATTTGGCCGGCATTTTTATTATCTAATGTAGGCAGAAAAAACTCGGCTATCCTGTCTTAATATTGGGCACTAGAAATAGTCTGACCATGTGCCCCGAGCAGAGAAATGGTTGTGGCTTGTTTTATTTTTAGACAATTACATAATTCTTTTCTTGAACCTTAATGCTGAAGCTTAGAACACTTTATCTCATCTTTGTAGTAAGGACGCGCAAATCTTAAGTGGTCATAAGCTGCAGAGAATTTCTATACGAGTCGAGGTTACGCAACTTTCGCCAAAACTTCCCTGCACTACTTCGATATACAAGTATTCCAACAGAGCACTTAAGTGTACAAGCACATCTGCTTCGAATCTAAAGAGCAGGCAATAGTGTCTGTAGGGTCGCAATGAGGAAATCGAAACGATAAAAAAGTTTCTGCGCCACCGCTTGGCTGCCACTTTATCAGGCATAACTCACCTAAGACACTGCAGAATTGCGAGGGAATTCGCTCGGCACATCGAGTTCCTATTGCTCACAAAGGCCTTTTGTACTCGCGGTTCTTCAAGAAGGATTCACAACAATCCTAACTACTGAATGAAGTGTATTTTGTACGCGCCTGAGGCCATTAATTGGCGGCGTTTTTCAACCACTTATCCAGTTCCCCAACTTTTTTCAGTTTCTCTCTCTTCGTTTGACCAACCCAAATCAATATTTCGACAGAATTTGTGAATTTTCACACCAAATTTTTTATTAGTTATGAAATATGGTTCAACTATGAAAACATTTTATTCTTTGGTAAATTGCTCGAATTTACCACCTCTAAACTCCCAGCTGAAAAAAGCTTTTTCTTCTTGTTGGCAACACTTTATCACTCAAGCCGCTGCTGGAATTTAGGGGCGTTATTTATTTGTTCTCTAAATGGATCTCAATTGTCTCCTTCCCCTTTTTAAATAGCGCAAGAGATAATCTGTTATGTTTGCCGTAATCTATGGGGATGTAGTGTCAAAGCTGTGTGTGAGCGAGTTGCCAAAGCAACAAGGAACAACATCGGCATCCTCCCATAAATTTATTATCTGTATTTGAAAATACTTAAAGTTAATTAAAATGTCAAACAGCATGTATCGTTTTGTGTGAAACCAAAATTGCCAATGAAATCTTGAATAACAATTACTTTTCTTTTCTTATTCTTCTTTTTGACAAAGTCAGGGACTACCAGCACCCTGGAGTAAACAAACTGCTTTGTACACACATACATATGTGCATACATAATGCAAATTCGCGTGAATGTGAGTGTGTAAGTGAATGAGTTTATGTGTGCGTAAAAATATGTTTCTTTAAATTATCTGAAATTTAGTGAAATTTAAGCAAAACACATCTTTCTTACTGCTGCTTTAGTCTGTCAAGAGTTACAGTGTAAAATGGCCTTAAGTAAAAATCTCACCAAGTTAAGGGAGAGTTACGAGTGGTGGGAATTATATTTATGGGGGGCCACTCCATTGGTGATACTCTTATATACAACTGTTTAAAGGCTCAACGGAATTTTCAGTACTTCGAATTCCCAAAATACCAGGAAATCACATTTAATAATTTCTGTATTATCTTTTGGCATATTTTCTAGAAAATTGGAAACTAATTGCGAATGTTCGAAATTACGCACAGCTTATTCCATTTTTATTTTTTCTTAAATACACAATTTTTGTAATATTGCAGCGATTAAATTTAAGTTTTATTCAAAGTCGAAATTATTTTCGAATTTTCGAACATACAAGAGGTTGAAAGTTTTTCATTGTTTGCATTAAATATGAAATACTTTATGAATTCCAGCTTAACATTTTCTATTTTACTTAAAATTAAAAATTCGAAATAAAGTTCGAAAATTCGAAATAAAGTTCGAAAAATCGAAATAAAGTTCGAAAATTCGCAATAAAGTTCGAAAATTCGAAACATTTTTTTAAACTTAATATTATGGCATTTTCGAATGATAATGAAGATTGAACAATTTTCGATTTCGGTATGGAAAAATCAATTTTCTCATGTTATTGCACTTTAAAATATTTGTTTTTGTACTATTAACTATAAAATTAGTTCATATGAGAAAAGAATTAAACTACAGGACATACAAGACTATGAGAAAATAAATGTAATTAGTACAGCGAAAAGGATTTTATATATAAAATATTTTAAAACAGTTTTTTATTTCTATTTTGAAGTCGTTTTTCTAAAATAAATATTTGTCGTTGTCTCCCTACTAATTCACATACGACGAACATGACTGTATGATGAACTCCCTTACTAAGTTGCACATGTTTAGAAAATATAAGCTGTAATTTAGGAGAAGGATTTTCAAATAACTTTAATACAAAAATAGAAATCTATTGCTCCATCTTGAACTCAGACATTTTTCAATCATAAAATCTAAACGCAACAATCGAAACTCATTAGCATTTCAAGCTTTTACTAGCAAAAGATATGCAGACTTTTAGAAATACAAACCGAAACAGCAATAAGCTCTTAAAATTAGAATAACTGAACTAAAGTGAAGGAAGACTTTTCTGTATTTTCCATACAAAAATATTCTAATACAAATTGTATTTCCTGATGTGTCACGTGAACCTTATTAAAAGAAAAGTAGCAGGTGTAGTAGAGCAAGTACAACCTCAGGCATAACAAACTGATTCATTCCACAGAAGCAGAAATAAAATGGAAGGCGTAAATTGCTACAGCAAAAATGAGAAATAAGTCCCGCATAGTAGCGAACATTTTTCGGAAAAAAAACACTTGCATGTGCTTCCGGTTTTTAATTAAGTTCACTTGAAGTGAAAAGATTTAAACAAAGAGCCTAAAACAAAGAGGACTGGCAATCTAAAGAGCGTGTTGTGTTATGTGTAGGCTTGATATTTTACCACTCGGTGTTTCAGTGTACATTTATGACCAGGATTATTGTGGGTTCTGGCTTGTACTTTCCAAGTTATTGCTCTGCGGACATTCCATGATCGTCAAAATCCTAATTACTTAGAAAATTTCATGCAAATAATGGATCCGGGATATTAATCCACTTTCGAAATGCTTTGATTGCGTACAGAAAAAATGCTGACAGCAATAGCCGCATATGCTGCTTAGGGCGACCAACCGCCACTTGCAGCAATTGTGATTGGGCAAGACCGATAGGTTCAACACCGCAGTGCAACGGAGCACAAATATTAAAAATGATCAAAGTTACAGCATAAAGGATCATAGCTCCAAACCCAAGCGCCATCTTGACACATCACCAGCACGAGATAGCAAACAGTTCGAGAAACAGTATTTTTGAGGAAAATATAGAAAACTGCGGGCTATATCCCTGCGATCATAAGCTGTATATTGAATATTAGCAACTTTCATAAAGCTGATAATAACTCCACGGCTGCAAAATTCGCGTAGTAACTATCGTCAATCAGGAGGTCGGTTCATTCTCTATATACGATACCAACCACAACGTGTAACAACGTAAACTTGACAAGGGATAACGGAAATTCGTTCCAAAAATCTACATCAAAACACCCTGTCGGAATATCAAATCAAGAATAACAAAGTATACCGTGCATGAGTATGAGCAGCCCGGTTCACACTTCTGATAGTCACTTGATCAGTGCATACGGTTTTCTTAAAATAACTGGATCTAGAGCTCCATCCGATGGAACAAACACAATAACTAGACATTGCGGAATCAGTTAGTTAAAAAATCTTCCATCAAAAAGGCTTGTTAATACAGCCAGCAAATAGCACTGTTTGGCGTGGTTCTATAGTCCACTTCTTAAACATCACATTGTACCTACTAAGAGCAGGTTAAAGGGGTTACTATGAAGCGCGTAATATGATCAGTTAGTTGGACATATAGATTCTCTGTTGTAAAGAATCTAGACTTAACATTTCGTCAGCAGTTATGCTCGTGAATGCATTTTAAAGTTGGATAAGATACGTATCGGATGATCTTTTGCTATTTATTTTTTCAGTGTGAATTTCTGTTAAGGTAAAAAGCTGACGACGAAGCTGATTTTTTGCTCCACAAACCAAATTGCCGAATTTTGTGTGAAGAGTACGAAATGGCAGTTTAAAAGGTTTTAGGGCTGGTGGCTTCAATTCTACTATTTTTGGTAAATGTGGTTTCAAAAGGATGGTGCCACATACTACACGGCGCGCAATACCATGTATCTATTGAGATATGAATTCAGTGAGCCATTATTCTAACGTTTTAGAGCAGTCCATAGGCCGCCAAAATCACGCGATTTGACCCCACTAGACTAGTTTTTGTGGGGATACGTGAAGTCTCTCATATACAAGTACAAGTCAGCCACGATTTTAGCCCTGAGAGACAACATGACAGCTGTAATTGGGGAGATACCGACCGAATTGCCGGAAAAAGGATAGCACAATTGCTGTTCAGGGATGGACCTCATACGGCGTTGCCGCGACAACATTTATATGAAATAATCTTTGAAAAGGAAATGGCAGAAATTCATTTATCGGCCCAAAATAAATATTTTATTCACTTTTCCAAAAATGTCGATTTTCTAAACCCTAACGATTAAACAATCATCCTTTACAATAGCAAATATTAACTTGATATTATTTGTTAAATGCGAATTGGCGGGGAATGTTATATTGTGTTTGATTGATTTAATTGAAAAAGCTGAAGGAAGAAATGCAAAAAGAAACTACCCTTAACCACCAATATAGCGTGCTGAAATATCCTATGAAATTATTTGCTAAGAATCCATTAAAGAGCTTTATTTCGTACTTATTCCCAATCATATCCATCCCACAGACCGGTGTTAATGGGGCAGTATATGTTTTAGCATTTATGAAAATCAGTAGCATTACCACAATGCCCAAGCAGATGAAGACTTCTCAAACTAGCAGAAGGGTTTTGGTCCACTTTGTTGGAATACGTTGTGACAACCTTAATTTTTTTGTATTGTATAGTGAAATTGGCAAAAAAATAATATTTGAAATAAATATTTTAATAAAGTAAACAAGAGCCTTAATTAAATCTTATATCAAAAGTGAGGAGAATTTCATTTATTTATTACATAATAAAAACAATTGATAACGTGTGCACCGGTGGGCTAATTAGTTGTGTGATAGCTTATCAATCTAGGGATTGTGGGTTCGATTCCCACCACGGGCTGTGGGAAGGTCTTATTAGTTGCTACGCTCGGTGTCGAAAAGAGACCCATAGTAAGCTGATTCGATTCGATGGATTGCTGTGCTCGCCAATTGAAGTAGGAACTTGATTTTGTAATTGGATTGTAACACTTAACAATTAATAAGAGATAATTAAAGATGTAATTAAATTTCAGTCCACCCGTGCGATTTATGCAAATTACTGTTCCTTAGCAAATCCAGTGCCCTAAGCCACCTAAGATCTACTCAGTTTGTTTGCAGCTTCTGCTTGGTTGCATATTTCATTAATTCTTTCGATTTAAATACAACCAGGCATATGAATATTATATGCCAAAAATACTTACTAAAATATTAAACCCAGCGGATTAAATAGCGAACAATATGAAAAACTTATTTTTGTAACCCTCCGTTGGTGTAAAATTTTGCATTAATTTTCTTGGAAAAGAAAACAAAAATCGTTAAGTTTGTAATTTGTTAGCACCCATAGTGCAGAAATATCAATATTTGAATGCTTTTCATACATGGTTTTGTTGTCAAACGTATTGTCAGTTTGAACACTTGCTGTGTTTATTCCCAGCCATCCATATTAATGTCATCTTTTATGAGAATTTAAACACTGCAACATGTTTGAGTTCTTACCGTTTCCATTTATTTTCCACAAGCAACGTAAAATAGATTTCCTTTGTTTTTATTTTCCTTTTCTCTGAAGATCACAGTTCATTATTTGTGGTTCATTTAAGTTGACAGTTGGTAAATAAAATTTTATGTTCAAATTATTGTTTTAAATGACTCTTACAAACATACGAGTACACACGGAGTTTTTTTTTCGCTTGGTCTTGTATGAATTGTTTTACAATTTTATAAGGACACAAATGTCTGTGTACGAGTATTTCAAATGAGTTTTTTGTAGGGGAGCTCGATGACACAACTTTCGTTCTATTGTGGTAAGAGTTGTACAAACTTTATGTACTAATTTTAGTCAAGATAATAAGATCTTAACCAAGAATTATTAAAAGAAAGTATTGCAGACTTTTAAAGAGCGAACACAGGCAGTTGACACACAAACTGTAGAATAAGTAGAACTTACTTTCAAATGTAATCAGAAATAACATTGTTTGTGTTTGTATTTGTGAGTTGTTTAAAAGAATTAAGTCGCACAGTAGTACGCCAGGTCAACTTGAGGCGTAATGCACACAGTGTGTCTGTCTATTGCACGTAACCAACTATTCGCGTTGCTTCGTTTAATCAAAAAATAAAGAAACTTGAAAAATAAGGACTCTACATATAGGTTATTTGATGGATCAAGTTTGAAAGTTTTACTATAAAAGCTTTCCGAGATATGAAGATGTAAAAATTGCATATTTGTTGTCTTACTCACTTGCTTCAATATAATTGGGCAGGGCACTACCACTATAGTCAAAGAGCTAAAACGTGGTTTTATGCATACATGAATTAATATAATAATAAATACATTTATAAAAAAAAAAACTTGAAAAAAAAGCAGTTAGATCCGCACAGAAACATAAATGTGAAAATAATGTCAAGTTCCTGTTCAAAAATTTCATCCGTTAAAAGTACTGATGTTTTTCAGTTTTGCAAAAGCCGGTCTTTTCAAAATATAAATTTTTCCATAATAATAAACCGGTTATTTTGGTATAAAAAACCGGTTATCTGGATATAAAAAACCGGTTATGGTAAAAATTTATAATTTAAAATCTTAAATCTTCTTATTCTTACTGTAAATACACCCACAATTTAGGTATTTTTTCAATTTCAGCTAATGCAAACAAAATGTTGAGTTAAAGGTGTAAGTAGTGACTTTTTTGTTTTAAATATATTTTGAAGGGGATGGAATGGACAAAGCTAAGTGCCAAAAGTACTCTAAAATGCTAAGTTAGAAAGGTCTTAGCCGGCAGAACTTATATGTTTTTTTAAATATGTCCATGTCAATGTTGCTCTTTGTTTCTCTAAAGCAAAAAAAATTGATGAGCAAGATTCGAAAGATGCAGTGTGTTATTCAATTGATAGGAATAATTTGTAAAATGAAAATATTTCTGATATATTGTGCCGCGTGAGAAAATGTGTAAAAATTGTTAACAATTCAAGTAACAAACGAAATAAACTACAAAGCGCCAGAGAAAAACTATATTACGATGTAAGACACAGATGGAACTCCATCTTAAAAATAACTTCGCTATTTTTAAAAATATATAAATGTGAGAATAATGCTCTCTTTTAGAGCTAAGAGTGATTCTAAGTGAACCGGTTCATATATCAAGTTGTCCTAAGTGAACCAGATCACATAGTATGTTGTTCTAAGTGAACCGATTTAAATATCATGTTGTTTCAAGTGAACCGGTTCGCTTAGCGTGTTGTTTGAAGTGAACAGGTTCACACAAATTGTAGTTCTAGAACCACCTAGAAATACATGCCATGGGAACCGGTTCACTTAACGTTTTGTTCTAACTGAACCGGTTAACATAGACTGATGTTCTAAGTGAACCGGTTCACATTGTATGTAGTTCTAGGTAAACCGGTGCACATAGCATATTGTTTCAAGAGAACCGGTTCACATATAATCTTATTCTATGTAAACCGGTTTACATACTTTCAAGCCTTTATAAGTATCTATAAATGATTTGTCAAAAAATTCAACTAATTTAGTTGAAGCTGAAGATAGGTAGTTTCCAATTATTGTATTCAAAATTTCCTAAAATTAAAATTTCTCTGTTTCGTTTGAGTTACTGGAAACCTCAAAATCGTTTATTACACAACAACGAAGTAAAATCTTACCAGTTTAATATTATATCGAAGTATAGGATACTGACCGTATCAGATTCAATTAAAGGGCTACATATCGAAATTCAGAAAATTAACTAAAGAATGATATTTAAAATACCCAACGAAAGAAAAGATAATCATAAAGAAAACTTTTCGGAAGAATATTTTCATTTAGATAAGTGTCATAAAAGATCTGAAAGACTTTGTATTCTAAAAGCACGTTAAGGGAAGGGTTGTTTTCAGTGTCAGGTTCTATACAAACACGAGAAAACAAGAGATGCACTTCAAAACATTTGAAGTGGATCTTGTGTTAACTAGGAAACCGAATTTCTATAGGAAATTATTCGTTTGATTATTTTATATTTAAGTTACAACAACTTATTTAATTTTCGTTTTATTATATATTTTAACTACTCCGGTTAACCGGTTATTTTTACAATGTTTTACCGTTAACCGGTTATTTTAATATAGCAACTATTCGGAAAAACCAAAAACCGGTTTTTAGGAAATGTCGAATAATCGATTTCTGTGGAATCATTTTATTATTTGCTGTTGGTTAAAGCAATCTTAAGAACAAAATTACTTTCGGAATGCTGAAGTAGGGGCGAGCAAAAACCCTTTTGCGTTATTATGATAAAGAGAACCAATTACGTAAGCATAAAAAATAGAGTAGCACACCAGCTTCGAGTCGGTTTGTATTGAGAATATATTATTGGCAAATTGTTTAAACAGCTCCGACGGTGACCCCTTCATTGACGATTGTATTGGGGTACAGTTTTTCAACTATTTGTATAATCATTCTTATGATTAAAGACGTTTTCTGGGCAACAGATAATTTAAGGATCACAATGTTACGTTTTTATTTAATTCAGGGAGAAACAATAAATTTGTAATTTCAAAAAAAAAGTTCGCTGAATTTCAAAAAAACCGCTAGATTGCTATTATTGTAAGCAGCTAATAGTCTCACGGATAAATATGAAGACATCAGCAGAGAGCTGATTTTGTAAAAAATTAATTTTTTTTAATTTTTTAAAATTATAATTTAATTTTAGTTTTTTATACAAATGGAGAAATATATTATTTGATCATGCGTGGCATAAAAAATAACAACTGTTTTTCATACTAGTGTACAAAAATAACAACATTTTAAAGAAGTTCAAGTTTTAGGGAGTTCGAAAATTCCGACACAATTTCAAAATTTTATAAAATATATTTATGTCGCGAACCTTTTATTACTGTATTTAACTAAAGTATACAAGAAAAAGTAAAAGCAAATTGGTTTGAATATTTTGCAACTATGTATGGAAACAGCTTAAGGCTCCATCAATTTTTTTAGCCCGCCTTTTAACTTACCCAAAACTAAACGTATTTTGCACAAAATCTTACCTGAAAAGAAAAAAAAAGAATTTATTACCTGTAATTCTTTAAAGAAATATTTTTAATTTAAATTGATTAATACACAAGGTCAGAGAACAATAAGTAGCTCAAATTAAAATAATTTTAAGACTCAACAATAAATATTTCAAAACTAATAACAAACATTTTTATTACTGTCGGAATTCAAGCCTGCGGAAAATTCATAGACGCACTTGTTCCGTGCCTCGTGTAAATGGCTCTAGTACAGAGTTAAACATTTCATAGCACAATTGTGCTAAAACAGTCACACGTATACTCTTACGCTCTCGTATTCAGTCGTCGTTTAGGTATTGATGACTACACATGTGCGGATGCTTACGCATTTTTTTCAGGTTTTTTCTTGTTTTTTTTAGAATTTTCTTATCCAGCGAACATTTTGAAGTCAGAATGATATGTGAAAAATATTTCATGATAAATAATGCATTTGATAACATGCAATGTCTTCTATGTTACCAAATGTGTAAAGAAAATAGGGAATATGTTATTAAAAGACATTACGATTCTTTTCATAGTGACATGAAAAGTTTCGAAGGTAAGAAAAGAAAGGATCATTTAGATATGGTAAAAAACATTTATGTAGAAAAAATAAAAGAATGGCTACTTGGAGTTGATGAAAACAAAGCAAGGACAGAAAATAAAAATAAAAAATTGGAGGTATCAAGCTTAATAAGCTTAGACATGGGATATTTTTTAAAAACTTATTAGAAAAAGTTTTTGAAAAGCTTAACTATAACACTAAGTTTATAAAATCTCTTCCGTTGTCGGCCCCAAGTGTAGTACGACGTATTGGTCATATAGGAAATTCGGTGGAATCCGCTATTAGGGAAAAAATAATAAATTGTGAGTATGTTTCTTTTTGTTTTGATGAAAGCACGGACATTAATGATCTTTGCCAATTGGTATTTTTTGATATTATAGGTAGAAAGAAAATTGTTGGAGTCTGTACAGATGGGGCAAATGTAATGACCGGAAAACACGAAGGCTTCATATGTTTTCTAAGAAAAAAACAAATATCAGTTTTAAGCTTTCACTGCATTATTCACCAGGCCGCTCTTGCATCAAAATTTTTACCCAATCATGGCAGTATAAAGACTGCAGAGTCTATAACTAATAAAATAAGAGGAGGCCATCATGCACTTACTTACAGAAAGTTTGTTAATTTTTTAAAAAGCAAAAACAGCACATATAATGACCTTAAAATGTATACTGAAGTCCGCTGGCTTAGCCGTGGTGATTATCTAAATAGGTTATTTAACTTGAGGGAAGAAGTGCTGCAGTTCTTAGAAACTGAAAATATAGCAGACTGGGCAATACAGGCTTTAAAAGATAAAAAATTTATTTTAGATTTAGCATTTTTGTCCGATATAACCACTTTTCTGAATGACTTTAATTTAGAACTGCAAGGAAAAGGAAAAAACTTGTGTGATCTCTCTAAAATTCTATTTAATTTTAAAACAAAAATATTTTTACTCATCTCTGAAGTTCAAGCTGGTGACTTTTCAAGTTTTCCAAAAACCTCTCTAATATATGTCAAACAGGACGATGGCACAACATTTGAATATATAGCAGTACTTGAAACAATTTTTTATAACTTTCAGGACAGATTTATAGATTTTGAAAATATACAGCAATTTATTGATCTTTTTGAAAACCCTTTTAACTGTGATATTACCAAGTATGAGTTTGATATACAATCTGAACTGATAATACTACGAAGTGAAATAAATGCTCCGAAGGTAAATAATATATTAGATTTTTGGAAAAACTTGGATAAAATATCATACCCCAATATTACAAAAAATGCCTTAAAATATTTGTCATTATTTCCCTCTACTTACCTCTGTGAGCAAATTTTTTCAGACTTGAAATTTATTTGTACAAAGCAGCGAAATAAGTTAAGCTCGGTACACTTAAAAAATATTTTGTTAATAAGAAACTGCCATAAAAGCATAAATATAGATAACTTTGTAGGTTAGTGGTTAAATTAAAAAGATTTTCAAAGACATCAAGCATAAGAACTCTTCCTATTTTTCGGTTTCTATTTTTTACCATTATAAATGATTTATTTATTACTATTATAACGTATTTATGCAATTTATACAATAAAAATATGTATCTGTTTAATTGGAAAAGGGTAAAATATTTCTTAAATAAATTATATTTGAAATGATTCACTTTGTGTTTGTTGGGTAATTCTCTCTCATAATACAACCTCATTTTTAGTTTTGTTTACCCCTGCTCTAGTACAAATATTAATGATCCATGGCCGCTGCAAAGAATATATATTACTTTGCTAATATACAGATGAAACTGCATAAGATGCTTTATATTTACTCAGCTACCTCTTACAGAGTGCCTAAAATATATTGGTATTTCCCCGCTACGACAACGCCATGTCAAAGTGACAGGTCCTTTTCTTGCAAAAAAAACTCGTACCGGTCCCTATTGGATGGTTGCTACTTGAAAAGCACTTTATTTTAAAATTGGTATTCTTTATGCCTGGTTTTATTTCCTTGATTTCTATTGCTTGAAAAAAAATTAAATCATTCCCTTCCTACTGTTTCCAAATCTTTCACCCTCTCTCGCTCACACTCATTTTCTCTCTAAAGTCAACTATTAAATAATTAAATTCTCCAACTAACATGTGAATAATAAATCTTACTAAATACTCGTATAAGAGTATTATGCCTGATACCTTGCAAAATAATACGAGTATTTTGTTTTGAATATTAAATTAATGACACAAATGCATGAACATTTTTGGTTGATATGCCGACATATACTCCAATGTGGTACACAGTGGGCTTCATAGCTATAAAATCAATTTATTTGTAAATATTTCTTTATAAAATAAATAGAATGATTAGAAAGGTGCACAAAGCTTAAAATGAAACAGGAAAAGGAAATAGGAATAATTTACAAAAAATCGAAGAGTAAATTTGAAATAAGAGAAAATGTCGAATCAAAACACCAAATAATAAATCACTAAAATCCGTCAAAACCGCCGCCAGAAAAGTCAAAAGGTGGACGCGCAGACAAAGTCTCGTATTCGATAATAATAACGAAATTATAATTCAAAATATTTGTCTTCCAACTAAAGTCGCTTGAAAGGCACTTGAAAGTAAAAAAAAAAACACTGTAAGAAAAAAGTGTTACAACTATTTTAAAGTCCAAAAATCGCTGAATTGGGAATTCAAAAAAAGCTAAAAATTAAACTCAAAATTTGCAAAACTACAAAAAGAAAACTAATATACGAAACAGCAATCACATTTGCTAAAACGAGACGTAGGCAGGCGGGTTAAAAATAATATATATACAAGGCACCCTGCCGGTCACATAAAACGCTGAAATGAAAAGGGAATCAATATTTTAAAATATACTTGCAAAAGATCGCGTTTTCGAAGAAGAGATTAAGGCCCCAACCGGTTAAAGAGAAAGTTGCAACAAATCGCTAAAATCGAAAGAAAACCTCTACATTGGCATTTAGGAAATTTGTAAAAGAAAAGAAGCCAGCCACAATAAGAAACATTTTTTATTTCCAAAGGGTCTATATTTACAGTGAATATTCTCTTAACGGAATCCTTTCTGGCTCAAAAAAATATTTTTTAAAGTAATTTGGAAATATTGGAAAATAAACGGACACTGTGACTAAGCAGCTTACTGTTTTTCAGTCACGCTCCCATGGAACGAATACTTTAACACAGCAGGAGCTTGCGAAGTTTATGAAATTTAATATTTCTTTGCTCAAACGAAACACAATGAGAAAAATACTACTCGGTCAATTAAGTGTTAATTTTGCCTGTGAAATGTACAATAGTTAAAGTCCTTTACTTTGTTAGGAACTTAGCTGCACCTACAACGACACAATAATAAAAAAAAATTTTATGTTTCTCGGCCACGTAAAGCGAGAAAATTTAACAACAAAACAAAAGATTTACGAGCTGGCGGACGGGTGTGTTAAGAAAATCAAATTATACGGCATTAATGAGTTTCAATATTTATTTACTCCCCTACTTGTATTTTTTGTATGAATATTATTTTTTAGATTAATGATTAATGGCCAAGAAGTATTTTTCTGTACAGCGGCATGAAATAATAAAGAAAATACGAGGGGAAATGACTTCACGATTTTATGTCCAAAAACTTGCGAAAAAACGTGAAATGAAATTAATTTTATTCGGTTGTATGAAATTGGGACAATGACAACGCCTTATACGTTCAAATTATGAGTAACAAATCTAGAGTTTTGTAAAATCCCAGCTAAGTATAAATTCGTTTTGAAAGAAGAACAACAAAAATGAAAAAAAAAATTAATCCTTGTTCAATAATAATTTTGTCACCTTCACAGAAATTACTCACTTAGGTGGCTATTACAGAATGTTTGTTCCTATAGACGACGGAAGAAAAGACTTTCAAGAGCCTCGATCTTCTGCCCTTCTGGTCTTCCTACACTTGATCTTTCAGTCGGAGTTTCCATCTTCTCCTACTGTGTGATCCACCACCAGGTTCATATTTAAAAGACTATTTAGCTAAAGCATCTTCATTCAGTCATGATTACAACATAACGTAGCCAACGCAGTCGTTGTAATTTAATACGCTTAACTATGCCAATGCCGGCGTATATCTCACACAGCCTGTGGCTTATACGACACCGATGTATTCCGGCAATGGGGATTGGTCCGTAGATTTTACGAATAATTTTTCTCTCTAACCCTCCAAGCACTACCTTGTCTGCTTTTGCTAGTACCAAAGCTTCAGAACCATACAACAAGTTGTATCCGTGTCTTGTAGAGCGTGATTTTTACTGTCGGTAGGTGGCTTCGTTTTTAGAGCTGCCTACTTAGTCCAAAGTGCCATCTATTAGCCAGTATTGTTCTACTTTTTGTCTTAAAACTTATGTTGCTTGTTTGGTTTATAGCGGTACCGAGGTAGATAAAATCCCTAACTCTACTGGCTGCCCGTTTCTGCTGGACGCCTTTTCCATTGATACCTTCTACTTGGTTTGACCTCCATTTACTGCCAGGCGCACTTTGATAGCTTCTTTCTTAGGTGGTAGTTACTGCTCGCAATATTCAACCCGTGATGTCGATATCATCACCGTAAGCGAGTAACATGTGTTGTTTGGTGTAAAGTAAAAATATCACACGATAGACTGTCTCCTTATCTAAAACCTCGTTTGATACTGATAGTCGAAGAGGTTCTTTCCTATTTCAATTGGGGATCATGTGTCAGTTAAGGTCATCTTGCAAAGTCGTATTAGTTTTTCAGGTTTATCAAACTCATACAAGGCTTGAAACACTTTTGAACGTTTAGGGCTGTCAAAAGCGGCCTTGTAACCGATAAATATGTGGCCAGTGTTGATCTGCTTTACTTGAGTATTTTGCAGGATTCGGCGTATTGTGAATATCTGGTCGATGGTGGATTTGCCAGGTCTAAGGCTGCAGCGGTATGATCCAATTATCTCGCCGAGTTTAGACTTTAATCTTTCAGACAATACGCTGGATAGTATTTTATATCCGATGGGAAGGAGACTTCTTCCTCTGTTAAAAAAATTCCTTTCAAATATAATAGACATGTTCCTTTACTTT
This sequence comes from Phania funesta, assembly GCA_963932375.1. Taxonomy (NCBI): domain Eukaryota; kingdom Metazoa; phylum Arthropoda; class Insecta; order Diptera; family Tachinidae; genus Phania; species Phania funesta. Next base: position 76,354,512 of record OZ010656.1, read on the forward strand.
TTGAATGCCTGAAGAACTTCAGGAATTTTGTAGGAAGATGTTGTCCCCATTTGAAGGAATTTTTAACTTTTAGTGTCCCAGCTTTTCGGCAGCTTATAGAAAGCCCTCGAATGCCCTCGACTACAAGGCGATCAAAGGAGGCGTTGATACGATAGACAAAATGCTGCGCTGGACCAGCAATTATCATAGGTCGCCGCTAAGCTAAGCTAAGCTGCTTGCAGCTCTGCCCCTCAGTACGTGCCTCGTCCTAGGAGACGCAGACATGGGGTTTAGTATAAATACGTAGCTGCCACAAATATAGATTTCCAAACGTCTATGTAAGTTTTTAATTCCGAACACATAAAGGTTAAACGGATCTGAATGGATTTCGTAAATGATGGCATAAAGTTGTCGTTTGTAGGTTCTTCTCATAAGCTTCGCCAACATCATGATGTTTATATTTTTTATGTTATGAACAGACATAAGTTGGGACAAACGGAGCAAATCCTCTAGCCATAATTTTTAATTCAAAACTTAATAGCTAGGTCCCATTAATTATAAAATATAGTCATAGATTTGTTGCATTACGCTGCGTTTTCTTAGTCAGCGCGCTACCCACTTTAGCCACAGCACTCTCACACTTTGGTTAAACACTAAACGAGTTTTAAATATTATGTTTGTTAGGAACATTTTATAGTTAAATATCTTATATCATTTTCATATAGTTAGAAAACTTTTATTGTGGTTAGAACCATATTGTAATGGAAACCATTTATTGATTAAATGTAAAAAAGTAACTTGTTTAACGGAATTAAAGTTAAATTTAATATGTTTGCAAATAACCATAATATGTTTGAAATAAAAATATATTTTTGTAGAGAACATATTATGGTTGTCGTAACCACGCAACAACCATGGCTCTAGAGAAAGGGTTTCCCCAGCCATGTGTCCTTGAACAACCGACCACAAATAGCTGAACATCTAACAAAGAACTTTTAATACGAAAAACTTTCTGCTGTCGAAAACTAGTTCACTAAAATCATTTGAACACAAGCCAATCTTGGAATCGATAATACACAGCTTTGTCAGTAAATTAATCGAGTCGGATAACCTCTTGCCACCAATGAGCTTCTGCGTCGTTTCCAGTAAGTAGACGTTAGCTAGGCGCGTATAATCCAAATGGAAATATGAAACAAATATATCTATCACAGAAAAATTTATTTGCAAAAACTAGCAGGTAAAGTGACTACTGCCAAAGAAAGCTGTAAAGTGTCCGAACTAATTTTAGATTTTCGGATGTTATATTTTCCACGAAATAAGCTTTTGCAACACCAGACTTTCAATTGTATTGCTTAAAATCGTTTTCTTCTAATGAGTCCTGCAATAAGCAGGAGAAGTTGTATGTGAGGATATGCTCCTTTTTTATTTAATTCGACCATACACCCACTTTGAATAGGAAAAGGGTTGGTTCCAAAGTCCAACGGGGGCTCAGAAAGATAGCATGGGTCCAAACGATACAGTTTTTAACGAATTTGTCGCATAGATATGGCAATATTTGAGCAAGAGTCTGGCTTACGCTTATTTTGGGATCATCAATAGCGACTGCAGTTTATTGACAGTGACCTGCAAATTCGAAAAACCACACAATCCACACGATCTTGGTGGAAAATTAATATCATCTTCAGGAGTGATTAACATTGCTTGAAAGGTCCATTGTGGCACACCTGAGCAAACGCTGTTTTCAAAGAAGTATAGACCAATGATGACACCGGCCTAAAATCGCTACCGAACCGTGAACCGTGTACGGTTTGACGTTGCCGCATATACGGCAACTTTGCTAGCTATCTTCGCTAAAATTTAGTTTCGTGGAACAAGTAGTGCCATCTTTCTCACAGTCCTTTGAAGAACTTTTATACTGATTTACCCTGATGCAGAATAACGAACTACAGTTTAATCAGATTCGGCCAAAACCAGATGGCCGCCACACACTGTCAACATTGACCTTCCTTTATTGGAAACCCCTTTAATATTCTGTAAATCTCCTACTTGATATTAATGTAACAAATTCTGCTTTAATGGTCTGCCACAAAACTTAGCCATACAACTGGGTATTTAAAGCTTCCAATCAGGGTAAGAAAAAGCAAACAAAAAAGAAACTTGGAAATAAAAATTAGTTGCAAGGACACTGAGAAAGCGGAGAAAAATAAGTATAGAATTATGAAAGCATAAATAATTTAATTAAAAATTCTGTTTATTAAAGCAAATACAAAAAAATCACTCCTTTTAATTCTTTCTCCACTATTTTGCTAATTATTTGAGTCCCCCAGAGAACTAAAGCTGGAGAAGGACAATGAATTTTAGCACAAGATACAAGATACAAGGCAAAGAGTTATGTTTAATTTATATTATTGTGAGACTAATAACGTCTTGAAAGGATAAAATAGGAAAATTTTATTTGTGTTAATATGCAGAACAACCAACTGAATTACAAGAAAATATAACAAATTTGCCTTGAACTTAATTTCAATTTCCTTCATATTTTAATGAAAACTAAACAAAAATTCTTCACAATCATTTAAAGTAGATCGGCAAACAAAGACTATCAACACACACACACACACACACAAGTGCACATTTACATTCAATGCACAATGTCTGTAGGAACGCAAGCAGGCGATTGATTATTGCGTTTCCTTTTTGTTTTTTTTTCCTGCAGCTTTAGCGAAAAAAAAAATTATTTTATTTTATTTTTGAAAAGTATTTTCGTTCGCCAAATAAAAGCAAATAGACATTTTTCTATTACTTTTAATATTATTACCTCTAATAAATATTCAAGACAAGTACAGGGTGTCCGCCCGTAAGGTATACTACTTTGTTTGTTTATAATTTTTGATTAAATGAAAGAGAATTGGATCGTATATCGATAAATGTTTTATTTAATGTCGGCAATTATGTATGGAATACAATATCAGATAAATGTCCGCCTCTGTTAGCCTCACAAATGCCAGCCCTTTTGAACGCATTTTTCATTACATTCTCCTCACACATTTCACGCGGTATTTCATTAATTTCATTACGAATATTTTGTTCTAGTTGCTCCAGCGTTTCTGGTTATATTGCATAAGCTTTTCTTTTCAGATATCCCCACAAAAAGAATTCCGGAGCAGTCAAATCAAGCGACCGTGGAGGCCAATCAACATCACCATTCCTTGAAATAACTTGTTGTGGAAAGAGGTCTCGCGATGTGGCATCGTCTTGTTGAAACCACATGTTAGTCAAGCCCAAAGCCTGCAGTTGTGGCGTTAAAAAGTTTTCAATCAAACCTTTACGCCGTTTTCAGTTTCAAAGAAGTAAGGTCCGACGATTCCTCCTGACCAAATTGCACACCAGACTGTCACTTTTAATGGATGCAAAGGTGACTGATGAATAATTTGAGGGTTTTCCATTGCCCAGAACCGACTATTCTGTTTATTTAAATATCCAATCAAATGAAAATGTGCTTCGTCACTTATTATGATTTTTTTATGAAAGTCGGGGTTGTCATGGGCCAGCTGTAGCATCCTATTGGCGTATGTACGGCGGCATAAGGGAAGAAGCACTTGTGTCAACGGAATCTTAAATGGAAACAAATGCAAATCTTTGTGCAAAATTATGGCCAAAGTTGTTCTTTGAAGACCAAGTTCCTGAGCACGGTGTCAAATTGAGGTTGATGGATTGTTTGGAACACTTTCGTGAACAGCTGTAATGTTTTCAGCCGATCTTGCAGTACATTGTGGTCCATGCTTGGGCCGATCAGCTACAGTCCCTCTTTCTTTGAAATCGTTCACTACACGATAAATAGTGCGTCTTGTTGGCACGTTGTTTCTCCCAAAAATTTCACGTAACTTTCTCATCGTCACAGTAATCGATGATTGATTTCGATAAAATGTTTTAAAGATTAAAACACGGTGGTTTACCGAATATTTTCCATAATAAATTTCAGACGTATCTATCTCACGACTGCCAAATATGAATTGTCAAAACTAATGTTTACCAAAATGGCGGCAAAACAAAGTAGTATACCTTACCGGCGGACACCCTGTAGACTCTTATGTTTCTGGTTCAGCACGCTCAGTAAAAACATGGTTGAGATAATCCTAATCAAAGAGCAACATATTATGATTGAACTATAGGTGTCCAAACAAATCATATTATAATTGTCGAAGATATTTATGTGGTCCTTTTAAAACGTTAGAAAAGACCAAAATTATGTTACTGATTGGCATCAGCTGAGGTGGGAACACAGGCGACTCAAGCCATCCGAAGCTTAATAGTGAACACTCTAACCACTTAAGCCAAAGCTTCCCCATACTTTGATTAAACATATTATGTCCACTAAGAATATATTATTTTGTTTTATTGTTCTTGGCTAGAATTCTAGTAAATATTTTATTGTCCAACTCAACCATGTTGCAGTTTTTACGAATAGAACTTACTTAATGATTAAATGTAAACAACTACTTGGTTATCGCAGCTAAAGTTATGTTTAAATTCTTTTCAATTAACCATTATATGTTTGTCACAACAATATATTGTTGTAGAGTACATAATATGGTTGTCGTGCCCATGTTACCACCATGCTTTTTTGAGCGAATGTGAAATCTTTGACATGTCTTTAAATTTTATTACTTTTTTGATAAGTCATACGTGTCAAAGTCAACCATTGACTGGTAGAATTATAATTTCGTGATGGAAAGGTTTGTAGTCGAATAAGTCAGCAGAGGCAATATAAGACTGGCCAGATTTCTTTTCAGCGACTCATAGTCGTTTTTAATAATGAAAAGTACAGACTAAAAGAAGCATTCGTTTAACCAAGTTGGCCACACGACTGTATATAAAGATTTTATTTAAATCGCGTCACATATGAGAAAGTTTCAAAATTGAACCTGTCGTATTTCTGCAATACTATAAATTCCACCAATAAAAGTTTCTCTTTTTCGTGAATCTCAACTAATAGTAGAGTAAACTCATCTGGAAGAGATGTATCTTGATCTTTCTTCGACATTCTCCGCTACTAGTTTTAGAACCTAATGAAAATAATGCGACCGCCTATACAATTTAGTGGTAGCAATTTTAGTACCCACCATGGACGTTGTATCCATCTTTTGCTGAAGGCTTCAGGGCTATGTATATCAACAGCCTCATTTTTGATAGCTCGTGCTGTTGTGCAACGCCACTGAGATCATGCACCACAATCTTCCTGCGATTAGACTCTACAGCACAGCCACCACGCGCATCCTTGAAGTAAGCTCACATAAAACTAGTTTTGAACTTACATCCTGGGGGCTACTAAATCCCGGCGTGACAGTGTTTAGTTATTCGTCAAACCCCGAAAATGTTCTTCTTTAAGTTTCAGGCCCTAGAAAAACCTGGGACCCTCGTTCACATATATGCCCGGCTGGCAATGTATGACGGAGGCGTTATCATTAAGAAGATACGCTCCGGCGAGTTAGCTTTGACTTTTAAATATTTTCTAGGTCCAACATTTTCTAGTGAAAACACAATCAAACAAATACAGAAAACTCAGCCTGTAACTAGCAAGAGAAAAATTGCGTTTCTGAAAAGCTTCTTTTTAATCTTTGGTTGTTTCCAAATGTATATGTATGAGTATATGTGTGAGTGTGTGCATGCATAAAGCTTTGTGAAGTTACATCAACAAATGTTGACGTAATGTAGGCAAGTGAATGATAGACTACGATTAACTTGATGAGTGATTAACCTGTAGGCAGTTTTTAAATTCATTGCTAATGAGAACATCAATTGAAGAATGGCCAATTGACTTGGAAAAATAAAGTAGGCATCTGATGTTGCCTTCAGAGAAGGATAAATTTAAATTGAAAAATATAATTATATGGCATTAGTATCTGAATATAAAAACGCAATCTGAATGCCCACGCAGTAAATCAGGCGATAAATGATTCGACAAATGGAGGTTAATTGCTTCTGGTTTGTCGGCATAGACATGTAGGGCTAAAAGGCAGGTGAGCTTAAACCATCCATCCCTTGTTTTCCATTCTTGTGCAGCAATATCAGGACGAGTTTTTCCATGATAGAAAACCATAGCTTTGTGTCCCGTTTCTTAGTGAGTGAGTGACCTCTGTCAAACGTAACAATTGTTATCTGCAATTCTCTCTTGAGATAGCTAGACCAGATTACAGCAGCTTATAAGACACAACACTTTTCTGTGGTCTCTCCGAACATGCTTTGCCTACAACACCAACATCATCTTCTTTGGAGCGCTCAAACCAACGACGACAAGTACTTTCAGGGAGATCATGATCTCCAGAAACTTACACAAGCGTACGGTGACCTTCTGCAGCACTTTTCTTAATTAAAAAGAATGAAAGAAATTTCGTTTCAAAAACTTTTCCTGGGTTTTCAGTTTTCAATGAAATAAAAAAAACTCGTTGTTGTGAGAAAGAGAACTCGCTTCGTGAATATTCCAGAACTAACCATCACGTTAGTGTTTGTGTGTATGTAACAGCTTTTGGGTTATTTAAAAATAGATGTGAAACGTCTTTAACCAGAAAACAAAAATATTAACAACTCAGCAAATAGTTGCTAAAAACTTTATTTTCATCTTCTGACAATAGACACAGCATATTGTTTCATAAATTACAAACCTTGAACTATTTGCTTTTCAAGAAAATGAAACGGAATAAAATTTTTCACAACAAATCATGAAAATATAATAGAAATTGGAAAATAAAAGAGGTCTTTGTGAAAGACGACTATGGAAATTGTTGATGCAGTAAATTGATTGTTTAATGCGCCGTGTGGCTGTCCTGTTGAAACTAAATGTCATCCATGCTGTTCAGTTGAGTTCACAAGAATTCCGTAATCATGCTGTTCGCAATTGCAGCATTAATATTTTAAAGAATCCGAACGAAACGTTGACGCAAGAGATATTTAATATTAACGATCGACCCAGTTCTCTTAAATTGGTTGAAGTTTTTTCGAATTCTTGAGACAAAAGCTGCACTTTTTTAACCGAAAATTGTTTACTTGGACGAATAAAATACCCCAAAACTTAAATAGTACTTTATTATTGCGGCGCTCTATATTATAGACTTAATATTTAATGTAAAAAATTTATAATTTTCTTAAAAGTAATTTTGCGGATGAGTAATAAGATTCATACAAAACGAATTAAATATTACACATACGCCAGGGGGTGTCTGTGTGAATTGGTATATTACACTGCGCAACAAACATTACCTGGTTCTGACGGTGCATTGCGGCAAGTGGGGGCCAACAAAAATATACGATTGACATTTTAAGAGTTTACGCCTGGCTTTTATATTAATGACACGACACTTTTGCACATTGTTATAGTGAATCGGCGTAAAAAATATTGTAATCCTTACATTTTAAGTAATTGGATTGTTTAGAACTTTTATGTAAAACACTACAAGGAACTTTTTTCTGTAGTAGTTTAACCCTCTAACTCTTTGATGTATTAGGACTTTTTGTCCCTTTATTAAAGATGGGCAAAGAACTCTTCTTAAACAGCAATATAACGGGCTGAAATGCCCTACAAAAATATTTATCATAAAATTCTACTACAAGTCTCTGAAGACGACAAATCACACAATTTAACTTGAACGCCAGAAATAAATTAAGGGTTAATTTCGCCAATTCAAAAATGTCCTAGAAAACTAGGCTTTTGTATAATATCTCTCTAAGTCACCATACAAAAGAAAGCTGTACAGTTCTCGTATGATATCCGCACAAAATAAGGCCAAGTTCTGGTCCAAAAAATTCGGCCGCTAAAAGCACTAAAATCAAAATTAGTATCAATGTAGACTACCATCCCATTGTTGCTCAATATACGAATTTTGTGGATGAGTCAGTGACATGTAATACAGAAACGGGTTATCAATACTTGTTTAATTTAAAAGAGATGAGTATTTATGTATGTGTGCGTTACTGCTTCCTTTTAGTTCATCTTGTGTCTGCAAAAATGTGTCTTTTTTATTCTTTCTTGCCAGTTTTGCATACGTGTTTTTACCACCATAAAATATTTTTCTTTCACACGCAAACGAATAAATAAAGCAAACTGGTCATTTTTCTTTCGTGAGGAGTGTAAAAACGCAAGGAATAGAAAATAATTTTCTTTTTCAAAATTTTATTTTTAAAACTTCGAAAACATGTTTAAAACCAAAAGAAAAACATACAAATTTAATTGGTGAGTATAATTTTTACCTACTTTCTTAATAACCTTATTTTATAATTTGGTGAGTTACATTTTTTTTGTTGTTGTCAAATTTCAAATTTGTTTAATTTCTAGAACTTTTGGGGCAACGTTTCGAATTTTTTCATTTTTTTATTTGGTGGCATTCAAGTATTTTTCAGAAAATGTCAGTCCTAGGTCATATTTAGTTGTTTTGTTAATATAAATAAATTTTTTTAAATATTTAATTCGGTCCAACTGTTAGGTCCGTTCCTAATCTTGCAGCGGAATATTTCCCCGGTAATTCAAGTCAACCTGTAAAATAGATAAATCCACGATATGGCCTTGTCCGATCGAAGAGTAAAAGTTCGTGAGATTGTTGATGCCATAGGCATTTCATATGACAGTGTGGTTTAGATTTTAAATGATCAGCTGGGTTTAAGAAAGTTGTCTACAAGATGGGTGCCGCGTTTGCTCTCAATGGCCAAACTCTATGAATTGGGATGCGAATTGGTACCTCCTCCGCCATATTCTCCCTCGTATTTAGCGAATTTGTTCTTAATATAAAGAAATATTTATTTTATTTTAAAATACAAAATTAAAACTAAACCAATTAGCAAATTCACAAGAAAAAATATTTATTTATGTTTTTTGCAGGATCCTTTTCTCTCTCAAATGCCCTGGCTGAATACTGGCAGCATAAATTCTAACTTACCAGGCTTCTAAGGCAGGATAAAAACAAATAAAACAACTGCAAAATAAACTAAAAGTTTCATCAAAGCAAAAAAAATGCAGTTTACAAAAATAAAAGGCAAATGGGCTTGTGACAAAACGACTCAATAAAATCGTGTAAAAAATAAAATGAAAAATCTGCAGCTGATGAACAATCAAATTAAAAATTCCAGAAAATGAAAGCCAAATTTAACACTTGAAAACATTGAAATTTTATTAATTGGAACACGAGTAGAACTTTGTCAAGAAAATACTGAGAAAAAAAATCTAATAAAAATGTTTCCTAACTAAAACAAAATGTTGCAAGTTGTAGCGAGAAGATTCATGTTTTAAAGAAGAAAAATTCGTACTGAAAAAATATCGATATTTAAGGGAAATTTGAATTTGTTGTAAAAGGAAAGTTATTTATAAATCGAAGAGCACAAGAATTTTAAAACTGCAGACAACATGTTGCCAACTAATGTGATGACATTTATGAAAAAGGTGAGTGGAAGAGTTGATATATTTTGTACAAAATTCAATATTTTCACTGAAAATATTTTATGAGTTTATTTGTGGCTCAAGCTGTAATTTTAGTGAATTTAGAGCATGCAGCCAGCCAACACATTGCATGCAGCAATTGAACATTTTCTATGCCACTGCCAATCTCGCGCACAAGTAAGAGTCCCATATTTCCCGATTAACATACCGACGTAACTCTTTTTAGCGAAAAGTATTATGGATCTTTGAGTTTTTGTAAATCGCGAGAGAAATCCATATCACCGGCATAGAATATGTCTAATATAAGGCTATGGAAATATCTCTAATTCAAAAGTTTTTGCGCATTTCCGGAAATACAATTTTAACCAAATTCATTTTTGCATCGATGCTGAAATATTAAACGAATGAAAACGGTACAAAAACAAAAGTTCATAGACGAACTATGCGCCATTTTGAACGAATTTCTTAAAAGACGATCTTGTCACTTCAAGACAATTTTTAGTAAAGTGCTCACAAATCAGTTGTTGTGACCTACTCTAAGACTTAGCCCACCATTAGCGTTAACTCCACCAGCGTCAAGGACTCCCAAGGACATGCAAAGGTAAATCTGTGTATACGAGTACTCAAACAATTCAATAGTGATACTTATAAATACCTAGGATATCAAAGTAGGTGGCAGATCAGGGATCTATGCGTCTGAGTCTAAAAGTAAAGCTCAGTTGCTTGTAAAAACTTTTTTCGACGAGGCTTTTCAGGCCCATGGAACTTAACAGCAAGGATCCAGCGACGAGTACCACGGGAATCCGCATCCTATTATCCCACTAGTCTCGGAATGGGCGTTATCGAGATCCCTCCGGTTAGTTAAAGTGATTAATTTAGTTTGAACACAAGTCGCGGAATGCTAAAATTCTAGAAAAATGCGTAAAGTGTGTAATGATGATTGCATTCAAGCGGCTGTAAGACCAGAGTCGGATAAAGCCGAAAGGCAACTCGATATCTTGTCTTCATGATAATTGCTACCACTATTACATAGTGACGTACTACTGATAGCTAGCGACAGTTCCCTTCCGAGTGCTTGAAACCAGAAATAGGCAAAATTTAATAACTTTAATATTAGTCAACCGATTGCGTTCAAAATATATGTTTTGAAAACATCAGTTCTGTACAATTTCGACCGTGCATCGCTGCGACGCTGTACATTGAAAATAATCATTCAGTTGTTCATATCGTCGAAAAGAACCTTTTCCAGCAATTTTGTTATGCACAGATCAGTGTGAAGTCGCACATGACGTTTGTCATCGGCCAAGATATTTCAACGAACAGGTTAACGCGGTATCGTCATAGCATTCAGCATTACGGCGTAATTTTGAGATATGACTTGCGTTTGGTTCCGTAATAAATTGTCAAAGAATTCTGCTACCAGCTACCGGCTACGTCGCTCGAAACGTTAACAGTGAACCAGATTTTGCAGAGTTTTGATAACCAGCGAGATTCATTTTACACTCAGTAGCGACGGCAACAAGCAATATTGCCGCAAGGTCCAGGAAATATAACTATATGACCAAACATTTATTGTTGAGGCCGTCGTGTACGGCAAACCCATCTTTGAGCCAGCGACAGGGAAGGTAAAACTATCGATGAACAATACCATTGACGCAGAATGGTTCACTGTGTCTTCCAGAAAATGCTTAATAAATCTGAACGGTTACTGGTTTCCACAACACAGCAAAAAGGCAAAAATTTTTCCGTTGCCTATAAAGGTGGCCAGATGATTGGTTTTAGATTCAAAGAGTATTCCAAATGAATTTAGAAGAAACAAATTAAAGAAAAGTGCAACACATATGGAAATCGGTTGTTTGTTTTTGTTTTGAGTTAATCAATATTCACAACAGGTGGACCCTGGCGTTAATATTACCCCTTGATTAGATTTAGATGTCCAACACTGGTAGTCTGTCCAACACAGAAACACACTACCAACGACTTTATCTTATTTCCGCAAGTCAAAGATAAAATTACAGCTGATATGTTTCAGATTCTTAAGTTCAACAAAATTTCTGTCCTTAAAGGACCTCCTTCGTATATCGGAATCCTTTTGCTATAATCAGCAAACTATTCAACAGCCATATTCCAAAACACTAACTGACTCTATTTACATCCATATCCGTTTCTTCCCCTGACTATCTCTGCAGAATTATAAAACATTCCAACCTCATTTACGTTTAACGTGTTGAATTTTATGCTTCCTTATGTGGAATTTATTTCTGCCTTATTCCTCCTGCTCCACCACCCCAAATCTAGTGTTAATTTTACTGCACATTTTTACTAGACAACCCAGAATGTGTTTTTGAGTTAATGTCTTCAACATATTTGCAAGGAAAATGTTAAAGCTCACAAGTTGCAACATCCACACACACGTGGTTGAATGATAATCAAATACGAGTGAGTATTTTTTATAATTTCCCATAGCCCTTGTTACTGATGTTGCAAACAAATTTAATGAATTTTATGAGCAAATTGCGTAGTAATTAGGAAAGTATTAAAAGTTGCAAATTAGCAGTGATAAGCACACAAATCATTGAAAGGCATTATAAAGATTTTCTCCTTACGAACCACTCATTCTTATTGGAAATCAAAGGTATTTGGCAGGAACGAACTAGGCTGTCTCGGAAGGTTGCCTGCCTCGGAAGGTTGGCTGCCTCGGAAGGCTTTAGTTGTAAATATTAGAAGATAATAAGGGCGGCTTGAAGTCAAAATATATTAATACAAGTTGCGCGTGAGGTGTTAACGAAATTCGCAGCTTTGGACAGTGGCAAGGATCGAAGTCGTCCAACTTTCAGTCATTTTATCGCACAAATACGGATGAGTTTAAGCGATGGTCTGGGTAATGTTGCCTTTAAGAGTATCGATCGATCAGAAAATTCCACAAGAAAAAGAAAGGCAGGTAAAATTCAAACGATCCCTTAAATCGATAATATAGATTGTCCATTGTGGTGTTTGCTATGTGGTGGACGTTTCCTGGTGGAGTCACGTATCGTCTACGTTCTTATCATTGAATTGGGGCGAAACGAAATTGGTAGCGATTTGCGACAATGACAACGTTGTTTTCGAAGAAGTTCGAGTCTGTGCAGTCGTCGACCGAAACTATGCATCAAGCAATATCTTTTTGTGGATCAATCGCCATCTGGTGAGCTTCGTACAGGTTATTGTCGTTTCATATAGCCTGCTTTACATAGACATACATTAAAAAATGCACTTCGTGTTGGTCAAAGACTATCGCTGATCCTACCACGTCATTAAAACAATGCCCTTATACGAACTTGTGTAGGAGGCAAATGAAGCATAATAGCTACCCCTGGGCTGTGAACATTCGCCTTGCTGAGTATTTTATTCTCCTGTCGTACCATTCACGATATGCGTTGCCATGCTCCTGGTGTGGGTAAGGACTTGTCTTGATTTATATCAAGCTTTCGCAGGACTTGCATTATACGAGTTGTTATAGAAGTTCTTCAAACAACTTCAAGATAAAATCAGGGCACGCAAGGCGCAATATCTTTTCGAACACTTTGTCTTATTTTTCTGATTGACCTTTTATGTCGAACTCATAACCCCATCTATTCTTTTGCAGATGACAGTAGCATTTGCCATTCGTTTTAATTCAGTAATAGACCAAGACTTTCGGCACTTAAAGACACCAGACACAATATGAATGATGTGCTCAACCAAAATCTTGCTAAAACCCAATGTTGAGTGCTTACACATAGAGGCACGACGGTTTATGTAGCTTCATCTACAGTTATGCTGGTATGGGTATTAAGAAATTAGAAGCCCTTGATGTTCTTGGCATGCAAATGGCATTTTTCCAATCGCCAAAGAATCACTCAAGGGCTTCGGCTTTTTAAAACGTTTTAAGAGATATAAGTTACTCCATCTGATCTCCTTATTCGTTATACCTCCTACATCCCACCGCAAATGGCAGACAACTTCCATGTATGAGCTGGTGTTTTGAAGTGTATTTTGAAGCTTCTCAACCGCAAGCAAAAGAGGTCACTTATGCTTATCGGTGACAGTAGGATATCCAATTCTATTGACTCACACGAACATCAACGCAATGTGGGTGGTGTGTCATTGTTATATCCTCACGACAACAGAATGTCTTAAATGAAATTAGGGAACTTGTATCTGACACTCGAGCATACGTATAACATGTTCTTTAATAAGGCCTCGTCCGTTCGCAGTAGTTTGGCCAATGGACCGCACAACATATTACAGAGACAATTCGTTCTTTCGCCGTGCTGTTCGTTTGTGCAATAAGCTCGCTGCGGAAGTCTTGCCTGCTACCTTCAATGCAGTAGATATCCCCTTCCTTTAAACTTTTTTCTTAGTTTCAGCTCAATGCTTTGTCATGTCAGGTGCCCGGTGTTGTAGTAAAAAAAACACATCTCACCAGGTAATTCCCCCGAAGGGCCCTCACTACCAGAGGTTACTGGTTCCAGTGGTGCCATATATTTAGTTATTTCTCGAACCTCGGTAGACTTTACCACCCGTTTGGAAGAAATTCGGTGACCCACATGGGTCACACAGACCGCGAAAGTCGACCCTCCGTTATTGAATCGCTCTTTATAATATGAGTTTCCAATCCCACTTAAAGTGCAAGCATAAAATATTCACTGAAGTTTGAAGATCTTTTATAAGACTGGCTTGGATGTACTACAAAAGAGCGGTGCAGTTTTCGTTTATTTCGAGCAGCTTTCGAGAGCATAAGCCGGTACTTTAGTGACCAATTTTTCCTTTCGATTCGGAAATCATCTGCGTAGACCACAGAAAATAATAGAGCTAACATCGCTCTATCTATCTATCGCACAATCTTAAAGACCAGATTACAAAGCCAAAACACTTTTTTTTTAAATATGGCAGAACAATGACTTTCAACTAAAGCCAATTTCATTTCAGCTATAAAAGACTTCACTATTTTATTTCAATTGTGAAATCGAAGTAACCGCAGTAAAAATTAACAAACTTTTTAAACAACAATTTAAATTCTTTATACTCGTATTTAATCTCTGCACGTCTTCAAAAACAGCTGTAAACGAAGAGTAGATTGAATCGCTTTTGACAATCATAGAGATACAAAATGAATAAAGTACAACTACAATAACAATTACAACAATGGCATAAGTAAACAACCTAACGCACTTACGCCCTAAAACAGCTTACAACAATCACGTACGTACGAGTGTAAACAACAACCGACTGATTAACAGCAGGCAAGCAGAGAAAGAGCAAACCTTTTTGAATACGTGGGAAAACAATTTGATGTAAAAGTAAAGAAATGAGCAGGTGATTGTGGCATGATGATGGCAATGATGTCTCATTTATTCACTTTATCTTTTCAAGTATCCCAGATACACAAATAAACATGCCAAAACAAAGATATGCAAGCGAAACAATAACACTAAGTTCCTCAAGCTTCATTATTAAAATGTGCCCTCAGATTCAAATAAGACCAACAGCAGCAACAACTGAGCAACGTAAGAGAATAAAAGATAAAAAAAAAGGATTTTTGCTTTTAATTCCGACTCAAATGGGAAAAGAAAGCATTGAAAAGGCAAAACCTTAAATCAAGTATTCGTATTTTGCGGAGAAAATTGGCAGCGTTGTTTTTTGTGACGGCCGATTTGGGAGGGTGGAATTTGTACGACCGTGTCGCATGTCATACAACGCGTGATACAACGACCCGATTCACAATCGGTCAAAAAAAGCCAGCTCAAGAAAAGAACATTCTACAAAAGCAGAGCTCTTACAACAACAATTAATTTATTGTAACGATATTTGATGAAATGGTGATTTCACGCCATTCGATTTTATTCTAGCGATATATAAAATTGGCGGTCAATGCACATATACATGTATATATGTTCCCAGTGTTCCTATGAGTAGCATAAGGCACTTAGGTTTCATCAATCGTTAGTTCTCGAATGAGCGAATGATGAGACTACTGCATCCCAGGCTGATGATGGGGCTGCTATGAAAGCCTTCAGACAGAGCTTTTTTTATCACACATTTGCTTAGACAACAAGTTAATGTAATACAGACTATCCATTGCAGCTGCACCAGCTAGGCGAACAAACACAGCCGGTAGTTCTGGGAAGTACAAATTGAAAGGTGGCAGCTGCTCATCTTGTCGATCTAATTCATTGGGTAATCATGCGCTGATTGTACGGAATGGTTTATTTCTGGGAGACCAGCAAACCTTTATATCTCAAGGCCGTTCGCTATCCGCAACCAGTAACTTATCTGGTTGATTTCAGCTCGTCACTTTGAAACCCAACCTTTCTTGGAATCCGGATAATCCAGAAACAATTGAGTACTTCAAGGTCATATCAATTGTTTACATGTAGCCAATTCAATAGATATTAAGAACTTTTTTCAATTTATAGTTCTCTGTCTGATCATTGTCATGGCATCGTATTTTTATTGCTACAAAGGAAGGAATTTCAAAAGTTTCCGCCAACAAAGCTGATCCGTATTAAAGTCTGTGTTGGTCATATCATTCTAGTAGCGGCTGTCTAACCTATTAGCTGTCACTGTAGCCAAATCACCATATGATTAATATTCAAGTTCATATTATCGCTTGAGAGACGCCCTCAGCAGCAACAAACAACATCACCGTACGTGGCAGAGGTACATCAAGTGATAAACTACAGGTGTTTGAACCACTTTTACCAAAATTCTTTTTTTTTCAACTGTATTATGTGGAAGATTTTTATGCTCAGCCCCCTACGCTCAGAACTATTTAGCAGCTTCAATAAAGCCAAAGTTGACTGTGTTATGCCTAAAATTGGAAATAATTTACAATTATTTTAAAACATTAGTATTACAATACGAGAGGTGATATTTTTGGACCGTCGTAAGATTCACTTAAGAGAAAGGATTCGCCTAAGATGTTTTCATTAATCAAAAACACAACTTAGAGGTTCGAGGGCCATCGGATATCGCAGCTAGCAATTGGGTGTATCTACTATTATAGCTCCCTCAGTCAGTTTGCGGGAAACCAAAGGTTTTCGGCTCCGGGGGAAGCATGGTTGCAAAGCTGAAACTTAAGGGAATTAAGGGAAGGCATCACTTGCAGTAGCACCTCACTCGACACGGAATAACTTACCACGCCCGAACATAATTTTGAAAGTAATTTTGCTAGATGTTTCTCGAATCGGATTATAGTTTTTAAGGCATTTAAATCCTTCCTTCATGAGCTTAGTAAAACTTATAATTGTTTGAATGTGTTGTTGAAGCTGGAGTCGTACGTATTGGTTTGTTGTATTCCAATAAACAAATTTGGTCTAGCAATAATGAAGTTGAGGTCTGTGATGCCCTTAGATATCCTGGGTCGCACGCGCTGTGCAATGAAAGTATCAACATGTATTTCCTAATCCGGATAAACACTTGAACCACTTGTATGCTTGAAATTGTGAACTAATGCTGTTCACATGAGCTGGGATTTAGTAGTAAGTGTAAAACATTAATTCACATTGATTAAGTCCCTAGCGATCATACATACAGCCCGTCGCCACTTCCATATGAGTTATTTAGTACGACCGCCAACGTAACCACCTGCTTGTTACGGAAAGCTGACCAAACTTAATTATTTAACCTTGATTTTTTGAGTCGCCATTTACTTTTCTCGAAACTTGTAGAAGTCTCAAGAATCCAGTTGATAGTTCTTTTCTGTAGTTGTTTTTTTATTATCCTATTTATTTTTGTTACTACTGTCTGATTTGTTATTTATGCAAGATTACTTATTTGCACTTATTTTCGTAACAATATTTTCGGCTATACCAACTAAATATTTTCTATGTCACAAACAGAAAGACAAAGTTATATATCACCTATGATGAACTCCGTTCAAATTATTAAAAAGAGTTTTTGTTGTTTTAAATTTTCCTTACACAAATCCTTTTCATGCAAATATCTAGCACCTTTACAAATAAAACTTTTCATATTTCAACAATTCATGACTGAAATTACAATGAAATATTTTACACAAGCGAGAAATATTTCCTTTTCTGTTTGTCTTTGTTTCTATATTTATCTTTTTGTTCAGCATTTAAGTTTATAGGTTGCCAGTTCTTTGTTAAAGCTCCTCAAAGTATGCTACACAAAATATTTTTAATAGCAAGCCTTAGGGTATGCTATATTAATATATTCTTCCTTCACCTCGTATCACTATAGTTCGCTTTCCTTTTGTTCTCCGCTTGCTGCCACAACAGCAAATTTATACAAGTTGGCACAAGTGTGCGTGCATGCGAGTGGTTGCGATTGTTAAGTAGTTTCGTTAATTAAGATTCTCAATTTGACTTTTTGAAATTTGGCAGAAGTATATGTGAGTTTTGTATTTGCTTTTTTTGGTTACTTAGTGGCATAGACTGTTACTTGATGTGGCAGATAACAAGGAAATTTCATCTTAAGAAAATTCTTACAAACTCGTTTGCATTCGCAGTTAAATAACTGGGGTGTTACTAGAATTAAGGGCTACAGATGCTGCTGTCTTCATTGCAATTAGAGATATTAGTTATTTCCCGTAACTTTTGTTTTTTTTTTACTTTTTCTCTACCAGGCATTTCTGATATTCTTGTACACCTGTTTCCTGTACATTAGCGACAACCTGTAAGCATCAAATACTGTTGTCCTTTTCGTATTAAACATTCTAGAAAGTTAGGAGCCTTCAGTTCTTGTTATTTAATTTAATTAAAGATAATTTTCAACTTGAGTTTTAGGTTTTATTTAATACTAATTCACCTAATTTTTCAGATGGTGGCAACCGACGAGAATGCATCCACACAAAATACAACGGATACCGGTGGCACATTTGGCAAACTCAAGCAGACTCTTTCATCGTCGCTATTGACAGCACAAGATCGAGGTAAGGAACTGAAAAATAATAATCCATACCGAATTGCCTAAACTGTTTCACAAGCGAAGGGAGAGTACTTATATTTCTTTTACGTTTCATCATTGAAAGGGTTGGTTTTAGAGTTGTATCCGTCATGAAAAAGTACAATCAATTGAGAGATTAATTCAGAAAGGTGATAAGGATTTTACAAAAACTTTATTTTTATTTATTTTGGCGTATCATACATACAAATTTTAAATCATGTGTTGTTTTTCTAATAGTTATGAAGAGGCCACCTTTTTTTTGAAACAATCTCTCAATTGAAGTAACTAATTAAAGACTGACAGAAATCTACTTGGTTTTATTGTGTGCAGCCCCACGTATGAGCATTAATGTTTAGTTTCCCATAACTCATACGCAGGGTAAGAAACGCAAGATGTGGGTTAAAAATGCCACCACGACTTCAAAAATCGAATAAGTTTTTAAAAATTAAAGATGTTAAGTCTGATGTATTTACATATTTGTGTAAATACATTTTAACCAGGTTCTCCTTTTCAATGTTCATTGC
Source organism: Phania funesta (assembly GCA_963932375.1). Taxonomy (NCBI): domain Eukaryota; kingdom Metazoa; phylum Arthropoda; class Insecta; order Diptera; family Tachinidae; genus Phania; species Phania funesta. Next base: position 76,373,370 of record OZ010656.1, read on the forward strand.
TATTATGGTTGGCCTTTCCTCACAAATCTTTATTTATTGATATTTGCTGTATTATTTTGCTAGTTATGTTTTGTCTTTTAAAATTGATGACTTGAAAACATACAAGTAAATCATACTAATGGCTTAATCGTGTATAAATCAATTATAACTTTCACTGTCCTTTACCATTGGGAGAAATATGTATACTGAAGCAAAATTATTAACCCATCATTGTCACTCCTGACCGATAGCTACTCTATAAATATTAACATATCAACGGGGTTTACCTGCCACCAGCTTACATGCCAAATTGATACTTGGCAAACAACAAAACACCAACGAATTAACACAAATTCCCTGGTACCTGTTTAACAAAATTACACTCTCAGAAAAACTACCCTTTAAGTGCAAGTTTGTTTAAAAACGGTAATGTAAAGAGATTGTAAAAAAAGTAGATCTTTGCAACGAATTTCCGTCGTGCCTTGTGAAGTTTGGTGTCTCTTCGTTCTGGGAAGGGCTGACGCAAATTCCTTCCAAATATCTACATCCTATAGGTCCATTACCCTACTCTCAGTTGTATCCAAGTTATTTGAAAAATTATTCGTTTCGTATTTAAAACATTACCGCGAGCCGCGGTACAATCTAGCAAGTTCACAGAGTTGTCACCGTTCTTAGATCTAGATTAATAAACTCTGGCATCTTGAGCTACTTAGGAAAATAAGTCGAGTTCTAACTGGAAACTGCCACATGCTTCGGAAGAGCTATTCTACTTATAGAACGTTCAAAGTCAGGTAAATGTTTTGAAGAGGAGAAATCTCTGCAGAAGTCCCGCAAGGAAGTACACTGTGGCCGGTATTATATCTCACCTAAACGGCAGACAAGCAAACAAGTCCAACTCCATATACGTCAACGTTTGCAAAAGACACTGTATTTATAAGTTCTAACCAAGAAGCGAAAGTTGCATCTGACCAACATTGGTCCCACAGTAATGAGGTAGAGTACTGGGTAAAAAAGTGGAGAAAAAAAGTAATTCCATCGAAATGTTTTCCCTCAAAAGGTGAAATTGCCTACCAATAACAGTAACAAATACCACTGTTCCTGCCAAAACGCTTGCTATTTGTTTGGGTATTCACCTAAATCGACACCTAACTTGTTCCCGCCACATCCCAAAAAGGCAAAAATAACGGCCACAAATATTTATTTTACAGTTTGACCAAACAAATTAGAATTTAAAACACACTTTTCTGAATACTGTATTTAATTTTTTTAATTTCTTATTTTTATTTTAAATATTTGTCTCTCAACTAAATTATCACGAAGAAAAAAAAAAGAGTTTTACACTCAACCAACTCTAACAACCACAAAAAACAAGTGCAAATAAAGTGACTGAGCGGGTGTTTTTTGAATGGTCTCAGCTTGCTGTTGCAACAAAAGTGACAACAACAAAGCCAATGGTAGGAAAAGAAATATAACAACTGTCACATGAATGACATTTTATGAAATTGAAGTTTGCTACATTTTTAGAGAAGAAAATGTTTTTCTTTTTCCACAAACACTTATAAATATTGTCGGTCTATTTTTAGGTGTAACTATCTATTTGAGCACAAATGGCTGTGTATGTGTGTGTAAGTGTTTGTGTATTAGTTCTAATGATTAAAAATTGCTAACACACGTGTGTATATCACATCTTAAAATGGTTTTTTTTGCAGGACAAGCCATCCATGGTGTACTCTATCTACCTCATTGTTTGCATTGCCCGTACATTATTCTAAAAGAGAAACATTTAAGATACTTCTTGCAAGGCTGGAGAAACTTAATAAACTTAATGTACACAGTTTTAAAGTATTAGAAGGGCAAACTTTTGCACGATTCAGCAGAAAAGAAAATAAATAAAAAATAAAAGAAAAAAATCAGCAAAAACCTAAACGTTTGCTATGAGAAGGAGGAGGAAGAAAAATTATAATTTCTCCAAGCACCTACCTGACTAAAAGTACTTTACAGTTTCAGAGCGAGTAGGTGGATGGTCCCACAAGTAACTTAAAGTTTTATTTTAATTTTTGTACAATGCAATTAAGGGAAAGGAAAAAAATGTTGTTTTAGGAATAGGTACTTTTTACGAAAGGTACTTTTTTGAAAAGTACTTTTTCAAAAAGTACTTTTTACAATAAAGCACTTCAACCAAATGTTATTTAATGCATAGGTACTTTTTTAAAGCTCGTCACTTTAAAAAGTACTTTTTCCACTTAAAGTAAATTAATTCTATCGCCTGAGAACGCAGGCAGTCCTTTTAAACAAACTTTGAATTTAGGTCAAAGAAAATTGTCTATGCATTTTACTTCGTTGCGACAGTATGAAATATAGCAGGATAGCCGGATAAAGTGAAATTTACGACTGCTCGTGCTCAAATACTTTTTCATACACGCACACACACAGGTGTACCTTCATAATAGGGTATGTGTTTTCCTGTAAACTTAAGCACGTACTATTGTGGCAAGACAAAAAAAAACACAGTCGTGCGGCCAGTAGAAAACTTAAGTAGACAGCAGCTTATAGCATGATTTGAAAGCTTAAAGTCAGCAACTAAATGGGATTTAAATTAGATTTTAAGGTTAGAAAATATTTGCAATCTGCAAGTTCTGCTAATTTTTTTCTTTTTTATTTATTAGTATTACAGAAATAATTCAATTACGGTGCCTTAATTTCACTTCTAAAAAGCTTTTATATAAAACAAATGAAATAAAATTTAAAAATAGCGCAGCTTAAATCTAATAAAGTTAGTTTAGTTAGCGTTTTATGCCCTTCCAGTTCCACTGTGCACTTGTATGAGGTAAAATCCCTGTACAAGTACAGCAACAGAAATCGACCACTCAAAAAAGCAAAAAGCAAAAAAACATTTTGCTAAAATATCGTGGTTTTGGTCTCTGGGCTTAAGTTGTTCCTAATGCACTTTAATGTAAACGTTTTTAGCAGAACTTGTTTGTGCACAATGTCTCCCATGTGAAATCATAAATAGTAATGGGACTATAAATTTAAATTTTTTTGTTTGTTTTTAGTTTTTACTGTTTAGTACATTTGACAGTTTTTCACACATGGTGAAATGACTAAAAGAATGAGTGCTTTTTGTATAATTAAAAGCTGCTGTGGGCCTTTGAAAGGTCTCAAGGTGACTAAATAATAATAGAAAAATCTTTTGACTCAAAACGGCAATTCAAAGTCAAGTAATTTGTTAAATAATTCAAGTTCTTTAGCCAGGCTTAAGTTCGTATTAAATTATTGTCTTTCTTCGCATACAAGGTGAAGAAATGCGCATATTCTTTTGCTCCAATTTAATAAGCTGAGGAGATATATGAATACACAGAAAGCTGTGGAAGATTATAGAGGAGCAGCAAGTTCATTTCATTTAGTTAGAATGTCCATGGGACCCTGCCAATGAGCCCAGTGTATGTGAAATTTTACAATGAAGGCTGCCCGTTAAGCACCCTTACCTCTAGTTTACATCTGGCGTTTGAAGTATTGATGCCCCAAACCCTCCCCTTGAAAATAAATTCGTTACTAATCTGTAAGAGTCGAAAATCTAACGCACACAATTTAGAAAAAAAAAACATACTTGACAGCAAACGCACTTAAAATGAAGTACCCTTTTTCTTTTTCTAAAAAAAATGTGTTTTAAAAAATTCATACAAAATAAAGAAAAACAAACAACAACCAATCTGTGTGTTGTGGGGGCTTTCTGTTAAAATTTAAATTTTTTCCAGGTTCTTTAAACTTTCTCATTTGGTTTGAAGGGTTTAGAGCATTAAACGTCTTAGAAGATTTTTCTAAAAAGTTGGGTAAAGGTTTCGTAAGGTATGGAAAATTTGCTTATCCCCCCACAACAAATAAATTGCAAAATGAGTTGGCATAAAATTAGCTACAAAATATTAAAAAAAAAAATTTTTCTTCTCTGTGGTGTCCGCCGGGAAGGTGTACTACTCGCAGTAATTCCATTGTAATCCTGGCTGTATGCGATGTGCCACCGTCTTGTTAAAACCACAAGTTAGTCGTGCGCAAAGCATGCAGTATCACGGTATACCGCTCCCCATTGACAGTTGCCGTTACGCCGTTTTCAGTTTCAAAGAAGTAAGGTCCAATGATTTCTCCTGACCAAATTGCACACCAGACTGTCACTTGTAATAGATGCAAAGGTGACTGATGAATGAATAATTTAAGGGTTTTTCATTGCCCAGAACCGACTATTCTGTTTATTTAAATATCCATTCAAATGAAAATGTACCTCGTCACTCATTATGATTTTTTAATGAAAATCGGGGTTGCCATGGGCGAGCTGTAGCATCCAATTGGCATATGTACGGCGGCGTAAATGGTCTTCTGGAAGAAGCTCTTATGTCAACTGAATCTTAAATGGGAACAATTGCAAATCTTTGTGTAAAATTGTGGCCAAAGTTGTTCTTTGAAGACCAAGCTCCTGAGCACGCTGTCGAATTGAGGTTCATGGATTGTTTTGAACACTTTCTTGAACAGCAGTTATGTTTTCAGCCGATCTTGCAGTATGTTGTGGTCCATGCTTGGGCCTATTAGCTGCAGTCCCTCTTTCTTCGAAATCATTCACTACACGATAAATAGTGCATCTTGTTGGCACGTTGTTTCTCCCAAACATTTCACGTAACTTTCTCATCGTCACCGTTATCGATGATTAATTTTGATAAAATGTTTTAACGATTAAAACACGTTGGTTTACCGAATATTTTTCCATAATAAATTTGCCACCTCTTTACTTCATGACTGCCAAATATGAACTGTCAAGACTAATGCTTACCTAAATGGCGACAAAGCAAAGTAGTATACCTTCATGGCGGACACCCTTTATTTACATTTTTGGCCTATTTCGGTACCACAACCGAGCGGCTAGTGTTTCAATTTTTTATTGTTGTTTACTGTACGAATTCTCTAGACGAGTGTTTCGCTTGTGTAACAGAAACAGGTTCATAATTATTAGGTGAAAGTGTCTCCTTTTGACAAATGATGCTGTATGCAGACAATAGCTCTCTAACAAAATTTGCAAACGTCGTCATGAATTTCATAAAATTCAATCAAAATTTTATGTTTGCAGATAAGAAATGAGATTTTTATCTGTTTCCATTTTTTATGAATTTTTAAACATCAAAAATTTTCCAAATTTTGCAGAAACATTTTTTTCGCCACAACCTCTTCTGTATCTCTAAGACTGCTGAGCGAAGTTAAAAAGTTGATATAACTTAAAGGTAATTTAATGAATTTTCGAATTTTGACTCAGTCAAGTAGGACAAATCATTCTCAAGTTATACTACTCTTATTATATGCCGCGCCTCTTTCTTCATTTGGCAGATAAAGGTATAATTCGGAAATCAGAACCAATAAAGAAAATAAAATAATATTCCTAATTTGCGCACTTCTATTCATGATGGGTTAGAACCATTCCACTGGCTTAGTAGAAGGTCGGAAACAAAATCATTAATAAAATCATATTAGAAAATGTTTAAGGAGTCTACTTTCACGAATCTCCTTTGGCTTTGAGTTCTACTTTCTCTAACCTATGGCTCGACATGGTCTGCTTTTACTGCCCTATGAATTTCAGGCCTCCGATCCATTTCCGTTACTGCACTAAGATGTTGTTTCCGATCGATTGCACGGAGACCATAGTTAAGAGTTCAGAATTTATTTTAAACATTATCTCATCAAAATCCAGCAGAAACAACAGTAGCGGATTGCTATAGCAAACCAAAAATATAGATTATTTCTCTTGGAGTGACAATATTTCGGCTGCATTACCAAGAAAATTCACAAGTGGCGGGTTCATTCCCTAGATTGTTCCACCCTTATTTTCCTCGAATTTATATCATACTTATTGATCTTTGTGTAAGTTCAATTTAACTATGAATACAGGAACCGATCCATGGCGGGGTGAAGTTAAAAATTCCCTCTCCTACCACACTTCTCTTGTAATTTTTCTTACTTGTCGACTATACCAGATGAATTGTTTATAGGTATTTTATTCGTTTGCTTCCTTAAAAATGCAACCCTGCTAAAATTCATAGCGTCAGCGTTTCGAAATTTTTCTAAAATTTATGAGAGCGACTGTGAAATTTCTACCCGTATTTTTTGACAGTCTGATTAGATATTACTTTCACACTATAATAGTTTCTCTTTTTTTTTACTTGAATTTTCAACAAGTCATTCTACTCGATTTAATAGTTCAAATTGCACTGGATTACGATGTAAATTTAATCTCTTAAGTAACACATTAAAACGGTGATCGTCAATGCAAACACTGCCTCAATTTTCGGCAGACGCAGTGACCGTCCAAAGTCGACTCTCCAATGTTTTATGGATCAGAGGTCAATTTAGCACTATGGATGCGTAGTCTAGTAATTTATTTTAATGCAGCGAAATTCTCTGTAATATACCGTAGACAACTCTATAGAACTGTTTATAGTCTGAAAACTTGTAGTCTATACTCTAGATTATGTACTAGACTTTTAACTTGTAAGGAGTCCATACTGTAAGGAGACTACACCTAAGGCTTGTCTATTTCCCAGCCTATACACTGCAAGAAACTATGAACTTCATTGTATACAAAATCAAGCTTTGAACAGAGGTTCTTCTACTCTACTTTTTAAGCCATTATTAATTTTCTCAAGCAGTCAAACGTTGAACAAACGTTTCGCATGCCTTTGTTATTTGAAAAATCTAATAAAACCAAGTTCATCTTACTTTAGTCAAGAAATTCAATTTAAACAAAAGAAAAGATGATTTTTTTTTTGCATATAAATTGCAAACAATAATATTATTTTTACATGGTTGTCTGTCATTGAACATTACAAGTACATAGATATTTTGTAGTCAAGACAGACAACACAGTGAGTTCATAAAACGTGGCATTATTGTGAAATGAAATTGTTATTCCACCCTTGAAGCTCTTTGAGAGTTATGGCGTAAAACACGTTGCTATAACATTAATTTAATTTGCATTATTCGTTGTCATTCGAAGCAATTTCCCCTGCTTGTTGTCATTATTATTATGCCATCCATCATTTATCCATCTGTGTCTGTCGAGTTTAACTAAAATAATTTTTAACATGCTTCTCCTCTCTACTTGCTGCTCTTCGTTTTGCATTCCAGTGAATAAAATGTCACCACGTCCGTCGTTAATACCTACAGATACGGATGCTGTTTATGGCAACTATCAACAGCAACAGGATACAGCAGCGTCAAATCAAAATAACAACAATAACAATAATACAACAAACACAACAACAGCAACAAGTGGAGCGACCTCAAATTCAGCTAAGCAAAATACAGAACCAGGTCGTCGAGCGGGTGCATGTCGGGTGTGTTTAAAATCATTTAAACCCGATGATTTTCATAAGACGTGTTTCGAATGCCAGCAGCGTGTGTGTGAAGATTGTGCCAGCTATAGCAAATTGGTGGAAAATGAGGATGCGGTAAGTTTACAATTTTCCTTTATATGTATTTTCAAGTAATTGTAAGTAAAGAATTAAGAAAAACAAAATACAACATGACGTAACAGTTTTTAAACTGATACGAAGGTTGAAATCCTTCATAGCACATTGCTGCTATTTTTAAAGCATTTTTTAAAGCTTCTAATAATTTCAGCAATTTTATAAGACCTAAGCGTTAATCGTCTTAGGTGGTGATGGCAAAAAAAATTATTAATAGAATCCGTAAATTATTAACTGCAATTAATCGGGAAAAAATAATCGATTAATCGATTAATTAAGCTTAGTTGAAAATTATCATAAATACTATAAAAAGTTATTTACAATATTGCAATAATATTTTTTCATTAGTGCGTTGACTACATATCGTTTTAGTTCGAGAACTGGAGCTTTGAGAAAGGAGCATAGCTTATCTTGAGGACTTGTAGGGCTGTTGTCATTTATTATTCGCTCGTGGTCCAAGAACTTGCGATAATGACCATAATCGAACTCAACAGCCATAGAAAATGTGTCGCTTCTACTTCCAATACTGTTGTCTGAAGGACCGATCATTTTCAACCATTTCGCTACTTACGTCTCTCATAATTGGAGATAGCGTTAATGGTTCTTAGGAATGCATCTTCATTATAAGCGGATCTTTTAAAATATGAAGTATATATGCTGCAAATCGATTAATTTTCGAAAAATCAAAAGCGAATTTTTGATACAATTAAATCAATAATCGCAACAAAACAAACGGTTGTTCATCGTTTTACGATTAATCGTGGCGCATTTAGTCTTAAGATTGTGGATGGACGATCTTAAGCGGCCTCTCACAATTCAATTAATCGACTACTTGATTCGGTTATTTACATTAGGTTTCTTTATATCTAGAAGATTATATCAATCATTAATTACAACCTACATATTCACTATATTAGGTCCAGATAGCAGATAAATTCTCAGAATTATCAAGGTTCTTAAGAAAATGTTAGCCTTATAAAACCCCAAATATAAAGCAGACACAAAGTCCATCTCTCAAAATTCGAACAGACTCATCACAATATTAACCTGAGTAGAGTTGTGGTACCTACGACATTAGTGCCCGCTAAATCATACCATTACTGGCCTGAGATCGTTGCTATGGACCTTCTAAGTTTTACTTCAAGACAATCAAATGAAATATGAAATTAAATCTGAGATATAACTCTATCCACGAATACATGTGACATGATCTTATACGATGATAAAATCCTTAAGCACGGCTTTGTAACATCAGTACCTATTATCTTTCACCACCAACACATATAAAAAAGGCAATAATTTCAGCTCGAATTATCGTCAAGTATTTCTTCTAAGGAATTTCTTTGGCGGAAATTACATTCACGTTTCTCGTGCCACTCTTCCTAACTGTCCTTGGTACCTTACCGAGGAAAGGAACTGTAGCACCAAATCCGTTTGAATATCCCAATCTTCATGACTAAGCGAGCTTAACGAGTTCACCCTTTCCTCAATAGTTCCCCCGCATTTTTAATCATTACACATACTTCTTACTACTAAAATATTTCGTTAGCACAATCTATCGCTAGTGTTATCATTAGCCAATGTTCATCTTAAAGTATCAGCAAGGACCGTTTAGTTTTATTACAAAATCCTTAACGTTCACTTGGTAATTTTCTTTTAAGGTATAATTGAAATTTTCACCTTCTTAGGCACCCTTTCTCCCAGTACTTCGGCTTTACTATGCAAATGCTTCAAAAGTTAAGTTGGGGTAAAATGAAAACTTAAATTACTTTTACTTCAAGTGGATTGAAGTGTTCATACGAGTACTAGTGGCTGTTGATGTATTTTGCTCTTTCTACATCTGGTATCAACACTAATGTTTCTTAAACATGTTGCCAGTATTGTAATGCACAGCGGAGCACCTTGCAGCATTCGATAAAATAATAATAATCATTAGTAATCCCCAGTGATGTTACTTTGTAGTTCCATGGAAATATTAAATTAATGAGGAAGAATAGATATTTCTACAAACTCATTCATGATTTGATATTCCGACAGGGTGATTCAATGTAGATTTTTGGAACGAATTTCCATCATCCTTTGTCGCGTTCGGTTTGGAGACTACAAACTGTTGCTTCAATAGCTTTTAATTAAGCCTACGAAGAAGGTTTCGCTTATTTCAATAATTTATTTTATGCAACAGAAAGCGAGTTTTTTCAGGCAAGATAATGCAAAGGTTGTCATCCGTTCATCTTTGGCTGTAATTATTTTATGAATGAAAAACTTTGGTTCCACTTTTGGATGTTTTACTTTTTTCTCATTAAGTCAAGAAAGAGATATCAGCCAAGTGACCCCTGTAAAAATCGATGACCATACGACCCGATTAAAGCATATTTCGTCCCTCTGGCTGAAAACTCGCGATTGCTTGAAGCATTCTCGACGGATACTTTCCTTGTGGGCTGCAATAGCATGAAGCTTATTGACATAGCCTCGGAACGTAAAAAAGACCCACCAATTAAAGTCTAGAACGGCTTAATCGGGCGCACTTGTTGGCCAGTGAAAAACGCCAAAAAAGGAAATAAGGCCAGCCAGAAACGCAACCTTCGGGATTGCGGTTGTGTCCGTCGAACGGACGGATGCCCTCTAGGTCCTGTTTCGTGTGGCCCCCCTGACTTGGAGGCGATACGTCGTGCTATCGCTTTCAAGGTTAGGAAGGGGTTTACCACCTCTTGGTCATGACTGGCTTTCTGATGCTGACTTTGCCGATAAGAATAGGTGCATCAAAGAGACTTGTTGCTAGGTGGAGGACTAGATGGACGAACAGTGATCATTGACTTCATACGTGATGCGGGCTTTATATGACAACGCCCGTCAGTAGTCTTACTGCTTCAGCATGGGATTCTTACTGACGGGGCACGGTCCCTTCAATGCATTCTTGCATTTGAGAGGCCTGTCCGAAACTGCTCACAGTGGGTGTGGGAGGGGACCTGAAGACTGGAGGCACGTACTGACAGCGTGTCCCGACTATGATGACCTTAGAGAGTTAGATAGTATGGGCATTACCCACAGGGTATTGACTGTACCGGAGGTTGGGACTATAGTAGGGCCTTAGAAGACCGTCGGACCTTTAGTAAGTTGGGTGAATACGCCAGGATGCGGCTGGTGTCAAGTGCACGGTCCATTCAGACGATATCGACTGTCCCCGGCATGCAGGTATGCATATGACTGTTGCAGAAGCTAACTTCTGCTGCTGTCCGTGCTATTTCGTCTGTCTTCGTTTCGTTGCCGTTGTTGTAGCTGCCATTGCTGTTTTTCTTGTTCCTGCTGCTCCCGTCGTCGTAGCTACTGAGTTACTACGTGCCATTCGCTGGCCCATGAGGGCAACAGCGTTTATTGTCGTTATCTGTCAATTTGTTGTATGTTTTGTCCTTGCCAGTGTCACTCATTGTAACCAATGAGTCTTCCTTGAGGGCGGCTGTTAATTTTCTATGTGTAATTGTTGTCTGCTTGTCCATCCTGGCGGATGTTTGTTTTTTGTTGTGGCGGGCCACCAGTCCCGGTACATGTTGGCGTCCAACTGGATGTAGCTTCGGCTACGAGGTCTGACCGGAGACTAAATTCTGATACCACGGAAGTCAGGAGCCAAAGGGACTACGGTTCCATCCTGACTATGGTGCTGCGCTTCGGGGAGCTTCGTGGTGGTTGTGGCTTAAACCCAAATCGCAGGTAGAGCGCAAGCTCGATGTGGAGTTGAACGGTAGGAGTTTTAGGTAGGCTCCGCTCCTCACCAAGGGAAGGCCATGTCCAAATGCATGCTCTCAAATTGGTACTCATGTATAGTGCGTGGGTGCGTGGGTGCGTTGGTGGACGCATTGTATTCATTCAGTGCTGAGAACAATGTGGGGTGAGGCCGTAGTGGCAGGTACCCATATGAATCTGCAGCATATCTGTGTCGTCGATGTCATGTTTCGTTTTGAGAAGGTAGCATCAATTCGTTGGTGTTTTATTGTTTGTCAAGTATCAATTCGCCATGTGAGCTGTTAGCAGGTGAACCTAGTTTATCACGTAGGCATTTGTATGTTGTGACAGGTAACAGGTAGCAGGTAAAACTCATAGGTCGGATGATTTTGCAGCGATTGGTGGAAGTTTGTGATTACTATTTTATTGCATCAGAATTGGTGTTGGTTTTTATGTTGTAGTTGGAAAATGTCAGTGATTATAGGATATTGTTGCTTTGTTTATCTTGTCCGTTATTTTTGTTGTGTGTTTGGCAAATTAATTTTAAAGGCTCCAATATAACATCTGAATTGGAGATTGTTTTTTTGTTTATGATGCGTCCGTCAAATGTTTTTTGCTTGTATATTTCCATGTTTTCTAGAATTTTTAATCGCCGACCTTTGCGCTGCGTCTGTACCGTTCCTCTAATGTGCACTGTATTATATTTGTTGTTGAGCCTGTAAATTGACGAAGTTAGATTGTGGTATCGAGCCGGGAGGAAGTATCTGCTTGTTATAGTCTCTAATATGTTCGCGAAATCTTTTTTTCCTTGTGCGTCCTGTTTGTCCTGTATAGCTGTGTTGACATGCGCACCTTTATCTATCTGGTCATCTTGGTTTGAGTTGGTCTGTAACCTTCCGTTTCGGTTATTTCTCGTTTTCCATGCTCGCATATTTATGTTATATTTTTTGAGAAAGTTGGCTATTTAGTGCGTTGATTCTCCGTTGTAAGTTAAAGTTGTCCTTTGAATTTCTTTTTTGATTTTGTCTACAGTGTTTTTCTTACAACCGTCGCTGGTGTCTAATAAATTAATTTTGGTAAAAACTATCACAGTGACTTAAACAATAGGCGGCCTTAAGCTTTATTATTATTTAATTAGTAACTTAACAGCCTTTTTAAAGCCACAGCAATTTCAGTTTTTGTGTGTTCGTTTCGCGGTTTCAACAACATATCAAAAACATGCAAAAATTGCTGTGACTGTCAGTCTTTTATAATGAATTAAATATTTATTTATATTTGCCTTTTGCACGGAACAGTGGAACTTGAAGTGTTTTTTTTTTCGTTTATATAAATTTCTTTTGTAAAAACTCATCCAACTGTATTTTTTGGCTTTCTATTGCGTTTAGAATCGGAATCATGATGAATGAAAGTAAAAAAAAGTAAAACAGAAAATTGGAATTGGAAAATATACAGCCACTTAGTGGAGAACACAATAGTACTTGTGTACACACACACACACACACACACACACGCACATTTATGTAAACTTGTGTTCTACGTAGATAATTTTCTATGATTTTTCCATTTTTGCTAATTGAAGTTAAGTTAATTAAAATGGCAAAATCTCAGTCACATGATATGTACATTTTATATTATGTTCATGTTCGCACACGAGGCACACACATGTACTGAAAGAGAAAAATATTAATTACTCACACTGAACTTTTTGGTTAAACCCTCGTAGATACAAATTTATTGAGGCACTAAAAGGTCTCATAGGAGCAAATAAACAAAATAAATATATACAGCAACTTTTAACCTGTTGGACACGTCAACAGTCGAGTCTCAAGTCTAGGTTGTAGACCAGTATACAGCTAAGTGTATAGCAGGCTTTTGATATCGTTCTGCTTTTACAGAGCTCGAGGCCAGAGTTGATGAAGTGTTCACTCACTGCTACGTAAATAATAGCAACAGTACGCATGATTCTCTGTATCCTTTTCGTTGCCTACAAAAAGAAATACTTGCATTGACTGCTTCTTTTTTAACATACTGCTCCTTTCAAACATTGGTTGTGCTTAACCTTTGCGTGTATGTCGTTCCTTAGTCATTGTCGTCCATATTCAAAACAATTCGTTATCCCTGCGAACATGAAGCTCATAACAGAGTTTATATAAGCTCCTCTTAATTCATCCTTCCAGAGTCATAGTCCTTAAATTCGGAAATTAATGTCAGAACCGGTCAATTTCACAGCAGAACTAAAACTGTGGAGACATTGCTGCCTGATAAACCACGTGTGATTTGGCCTAATCCAGTGTATAGCAATTTGCCTTCGCAATATATATTATTCTATTATTGGTTTTATGCTATAATAGCTCCACGACCTGGACTTGTAAAGAATCTCGTAATCATTGTGGGCTTTATTTCTACTAAGTAGTCCAGAACCTACTGCCTAGGTAGTTAAGCCTACAGAACATTTAATGTTTCCTGCCCCTCTGAACAGAGTGCGCAAGAATCACTTTATATACTATATCCTATTTTTGTAATAGCGAAATCTGCTGTGTCCTGTTACAAGTTCAGTGTAGACTTTAATATAATTTCTGTGGATTTAAAAAACCTAAATACTCTTGGATTAAATGAGTCTCGATTAATCGAATAATCGAATAATCCAGTAGACCTCGTTTTTCCCCTTCGTCCATTAAGTTGTTTGTGAAGCTATTGTTTACCGCACAGAAGTATTCATTTTGTTGTCTTTGCCTTCATGCTCCTTCAGACCCGGTATCCTCATTAGCGTAACTGATTTCCTCGCTGCTAAGGTACCGAGAAATTTAAAGTGAGCGCAACCTAAATTGAAACAAATAGTTTGCTAATGATTTTAAATCTGCCTGGCTATCCAAGAGGATACATATTTTAGTACCGCAAGTGCCTCTACGCAAACATTTTAGCACAACGCTCTAAGCTGAGCGAAGCCTATCCAAAACTCCTATCGATACGTGGGTAACGGCACCCGGTTGCAATGCAACTCAACCTGTGATTTGGGATTAAACCACAACCATCACGAAGCTTCCCGAAGGGCCGCAACGTAGTCAGTATGGAATCGAGACAGATGTGATCGAACTTACGGAAGCACCTGCCAGTGATGGCTCTATCTTACGGTGGTCCAACAACGGGTGTGACATTAAGCGGCCAGTCCAGCGCCCCTATGCGATCGCAGAAGCACCACCGGAATAGCACTCATGCACATCCTGTAGGTAGAAAATTAGGACAGAGGCTGTCAGGCCCCCCGTCCCACCCCTTGCTAAGGGGTTCGGAGCTATCAAATCTCCTGCCATCAACGAATGACATTGACAGCTTGCGTTGCAGAGCCACCACAAGCACCCCCAAAGGAACCTCACCAACAACCAGTCTGGAACCGAAGTTCCAGGGGCTACTGGTGCCCGTGGTACCAGTTTACTCTTTCGCTACTGGCCGAACTTAGAAGCCATACCTTCTTCCAGTTTCAAGCTCCTGACAAGCCCCAGGAACTGGTGCCCCTGTTTTCCCCCATCCATCCAGGTGGAAGGGTTCACCAACATGATTGGTGTGGAATAAATCCGATACAGTGGGTCATGGAGAGTTACAGACGGCGTGTAGAATCTTTACATGCTCAGTAAGAGTGCCGTGCTTAAGATGAGCTGGTTTAGGTAGCCGTAATTCCACAGTGGCTGCTGTCCTTCTAACCGCGAGATACAGCGGACTACGTCCAGTGATCATTCTTAAGACTAGTCAGAAGCACGTACACGTTGCTCCTTTTACTCTTATGCGATGCTCCTTCTTGAGGACCTTTTGAGCCTGTAATTGTTCTACCTTTATCCACCAGGCGAGAGAGGCGTAGGTGACCGTTGGTACCATTATGGTTTTATAATTTAACCATTCATTCAAAAAGGCGCCTCGTCAGTAAAAATGACTTTCGACAAAAATTAGGATCCTCTTTACAATGGTAATTTGAACTTGCATAAATTGTCATAGTGACTTGCGTCAGTGACTGAATACTAAGCAACAGATTTGACAGATGCTGCCAAAATAACATAGTGGAGAATTTCTACAATGAAATCAAAGTAGTAATCAAAAACTACCCTGAAATGAATCAATCAAAGATTACCCAGCACATTTTTAGAAACAGCTCATAATTTAAAAGAGTGAGCCATTGAACAATCAGGTTTTAATTGAAAATACCACTTAAGTTTTACCTCCTTCCAAACTGAACTCTCAGAATTTGCATTTCGACTTGTGGTCTATTGTTTAGAATATGATTTTCTATATCTTTTCTAAAATTGATTCCAGAGTATGTGGCGCTGTAGTGTGTGCCGGCGGAAAATGGCCTCACGTGTTTGTATACCACAGAACTCAACAGATTCCAGTTTGGACGTACCGGTATTAGAAGCATTGCAACGACGTCACTCAGATGCAAAATTGGGATCAAGTACACAAACACTTGCACCCGCAAATGGTAGTGCTGCACTTGCACCACCACGTAGTCCCGAAGTAAGACGACATTCAGATGTATCTCCAGCGTCATTGAAGGAGCTTGAACGGGTAAGCCGTTGACAAACAAGGCTACTTCTAATTGCAAACAAAGGGCTTTTCGTACAAGAATTATTTTCTTTCTCATTTTAGCAACTGAAAGGCAATAAGACGCCAGGTGGTGATATGGACTGGCGCAAATCTGGCAATAGTATGGCTCCTAGTCGCTCGGGTAGCCCGCCACGCCAAGAGGAATTAAGTTTTGGACCACCATTATCACGTATGGCTTCCAGGCGTGGCTCACGCGTGGCCCGTCAGCACAGTTATGATGATGATGCCAGTGCAGCTGCCGCTCTGGCAGGCAGTATAGGAACAGGTGTCGATATGGGCTTAGGAATACCAGCCATGCCTAGAAGGTATGAAAAGGGAGACGACGAAAAAAATACAAAATTGTTATTAAAATTACTCTTTCTGTTCTTCAGAAAATCGGCCTATGATGTATTTGCTCCTGGCGTTTTGCAGGCTGCTGCTCAAACTTCGCAACTACAACGTTCACCTGGCGATGTCACTTTGGGTCCACAGATTGCAATATCTGGCTCTCGAAGGCCCTCGTTTCGTGTACCTCATCCCTCGGAAGATATCAATCACGACGAGTCGCCCAGCCCGGATAAAGGAAGTCCAGTATTGACAGTAGACGAAGATAGACGTATTCGAAGGAGAGGATCACAATTGTAAGTTTCTGTGGATTAAATTTACTCTGATCTATGAATGAATTTCTAAACAAAATTAGAACTTCTCTACAAACATAGTAGTTGAATAACTTTAGTAATAGTTATTATTTTTGTAACCGTGCAGACCCGATTTGGCTGCTTTACAATCACGTGGTGCTCTACCCACAACTGGCATACCTTCGGCTATACCACCGCCATTGGCTGCTTTTACCGGTCCCAATTTAGAAGATCTTGAAGCACCCAGGCGTCAAACATCTATGGATGGTGAACAGATCAAAATTGTTATACACGATGTTGACTCGGGTCCCATATGCTCCTCTAAAAGGCGCATAATTTTACGAAGGGATCCCTCAGATAAAGCTCATCGAAGTGAGTATTAAAAGAGAAATTTTTTAATGACGTTTCTAAATTATTGTTTAACACGTTGAGTGTCACGTGAGCCACCGGTGACTGACACCGACCTTCCCATTTAGGCCGCGTCAGTCACCGGTGAAAATTAAACATTTTTTCAGAAAACTTTAATGTTGAAATAAGGTAAACATAAAAATGGTTGTCCCTCGTAAGTGTCACAAAATGTTGGAACCTGTTGGGTTAAATTTCGTGCTATTTTTCTGCCACTCTATGCCGGATTTTCTTCATTGCACGATTTGAAATATTTTCGCACTGCTGAAACTCGCACATCCTGACGGGGAAGTCGCTATAAAACCGCGTGGCTGCGTGATACTAAAATAGAATGAACCGAGATGAAACTGAAATACATGTTATTGAATTCTAGGTTACCATAGAATTCAATAACAGAAAAAGTTAGAATGTTTGTAAAACTTTATTCTCAATCCAAAAGAGACAGGCTAGAACATGATAAATTTAGAAACCATTCATTCTCGTATTCGATTTGACTTACGTGTTGGTTTAAACAGATGATGGTGACAGTTAAACACAGAATTGGTAAACAAGACACAAAGAATGTTGCAAATGCGTGTAGCGGCATAGAAAATGCATTCCATTCAGCTAGTTGTCTAATAAAATTTTAACTTTTACTGTATTCCAAGTTATCATATCAAATAAATTCTTACCTAGAAATTAAATAAGTTAAATTGTTTAATAGAACTGACACAAATAAATACCATAGCGGGTCAAAGGTAGTCCGTATAAGCAGGTTTGCATTAGTGTATTTCCTAATCTTGTAGCAGCCTAACAGTACATTTGCATCTGATTCCTTATTAACCCGTTTAGGAGGCGCCTTACAGCCGCAGCAGGGTACGAAGTCACAGTACAATTGAAGTTAAATGTATGTCTTTGAAAGAACTGTAGCTACGTAACCTGCTGCTAACACAACGCTCAACGCTCTTATTTAGGTATGGCTGTTAGTGTGATAAACGAGCTGCTGTTGCCATTTACAGCCGGTTTTTCCATATAGATTAAAACCCAGCTGTTAGCCAGTTTATTCAATAAACCAATAAAAAACGCGTTGTTTTTGTTAATTAGTCTGGCAAAGTTAGTCATATTTGGTGCATGTCTGTGATATTTGGACAAATTTTTGTTTAGATGTTTCTAAATATATTATGCAAATGCAATTATAAGGTATACCGCAGAGCTGTTGAAAATTGTTACTAATGGATTTTGACATAAAAACAACAATTCATTCTCTGATGATTGCAACAGGAGTGCGAATCAAACGGTCAATAGCCGACCCCGTGAGCGGCCGAGACATTTTTTTTATCACTTAGTCGCCGCCGATGTATGCAGCGTATAACGGCGAATATTCTCAGCTGTTTAGTTAACAAATATGACAACATTCATGTAGCAGTACGTTGCAGGTTTTGCCTTAGTCGACCGTCAGCCGAAAATTTTATTACAGCTTTAGTTTCTAGTTTCAGATTCAGTTACTTTTTATTTTTTTTTTAATTTTATGACTGTTTTGACGTTCCCTGACTGCAGATGAAAATAATGTAAATAGCACTTTGGAGCAGGCAAATAAACTACAAGCCACAAACACTAATTATATAAAATTAATTGTTTTTGTCATTTACTGTTAAACAGCAATAACTTGTGTTTTGTAGTGTTTACAATGCCAGCTACGAAATAGCAAGTTTATTGACAATGAGTAACCATAAATACTGCGCTTTTCAATATAAATACAGTCCAACAATAACAAAACATTTGCTGTCATAAAACAGCACTTCTTTCTCTCTAATTTATTTATGCTATTGCGTTTATCGTGCTGTTGAACATACGACAGTAACCAAAATAGCAGCAACACAAATATGACAGCAATCATATTTTCAATATTGTAAAATGGTACAGTGACCGTGGTTTTTACTAACCGGGAACTTTTAAAGGCACATAGTTTGATTACTTGCTTTAGTTTTCTTGACTGGATTTGTTTAAATTTTTCCTTCATATTCTTTAAAAATTAACAAACACCAAGAGCAAGGAAGGTGACAGCAAACATTTGCTATTGTAGTCGTTCCCTTTCTTCAACAGTAAAAAAACAAGAAAAGTAATATCATAATTTTCTTGCTTCTGCAGCGCAGTGTTTGCTGTTATATTTGACAGTTGCTATTGCATTTTTAATTTAAGCTGTATAGCAACAGTAATGGCTATTTTAATTTAGCATTCTTTTAAACCCTGGTATTTCGTTTACTATAATCACACAATGTACGATTTACACGATCTTTCATACGTTACATGAGTTACGTGGCGTGAATTCCACATGATTGTGACTAATTTTAAGCAATTCTTTACGTGAGTGTGAACTCATTGCATAAC
Organism: Phania funesta; assembly: GCA_963932375.1. NCBI lineage: Eukaryota > Metazoa > Arthropoda > Insecta > Diptera > Tachinidae > Phania > Phania funesta. Next base: position 76,392,544 of record OZ010656.1, read on the forward strand.
CTTGGAGCATTAAATGTTTTTGCTCGCGAGCTTGTAAATGCGAGAGCAAAAACTTACTGATGATCCCTACGTTTGTCTAATATATAAGTTTCTCACTGGTTCCTAAAAGTCGCTGTATAAGTAGCTGTCAGAAGCTGGCTTATAATTTTATTTATATTCCAGATCCATTACACACGCACAAAAATAAGTTTCTGGGGAAATTTATTCGTTTAATAAAATTGTTTTCCCTTTATTTAAGCATCATTAAAAAGAAAACTCTTTATCTTAATTACAAACCTACTTCTAGCTTAGCGTTGAGGTATCGTGTTGTTGAGAGTGCAAATATTTATGAATTTATCATATCAAAGACTATTTCATGCAAAAATGATTTCCTTATACCAGCGCAATGACAACGAAGACATTTAAGCAGCACTAAGCTAAAACAAAATGCATTTAACGACAGACATTCACACCCACCCATCCATCCATCTAACGGCATTAGTTTTGATATTTTGCAACATGCCCCCCTTGTGTTTAGCATAATTTGAAAATTTCTGGGTAATTTCACCTGAAATATTTCCGACGCTGTTGACGCAAGTTCAGGCATTTAATGCATGAAGATTAAGATAAAAGTGCGCGTGCATGCGACCGAAGTTATACGTTGCCAGGTATTAGTAGCAGGTAAATATTGGAAAATTCATTAAAAGCAGGCATGAATGCCAATGTTACCTTACGAATTGGAATTATATGCATCCACCCAAATGAACTTTGTACAGTGCGCAACACAGAATCAATAGCTGCAGTTAAGTGTAAAATTTAGGAGAGCCCAAATCTGCAGTTTCGCGGATAACCGCCACATACGCGATTTAAAGTTTTAAACGTAAAGTCATTAGTTTGTACCTACAAACCAGTACCTTTGGACAAATCGAAAGACGGCAGAAACATTGCGTGGACCATTGCCGAGATCACCTGAACAGGCTTGAAACAGTGGGCGAAAATTGAGCTGCCAGCATGGGCTACATCCAAGCCAATCGCGGAAACCATATTCAAACACTAATGGCATACATTTATTTATCTAATTTTTGGAATAAAAACTCTGGGATTATAGATTTTTACATTCCGAACAGTTTTAGTCTGGCATCCCTGTGTTCAGTTTTATTCGCAAGCTCGATGTGGAGTTGCATTGCAACCGGGGCCGTAACCCATAGATCGGTAGGAGTTTTAGGTAGTTTCCGCTCCTCACCAAGGGGAGGCCATGTCCAAATGCATGGTTTCAAATTGGTACTCATATGTAGTGCGTGGGGGCGTTGGTGGACGCATTGTATTCATCCGGTGCTGAGAGCACTATGGGGTAAGTCCGTAGTGGCAGGTACCCACATTAATCTGCAGCATATCTGTTCAGTTTTATTCGATATTAAAGGTAGGAACTGAACGACTATTTGAAAATATTTGATATGAATATCTGTTAGCTGCTTTGCAATTTTGTGATATTTATGGCTTCGAAATATACATTTTTGGTTGCTGGAATTTTAAAAACCCAACCAAAGAAAATTATAGCAAACTCAAACTTAATTTCACTAGTAAAAATAAATGCCTAAACATTTTATTCGTTACCCCCTGACTGCGTTTCAAATAGTTTGCCTGCTACCCGAACCATAGCAACAGCTCGAATAAAAAGTTATAAATTATTTTTCAAGAATGTAAAAGTTTTGATAACACCAACACACACACACACACACATCACATAAACACAAATACTCCACACATACACACCATATTAACTTAAATCTGTAAATGATTTGGCACATTTAATGTGACAGGCAGCCAGCCAAATGAAAAGTGTGAAGGTGTGAAAATGCAATTTTTCCTCTCTGATTCTAAGAAAATTAAAAAAAAATTGATGTAGTCATCCAAGGGAGCTAATCAACTACAACGACAACTAGAAGATTAAATAAAAAAGTGTAAATAAACCCACTAAACGAGTTTTGGGAGGGACAAATAATTTTACTGAATAAAATAAATCTAAGCCTTGATTTCTGAAAACCTGTGGGAAAACTACTTCGAACGATATCAAATGCCGCAATTTCCAGCCTGTTCATGAAAAATTCTGAAACCTTCATTTTGAAAGGCAATAAAGTAATCCATCCTTTGAACAAAAATTTGCAAAATTTCCAAATTAATTTAAATTTTTCGAAAATTCTCTTTTTGACTTCGAAGTTTTTCAAAAATTCTTCACTAAAGTCGTTATTTTTAAATCTTAGAATTTAAATTTCTGCCAAATTTCGTAACATAGATGGAATATTCAAACACATTTGGATTTTGTTACGTCAAAGGCACCGGAATTCCTACACTTTAGTTTAGCTCATCCCGTCACATATAATGCCCTGCATCGATCTAAACGAGACACGAAATACGATTGTTATCTCTCTGACGATCGTCGACGACTATTTTCGATCATATCGCTAGTCACAGGAATAAATTTATCATCGGAAACTTTCGTTTCACCAGCTCATTTGTGTTTTTGTGATTGTCGAATTCCCGTCGACTTCGGTTAATCTTTAACTGCCACAAGACTCTAATTAATATTTGACAACAAGATAACGAAGTCAGCAGCCTAGAAAAAAATTATTTGGGTAAAACCTCCAGCACGGTTTGTGCGCTTTCTTATTGATCCGAAACGAGGTGTGAGAAGAGTTTTATTTAAAAAGTAGTCACAATTCCAACGCTGCATAGTTTATAAATTTAAATTAAATACTTGTGTTTAAAAAACTTTAACCTTTAAAAAATAGAACAGCACCTGCACTCTTCAACTAAATCATTTTTAGATTCACTTTTAATTGTCTTTTTGCATTCGCTACGATTCATTTAAACTTTTTGTTTGCTTCTCTCTCATCGTTTTGTGTAATTTTCCTTCGAAATATTGCAGCTGCATAAAGGAAAAAACCAGATTGTAGGAATCTTTTTATCTTTAATTAACAAGAGTTTTCCTTTAACTCTCATGTGCACTCGTGCGAGAACGTTGTAGGTTTGTGAATATCAGCCTTCATTTTCCAATAATTAAAGATCTTGGTAATATTTTTTTATTAATTAAGTATAATAAGTCAGACGACTTGTACTTTTTCTATCAAACAGCTACTGGTCCAAGGCAAGAGGTGGGTGTGCGACACAGCAGTTGGTCGTAGGACAACAGCACAGACGGGAAAAATAAATAAATTGAAACATTTTTATCACACTTCCTAGCGAAAAGGTGCAAGTAACACTTCTCCTTTTTCCACAAATTTATTTCCAATAAGAAATATGTGACAGGTACAGTAGTGGTGTATACGCTCAGAAGTTAGTCATATACCTTCTAGCGGAGGCGACCGGAAACAGGCTTCATGTAAGACTGCCAACGGAATAGATCGAGGGGAGAGAAGTGAACTTCACGGTAGAATAGCAAGTACCGATAGATGCTTCGCTCAGAGCAGGTCAGCCGTTAATATGCGTACTCTTAATAACAGTCGGCCACCAATTTAAATACAGCTTCAACAACTTCGCGTAGCTAGATCTTTCCGCACCTTTTCGAAGTGTGGGTGAGAGGCAAATGAGATGCACAGTGTGATTTCTCGCGAAGTGGGAAAAGGTGGAAATGTAAACGGAATAGATATATCTGAATAAGTACATTAAGGGACACCAATTTTTACATGGGAAACTCAAAACAAACAAAGAAGAAAACTAATCCGGAAGGGAAATGCTTACAACCGATAACTCTGCAAATCAAAAAATGAAAAATTACTAACATATATTCACAAAAATCCGCTAAAAATTGCTTACAAGCACCAGAAATCGATAAAAAACAAACCTAAATTTTCTTTTGAAAGACTTTTCAAAAATAGCTAATAATAAAATTGAAGAAAAAAAGTCTATATAAAGAAATTAGAAAAAATAATACTTGTATTCAGTGTTTGATGCAAATGATCTTGCAAAAGTTCAAATGCAAAATTATTTTAGCGGTTTTACAAAATCCAGTAACAAAATTTCTGTTCAGTATCATGAAAAAGCTACTATATTTATACATTTGCACCAAACACTGAATACCGCTAATAAAATAAAATCATTTGGTATCTAATGAAAAGCAAATTGCTGGATACTCATCAGGAATCCTTTATCCAATTTTGTTAAAAACAAAAATTAATTGATTAAATCTCCAATCTTCCTAAAAAAAAAATATATCAAAATCAGAAAAAAATCTTTCAAATTGGCAAAAGTCGTGAAAAAATAAATGAAAAAATTTGTCAGAGGAAAAAATCAAATAAATTTATAAAAGTATAAAAAAAATAGTTCATTTTTAAAAAAAGGGTGTAAAAGGAATTAATTCAATTTTACACAAAATCATTAAATCGAAAAAAAGGCGCTTGAAGAGTAATAAATAAAAAAATTCCGACAATCGGTAAAACCTGAAAAAACCGCCTCAAATGTGGAAAAAACACTAAATTCAAATAACCACATTTATCAGCTAAAAACGATTTTGCTTGGAAAACTTCAAGTGTATTTTTCTCGATAACTAGCAGCGCTATAAACAAAAATCTATGCTCATCTATATTTCTCACCAAATCCTGGTGTTTGCTGGAATTAAAATAAATTAATCAAATCAGACAATATTCCACAAAATCTGCTAAAACAGATTAAGTCTTCATGTACCATTTGTGTTCAATGTGTCGACATGACATTCTAGTATGAAAGTTGCCTGTACATATTTCATGATCTATATCTATATCTAAGTTATAAAATCCATATCTATATCTAAGTTATAAAAATAGTGCAAAAAATTTTAATACCGGGCCCGTTGTTTTATGTAAAGTTTTTTTTTTTTGATCCCCTGAAAAATTTGATTATCAGACATGAATAAAACCCCTGTTCTAACAACAAGTAAATTTAAAACGCTGCACCAACATTATTCTAATTCATCTGGAAAAAAAAGGTTATTTGATTCATTGATTATTTCTGCCATTGTAATGCTTTTATTTCATAATTTCAAACAAAAAAAAACGCATTCGAAATGCTTTCACTTCAATAAATTCGAAAATCACAATTTACATCAAAAAACATCTGTCTTACAACATTTCAACGTCTGCCGAAACAATTTAAGCTGTTACGTTTTCTTTTAAATCCTCACGTAGAAAATCAAACATCAACCTTAAAAATGGCAGGTTCCTTTCTTTCTCTAAAATATACAAATAATATTCTAAAACCGTTGAGTTGGGGAAATGTGTATGTACAAGGTATTTCGCCACAGATTATTGAAGCTGATATGACCGACATCCTTGAAAGTCCTCAGACAGCTGAAGAGGCAATTGTGTTTTCAACAGCTTTGCCCACTTTTTTTAAACGCTTTTTGCATTTTCGTTTAAATTATTTTCATACTTTGTGTTCACCTGCAGACTGAGGGTTTCTTTTAAAACGAAAAGTGTTAAGAAATTTTATAAAACGCAAAGAAGGTTTAATTAAAAAGCAAAGGAAAAAAGTTTTTCAAAAAAAAAAAAAAATTATTTATTTGAGATTACAAATCAGATTATTACTAAAAGAGATGTTTTATCATAGTAAGTTTTTTTTATTGAAGTCTAAAGTGACCCATAGACGTATGCTGCCTATTGCTGCTGCCCCTGTACACTTCGCCCTCAATCACAGTTTTATTTTGAACTTTCAGAAAGAAAACAAAAGCTTTTGAAGAATACAAATAAAATATTTAAAGTAACTTCTTCTAGAAACAGGAATAATACAGAGAATAACCGCACAAAAGCATAATTGTGAAAATAAGGCGCCAAGTTCCTATCCAAAAATTTCGTTGCCTAGAAAGGTAATAGTACTGAACATATGAAGGACTTGGTCTCCATATTGATCTCACCACTTTTAACGACTGAAAGTTTTGGATAGGAACTTGACCTTGTTTTCACATTTATGTTTTTCTGCTGATCGGAGCCCTTTTTTCCAAGCTATTTTTATGTGTCAATGTGTGTGTAAAATCACTTTTAGCTTAAAGCTTACAGACGGTTGGATTATACCAAACTTCAGCTATTTGAAATGCTTCATACAAATAAGAGGGCTCCCTAGTCTCGCTAGGCGAAAAGTGGCCGTCTTAAGATTTTTCTGATTACTTATTCCCCAATTGCTGCCCTCCAGCTATAGTGGAAGTGTCCTATACAAATAAGTGGAAACGCTAGTCCCCCTTTTTTAGGTTTTCTTTTTTTGGTTTACTTATTCCACTGTATACCAAATTTCAGCTGTCTTGCTATAGTGAAAGCGCCCACTAAAATTGATGAGTAAAAGAATCATTAAATGGGTACCAAAATATGTACTTTTTTCGCCCTCATATCTAGGCTTATGGGATACCTATACGTAGAGTCCTTATGTTTCAATTTTCAATATTTTATGATTAACAGAAGCAAAGTTATGAGGAGGGTTAAAACAGCGCGAATGGTTTCATGTAAATATACACACTGTGTGCATTACGCCTGAAGTTGTCTTGGCGCACTACCGGACGCCTTAATCTATAATCGTACTTTTTTCAGTGGCATTCCGATCCAAAAAGTGTGGCAATATCACAATATGTCAATTCTAAGTTATACAAATTAAGCATTAAAGTCATTGGTACGTACGCGTTTGATTCAAACAAATTACTTAAGAAAGCAAAGCTTTGCGAAAAGCACCCTATAAAAATATAAAACGGCAATCTTGCCATTACTTGCCTCTTTCACCTTAATTGAACCAAATACATTCGTGCGTCTAAGAAAATTTGTTAAACTTTTAATTATAATTCTGATACGAGTATCACAACTTTTAATGAATATAAGTTGGAAGCAAGTACGTGTGGTTGAAAATCTATACAGCGGCTGTGTCGGGAATGTCTGCATAAACCTCAAATTGTTTTGATTTTGTAAACAAGAATTTAAATACATTCCCTCATGCATGAGTATAACAACAACTTTCTGACTTTATAAAGTTGTCTTCATTGGACAATATTGTTATTATTTTTATACAATTAAAATTTACAAAAGTTTAAGGACTTTTCAATCATTTTTAAAGTTTGTGAAGTGAAGAACTTTGAAGAAAAATAGATTACAAAAATCCACATATGTCTGTCTGCTATTCAATAACCTTATTATAACAACGTTTTAATTCGCTTACGTTTTAATATCATTAAAGGAAATACTCAAACTGTTCAAAAGTTTTCTAAATCTTGATAACATTATAACACCCTGCAAACATACTTTAACCAATAACCCACATACATACATACACACATATGAATCAACAAACACACTCGAAAACCATTTTCATTCAATTGATACGTTTTCTGTCTGCTCTAATTGCAGTTGCAAAGTAAAAGTTGTTATCTCTAAACGGCAAATAAACACAACAAATTGAAAAAAAAAACTTAAGCTTCAATCAATTAAATTGTGTAAATTAAAACTAAAGAAATAGAAACTTTTGGCGAAATTTTAGTAATTATTTTACCATGATAACAGGGCTGGCAGAAGGAAAGCAGAAGTTCGTAAAAATGATGTAGGTTTTCAATAGACAATTCAAAAAAATAACTTGAAAAATCAGAATTGATTTTTTGCAAAAGAAAAAAGTTGTTATGTTATGTTATGTTATGTTATGTTATGTTATGTTATGTTATGTTATGTTATGTTATGTTATGTTATGTTATGTTATGTTATGTTATGTTATGTTATGTTATGTTATGTTATGTTATGTTATGTTATGTTATGTTATGTTATGTTATGTTATGTTATGTTATGTTATGTTATGTTATGTTATGTTATGTTATGTTATGTTATGTTATGTTATGTTATGTTATGTTATGTTATGTTATGTTATGTTATGTTATGTTATGTTATGTTTTCTATAGAATTGTTTACTCTTCGGCCCATAAACTATAGAACATTTCATCCAGCTGAAAATTGTTAACAAATATTTTTAGTTAATTACTTCACTACGAAATCAAACCGCACTTCAATTTCCGTTTACAAGAATCGTGTAGATACAATCATACATTTCTTACATTGCCTACACTCACAAAGCCAGATGTTAAGATACCCAAACTAATGTGGTTTATTATTGCTGTCGAAGATATTCAACCGATAGTATCGATAAAATTCTTGTTGCCACAAGTACTAGAAACCAAAATTATTTGACAGAATTGTTGAGTTGCAACAAAGATTAAAGCAATAGCTGTGTAGTTGTGTGAATTATCTTCATAACCAGAGGCTGAAAGAAAACATAAGGGAACGGTCGGAAATGGAAGGAAATTGGAATACTACTGCAAAGTCAGTGAAATTTTATTAAAAGTTTTACAAATTTAGAGTTTAATTAAAAATAAAATTTGATTAAAACTGAAATAAAACAAAATAATATTTTACGTTTCCTGTTAGAAATTTAATCAAAAAATAATCTTGAAGATATTTAGTTTAAGGTAAAATATTAATTGTAATAAAAAATTTTAAAAGCCAGGATTACATAGTTTAAAAAAATTGTGAGTATTATGAGGGAAGGATACGCATTTGCAGATATGCCTTGTGTTGTGATCGGGGACTTAAAATTGTAACACAATAAACAATTAACTAAATGGGATGTATTAAGAGGCGTGCCGAAAAATCTTAATGAAATTTTTAGAATCGCCATTGCAACAGGTTTGACCATAGTGGTCAACTGATGCGAATTTTTTCCCGGCCTACGCTAATGTACTATATGTTTAAATTTCATAGAGTTTCAGTGACGATTAGGGATGCAGCCGACACCGATACCGATATATAGGCGGTATGTCACGTTTTTCGATATATCGGTATCGGTTATTATTTTTATTGCCGATACAACGATATATTAACATACGTATCGCAAACTTAATAAAAAATAGTCACAAATTAAAAAAAAAACACAAATATTCTTTAGTTGACGAGGTAAGAGAGACAAGTAAAATAAAAACATCCATAACGGTTACTGTTTTTGATTTATTGTGGAATATGTACATCATACGTCATAAATTTTATTTAATGTATTTAAAATTTTAATTCACTAGCGTAGTGGTATTGATATTTATTGCCAATATTTTTGTTTGAGTATCAGTATCGTATCAGCAAAAAAGTGTATAGATGCATTCCTAGTGATTAAACTATTGATTAAACCAAAGTCAATTAATAAATAATAAAGGGGTGTTACAAAACCGCACGACAATTCTTTTAATTGTCTTTAAAAAGTACCTGCAATAAAAGTATCAATTTTACAAAATAGTATTTTTTTAAACGCCACTTTAAAAGAAGGACCTTTGCAGAAACAACGCGTTTAAGAAAATTCCGTTACAGCACTGCTTCTTGGTTTTGGAAAAAGGAAATGCTGCTCACCCAGGTCGTGTGCACTTGATCTGTACAAATTATAGTCAGAAAGAGCAATATACGTTCCTCGCCCATTTTCATACTAAAAAATCACTATCACCGCCTATTTTTTTGGACGGTTGTGATGCTCGAATATAGAACATTTTGCCAAAATATTATTTAGTTTTAAGCGATCAATATCTGATCGATTGAATACCCGCAGTATATAATAGTGCAATATTGTTACGTTGCCAAATACGAGTATTCAGTCAAGTATAATTTTAAATTAAAAACACTTATGCAATACACAAGCGCCATGTTTTATTGTATCGTGTATTAAAATAAACCTCTGCTGTATTTGTTTGTAAAGAGTAAATTTTATTGTATTCTTGTGTTATTGCGTTGCTAATTAAAATTACGACAAATTACGATAATGTAGGAAAATCATTTATTACCATGAAATTGAATCAGGCATGGAAACTTTAAATTACTGACAATTACACTTAAAGGTAACAAAATATCCTTAGCAAAAGAGCAAATAAGATAAGTATTTAAGGTTTTAATCTGAAGCAACTGAAAGAGGTTGGCGTGATGCATTCAAATCTGGACTGGTTTCCGAGATATACCGGTATCTCCAAAATGAATAATATACGCGACATATTTTACTATATTTTTGAGATTAATTAAGTGTATTTGGGTAAAAAATGCAAAAATCCGCATTAAAATTACCTTTAAGTTATATTAACATTGTCTTTAAATCTGTTTAATATTTTTACAGATATCGAGGAAATCGTGCCGATAAAAAAAATTTCAAAATTTTAAAATGTTCGTACATACGGCATATTTTGCCGAAACAAGATACCTTCACTTAATTGTGAATAAAATCAAAAGTTCGATTCGATTCTTGTTGTTTTGAATCATATTTATCTGTATGCCGGTAGAAAATTAAAAGAATTTTGGGGCCTTTTTTATTTGTTATGAATTATTTAAAAGGAATTATTTTTATAAAATATTGTTTTGTGACACAAGTTCCACGATACCTGTGAAACTACTAAGCAGTGTAAAAAAAACAATGTTGTCACGATTTAAAAAAGATAATATTGATGTCGATTTTCGGATTTTTCATTCAACTAAATAGAACAAATCCTTCTCAAGTTATGTTAATATTTACCCTGCAACTGGTTCCTTTTTGACATAATGCTGCTTCTCGATAACAATTGAATAGAAAAAAGGAAGTGCATATTCGAAGTCATTACCCCAAATAACATAAGAAACAACTTTCCGTTGCTTTAGTCCCAAAGTTGACCTGACGTTGTAAATTTGTGTGCGGAAAAGAAAACTCATAAGTAATTTGTAGTCTTATAACCACAAATTAAGCAAACAAATAGCATACTCCCAGGTATGATGTTAAATAAAGTTATACAACAATAAATCGATACAACTATACATGGCGTTTGTGAATGGGACAACTACGAAAGAAATCTTTATGCAGAAATTAACTCGCAAGCAAACATTAAATTTTATCTAGTGTAAATATTTATAAATCGAAAGTATATTAAGGTTTTTCTTTCCTCTTACAACAATGTAAAAGCGAAAAAACACACACACACACACACCCACAAAAGTTACAAGTCATTTGAGTGTAAAATTACCAAAGTACTAAACGTGTATCCTTCTGACTGAAATCAGTTGCCGACTTTTAAATCCCAAAGTCAGAAAAGTCTATACAGCAGATTTTTCCCAATGTGTTACTCATTGAACATTCCAAAAATATAAAAAAAAAATTGATTTTTCTTTTCCGTTCTTTATTCTTTTTTTCTCTTTGTTCCTCATTCATTACTATGCAATGGCGGTGGGTGCTACGATATGGCTGCTGTCATCGTGCCTTCGCCCATTTATCTATTTTATGTAAACAAAACAACAAATTCGTACGATATCCTACACAACAAACCCACCATCTGGCATCTAATGCTCTGCTGTGTTCTGCTCTGCTGCTGTAATCTGGGGTATAACAACAACGGCTACAATAACGACAATAGCGCGTGGTTTTGGTATGCGAGTTGTAGGCGGTAAGACTGGTGCTGATGGCAGACTGTTTGCATATATTGTTTGGACGGTGCCTGGAGGACCAGCAGAGAAGAATGGCTTACAACAGGGCGATAAGGTAATTGAGTTTATTCTGCAATAATGTTGATTTTTATTTTGTGTCTATGTGTTTGAATGTATAAATTTATCAGTCACTGTGAGTGTGTGTGAATGTTTTTTGTGTGTCCTTTTATGGTGATTGTTTCAAGAAATAAAATTTTCAAAACTCCCTTTAACAAAATAATATAGCCGTAATAATTTTAATATTTACATTTAGAACGCAGGCAAATATTGATCATGTGTCTCGTAAAATTATATTATTTTATTTTTAATGACGTCGTGGAAAACATGAGGGTAACAGTTCTTGAAAACTCCCATTTAATTTTTTTAATTTGTTTTATTTGCAACGTTTTTTACTCTTATGAGAAAGTCATCGATTATATATTATTCCTCCTTTATGGATTGAAGCTCAGAGAAATACCCATGAGACATGAAAGGCGCCTGCAGTGAGTTGTTCGCTCCTCCGTCTGATGGAGCTCTAAGGGATAAACTTTTAACGAAGCACGTGTTAAGGGAAAAAGCTTTGGATTTCGGAAACTAGTTTTCGAATTTGATTAGAACATATTCCATTGTAGTAACGATAGAAAACTGTAGCGTAATGCACAATGCGCCGATGTTCCAGATAGAAACACACAAAAAAACGAATAGCCACTTCGATCTCTCTTGTGCATTCCTTTTACGTTTCGGTTAGAAAGGAAAGGCAGCGTAAATGAGATTTAAACTCCTTGGTACTGCACTGCTTCTTTCAGACTTGAAAAATATCTTTATCTCGTCGAACATCAGTTGACTGCTTTTAAAAAATTTTTTTAAACCAGTTAACTGGGAGATTCTCACACGATTTCCAAACACTTGGCCCCTAACTTCAAAAGGCTTCATCGCTTATTGACAGAACACGCAGAGAAAAAATTGATATGGCATGGTCACGACAACCATGTTATGTTTTCCACAACAATATATTGGCAAGCATATTACTTTGGTTGCTACAAGGAAGGTATTGCTTACATTAAATTTTTAAATGATTTCCATTCATAGAAATTGCAACATGGTTCAGTTGCACAATACAATTTTTATTATATTTCTAACCAAACAAATAATATTTTAAGTCCAACCATAAAATATTCTTAGTAGACATAATCCAAGTATGAGTGTGATGTGCCTTAAGTGGCTAGCGCATTGATTTTTAAGCATTCGATGGCCCAAGCCGCCTGTGTTTGTACCTCAGCCGCTGGCAATCAGCAACATCCATTTGTTGCTTTTCAATCGTTCTAAGAGGAACATATTATTTTCATCTACAATAAATTGTTTACTACCATACAATATCATAATAATATGTTTCCATTACATTATGATTACCTCAACCATATTTTTCTTTGCATTAATAAGAATAACAATTGCCACTGTCATCTGCAAAGAATTAATTGGAATAAATTACAATTGCGTTGTTTAAATAGCTTCCACTCAATAGCATTCAAAAAGCCTTTGAGTTGCTGCTATTTGCCACTGTAATTTAATTTTTCCATTAATGACTACGTTTTATTGCACTTGACTATTTGCAACACTTTACCGGTGTGAATTATTGCATAATTCTATTTACAGTGAATTGCTAGTTCTTTTCAATGGTATAATTTCTATTGTGATTGTATATTTTCTTCTAAGGAGGTAAAGTAAGTGGACTGACTGGTTCATACGAATTCACTTTGATACACATAAAACTAAACAAGAGTCAGTAATCATAGTGAAAGTAATTGAGTGAAAGCTCAAAGCCGCACAAAATATCGTGATGCATAAAGCATCCATAAAAGTGAGAATAATCAAGTGCTGTGGATTTCATGCCAAGTGCTGGATTTAACCAAATTTTATCATCGAAGTTCGGCATGGTGCCTAGACGAAAGGCTGGCAGTGAGAGACAACTAGTTTCAAAACAACCAGTTGGTCAGCTGTGATCACAAAATTTGATGAAGGTTTATGTCAGTACCTGCCATGACGGCCACATTTAACGTTGGTTCTACCTCTACCGGTGCGCCTATTAAGTTCTATTCGTATTATTACATAAAGGCGGCATCTTTAGCTCCATGGTAGCCTAGACTGTGAACCATCCATCTAATATTTTGCTGAACTACTGCTGCGTAGCACTGCTATGCGAAATCTACCACACCTAATGCCACTCTCCCAGAAGAATCTCACCAATAACCAGGAAGGGGCCAGTGGTCTAGAGTTAGTTTCTGATTGAACTTCGAAAGTGGTCATCTCTCAATTTCAGCTCATGACCAGTGCTTTGGCCACTGTTTCTCTCACATAGTGAAAGTAACCATAAACTACAAACATAATATGAATAAACTAAATACAGGGTGTCCGCCGGGAAGGTATACTAATTTGTTTTGTCGCCATTTTGGTAAACATTAATCTTGACAGTTCATATTTGGCAGTCGTGAAGTAGAGACGCGGCAAATTTATTATGGAAAAATATTCAGTAAACCAACGTGTTTTAATCGTTAAAACATTTAATCCAAACCAATCATCGATAACGGTGACGATGAGAAAGTTACGTGAAATTTTTGGGAGGAACAACGTGCCAACAAGACGCACTATTTATCGTATAGTGAATGATTTCGAAGAAAGAGGGACTGTAGCTGATAGGCCCAAGCATGGACCACAACGTACTGCAAGATCGGCTGAAAACATAACTGCTGTTCAAGAAAGTTTTCAAAACAATCCATGAACCTCAATTCGACAGCGTGCTCAGGAGCTTGGTCTTCAAAGAACAACTTTGGCCACAATTTTGCACAAAGATTTGCATTTGTTTCGATTTAAGATTCAGTTGGCAGAAGAGCTTCTTCCAGAAGACCATTTACGCCGCCGTACATATGCTAATAGGATGCTACAGCTCGCCCACGACAACGCCGATTTTCATTAAAAAATCATAATGAGTGACGAGGCACATTTTCATTTGAATGGATATGTGAATAAACAGAATAGTCGGTTGTGGGCAATGGAAAAACCCTCAAATTATTCATCAGTCACCTTTGCATCCATTAAAAGTGACAGTCTGGTGTGCAATTTGGACAGGAGGAATCATTGGACGTAACTTCTTTGAAACTGAAAACGGCGTAACGATAACTGTCAATGGGGAGCAATATCGTAATGCCTTGGGCTTGTGCCACACCACATACAGCCAGGATTACAATGGAATTACTGCGAGACCTCTTTCCACAACATGTTATTTTAAGGAATGGTGATGTTGATTGGCCTCCACGGTCGCCTGATTTGACTGCTCCGGACTTCTTTTTGTGGGGATATCTGAAAAGCAAGGTTTAAGCAAACAAACCAGAAACGCTGGAGCAACTCAAACAAAATATTCGCAATGAAATTAATGAAATACCGCGTGAAATGTGGGAGAATGTAATGAAAAATGTATTCAAAAGGGCTCGCGTTTGTGAGGCTAACAGAGGCGCGGACATTTATCTAATGTTGTATTCCATACAAAATAGCCGACGTTAAATAAAACATTTATCAATATACGATCCATTCTCTTTCATTTAATCAAAAATTATAAACAAACGAAGTAGTATAACTTCCCAGCGGACAACCTGTATATGATCGTAATCTAATAATATTATTATTGTAGATATTAATAATATGCCACTTAATTCTTGATTTAATATTTCGACAAGGTGAATTGATATACATTTTTGGAACTATTTTCCGTCATCCCTTGTCAAGCTTGTTTAGGAGACAAACCGCTTTCGGCTAGAAGTCATTTTTCGTTAAGAACTTGACAAGGAATGACGGATATCCGTTCCAAAAATTTAAAATCTAAATATGGCAAAAAAATGCATTCAGCCGAGTTCGAGATACAAGTTATTTTCGAAAAGAAACAATGTACGATTGCACCTTAATCATGCATTGATTTAGAATCAACGGAGATTTCTATATAATGTTTATGAATAATATTTTATGGTTAGAATTGTATAGTTTAAATACTTTGTGTGTGTTTGGAGTTTTCCAATTGCCATTATATGACAACATAATATGGTTGTCGCGACTATGCTACAATCGTGTTTTTTTTTTTTTACGTACATACCCCTTGAATAGCAGACCTATTTTGTGATCTATTGCAGGGACTCTCGGTAATCGCGTTTGTTTAATGGCCTCTACACACATACGATCGGACGCCGTTGAATTTGTTTTTAATGAGAAGTTTGTTTTTAGCAGAAAGCAAAAATCGTTAAAGACGCTCTAGAAATTATTAAACGCGATATTTACGGCGCGAGGGGTGAAAAATTTGCTCTAACGAAATGCTCGTAAGGTGCGATAATTAAAATATAAAAAATAAAAATAAAATATAAAAAATTATTGAAACATCCTTAATAAAGAGATTAGATGCGAATCCTTTTCGAAATTAAAGGGCAGTGAATAACTGTATTTCTATGCAAATAGCTACAATTAGAAATATGTAAGTATTGTAATTTTATCTAAACATGATTTAGTATATTACTGCTTTCATGCTTTGTCCTTTGTCGGGCTTTGAAGGAAGTACTCGTATATCAATGTTAATGGAAACCTGAAATTAATTCTATTTAAAAATAAAAAATCCTTTATCATATCAGATACTTCCATACACATCGTATGTGTTGTGAAAGTATAAAAAACATATTTATCTGCATTTCATAACAATGTATGTATTTCATTTTTATGCAGTGAGAAAAAAACATAAAATCCTTCAGGACTCTTTTACGTTGACAACAATAATTTCCTTTTTTTTCTTATTTATGCTTATAAAATATTTTTTTTATTACACTGGTCGTTGGCCTTTTATAGCAACCAAAGTATGAATACGATAAAGGAATCTACAGGCTCTTGTGTGGAAATTATTAAAGTAATAAAACACGAGTACAGCATCAGTGTGGGAAAGAAGAGTTTTAACATTATTTTATTTTTATCTCAATCATTTTGATACAGTCCTTCACATGTTCTGTACTTATGTACTCGTATACGTTCTCCTACAAAGACATGAATGTTCTTTTCTAAAAGAAAAATAATTCTAAAAAATAAGTTGATATTAAAATTTTGGTTACGGCTTGAAACGAGTTGATAAATATGTTTGAAGCAAAATTATGTTTTACTTATTTTCCCTTTGAATTGTGAATAAATTTGATAATATTTTAGTTTATTAAGCGCCTCTAACCACTAAACCAGAGTTTTAAACAACCTTGAAGTTTCTGAAGCCTTAAAAGTACTTTAGGTTCTTATTTAGTGCCGTGACACTTACGATAGGTAGACCATGTGAAACTCCTTTGGCTGTTATGGCATTAAATGACCTGAAACGGCGTTTAAGCCTCTTATCCCTGAACTCCTATAAGATGCCTGATGCAAAGCCTTGTGAGCGTTCAAAAAACCGCTTAGCCCCCGATTTCAAAAATTCAACATTGCTTTCTATTTTTTCCATAAAGAACCTCTCGTATTCTTACTAACACACTAGACCATTTAAGCTCAATATCATAAAACGCTTTAACCATCTGAACTTTTAATTTGACCTGATCTATAGCGATAGATTGTTAGAACAGGTTGAAGTGTTGTTACGTTATTTATATTACGTTGTTAGATTTATGACACACGGTTAAATTCAAAATCCTCCAACCAATCTCAAATCATTTATCTTTAAACCACGTTTATACTCTTGATTTTTAAACCAAGTTTAAATTTTTTATTTTCAAGCCACGTGATTTTAACACTTTTGTCACTTAAATCACTTCTAACAACTGATCTCTAAATCACGTTTAGTTTCATGGTCTTTAAACTAACTTTTATTTTGTTAATTTTAAACAAATTTGTTTGAACTCAAAACTACGCTTGAATTACTTTGAAGGTTTTGATTTCTAAGCGTCGTTTAAGTCCTAGAAACTTAAACTAAGTTAAAATTCCCTAGTTTCTAGCCACGTGGTTTCAGAAAAGACCCCACCAGGCAGGCTTAAATAATATCTAACTCCTGATGTCTAAATTACGCTCATTTGCAACTAAGTTTAAATTTCTGGAACTTAAAACTACGTTTAAGCACTTAAACTTTAAACTAAGTTTAAACACTTTTCATTTCTAATCTTCAAGCCGTGTTTAAATGCTGCAACGCCGTGTTTGCACAGTTGGCTGGAAAAAAGCTCACGGCTCCCAGGTTTTGTTAAAAAATTATTTATTTATGTTTTTCAAGAGAGGGACTAAACAAATTCTTTGCTCAATAAACATTATAATCTTTATTTGTAAACTTGAATTCCTAAGTACGAATCGATACGAAGTACGCATTCCGACTCCGTTGGCAAGGGACGTATTTGTTAAGCCTCTCACGCCTTGGGAGGTTCTCGGAATATAGCCACTATTTCTTGACAGTGATTCTCTCTTCGGCGTCAATACAATTCTGACCCGAAGCGAAGAAAAATCTTCTCACATGACCCCAAACTCACGCAGTTGAGTTGGTTAAAGTTCTCGCATTGATCGCTCGAGAGATAGGGCTTACTCACAGTTGGCTTGAACCAATTGGGTCGAATAAACTTGTGGCCGAAAAAGTGTAGGGTTACCTCACGCCCTAGCGTCTCTTGTCCTGGCGAATACAATTCTGGTCTGACTTGACAATATCAAAATGTCTGTGCTTCTCACTCAGCTGGGGCTCATTGCGTATGACTGCTACTCTAGCTGAAGGGACAAATGATTAATCCATTTTAGGGGCGAATAAAATTCTGGCCCGAAGATACGAGAATTATCCTCTTCTCACTCAGTCCCCGCCGCAATGGAGGCGAATATAAATCTGGCTCAAGCGGTATCGAGTCACCTCTCTTCTCTCACTGGCTTCTCTAGCTGCAATTAGTTGAGTCGAATATAGTTCTAACCTCAATATTTGCTGTCTGTTGAAGACTTAAATAAAAAGATGGAATTAAATTCTAAAAAGATTAAGTAGGTCTTCCCGCTAGATATAGGCTGACTTCTTTGGCTGATTCTCACACACTATCTACAATATACAAGAGCTGTTCATTGGACCTCCTTGGTAGTGTCATATGGAAGAGCATTAGCGTTGGATAGCGTTGTTACCATAAAATTTCTGCTAAACTTAAACCTAAGTTCTTATTATTAATGTTAACTATAACTTTAGGCCGAGAGGAGGGAACAATTCGTCCTTTCTTTAAAGATATAAAATACGAATGGAAGAACTTTTGATCGTCAGAATGCCTTCTTTTTTAACTTTTAACCCAGTGAAAATTTGTTCGCTTTAAGCTGGGTTTAAACTCTTGGCTTTGAAAGTACTTTTTGAACTTCTTATCTTCATTTTATTAAATAAAAATAATTATAGTTTTTTGACGTTTTCATCTTATTTAATTAATTTATTCACAGCAAAGTCTTTAATAAATATTTTTGTAATATAATTTATTTCCTGAAGAAGCTACGCAAAGGCTTCGGAAAATATCGACTGTAAATAATAAAATTGTGTTGGAAAAACTTTATTAAAGACCTCAAATAATGAACAAATAAATGAAATGAATGTTAAGTTATTAAAGTTCTAAGATTTACAAATACAAGACCTACTAAAATCCACACAATTTTTAGATTTTAGAATGGAACGGCATGTCCTTAATCGATCGTAGTTTCGAACAAGTTTGTGGCATAATGGATCATACGGGCGATATGGTCGAATTACTGGTGGAACATGCCACAGATTTTCGTATGTGTGATTTATTCGATGAAAATATACCGCCCGGCAATAGTGGTGGCAACGAAAGAGGACCACGACGTTCGGGTGATGGGCCCATAGGTTTGGGTTTAATAGCGGGTAAGTTTAAGGCATCATTTTCACCATAAATCTTTAACTACCTAAGTGTTGTGTTAAATATTTGCACTCGAAATGTTTTTAAAATAAAATTTTAATAACATTTAAATGTAAATAGACTTATTTACAATAATAAATGTTCAAAAATTGTTCAGTTTTTGATAAAAATGTTTTATTTTTAAAATTAAAAAAAAAAATTATATTTAAAACTTATAATGTTTATGTTTCTTTATTTCATTTTCTTCTTATTAATGACATGAATTTTTATTGTTTATTTTTGATTGTTTTTAATTTTTCCATGCTACAAAAACAAATTTAAAAAAAAAAATCTAACATATTGCCACTATCAACAATAACAACAACAACAACAACAACTACAATTACTGCCAAAACAACTACAAATACAACAATGTCTATGTAAATGAAAAAAATCAATATTTGTAGACCCTGAAACAACAACAGACAAATCACCGGCTTCGCCGACACGACGGAAATTACCAAAAACTCCGGTATAAATATTAATTCGTATTTGAAATATATTCCTTCATATTTATTTAAAAACAACAACAATTTTGAAAGGAACTATCATTTCCAAAAAAAAAAAAAAACAAATAATCAAAAAAAAAACTGTGAAAAATTATTGAATTTAAAAATGTAGTTTAAAGAAATATTTTGGAACCCTTTTTAACCAGGATAATATTTTATAGTTATAAAATATACAGATGGTTATTTATAAATTATAATTTCGTTTGAGAAAAAAAAAAAAATAATAAAACACAAAGCTTCATTCTGATTTTGTTGGGTCTACTCTTTTGAAAGCCTAAAAGTATGCTTGTTATTTTTTCCATTAGTTAACACTTTAACTTATGCTTTATTAAGCTCAACTATGAATGTTTCGTTAATAATTCATTTCATAATTATTTGCCATTACAATTAAAAGCCAACACTGACATCAATTTGATTTTTTATTTGTTAAATCTATTTTAAGCTTTTTCTTTATTTAAAATTAAACCATTAATTTCTCTTTCATTTGATATTAATTGTGTAGACATTTGATTAAAATTAAAATATAAAATTAATTGAATTAAATTATTATTAATTAGTATTTGCAGAATAAATGTTAATTTCGTACTTTTTCTGGAATATTATTTCTGTATTAAAAAAATAATATTGTGGTTAAAAATTTTTTTAAAGTACTTTCATACCACGTACTTTTTAGAAGAGTACTTTTTATTTTTTTATTAAAAGTATTTTTTTGGAAAAGTAGGTTTAGAAATAGTATTTTTATGACCAGTACTTTTTGTTTAAAATATTGTCCTTTTATATAAATAATTTTTATGAAAGTATTATAATGTACTTTTTTGGAAAAGTGCTTTTTATAAAATTATTTATTATAAAAGTAGTTTTTAAAATACGAGGTGTGGCTATTAAATAACGAGACTGACGCTGTAAAACATTTTATTTTTATTTCATACATTTTTACTTATTATCACCTTCAATATACACCCCTCCTCTATCCCTACAACGCTCCATGCGAATCTTCCATTGTTCGAAACAGTGCTGGGAGTCTTTTTCTGTCAGCTACTTCAGGACGCGTGCCGCTTTCTCTTTCACAGCTTCAACAGACTCAAATCTTGTTCCTTTTAATGCAGATTTCACCTTAGGAAACATATAGAAGTCGCACGGCGCAAGATCCGGCGAATAAGGCGGATGGTCTAACACTGGGATGCTGAATTTGGCTAGAAACCTCTTAACAGTTGTTCAAATGTGAGAATTTTAGGCACCATTTTGGCACACACTTTTTGCATGTTAAAATTGTTATATAATATTTGCCGTACGGATTCTTTATCAATTCGTACAGTTTCAGCAATCGCACGAATACTTAACCGACGGTCAGATCGAATCAGATTACCGATTTTTTCGATATTGTCATCCGTTTTCGACGTAGAAGGGCGACCAGGGCGTGAATCATCTTGAACGTCTTCTCGGCCATCTTAATCAACGCTTAAACCACTCAAAAACACGTGCACGCGTTAAACATTCATTGCCATACACTTCTTTCAATAAATTATACGTTTCAGTAGCGGTCTTTCCAAGTTTCACATGAAATTTCACAACAATTCGTTGCTCCACTGTTGCACTTAACATTTTTCCGGCGAAACAAAAAAACACCTCTAATGCGAATGAAGGCGACGGCTGTACTGATTTGTTCACAGAAGCGAGAGGCATTACATTCGAAAGATAAGGCTTCATGATAACAGCTGTTGGTTGCTGGCGTTTGGCGCATGCGCACTTCTTCTGTAACAGCGTTATTCAAAGGACCTTTTTCTACCTTTTTTTCTAAAAACATATACTTTCGTAAAAAGTACTTTTTAAAATATAAATTATTTAATAAAATGTAAAGTCTTTAATAAATATTTTAATTACTTTAAAAAAAGAGTACATTTAAAGATATAAAGACTAAGTTCTTTTTAACAAATTTTCGCTTCTGTCCTTTTTACTGAACTTTGAGTATTTTTTATAAAGAACTTCTTTTCGGAATCCTTTGAGCTGCCTATCTATGAAAACCGCGTTTGTAAAAATTAATTAAATAAATAAAATTCGTATGTGTTCTTAAGACTAATTGCGCTGATGGACCAGGCAGTGTGCTGCTGTTCGAAACAATGAGAATGCGAGACAAGAGTTAATATTTAACATTCACTACACAATAAATAGTGTGTCTTGTTGGCACGTTGTTTCTCCCAAAAATTTCACGTAACTCTCTCATCGTCACCGTTATCGATGATTGAATTTGATAAAATGTTTTAACGATTAAAACACGTTGGTTTACCGAATAATTTTCCACAATAAATTTGCCACGCCTCTACTTCACGACTGCCAAATATCAACTGTCACGACTAATGCTTACCAAAATAGTGGCAAAACAAAGTAGTATACCTTCCCGGCGGAATACAGGGTTTTGCATAAAATAATCGAATAAATCGAAAATTTATTTTCATAGAACAAAGTTGCTACGTTTGTGGTAAAAGCTGTTGAAATTAAAATCAGTTCACCTAAGAATTTAAAGGTACTAATCGAACGATTAGAATAAATAATAAGAAATGTTTTTTATAAAAATATGTCTGTGGTTTTCTTAAATAACCGCGTAAGTCTTAAAAACAAATTTTTCCAGAGAACAACTAAATGTTTAGTGTGAAAATGTAAAACTGCGAATTCGGTTTCGTCTGTTTTTTTTTTAATATGCCTGGAAATCTGTGTCAAGAAAACAGATGGCAGTGAAGATGAAATGTAAGCAACGTGTGTGTAGATAGAAGCACTTATGTCCACATGGGTGACTTAAGTTGCTACACACACCAAGTAAATACAAGTTCTCATAAATTAAAAAAAAAAATAGCAACGTGTGTCCTTATGTAAGGTCAGCAAAGCCAACGATGGGGTGTGAGATATCAAATTCTGGCTCTATTCTATTTGTGTCATTATGTCTGGGATAGCACATCATACAAATGAGCGCTTCGGCTTCACTGGCAGTGCCAAATCTCTGGCTAGTATTTCCAGCGCCCAAATAGCAAACTCACAGCGCTGTGTATAGTCGTCCGGCTTCAATTCTTGCGTCAGCACAATCTTATACGAATGTATATTAAAAACAATAAGCCGGCGATGCTGATCGACGTCGTAATGATATTTCTAGGTCTACTTCGATACTGGTTGCTACGGCAGCCTATGTTTTCTTCACTTCGCTTCATTCTCTGTTTGGTGGGTGCTTTAAGGGCCGAAAAAGAATGCTCACGCTTAAAATTTTCCGCGGTGCTAAGAATTGCCTGCGCACTGAAGCCATGATGGCAACCGACCTCACGACAACATTCACGTTCTGTAAGCCGAAATTTTGGTAAAATTTTGTAATAATTTCCCCGCGCTTGGCAGGCGTCAAACGATGCACGCTGTAATGGCAAATATTACTGAATATTTTGGCAGCTAGATTGCATTCGCACCTTTAACAGCCTCTGAAATATGGACAACAAATTGTAAAACTGTCACTATTAGCTGGTAATAGCGATAATAGTTTCTATGCGATAAATACGTTGAAAAAAGCGTAGTCGAGCCATAATTTTTGAAATGTTTTTGAAAATGGTTAGACACTGTTATTTATAAAAACCACTGATTTGTTTTTATTCTCCTTCGCTTTACTTTTACGTTTATAATCACAATTATAGTTGCAGTGTAATCATGTTATTATTTATATAATTGAAAGTAATTGATGTTGTAGTGTTAGTAAGTTCCATTATTTTTAAATTTATTAATAAACAAATTTATATAAATTATAAATCTACCAAAAAATTACATTACATGAGAAGCTTTTAGAAAGTGGTTACTACTAAAATAAAAAAATAATAAAACAAAGTACTTTTTAGGGACTTTTTCACTCGCTTTATTAAGTGCAATTTATGTCAACTATTTATACAACTAAAAACAGATTGCCTCGCCAGGCAAAGGCTGGAAAATTTGGCATTATCGCTTGATATATTTTATGTTTTATTGATCACTGGCTTTTTAAAGGGGTCGTGAGTGTGTGTTTTCATGAGGATTTCACTTAAGGTTGTTGTTTAAACTGAACTTTACAAATTTAACAAAATTAGGTTTGGTGGCGAGGAGTTAAGTAACTTGATAACTTATATAATATTTAGCAAGTTTTACTTTTACAAAAGAATTTGTATATAAGGGCATTATAAAGTAAATTTCCAACAAGTTTTACTTTAATTTGCTTTACGAAAAATTTGTTCTTTTTCTTAAGAAGCTCATTTTGTTGGATAAAAGGGTACTTTTTTAAAGGGAAGTTTAAGGGTACTTTTTTTGTCAAAAGAATATTTTCTTACAAAATTCTTTTTCTTAATTGTCTTCAATAAAATTGTGCCTATTTGAAGAAGTTTAATTTTAAAAATTACTTTAAAAAAGTAGTTTCTTTTCAAAGAATATTTTTTGTCTTTTTCAATGTGTTCTCCATTAAAGCGTACTTGTAAGGAAAAAGTACTTAAAAGTACTTTTTTTTAAATTTAACTTTTCGAAAAAGTACTTTTTAGTTATGCTATATTATGAAAAATATATTTTATTCAGATGAACTAATTTTAAAATGTAAATTTTTTTTTTTAAAATTTAGAATTTTAATAAATGTCAATTTTGTCATTTTATTGAAAGAATATATTCCTTAAAAAGAATTAAGTTTTCTTTAAATGCCAACTTTCAAAATAACATACTTAACTTAATAGCAGAACAGTAGCTCTTTAAATGAGAAAAAAGGAGAGTAGTAGTCATCACGAACTAGTTCGTTCGATTGGGAGATTATTTTAGAAATATGGTAGCAACTTTACCACTATTATAAATACAACATTTAAATTTTAATCCTTGTGCCCTGACCCACCAACACAAAATTGAGTGTTGTTGCTGTAAAATTGTTAGCACCTTTTGGAAATAATCTCTCAGTTGAACGAACTAGTTCGTGATTGACATAACTGTATAAAAAAAAGGCTCTTTATTTATGAACAAAATAAACGTCGTTTTTCTGACGTTACTTCTTTGTTACTGCACTACTTTTGGTGAAAGAAAATGTTTGTTAATAAAACTAGACTTTTGCCCTTAAACGTACTATTTCTCTAAAACGGCCTTTATTTATAAAAAAAATAGTTGATTTGCAAAACGTACATTTGCTTAAAATAAAAGTTATTTTTAAGTAAGTTCTTTATCTACTTTTTTAATATTTTAATTAAAAATTACATCTTATTATGTTTCATTCAATATCATAATTAAGACAAAATCAAAAAAAAATATTTTCCGTTAACAGCAGTCGGTCGTACCCCTTTTTCTTTCGGTCCTTTTACGTTTTCTCCTCCCCCAATGAGTAATTTCAATTACTCTCACAGTAAGAACAAAGCACCAAAATGTATGCCCACAAAATTAGTAACTAATTTAATTAAATTAAGATTTTCAAACTGAAGACCACATCGAAAAATGGTTAAAGCGTTTATTAGGGAGTAAATAGGTGTGTCACATAAAAGAAAAATAAGCCGAAAAATATGCCTTAAAACCGAACTTTTTTTAAAAATACTTAATTTCTATTCACAAATCTCTAAATCGAACTGATTTCAAAGGTCTTCATATATGAAACTAAATAAATTAATTGACACCTACAAGTATCAACAGTTGCCCTCTACTCTGCGTGTAATGATAAACCTGTCATAAGAGTATGAATAATAATTAAATATTTGTGTTGTAATTAATGTTACTAATTTAAGCTATTATGTAGTAAATTAATTAGACAAAATATAATAAATACTATTTATAAAAAGTACAATTTGTGACAATTATATAACTCAGTATTACAAATTATATATTTTCGTTAAATTTATTTTAGTTGTTAGTTTGAGATGTAATTAAAAATAAATAAGTGTGTTATTTTAAAGAGTTGTTGTAGTAGCTAAAAAATTTATAAACAGAAAATTAAGTATTCAATTACAATAACCAAGTAGTATATGTTTTATGTACGACTATGTAAAGAAATACAAGTAGATATATTTAAAATAAAATTGATACATAATTTTTATTGGCAAGAGGGGAACATTTTTAAGATTATTTCATAAAGAACATTTATGAAAAATGTTAATTGCTATAAGGTGAAACAGGTACTTTCTTTAAAATGTACTTTTTTAATGGAAACTTTTTAAAAGGTACTTTTTTTAACGGAGCTTTTTAAAAAAGTACCTTTCTTAAAAGGTCGATTTTTAAAGCGCTTTAAATTAAAGATAAAAAGGCCAAAGTTTTCTTTAAAGAACACTCTTTCTAACTGGTACTTTTTATAACTGTTTGGATCTTTCTTTATAAAGGTATTCTGTAAAAATATGAACTTTTTATCAACGTTACATATTCAACATTAGTATCCGTTTGTTCATTAATTTACTTCAAACACAACTTTTGGTATAAAATATTTATTGTAAATAATTTTAATGTTGTACTCTAGTTTCGAAAAAATACTTTTAGATAAGGGACTATACCACAGAAGTATTTTGTCAACAAAAAAATTGGCTAAGAGGGGGTGTTTTAAAAAACTTATTTTTTATCAAGGTCACTCTTATTAAAATGGCACTTAAAACACTTAACTTACCTTTTTAAAGCGTTAGTTTTTTTTTTTTTAAAGGAGCAATTTTTAAAAAGGTACTTATAAAAAAATGGCACAGATTTTAAAAAAGTACTGCATTACATTTACTTAAAACCTTTTAAAACTATTTATTTTATTTTGTTTTTAAAAGATGCCCCTCAAATAAGGAGTTATTAAAAAATTCATACATTTTGTTAATTAAAGTACTTTTTGAAAGGTACCTCACAAAAAGTGTTAAAAAGTCCTTTGTTTAAAAAAGGTACTTTTTAATAAAAAAAAAAGTTGTTAAAAGAGTGCTCTCTAAAAAGTTCGTGCTCTATAGTTGTGTATAGTTTTTTTAGGAACGGTATTTTTATAAAAAGTACTTTTTCACACAAGAACTTATTAAAAAAAATACCTATTTTATTAGTAACTCTTTGGAAAAGCATCCGTTAAATAAATAGACTTTTTTAAGAAAAAGAGGTTTTATATTAAATTATGCTAAAAAAAGTTAATAAAAAGGTAACTTAATAAAAAAAAGTTAGTACATATTTGGAAAAAAAAAATGTTTTTAAAATCAAGCTGAAAAAAGTACCCTAATGTGATTAAATTTCTTTTCTTACAAGAAAACAATATCCTATTAAAATAAAATAACTAAAATTTCGAGTTTTTAAAAAATGTACTATTGTAGTAAAATAGTACTATTGTACTTTTTAAACAATACATTTTTTACGTAAACTTTTGAAATTATCAACAAAAAAACATGCTCTCAAGTAGATTTTGAAAAAGGAACCTTTATAGAAAATGGTATCCGATTATATAAGGAACTAAAATAGAAGTACTATACAAGGTACTTTTTGAAAAATTTACCATTTGCTAAAAAACTAATAAAAAAAAGTGAATTTTAAAAATATCCTTTTTAGAACGTGTTTTAATTTCTTCTATTTAGTTATAAAAAGTAACTTTTAAAAAAATTTTAAAATTTAAAAATTTAATTTTAAAAAAATAACATATGTTAAATTTTTTGATAAATTGTGTGTCAATTTTATTATCGGTTTAATCGGTTAATTGGTGAATTAAATGCACAAGTATTTACTTTTGCTTGAATAAAACTATCCTTTCTTTTCAACTTATATACCTATCTATATAATTATTTATGTATGTGTATATGTACATTATATTATATAGATAAAGATATAGCAAATATGTATTAAATGTTGTTATTTAATGTTGAAAATAATACCCACCTATAAAACGAACTCTTAAACAAACCAATTAAAATGTATATTTCCAAACGAAAGAAAGAATAGAATAGCTAACAAAGTGCTAAAATTTTCTCTTTTTTTATACAAAAAAAAAAAACGAAAACCTGTAATAAAAATAAATTATATTTCATAATAAAAAATTAATAAAGAAAATGTATGAAAGTAATGGACAAGAGAGATAAAAATGTCAGGTCATTTTTGGAAAGAAAGTTAAATTAAATTTTAAATGAAATTTTATTAGGAGTTAATGAGTGTATTAACGAATCACTTTGCCAGCGAAGTGATTGTAAATGTACGACACTTTATGACAGCTGTAACTCTTGTCAGAGGGGTGATAATTTTCACATTTTTTATTTTAAAAAATACTACTATTAAGTTAAGTTCTTATGCTTTAATCATTTTGTACTTACGAAAATTTCATTTTATATTTTATTTGGAGAAACTACTTCCAATGAGAGCGAGCGCTACAGACCACTGACAACTTATTTTCTAAAGCCTTAACTGAACACGATTTCTTACTTGACGCAAACATGTGGTTTTATGCCAATTTTATATTGAACTGCTCTTGTTGGGAGACCCTTTAATTTAAATAAACTAATAAGAAAAATTGACTGTATACGAAACTATGATAATCTCTTTAGAAATATATAAAAACAAAGTACTCTTTATAAAGCGTGTTCCCAACTTTAATTAAGATTTGAATTAAATAAATAATTTTTCGTTTTGTTAAAACATAAGGTGCACAAGACCCCCAAGTCTTTGCTGGCACATACATACATATGTACCATATTCGTTAACACACTAACCAAAGACTAATCGTGTATTGATGCCACCAGCTGAAAATCACCACCAAACGGCGCAACGTTGAAAAAAAAATTATTTTTTAATAATCATATATGCCGGAGGTCTAGCAATTTTGATGACAAACCTAGTAATCAAAGTGAGAGTAAGCTAAGCTGGATCACTCTCAATCACCTTGAAAACGCCTTATTCTATTTCGCAGTGTTGTATCTTTACTTACCCCAAAAGTGGGCTAACCTTATCATACAACATAATCTTACAATTAAATAGAATATGACCTTTGAATTTTGATTTGTTTTCTGTCCGGTCATTTTTGACAGCTGTTGGGTTTATCAGCTTTTTGAAGCAAGCGCTCTTTTTAGTTCAGCTCACTGAACTTAATTAGTTCGATCAGTTAGTTCATTAGCTTAGTAGTTGAGTAGTGTACTGTGTGTCAGCAGAATTGGTTTTAAACGGCTCTTTGTCCGACCTGTTTGTAGTAAATATATTACAATAGAAAATCGCTAACTTGAGGGCCCCTTTTCGACCCTTTCTTTCCTTAAATTGATTTCATTAAATTGTCGTGCTCCCACTAGCCTTTACTCCCTACTCTAGTGATTGCTGACTGGTGACTGTGGACCTTCTTTCTCATCATCACTGCTAGCATTTGTCTAAGGTCTTAGGTGGACCTATGTCCACTAAGGCATTCACATTTAAACAGTGCCCGCCCGTGGTCCTAAAGCTGTCTAGTACTGGATATTCACACACAATGTACGCTTCCGTCACAGCCTCTTCCTCGGAAGTATCATTAAAGACCTGCTCGGCCCGTCCACCCATTGCGAGGTTTTCTTGTCCATCTCTTCAGAATTCCTCCATTGGCCAATAAACACCCAAGTTCTTACAGATATTAACCTCTCCATTTCTCGCGAAGCTGCATTACCCATCCCTGTCAGAATATCACGATTCAACGCCTTAAAAGTACCTTTAAAATTTTACCCATCCATAAATCTTGTCCATCTCTTTCGGATTTTTCCCTTGAGTAATTAAAATCGTTTCTTCAGAGATTAACCTCTCCGATTCTTGCGAGGCTTCCCGATTCAGCTCAGTAACAGAGAAAAACAAGTCCACCAAGACAGAGCTGCATATGTACGGCTAATCCTATATTAAAACTGCAGATGGACTGGTATCCAGAGTGCACATACTAATGACCATGCACCCACCCGGCTACGCACCTGGCGCAATTTGTTCCATCATGGATTAGGGCTTTTTTTATAGGAGAGTGTTAAACTCTCTCCGCGCGACTTATTTAGCCAGACCCCTTGCAGAGACAGAAACATGTTACCGGCCTCCACCACTTGGAGGTATAAGTCACAGCTTCTGACAGTGTTACTTTGTGCCTGCCAGCTGACGGTCGTACTCAACTATAACTAAAGAGCACAAACGAAAAAGACAGCTGAAAACGGTTAGTGCGAAGATTGACTCACGTAGTTCATTTGTGTGAATAGTTCAATTGAACTAGGTCATTCGTAAACTACACATCTCTATTTCTTTTGTAGAGTGGAAACCAGATTAGTCCTTCTTTGTGTCGTTTACGCCTTGAGAAGAATTTAACAACGACACACATGCTCCGAGCCCCGTTATTATTATTATTAATTCTTAATTATCAGCTGTTGCAATTTTCTTTTTTGTTTGGCAACACTGTACCCTATAAATGACGGCGAATTCAAATTTTGAGTGTATTTAGGGACTCCCGCTCTCTCTTAATAATAAGATGTATAATTAACGAAATAAATTCCTTCATAAAAAATAATAATAGAAAAACAAACAATTCCTAATAAGCAAAATTAATAGAAATTTTAAGTCATAACACGAGACAGTAACTTCGTATTTAACTTAAATACGAGTCACCCATTAACTAAACAATAATGAACAGAACTATAAACCACCCTTTTAAAACTTTAGTATCTAAAAAATAAATGAAAATAAAGACACTTATAAAAAAATTAATTTAAGTACAAAAAATCTCAACTGTAACTGTGTAACTGGCGTAAAATAAACAAATATTTATTTAAAGAAAACAGAGTTGTTTTGAATAAAAATTATTTAGTAAAATTTTAATAAAAAGAATAAAAATACCATCTCTATTTAAAGAAAAATATAAATAATTCGTTTTAAATGTAAAACAGAATATTGTTTTGTTGTATGATAAAACTAATTTAAAATATTTATTACAAAAAGAAGGGCGATCTCAGAATTATCCTTCAGGGCAAAGTAAATACAGACAATTTGGAACTAAGAAAAGTGGTTATGCTAAGGAGGGTAACCATAGTGGTTTGTGCACATACATTATACGAACGAATAATCGATTTATAATTAATGGTTGTGCGACCTACTGCTCTACCAACCACAGCTGCATAGGTTCATGATAAAGAACGTGTAATTCACAAAAACTTTCTGTTTTTTTTTTGGCAAACGCCGAACGACAATTTTTTGTGGATTTTTTCACCAATTGCTACAATGTTCAACTTTTAACACTTGATATTTCACAGCTTTACCCTTAGATTTTATACCAGAGTTGTATTTGTTCGCATTTATAAGCGAGGGAGACAATATTAGCCAGAGGAGATTGACGCGGCTGTATAGCTATGGCTCGCATTAGAAACGCAAGCAGACATGTAAAAAAGGGAATTTTAATACTGCCAACTACGTGGATACTTTGATGTGAAGGTAGGCAGATCCAGGAAAACGATTCCAATAAAAGGTGTTTTTTTAAAAGGTTCAATTTTCTGACAAGCATTAAACTATCAGATTTGGCAACTCTATTACCATTTGTATTCAGTTTGATTTGTCATTTAATCGGGAACATACCGAATGGCGATCGTTTGCGGCGTACCTTCACCAAATGGGTTGAAAATAAACTGGATCTTAGCCCGTAGTTATATCGCAATATTATGTTTAGTAATGAGACTTATTTGTGCTCAATAAGCATGTCGATAAACAAAATTGCCGCATTTGGAGGGAGGAAAGTTCACGGGAGATTCTTCCAACACCTTTACATCCACAAAAAGCACTGTTTGGTGCGCTTAATAGATCTGTGGAGTCATTCACCCTCTACTTGTTTAAAAACGAGGCCGGTGAGAATGTCACCGTCCATGGCGGGCGGTATAGAGCCTTGATTGCCAATTAGTTGACACCGCGATGGTATAAAATATTTACTGATTTCCCAACAGAATGTGTGAAGCCATACAGTGCGTCAAACAATCGACTTACTAAAGGAAATAATTAGTGAACCGATCATCTTTCCAAATAATCCAGCCAATAGACCAACAGGATTGTGAACCTGACCGCGTTTGGATTATTTTCTCTGGAGTAACGTAAAGGCATTGGTTTATGGGAACACAGCAGCAACTTTGGACGAATTGAAAGACAGTATTATGCGCATCGTTGCCTAGCGGCGACTTCAATTGATTTAAAAGTTATTAATTACTTTTTCGGTTTGGCAAGCCAACCTTTGTAACCTTAAAATCCAGGTATATCGAACAGAATTTCGGAAGATATTTGATTTCAGCATGAGTTTCAAGGAGGACATCTAAAATTATTTGTTGTACCAGAAAAGATGTGCGGCATTTGACAACAACTTAAAAATTATCTCTGCTCAATTGTTGTTGCAAAGGCCTTGGTTAAACATCGTTGGAGTGAACGGATTATGAATCTATCCTTAGGAATGTTTCACGAAGATCCAAATCCAGCAAAAGGTATACGAACTCCAGGTACTTGGAAACAAATTATCGATAGTTTTTTTTTGGGAAAACCCCGTGGCATTTATTGATATCGGTTCAAACAAGTGGCTTTTCAGCACCTGAACGATGGCCTTAATGGATTAGTGGTCGCACAACCTTCACATGTCACTCAGCTCAGTGACAATGCTTTTCCTCGGCCAGAAATGGCATTGTTGCAGTCAAACGCCCTGTTTTGTATGAGTTGCAACTAATGCTACGGCAAGCAAATTCTTTCGGGACGAAATTCACGAAAGGTAGTTAGAAAAACTTCTTCTATTTAAAACTTAATAAAGCACTTTCGTATTTAAAGAGACATCTATACGTCTGGTTACACACTTTCGCTACCGCCTTCGCATTACAAATAAAAACAGAGTGTGGGCAAATGTACGTCTTTACAACAAACAATAACTAGTTGCTGGCAGCAGTAACGACAGCATTGGATTTTAAATGTAAAACTTCAAGTACATGGGTGGTCTTCTCTGTCCCGTACAACCTGCTCCTGGTTAAGCTGCCTGGTTAAAATTCAAATGGTAAATTTTTATTTTATTCTTTATTTTCTTTTCCTTTTTCTTTAACTAAACAAATTAGTTAGTTGTAATTTATTATTTAAACAAAGTTAGAAACTGAAATAAAAACTATTATATCTACTGATTATTCTCAACTTATTCTTGTACAAAGGAATTGTATGCATTTGTATTTATTTGAGTTATTTGAATCTTTTATTTTTTCTCTTTCCGTTTGGTCCTTCCACGGTTCATAATATAATTAATATATTATTAAATTCATTTTTAGTTTTGTTTTTTTATTTAAAAACTCTTTTTATTTTGACATCTGTAAATACTAAAACACATTTGTACTAAATAATCTGCTTAATTTGCTTTTGAAATAGTGTTATTTCTCATTGCGTAAAATTTAAAGCAGGTAGCACCTGCCAACTATTTGATAACCTAAATTTTTACTTAGAATAAGTTACATTAAACGCCCTTTCACACTATTAGGTTGTGTAAAACTACTTGTCAAAAAGTCAAATGACGTGAGATAGTAGCGCCGGTATTTAAAGGTATAGAACTTTACGTTGGCAATACTGCTTGATATGAGCGCCGTTTTAACAGCTGTTACTTGCTTTGTATGTAGTTTGGCTTGCCATTTCATCATGAATAGACTGCCACCTGAACAACGCCTGCAAATTGTCCAAATTTATTTCAAAACTCGTGGTCCAGTTCGAGAATATTACCCAATGCTTTAGTACGAAAATCTCTCTGTTCAAGGATGATGCTCCCATTTTGGTTGAATGGATATACGACAAAGCAAAACTGCCGCATTCAGAATGGAGATTATTCACAAACTATTATCGACAAACCAATAAAACCAGAAAAAGTCTCTG
Organism: Phania funesta; assembly: GCA_963932375.1. Classification (NCBI taxonomy): domain Eukaryota; kingdom Metazoa; phylum Arthropoda; class Insecta; order Diptera; family Tachinidae; genus Phania; species Phania funesta. The sequence continues at coordinate 76,426,156 of OZ010656.1, forward strand.
GACGGTGGAGTTATTGGTACGTATTTCTTCAAAACGGTGCCGGGCAGAACGTTGCCGTTGATGTGTTCTACCACAATTAAGTGGCCTTACTGTACTGAAGGAAGGAACAAGAATGTGAGACATGCTACACAGCGCGCGATACAATTGATTTATTGAATGTAACATTCAAGGAAGGAACAACAAGGTGAGACATGCTACACAGCGCGCGTTACAATTGTTTTATTGAATGTAACATTCAAAGAATAAATAATTTCACAAAATGTACCCGTAAATTGGCCTCCAAAATCATACCATTTAACACTGATGTTCTATTGTTTGTGGGGCTATGGGGAATTTCAGGTATACGCCGATAAGCCACAGACGATTTTCACCTTGAAAGACAACATTCGTCACTTTATCTCTCACGTAAGGCCTCGATTGCTGCAAAAATTTATCAAAAATGGGACTTTCTGCGAACCAGCCGTGGTAGCCATATGTCGGAAAATCTATGCTAATAAAAAGAACTATCTATTATTGACCGAGTTTCTTAAAATTTTTTGAGCACTCTTCAAATTCTTGACAAATTAAAACGACTTTCTCGACCAAAAATTATGCGAAGTGTGCGAGCCGTCTCAGCGTAAAGGGTCTTCATAATTTTAACGCGTTATTCCTTTGTGTATCACATTATCACTAATAATCCGACAGCTATTAAATATTAGAGTTTGCACATTTTTTTGAATCACTCTATACTTCTTCCGCCGACTCAAGCGATTTTTTAATTCTACTTAGAAAATAAATTTGGAATTTTGAGAAGTCTCAAACTAAAAGCTAATTTTGTTTTTCCGGGAAAGAAGTAAACCGGTAATTAATTAATTCTTACAGCGTGAGACGAAAATGCAATTTTCGGTATAAACAACGTTTGTCCTAAAATATCCACAAAAAACATCATTTCTTTGTTACCTTTCCAGAATCTGTGGACCAGAACACAGGGTTGCCCTGGGGAATGGCCTAGTGTGAGCTAAAGTTCTTCAATGGGTAAACTCATTACACCTGAATAGGTGGAGGGAGAATACCACATGTAGACAAGCTCGAATGGTGCTCAAAGAGCCCCTCGGCAGGAAGGCCAGCAAGGTGCTCGGATAAAATAGGACTACTTTAAGCTGGATCACTGCGGTAGTGACAGGACAGTGAAACTTCAAGATGCAAATCGTAGAAGATGAAGGTCGTAGAAGATGATACTTGCAGACAATGCCTGGAAGAGGCTGAGACGGTAGCGCACATTGTGTGTGAATGTCCAGCACTGGCTTAAGACCACTGGCAGACACTTGTTAGCTGTGAATGCCATGGGGGAACTAAGCCTTAGAAAAATGCTAGCAATTACAAAAGACTCCGTGATGAGAAAGAGTGTCGACAGTTACCAGTCGACAGTCTGAAATCACTTTAGTCAAGAGTAAAGGCTAGGGCTATCACGAGACTCAATTGAAAGTAAGGTGGTTGTGATTACGGATCGGTTCCCTGAAATCAATTTCAGTAGCGAAATGGGGGTCGAAAAGGGACCCAGAAAGTAAGTGTTCTGCTTCGATATCTCCCCATACATTAATAATAATAATACTTTTCCAGAACAAAGCACAAATCCTTTCTTAAAACGCCGACACCCTTCTCTAGATGACCTATCGGTTTGAGCATTTTCATCCTTAACTTTTCTAATGAAAGTGGCAGGAATGATCACTCGACCACAACTGCATAAGCTCTAGATAAAGAACATATAAAATTGCAGTAAGTAGCTGATTTCAACACAGTGTCGATGTTATTGTAAATCAGAATTTTCTAACCCACTGTTAAAGATAAATCCCTCTGTAGTTATCAAGGTGTTTCATGAAAACTTTTGCTTACTCTATTGCCTGGAAGAGGCTGAGACGGTAGCGCACATTGTGTGTGAATGTCCAGCACTGGCTTAAGACCACTGGCAGACACTTGTTAGCTGTGAATGCCATGGGGGAACTAAGCCTTAGAAAAATGCTAGCAATTACAAAAGACTCCGTGATGAGAAAGAGTGTCGACAGTTACCAGTCGACAGTCTGAAATCACTTTAGTCAAGAGTAAAGGCTAGGGCTAGCACGAGACTCAATTAAAAGTAAGGTGGTTGTGACTACGGATCGGTTCCCTGAAATCAATTTGAGGAGCGAAATTGGGGTCGAAAAGGGACCCAGAAAAAGTGGTCTGCTTCGATATCCCCACATACATTAATAATAATAATACCTTTCCAGAACAAAGCACTACTTTATAGTTTACGTTGCCTTTCTTAAAACGCCGACACCCTTCTCTAGATGACTTATCGGTTTGAGCATTTTCATCCTTAACTTTTCTAATGAAAGTGGCAGGAATGAGCTTTATATTGAGCTTATTATACTTTTATATTCATTGATCAATCGACCACAACTGCATAAGCTCTAGATAAAGAACATATAAAATTCCAGTAAGTAGCTGATTTCAACACAGTGTCGATGTTATTGTTAATCAGAATTTTCTAACCCACTGTTAAAGATAAATCCCATAGGCCTTTTGACTGTAACTCTGTAGTTATCAAGGTGTTTCATGAAAACTTTTGCTTACTCTATTGACTTGACTTTTAAAGGACAACAATTTTGCAAACCTTTCTAAGCAACGCCTTTAGATATCTTGAGATTTACCGACTCTGATCAAGTTATTAGATGGGTTACAAATCTAAAGCCAAATCCCAATTACCATCCACACACATAGTTGCGTTATGCGCTATTTTCTTTAAAGGAAGGCTGTTGTTCGCATCTTTTCCACTTTCGTGGCTGAATTCAACACATACGGTCTACTACTGTGGGAAAAAATTAGTAAGACTTTGTTCATAATTTTAAATTTCTTTATTTATTCTGCCAAATCTATTTCGTCCCCCTTAAAGTAATCCCCCCCAGCTGCAATACACTTATGCCAACGGGTTTTAACAGTTGTTAAAGTCAATTTTAGGAATAGCCATCAATGCGTGTAGTGATTTACGTTTAATGTCTTCGATTGAGTTTGCTGAACAGCCATAAGTCCCCCGGAGCTAAATCAGGCGAATACGGTGGTTGTGGAACGATATTGATTGAATTTTTGGCGAAAAACTCACGAAGAATCAATGCGGTGTGCGGAACCAATCGTGATTTCACTTTTCTTAAGTCCAAATGATCTTTTGAAACGGTTTTCACTAATCCCTCCGATATTCCAACGATATCAGTGAGGTCTCTGACTGTTAATCATCGATTCTTGAACACCAATTCCTTGATTTTATTGACGTGTTGATCATCAGTTGATGTTGATGGCCGTCCTGGACGTGATTCGTCGTCAACGCGTTCTCGACCCTCTTTGAATAATTTGTGCCAATCAAAAACACTTGCTCGCAATATACAATTATCACCGAAGGCCTTTTGCAGCATTCTGAACGTTTCGGCTCCAGAAATTACATTCCGCACACAAAATTTAATGCAACTTCTTTGTTGAATAATTTCACTCATTGTAAAAATCGCCGAATGCACTTGTTGCACTTCAGAAAGGCAAGCGTATACTAAACACTAATGATTACTTTGATGTGATATTTGGCACAGATGTCACTGACAGTCATAGCAATGTAGGGAAAAAAATTTCGACGAATGGATTTCAGCGCGAAATTTAAATAAAAAAGTCTTACTACTTTCTGCCCACAGTATTTACCATACATATTCATAATTGTAAAAATTGTGCGGTGGCTCTAATTCATAAGCCAGAGACTGTGTCTGCTTAAGGGCGTAATTTAAATTTTTTTTTCCATTTTTCCGTTAACTGTTTTAGATTTCATTAAAGTTCTAAGGTACTTTTAGGCGAATTACACTGTGCAACGTAAATAACAACGTTCTGACAACGGAGGCCCCTTTCTCAAAAAAACGCAAAAGCGCTGGCCATAAAATTCTACTATAAGTCTGTAAGGACACTCGAGCTCACAATTTGAAACTGAACGGCAGAACTAAGTCAAAGCTTTAAAATGTGTTTTAGAGTTAATTTTTTACTTATGCACAATTTTTGCTAAAAGTTGCCACAAAACTGGATTTTATAAAACTGGTTTCTATTGAAAATATGTCCTACGTAAAAATTCACTTTAAGTCACCATACAAAAGAAAGCTGTAGATATAATATTTCTTTGTAGTAGGATGAAATCAAATTATGTTGTACAGTGTTAGTAATGGCAGAAAAAAGGTAAATTAAGCAAAAACCCGTAACGTAGAAATTTAAAGCATTTGAAAAGATTTTCTTATTTTACAAAATAGTTTTCTCAATTTATATAATAAACATTCCTTCCTCTCTCTCCTTTTGCTAGTACATTTTATTCCTTAAAAAGCACTTTGTAGAAATATCCCTGTCCTATTTCTTGAAACATTTCATTGTTTTTGCTCCTCTGAAATTAGAGGAACAAAATGTCTTCCACTACACTTGACAATAAAATACACTGAACAAAATTTTTTTTAAGTTCTAGTTTTTTTTTATAATTTGCCTTTTAAAATCTTTTTATGTTCGTTTCTTTCGTTTGTTACTACTAATTTTATTGTAAATTGTAACCCCAGCTGGCACGAGTTAAATTGATTGCTATGAAATTTTTTTTTAAATATTTAGAAAATTTAAATTTTTAAATATAAAAATTTAAACTCTACTACTACTAGTTTTACTATTTAATACTCTTATTGCTCAATAGAATAGCAAATATAAATATCAAACTTGTACATTTTGTGTTTAAATTCTAGAACTAATAATTTTAATATATTTAATTTAAATTAAACAAAAATATTTATTTAAAATAAAAACTTTAATTCTATTTATGAAAAAATTAAATAAAAGTGCAATTTTATATTCTACAATAGTGATTGATTGATTGAGTGATGATGATTGACTACAGTTTGTAAATATTTAAATTAAACTGAATGATAATTTGATTGATTATGAATTAGAGGGAAATATTTAATGTCTGTTTTATATAATACAATTTTATGTTTAAGAGCCTTAAAGTATGTAAAACTTTGAATACTGGAAAAATCCAATATGATCGAAAATTAGAAAAGTTTTAAACCAAGTTTTTTTTTCTTAAACAGCAAATGTTTGCAAAATCATTTAAGATTTTTAGTTTTCTCAACCAACTGTTGTAGTTATTAGCAAGCTAAAAGAAACGTTATTGATCGCTCATTTTGTGCAACGTCGTCATAACTCAACATTTTTAAATTTCACATTAGACGAATTTTGTGTCTAAGACGTCTAAGAAAATAAATTCTGAACCTTTTTCTACAGCTTCAGATATAATTCGAGTTATTCCTGTTTTTGTGAATTTTATTACATATGACGTTTTTGCAACAAATGAGCGATATATAAAAATTTCTTCGTATTGTGTGATCGTTGTGATTTTGCGCAACAATTCACTGGACCGAATAAACCGTTTAAAAATGCCCAGTATATAAGTACGGACGGGAATATGGTCCCTTAAGTGTTTTAATGTTATTTGGCGGCTCTACATTTCCCCCGATTCCGAGCCTATTTGCAATGACTTCACGGTTGAAACAATGAACCGATTAAGTTCAATTGCGGGCTATAGCGAAAGCGAAGCTTGTTGCATAACCACTAGTGTATTTTGATTTGAGAGTAACGTTTGTTATCAAATAAAAAATGTGTTTTTTCGAATCAACATAAATTAAAATTAAAATTTTATGCAAACTGTAGAAGCTGCGGCGGTTGGTACAACTGTGTTGCTAATCAAGTTGATATTTTGCTCATAATCAATATAACTTCGTGTACAACTTCATTTTCAAAACCGGTCTTGTTGAGTAAACATGGTAAATAAAACGCGCTGAATTTTAATTACTTTTCATTTGACACTACGATATTGAAAGTACTATTTCCAATCTTTATCGTTAAATAATATACTGCACAAATGTTTGGTAAAATTATTTCATTTTACAAAAACTGTCTACCTTATATAATACTAAAGTACTCAAAAAGCAGGACAGGACAAGTCATCTTTTGGATTTTTCGAATCAGTACTTTTAAAGTGGAAAAGTACTCTTTAAGTTGAAGTTCAGTACCATTTTGAAATCTTGGTTTTCCATCACTGCTATGTGGTCCCTACGAAAATACGGACTAAATAGAATAATGTTGTATGAAATGCTCACTGACGTTACAATCGTACAGCTCGTCAAAAAAGCAAAATTGTTGAGATATTCGTACAACCAAGACACAACTTAATACAACGAGCCTACAAATGTGGCAATCTCGTGTACAAACAAAGTTGTACCAACGGTCGCAACGTCTATGGCTTGTTTTAAACTTTAGGTTCAAGAAAGTTTGCAAAATCAGTACAAACTTTAACACGTGAATCACGTTTGGTATCGAATGATGATCGACGCTACGTTGCACGGTTGCATTTCCAAAATTAAGGAACAAATGATTTGTATTACTGAGACGACTTTCACTTACAAAATCGTCGTCAGAAATTTTAGTTGTCCATTTTTGCTTTAATATGCACAATGAGTTGCATCTAAAACATTTATTTATTATAAAAAATTCTATTCCACAGCTAAAGTCTCTAAAAGTATTTATTCGTGGTATGAACAAGTATTTACTTACTGCTGCATTTAAATGTTGGTTAAATGTGTTTTGTAAGTTTGCTCCTGTCTCCTTAAATAATTTAAAATGAAATATGTTTGTAAATACTTTTATCTATTCTTTTATACTCTATGGAAATGTCTCATGCACAACATACATCATTTTAATGTTACTGTTCGTTGCGGAAAAATTCATTTTGTTGCATTTGTATTCAGGCTTTCATAATATTTCTTAAATTTACCTGTTATTTATCTGTTAGGTGGAAAGCATTATTTTATAAAATCTTAATACCTACAAAGCATCGGATGGAAACTCATTCGCATATGAGAAAGTCTTTATTAATGCTACTATTATAAATCATTTGCTTCAGTGAAAATAATAATTATAGCGAAAGGCTTTTCTAAAAAGGTCGGGTCGATATTGAAATGAAAAAAGAAACATTTATTCTTGAACAAAGCAAGCCTTGTGTGAGGTATTGAGGAATTTCTTTTTCCCATGTGTGTATTATGAAATCGTTCAATTACATGCCACAGTTTTACATAGTGACACGAATCCGAGGGCTCCAATTTGCAATGACTATGTCGCATAGATCCGGCCTTATTATATAAATAAATTTTAAGCCACAAGCAAGACTCAACCAAGAACGAATTGCACGACCTTGGGAGCTTACTTGCCTTGCGTTCACAAGCAATAGTACTCATTCGAGAATACAGAATGTTCGTTACGAGACAGATCCGCTGATTGGCACTTATATCCCACCTGCTGGAAACGCATATCATCCATGTAAATATCGTCTTATTTGAACCAAAAGAAATTATGTGTCAATGATCTGTAGTGCTGGCCGTAGAAGGAGATGGCTTCACCATTATTTTAGAAGAAGTACGTACTAATGATACCGACAGCCCAAAATCCGCCCCAGACAATAAATGTTTAGTGGTTATTTCATTTTGCTTGTAGGCACGGTATAAAAAACTGCGCTACGTCGCGAAATATATTTCGCTCGAAATTTAGGCCCTCTTCCAATCGAATAAACTATTTGACGGATAACAAATCTGACAACTCCATTATTATTTGTCCACAGGTTGGTTTGTTATTTTATTATTAATAATCCTACCACCATAAATTGTGCAAATTTATTTCGAAAATCGTGTTTCAACCTACAGAATATCGCCATATTGCGTTCAGCGATGAGGCTTATTTTTGACATAATGGGCATGTCAATAAGCAAAAATGCCTGGAGAATCTTTCCACAAAAAATTCCTCTTTTGGTGGGCTTAATAGACCGAGAGAATCATTGGTCCTTTATTTATTTAAAAACGAATTACTTGAGACCCCGATTAAATGAAATGTTCACTAAAAACATGGATTCCAACACACCAAGCCATACAGCTCGTCAAGCAATCGACTTACTAAAGGAAACTTTTTGTGAACTCGTTTTTTTTAGATGATTAAATTGACCGGCAATAGCTTGCCATATTACGTCTAGATATTAACTGGGGTTACAGCCGTACCAGTCGCGACGCCCACATGGTTGGTCTTATTCTCCTGATAAAGCATTTTTTTAATGATTAAAAGTTATAGGCTTTGTAACGCAGTTTTCTCTTAGGCTGAAATCAGTGGAACGCGGGATCGCATTACGAATTCACAAACCTTAAGTGAAAACTCAATTTCAAGTGGTTCAACTATTTTTGCAAAATTATTTAGCTCCCCGATTACTCAAATATAATTTCCAAGTCTTTAGTTAAGAATTCAGGTCAGATATAATGCTCCACACTAAGCGTTCTACGCTTTTTCGCATCTGTGAAAAAGTGGAGTCAGTATATTTGTATGTTGCAGCTTATAGAGCACAAAAGCTCAGAATGTTAAAGAATATGTATATTTCGGATTAGCGGTGTGCGGGCAAGTCAGTTGATTTTGAGAGCCAGAGCTGTCAACTTTTGTTTCAATTTCAATGCGTTAAAAGCGTCGCATGAAATGCAGAGCGTGGAATGCTCGACGCATAGAACGTGATTTCCAATTTTGTAAGCGTCATAAGCGGCGTGCGAACAGGTCAGCTGATTATGGTTAAGGCCAGACTTTCAGTACATACATATAAAGACAGAATCACGAACTAACTGAGAGTTGTAGCCAGTACATAATAATAAATGTGAATTAAGTGTAGTTAGTTGTCGATGGTGTAAAAAAAGCATGAAGGGCTTCATAATTTATAAAAATGGGTATGTATGTAATATAAATTGCAACCTTTAAAAAAAAAGACGCTTTGTTTCTAAAGAGATATATTATATATAAAAAGAAAAGCAAATTATATAAATCTTGAGATCTTTCGAAAAATATTTACATTAAAATATTTTATTTTATTAATGTAGGAACTACAGTGGTCTAGACAAAATAAAATTTTCTTTATTGTTATGCATGCATATTATAGAGAAGTACCCCATAGTGTTCTGTTGACGTTTGTCAAATCTATTTATGGCAGGGATAAGAAATATGAGAATTAAACTTTAATGTTAATTTATTGTTTGAATTGAAAATGCAAATTAATATTTAATATAAATAACTAGTAAATATTTTCATTGCATGCATTATGTAGCAAGCCCATACAAATAATACGTATTTCTGTATATCGAAATACTAGTAGTTGCAGCATCATATTTATTTTAAATTAAACTCTATTCCTGACTGTTGTGCATAAATAAATGTGCTTTAAATTATCAATATAATTTGCAAATTTAATTTTGGTACATTATTTTTTTCTAATTATTTTGGTTTTATTTGAATTTAATTTCAGTTGACACCTACACTCTGACAACAACAATACGTACATACATGTACACAGAACTTATATGAAATTAAATAAAAAGAAAATAGGAAAATAAATCACTTAAAATCAGCAATTCCTTTTAACAAAAGACAGAAGGAAAAATATAGAAATTAGTTTAAATAATAAAATTTATCTTAAATAATTTTAATGTGAAATTTGAATAAAAATTAAAATTTTATATGAAATTTTTACTAACATTTTATTTGTATTTCCCCTCCTCTTTCCCACCACCTGTGACACATAATTAAAATTTTTATTTGAAATTTTTTGTTTTAAAAAATTCCTTCACAATCAACCAGGAACAAATTGCTCGCGAGAAACAAGTTAGTGGTCGAGTGCAGATACAAGTTTGGTATCATGCTGAACGCAATGAACTGGTTGTGTCATTAATGGCAGCAGATGATTTAGCACTGCGCGATGAAGCCTATGGCCATGGTAATTTACCCGAAGCGTATGCCAAAGTTCGAATACTGCCGAAATGGTAAGCGGTCTAAATACAATTTAATTGAAATGATTTTAAATCAAATGATTAAAATAAAATACTTAAAATGAACAAAAGTACTCTTAATCAAATGCTCCATACATTAAAGGTATCTTCCATTAAATGTACTTTTTTGAAAGGTGCGTTTTATAAAAGGTCGTTTTTTGGAGAAAATACTTTTTATAAATCTAACATTTTAAAAAGGAAACTTTTAATTCAAATAAACACGATTGGAAAGGGGCTGCTATAAATTGCACCACGGCTGTGTCGTAACATAAATTCGCTCTAAATTTTATGTCGTTGTTGTATTTGCTGCTAACCTCTGATGACATTTGGTAACACTGAAATATGTCTAGAGAAGACGGCATGGCATGTTGCCTACACCAGTGGTTAGCAATAACTACAACAAAGATTTCCAAGGGGAATTTGCATAATAGTACAGCTGTGGCGAAATTTATAGTAGCCTTCTAAAGTAGACGCTATTTTTCAAACAGCAATTTTATGAATAACTTAAAATGTAATTGAAATTTTGTTATTAACCTCCTCGTTGCAGTGGCGATGGCTGTGTTCAACAAACCGAAGTTTGTCCGCCCGCCCAAAACCCGATTTGGAATGCCACCCTCACATTCGCACACGTAAAAGCCGATAGCCTCATGGACCGTTACATTGAAATACAGCTGTGGGATTTGGTACCGCATACAGAGTCAATATTTTTGGGTGAATGTAGCATTGAATTGCAACAGGCCTTTCTCGATGATCGTGCCATTTGGTGTCGCCTCGAAGACACCAAAGGGTTGAGGGTTATAAGTATGTCGAAATCTCCCAGTGTTTCACCGCGTGGCTCTATAGCTGCGGGCGGTCCTGGAGGCGATATTTCACGTTTGCTGAGACGCGACTATAATATACAACGTTCCATATCTGATGATATGGATTCGATTGGTGAGTGCACGTCCCTACTACATCCAGATCATGCATGGATAGCGGGCTCACGGCGAGGCTCATCCCAATCGGAAACATTGGAAGTGGAAGTCTATCAGTTGGGTAAAGATTTTTCACGCTCTTTGCCCGGCTCTCGGCGATCATCATTTCAAGATGCTGATAAGAATCGAGAAGATGATATGGCTCCACCTCCGACCACGTATTTGGTGGGTCGACGACGATCTTCGGTGTCACGCAGAGATCCCGACGAAATACTCAAATCGCTAAAGGCGGTGCGTGGTGAGTTGGGGCGCGCCATGAGTTTGGGTACCGAGCAGCCAGTTAAGAGAATGGGTTCGCGACGTAAGTATTAAAGATTGATACGTTTCCGGAAACCTACTAAAATTTTAAAGCTTTAAAGCTGCTAATTCAATTTATAAAATTTATTCTTTTTACTTTATTTTATAATTTTTAAAGCAACTGCTTTTATTTAAATTTCTAAACTAATAAGTAATTTTTATTTCCATTGTCTTGTACTCCGGCTGCATCTCTCTGTCTGTCACCTATTACTCTCTCTCTCTCTCTCTCTCTTTTCCCCTCTCTCACTCCTTACTACTGGACGTTTACTTTGTGCAACTTTTGAAACTATTTCATTATATTTTTCTTAATTTTTGTTTGTTAACTTATTAGCTACAATATCGGTGTCACACTATCAAAGCCTTGATACACCCTACACTTGGACTGCTAAGAATCGTTATTATTCACCACACCAATAACAAAAATATCCCTAAATAGTCAAAAGCTAAATTTAACTAAAATGCACGTTAATAACCGAAAAATTTAATTTAAAAAACTACATAAAAAAAATTCCCAACCATATCACACTCACAAAGCACTCTACGTTCTGCTATAATTTTGACGAGATAAAATGTTTTTAAATAATTAATTTTGCCAACTGAGTTCACATGAATGTGTTCGAAATCAAGATAAGAATGCAAATGAACAAGAAACAATAGAAAAATCTGTACATTACACTTGAAAAGTCTTGTGTAACGATTGGAATATGAGTCAAATAAAATTAATTCATATTTAGAGCAATCAAAATGGTAAGAATTAAAATAAGAAAGATTGTTATTAAAAATAATTTAAATTTGTTGACATTTATGTTGCATTTTTCAGTTAATTTTTTGTAATATTAAATTTGCTCTACACTCGTCCTCCTACACAGTGTTTGCATGTGTTTTTCTTATTGTCACATTAAAAATGTTTGTAATTTTCATGACAAGAATGTAATGCAGCATAATAAAAACAGTCATATGTAACTGATATATTGATCAAGCTGAGTGCAAATTATCTGGTAAGTGATGCAACGATGCTCTTTAATCAATTGTATTCTCAGTTAGCCCTTTTATCTATCCTTTGAAGTATATTTTGGTTTAACTTGTACCGTAGTATTCTGTTAAGTAAGCAGCACTGCTTTATAAGCAGTTCTCAAAATCTTTTTCATATTTCTTTACTGCTTCTATGTCATCAAAAGAAAATCATTTAACTCCCTTTTTTAAAAGCAATATATTACCTAGACTTATAAATACACTCACTGAAACCTGTTATATGCGGTTTGTTCGATACAAAAAAAAAACTTGGCCAATTTCGGGACTGGAAGTCCGTTTTTCCCCAAAAAAGAATATTATATACGCAGTACGTGGTCGACCACAAGAACTCCCATAGGAGTTCTGGTAAAAATTAAATAAAAACCCAACTTCAAAAACATGGTTGAGGTAACCATGTTCTAAGAGCAACATATTATATTATGATTGGTGTATGTGCTTGTAAAAAAATCATATTATTATTGTAGATAATAATAGTATGGTGCTCTTAGAACGAAATAAAAGCAGCCAGCGGCGTACTCAGGTGACTAAGGCCAACGACTCCTTAATAAAATACTCACTAACCCCTTAACCCACAGCACCATTATAGTTTGATAAACGCCAAAAGAAGTCTACATCTCTTGTCATTTAAAACCATGTTATTGTTGAAAATATTACACTATTTTAGTTAATTTAAAATACCTTGTTTGGGGTTAGGATTTTAGTAAAAATTTAATTTGTTCGACTCAACCATGTGGCAATTTTTATAGATGGAAATCATTTAATCATTAAATGTAAATAATAACTTGATTATTGTTTTCCAATAACCATTATATATTTGCCACAACAATATATTGTTGTATGTTTTTTTTTGTATACCTTTGTATAGGTTGAAATTTTATTTGAATTATAAATACGTAACGTTATTTGTGCAGCGAGACCGTTCGCTATCATAGCTTCAGTGCACCGTAAGAAAGTTTAGACGTGAGTACACTCTTTTGGACATTAGTTTTATTTAATCTAGAGTGGATATCGAAACAGGTTTTGACCGACCCTCTTCTCGAATTGATTTGCGACAACCGACTTGTAATTTACGACTACCTTACTTTCATTAAGTCTCCTGCTAACACCAGCCTTTACTCTTGACTGTAGTGTTTTCAGACTGTCCGAATTCTTCATCATCATGGAGTCTCCTGTAATTGCTAACATTTGTCCCCCATGGTATTTACATTTAACAAGTGTCTGCCGGTGGTCTTAAGCCAGTGATAAACATTTACACACAATGTGCGCTACCGTCTCGGCCTCTTCCAGACATAGTCTGCAAGTATCATCTTCTTCGATTTTCATCTTGAAGTTTTCATGACCTGTCACTAACGCAGTAATTCAGCTTAAGGCACCCATATTATATCTAAGCACATTACTGGACTTTTCTGCCGCTGGGCTCTTTGAGCACCATTGGAGCCTATCTACATATGGTAGCCTTCCTTCAGGTTTAATGAGTCTACCCATTGTGGTACCTTGGCTCGTGCTTTGTTATTCCCAAGTACAAATCTGGGTTCTGGTCCACAGAAGTGAACAGCAGACCTCCTCTTTGCTAGTTGGTCTGCTGTTTCTTTCCGAGGTGTGCCTATGCTTTCTTTAACACAAATCAACACTATTTCGTTCACCGAGGCACACCTGTTTAGTTTTATAGCACATTCCAGCTTTTATATACAATTTAGTCCTTAAGGTACGAAACAGACGAGTATTGGTGCAAGATTGGTACTAAGACTTCATAGCGGGCAGTATTGAAGGCCTAGAATTGTCGATTTGGAACCGATTAGCTGAACTGAGCATCGTCGCACGATCATATACAATGCCGCGCGTTCACCAATTGATCGTTGGAAATTTTGACCGTAGATCCGGATTTTGGCTAGAAAGTCATCTTCTCACACGTGCCCATTTTCGGCCCTGTGACTAGGTCAAGAAGCCAAATTGTCTTTGTCGGAGCGAACACACTCCAAAAGTGTTTGACCAAGCACCACTGTATCCACAAAGAATGCCAGTTGGGTGCGATTTAATGAATGGCAGCATCATCGGCTCCTATTTCTATCGAAATGTTATAAATAAGCCGTCGTCATCATACCATTTGACAACCCTCGATTATTTTCTTTAGTTCTAAGTGAAGTTCTACACTACACTAACAAGCCAGCCACTTTGAAGGAGCTGACGGCCGACATTCGAGACGCTATTGCTAACGCCACTCATTGTTGGATCGAGTAATCAAAAGCCAAAATCAGTTTAAAATCTCACTCCGCTGTTGGTTTATTTAAGTTAAGTTTAAGTTAAAAGCACGTGTGTGAATGAATGTTCAGTATTTGTCAATAAAATATGGTTGAAAATATTTTTTCATTTGCTCCTCAGCTTAGTTAGTACCTTTTGGTACACTTCCTTCTTCACCATTGTTTCCTCGCGATGAAATTGTTTCCCAAAAAGTTGGATTGTTTTGTATTCTTGTTTGAGTTAGTTTTTTCTCACAGATAATTTTATGTATTGCAAATTTTGTTTACCCCAAAGCTATATCCCTCCCGCCGCAAACAAACAAAAATAAAAAAGACGAGTGTTACAAAATGTAAAGCTACGAAACCGTTAAATATAAATATTTCATGCTGAATTTTGAATTTCAAAGTAAATATGCTGTAAAGACACGTACGTACTCGCAAAAGCCAACCAAATTAAATGAAAAAGTTGTTAAAACTTTTTTGGCACTTTTTGTTTTAAATTTTATTTATGAATTTCTCATACTCAAATTAACATAAACATCCGGTATAAAAGGAATGAGGGCGGTAAATGGAAAGTAATAAATATATATTTTGATAAGAACTTGAAGTTATGAAGGAGCAAATTTGATGTAGTATTTAATCATCAAAGTTTTTAGTATTCCCGTGATGGTAGCTAAACCCAATAAGCTCCTTCACATCACTCGAATTTATAATTTTTTGTCATATTTTTTCATATGTTTAATCTAGTCCATCCTGAAATAGTTGTTAAACAAAGTAACGTTTCAGTAAAATTTATTAAAGAATTTTGTTCACATGCATTAATCCTTGGCAGTTTAATTTATCGTGTTTAATGTATTTAATCCGTGTCAAAAGTTTGGTGGCTAGAAAATATATTGATTATTGAAATTTTTAGTTTGGCCAGCATTAAGTGCAAAAGTTGATTTTCAATATTTGAACTGCATCTATTGAAAAATGAATATTGACTCCTAATTTGCCACATATGCATAAACATGTGTCCTGATGGCATTAAGAAATCAACACAATTCGCAATCGATTTATTAAAAATAATCACGAATACATGAATAAATTAACACTTGATTATTAAATGCACCTGATCAACTGTCAACTCATTGCTTGTCAAAATATGTTTCAGACAACTTGAATAGAGTAACAACTTGTTTGGGTTTTTAATGTCGAAGTTTCGACATTTCATAATTTTTCAAAGCCAAAAATGCTCAGTTTGAATCATCGTTTCACAAAACCAAAAATTTACTTTTACAAGTATCCGACATACGCTTATGTCCTGATTACACGTAAGAAGTGGCGGGACAGCAACTCGGCCGACTGCTCGCTTCATCTAAACCGATTAAAGTAGCACGAGAATGAGTATAATAAAATGTTGTTTACTGGACAAAGTACTACTTCCCCGTTATACTCTATTCTTCCCCCAACGATTCACTAACTCCCTGAACATATGTGAATACGGACTTGTTAGTCACTCTCCACTCGGATAATAGTTTTTTTGAATTATGATTGGTAAAAGCTGGTTCATAATGTTGTTTTCCGCGATTCATTTCAATTAATCACTGTAATGAAACTGTATTGGCTGCCACGTGGCAAAAGCGGTTTGACCACCTACTCACTTTTACTCACCTCTCTCGGCCTACTACCATCTTAGTGTTTCGCCTCTCTACTCCTTACGTGTAATCAAGACACTAAAATTCTCATTATAGTTTATGCTTTGCGTGCAATGTTTTTTTAACCATTCTGCGAGCAATTTGAGCCAGTACTTAATAATGGATTGTGCGCCTACGAGGTGGAATAATGTTGCCCTAGCCAATAGTATTTGAGAATACTATGATTTGGCGGCATGTGAGATGGTCTGCCACCTAGCAACCAGAAGTAATACAAGGCATGCGAAGGCATGTCTCTGGCTATACCATTCAGTGCAGCTTATGAGGCCAATCAATGAATTATTTTTAAATACAGTAGCTGAGGTTGAGTGGTCAACATTATAAACCAGATGGCTGGAGATGCAAGTTAAGCGAGCAATTCATCTGGAATTAAAGACCAGCAAGTTGAAGTCTCTATACTACTTTTCGTCGGCAACCCAAGCGATTTTCCTAAATAGAACACAATTTCCTCGGCTGTGTCGTAATTTTCGAAGCTATAGATCTGTGTTTATACACTCTCAGACCCTCTTAGTTTTAGAGGGTCAGGAAAAAATGATATCGATGCAAGCTGCTTACTTTATGGACCTCTTTTGGAACCCATTTTTTTCTTCGATTTGATTTTTGGAGTTATTTAGGAGTACCTTACTCACATTGAGTCTCCTGCTAATACTAGCCTTTACACTTGACTGTAGTGATTTCAGATTGTCTAAGGCTTAAGTCGTGGTACATTCACATTTAACCAATGTCTGCCAGTGGTCCTCAGCCCTAGGATATCCAGTGCTAGATATATACACGGAATATGCGCTACCATCTCAGCCTCTTCCTCAGATGTATCCTTGGAGAATGGTCCGTCCCACCATTAAGAGGTTTTCTTGTCCATCTCTTCAGAATTTATACATTGACCAATAAACATCGCAACATCAGCAGAGATTAACCTCTTCACTTCTTGCCAGGCTTCGGAACTCAAGGTCCAACGCATTCGGAGTACCTTTAGAGATTGACCCGTCGAGGCATCCTTTTCCACCTATTCCGGCTTTCTTCTTTGGTAAATTCAAGCCGAAGTTTCTCGACAAAATTCATACAAATCTCACGAGTAGTAGAAAAAAAGATGTCCACCCAATCATAGGTCCATATGTACGGGTAAGTCTGCATTAAAACTGGAGATCCCCTGGTATCCAGAGTACGCCTACTAGAAGCCAAGCACCCTCCAGGCCACGCATCCTTGGCTCCGTAAATTAAGAATTTTTAAAAGAGTGTGTTAAATTCTCTCCGCTCGACTTATTTAGACAGAGTCGTTGAAGAAATATAAACCTGTTACCAGCCGCCCCTAAGAGGAGCTATAAGTCAGAACTTCTGAGTTACGGCAAGCCATACCTATGGCCCTGACCATTGACGGGCTTCTTACTGTGATGCTGAATCTTTTTTAGTTTGGTTTGCCATTTCATCATGCATGTGCAGATTTTTTAGGAACATTCGGATTCAGGTGAAGAAACTCACCACGGGTCAGGTCAAGAAACGCACCATCAGGACAAGTAATTCGAGCGACTATCGATCGTTTTCGCGCCACTTTTACTCTGCTGGACCAGAAGCATCCACACAGATGTCGTACAGTGCGTACCGAACAACCTGTTGCTGCTTTAATGCGTCGTATCAAAGCTGTGTCTTTAGGCTTTTTAGGGAGAAGTATTAACGAAAACAAATAATTCTTCAATTTCTCCAAGCTTTTTGTATGGGAAAATGTTAATTTTCAATGGTTTTAGAGAGGGAATTTCCATTTTTCACAAGCCAGTTAAGCCGCAAACGATTGCCGCTCTGTAAGTCAACGTTCGACAGCCTCGACTGGTGCAAAAGGTGATCGAAAATTGGGTTTTCTCCGAGCCAGAACAGAATTATCTTTCGAACAAAATTAAATTTTGTGTTTTGGTTTCAAAGTTGTATTTCTGAAAACGATGCCAGCGCATGACGTATCTCGCGATACGATACTAGAAGTGATTCAATTCTACAAACAACTCTTTACATTTTCATTTCACTTGAAATGCTAAACATAAAATGATATGTATGTAAATATTTATTTATTGAATTAAATACACTTTTGATTATAATTTCTAATCAATTTCAAGATAAAATCATTGTAAAACTTATTGTGGTTTTATTAAAATTTCCAGAAATTTGTGTTTATTAATACCACAATGGTTTTGTTGTCAAGGAAAGTATTAAAATGGTTTGGAGATGGTAAGCAGATGTTAATTATGGTATAAAGTAGTTTCTAAAACTAATTAAATTATGTATAGTGATATTTGGGGAATGCAATTATTCGGAACAAATCTGTTAAACAAAAGGAATCAATTTAATATTGAAGAATGGAAGCTATTGTTTTAATTTAAAACATTTCTAAGAAAATAAATATTCAAATGATAAAGTAATTTGTAATAATTCATGATAACGAATGTTGTTTATTGTTTGGATTTTTTTTTTTGTTTGCCAAATTACCATGACAAGTAACCCGATTGAACAGTCTAATTGATAAGAATTTATTATCAAAGTAAGTGTTCGTTGGTGTTGCGTCGGGACTAACAGTTCGGTTAGCAATCATTTAAAAATCGTATGGTTAAGGTAAGCAAGATGGGCCAAGAATAGCTCAAGAAGAACTCAAACTTTCGCAGTCCACAACTTTGCGAATTTAATGTCGGTCTGCTCTCGTCAAATATCCAACTGACAAAAGAGTCCAAACTTAATCACCAAAGACGACTATGTTCATTCGCTGATAGGGCTCCGAGCGTACGGAAGAAAAGAATTGCTACTAGAATAGAGGCGCTACGTGCTACACAGCAGAGAATGAAAGTTATGTTTATATCGTCGTGCATGTGCCCTTCAACAACGTGCGATTTGCCTTGCTAAACTTTTTTTGTAGGGTTTGCTAAAGTCGCAGGCTTACACAGGAACTAATCTTTCTCACCATTTTCAAACAAAACGGCTGGTAGTTTGTTAATTAAACGCGTTATATCGTTCGCGAAGGCTGCAACTAGTCCGTATAGAATATTTTGTTCAGCCTATATATTGTTTAAAACTGGTCCAGGTTATGAATAAAGCTAATTATATACTTAGAGTAATCAGAGTTTTTGAAATAAATAAGCAAAACCTATGTGTATCTCTAAATATACCAATATTAATAAATGAATGAATATTTTATTCAGGCTTAAGTGAGTTTTATTCTTTCAGTTAAGTAAGAAAACTTATTTCTATTTACACGATAATTTTTAGAATACTGAAAAAGTTAAGTTATGAAAAACTAGCAGAGTAAAATGCATGCATGCCCCTCGGCAGGAAGGCCAGCAAGGTACTCGGGTATAATATGGTTACTTTAAGCTGGATCACTGCGTTAGTGACAGGACATGGAAACTTCAAGTACCATCTGGCTAAGATGAAAGTCGTAGAAAATGATACTTGCAGACTATGCCTGGAAGAGGCTGAGCCGGTAGCGCACATTGTGTGTGAATGTCCAGCACTGGCTAGCATAAGGCTTAAGACCACGGGCAGACACTTGTTAGATGTGAATGCCATGGGAGAACTAAGCCTTAGACAAATGCTAGCAATTATAAAAGACTTCGTGATGAGGAAGGGTGTCGACAGTTACCAGTCGACAATCTGAAATCACTTTAGTCAAGAGTAAAGGCTAGGGATAGCACGAGACTCAATTGAAAGTAAGGTGGCTGTGATTACGGATCGGTTCCCTGATATCAATTTGAGGAGCGACATGGGGGTCAAAAAGGGACCCAGAAAGTAAGTGTTCTGTTTCGATATCCCCCCATACATTAATAATAATAAAATGCATGCATTTTATGCGCCCCTGCACATGCCATTAGCATTCTCTGTGACCTTCTACTGAGTTAGTGTCTGTCGTAAACAACTAATCCAACTAATGATGAAAATAAAATTTGAAAACCTTCTCATATCTTCGAGTAACTATTTTGTTCCGTTGGAAAACTTTGTTGTCATGAAATACATTATTATTTTTCTAGGGAAAATATCGAAAGCAGACTGCTTACTTTATGGATCCCTTTTCGAGCCCCATCTGTCCTTGAATTGATTTCAGGCAACCGATTTGTAATTTCCGACTAGCTTACTTCCATTGAGTCTCCTGTTAATACTGCTAACGCGACTATAGTGATTTCACTCTATCGACTGGTAACTGTCGGCCTCCTTCCTTAATATGGAGTTTCTTGCAATTGCTTAGGTCCCCCATTGCGTTCACATTTAATAATGTGCGCTACCGTCTCAGCCACTGCCTCAGGAGTATCTTTGGAGACTGACGCATCCACATCTTAGGAGATTTTCTTATCCATCTCTTCAGGATTGCTTCCTTGGTCTTATTATATACTAAAATTATTTATATTCAAAAGAAGTTCGAAACGAATTTCGCAAAATCTTTTGAGGTTTGGCTTTGGTCCGAAAAAGCGCCTTTGCGCTGACACTATTAATTTTTTATCATTTAAATATTAATTTATTGGTGATGATGAACAAATCCCAAAGGCTCACTTTTAATGCACCATCCTTCAAATAATTCTTAGGAAGCTTGTGGAAGAATTCGTGTTATTTGACTAAGCAGCCCATCATGCCAGACTTTATCAAACGCCTGGGAAATGTCTCGAAATTAAGCTGAACATTATTGCCAATTTTTAAATGCCGATTTAATAACGGTAATTAATAATTCTAATTAGTTAATCAATATAAATAAATTATAAATTTATGACTAGCGACTAGTAAACGCAAAAATGCCAAAGCATATATACATCATGCAAATCTCACACACACCGCAGGCCGTATGGAAAACATATAGTGTAAACGTACCTTAAAACGTAAACGTACCAGCAACTAAATAAGAGCTCTAAATCCGCTGTAAATAAATGGAAGAAGCTGTCGTTCTACATATAAATTTAATTCTTTTAATTAGTTTAATAATTGCACTCTAAATAAATTAAAAAATTATTTATGAAAACACTCCCACAAAACCTTGTGCTACGCCACATAGTTTTTTCAGCACTGCAACTTCAAAATAGTTTAAAAAAACATTATACATTTGTTCATGCATGTTGAATACGAGTATGCTATAATTAGTTTATTAGTTAAATAGCAGTCATTAAAACTTTTCTTCGCATGTTTAATTTTTGTAGTGTTTAAATTGTTACTTTTTTAAAACATAAAAAATTGGTTCATCAAAAAGAAAAGAAAAATTAATGAAAATACTGCTACGTCATATATTTGAGTTACGTTGCAAAAATAATTTAACGATAATACTTTTTAAATACAAAACTTATAAATGATTAAACTGTAGGTACCAGTCGTGTTGGTTTACCCAGTAATCCCAGCAGCCGGAAGAGTTCAATTTATGATTTGTCACAACAGACGCTATCGGCTCATCAACTACCAGCGGGTATTGGGAACAATGCCACCAGTCCACCATCTGATGAGGAAAACAGACGTTTTGCAGCTAAATGGAAAGGCAGTGGTGGCAATTTACCACCACCGACACCTAAACAAGCTCTATCAATGTTAAAGCAAGCCTCATCGGCTACCAATGTATCGCAGGGAAATGAAAGACAACAATATTTAGGTACTCAAGATAGTGCAACAAAACATTTGCGCAAGGGCAGCATGTTCAATTTGAAAACCAACGATAGTCCACAACGCAAAGGCAGCATATACGCCTTGAATGCCACCGAAACAACAGTAGGTGCTCGTCAGCGCAAGGCCAGCATGTACTTGAATAGTGCCACCATTGAGACATATGACAGCTCTGACAATAAGCGTAAGAATAGTGTTATACCTTCATCTGACAGCCCATCCTTGATGCGTAAACAAAGTGTAAATAGCAGTACAAAAAATCGTTCCTCACTCTCAGACTCTACAAGCAATATATCCACGACGGTTTCATCGGCGATCAGTGGTATTTCGACTAGTTACGGTTTACAACTAGGCCCGGGACAGATTCATCCCAAAGGTTATCGTTTGATAACCGAACGTCATGGCGAATTAAAGATGGGATTTAGTAAAGTCAAGGGAACTGTGGAAGTGGAGGTGAGATTTAAATATGTTTTCTTATGCCATGAAAATTGGTTTTCTGAATTTATGTATAAAACCATTGAGGAATAATAGAATCATTTTAAAATCCATTAAGTTTTTGTTTTTTTTTAAATTTTTTTATTTAAAGGTTATTTGTGCACGCAAAATTGTGCCCGTTGATTTGGAGACTCCTCCTGATACTTATGTTAAATGCTACATTAAGGATGGTGACCGTTTGCGTCACAAAAAGAAAACTCGTGTTGTTCGACATTCAGCTGAGCCGATCTATAAACAAACTATAAAATATCAGGTAAGATTGCCTTTCGTTTTCAATTTTAATCAATGGAATAACAAACATATACGTGGCACACAATTTATACAAGATTTAAGTTAAAGATAACGCATTTTTAAGCGTGTTTTTGTATTAAATGGCATGACCTCCCCGACTTTGCTCTGTTTATGAAATTTCGCATGAACCTATTGCATAAATTTGGTTTAATTTCCGACTTCCAATGCACAAATGGATAATCGGCTTTGTTCACTTAGACGTTTTACCCAATAGAACAAAATGGTGTTCAACCACATGATCTAGGGGATTCGTTCTGGCAAAATAAATGAGAAAGTACACGACCTGGACGTGTCTCATGTAGCAACGGAATTTTGCGAGGAGCTGAGTGAGCATGTCGGGATTCGATTTGTTTTCGAATAAAATTGCACAAGAATAGAACGAGAAAAGTTTGTATTATTAAGCAATCATTCGAATTTTGGAAAAAATCTGCACAAGGATGCAGGTACCTCTCATGCATTCTCTTAAAAAAATGTTTTCAGCTAAACTAAGCTCCCACAAAAGACAACCAATTAACAAAGTTCTTAAGATATACCTCGAAAATTGTGTAAAAGATTTCATTGAAAACGCAGCAAAAATATGGGTACCTCCCATATATTCTCTTTGGAAAAATGTTCGATCAGCGTTTTGTTAAAATTAGTGAGCAAATGTAATTCAAGTAGGCTTAAGAGAAGCTCATTGTCGTTTTAAAAAGTGGCATATTAGGAGAGAAGGATCCGATATACCAGAATTGTTATCAGGAATGGTTTGAAAAAATTAGTTATTAGGGGGCAAAACACCGCAATATCAGAGATCATACCTGGAATGAAGCGTCCGATTAAAAACTAGCAACGACGAATTTTAAGACATTTTCGAATCATTAACAGCGATATGCTGTACCTTGTGATGAGACTTACAATGGCGGTACAATAAATTAAATGTACTGTATTTAGAGGTGAGGTAAAGAGTACTTTATTATTTTTCTTTTTCGTTGATTTTTGTCTATGGAACAAAGCACTGCGTGTCGTCCCGTCTGGTTGAAGCCGCGAGCCGTCCAGAAAACCATTAACCAATTTATACCGCAAGTACAACAACTTAAATGCACTGTATATAGCGGTGTGGCGAAGAATGAATATTTTAAAGCCCAGGATTACATTGTTTTAAAATTGCTATCTGATGGATTGCAAAAAACTGGTTATTCGAGAGGAAGGAACCGATACGTCAGAGGTCGTATCGCGACATGAAGCCCGATGGAAAAACCACCAATGGATAAATTTAAGCCCCTTTCATTCTTTAGAATCGTCATTAAAATATATTTCGGTCTAGGGAGTGACTATGATAATCTATTTCTCGACCTACTCTAATAGCCACGTTATTAAATTAATTTTTTCTTAATAAAAATTTAATGGAATAATTTTTATACATTTTTCTTACGTCTAAGAATATTTTTATGCCTTGATATTATGGATTGAGCCCAAAAAAAAACACATTCTATCCATTTGCAGTTTATGGGAAAAAATGTTAATTTGGCAACATCAAAGAAAAACATGGTTTACGTTACTAAGTTAGGTATTTAGGGAAGAATCTAATTGTTTTATTTTTCTAACGGTCGGAAGTAATACGTAAATTTTTTTCGTTAATTTGTTTGTCGCCCCGCCTGGTTGAACCGCGTGCCTTCCACAAGAACATCAACCAGTTTAGACAACGATAATTCCGGTTATCATGTGATGATATGAGGCACCAGTAAGAGTAACTGCTTCACCAGTCCCATTTTCAAAAACCAGCGAGACCATTATGCATTATTATAAAGGCAAAGCTGACTTTTATCGATCAGGATGATTTGACCCAAAAACTCAATATTTACTTGCTGCTGTTCCACAATCCATTTGGATCTTAAGCACTTGGCCCAATAATGCTGGACTTTCACCAACACTCTCAGGTGCACTGTCTCGCTACAATCACTTACATGGCATAAGAATTAATATTCGCGGACTACAGGAACGAAACTTTCATTATTCAAATTCAAATTATGCGTGAATTTAATGACACGTTTAAGAAGAAATAGAGGGAATAAGGGAGAGTACCTCTATAAAATCGCCCCTTTTTAAGTAAATTTTTGAGAAGGTGTTAATTTTTTAAAGTGTGATTTTTTTAGCATATTTTTCTAATACTGAGCTTCTAAGAAGGTAGTATTTGAAAAAAGTACTATTTCAAAAGGTACTTTGACACATAAATTTGTTTCAAGCTCATTTTTAAAAGGCTCGTTTTCAAAAGAATCTTTTAAGGAAAATTATTCCAAAGTTATGTTTTTAAATAGAAAGTCCTTTAAGCGAATTAAAATTTAAGAGTTTTAAAAGATATTTTCCTTGCTTTCCTTATTAATAAATACTTCGTAATAATAATATTTTTCATATTTTATTACTGTAACGAAAAATGATCTTTTTTTAATCGTTTTTACTTTTAAAAAATTCCTTGTAACATTAATTTATTAATTAATAACTTCCTCTTTCATTTCCTTTTAGAGCGCCGATGTCTTTGGACGCAATATTGTTATAATGGTTTGGCAACGTTGTGTCGGCTTTGAACACAATCAAGGTCTTGGGGGCACTGAAGTTAACTTGGATAAAATTAATATGGGTCAACATATTGGCGGTTGGTATCCATTATTTCCCATGCACTCATTTGGTGGTTCTGATTCGGAAAATTCTCCTTGACCGATTACGCTCGAACATATGCCAATCGGAATTAACTTTAAAACAACAACCAATATAACGAACACAATAAAGTCAACTGCAGCAGCAGCTGCAGCAGCTAATAAAACACCAATAGTTCTTAAAGAAAATCTTAAAGGTATAAACACAATTTACTGTACGAAAAGTATAAATGATCTAATGAGTTTCTTTAAAACAATATTTAAATGTAAACACTTTAATAGTTTTAGCGAATATTTACCAACCTTTGGCACATTTGAGGAATGTGTTTAAAAGTTTAAAGGCAAAATAGCATTCGAAAATGTTATTATAACGAGAAAAACTAAAGAGAGGGAAAGCACTCAGAAGCAAATAAATTTTGAAGATATCATTCTGCATACAAATTAAATAAAATTGAATAAACCGAAGGCAATCAATCATTTCCACAATTTAATTAAATAAACACACCCTTTCTTTAATTATAAAAATATAAAAAGTCTCCACATTTGCCTAAGACTCGTATAATAACATGTCATAGTACAGGGTGACCATATAAGACCGATAGGAAGAGAAGCTAGATTTATGTCAAATCCGGATCCCAAGCCCAATTAACGAACTAGCGGTCTATGGTCGTTCGGCTTCAATTCTTACGTCTGCTCAAACTTATCCACGCTATGCCGAATTGCTGGCGCACTGTAGCCATAAAGACGACTGACAACTGAGCCGGAATTTCGATAACTCAATAACTTCTACATACTCAGCAGGCGTGAAGCTATAGGAACGTTTGACAACTTCTATGATATAGCAATAAGAAAAACTATCGGCTCACCCTATAAAATGTTGCAGGCAGGCTTTATATTGTCTGCGATATCATCTTAGCAGCAAATTATATTTGGTTTTAGACCTTTTGCACTTAATTCTAGAAAAAGGGCAAGGGCATTCATGCAAGCACGTGGAATATATAAAAAATTTAAGCACTAATTTGCGTTTATTCTTCTTAATTATTAAACGCAATTATTAGTTTAAGCTGCTGTTCGTGGCGATTTTTCAAATCTCAAATAACCCGGTTTTTTGTATTGAACACCCTGTTTTTCCATTTGTTATATTTACTTTTACTTCACTAAAACTTTAGTTCTGCCGGAGTAAAGGCTTTCGAATTTTTTAGTATTTTAGGGAATTTTATTCGTCAGAGTCATCAAAAACTTTACAGTGCCACCAATACCACACTGTAGAATCAGGTGCTATCGATTTAAACAGGGATGATATATCTATGTGTACTTAATGACACAATATACACAAACGGACAACATCCATCGCATTTTTGCATACTCAACGTTCGTAGAGCGCGTTTCAATACAAATTTACAAGTTCATTAACATCCGCAGATGACATAATGGCCCACATCAAGAGTATGGCACCACCGAGTTGGCTTGTGGTAGTTCTATTGTAGTGCGAAAAAATTGTTGTTTTATTTTTAAAATAAAGAATAAGATTCTTTGGTTTTATTGTTTTAAAAAAATTGTTTTGAAAAATAAGAAACTAAGTTGAAAGCAGTTATTGATCCAGCAGTTGGCGATCGTGCAAAAGTTAAGTTATAAGAAGGAAAACGAGTTACAACTTGTATACATTCTTCAAGTGGCATTGGGTGTACCGGGTACCTTCATCGTGATTGATATGATTTTAGATCAAATTGAAAGACCTATGTCTAGCTTATGATGGAATTTTGTGCTTCGATAAATATGTGAACATGGCAGTTCTTCAAACGTTGAAGGAGCAAAGTGACGATGAGTTTCGCTTTAAATAAACAAATGTTGAACCCAGCTAATCGAGTTTATTAAGATTTCCAATATTCGAACTATTTGTATAACGGGTTTTGAAAAATCTCTATCATTCTAGTTGTTATTCCAATAGAATTTAAATCGATCTAGTTCGCACGACCCCATTTCATGATTATCGCAGAGCTTCGACGAACTGTCTCCTACACATCGTTAATGTTCATTTTACGTTGCCCGGATTCGCTAAAAATTTATTTTAATCAATACCTTTAATAATAATTATGATATTTTATCTATTTCAACATTAAAACATTATAATTGGGAAAATAAATAAATAGGAAAAAAAGGACTTGTAAAATGATTAAAATTGTTTTAAAAAAAAAGATGTTTTTATGTACTAAAGAAGGCTAAGAATTTAATTCTTGAATAACTTCTTAGAAAAAAGCGAAAATAATTGAGCGCAAGAGAGCAAAACAAATAGTTTTAAAAATAATTAACTAAATGTTGTTAAACTAAACAAATATTGATTTAAGTAAACGTAGCGTTAGAAAGTGAGAGTTAAAAAATTTAAGAAAAAAATTATATTTAAAATGGAAGATTTAATGAAAATTATGAAAAATATATGAGACAAAAACTAAATATTTATACTACATATTTTTAAATAACTATATTGCTAAGAAAACTTAAAAGTTAAAGTAAAACAAAAATTAAAAACTTCGTGTTACCTTAAATTTTTTCCAACAATCTTTTAAATAAACTTAAATAAAATTCGAAATTTATCAAGTGAAATCTGTTACAATTACTAATGACAATCTTTGACGTTAAAAACTATTCAAGAAAATTATATAAAAGAAAAATATTTACATACTTACATCTAAAAACCTTCAATAACCACCCTCTTTAAATAAATAAGTATTAAAGTTAAGGCTACAACAAAAAAACTAAATTAATTTACAAAATATATATTTTTAATTTCTTGTCGTTGAATATAAAAAAGCTCTTTTAAGGAGCGTAACAGTTTATTCAGTAAAATTGACAAAATATTATTACATATGTTTTCTTTTAAGGCACATGCAAATAAAAAACTTGGTTGAGGCAACCATAATCCAAAAGCAACATATTATGGTTGTAATGAAATGATATAAAATATATTTTCATTAAGCGCTAAATGAATTTTACATATTATATTTATTCCTAACATTTTATGGTCCGAATTGTTATATATATTTTTTTAGTTAACATATGTTGGTTGTGGTTAGAATTTTATTAAAAATTATATTGTTTAACCCAACCATGTTGCAAGTTCTATGGATGATAATTGTTTAGTGAATAAATGTAAACACTAAATTGCTTATCGAAACTGAAGTAATATTTAAAATATATTCAAACAACCATGATAATTTTGCCAAAACAATTCATTGTTATAGAGAACATAATATGGTTTTCGTAACGTTGCCACAACCATGTGTTCTCCTTTCGTGCTGACATTTCAATATCAAAACTACCTATTTAAATAAACAAATTGTTTATTAATATTTTTAAAATGAAGTCATGCTTTCTAGAATATAACGGACTAAGTTTTAAGTTAAATACTTTCTAATAACATCAAAAAAGATTTTCTCAACTCTGTTGCATCAATATATAGTTCATAGGGCAAGATAAAAGGCGATATCCAATTCTTCGAATATAATATTACCGAAGCCGTTAAATGCAAGCTCTACATATCAAAGGTAACCAATCAATCTTTCGATTGGAATTGAGCGACTAGTTGCGGCCTCAGGAAAACTGTGCTACATAGCGAACGCCGCGAAGGTGACGAAAACTAGCCATGAGGTTATATTGTGTAATGTGACCCTATTGAAGACGTAATTTTTTGCATATTAGGCAGAAGTGGGATTAGTGTATAGATGAAATTTTGCCTAACGGAGACATCTATTGTCTACTTATTAAGACAGGAGCGATGAGAGCTGATAGAAAAGTTACGTGTATAGTAGGTTTGTTTTTGTTTCTATTCCAAAACACGTGGACCCAGTGGTTTTATTAATTAACTTTGTCATGTATGTGAGGCTTCATAAATAATTCTCATCTTGTTTATGATGTTTTACATATAAGGTAGTTTTAGCGTTTCTAAAAATGTAAGTGAAGCTTTCCTATTGAGCTGCCTTTAACAGCCACCTTGGCACTTTTTAACTCCGTTTTCGCTAAGGTAATTGGCGATAACTCAGTGCTTTTCCAGTTCGAGAATAGCTATCAGTAATAGTTGTTGATGATTTACAACATCTAAGAATCAACCATGGATACTTGCCACTTTTAACATGCCGTTTTTGCAGTTCCAGCATATAAATTTAATATTACTTCCTTGTACCATTTCGGCTAGGTTAGGCATGATGTCGGTGGACACACTTAATTCAGTGCTATGATCAATATGCAACCAGGAATAAAGATCTTTGCATATTAGAGGAACTCGGAATTCTTTAGACGTCTAATAAGGTTTCAACCGTGTTATAATGGATGCAAAATCTGGGCAGTGGCACAGAAAGTCTACCATCATTTTGATATCTTCATTGCATGCAATACAGCTATTGTCTGTTCTTCCTATTTGAAACAGAAGGCTTGTATGCTTAAGTGCCCTGTTAGAATGCTATACGTCTTACTAGTTTCGGCTCTTCGTTTTATCTAATTTTCCCTACTGTTTCGCTGTGCCACAGTCTTTGTCCAATTTTTTAACTCAGAGTTGCCTTTGCATAATCTAAGTTTATTTCCTGTAATCCTCTGGCTTTGATTGCCACAATATTTGATAGTCACTTCAATGATGAATTCTATTGGCCTTGTGATTTCACGGATCCATCTAATACACATGTGTGTGTTTTGCTAGTACTCGCGTCTGAAGGAAAGTGTTATGGTCAGGGAGTAGGAAGTACATTTCGGTCTGTGATTACTCTATTAAGATTTCTAGTCCAATTTTGCCTGCCAACGTAGATCCGTTCATATGGAGCTGGTCCCCACAGCTATCTGCGCTGCGATTTAGTTTGAACAGCAGGTATCTGGTCGGATGTTGCCATTTCTTCTATTATCTTAAGATGGAGTGATTTGTGATTTTAATATATCCATTCACCCAGCACTTGCAGGCTTTTTGCCATGAAGATCGACTTATACCCTATTTGAATTTCTATAGGTTGGCCTATAGTAAGGACTCTAACGCCCCTGTTAGCGTGACTGTGATTGCCCGGCTTGTTCTAAGGCAACATGTTTGTTGAACCTTGTCTAAAGTTTTTAAGTTCCACATTTTGCCCATCCATACCACTGAACTGCAGATTAGTATTGCTCTAATCACACTCCGTTGTATACTAGTGTACCATGTTTGTACCATGGGTTCTCCCATAGCTGTTGTAAGTAGCGATCAGCAACTTTGAGCCTTATTTGCTCTTTCTATGTGGTGCTTTTATTACGATTTCCGATCCAAGTTTAGTGTTAAGAATTTATGTATTTTTCGCATATATTCCAGCAGTATTAAAATAATAACTTTGTTTTCATAAATAGTTGGTTTTGATATGAAATCTTTACTTAAGAAATATTTTTAGACACAATAATAGGCGCGTAATAAAAATAAATGTGAACTTTTTTTAAATATTTTTATTTTAAAAAACCAAAATTCTCTAACCTTGATTCGTATAACTTTTTTGTATGCCTAAAGCTATAAAACTCTCTAATACTAAACATTATGCAGGGTATCAATGCATACTCAATGAAAGAAGAAATGGCTGTTAGTGTTTTTTATCTAAGTACTTTATATTAACTCGTAAATAGTTAGATAGCTATAGTTTTTTTTAATTCTTTAATCTAAATAAATAGGCTTTTGGTAAATTGCAAAATTCGTTAAGTGCTAAGATAGCAGCCTACAATTAATGAATTTAATAAATAAAAGTTAGCTGAGTCTTAATATAATCGCTCTTCCAACAATCGCTCTTCCAAGCGTGAATCCAGGGAGTGAAAAAGCGAAAACTTGAAAACTTTTATTATTCTCGGTAACTATTCACCCTCCCCCAAAGTCCCCGTGCTTAATCCAAAAGTTATCGTCACCGCTATCCTTTTTTTTTTTTCTTCCAAATAATTTAATCTAAATAATTCTAATTCACAACATTCAAAGAAATTGCGGTTTTCCAAAACAAAACATAATTCTATAATTGCGCAATGCAACATATAAAAAACAAAGACAAAAACGAACTTCACACTTAAAGCACTTTCTACTACAAACGGCTGCAATTAAAATAAGATACTTAAAAACAAACTTTAGACAAAAAACTAACAAAAGTTCTTATTTAAATACAAAAATAAATAAAAACAAAATTAATAATAAATAAATGTATTTACACCGAAATTATTCTCTATACTAAGTTTCAAACTGAGAACAAAAATATGGTTTAAATGAAGTCAATAGCAACCAATACAATGAAGAAAACTTTTTAAAACGAAAATAAAAAAATACAAACACTATTTATACCACATCAAATGTCACTTCAAATAGTGTTAATTTATAAAACAAAAACCAATAGGAAGTAGATGGCCACTGGGTTAAACATGTGTGCTTGAATTTCTTTTTTCGGTAGAGATGTAAAAGGAACTCTAGTGGCGACTTCTTGTTTTCTAACAAGCTGACATTAATGAGTTGAGGTTGCGTATATTTGAGGTCATCTATGCTTTTCTCTAATGTAGTTTGTATTCTTATGTCAGATTTTTGCGAGGGGACTAGGTGCACGTGATGCCCCTGATGTCGTCTCGGTTATTATAAAGAGAGTTCGATCTGGTCTACCGAGCGGCCCTACGACAACTTATGGGTTTTTTATGCCTAGGATCATTTATTAAATCAATCTCTGTATAACGGCAGTACTGGAGCTGGAAAATACCGACTGATGTCATCCGAAAACACAAAAGCTTCGAAGCAAAAACAGATCTTCTATCACTCCTTACATTCACAAAGAATGTGTGTCGTCCTCTTCAAGGTATAAAGAACACAAAGGAGAACTTAGCTGATGCCCCTCCACAATGGACAGTTCAATCGAAAATGAGAAGGGTCGCAAACTCATTTTCTCACTTCTGATCAGTCCGGCGCAACCGTTGATCAATTAACGTCACAAATAGGTCAGTCTGGACCTAAAACCGGAGTATAGGAAAATCGCCTGGCTAATTTTTCCACAAACTGATTGCCTTTATGGCGACCGCAGACAGGTATCTAGTACAAGGAAGCCTTATTTCCGGTTACTATTTTCTAGAGTATTTCAAACACTCCAAAACGAGAGGTAGTTTTGAAGGTAAGATCCTGAGTTGATCTAAGGACATGTGGAGATTGTCATTTGCCCATGAACACCGACAGTCACGTGTTCGTCAGCACCAACTCGATTTTTGGTCTCGGATCTACCGATAGACCATCTTAGAATTTTTGAATACTCATAAGGGCAACCTTTCCCAAAGTGGTGCTATACGGGATAGTTACGTTGAATCTCTTACCTAACCTTCGTTCGAAGATGATTCCGTTCACCTTAGCACACAAGTTTAAATTCGTTTTTAGCCTATGACTCTGCTAGTCATCGACGAGCTCTTTACTCTATATGGCGGTTCCATTTTAGTTTTCCATCAAAAGATAATACGTTAATTATGCCGCTCAGATTTTACGGATTGTTCGATAAGATCATGCCCTGAAGTTCTTTTTTTATAAAGTCTCCACTCTCAGTCTGTTCTTTAATTATTAAGATTAAAATTTGGATTAAGTGAAATTCGATTAAATATAGTGAGCAGAAAGAACAACGTTGTGTGCCTCGGCTTCGCCTGCAGTATGTATTTCGCACTGATGACGATCTACCCCACGACCAAATTTACGCTAAGTATTTACAAATGAGTCGGAATTCCAAAAATATATTTTAAAAATTTCCACACGCCAGGCATAGATGATACGATGTAGGATAAAATGTCAAACGTTGTTAATAATTTTCACAGGTGTATGACAGCTCTTAAAATTTAACAAATCGAAAAATTATCATTAGTATCTAGTAACCCTCTGTTGTAATTGGTCTGTTCTATTGCTAGTTTTAAGCACAGAAGACGAATAAAAACCTGCGAAACTAATTGTTCGGAAAACATTAACACATTTGAATGGTATAAAACAGTGTTTTTCACAATTGAAAACATAAATTAACAATTTTAATATTTAAGGAACATTTAACAATAATATATTTAACAAAGAATGTAAGCAGTCTTTAACTGCACTATATAATTATATATAAAGTTGACATAGAAAAACTAATACAAGGCAGGGAAAACCAAAGGTTTTGGCAAGCAAAAAACTAATTATTGAATTTAAAAAAAACACGCTTGTTTCTAATAAAAAAAAAGAAGTAAACTAAAAGAATCCTATTAAAAATGAAATAAAAGGTTTTTAATTAAAAACTAATGCGCTTCTATTTCTAATTGTATAATCTTTTAACTATTGTTTTTATGTTTTATACTTGACTTTTATGTATATTAAATGTTAAAATATTTAGACAAAAAAAGTTTATTCAAATGAAGCTGTAACAAAAATATTGTATAATTGAAATGTTTCAAACACAAATATGGTTGTGCTATAAAAAAATATTTGAAAACTATTTGATATTATTGAAACAAATAAAATGTGGAAAAAAAAGGTTAAACACATTTTCGTTTTTCCTTTAACTAAGATGCTGTACGAATACTTACTACTATATATATATTTAAATTAAATCAATTTATCTGCTATTTACACTATTATTGTTATTATATAAAAACTAAACTAATTTAAAATGTACTGAGTAAAAGAATATTTAAAACGTTCCCTAATCATATACACACATTTACTATTGTAATAGTTACTTAACTGAAATATTTAAATTTTCCTTGTTTAATTAAAAAAATAAATTTAAAGTTCAAAGCTACAACTTTTACTAAAGTCTTAGGAATTAGAAAATTTTTTCGTATTATGCAGACTTCACGGTAAAGTTAATTTTAAGTAAAGTTGATTCCAATTAAACATCTATTAAGAACACTTCGATCGCTACTCTTATTCAACTACTTCTATTCCAATAGCTAAGACACCTTTCCTACATTATATTGTAGCACTCGTGGATAAAATATGTTTGTAGCGCTATTACGACAACTATGTTATATTTATTACCAACTACTTATGATAAACCGTTTATTGTACATTAATTTGTTTGTCACTAAATATTGCTACATGGCTACACATAATTTTTACAAATTTGATTAAATCCAGCAAATCCAGCATTAAAATTTTTACAAAATATGCTAACTGCTATTTTAGCATAATTGGGTGACATTTTTTTTTTTTTTTTATTTGCAGCTCTTTTGAGAGTTTTATACTGCAAAACATTCACTTCAAAAATACCTATTGAAGATGAAGAAGAAAATAGCAGAATATAATAAAATTTCTGTGCTGCTAAAAATATACCTACAAATATAAACAATTTTACATTTTCCGTCATAGAGTATTGCAATTTCTAAGGCAATATAGGTTAGGTAGGCAACTCGCATACAGCTTCGAGTTCACTCGAAGGCCACTAGGCCCATTGTGATGCCTCGGCGACCATCTATCCACCCCACAGTTCGCTATAGTCCTTCAGGGTTTCTAGTATTGTAAGAACTACGAGATGACGAAGGCATATATATATTTATAATATTATTAGGTATTTATATTATGCCACTTCTTAGAACCACATAAAACATGCGAACAAATTCGAAAGAAAGTTTTTTTTTTTGAAAGCAAGCATTGTATAATTTTTACTTGGTCCCATTTCGACTCAAAAATACAACTATTTTCACTAATAACACTTTATGGTTAGAATTATTGTATTATTCTGGTATAGGTACAATACTTTCTTTGGCCGTGGTTAGAACTTTAGTAAATATTATATTTATCATCTTTAAATATTATCAATTAATCATAATATGTTTGCCACAAAAATACATTGTTATAGAAAACATAATATAGTTGTTGTAACCATGCCACAACCATGATTTTTCTTTGCGTGTGGAAATACATGAAATTCTATAAGTTGAAAAGTCCCCCCCATACAATTTCCAATTATTAGTGGAATTATATAAACCCAAATAGCTTTAATTATAAGCCAGTCTCCGTGGCAGTTATTTAAATTTTTGATGGCCGGTCACTGACCATATCTATACATATTTTATAATTGTAAGTTTTACTATGTGAAAGTATGAAAACTGTAGGAAAAACACCATATCAGCAAATGTGAACATATGATATGATACAAACTAATTGAATACAAATTGATACAATTTATAATTTGTCTTAAATACTAAAAAAAGTTACTAACTAATCTTAAAACAAAAATAAGTACTAAATATAACGAATAATATTAATGTGTATGTATGCACTTTATGACATATTATATGATGGAGCTATATAAAACCTAAAAATATAGAAGAAAATAAATATTGTATGTATATTACATTGAAAAGAAAGGTAACTTAAATAAACAAAATTAAAATAAACAAATGCATTTCAATTACCATATTATAATACGAGGCCTATGCACTATTCGCGCTGTTTTACCCCCTTCATGAGTTTTCTTCATTTAATCATAAAATAATAAAATTTTAAACAACTCAACATGTAATTAACCTCATAGGTCAAGATTTCCCATAAAAGCTTCCCGAGATATAAATATCGTATATATATTATTATTTGAAAATAATGGGAACCTAAGTAAACAAAATGAAAACAACTCAAAGCATTTTTATTAACCTCTTGTAATAGATCTAGTCTACTATATTAATTTTGTAAACACTTAGATTATTCCCCAAAACGAAGAGCCGTAGGAAATACTTCTCAAAGTTTTCGCATGCCATTGATCACTCATGAGAGTTTAAAAGAATTTAAATAAACGGTTCGTTGTTAAAATGATTGCTTGAAGCCAATGTATGAATCCATAAAATATTTTAAAATATTCAATTAAAATATGTACCGGGTGGACCAGATAAAAGTTATTTTGCCTTCCAACAACATTTAATAATTTTATTGTTCGACAGACTGAGTGTGATAACTTATGAGCATCATATTGCGCATTTTTTTATAGCGATCCTATATCATCTAATGTAATAATATCGAGCAACAGAAATTTTTTATTGCCAGCTTTTCTTAACTCCTTTGTATCAGTTTGATTTCCGCCGTCGTATACTTTTCTAACCAGCCACCTCCAGACATTTTCGATTATGTTGAGATATAGAGAACATGGAGTCTTATTTAAGAGTACCACATCTTACTTCCGTCTCTTCTGTTTTACAGCTCTGGCAGTGTGAATATCCACAGTATGCGTCCAACTAAGTTTTTAAATTATGGAAACGTGCCTTTTAATATTCATTTATGTGATGCTTGGAACCACTTTTCCAGTCACGTCATTGCATTCTTTGCAAATTAGGGACGTTGAGCTTTACGATTGTCACTGGGTGGGGGTTCAACCCGAAAATTAAAATTTGTTCCTTTACGATAGTGTTAACAGCTTTTGCACGTCCCATTTAGTCGATAGTAAAGGCTAGTAGTAGCACGAGACTTGATTGTAATCGTAAATTACAAATCGGTTGCCTTAAATCAGTTCGAGGAAAGACGGGACCGCTAACTTTACGGATATACAGTCTGCCAAACATTGTTTTGTTTTCCGAATAAACACGACATTTCTTTTCAGTATTATATAATACAACCGCAATCGAGTTCTTTGAAAATAATTCCACGCCGGTGTCACATATCAGATAAGAAACTACAAAAAAGCAAACGTACACCGACTTAATCCTGTGGTAAAATAAACAGTTCCACAGCTCGGAATTGATGCGATACTAACGATTTTATATTTTTTTAAATATCTTTTTAATATCTTAAACACTTTATGACAGAAAATATGCAGTTTATAACAAAAAATGTTTACTTACTTACCTTTACTGCTTGCTTAAGTTGTTGGAAAACGTTCTTAACGTTCAATTATCAGCATTATTTGTTTTCTTATAATTATGTTTTTTTTTATGTTTATAACAGATCCTATGGCCCGATTTATTTTTCTTTTAATAACTACATTTTTTCTTTATTTAAAAATTGCTCTTTTTAACGATTAATTTTGACCTGCTTCTTTTTTTAAATTCACTCCACTGTTCAAAAAAAGTAAAAAAGAGGTGCCATTTTATAACAAAAACAATAACGTGCAGACAATATGCAATTGATCTTTTATTTTTTTAAAGCCACTTCTTACAATTTGTGATATGTTTGCCTCAGTTCTTTCACAATTTCTCCATTAAATTATATTTAAAACACTCTCTAATATTATTAGCAACATATTAATTTACACTTTCAGCATATATTTTTTTAATTTCAAGCACTTTTTATTTCAATTTCATTAATTAAACACTTCACCAACTACCATCCCAGATATGATTAATTGCAAGAGCCGACATTTTATTACTAAAGAAAAACGTCAAATATGTGCGTTGTTAGTGGTGAATAAGTTGCCACATTGTAGTTTATTGACCACATGGGTTGTTGAATTTGATAAGTTTTTGTTAGGTAAACTGATGCTATAAAAAACAGACAAAAATAATATAGCTGAGAGCGCCTTACACGTATTCACCAGTAGAGCGATTCTCCAACTTTTAACGACGGTCGCAAAATTTGTCGACATTTTTTGTTGTTTGCAGTAACGATTGTGAGACTCACTAACTACTCGTAAACGATAGTAGACATCGTTAATTTTGTGTTTATTCAAATTGATATCAAGTGGCATCTCTCTCAGCAAAATATCAAATAAACGAAAAGCACAAAAAAGAATGGAAAAACAAAGTTTTTTTTTTTGGAAAAAATTATTTGTGCGTTTAGCTATTATTGCAAAAGGTAAGTAAAAAAAAATTTAGGCTTTTTCTACATGTGGTATAAATATACTATGTATGTACCTAGTGCCTTGTTTATTAAAAATATTATTACAAATGCCTTTTAAATGAATTAAAAGTGTCCCTAAAAGATGTCATGAATTTTACGGCCTTGTTTCGACAATCGCGGCTCGTACAAAATTTGCGATTGTGATTTCAACTCGCTGTGAGGTGTTCTGTAACTCGCATTCGCAAGAGTTTTGGCGAGTTCAAGTCGCAAGAGTATACTGAAGTGAACTGCGGCATTTAAACTAAACTAGTTTTTAAAGAAACTACAAAGTTATGAATAAATTAAATTAATAGTGTTTTCTTTTTATTTTAATCAACACTAATGATATTTTGTAAAAAATTTGTTCTAAAAACATGAAGTTTAAAAACGTTCTTTGCTTCTGCAACTTTTGCCTCTGTATTTCTTCTGTTTGTTTTGCTTTTGTTTTGGTAAAACATATGTTTTTAGTTATCGAACACAAGTTAGAAGAAAAGCATACCGCAAGTAAAACGCGTGAGTTGCAGAACATGCAGAAATAAGTTTGGCGATTTGCTACTCGCATGCGATTTGACACTATTGCTAGTGTCAGACCATGCCCTTAGTTTGTAGAATAAGTAACCAACACAAAAACAAACGTCGCTTATTTTTGTCTACAATCGATAAGATAACAACAACAGCTGACTAAACGATTGCGAATGTTGTTTAAACAACAGTGTTCTACACTACTTTCTGCAACATATTAAAAAAAACATGTTGGTTATTCACCCTATCACATTAACATAAACAGAAAAATATACATAATGTAAAATATAGGCAACAATTTTGTCAGAAAAGAAAACACCAATTGTTAAAACGATTTTATCATGTAGGGGATTACGAACACAACCTTCATTTTTGCTAGTGTTGCTTTTACCACGATATTTCCAAGGAATGGAGTGCCTGCAGTAAGCGACGCTTAACTGAACATTTTGACAATTTTAATATATAATTGCCAAAAATGGGCTTACTTTCTAAGGGGGGCAAATTATGTGCTATTAAACTTATTACTAAACAATAGCGGAAAAAGGAATGTTGAAGCAGAAACGCAATCACAATATGACTTTATTTAAAGTTCGAAAAGTTGGCAAATTTAATATGTAATGCGTTCCATATTTATTCCCTGGTGAAACATAATTTTAACTATAAAATTCTTCTTCAAAAATATCACTTAAGTTTCAGAAGATTTTCATATCAGCATAATGTTTTACAATTTTCAATGGCATATAAATAAATAATTTTTACGAAAATATACCAACGAAAATATATCAACGAAGTATTATTGTTGTATTAACGCCATTTCAGAAATTCACCTTAGTGATGCCTGCTACCTACCTTACGATAAACATTCGGCACATTGTCTGCTTACTCTCAAATTTTATTAAATAATTTTTTTAAATATATTAATTTAAAATTTATCTGGCTTTGATCCGTTTCTTTAAACACAATCTACTCAACTCCACCACTGTGAACAACTGTGAAAGAAAAAAAGCTAAGCGCCCGCCATTTGTACAACAACAATAATTTTGTTTCGTTTGCAAGCCTACAATTTGCACCACAGTTTTCTATAATTCTCGATTAAAATCACTAATTTATTATTAACTATTATATCAATCAACACTTTTATTATATTTTTATGGTATTTTGAACACTATTTATCAATATTTTCATTAATTTAACACGACACTCAAATTTAACGAACTGATTGCAAAAGCCGACATTTAACTACTAAAGAAAAGACCAAATATTACGGAGTAGATGAGTGACGAGAATGTCTTACCAGACTTTTATTTTATTGACCAGAAAGGTTGTTGAATTTGCTTTGTTTTTTTTTAGTTGAAATATACATAAATATATTTAGAGCTGCAAAGAGCATCTAGCATTAAGGCGATCGAAAAAACATTCAATAAAATTATGAAGCCTTATAACACGCTTTAGAAATTTTTATTTTAGGAGTGTTTACAGTTTGTATTGCAATTTTTTATGGAAATTACGGTGAGCTAAACACGAAAGAAATAATCGTTTGGTTAGATTCCGGTACATTTGAGTTTTTCGATATCTACTTATCTTTAAAGCGTCATCCAGCGTCACATGCGCTGATTCGATTAAAATAAATTACACTATGCAACAAATTGAAAAAAATTTTCTGCCAATGAACAACCACTATATTTTTTTGATGAGTTATGGTTGCCTAACTAAAAAAATCGCCTTCATTTCGAATTCTATGGATGGGTTTTTTTTAAATTTTTTTTTTAATGTGAGATTTTTGAAAAGGCCGCTTCACATATCTTATCATAACTTTCAAACGCCTCGTTCAATTTCGTTGTGCTATATATGGCCACGAATTCCAAATTACAACAGCAATAAGTCGGTCTAATACTATTTTTTACTGTACCCATTAGTTTTGGAGTCATTTCGAAAAAAAAAATTTCTATTTTTTTGGAAATTTGTGAAATTTTTCATTTTCAAAAATTTAGAAAAAATATAAAACCGCAAATATTTACCAGTTTTATTATTTTATAATGATTTTCATAAAAAATCATAAGGCACATTTTCATTTGAAGGGATATGTGAATAAACAGAATTGTCTGTTCTGGGCAATGGGAAATCCTCAAATTATTCATCAGTCACCTTTGCATCCATTAAAAGTGACAGTCTGATGTGCAATTTGGTCAGGAGGAAACATTGGACCTTACTTCTTTGAAACTGAAAACGGCGTAACGGTAACTGTCAATGGGGAGCGATATCGTGATGTGATTGAAAACTTTGTTGACGCCACAACTGCATGCTTTGGGCTTGACTAACATGTGGTTTCAACAAGACGGTGCCACATCGCGACACCTCTTTCCACAACAAGTTATTTCAAGGAATGGTAATGTTGATTGGCCTCCACGGTCGCCTGATTTGACTGATCCGTACTTCTTTTTTAAGGATATCTAAAAAGCAAGGTTTATGGAAACAAACCAGAAACGCTGGAGCAACTCAAACAAAATATTCGTGACGAAATTAATGAAATACCGGGTGAAATGTGTGAGAATGTAATGAAAAATGTATTCAAAAGGGCTCGCGTTTGTGAGGCTAATAGAGGCGGACATTTATCTGATATTGTATTCCATACATAATTGCCGACGTTAAATAAAACATTTATCAATGTACGATCCATTCTCTTTCATTTAATCAAAAATTATAAACAAACAAGGCGGACACCTTGTATTTAAATGTTTTCCCTTGCAAATACTATATAGATATGTATTTTAATAAATCGTGAGCAACCGCTCACTAGATTTTAAAACGTAAAATCGACACAAATTTCGTTTTCCATCACATTCTTTTTTTAAAACTTTCTCATAAAACAAATTGGTAAAGGAAATCGAATACGGAATGAAACAAAAGTGAAAACAAAAGGAAAAAAATACGTGCATTACAACTTTCAACGTTTTTCATTCAATCGATTTTAAATCGAAACCGATCTACATGACTTACGCGATTACATCTTTTTCTCTTATATAGAGTGGTCCAACCATAATGCACGATGTTAATTGTGAATGACTATTGCTTATTGTGGCCAGAAATTGAGGATATGGACCTGGAGGATATGTGGTTCCAACAGGATGGTGCCACTTGCCACAGAGCCAACGAAACAATGGCACTTTTGCGCGAGAAATTCAATGGCCGTGTTATCTCACGTCGTGGCGAGATTAATTGGCCGTCATGATCATGTGATTTGACACCGTTGGATTTCTTTCTTTGGGAATATTTAAAAGAAAAAGTGTACGTCAATAAGCCAAGAAAAATTCCAGAGCTAAACGATGAGATAATCCAGCACATTAACGAAATTGAAACTCATTTATGTCATAGAGTCATTGAAAATATCGACCATCGGATAGAGGTATGCCACCGAAGCCGTGACTAGCATTTGGCCGATATTTTGTTTCACACATAATTTGTTTTTTTACAATTAACATCGTGCGTTTTGGTTGGACCACCCTAGTAACAGAATATGTTTGCAAGAAGTCCTACCGGTCAAGTAAACGGACACTTGACCTGACCCTAAGTCTATTATGAAATCAACGATTGTTTGTTTATATCATTTTTTTTATTAATTTTTTTTTTTATACTCATACACATTATTTTTTTCGTTCATTTCTTTTATTATTGTGTATAGTTTGATTTTTTTATTTATTAATTTTTTTATCACTATTATTTAACTTTTATTATTTTAATACAATTATTTTAATATCAATGTATGTATACGTATATAATTAATAATAATAATATTAATATAAAGTATTAAATTGTTTTCTTCAGTATTTATTTTATATTTAATAATAAATTTTGGAATTATTTTCACACACCGCATGTGCGAAATGTTGAAATCTTTGTTTTAGATTAAATGGTCGGTCAATTTATAAGTAATTGAACTGCAATTTATTTATTTTAAGGAAAAAAAAATTAAAAAAATAATAATATTGCTTCACCTCCATTTTCTTAATGTCGGCTTACAATAAAGTGACAGTTTGACATTAAGAAAATGAAGCTTAAAGAAAAACATAGAATAAACAGTTATCAGTTATAAGATAATAAAGGCAACGTATTGATTTTTGTATTTAAAGCTAAATGATATAAATTAAATTATAAAAAAAAAATATCTTACAACCCAGGAAAAACTGCAATTAATGACACAATCAGTTGCAAAGGACTTGCATGGAGCGCTTAACCGGTTTTGTTTGGGCTTGGGCTTGGGATCAAACAATATATTGTAATTGTCTCTTTCGCGGAGTTACTTCTGGGGAAGCACTGAGGTATAAGTTGTTTATTCCGAAACTAGCCGCAAAGAACTCCAAGGGAAACTTAAGCCTTTTTATTAAAAAAAAATTTTAATTTGAAATTGTTCGCTGTTGAACTAGTTGCGGGTAGCAAAAAGTTATTGTACAACTCCAAGGCTTCGCTAATAAAGGGAATTTAGAATTATAATTGCAACTAATTGGTTTTAGAAAGTCATTATTTTGTTTACAAGAATTCTGCAATTTTTCCTGAGCAATTATATTTTAAAGGACGATTTTTTCTTTAATTTACACAAAAATATACATATGTATGTGTTTGTAGAAAAATTATTAGGTGCATGCGTTGTTTTGTTTAGTAATTAGTTTTAAATAATTTAACCATAACTACGTTTTAATTAATAAATTAAAATAATGTAGTTGTTATGTTGGGTTTTATTTCATTTTTTTTTTGTTTTTATAAATTATATAAAAAAATTGACTTAAGCCTTAAATGGTAACTCGTATTTTGTATATATTTATTTCTTTTTAATCTGAATTCAAGACTGTAAAACTTTAGTAAAACTTTAAAAAAGAAATTTTTTAATAAAGAGAGGGAGAGCGAGAGAGCTCGCGATAAAAAATTATGTTAAATTTATACACAAGAGCTTGAAGAAATAAAAAGCGCTTTTAAAATAAATATAAAGAAAATAAAAAATAAATATTTCAAGTGAGAACGGACAAAATTTTAGATTCTAATTTTATTTATTCTGTTAAAAAAAATAATTTGAATTTTTAGTTTTACAGATATGTGATCGAGATCGATCAATTAAAATGTGATCGATTTTAAGCATCTTTATGAAGCAATCTCAAACTTTTACAACCCGAAAATAATGGCCCAGTAGATAAAATTCAATACAAATAAAAGTTTAACAAATATTTATAAAATTCATAAATTTAAAAATGAAGGACAAATTTTTAAAAACGTATTTTAAAATTTATACAAAATACGTATATGAAATAATCGTT
The DNA here is from genome assembly GCA_963932375.1 of Phania funesta. NCBI lineage: Eukaryota > Metazoa > Arthropoda > Insecta > Diptera > Tachinidae > Phania > Phania funesta. The sequence goes on from OZ010656.1 coordinate 76,469,906, forward strand.
TCGACTTCAAATCGATCCGTTTTCAACATTGATTTAATATAATTGAACATATGAAGTATTATAAGACTTAAAACTGTTTACAGTTTGAATTTTTTTCTTTTTTTCTTGTATTCGGCATTTAAAACTATATATTGATGTTTATATTTCAGAGTTGATTCTGTAAAAAGCAACCCATTTTTCAATTCTTAAGTATGTTGTCACTAACAAATTTGGAGCTTTCATTTGTTTAAAAAAGAGATAAAAAAATTTCAATCCAGATTGGTTTTACTAACAATTGTTAAACAAAATAAGGGCCTTACTTTAAATTCCAAAAAATCAATTCGCCGAAAATGGCGAAATATCTTTTATATTGAATTTGAGATCCATTAAGTTTAATAAAAGGTCCCAGCTGCGCTCGTGAGTTTGTCTGTTTTAATTCGCCTTGTGCTGCAGTGATGCTTTTATGAATTCGCCGCGATTTCGAAGGAGAGGATAAATGCATTTTCTAACAAGCCCATATTAAAAATGGGCTGTTACCTTTTAATTTGCTTAGTCCCCTTTTACATTGAAATAAATAATAATAATGAATAAATATTTTTTTTTAATTCTCTTTAACTTTCTTTGGTGCCTAGAACGGTATATTTTAGTTTTACAAATGTTGTTCGCGTTTGCTTGAAACAACGATCCAAGGCAAATTGATAACAGCTTCGTTGCGGATGTAAAACTCCATAAAAAAAAAGTACCGGAATGGGAGAAATTTTTTCCATCTGGAATTCGACAAACAATCAGTTCAAAAAAGTCATCAGCTGCCCTGGTGAGTTTATCTGTTTTAATATACCTTGCTAAGCAGGGTAGCCTAAAGAAGTAAACTCTCCAGCGCAGCTCAATACTTTTTTTAACTAAAAACAAAATGAATTTGTCGCGTACAAGAAAGTTTGTACTCCCCACTATTCTTCTATTTCTTCTCTTCCATTAACTCAAGGCTTTGCAAACAAAACTATCGCAATGTAAGTGCTGACTTAGGAAAGCAATATTGCACAATGTGTCCAACAAAGTATGAAATACTTTGGACACTTTTTATTTGTACAAAAATAAAATTTCAGTCTTATGATTTTTTCCATATACACGACATACAAACAAGCGAGTTAAATTACAACACCAAGAATTGACCAATCATAACAACGATAGAAAGAGAAAGAACGATAGATGAGAGTACAGCAGTGTTGCTTTCACGGCAAATTCGTTTTGTTTTAATAATTTGTTGCGTCAAAGCATTTAAAAATTTTATCAAATAAATAAGGCCACGGCATATAGAATCCGTCATCCGTTATACGTCGTCTTTTTCAACTGTCAACAAAGTTGATGAGCTTTGTCCCCTTCGGTACGTCTCCGGTAACGCAAAGTACTAAAGTTGAGTAGTTTAACAGCTATCAGCTGGTTTTTCTCTTTGTTTATATAGAATTTTTCATAAAAATGTTTGGAAGTTGGTTCTGGGGTTTTTTTTAACAAAATTAACCCCATTGATCTCTCGTTTTAAGCTGTGTTGCCTTCGTTCTTTTTTTTTTATAAAATTTTATATTGTTTAAAATTCTCAATTGTAGTTTTAGTATCTATTAATTTTTTCATTAATATTCCATTATATTTAATTGATTTTTTTTATCGTTTAGGTATTTTTAAAGTGCAAAGTTTCAGTATATTCTTTTTAAATTTTATTTAATTTTTTATTTTTCAATCAGGTCAGTGAAGATATTTTTATGTTTAAGTGGGTGTGAAATGTTATTTTTCTTGAGTGATTTTTAGTACAAAAAGCTTTTTTTTTAAGAAAATTTATGGAGAATGTTGTCATTTTGTAAATATCTAAAACAATTACTATAATGCTCTAATTCGCTTAGGATTCAAAGAAACTGCACTGAGGAGTTTCTGGATAAATTATCTGCCAGTTTGTTGACTCAAACAAAAACTTAGAAAGTATTAATTTTCTATTTTCTTTTGTGTTTCATTAATGTTTTTTTTTTTTACAAAATGACCGACTTCTTTACAAAATATTGTTAAACAAAATTATGTTTTTTTTATCTTACGAATATTCAAAATTATTTTATTTTTTTATAATTTCATTAAACAAAAATATACTTTATAATTTTCTGTAGTTGTTGGCATCAGTTTTGATAAGGAGTTTTATAAAAAATAATGGCAGTTTTTATTTCAGAGTAGGAGTTATAAGATTTAGTTTATTTTAAAAATGTTAGTTGTGAAAGAAGAAAATTAAATAATTAAAATTGTAAAATATAAACCAAAAAATTGAGGTCTGGCTTTAGGCAGAAAAGTGAACAAAATAAGAGAATTCGAATTCGAAAAGAATTCGAATTTATTTTCCAATAATCTTGTTAACATAAAAAAGGCTCATGAGACTTGTTAAGCACTTAAACCCTGAAGTCTTTTCCGCAATATTCACCCCTATTCTGTATTGCGTTTAAGTCTTCGCTTTGAGTTACCCACAAATCGGAATGAGGTAAAGGAAGAAGACCAAGAGTATTTCACAACCAGTTGTTTTGCTGTGGAACGTGTGAAATGGGAACATAAGAAATAAGCAATTTTCTAAAAATGTTAATAAAAAGTTAAACTTATTGCAATTAAACTGATTAATAATTGAAATAAATAAGAAATTTTTCAACTTGCTCAACATATAAAAATTATTTTTAACGATTCCTGTTTTCGTTTCATAGAATTTGTTATTGTGTAGTAGGCAAGCCTGTAATACATTCCTTCCCCCAAACTACTTTACACCTGGCATCTTGACTAGGCATAAATCCGTTCAGCCATCGTACATTCTGCTGTTCACACAGGAATTTTGCTAGTGAAGACCGTCACTGTTGACGGCCGGTTCGTTTTCAAACAGATTTGTCCGAACAAGTGTTCGCACAACTCTGTTTTGGCATTACACAAACAAACAAAATAAGGCGCTCGCCTTTAAATACCTGTACAAAAACTATGCTGAGAAACAATCTCAATGAGAGACAAAAAAAACTGAAGACAAACATTTACACGTATTATCCAAGCAGAAGACAACAACACATTTTCTCCCGATACTTTGTATAACATTTTTAGGCTCCATTTCATAAGCTGTCACGTTAAATGGTTGAAAAATTGTTGTATAAAATTAAATTTCACAGTCTGCTATGTTCCAATCAACGCTGGTGGTCTGGGAGGGGTTTAAATTTTAGATACCCTAGCAGTAAGTTACTCGAATGCAGGTACCGGAACATGTGGGTCATGTAGGCAATGAAGTGGCAGAATATATGAACCCTCCAGGAGAGCCCAACTAGGCATGCAACAGTCAAAAGGACTCATTGACCACACAGTATTAAGATAGAGACTTATAAATCTCAACAGAAATGCTATTAAACTCTAAGCAGAACTGTTAACAGGGCACTGCAGACTCTGTCAAGAGGAACAGGAAACATCAGAACTTGTTTTATGATATTGCCCTGCGGTGGCAAGACGCAGACTTAGCTATCTAGGCAGTAGGATATTAGTTCCGAAAACCTAGTTCAAATAAAGCTACGAGATTAAATAAAGGTTTAGAATTGTGTTGATGGACACGAGGCTGCAAAATAAATCTATCAGGTGGCGATGCTGTTATAGCTTGTAACTAATAATAAAAAAATTAAATTTTAAATATTTTTTTTTCTTTCAATAAAATGCGACTCCTAATGGGATTTTAATTGGTGTTTTTTATATTTGACGTTTCTGTTAAAAAATTCTTCAATTGATATTTTAACAAAAAATATGGCAACACAACATGAAAACTACAAGTAGGAGTTTCTGATTAAAAGTTTGGCAGTGACCGTACAAATTTTCACGCTGTGTTGTCAAATTTCATTTGATATGAGAAAAACCGTTTTTCGAAATTAATTTTTTATTCATATTGCTAATTGACGAAGTTTGAAGCCAATAATTTTAAGAAGTAAATTCTTAACATCCCGTCAAAAAAAAAACTACAAAAATCTTTTTGAAAAACATGCCATTTCAAAATATCCCAGGGCGTTCAAATATCACGTTTAGTGACTTGGCAGACGATGTAGGGAAACATTCATATTCTGTATAGAATAGATCAAGAAAATAAATAGATTCCTAACTTGTTATTCGTTTTGCAAAAATACTCGTGCTAGTTTATTCTGACAACTTATAGGAGGAATACAATATCAATTAAAGAGTAAAATAACCAGCTATCTTCACAGTGTGGCACAAAAATAAAAAAGTGTGTGTTTGAAAATATAAAATTTATGACATTCATTTACAACTAATTCTCCATATATCCACATCATAAATGTCAAAGCTCAGCGGCATTTGACGCCATCTGCTAAAATGCCAGCAAATTCAAATTGTTTAAATAGGGTGACTCAAACCCTTAAATTTGTTTGGGGTCACCCTATACAACAATATGCACGACTTTTTTATTGCAGAGAAAACGTGTTCATATCCTATATTAACTAATTTTTTAAATAATATCGAACTCAATATTTAAGGAATATTCGACACTTTGATTCAACACTTAATTCACGGTGGCAATTTTGTGAAAATAATTTAAAAATAAAACTTGGGCATTCAATGACACCCCGTGACTAACTTATTCGCCTAGTGAAACATAAGGGGAAATATAAAACTGTTATACAATCTGCTGCTTAAAAAACAATTTACAAACATATTTTAAACGTTTTTTTTTTTATTGTTAAATTTACATTTTTGGGATTTTTCAAAAGTTGCCAGTTAAAAAGAAAAATTAAAAGAAACTTGAGTTCAATTAAATGCAAAATCTCTCTTCTATAATTAAACTGCAACAGTACTTACATTTGTTTACAGCAAGAAAAATGTTCCTAACAAGAAACTTAAACCATCAATTCATAAAAATTCATTAAAAAAAAAAATAAGAAAATAAAAATAATTATTTCAAATTAAATATATGTATGTATGTGTTGTGGCGCTTTTTTCTCTTAAAAAAAATCATTACGTAAAAAAAAATAATACGTTCTTTAATTAAAATAAAAATGAGGAGAGGAAATTATTTATATGTTTCTTACATAGAAATGTAAAATAAAATTTAAAAATTACACATATTATGTCTAATAATAATTAAAAACAAATTTAATATACAACTTAAGCGCGTAAAAAAAACTGTAATATTATTATTTAATTGTAAATATGAATTTAAATTAAAAATCAAAAGCGAAGAAAACAAAAAATAAAAAATTAAAATTTGTCGTGTTTTTTTTTCTCTAAAAAATTAATTTAAAAAAATATAATTAATATACTTCCTTTTTTTTTTAGCAGGTTTGATGTTTTGTTTTCGATTAAATGTTACATTTTAAATGTTTACGTTTCGAAGCATTTATTATTCCTTCATTCCTTGTTTGTTTTGACTTAAGAATATAGTGTACAATCAATATAGCTGGTGGGCACAAAACCTTCGTCCCAGCCATTTGTGTTATTCATGCGACGCACGCGCGTCCAACCATCACCTTGATCTATTTCAATAACTTGTAATTCTTCGCCCTCATTCATGGGTATGCTGCCCTCGCTGGTGGCTGTTAAAGGCATTTAGGGTCAAATGAGTAAAGAAAATAAGAGACAAATTCAAGCAATTTACCTTCAAATGGATATAAGGCTCGACATGTGCCGAGAGGTTGTAAAGGTTCCAGTTCACTTTCGTAATAGGTTTCTTCGCCAATGGCATTTTCATTTGCACTACCTTGTCCCGAACCCGGCAGTGAAGTGTGTGATGTTCCTAAACCACTTTCAGGACTTGCCGAACTGCTGAAAAGGACGAAATAAGATTTTAGGGAAATTCGTTAAAAGATTTTTTCCACTTTGGTCGTGTTATTTATTAAACATATTATTATTAACATTTTAAAAATTATGATTTAACGAATCGTTCCTGTTCTGTATTCCGAGTAGAATGAAATCGTGTGGAATTGTAAAAACACTCGGAATTGAATAATTCGACCAGTAGCTGTTCTGCATCCTACATATTTTGCAGATACATATGTATGTGTATTTTAAAATTCATTGGGAAAAATAAAGGAGTATTTAAAGGGAAAAGTTTTATTTGAAATAAAACGAAAGAAATTGTTCGGAAGTGGAATACAAAACAGTTAAAACATTCGGAAATTTCCACTTTATAATAAATTATTGCGGTTTCGGAATACAGAACATCTCTCATTAATAGGTTTTAATATCAAATGATTTTTTAGCTCCTTTCACACTATTATACAAGTGTCAAGATTTTCATAAGATTTTTGCAGAAAGAAATCTCAGGAACATTTTATCGACTTTAAAAAACAATCAGTCGGTTACACACTACATTTTGAAAAATCGGTGCGAGCCATAAAATTTCCATTCGTATTTTTATCAGATTCATAGCATAGTGTCTTCACACTCTACCACCTTCTCCATTTATTTAGGGGGATTCACGAGCTTCTTCGTGCAATTTAAGATTTTGCATATTGCAATAGATCGGGAGCAACTTTTCAATAGTCCATTGCATTGTTGCCAAGACGACATAATTGTTTAAAAATATCTGCCAACCATATTTTATATTCTATGATAACTGTACAGTCTTGTGCAAATTAACAGCAACAAAATCTCCTAATTACGCAATTAAGGCGCATGTCTGAACATACTATGTCTGTACCAGATGCATAACAAAACAGTCCAAAGTATCCGAAGTAGTACAAACGCGTTCCACCAGATAACAATTTTTGAGCAATTTTGAGAGAAAATGGGAGAGTAAAATTTTTCATTTCCTGTACCTAGTCGTACGAACTTTTTCTTTGGGTAAGTTCGGAGTAGAATTAAATTATCAGCTGTTTTTTGTTTATATTTAAAAATCAAAAAAAATTTTTAAATAAAGGAAGAAAGTTTTTATTTTAAATTTATTAAAAAGCAAAACGGAAAATTTGTCCAATAAACTTAAGAAGTTATGGACAGCTGCCAATGATGCAAATGTTTTGCTTTTAAAATATTATGCATTTTAAGCGTATAAAATTACTCAAATAAAATTTATTTGAGAAAGTAGGCACCAGTAGTATTAAAAGATGTTCAATTGTGGTTTTTTGCGTTCCAGCAATTTCGGACAACTTTGGCACATTCAGAGAGTAATTTTCTTTTTACACTCAATAGTTCGGACTATTTTGTTATGCACCTGGAACAGACCTACTATTAGACTGTTACAGCACAATTACAATTAGCGCCATAACCACGGGCGAAAATCGAGTTTTTATACATTTCATATGAAACGCAAATTGCCGACCGTAATGCCGGAAGAATAGATCATATTTTATTGATCTTCTACTATCTGGCGATTCTCTCAGTTTAGACATACAAACTTTGATGAAATGGACGAGCAATTTGTTTAAAGTAAAATGGGCAGAGGGGTATAAAACACAGCGTCGACAAATGCTTAATTATAATTCTTGGCACTCCCTTTTTTTTTGTGGTCTGCCGCCAGCGATTGCAATTGCAGTTGGCCTGTTACACTGACAGCAATGTGTGTCCAACGGCTAGTTTGAGTCAAACTTATGTTCAACTGGATTTAGCAAAAATTGTTTCACAATCCAAGAATCTATTTTCATTGAAGTTTTTGTATGTACATAAGAAACATTGTTGCTGTCATTAAGTTTTTGGTGAACGAAAAATAAATCTTATTTTTTTTTTCAAGATGAAAAGACGAAGGTTAGAAAAATGAAACGAAAACAAAGTATAAAATATGGAATAACTAGAAATGCATAATTGAAAATTGAAACATATGTAGACTTATGCGTGTACCCGTTATTGTTATTATTGTGACCATTTTGTATTTGCGCCACATTATCCTCAGAACCTGACCTGCTTAAACTGCCACCATCATCTTGTTGGAAGTCACCATCGTAGTTGTTGTCCTCAGTGCTGCCATTGGAATGCCTGTAATATTAATTGGAGTATAAGTTTTTGTTTGCAATCTAAATTGTTTTTCAATATTTCTTACCTTGACGATCGATGGCCATTGTTCAGGGTATTACGATTTGTTTGCGGACTATTATTTGCCATTGGTATTTGATTTGCCTTCTCTAGAAAACCTTGATACTTTTTCAAATCAATTTTCAATTTCTCCAGTTTATGTTCGGATTCATTTAATTGACCTTCGACTGTCATGGGATTGCCCAGCGAGGAATTTGCTTCGTAGACGACTTTCATTTTCATAAGACCATCACGGGCAGCAGTTTCTTGTTGGATTTTCTGCTGTAGTTCGGCAATTTTAGCTTGAAGCTTTTTGCGTCGCTGATTAGGTGGTAAATCACTAAAGTCTTCCTTTTGGCCGTCCGCAGTTAGGGAATTCTAGAGGAGAATTGTAAAACTTTATTAGTAAAACAAAAGTTCATTTCATTTAGAGTATGAATTTGGTTTTTGGTTTCACGAACTTTATTCAAATAATTATTGCAAACAACGAGAAAGTAACAAGAGAACATGCAAAATCAAACTTTGCCAGGCTAATAAAGGAAACCTTCGATTTTTATTTAAATAATAAAATATGTTTTGAATTCAAAATTAATTCGTTCTTGAGAAAATGAGAAATTATTTACAGTTGCTTCCGCAATTTAATGACCTTTACAACAAATTCTCGAATTTCGAAAAGTTGGAAGTAATTTTTTTATTTAAAAATTATATGAAATTTATTAAAAGTGGGTCCACAATATTTTTTTAATCGCTCATTTTCTTTAATTTACTTAAGTTTATTAGAGGAAAAACTTGGGTGACTTTTCTAAAATAAAAAATAAAATCTTAACAAAAATAATTCGATACTGGAAAGTGACAACAAGAAGTGGTAGTGACAACGAGAGTGAAACGAAGTGAGTAGTGTTACGAGTGAGAGATTAACAGACAATTCTATATACAGTGTGTAGGTTAGTTGATAGACTTACATACTTTTGCTTTCATATTCATAATATCAACTTAACTTAATGAATAATCTTAACTTACTTATTAATTTAAAAAATAAATTAACATTCTTTAAATTGATTACTTTAATTTTTTTTTTAAATATTTTTGTTCATACCTTCATGGTGATACAGGCTTCAATAATCTTCTGTTGCTGTCACAGAGAGAATTTTTGAAATTGTATCACATTTTTTTTCAAAGTTTTTTTTTTAATTTTTCGGAAATTTTCATTTTAAATAATTTGTTTTTGTTTTAGTTTTGCCGAATTAAATCAAAATTATTTGCTCAGTTTTTTTGATTGTGTTGGAAGTGTGTGGTAGTATGTGTTTTTGTGATTTTTTTTGGTTGATGATTTTTTTTTTTTAGCGAGATGAGTGTTTTGAGTGAAGAATAGATGATAAAAAAAATTAGTTGTTTTTGTGTATTATAATGAAAGAAAATAAAAAATAAAAAGCATTTGTTTATAATCAATGTTTGTGAATATTTGAATTAATTAAAAAAAAACTTAAGAATTAAAAAAAAATAACTAATTGAGAAGAAAAAAATTTTTTCTTAAATATATTTAAAAAATAAAAAGAAAGCTTAAAGACAATTAAACTACATAAATAATAAAATAATAAAGTTGAATAAAAAAAAAAAAAAAAAAATATGGTTTTTCTTCAAAAAGACATTCAAGCTTGAACAATTTAATAAGTTGAATAAAAATTAATATACTACTGTGGGCAAAAAATAGTAAGACTTTGTTCATAATTTTAAATTTCTTTATTTAATCTGCTAAATCTATTTCATCCCCCTCAAAGTAACCCCCCCTGCAATACACTTATACCAACGTTTTTTCCAATCCTCGTAACAGTTGTTAAAGTCAATTTCCGGAATAGCCTTCAATTCGCGTTGGCGAAATCAATGCGGTATGCGGTATGTAATTCCGGCCTCTTTTTACGAATAGCTTCGCGCAAGCAAAGCATAACACTCAAATAGTATTCCTTGTTGACAGTTTGGCCGGTCGGAAGGAATTCGGAGTGCACCACACCTCGATGATCGAAGAAAACTGTCAACCAGACCTTGATTTTTTACTTGCTTTGACGTGGTTCTTTCGGTTACGGCTCACCTTTGGCACGATATTCGGCCGATTGATCGTCTGTTTCCGGATAGTAAGCGTAGATACAAGACTCGTCGCCAGTTATAATACGTTTAATGACATCCTGGTAGTTGGAAAGCATTGTCTGACAGACGTCAACGCGACGCTGTTTTTCAAGAAAATTTAGTGATTTTGAAACCAATCGTGATTTCACTTTTCTTACGCTGATCCCTCCGATATTCCAACGATATCAGTAAGGTCTCTGATTGTTGATCGTCGATCCTTAAACAACAATTCCTTGCTTTTATTGACGTGTTGATCATCAGTTGATGTTGATAGCCGTCATGGACGTGGTTCGTCGTCAACGCGTTCTCGACCCTCTTTGAATAATTTGTACCAAACAAAAACACGTGCTCGCGACATACAGAATATCACCGAAGGCCTTTTGCAACATTCTGAACGTTTCGGCAGCAGAAATTTCACTCCGCACACAAAATTTAATGGTACTTCTTTGTTGAATAGGTAGGATTTCCGCGCGAAATTGAAATTAAAAAGTCTTACTATTTTTTGCCCACTGTAATATCCCAGAAAAGGACTAACACATATTTATAATTTTAATTACAATTTCAGTTGCCTGGCACGCTATTGTATCCAGTTTGAGTTTAGGAAATTTAGTTAATAAATTTTGGAAAACAGTACAAACCATAATGTGTGTCAGTTTTCCTGTATAGTGTAAGGGGGAAAACTAATCAACAAGCATAATTGTCAGTTTTTTTTTTGCAGTGTTACACTACAATTTTCATGAATTTAGCGGCATAAAGGTTTTGTTTGTAAACAAAAAGTGTATAAAGGCACGCGTCCCTCTTGACCTCTAGTCAACAAACAACAATTTCCTGATGTCAATTTAGTCTAAAAGTATCTTAACGATGTAGTGTGGTCACGAACAATCTGACATGATAAACTTCCTCAAAATAAACAACAACAAAAATAGGTAAACATCTAAATGAGGCGACAAACTTTGTTAGGAGCCTTACGACAAGGGATATAATCACACTGTCCGGTAGCGGAAAGCGAGGAGACACAAAAAAAATCACACGGTTATTTCGTCCAACTCAAGACCTAGAAAAGGCAACATTCAATGAAATACTTAAAAAAAAATGCAAACTTTACCTTTTCTTTTGAACAAACAATTAAGTTGATTCTTGATTTGATTTGAGAACGAAAAATGTCACTGAAGATGGCACATAGCCGAAGCCGGTTTGTCACCAAACCAAACTTGACAAGGGATGACAGAAATTCGTTCCAAAATTCTAAAACAAGTCGTTTTGGCAACAATCCAATGGACTATTAAAAAGGGGCTCACGATTTGCCGCAATATACACAGCAATTATGCACAATCTTAATTTGCACAAAGACTATCGTGAATGCCCCTAATGTTTTTTACAGATGATAAAGCCCATCATATTTGATTCTATAAACAAATTCGGTATGGAGCTCTGTGTGGGGGGACATATTTTTCTCCATTAGAGGGATGAATCAGGAAGCCTCGCAAGTGGCGTAGAGGTTAATCTCTGCAGAAACTACCATTTTATTTGGTAAAAGCAGAAATCCGGAAAAAATGGACAAGAATGCTTTGGGAGGGGTGGACGGGTCAATCTTTAAAGGTGCTTCTAAGACGTTAGACCGTGAGATTCCGACAGGGATAGACAATGAAGCCTAGCACGATATGGAGAGGTTAATATGTGTAGGAGCTTCGATGTGTATTGGCCAATCGAGGAACAGCTTTTAAAGCTACTGCTGAGGAAGAGGCTGAGACGGTAGCACACATTGTGTGTAAATCTCCAGCATTGGCTAGCATAAGACTTAGGACCACGGGCTGACACTTGTTAAGTGAAAATGCCATGATGAGCCTAAGCCTTAAACAAATGCAATTAAGAGAGACTACGTGATGAGGAAGAAGGTCAACAGTCTGAAATCACTATAGTCGATAGTAAAGGCCGGTGATAGCACGAGACTTGATTGAGAGTAAGGTAATCGTAACTTACAAATCGGTTGCCTGAAATCAATTCGAGAAAAGGAGGGGGGTCGAAAAAGGATCCATAAAGTTAGCGATCTGCTTCGATTTCTCCACTACATAAAAAACTCAGTATTTGAATAGGTTTTCAGAAAGAGAACTTACGTCCATAAAGCCCTGTTTAAAACCTAAACAGTATTTAATTTAAAGGCATGAAGACATAACGACATGCATATTAGCCATTGCAAAGTACATGATAATTACATATTTATATAAAGCGATAACATAACTTATGAAGCAAATAACTTTTTTAATTAAAGAATAAATTAAAATTAAAGCTGGCAAATTTGGTTTTAAAAAAGCCCGTTAAGAAAAATAAACAAAAATTACAAGACATTAAACAATTTTAAAACAAGTTACAAGGCAAAGTAAATTTCTATAGATGAGGCATGAACGAGTATTTGGATGTGAGTAACAAGAATTTTGGCATAAAAACGGAGTAGAAACCGAATTGCTTAAGAATGAGAGTTGCAATTAATTAAAGAAAGTCTTTTCAATGAATGAATGTGTTATTTAGTAAAAACAAATACAAATGATTAAACAAGGATTACACAAATATGTTTTTAGGTTTAACACAAACATGTAAATGAAAGCCAATTTGAAATTCGAATTGTTGTTCGCCAAGGGGATGTCAGTCAGGGGGGAGGTAGGCTTGAGGTAGTGGGTAGACAAAAAAAAAATGTGAGACAACAACATACCACAAACGACTTAATTATGAGGACATTTTGTACTTACATTAATTTTTAAGCAGAAGTAGTAGCAGATTGATTTTGCACAATCATCCGCAAACAAACGAATTCATTTTTTTTGTGGTTGTTTAATTTTTCAAGCAAATGTAGAGTAGTGATACAAATTCGAGAGCAGTGTGTGTTCGAAAGTTCATCGAGAGTTTTTTTTTTTTTTTTGAATTAAGTAAACAAATTATGATAAAAATAAGAATAATATTGTTGCGAAGAAAAAGAAAGACACATATAAAGAAAACAAGAAGACTTGATGAGTATATAATAAATATGAAAAATCTTTAAAAAAAAAATACATAAAAGACTTATAGAGAAAAATAATTAAATAAAATGATCCACAAACATGTTGAGAAAAAAAAAATTAAAAGAAGGAAAACAAACACAGTGGCTAACTACTACTTAACGAAATAAAAATAAATAATAAAACACTTATGTAAATCTTTAGAAATTATAAATGTTGGGCTCTCACAAGTCAAGCCCGTTTATAGAGATTTAAAGAAAAAAAAACGAACTTTAACTTGTACATTGACTATGAAGAGCCTCAATTCAATTATGTATGATAAATAATTATTGAAAGAATCTTACCTTATTGCTACCAAATATATTAAATATTCCCACACGTTTCTTCAGTTTATTGGCACTTATCGTACCCTTAACTGTCAAATGACTCGATTGCACCGTATGATTGTAGTGGGAATCTTGTGAAGAATCGAGGGTATCTTGTTTCGATAAGTCTTCAAATGGTATATCATGTGGTGGTGTAAAGCCCGACTGATACCTGTTCGTATATATAAAAGAAACTTTAAATTGTAATAATTTTTTCATAATTGATTTTGTAAACCTTTCTATGACTTTGTAAGTATCTTCTTTTTCGTTTATCGATTCGCCGGCCTTAACAATACCCTCTAAACATCTGGCGATAATGGGAGCTACAGAGGATTCAACATTTGCAGCTCCGATGATGAACTCTCGTATGCCACGTGTGCGTTTTTCGTCCAATTCTTGCAGGCGATTGAAGACCTGGAATAAAAAACAAAAAACCCACAAACTAAATGTTTAAAATAATTCGTCACTTAGTTTTTGAAGAACTTATAGGCGTTAATTGTCCAAGCAGTACTCTTTAATATGCCCTTTTGAGTACTTTTCACAAAGTACCTTCTAGGGTACTTTTTATAAAGTACCTTCTAGAGTGCTTTTTATTTTTCAGCTACTTTTTTAATACACAATTTTTAAGAGTACTTTTTTTAATAGTTATGGGGAACCTTTTTCTTAGATGTATTTATTTTTTTTAATTTTTGAACGCTCAGTTTTTGAAACGTTTTTTACCCTAATTTCATGATTTGATTTTTTGAAGAAAAAGTACTTTAAAAAAGTACTTCAGATTTTAATAAAAATCATTTATTGGAATTTATATTTTTTAGGAACCAGTGGCCAAAATATACTTCCGGCTTTCGGATCATAACACGGCCCTTCAAGTGGAAGTTCGGGTGATCACGGAGTGTCTGAATGGTCTCTGGGATACTGGCATGGCTGTGGAGGTTAACATTTTTACGAACAGCTAAACAACAATAGATGCAGGACGATTCTAGAATGCAAAAAAGTGATAAACGATTAGGCAGTCCATGGTGGACTGCGCAGCATATGGGTGCCGCGCAGCATATGGAGTAGTCGGAAATGAACGAGTCGACGGTCTAGCAAGTAGCGGATCTCAGCTTGAGGCCACAAAAGCCGATCTGAAAGCCTGGGCCCATACAGCACTGTCGAATGAAAAAAGGGTAGAGAAAATAAGAAAGACCGTGTAGGGAGACCCAAACCGAGATAAAACATGGAGGTGGCTGGGACTAAGCAAATCTGAAAATAATAAAATAATAAGTACTGAGGGGTCACACTCGGGCTTTCGGGCATATAAGCGCCGTATAGGATGTGCGGAGAGTTAAGAATACAGGGCATGCAGGAAAGACGTTGAAACGATGGAAAGCTTCCTGTGCCACTGCCTGCCTGGCTTTCTCACAGCTAATGGCCCGATGTTTTGCGATCGGTATTTTACAGGACGTGTCTCATTTAAGACGTTTTGACTCGCAACTAATGTGGAGGTTTGCTCGGGGAAGAGATCCTATGAGGGTGGGGATTTTTTCAAAATAGAGACCACACAACGGACCGAAGGACTGGCCTTTGTATATGCCTACGGGCAAGGGACGAATTTTTCCCTGCCCCACCTAACGTAACCGAATCTATACTTTTTATGAAATAAATTTCGATAGAAGGCGCTATTTTCAAACATGATTAGAGAATGGGTTTTTATAAATAATTTTGTAACAAGCGCTCCTCAACGTACTTTCAGAATGTACTCCTGAGTATACAGTCCTTTTAAAGGATCTTTGCCGAAAGCAAAAAATGTGTCATGAACATTTTAGTGTTAGGTAACATACAGACCTCTGACGATACCCGCCTGACAGCCCAGATCTTTCTTTACATCAATGTGATGATGTCCCCCAAAGCTTTTGTTAATAAATTGTTCAATTTATTTGAAAAGAAAATCCCCTTAACTAAATAACGATTTTTTTAATTACCCCTTTACGAGCTAATCTCACCTCTGGCAATAGTTCATTGTAATGCTGTTGCTGTAAATTATTTGTTTTCTGCAATTGATTGGCATATTCGTTTTTTGCATCATCTGACTGTTGAATTTTCGCTGTCATTATATTTTTATAACGTTCCACTTCCGCTCGACTTAAATTTAGGTCCATATCGGCTTTTTTATAATTTTCCACAGCCTTTTCTGAGTCACGATAGGCCTTCTCATAGTTACGTTTGGCCCGTTCCAGTGAGGCCAGTTGTGTGGTGAGGTTTTGTTGTAAATATGTGCCATTCGAAAGACATTTCTAAGGGGTGGAAAATAGAAAAAGGGATCTTATTAAAAACATTCTTTTTATTTTAAAAATCACTTACTTTTCTTTCCTCTCTTAGAGTTTTGGAAAGCAGTGTAATGCCTTGTATTATTTGTAATTGCAGGGATTCCGCTACCACTTCCCGTTGTCCTGCCAAATCACTGATTTCATTGAGTACTTTGCGGAAAGATTGCCATGATGTGAATCTAAATGGAAATAGAATGCAGAAATAATTAAAAGAGCTTTTACGGTGCCGATATAGAAGTTCATATTGATATAAAACATAATAAAAATTACTTTATTTAAAAGATAATTGGGCATTTCGCCCACGCGGCCGCAATTTTCGATAATTCGTATAATGATGCAGTGAGCGTTAGCTTTGGATTCACCATTCAGGACTGTCTTGCTCACGGAAGATATTTCAACGGAGTAAAATCCCATGATTCTGGAAGTTAAATCATGTGAAAACTCGCTTCTCCAAACGTTTGCTTTATTCAATTAAGGTTTTTGCTTGGTCCGAAAATACATTAAAAACAAACCCAATTTCATTGCAATTAAAAATTCTACCTATGTTTCATTTCATTTTCAAGTCGTCGCGTCACGACGAAGTTTTCATTTTCAAACTATACCCATGGGTTCCTAATAAGTTTTCCTTTGCGATTACCTGGCGGAGATATATCCATATACCCGCACTCAGTTCAGTGCCTAATGTTTCAGACGGCTTAATAAATGAATTCATTTCCAGAATTTATTCACTTCATACGAAAACCTGGTAAAACAAGTTGTAGAACTGCCAAGTCCTATTAGCTTAAAACCATATGGAAAGGTCTTTGGATAATAATCAGGAGGTAACACAACATGTATATCATGTATATGCCAAGGGTAGAGTAGTGGAAATAGCTTTGCACAAAGTAGTTAAGAACATAGAGAAATCTTTTGATAAGAAACAGAACGCACTTGCGGTCAGGATTTGACATTGAGGAGATATTAAATAACGTGAGAACTGACACAATTAACCAATTCTTAGACAAGTTTCGTATTGACCGGGTGTTAAGGGACTGGATCAGTTGTATGCTAGGTGGATCAGTAGAGGTTCTCATGAAATAAATAGCAGAGAGAGGGTGGAACGCGGAACTCCACAGGGCGGCCTTTTCTCAACCCTCCTGTTGGTAAGCACAATACACAGTCTACTAAGGGCCTTAAAGTAAGTTCACATCATGCGCCTTAATTGAGGCAATTAAATTTTAAATTGAGTTATAAACTTTGGTGTTCTTACATAAGCAATGTAACTTACTAAATGATGTTTGAACAAGTGTTTCATGCGTTTTTACGTACAAAATTTCCAATTACTACCATAATATGATAGCTGAATTTGTAACAACAATAAGATTTGTTGTCCCTTTTATATAATTGTAGCAATCTTGTTGTAAGTTGTCGGTCAAGTATATTTAATGTGTTAATTTTACGGAATTTCTTGCCCACTAAACACACTTCTCCAGGATTGCATGGGCAATTTGATGCAATTTATTGTGCAAGACGTACTAATTGTTCAATTTATTAATTGAGTGCTTGTATTGTAACTTAAGCTCAATAAAAGCCTTAATTGCTAAAACTTCGTAATTGCGCAATTAAAGCACATGTGTGAACATACTATTAACAGAAGAAGGATATCTATCCGTCTGCTACGCAGGCGAGATTGTAATACTTGTGAGGGTTATCCTGCAAAAGGGATGAAGAAGCTCGAAATATAGCATACAAATGGGCACAACCAAGAAGGTTGAATGTAAACCCAAATAAGATCCAAATATTTCTTTTTACTAGGAATACGAAGGTCGCGTAATTCGAGGAACCACGATTCCTGAATAAGACAATTAACTTATCCGATAAGATTAAATACTTAGCAGTTATCTTGGGCCGGAAGCTGAGATGGAAGCAGCACATATAAGAGAGGATAAGAAAAGCCAAATATGTTGATCTCTATAGTGGCCGGCAGTGGGGATGAGAGCGACTCCTCCCTCACCTAAGGAAGATTCAGTCCCTCAATGTGCATTTATCATTCCACGGATACTAAGGGAGTTGCCTTAGTTAACCATAAATTTTGCTAAATAAAAGGCCTACAGCATACAAATAATCATAATAATGGATCTAAAAAATTCCAAGGGTATATGGGTATCTACGCCAATTTACCGATAAGGACATTGATGTCAAACGCCTTCTCGACAATATCCAACATCCCAGTCCAAGCGTATATTTTTCACATGCCTTTTTAATGCTGTCATAGCACTAAATCTGTCTTAAAAAATATTTGAGACGTAAGAAATTATAATTAATTAGGCCGCCTGAATATAGCAAAGAAACCTTCCCCAACTTTAACCATTGCTTTTAAATCGTTAAAGCATAAATTTTGCGCACTCGTTTAGAAAATATCTAATCGCTGCCATGCCAAGACAAGATTTTCCATCGCAAATGGTCAACAGACGAAATCTACTTTTCCTGAATAGACGTCGGATTCCTACGCTGAGTCTAACTGTCATGCTCTAGGGTCTTGTTAGGGATATATCGCATGCCTTCGAGAGATATGCAAATATATAAACTTTACAATTAATCTCAAGTTTTCAAGCACATCTGTTTCGAATAAGAAGACCAGACAATAGCGTCTGCAGGGCATTCAATAAGGTCATCGAAACGATGAAACATTTTCTGTGTCTTTCGAACTTATTAGAACCCAGTGCTACAAGGTTAACACTTCGCAATATATAACTCACCTAAGAGCCTTTGACTGGATAATTCTGAGAAACTTTTACAGGAGCACCGAGTACCTACTGAGTTTAAGTAGTATAACCCACAATGGACCGTAGGGGTCGTACTACACGGTGCCTTTTGATATAAATAATAACCGATGCAGAAAGAATTATATGCCTATGTGCTGTATGTTTAAAAAAGTATTTTTGCAGAAGTATTTTTTTTAGTTATCGAATTGTGATACAGTAGACTCTCGATAATTTCAAACTCGTTAATTTGAATAACTTGATAATTTGAACTGTTTTACAGGTCCTTTGAAATTCAGATAAATTGAGAAAAATCCATGTAATTTGGTCCCCTCGATAATTTGAAATTATTAAAATGGCATCTTGCTCGTCGACTCGCAATAATTTGAATTTTTGCGAAGTAATCAAATGTTTTAGTTAGACACTGATTTATACATAGGAATGTCATGTTGTTCGCTGACGTTCTGTAATTTGAGGCTTTTCTAGACTCTATGATTTTCTACACTCTTTGAGGAACAAAGGTAGTACACCGTCAGAATTTATGACTTATATCTCCACGTGGTCGCTGCCAGTAACAGGTTTCTGTCTCTGCTAGGAATCTGGCGAAATAAGTCGATCGGAGAAAAGTTCACACTCTCTTATAGAAATCCCTCCTCCATGGTGGAACAGCAGGGATACGTGGCCAAGAGGATTCTTAGTCTCTAGTATGCGAAGTCTAGATGCCAGTCGATTTCCAGTTTTAACACAGACTAACCATTGAATATGGACCCCTATATGGGTGGACATCCTTTTCTCCATTACTCGTGGGAATTATATGAAATCTCTGAAGGAACTTCGGTTTTAATTAGCATAGGGAGGAATCCAAAAGAGATTGACAGGAATACCTCGCGAAGGGTGAACGGGTGGGTCAATCTCTTAAAGTACTTCTAAGGCGTGGGACCGTGAGATTCATATAGGGATGGACAATGAAGCCTTGCAAGGAGTGGACGGATCAATCTCCAAAGATACTCCTGAGAAAGAGGCTGTGACGGTAGCGTACAATGAAATAAATTCGAGTTAGAAGAGGGTCGAAAAGGGAGACTCATTAAGTAAGCGATCTGTTTCGATTTCCCGCCCACATTAAATAAAAAACACTCTATAATTTGAACTGGTATGTGATTGTATTCACGCTTTTGAAACATTTTTCCATTCCGCTATTTAATTTAAGTAAAAAAAAATGCTTTAAAATTTGTTAGCCAGTAATTCACATACTGGATATCAGTAAGTTCGTGGTCAAGAACCCTTTTTAATCAAACTTTTGTTATATTGAAATTTTCTTTATCTCCTTTTTGATAATTTTAACTCGTGTTAGTTTGAACTATTTGTCGATTATTTGAACTTTTTATGTGGTCGCTTCAATTTCAAATTATCGAGAGTCGACTGTATTTTCTTGGCTTTCGTATGAAAATCAACTAATAAATTTGAAACGAAAATCAACAAATATTTGTACTTTTCTCATTTGCACAATCACAGTAAATCACTTTTTACAATAACAGGACATAACTTTTTTTACCAAAATTCGCAACGATCCTCTTATAGGAATGAAAACAAAAAAAAATTACAAACAACAAACCTTATAATGTTCTTTTTGCCCATAACCACTGCCAAAGATAATCGAACATTGAGACAGTCACATGCGTTAGCGCCGCCTTTTATGCCAATATTTATACAAGCATGTCTGCCCATTAGCTATTCAAACAGGGATAGAAAAAATCCACAAGTACTTATGAATTCATAATTGCAACCATTTGGCGTCACAGGTGACATCATGTTTCTACATAATTTATTTAAATTAATCGATCATAATCGGTCATTAACGTTCTACTTTATTTAATGGAAAAAAGAAAGAAAATAAACCGAAATGTTTTCTTTGCACTTGAAAGAAAATGAATATTATTAAATTATTAATAAAGAAACAACATTAATTAGACTGCGCATTTTGGATCAAAAGTAAATAAACAGAAGACTGAAAAAAGGACGTAGTTATAAAACCATTTTCGGGGAAAAGTAAATAAAGAGATCATGGAAATTGAGCAGTTCACATGTAAACAAAATAAAACAGTTTTACAAGAGGGCCAACCTTTTGTATTGTGAGACTCATAATAGAAATCATTTTTGCTATTTAATATTTTATTTTTGTAAACATAGGAGCCAACTCAAGTTGCGACCGTTGCCACAACTTGGTTGGTAATCAAGTTGAGTGTTTTCCCGCAAACAATACAACTTCGTTGTACAACTTTTTGTTAAGTAAAGATGGGTAATAAAATGAGTTAAACATGCCATTTGCTAAGTGGCAATGAAAATTCAGTACTATTGTATTTTTCTTTGCGCATTTGACCGTAGTACTCCCACTTTTCCAATCTGAAGCATTAAAATTAAAATCAAACCGAATTAAATTTTCTACCTCGTACAATTCAAAAAAAAAAGTTAAAAAACATTCTATACAAACAGAACAAGTTGTCATTTTGAAATAGTACTTTCAAAGTGGTAAAAGTACTTTTTAAGTAACATCTTAAGAACTGGATTTTTCCATCACTGCTATGCGGTCACTACGATAACAAGCACAAAATAGAATGAAGTTCTACAACAGCCTCCTAAACATTGCAACCGGGTTGTAACACTTTAAAAAAGCTAAAGATAAGTAGGACCTTTCTAAGAACGGCTTCCCATCACGGTGAAAATGCTGAAGTATATGTTAGAAATAGCCAAGTGTTCAAAGTGGTTAAAAACTTAGGTTAGCAAGGCTGAGCGTTAAGCAGTGTTGCCACATTACACAACTGTCATGTGTTTAAATACCGTTATCTCTCTCTGCTTTATATCTGAAAGGTTAGTGCATACTCCGATTCGAAAAAACATACATTTTCGAAACGCAATGTATTAGTCATACAAATTCGAATGATTTCCTTTACGTATCGAATTACCCAGTAAGTGAGCTGGTGTTTCTGGAAAAAGTTTCGTAAAACAAATGCAGCTGTTACCGACAAATCGATAGAAGTCACAACTTCACGAGATATTTTTAATTACTTTCAATCTTCTAGAAGTAATTCACCGTCTTCGACTGAGTAAAGGTTGCAATCAATCGTAACGTTTTAAAGAGGCAACAAAACAATGTATCATTTTCGGTATTCGAATTGAATTTCTACTAGTAACGTATGATCGTACTCTAAGATTCATTTAATCATATATATCTTTCCATTTTTGAGTTAAAAAGTGATAATTAAATCTTTAAACAAAATCAAAAATTGTGGCAAAAATACTTACTCATTGTCTTCTTCTTCTTTCTTTTTGGGCTGATAGTTTTTTACTAAGCGCCTGCAAAAATACAAAAAAAAAAAAATATGAAAAGAGAAATTATTATTTATTTATAAAAGATAAAACAAACTAAATAATAAAACAATTTAATAAATCATTGATTAATTGGGTTAGTAATTAATTGTTTTATGGTTTTAATACATTTTTCACACGATCACACGATCAAAACTGAAATGAATTGATGTTGGAAATTGAGAGGAAAGAAGTGAGATTTATGCAGATATTGGATGAGCTTTTTAATTTTCATTATTATTTTATTAAAAGGAGTAAAATAATAACTAAACTGCTCGTAAATGGCATGTTACAAACTAACTGATGTTTATTTCTATTTGTGGCTCAAACAACATGCAACAATTACTTGTTGTTATCTTTTATATATATATTTTTTTCTTGTTGTATCATCAAGAAAATATTTAAGATTTAGTTGTAAGAAAACATTTTTTTTTTTTTAATTTAAATTTTATTTTATGGAATCTTTGTTCCAAAAATGAAATTTACAGCAAGTATTTAAAACTTATTTATTAATTATTACGAGGGCGGATTAATAAGTCCGTGACTTTTCGAACTTTCCTCGTAGTTATATGAAATGCAACACTGTTCCCATCAAGTAACACCTGTTAATAGACTACTGTAAAATTTTGAGCAACTGTCGTCATTTCAAAACATACAACCTCGTGTATTTGTCTAAAAATGAAAAAAAGTGAAATTCATTCACTTTTTCCATTTCCATTATTTTTTGCGATAAAAACCAAATCAAAAACAAAATCAATCAAACCAAGAAGAAGCTCGATAAATACTATGGGGACTCTGCACCATCGATTTCAATCGTAAAAAAGTGGGTTACTGACTTTCGTTGTGGTCGCACAAGTACAAATGACGCTGAACGCTGTGGACGGCCAATTGAGGTCACTACACCTGAAAATGTTGAAAAATCCACGATATGGCGTTGGCCGATCGAAGAGTAAAAGTGCGTAGGATTGTTGATGACAGTGTGGTTTCGATTTCAAATGATCAGCTGGGTTTAAGAAAGTTGTCTGCAAGATGGGTGCCGCGTTTGCTCTCAATTGACCAGAAACGTAAACGTGTGACAACTTCAAAGGATTATTTGGAGTTGTTTAACCGCAATCCGAATGAGTTTTTGCGACGTTTTGTAACTGTGGATGAAACATGGATCCATTACTGATCCACTTTTTCTGACACTAAAACTCACTTTATAGGAAGCGCCTTAATAAAAGCAATACTGTACGGCAGAAAATGAGACATTTTTTATATTTGTAGGTATATTCGCTTACAAACACGCATCCCAAAATGCGCTACTGTAACGCAATGAACACAAAATTATACATTTCACGATGAGTTACCAATAGAACATGACAAAACGATAACAAATATTCAGTGCATCTCCAAATTACTATGAAGCCCTGAAATAACCACTTCAAAAGAAATAATCTAAAGTGGAACAAATACAATTAAGAATAAATATCATGTCATACGGAACCAGGTTTGTGTGCAATGATAACCCGATATTTTCCTACAAGCAAGCTACTCTGATGGCGATGCTGTTTGGTGCTAAGTTTTGGCCGACGACAACCCTGGGTAATACTTCTTCGAATAGGTCGGTAAGACTATCAACGCCACCATGAACTTTCTGCATGAACGATGTAAACGTATGGTAAGCTTTGATTTTTTCTGCAGTTACAGGCCTATGGCAAAAAGCCTCATTCACCCGATGCCATTAAAGTTAACATTACACAGGTCATCGCTCAAAACTCAGTCGGATCTCTGTGACAGGCTCATTAAACGTTTGAGCTCTCAGATTTTTGTCGCCTTGAAAAATCACGGCAGACTTTTGAACTAATAATGGGACTTTGAAATAAATAAAGACTTTCACGCACAGCTTAATTTATTCCATTTCAATATCAAAGCGGCCATATTGTAAAACCCTTTATATTCTTATAACACGCTTTTTTCGCTCACAAAACTCCCTGACACTAACGATGTTAGTATGGATTTCTCCCTGCGAGATAATTGGGTATTTCCAATGATAATATTTCTTTCGAAATGAGATATAAAGACACCGGAGTCAGTGTCATCATTTCCCTGTATGCAGCCGTCTGTGAACCAAATCTGTTCAGCATCTACGTAGCAGCAAGACAGATTTGACCCTTGGTCATTGTGTAGGGCGTTTTATAAGCCCGATATAACTTACGAAAGGGTAAGTGTTACATTGTGCTCATTTTTTGACAGTAAACTCTAGCAAATCATCACGAATAAATTGACGCTTGAACAACGCTACCAAATTATCCAGATCTACTTTAACAATCAGTCATCAACTGAACAGATGTTTTATCAGATGAGGTTGATTTTTGGTTTAATGGGCTTTTTAATAAACAAAATTTCCGCATATGGAGTGAAACCAATTGACAACAGCCCCATTACAACAACAGAAAAAAAGACACCGTTTAGCGCGATTTTCACACATTTGGCATCATCAGGTGTATCTTATTTCTTAAAAAATTAATAAAATTGGACTCTAGAATGCGCGTCTTAAATAACAGCCACGGTGGTCATAAGCCCGAAATGATTTTCAAATGTTAATCCTATGTATTGATTTTTCGATATAAAAACTTAAAAACACCCTATATAAGCCTCAACTTTACAACGATAAACTTTAGAACTTTACACAAAAAAAATTACCAGTGTCCACCCGATTAATCCGCGTCTACTTCGAACTTTTCTCAAAGTCATTCGGAGTTATTTTTTGAAGACCGAATTCAATCAACCAATTACACCAGAAATTAAGTAAATGTTCAGTGGCAAAACACCAGCTAACACAGTGATATAGAGATGATATGGATCAGAACTTATTTACTCCAAAGAATTCTTGAAAAGAAAATTGCTCTATGGGTCTGAATAGAAGCAAAACTAAAATTGATTCTTGATTGAATGGTAAAATGGCCACATTAAATACTGCAGGATATACGACGATCATTTCAACTATAATAGAACTATATGGAAAATTGACATCTGAACTCCATAAGCAAGAAATTAAATCGAATTTAGGATCAGTTTTTAGAAATTTAATAAAAAAAAAATCGGCTTCGGTCTGGTCTCGTTTTATAAATTGGGCCGATCACTAGTTTGTTAGAGGATTAATAGAGTGGCCCCGGTTGGACCATTATTTACCAAGCAGCTTTTATCGTCTCTCCTTTGCTAGAGGAAGGTAGTTGTTGTCTATGTCTTTCTCCTGACAATTAAACCTTGAACGTACAAAATGCAACTCTAGTGGTGGAATTAATAGATCTGTATCGTGCTGTTACTGATCAGCTGGCGAAGGCTGAAGAATGTTTCTTTTTTAATGGGATAAATGCACCATCCTGGTTTCGTGCCCCAAAGGAATTTAAAAAAAAAGAAGTTCTATTCATAAGGTTTAGGTTTTAAATAATACCTTAATGAAAGCAATCTAATCAGATATTTTTAAGGCTTACGAAACTCAAGTTGGCAGGGTTCTATATCGCAAGTACCTATATTATAAGGTAAAAACTCTTTTCCAAAAAAATGAGATTTCATAAGACTGTGATATATTCATATAAAATCAAAAACTGACAGATTGGTTTACGGTGACTAACACACGTAGTTAAACATTACGAAAAGTTCTAAAATAAAACGATACGCCAGGTCAGGCGCTACAATCAAGCCCCCAACCTAGTGTTCACACTTCTTAAATTGCTCCAAACACTTTAATAAAGCGTCACTGCCTTGTTTACCATAACATAACAACCTGGCAACGCCACAG
This sequence comes from Phania funesta, assembly GCA_963932375.1. Classification (NCBI taxonomy): domain Eukaryota; kingdom Metazoa; phylum Arthropoda; class Insecta; order Diptera; family Tachinidae; genus Phania; species Phania funesta. The sequence goes on from OZ010656.1 coordinate 76,495,550, forward strand.
TTAGTGTGGTGAATTATTGTATAACAGTTTGGTTTGACTTGTTGCTTACTACACTGAGAAAAAGAAGGCGCAAGTTTTTGCACAAAATAAATATAGAAAAAAATATTGCAAAATATTTAAGTGCAAATTAAAATTAAATTTTTTCCTGTTTAATTTTTTAAAATAATATTTGCCATGATTTTGTTGCTTTTTTCAACAGATTTAATTTTGAGAAAATAAATAAAATAAAATCTCAGCTGTAATTAAGGCTCCAGGGGCATAAAGAAGAAATATAGTAAAATGGAAAACATCATCTTGGCAAAAAAAATAAACGGCGGCTGTCTTATTAAAAAGGTATCGATTGAAATTTAATAATCAAATTATTTTTTCATTAAACCATCATCAAAAAAAAAAAGACTATAAAAGTAAATAAAAGCCTCTAGACATTTTCTAAATTATATCGTTGATCACAGCAACGTCATGCCATAAGATGATTTAATTCAATAAAAAGCAGAACATTTTCATGTTGAGGCTTAAACAACTTTGCACTAGACGAAGAGACACACAAACAAATAAATTAGCAAGTTGGCAATTACGCTGCGACGTGTTCATTATGATTCTGCTGACATTAATGCTGCTATTTCTATGTGCAGCTCAAAGCCAAATATAAAAAATTGCTGCTAAAAATTGTCAAACCGTAAAACAAAAATATTACAAAGTTGTTGTTGTGTTGGAAAAAGGCACGTTTTAGATTTTCCATCATTCCCATTCTTCCTTTTGGCCAGATGACGACATCCTGGAGCATACAATATTTTTCCCATGAATTAACCTATTTAAAGTGCAAAACAGACAAATAAATATTTGCATATTTTGTCAGGTCTTTATGGTAAATAATGCAATTAATACGAGGTGTGTTGAAGCAATAATGGAAATTTAAATTTTTCTAAAAAAATCGTTGTTAATGCTTTAACGTTTTAGTTCTTATTTCGCCAATTGTAGCGATATATTGACATCTTAAAGTTCTGTTGAATTCCGCACAAACAGCAGAGTCCAGTAGGAGTCTTAGGTCACACTATAAAACGTTCAACATTATCAGCTGTCGAAAAACAGCTGGAACTTTAAATACAAAGTGGAGCAAAAGTTGTCACCTAATGTTCTTTGGCTGTAAATTATTTAACACGTCCCGTTCCGTTCAAGCCCTTGGTATTATCATTGTAAAATAAAGAATTTTTGTAAATTCATTATGCAGTCAATTATGGGTCAATTTAATCGTGGGGTGGGGACGTGTTAATGAAAAACTTTGGTTCTGCTTTTGGATCATGCCTGTTTGACGTCTTAAATTTTGTTCATTAAGTTGAGAGTATTATATCAGCTGCTGTTAGAAATATATTATGGCATTTTTCATCACTCTTGACAGAACTTCCGGTGATAGGTACTCACATTCTTGACGGATATTCTCTTCTGGGGGCTGCAAGAGTCTAAAGTTTGTTTACGTAAGACTTGTGACATTAAAAAAACTCTACAAACAGAACTCTAGGCCGGCTAAATCGGGAAATGTTGCCGGCCAGTGTAAATGGCCAAAACTAGAGAGAAGACGCGACCCGGAAATTGAGCCCTCAGAATATCGATTTTGCCTCGTGCAATATATGCTCTTGGTCCATACTGTTCGAACCACACGTTCGTTTAGCTTGCGGCGTTTTCGAAAAAATAAGGCCCGGATAAGCGTTCCGGCGTAAATAACACACCACGCAGTAACCTTGAGTGGTGTAATGGTAATGATTTTGCTTACTCACAGATCCAATAAGAATGAAATGGTCGTCGTCGCTAATGATAGGTTTTGATAAAAAGTTTGCCGGCCGTGGTCAAGATCGAGGATAGCTCGAGGGTCTTCTGCGACATCTTGAACAACAGCCCCGATATTTTCAGTTGTCCCATACTCTGTACAAAGAGCCGCTAAACGCTGTAGTGTTTGCCCAGTGTGTTCGGATGACCGGGAAATCTGCACCGAAATTCACGCGGCGCGAACACAACCGAAGCATTATTCCTTAAAAAGTGACAATAATTATTTCGCGTTCTTGCAGAGTATATCAATTCGTGTTTTGTTGACGTATATTTTAGCCTCTATTCGCAATGATGATGATGATGATGATTTTTGCGACACATTGTATAAGTTTGAAATATGATGCAACTGGAGCTGCACACTGCTCACGTCTTTAACTTTAATTATCTCAGTTGCCGTCTGATTACATAAGAATATAATTAGTTCGCTGTTAACCCCGTGAGCGGGAGTGAAAATATAATTTTGATGTTTGACGTTATCGTACATAATCGCGAATGAATAGTTATTCACGTTCCGATCTCTGGCAGCAACATAAGAAATTTACAAATATTTATTATTTTTTAAACACACCTCGCTCCTAATAATTTCAGGAAATGGTTCTCCCTACTACTGTTTGGTAGACATTTTGATAAGTTAAAATGTTTGTTACTGAAAAAATGAGTAGAAGTTCATGAAGAAACATTTTTTAGCCAGCCGTTACTTGCAGATGAATAATGGGCGTGAAATCATTTTTCTGCCACTGGAATTGCTGTGTGAATTGGCGCTTTGCCTTAGTAAAGAAAGCAACACATTCATTTCATCGATTTCATCACTTCAACGCTGTAAAACGTTCGCATAATGTTCTCTGCTGATTGTTCTGTCTTTTTTTTTATAAATGAGGAATACAAATTATATCACGGGCAATTAATTATTCCGAAGCGGCGACCTATTTTTCAGAAGAAATACTTTTCACTTTCTTCGTATCCGGTTTCCACCGGTGAATTTATTGTTGGTCCATGTGAATTCGGTACAATGTTATTCAATATGCGAAGAACTGAACTTTTTTAAATGACTTCTAGAGCTACCTACCTTTTTGTAGGTTGTCGTCCAATACGTTTTTTTTTTCCTTAGAAATTCTTTAAACGAAGGAGCAGACTACACCAAGGAGAAACGTCGCTCCACTCTTGAATTAGTTGAACTGAAATCTTTTAAAAATTTTTCATGGTTAAAGTTTTACTTGCGGTCAAAAAGGAAATAACAAACTCATTTTCATTTCAAATGCCAACACCAGTCCATTTCGAATTTTTCTGGGTCCGCCCTCGTAGATCATTCCATACAAATAACAATTCCAATTTGCTTAACTTAGAAGTTAGAAATAAACATCAACAATGTATAAAACGAGTACTGTCACTAACGTAACAAAACAAAAGCAACAATTTAATGTCTTAAACTTACACAACAAAAACTATTTGGATTTGGATATTTTTAAGAGACTGGTTCTTTGCTATCGAAAGTAAAATAATAAATAAAATAAAATTTAACATATTGAAACTGTCAGTTGAACTGCCAATATTAGTGTTGTGGCCAAAAATGGTTAAAATTGCAAAATAAACAACCACTGACACCACAACAACGACATAAACTACCACAATCGTTTCCATTCATTCCTTAAATGCAATCTAAAGCTTCAAGGTTGATCTGCAGACAATTGGACAGTCAAGTTAAACATTAAACGAACATATGGTGGTGGTTTGGCTTTTGAAGCGTACAAATAAAATACTAGAAGTTTTTAAAAGTATTTTGAATTGAATGGCATAGAGAAACGGCAACAAGAACAAGATGAATGACCTAGTCCGACCAAAAGAATGTAGACTTAATATGAAATAGTAAGTTAATTTCGGCTGCTTAACCTTCTTTGAAATATCTAATCAAATAATCGTAAATTTATGGAAATCTATAGGTTGATCGAACCTTTTCTTTTAGAAGCTCTCCTCTAAAGAAGTTTATCTATTGCTTTACCACCCTTTCACTAGTATATTCTATCGACAGCTCAAACCTTGAGAAAGCCTACCGCTAGCTGTAGCGTTCTCATAGAGAAGCTTGACTCTATCTTAACTATAGGATGGTGTATCATTAACTTGCCTTCTGTAAGGGATGGTTACCGCTACCTCTAGCCTTACTATAGGGTGATATATCATTATCTCTGAACTTTCTATAGAGGAGTCTACCGCTATATCTAGCCCTTCCATCCAGAAGTCTGCCGCTAGCTTCAATAGCTCAAACCTTCCAATTACCAAGTCTATCTCATCTTTCTCTAACTTTCCTCCACTATATCTAGCTTTTGCATAGAGAATCTCATCTTGCTATATAGGGAAGCTTAACTCTACCTAAACTATAGGAAAGTCCACCTCTAACTATAGCGCTGCTATAGGACATCCTATATATTCTCAGCTGTCTGTAGCATTTTAATAGGCAAGTATATTACTGGATATAGCAAATCTATACAAAAGCTTACGGATAGCTTAAGCATCCCTTCAAGAAAGTCTGTCTTAAACACATACCTTTCTCTTGTGAAGCCTGTCTCCATCTCTGATTTCTCATGCGGAAGTCTATCACTGGCACTACCGGCAACTTTACGTACTCTGGTTATCACTACCACTAGACTTTTTATGGGATGATCTTTCATTACGTATAAGGCTCCGAAAGAGAAGTCTACCACTAGCTCTAATCTTCCTAGCCGGAAGTCTATTACCAGCTCTAGTCTTTACGTAGGAAGTAGTTTCTCCATCCTACCTATAGGATCACTAGCTAATGCGCTCCTATACAGCAGTCTTCTCACAGCTGTAGCTGTTATTTAAGAGACGTTATCGCTACTTTTAGCCTTTATATGGTGATGTCCATTATTATATCTACCCTACCACGTTAAAAGTTTATCGGTAGTTTTAGCATTCTTTCAGGAAAGTCTATCACTACTTCAAGCGTTCCTATTCTAAGGAAAGTCTATGATTGGCACTACCGACATCCCTGTCCTCTTTAGTGATATTTGTCGCTACCTTTAGCCTCCCTATAGGGCGCTCCGATAGAGAAGTCTACCACTAGCTCTAAATTTCCTAGTCTGTTACCAGCTCTAGTCTTTAAGTAGGAAAGCGTATGTCTATGTCTATTATACGACAGCCTATCCAAAGTTGTATGGAACGTTTTAACAACAGAGTTTATTAATAGATCTAGTCTTCCCATATATATAAAAATTATTTGATAGTTTTTCATCCTTTTAGGAAAGTTTAGCGTTACCTCAAACCTTTCTATTTGTTAAAACTATCTCAATCTCTGATTTCTTATGCAGAAGTCTATCACTGACACTGCGGGCAGCTGTACCCTTCCTTTAGAAATCTTTATCGCTACCTCTAGCCTCCCTATAAAATAATTCTAACATTACTTTAGCTATGGACCTTCCATCGGCATATCTCTACTTTATCTCGAGCGAAGTACATCCCTAGCTATAGCGCTTCTATCGGACAGTCAGTACAGCTGTAGCCTTCACTAAGGAAACGTCATCAGTACTTCTTCAAGCTTCAAGTTTGGGAGGGCTAAAACGAATTCTTCCGCTAACTATAGCCTTCCTTAAGGGAAATTTATTGCCTTTCGTAAGTGAAATCTATCGCTATTTCTAATCTTTCTATCTTATAGGGAAGTCTAGCTTTCTTTCGGAAATAATCTATTACTAGCCTGTACCCGTCCTATAAGCAGGTCTCTCGTTGACTCCAGGTTTCTTAGGGAAGTTTTTCAACAACTCTAGTTTTTTTTTGCGGAAGTCTAAGGACGTTTTTTAGGAGAGAGTATTACTAGCTCTAGCCTTTCTACAAGGATGTCTATAGGGATATAGATACCTGACAGCAGTTCTCCTATAAAGAAGTCTTTCGCTTACCTTCCTACCGCTCACATTTACCAATCCTTAAGGAAGATCTATCCCTAACCTTAGCCTTCTTTTAGAAGAGTTTATAGTTTTCTAAACCCATTTATACTTTCCGACAGCAAAAGTCTGGCTTTAAGTTGTTAAATCTTTCGGCAGCGAAACGAAATTATTTCTCAAGTACCCCTGCCTTAAATTGAGGCTGCTTTTGGGCGGCAAAGAATAGAAAATATTTTTAGCCATTAATTATGGTTTGTTCAACAGCATTTATCATTACAGCAAGTATTTTTTAATTTAATTTTATTAAAACACGACCTCCAGTCGCTCCTTCTTTTGAAACAATTTAATTCTTTTACATGTTACTTGTAAGCGTCAAAAACTAAATCAAGTTAAGCAGTGAGAAACGTGTTTTAATATTCGTATCACACACCTTTAATGAAATGACCTGAATTACTTTTTGTGGCCAATAAATCAAACACAAGAATATTTTTTCAAGGTTCTCTGAGAGAATTAAACATTTGTCTACCTTTAGAGACGGAATTGGTTGGAGTTGAATTTGAGGTTGAGAAATTTAATATCTCAAATTATAAATTTAAATTAAGGGGCGCCACTTGTTGTCAGTCTTTATTGTGTTTGGTGCGTTTCCCCCCATTTATTATTTGACTTGCAACACCACAATGGGTGAGGAGAACAATTGATGTCGGTCGGTCTCCCCTTTTTAATTTGACAATTGTAATATGTGGGTATATTTGTTGTAATTTGTTTAGATTACATTGGCTGGTGGTGTCAAATTTCCTATTACACTGACACTTAATTTGTTCAAAGGCAACAGTTTAAAGTGCAATTTAATTTTTGAGTGCTACTCAGTGAGAAGAAAAATTGATAATGAATTCTTAATGTCATTTATTTGAGTATCTAACGACAAATCAGTTATTGAGTTTGAAATTTATGACATAAAGAACGCACTCTTCAAAATCGTTTATTAAGAGATGCAATCTGAAAAACTGATAATATGGACAGTGGGATATGTCATCAGAGAAGGAAAGTCAAGCTTAAACAGCTGAACAAAAACCATCAGAATCAATATTGAATGGACACACATTATGTGAAGTTGTCCAACAGCTATTCTAATGGTGATTATATAGTTAGCGATCAGCATATCGTGGCACTTGAACTTCGATCTTTTCGTTGTTTTCAAGAGATCGCGGACAAAGCGCCGTTTCGCTAATAGCCAATTGTATCCCCGGGTGCTACTTGAATGCTACTGAATCTCGACGCTTGACGTTAACATTCGCGAGCACAAGCTTTCACGAACAGAATAAAACGATTTTCAGATGTCAAATTCTAATTGAGTAAGCTGAACTGGGTATGTGTGAACACCAAAGTCAATTTAGAATTCAAGTGCCTCAATTAAAAAAAAAATCCCAACTTTTAACAAATCAAATGAAGACATATGATTTCAAATTTCCCTATATAGTTCAATATTCGCTTGTAAGTTCACAATTATTATATTCCTTCAACCAAATCATGTCATTACATGTTCCTCTTAGTTCGTTACACTTTATCATATGCCTTCCTTACCAGGCGCGGAACCAGGGAGAAGGAAAAACGATTAAAAGTAAAAAATTTTAAAATTGTGTGTGTAAAACGTCTCCCCCCCAAAAGCTCTGAAGCTAAATCCGCGCCTGTCTTTAACAACATAAAGTTAAAGTTCATATAACTTCAAAGGACCAGTAAAATAGGAAACTTACCTTAATTTAGCGGCATATTCTGTTTCTATCGCTAAGCGATCTCTTATGAAATTTGCATATTTATCCAAAAACTCAATGCCTTTATTTGTGTGTATCGCTAAATTATCGTACTGATCCTGTAAAGAAAAACAAGCAGAAATCGAAAATATTAGAATTAATTTAGAAAAAAAATTAAATTAATATTGAAGCTGAAATACAATTAAGTAAAGAAAAAACAAAAATAAATGTAAAAAATATATTTGCCTAGAAGCATTTGGCAATAATTTTAATGAAAAAAAAAAGATTTTTTTTTCTCATAAATCCTCATATGAGGCAGCTGTTTAAATGGAATACTTTAAATTAGTTTGATAATTATTTATAATTTCTATTAATTTATTTAGAAAGCAAAAATATTTACGATATATTATGTTGGCTTTTTCATGAGTTCGTATATTTAATTCGACTTTTTTGAATAAAACGATAATAATAATAATTATTGTTCTATTATCATTTTAATCCATTGCCGGGGAAACAAGAATCGCAAGGTTTCCTCCAATATTCAAAACACAAATGCAGTTATCCTAGACCAGTGGATATAGCTAACCTGTGTGAAAGGTGTGCTTCTGTGTGGGTTTTCGCTTTCGTCTTCTTCTCTCACAGATCCGACCGAGCCCTAGGCTTCGTTGACCTGTGGTGAACGGAAACTTCTTCGTGGGTTTCTCCTTTAGTATACGTTGCTAACAGTGAACTGTAGGCGTTCAGACGGGCAGCAGAGTAATATACTGCACAAATCTCACCGCAACAGCAGCGCATAAGCGGCATAACGTCGGTAAGCAAAAAATAAGATATACAAATGTTTGTTAAACAAAGTTTTATTTTATGTGAAATAAAAGTCAATACAAAATGTTTTATTCTCGCAAAAACCAGGTTAGAGGACAAGAGGCTGGCGCTTCACTAAGTGGCATGTCAGACCTGAGATTTGGATGGCCGAAAATAAATATATACAAAGGCATTCAACAATCCTATATATCTCGCCGAAACCTTAATCACATCAAGAAGGAAATCCCTACGAAGTATATCTTCTCGGTGATCCCGCTCGCCACCTTGATGTTTTGCTACCGGTGGTCATGGGGAAACCAGCCTCCGACCCTTGCGTCGGCCCTGCAAGTGGGAGAAGGTAGAAATTTCCAAGTCTAACCAGTAAAAAATTAACTCTAGACCACGGGAACCAGTACAAGCGGGCATACCGGACTGGTTGTTTGTGAGGCTCCTTAGAGAGCACACGTGATAGCTCTGGTTTAAGCCGGAATCACAGGAAGATCTTTGTGCATGATCAATGTGGCGTTGCATTGCAATAGTATAGCTGTTGACAGCAGTATATTATATAGCTGTGAACCCCTCAAAGTTAGTTACTTGCACCTAGGTAAGCATGGTCCTAAGTTATACACATACAAATACACATGGGGACATTGGTGGTCGCATATTCACACCCGGTGCTAAGACCACTGTCGGATTGAGACTGGTGCCGACGTTAATCTTGGCGTATCTATCTCTTCCAAAAGCCAAGTTAGAGATTAATATGCGGTCCGTTCAGAAAGTTAGAGATAAACATGCGATCGCTTCGAAAGAAGTCCCATTTTAATAAGTGTGACTTGAAGGGTTAAAAGGAATATATAGCCAACTTTATAACCAAATCAACCCGATGTTTAGACAAAGGCCGTCAACATTCAGATAATCTCGGAAAATCTGCAAATATCTGGAAACAATGAAACAAGGGATGTAAATATACCTGATCGATAAGCCTCTCCTTTTTCCCTATGCTTTGGAAATTTTCGACATTGTCTAGCAACCATCTTATTTAAACGCAATTTTAGAGAATTAGATACCTTCGATAGCCTCTGAAAGCGTAACTCTCGCCTTGACCAGCCACACCGCGGTAAAATTACCTTTGTACCCAATATAGTTCACCATCCACTGAGATAGGTCGGGAAAACTAGAACTAATTTAAATATAATTCAGTAACGAATCTACCTATAGGAGACGGTAAAAAAGGATATTCTACCTTCCAAACGCTAACAATTAAAAGTTTTCCTGAATGAAAAATTTTAAAAGTGTATGACTGCTCGACTGTTGGCCAGTTTGCAAGCTTTGACCGTAGAGAGGCCTGGTAAATTAACACGCACATTGCTCTTAGTTCGCATTATGTAGAAGTTATTGCCAAGTTTTCTCTTTGATAACCAGAGGCTGGTGTAAGGCCTGGAATCACCTTATTTCCACTTGTGATCGCTAGAGTGAAGCCACTGTCGTAGAAGAGTAATAAATAATCCATATTCCTATTGAGGTTCCCCCAGTAAATGCCAATGGCCATACGATCAGCAAGCAACCGTACGATCAGAAGCAATCACAGCTTTTGATAACTTATCGTTTTTTTTCTGTAGAAGAGCTACAATAAAAATCCCATATAAAATCTTACGCTCATAAAAAAAAAACAAACGAAGAAAAAAAGATTTATTAAGGAAAATAAAAGTGGAGCAGTTTCGTTTATTGTTGTTATGATTGTTAGCGATTGTGTGTGTTTTCATTATAAATAGGCGACTTCGAATTGAGCCGGTGATGGGCAATGTAAGAAGAATAAATGCAAGTTAAAACATTTACTATTAAATCACAGCCAGTCTTGGGTGGCAACCGAACCCAAGACCCCTAGTCTTATAGACTAGCACACTACTAACTAGCCTACCGGGGCACCCTACACAGTGTTTGAAGAACTAAAAATAGTGCGGAAGTACATCTTTTAGTTCAACTAAAACCCAACCGCATTGCATTGTCTTCTGATTAATGCGTCGAAACTTCTCCTAATCGGCTCCAATGAGGCAAATACGTAATTTCAGCGACCCCATCACAAAAAGTTACCGTTTGGCCAGATGTCTCTCATGCCACACAGCTCATTAAACAAATGATCTATTTAAGGTGAAATCTGTGTATGTAGAAATAGGGGCCGGTCGAATGACCGTTTAGCGCATTTAAATTTTTAGTAGGCTACCCTTAGTGCCTGGTTTTTGTCTGCAAGCCAACATAGTTAGAGAAGCTACAATACCGAATGCAAAATTTTCGAAACATTTCGGCGGGCCGCCGCCGCCGAAAAATTTTCAGCTTTAGCCGTCTATCCCAACTACCGGTCCCAACTCCTACGTGATTTGCTCAATATTTTTGTTCTTCTCTTTTTATTACAGTCCCTTGCAAAAAATCCTTAGAAGATATAAAAATTTTTTATGATGATTAAATTCGGCTGTACTCACATAAACTTTTTACTCAAGTATGACAATTAAGCATGAAAAAGAGGTTACAAGCTCACTGGTAAACATCACTGGAAAAAATAAATGAAATTGAATAGGTATGTTGGTGGATGAACTCATTCATTTACACAACTGTCAACATTTTATTTCACAAAAAAAAACTCCTCCAATTTTTCCCACACTTCTCTTATTGTATCGCCAAGACTATTAAATACTTGAAAAAACATTTGTATCGTGTTTTTATTTTAAGAACTGGGGAATTGTGTCACAATAATCAATTCAAAATAAAGAAAAAGTTATATATTTTCAAAGAGATTTGGATTGTCACAAATTTAGTTTCAAACACTTTCGATCACAAATTGGTATCAATTGAATGAAGGGCAAAAACACAGCCACGCATTTAAGGAATTTCGTTGTAATATCTTGAAGATTTTTATAAATAGATTTTTTTTATTTTTTAACAAGTGCTTGGGTTGGGTGATTTTTATTTTTATCTATTAACACTTTTTGATTTTAATAGATTTTAGTTCTCTCTTCTCTCTATTATTAGAATGTTGAACAAGACGTTTAATTTTTTTTCAAGTTAAATTTATCTGCGGTTGTGCGTGCGATGTGTCGTGAGATGTCATAATAGATAATTTACCGCCTGAGACATAAACTTTAAATTTAGAGCAATTATTTAATCCATAAAAAAGCAGCAATGTAAAGGGCGTCCCAATAAGAGTGCACTAATTCATTTAAAAATAAAATACGTATTTTTAGAACGAGTTGTGATATTTTTATTGCGTAGTAAATAATGGCTGGCTCTGATGACAGCTCATTGCTATTCGCATAGACCCAGGATTTCACGAAATCCCAAAGAAAGACATCTCGGTCTTGAGCTCAGAAATTATTTCTGGTTTATTCGCACAGACCCAAGATTTCACAAAATTACAAAGATAGCGGCCAGTTGACATCAAAATGTCGTGAGATAATTTCATCTTGCCGCCCATATCCAAGCCGTCCAGATGGGGTCACAAAAATACCGTTAGATTTGTTTTTGTAACAAACGCGATTCACCATCATCGCCGAATTGATGTTTTCGGCCACACTCTCGTTTACAGCAACACCCACCTATACGTCAACGCATAGAAGACTTACTCTTCATTATCGACCCAGTTTCTTAAAATTTGTTAACTTCTTTTCGAATTGTTTACACATTAGGTACACTTCCCTGATCGAAAATTGCGCGAATTTGCGATCGCTCTCAGCGTAATGGGGTTTCACAAAGATAATGCATTCTTATTTTGTGCAGCACTCAATTTTTATTAATCGGATTTATCATATGTGACAGCTGATAAATACTCGTATCAAAGTTGCCACCTGTACGAAAACTATGTTACAACATTTAAATAGATCTTTCTTATTGAGACACCCTATAGGTGCTGAATTAAACTAAAAAGGCTTTATTAAAATTTTAATTTTCTGTATTTTTTCCTAAAGTAGATTTTGTAAATTCCTTACTCCTTTGAAAAGAACGATGGCATTGCTATTCGTATAATTTAGGGTGACCAGCAGACTATATTATTTAGGAGACGAGCAGACTATATTAACAAAAACAAACAATTCCTTAATTTTTTTACTTTTTATATGGGAAAATATTAATTTTTAATGAGCTTGGAGAGGAAATTTCTCTTTTCAACCCTCCCACCACCCTGGCTATGCGCCTGGTGACCAGATAGTAATGATAGGATTGGTGTAGAGTAAAAATAAAGCTGTCATAGCGGTCATCGCTTTGAGACAGTAAGCCGCCAATCAGAAGTGGTTAAAAGAAAGTGGCCAGTATCGAACAGCAGTCAGAAATGTCGAATCGACACCGATCAGCTGAATTGGTTATCGCCAGAGAATCAACCCGGTTTATTTTGTAGTTGGATTTCGAGCTACATCCGCATAAGATTGTGCTGCAAGAATTGAAGCCAGACGACAATAGACAACACCGTGTGCGAGCCCAATAGTGAGGCACTGGAGATTCGAACTTAGGCCAAAAAATCATCTTGAAGCACTGTCAGCGAAGCTGACGCCGCCCATTTGAATGATGTGCTGTCCCATACAACATGACATAAATATAGCTTCAAAATAATTTGATGTTTCATTCCTCTTACTATCGGTCTTATCTGGTCATTCTAAGTATATTTGAATACAATGGATGTGGTTTCAATAGGATGGTCAATCGTGCTATACATTTTAATAAGAGGCGATGTTGAAGTGGCTGTCGAGATCGAGCGATGTTGAAGTGGCTGTCGAGATCGAGCGATCGCTCGAGTTCTGTCTAACTTATATTTTATATTTCATTCCTTTCCAAACATTATTTCGCTTACAATATTTTGTTTTAAAAAATTTGCTTTAAAATTGCAATTAACACAGATTAGATTTGTAATATGCAAAATAACAATTGTGTAAAAATTGAAATAAAAACAAACGATCACTTAAGATCTTTATCAAATACAATACAACATAAATCATTGTTGATAAATCTAACACCAGCAGATTTAATTAAAAATATTTAAAACGATTTTATTTAAAAAAAAAACACAAACGAACGAAAGACTTAATTTTTAACAAACTGGCAGATATCGATTACAAAACATCGCACGTCTAATATTTTGAATTTAAAATTTTCAACACAAAAAATGATATCAAACCAACACAAAACGACTTACGATTTTATAAAACTATGCGCGAGTGCGAAATGTGAATGCAAAAATAAAACGAAACGCAAAAAAATGCATAATTATTATGTCAAATATTACGTCAACTTTCACTGATTTGAAGGAAAAAAAAACAATAACAAAAAAAAGTAAGTGGTGTTTTCTTTTTTTATTAATAGTTTTTTTTTTACAATTTGTCTAAAATAAATACATATGGACTCAACACACGCACACGCACACGTCCACGCACACCCGCTCATTTTAAAAACTAAAAGTGGTGAAAATGATAAATTCAAATAATATGACACCTGTCGTTTGTTGCATTCAACAAACTGCGCACGTTTCAAATGAATGCACACTTACATGTTCATGATAGAGATAATGGAGAAGACTAGTTAGTGATGGCAGCGTGCTGTGAATCGCACTTTATAGGGGGTTTTTTTTTTAGAAAAATACTTGGGGTAATTTTACAAGAAGTAACAAAATTCTTTTTGATTTTTGAATTAGGAGACTGATGGTACCATTGATTACAGTGGGATAACTATAAAAATTGCTGTGACCAGAGAGGAACGACTGGAAAAGCTACATTTATACCATTCAAATGGCACCCTTGGTCGATGTCAATCCGACATATGCAGCGCCCGCTTAGCAAACTCACGGATTTTGTTCGTGAGTCAGCACAATTCTACACGTCTGTAGGCTCAAATCCAACCCAGATATGCTGGGCTAGCTCTCTGTCAATGCTTATTTTAGTTGATCGCCACCGAATCGACATTTCTGGGTGTTTTTCATTACAGGCGGCAATCTACTAATCTCCCACCAATCTCTGTTTGGTTTTAGGCTGGTCCAAAAAAGTCTATCCAACTCAAATTTTTCCACGGTGCGACAAGTTTCCTGTGCAAGCTATATTTATGTCATTATGTATGGGACAGCTCAGCATTCACATTAGGCGTTTTGGCTTCGCTGATAGTGCTTCAAGATAATTATTTTTCCGAAGTCCAGCTAATATGTCCAGTGCCTATTTACAAATTCACGGCGTTGTCTGTGGTCTTCTGGCTTTAATTCTTGCATTAGCACAATCTTATGCGGATCTAGGTTCAAAAATCCAACTGCAAAATAAGACGGGTTGACTCAGACGATGCCCAATTCAGCAGATCGGTGTCGAATCGACTTATCTCAGTTTTGTTTGGCCGCTATCTTTTATTCACTGCTGATTGGCGACTTAAAATGAACACATTTTCAGCTGTCCAATACAAATTGAGTAAGCTAAATTGCAAATGTGGGAACAACCAAGTCTATAATTAAATTTAAAATTTAATTGCTTCAATTTAGGCGCATATGTGATTAAGAATTTTTCCCCATTGATTTGACGATTTTCTACTAATCTCATCTGACAACTATAATGGCGGCCTATAAAAACGCTTTGATTCGGAATGTTTTATTAATTGGTGCAATGCTAAAGAAACATTTAAAAGCGAATAGCATTTATAGCATGTTCACACATACGCTTTAAATGCGCAATTACGATATTTACGTAATTAAGGCTTAATTAATAAATTGAGCAACCATAAATTGAATCAAACTAACAATGCACCTCTCGTGAATGGTGTTTATCGAGCATAAAATTCTGTAAAAAGAACACATTAAATGCAAAATTGGGACGAAATTCCGTCAGTTTTAGAATAGTGAATCACGTCCTTAAAAAATATCAACACAACATTTAATATTGAAGCTTAAAAAATCGGCTTAAATCGGGTTTAAATTGAAAAAAAAACCGGTTACTTGGGAATTCGAAAAAAGAGATTTATAAAAACACAGACTGCTTTCCAAAAAAAACTAAGCCCGCTTTTAAGGCATTTGGAAAGCCGAGTCGGTGACTCCCATTTCTGCACTAAAACACTCACTTGCTCACATCGTTTGACTTGTTTGTCAATTTCCCCTTTTTCTCCTTTGCATCTTTTTAAGTTAACATGCGTTGTACGATGTTATGGTTTTTGTTATTGTTTATTTAACAGGCAATAGTTAAACTAATTTGGCAAACATGCGTGCCGCGGTGCCATTTTGCTTTGCATTGCCACTGTGCAAAGGCTTTACACTTGAATTTTCGTTCGTTTTCTGTTTGTTTTTGGTTTTGCAACAGTGATTCGTTTCCATTTGAATACAAAATAAGATTTATATTCGAACCAAACAGTTTCAAATTCATATTTCATGAGCTGCTGGCAGTACGACGAGCATTACGATGAATTTGAGTTTGAATTCCAATGTATTTAAAATGTTAAAATTTAATTTGTATTTCAATTAATATTACCAGCACCACCAATATGATGTATTAGTTTACTAATAAATATGTATTTTTTTATTTTATTTTTTTATTGTTTATTGAACGTGGGAGGTGCTGCTGACTTTTGTTTCGTTTAGTTTCTATTTTCAATACGAAAAAACAGTTACAGAGTTTCTAGTGAAAATTAAAATTGAAACACTGCTTTCAGCATGATGTGAATATTTAAGTATGATTTTTTTTACGCAATTTCGTGTTACTTAATACTTTTAAAAGCAAATAAAATATAGGGTGACCAGACAGTAACGATAGTTTTTCCAATTGTTATATTTTGAAGGCTGTCAAAGTTACCAATACCATCCAGCTGTCAAAATCTTCAGTGAGGTTTCCATTTCATCGCGTATTGTTTCACGCCTGGCAAATGGATGGAAATAATCAAAAATAATTATCGAATATTCGTCATAGCGCAACGTAAATTTCGTAAGGGAAGTCAGCCATCAACATGACTTCACTGCGCCAGTAATTTTTCGTTTCCGCGTGGGTACACTCTCTTAGATCTTAAACCACCCAACCAGACCACACATTGATGCGAAGTGAAGAAAACATAGCCGCAATAGCGGCCAGTAGCGAAGTAGATCCAGAAATGCCAATTCGGCTCTGATCAGCTGAATTAAGCCTCGCCAGGTTGTCAATCAGGCAAATTTTTCAGTTGTATTTGGATGTACATCCGCACGAATTGAAGGCGGCTGACAACAGACAACGCCTTAAATGCGCTAATTGAGTGATGGAAATGTTAGCCGGAGATTCGGGTTTTGTCCAAAAAAATTTCTTCTCGCACAAGGCCCATTTTCGACTGAGCGGATATGTCAGCAAGCCATATTGTCGTTATCAAAGCGAATCCCATCCACAAGTGTTTGACCAAACATCACTGCATCCAAAAAGTTTGACAGTTTGGTATGACTTACGACATGACAAATGATAGATGCTTTGGGTATAGAGTGATGTTAACCGTTTTTCTGTGTCTTGAGCTCGACAAATTCGATATATGCGAGCTGTGGTTCCAATAAGACGGCGCTAGAAGCCATACAAGCGACAAAATGTTTGAAGTTTTGAAGTAAAACTTTGGCGAGTGTCATCTCACGACCAGCGGTAATCAGTTAGCCGCCACCATCATATGACTTGACACCCCCGGCTATATTCTCTGGAGCTATGTCTACGCTAAGTCAAGCGTTTTGGTAGTATCGTGTACTCCCGATATCGAATTCGATCGGTTTTCGAAAAAAGACTCTGGCTGTTATGAATGTCTCATAATAACAGCTGATTGCAGTGGATGTATCACCTCTCCGAACCTCTTGTCTGGGGCCTGAAACTGGATTGACGTAGAACTTTCTAAGTTTGGTCAGTGAGGGTTCTTCGGGAGTGCACGTGATGGCTGTGGTTTGTAGCCAAATCGCGGAAAGATATTGTTTAGGTCAATGAAGTGTTGCATTGTAATGCAGGTGTAAGTCGAATAGCTATTGGCGGTAAGAGATTGGGTAGATCCGAACCCCTAGAAAGAGGTGGGTACAAGGATCAAGGCAACCATGGTCGTAAATTGCTAGCTATACAAGTGTATATAGCGACGTTTGATGGTCGCAAATTTCACACTCGATGCTAAGACCAACAGTCTCATTAAGTCAGGAGACTTAAGCCGCAGTTAGTAATAGCATATTTGCACCATTAACGATAAGTCACCTCTAGGTCACATCTTATAATAGATATTCATCTATTAGTCCTTCTTAGAGACCTTCCGAGACTATCGGGTCCCCTAATGCCAATTCTTTTAGTCACTGGGGTAAGCTTAGATTCCCAGTTCGCCTACAGCACAGTGGGTTCACGTGGGTTCGCAAGCGCAGTTTCTTTTAGTTACTTTGCAAAACGGGAAAATGGGGAAGAGAAATTCGATAGGTGGAAAGTGAAGAAGACTAGACAGCTTAGAGAAGTTTGGTAAGGAAGGTGTAGAGAGGTAGGGCTTGAATTGTCACTATAACTGTACCCGTGTGGAGTCCTAATGAAGGAATATAAATCCTGTAGTTCCATCTCCAACAGTTCAAGCGGCTGACGAAGGAACTCCTACCGTGAGGAATCATTGTGACAGCTCCTGCATTAGAAGTTTGCCAAACCTGCAATGTCCAGTAACCATTGTCAATAAAGCTTAGCAGATTTCTGGAGGTAACATGGAAATCATCTCTTTTAAATTTTCAGACCAAAACAAAGGGGGGACTGGTAAGTACCACATCTAGCAATATTAAGGGAAATCCC
Source organism: Phania funesta (assembly GCA_963932375.1). Classification (NCBI taxonomy): domain Eukaryota; kingdom Metazoa; phylum Arthropoda; class Insecta; order Diptera; family Tachinidae; genus Phania; species Phania funesta. The sequence continues at coordinate 76,513,547 of OZ010656.1, forward strand.
TTTTCACACCGCAGTTGTCATAAAGCTTAATTTTTTAACGATTTCCTTATACAGCCAGAAATGCGATAATTTCTGACATGAAAAATGTGGTTTTAACAGGACAGTGTAGATGCCTTTTCTAGTCCCCAAAATGTCTCGTTTTAGTTTCCAGAAAGATCACTTGATTTGACCCCTTCAGATTTCATGTAGTCGGAGTATTAAAAGTTGTCAAAGGCTATTTTCGCCAGAGCAATTGAAATTGAGATAAATATGGCAGCTCTCAATTTAATATCTTCACCAACTAATGGAAACAAATTAAATAGTAAATAATTAAATGCAGGCGTGGATTCAGAAAAGAACCCCGAACGGTTCAAACTTCTCTTACTTCATTCTCAAATATTTTGTTTCATTAAAATGTCCCCTTACTCTGGCGTGAATCCGGCTTGAGCTTTTAGTGGGGGAAACATTACAGAAATATGTATTCTTCTCTTCCTCTATATCCGCGCCTCCCTTAGCCACAAAAAGCTTAAAACTTAAACAAGCATTTGTAGAGTTTTCTTTGAGCATATTGAAAGATAAACAAATATTTTTTTTGTCTGGACTCGTTAAAACTAGTTGACACTTTACATTTTTTTTAATTAACAAAATATTAGTTGACAAACACACCATATTACCCCATCGTGCAAGACCATGAGCTTAATGCGAATTTACTAAAGACCTGTTTAGATATCAGCGCTTTGGAACACACAACTCATTTTAAAAATGTTGAGCCCATTTCTTGTCTGTGCAAAAAACATTTTCCAAAGATGGCAAAACGTGTATTTTTTTTTACGCAAATTTAAAATTGAAGAAGAAAAAATATAAACAAAATGAAATGAGTGACTTGCAACATGTGTCTGTAGATCACGTACTCCAAGCGATGATCGTGCTTCATGATGGTGATGGTGGTGGCGACAATGATTATAAATCTTCGCTGAGTGTGTCTGTGCTTAAGCACTTGCTTAAAGATCAATTAGGGTCTTGTATCTTTGTTTCCTTCATCTGTACAACTCAGCAATATCTTGGGGAGACAAAATACACTCGCACACAAGCGAGCTCGCATACACAGACACAATAGAGATCCCCTGTTGTAATTGGTAACCAAACCATGTATCGTTTTCTTACTTGCAGTGCTGACGTAAATTAAACATAAATTATGCACATTTTTTATATTATTTATTTATTTTATTTCGTTTTACTGTTTCACTAGAGAAAAATAAAAAAAATAAACCGGTGGCAAGTCAATTTTGCTGTCTCATCAGCCATCACCACCACCATCGTCATCATTGCGTTCGGCTTGTTGTAAAGGTCAAGGTTATGTTTGAAACAATCAATTCAAAACATGATCAAACACCTCTTTTTTTAACTTGACTGCAGAAATTGTTTCAATATTTTTCTTCAATTGTTCGTTCGAGTTCTAATAAATTGACTTCCCTCCTTGAAGACTACAATTTTATGAGGGTAACTTTTAATATCGTCAGTCTAGAAGTGATAAAACAAAAATCTGTCATTGTGTTGTGGTTGGATGACCTATGCGATCCCTTCCAGGGTTGGGAGCTCACATTGTCATGGTTTATCTCATACATCAAACAAAAAAATACTTTCGTCTAGAGCTCGCTCCATTTTTACCAAGCGTAAATAGGTTGCGCGAAATAGTTTTTATTGCAACGAAATTTTTGAGACATTCTTTCTAACAAAAAAATGTCTGCGGTTACAATCTTAGGAAAGTACGCAAACGCCAAGCGCAGAGCCAGGGGAATGAAAAATAAGACCAACCAACCCCCAAAGTAGAGGTTTTGCAAAGTTTTGAAAAATGTTTGTTTCATTGAAATGTTTTTTACTACTGCGTAATAATGTCATTTCATATTCCGGTCAATGACATCGTTTCGTTGGTAAAACATTTTCTTGTTGTTGTTGTTGCTACTTAATGCACAACTGAAGCGAGAGTGAATTTTCTTCTATTATTCTACTATTATTGTTATATCTATTCTTTCTGACAACAACAACTATAAATAATAAAATGTTAAGAGAACGTAAATTTAGCAGAAGATAGGGGGTGGCTATAGGCAGGGATGAATAGAGAGATAACAAGGGAAAAGTTGTTGTAATAAAAAAAAATGTGAAGCATGCCATCAACAAGTTTGTACAACTGCTAGCAGCAAATTGCACATCAAAAGGTTGAAAGAACTTGGAAAAAATAAATCAAAAGGAATGCAATCATTGTTGATTGAAAGTTCTATATGAAACTAGGGACTTAATATTAAATAATTCACAATGTGTATAAGATGTTCCGAGTATGATCCTATAAGATATACTAAATCGTAGCGAAGGGCAAGAAAACGCAGTGTTACGGGCACTTACGTCAAGATAGATACTTACGTAATCAACCATGCAGACTTAAAAACCCACACTCTGCCATTTATTGTTGTTTTTAAATGACGAGTATTCAGAAAAGTATTTTCCGATGCGCTCAGAAACCACACTGGGCCGGCCCAGTAGATTATCATGCTGCGATATCGAGCACAGCTCTCTTAACGTGCTTAATTTTCAAAGAAGTAGAGATCAATCCGCAATAAGCACTGATAACACATTATGGACACATTTGTTTTTTGACAAACACATGTGGGCTCTCCGAACTACAACAAGTGTCAATTTTGACATTTACGTACCCACTAAGGTAGAAACGAACTTCATCGCCACTCACCTGTTGAAAAGGCAAGTTGATAACAAGTAAACTCACCGGCGAATTCAAAGTATTTCCCGCTTCTTTGCCGATGTCAAACTCTATATATAAAAAATGTACCGGAAAAGGCGAAACATTTTTTTGTATGGATTTTGACATCCAAGAAGTTCAAAAAAAGTACTCAGCTGCGCTAGTGACTTTACCCGTTTGGTGTACCCTGGCTTGTTAATGTTCAATAACACATACAAAGAACTCTCTTTAATCTTTATTTTTAGAGAGTACGCAAAAAAGAGTAATATTTACAATAAAATATTATTCATAAATATTGCATGTTGTTTTCTAGAGGTATAGAACTTTGAGTTAGCAACACTGGCTGATGCCATTGTGACAGCTGTTAGTTTTTTTTTTTTATGGTAGGACCAGCACTCAGGGGATGACCCCTATTCATGCAATGCATTGTGCTAGAACTAGGAAAATAGGTTATGGGAAGGAGGACAGAGGGAGTAGTGTTTATTAACATTTGATTTGAACTTTTCCACAGAGAAAGTGGGAGGAAAGACCTTTGCTGGAAGCTTATTCCACATACGAATGGTCCGGCTAAAGAACGAATTCTGTCTGTAGTGCGTTGTGCGATCCACTGGCCATTCGACCACAAATGGATGTGCTCTTGATGAAGTACGTGTGGTGCGTATGAATGACCGGGTTTCGGGAATAATATCCCTAATTTCATCAGAGCACAATCCATTGTAGTAGCGATAGAACAGCGAAACACACCCCACATTGCGACGATGCTCGAGCGAGTCAATAGAGTTGGATACCCTACTGTCACCGATCAGCACCTTCGCCCTCTCCTGTACGCGGTCGAGTAACTCCAAAATAGACTTTGAAGCACCGGCCCATACATGAGAGTTGTATTCCATTTTCGGTAGGATATAAGTGGTATAGATACTAGTTAGGAGATCAGATGGGGTGAAGTAATTCTTACACCGTTTGAGGAAGCCTAGGCACTTGAATGCTTCTTTCGACACTTGAAAGATGTGTTGGGTCCATCGGACATCACATTGAATCTTCATGCCAAGAACATCAAGAGCTACTGATTCCTCAATATCTATACCACCCATAACTACAGATGGAGCAGCAAAGTCCGTCGTGCGTCTGTGTGTTAGCATACAACACTGGGTCTTATTGGGGTTAAAATCGATCCTATTCGCACGACCCCATTCTGTGATCATCACAAGATCACTATTTAATGACTCATTCATGCGGTGCCTCATGGTCCCAATCTCTAAGAGGCTTGGTCTGTTGATGAATGAGTAAGAATGGCATATGTTGCTGTCATCTGCAAAAGAATAAATAGGGTTGGAAGTTTGACGAAGAAGGTCATCTAGGAAGATAAGAAATAGAGTAGGAGAAAGTGGCATTGTGTTTAGTTTGGTTTCGCATCGCGAGTAGACTGAAATTTAAACAAAGCCTGCAAATTGTGCAAATTTTTTACGAAAAATATGGTTCAGTTCGAAAACTTCGTCGCACTCGATTTTTCGGTTGTATAATCATCCCTAATTCGAGCAACCGTGGAAGCGTTTTGGCACCAATTTTACTCTTCGAGCAGTAAATGAGTTTATTAAGCATCGTGCTCAACCATTAGAGCTGTGTCCATCCACTTTAAGGAAAATTTAGCGCCAAAGATTTGGGTTTGCGGAATTACAAAATTGAACTTGTGCATGGTTAAAGTGAAAAACGACATGGTGTTGTTGCCGGATTTTACAAGTAAATTTTGTTCAGCGATGAAACTAATTTGTTGGTTGATTGGATATGTCAATAAGCAAGAATACCGCATTTGGAGTGAAGCTAATCCACAAACCATTACCGATAAATATAACATCCAGAGGTAGTCAATGTTTGGAGTGTTTTATAGGCTGGTCGAATCACTGTTCCGTTTTTCTTCCAAAACAATGCAGGCCAGAACGTCTCAGGACCACGATCACTGACTATTTTATACCACAATTAAATGCTCTTAATGAGGAGGAGGCGTGGTTTCAATAACACGGCGCCAAATGTCAAACAGCGCTTGACACATTTGATTCCTTACGCAAAATATCGCCGATAAGCCAAAGACAATTGACGCCTAAGGTGGCAATATACGCCTAGTATTCACTGACATACGGTCTCTACGGCTACAAAATGTGATTGCAAATTAGACTTCTTCCAAGCCAGGCGATGAACCCAAATGCCGAAAGTCATATTCAAATAAAATGGACAAAAAATTATCTTTCGAATAAAGCCAACTTTATTTCAATTTAAAGTTCTATAATACTAACAAATACACCCTTTATATTTCTGAAGCTGTCAAAGTAAACATTACCATTCATCTGTCAAAATTTTCTGTAATTTCGCCGTTACATCTGGCGTCGTTTCTTGTCTGCCGAAATCATGGAAATTATTTAAAAAATATCGAAATTTAAGCTGAAGTACCTTCCTTTGGACCTTGTAGAGAAATGAACCAAATGGTTGATTCGGCGCAGATCAGCTGATCACCAGAACTTCAACCCGTCCTTTTTGCGGTTTGATTTTAGCCTACATCCGCATCAGATTGCGCTGGGTTAAGTATTCGTTTTTATTTTATATTTAAAAAGCTTTTGAAAACAAAATTATTTATAACAATTAATATAAGCGGAAAGTGTTAATTCATAGACAATATGGGAACATTGTTCATAATTAAAATAGCGCAGCTCTTATATTTCAACCTACAGTGGGTGACAAAAGTATTGAGCTTTTCTGCGATAATTTCATTTTCAAAACGTTTGATTTTGTACAAGCGATATATAAATTCTTTTCTTAAAAAATTATCCTTTCAATTTAAGCACACAAAACAATTTTCGCAAACAAAAATATATGTATTTGTTGATTTGATCTAATCTAAACGGAATAGCATCAGTTTAAAAATATTTTTTTGATACCTTAAAAGAAATTATTGCAAATTCTTTGTATGGCAGGGTTATCAAAAAGAGAAAATATTAAGCCATTAACTCCGTCATAATTTAATAGAATTAAGTACAAAAATCTATTAGTAAATCAAAAGAAAGTTTCTCTTGTTTTGTTACCCATTGTTATCTCAACACATTATTTCGAATCAATAATAACAAAAATAAAAAGAGACATAAAACTGACCATTAAAACCCCATTGAAATGAAGGCCGTCTAAAATAAACATAATTTAATACGACGGCCTCACCTTTTCTTGTCTTTCACTGATGACATGATGTCTTCCACCATTTGTGTTGACGTTAAGAATGTTTGATGATAACAATAAAGAAAAATATATTGACAAACTGTTGCTGGTAGTAAAGAAAACAAAAAGGAAAACTTTATGTGTTGTTTAGTTACTCTTAATTGTTTTTGTAACGAAAGTTAATAGCAGACAAACATATCACTTTCTTAGAGCAGCGTATGTATCCATTACGTTAAACCGATTTAAGTAGCTGCGATAAGCAACAGGCATAAGGATGGCGCCGCCAGTTTATATTTTATTAGTTTTTGTTCCTTATTTTAGATTTTCTAACAATGTAAAAATGTTTGTTTGTATTCTTAAGGGAATATCTCTGTGATAAGATTTATTTATTGTTTCTATGAAGTTCCAACAAGCGTGTTATAAATAATTTTAAAATTTTATATTTATTTTCTATTTTTTAGAAAATTTAGATTTTACACAAAAATTCTGCAACAACTGAACTTTTTATAGAAGTTTCTTCACCAGACTTTCCAAAAAAAAAAAAGACACCTATTTAAAATTTACACATATTTAGCAGCACTACTACAAAATGCAATAATTCTTAAAGAGTTCTTTTAAAAAATTAAATTTTAGCGGAAAGTACTTTTTACAAATAGTACTTTTTACTTAAAGTACTTTTAACAAAAAAGGAATTATTTTTTATTAGTACTTTTATAAATGCTCCAATTTGACAAAAGCTGCTTTTGGGAAAGCAATTTTTTGCAAAAGCGTTTTTTATTATCTACAAAAGGTACCTTTTAAAGAAAATCAAGGAGAATGTGATAATGCAAAATGCTTTATATACACACATTGGCAACTCTAGAATTGATATTGTTGGCAAAGTAAAAAAGGAGTAATCATGAACAGTACCTAGACTTGGTCAGATTACATTAATCGGGATTGTGGAAAGCTATATAGTACGCTACGGAGTCCGTGGCCTTAACGATTTTTTACACCACTAAAAATAATACCTTTAATTGCAAAGACTTATAGAATAACGACACTATTGTACTTGGTAGTTTCGTAATTACTGACACAGTTTACGTTGACAGTTTCCATTTACGTTGACAGTTTCCTTACAACTGATATCTATACTTCATTTTTGTGTAAAAAGTTTTTGGCGTTTGTTACCTATAATTATGGAATGAGGAGATTTTGAAAACCGTATCGTGGTAATTGGACTAAAAAAATGTGGAATGAAAACTGGAGACACACATCGAACGTCGCAGCCGCTCGGGGTAAGTCGCAGTTTAGTCTATTGTGCTGTGAAACTGTTTGAGGATACCGGCGGAGTAGCAGACCGTCCGAGATCTGGCCGTCCACGCTGTGGGCGAACTCCTAGAGCCGTGAAAGCTGTAAAGAATAGAATTTATAGAAATCCGCTCCGAAAGCAGCAAATATTGTCGCGGGAGATGAATATATCGAAGGTATCCATTTCTCGCATTATTAAATATGATTTGGGACTACGGGCTTATAAAAGACACACGGGGCATCTACTTACCGCGGCACTGATGTAGAAACGCAAGCAAAAATCAAAATCATTGATTCGCCAGTACGTAAATAATGGCCACAGAAAAATTCTCTTTAGCGATGAAAACATTTTTACTGGAGTTTTTTTTTAACAAACAAAATGATAGAGTCTATGCTCAGTCGTCTTTACACGCGAATGAATTGGTTCCGAGAGTTCAGAGAGGTCACCATCCTGCTTCTGTAATGGTATGGTGGGGAGTCTCCTATGATGGGGTCACTAAGCTCCATTTCTGCGAAAAACGGTGTTAAAACATCAGCAAAGTTGTACCAAACTGATGTTTTGGAAAAGGTTGTGAAGCCATTAAATAGCGCTCTGTTCAAAAACGAGCCGTGGACCCTTCAACAAGACTCTGCCCCAGTCCATAAAGCTAAAATCACTCAAGACTGGTTTAAAAACAATGTACCAAATTTTATTTCTACGGAAGATTTGCCATCGGGTTGTCCAGACCTGAATCCTTTAGACTACAAATTGTGGTCCGTTTTAGAAGGCATGGTCTATACTACTCACCATAGAAATTTGGAATCTCTTAAGCGTGCACTTAATCGCGCAGTGGACAATATCCCCCTGGAAGTCGTGCGTACTGCAATAGATGATTGGCCTGTCAGACTTCGATCCGGTTGGAGGGACAAATGGAGGCCATTTTGAATAGTTTTTCTTTTCTTTTTTGTTTTCCAAATATTTAATAAACCAAAATACAAAAAATTATTAAAAACTCTCTTGCCGTTTGTTTTTTATCAAGAAAAAACCTTGTGTCAGAATATATGAAAGTACTAGGTATACTTCCGAAATATATACTGATTGGAACTCACAGGGCACATGCAGAATCTTAACATAGCATAATCCGTTACATCTTTGGGCTAAGAAAATTTGACAGTATATCTTCGTATAAGTGCCGTGTACGTCATCTAACCTTTTGAAACTTAAAAATATTATATTCCTGCACAAAATTATAAAAACTTGGAAGCCGAGGCACGAGTTATGAGCGCTTGAAGTTTTCAAGATCGCGTTATCGGGATCATGCTTCTGAATATTAATTTTCTATATATTGTATACGTCTCTGAAACCAACATCCAAATCATTTACAAACCACTAGTGTGAAAATTTCTTACTGAAGTATTTTTAGGATGATTAATATTATTGTTAATCGTAATATACAGGGTGTCCGCCGAGAAGATATACTACTTTGTTTTGCCGCCATTTTGGTAAACTTTAGTCTTGACAGTTCATATTTGGCAGTCGTGAAGTAGAAACGTGGCAGATTTATTATGGAAAAATATTCGGTAAACCAACGTGTTTTAATCGTTAAAACATTTTATCAAAATCAATCATCGATTACTGTGACGATGAGAAAGTTACGTGAAATTTTTGTGAGAAACAACGTGCCAACAAGACGCACTAGTTATCGTGTAGTGAATGGTTTCGAAGAAAGAGGGACTGTAGCTTATAGGCCCAAGCATGGACCACAACGTACTGCAAGATCGGCTGAAAACATTACTGCCGTTCAAGAAAGTGTTTAAAACAATCTATCTACCTCAATTCGACACCGTGCTCAAGAGCTTGGTCTTCAAAGAACAACTTTGGCCACAAAGATCTGCCTTTGTTTCCATTTAAGATTCAGTTGACACAAGAGATTCTTCTTCCGCCGTACATCTGCCAATAGAATGCTACAACTCGCCCATGACAACCCCGATTTTCATGAAAAAATCATAATGAGTGACGAGGCACATTTTCATTTGAATGGATATGTGAATAAACAGAATAGTCGGTTCTGGGCAATGGAAAGCCCTCAAATTATTCATCAGTCACCTTTGCATCCATTAAAAGTGACAGTCTGGTGTGCAATTTGGTCAGGAGGTATCATTGGACCTTACTTCTTTGAAACTGAAAACGGCGTAACGGTAACTGTCAATGGGAAGCGATTTTGTGATATGATTGCTTTGGGCATGACTAACATGTGGTTTCAACACGACGGTGCCACATCGCATACAGCCTCCACGGTCGCCTGATTTGATTACTCCGGACTTCTTTTTGTGGGGATATCAGAAAAGCAAGGTTTAAGCAAACAAACCAGAAACGCTGGAGCAACTCAAACAAAATATTCGTGGTGAAATTAATGAAATACCGCGTGAAATGTGTGAGAATGTAATGAAAAATGTGTTCAAAAGGGCTGGCATTTGTGAGGGTAACAGAGGCGGACATTTATCTGATATTGTACGAGTATTCCATACATAATTGCCGACGTTAAATAAAACATTTATCAATGTACGATCCATTCTCTTTCATTTAATCAAAAATTATAAACAAACAAAGTAGTATACCTTCAAGGCGGACACCTTGTATTTAAAGGTTTTCCCTTGCAAATACTATATTATCCAAACTCCATGTGGAATAAATAAAAAATTATAAAATTGAAGACAGTTTGGTTTAATAGGTTCCTTAGTTATACACAAATAAAATTCCGAATCCCAGCGTAGAATTTCTTTATTCCTCATATTTATTTCCTCAAGCATTTTGAATTTAACGAATATTTTTCGAATCCCGCAAATGTGTGTCAGCCTTTAAAGTTTAAACTTTTGCACACACACAAACACATACACATATGTGCATATTTATGTAAAACTTTAATTCAAGTAACAAATGTTCAACCTTTCTGTTTGTAAATTAAACCAAAGTGAACCACTTAAGTCACCCTCAACCCCACACAACAGCCATGACAGGCCTGCGCAAAAAAAAACTAGAACTAAAACCCAAGAAACCGAAGAAACCGCCAACAAAAATGAATGTACGGCTTCCGTTTGCGACTCTACAATTCTTGGTGACAATTTTAGAATGAAGTGTGTATATGTGAGTGCATGGGGGAAGGTTCCATACTAGTGGTTTACAATTTATTGTCAATTGTTTAGAGTAAAAAAAAATTAAAAAAATATGTATTTGCTTTGCATTTTAAGGAAGAGGTAAAATAAACAGAACTTAAAAGAATTAAAACTAGAAAGGAAGAATAGAGATAATTGTCTAATTCTTTAAGAGATTCATAAAACAACATTCAAGAAAAATAAAAATGGGCAATCTTCGTAAAGACAGCAGGATTCACAGGTAAAAACCAAAAAGTCGCTTTTTTAAAGCGACTCCCAGCACCTTGATCTAATATGTTGGCAATAAAAGAAAGGTTAAGTCCTCACGCAATCTTAAACTGATACAAATAGATCAATTGAATCTGTTCGTGGCAACTGTAAAGAATATAAAGCAGATAGCGAAAAATAGAGCGCACTGAAACATATATGAATCGTTGAAGCCAGTATTAAATAATTATAAAAATAAGGCTAATAGTATGTTCAGGCATGAGCCTTAATTGCGCAATTACAAAGTTTTTGCAATTCAGATCTTAATTGAGCTCAATTTATAATACAAGGATTCAGTTGAAAAATTGTGCAATTAGTACTTAATTAGGCCATAAATTGCCCATGCAACGCTATGTTTAGTGAGCGGGAAGTTTTGTAAAATGAACACATCAAATGTAATAGACCACTAACTAGACCCGGCAAATTACAACAACATAACCACGATTATATAGCAGGGACAAGAAATTTTATTGCTACTAAATTGGTAACAATAAGATTTGTTGTCTTTCTCCTTTATATTATGGTGGTAATTAGAAATTTTGTAAGTGAACACGCGAGTAAGCTAAATTGTTTATGTGTGAACACCAAATTTTAAAACTCAATTTAAAATTTAATTGGCTTAATTTAGGTGCGGATCTTAACATAATATAAGATAAAAACGAGCTCAGGATAATTACCGAATGGTTTACCGGATACTGTCATCTAAGATAACACCACTTTAGGATGAATAAAGAGACGTGAGAGCTTGCGCTCTGCGATTTTCCAGCTGTCTATTCTCGCAAAATAACGGTACTTGACTCCTTATGTATAAGGTCTATCACTGAACAAGATAACCAGCTTTATTCGCAGCCTTAATCTGTTTCAGTAAAAGAATAATGTCGCACAAAATATCTATTTGGTCCGTGATGCCTACGGCCTTGATATTAATTATAAGATTCAGGCAAAGGCGTAATGTGTAAAGAAACCAATCGATGTTTCTGATAAAGTAATGCCATTGCTGACCAGAATTGACTACCCGGAACTGTAGAGATTGAATCTGAGAACTTCAAGTAATGCTAGAAGGAACTGGCATGCCTCCAGAAATCGGATTGGAAATAACGGCTCATATAACTCTTATCGTTCAACGAAGCTGAGTTTCCTGAGTTTTTGGTTTGAGTCGCAGACTCCTCTCAGACTCAAAAGCAGGATCGTAAGTATTTTGAAAATTTCTCATTATCTAGCGAATCTTAATCATTTGCGGTGAGAAAACTTTTTACAATAAATGAAGAGTTCAGAAGAATCTATACTCTACACGGAACTAAGCTTATAAATTTGAGAAGTGAACGTAAAGAAAAAATTGTTATTCCGCCGAATTGTAACATTGGCTTAAATAATCAATTACAAAAATTGCCATCGTCAAAAAAATCGGTTGCTTTTATTCTTACAATAGTAGCAGGACTATACTCAGCTGAGCTGAACTTGTTCTGTAGTCAGCGTCTGTGGGATAACGTGTCCATTTACCATGCGGAATAGTTTCAAGTTGCTGGTAAGGTTCCCATTGCTCTTGAGTATGAAAGAGGTTGAGATGGTAGCGCATATTGTTCGTGAATATCCAGCACCAGCTATCATAAGCTTAGAACCAGGACACTAACTTGTTGAATGTGAATGCCGTGGGGGATCTAAGCCTTAAGAAGAAGGCCTTAGAAAGAAGGCCGGCAGTTATCAGTCGACAGTGTGAAATCAATACTGTCAAGAGTCTAGTGTTAGCACCAGACTCGGTGAAAGTAGGGTAGTCGTAAATTACAAATCCGTTGCCTGAAATCAATTCAAGGATCCAAGGGGTCAAAAAGGGAACCATAAAGTAAGCGGTCTGCCTCTGCCCCCTACATTAATAATAGTAAGTTCTGTTTAGGATGACTAGAATAATGTAGATGGTCCTACGCCTACTAATCGCACAGTGATGCATTTAGGCGCCCAACTCGAAAATACTCAAGCAACACGTGAAATAAGTAACCTTGGAACCTCCATTAGTGCTCGTTGTGACAAGAATATCACCGCTGTACCTAAAGATGTTAAGAATGATCAATATACAGTCAGCAACAAGTAGTGAACGTACACGCCTGCAATGTATTACGATAAACGACCGGACGAAATTCCCTTTTATAGTGCTCACAGATACTCCCTAAAAGATCATCAATTGCGTTTAAGCTTTCTATTTGCTCTTCTAAACTTTAACGAACCGAGGAAAAATATGTTACCCGGAACGGATGCGTATGCTTTTGGCGCACATCTTTACAAGGTTAACACGCCAACTATGTAACAGGTGATGGGGAACCATAAGGTTTTTAAGAATTTCTTTCGTTAACATATAGTTTAAGTGGTGTCTCGTTAAGCAATTTACATTTTTCAACAAAATCACGTCATTAGGGATCTAGGGATGACACTGTTGTTAATGAAACAGGAGTCCCAAGTTCCGACCATGAAATAAACATTCAAAAAAAATTAGAAATGTAAAAGAAAATCGTTATGGAGAGGACCTGCCTTTTATTATAGACTATTAATTCCTTTAAAGCTCTGTTGCAATTGACAAAATACAATTGTGGCATTTGTAGTTGTTGGTAATTACACTACTATATTGTTGTTATATAGAAAATGTGCACCTGTTACCTTTCAACTGCACCCAAGAAAAAGTTGGTCAAAACCCCAGCCCATTTGGTGGTTGCTTATTAACATACTTTCTTTTGAAAAGCAGTGGTTAGTACTTGTACATATGCAACCAATAGTTTAAAAGCCCTGTGTGTTTAGTGGTGGAAATCTACTGGGACAACACAGCTCAATATAAGAGAACAAAGCAGACGCTATCGGTCAGTTCGTCTTTTGAACCATATGGTTTGATAAATTGCTAACGAAAATTTTCTGCTTCAATTAACAAAATTGCAATAAGTTGTTAATAGATTCCCTTTGCCAAAACAACAATCCGTTGGTTGCCATAACGAATTTATAGACTAAAATTGTTTTTGCTTATTGCAAATTTGTATGAACATGCAGGAAACATGAATGAGCGTGTTACAATCTGGATAATTTTTTTTTAGTTAGATAAATTGATTTGTTGAAAGAGATTAAAAAGGTTTGTGAAGAAACTAGATAAATGTTGCTTAATATAAAATACTTTGTACATGTTTAAAGAATGAAAAATTTAGTTTAACTTTTTTAGGAAAATGTAGCATATTTCTTGCTATTTGCCCTTTATTGTGTTCTTTTCTGAAAAATGGTAGAAATTTGATGATTGTAATCAAAGTATGGTAAAATATGTGTGCTTCACTGAAATGTGACAAACTTGTCGGTCGGTGCGTATCGGCAAAACTACATATAGAGCTACCCGAAAAGGTATCCTTTCAATTGTCAATAATGACGCTAGGGCTGTATGTGGTAACATAGCAGTTCTGTGGAAACCGCAGCGATATATTTTGTTCTTCAGTTCCTTCAAAGTCTTAGTAATGCACCAGTTTGGCGAAGCATTGCCTGAAAATTTAAGCCGCAATTAACTTTGCGCAAAGATTGTCAGCTGGCAGGTATAGCTTGCCGTAACTAAGTGCACTGTCAGAAGTTCTGATTTATACCTGCTCATGGTGGCTGTCGATAACAGGCTGCTGTCTCTGCTAGGAATCTGGCTAGATAAATCGAGTGAAGAGAAGTTAAATCCCTAATCCACGGTGGAACAGCATACGCCAAGTTTGCGGGGCAAAGAAGGTGCTTGGTCTCAAGTATGCGAACTCTGGATACCAGTCGATCTCCAGTTTTAATACAGACTTAGCCGCGCATATGGAGCTCTATGTGAGCGGACATCTTTTTATCCATTACTGGTGGGCATTATATGAATTCTTTGAAGGAACTCCGGTTTTAATTGGACTAGAAAGGAATTTGGAAGATATGGGCAGGAATGCCTTGCGAAGGGTGGAGGGGTCAATCTTTAAAGGTACTCCTATGGCGTTGGGCCTTGCGATTCAGATAGGGATGGATAACGAAGCCGTACAAGAGGTGGTGAACTTCATCTCTGTAGGAACTTCGGCGTTTATTGGCCAATGGAGAAATTCTGAACAGATCTACAAGAAACCTTCGCAAGGGGTGCGTTTCCAAGGATACTCCTGAAGAAGAGCTTGAGACGACAACGCACAGTGTGTAAAGGTACAGCACTGGATAACATAAGACTTAGAACCACTTGCAAACAAATCTTCAATATGAATACCTTGGCAGACCTAAGCCTTAGAAACACTGTGTAATGACAAAGAAGGTCGTCTGTTACCAGCCGACAGTCTGGTAGTGATACCATCAAGAGTTAAGGCTAGTGATAACAGGCCGAATTGATGTTAGGCAACCGATTTGTAATTTATGACTACCTTACTCTAATAGAGTAAGTAGTGGAAAACACACCGTTAAGGCAAGCGGTCTTGTTCGGTCTCTCCCCTACATTAACATAATAACAAAATACGTTGCGCCTAACTGCTTTACAAACTATTTTGTAAAGAAAGAGTCACGAGCAAAACTCGCTTCTGAGGATTACAGTCTTCTATGGATATAGTGCTCTATTCTGTATCTGTTAACTTCGCAAATATCCTCTATTTTCAAAATGTATAGCTTTTTTCGAAATATTAAAATACTTTTACTTTTCATATGTTAAAACAACTAGTGAATAGCAAAATCGAAAGACCCCCGTTTTTTAAAATCGGCTTTAATGTTTTTTTTTAAAATTCACACCATGAAGAGCTGTAACTCTCATATAAATATTTTTAAATTTCATGCTCATATTCTCATGTAAATTTGTTTGCCACAAGAAAACTTATATGTAACATGTAGCCATGCTTTTGACCTGGTTAACAAATACTCCAAACACTGTCGTACCAAACCCTCCACCACTTTGTTCTATTTACCACGCTTCAATAGGTAGCCACCATCACCATCATCACCCTCACCATTATTAATATAAAAACCCCTAATTATTTTCACTGTAAATGCAAAAGAAAAGCTTTTATTTGGAATTTTCTGTTAGTTTAGATTTCATCAAAGTCTTTCATTTCTTGTGTGGCTGATGGGAAATGGGGAGGAAGGAGTAAGTAATGGAATGTTTAAGCAGTTAATATGTGCAACATGGAAAATATTTTGTATGTGACAATCAGGCAGTTACTCAGTTATTTATTCATTGAGCTCATGAGTTAATAAAGCAAATCCTTAAAGTAGGTCGTTGCTAACAAAGTCCATAGAAGTTATATTTACACTGTTTCCCTTGTACAGTTATAAAACGTGACATATAAGAAGCTTTTAGGGAGGAAACTACTGAAGCAGACCGTTATTTGTTTGGATTCATTTTCAAGCCGCTTGGTTCTCCAGTGTTATTCACGTTGTCAATTGGTATTTTCGACCTCCTTTCCTAGCAAGCAAGGCTTAAATTCTGGAGCATGTGCCTTGTATTGAGGTCTTCGTCGATTCTGCGTTTAGTTTTGTCCTCAATCTATTTTTAATTTAACCTAATAACACTATCTAATAATCAATATGCAGGAGTAGTTCTATGATAATACTTCACAAGGTACATTGACTGTTTGAGTATATCCGGAGCACTGAAAACGTGCCCCAAACCAGACTTAAGAATGATCACTGGACTCACTGCCCTGCATCTCGCAGTTAAAAGGGCAGCAGCTAGTGCGCCATTAATACGATCATTTATAAAAAGGCAACATTACTGGGTATGCCGTCTGAAACTCCACATGTCACGCTGTCTCCGATAAGATGAATAGAACGATAAAATTTCCCCAGCACTGTCTAGAGATCATCAGTGATCGCTCAGGTGGGAGAAATAAGAGGGAAGACGGTAGTGCTGCGGTGGAAATTGTGGGGCCACGTTGGCGAAAAGCAGTTGCAATGGAAAAACCAGTTTTCAGGCGGAGGTCCACACCTTAAAGATCCGCGCCAGAGAATGTCTCCGTCGGGCCTCCCGCGGTGCCAAAATTTACATTCTTTCGAAAAGTCAGGCAGCTTTAAAATCATTAGCAAACTCCTAGTTCCAATAACAGCTTGGCTGGAAGTGATTTCAAATGATTGATACCGTAGCACCGTGAAACACAGTTACTCTAATATGAGTACCGAGACATGAGGGGCATGTAGGCAATGATATTAATCTGAACTGTTGACGGAACACTGCAGAGTTACGGCGTTTTCTTTTCCAGAAAAAAGGTAAAAGTTTCTTGCACTTTATTTTACACTTAATAATGGTGAAGCATATTCCCTTTAACAGGGCAACGTTTTATTTAAGAAACGAAAATGCATATAACTATTGCATGAATAAAATAGGCGTATTAGAAAGTGATCGGTGCAAAGTCTTTACAGAGGAACAGCAAACATCAGAACAACGTTCTATGCGATTGTCCTCCAGTGGCAACACGCAGGCTTTGCTACCTAGGCAGTAGGTTACTAGTTCCAGACAACCCCGTTAAATTAATTTCCATAATGATTACAAGATTTAAAAAAAGTCGGGAATTGTTCCACACGAAGCTGCATAATATATCCAGCAGGTCGCGGTGCTGTTATAGCTGATAACTAATAATAATCAAAACATTAACACGTTGAGTGCCACGTCAGTCATCGGTGACTGTCACCGATGTTTCCGTTTAGGCTGCGTCAGTCACCGTTGACTGACAGTATAAAATATGATAAAGGAAAAATTTAACATTTTTTCAGAAAACTTTAATGGATTTTATTAAAACAAGGTCAACATAAAAATGGTTGTCTCTCGCAAGTGTCACAAAATGTTATAACCTGTTTGGTTAAATTTCGTGCTATTTTTCTGCCACTCTATGCCGCATTTTCTTTATAGCACTGCTGAAACTCGCGCAGCCTTACGGGGAAGTCGCTATAAAACCGCGTGGCACTCAACATGTTAAGAGTACTTTTACTGTATTGAAGTACCTTTTGCACTGCGTAAGGACCCCTTGAGAAATATCAGTGCTTGCGTGCTAGTAACTGCCACTTTACATTACGTTTACAAAGACCTTAGAACCATCAAATACCCTCCCCAAGTCGTACCTGGGTTTATTTGGTCATGCCAAAATATTTGTTGTTCTCAAATAGAATAATAAAAAAACCAAGATCCCCTACCCAGTTTGTTATCTAACCACAAACAACAAAAACGCGCCGATTCGAATTAGACCGATTGCAATGCGATTTTCGGGGACAATAGTCATTACCATTTCTACCCCATCCAACTACCCTCACTGAGTCCACGTGTGCATACAGCGCGAATGGCGATAAGATAATACAAAATATTTTTTGGGTTTTTTTTTAATGTTTAACCACTGAAGAATAATTAAAAATTGAATGACTTTTTTTCACCAACTTCAGCCCACCACTAGATATAAATCTTTTTCCTTTGTTGAGAATTAATTTTCAACAGCTCTTGTAC
Organism: Phania funesta; assembly: GCA_963932375.1. Taxonomy (NCBI): domain Eukaryota; kingdom Metazoa; phylum Arthropoda; class Insecta; order Diptera; family Tachinidae; genus Phania; species Phania funesta. The sequence goes on from OZ010656.1 coordinate 76,531,594, forward strand.
CCCATGTCTATTAGAATTCTTATATTGAAGTGCTTATTTATACGATAGGCTAGCAATACTTTAATCTTATCAACTTAAATATGACTACAATTTGCACTATATAAGTTCCTTTGATTTGCAATAAATTCATCAGTATTATTCAAACGGTAGCATGAAAATCGTAATTATATTTGCTTTGACTTTGGCTTTGGCATGGGCTAACGCTTCATCCTTCACTGCACCTGATGGTGGAATTGAATCAGAAAGTTTTGTGGCACCTGTAGTGGAAGGTCGCATTACCAACGGCAATTCGGCCACAGTTGGTCAATTTCCCTATCAAGTTGGTTTATCCCTGAAAATTAATTTTTTTACAACTTCCTGGTGCGGTGGTTCTTTGATTGATCGTCAGTGGGTTTTAACTGCTGCCCACTGTACTGATGGTGTACGATCGGCGACCGTTTATCTGGGTGCTACTGTTCGAACTAAGGCTAAAGTTACCTATACTGTGACCAGGGACAACATTATCATTCACAGTGGCTGGGATAGAAAAACCGTCACCAATGACATCTCCTTAATTAAGATTCCCTCGGTGGCTTTATCCAGTTCAATCCAAATTGTTAAATTACCAGCCTCTGCCAGCTCTTACTCTACATACAATGGTAACTATGTTCTTGCTTCCGGTTGGGGAAAGATATCTGATAGTGCCACAGGTGTTACCGACGACCTGCAATGGGCTCGTATGCAAGTGATTAGCAACAATAAATGTAGACTAACTTATGCTGCTACTATTACTGAGTCTATTATTTGTGTTTCCACACCAGGTGGTGTGTCCACTTGCAGTGGCGATTCTGGCGGTCCTTTGGTTTTGGAATCTAGCAGAATTCAAATTGGCTTAACTTCCTTCGGCAGAAATGCATGTGCCAAAGGCTATCCAGCTGCCTTTACTCGTCTGACCAGCTATTTAAGTTGGATCCACTCCCATACTGGTATTGCTTATTAAATCAACTGATAAGTTGTTAACGAAATGTAAATTTTTCAATTAACTTGAAATATTTTACCATAAGGAATTAAAAATTGTTGTTACAATAATTTACTTTCTTAATGCAATTCACAAACACCCTGTATTATTGAATAGTGTATTAAAATAAACTTTTGGCGTATTTGTTTGTGAACAGTCGATTTTGGGGGCGTTTTCTGAGTCCTTTAATGTTTTTGTGTTGAGCTTCTTTAAAATTTCTCATTTGGTTTGAAGAATTTCGGACATAAGAGACGTTGAGGTGTTGTCAAAAACTGGAGTAATTGTTTCCTGATCAGCTGGCTTAAGCAACCAGCGAATTGCTCACAGAAACGAGCTTCTTTTCATTAGTCAATCTTATTGTATTGTAGTGCATAAATACAAGTTATTGTATTGCTCATGTCAAAAACTTATAGATGTCAAAACAATGTAGTCAAATCAACCTGCATAAATTTATTAAAGAATTTAATATTTAACATTCCATTTGAAAAGCCCATAGTATGACACATAGATGACGTTACTAGAATTTTTTCCATGTGATTTTTATTTAGTACTAACCTTCAAACGTTACGTGTATAAATTTGACAGCAATCTGACTAATGATTCGAGAGTTATAGCATTTTGTATGAAACAACTTTTGTTATTGAAAAAAAAAGTGAGTTTCGAAAGAAATGATGAAGCAATCGCTGAAACTGAGGCCTATTTTGTCGAGAAAGAGAAATCGTACCATAAAAGTGGTATCGAAAAATTGGAAAGTCGCCATACTCGGTTGTGTCGCCCTCGAAGGCAACTATGTTGAATAATAATGTGTGTGAAGATAAATTTGAATTTAACTAGCAGAGACACAAACCGACTTTTTTAACATGGCTGATCTTGCACTCAACAGAGCTCTGTTGGCAATTTAACAGTGGGAGTATTTTGGCCTTATTTTCAGAAGCCTACAATATGAAGCAGGAAGCAGATCCATGCAAAATGGCTCCAAGTAAAAGTAAAACATCTAAAATATTTAGGAAACAAAAGTAAATTGCATATGAAAACAGTCCCTTTGGCGAAACTGTTAATCTTGAATTTATTTCCTGCGACCATTATGGAAAAATGGTGATGGGTTGGCCCAAGCCACTATATAGGAATGGTGGTCCAGGGAGTACTTAGTGGAGCCATAAAGGTGGGACATCTGAAATAATTTCAAAATCCGAGTAAAAAAAAATAAATTATTTCAGACATGGGAACTTTAAATGACTAACAATTACACTTAAAGGTAAAAAAAAAATTCCATTAATAGGGAAATTGCATAAATAAATTGTAGGAAGCCGCTTGTAAGTTTTTAGAAAAACTAAACAAATTTAATATTTTATTTAAACTAAATGGGAACTATTTAGGAATTATTTAAGAGGAAGCTGTGGATTAGAGTCAAGTTTTATTCGTAATAAATAAACTTAAAATTTATTATAAAACACAAATTTCTAAGTTACCAACTTCCCGAAACGCAACCGTATCATATATGCTACGTCTCTTATATCATATAATACTCTAGCCAAACAAACTGAAATAGGATATAGAATGCTTTGAATTAAAGCCTACACATTATAGCTGTTTATTAAAACACCGTTTCCGCTCGTTTCTAATTAATAAGATACGCAAATTGGCGTGAGCAGTTTTTGCTCACAACTAAAAAGTCAATTTCAGTTGTGAATATAAAGTATAAAGTGTCTATTTTTACCGCGGAGGTAAGTACTGGTTACTATATTACGCTCTGTTTTAACTATGTCATTGTATTGAATTTGACATCTAAGAAGAATTTTCCCCTAGTTTTCTATGTATCATATATGGGGTACACCATGCAGCGATGCACGGAGATTATTGTGTGAAAGAGGTATTTGATGAAAAGACCTACAACGCTGATGAGTTAACGGGCATGCTTCATAATGTTAACATTAAGGAAGTGAGGAGTGTACTTTAGAATGGTTACTGGTCTAAGGATAAAAATAAATGGGATGACGAGGAACAAGGGGAATTTAATAACTGAAATAAAGAGGTTAGAAAGCGACCGAAAACCGATTATAGCATATTAAATGAAGGAGGCGTTTTTAATACTGATGTGATGGATGTATCTCTTCTTGAAGCAACAGGAATTCCCGTTCATTATATTCAATGTGAATTGATTTGTTCATAGTGAGACAGGCCTTCACAAAAACTGCCACTAAAGATGGCACATAGCCGAAACTGGTTTCTCTCCAAACCAAATTTGACAAGAAAATTTGTTCCAAAAATCTATAACCAATTAGCCTGTTCAAATATGAAATCAAGAATAAAAAAAGCTTAATTATGGGTGTCTAAAAGTGTTGTCATCGATCGATATTCAAAGTGAAATGATGTCATTGGCACAACTTCCATTATTAATATATCTGCGAACATTGGGCATTCGCAAAATTGGAACAGAATAAAAAATTGTGATTTTCTAGACCCCAAGGCTATAATGAGATGCAGAGGGGCCTTTCTGCAGTGTTCGCGGCAAACGTTCAAGCTGAGCATTTGGTACCTTGTGTCCACTGTCGTTGGCATGATACCATTTGCTTGTTGAACATGGCGTTGATGTCGTCATCCCTACGGTTTAATGGTGGAGTATAAAGAATACTATAAAGTGATTACAATTCCCTGCCCTCAATTTATAAAAGAATATAGCCTGCACATGGGCTTATGTAGACCTCATAGAATCTTCTTCGTTCGTATATTCGTTTGAAAAGCCGAAAATGATGCATTTAAATATTTTACCATTTATTTGATAATTTAAGGTAAATTCATGGCTTCTTTTTAAAAGAGCAAACCCATCAAAACGCATTAGCCAAAAGGATTCTTTCGCCTGTGAATTTCCCACGTTCCGGCGAATATGTCAAAAATGCGGAAAAATTTGTCGATAAGACGTAACTTTTGCTTGTCGGCCAATTAGTGAAAGGGTAGCGAAGATAAAAAGTGAACAACCGCTCTAGTTTTATATGCAGAAAAAATATTGTTCACAATTGTTCGAACAATAAACGTAACTGATTTGTCGATTTTCGCGCTATTTAAGGACTTAATGATACGAGTTCAATAAGTTTAAAATCAGTCTAAAATACATGTTTTATTAAATGAATAAAAAACAATAACAGAAAACAATATTTTATCAGAAATTGTTGAGAGCATGATGAAACCAAATAAAGGCAATAATACAAATAAGTTTTTCAAAATGTTTTACCCATTAAAGTTGAAAGGTCCCACACTGAAAACCTAATTAAAAATTTCATCTTCAAAATTAAAACGGAAGTCAATCAAGTTCTTAATCTGCGTGATATATCCGATGAGAAAGTTAATTTCTTTCCAGTTTATATTTTATAACACAATGTATGGCAACATGTCACATACATAATTACATATGTATGACTTTAACACCACGGCCAAGTTGTTGTTGAATGTTTGTGTGTTGTATTGGAATAAGAGAGAGAGAGAGAGAGAGAGAGAGAGCACTTTTCATTTCATTTTACTCCTTTACTTTTTATTTGAGTATTTCCTTTTTTTACTTCTTATTTTTATTAATAATGAAATTTAATATAAGTTGACAGTTATGCGTTGTATGATATGAACTTTAACAGCAACAAAAACAAGTCAAAAAAAAAATACACACAACAAAGCTGGCAAAAAAAAAGCGACGCCGGCCAGTTAATTAAAAAACGAGAAAAACAACAATGGAAAAAAATATTTATTACTTTTACCAACTCCGTCGGATACTGACTGGCACAAGTGCCATCACTGTCATATTAAAAGTGGAATTTCTTTTAATCCCAGTTACACAAAAGTAGGGAGTGAGTGCGTGAAAGTAAAATGTGGCAGAACTTCTTCATAATACCGACAATTTGAGATTTTTATTGATAAAAATAATGTTGACAACGCATCGACATAACCGTTGAAATGCCAACTTATTAAGAGCCCAAGATCAAATCGAAAAGGCTTTGTTGGCTTTACAAAATTCAATGTTTTATAAAGTTAATAGTAAAAAAATGTTCGGATAACGTAATGGGTGCGCCATCTTTTATGTCGGTATGTGAATATTGATGAACTAAAAAACCGATTTACACATTTGTGATGTTTTTGTTTAATTTAGCCCTTTTCAACTCATTGGGGCGCCTTTTTGAATATAATACCAATCTAATGGCCGCCTCTATTTGTAACAAAATCAAGGCACTTGAATAAAGTTACTGTATCAACAATACAACTACATTTTATTTTTCTTACCATTTGTCAAACTCTATATATAAAAAATAAAAACAAAAATAAAAAGAAATGACAGGTGAAATTGACGGTTAGTAAATTTCGTGTAATTTTAAACGAAAATACGTTTTAGAGTCGAATTCATCTCCATTTTTCCCGACTTCACAAAAACGCGTTTTCACGAACAAAGTACACATATTATCAGCTGCCAAATGCTAAATGAGTGAGATAAATTGCACATGTGTGAACACCAAATTCTACAACTCAATTCAAAATTTAATAGCTTTAATTAAGGGGCATGTCTGAACATAGCATAAATTTCTTATTCCAGCTTAGTTCCAATTAAATATGTAAGTTACACACTTAACTATGGTAGGACGTAGAAGTCCAAGGAAAAAATAATGTGTTCCTTTTTACTCATATATTTGCTCACACATACATACTCATATGAAAGTAAATTTGAATACAGTTCTAATTGATGAAAATTTAAAAATTTATTATTTCATTTTCCACGCCAACAGCAAGCAATCAATAAATAAACAAAATGTAAAAAAACGCTACGGCTGAAGGCAGCCAGTTAAACAGCGAGTTGAAAAAAACGAGCAACAAAAAAACAAACACATTGAGTTCATTGACATATTTGTAAACAAATTAAAAGGCAGTGAACTGCAGTACAGCTTAGTCCGTGTTAGCAGTTGTAAAGGGTGTTTTTTTTAGAGGCTGAGAACTTTAAATCGAAATAAAACACAGAAATTTGTTTTTAGTTTTATTTAAAGTTGCATATAATGAGAGTAAATATTTACTTGATTTGGGGCCGCCTGACACGCTTTTACACGCTCTTTGCAGTAAATCAGACTACACCGTTGACTACAAAAATAAGACCCATCATTTTTCAAGACATAACGACTTGTTCTAAATATATCGAGCCCTATCCGCGAAAATAATGTAACGGACATATTTGTCGAAATTTGTTTATTGATGCAGAATGGTACTACACACCCTCCAACTCGTCTTTTGGTAAAACAAAGAATGCAAAATAATAATAGTTACAGAAATACAAGCCTTTTGGTTTTAACGTAAACGACGTCCAACTTTTGCCGTAAAAATTACGTAAATTTGAGGGTCGTTTAATTACCTAAATTAGCAAATAAATTAATTATAAACGGCAATCAATATTTATATATGTAACACGCCCGATTATGGATGGTCATTTTCAAGCTAGTGCTGGCATGTGTTCTAAAACCCGTGAGATGTGCATCGGTGAATGGCGTAACGTTGGTGTGGATTAGAGGACACATAGGAACAGCTGGAAATTAAGCAGCAGACGAACTAGCTAAAATGAGGTCGGCTGTGAATTTCTGTGGGACCAAAGTTCAAGGGGAATGACCTTGTGCGAGCAAGAGTCTTACAATAATTAGCACCTGAAACGGTGGAGAGAGGCTATGAAAGCAAGATAGGCGAAAATCGGTTACATGTAATAAATTCCGGGAACAGAGGGGATCGAAAAAGGGCCCATAAAGTAACGGGCCCCTAATATACATATGCATGAATCCCAAAAAATCACGTAAGTTTTGTCCATTTCTATTTTGATCTTATTTTACTGGCAATAGACATTTTCTATACGGAAAGTTACGGCAAAACTTACTTTTGGGTCTTTGTTAACACTAATAAATGCAGTGTCATCTGCAAACGTTAACGTGCACGTATTTGGGCTAGTTGGCATATCCGCTGAATAAATTATACATTATAACGTCCCGAGTATACTACCTTGAGGCACTCCTGCAGAGATTTCCAATTTTTAAGCAAATTGGTCTTTTGACCTTAATTTAAATGTTCTATCCGTCAGAAGCTTGTGACAGTTTACAGATAGTACTCGAGTTATTTTTGTGAGCAGCCCATCATGCCAGACTTTATCAAACGATTATTTTCCAATGCACGTTGACAATTCTGTGGATTTGCTCAATTGTACTATGGCTTATTATAAAAATATCCTGTAGTTTTTTAAGCCCGATATAACTCAGGAAAGAGTTAACTGGAAAACGAACTGTAACACTGCGCTCACTTTTTATCATTCAGTACACTCTGGCAAATAATCATGAATAGACCGCCGCTTGCACAACGCTATCAAATTATCCAGATTTACTCTGATATCAGTCATCACGTCCCAGCCGTCGAACTGTGGATATTTTTTATACCACATACTCTCTAAATGATGCAACAACACCAACACGTCAAAGGGATGTGCGTACTGAAGAGAATATCGTCGCTGTAACCGAAAGCGTGTTAAATGATCCAAATTAATTGATTCGTTATCGGTCGCAGGAATTGGGGCTCTTTTGCAAAAAAAGATCTTGGCCTACACCCGCTGAGAACCCAGCTGGTGGATTAATTAAAGCCATCATCATCTATGTGGTTCTTTCGCCGATTGGGCTCTAGAGCAGTTGGAAACTGCTACGATATTTTATCGGAAAATTGCGTTTGGGTTTGTTTATACACAAAATTGTCGCATATGGAGTGAAAGTAATCCACAACAGACATCGAGTATAATGAACCGTATGGTGCGGTTTACACGCTGGTGGCATCACTGGACCTTATTTCTTTTAAAATGAAGCCAAAGCTTGCGTTACGTTCAACGGAGATCGTTACCGCAACCGGATCAATGATTTTTTGTTTGAAAAAATGGATGACATTAATCCCGGCGAGACGGCGACTGTAACCATCGACTTATTAATATCAAAATTTGGCTCTCAGTTGATTACGAGAAATGGACCTGTCAATTGTCCTCTAAATTCGGCTGATTTGACACCTTTCGATTAATTTCTGGGGAGCCACGTAATGTCACTGGTTTATGCCGATAACCCAGCAACAGTTTACGCCTTGGAGGCCAACGTTGTTCGTGATAATCGTGACACAAGGACAGCAGTGCTCGAAAAAGTGGTACAGAATTGAACGTCCAGTATGCGCTTCGTCAACAACAGCCGGGGTGGCCATATGCTCGACATCATTATCAAATGTTAATGCTATGTATTGATCTTTCGAAACAACATATTTTTTGTAGTTTAATTTTTTACAATTGAAAGTGCTATCGGCCTAAAAAACACTCTATATAACGTACATGAAATCAATAGCAGGCAACATTTAAATTTTTGACAAATTGAAAAAAACTAAAAAACTTTCTTTTCTAAAAGTGGTTTATTGCGAGTTACGTTATTTTAGCGATTAGGGCTCGATATGTAATTAGTTTTGTGTGTTGTAGATTATCACGGCTAAGACAATTAACCGAAAAGAGTGCTTTAATTCTTTTAAATTTCCAAATGATAATCTGCACAAAACTGTCAACTCGACTGTCACCACATATAATGTTGGCAATACAAAATGCTTCTCCTTAAAAAAACACCCGATACAAGTAGTTGCAGTTCAATAAACAAAATGTTTAAAATTTTTTTTTTTTTTTTACTAAAACTTTTCATGTAGCAATTTATAAATTTTTTTTGTGCTTTCTTGCAACACTGACTTTTCCATTGACATGGTCAATCATTATAAAAGTACGAGTACCACGCAAATATATTAAAATTGACAAATGTTGTGTTTTAGATGTATTTGCTCATGACAAATAAAAAGGGTATTTCAACTAGAGTTCAGTAAAATGAATATACTCGTGCATAAGTAAATTTACATTGTTAAAACAAAGGCGCCTGCTGCCCACCATAATTTTATTAAAGTTTGTTTGTTTGTCATTTGTTTTATTTATGCGCTCGTAACAAAAGCAAAAAGGGGGAGCGTTTAAAAAATGCATACCATTTTTTATAATTTTCAATGTTGCAGTCTGTGTTTATTAAAAAAAAAAAAAAGGAAAAGAAATACATTTTTGTAACTGAAATTTTATAATTTTCTGAAAAAGTCAGCGTGTGCTTCGTTTGTAGCCCTGACATTGCTGCATGTTGCAAAAAATGCACCCATATTAAACTTTATGTGCTTCTTTGTCATCCGTCCACAAACAAGCACCATCAATGTGCATAACCCTCACTACAAATGACACACACACACACACACACACACACACACGCGCGCACATAAATAAAGAAACTTAAATAAACTGGGGTGTGATTAGCTACAAAATACTTTTAATTTGCTTTTCTTTTTTTTTTCATGTTGTTTTAATGTTGCATCGTTGCGCGTTAATGTTGCGGCTACGGCTGCGGCTTTATCAGTCATTGATAAAAAAATTCAACATACAACAAAAGTCATTTGCAGTCAAGAGGGAAGTACAAAAAAAAACTTGTCATTTTTTCTTTACTTGACAACAGATGACACATTCATACAGTATGAATGACAAGTGAATGGACAAAGGCTAAGGCGACCACCATTAACAGAAATTTTCAATTACAACTGAAATTAATTTTTTAGCATTTTTCTTTTTTCAAAGAAATTTGACAGACCTATTTGCCACCAACCCAAACTTGACAAGGGATGACGGTAATTCGTTAAAAATATCTAAGCCTATCACATCACCCTGTCGGAATATCTTATCAAGAATTAATTTTTTTATTCGCTATTTACTCCTATCTAGAATAGCATCCGTTCTGGACAATAAATGCCCAAAAAATCCTTAAAATAACGCAAAAAAAACGAACAGTGACTAGTCGCAGTAACGTGGTAGACAAGAAAATTTCATAACAGATAGACTCATGGACGAATTCAAGGCATTTCCTGCTCAGTTGCGGCTGTCATCCCATATACAAATTTGAAGCACTAAAATTTAAATGGAATTCGACATCCAATCATTTAAAAAAGAAAAGTCATCAGCTACGCTGCTGATTTTGCCTCCTTTAATTCGCCTTGCATGTCAAGAGAGATAATATTTTTAAACTGCATTTTTGGCATTTGAATGATCAAAGTTAATATTTTTAGTTTGAGGCGCAATGTCATTTTTGCATGCCTTATGAAAAATCGGCTAATGATTTTATGAATCCAATAGCATAGATTACAAATAAAGTATTCTCTGCTTTTAAGAGGCTTTGCAATAAGGACAGCCGTTTTTTTATGAATTTCGCATATAGATCCGGATGAATTTCTCATAGATCAGTTCAGGTCCTATTGTATGATCTCAGAGCCCAGTGAATGTCGGCCTAACGTGAAAGAACGATGCCCTCAAATCGCTGCTATAAAATGTCCATCACGGCACTTAACACTCTCCTATGGATACCACATGCCGTTCACATCAATATCATTCAGGGTAACAGATATTGGTTAGTATTGGTTAGTTGACAGTGGTAGCAGTGCTATCACGAATTAAAAATTGTGCCACTGTCTACACCAAACACGGATTTTGCATTTGGTGTATCTGGTATGAGCTGATAACGTCCCAAATGCACCACCTTTGCTTGATGTCAACCCAAATTATAGCACGCCTTATTGTTCTCCGAACTCGTGATCCGCTCTCAACCACTCCGAAAAAAATATACGTTATCGTACCCAATTCTCGATGTAAAATTCGCCAAATTAATTCTGCACAAGACGATGACGTCGACAAGTTTTGCTTTCATTCATCCCTATTTTATTTGGCTTCGGGCTTAAATCGGTATTCCCTTTGTCGACGTGGAGATTTATGAATCATCATTGTTATTTCATATTTTGTAAGGAAATGGTACGTCGCTATTATGTTGTATCGGCGCTGCTTTTGGCGTCGCGGTTTTTTTTTCAATTTATTAATAAAAAAATAAAATGGAAAATTTCAAACAACAAAGTCGAACCAATTCGCGAAATTACTGGAAGATCTTGAAAAACTCCTTCCCTGGCAAGTAGCTTCCAAAGAGGTTTTACTTCAAAGAATGTTAAAGAGCAGTAAGGTGGTATTTCTACTGTACCAAATGCTCTTGGCTCTCCAAAACGAACTGCTGATGGCTGGCCCCAAGTTAAAGTCAATCCCAACATTAACCTGATAAACCTAAAAACACTAGCTTTACCGCCATACTTGACGCGCTTAGCAATTAGTGTGGATCTTACTCCACCTATTAAATTCAGGGACATCGTTTGTAGCACATGCCCAAACGCTGACACATTTAATGCGAAGAAATGATTTTTCCAAACAATTAGTGCGTTTTTTACTTAGGTCTCATCCGGTAATTGAAATATATCAGACTTCTTCTGTCTTATTAATCTTTTTTTTTTTGTCATGTTTTCTTCCTCTTTAGAATCCAAATCCGACATGGGAAACATTTAAATAAAAAAATTTAGATATGTGTATTTTATTTTAATCAAAATATCTTTAAACCGTCAACGTCGTCATAAAGACAGTTTGGGAATACAAAATTATAATAAGATTGATGACGATGTTGATACAAAGTGATGTCGGCTAAAAAGTGGCGGCGATGTTGCCAACGTCAAATAAAATAAGAATGATTGATGTGCGATTGCTTGTTTACTAAACTAGATCGTGTGATAAAACGCCCATCGTTGTTTGAAGATCAAAATTTGTTTGTCTTAATCGTATGAAATAAAAAACAGTATAACCGTCATAGGACTTGATGGTCCACCCGTTGCCAATTGAATAGTCCTTTAGAAGCTCAGCAAACCACAATAAATAATAATAACAAAGTGTCAATCCCAAACCAGTAGACTAAATACTTTTTTCTACAGATATTTGGTAGAAATTTCCGTCACCACTTATTAAGTTGGGTTTGGAAAGAAACGAGGTTCGGCTATGTGCCATCTCCAGTGTAATTTTTCATGCGATAACTACACCAACCCAGTATCAATTTCTTTTCTATAATTGGAGCTTAAAGAAAAGTATCATCAGCCCGCTGATGAGAATGAATTTTTGAGAAAGCGAATGTTTACGAGGGCGGATCAATAAGTCCGTGACTTCCCATGTAGTTATATGAAATGCAACACTGTTCCCATCAAGTAACACATGTTGATAGACTACTGTCAAATTTTGAGCAACTGTCGTCATTTACTTTGCGTTTAACAGCTGTTCAAAACATACAACCTCGTGTATTTGTCTAAAAATGCAAAAAAGTGAATTTCGAGTGCTCATTAAACATTATTTATTGCAAACAAAAACCGTCAAATAAACCAAGGAAGAGCTCGATAAATACTATGGGGACACTGCACTATCGATTTCAATCATAAAAAAGTGGTTTACTGACTCTCGTTGTGGTCGCACAAGTTCAAATGACGCTGAACGTTCTGGACGGCCAATTGAGGTCAGTACACCCGAAAATGTCGAAAAAATCCACGATGTGGCCGAGCGAAGAGTAAAAGTGCGTGGGATTGTTGATGCAATAGGCATTTCATATGACAGTGTGGTTTCGATTTCAAATGATCAGCTGGGTTTAAGAAAGTTGTCTGCAAGATGGGTGACGCGTTTGCTCGCAATTGACCATAAACGTAAACGTGTGATAACTTTCAAAGGATTGTTTGGAGTTGTTTAACCGCAATCCTTAAAAAAGTCACGGACTTATTGATCCGCCCTCGTAATAACTTTGATATTTTTTTCCATTCGTGTTCGTCACGTTTAATTCAGAATTTCCAAAACATTGGAGCGTAAAAACATGTAGCGATTTCATTGAAGTTATTTTATTCGCTATTTTTCACTGTTTCGGCTTAAAATATATAAATATTTGTTTCTGTCTTCGGTTTTTTGAGAAAAATTATATTTTAGCTTTTTCTGTAAGAAGATATACTAAAAATATCGGTGTTTTAACCATACCTCAGTAACGCCCATGGTGGTGCACCAGGTCAAGGTCAAGCCTAATGTACACAGTGTGTATATTATACGAAACCATTCGCGCTGTTTTTGCCCTCATACCTTTTCTTCCTTTAATCGTAAAATAATGAAACTTGAAACATAAGAGTCCTACATATCATAGGTAACCTCAAAGGACAAGTTTGAAAGCTTCTTGAGATATGAAGGTGTAAAAAGTGCATATTTACTTACTCACTCATCACTATTATGGGGCAGGCCCAATATAGCCAGCCAGCTGAAATTTGGTGTACAGGTAGATCTTGGGAAATAGTTATTCTAGAAACGAACACTTTTTATCTAGGGGATCTAGGGTGCCCCCTTATTTGTATGGGAAACTTCAACTTTCGATAGTTAGCGAATTGAAATTTGGCATTACCCAACCGTCAGTAAACTTTGAGTTATGGAAAGTTTAAAAAACAATATTTATTTATAAAAAAAAAAAAAAAATCGGAAAAAGTTTGAATCGCACACAAACATAACCGAAGTTCATATTCAAAAACTTCGGCCGTTAAAAGTAATGCGATTAAAATGAGTACGAAGGTGTCATCTCCTAGGCAACCTTCTAGCTTGGTAATTTTTTTTTTTAACTTTCTAATATGGAAAGGAAGTATGGGAAAAAGATTATCAAACTAGTAAGTTGCCTGGAATGGGTATTGTAAATATCAAGAACTTGGTGTACATTTTGATTTCAGAACTTTTAACGACCGAAATTTTTGGATAGAAAACTGGTTTTATTGTTACATTTATGTTTTTGTGCGGATATCTTTTTCGGCTGAAACAAATTTCACTATTTATGCATCGCAAAAATTTTTAAAAAAATTTTATTTGAAAAATCTTTCAAATAATAATTAACTTACACATTTACGTTTCACATACAAATTTAGATACACATGTTGCATTCTTTTGTTTGCATTTGACATTTGAACATACCTGAAAGAAACAAGAAAAAAATTCATATAAATTAGTAGAATGAAGTGTAAGATTGTAAAATAAAAAAATTATAAATAATGGTCCATAATCATAATCAGAAATGAAGTATAGTTTAAGAGATCTAAAGTCGACTTCACTTAAGAGGTCTTTCATAGAGAAATTAAAATATACTTTTAACGTTGAAGTCGACTTTAAATATAAAACTAGCTGTAGCTGTTTTCTAACTAATTTAACAACAACATTAGATGTTCCTTGCCAAGTAAAAAGTTCGATAAAAAATTTCAAATGTTTCAAGATACTGGCAGAGATTTTGCCATTATTGATGATTTGGAAGAAGAGTTCCAGAAAAAAAACCTAAAATAAGGATATAGGTCTTTTTTCGCGTTTATTATAAACTTGTGGAATATTGAAGAACCAAAAAACAATCGAGGTAGTGCACGATTTTTTTCCAATATGTCTACCAGTTTTAACAACTTGGCGGGGTCTGGGATGAAATGTCCATCAAAGTGACACTGGTAATTTCAGTGTTCAGTTCATAAAAATATTGAGTTATCATTTTTCAGCTGATTTTCATGGAATGTCTCATTCCACTGTCGGGAGAATAATTAAAAATATTTGTAGAAAAATGCTCCCACAGTTTATTACATTTCCTAGCAATGCTGAACTCGTAAGCGTGAAAAACGAATTTTACAAGTTGGGTCGATTTTCAACTGTAAATGGAGGCAATCACTTTACGAATGTGCGTATCAAATCTCACGCGATAAATATCGGTCGGGAACTGGCTGTGTATTACCTTGCAAAATAGTTTCTTTTTCGTTTCTTTATATGTAGTGCAATTTCAACATTTAACTAATAAGGTGATGGCAAATTTAAGGAAACAAGTTTTGCCGCTTCTTGCTTTCTTTTTTAAACTAGCATCAGCTGATCAAAGATGCCACTTTCTTTTATTTTGTTATAGATTGAAAGCAAACATATTCAACATTTGAGGTGGCACCCATTTAAAGCTGCTTCAATTTAAAACCTACTTACGTTTTGTCTATTGTACCTAAAGGTCTCGTTACTCTTACGTAAATGTTGAAGGTACGTAAATTTTACGTTCAGCTTCGACGTTTGTTAGTTACTCATAAACGGAAATGTATCATATGTTTATTGTTTACGTTTCATATATTTTTAATTTCTTAATGTAAACAACTGGTTAAAACGATGCTGCTTACTTCATAATTTTGAAATATAATTTAATGCTAAAAAAAACGCTAATATGAAAAAACATGAAAAAGTCTAGCTTATTGGAAATAAAACAATTTTTGGTGCTAATAAGCAGCTCTGGTAACAAAAGAATGCTATTGGATGTCAAAAAGTCAACATTTGCAATATCGGTACATACATATATGGCCGGGATATAACACAAACTGATTTTTTCGTATACATGCGAACGAAAACTACTTTTGTCATAAAAAATTGATATTGGGGTCAAATAAATGGAAATTTGCTATATCGGACTATATATAGTCGGGATATAGCATAAACCGATTTTTTAACAATTATGCGAACTAAAACAATTTTTGCTACCAAAATGTTGCTCTGATAACAAAATTAGGTTCTTAAGGGCAAAAGAGCAAAATTTGCGATATTGGTCCATATACATACATATCTATGTACAGCCGAGATAGAGTACAAACTGATTTTTTGATAAATATACCTTTGAGGCGAAGTAAAAAAGTTTTTGGTGCTAACAAGCAGTTCTAGTAATAAAAAAAAGTTATTGAAAGGTCAAAAATTAATAAAGCATTTTTAGCATATACCTTATACGGACGTAACTATTGTGAAGGGTATTTAAGACTCAGTCCAGCCGAGTATAGCACTCTTACTTGTTTATTTAGAGTTTTAAACTTAATATATTAAGTTTTTTGGCAGTCTAGACGGACTTTACAAATTATGTCAAAAAATCTAAGTATTTAAACAAACAAAAAATCGTTAACAAATTCAGCTTAGAAAAGTCTGTTGGCAACATTGTATAAAAGCAACATTGAAAATTTACAACAGCTGATACGTAAATATGGATAGAAATTATAAATTTCTCAGGTTCGTCCGCAACGTTACGCAAACTTTACGAAATAGTACGCATTTGAATATCTATGGTACCAAAATGATTAATAACAACTTTTAAATTTAAAGTAGGTTTTTAAAAGAACCGACTTTATTTTTTGACTATGATTATGGGCCAATATTTTTAATATATATGTAAAAGCAAATATGCACACACACATGCATACACACATACATACATGTTCATATACAAGCCAATTTAAATACCATAGAAAAATACATAATTTTTTCCACTAACAATTTGTCTAAGAAAAAGAAATCTAAATTACGCAACATTTTTTATGCTTTTATTTGGATTGGCATATTTCAACACTGGTCTGGGTAATTTTTTATAATTTTCAATGTTGCAGTCTGTGTTTATTAAAAAAAAAAAAAAGGAAAAGAAATACATTTTTGTAACTGAAATTTTATAATTTTCTGAAAAAGTCAGCGTGTGCTTCGTTTGTAGCCCTGACATTGCTGCATGTTGCAAAAAATGCACCCATATTAAACTTTATGTGCTTCTTTGTCATCCGTCCACAAACAAGCACCATCAATGTGCATAACCCTCACTACAAATGACACACACACACACACACACACACACACACGCGCGCACATAAATAAAGAAACTTAAATAAACTGGGGTGTGATTAGCTACAAAATACTTTTAATTTGCTTTTCTTTTTTTTTTCATGTTGTTTTAATGTTGCATCGTTGCGCGTTAATGTTGCGGCTACGGCTGCGGCTTTATCAGTCATTGATAAAAAAATTCAACATACAACAAAAGTCATTTGCAGTCAAGAGGGAAGTACAAAAAAAAACTTGTCATTTTTTCTTTACTTGACAACAGATGACACATTCATACAGTATGAATGACAAGTGAATGGACAAAGGCTAAGGCGACCACCATTAACAGAAATTTTCAATTACAACTGAAATTAATTTTTTAGCATTTTTCTTTTTTCAAAGAAATTTGACAGACCTATTTGCCACCAACCCAAACTTGACAAGGGATGACGGTAATTCGTTAAAAATATCTAAGCCTATCACATCACCCTGTCGGAATATCTTATCAAGAATTA
Organism: Phania funesta; assembly: GCA_963932375.1. NCBI lineage: Eukaryota > Metazoa > Arthropoda > Insecta > Diptera > Tachinidae > Phania > Phania funesta. The sequence goes on from OZ010656.1 coordinate 76,548,680, forward strand.
ATTTTTTTATTCGCTATTTACTCCTATCTAGAATAGCATCCGTTCTGGACAATAAATGCCCAAAAAATCCTTAAAATAACGCAAAAAAAACGAACAGTGACTAGTCGCAGTAACGTGGTAGACAAGAAAATTTCATAACAGATAGACTCATGGACGAATTCAAGGCATTTCCTGCTCAGTTGCGGCTGTCATCCCATATACAAATTTGAAGCACTAAAATTTAAATGGAATTCGACATCCAATCATTTAAAAAAGAAAAGTCATCAGCTACGCTGCTGATTTTGCCTCCTTTAATTCGCCTTGCATGTCAAGAGAGATAATATTTTTAAACTGCATTTTTGGCATTTGAATGATCAAAGTTAATATTTTTAGTTTGAGGCGCAATGTCATTTTTGCATGCCTTATGAAAAATCGGCTAATGATTTTATGAATCCAATAGCATAGATTACAAATAAAGTATTCTCTGCTTTTAAGAGGCTTTGCAATAAGGACAGCCGTTTTTTTATGAATTTCGCATATAGATCCGGATGAATTTCTCATAGATCAGTTCAGGTCCTATTGTATGATCTCAGAGCCCAGTGAATGTCGGCCTAACGTGAAAGAACGATGCCCTCAAATCGCTGCTATAAAATGTCCATCACGGCACTTAACACTCTCCTATGGATACCACATGCCGTTCACATCAATATCATTCAGGGTAACAGATATTGGTTAGTATTGGTTAGTTGACAGTGGTAGCAGTGCTATCACGAATTAAAAATTGTGCCACTGTCTACACCAAACACGGATTTTGCATTTGGTGTATCTGGTATGAGCTGATAACGTCCCAAATGCACCACCTTTGCTTGATGTCAACCCAAATTATAGCACGCCTTATTGTTCTCCGAACTCGTGATCCGCTCTCAACCACTCCGAAAAAAATATACGTTATCGTACCCAATTCTCGATGTAAAATTCGCCAAATTAATTCTGCACAAGACGATGACGTCGACAAGTTTTGCTTTCATTCATCCCTATTTTATTTGGCTTCGGGCTTAAATCGGTATTCCCTTTGTCGACGTGGAGATTTATGAATCATCATTGTTATTTCATATTTTGTAAGGAAATGGTACGTCGCTATTATGTTGTATCGGCGCTGCTTTTGGCGTCGCGGTTTTTTTTTCAATTTATTAATAAAAAAATAAAATGGAAAATTTCAAACAACAAAGTCGAACCAATTCGCGAAATTACTGGAAGATCTTGAAAAACTCCTTCCCTGGCAAGTAGCTTCCAAAGAGGTTTTACTTCAAAGAATGTTAAAGAGCAGTAAGGTGGTATTTCTACTGTACCAAATGCTCTTGGCTCTCCAAAACGAACTGCTGATGGCTGGCCCCAAGTTAAAGTCAATCCCAACATTAACCTGATAAACCTAAAAACACTAGCTTTACCGCCATACTTGACGCGCTTAGCAATTAGTGTGGATCTTACTCCACCTATTAAATTCAGGGACATCGTTTGTAGCACATGCCCAAACGCTGACACATTTAATGCGAAGAAATGATTTTTCCAAACAATTAGTGCGTTTTTTACTTAGGTCTCATCCGGTAATTGAAATATATCAGACTTCTTCTGTCTTATTAATCTTTTTTTTTTTGTCATGTTTTCTTCCTCTTTAGAATCCAAATCCGACATGGGAAACATTTAAATAAAAAAATTTAGATATGTGTATTTTATTTTAATCAAAATATCTTTAAACCGTCAACGTCGTCATAAAGACAGTTTGGGAATACAAAATTATAATAAGATTGATGACGATGTTGATACAAAGTGATGTCGGCTAAAAAGTGGCGGCGATGTTGCCAACGTCAAATAAAATAAGAATGATTGATGTGCGATTGCTTGTTTACTAAACTAGATCGTGTGATAAAACGCCCATCGTTGTTTGAAGATCAAAATTTGTTTGTCTTAATCGTATGAAATAAAAAACAGTATAACCGTCATAGGACTTGATGGTCCACCCGTTGCCAATTGAATAGTCCTTTAGAAGCTCAGCAAACCACAATAAATAATAATAACAAAGTGTCAATCCCAAACCAGTAGACTAAATACTTTTTTCTACAGATATTTGGTAGAAATTTCCGTCACCACTTATTAAGTTGGGTTTGGAAAGAAACGAGGTTCGGCTATGTGCCATCTCCAGTGTAATTTTTCATGCGATAACTACACCAACCCAGTATCAATTTCTTTTCTATAATTGGAGCTTAAAGAAAAGTATCATCAGCCCGCTGATGAGAATGAATTTTTGAGAAAGCGAATGTTTACGAGGGCGGATCAATAAGTCCGTGACTTCCCATGTAGTTATATGAAATGCAACACTGTTCCCATCAAGTAACACATGTTGATAGACTACTGTCAAATTTTGAGCAACTGTCGTCATTTACTTTGCGTTTAACAGCTGTTCAAAACATACAACCTCGTGTATTTGTCTAAAAATGCAAAAAAGTGAATTTCGAGTGCTCATTAAACATTATTTATTGCAAACAAAAACCGTCAAATAAACCAAGGAAGAGCTCGATAAATACTATGGGGACACTGCACTATCGATTTCAATCATAAAAAAGTGGTTTACTGACTCTCGTTGTGGTCGCACAAGTTCAAATGACGCTGAACGTTCTGGACGGCCAATTGAGGTCAGTACACCCGAAAATGTCGAAAAAATCCACGATGTGGCCGAGCGAAGAGTAAAAGTGCGTGGGATTGTTGATGCAATAGGCATTTCATATGACAGTGTGGTTTCGATTTCAAATGATCAGCTGGGTTTAAGAAAGTTGTCTGCAAGATGGGTGACGCGTTTGCTCGCAATTGACCATAAACGTAAACGTGTGATAACTTTCAAAGGATTGTTTGGAGTTGTTTAACCGCAATCCTTAAAAAAGTCACGGACTTATTGATCCGCCCTCGTAATAACTTTGATATTTTTTTCCATTCGTGTTCGTCACGTTTAATTCAGAATTTCCAAAACATTGGAGCGTAAAAACATGTAGCGATTTCATTGAAGTTATTTTATTCGCTATTTTTCACTGTTTCGGCTTAAAATATATAAATATTTGTTTCTGTCTTCGGTTTTTTGAGAAAAATTATATTTTAGCTTTTTCTGTAAGAAGATATACTAAAAATATCGGTGTTTTAACCATACCTCAGTAACGCCCATGGTGGTGCACCAGGTCAAGGTCAAGCCTAATGTACACAGTGTGTATATTATACGAAACCATTCGCGCTGTTTTTGCCCTCATACCTTTTCTTCCTTTAATCGTAAAATAATGAAACTTGAAACATAAGAGTCCTACATATCATAGGTAACCTCAAAGGACAAGTTTGAAAGCTTCTTGAGATATGAAGGTGTAAAAAGTGCATATTTACTTACTCACTCATCACTATTATGGGGCAGGCCCAATATAGCCAGCCAGCTGAAATTTGGTGTACAGGTAGATCTTGGGAAATAGTTATTCTAGAAACGAACACTTTTTATCTAGGGGATCTAGGGTGCCCCCTTATTTGTATGGGAAACTTCAACTTTCGATAGTTAGCGAATTGAAATTTGGCATTACCCAACCGTCAGTAAACTTTGAGTTATGGAAAGTTTAAAAAACAATATTTATTTATAAAAAAAAAAAAAAAATCGGAAAAAGTTTGAATCGCACACAAACATAACCGAAGTTCATATTCAAAAACTTCGGCCGTTAAAAGTAATGCGATTAAAATGAGTACGAAGGTGTCATCTCCTAGGCAACCTTCTAGCTTGGTAATTTTTTTTTTTAACTTTCTAATATGGAAAGGAAGTATGGGAAAAAGATTATCAAACTAGTAAGTTGCCTGGAATGGGTATTGTAAATATCAAGAACTTGGTGTACATTTTGATTTCAGAACTTTTAACGACCGAAATTTTTGGATAGAAAACTGGTTTTATTGTTACATTTATGTTTTTGTGCGGATATCTTTTTCGGCTGAAACAAATTTCACTATTTATGCATCGCAAAAATTTTTAAAAAAATTTTATTTGAAAAATCTTTCAAATAATAATTAACTTACACATTTACGTTTCACATACAAATTTAGATACACATGTTGCATTCTTTTGTTTGCATTTGACATTTGAACATACCTGAAAGAAACAAGAAAAAAATTCATATAAATTAGTAGAATGAAGTGTAAGATTGTAAAATAAAAAAATTATAAATAATGGTCCATAATCATAATCAGAAATGAAGTATAGTTTAAGAGATCTAAAGTCGACTTCACTTAAGAGGTCTTTCATAGAGAAATTAAAATATACTTTTAACGTTGAAGTCGACTTTAAATATAAAACTAGCTGTAGCTGTTTTCTAACTAATTTAACAACAACATTAGATGTTCCTTGCCAAGTAAAAAGTTCGATAAAAAATTTCAAATGTTTCAAGATACTGGCAGAGATTTTGCCATTATTGATGATTTGGAAGAAGAGTTCCAGAAAAAAAACCTAAAATAAGGATATAGGTCTTTTTTCGCGTTTATTATAAACTTGTGGAATATTGAAGAACCAAAAAACAATCGAGGTAGTGCACGATTTTTTTCCAATATGTCTACCAGTTTTAACAACTTGGCGGGGTCTGGGATGAAATGTCCATCAAAGTGACACTGGTAATTTCAGTGTTCAGTTCATAAAAATATTGAGTTATCATTTTTCAGCTGATTTTCATGGAATGTCTCATTCCACTGTCGGGAGAATAATTAAAAATATTTGTAGAAAAATGCTCCCACAGTTTATTACATTTCCTAGCAATGCTGAACTCGTAAGCGTGAAAAACGAATTTTACAAGTTGGGTCGATTTTCAACTGTAAATGGAGGCAATCACTTTACGAATGTGCGTATCAAATCTCACGCGATAAATATCGGTCGGGAACTGGCTGTGTATTACCTTGCAAAATAGTTTCTTTTTCGTTTCTTTATATGTAGTGCAATTTCAACATTTAACTAATAAGGTGATGGCAAATTTAAGGAAACAAGTTTTGCCGCTTCTTGCTTTCTTTTTTAAACTAGCATCAGCTGATCAAAGATGCCACTTTCTTTTATTTTGTTATAGATTGAAAGCAAACATATTCAACATTTGAGGTGGCACCCATTTAAAGCTGCTTCAATTTAAAACCTACTTACGTTTTGTCTATTGTACCTAAAGGTCTCGTTACTCTTACGTAAATGTTGAAGGTACGTAAATTTTACGTTCAGCTTCGACGTTTGTTAGTTACTCATAAACGGAAATGTATCATATGTTTATTGTTTACGTTTCATATATTTTTAATTTCTTAATGTAAACAACTGGTTAAAACGATGCTGCTTACTTCATAATTTTGAAATATAATTTAATGCTAAAAAAAACGCTAATATGAAAAAACATGAAAAAGTCTAGCTTATTGGAAATAAAACAATTTTTGGTGCTAATAAGCAGCTCTGGTAACAAAAGAATGCTATTGGATGTCAAAAAGTCAACATTTGCAATATCGGTACATACATATATGGCCGGGATATAACACAAACTGATTTTTTCGTATACATGCGAACGAAAACTACTTTTGTCATAAAAAATTGATATTGGGGTCAAATAAATGGAAATTTGCTATATCGGACTATATATAGTCGGGATATAGCATAAACCGATTTTTTAACAATTATGCGAACTAAAACAATTTTTGCTACCAAAATGTTGCTCTGATAACAAAATTAGGTTCTTAAGGGCAAAAGAGCAAAATTTGCGATATTGGTCCATATACATACATATCTATGTACAGCCGAGATAGAGTACAAACTGATTTTTTGATAAATATACCTTTGAGGCGAAGTAAAAAAGTTTTTGGTGCTAACAAGCAGTTCTAGTAATAAAAAAAAGTTATTGAAAGGTCAAAAATTAATAAAGCATTTTTAGCATATACCTTATACGGACGTAACTATTGTGAAGGGTATTTAAGACTCAGTCCAGCCGAGTATAGCACTCTTACTTGTTTATTTAGAGTTTTAAACTTAATATATTAAGTTTTTTGGCAGTCTAGACGGACTTTACAAATTATGTCAAAAAATCTAAGTATTTAAACAAACAAAAAATCGTTAACAAATTCAGCTTAGAAAAGTCTGTTGGCAACATTGTATAAAAGCAACATTGAAAATTTACAACAGCTGATACGTAAATATGGATAGAAATTATAAATTTCTCAGGTTCGTCCGCAACGTTACGCAAACTTTACGAAATAGTACGCATTTGAATATCTATGGTACCAAAATGATTAATAACAACTTTTAAATTTAAAGTAGGTTTTTAAAAGAACCGACTTTATTTTTTGACTATGATTATGGGCCAATATTTTTAATATATATGTAAAAGCAAATATGCACACACACATGCATACACACATACATACATGTTCATATACAAGCCAATTTAAATACCATAGAAAAATACATAATTTTTTCCACTAACAATTTGTCTAAGAAAAAGAAATCTAAATTACGCAACATTTTTTATGCTTTTATTTGGATTGGCATATTTCAACACTGGTCTGGGTAATAAAATGCAAAACCCGTTACTAAAATGGCTTCTCAAATAACTGGGCAACGGATAACTAAACCCTAAGTCGAAAGAATTACTAAACAAGGCGGAGTAGTATGCATAAAAACAACATCAACAATAAAAGCCACAACATCAAAGGCTAGCAATTACATACAATAACAAAACAGTGTGGCGGCTGGCTGTGACCGGCTGGCTCTGTAAATGAAAGCAAAATAAAAATGCAAGCAAAGCAACATTAAATAATAAACTTGCAATAAGTAAACTGCAAATAAGAAAAAACAAACAAAACAAAAAAGCGTAAAGAACTACGAAGATGAGGAAAATGGAGGACTAAAGAGAAACAAGTAGTAATAATTGTTGTTGGTAGTTGACGACTAGAATCCATTGCATTTTGTCGGTGTTATTGTTGTTGCTGCTTTTAACAGTTGCATTCAAAAGTTTTAGTTGCGAACTAATTTCGCAGCAACAACTGCAACTAACAAGTGGGTACAATAATTTTTTTACTAAATTAATATTGTTAAAGTTTATTAAAAAAAAAAAAGTTGAATATAACAGCCGAAAAAAGTAACTAAAAGTATGTATGTATGTACATACATGCACGCAAACATATACAGCTGTTGACAATTCATTAAGGGCTTTTCACAGTATAAGATTTAGTAAATGCCTTGTCAAAAATTCAAATAAAATGAAAAAGTGTTATAGCATGAAAGCACTATGTTCTGAAACTGATTAAAAGACGGATGAAAATTTGACAGTCGCATGGTTCTAACCATTTTTTGAAAATTTTCTAAAGGGTGAAACTTTTCGGTGGCTTTTTAGGGTTGCATTTTTACACAAGCAAACGAAGAAAATACCAAAAATCAACTTACACCATTTTCTATATAACGGCATATCTTGAGAACCAGAGTCTACGAGTATTAAGAAAAAAAAACAAATTTATAGGCAATGAAACTAATAATCAGCTGTATCAAAAGAACCCTATGCAGCAGTATAAGTGCTGACCTGTGTTATTGTTATAAAAAAAAACAAGAGGGTGACCAGATCGTTTTTCCAGATACTATATTTCAGAAACAGTTAAAGTTACCCATAATAATCATATGTCAAAATATTCATTAAGGTCTGCCATTTTATGATGCATCTATCGTTTCACCCACATGTGGAAATAATAAAAAAAAATTTAAGTGAAATTGATATTCCAGCTCAGTTATACATAAGCAACGTGAGATCGGTCATTAGCATGGCTTGAGTGTACAGCCAATTCGTCGTATCGCGGAAAGGTAGCACGTAAGCCACTCTTTTAGCCCTTAAGCGATTAAGTCGTTCGGCTGAGGTGGGCGTCGCCAACCTAACTTAAACTTGAAAATTTTAAATGAAATTGAAATTCCAGCTCAGTTGTACATACGCAACGCGATTTACGTCGTGAGTTCGGTCGTTAGCATGGCTTGAGTGTGCAGGCTATTTGTCGTATGGGCGAAAGGTTGAACGTAAGCCACTCCTTCGGTCCTTAAGCCACTAAGTCGTTCAACTGAGATGGGCATCACCAAAGGGTCAATCTGACTTATTTTCTGGTTGAATGTGGGCCTACAACCGTATACGATTATGCAAACGCAAAAATTAAAGCCGAACGCCCAAGATCCCGATTTTGGCCAAAAATCCTCCTCTCGGACTGGCATCAAAACTGAGCCGGACATTTGAATGATCTCCTATTTCATACATAAGCTATATATATATAAAAGTGAAACTCTGTCTGGCTGTGTGTGTATATGCGTGTGTATGTGTGTGTGTGTGTGTGTGTTAGCTACAGACTCCGAAACCGTAAAGCCGATCGGACTCAACCTTTGGCAAGTTGTTGTACACATTCCAGGGAGTGTTTAAGGATGGTAATTTTTAAAAAAAGTGGGCGGGGTTACGCCCATCTACACATACATAAAAATGAAATACGCCCATACAAAATAAATATTAATTTTTCATCTACTTGCAGCACTAGATCGATTTTTCCGAAACTTTGCACACATATTGAGCTCATTAAGGGGCGTAGCAACGCGCGTCGGGCTAGGCTAGTACTCTATAAATTAAACTTCAGAATAAAATCCAAATAAAGGTACCAACAGACGACATGTTTTTCGCATTGTATGTGTCAAAATTTACATATGTAAACAGAAACATGTCGTGTGTTACCTTCAAAACATTGCTTGTGTAAAAAGCATAACAAAAGTCATAAGACATTATTTGAAATAGAGCGTGCTCTATTTTCTTATGTTAAACATACAGCTCCAAATGTTTATGTCGTGCGAACAAATTCGTCGGCGGTTGTTTATGTGCACTATCATTAGCCGTCTGAATAAAGTATTTTGCAAGACAAATAAACTATATATATTTTTTTAATTTAACTTTGTCGCTTTATTAAAATGAGTCCAAAAATTTATAGATTTTTAGATACAACCTCAACGTCTTGTTTAAAAAGGAAAAAAAAATTTAAAAAACACATTTGCGTCGCCATTACTTCAGCGACGGAACCAAAAATATTTCGACGGCTGCAAGCCATTTATCAAACAAGCGACGTGGATATTTATTTATTTTTGGGCAATCAGCTGTTCTCAATAAACATGACCGATGTCATGTGTGATACTACATGTACGTTTGTGACCAAAAATTGTAAACCTTATGTAAATTAACCAATATTGACAGACATAAAGAAAAACATACGAATCGAAAGCTTAAAAAACACATGTAAAAAACATGTCGTCTGTCCGGAGCTTAAGAATAAATTTTCTCTTGCTCACCGTTGTTGTTTTATTTAAATTTCCCTTTATATGGTTCTTATCTCGTCACCTTATACTAGAGACTTTCATTTACATATTTAAAAAAATATTTAAGTAAATTAAACAAAACCCTTCCTTTATTAACGTTGATGATCTTAAATTTGAAATACGACTTTAATTATTATAAAAAATTTATCCAAACATCAAGATCAAAGACAATGTATTCATAAAAGGCTTTTATTTTGTAAAATAAATCTTACCCAAAAATCTTGAAACATGGTGATTTTCTTTCTTTCCATTGGCATTAGTTGTGGCATTAAATGGTGACTAAAAATATTTATTTATATTTAACAAAACACAAAAGTCTTAAAATTCCAAACACAGTTTCAAAGACTTAAAAACGAACACCTGCCAACAATAAAGACCGGATTAATTAGACAAAATTTAATTGTATCAACACTTTTTAACATCAACCAGCAGCCATTTACAAGGCATTAGAATTAGAATGCAAGCAAGGAGAAAAACTGGCTACGAAAGAAGGCAGCCAAAAGGGGATTAAAATGTAACTGCTACATTTGTAGATCCACACTCAAGCGGTAGACAAATTAAATTGTCTTGTTCTGCAACTTCTTAAATACGCACGAAAACTAAATGTTAAACGACTCCAAAAGTATGCAGCTTGGATATCGTGTTTTTTTGGAGCAGAACTACAAAAGGGAGCTACAGACATACATCAGTGCAGAAATTACTAAAAATCGAATAAAAATTCTTATCTTCCTTAATATAACTTTAATATTTTTCCTTATTTACATAAATATGTAGTGCATACACTCGTATTAAGAGTTAAATTTATTTATCAGTATTTGGCTTGAAAAGAAGAAAAAAATTCGACATTATTTGGAGCGTTTACTACAAAAGTAACCCGATAAACGTTCGACGACAGACATTGGGCTCAAAACACTAAGATATTAATATAAAGTTTATAAAAGGAACTTAAAAAAAGTTTCCTTTCATAAAAAATCACCATTAAAACAAGCAGTGTTGCCAACCAAACTTCTAAGCTTCTCCATGAAATATCCCCAGATAAAAGAGGAGAAAAAAAGGATAGAAGCGACGTCGCATAGTGTTTTTAATTAAAAAAATCTATAATTTACGTTAAAATCTAGATGGCACTTAATGGCAAAATATCTTCAAAACTAGTGGAAAATCTGCGATTTGGCAGCAGTATGAAAAACGAACAAGACTTTGAGAAAGATACTTTTAAAAAATTGACTTAAAACGACAAACGTGTATAAAATAGCTCCAGAAGGTATTTAATATTCAAATAGATGCATCTTCATACAAATAATTATACATAAAGATATTTCTTTCAAAAAGTACTTTTTGAAAAGGTACTTTCACAAATAGAGCTTAAATAAAAAGTCCTTTCAAACGGATACTTTTTTTTAATGGTAATTTCTCTAAAAAGGAGCTAAATCATTTAGGTTCATAAAAATATGCGTTTCAAAAAGTGCGTTTTCAAAAAGTACTTCATGAAAATGTACTTCTAGACGCGTACTTTTTTGAAATGCTAAAAAAAGGCGCTAATTCTATACGGTACTTTTAAAAAAGTACTTTCAAAAATGTACTTTCAAAAGCGTACTTTCAAAAAGATACTTTTTGAAAGGGTATTTTTAACTGGTACTTTTTTTTAAAGCTAAAGTTTCGGATAGTTTACTTTCAAAAAGGTATTTTTTGATCTAATATACAAAAAAGTACTTTTTTCTAACTTTATCTTGAAATTTTTTTTTATTTTAAAAATATTTTTATTAAAAATTATTAGTTTTTTAAGGGGACCTTTTTAAAAATGTGTAAAGTTTTCTGGTAAAAATTATATTTTTATAAAAACGTAAAAAGTACATTTTTACCAAAAAAATATTCGTTTAAGAGTACTTTTGCAGAAGCCACTTTTTCAAAAAAGAACCTTTTACGAAAAGTTCTTTAAGGTTCTTTTTAAAATAGGTACTATATCAAAAAGGTAGTTCTGTTAAAAGGTATTTTTGAAAGGTACGAAATTCAAGAAGCTGTAAGGGAAGTATTAACAAAAATGAATGTCAGGTGCGGTTTCACACGATGGCACGGAAGTCGAATTTCCATTGCCTGGAGCTCATAGTTATGGATGAATTTGAGCGAGCGATTACGGGTGAAATCGCCCGATGGTATTGGTAAATTTACATCCCCAACGCCAGATATAATCGCTGCTGCCGAATCCCTATCGTAGCATGCGCTGCCCCTGGGGGTATGCGTTAAGGTTTTGTTACGGGGGGAGATGGAGGCCAATCTAGGGCCTAAAAATGAAAGAAGGTAGGGCTTTCTAAGTTCGACCAGTAACGATATAAAGGCTGATACCTCGTTATAAGACTGATGGGGTTCCTCCACTTCAGGAATGCACGTGGTAGCTGTGGTTTATGTCTAGATAGCCTGAAGATCTTGGTGCAGTATGAATGTGGCGTTGCAGGCTGTCGATAGAACAGCTATTGACAACAGAAAGTGGCATCAAAGCTGAGGCAGCATTCGTTTACACCTGCTACCTATACTAGTGTGTATAGGGGCATTGGTGGCCGCCTTTTAAGACCACCGTCGGATTGTGTCGCAAAACTGGTGCCGACATAAATCATAGCATATCTGTGCCATACGCTATGTGTTACGTAGTACCGTTCTGCTAGCATCACATGTCCTCCACGTACATATAGTTTAATTCGGGCTGCAACAAATTGATTATCATTGATCTGAAGCACTTGCCGTGCTCGGTGCAGGGCTCATTAACGGTGCTTTCAAAGGAAAACAGACCAATTAAGGCCACCCTAAAATCCGCAACAACCTCTAAATTTTCGTGGATGCATTGCCAACTAGTTTTTTCGCTTATAATTTAACTAGATTATTTTCAGTGAAGATATGTAAAATATCTAGTCTATGTGGAAAACCAGAGACAATCGACTACTTGCCCTGGTAGGGAACATGTAAATCATATCAAAACAAATACTATTTTTTATATTCTTTCCATTAAAGTTTCGTCCAAAACCAACACAAAAGCCACTAGGAGAAATATCTATTTCTTTCACTTTCACGTTAACAATTGAGGCTGAAGTTCTAAAAATAAAATAAACATATTTTATGGCGTTGAAATTGAGAAGTGGTTAGAGCCTTCTTTGAAAAAAAATCTTGGGAAAAAACAACTCTCGTATACGAAATATGAAATTTTACCAACCAGTGGGAAGTTGGTGTACAACCATAAATGACATCCATTTATTTTTTTACAAGTTACAACAAGTGATCATGTCACAGCAGCAGTAACACACTCAGTCAGTCAGTCTGTGGCATTGACAACGACAACAAAGAGAAAGAAAGAATAAAATGAGTTGCAGTTGCAAAGGAGAACAAAAAAAAAACACTCAAATACAAGATAAAAATAATAAATGTACGACAGATATAGAAATTAAAATTAAACATGAAGTAGAAAAAAGGCAGAAACTACTTGTTAAGGAAATACACATTTATTACAAAAGAACACAAGAAAATAAAATGATAAGAATAATATCAAAATACAAGCAAGCGAGTGTTAAAGAAAAGGAGAAACATAAAAGACTGAATTAATGAGAGAAATATTATGAAAATGTTATTACATATTCATTTCTTCAAAACCAAATAAAACACGATTGAATTTATTAATTGTAAATGTTTAGTTCGATCGGTAGGATAATAATGTACAGAATTGGGATTTCAAATAACCCCACAGACAGAAGACGTCCAGTGTTATTAAATCACATTATTAAATCACGAAAAATAGAGTAGACGACCAGAAAACTGATTTCTTTATTTCCACGAGTTGTATGGCAGGTCCCGCCGCGTTGTTGATAACACGAAGCCACATGTCGTCTACCTCAATATCATCCAGTGTGCTCGGAAAAAAATTCGACCATGGACCTCCAGCCTAAAATACGGCTTCAAACTGTACAACATTGTCCTTGCGACAATCACATCCGGTTTCTCTTAATCGCACTTAATCACACTGGGGCAATTTTGACGATTAATGAAACCGTCAAGGTGAAAATCAGCTAGACCGATTAGAATGATTTTGCACGAAAAACTCAAGCTTTAAAAGTACTTTGCCGAATATTATAAACTTATTGCGCGTTTCTGTCTTGTCTTTCATTCCACCGTCTTGATTTTCACTTCACCTTAGTCGTGAGGGAATTCAGCCTTACGGTTCGAAACACTCAATTATAGCAACCTCAAGACGCGTTTGGGGCATATGTATGTCAGAATTTATATTTAGAATGCGCCTGAATTGTGTCGCCTTGTGAAAGCTAACCGTTTTGGTGAATTTTTCTTTATCACTTGTAGGCAGAAGAGCCTCAATGGGTTGACTATCTTTACAGTTATTACGTAATATTCTATCGTTGTGCACCAGGCATTAAATTCCTCTTTTTTGAGTCGCATTGTTTAAGCAAGGGCCCAGACTGTCATATAAGGATGAATAACATTTTCCACAATTAAAAAAAATTTAACTTTAAATAGAAAGCTAATAAATTAATGCGGGTTTCCCTAGCTACAATCTGTATATGCATCCGGTCGGCTAAGTTCTCAGACCACAGTCGTACTTTAACTAAGAAGGAACTATTCAAAAGAATCAGATAATCATCGACTCAAATGCTCAAACATTCATACAAATAAAATCTCTTAATAACAGTTAAATTATGATTATTAGCATCCAATCATTCAGTTGTTGTTGCTTTCCACACAAATGTTGTAACTTGAAGCGTTCCCTGCTTGTTTTCAACTTGTATTTTTTTCATTTCAATAAAACAAGAAACGGAAATCCAATCGGCAACACAAAACTAAATCTCTGAACCAAACCAACAGCCGAATAAGGAGATAAAACAAAGAAATACAAGCTACTTACTTAAGCATAAATTTAAAACAACAATAACAAACATTCAACATACAACAAAGATAATTATACTCCTCTATGTGGCATAAAGAAATTATAGGAAAAACTGCAAAGCTGAAAGTGTAGAGTAGAGCTCTCAAGCAAATGACGGTTGCAATTTGTTAATGCTGAAATAGATCTGGCGAGAAAATGTAATACCAAAGTTACTGTGTTACTATGGCTTGTTTAGGCTGCCCAGCACCAGGCTGATGTTGTTGTTTATTTGACGGGTTATCAAATAGATCGAGGCTGGCCGAATCTTTTTGTTTTTCTTGTCAAGTTTTTACAAGTGATTTGAATGGAAACGCACAGTGTTATAGTGTTAGTCAACCTGCCGGCCAGTGTTGAAATCACTGACGTGTTTATTATGTTTATACATCGTACATACTTACGACTAAAGGGGTTCCAATAAGGGGCAGGTCGATGTTGAAAAAGAACAAAAGGGATCAAGCGAATTTTTTTCGTTTATTTTATATCCGTTGCAGCTTCGCAACTTGGCAAGATGTCCAACTTTCAATAACGGGAATCAGTCAATTGTGATATAGATCTGCGGGGTCAACTGGCTCGATCCTGGTGACTGATTTACGTCACCCCTCAGTGAGAGATAATAATACCAAAATCATTCATGTAGAATTTTGCTGTGTGGCACGTAACGCCGTTTTATGATTTAAAAACTTTAATTCTGCTTTTGGATCATGCCCATTTCGGATTTCATTAAGTTCAGAATTGATGACGATACAGGATCGATTTATAGCACAGTTTCTCACTCTTGACCCAACTTCCGGGGATAATTTCTAACATTCTTGACGAATATTTTCCCTGGCAGCTACAAGAGTCTGAGGTGTATTGGTATAATCTCGTGACTTCAAAGCCCCCAAAAAGAAGTCTGGAATTGTTAAAATGGTGATCGTGCTGGTCAGTGTAAAACGCAAATAGAGCGATAAGGCGGCCCGGAATTCAGTCCTAAGAATTTTGTTTTTGACTCGTTCAGCATGAATCCTTGTTTCAACCTGTTCGAATTGAGGAAGGAGAAAGTCGTTAAGCGCTCGCCGTTCACATTAGTCGTTTGCCCGCGACGTTTTCAAAATATATGGACTGACGGTAACTTCAGCCTAAACCGCAGTAACTTTGAACTGGTGTAAAAGCTCTTCGCCGATTATACGCGGTTTTTCGGTGAACCACAAACGATAATTTTGCTTATTAACTGAGAGCGAAATTATGTTATCGCTCATGATGATTTGCGATTAAAATTGTCTTCCTTGTGGTCGAAATCCAGGATGCCTTGTAAAAGCAGGATTGACACTTGCCGCCATTTGCAAAAATTGTAGCACCTTGCAATAGGATGGATGGCTTCTTCGCCACCTTGTATATCTATCAAATCGGGACAGAAGAATATGAATACGAGAAGAAAATGGTTACTTTTTGTTGTCATGGCGTGTCATAAGCTGCTCGTTGCAAAAATGGAAGTAACGCGCACAACGTTTGCTTTAACGCACACACATTTTGATAATAAAATTTTATAATTTTTAAGTACTGCTCAATCGAGTGACGTACCATGATGCTTTTGTATCAGTATCTCGAACAATAAGCAACAGAATTGATAGAGGGCGCCGAAGCAGCATGACCGCGACATGGCATAGCCCACATCGACCCACCCCTACGAGAAAACTCTTTAGCAGCAGTACAGCAAAATAGTCTGACCCATTATAAAGGCGTTTCTATGATGTTGCATGCAATCCAAACAAACAACATGACTGCGAATTCCCAGTAGTTTGACTTCTTTGGGTTGATTCAACATCAGAATGCGGCTTGTACATGTCCGCACAAAAACAATAACAACATTACTACAACAATATTTGAGCAAAAAAATGTATGTATATGGACAAGGAAATTCCTGCATATAAAATTTCTAGTTATAAATAGTTGTTGTAAATACTTGCAAAAAAAAATGTGGCCCAATTAGCGCTTTTGTAATTTACTGCTCAAAATTATCTAAATCGTTTTTCACAAATATAATAAACTTCCATATAAAGCTATTGCAATATATTGCCTTACACAAAAGCTATACGACAGTGAGCTTTATTAAAAAGCTTTACTTATGTAAAATAATCAATTTTTTATTAAGCTCTATCATTATATTTACTAAGAGTAATTAACATAATAAGCGCTAGTATTTACTAAATTATGAGAAAGCTTCTTTATAAAGCTTTAAAAAATAATTTTAGCGAAGAACTTTGGTACATAAAAAAACTTAAGTAAAAAGCTTTAACTAGATTTTTACTGATTTTTTTACTAGAAAGCTTTACTTGAAAATCTTTATTAGAGAAGAGAGCTTTACCAGAAAGCTTTGTAAAATAAAGTTTTATTAGAGAAGTCTACTACATAAAACTTTATTAGAATGCTTTTACAAAGCCTCATGTGAGAGGTTCCAAAAAGCTTTATTAGCAGGCCGTACCATATAAAGCAGTATAAGTTTGAAAGTTTTACTTTATAAAGCCTTACTGGAAAGTTGTATCATATAAATTTTACTTCAGAGTTTTTCTTTATAAAGTTTTTTTTTGAAAAATCCCCTTGAACATACAAAAAGCTTTATTAGAACGATTTACCTTTACCAGTAAATAACTTTATTATATTCGTATTTAAAATGTTCAAAGCTTTACGAAATAGAAGCAAAGCTTTATACAATAACTCGGAGTTTATATATAATCTATAAAAAAATTTTGGAAACGCTCGTTACCTTCCTGCACGTTCCACGTAGACGGATCGAAATTTAACCCAAACACTAGTTTTAATAATCTCTCCTATTAAATTTTTTCTTTTCTATTAAATGAAATAAAAAAGCCGACCACGCTGTTTAGAAATATGTAAAACTTGAAATTATTAAATCCAGTATCAGATACTTATTTTAATTTCGTTCCCAGTTTACAAGAAATTTTTCAATACACCAAGATAATTGAATGAGAAAAAACAACTGCTAGTAAACTGGTAAAATCAGTTTGAGATTTTGGAATTTCTTAAGGAGGATGAAAAACATACGAAAGAATTATTTAAAGACAGACTTTGAATAATAAATGCAATTGAAATTCTTTAATAAAGACACAGCAGCAGGTAAATTCTTGAAATTGTTTTCCTCTTTGAGACGTTTTAATTATAATAAAGGGTGTTTTTTCAAAGGTACGCAACATTGAATTGAAATAACATACTGAGATAGCATAATTTCAAACAAAAGTTTGACTTCATTAGAAGTAGATCAACCGCTTTATGGCGTCTAAAGTTGCCGTTTAATTCGTATAAACTATTGACTTCTTGTATGTCCAGAGAAAATAATCCAATCGCAACGATATTGTTGGCCAATTGACTGTAACATTTTTTTATTTCTTCAGTAAGTTGACTGCTTTTTGGACCGCATTGAGGGAAAAGCATTTTTTCAGTAAATATCCCATCAAATTGGGGCCCCAAATAATTCATAATCATGGCTCTACCGTTCTTATCATTGACAGTAACGTTCTCACCACCGGTATTTTTAAACATGATTCCATCGGACCATAAAGCGTACTAAACAGTACTTTTTGTGTATATTGCGGGGCCTGGAAAAATGCAGTTTTCCAACAACAATTCTGCTAATTAGGCATTAAATGGGCCTTATCACTTAGCAGAATATTGCGGTAGAACAGTGGGTTAACATCCCCAGTTTATTTTCAGCCCATTCGGCGCAAACAATGATCATTTGGTGTAGTCTTGTTAAAACGGCAAACCCAACTGAGCACAAATGATAAGAGTTGCCAGATCTTACAACCAATTCCTGACATAAAATGGAACCTTTAGAGAAAACACCCTTTAGAATATTCATTTAGAAGAAAATTCAAACTAGTAGACCACAATCTATTGCAATTGAACGAAAAAACAAGTCTGTATTTAGTTTTCTAGATATGACTTGTAATTGATGGCTGTTGTATTTGAAACGAGTATGAGAAATTAAATAATTTCATTGTCTTAAGTTAATAAGTTCATAAATATATGATTGCTCTTAGAGTTCGTAAAATATTTAAATATTCATGTAAAACTTTTTTTCTGCTATTTTTTCGAGAAACTCGCTCAGTACTTTTTGTTATTTCCCGAATTAATTTTTTTGTTTCATTTCTTCAAAAGACCATTGCGCAAGTACTCAAAGCAATGGTAGCGAAAGAGCAAGAGGGAGAGAGAGAGGGCACTGTCCGAGAATTAAGCAGAAGGTGAGCTATTTTCCCATAGGTACTGCTTAGCGCCTTTTGTATCATGAGCGACAGCGCTCTAATTTTCTGTCACAATTTCTCACTTTAGCTTTGCGAGCACTTTTTCAAATGACTCTCAATTTAGCTTTCAAATAAATTAGAATAAATACCGAATCGCATCTGCCTCAACCAAAACCTAAATAGCGTAGGATAAGGGCGCAAACATTCACCACCGATTCATGAATTCAAATAAACAAATCTTTTCTAGAAAAGAATGGAAATGGTTTTCACATTACAAGAATGGTGATTTTAGTGAAAAGCATTACTCGATTAAGATCCGAATCTCCAAATAGAAGCTTTGAGAATCACTGCAAGTGATGCAACAAATAGTTCCCATACGACAGAAATCCTTGGGATTAATTCACAAGCAAGGCAAGTTGAAGAACCCTATGAACTGAAACAGTTAGATTTGAAAGGCGAGTTGCCACTTAGGAGCAGTTCACTCAATGTCCGCAAAGGCTAGGTGTGAGAAATGAGTTTAGTATTATAAGTTTAGGCAGTAAAAATACTCTGCTATGGCCAGTGAATCACTGCTATCGACCTCAACATTCTCATCGACTCCTTATGGCTTAAATTTCACGTCGTACGAGCGTCCCCAACCTGTCAACTCCAATACCGCCAAAAATTATGGGTATAATGCCCACAACTGCCTTACGGCCAAATCGACGATGGCAGTTTTATCACTATGACTGTCTGGATCATGAACTTACCCTTTGCTGGGGAGTTTTGAGCTAACTTGAAACTCAAGTTGTAATGAAGCGCCTGTCGATCATGCACCACAATGTCCCCTCCACTTTGGACCACGTTGCTCTCCCAGAAGAGCAACCGCACCAGGTTTCCCGAAAAGGTTATCACCAAACACCACTCCGGAAGTTGTTGGCCGGGGCTAATGGTTCATGTGGTTAGTGGTCAAGTCTCGAAGGTTCTTATCTTATAGTTTACAGGCTCTAGACAAGTGTCGGGGAGTGGTTTTTACACATCTCCCGGTAAATCCCCTACGGGCATTCGGTATAAGCCACAATTGATGCGTTTAAGTCGTGGTGGAGTAAAAGCCAAGGCATGACAAAAAACTATTAGGAGGGATTTTTTACTACCCCTCACACTATCGTCGGAAATGGCTGCTTCTGATTAATAGTTTATGCATCACGATTGGTAATGCGAGACTTTTTCAAAATTGAATTAAAAAATTGCGTTAAACGTGGAGAAATGGTGTAGCCTACAAAGGGTAATACTCAGACTTAATTCGCTCTTTTATCTTGTTCTTAAATAAATGTTATTTTTAAATGCAAATTTTAAGAAAAACAATGGTTTACAGTGGACACAAAATTAGTAGAAAAACGCAAAGAATGTTGATTACGTGCGTAGCGGCATAAAAAAGCATTCCATTCTGCTAGTTGTCTAATAAATACAGTTTAACTTTTACTGCATTCAAATGCTTATCATATCAACCAAAATTTTTCTTAACGGAAAGAGTAAAAAAAATAAATTTAAGCCTTGACAATTAAATTAATTTTAGTGATTCTAGTTCGATAAAATTACGTCTAAAACATATTTGATTATTTTCAAGATTTTAAATTTGCCGGCCGTCCTTAAACTGAATTGACTTTACTAGCGTCTGACAAACTAATTTTTAAAAATTAATTTTAAAATACATGACTTAAAACTAATCGTATCGCTGCAAACAAATGGGAACAAATTGTTTATTTTTTTTGCCTACAAGACGAAAGGAAATAAATAACGATATCAGACGAATAGAGAACCAAATAAGAAAATGAAGGAAATAAATAAAAATACTGAACTCGTAAATGTGTCATAAATGACTTATCAAAAAATAAATACAAACGGCAAAAAAGAAATACAATTTAAAGTAAATATTTGTTATAGAAAAGTAACTGAATTATATTTAGATTAATAATGATAAGAAAAACCTAAACCCTTTAAAAATGGAAACTACATTTCAGTCGATTAAAAATACACACAACCAGCAGGATACAATTTCATGAGAAATATGTGTATGTATGTTTTAATACATAATACTCGCATAAAGAAAGAAAAACAAAACAATGATATGTTCAAAAAAAACTACCCAGCGACTAGTAGCAACTTCCGCAAAATATCTTTGTGGTTTTAATTTCTTTACAATTTTATTTGTTTCACATTGAGTTTACTGAAGAAATTGTTTAATTCTTTAATGCCCTACAAAGCTGTCAGTTGTTGAAGGTCGTCATTCGTTACCAACAGGTTGCAACGCTATTAAATTTTAATATGTACATAATGACCTAGAAGAAAATATTTTCCTGTAATAGAGCTACAAAAAAATTAAAAAAAAATGCTGTCTACACTCTAAATTACCAAGGGACAGTAAAGGGACAGTTAGTTCGATGTTCATTTACCATATATGTGTTTCGGAAGAAGATTTATGAACGTAAAACTGGCATGATATTTAATAATAAGTCCAAACACTCATTAATAAACTCTACACCATTTATTAAATGACTACAAAAAAAACATAAATACACCCAACGATAAATTCAACAGGGAGCGTAGTATTATAAAAAAGCGCTATTTTAATTTATGTTTTGTTAAAAAAAAAAATTATCACGAACGCCATTGTAGACCTTTAAGAGGGAGAGAGAGAGAGAAAGAGTAAACTGACAATTGATATGTGGATAGTTTACTCTGGTTTGTCAGGTAACTCATGACATTCAGCAGAGGCATATCAAACAAATACAAAAATCATAAACAATCCCGCCAAAAAAGACACTAAATACGAAGGAAATATTACCTGGCATTCAATAGATAGCAAAGTAAAAAAAATGCTAAAATCATCAATTATGTCCTTGCACTCTAGTGGTACTCGTAAATTACTATTGAAAATATAATATCGTCAATTCAATTAAAAAACTTTCAAATAACAACCAACTACACTGCAGTTATCGTGAGCATGGAGAAGAGGGAATTAATTTAAAGAAAACAGTTAGCAATAGCAAAACACAAGGCAAATTCACAACGAAAACATGACCTTCCTTCCGCCTTTGTGTAAAAAAATGTTCAGCATTTTTCGTCACTTTATTTATTTGGAGTTTGACGTCCGACACTGAGCCGGAAATTCACAATTTTGTCTGGGAGTCAACCTGACATCAATTGGCCTTGGTAAATCACAAGCTCAGTACCAAGGCGAATTCATACCAGCTTGACTTGAACGCAGCAGATCTTTGTTGCTTGTAATTTTTTAACTCTCAAACTCAATATAAAAAATATATGTGGAGCTTGACAGTTGAAGCGATTTTTGTTTTCACCGCGATTTCACCTCATGTAAAGTCGCCTTGTTCTGTAGAAACTATTTAACGATAAATTATTTAGAAGGCTAAAATCTTGCGAAGTTATTGAGGAAAAAAATTAACTTATTACACTTCAGCTTCCTTAAGAGACAATTTCAATCGATTACTTGAAATAAGAAAATTATACAAATGACTACAGTTTCATTATAAAACTATTTATGGTTATGAGTAAAGTAAGCCATTTAAACAACAGATTAAAAACTGATATCAGTAAAAGCTACACTGGAACCATCAGAACTACTGGGCACACAATATTACTCTATTGTTATGGTAAATTTGTAGGGCGTATGGGAAATTTATGCAATGCATTAAAAAAAAACATTTTAATTTCTGGGAAAAAGCACATACATAGTTACTTTTTTTATATTCTTGCCAATTAAATACATACTCAGACAAAATAACGTTGGAGTTTTTATTAGAAAAATTTCCAAAAAAATATATTAAAAAAGAGAAATAAATAAAAATTAGTTTTTCTTTTAAAGAAAATACTTTTTTTAAAGGAAAAGACTGTGAAGAACAGAGTAAGAAATTGTTGCATAAAGAGAAAAACTGGTATTTTTTCATAGCACGGAAATATGTACACATGTATGTATGTATTTTGATTTTCAAAAATCCGACCTTTAAAAATATAAACTTCTACTCCAACTTAATTTAATTATTTTACTACCTTACACTGTACAAATGTACTCCTAATAAAATAAATTGTTTCCCGTATTAATTCACACTTTGACCGTAAGACTTACATATATCACTGCTATGTTTTTAGACCCTCAAATAAGATTTCACTGTAATTATTAACATAATTTACTTTACAAAATGGCTATTTACCCTTTTAGTTTTTGTATTATCTCTCTGTCTATTTCTCTCTTAAATACTATAATAATCAGCCATTAGTTCGGGGAATACCGTTACAATTTCTTACACCTTTAAATTCCATAGTAAAAAACTACATTTTTTTTATCTACACTGCGCAAAAAATTGGAAAAATTCGAAATTTTGCCAAATTTGAAAATTCACTATAAAATCAAAAAACTGGAATAAAAAAATGTAAATGCTAAAATATCAGTATTCAATAAAAAAAAACCGATACTTTACCTAAAAATACGTAAAAAACAGATTCACGAAATATTAAAATTTTAGCACAAAAATTTTAATTTATGTTAAACAATTATGTCACACAAAAAAAAAGAAGTTTCATCACAAATGAGAAATTCGTTAAACAATTTAAATGTCATGAAAATTATAAATTTTGCCAAAAATCTAAATTAACCAGAATATAAAAAAATTTTGGAATTTTACCACAAAATCTTTAACTTGACAAAAATTTTACAAATTAAAGTCCGAAAATTAAAAAAAAAAATTTTATGAAAACTTCAATATACAATATCTTATGCAAATATATCAGAAATCACTGATTACACCACAAATCAGAAATTCATTAAAACTTAAATTTCACCAAAATCTTCACAATTTAAAAAATCGAAATTGCAACACAATTTAGGAATTCACAAAAATTTAAAAATTCAAATAAAGTAGTTTGGTATTCATTTTTTGTTTATCAAAAGCAGCTGATTTGAAAGGCAAGACTAACGAGGCCTTCAAACGTAAGCAGGTTGGTATGCAATGCCAACTGAATGTTTCCCTCCCTTTAATGCTAGTGATAGTGAAGGAGTAGTTGTTATTCTTTATGGCAATTGTCAAAATTTATATAAAATAATTTATACAAAGATGAAATAGACGGTTAGTTAATTTCATGAAATTTCCAACGAAAATACGTTTTAAATAATTAATTTCTTTTGAAAATAATTAATTTGTTTAACAAATGTTTGAAAGCCGAATTTCTGTCCATTACAATTACATCTACAATTACCAACACAAGCTTTCACTAACAAAATTAACACATTTTCACCTGTCAAATGGTAATTGAATATGCTAAATTGAGAATGTGCGAACACCAAAGTCCATAACTCAATTTAAAATTTAAGTGACTCAATTTAGGTGAATGTCTGAACAAAGAAAATACAATGTTTTCAAAGACTTTTTTTTTTAAAATATCAAATTTAAAATTTGTATTGTTTTTTCAGGCATTTGCTTGTTCGTTTTCTTTTGAATTGGCGATTTTAGACGACACACACACAAATATACAATTAGAATACTGGTATATCGTATAATGTTGCTTTCATGAGTTGTTAGTATAACTGTATAGTATACAAAATATATGTAATTTAAATTTTTCTTATCACAGATGTTTGTAACAATGCAATTAATATATTATTTTGTCGATGTTTGACAGCGCCCTTGGCGGGTCGTGACAAAAAAAGTTAGACAACACTGGATGGAAGTAATAAACAAAACAGAAGACAAATTTGCATTACAAATCATTGTTGTTAATTCTACCAACAACAAATACAACCATTTTTATACGTTTTTGTTGTGGCTTTTGTTGCTATATTAGATTTAAAAAAGTGAAAACCAGCAGCGTTTTTATTACTGAAATAATGAACGATTTTTTTATTCTTTTATAGGTATGAAGAGTGATGGTTTTTTGTGTTTTATTGAGTTCAAAGCAGAAAATGTTTGCTTGGGATATTTAAATACATTGCTATGCTTTGTGTGCACTTCTTTTTATGTATTTTCCTTTGAATAAAATGCACTAAAAAAAGTCAAAAAGATAATAAACAATTTATGCAAGAAGCAAAAAGAATATTTGTTATGAAAATAAAAGTTTGTTCGAAAAGTTGTGAAAAAGCAAATACTTTTACTTAAGTGAAATTCTAGAAAAACGTACTGGTTTCATTAATAAAAAAAAATTATTGACGTATTGTCATAAAAATCCACCGCGTTAGTGATCACTGGCTGTGAAATTCCCAAGTAATTTAAAATTTTTCAACTCAATCAAATATTAAACTTAAATTTAATGTAAAAGTTTCGCAGTCTAGTAGATAAATACTTATTTAGAAGATACGTTGGAACACAGAGTAACAAATAAGTTTTACATCATTTATAAGACTCGGGAATATTATGCAGATTTTGTGAAATTTTTGCAACATTATGAATGAATAAAAAAATTGAAGCAAAAATATCTGCATTTATACATATATCTATAAATCAATTTCAAATACACCTAAAGATTTATAATAACTAGGAAAAGCAACAAATATAATTTTATTACGAAAATAAAATATTTAATTTCAAAGTTAAGTAAAAAAATAAATTTAATAGGTTTACACTCTCGATCAAATGATTAGAACCACTTAAATTTCTGCTTTTAGTAGGTCATATCTATTTGAATTTTTTGTCGACAGCTAAAATTTTATAAGGATCGATAAGAGTATATACTTAAGATTACAAAAATATTAACAACAAAATATAAAGTTTGTTTTAACATTATCTTAAAGTTCTTTTTCCAGAAAATGTCCAAGTTTTTTTATTTTCGTTTAGTTGATTGGAACCATTAAACAAATTGTAATTAAAAATGAAATTTTTTATAATTTTATTACAAGAACAATTAATATTAAGTTTATTGATAGTACATATTTTACACATTTCGATAGAGGGTGTTACCTGCCTTGTCTAAAGTAACTTCAAATATACTTTTTTTGATTGAATCATAAAGTGACTTCAAGTAATCTAAAAATTGGCTTGATTTAGTTATTCCTTATGCAATTATCTTACCCCTTCACACACCTTGCAGGAAAGCCAACCCCAAACGTTCTTCAATTATATTAAATCAGGAGAATATGGTGGCCTATTAAGGCAACAATTTTTTGTAATTAGTTCTTTTACAATATGGGCAATACTTATAGGAACATTGTCTTGCTGCAGAATCCATTGAAATGGTCAAAAATAAAATTTATTTTAGGGAAAGGTGATTGTAGAGTAACTGCAGCCATTTTATTTCGTCACTAAAAACAACAGTACGCCTTTTACTTGAATGTCCCGTGTAATATGCTCTCTAGCAAATTGTAATTGCAGCGGCGGGTTTTTCTTCAGCTTTTTTAATTTCAGGAAATCATAGCTTGCAATGGCTTTTCTTACTGTTGGAATACTTGCCTGGATATCAGGCCTGATTTTTATGTATCTTAATCACACGGGCCCAGTTTTGGGACTTCGCCAAATTTCCCACACAATAATATTTTTCTTCTACTATTATTTTAATGTATAAATAAAATCCGACTAGTTGCACAAATTTAAAAATACAAGGTGGATCTAATCAGAAGAAAAAAACTTTTTTTTTTGAAAAAGGACCTTTAAAATTATTGTTGCGTTAAACTTTAACATTGTTGTCTTGAGTCTTGAGAAAGTGCTTTTTCCGCTAGCAAAATCTTAGATGTCGCAAAAAATTTCTAACAGCTATGTACTAGAGTGTATGTACAATTTAAAGTATAAAGAGATGAGCAAATTTTTGGCAGTTTGAATTATTTTTTCTTTATTTAATATTTAGTAATTTTATTTTATTAAATTAGAAACTTTATGTGGTATCTGCGATGCAATGCATTTATTGAATTTTTGTGTAAGTAGAGAAACTTAATGATTTATATTTTGTTAAAGGTCCGCAACGTCAAACTGTACAAAAAGTTGTTGAAACTTTTATTAACCATAACACAATTTTTACGCGTTTAAAGAACGAGCATGTGAATTCTTTAAAAACTTGCAAACGAATTTGTAAATAAATATTTGATTGTATCACAAATGTTATTTATTTATTTTTACTTCTCATTTTCCCTATTTGCCATTTTCATCATAAAAAGTGTGTTTTATTAGTCATAAAGCTAGCTGTATGTAGGTAAGTGGAGGTTGACTATAATTGGTACCACAGAAAGGAAAATATATTTGAAATGCTGATTGTCAAATAAAAATAGATATAATGTTACAGAGTAAAACACATTACTATCTTCGTATTATTGGACCCAGTTTACGAGTTCTTACAAAGTTATCTTTGCACATCAAGTATTTATTTGGTAAATTATTTGAAATAAAAAAAGGTACTCAAAACAGAATAGATTTAAAAAAAATTATACGTTTTCTCTTGTTCAAATTTTGTTTAAACGTTTTAACAGATTTTCACCATTGAATATATGAGCTGGTTATTTTTTTAAAGTGGCATAAGTCCACTTTTTGAAAAAAACTAAGTTAACGGTAATTTCAATGAGCTATAGATATCTGCTCTCCATAGTTACAATCACAATTTCAATAGAGTCCTATCTTGACATAAAATAAAGAAAAACAGTTTGCTGTACAATTCTGTCGTACATACATATATTTCTTTTGAAAGTGGAATAATTCCATTTCTAATAATTATAGTTAAAACAACTTTTTTATTGCAATTATTATTGATTATTGCTACTTCATAGCACGCTGCTCGTTAGCGGATATAACTTATCTAGTGCTATAATAACCTAAATGTTATTGACCACAAATTTTTACTGTCGGGTCAATAATTTCTTCCAAACGACAGAGATTTTGCAGTTGTGGAAACAGCATTAAAGAAAAGGGACCAATTTTACACTGCTCAAGACTATTATAATGCAATAAAGGCTTGCCGAAAAATAACAGCTTTATTTTGTATGGGACAAGGCAATACCATACAAACAAAAATACGGACAAGGAAATTACCTTATATACCGCCTATTCACTATAAATCTTCAATATGCTAACTGTAAAGGAAAACTAAATTAAAAATGTCGTTTTTTATTTAAAGATCTTAACGAAGTAATTTTCATTTTTATATTTTTAATATAACTGAAATATACTCTTAATAAATTTGGTTATTCGTGTATTTAAATGTCTTCATTTTATCTATCTTTTTACTTTTATCTCTATAAAAATAAGGACTTAAATTTGCTCCAGTTTTTATTTCTTCTAATATGTTATTTTTGAAAGTGGTATAAGTCCATGTGGAGCTAAAAATAATTTTAGTAATTAATTTTTCATAATAAAATCATAAAGGTGTATAATGTAAAAAACAACACACGAATTGATTACCGTTGGCCAATATTTTTAAATTGATTCAAACGCAAACCCTTAAATATTTCAATATACTAAAAAAGGACTTATGCCACTTTAAAAAAATGGCTCATATGCCCACCAACGAAAACGCTTACAACTAATTGAAAAATGATTACTATTGTTTACTTTTGTTCTTGGCAGCACTGCATTGTTTAAATGGCTACCTTTGTTTTTAGTGTTTGATTGGATCGTCTCCATTTTTGCATGCAACAAATACGCTGTGTTGCCAGATGTGTCAGATAAAAACGTATCGTATAATCACGTTTTTGAATAAAAAGAGGAACATAATAATCTTTAAATCAATATTTTGACAATTAAAACTTAATGAAGTAAGGTAAGTTATTGTGTACTGATTTCTATACGAACCAAAACCTTTTCGTTACACATTATCTGTAGTCAAATTCTAAAAATTTTATTTTCAAACAATTTCACAGCCAAAGTTTCAAGATTAAGGAAAACCTTATGAATCTTAGATATCGTTAATCAAAGAAAAAACAAATGCAAAAAACACAAAAATAAGATGAGAAAATATTAATAATTTTACAAAAAACCCCCACTGTTAATTATAATTTCAAAATAAAGAATAAATGACTAAATACAAAAAAGAAACGCTAATAAATACAACAAGCGAGTAAAGTTCAAAAAAACTTCAAAGTAAAAAAAATCAAATTTAACAACCAGATTTCTTTTTTTAGTTATTGTGTTCGTCATAAAAACGTGCAGGTTGCTTTAAAAATTAACATCTAATACAAATTTCAAACTTTACCAAAATATTCAAAGTCAATATTTTGGTGTAAATTTATGCGGCTGTTTAAAGTAGTTCCAGTCATTTGTAAGAATCAATTTAAGAAGTGCTTAAATTAAGAGAAACCGCTTTAAAACAAATAAAATCCCCACGATATCCTGATGATTTTACAAAAACGTCTCTAGAGGAGCAGCCACACTGGGCTAATATTTTAGCGAAATAAACACAGCCACTACATATTGCAAATATTGATCGAATATTCTACAGCATATATAAAACAAAAGGAAGTAACGCTATATAATAAGCATGTTGTTTCTAATGTTCAGCAGAAATTTGTCTTACTTAAGCCCCTTTCACGCTATTACACAAGAGTTTACATTTTCGTTCGACAATTGCAGAGATAAATCTAATGATACTCGTTCTCACATTCAAAATAATTCAAAATAAAATATTCTCATTACATTGTTATCTACACAACTCTGATAAAATGAAGTCGTACCTTTTAGAAAAATTTAAATAATTTGGCGATTTTTTCATCAGGTTTGCATTTGCGACAGGTCGTTTTACTCAATGTTATAGTGTGAAAGGGCCTTTAGTAAATACATATGTATTAAATGTTTATGGTTACTTTTATTTTTATGTCAGGGGCGGATGCAGGGAAAATATATTATCCTTTCTAAAATAAATAGAAGTAAAAGTTTTCGCAAACAATAATTTTAACAAAATTGTTTTTCTATATAAAATTTCCTCCCCCATGAACTCTTGATTTTTTTAATAATGCTATTTTTAATTAGCCTTTACCGTTAACTCTTATAATCCAATTTGTTTATATTTTTAACAGTGATTTTTATACAGCAGAACAAAATAATAAGCTGCACGTGTCGAATTAATAATCACCCTCCCGTTTTTATGGTAATAGCCACTTTAAAGTATTTAAATTAAAATCTGTGTACATACATACATACTTATGCATTTTTTATAATAATGTTTGATCATATAAGTTAATGCAACGAAAAGCTAAATGTGCTCGTAGTAGATACTCATTCTTATTTTGGTTTGGAAATTACAAACGCTTAAATCTTTCCTTTCGCTGTCCACTCAAACGGTATAAAATTGAAACATTGCACGATTTATATTTTTATTTTTTAACATTTAACAATAACAAGGAAAAATACTATAGGGTATTTTTCGACATTGGTCAGTTAGTTGATTTAGGGATCAAACTTGATAGTGAATAATTTGTAAAATTTTCATCGAAAAGTCACTGAGGGAAGGAAATTGATTTCACATATCAATTTAAATTTTTTTTAATTTAAAAAATTCAGTTTTTTATGAAAACCTAACGATTATAAAAATACCCTGTATTTGCATTGAGTACATTTTATTTATTTCTTAAGCAGCTGTCTAAAGGTTAAACCCCTCAAAATTGTTTCAGTGTAGTTCGCTCAAAATTTGCATGAACCAATTTGCAAAAACAATAAAAACATTCACACATGCAAACCCAAATGAATAAGCAAATGACGTTTGTTTATTGCACTTGATTCGTTAGTGTGGTTGTTGTCAATTAGTTGTATTTTTATTTGTTAATACGTGAGTGTGAGTGAGTTTTCAATGTAAAATAATACAGATCGTTTTTCTGCTTTTTTTTAAACGCTGCCAAGCAGTGTTGCCAATAAACTTTTAAACAAAAACTGTTTTGAATGGAATGTGATATCCTTGAAATGTCCGTTTTGGATTTGCGCGCTAGAGATAACCATACTCTCAAATCGGTTATGCAGAATGTTAATTTGGGCGGTTGGTCTTTTGCGTTTAGCGCAGCCCTGATAAAAACACATATCGGTATCGTCCATATTGTTCATAGTTGTCCGTAATGGAATTATCACGATACCACCACCCCAAAATCCGCAGCAAAAACTGTTTTTGTAGGTGCTTTGCCACCTGTATCGTATGGGTTAGCGTCGTCCCATATACGGCAACACAACCATTCGTGATAAAATCGTGTCACTGCTATATACATATATAATATTCGGCCAACATTGAAGCCCCCTTCAAAACGCTCTAAAGCACATTCAATAAAAACTTTGCGTTCCTGCATCAGTTCGATCTTGTGTGTATGCTCGACAAGCATTTGCGCATAATTCGTCAAACTTAAGTAGGCGAAATTCCGAGCTCGTATGCTCTGGAAGGCTGTCCCATACACACGGAGAGCCTTCTAGCATCGTTTTGACATACGGCAGTTGCCTGGCTATTTATCGAAACGGATCACTAGACGTTAAGAGAGACACGAGTCTGCCGTAAAATAAACGCAAGGCGCGCGTTAGCGTCGTGTAACTATGTTATGCTCATTTGGCTTCAGTTACTAAGAAATAAACAAGAGATGCCATCAGAACAAGATGGCCCACACAGACTGTCAACATCGAGCCGCCTTTATTGGAACAGATCAATTAGCAACACAAAATTGATTTTTTAATTATTAAAAAAATTTAAGGAAACAATTTACAACTTTTTTATTTATGAAATAAAAGTTCAGATACTTAGGAAAGTAGCGAAAATGTTGCAGCAGAGATGAAACTGCACATTTGGCAACGCTGCTGTTTATAGAGAACAACGAAATTATAGACATGGCGATGTATCGTTTGAAATAGACCTGAGGCGGGTGCTGTTTGGTTATTTGGCTGTCTTATGTCTCTCCCTCTGTCTGACAGCTAACAAACGAGGAAATAAATACATGAGCTGAAAATTTAAATCTTTTCAACAGTCGTTTTTTGTTTTGTAACATATGAACGCGAAATAGAAATAAAAGCAGCACGTGCTGTAACCAATACTTTGTGAGGGTGTATTTATTTGCTTATTGCAATTATTGCATAAAAATCAATGATGCAAATAGTCAGAGCATGGAAATGAAAGAATATTGAGTGATTTTTAAAGGGGATTTTTTTTATTAAAAAACAAGCCAAACAATTCCAAGCAATAATTTTAGGTAGATGTTAAACATTAAAGATTAGTGAACTGATCCCAGCATCACGTCGCGCGATCTACAGTGATGTTAACCTCACTAGGCTCCAAGGTGAAATAAATTATTTACAAAATTAATCTGCCGATAAGTCCACTGTTTCACATGTAATGTAATAGCGTGCGTCACACTTATCCGAAACTCTTTCGGGAAAAAATGTGTTAAGAAAATCTGAGGGGTAAACACAAGAAAGATACCTCTGTAAATTTCGTTGTCTGTCAAAAACCTATCAGCTGATAAGTGTTGATGGCGAAATTATATATGTATGTACGTGTGTTTGCGAATTGCCATTAAATGGCTTTAAAAGTGCATTGTCACATCTTATCTTGGAGGCGCAATAGAAAAACATTGTAACTATTTAAAAACTTGTTTTCTTTGGCCGATAAATGACAACTTAGAGAAAAATGTATGTGTTCTTTTTACAATAAATTAAACAAACAACAAGTTTTTCAGCTAAAAGTTTATTATCGAACACAAAACAAGTAACAAATAAATGGAAGAAGAATTTTCTACAAAACTTGTACAAAGTATGAAACGGCAAAAAGTGTCTGAAACTCAAGATTATAATTAAGTTGAAGTGGAGTGATGAAAAAGACAGACAGACAGACAAACTAAACTGACTGACTGACTCATTGTTGCAAAATACTGTCAGTTACAACATGACAAACACAGTAACATCAACTACTAGAATTATTTATACATACTCGTATGTATGAACATGTATGTATTCTATTTTTCGTGCCAAAAACATCTTTGCCTTTTGCTTTCTCTATTTTCCAAGTTGCAACTTTAAATTGTTGTAGTATGCAAAGTAGAGACGTTGTTCTCAAGTATTAATAAAAAAAGCTAAACATGTGTGAAAGCGCATCAAATTTTATTTGTATGAAACATAAAAAATAGGCAAACAAACGATTTAGAAAAAAAATGGAAATACATGGTAAAAAAAAACACCACAGTAGGAAGATAGGCCCAAGTGTCAATGCTCTATTTGTAAACAGCAGCAATAGCAAAAAATAATAGAAAAATAAATTATCATACATAAGTGGTCGTATGTACTGAGGCGTTTAAATTAATACAACCCTAGAACATGAAAAATATTGCTTTTTCAAGTTATAAGCAAATAAGTTTCCTGGTTAACAAGGTCATTAAGAAGTAAATAATTTTCATGTTGTTTAGAGCTACATTTTGAATAGTTCGCATAAAGTTTCTAACTACCCTGTATAAGGTTTGTAAATAAAATTTTATGTATATTTTACTGCGTTCAAAAGATCGCCATTGTCTTTGTATGTACTTCCACGCTAATTAAAGAAGTTCGTTCATGTTTCCAGAAAAGATTTAAAACTTTTTAAAAATTCGTTTTTGTAATTAAAAACAAACAATATTTTATTTAATCTCGTTATGTAATATAAAAAATCCTATTTCGGACTGTGATTGAGAAAACATCTGGCAGCACATAATAGGAGTAATACAAAGAATCAAAAAGAGAGGGTAAAAAATAACAGTAAAAGATCCAGTGATGCCACGTACTCTAGTTTAGTGCGTAAACTTAAGCAAAACAATTCAAAATTGTTCGTGAATATTAAAGGGGGTTTTTTGAAGTGTACAAATTTGAATCGACGTAATATTTGAGATTACATAATTTCGAACTGGCTTAATTAGAAGAATATTTTTATGTTATTTGTGTTTCAAGCATTTGAAGCTGTATCTCGGTATTGATTCGCACGCACAATTTTGTTTTCTTATTCGACTAAAGTTATTGGTTTATGTGCATAAAATAATGACTTCACGTAACGCCAAAGAACATAAATCAAAGACTTAATATCGCAAAATCTTGGTGGCCAATTTTGAAAAATAACCCGTTCGCAAAATGTTTCCTTCAATAAATCCAATGTTCGAAGCCTGTATGGCATGTGACGCCGTTCTGTTGGAAAACATTTCCATGTAATTACCAGTCATACAGCTCGCCGTTGACGGTAACGTTTTCGCTGAACAAATTTTTACAGAAAGACCACGACTCGAAATACACATTTTTTGTAGGTGTAGCGGGGTCTGGAAAAGCTTTCGTGGATTTTCTTTATTCCAAATATCTTCATCTTGTGGATTGGAAGGAAACTAATAATAAATAAAACAGATGAATACACAATTTGTTAGGAAATGATTATTATTAAAAAAAAAGACTAGTCTGTTATATTCAGTGAAATTTTATTCTGCGATAAAACTCGTGTTCACAATATTCACGTTGATGCACAAGACCATCGCCTTTGGGGGTAAATAGTTCTCAAGCCACTGCTAAACTGCCTTCATATAATGTACTCAAAGGGCTGGCGAAATCATCGATCAGAATTGAATCGCCTTAGCGTGCGATTCAATGAATTTCTTGAAGTCAAAGTTGATTAAAATCATGCTAATTCAACTGGCTGATTCCCTGTGCGGTATTTTGAAATTGTTTGTCTATCTCAATATGCTAAAGGTGATTAACGGCTTTGCAGTCAACTAGTATGCGGCCCTAAATTGTGACAAAAGGTGATTGCAAGTTTCTGTATATTACACATTTTGTTTGTAGTCGAAGAAAACACCCTTTTTCAATTTTTGCATTGTTTAAAAAACCGTCTGTGAGGTTGTGATCTAAAGAAGTTTTTCATGAAACAATTAGGTCTGTAGTACTAACTAAAGCTACAATGCATACTACACTACAAGATGCAAAAGAACATCGTTAACATTTTTTATTATGTAAACATAAGAACCAACAACTTTACTTTTTATCCATGGTGTACCCAATATTGCTTTCGTTATTAAAATTTTTATAAAAATTACTTA
Source organism: Phania funesta (assembly GCA_963932375.1). Classification (NCBI taxonomy): domain Eukaryota; kingdom Metazoa; phylum Arthropoda; class Insecta; order Diptera; family Tachinidae; genus Phania; species Phania funesta. The sequence goes on from OZ010656.1 coordinate 76,583,182, forward strand.
AAGCAAATGTAAAGAACCAGTATGCAAAAAGGTTTTTGAGTCAAACCTACGTTAGAACTTGTAGATTTAATAGAGGTTTACAAAAGGTATTTTAAGATAATAATCAATTTTTAATACGACTTTTAAAAATGTTCCCTAAATAACATTTCTTATGCTACTGGTTGTAAGTTTTTCTTTTTAATACGATTGTAAATTTCTATGAAAAATGTCCAACTTTAATGTAAGTTTTACTCACATTTGGATAGGTTGTGTTATAATGTTATTTGCCTTTGAATATGTTAAAAATAAATTGAGAGCAGAAACCCAACAATACTCAACTCCAGACTTATTATGATTTACAGATTTAAAAATAACCCATATTAAAAACTTTATTTTTGCAAATTGACTCACATAAAAACGAAACATATTACAAACCCACACTGCAACATTTTACTGCAGTAGTGGGCACCATTTGCACTAAACAATCATACATAAAAAAAATTCAAACACAATTAACTTATAAAGATCCCTATGTATTTAGTCCTTAAAAAACATGGTTAGTTCTTTCTATTTTCTAAACACTGGCTTTTGATTCAATACGCTCGCAGACGAGTAGTATAGACGCAAAGTACACTAATCCCATTTCATTGGCAATATGGCTGAAAGGTCCATTCTTTTTCCCACTTTCCTACTTAGGGTCTCACACTCGCATCGCATTGACCGCATGCTTTCGTTTTACCTTAACTTAGGTTGTGTTTTGTTCAGGTAATGTGATGTAGACCAACCAATAGTCAAGAGCACAATAACCTGTTGGGTACAAACCAACGGTCGAAATAAATTAGTCAAAATAAATTATTCGGTTTGTCTTCCTATAACAAGGGATTAGGGCAACACGAAATGAAATTTTCTCAAATGCAACAAATATACGATTTGACAATAAATATTATTAAAATAACATTTGATTAAGACCCTTTTGCACTATTTCACAAGTGTTTAGATTTTCGTTAGATTCTTGTAGACCCGAATCTAATGATTATTGTTTTAACTGTTAAAAAATTCTGTTTACATTCTTTGTCTACTCTATCAGACTTCTCTGAAAATGCGCAACCCTAATCCAATAAAATGGCTTTAGCTTCTAGGAGATTAAAAAAAAAAGTGAGAGCCCTACGACTCCGAAATTACCAATCGCATTTTTATCAGACCCAGAATATATTGTTTTTCTACACTATAATTTCTAATTAAAATTTTTGGCAATTTAATAACAAAAAATCATAATGAAAGAGAAATGCTACAAAATGAAGAAGTACAACGACGTAATCCCTGTTACGCGGCCTTACTGCATTAATTTTAATTTGTTTAAGATTTATAAAAAAAAAATCCTTTAAAAATTATTTTTCAAGTTTTATTTTTCGCTTAAAAAATAAAAGTTATTTTCTGAAATTTACATTTTGCTTGGATAGTAAAAGTACTTTTGTCTTGTTTTATTTTTGTCAGTTAACAAGTTACTGTAGAAAGATCATTTTCTAACTTAAAACTGATATTAACGGATATAAGGTCAATATTATATCCGGTGTTCGTACATTTTCTAAGAAAAAATCAAACTTGAAAACTAACTATTATTTTTCAAGCAAAAAATTAAATAAAATCTGCCATCACACAAAAAAATACACACAGCAAAATAAAAAATATATAAGTAGGCGGTGGTCTGTAAACACCCATACATAAATTATCCTGAGAACATGGCAACACTCTAGGTGACAAACAAAAAATTATGCTCAAACTGGGCAGAAACAGCCACACGCATTCTCCCCATAGAAGACCACGAACAAATTTCTTTTCCTTTTGCTGCCGACTCTCTTTCCTTGTGCGAACAAATATGTGGCTAGTCAAGACGTGATGTAAGGAAAGAGCAAAACTTTTAATGATCCAGTGATGGCATAAAATATTCATGGAAAATTCGCTCTTAAGAGGGCTAATTTTATGTAATTTCTTTTCTTGCCAATTATTGACACCAGTTACCAGATCTGTTGCCAAAACAAAATGAATGTTAAAAGAAAATGGAAAAAACCCTGATACATAAAATCAAAAATTTTTGCTTTATGTACAACAACAAGAATAACACTTAAGCGGAAATTGGCTTTATAACAATAATAATATAAACAAAATATCACGTTTTGTTTTTGTTTCGATTTTTTCCCATATGTCTCCTCTTTCTCTGAAAATCTGTTACCCCAAACAAATATAATCAACACATGTAAAATTTTAAAAAATAATTAATAAAGGGGAAACGATTTGATGACTTTGTTATGAATGCAAAATACGAGTACATCTAAACAAGCAATAAATGTGAAAATAATATGCCCATGAGAGATAATATGAATATCTTGGATAAATTCAAGAAAGATACATACATTATTAATAAATTAATTAAATCAACTTGATTTGAAATTTTTTTAAAATTTAATCCTTTAAAGTTGACAATATATTTTTCTTTACCTCAAAATTAAAGATATACACACATACATACATGGTTTGTTCAAAAGAAAAAGTGAATTTTGAATTTTCGCTGGCTGTGTACATTCGATTATCGATTTTTTTTTTGTTATGCTGGTACAGATGTGTTAGTCTTATGTTGGCATTAACAGCCAATTTGGATTAGTAGTTTTTTGTTGACAACTCGAAAGGCTAGTCACGTTTGTGTGTGTTCTTCGATTTTTGACTTTTGAAAGAAATAGATCAAAGAATATGATTTTTCCTTATTCACCAGATTTGGCTCCCTGCAACTTTTTCCTATTCCCAAAACTGAAGAGACCAATAAAAAGAAAGCGTTTTGTCACAATGAGATAACGTCAGAATCGAAGAACGAGCTGATGGCCACACCGAAAAGCTCATTTCAAAAGTGCTTCGAGGATTGGAAGAAGCGCTGGCATAAGTGCAGTACATCTGAGGGGGATTCCTTTGAAGTGGACAAAATGGATATTGATGAATAAATAAATACTTTTCAATAAAATTCAAACTTCACTTTTTCTTTTAAACAAACCACGTATGTACATACGAGTACATTTAGTAAACTATAGCTATTTTAAAGGGCCCTCTAACGAGTTATGGCCGACTAAAAAAATGGATCAACAAACAGCTACTTGTCCACTTGTTTTTAATTAGTCGAAAAATTCTATATACAGATGTTTATATTAGATTTTCCACGCGCCTTTAATTTATTAATGCCGTTGTATATTTATGCTGTTCAAAAATTTTCAGGGGCGTGCAAAGCCGCAGATAACAGCTAGTATAAAAAAAATGTTTTCGAGTAAGAAGAACTAAGCAAACATGCTGCTTTAAAAATCTATTGACAACACTGCTTGCAAGCAACAGTAAAAATTAACAACAGCTGATGCGATAAAAGCAAAATAGATTTTAAAAGTAAATTAGATTCGTATACAACACCATGTCACATTTACAAAAGAGCTATCAAAATTTGCTAAGGGTTATATATCAGACGTTTACGTCACGTGTACGTCGTTCACGCAGGAGTAATTCTACCTTAACTCTGCTTTATGACAATCGCTTGATGGTGTTACTTTTAGTAGCCAAAAGTTTTGGCATTAAGCAACAATAACTGTGTGAATAAAATATAAACAAGGACTATTTCTGAGAGCGGCAGAATTGTAAACAAAACATTAAAAACTGCGAATGAATCAATTTAAAAGACTTGTCTAACGAAGAATGGTTATTTAAGATGTATATTTTTTTATATAAAAGTTGCGATTTTAATTCAGATTAATAAAACGCATAATTGTTTATTGATATTCCAAAATGATAAAAATGCATTATAATAATTTAAAGAGAATATAGAAATTAAATAAAATTTCATGGTGAAATGAAATATTTGTGTCCTCTTTAACCTTCATCACCTTAAAGCAGAATTTTTGTTGCATATTAAAAATGGTTTATCTCTATCTTTAATAATTTTTCAAAGTCCCCTCCGGAGATATTATTTGAGAACATAAGTTCTCAAAACATATGTTCTCAAAAAATATCAGCACTAGAAAGAGCAAAAAATTATCCAAATTAACACGTTGACTGCCACGCGCGTTTACAGTAAAATCTCCTTCAGGCCACGCATACCGCTGTACGAAGCGTATTCTTCTGAGTATTTTCACTGATATTTTAATGTTCTATTATAAATTTAATTTTATATTAATATAGTTTATATTAGTTATTATTCAATAGTTGTTACACTTCCTCATCGAAATATATTTTTAAACACATACGAATATTCTTCGCAAGTAGTCAAATAAGCGCCATCCCAATACGGGTGACGCGGACCGAACAGAAACTTTACTGTCACCCGAATATGGGTGACGTGGCAGTCAACGTGTTAAACTTGGTTTCCTTATGTTTGGAAAATAGAGAAAAAATTTATGTACGTACATACACAAGTCTTAAAATATAACTTACGTACATATGTATGTATGTAACTATACCCACTGGCACTTGTTTAAAATAGTTTGTCTGTGCCAAATATATTTTTGGTTATAATGAAAGATTTTCTAAAAAACATAGTTTAGCTTGCAGCGTTTTTTCCTTTTGTATTTTAATACCCAAGCGTTGCACAAAAGCATAGAGCAGAAAGTATTTCTAAAATTGTTTGACTTAACCTCAGTTAAACTCTGATTTAAACGATAGAAACAAAAAATAAACATTTTAGTTGTCCCTATTTGGGAGTGTTTAACGGATAGAAAATTTTAATTGTTTTGTTTATTGAATGTGACTGAAGTTTAATATCGCTTTATGGGTGCTAATATTATAAAATTTATTTCAAAGCATTTCAAAAAGAAACGCATGGCAGCAATTTCAAACATTTCAAAATGAATAATAAATGATCATAAGAAAGAATACATTTTTATATTGCAAAAACTCTAAACAGCTTAAAAATTTAATTTATCAACAAAATTAAACTTAAAACTAATTTTTAAGGAAAAGTTATTCAATTAATTTCCCTTTCCAAAATTGCCGATATTTTTTGTGGGATACAACAGCTGGAAGATCTTAGTCTGATATGGCAGCCTGGCATACAAAATGAAAGCAAAATAATATGAAAATACATGTTCACAACCAAATGATGCCATATTATTTTAATTGGTATTATAGGCCAGAACTTTTTAGAAATTTCAAGTCCGCGCAAATTATCTAAAATGCAATAATTATATTCGTATATTTCGGTTACTATAGCAGCGAAAAATTTCACAAATATTTTTGTTAATAGTCCAAATAGTTCAGCTTGAAAGGGGTGTGGCACCTTACTTATCCAATAAATATTTAGTATCAAATGTCTACAAACGCGTAAATTTTCTAACTGAAAGAAATACTTTATTGTTAGTGTGCACTGTCCACCTAAAAATGGGTGCAATCTGAACAGTGGAAGTGGCACCTCTTATAAAAAGTAAATATTCATAATGGCATATATGGACAATTAGAAGGGAGAGAGAGGATCTTCAAACGTTGCCCGAAATTCTTTGTTATTGCCCCACTTACTCCATATAAAAAGGGGCATACTTGAATAGTGAGCGTGGCACATACCATAAAAAGTAAACATTTTACATCTGAGAGTCTTTCATTAATTTTTCAGCGAGGAAAGTTAATTTATTCACAAATTTTAAGTAATCTCTAAATTGCCTACACCTGAAGCAAGCAAGCAGACCAGACCATTTACGTATGTATCTAAGATTTGTACCGAATGTGTCACATCAACCCTTTTGTCCTCCTTACCACTCAATGTCAATTTGCATGTGATTTCAAACTTCTAACTTGACAAATCACCAATAATCCTCCTTGTATAAATTTAAATACTAATGATTATTATATACAAAATCCTATACAAATACCCTTTAAGATGTAAGAAAAAAAGTCAAGGAGAAAGAGCTGAACAAACGAGAATTATGCATTGAAGTATTCAACACCCACATTTTTAAACATCAACAAAGAAATTTCTCTCTAAGTTGAAACAACCCACAACCATCATTAAACCCCCCCCATATATAAAGATGAGTCATCGTTTTTATGAAAACAAAATTACGCGTATGACTAACACACAAGGGGGAATACAAAACATAAAGTTGAGGGTGTTTTACATCCCTTAGAACAATGACGACAAGAAAATATTCAATATTTTTATAAAAATGATAAAACATTGTAATTATATTTTCTGGGTTGGACTGGTGAGCAATTTCCTTGAAAATCTTTTCTATAACTTATTTTACAGGTTTAAGTCGAAATTATACAAAAACGGGCCAAGTTATTGAATTTTTCAGCAGGCAAAGATCTACTCTTTCGAATGGATATGTATAAAAAATCACACCCTTTGTCATAAGCAAACTTGCGATAAATAGAGGGTAAGTGCAACAAGCAAATGTTAACTATTTATAAGACAAAAACAAGTGATTTGGGAATCTTCATACAAAACAAGTCATACACTGGACTGAACCGAATCTCATATTCAAATATATAGCAAGTGATGGTAAGAGTAATCGATTACTGTATAGCGATTAGCGATATAATTGTATCGAGAGTTTATCTTTCGATTAATCGACTATTTAAAAAACAATCGAAACAAATATGTACATAAACAATAAAGAATTTCCATATGTCGTTAAAAAACCTTTTCTGGTATAATGCTACCATATTTGGTGGCAAATCAATTAAATATAACTCTAGTAGATCCCAGATTTAAAAAAAATAATTGCTAAGGATCATTAGCGCTATCTGTGACTATGAGAGCCGTAAGGAGAGAAATTGTTGGCGATACACGTTGAGACGACAGCATTGGATTTGGGAGCAACATGTCTCAACTACTGGTTAGAAGTTCCGAAAGCAAGTTTTTCATATAAGTAGAACTATAGAACTATTTTTCTATATAATAAACCATGTAAAAGTAACAAGTTTCTTATGCGCATATAGTCAAATAAATCACAGCCGAGGATCATCTTACGCAAAGAACAAACATTATTGTACCCTTCATAAACATAGCGTGTTCCATTGTTAAAATCTACTTGATGCTTATGCAGTGATTGTGAATCAATATTCCTGATCGAAATTTCTGTACGATCAGAACGCCATTTTTCTAAATCACGTGCAGCATCTACAAAAAAGAGGATTGGATTGACTACCAACCGGTTTTTCAAACACCAATGTTTATGTCTTTAAGCTCTGAACGAAACAAAAAATTAAAATACACTTCAATTTATTTAAAATTGTCCAAGCTTGAAGGTCTTTTTTAAAAAATTATATTTTTATTTTTCGATATTTCGGTACTCCATTGTGTAGCATCATCATTGCGAAAATCATCATATCGAAAAATAAAAATATAATTTTTTAAAAAAGACCTTCAAGCTTGGACAATTTTAAATAAATTAAATTTTAAAAAAGGTCAAGAACAGCTATAATTTTAATAAAATACACTTCTTTACGTTGTTTATGATCATGTTCAACCTTAGCTAAATTAATCGAACAATCGATTATTTTTATCCTATTAATAACAACTAATAATTTCTTGATTCGATTAATCATATGATTAAATTATCGATAAATATTATTTTTTGCCATCACTACATGCACCCCCTCCAATACGATATTGTTTTTAAATTTGAATGTTTTTGTGATTTATGTTACACAAACGGACAGGCCACCAACAGTGTTGTATTGGGTCGTGAAAGAATATTATATAAACTACGAACGGAATGACAAACAAATATGCATGATAAAATATTGAAGTGAAGCAGCGAATGTGTTTATATAAATTACACAAGTATACAAGATAATGGAACAACGTAAAGTTGGTTCTAAGGGGTGCTGAATTCACTGCATTTTTTTTTTTTTTGATTTTGGTTTCCGAGACATACCCTTAAATCTAAAATGAAGGAAGTCGCGTTAATATTACCTTTAAGATATAGTAATATCATCTTTAAATCTGCGCAGTAGTTTCGGAATATCTAGGAAAGTGTGTCCAAAAAAAATTATTATTTACACATATATAAAAACAATTGTGATTTTTAAAAAAATCTTAAAAAATGGAAAAAGACAAAAATCTATGTGTGCAAACAAGATGAGACTTATTTAAAAAAAAGGTGCTGGAATGTGTTCTGAAACTAAACAGATGTGCCTCGTTGAATGAGGTAACGTTGATGTGGGTTAAGGGACACATAGACACAGCTGGGAATGAAGCAGCAGACGAACTAGCAAAAAGGGGATCTGATGTGGATTTCTGTGGACCAGAACCCAGGGTTGCCCTGGGGAATGGCCTAGTGCGACATAAAGTTCTTCAATGGGTAAACTCACTACACCTGAATAGGTGGAGGGAGAATACCATATATAGATAGGCTCGAATGGTGCTCAAAGAGCCCCTCGGTAGGAAGGCCAGCAAGGTGCTCGGATATAATAGGGCTACTTTAAGCTGGATCACTGCGTTAGTGACAGGACATGGAAACTTCAAGCACCATCTGGCTAAGATGAAAGTCGTAGAAGATGACACTTGCAGACTATGCCTGGAAGAGGCTGAGACGGTAGCGCACATTATGTGTGAATGTCCAGCACCGGCTAGCATAAGGCTTAAGACCACGGACAGACACTTGTTAGATGTGAATGCCATGGTGGAACTAAGCCTTAGACAAATGCTAACAATTACAAAAGACTCCGTGATGAGGAAGAGTGTCGACAGTTACCAGTCGACAGTCTGAAATCACTTTAGTCAAGAGTAAAGGCTAGGGCTAGCACGAAACTCAATTGACAGTAAGGTTGTTGTGATTACGGATCGGCTCAATTTGAGGAGCGAAATGGGAGTCGAAAAGGGACCCAGAAAGTAAGTGGTCTGATTCGATATCCCCCCATACATTAATAATAATATTGAATAAAAATCGATACCTGTCTTTTAATTTTGTTTAGTTAGGTATCTCATTTTGAATAAAGTTGCCACATTCATACAATAGTACGATACTTGCAAAGTTGTGTGCATATGGCAACTTTATTTATTTTTAATGAGATATTGCTCGTTTTGTACGGTAGTTAGCAAGAAAATAAATTTTTTGTTTTAATGCTTAAAATAGAACTTTTTTTGTCGCAAATTCTGCGATATCTCTGAAACTACTGAGCAGATCAATAACTGCTGGATCGACTTAAAGATAATGTTTTTGTCGAATATTGTATTTTATATTGATATTTGTCGTGCTTTCTTGTTTGACATAAAGCTATATACCGATACCAGAGTCAATCTGAAGCATTCAAATTCGAATTCAGCACTCCAAATAACATAAAAAAGAATTTTCGGTTTATTCAGTCCAAGTGTAGAAAAAAATTAATGAAGTCTTAAATCACCACACCGACATATTATTTAAATTATAATTATAGATAGACTATATCAGTTTTATATACTAATTTGTACAATGCATGATATTAAAAAAAAACTTGAAAATATGTTTTAAATGTGCAAAGCACTTTCACAATATTATTTTTAGTTTTTAGAACATCTGGCATCCCTTACATAGTAACATCAAATAGTAAAGAGTAAAAGAATAACAAAAAATGGCCTGTTTGAAATGAATAAGGAAATAAAATAAAAACAATAATCACGAAACCTTTTGTCGTTGTGTTTTATAAAAATGATATTATTAATTTTTGACCAAATTTAATAAGTATAATCGCGTTAATTTTGAACAAATATTGTGAAAGAATTTATTTGTAATGTCTAATTATGTATTTCTAAATAATAAACTATTTCTCTTGTAAAAACCATCTACCAAAAAAATACAAGTCATTGTTGTATTTTTAATTTAATTTAGACATGATTGCAGCTGCACATATATATTTTGTTCGCTGTTTTTATTGACAACACAGTACTTTGTGTACAATTATAAATTATGTATTTTTATATAACTTGTAAAAGTTGTTTCCAAAAATTAAAAAAAAAATCCTAAGGTGGGTGGGTACTTAATAGTTCATATTACTGAATTGCACCGTTCGTCTGTGAACAATTCATTGAACTATGTATTTTAAATCGTCGCTGAATGGTGTAAGTATGAATTTAAACAGACCACTTCATTCGCCGCTCAACGTTCTTTTGCGGCTTAAAAATGATACTGAAAGATATTTGTATGTATGAAGAGGATTGCCAGATATTTCATCTCAATTCGGCAAATAACCAATAAAATATCATCGCAAAGAAAAAATCCCGTAAAATCAATGTCATAATTTGTAATAATATACATACATATGTATGTTACTGTATTTACTCATGAAATTCATTTCATAAAAAGTAATAGTCCTCCCTGTTCTGTATTTCGAGTGAACTAGGTCGTTCATGAACGACACAACTGCAGATCCGATCATATGGTGAAATATACAAGCTTATTTCAATATCAAGTTCATATTTAACTATCGGGGATTGATATGGCTCACTACTTATGTAGTCCGAACTTCATTTTTGTTTCTTAGCCTCCGAAGGGGTTGAAATTAAAAATTAAATATCGAAAAGCAAAAGTAGTGCTTAACTTAAGCATTATTCTGAATTATGTCAAATATTTTGCATTTTCAAACGAAAAAGTAACCTTGTATACATACTTCTACACAAAATAGTAACTGTACTCTAAAAGCAATACATTTTAAGATATCAATTATAAAATCTGCATAGAAGTTATTATTTAACATCAAACCTCATTCAAGGCCATTTTATTGAATAGCAACAATCTGGCAACTTGCTTTTGTCAAAACAACAGAAGAAAGAAAAGCACCAAATGGTACGTGCAACCATTTTAATTATTAAATAACGTTAGTTTTTTATTGGTAAATTTGATTAATATTTTTTTTTAATTTTAAAAACTGGTTGTAGTTTATTTTAATGGTGTTATGAATATTATTATTTTTTATTTATGTATCTGTACTCTAACACAACATTCTACAGTGTGTAGCACATTATCAGAGTAAACCTACTTAAGAGATTTAAACAAGGTTTTCAAGATCATTTTTAATATGATTTGATTGATGGTTTTATTGATTAAAGGCAAAATAAAAAAATAACATACTCCAAATACGGAAATAAATTATACAACCGACTGTTCTATATACATACATACATACATACATACATACATACATATATACAAAAAAGGGCAGAAGGGCCAACAATAAAAAAAACTATGAGATAGAGGTTACCATAAGCATACTTTAAAACTAGTATACATACATACATATGTACATACTACTGTGGGCAAAAAATAGTAAGACTTTTTAATTTAAATTTCGCGCAGAAATCCATTCGCCGAAATTTTTTTTTCTACGTTGGTATGATTGTCAGTGACATCTGTGCCAAATATCACATCAAAGTAATCATTAGTGTTTAGTATACGCTTGCCTTTCTGAAGTATAATAAGTGCATTCGGCGATTTTTGCAATGAGTGAAAGAAGTTCCATTAAATTTTATGTGCGGAATGAAATTTCTGATGCCGAAACGTTCAGAATGTTTCAAAAGGCCTTCGGTGGTAATTGTATGTCGCGAGCAAGTGTTTTTGATTGGTACAAAGTATTCAAAGAGGGTCGAGAACGCGTTGACGACCAACCACGTCCAGGACGGCCAACAACATCAACTGATGATCAACACGTCAATAAAATCAAGGAATTGGTGTTCGAGAATCGACGATTAACAGTCCGAGACCTTACTGATATCGTTGAAATATCGGAGGGATCAGTGAAAACCGTTTTAAAAGATCATTTGGGCCTAAGAAAAGTGCAATCACGATTGGTTCCAAAATCACTCAATTATTTAAAAACAGCGTCGCGTTGACGTCTGTCAAAAATTGCTTTCCCACTACAAGGATGTCATTAAACGTACGATAAATGGCTACGAGGATGACGAAATAGATTTGGCAGAATAAATTGAGAAATTTTAAATTATGAACAAAGTCTTACTATTTCTTGCCCACAGTAGTACATGTATGTAACACAAAATTTTGCTTCAGTAACGTTTATAGATTTTTTAGATAATTATTTTCTTTTTTTTTTATCCGAAGCATTTTCACAATATTAATGCTTTTAACATACATATTTAAAAAAAAAAATATTTTTATTGTATATTATAATTTTTTACTGATAACAAAAACTGAGAAAACACAAAAATAAACAATTGAATTTTCATTTCTATTGAACGTTGAAATGTGTCACCAAAAAAAGAAAAAAACTAACGTTCACAATCTCTATCTAAGGCGCAAATGAAATGAATCATATTTAAATATTTATCGAACAAAGGTGTTTCCTTGTAAACTAAGCTTGATATGGAAGAAAGAAATCAAATCTGGTTGCTGTTGTTATGTAATAATTAATAATTAAAAATATTTTACAAATAAGTTTAAAAATATAAAGAATTATTTAATGAGCCATGAAAAATGTTTTCTTTGAACAGAAGTTGTTTACTTAATCTTAATTAGCAGTTTGTCGTTAAAAAATTATTTAAATTGATTTTAATACTTTTTTTAAATCAAAGAATTTTGTGTTTAAGTTTATTTTTTATGTAACTGCTATTGGAAAGAAAACAATATGCTTCTATATAAAGAACTGAAGGAAAATAATATTATATTGTATAACAAAATATTTATAGGTCGATTATTGATAGCAACCAAACTTTAGCTGCGTTGCCAGTAGCCCGAAAATTGAATGCAGTTAATTTTCTTCCATTGTCAAACATGTAGGTAGTACTATTTCTGACAACCGAATATTTTTGATTGCCAGTAAACTGAAGCTCGGTTGCCTTAAATAATCAACCCATAAAATTTTTAGTTTTTCATATAAATAAAACTTACAAAATAATTTATGACTGTCGCTTAAAAGGACGTTAGCTTACCTGTAAAGGAAAAGAAACCAAAATTAGTATATAATTAAAGAATAAAACATAAGATCAATAAGCGCTAAAGTGGGGATTATGGTTAAAATTTCGTTTGACAGATTTTCAAGCCTATATGGCAATTTATTAATTAATCATGTTACAATACAATTTGACATAATATTTAATTCACCAATTACAGTAGCCACGACCACCAATTTAAATTAATATTTAGATTTTGCTTGGAATATAAAAAATCGTTTCCTGAACTACAATTAAACTGGTCTCATAGAAAATTAAAAAAAAAAATCAATATTATTCAACAAACTTTTATCCGGTTATATTATTTCCTCATTTGAATTCACTAAGCACATAAAAAATAATTGCACTCTTTCAATGTCATGCACAAAAGTGTAGAAAGCAAAAGCAAATGGAGTATGTTTTTCTATGTGCCATTCGTTTTAGCAACAAGTTTCAAATTTACATTTATAAATATTATTTTTGCTCACACTTAATATTCACGTTGCACAAATTGGTTGAAGGTAAAAGAGCTTAAATAATAATAATAAATTTGAATACAATGACAAGAAACAACACAAACAGCGAAGCAAGTGACGGGAATCATAATGAAGATGATGCACACAGGTAGATTGTTAAGAAAGGTATTTGATTGAAAACAATTTTGCAAAGAATAGAAAAAGTATGAGTAATTCCAGTAGCAAGGTAAATGCAATAAATATTGGCGCAATGTGACAATATTTGTTTAATTTAAAATTTTTTTACATTTTTAAAAATTTTAAGGATTTTCCTAGACCCATTAAAGCAATTTAATTCGTTCATTTTTAGCAATAGTATGAAGAGGAAATCGAGTCAGAGCTCTAATCTTTTGACGTTTTCGTTTCTGCAAATTAATCCTGCCCTCTAAATAGGTAGTACTTCTTTCAGGTTGCCTAAATCCTTAGAATATGATGCACTTTTTACGATTACAATGGAAGAAAAATAATTTAACCAATTTCCAAGACAATTGTAAAAAAAGACTAGTATTTCACCCTGAACTTTAAGTTGAGTGCAAAAATGTTTCATATTCGCCACTTTTTTGTACAACATATATAAAGGAACGTGCTGGCTTTCGTAAATGTTGCACATTTTTTAGAAACGAACACAAGCATGCACAAATGACAACATCTACATATGTAACATCAGAACGAAAAATGACACTGAAGATGGCACATAGCCGTAAACGGTTTGGCTCCAAATCAAACTTGACAAGGGATGACGGAGATTCGATCCAAAATTCTACATCAAAACACTCTGTCGGAATATCAAATCTAGAATCAACATATGTAACGTGTTTGTTAGCAAGGAAAACGCCATTTACGTAATTTTTTTATGTAACGAGGGCAAGAAATCTAACAGGGTGTTTCTTTAAGCCCAATAGAACTTTAAATGGTAAAAAGTAACAAAAAAAATTAAATTTTAACTAAAAAATTTACATTTGAAAATGATTTTGAGCATATAACCACTGCGGCTGTTCTGTCGACCGCTTACTGGGCGCCTAATTTTGAGTCAATTTTGGAGCATTGCTGGTCTTATGTCACGAATAACACGAAAAATGCTGGCCTCCAAGGACAGGCCAATTTCTCGAAATCAACTTGTCGCCAAATTTGTAATTCTATAAATCGATAGTTGCGGTCGCCGTATGGCACATACCAAACATCGCCCGGATCAAAACATAAAATCATTGATCATGGTTCAGTAACGATCTTCATGGACAGTAACGTGAGTTCCGGCTTCATTTTAAAAGAAATAGGCTCCAATGATGCCACCTGCGAGTAAACTGAACACAATTCTCCGATAAAATATCTGCACTATCGGGCCTTTGGGCAAATTTTTCTACATAGTGTACGGACAGAGCTCCAAATCCTGCGACCGGCGACGAATCGGTAAATGTGGATGTTCTTCAATAATTTCCTTTACCGTAGCGATATTCTCTTCAGTATGCATATTCCTTCGACGTGTTGGTGTTATTGCATCATTTAGAAATCTATTCGACGGATAATTTGCTCAGATGGACGATTACGTGGGCCATAAAAATGACGAAGTTGTCAATAACTTGTGCGAATTAATGAATGATTTTCAAAGTAAATCTATATAAAATGGTAGCGTTGTTAAAGCGTCAATATATTTGCAATGATTTTCAACAATTCTATTGGGCTTATTTAAGGAATCAGAATAGACTGGTATTTTAAGTTGCGCCATATCTTTTTGTTTTTTTTTTTATAGAATGAACAATAAAATATTCAATGGTATTGAAACATGTAGGGCTGCCTTAATTTTCTTACTGAGAGAATAGTAAATTTAATACAAAACTTTTAGAAACCTTTTTTATATATGTATACGGAGGTACTACGACGGTATTTCCCTTCGGAAAACTACTGATATACACATCCATGTAACGCAAAGGAAAATATCCGAAAATATATTGTATAACTTTATTTCATCAATTTATTACAAACATTTTTTACTTTCCTAATAAGTGACGGACGCATGCTTAAGACTTCCTAAGAAAAAAATGTAATGTCTAGAATAAACTATTTAAGCATGATGATGCCTATAGCCACTTTAATATGCATACATATACATATACACTACTATAATACACACATCTATGGCAAGTGCATTCATGTATGTATGCACTGACGAATGTATAGGTAAAGCCACGTGCAATGTGTATTATTAAATTGAAATTGAAAAGAAGAAAATCGATGATTGCGCGATAGGGTGTGGTCCAGACAACGTTGCCTATAAAGCAAACAACAGACAATAAGAGGAAAGAAAAAGATTATGGTTTGTATTAGTTTTTCAATGAAAAAATTGCATGTGAAGGAAGAAAATAAATAAGAAGTTTTCAAAACCTATGACGGCAGTGGCGGGTGGTTGTTTGCACAAGTCTGAGTGGTTGCTTTAAGTTGAAGTAACATTTACATTCGTGTCTTTGCCCTTGGGCAAACTGTTCAGTGCTGATGAAGTGTTCATTTCTTACAACACCAATGATTTCAAACATTGTATTTTAATTTTTGCTCTTAATTACAATAAAAAAAAATAAAAAAAGTGGCTGTAGTGTAATGCAGCCTTGACTTACAGGGATGATTGTCAATATGTATTTTTGCAAATGTATTGCAAACTTTAAGAAGGGAGAAGACAAAAACGTTTACACTAAAGTTTACTTTTGAAGGGTAAGTGTTTGACAAGTGTGTTTAAATTGCAATTTTTACACTTCAAATGAAATAACAAAAACGGCAAAGAAATGCCAAAGGAAATAACACGTAAACTTTCTTTAATAAGGAAGACAGTAAATTGGCATAGGAAAATATTTTCTGTATTCTATTTTATTTGTGTAGAAGATTATAAGTTTCCAACAAGAACATATGACAAGGTATTTGTTTTTGTTAATGGCGTAAATGAAAATTTCTAAAACACCAAAAAGAATAAAATAAATATTATTTAATAAAACAAAATTTAGTTGTAGTTAGATAACCACTTACACTAGAGCCTGAATAAAGTACAATAAAATTTAGCTACTAAAAGTTAAAAAATAATAAACAAATAATACCTTCTTGAAAGCAAAATTGTTAAACAATGTACAGTACAACCTCGCTCAACGTAATACTCGATCAAAGGAGTTTCTCGATCAAAGGAGTTTCTCGATCATTGTAACTCACAAATTGTTAACACTGTCGACTCTGTTAGCGCAACTTTAAAAAAAACTCAGTTATTGCAACTTTGCTTTTAAAACTTGATTTTTATTAGTTAAGTTAAGCGAGGTTGCACTGTCCTTAAAAAAAAAACTTTTATAAAATGTACTTTTTAGAAAATGTACTGTTTATAAATATACTTACTTAAATAGGTAGTTTCGAAAAAGTACTTGCTTAAAAATTTCTTTTCTTAAAAAGTACTTTTTTTAAGTATCCGTACTTTGTGTTAATAATATATTCTGATGAGAGAACCTTTCATTAAATGTAATGTTTAAGGAGTTTTTCTAAATATTAAAAATTGTTATTTTTACGATAAGATGATTTTTCGAAAATATTTTTAAACTAAATTCTTCTAGAAGATACTACTTTTTAAAGATACTTTTTTGAAAGATGCTTTTTTGAAAAAGTACATTTTAAAACCCTACTTTTGGTCGTCAGCTGGCAGGGACAAAGATCTGGTTGCCGTAACTAGTGCACTGTCAGATGTTCTGATTTATACCTCCTCGTGGTGGCTGGCGGCTCTTGTCTCTGCAAGGAGTCTCGCTAAATAAGTCGAGCGGAGAGAAGTTAATACTCCAAGAGGGTTCCTAGTCTCTAGTAGGTGAACTGTGGATACCATTCGATCTGCAATTGTAATACATACTTACCTGTGTATATGGAGAGAAGTTAATACCAAGAACCCTCGGTCTCTAGTATGCGAACTGAGGATACCATTCGATATCCAGTTGTAATACAGACTTACCCGTTTTTTTTCTCTATTACTCGTGGACATTATATGAATTGCCTGAAGGAACTCCGGTTTTAATTGTCCAAAGTAGGAATCCGGAATAGATGGACAAGCATGCCTCGCGAGGAGTGGACGGGTCAATCTTTAAAGGTACTTCTAAGGCGTCGGACCAAGAGTTTCCGACAGGGATGAACAATGAAGCTTCACAAGAAGTAGAGAGATTATTCACTGTAGGAGCCTCGCAAGGAGTGGACGGGTAAGTCTCAAAGATACTCCTAAAGAACAGATTGAGATGGTCGCGCACATTGTGTGTGAATGTCCAGCACTGGCTATCATAATGCTAAAGGTGAATACCATAGGGGACGTAAGCTTTAGACAAATGCCAACAATTAAGAGATTTTGTGATAAGGAAGAAGGCGGACAATTACCGGTCGACAGTCTGAAATCACTATAGTCAAGAGTAAAGGCTAGTGGTAGTCGTAAATTACAAACCGGTTATCTGAAGTCAATTCTTGTAAAGAAAGGGGTAGAAATGGATCTCATAAAGTTAGCGGTCTTTTACGATATAACCCTACTATTTTAAGAAGGTACTTCTTTGGAAGGTGCTTCTGAGAAGAGTACATTTTAAAACCTACTTTTAAAATCAATTCACTTTTTTTTTTATTAAATAAGTTAAATGATTATGTTCCGTGGTATGTAACATTTTCTATTTTCTTTATACTTACTGTTTCTTAAATTTTTCATAAAATAAAAAAAAACAAATTTCACAATGGAAAATGCTTATTTCGTTGTTTAAATTATTAGATGACGCTTGACAAGAGAAATTTTAAGACAACATTTAATTACATATCTTTTGCTTCATAACTTCAAACTAATAATTTTGTTTTAATTATGACTGACATACTTTAGACCTTTCTAGTTAATGAGAGAATTTCGTTAACAACTCAAGAATATGTAAATAAGCCGCAGTTTCTAAAATGAGTATGAAGAAATCGTTATTTTTTGTGTAAAATTTGAGTAAAATTAATAACAAAAATGCCATTATCAAAAAATGATTTTAAAAATATTTAACAAATTCTAGCAAGAGTGCAAATTGTGTTGCAGACACTTGAAATATAATTAAACTATTTATTAAAACTATTTATGTAGATTTTCCACATAATTATAAAATTTTCCACAATAAAAACCACAATGATATTCTTTCTTCATACAGCACAGATGAAAGAACCACAAAATATAAACTACTGAAAAGATATTAATGATACTGTGAAAGAAACTAAACAGTAGAACAATTTGAGAAAATTGTATAGAAAAATGTAAATAATTGTGGGTGATTTGCATTGGTTTGGTTGGATAATAACATACTAGACTTCCTTTTGGCTGCATATACAAGGTGTCCGCCGGGTATACCACTTTGTTTGTTTATAATTTTTGATTAAATGAAAGAGAATGGATCGTATATTGATAAATGTTTTATTTAATGTCGGCAATTATGTATGGAATACATGGAATGTTAGCCTCACAAATGCGAGCCCTTTTGAACACATTTTTCATTACATTCTCACACATTTCACGCGGTATTTCATTATTTTCATCACGAATATTTTGTTTCAGTTACTCCAGCGTTTCTGGTTTGTTTGCATAACCCTTGCTTTTCAGATATCCCCACAAAAAAGAAGTCCGGAGCAGTCAAATCAGGCTACCGTGGAGGCCAATCAACATCACCATTCCTTGAAATAACTTGTTGTGGAAAGAGGTCTCGCAGTAATTCCATTGAAATCCTGGCTGTATGCGATGTGGCACCGTCTTGTTCAGTTTCAAAGAAGTAAGGTCCAATGATTCCTCCTGACCAAATTGCACACCAGACTGTCACTTTTAATGGATGCAAAGGTGACTGATGAATAATTTGAGGGTTTTCCATTGCCCAGAACAGACTATTCTGTTTATTCACATATCCATTCAAATGAAAATGTGCCTCGTAACTCATTATGATTTTTTCATGAAAATCGGGGTTGTCATGGGCGAGCTGTATCCTATTGGCCTACTGGCATCCTATTGGATATGTACGGCGGCGTAAATGGTCTTCTGGAAGAAGCTCTTGTGTCAACTGAATCTTAAATGGAAACAAATGCAAATCTTTGTACAAAATTGTGGCCAAAGTTGTTCTTTGAAGACAAAGCTCCAGAGCACGGTGTCGAATTGAGGTTGATGGATTGTTTCGAACACTTTCTTGAACAGCAGTAATGTTTTCAGCCGCTCTTGCAGTACGTTGCGGTCCATACTTGGGCCTATCAGCTACAGTCCCTCTTTCTTCGAAATCATTCACTACACGATAAATAGTGCGTCTTTTTATTTTTCCATAATAAATTTGCCACGTCTCTACTTCACGACTGCCAAATATCTAATGTTTACCAAAATGGCGGCAAAACAAAGTAGTATACCGTCCCGGCTGACACCCTGTACAAGTGCAATACTACAATGGTTTAAAAAGTAAGTAAAGAACAGACATACATACATACTTGTGTTTATTAAGCGTCGAACTATTAACACTGTAGAATTTATTGGATGTACCAGTACACGTCAGTCCCTTGTACACGGTAGCTGTGTTAATTGTTTACTTTATTAGAGATGAATTGAATGTCTCTCAGTCAGTTTTTTTGTTTATTGTTGCAGTCTCTTGCTCCCGTAATTGAAATAATGACAATGGTGTATTATGGCGGCTGGATTGTTTATTACGTTTAAATGGTTTTTGTGTTGTATGCTCATATCGTTAACAAGGAGCAGTGGGTGGAAAATTGTTTCCGTGAAACAGACTTGTGATAAATATTTATGTATAAGGCAAAACGGTAACTTGACATTTTCCAGCTTATCATAGAGATAAAGCAGAACACTTTATCTCGTGCATTTCGGAGAAAATAAACAAAAACTAAGAAATATCTAAAAAAAATTTAAGCGAATTTTCTTACAAATAACTTTTGTGAAAAATCTTCTTTTACAAAAAAGAAATGTGTCGGCAAAGTGAATTTTCAAAGGTTTTGATTTCTTAGAAATTTTATTTTTATGATATTATTTTCGTAATGCCTTCGCGCGTAATTTAGAATCAATTAACGTGGAGCTCACGAAAATGAACAATCGACAACAACGAATTGGAAAATTTAAGCCAAAAATCATTTTTGTGAAATGTAAACAAATTAGTCGAGCGAGCATGCTTTTTTTATATTAAACAAAAACGAAGATAACAAAATCAAAATATTAGTTTGTGTCAACAGTTCATTACACCAATACGAAAACTCATATGCTTGTGTGTGCGTACATTACCTGTACTAATGTCTGTCTGTTTGTCGGGCTTCACACTTTTTTCGGCGTGAGTACGTAATTATTGTTACTTTCGATGTTTGTGTCAAATTATTTACGGTTATTTCACTCGTCTTAGGTATGTCTACTCTATTCATATAATTAAATTTGCCTGGTATTAACGTGTTGTGTTATTAACGTCTTTGAATAGCTACTTAGCGTCGTACAGCAAGAAAAGAAGCGAAATACTTGAAAACTTTAATTCTTTAACAGCAAATATATGTATATGTATATGTATAAATAAAATAAAAACCCATATTAAAGTGAAATTTTTGTGTTTTCGCTTTGATATTATTCGTGTAAAGAAAGTTTGAAAATATCAGTAGGCTTGTGTTTGTTTTGTTTTTTATTTATATGAAAATTGAAATTTATTTATTATAACAAAAATATTAATTTATCCAACGAAATCACTTATTATGGACCCTGTAAGCTACATTTTCTGATTAATTATTTATATTTTAATATGTATATGTAGATATCATGGTATCTGTGTACAGCTGAGTTCAATATAATAGTTGTGGTACTATATACTTTAGAAGGATATTTTATTGTTCTATAATTCCTATACTAGGAATTCAAAAGCAATATGTATGTAGGGAAACTCCAGAATGGGTTATAATTATAAAGCAAGCCATAGACGATGCGACCGTGGGTACAACTTGAGGAGGTTGTACAGAAGATTGCAACTTTTGAGGGCTCGTTGTATTAAGTTGTGTTTTTGTTGTACGAAAAATCAAAAAAGAATCGAATTTTTTGCAAGTTGTATCCCGTTCGTTATCGCAGTGACCACCAGAGACCTGCGCCGACTAATTTTACCGACCGGGGCGGCTTTCGCGAAATGTTTTCGGCGGCGACTTAAAATCGGCTGCAGCCGACTGAAAATATACACACGCATAATGGGAGTTTAACAGCTAATAAATAAACCATTTTAAAATTGATTGAAAATTTGTTCAAATTAAGGATTCTGTCTACGTAATGTGCACATGGGACATAGGGCTTCGGCAGTGGCAATTAGACTTAAAACTCAATTCATCATGCTTTGGATAAACTCTTTTTGTTAGAAAAATTATTTGGAGCATAAAGGGTATGAATACTAGCTCTGCTTCTGAGAAGAAAATAAAAAAAAAGAACAATGTTTTCGTGCACTATAAGGCATATTAAAAATGGTACAACTTAACACTAACGATTTGAAAGAGTATATTTGATGGCTTCCCGGAAATTTTGCGATTTCTGTATGAACATTTTACTTGGTAACTGCGGCATATTAATTAAACGCTTCACATTAAGTATTGCCAATACGTTTGAATAAACGATTTTTTATTTGGCAATTATTAAAAAAAAATTAAAAAGGAAATCATGCGTGCACTTACATTAGTATATACGAGATTTCGGACAAAATCTTTTTTTATTTTTAGTAAATTTGTATTAAAAAAGAATATACTAGAAGTGCCTGCATGAATATACAGAAAATATAAACCTTAACCGGCGGCCGAGTTTAAGCCGATTAAAGCCGACAAATTTCAGCGGCGACGGCTATTAAGACGATTTATCGGCGGCTCGGCTCAGCCGGCTTTTAGCCAACCGGCGCAGGTCTCTGGTGACCACATAGTAGTGAATGAAAATCAAGATTTTAAAATGGACTGAACGTAACTTAAAAAGTACTTTTTCCATGTGAAAAGTATTATTTCAAAAATATAGAATGCTTTTTGGGTTTTTTTTTTATTTTATTAGGTAGGAAATTTAAACCGTTCTTGTAAATGTAAATGATATTATTGTTATTTTGTGCATACCTAAACTTTAGACAAAAACACAAAGGCAAGTTGGTAGTAGCTCTTTCTCTCACTGATGTTAATTTTAAAGCAATCCAAAATAAAATGCAAATTTTAAACCGCGAAGACCTCGGCTTCGAACACCCGAATATGCCATTGGAAAATTTAAGCTACGTTATTAATTTAGGCAAGTATTTAAAATTCGTAATTATACTTTATTAATTATTCATAATTATATTCATGAAAAGTTCAAAGTTTGTTTGCAAAAATTATTTTGATAATATAATAAATAGAATAAAAACAGTTCCTTTTGAAAATACTTATGTAACTACATGTGTATGAAAATTAAATAAATAACAAAACATTAAAAACCAAATCAAGTTAAAAAAAAATTCAACCTCAAAAAACAGAAATCAAATCAAAAAAATTGGAAAAAAAACATTAAATGAATGAAAGGAGCAACAAAAATATTAAACACAGAATTCATAAATAGAATAATATAACGAGAAGGGAACTCAGTCGGAAGGATGTAGAAACTACAGCTACCCTAAATACATCGAACGAAGAGATTTTTATTTGTAGATTTTTGAGACGAATTTCCGTCATGCCTTGTCCTTGACGAAAGTTCGATCCCAAAATCTTCACCAAAAAACCCTGTCGGAATAAAGGGATAACTTACACATCGAAAACGACTTTTTAAATAATCCCAGTTAAACGTAAAACTAAAGACATTAATTAATTACATATAAAAACATATATTTTAATAAATTTGTCATTGTAACTAATATTTCCACAGGTACATAGGGGCTTAAGCAAATGTAGTTAGATGTAAAGGAAAAATACATGAAAAGGATGTAAATTAATTATTTAATATTGCACTTTTTATTACAAAAACTGTTTTTTTTTTTAATCTGTAAACACTTTGAATCGTAACACTCATATATGTAGACGTATACATACTCATATATACCCAACATGCCAATATTGCTTTTTAAGCTCAAAAGAATTCGCTTAAATTTATAATATTCACATCATATGACTTGTTTGCTCATTGAGTTTAGTCACAAATGCACACAAGCATTTTGTAAGAGGAAAAAGAGGAAAAAACACAAAATATTCAAACGTTAAAAAATTTAAATGGAAAAAATTTACATAAAACTCGTTAAACCAGTTCAGCGATATACTTCATCATATGGTTAAAAAATCTTATGGTAAAACAAAATACATGTTAAATAAGCTTAGCACATTTTATTTTGCTGTAGTATTTTTTTTTTACACATAAAGAATTGTAAGTTGAAACCAAATAGCAGTATTTAAGCATATTGACCACGTTTTATAATTACAAATACATATATGTGAAAACAACTTTTCATGAAACTACCAACATGTGACAAGAAAATAACTTGGCTAGGTAAATGATTAATAAATAAACATACCCATTTAACGGAAATTTCAAATACGAACGTGTAAGTCAAATTTAATTCAAATTTGTTTATAGTTAGGCCAAAAAAAAATGGTATGGCCAATTTTTAATAAAGAAAAAGTTAAATAATTAATAAAAATTTCAATTACATAATTCTACTCTATTTTGAAAACTATATGCGCTAAATTGAAATCTTATTTAACTAAGACGAATTTTAGTTTGACACCTAACCGCAAGTTGCAAGCTGATGTATTTGATGAGAATTTTTTATGATTAATTTTTATTTCAAATTCAACAAGATCAGGAAATAGTATTATCACAGGATATACATAATTGGCGACGAAAACAAGAATTGTTTCAACTCTTTAACTTTAAAGAGGCCGTGTTTTAAGCCCGATCGTATTTACAAAAGGGTTAACTGTCATATTGCTCTCCCGTTTGACAAATGATAAATCGTCGGGAATAGATATATTTAGTCTTGAACAACGCTACCAAATTATCAAGAATTACTATGAAAATCAGTCATTACTTTTCGCAACTATTGCGTACATAATCGTCCATCTGAGCAAGCCATCCGTCAAACTGTGAATAGATTCATACCACAATAACACCAACACGAAAGCGTAAAATAAGATAAAAATTTATCGATTCGTAGTCGGTCGCAGGAATTTGAGCTCCTATGGTAAAAGATCTTGGCCTACACCCGCTTCCTACAACCAGCCGGTGCAGGAATTAAAGTCACGACACCATCACATTTGGAGCAGCTAGAAGCTGATCCGTTGTTTTACTGCAAAATTGTGTTCAGCGACGAGGTTCTTTTTTGGCTTTACGGGTTTGACGATGAAAAAAATTGCCGCATATGGAGTGTACGCAATCCACAGCAGACCCTACAGACTCCATTATATCGAGAATAATGCCACGTTTAGTGCAGCTTGCCCGCTTTTTATTTTTTTTCAAAAATGAAGACGCAGCTTACGGCACGGTCAATGGAGATCGTAACCGTACCGTCATCAATGAGTTTTTGTTTGAAAATATGGAATACATTGATCCGGGTGAGCTGTGATTTTAACAGGATGGCGCTACGTGCCATACGGCGACCGCAACTCTCGACTTATAGAAATACAAGTTTGACGATAAGTTGATTTCGAAAAACAGACATATCAACAACTGACGCCGTGGAGGCCAACAATGTTCGTGTTATTCGAGATATATGACCAGCAAGTGTTTGAAAAAGTGACCCAAAATTGGACTTCAGAAAGCGCTTTGTCAAGTACGGTCGCGGTAGTCAAATGCCCGAAATCAGTTTTAAAAGTTAATGTCATGTATTGATCATTGTAACAAAAAAGTTTTTTGATTCTAATTGCTTGTTATTTTTCTAATTTAAATTTCATATCGGCCTTACAAACACCTTTTGTATAAAAAAAAAACATTAGTTTCTTTTCAAGGGGAATTCTTCAAACCAAGTTTGGCAGTCAAAATGAAAAACAATAATGAGAGAAAAATTATCAGCTCTTCAATCCCCCTGTTTTGAATAACGATATGACAATTGGACTTAACAAAAATCAAATTTAAAATAAATAAAATCTTCGCTTCGCCTACATACATATGTACATGACATTTTGTTGGGAAACGTTGTTGCGTTTATATACCTTTCCAAATTTCTTTCCAAAAGAATTATAGTATTGTTGTTAAAGTTGAAATTGTTCAAAACTTTAGGAAAACGAACACACTATCACTACTAGGACAGTTAAGAAATAATAAATGAGCTGCGAAGCCGATCAGCTATACTAATGGGTATACCTGTTAAGTCTACCCTGTAGTGCGATTCACTAACTTTTAACGATTCGACAGCCTCAAAATTTGTCGACAATTTTTGTTGTTTGCAGTAACGATTGTGTGACTCACTAACTACTCGTAAACGATAGTAGACATCGTTAAGGCTCAACTGTAATATGCATAACCTGGCTAAAGCAACTGTACAATTACATATAAATCATATGTGGCAAACTATAATGTACTTAACAACACTTTTCGTTAAGTTTCGTCAACTGTCATTTGCTTAAGCAAAGTACGAAATTGATCGCACATTCCGTACGAAAACAGCTGATTGTATTATAGATACATACATTAACAAACAAGCTGCAATGGAGGAAGACGGTGAACAATTTTTTTTTTTTAATTTAATAGAAAAAAATTGTTTGTATCAAAAAAGAGACGCATTTTATTATAATCGCAATTCAAAGGAAGGAGCATGGAAAAAAGTAGCACAAAAATGCAAACAATTTTTATTGTTTATAAGTTGAGTGATGCACACCGCTGCAATTTTTAGTACTTTTGGCCAAAAATTGTGTATTTTTTTGTTCGAAAATTTCTTAAAAATGATAAAAATAATTATTAATTTGTATATGAATGGTATTAAATATATAAAATATATTTATTCAACACCTTTTTGTTAACGAATTATATTTATTCTGAAATAAAATATGTTTTTGCAAAAGTACGAATAAAACAAATGTGCAACTGTGGTACTATAGTTTCCAGGCTCATGTAAGTACATTGTAGCCACCTAAAAGTCTTGAAAAATTTGCTTAAGCATTTGACAGGCTTTTCGTTCAATTATTACTTATGAAATTATTAACGGTACTAGCCCTGCAAAATTTTAATGAGCAGATGTAACGTCAAAACATAAAAAAAAAGAAAATCCGAATACCCCGCATTTCAATATGTATTAGATTTTAGCACAGAAGAAAATTATAGGCAGGTAGGTGTTATTAAATAAAAAAGAAAAAGGACATTATTGCCTATAAAATTTGCTTTGAATAATGCGTATGTACATAAGTACGTATACTGCATGTACATACATAATTTCCCTAATTTCTGGAACAACGACTTTTAATGAAAATGTTTACATTTTGAATTATTGTTTATGACTTCCACAGGTAGGTATATACATATGTATGTACATATGTATGTAGGTGCAATCGTCAATCAAAATTGTAAAAAAAAACTTACCCATAATTCAGTACCCCAACTCATGTTGGAATTTTCAGCTGTTTCTTCCGCCAGTTTAAGAATTTTTGTAATAAATTGTATCCAAATAAAAGTTATAAAGATGTAGTTAAACCACAGTAGGAATTTATTTTTATTTAACTTTTACACTATTTTATTATACCTTCATAGGTATGTTATATATTTTATTGAATGATTTTTACTTTGCAGCTCTGAAAAACTAGAACAATGATGAAAAATAACTTTATGCAGAACATTTTCCGTTGGATTAATAAAATTCGTCGGGGATCGACTTGAAGTTAATTAGAATAAAGCATACATCCATACATACATATAAGTATACAAACATTGTCAAACAGAGACAGAAGATTCCAATAAATAAAGCGGAAAGAAATGATTCATTATTACTATTTGAACTTAAAAGAAAAGAAGAAAAAAAACCAAACAAATACTCAGAACACCAACAATTTTAACAAAAAAGCAAAAGGAAGAAAACAGAACACAGGTAGCTGGGAGGAATTACCAAAATAGAAGCAGGTAAAATATTATAAACGAATTTGTCATTCTTTAAAATTTGTAATTGAAATTGAAATGAACTTTTAAAGATGAATTTAAGGAAATTTAATTGGAATTGCAATGTACATTATGTGCATAAAACCCCGGTATAGACAAATTTAATATAATGTAAATAATCAAAAAGAGCGAAAGGCATCTAACGATTCTCTTTTATTATTATTCGGTCTCTACTGACGTCAATAGCATTGTGGCGTTGCCAATTCTTAACTATCTGTATATGTGTATATGTATGTATGTGATGTTTAAGCGAATTAAGTTTTATATAAAAAACTAGATGCGAGCACATAAAACTTCACAATTTAAAACAATTCTGCTATTTTGATTTCCATTTAAGTTGTGGGAGAATTTTTTCATTTTTTTCATTTATATATTTTGCTTTCTTATTTATATTACTTCTTAAGTTATTTATATATTAGCAATACTCAAAATCTGTTTGTTTACTATTTATTTTTTATATTTTTTACGCATACAAATTTCAATTAAACATACTATTATTGTTACCGACGATGGATTTTGTTGAGTATACATTTCACTAATATATTATATACACACATTCATTATCAATGAACTAGTAGCTTTTTATTTCCGAAAATGTTTTTACAGAAGGTATTAATTTTTTATTTTTATTTGCATCACCAATTTTTTTTTAAATGTTCTCTGCCCTACTTGCACAAAGATGTAGCAAAAAGTTTAACTATACGGAAAAGAAACAAAAATGACTGCAGACAACGACACCGTTTCTAGACCCACTTTATTTATATTATACACTATTTATCTCTAAATATATAAACACTCACACTTTTTGTTCTACTCGTCAAATTAACTATTTAATTTTAAATATTATTTTATATTAAGAAACAAACACAATTTATTACGTTGCGTCTGTGTAACTATTTTTTAATAGATCACAAAAAAAACACTAGTTTTGCAAGGGCGTTATTTCCGCAAAAAGGTGTTTTTCATTGTAATTCGCTCAGTAAACTAATTTTTGTTGTAAATTTTATGTTTCTTCAAGAATAGTTGATTCAATTTAGTACATAATAGTACAACTATGTAATAGTATGTTAGAGTTGGTTACTCTGTTTATAAATATATGATGGCAACAACCACTGGATGGACACTATACAAGCAAGGCGTTATAATTTTATATATTACTTAGTATCGTATTGGCTAACAGCTGGACCAAGGCGAAAGTAACTAAGACGTCAAAATTGATGATGATGCCTTTGTTATGTTCGTTTTGCAGTAAATTCATATATATATTTAGAAAATATTCAAATGTACTTATTATGAGAAAAAGTTGTCAATTTTTAATTTGAAAAAATAGTTATACAAACATATAAATAAATGTGGGTAAGAGTACTATTTTCCAATCTGAAACGTTAAATAGTATATTTCACAATATAATAATAAAATCATATGCATTTACAAGAACGGTAGAAATTTCCTACCTAATATAATTAAAAATAAAAACACACACACGAAGAGTATTCTATAAACAGGACAAGTTGTCTCTTTGAATTTTTGAAATAATAAACTTCATATGGAAAAAGTACTTTTTAAGTCAAGTTCAGTTCCATTTCAATTGATTGATCTTTTATTACTACAAAAATAACCACAAAATATAATGGGGTTGTACGATTTTTAATTTATGTATATATTCCATTTTTACCCATAGTTACTCCGTTTGAGTACCTTATTTTTTGTACTGCTTTTCATAATGAGTATATTGGAATCTTTTTTATTTATTTGTTTATTTACTTCAATACAAATGAAGCCCATATGGCCAATTATATATGTATTGTTACATAAATGCATACATGGTTCACATATTCTCATATTAACTTATAATAATAAAGAATAATAAACGATAATAATAAAGAAATTTATTATTTAAACTTGAAATTTATTATTATTTCAAAAATAAATCCCTTTTTAAAAATTTATGAACAGGGTAGACTAAACAGGTAAGCACACCAGTTCAGCTGAGTCAAATTCAATACACATGTTTCGCCCTTTCCGGTACTTGTTTTTATATATGGAGTTTGACATCGGCAAAGAAGCCGGAAATACTTTGAATTCGCCATACAATTAATTCGCATTGATTTTTGGTTACAACCAAAACAGATACAAAAATTCTTTAATGATATTTGCATTCCTCTTTGTAAACTGAATATTAAGTCTAAAAAAAGTAAATTGGAAAATGCTAATTATATTTCTATAAGTGGCAAAAATGTGAGAGAAAAATTAATATAGTGCTTCAAAAAGCCATTTAGAGTACAATATAATATAAAATCACTACTGTTCTCTCAAAAAATTGTTTTGCTGAATATCCTCATCGCCTAGTTTTTGCGCCATAATAACAGACAATCAAATTATAGACTAAGACTATTAGTTAATACGTATGATTAATTAAAATATTTCATTTTGAATCGCATTACAAATTCTCACATAGCATAATAATAATTTTAAGAATAATTTCCTAATTAATTTTTTTAGATACAATATAAACTATGGTATTTTATTGTCTCGTTTTGTTCATTGCATTTCTATAATTTGTTTAAATTAAAATTCACACTACTTGCAGTTTTTTATCGCAAGATGGCGTGGCGAATTTGATTCTTGCTAAATACATATTAGGATGTAAATGGTGCGGGTTGATAATGTTCATAATAATCACAGACATAATGTGGTAATAATCGCCTTACTATATTTACTTAATTAATGGCTATAAGTTTTTTTTAACTTCATTATGGAGTTTCGCTGAAAAGACTTAAAAGTACAGTATTCACAAAATTACCTTTTCAAAAGTACGAGCAAAACCTTCTTTTTTTAATATTTCTCCATTAATATTACTCGTTTTCGAGACTCTTACAGCCTGAACCGCGATGTCGGACGTTAAGGTTCGCTTGAATTCTAAACAGTTTTTTTTATTAGGATTCAAGCGAACGTTAACATTCAACATCGTGGTTCATGCTGTTAATATTTTTTTATTTAATATGAACTTTATATATATGTAACTTTAATAAAAGTTTGCAGTTGTATACCAATTATCCTTACACTTTAAAGTTGTATATGAACATCTGTTAAAACTAAAATATATCAAGAAAAAATATTTTTTTTCTACGTTGAAGACAGCGGTTTTCGATATTTGGTTTGAATCCAAACTCGATACATTTTCAGCATACGACCTCTATTCACTTGTAAACGTCTGTCAATGATATTTTGTTCTTCCAGAAACCCTGCTTCGATAAATAAATTTCTCACTTCATCTTGTGTAAAGAAATATACCATAGTGCCATCACCACGAACATAAAGATTATCCTCTAAACATTTACCACTTTTAAAGCGCAACTGCGCCAAATCGTAGCGACCATAATCTCGAAATAGCACCAGTCCACCAGGTTTTAAAAAACGATAACAATTTTTGGCGATACTTTGCATTTTTTGCGGTTCTATAGCCGAAAGAACAAATATCAACACAATAATATCTTGCGATTCCACATCAAAAGGCACAAGCCATTCAGCAAGCGTAGCATCCATGACGAATACTTCACAGCGGTTAGCGTTATAAAGAGGATCCGCTTTTAAAATTTCAATAGCTTTGGCTGAAAAATCACAGCCGTATACTTTGAGTTCTGGTTCTTTACTATATTTTAGTATGGGTAATATTGTATTGCCAACACCACAACCGAGCTCAAATATATTTCTAGATTCTGCTATATCCTTATTCGGAGCCAATTCAGGAAATTCTGTAAATAGCCAATGACGATCTTTGAAGAACTTATTTTGATGTACTTCGTAAAAGGAATCCCAAAATCTGTCGGCTTCACTTTTAAATTTTACTTTATCTACGTGCGACATTTTAACTGTAGAATTATAAGCCACGGCCTGTAAAGCCTGCTGTTCTTGCTCTTCGTCCCATTCCACGTTATCCCTAAAAGAAAATAGTTAAAGTAATTTCAGCTTTAGTAATTGAAACACGCACCAGGCATTAAATGAATTAAATTCTTGACGGTTTGTTAATGAGCGACCACCTCCTGCTGGTTTCTTACGATATCTGGTAAATTCCCAGTCCTTAAATTGAGAACATTTTCGTTGTAATACACCAGCTCGCTCGGTGGAATTTTTCATGAAAAATTCCATTTCTTTTCTATATTTACCAAGCGTTTTCAGTAAAGACATCATCTTCGTTTGTCAAGAAACGATTTCCAAATATTGGCCTCTTATCAGAACGCTGCTCCAAACTGGCAGATGAGTCTCCGCTCGTCATATCCATGTTGTCCAAAATGTTTACTTTCAACAGCTGATAACAATAGCAAATATATAGTTGGCAAATCGTGATGTGTTTGGGAATACAATTAGCGTTGCCAAATAATATTCAACAATTGAGAGTATAGTAATTTTTGACATTCTTTTACACTACGTCTTGACTAGCCATAAATTTGCTCGCACATTGATAGAGCGTCTAAAATATAACGAGAGAAACTCTATTCGAGCTCTTCTCTTTGAAGAATACGTGTAGATGTTCCTGTTTAGTGTGAGCATAATTTTTTGTCTCTAATGGAGATTGTATCCATGGTTTTTACATACGGCCATGTTCCGACACTCCCAATTTGCGATTGTGATTTAAACTCACATGTGAGGTGTTCTGTAACTCGTATTCGCAATTGCAAATTACGAGTGTCGGAACATGGCCGATAGTTTATGTACAGGTGTTTACACAACGAGCGCGCACTCACACACATACCTTTTATTTTGCCAGTGTATTTTGTTTGTGTAAAAGCATAACACGAGTTGTGCGAACAAATGTTCGGACAGCTATATATATACAATTTTGACTGTAGAGCTTTTATAATCGAATATGATACTATACTTGCTGCCAAAGTTTATCTATCGTATCCCTCTTTGACGTATAGGATTACTTCACAATCACTTGCTATTAGCACTAAACAAAACATATGTTATATAAAAACCTTACGTCGTAAATTGTTTCACCGGCTATTACTGCTTGATAATAAAAAAAATTTAAATAAAATTTCTAGAATGTTTTCTTCGGCCAAAAAATTACAAGGAATATTATCGTCGCATAAAATAAGAAAAACATTTATCGAATATTTCACAAAGAATCATGATCACATGTTTGTACGATCCAGTCCGGTGGTTCCGTTTTGTGATCCTACAGTGGCTTTTGTAAATGCTGGTATGAATCAGGTGGGCTGGCTGATGAAAACAATTCGCAATTATCCAGTTAAAAATGTTCTTGTTACAGTTCAAATCAGTATTTTTGGGAACAACACAACCACCATATAGAAGGGTGGCTAATTCACAAAAATGTGTAAGAGTGGGTGGTAAACACAACGATTTATCCATTGTTGGTAACGATAGTTATCACCATACTTTCTTTGAAATGCTAGGAAATTGGTCATTCGGTGATTATTTCAAGGTTTTACAGATATTAGCACAAATATTTTTGATTTCCCTGGATAAATGAATTTGTTTCTTAGAGAGAAGCTTGTTCTATGGCTTTGGATTTGCTTAGAGGACCGTATAATATTCATTTCTCACGCCTATATGTAACTTATTTTGCGGGAGATGAAACTTTAGGCTTACCAGCTGATATGGAATGCTTTGAAATATGGAGAAGTTTAGGGTAGGAAAGAAATGAATTAGATTTCATTTTACCAGTAACATTTTGTTGTTGTTGATTACAGTTTTCCTCCTTCACGCATTTTGCCTTTTGGTAGCAAGGATAATTTTTGGGAAATGGGATCTACAGGACCATGTGGTCCCTGTACGGAAATTCATATCGATCATCGACCAGATTTGGCTTCGTATGATGAACGTGCAAAACTTGTAAATGCTGGACGGTCAGATTTAACAGAACTTTGGAATCTTGTATTTATACAATATAATCGGTAATGCGAATTAAATTTTTATGAATTAAATTGACTTAAATCTGCTAATTTGAACATCAAATGAGTAGTATTTTAAATTTAAAAATTTTCAACTGAAATTAAATGTTTACCACAGTTGTTTTGTTTATTTTATATTATTCTTTTCCAGAAATGAGGATAGGAGTATAACGCAATTACCAGCTCACCATGTAGATACCGGTATGGGGTTTGAGAGATTGACTGCTGTTTTACAAAATAAATCTTCGAACTATGACACGGATATTTTTGTGCCTCTATTTAATGCCATACAAAAGGTAATAAATATTTTAAAAAATATAGCCATTTTTCAAATCAACTATATAGCTTTATAATAGATATCGAAAGCTCCTCAATATAATGGTGCTTTTTCCTCCAAATCAAATACAGCTACATTAGACACAGGATACAGAATTTTGGCTGATCACGCCCGCATGGTTACGGTGTGCTTAGCGGATGGTATGTTACCGGACCAAAAGTAAGATAAATAAAGTTATTTTTGCAACAACTGTATATTTATTTATTTTTTTAGCCAAAAACTTAGACGAGTTTTACGTAAAGCTTTAACAGTTGCCGATAACATTTTTGGTAATGAAAACTTGTTAAGTGAGTTAATACCAGTTGTAGTTGATTCATTAGGCTCCGCTTATCCCGAAATACTAAATAAGCAATCGGATATTTTGGAATTAATAGATCATGAGAAAGAGATATTTAAAGCTTTGTGTATAAGTTCTTCAAAAGCATTCAAAGAAGTGCAGAATGAGTTTCCCCAATTAGAGGATATCGATTTGATAGAATGTCCCGGTTTCGTTCCAGCTTACCGGGAATTCCGATCCGTAAAGGATAAATTTAAAGATAATATACCAGGGGATTTTCTACACAAATTATCCGATACTTATGGTTTAACTGAAGAACATTTTCAAAAGTTGGCTCAACTAGAGGAAATAACATACAATGTGGATGATTATCGAGAGGCTGTGGCAAGAGCTAAACAAAAAGCTAAATGTTCTATGGACAATAATCAACAATCTGGTAAAGTACTGCAAAGTATACAAAAATCCTTAATAGAATTAACTAAAACACTGCCGGATACTGACAATCAATACAAATACAACTACAGCTATGATACCAAGGAAAAACAATATATTATACCTGTCTTAAAAACTAAAGTATTGGGCATATTATATAATGATGTTAGTGTCGAGGAAGTCGTATGTAATGGCATGTCTAATAATCATAATATAATATCTATTATAACAGAGGTTAGTAATTTCTTTTATGAATCTGGTGGCCAACAATCGGACAAAGGAGAGTTTGTTGTAAAAACTTTATCAAATAGTAGTCATCAACTAAAAGTTAACGCTGTTCAATTAATTAATGGTTGTGTGGTACATACGTGCGACTTGCCTTTGGAAAAATCTTACTTTACGTTGGCCATTGGTGATGAGGTTGAGTTGCAGGTGGATAGTCAACATCGTAAAAGAAATATATGTCATCATACAGGTATTTTTAATTTTAATTATACCGATTTGTATTATATATCCTCAACGAAATGAATGTATGTAAGTTATTCATACTTACCTTTCCCAACCTTTTTTAAGTTTTTACAAGCAAAGAGATTTTCTGCCTTAAAATCGACAGTTGCAAAAAAAGTACAAATTGTATTTAAGCTCACACGCGTATGCTATATATTTCCATAAAATAATACTTTAAAAGATACAAACGAAAAGGATATATAAAATTCAGCTTTAGCGAATGTAACAGTCTTCCATCGTTTGCATTAATTTTGCTATTTACAGCTACTCATCTATTAAATGGTGCTATAAGATCTTTATTTAATAAAGTCACTTATCAAGTGTCTAGTGCTGTTACAAGTGACTATTGTAAACTTGAAGTGGGTTTAATAGGAAAACGTTTAACCAAGGATGATATTTTCACAATAGAGGAACTTATAAAGTAAGGAACAAATCTGTTCAAAGGTAACTATTTATGTTGTGAGCATTTTAAAATTTAACACTTGCTGGCTGCCAGCTAGTTGATGTTAACACTATCATTTGAGCAGTATTTTGGCTGTTTACTAAGAAATAAGGCGAATAAGCTCGTTAAAATTATTCATTTCGACGTTTGATGTGGACTATCATAATTGATTGATATACGCAATTTCTTTATTGGTATTTAATATTCTCCTACAATATTTTTTAAATATGAATTACAAGTTTTGATGCATATTATTGGAAATTTACAATTTTATTTTCAAACACAGAATTAATTTAAACTTTAATGTTATTAGATAGCATATAATATAATTGAAACCCTTTGTGAAAAAGTGATCGCTGCATTCCGACATTTGTTGCTATTTGTATCCTAAGAGGCTCTGCGCTCCTTAGTTGATACTGTTTTATTTCTCCAATGAAATTGAGTTGTTCCGTAAGATATTTTGAAGCGTTACCAGTTTTCATTTTTTGTATCAAAATAAGACTTCATTTTCAGTCGTTCTTGTATTCCAAGCCATTTTAAAGTTTCAATCATTCGATTTATCGATGTGTAACGATTACATTTTAGTATTATTCGCATTGCTATATTTTATAATTGTTAAGGCCTGTTTATTTGGCATACTATACAACACGTACATATATATAATTGCCGAGCCTAATTCAAAATAAGGTTTTATAATCGTATTGTATTAGTAACGATTTTTCTACATATGTATTCAATATGTTCTTTAAATTTTAATTTCTTATCTAATATAAAACCGAGATATTTAATTTAATCGGCGTTTTTAATATTTTTATTATTAATTTTAAACATTAGTTTATTGCTCACATTTATTTGCATTACTTTCGTTTTGTTTTTATTTAATTTAAGTTTATTCATTTTCACGAAGAAATTTACTTTATTTATAACGTTTGAATAACACCATCCCATTTCTAGGCAACTTACTAGCCTTTTGTTGCATTCTATCAGTTAAATAAGATCTAAACCAATTCAATTCATTTCCTTTGATGACATAAATGCATAGTTTTTGAGTTTAAATATCCTTGCCGATTGTTTCAAACGCTCTCTTTAAAGTCCAAAAAGACTGCCAATATTTTATTATCCTTGCCTCTATTTTACAATTTATTCACAACGTAGCTAATAGCTGTTTCACATGGGGGGGTTTTCGGAAATCCCCATTGATATTTCTATAAATTACTATTTTGTTCCATATACGTTTCTAACTGTTGCTTCACTACAATTTCCAGTATCTTTTCGCATATTTTAAGACTATTTATTGGACGAAATTTATTACAACGTATTGTTTTAGCAACTTTTTTTATAGGAGTTTCCAATGGGTTATTTACAGTTTTAATAGATTAGCTCCTATAGTATTTCAAATATCCATTATAGTTTTGACTGAAAGCTTTTTGAAATCTGATTATCCATTTATTCTCTTACATATTTGTTTTAGCTTTATAAATTTATTTTACGTAAATGAAATGTTGAGTTTATAACAGATTTTTGATTTATTATATATTGCTCTTGATCTTTATCGTTTCTAATTAACTTAATGCTATCGACAAAATATTTGTTAAACTAACTCGATATTTGTTATAACATAATCTAACATAATGTTCTCGTGGTGTTATTCTTGTATAATCATTTACTGATTGGCCTAACCATTATCATTAATATTTGCTGAACCCTAGTCTTATAAGTTGTATTCTTCATCCTAATATTTTTCACACAATTCTGCAAAAATTTCAAGAATACACATGCAGATAAAAGTAATTTGAACTGTGGAGATAAATCACCATACTTTTTATTGTGAAGTGGTTGTATAAAGGACATCCTTCGCTTCAGTACATATTGCAAAACTATCATCCAATCGAACTGATAAATCAAGATCGTCACTGGCTGTACTATGAGATTATAGAGACATCTTAGTTATTATTTCTACCAGTATACTTAAATATTACTTACAAACCTATATTATGCAAAAACGATAT
This sequence comes from Phania funesta, assembly GCA_963932375.1. Taxonomy (NCBI): domain Eukaryota; kingdom Metazoa; phylum Arthropoda; class Insecta; order Diptera; family Tachinidae; genus Phania; species Phania funesta. The sequence continues at coordinate 76,620,552 of OZ010656.1, forward strand.
TTATCATGCAGCTCAAAATAAAAAAGGGTTTAAATTTTTAAAAGAAGTATTAGAGCATGGATCGATGATGCATATAAATCTCAAACCAAACCGTAGCATCAAAAAAATGTAAGACAAGTTAGTTGTTAAAGTCGTTTGTTCTTTCATTTTATAGGCTCACAACGCAAATAGTTGCTCTTCTCACATATGGCTTCAAAACCATAATTTAAAAAATACTGCTTACCTTTTTGTGTAAAAAAATATTCCTATCAATAGACATTTTTATAATTTTCAGCCAAGTTATTTCCTCGTCAAGTCCAGTTAAAGTGGAACTGTGCAATGCTGCAGATATTTTACAACAAAATAACATAACAATGGTGCCGGGTGAAATTTACCCTGAAACAGGTTTGCGTCTAGTCACCGTAAATTGTGATAAATTGGAATTTCTCTCTAAAGAATTATGCTGTGGAACACACGTCACAAATACCCAGGAACTAGAACATTTTTGTATAACAAATCTTAAGCTAACAAATCGCGCACGATATGCCTTTACAGCGGTGGCCGGCGAAGCAGCTGAAAAAGTAACAATAATGTTAAAATAATATACAAGAATTAATTGTGTAACCATTTTAAAAGGTCTTCAAAGTAGCTGGTCTATTGAAACATCGTATCGATATGTTGGAAAAGGAGTTAAAGGGGAATAAACTATCAAATGCTACAGAAATAGAAATACAAAAAATACGTCATAAAATTCTACACATGGATATACTATTGCCATATGTTTTTAAGATGGATACGTTGGATCGGATAAATGAGATATTGAAGAAGCTAAAGGAAACAGCACGAACAAATATAAAGTAAGTTCAAAGTAAAGAAAATAAACGCATATATCGATTTAACTTACTTAAGTTATTTATGAAAATTGAATACGAGAGTCGTCTCATATTTTTGATCATTTATCTGTAGGATTAGAAAGAAGTATCTCACTGTCACTGTACTCGTATTCTTTATTTCATGTCTTTTATAATGATATTTAGTACTTGTTGGACTAGTTTTAACTATTTTTCTATATTTTCTTTGTTTTTATTAAATTTATTTGCAGAGAATTGGTAGAAGTGGAGATGTGTAATGTATTGCAAGAAAAACCTTTGGAAACACACCCTTTTATACTGCACTATATCTCAAGTTCAGCATTAATGGAAGAAGTTCCCTTACAAAAAGCCACAAGACTTTGTACTGATCGTCCAATACTGGTGATAAGCAAAAGTGATAATACTGTTAAAGCTCGATGCTGTGTGCCAAAGGTAAACTTTAAAAACTAATATTAATTTTACCGATAAAATTCATAATAAAAGAATTATTTTTTTACAGCAATTTCAAACGGAAAATTTTAATGCCGAAAAATGGTTAAACGAATTTGCTAGCATTTTTAAATCCCAAGTTGCCGCTCCTAAAGGACAAAATCCTTTTGAAATTTGCAATATGAAAGGTAAAAAAACTTCTACACATTTTGAGGAGCAGCTAGAATTTGCAATGCATAAAGCCCAAAATTATGCTCTTGAACATTTACAATAATTTTTACGTTGAAAAAAAAACGTGGTTTTATAACGGATTGGGCGAAATTTGTAACGTGTTTATTAGGATATAGAAGAGGGCTGGTACGATATATGGACGTTTTATTTGAAAAAGGCTTGTTATTAAATTATTAAATAAAAAAATACTATATTTCAATTCTCATCTTTTGTCTTTTCAATACATTAATTTTTTCGTTTATAACAATTTTTTTTCTTAATTGTAATTATTAAGAAAACTTAGAACTATATAATTAAACATTTTTGATAATTAACCACGATAATCAGGATCGTTATGCTCCTCCTCGTAATCCTCCTCATCGTCCTCTTCATCTAAAGAAAATATAAAAAAGTTTAATAGTAAGAATTCTTTAGAGAAAGTGAGTAATAAAGGAAAATTTAAGAAAAAAAATTTCCAATGCTATACAAGCTTTCCATATTTTTATAAAATTTGTTAGAATGAAAATACTGGTTTTTAAACAAAAACAAGACTGAAGTTTTAGTTTTAAAACATTTTAACCATGAACGTTTAACTTTTTTTTTTTAATTTAAATTCCATAATAAACTTTAAAACCTACAAACTACAAACAATAAAACTCACCATGGTCACGTCTCTTGCGTGCATACGCTCTTTTTGAACTCACTGGCACCTGATCGGTCTCTCCATGAACCAAAGAATTACGATACAGCGTTAGCGGCTGATATTCCTCTGGTTTACTTGAGGGCATACCTGGTGAAATACGACGATCCAAAAAGTTTAATATAACTTTCTTATCCTGTTTTAACAATTTATGATTGAATTCATTCAAAACTTCAAGAAAAAGTAAGCGTTTTGGTGCGGCCACAGGATCTTCGGGGACATCGCCTACAGCAAATAATATGCCAGCGCGATGTATGGCTATTATCGCTTCACGATTTTTAATAGCATCAAAACCGAATGTTAACGCAAATCGCTTTGCCAATTCCTTCAATTCACTAAATTCATGAGAATTTTTATGGACAATTTTATTTTCCGACAAATTTTGTAGATCTTTAAATACAGCTATTAAACTCAAAAGTAAAGTTAATGCAAAGTTAACTTTATTGATTTCGCGTGCCTTGCCCAAAGTGGCCTTGATAATATCGCCATATTCATTATAACACTGCAATAGGGTTATTATATATTATATTTAATAATGTCGAATAAATAATAATAATAATAAAACTTACTTTTACATAATATTTAAAAATGCCAGCACCACTTTTGGTGGGTATGATGTTGTAGACCACGAGTTTGCAATATGAAGCCAAAAAGTTACGTTTCTTATGCAACTCCATAATACGAATTTCATCTTGAAGATCTTCGTTTTAAAAAAAATTCACCATAAAAAATTTAAAGATTTATTGGGCTTTATAAATACCTTCTTGTTTTAATGAAAACACATAGTGTTGCACAAAATTATTCAAAACCAATTGTTCATCCAAGGTGGATTTATATTCTAGTGTTCGGACATTAACATTTTCACTTCGTGACAACTTGTCAGAAAATATTATTAATAAATCACATATAGATAGATAGGCCTATTGTTAAAGAAAGAAAATTCTCAGTATATAATTATCATTGGAATAATTTTAAAACCTTTACCGCTTCTTGAATTTGTTCGGTGGGTCCATCACGTGTCAGCTCATAGCAAGCAAACATGTATTTGTCCAAATTTTTTCTTAACTCTGCTACCGCCTGAGGTATCTGCGAATTTTCACATTGATTTTCTATGTAATACAATCCCCAACTAATGGAAAAATAGCATGCCTCTATGCAATACGTTAAGGATTCATTCGGTAAATTTCGGCCAGGATTTTCTTTAGATTGACATTCTTCGACATCTTGGAATAGAGAGTCAAATAAATTCCAAGGATTTAAATTGTGCGAAGAATATAAAATGGAAATAACTTTCAAAGAGCTAATAACATTATAAATATCATCTTCATTAGGTAACTCTTCACCAGCAATTAAATTACGCCAGTCTTCTATGTAATCTTTATATTTATTAACAGCATTATCTATGATATTAGACCGTGCCACATCACATCTAGTATAAGTGGCACTACCTTCTCTGCATAAATACTCCAAAGTTTTTGCACAAGTCTCTAAAACATCACGATCTGTATGCACGGACATTATGTAGCTTATTTTATCCAATAAAGCTTGCAAATTAGCTTCTTGCCGATTTGTGGTATAAATGTCCAACTCAAAATACTGCGGCACTGACAGTAAATTCGTTAATTTTTCACTATCAGCCTGATATTTTTCTAATAAAGATGGCAATGTTACAATGAAGTGTTCTGTTAATCTCACTTTTTCATCTTGTATAGCTTTAAGCTCTTTAGCACTTAATGAAATTTTACGACTACTGGCTCGGCCGACTGGTGCTTCCCCTGTCGCCGCTTGTTTTACACTACTGACCATTATTTCAATTAACGTTGATTCTTGCTTATTGTCTAAAACTTCTTCATTGGGTCCGGGTTCTTCTAGCAATAAATCTGTCATACATTCCCAATCCTTTACCATAGAGTTATTGTCCATAAATGAATCTACTAAGTAAGCACCGTGTTCATGTAACTCTGACTCAATCATAAATTGCACTAAATCACGTATTAAAGAAGTGTTTGGTAAACGTAGTTTGCCTCTTTTCGTTTTAGTCTCTTCCATATCGGCGGTTAAATGAAACAAACGGACATTAAGAAATTCAGCAGCGGCCTGAGCAACACCACGATGTGAAGAATAAACTAATTCGTAAACGATTTCACAGTCTTTATCGGCCAATATGTCCGGATGAATTCTGTTGAAAAAAAAGATTGGAGAAAATAATGTCACTACCAAGAAAATAAAAGCCTACTTGATACTAACTTTAGTATGCTGATAACCAATTTAACCGCATGTACAGCAACTTCGAATTCTTTATCCAAGGTCATGGCCACAATACGATCTTTGAATTTTGACGTAAATAATTCCAACTTGCCTTTGAGTTCTTCTTTGTCATATAAGGGCAGTAAAGCTTGCAGGCAACGTAGACGTACTTCCCCCACTTTATCGTGCAATGTCCAACCAATGTATTTCAGATAAGAATCATCTAAAAAGTTTTGAGGATAATTTTCCATCCATACACCTATTTCTGCCATACAAATAGCTCTTATATCGGGTAAGGTATCACTGACATAAGAAAACAATGAAACGAAAATTCAAAAACACTTTACTGTTTTTATAGTTACCGATAGCGATGTACAAACACCGATTTAAACATGTAGGTTAACATATTTTTTATTTCATCCATATTCTCTTCCAGTTCTGCGCGCTTTGCCATTAAGGATTCTAAACGATCAGACGCTCGACGATCGCGGGACTTAAGACGTTCTGCTTCGTATTGCTTGGCAGCATTTTCGAAATTGTTTGAAACCAATAAAGCAACATCTACCAAGGCTGTCATGAGTTTCATAGCTAAAAGCAAGTATTATTGGAAAGTCTAATAATCATATAGTTTTTAGAATAGTCACCTGCCAAAGTGGCGGTGTGCCTAAAAGCTCGTACTTGAGAATCTGACAAGCCCGTTAACAATGAAATGACATTATCCATTAAAAATTGATCATATATTATGGAGTATTGGCACTGCTTCACCAAAGTTTGAACGAAATCGCAAAAGTTCATTTTGAATTTCTTCCACTGTTGGCCAGGTATAATCAAAGGATATTCACCACTTTCCTAAAAAGCAAATAAAGTTAAATAATGCTTATACGTCGATTATGGATAGCAATCAAACTTCAGTTGCGATTTCAGTTGCTCGAACAGATGGAAACTGACAGCTGTTAGTTGCCGTATAGTAGTATTTCTGAAAACCTAAGATTTTTAGTTACAAGTGGGTAACTAAACTGAAGTTCGGTTGCTTTACATGATCGACCCATTAGTCTTAAAGAAACTGTTCTAAAACTACCTCATCGAATTCCTCAGTCATTTTTCTTATAACTGCCGTGTGGTCCATGGGATGTTCCGTATCCTCTGGTATTTTACCCTTACAGCCACTAGCATTCACAAAAAATTGTAATAGTGCAATAAGTGCAGTATCGCGATTTATTTTATACTGTTCAATCCAATCGTCCACTATGCTGGCAATGGGAGATTTAGAATGTCTTACAATAAAGTATAAACTGTTTTCATCTGTTGTTACATCACGTTCCATATCAATTCGTTCTTGCTCCTTATCAATATGCTCTTTGCGTGGTCGATCGATTTTCTCCCGACGACCCGTACCCTCACCAGGAGGTTTGCGTGGAGCCTGAGCTTTACGTTTACGTACAACTGGTGCAAAGAAATCATCTTCATCTTCATCAATAATTGGTGGTTTATCACGAACCCCACCTCGAGCTCTTAAACGAGTCATACGTTTAGTGGGACTATCACCATCCGATATGGGGTCATTAACATTTTCCCTACAGCACAAAAGAAAAAAGTGATTACTTACTTAGGACTTTTTATAGCATTAAATAATTGTTCTTTTTTTTTTTTTTGTATAATTCCAAAATTATGCACTACAAGTTTTTAACAAACAGGCTGAGAGGTTTTATATTTAGCCTCTTGAACTTTTTAGGGCCTTTAATTCTGTTGTTGTTGTCAAAACAAAATTTCAGACTCAATATTTTAGTATCATTAGGTGGAGGTTGGACATGAATAGGCTGATATGGTAGCGAGCATTGTGTGTGTATGTGCAGCAATGACTAGCATAAGGCTTAGGATCAAGGACAGACAATTGTTAAATGTGAATGATATGCTAGCAATTCTAAGACTTCGTGATTAGAAAGAATACCGACCAATCTATAATCACTAAAGTCAATAATAGATGCTAGTGGTGTATAGAATAGGACTGGAATGAAAGTAAAGTACTCGTAAATTACAAAATTGGTTGCCTGAAATCAGCTCGAGTAAAGAAGCGGGTTGACCCAGAAGGTTAACAGTATGCTTCGATAGCCCTCTACAGAGCGCTGAAAGAGTCCGGAGGATACTATCACGAGGATTTTCTAGTTATGCACCGTAGGGATCCGCTTGCATTCTAGAGAGATGTTTAGTTCCATCCTTACTTCATTTGTCCAAGTAGTTAAAAGTGGCCCGTGGCTTTGAAGCTAATAACTTAGCCTTACCTTTCTGCAGGACCTCTGCGATGACGTTCAGTTACTGAGAGACTTAGGTAAGCAGTTTAAAACAAATTAAGATGATAATTGGACATATTTACATATGCTTAGGTGTAGCCTCTCCCAATGCGGAGAAGACACGCAAACACTCGAATTAAAAAAAAAACAAGTTCAGAAGGATTTTACCTAGTTGTTAAGAAACCCAAAGCAGTTTTGCTCTACTGAGTCAAAAAATGTATTTGCATATACACACATGCATGTAAATATTATATACATGTATAATAAGTTTGGGATTGTTTTACATTACCCTTGCTCCTCATAATCAGGTGGTGGATCATCCATCCTTATGCGTTTTCCTCCTCGTCTAGCCATCATGTTTGTTTCCGTTCACACTATTGCATAAATATTTTTGATAATTTACGTTGCATTTCTTACAAATGAATTTTGATGCCTTTATTATTTCCGAGATTATAAAATGTGTAAAGCGTCTTCCCAGAGTACGAAGTCGGTATATATTGGCACCGGCGGTGGCTGTAGTAAAACTTTCGGCTAACCGGTAGACAAACGCTGCATACAAGGTATATTTATTCAGCAGATATTGTTACACAAAATATCAAAACAGAATGCAAAAACAATCGTTTTAGGTGATTGAATTGGCTAAGAACTTTTGGCGTATTAATATGAAAAGAATGGCGCCGGGTAATTGCGTCAATTTTTACCACAGGCTTAATGCATCCGCTATTAACCGACCTTTAGCTAATCGGCTTCGCGCTACGTTTGTGCCTTCTGGTGGTTACACACCACAAAGATTAAAAAATTCCATTTATAGCATATACTACTAGGAATTTGTAATACGACTAGTTCGTGATATAATTAGTATAACCGTATGGTTATACATTAAAAATTTCAGTACTATTAAACTATTGATGTTTGTTATTTACTTTGTGGTTTGTTATTCAACACGTAAAAATGCACAGAAAATATATATATGTAACATATAAATTATCGCAATAATAAATAAACAAGCAAAAGTTCCACAGTGCGAATAATGCTACGATTTTATACAACACTTAGCACATTGTAAAAAAATAAATAAATAAAAACGCTACATAAATTTGTTGTATTTACATATTTTTTGAGCATTTTCCAAACAAATGAATTTTTGAATATAAAAAAGTAAAGGAACAAATTCACAAAACAAATATAAAAATGTCGATGAGACCTGATGATCATCGTCGCAAGTGGGACAAATCTGAATATCAGAAAAAAGCCCAGGAACGTTTACTAAATCAATCGAAAGGAAACGAAAAGAGTGATGAAGGTGATTTTTTTGTTAATTTTATATTAAAATTAATAATAATTATTGATTATATGTATTAAAGAGCCCGTTCAAAGAGAGAGTCTTAAACGCAGGGATTACAAAGTTGACTTGGACAGTAAACTGGGCAAAAGTGTGGTCATAAATAAAAATACACCCAGTTCACAGTCAGGAGGTTATTACTGTAATGTTTGTGATTGTGTAGTTAAGGATTCAATAAATTTCTTGGATCACATCAATGGAAAAAAACATCAAAGAAACTTGGGCATGTCTATGAAGGTAGAAAGAAGCACAGTTGATCAAGTAAAAGAACGTTTTCAGGCGAATAAAAAGAAAATGGAAGAGAAACAAAAAGATTACGAATTAGAACGGCGCTTACGAGAAGCCAAAGAGGAGGAAGAACGTTACAAAGAACATCGCAAAGAAAAACGAAAGGATCGCAAGCGTAAAGCTGAGGATGATCTTGACGGTATGGCCCTAACAGATGATATGGCCGATATGGCAGCAATAATGGGTTTCTCCGGATTTGGCGGTTCAAAAAAGAATGCATAACTCATCATTTTTTTTCTCAGGTTAATGAAGAAATATTTATTACAAAATATGAAACAGGATCAATATTAAAAATATACATACATAAATAAGTAAAATGTATTAATATATGCACATACAATTGCAATGCAGTATGTGTATAAGGTAGAATGTTTATGACATTTCCAATGGCAAGCTCTTGCCAGCATTGGATCATCGATATGAGGCAGTGATCTTGAAATTTTACATTTAAACTAGATGAAAAATATTAAATTTGAAACAAATATACATGTATATACATATATTAAAGAGAAAAAAAGAACTATTTTCTAAACCAACAAAATAACGAACCAATTGTAACTGCAATAATAAAAAATATATTAAATTGTTACCTTTACTATTCTCTTCATGACTTCATCTGAAAATCTTCGTAACAATAGGGCTGGTTTTAGGCCACACAACATGGCTGTTTTGATATAATTACAATTAATAATGTCATTGTAAGATCTAAAACTTAAATAGAATATCATGAAAATAATGCAATTTACATTGTTTGACTTACTGACACACGACAGCTTCATTAGATTTTTCAAACCAATCTGGTGGACCTTCACAATCTAGTAAATCTTCGTGCAGTTCTGTTAAGCATGTATGGTAATTAATAAGATCTACATATGAAAAGGAACACATCAATACTTGAAGTAGTCAGGAAATAAAAAAAGGGTGAAGTTCTTGTACTTACAGTTGCCTCTTATATTAGGATTATGAAGACAAATATAAGAGTTAAAATATTCCAAGCCATTATAAAGTTTCATATAAAGGTTATCTGATTGCAATGGCATACAATTTGACATAGTATCGTTTATACGTCTCGTAACGTCTGCAATATCCTGGCAGGTTTTACTAAGTGAATTGGTAGATAATAAGAGAATAATGCGTTCCGGGCTTGTTGCATATAAGCGGGCGAATTGTAGTAAAAATTGATTTTCATCGCATATCTCCTTAAGTTCTTTACTGCTGACTTTTCTCTTTAACAATGTATAATCAATTAATGAATTGATGATAAAGCATGGTTGCATTAATTACCTTTTCAACAATTTTATGTTTGGAAAGTTTAACATATTTATTAAGGAAGTCTTGTAGGTTTCCTAAATCCCAAAATGCATGACATATTGTGAGGTAAAGACTCAAACAAAATATATAAAAATGTCTCATTTTATAAAAAAGCTTTTAGAAATTAAATTACATACATATGTATGTATGCTTGTACGTACATTAGGGCGGGTCGATTTGTACGACACAATAAATATGACGAAATCGTATACCAGAATCTTCGCCAAGAAACCATAGGCCTGAAATGAATTCCTAGCCCCCGCAAGTCGACATGAAGTTTTGATGAAATTTCTTTGAAACAAAGAAGAAGTAAAACTTCTACTCGATTTGCATGGATTCGATTCCCCCTAATTTACATATGTATTTAATATTTGTTTTCATTTCTATAATAAATCAGCTTGCTTTATATTTTTGCTTCTGAAAGTTATAAAAATATACGTGCAACAAGAAAGTATTTTTTGTTTCTTTGTTTTGTACCCCTTTATTTTTACACACAGTTTAATATATAATAAAAAAATGCTTAATTGCTAATAATCAATAAGGACCTTGTTTAATGACTCGTTAGAATATTTCAGTTAACAAAACCTTTCTAATAAGCACAATTTTCGAACTTATCCCACAGATTATCTAAAATGTTTGCTTTGTATCTTCTTTTGTTAGTGATCTTATATTTCTTCTTTAGGTAAACACAAAGCCATGTTCCACTGGTATGTCAAATGGAATGTTAAAATATTCAGCTGGTAACTGGGTACAATGAGTAGATTTGAAATCACGGAAATATTTACGAAGCTGTATGTAGTAAATAATAATTAAAGAAGGAAATTAATAAAAGTATATTAAAAACCTACCAAAAAGTCGGCCATATGATAGCGTACTTCGTCGGTATAATTTTCGCCAATATCCATTGGATACTTTTTACCCTGATCAGATGCATATGTGATTAGACGCGACAAGCAGAGCTCGTCGTCAGCAGCTAAATGTAAATATATTATTTTAAAATTTTCTCAAAAAAAAACTTTAAGATCATTTTAAAGTTTATATTTTGTTCATTTGAATTTTATTAATCACATACTTGCTATGTTTCGAACTTCTATAGGTTTGGCAAGTATTTGTTTACAACGGTTGAGTTGGGGTACTTTATAAATATTGGGATAACGATATTTTAAAATACTTAAAACCAGAAAATTTCCGCGATTAGTATCAAGTTGATTATCTCTGAAAAATTAGGTATTGACATGAGTTGTTTTTGTAATACACAGAATCAAAGAAAAACTCACTCTGCAATAACTTCATCCTCTGTGCGCCTTATCATGCTGATAGGACCATTATAGTTTTTAGCCAATTCAATATTATTTAAATTGCAATATTCTCGAATAGCTATGCGTACAATACCGGATAAGCTAGCTGGCATACGTGGTTGAGCTAAATATAAAACATCATCGAATGTGGCATCTAAAATCTTAAAAATTATAACAAAAACATATACATATACATACATATATATCTTTTACTAAGTTTATTAATATTATTATTTACCACTCCTTTTGCATCTGGATAGCAGGAAGCAGCCCAAAGTGAATTAAAACCTCCAATACTCCAACCATAGAATACAATGTCTTCAACAGCAAAACCTAAATTGTAAACTGCAAATTGGACAACAGCCTCAATGGCATTTTTATCTTGATCTGGATAGGGTTGACCAGTACTACCCGCAAAGCCAGGATGATTCCAACCCAATACGGAATACTTCAATGCCAAAGGTGTGCTCATAATGCCTATTTCATAGAAGCCAGCATTACCTGATTAATTATTAAACATATTTTAACATCTTTTTCGCTGCGCTTTGTAATATTCTATTTCAATGCGAAAGTACCTTCTGAACAAATAACTAATGTTTTACCATTATTGCTTCTGATACGATTATCCACAAATGCAGTATCAATATCGTTTTTATCAATAGTACGTACTTTGTAACGTGTGGCATTTTCTTCTTCAATTAGTTTTGCGCGGCCAGCAACTAACATGGGTCCTACACAGAATTATAATTTGATGAAAAAAACACTGCAAACAATTTTTAATAAATCCTTACTCATATAGCTTTGTAATAATTTGATGGAACCCGGATACATCATGCATATACCAAATGAGTGTATTGCAACATAAGCTGCAATTTCACAGGGTATTGTAACAAAACGAAAGTTTCTTGTAGAGTTTCCAACTAACATATCTATATTTTTCTTCTCATCACTTAAAGATAAAAAAGACAAATAGAAAAAAATTGATTGAAATCCAATTTGACTAACCTTTGTAAATTTTTAACATCAAAATCAACAGCCCAACTTTTAAATTCATAATCAAATAATCTTAAAGCCCGTCTACCCTCTTCCTTAGTTTTGGGCGACCTTAGCTGCTCCATGGCTTTAATCATTTTTGTATATGAGGCGGACTGTGTACGACCTAAACCACGCATTACCATCGATATAATGACTATTATTCCAATACTGGTACTTATTTTTGCTAAAGTTGTTATCGATTCTATAACAAAATAGCCACGGCGATACAACAAAGTGGCCAATAAAGGTGATGAGTAAAATCCTATATTCCACATTAGGTTAATCTAGGAAAATTATATTTAATAATAGCACTTATGTCTGTAATATAGGTGTAGTACCGTTGACAGTATTTGGTCTCCAAACTTTTCTAAGCCACCTGGTTCATACATTTTCTGCGAGAAAAGGAAATTACACAAAATACTTTATATACATATATATTTTGAAAACATGTAATAGCATTACCTGCGTGGTACCGAGGCCATACTCCATATAGAGTTTAGGCCCCAATATGTAACGCAGAAAACTCATTTTGGAAGTTAATTTTCGTATTTATTAATGTTTGTTTGATTATTGACTAATTTTTATTATTGAATTCCTAAAATTCACCCAATGAAGATGCAAATTTAATTAAAATGACACAATAAAGCTAATACTATTTTTCCCCTAATGTGCACCCAATGCAAAATAATGACATTTTACTAGTTTTTCTGTTATAGTTAGTGTTACCACCGTTTAGAATTCTTAAAATTAAGTTTATACTATAAAATTAAATTGTTTCTATGGTAAAGAATTCTTAACATGAAATGGAGAAATTTATAAAAAAAAAATTTATTTTCTCACTTATGTTTCGAACGAATAGTTCATTTTCGATAGTTGAAAAGGTTAAACGCAAGGCGAATTAAAACAGGTAAACTGACCGCAACTTATAACTCTTTTAAATAATTGGATGTCACTACCATATAAAACATTTTAGCTTTTGTTCCTATTTTTATGTAAAGTTTGACATACGACAGATAATCGAAACTGATTTGAGCGTGAGTATACCTGTTATAATTTTGACTTGATTTAACGGAATTCCACACTTGATTGTGATTATATGCCAGACCTTATCCGTTTGACTTATTTAAATGATTTTATAAATAATTCCGAAAGAGCTAAAATAAAAAAATTTAGCGTTAAGTAAATTTAGTGTAAGGGGCATTACTTTAAAGGGATAAAACTTTTCTTTGTTTACAGCTTTATAAAAGTACTCAGATTGTTGTAATAATTATTAATAGCACCTTGTTTAAACGCAACAACGTGGCAATATTATTTTTCTTTTGAACGACCATATCATAGTGAATGGTTTTTATTGCAAAAAGAAGAGAAATTAGTAAACAATGTCGTCCTTAACCGGTGTACGCGTTAATCTTTTTAATGAGAATTTTCTTAATGAATCCGAACAGGATGCCAATTCCGTGCTTACCGAATTGGATAAGGGCTTACGTTCTACTAAGCTTGGTGTCCAGTGTGAAGCGATAGTACGTTTTCCACGCCTTTTTGAGAAGTACCCATTTCCTATATTAATTAACTCTTCGTTTTTAAAATTGGCTGAATTTTTTCTCAATGGCTCAAATCTTTTGAGGTTTTGGGTTTTGCGAGTGTGCCAACAAAGTGAAAATCATTTGGACAAAATTTTAAACATTGATGCTTTTGTTAAGCGAATATTTATGGTAATGCATTCAAATGACCCTGTTGCCAGAGCTCTAACCCTCAGAACTTTAGGAGCTGTGTCGCGGGTAATTCCTGAAAAGCAACAAGTTCATCATGCGCTGAGAAGAGCTTTAGATAGTCATGACACTGTGGAAGTTGAGGCGGCCATTTATGCAAGTGGTCAATTTGCCGCACAGTCAAGATCTTTTGCTATTAGCATGTGTGCCAAAATATCAGATATGATTGAATCTTTGCAAATACCAGTGCCTATGAAACTGCAACTGATACCGGTACTAAGGCATATGCATCATGACGTAAATACAGCTTCATTGGTAAGAAAGTTATGTCTCGATTTGTTACCTAAATACCCGGGAGAAAGTTTTGTAGTAGCTATACTGGCTTCATTGACAGAGCTGTCGGCCAGAACTTTAACCGGAGTTCCAGATCAGGTAATTTTACTGCTGGAGTTTATTAATGATCTGCGCAGGCCGGTGAGAGCCCAAGCATTGAAATCTCTCAATAAATTGGCCGAGAAGCAATGCATTCATGCCTGGCCTAAATGTGCTATAAAAGATCTCACAGCGAAGGCATTTTCCTGTACAGAGCCATCGGAACAGTGTTTGTTTTTAGGGATTATACTTAAACTTAGTGATTGCCCTTTAACTTGTCATATTATATTGGCTCAAGAGGATGAACTACCTTCAGTCGTAGATTTATGCAAGAATTGTCTATGCCTGAATGACTATGGCACAGCTAGTCAAGCTATAACTGTGTTGGCTTCGCTTGTTACGTACGCTGATTTGAGCAACAAAACAGATCGTATAGCAGAATTAATGGAACTTATTGATTTGCATTTACAAAGCTTGCTCATTTGCACAATACGTGAACAGAAATATTCTGAGGCTTTACGTAAAATTTTAGCATGCGGCATAAAAGTGTCTTCAGTGGAGTGGAAATTTGGTATAGATTTGGTTAATGTATTGGCGAATCTTATAAACGATTCTGTAGACTATCCAGCATCAAATGAGGAAATTATATGTGAAGCCTTGGGTTCTTTATGTTCATATTTTCAATTAAAAAAATTTGCTCCGTTAACTAATGAATTAAGAGCTGATGAAAATAAAAAGACGAGAGTAAGGATATAGAAAACAAAAGTAATAATTAAAAGTTATATGGTTCAAATGCTATTTCTTTCCAGACTAACCCAGTACTGCAAAATCTTCTATTAATCATGCGCAAACTGACTATAACCAGTGAACGTAACACCGCGGAAGAGAGCATTAGATCTATCGAAATACTTTCAGCCGTTGCTTTACAGGCCATGATGGGTTGTTTTATTCCCACATCTGTGAAGTGTACTTTTGAAGCAATTATTTTAAAATCAAATCACTGGACTCAGTATCGCATTGCACGTTCAGCAAGTCGTTATGGGCAACATTATTTGGCGGCTCATATCTATGTCAAAATATCACGTAGTACAGTGGTAGATAAACTACATTTTTTTTTAACGGGCCTCGCTCAACTGGCTCAGGCCGAATGCATTTTAAATTATGGAATGACCTACGAGTTTATGCAAAATAACTATGATTTGTGCGAAAATCATATTGTACGCAACGTGGGCTTGGAAGAGTCGATTCCGTTAATGCAGCGCCTAGAAAATGCAATAAATTTATGCTGGGAAGCATTAGCTAGTTTGAGGGCCAGTTCATCACCGTCACATCCTTTTACATTTCAACTGGAGTTTTTAAAATTGCGGGCACAATTTTTGCAAACACTGCACTCGGCTGTAACCATAAAAAATGCCCAAATTATAGTGCCACCACCTGCTATAGCAGGAAGCTTAGCACAAAATTCAAGAGACTATTTGCAAAAATTTGGCCATGTTACAAATCAGTTGAGGAAATTGGTCAAGGAATTGAAATCTTGTGAAGAATCCTTCGGACGGTTGTATAAATCGGCTTTCGATGCCGATCCTACGACTTTAGAATTTCTTGAAATCATTCAATATCAATGCGTGTTGTTTGCTCATATTGTCGAAACTATTTGCTTTGCAACACCTTCCGATCCACCGGACTTTCAAGCCGAAGGTAAATGTCCCGAAACTAGATATTTAATCAATTGTTGTCGCCGCATGGAGGAATTAAGCAAGTCAATACCGGAAGAATCGACAAATAACAAAACCATCAATAATTATCATTTAGACATGATATTGGCAGAAATTGATATCATTACTAAAACACCATTATGCTTACCTCGTTACTTTTTTCAAGTATTACAATCGACTCAAATTAAATTGTCTGTAAGTCCTCAACCACGTAGTGATGGTAAACCTGTCAATGTACAATCGGGTAGTAACTTAGTGATAAAAGTGGAAGGTGTCATACAGCACTACGGCAAGAAGCCCTCTCTGTTTCGCAGTGTAGAGTCGGTGCAGTTAATTTTAATGTCTAAACTTTTAACTCCCCGGCCACTGGGTGAAAGTATTAAGCCTCAGAGCGATACTGTTACATTAACACAAACAGTGAAACCACAGAGAGACTTCTTATCTGGCAATTTTTTGGTGCCAATATCATCGGGTGGGCAGTGGCAAGTTAGCTTGGAAACATATGTTATAGACGAAAAGGGTATAACGTGGTGCACGGGACCTAAAAACTCTATGTTAGTGAGAGTGCTAGACGATCCATCAAAACCGCAGCAAGCGCCTGCTACTTCCGCTCAAAGTAGAAGATTTTAAGTAGTTACTATTAAAATTCGATTTAAAAATACTAATATAAATCATACTTGTACACATATATTGTATAAAATATGTAACTCTTTTTTTTACTTTATGCATTTATTATTTTCACAAGCTACTTTTGGAAAGGATAATAGTCTAATCCAGAATTATAATTATACTTTGGCTTTTGTTTACGCTTAGCGATTTCAATCATTTCTTGAACATCTTTACGATAGGCTGGAGGCAACATCTCTTCATGCAAAGTACATTCATATTTTTCAGGTTCTTCTAGTTTAAAAATATGTCGACGAACAATGTCGATATCGCGACCAAATTCTTCCGTCATGTCGGCAATTTTTGCGGGAGCAGCATCAAAGTTAATTGTAAAATATGTACCTTCACGGTGAACAAGACCATGCTCACTTATTTTATAGGGTAAAGTTTTAGAACCTAGATTTTGCAGCTGCCTTATAATGCCTCCTTTGTCCAATATTGATTCTGCTGTACGTTTCAAAGCCGACACTAATTCGGTCTACAAGTTTAAATTGCTTTACAAAAGATCAATTAATATTTTAATTCTTACTCTCGACATTTGTCTCAACACCATAGATAACTCATAGGTAGGCATTTTCTTTTATAACAATTTCTGGTATAATAAAAATAACTTATATCAGGAAAATAACCTCTACAAAATATTGCTAGTGTTGGTTGTGTTCATTATATATTTTTCTTTTTGAAGAAATGGTTGGTAAGTCATGCATTTACAGCTGGCGTGGAAAACAAAGAGCTACACAAAGACTGAAAGCCGACATAGCTAAGCCGCCTATATTTATTAATGTCCGCCGCCGCAAAAAACTTTTTGAAGGCCAAATCCGTTTAATTATGCAAAACTTTAATCAACTGATTTATAGTTTTTAAGCGTACGTATTGCCACAAAGTAACAGTATTGCGTTGTCTGGTAGGAATTTTGATAAGTTTTCTTATGATATTGTCTCTTTTCGAATGTGTATATAAACTTTTTGGAAACATCGAATTAGGAAATAGTTTCCGCCGGTTTGGCACACACTTTCTTCTTTAATTACATATTCACCATCTTTACAATTTTTGTCTTGCTTAGAGGCGCTGCCACAAACTAGATATTTTCCCAAGAACATAAAGACAAATTTGGTATTAATTCGAAAACTATACTTGTATAATTTTGTTGATAAATTTCTACAGAAATTAAAAATTTAAAAGAGTGAATTCGCATACATTAACG
Organism: Phania funesta; assembly: GCA_963932375.1. Taxonomy (NCBI): domain Eukaryota; kingdom Metazoa; phylum Arthropoda; class Insecta; order Diptera; family Tachinidae; genus Phania; species Phania funesta. Next base: position 76,638,217 of record OZ010656.1, read on the forward strand.
TTGTTTCTTGTAGCCACATTACAGTTCCCGAAAAATAAATGGCGAATTTTTAATAACTGCTTTTAAATTGGCGCCAAGTTACATATATTTTAAGTAATGTTTGCCATTAATATTATATAGAGACAACTGTTGGAAAATTAAACAGGGCCCTAATGGAGTGTAGATCTGTGGCAGGAAAATATTTGGGACTGCACATCTAGAATTTTTGTTCCATGTACACCATGGTGGTGAGAACAATCATTACCTATGGCTTGGTCTGACAAACTACGACTAAACATTGGCTAGAGAAATTACAGAGGTTAGCGTGCGTCTGCATAATAGTAGCTATAAAGGAGTTGCCCTATGAGTACTATGGAAGGACTATTTGAGCTTACAGCTCTGACGATCCTGACAGAGGCGGTGAAAAACGAACTATTATTAGAATAGCGGAAGGAGGGGCAGATAGGGGCTGTTGTGTCGGCCAGAGAGAGCCTTCATCCTTGGCAGAAAGCATAACCCTGCTTATCCAACCCATTGACACGATGGACACAAGGTACAACTCGAAAAGAAATTTTCAACTGTTCTGAGCAATAAAAGGGAATAGGAGCAAACCTCAGCAGAGCATATCTGGAGATGGTATTACAAAATGGTGCACGGATTGGGTTGCAATGCAGTAAACTAGGTCTAGATGATGTGCTTTAGCACCTGGCAGGGGACAGAATATATCTTTTTGGTTGCAGAGTCCTGTTTCTTCTCCTTAATACTATTCTTCATGAATACATATCGGCAACAACAAACAAAGGGTTACCGTGTATGTGCATGTATGTATTGCATATTCTTATCTAAATTCTAAAGATTAATGATGTTTTCGCTTTTAGAAAAATGTAACATTGTTTGCCCCTTTGTTATACTCGCAATATGTTTACGTTGACAAAAGCTGGTGTTTTCTTTAAGATTTTACACTTAATAATTCCGAAAGGGATTGCTCTCTATGGGCTGTATAAAAAACACAAATAATAAGGGCGTGTTAACCATGTCCTCTTTAACAGGGCAACATTTTATTTAAGAAACGAAAACGCCATAAGTAATGTAATTGTCAAAACAAACACACAGTTTTTAAATTATTTAATAAAATATTTTTTATTAAGAAAAAGAAAAAAAAAAACAACTTGAATAAATTACGGATAGAAGACAAAATTGGCAGAATATTTTGTAACACAAACAAACTATTATTATACATATAAGATTAAGTTCGAGATAAGGACACTTTCAAATGTTTGCAATATTAATTAATTGTAGATATATGTATGTTGATTGTATTAAACACGAGTTAACATTATAAATGGCACATTAAAAAATTACGTTAAAAATTATATATGTCTGTGTATATACCTCTGTTCTATATCATCAGAGGTGATATATATTGATTCCTTTTTATATAAACGAGAGTCATTTTAACATGAGTTTTATTGGTTGATTAGTTTGTTTTGTTGTATGCAATGAGACAAATTGGGTGCCAAATTAATGAAAAAAGAAAACTGATACTGATTGATATGTTCATAGAAATAGAAGTGAAATAATAAAAGTAAGAATACGAAAATATCAACATATAATGCAAGGAAATATTCAAAGCTTTATACTTATGTATGTATGTACTTTAATATTTTATACGTTTGCTGGCTATTTTAATATTAAATAATAGAATATGTATGTAGAAATGTGGAATGTTTAACCAGTTAACAAACAGATAAAAATCTGTTTTTTTTTTGGTATTTAATTAATACAAAGTCATTTTATATTATACAGGTGAAGAAGAATGTTGGGTTAATTATGTAGAGTTCTACATGTGTCTGGTGTTGCCAAAATTAAGGCCAGATTGATTGGCACCCTTGTTAGAGCCGTACTGTAGTGAAATGACATTTTGGCCGGCACGTAATTGTTCCTCAGAAAAGTTACGAACATTTTTATCTGCTTCCTTGGGGCCAATTGAGGGTTTGCCAAAGTTGTGGGCCTAAAAAGATAAAAAATGTTTTGCTTAAGTACATAAGTATATACATAAATAAATATTGATTGACATTTCTTTCAGTACCTTTCTGCCCAATGACTGTATACAAATAACGACAGAGTTCAAGTTTTGCCTTTCCCACAAATCAACACTTTGGAAAGTTTCTTGTGTGGGCACACCAAAGTTTTTGGCACATTCCAAAAATGCTAGAAATTGTTATGATAGTTTTATTAATATTAAAATATATATATATATATAAAAAATGTATATGTGAGTACCTGATATGTTTTCCATGCATTTGAAGGCCATTTTACTTTCATTGACTTTCTTTACAGAACCAGGCTGTAAACAATTAGCCAATTTGCATAGCAAAACGCCATCCTTTAAAACTTCAAAGAAATTGTCCATATCACCGGAGGTGTTAATGGGCTCACTTGTAACAATTTTAATCCATTCCAAGCATTCTTGAGCTAATTCTTCGCTGTATTTGGAATTGATCTAGAACGAAATCATAGACGAATTCATTTAAAATCAATCGAATTTTATTTTTAATTTATTGAGAATTGTTACTTTTGCCTTATACATTATTCCAATGCACTAGTCTGCTAGTGCAATTACTAACACTGTAAGGCAAGGTACTCGTACTGAAATCAATTTCGTTTTTTCGCAGAGAAAGATACCAAATGTTTGAGTTATCAGTCATACATACTTCATTGTACTAGACATATATATACATATGTATATGTGCTTTCCTACGATTAGATATCAAATTCTATTTTCCACAATTGCATTCAATATTATTTGTTAAAATTTTATTTGATGGTAACTTAGCTGTTAATTGTGAGAACGCTTTCGTAGCAGGCATGTACATACACTCCGATAACATGGGATAGAGAGCCTCACTTAAAATTTTAATGAAATGTAACAATTTTGGTGTTTCCCTAATAACTATAAAAAAAATGTGTTACAGTCAATGGCAAGAGGGTACTCTTTTGTTTTATTGACGAAAATTCCAAAAGGGTCAGTAAAAGTTAATGGGCCTTTCATAAATGGTTTCGTAAGCAGTAGCAAAAATTTGAGTATTTCAGTGTTAACTTAGATTAGCCTCAGTACAGAATTTTTAATTATTCTTTGATTGTTACGTCAACTTGAATCAATTTACGGTTAATTGCGATACCATGATCCAGGGCTTACTAATCGTGCTATAGCCAGAAAACTTGGGTCAAGTCCAAAAGTAATAAACGATTATTTTAAGAGTCCATCAGAGTATGGTGCAAGGTACAAAGGAGGGACATATTAAAGGGTTTCACCTCGAGATAGACGCAAAATTATCCAAATAGCTTCAAATTCATCTTTGAGTTTAAGCGAAATTGGAGGTGCTGTCGGAGTAAAACAATGATTTTTAATGGTATAAAAAGCTCGGAATCCCGGAAGGGTGAAAAACTTCAAAAGAAGCCAACATTGAAAGCCATAAATAAGTAGCAGAGGTTGAAATTTAAGGTCACACGACTTGTATAGTACAATAAGGTCATCAAAAAGAGTTATTTTTCCGACAAAAAGCGCTTCAATAGCAATAGTCCAGATGGATATAATTATTGTTTCCACGATATAAGGAAGGCGCTGTCACGTATTTTTGTCGCTGTCAGTTGAGTTTTTGTAAATGAGCAAATGACGGCAACTGGTTACAAAAACTTACTTGAAACAGAGTTTGTGGAAATTGCGGACATTTTTGGCCCTCTTCTTTTTGTTTTTTAACATGACAACTGCTCAAGTTGTAAAGAGCTGGCTTTATGAACAGAGAGTTAAAATACTAATGTGGCCACCATATTCTCCTGACTTAAATATTATTGAAAACGTTCGGGGATGGCTAACGCGCAAAGTTTATGAAGGTGGAAGGCAGTTCTCTACCTGAACGGATTTAGGGTCAATATTATCTCCATGTTCGTATGTTCGTACAATTTCTAAGCAAAAAATAAAACTCGCAAAATAACTATTATTATTAAAGCGAATAATAACCATTAAAAAGTAATTTTTTTTAATAAAATGTATAACCGTTGCAGTCTCTGAATTAAATTAATTGAATACCTCTGACAAATACTGCCATCCAATATGGAAGCATTGCGAAAAATGTATTTTCTTAAAAGAATTAAACCAAATATTTTTTCCACAATGAAAATGAAAAAATTAAATATTTATTCGCATAAAAACATAAATGTGAAAATAAGGCCAAATTCCTATAAAAAAAATGGGGAGATCAAAATGAGGACCAAGTTCTTGATATGTACAATACCATCCCATTATCTTTTCTAAAACCTTTATGGACTTCCTACCATGTATGCAAGATGACAGCGCTTAAATGTCCGCTGCGATTATGCACGAGAAATGCGAGAAGTTGGATTTCCAGCGACTTTAGTAAACCGTACAAGACCCTCGGCAGGAAGGCCAGCAAGGTGATCGGGTATAATAGGGCTACTTTAAGCTGGATCCATGAAAACTTCAAGTACCATCTGGCTAAGATGAAAGTCGTAGAAAATGATACTTGCAGACTATGCCTGGAAGAGGCTGCGACGGTAGCGCACATTGTGTGTGAATGTCCAGCACTGGCTAGCATAAGGCTTAAGACCACTGGCAGACACTTGTTAGATGTGAATGCCATGGGGGAACTAAGCCTTAGACAAATGCTAGCAATTACAAAAGACTCCGTGATGAGGAAGAGTGTCGACAGTTACCAGTCGACAGTCTGAAATCACTTTAGTCAAGAGTAAAGGCTAGGGCTAGCACGAGACTCAATTGAAAGTAAGGTGGTTGTGATTACGGATCGGTTCCCAGAAATCAATTTGAGGAGCGAAATGGAGGTCGAAAAGGGACCCAGAAAGAGTAAGTGGTCTGCTTCGATATCCCCCCATACATTAATAATAAACAAAAAAAACCGTACAAGAAAAAGGCTACTGGGTCCAAATGCTACGGTATTGGTGGTCAATTAGCGTCACCTTGGAGATATATTTAACCACACTTTGAAATCGTGAAAATTACGCGAAATGTCTTTTATGGTGTTTGCTGTATCGAAATTAACGCCGACTTGCTGCAGTCACATCTTGGCCTCCTGCATATCGTTGAGATAATTTTTAGATCAAAATTGGAGTCCATTTCCATAAGCTCCAAAGCCCATGACCATGACCATGACATTGGCTCTTGTATCGTTTGCATACTGTACAGATGCAGGCTCAAGTACCGATGAGAAATGCGAAATTTTGAGCTCTAGTGCACGACGAGGAATCTACGGCATCGGTATCTCCTGCATACCTTCAGGGACAGCGGTTCCTCTGACGTACGAATGTAACTTTGCAATATCGAACACTCATTCTTGAGTTTTCTGAAGGCTTCAAATATGCTAAATGGGATATGTTAAGCGTGTTAAGAATTTGTTAGCGAGAGAAAATATCCCATTTCCAGGGGAAATATAGAAAAAAAAAGTTAAAGTCTACAATTTAATAATTAATAAATTGTGTTGGCGTTTAAAATGTTTTCCTATCAAATTTACTATTGTTAAATAAATTTGTTGTTTGTACATACAACTTTTTATTAGATGTTGTCAGGTTATTGTTCTAATATCTTTGAAACATAACATTTGATTTTACTTAATTGTAGACAATTTTCCCAGCAAACAATTCGAGCAAGTCACTTACGATGGTATTACAACAATAAAAATTTCAGTCAAGATAAAATGGTTTGACTTTTGCAAGTCTCCTTGACAAAACGTAAATTAGTTATATACCTACATATATGTAATTAAATTATGGCTGACATCCCAAAGTATTTGCAGTAATACATGGCAACGTATTCGTAAATGCAACCCATAATATACATATTACAATGAATTTTGTTTCCAAATACATTAGAAATGTCAAAAACGCGTTGCGAATAGTTTAGAAACCGCACTTTTTCGAAACCGGTTTTCGGGTTTTTTACGTTTAAACCTGGTTCAGGTATCCGGGTTTCGGAGATTTTCTCATTAATAGCAACGAATAACAAATTAAAATTAAAACACATTTCAGTAACAGCATTATAAACTGGATTAATTTCAAACTTTAAACCACCATGTGTGAAAGCATATCGCTCATTTAGTCAAACAATGTAATAACTCAAAAAATTAATTTTTCGAGTTAATGATGCAGAATTGGGCATTATGTCATGCTTTATATTGTGAATAAATTTCATCGTTATATTTTCTTTACTTAACACGTTTGAAAAGAATATGCGGTTATTTTTCATAGGTAATGGGAACAAATAGAAAACTTCAACCGCGTTTCTCTCGAAGTGGTATTTTTTGAGTTATGACATTGTTTGAGTAAGGGAGCGATATGTACACTAAAATAATAATTATTGATGATCAAGATTTATATATTTAAATTATTTTTGTTAAAATAGTATGTTCAAAATTTTAAATGTATATTAGAGGGCATGCGATTTTCCAATTTTGTTTTTATTTTTGAGATTACCGGCAAAACACGTTCACTTATTCTCGAAGTTGGGTTAGATGTTAATAGTTCTGCGTCTAACTCTTTTTTTCAAAATAATAAATAATCAGTCTTTATTTAAAATTTTAGTGGTATTTTTTATTTTAATACTGTTTTCTTTATGCAATTCATTTAAACTACTGTTGAGCTCATCTTCTAAATTCTTAAAGTCAGTCTCGAAACATTCTAAGTCCTACTCCGAACTATTATTTATTTGTATCCGAGTGGTGGAGGTCAGTAAAAAGCTTCATATCTTAAAAAATATTTTATGTGTTCCCTGGATATATCTTTCGCATTTACGTTGTTTTGTTGAAAAAAGTTTATAAATAATTTAAATATTAAATCTTGATTTGATATTCCGATGAGGGTGATTTAATGGAGATTTGTGAAACAAATTTCCGTCATCCCCTGTGAAGTTTAGTTTGATGACAAACCGGTTTAGATTATGTGTAATTCGGATCAGTGTGATTATTCGATCTGAGTCAGGAAAAAATCTACAATTTAAATATAAATTTCTCCCGAATGCAAAAGTGTTTCTTTATCACTAGACAACTTTGTTAAAGCAATGTTAGGCAGGAGTTCCAACCATATTTAATATCTAATTAAAGAAGCACTGACCTCTGTTAAAACATATCTATAAGAAACTCAGCTGTTATTCAATCAGTTATTGATCTACTTGCCAAACACACTTACATACAAACACAAGTATGTGTATGTGTGACTCATCCAACCTCTAAACAACTGACAATACAAGTCTCATGTTAATGTAAAGCATTCGTAACCTTAAGGTCTTATTATGGTGAAAATAACAAATTTCAAATAAGTAAATGAATACAAATTTTAAAATTTATGTTGGTTATAGAAAATGGCAATAAAGCAAATAAACATTAAACACAAAAATAAAACCCATATGTAGTTAATAATTTTTGTGAAATATCTTTTTTTTTCTAAAGCACTGATACTGTTCAATAAAAAAATATGCACGTAATAATGAGTCAGTCCATAAACCAAAACCGGCAATATTTGTTGAAATTAATGTTTAACTTGGTGTTTATAAAACAGTGAGACAAAATTGAATAGTCACATCAGTATTGGCCTACATTACAGGTTGTGGCGATGAATCCTTTTAAAATCTAAACTAATGGTGTTTTCGTTTCTCAAATAAAATGTTGCCTTGTTAAAGGGTACATGCTTAACACACCCTTATTATTTAGGATTTTATATACGTAACATGTAAAGATCTCGATCCAAAAACTCTCGAAATTTAGGGGATTTATGCCCTTTCGTAGGTCTTTGACATATGGGGTTTATTCTTCTATTTCGGAAACTAAAATTTTAAATTGCCGAAATTTTAAATTTATTTTATTAAAGTCGGTGCAACTTCGATGCTCTCAATGACGACGACAGAGAACGAATGTTGCTTTGTCGTTACTATTTTCCTTTCAAAATGTGGAACTCCGATATTTGTATATCCAATAAATTTCGTTAACATACATGGAAATGCCTAATTGTCGTTCTTATCCGACTGTCGAACGTCAAGGCCAACAGTAATAGGCCCGATTATCCTGTACACTGGATGGAAAATTCAGCTTTATTATAGTATGTTCATACATCCGCCTTAATTGCGAAATTCGGAGACTTACGCAATTAAGACTTGAATTGAGCTCAATTTACCATACAATAATTCAATTAAGAAATTGGGCAATTAATACTTAATGACAGCATAAATTGAATTAAATTCACAATGCAACTCTGGTGAAGTGTGTTTAGGGAGCAGAAATTCTGTAAATTGAACACACGTAATGTAATTGACCACGATTATATAAAATGGACAACACATTAAGCTATCTCCTTCACATTATGGTGGTTATTGAAAGTTTTCTATGTAACAAGGCATAAGACATGAGATAACACGCTTTTTTCAAAGACAAACATTTTCATGACAAACATTTACAGCCAATTAAGTAGCCAATATTTCATACGTGTGGACAACGAATTTGATAACTGAATAAAAAATTTAATTGCCTCAATTAAGGCGCATGTGTGAACACGCTATTAGCTTACAAACTTGCGACGTAAGCTGTTCGTTTGAAGAAAACCTCTGGGCTCAAAAAAAAAAATCGATCGAACCAGATTTAAAACACGATGGTAAACCGCAATAACGGCTAATTCGAGTATTTCAGAAAGGTGGTAATTTGTTTATGAATGAAATTTACTGCTCAAAAAGATTTTCTGAAGTAATAAAAAATGATGGCTATGCAAAAAATAGTGCAAAGTTAATGTCATTTTTGTAGTTCATTAGAGAGTCGTTGCCAATGTTCAATTCGTGTATTTAAATTTCTTATTGTTTATATTATTCATGTACGTTTGTATATTTTTTATTTTTTTTTTATAAGATAATAAATTACTGATGATCTGTTCCTTGATGTGGTCAAAATGCACTTGTTCGCTTTAAGAGTGTTTTGAGTTTCGCTAAGTGTACTTCTCTGTTGAACATACTTATCTCACAGTTAACAAAAACTGAAATATTTTCAAATAAAATTATATTTCTCTATAAACTCTTAACACGTGAAACTTAAAGATCCCCAAATTGATTTGAAAGATTTCAAAATTTGAAAAAAAACGTGTTTCGTTTTTTTTTGTTGATTCAACAAATTAACAACGAGTGTTGGGAGAAATTTGCTTTCAGTTGCAAATGTTTTCACAACCTCTGTATTTTTTTTTTAATTATTTATTGTAGTCTTGTAAAAATTATTTTTACCTTATTTAGCATTCTCATTTAATTTACTGGCAAAATTGTTTATGCTAAAATCAAAAAAAAATAACAACAAATCAATAACACAGTTTAAACGAGAGTAGAATATCACATTTTATTGTTTTTATATACTTTTTTTATTCTTATTTATTTTCGTTTTGTATTAACGGCCATGCAGGTACATTTATTTCACTTACAACGTTGACAAATTTCATTAAGAAACATTTTTTTTTAATAAATTGCTAAAACAATGGCCGAATTCACATGCTACGCTATTATATCATGTCATGAAATTATTCGGAAAAAATCGAATAATCGATTAATTTACCTAAAGTTGAAAATTATCACAAATAACAAAAAAAAAAAAAATAGTTATTTGCATTATTGCAAAAAAACATAAATAAATTTATTAAAATTCTTTTCTTGGTTCTGAGTTTATGAGGTTTTTTATCCCTGCGTTAACCCTATCTCGTTAAAATTTAAGAACGGGAGCGTTGAGAAACAGCTTAACTCATCTTGAAGATCTGTAGAGTCATTGTCGTTTCCTTTTCTCTTGTATTATTCGAGTCTACGTATTTCATAATTGCAGATAGCGCTAATGGATTTTGGAAAGGGATTTTTTTTTAATTTAATGGTGATGGCTGCTAGTAAAAATGATTGTTCCATATTCCTAAATGGACGTTTACACTGGCTGCGAATGATTATTTTTAATTGATTTGCAAGCATTATATGTACAAGGCAAAAGGCCGTTATGGTTTATCATGTTGTTTTTTCGATTATTTTAGATATAATCGATTACTCAAGAGAGCATTTTTGATACAATTATATCGTTTATCGCAACAAAATAATTTATTATTACTATTGTTCGTTTTCCGATTATTCCTGCTATCACTTGTCATAATATTTTACAGTAGTTTAAAATTTATTGCTGTTAGGTTTCAAACAAAAAACGTTCTAAAATAATAAAACCTTTTGCGCTACGTTTATTGTTTTGGCGCATTTGTTTTAGTTGATATGAATACTATGGTTTTTTTGCGGTTTCTCGTTCTAGTATTACTTGCTGGAGGTAAGAGTATTTCTGGAGTTAATATGAGACAGTTATTTTTGTTTTCGTCGTGGAATTTTATTAAAAAGTTGTGTAGTTTGTTCGAAAGAGCGCACTCAACTATGGGGGGGGGGGGGGGGGGGGGGGGTTGTTGACAGCAGTTATATTATTTAGGATATTATTATAAAACATATGACTTTATGACACTTTGTGAATCCGGTAAATATGTGACATTCCAAAAATGTTATAGGAAACTTCGGAAGTATATAAGTATGTACATACATATACTGTATACATACGTACCTACATATTATTTAATTTTATTTTTATATTTCATGCAATATTAACACAGATGATCTCATTTCACCAATCTTGTGAATTTTATAGCAAAAATCATACAATAATAGGCAACTTGATAACTAAAAGCGAACGACTGACTGAATGACTGGCTTATCGGTTAATTCAAGAAACAAAATATGTGCACAATACTCGTATGTATGTATGTGTGTATGTATGTAAGTATGCATAAGAATCTGTCTTAAACAAAAACCAAATTCTTGAGTAAATAAAAAAAATTCCAACTGTATCACTTCATGATTAATGGGATTCATTTGTAATTTAAGGTACTCCAACGAAAGAAATAATCGACCTAAATAATTGATTTTGCTGCCAAACAAAATTAAAAATAAATTATAAATGGTCAGCACGAAAACAAAACCAGTTAATCATTATTTAAATAGGTCAGATTGTTAATGTCGTCTTATTTTTTTACCCTCCTAAGTAATTTTAAATAATGGGTAGTTAATTGTTCGTGGTTTTCCTTTGTATATTAAAATATTTGTTTTATTATTCAAGTGATTAAGTTTATTTTTTTTTTTTTTTATTATCCAAACGAATAATGTCAATAGAAGCTGACATTTATTTTAATTGTTCGACAAAGAATAACTTTTAATCAATTAAACGAATAATTTTATTCTAATTGCACCCAAATCCCTCTTTTATATTATGAACTCAGTGAAAACATCCCCATTACTTTTGACGCGTAATCGTTATAACTGAGCACTTGACCGGCTTCATTCAAATTAAAAACTGAAATTAAATAGTTCTCTTATTCATTAAAAATAAAAAAACATTTGGAGACACAGAGCACATTCAATTTAAAAAAGTAAATTGGAGGGTTTGCCAGTATGAAATTTTAGTTGTCAGAGAAAAATCATATAACTTATCCGATAACTATAAGCGAGTATATGGAATAAAGAAGTTATTCGTTGGTAATCGCATCACTTGAGAACTTTTGGATCGATTCGCCTACTTTTGTAAATATGAGTAATGGTTCCAATTAAGTTTATAATGGAGTAAGCCGAAAAAAATCGTATGAATTTTATAACTTTTCATTTAGACGAGACATAGATTTATGTTTTATTCGTTAGGTATAATAAAATGTGATTAATTAGAGAAGAAAATCAACAAATTCGGTCGGACAGTCAAAATATTTTATACCAATGGAAAAGATACATATGTATATACGAGGCTTTTTCAAAGGAAAAGATGAAGTTTTAATTTTCGCGGGCTGTGAACATTCGATTATCGATTTTTTTTTTGTTATGTCAGCACACATGTGTTAGTCATATGTTGGCATTATCAGCCAATTTGGATTAGTAGTTTGTTGTTGACAACTGAAAAGGTTAGTCACGTTTGTGTATGTTCTTCGACTTTTGAAAAAAATGGATCAATTTTTGCTAAAACAATACCCTCCCTAATCATGCCTCAACCACCTTATTCACCAGATTTGATTCCCTGCGACTTTTTTCTCTTCCCAAAACTGAAGAGACCAATGAAAGGAACGAGTTTTGCCACAATTGGTGAGATAAAGTCAGAATCGAATAACGTGCTGATGGCCATACCGAAGGGCGTATTGCAGAAGTGCTTCGAGGATTGAAAGAAGCGGTGGCTTAAGTGCAGTATATCTGAGGGGGATTACTTTTAAGGGGACAAAATGGATATTGATGGATAAATAAACACTTTTCAAAAAAATTCAAACTTCACCATTTCTTTTGAACAGACCTCGTAACTTTGTTTTTTTTTTAAATCTTAGGAAGAAAGTAATTTAGTGAAATATTTTTCTTAAAAAAAAACATCCGGCTGATATCGAGAAAAAACTGCAAAAATGCATTTCATTAAAATATTTCTATTTCGCTAAGTCCACAAATGTCATTTAACAGCGGATTGTCAAATTAATGATCCAGACAATCGATTAGCTATTTTTATTAAGCATAACAAAAACAAACAGTTTTCAGAGAATTATCTTAATATTTAATAATAGAAGGATCTATGGCAATTATGTGTGAAACAAAATATCGGCCAAATGGTCGATACGGCTTCGGGGCATACCTCTGTCCGGTGGTTAATATTTTCAATGATTCTAAGACTATGTCGTTAATGTGCCGAATTATCTCATCCTTTAGCTCTTGAATTGTACTTGTTCTTTTTCTTTTAAATATTCCCAAAGCAAGATGTCCAACGGTGTCAAATCACATGATCGTGACGGCCAATTTTCATCGCTACCACGTGAGATAACACGGCCATTGAGTTACTCGAACCAGAGAGCCATTGTTTCGTTGGCAGCGTGGTAAGTTGGAAACACATATCTTTCAGATCCATATCCTCAATTTCTGGTCACAAGAAGTCCGTTATCATCTCGCGATAGTGACTCATAATTAACATCGTGCATTAAGGTTGCACCACCCTATACTAACAATTGAAATTCTTACGAATTGTTTAAATCTTTGTATTACAATTTAACAATGTTGTGTCAATAACTTTTACACATTATTTATTGTACATAGTGCAATTGCAATACACTCGCCTTTAGTTCTTTTTAGTTTTCAAGCCTTGTATGTGCGTTCATACATAGATGAACAATTCCAGTAATAAATACATCGACCAGACAAATTGAAATATGGAAGTGTATATACTTGGCAATAACATTGTGACCATGTAATATAGCACGAATACATATTTATGTTAACAAAACATAATTTCTACAAATAAGATTATCATCCATCCAGTTGCGCGCACATGTCACAATGAAATCGTGCATGTTAGTTGACCCAAAAGTGAATAGTTTTTTTCTTGACAAAGAATTTTTTTTAAATTAATACATTATTAAACAAAAAAACGAAAAGAAATTCTGCTTTCGTACGAAAAGTTTAAAGAGGAAGCAAAATTATGAACGGTAGTTATTTTTTACAAATATGGCCATACATATGTTTTTATGTATGTGTTTATATATTTTAAATAATAAAATGTCAACGCCATCTTTGATAAAATGAAATATTCTTTGTAACCTCAATTCTACTGAATATTCAATTGCATAACGGTACAAATAAAGTTTGTTATAGTTGAATGCAAAGAAACATCAATATATTCAACATAATTCATTTGTTATTAACCATCATTTCCTAAAAACAAAAAAGAAAGTTTAACGGAAAGTTTAATAGACAATAAATAATCCATAATTCTGCAGTAAGTTCTAATTGACAAAAAATATGAATTATAAAGTAAAATTCATAAACATATTCAAGTACAAACACACACACACACACACACATGTATCAATAACTCATATCGCTAAAAACATAAAACTAAACAATAAATCAAATTATTAAATTGCCTTTTCGTTTAACATAACGTTAATGCAATACTAAATTATTGTTATTTCTATTCTGAGACAAACTTGTTCGAAAATACTATTATTACCATTTATGTACTGAACTGAACGAATTATCGAAAATGACTTTGTGTCTGGTGATTATGAATCACCAATCATTTGAAATGAAAAAAAATTGCCAAATTATTTCGAAAAAAAAGAAACTCAAGTCAATAAAGATCGTTGTTTTTGTTCATTCATAAAATATGATGTCATCACGTTTTTGAAGCCGTTTTAAAACTAATTTAGCTGTTAGAAACGATTCGTTTTTGTACATTGTTTAAGATTTTTTCTTGAAAATAAATACTTATGAGCGACCGGTAGTAGGTATGACTTAAAATTTTGTTTTCTCTCCTCAATTTTGGGTGTTTATTTTTTTCTTTTGCACGATTTCTTTATTACACTCTCGATCAGATGATTAGAACTACTCGAATTTCTGTTTTTAGTGGGGCATATCTTTTCGAATTGTGTTGTCAAACAACAACAACGCAGCAATATTTCAAAGGTCGTTTAAAAGAAAGAATATCAAAAATATGATAATCTTTCCTTTCATTTGATAAGAACCGCTTTGCATTTTAAAATTTATTGCAACGAGACGTATTTGACTTATACAATATTAGAAAAAATATTACTTTCTAATGGACACAAAAAGTATTTTAAATATAGCGGAAAGAACCAAAATCGAAGGGCGGGAAATTGGGCAAAGTCACAAAACTGTGCTTGTACTCTTAAAAGATACTGAAAACTATGAAAGCAATTACAAAAGGAGTGAATCTTCCGCTTTAACTGCAACTGAAAAGAGAAATATCTTCAGAATAGCGTGAAACTCGGTTCTTTCAGCACCAGCAAATCATGTCTCAAGCTGGTATTTAAGCAAGTATATCAACGGTGAAAAGAGCCGTTGCAAGCTGCGAATACCTGAATTAAAAAAAAAAAAAAAAACTGTAAGCTATTCCCTATGCCCATTACGGTGGTAGCGTAAGCCAGCTTATGAGAAAACCTCGGAATTTTTTAGACCATGTGAGAAAGCTTAACGAATCTCAATATAAAAACATTAACGTTTTAACAGAAAAGCAAAGATATTTAATTTTCTTGACCCAGTAGGCTAAAACGATTATTTATTTTCACGATATAAGAAAAGAGGAGATCATTTTAAATCGCAATCACAGCAGAGAGAGTGGAGTTATGCTATAACGAATTATGACACACTCGAGTTAGTATTTCAAAGTGCACAAATGACTGGAGAAAATTACAAGTATGATCGTCTAATATCGCTTAGGAAAAAGGAGGTCAGTATAGTTACTATGACATTATTATTTTTCCATCCTGCATATACATAACATGCTCGTATGTATGTAGCACCTCATATTAAAGAACTACTGGCGTTTTCGTTTCTTAAATAAAATGTTGCCTTGTTAAAGAGTTCAATCTTAACAAGCTTTTATTATTTAGAATTTCAAACAGATTATGATAGGAATGCATTATTAAGGATAAAATCTAAAAATAAAACACACCACCTTTAATGGGCGCACACATATTTGGAGTACATGTACTATATCGAAAGGGCAAAAAATGTTAAACTTTTTCTAGAAACGCAAACATCATACGTTCTATGTACAAACGCCTAATATAAAAAGTAATATTATTAAAACTACTCGTATCTCTTATCAAAAGTAATTTTTATTCAATTTTCCGTTGGTCTGTTTCACTATTATAGAGTGCATTTTACTGTTCACAATTAATATTAAACCTAAATGATTGCTGGCATACATACATTACAATTTATAAACTTACTTCAAACGCATGTTTATGTTCATGCAAAATGTCTATATTTTTTTGTATTCCGGAAATAGCAATAAGTATATGTTTTATGCCTTTCAACGCCATAGTCCCTGTTACTTGTGTCAGTCAGTACGTCCAATTAAAAACAAAACTAGCACTCAATTGAGTAAACAAATATTTCAACAACAATTTCTTTTTTATTTCCAATCACGTTTTCTTTTGTAGAAAATAATTAAACGTTCTGTCTCCCCGGGACATTTTATTTTTTTTGATTTTGTTAAATAAAAATGTTTCTTCCATTTGAATGTAAATTAATTCACATTTACACCTAATGCAGTTTTTCGCAATATTTTATCAGCGCAAAATGTCATATAGGATTTTGCCTGTTTTCTTTTATTTATCGCTTTTTTATTATTTATTAATTTAGGGAGGAGCTAAATTTATTTAAGTATTTTCAGTTTACATTTAGACATAACTTACGACGAATAATATTATTGAGTAACATATGTTTGGATTGATCATTTAAAATAGGTTTAGTTGGACTCTATAAATCATGGATTTAAATAGCAAACACTTTTTAAAAGCCAACTTTAATAGTAAATCTATTAAAAAAACAAGCTTTTAAAAATAAAAAATTAATTTAGTTTATTTTCTTCTTTTTAGGGAATTTAAAATAAAAGCTTGTTTAGTAATTAAAAAATTTGAAATAATTTTTTTTTGCGACAGGATTGATATTTCAAATTTTATATAGTTAAAATTTATAAAACCGAACAGTGCACATTGCTTATTGTTTAAATTACGGACACCTACAGAAGTCATAGCATGAAGCCAACTAAAGTGTACTATTATAAATCTAACGGGCCTAAACTCAGGGTAGTGAAGCCCACCTTCCGGCCCCATCATTAGACCCTGCATTTCATTTAGTGTCATACATAATAAAAGTACTTGTCAATAAAAATCTAACAAGTCTTAACATGATATGGCAGCTACACGCAAAGAAAAAACATGGTTGCGGTAACCATAATCTAAGAGCAACATGTTCTACATTCTACTTCGAAGTATAATTCATTTGAAAAAATTTCAGTTAAAATTTTTTATGTCCTGCATTCTACTTTTTTACATTTCAATTTCTAAATTCAATACAAAAATTAATCTACTTTTCCAGAACATCAAAAATTAAACGTTTACTTTTCAAATTTTAATTTCACTACTTTTCAAGAACATGCCGGATTATGAATGAATTATATGGTTGTAAAGAATTCTTATTCTTACCACGATAAGCGCGAACAAGTATTCTTACCTGTAAGAATTGAGTGGTATGAATACTTGTGGCACTCATTGTAAAGAAAGTTCCAGAAATAAATAGTGCGACAAGATTTGGCATCCACTGTACAGACATCTATAAGCTCAGGCAAGTTTCCAGAAAAGTAAATACACACAGAACAATATCAATATCATCAATATAACATCAGCACGTAAAGACGAATTCCAGGAATTGAGTACAAACAACACCATAAGAAACAAAGCAGACAGTAGTTGCAACAACAAACTTTACAATGGAAAAAACAGCAGAATAGAAGTTTATCGCTAAAGAAGTATCTACTGGATTCTTGCGTTTTCTATAAGTTACTGGAAACTAGACGACTACTATAAAAAGACTTGGAAGGTCGTGCTAACAGTTAGTATCGAGTAAAACGTTAAAGTGTGAACAGCGATTACAAAGAAGTGTTGACTTTCAAGTGTTAAACAAAATAAAGTAACAGTGTGTAAAAATAAAATTCTGTCGGGTATATTGTTGAAATAGACTTTTCAATTAAAAGAACCTACGAATTAATAAACACGTTTTAAAAAGGTTAAAACGTAACAATATTATTGTAAATAATAATAATATGGTCCTCTTAGAACGGTAGAAAAGCAAACAATTGATTTTACTGATTGGCAACAGCTGAGGTACGAACGCAGGCGACTAAAGCTATCGAATGCGTAATAGTCAAATCGTTAACCACTTAAGCTACAGAAACCTTTTAATTTTATTAAACACCAAAAGAATTTTACATATTAAGTTTATTAAGAACACTTTATTCTTAGAGTTAATATATTATTTTTGTATACGGAAAATAATTTGTTTGTGGTTAACATTTTAGTAAAAATTGTATTGCTCAACTCAACCATGTTGCAATGTTTATGAATGGTAATCATTGAATAAATTATTTATCGTAACTAAAGTAATGTTTAAATAGTTTTCAAATAACTACCGGGGTGCCCCGGTAGACTAGTTGGTAGTGTGCTAGTCTATCAGTTGGGGGTTGTGGGTTCGATTCCCACCTAAGACTCTGGGTGTTTTCACTACAACGAGTGAAGGTCTTTGTTACTATGCTCGGTAATTTAAGTTGCAATATAATTTGTAATTGTATTGTAACATTTAAATAAATAAATAAATAAAATATTAAATATATATGGTTGTCGCGCCATGCCACAACCATGTTTCTTTCTTTGCGTGTGTAAGCCATTTGGAAATTTGATGATCTGCAAGTGGCTCCGCCAGCTGCATTGTCATCAGGTTTACGCATGAATACCGAATTTCAGCCTATGCCGGCCTCGACGCATGGTTAAAAATTCCCATCGAATTTTTGACACACACAAACACATACAAACATTGAAAGTTAAATAAAAGCTTGTAGAAGCTTTTTTAAGTTATTAATTAGAGAGATTTTCATGTGCTTTTTATCGAGGCGAGTGCCATAAACAATGACATTTGAATCCAGTATTTTTTTAAGCTGCCTAATTTTTTATGCATTTAATTTATAATGATTTCTTATAACAATGGACTGTGGAGATAAGCTACGACGTAATATTTAATTTGTTTTATAGACTTCCAAAATTAAATATTTCCACTAGTTGTTTTGTAAAACAAAACACCAATTTGCGTAAATCATTTTGTTCTATTTAAGTCGAAAATTTATTAGCTTCAATATAAATTAAAATTAAAATCTTGAAAAATTAATAAAATCTTAAATGATTGATTGTTATCATGACAGAAATATGCCACATGCTAAAACATTGAAATTGTTTAATGTTATTGATTTTTTTATTTATTTTAGTTGAAAATTATAAAATCATTTGTCTACAATCAATCACAGATTTCAAGTGGTTTTTTTTTTTGTTAAGGTCGATTAATAAGATAAACGTATTTTTATTTAACATATAACAAAATATAGCCTATTAATGCAGTAGCTTTAAAGATAAACCTTCAATACAACCATAACATTACATTAGGGGAATTCACTCTTGGTTGCAAACAACCCTTGCAAACCTTGCAAATGTAGCAGGTCTAGCAAATATGCTACATTTTGCAAGACCATAACAACAAAATGTATGAAACTAAGATTTGCTACACTTGAGCAAATATGCTATGGCGAAAATCGTTGCAGATTGGTAATTGGCAATGCTAAACCAGCTGTGTACTTCATTTTATTTTTAAAATTAAAACAACTAGACACCTGCGCTTAGAAAGTTTCACGGCGGTAGAACCGTCTCAACAACTGCCTGCGAAGAATTAAAATTTAAGCTAAAACTGTTAAAAAATGTTTGCTAAAATAGTGAGAATTAAAGTATCAAACAAAACTCCATTAATCGATAAAAGTTTTGAGAAAGTTTATGCACACACCAAATACTTTCTTTGCGTAAACATTTTAGAGGCGGCGTTATCGTTTATATACTGGCTGCGGCTTAGCTTATTACATACGACAAAGTTACTTTATGCAATAATAAATTAAAAAAATGAGTGGTCAAGACATCAAAAAGAAAATTAAAATAATAAAATAAAAGCCAAACAATAAGCGATGGACTGATGAAGAAATTAAAAAAATGTATATTGGATTATTTACTAGAGAATCAAGAAGCTGAGGTTTGTTGTTCATTTCCTTTATTTTCCGAAAAATCAGCTGTTGAAATAAATTTGTTAAACGCTTAAAAAAGACACTCACGCTTTGTGGCAGAAAATCATACTAAGTGTGCAAAAATTGCAGATATGCAACGAAGGGTGATTTCCGCTATTTTGTTGCAGTTTAATGTTTATAATTTAAATTAGGTAATTGTTTTTTTATTCTTATTAGTAAGAAAGCTCACAAGATGTTTGAAGTTTGTTTTCTTCAGCGAGTCGTGACAAAATTTATATATTAAAATTTTTTATTTTTTTATTTTCATAATTAAACATACAAAATTTCATTTTGTCTTTTAACAAATTTAAAATATTTATTTGATATAGATGTTAGCAACACTAACAAATTTTACCCGCTAGAGGCTCACACATGACAGATTGATACTTGACCAACAATGAAATACCAGCAAAGTAACACCAACTACTCACAACGAAAAATGACACTGAAGATGGTACATTGCCGAAACCGGTTTGTCACCAAACCAGAGTTGAGAAGGGATGACGGAATTTCGTTTCAAATATTTATAACAAATCATATTGTCGGAATATCAAATCAAGAATCAGTGTCTGCATGATATACTTTACAAGCTTGTTTTATTTTTGAAGGACACTTTAGATCTGCAAATAAGTGTTACACACAATCGTGTTGAACACACATCGTGGTAGTAGGTATATGTCTTAATAAGGCGCCCGGTAGTGCGTCAGTCCATGTTCCTTTAATCATAAAATAATGAAACTTGAAACATAATGACTCTATGTATAGGTAACCTCATAGGCCAAGTTTGAACGCTTCCCCATATAGGAAGGTGTAAAAAGTGCATATTTTAGTACATATTCACTTACTCACTCATCAATATTATGGGGCACTTCCACTGTAGCTATAGAGCTGAAATTTGGTATATAGGTAGGCCTTAGGGCGCAAGTAAACAGAAAAGTCTGAAAAGGGGCAATTTTTATCTGGGACCCTTCTTTGTATGAGATACTTCCACTATAGCTAGTGAGGTGCAATTTGGTATTAAAAAGAATCAGATCCGGCCAAGTTCCTATCCAAAAATTTCCGGCCATTAAAAGACCTGATTGTTATGTATAATATCACCTTATTTCTAGGCTCGTTTGCCAACGTTGTTCCCACAATTCGTTCCCTTATTAGAAAATTAAAAAAAAAAAAAACATTGCCAAGTTAGCAGATTGCCTAGCGGTGGTATTGTACCTATCAAGAACCTGGTTCCCATTTTTTCCGAACTTTTAACGGCCGCAATTTTTGGCTAGAAACTTCCTGCATAGAGTAAGAGAAACACTAACAAGCAGGAACGGTGGTTAGTTATTCTAGACGGTTCTTTAAGGCCAGGACTCACAATGAGATTTAGTCGGTAGATATGTAAAAAAAAATGTCATGTGTGCTTAAAAAGTAGGATAGTGTGTGTTAAAATAAAACATGCTTGACAGATCTGTCCAATTTGCACTGTTTTAAAAATCTTCATAAAGTAGTAGTTTCCATGCGATCAGGGATGCAATTTGTGGAACAGCTGACAAAAATGTAAGAATTAAACATTGTTTTTCTTTCTTATATTTTTATATCTGTATAAACTTTGCACATCACAATCAGTAGGATAGAATTACATCAGTTTTTCTTGTGAATGGTATTAGATATATAACTTCGGTTCTACTCTTTTTTCTCCAGTAGTGGACAAAGTAAAAACTAAAAGATGTTTACCGGTTTGATTGCTTGTGTAGAGTTGCGTGTGTAGGCAGAAACGAAAGGAGCTTTGTTTGTATTATAATTTGGCTGTTTTCACAAATGTTTGCCATTACGCTGATCTTAAGTGTAGGAAATCAGTAAAAGACAAACCGAAAATCACGGTTCAAAATAAGTAGCTGAAAGCTAGGAAGGATACGTTAAAGTGATTTTGCAGTGAACGTGATCAGATTGTATCTGGAAAAGTTGAAATAGAAAAATCTTACCCCTCAACTGAGTACCTTAAACATTTTTTCCCTTTCTACCCCTGTGGCTTCGATCAATGGCATGGCTAATATCAACAGACAATTCGGATATTAATAAGACGTAAATTGTGTATGTACTTATGTAGTGGTTTGTTTACGGGATCGTTTCAAATGCTCATTTCTTTTAAATCTGACTAACTGGTACGAAAATAAGCAACTCGTTATTTACATTGCAAAAAAAGGGCACTAACCAGAAGCCGAACAGTAGTGGTAGTACTAATGTTAGGCCGAAGGTTGGTGCAAAAGTGAGACCATCATTTGCACAAGTTGCAAATAAAGATCTCACTTTATGTGTCACTGACATATCTATGGAGGGTCCTCTGGAGAACACACATGTAAATGCCTTCAAGGCATCACTGCTGTGTGCTCTGGATAACCTTTGTGAAGATGCTGGTATAGGTATAGGTTTCGTAGGTAATGCTAAACTTGTTGATAAAAGTAGATAGATAGTAGATAAAAGTAGAAAATGATACTTGCAGACTATGCCTGGAAGAGGCTGAGACGGTAGCGCACATTGTGTGTGAATGTCCAACACTGGCTAGCATAAGGCTGAAGACCACGGGCAGACACTTGTTAGATTTGAATGCGATGGGGGAACTAAGCCTTAGGCAAATGCTAGCAATTACAAAAGACTCCGTGATGAGGAACAGTCTGAAATCACTTTAGTCAAGAGTAAAGGCTAGGCCTAGCACGAGACTCATTTGACGGATCGGTTCCCTGAAATCAATTTGAGGAGCGAAATGGGGGTCGAAAAGGGACCCAGAAAGTAAGTGGTCTGCTTCGATATCCCCCCATACATTAATAATAATACATTGTAAACTCATTAGTTAATAAATCATACAAGAAACCAGTTCAATCTCAGGCAGATCAATAAAATTCTCAAATTTAAAGTTTGTACAAATTTGATTAGAAACAAAAACATATTAAAATTCTTTATCTTAATGTACATTAAATCAGTTACCCTGGGGAGAAAATACGTAATATTTTATAACTAATTTCATGACAAATATAACTCCAAAGCAATTATTTATATAGGCAAGCAAAAATACATATGCATGTGTAGACATATGCATGAGTGTGTAAATAATGAAAAGCGTTAAATTTCTATTTTTTTCAGTTCACAAGCTATTAAAACAATAAGATAAATAGTTATACATACACACACACATGCATGCATCCATGCACACACACGCATAAGTAATTTTGATGTTGACATCAATTTGAATAATATTTACACTATGAATATATAAAAAAACAAAAGCAAAAATAATAATCATATTGAAACTCTAAACTAAACAAAACCGTATGGAAGTATATTAAAAAATTCATTTATATATGTATATACCAGGTTGGGGACCAGGGGAAGGGGGAAAGAGGATATATCACTCCAAAACGTTAAAAAAAACAACTATTCAGAGTTTTACCAAAAACAAATTTTTAAAAATTTGTTCATTTTAATTTCCCCGACCAAAATCTTAAGCTGGTTTCGCGCTTGTATACCTTGTGTATGTATTTATTGCCTGCCCACTATACACTTATAATTTATTGAAATTATCTACTTTATTTGACGATGGTGCTGATGACGACGATAGAGATGGTTATAATAAAGATTGACAGACGTATCATCCCCTCCAAACCATAAAAAATATTTGTATACTTAATAGACATTTCAATATACTTATTTATGTAGTCGTAGTATATATATATGTATATCGGGTGATTTTTTGATATTTGGTTTTTAAATGTAAAAAAAAAAACCTTAGGTTCACTAACAACAGAATAACGCTTGCAAATCATAAAATTTTATTATCAAAATTCGTGCTGTTTGGGAAATGGGTTTTCCATCGATCAGCGACGTAGCCCATTTTTTGCTCAATGTGTATATCAACAAACAGAATTGCCGAATTTGGTGTGAAGAGCAGCCAGAGGCAGTTCAAGTACCCTGAAAGATGCACGGCTTGGTGCGGTTTGTGGGCCAGCGGTATCATTGAAGCAAGGTACCGTGCGATTATTACAGTCGTCGTTTTACCAAAATGGTAGTGTTGGACTTGGTGGAAATATGGTTTCGACAAGACGGTGCCACACGGCACGCGATACCTAAAACCTATTGAGTGGCGAGTTTGGTGAACGATCAATCTCACGTTTTGTTGCAGTCCATAGGCCACCCAAGATCATGAGATTTGACCTCACTAGTCTATTTTTGGTGGGGATACGACCTACTGCGTAGGCGCGGGATACATTTACATGAAATAATCTTTAAAAAGTAAATGGCAGGCATTCATTTATCGACCCAAATAAATATTTCATTTACTTTTGTAAATTTTCTGTTTTTTCCTATTTTCAAAACGATTAAAAAATCACCCTATATAAGCTTAACCCAGTCGAAGACAATTTTCTGCGATCAGGCTAAAAAAATGTTGGTCTTCAAGTGGAACCTAAACAAATCCAATTTTGTTGTTTTGTTCATAATTCATTTAAGATTTGACGCCATTTGTGCGGTAAAGTGTTGCCAATGAAAAATGTTGACTGCTGTTTGGATTTAGTGAAAATGAAGAACAATGAGTTTCTACTGTTCAACAATATTCCAAACGTAATGAAAGTTGTTTAAGTAAAATCATTCTGAGAAATGAAGCTGTTTCATCTATTTTAACATACTTATGTACATATATGTATATCATTGTATAGTGCGGATTTTGGACTAAAATTAGGGTTGTCAGATGGGCTTGATTTTCAAGCCTTTTTAAGGCTCGTACGATTCAACCCGAAAAAGTCTGATAAAATTCTCTACCACTTAAATAATATCACATGATTTTTCAATATTATAAAATTTATCAAAATATAAAAGTTACCAAAAGAACATATGTCACATATGTACATTCACTATTAATCTACACCATGACTTTTCGCGCACGCATACGGTTTTTGATACATAGATCAAACGCCTAAATCTCATAGCAAATTGTGGCTGTTTACCTTACATTAAAAAGTTTTTCTTTTTAGGACTGTATTTCACTGATAAAAATCCAAATATTTTTATTTATAATTATTTATTTTCTTAAAAATAATAGTGAAATATAATGTGTGTTAATTTTGTTAATTAACTTCATGCATTTACTAGAAAGCGTCGTGTGTCTTATGTGTTTTACTATACAAAATAAATAAAGAAGGTCGAAATTCGACTTATGGCGTTGCTTAAATTCGTCGCTTTCCTCAATGTTTTTGGTAACTTTTTCGTAAACAAAATGATCACTAGAAGTTCTAAAAAGTATATCAAAATGCGGTACTAATGTATTTGTTCTTGTAAAATTTGCCAAATTACATTAGGAAGCCAAGAAAACGTTACTTTTTAGTCTAAATGCTCAAAAATTCATCTCCCTTATGCTGGCAGGGTACATATTTACATATGTATGTATGCATGTGTGTAATATGTACATACATACTTAACAAAAGTTGCGATCAATTTGAAAAATATTCTCTTAAAGTGAGTGTATACCAGTGTAACTATTGAGTTTGTGTTTGTTTGATAAAAAAAATTCACACAAGAATAGCAGAAAAAAAAAAATTCAAAGCTGTAAAGTGGAAATTATGTAGGTAATATGTACATTTGTACATACATATATATTTCTTTTCTTGGTATTACATATTTTTAATTTGTTTGGGCTAGTGAAAAGGGTGATGATGAAGTAATAAATGGCAACAGGCAGATGTTTGGTAAAATACACACATACAAATGTACTAATGATATGTGCATATGCATGTATGTATGTATACATACATACATACATATGTGTACGTATATAGCCAGTTTACATATTTTTGACGAATTTGGTACGATTTGATATAGAAAGCGTAACTTTTTGTCTGAGAAATTGATATTTAAAAAAAAATTTGCAGACATGTGTGATCAAAAAATACTGACTATAGATTATAGGGTGTGAGAAATACAGACATCTCGGTTTACTGTCTTATAAAGTTGCAAATTATTTCTGACATAAGAAAAGAAAGGAATAGAATTCCATTAGCGTTACCAGTATTATAAAAAAAACTGTATCAAGATCGTGTCTGTACATGAAATATTTTTTAAAAATGTCGGTCATCAATCTAGTGTACAAAACACGAATTTCGTAATTGTTCGGATTTCAGTACTTTATAAAATGATTTTTTGTATATTATATGCAAGAGTCGACTTTAGGTCTTTCACAGACAAGTTAAAATATACTTTTAACGTTGAAGTCGACTTTAAATACAAAACTAGCTGTAGCTTATTTTAAACTAATTTAACAACAACATTAGCTGTTCTTTGCACAGTAAAAATTTCGCGAAAAAAATTTAAAATGTTTCAAGATACTGGCAGAGATTTAGTCATTATTGATGATTTGGAGGAAGAGTTGCAGAACAGGAAACCTAAAATGAGAATAAGGATTTTTTTTGCGTTACAGCTCTTTTTATTATAAACTTGCTGAATATTGAAGAACCAAAAAACAATCGAGGTAGTCCACGATTGTTTTCCAATATGCCTATAGTGATACTGGTAATTTCAGTGTGCAGTTTATAAATATATAGAATTATAATTTGTCAGCTGATTTTCATTAATAATCAGAGCTAATCGACCAAAAGTACGTGTAAATAGGTACATATGTTTTTTTTTAGAAAATGACTACACAGGAAAAAATTAAATATAAAGGTTTTTTTTCTTAATTTAAATATTTGCTAGAAACTTCAATGCAGAAACCAAATGCTAAATCTAACACTCAAAATCCCAAAATGGCAACACTGAATACGATAAAAAATCACACAGCCACACAGTTAAACTGTGCTTTAAAAACAGGCTAACAGAGGAATGAAAACAACATAAACGATGACATCATAGGAATCCATATTATGGTCTATTTTTTTGCTAACGTATGCAACCATGTAGGTATGTACATACCTATGTATGTGTGTTCATGTCTGATTACAAAAAAAAAACATTTTTCTATCTTCAAGTACAAACGATTTTGTATTTATTGTTTTTGTGCTTCTTGCACCCTAAAAAAGCCCTTGTGTATTTCGTTTGCTGAAGCAATGACACAATGTTTTCATTAGGAAATTTCAAAAAATTATATTGAGGGCAGTTTGAAATGGTACCTTATATGTATGTATTTAATTCTAACAATTTCATTTTACCCTAGAAAAGTGATCATTCTTCAAAACGACGAACGTAGATTTTTTGCTTACTGAAACTAACCCATACACAACACCAGCATGCTGTGGCAATCATATGATTGTTCCATCAAGCTCAAAGCATTTACCACTGCAACGTGCTGGCACAATATTTACTTTAAAAATTGTGAACGGAAATAAATGGTCGTTAAGTCGTGTTTAGACTATAATATTTTTTTATTAAATTTTGTAGAAGCAAAATAAAACTTTTTTTACGTTTAAATACCACATAGTAGAATCAAGTAGAATAGTGAATAAAAGGAACAGCTGATGGCAAAGCAATTATACGTACATACGTATGAAGGTTTTTTTTTTGATTAGTCTTCTTTAAATTTGCCGCCCCAAATATGTATAATTCTTTTTGCCTGATAATAAAGCAATTAAAAATATAAGTTTGCAAGTAGTTTTCTTTAAAATACATGTGCTTGCATATGTGTACCTTAAAACACACCTCTGATCTAGCGAAATAACTTGATTTTATGAAATGATTTTAAAAATAAAGAGAGCCATTGGAATGCCAAATTTTCAATCGTATTCTCTCACAATGTCGAACAGTTTCATACCATATTAGGTTTACACTGTATACCACTTGTAGTATCCTACAAAAAACTTTGACAAATCATATTACTTGTGCGACAATGTAAAACGAGCTTTACGGATAGTGACAAAGGTTGTGCTGCGATTATCAAGAAGAAGTCTGAATGACAAAAACATGTTTGTATGAAGCAAATTAGAATATTATTTTTTTTGGAATTTATATTTGTTAAATCTTAATTAATCTTAAAATTATATCAAAACTGCTTTTAGCCTGCCCTCGTTGTTTGCCATTTTTATTTTTTGTTAGTAAATGCGTAATTGAAACGCGTTATTTTTACAAGATGTGAGTAATAAAGCAAAAAGGGTGTCAATTGTAAAAAATAGTGTCAGTTAATGTTTGTTTGTTTGGCTGTTAAATCCTTGTAATATTAAATTACACCAGACCTTTTAACGAAGCCGTTTAACAAAATACCTCTACCATAACAAAAGCAACAAAAAAGAAAAACTATCACATTTATAATCTGTCACACTAAAGAAACTGAAATTCGTATGTTAAATTTTAAATGTCATCATAAAAGTGTAACGGAAAAAATTAAAACGAACCAAATTCAAAGAAAATCCAAAACATACGTATGTATTTCACACGCACACACACAAGTATATGTGTTTAGGGACTATCGCAGAGGGAAAAATATTTTGCATTTTTTTTTAAACAAACGCCTTACAAAAAATTAAATTTCTCTAAGATGAAGCATATACATATGTATGTATGTATGCATATATGTATATACATATATGTATGTATATGTATGTATATAAAGTTCAAATGTAATAACTATAATTTATAAAAATTCTCAAGGTAGGAATGCAAAATTTGAAGATAAAGTTTATCTGTTGCACAGTGGAATTATTTAAAAAAAAAAGTGGGTAATAAAAAAAACTATTTTTAAAGTTTAGGTTTTACAAGTTTTTCATAAGGCGCACAAACACAGACAAATGTATGTAAATGTGAAAAAAAACCAACCTGGTGGTTTGGTAACATTTTTCCCATAATTCTTTCCCAAATCAAAAATCAAGAACTTTGTCGTTACTTTGACCTCAGTATTTTCACCGACCGACATTTTTGGATAGGAACTTGGCCTCATTTTCACATTTGTTTTTGCGCGGTTCCCTTTTTTGTGAATGTAGTGCTTAAATGTATGTTTAACTTATAGTTTACAAACGGTTGGGGTTATACTAAATTTCAGCTCTCTCCCTATAGTAAAAGTGTCCCATAAAAATTAAGGGGCGCCCTTCTTATTCCCCAATTTCAGCTCTCTGGCTACAGTGAAAATGGACCATACCAATAAAGGATAGATTTTTCTTATTACTCAATCCACAAGACAAGCAGTGCCCCCATTATATTGATGAGTGGGTCAGTGAGTCAGTGAATATGTACTAAAATATGCACTTTTTACCCCTTCATATTACGGTAAAACTTTTGAGCAACATATTTGAGATTAATGTAGAGTCCTTATGCTTAAAGTTGAATTATTTTATTATTAAATGAAACAGTTATCAGAGGGTTAAAACAGGGCGAATGGTTTCGTGTAATATACACACTGTTTGCATAGACCCTTAAACTTGGCCTGGCGTACTACCATACGTCTTAACGTATTATGTATGTATTTAAATAATAATTCTTTTTCTAAATGCACTACACTATCAACACGAGTTAAATAATATACTTACCTAAGTAGGTATGTAAGTAAAGTAAAATAAACCTTGAAATCATTTTTGTGGGCCCTCCTAAAACTCACTCATTGTTCTATAAAATTGATAAGATAAATTACAAATGTTAAAATGTAGAAATTGCATTAGTATGTGAAAAATTAAGACGAAATGGAAATTGTGTAGACAAATTATCGTTCTTGTTGAATCATTAGCGATAAACAAGTTGCACATTTTTTATTAGTGTATTTTAATGTTAAGGAATTTAATTTGAGAACTTTCAAAATTCTTATATATTTTTTTTTCTGGCCCAAACGCCCTAAGTAAGTAATCACAATCAGTTTATGAAAATTAAAATAAATAACTGTATCCAGGAAAAAATAAACTTCAAAAACCAGTGCTATCATAACCATTTTAGATAATTTAACAATCGGGCATGTTCTGAAAAGAATTGAATTTCTGGAAAGAATTGAACTTTTAAGCCGACTTATTGCAGCTTTTTAATTGGTTTTTATGTTTTACATGTTTCAGATATTTTATCCGAAACTTGGGGATTTAAAAACGAAGCGTTTTTTTAGAACACCCCCGAATATTTATGGAATATTAGTGATGCTAAAACTACTCCTACTACTCTCTGTATTTAATAATGGCTTCTGCAATACGAGTAATTTGTTTGCTATGTATTTCTTTGATTCACATATATACATAAGTATGCGTGTTTCGGTATCGTTTATGAAACTATAATTTTGAATTTTAAATTTAAAAATTCTATGTGCTCAGTTTCATTTCAATTTAACTAGGTACTATTATTTTCTTCATAAAAAGTATATTGTTTAAATTTATAATGTAGTTCTGATAATTAAAAGTAATAAAAAAATTCTTCCTCAGAACTAGTTTGCAAGTTGGATGTTTGATCAATAATGAATGTGCAAAAATTATAGGTACTCCCCCCTCAAAATGAAAAAAAAAACAAATATTTGGTCCTTAGAAACCTATGTATGTATCGAAATCTTTTCCAATAAACATTTATGTATAGTAAAATAAAAAATTGATCGCAAGGAGGGTTTTCATAGGTATGTCTCTATATATGTAAGTAGGTCAAAAATAGTGCTGCCAGGTCCTGGAGAAAAAAGAATGAAAAAGGCTAAACTACAAATTTTATTGTTTAAAATAAAATACATACATATATTACATACATATATAATGTCATTTATATTCATTTCAAATGTATAATATTATCATTTATATACATAAGTACGTACTTACAGATATGTACAACACATACGAGTATATGAAAGTACAAGTAAAAAATATGGTGAATATAATATATGTATCCTCATTAAAAAGGGAGTTATATTTCAATTCTAAAATATTAAATTAAATATCCATTTGTACATACATGGTTTGTTCAAAAGAAAAAATGAATTTTAAATTTTCGCGGGCTGTGTACATTCGATTATCGAAATTTTTTGTTAGTTGCTACAGATGTGTTAGTCATATGTTGGCATTATCAGCCAATTTGGGTTAGTAGATTGTTGGTGACAACTGAAAAGGTTCGTCACGTTTGTGTATGTTCTTCGATTTTTGACATTTAAAAAAAATGGATCAATGAATATGATTTTTTGGCCTAAAACAACTCCCTAATCATGCCTCAACCACCTTATTCACAAGATTTGGCTCCCTAAAACTTTTTCCTATTCCCAAAACTGAAGAGACCAATGAAAGGAAAGCATTTTGCCACAATTGATGAGATAAAGTAGGAATCGAAGAACGAGCTCATGGCCATACCGAAAAGCGCATTTCAAAAGTGCTTAGAGGTTTGGAAGAAGCGCTAGCATAAGCCCAGTATAGCTAAAGGGAGCTTACTTTAAAGGGGACAAAATTGATACAAAATGGATATTGATACTTTTCAAAAAAAAAAAAAAAAAATGCTGAAAAAAATTTTGATTTATTTTTAGTACGAGTTCTTTGTTTTGTTTTAATAATTTTCATGGTACTCAAGTCTTGCAATCGCAGCACTGCTTAAAAGTAAAATTAAACAATTATTTATCAGATTGTGCTATTATATTGTTTGAGCAGGCTTTGAAATGAGTTTAAGAAATTAAATAGCTAAACAAAATTAGTTTAAAGTTAACAAAAACAACTTTTAAACAACAACAAAATAAAAGCTAAATTTAGCTTCGAAATGGCTAAAATGGCAACGCTGGTTAAAAAGTTTAATGTTTTTAGTCTGGTTTCTATTAATTCGTGATATTGACCTTTATCAGTCTTAATCTTCATGGAATTTTAATACATATTTGTGTTTCAAAGAATAGTAAAACTGAGATAATTAATCAATTATAAAATTAGGTTACTCTAATTACCGCACTTTTAATAACACATTTTAATAGCTTTCAGACAAATGTAGATACATGCTCTTTCTCTTAAATATTTTTTTTCTCTGTATCAATAAAATTAATAATTTATCTCTCTCATTCTTTCTTTGAGAATTGTTATTACTTCCCGCACTAATATTAATAAACTTAAAAAATCATGAACAAAACAAAAACTAACTGTTGCTTTATTTTCCTACGTTCAATTAATATACACACGCTCGCACTTCATTCTAAGTTAGTAGGGCCATTATATAAATTTTATTTTCAAATTATTTACTCTTTGCCAGACATGGAAAGTTGAAGTTTAGAAATTAAGGTTCTGACTTATTTGATAGATGTACGCTTCTCATACAATGGGTTGTGAAAAATTCTGACAAGAGTATAAAAATTTTAGATTGGAAGAGAATATATTAAGAAGTACTTTTAACCTCTTCGGTTCGAGCGTCGACTATAGGCGACGGCCACAGCATAGCGTCGCCTATAGTCGACGGCCGTGATATAAACGCGCACGGCCGAGCGTCAACTATAGGCGAGATCCAGGAATTTTGTCTTATCTCTGTGTGTTGCGAAGTGTTTACTCGCATAATTTTAGTTTCGTTGAGATCATCGCCCCAAAACTTTTTCATTTTTGTAAAACGGTAACTGTCAAATAGGAGTTATTATATTTAGTTCTCTTTATATTTTAAAGAAATAGATAAAAGCGCGTTTTGTGGCCGATATGCGTCGTACCGAAGTGGTTAATTTCTACGATTTCTATTTTTTTTTTTCAATTTAATACATAAATTAAATTGAGAAGATGTCCTTTCATTTGATCAGTTGAACGAACCATCAGCTAATTTAATAAAGTTTTCTCCTATTACATTTTTGAAAATTTTGTTTTCGTTATAATTTCCCACAAGCGAGATCCGCGCCTGATTAAAGATACTTTCTCTGTTAGAACCACTAATTGAAAACACAATGCATGTAATTTTATGTTAGAGTTAGAGGATACTGCGGTATGAAAAGCACAGCAAAAAGTACTGAAAAAAGCAATTAATAAAAAGTTGTACATACAAAGTAGATTCAGCATGCCAACTGATCTTTTTTGTTGTACGGATGCCATTACGTCTTGTAACTCTGCCGTGATTAATACCAACTTTTCAGGTTGCTTTACTTTTTCCGCCTACCTACATACTTTTTTGACCACAAAATAAGTCACTTTTGTGTCACCACATTAATACAAATAGTACTTCATTTTCCATGCCTGCTCTTTGCCGCCAAGTACCTATTGTATAAACGTATTTTTTTTCGTTGGTATGCTAGTGTTGCCTTATTCAATTAATTAACTGGTTTCATCTTATATTTATTTAAGGTTTTTTATTTGTTTTTAACCTTTCTCAAAAAAAATTTTCAAACTTAAGTTCATATGCTTGTATGTACATATGTATGTTCTATACGTACATAGTTTGTTTGTCAGCACTTACCTTGCGTTGAGCTTCAGCTGCAAAGCCAGACTTTGGTGCACGATTGACTGACATATTTTTTTTTTTTATTAAAAACAAGTTTTTAAGTAAAATAAAGAATTATTTATTGTATTTCTAAACGCACTTTTAATTCGGCTTAAATTTGTTTGTTACTTTATTAAAATCCAATTGTTGCGTATTATGCAAAATTTGTATATTTGTTGTATTTAATATTTTATATCACAGTTGTCGGTGTTTATTTTATTTCATTTACATATGCGTATATGTTTTTCCAAAATACCGTACGTCTTAGCGGCCGAACGTTTCAACTAGTTATGACTGTTACCAGTTTTGTTCAACTTGTTGTCTGCTAGTCGGTTTATCGCATTTTTGATTTTTGTTTTACAGTGTAGTTTCACGTTTTATCACTGTTGGCAATTTAAAGATTTTTCCACTAATTCTAGCGGGTTTTAAGTAGTAAATGTGCGGAAAATTATTTCAGTAGTCTCTAAGCCGACTTTAGTTGTCCATTAATCAGAACCATAGTTACCAGAAAATATTAGATATAAAATTGTAAAAATATAATTAGCATGATCATGAACTAAATATTATTTTAACTTTTTTAATGAAAATCGTATTGGTAAAAGATCAAAAAGTAATGTTAACTTAATATTAGAAGTTCAGATCATTACTGGAAACAACTGATTAGTTGAAGCCCAATTAGGCATTCAGAGTTTTTGCTTTCTTCTAGTTTTGCTTTTTCCGCACTACAGCCAGTTGGGAAAGCCACTTCCTGGCTTTCATAAAATTCTATGAATCGCAATACATCATTATTTTTATTCGTTTTGTTGTGGCAGAGTATTTATAAAATAAAAATTGTGTTTAAAAATTGATCCTCGAATTGAAACAAAACCTGAAAGAGAAATTGAAAGCAAGTTCATGGTCAATTGAAAATTATGTTTTAGTAAAGTGTGATTTTATTAAAATGTATGGCCAAATATTGACCTGTAACCTTCATGTTAGCGTAGTCGATGTTTTTAGATCGTCCGAGTTCTGAAAAAGCCAACTTTTGCGTTTCCGATTTGATATCGCAATATAGATGTTCTGCAAAATGCAATCGGTTGTAACTTTACACTTTTTTAATTAAAAATTCGAGTTTAAAAATTTGTCAAATTCTTACTTATGAACTGGCGATTTAAAGAAACAGATGATCTAAACGAATATAAATTTAAATATAAACGTATAAAATTTCCTTAACAAAACGCAAGCAAATTGCGCGGTATTCAGAACATGTTCAAATAAGTTTGGCGGTTTCTTAAAACATGATCGAAAACATTTAATAAAAGAATAAACTTCTAAAATTTTATATTTGAGAAATTTTTATATATTGCATAGAGCCTCTAACATGTCAATTTATTTACATAAATCGGCAAATGGTCATTACAAAAAATCGTAAAATCTGAGAACCGTATTTTTTTTTATGGTTGATTTTTTCCGTATGTAATTTTTTGGTGTTAGTACTAGTACTACATTTTGTTACTGCTGTACTTCTTGTTAAATTTTAAATTAACGGTCTCTGTGCATTTGAAAGGGAACGCCCGTTACATAAAGTACTAAGTAGCCAGAAATCTGTTCGCACATGGACAAAGCGTCGGCAGAATAACGAAAAGAAAATTGTTTGTGGTTTTCTGAGCGGAGAATACGTGTTTCTGTTTAGTTTGAGAGTAATTTGAGCAATGATCTTTTTCGGGCTATTATTTTCTAAAAAGGTTGATCCAGAAGGATTCTAAAAATATTAATAATTTACAAGTTATATAATGTCCATTTTTGGACTTTAAATTGCCTAAATAAATAAATAGTTCTGTATTGATTTTTGTAAAAAATAAGTTGTTTGTGTGGTGCTTGTTTCCATTTCTATAAGAAAAAACCATATTGAAATTTACAAAAACCGTGGTTTAAAAAACAGAAAATATCACGTGCAAAAATATCGCTCTAAAAAAAATGAGTTTTAAAACTACTGTGGACTTTGTCCAGTTGACATAAATTAAATAAACTGTGCAAGTTATATTAAATTATATTTTAGAAATTGAATAAAACAACTTATTTAACTATGTACCCAAGGCAAATAAATTAATATAGATATTTAGGCATGTGATGACAATCACGTGATTGTCAAATCGCAGTGAGTTGCAAATCGCCAAACTTTTTTCAGCATGTGATGAAACCCGCACGTTTTACTTGCGAGTTGCTTTAAGATAATTTTTACAAAAATCTGTATTTGAACACAAAATTCTCGATTTTTCAAATTGTTCATTTTTAAAAACAACCAATTACTTTCATGAAATTATTAACAGCAGTAGTAGCACATATTTTTCGAAGATCATTTATATCATCAAAATCTTAATGCATTTTTAAAATTTCAAATTTTAAAAAATATTATTAGTTATGATTCAAAATAAAGAAAAACATATCAAATTTATTTTATTCATCATTTATTTGTTTCTTTAGTGTTTAGTTCAGGCAAAATACAACAGTTCATTTCAGATTGCTCTTGCGATTTGAAGTCGCCAAACGCAAGAAGTTTGCGATTTCCATCACACCTCTCTTGCGAGTTCAAGTCACAATCGCATATATTAGGCGATTTGCGATTGTCATCACATGCCTGATTATGTATAAAAACATATTCAAAAACGTTTCGCGTAGCTGTGAAAGCCGACAGACACGAATGTTTCTAGTCGGAAATTATAAAAATATTGTAATCAAATCACATTTCCTGAATTAAGCTGTTTGAAATGTCTATTTAAAAACAGCACATGTAAATACTAATCAACAATAGACTGCCTCAAGCCAAGTGAATGCAAATAGAATTACTTTTAATATCCGACTTTTTACCCTAATAACTGCGATTTTCCGCATTTTCGTTTAGAAAAAGAGGAAAGGTAAGTGCGAAAAAAACCACAAGGTCATTATATTCAGAGGACAAGAAATAGGGAATTGTTATTTACAACCGGACTAAATATGTTTACAAACACTCAGTAATAAGACAACAAACAACGCCATCTTAACAAACTCGACGGCACTACGTTATGAAGATTTGAACTTTCTTACGCCATAGAAAGAAGTTAATTACGAGGATTACGCAGAATGAGAACATAGTTTCTCAAAAAACCCTTTTCACATAAAAAATTTTTTTTTAAACTTTAAAATAAACATTGATTTCTAATTTAAATAAGCTTTTTTAATAGGAATTATATATGTACATGTTTATTAATATGATAAACAAAACATTTAAATTTCAATAAAAATATTGTAATGGGTATTAAAAAGGGTAAAAATCAGGGTAGACTAAACAGGTAAACGCATTAGCGCAGCCGAGTACATTTTTTTAACTTATTGGATGTCAAAATCCACATAGAAAAAATGTTTTGCCATTTCCGGTACATTTTTCTATATGGAGTTTGGCATCGGCAAAGGAACATTTGTGTGCGTCACTATTATTGGTATGCCTGGTGATCCTAATTAATTCTAGCCTTCCCATTTTCTTAGAACGGGATATGATGTCGTAAACAATCCTAATTTCAAGAGAAAACATATCACCGATTTCCCTGGTTGATTTGCGATTTGCTTTTATAATAATTGAATTACACCAATTGTATATTTTTGGAAACTCATTTTTTTTTTTGGCATTTTTGCAACTTAAGAAATAGCATCACTTGTTGCACATAAGACAATTGTTTTATAAATAAACCCTATGCAAACTCTTCCACGTGTCACAATATTCAAAAAAACCTAAACGCAAAAAATTATTATGCAAAGATTTTTTTGCACACTTTATTTATAAAGAGTAAACACCCTTTTTTCGTATTATTCTAATGTGAGCGTCTATTTCAAAAGGGTTGATTGGCGTCTTGCAGTCATACGGGCATGTTCTGACACCAGCAAGATTATCAAATCGCATGCGAGTAGCAAATCGCCAAACTTATTTCTGCAATTCACGCGTTTTACTTGCGATTTGCTTTTTTTCTAACTTGTGTTCGAAAACTAAAATCATATGTTTTACCAAAACAAAAGCAAAACAATTAATTTAAAATACCAGCAGTGTTTTTGTTAAGCGCGTTAGCATTAAAAAGATTAGAATCAATAAGTGAAAAAGAAGAAATACAGACGCAAAAGTTGCTGAGGCAAATAACGTTTTTAAATTTCATGTTTTTAGAAAAATATTTTACAAAATGTGATTAGTTTTGACTAAAATAAAAAGAAAACACTATTAATTTTATTTATTCATAACTTTGTAGTTTCTTTAAAAACTAGTTTAGTTTAAATACAGCAGTTCACTTCAGTATACTCTTGCGACTTGAACTCGCAAAAACTCTTGCGAATGCGAGTTACAGAACACCTCACATGCGAGTTGAAATCACAATCGCAAATTTTGTGCGAGTGTCGGAACATGGTAAGTTTGAAAAAACTTCAAAAAATCTGAAATTTGAGTACCCAAAATTTAAATTTTACCGATTCTACAGTCTGTTTTAATGGAGAAAACTCCAAGTTTATGACAGACATGATTATTTTGAAATCTTACTTTTAATTAACTAAGAGAGGTAATAAAAAAAATAATAATGAATCAACAGCTAACACTATAATTCATGTTTGTTTTTAGAATATAGATTTTTTTTTTTATTGATTTTGACTTAACAAAATTGAAACATATTTTTATTTTTTTAATCAAAGCATTTTTTGTTTGTTTCTTTAACTATACTATAAGTAAATATAAAAAAATAAGATTTTATAAAATAATCATACATACGAAAAGAAATATCATATAATTAACATTAACTACACAGAGATGAAGAGTGAGAGAAACAATAATACAAATTTTTTTGTCTATATGCTTGACTCTTCCTTCCTTTAAATATTTAGTTTTTAATTACAATCAGACCTTTATTATTTTATAAATTTATTTTATTAAATTAAAATTTAATCTTGTTTGTTAATCATTCTCATGTATTAAATATATATGTGTGTGTATGTATATAATTAGGCAGATGTATATTTATATACGGCTTTTTGATTTTTTGTTGTTTTTTTTCATGTTTTTAAATATAAATTAGTTAAAACTATAATGCTACCATAATTTTGTTGAAATACGTACGTTTAAATTAAAAAAATAAATTTTTAAATACAAAATATATATTAGTTTAATAATAAATTGTTGAACAATTTTTTTCAAAGAAAAAATTAAAAACTACAACAGAAACATATCAAAATGCAAGAAAACTACTAAGCGTTGTTGAAGACAGAATTTTAACAAAAACTTATTGCGTTAAGAACAATTTTCACACATAATTTAGGTTTTAAATTTACAACTAACTTAAATGTAAAAAATATAAAACTGTTTAAATTCAAGTCATTAAAGGAAATAAACAAATGTAATTAAATTTTATATTTTTAATCGTTTGTGCTTAAGTGTTTAAACATTGAATTTAATTTAAATATTCTGCCTTCTGAAGTGTCTGCTTGTTTGTGTTCCCTGCTATATATTTGTATGATCTTGCTTTAAAGTATGTTTTTGTTTAACTAATTTTATATAATTAATATTATATAGTATTATTTTTTTTAATTAAATATTGCTAAGCATTTTTTATGTATTATTTTGTAAATAGAATTATATATTTTTTTTTCAAAAAAAATTTGCTCTAATTACTAGGCACACTGTTAAATTAAAACAAAATAAAATAGTGTCGAAAACATAAATAAATATATATGTAGTTTGAAATTGAAAGACGCCACTTTAGCCAAAGAGCTTGTTAAAGTTAAAAATAATTTTCTTAGCTATGCTGGCCTTTGAAAGAAAATATATATTCTTTCTAAGAAAAGCTGGATATTTTTTTCTCGTAAATAATTTAAATATTTGTTTGTTTTTTTGTTGTCTATAAATATTATCTACAAACTAGGTTATAAACTTTTAAAGGTTTTGCGTTTTTAAAGTGATATTTTCTTTTGATCATTTATTATCCCCTTACACATGCCCCTTATAAATGTGTTGTTTAAATAAACTTTTTCTTAGTAACCATAATTTGTCGCGTATTGTTTTATTGATAGAAAGTAAATAGTTTTTGTTTTTGGAGAAGATCAGGAAACATTTTTTTAACACTTCTTTAGCAAACTCTGTTATCTTTTCTACACAGCATTTTGTAGTAATAGTAGTAGCAATTCATGAAGTTTATTCATTCATAAGTCTTTCATTCGTATTGTTTGTAGTTGTCTCCTCAATAGAACAAAAACTTACATCAGTAATCTCTGTTTAAAATTGTGTTTCCAATTATTAAACTCACAGCAATGAAATATCTAAAATTGAAATTAAATTAAAAAATTTAAAAAAAGACGAGACGAAAGGATAAGACATTACCTTTGCTTTCATGACTATCAGCAGTGACTAGTGTGTTAGTTGTTGTTAGTAAACTATTATTGTTATTGAAATTTACATTATTGTCTTGAGAATTAAGACTTAAATCAATTAATTGATTTGTTGATGGTACCACAGTTTGTAAAAGCTCGATATCACTGGAAAAATATATGAAAAAAAATTACAATTTATTAAAATAACTAATAATTGTGTTGTAATGAGCGCTGACTGAAGTTTGGACGTCCCTACATGAATCTGATACAAAATCGGACAGAAGAAGGGGTATAAACTAATGGCTGCTAGTGGCGGTATTATGTCAATAGGTTCATTCGAGTACTTTTTTAGTAGAGTTTAGTAACTGAGTAAATTTTTCAATTTACTCTCCCAAAATAAATTTTGTCCAAAAAGTACGCGAATGGAAATTTAGAAAAATTTATCCAACAGCTGATTGAAAATGAATGCAGTGTTGTAAAAAATGTATTCCTTTGACTACTCGACTCTTTTTGTTGTTCGTACTCGGTACAGCACAATTTATTGTCTACAACTCTTACGAAAAAAAAAAACGTAACTTGTGTTGCTTTATAAGTTTTTTCTTTCTGTTTTACTTATATTGTAAGTTTTTCCTGATTAAATTTGTTAAATAGTTCATTATTACTCGTTTTTATTATTGATTAGTGTGAATATCCAATTACTATATTCCAAAGTATTCATCACTTCTACAACACTAAAGAAGTAAATAAACAATGAAACAAAATAATTTTTTTTTCCTAAATCCTAATTAAACTGCTGCGGAAAGGGTAACTTAAGCAATAAAATACCAGCCGACTAAATTCTACTAACAAAAACTTCTTTCTCATCTACTAAACTTTGTGTACTCGAACGCAGTTTAGTAAAGTTTAGGCATAATTGTTGATAATTATTGGGTTCTCGAACGAAGCTAATGAGTGCGAAATCACCGTTTACGGAATCAACACTTTCGGGCATTAATTTCTTTATAACACAATTGAGAAGTTTAACATCAATAACACACATTACATGTGCACATATCACACACACACACTTTTAATCAAATATACCCAGAAGAAAAGAAAGTGAAGTTAATAATCTGTGCAAAGGATCACCAAAACACGACTGTTTTCAATGAATTAAACCATCAAAAACAGATAAAGACGAAAAACAACGATACAGGCGATGTAACATTGTAATCACAAAACATAAAATTGTTTCGATATTTTGGGAACCAAAACCGAAACATGAATTTCAACAGGAAATATACATTGGAACCATAAATAGAACATGCTAAAACTTACTCTAATGGACTTTTGGGTACAGTCGGTATAGGTACAAACGTCCTCACAACAAAACAGATTCAGATCTCACGACTGCATAGCTTAACGATTTTTAATTGTCAAGTACCTTGAATTCGTTATGCCACAGTTCTCTGTCATAATTAAGAATGAAGAAATAACAACTAAAAGTCATACCCTTGGATTTCTGCTGCAAATCAAATGAACACTAAGAAATCTGATTATTGCGAGCTCGGGTTGATTATACTGCTCTAACAGAGTTAATTTGGCCATAACATCGTCAGATATTGTATAAATAATAATAATAATGAAACAAGAAAATGTAATCTTTACATAAAAAAAAAAACTCATTTCGAAATTCCAAAAAAAAAAAATAAATATTTTGATAAATTTGTATTTTTTTTTTTAAATAAAACCCCTTCTTTTGTGACTTTTAGAAACTTTTCTACAGTGGTAACACAGAGGCATTTCGATATTGAAATTCAATAGCAACCATTTATGTGTCGCAAGCAAATTATGTTTCTAATCCGATTCACTGATTATCAATAACGAATTTCACGAAACCTCGCCAGATTTATTAATGTTTAATGCATGTCTTAAACGCATTTACATACATCGTTAAACCTTCTCCCCTGCCACTAAAAAGCCACAAATAGATACGAACCACTGAGTGGGTTCAAAAATCCAAATTACATAGTATTTTTTCTAAAAATTTCATTTAAAGAAATACTTTACCATCAAAATAATTTATGAAGGTAGGGCCTTATTTAAAGTTCCTTTTTTTTAATTGTCGTTAAAACCCCTATTTAAGAAATTACTTTTTTTCATTATCTTTCTCAAAAAATCCCTTTTTCATAGAAGTTTCCTGTACTCCCTCCTTCTAGCTTTACGCCCAATAAATTAAGATTTTTTTGGCGTTACTTACTTTTTATTATTAATACTTTCAATGTGATGGCCATTGCCATTAGCTACCGATGTTGGCGTAGTGGTTGTTGTGATATTACTGTCTTTATTATGTAAATCAGCAAACATTTTGCCATTTGTTTCTTCAACAACAATTTGTGCTTGTAATTGCTGCTGCTGTTGCAAATTTTGCTGAATATTTTTAACATTCTCGTCGATAATCATATTAGAAAAAGTATTGATAAGAGAGTTTTCCTTATCGATTACTGACTGTTCATACATTGCTTGAGTGTTTTGAGGTTCAGGAATAATAGTAGGTTGTGCTTGATGTTGTTGTGTTTGCTCTTGTTGAGGTTGCTGTTGGTAGTGTGATGCTGGTGTTGGTGGAGTAGTAGCTGTGCTGCTGGAGGAACCAGATGTGGATAGACATTCAGTGGTGCTACTGTTTACTAAGACTTCATTCGAAGAATTTATTGTATCGTTCGTAGTGTTGTTGGTGAAGGTAGTATCATTGTCGATATTAGAATTTGTTGCACTGTCTTGAGAGACTGTTTCAACGATATAAGATACGGCTGCTGCTACTGTAGAAGCATCAGTAGTTGTTTCAGCAGGCTTAGAAGAGTTATTGTTTTCCTATTGTAAAATTCGAATTTAATTAGTTTATCTTTAAAAAGGGAGTTGTTTAATTAACCTTTGTGGGTGTGGAATTTGGTGTAATATTGGCACCTCCACGACGAGTACGTGACATAATAGCTTCCACACGTTTTCGCCTCTCTTCACGTTCTTTTTCTTCACGCTTAAGACGTTCGGCAACTTCGATTCTTTGTTTTTCGGCTTCCTCTTTAGCTTTTTTTTCAGCCTCTTCACGCTCAACTCGTTGCTTTTCTTCTTCCTCACGCTTACGTTTCTCTTCCTCTTCGCGTTGTTTTGCTTCCTATCATAATTAATGTATCAAAAATAATATGTACATGACTTATATTATTAAAAAAAAAAATAGTCTGTACCTCAATGGCTTGACGCAAACGTTCATCTTCAGCTTTGCGTTGCTCCTCGGCCATACGCATTGCTTCCTCTTCGAATAGCCGCTGACGTTCAGCCTCTTCTTCTTGTTTCTTTATTTCAGCCAATCGTTCAGCTTCTACACGCTGCCTTTCCAACTCTGCCTGCCTTTCGGCCTCCTCTCGTGCTAGACGGCGTCTCTCAGCCAAAGCGGCCTTTGCTTCTTCCTCTGTTGTAATTTTACTTTTGGCAATCATTGACGCTGTCATCGCATCAATGTTGTCTGCTGCGGCCGGAGCTAATTCACGTACAATGAAACCTTCCTTGCTGCCACTACGTGATTTGGGCTTTTGTGGTACGCTTTGTTCTGTCTCAGTGATAGCTTTTTCTGTACCTTCATCGGTTTTTTCTTCATGTTGTGATGCGACTTGTACAGCCTGCCGAGGACCCATTAAGTCTTCCTGTTCGCTTTGGCCATTCTGTTGTGTTGATGGCCTTGTAATTATTTCGGTTTTCACTTGATTTATAGCTTCCTTTTCTTCTTTGCTCTTTGTAGGTTCTTTGGCTGTAGTTCTATTTGCAACCGTTGAAGTTATGGACGATTTGGTCATTAAATCCTTCGATTTTTCTTTGCTCAACTTGTTGAGACGATCAAAACTTGCGGTTTTCGATAGAGGCTTAGGAGTTAAGGCCTTTGGAGTAAAAGGTTCCTGGAAAATATTTTAATTTTAGTTTATTATTTATATTTAACGGTTAAAATTATTTACCCTCTTAATGGGAGTTTTCTTTTCGACACTAAATAAACGCGAGGACGATGATGTGACAATTAATGATGTTGACATCATGTTTGTTGAACGTTTTGGAGTAGTTTGTGCTGACGTAGACGGTGACAATGCAGATGTCTTAACGGGCGGTTTAATATCCTTTTTAAGTTTATTTATTTCTA
Organism: Phania funesta; assembly: GCA_963932375.1. Classification (NCBI taxonomy): domain Eukaryota; kingdom Metazoa; phylum Arthropoda; class Insecta; order Diptera; family Tachinidae; genus Phania; species Phania funesta. The sequence continues at coordinate 76,681,774 of OZ010656.1, forward strand.
AAAATGATAAACAAAAACAATAAGCTATTTGTATATATAGTTTAATAAAAGTTAATAAAATACCTTCCAAGGAAACGCCAGTACCAGCGATACTAGCTGGACGTGGCTTGCGTACAGCCGGCACTGATCTTCTATTAAGAAAACCTGATGTTGACATTGTTGTGGACGTGGACAGTGCACTACCAGGCCTAGAGCTATTTATATGTCCACCTGGCGTGACATTACCAGAACGGGAACCTGCGTTTTTAGGAATAAATATAAATGTTTGTTTTCTTTAAACTCCAAAGCCAATTACCGATTATAATAACAATTTTTTTTGTTTAAATTAAAATTAACAAAATAAAGTGAATGAATTAATGATAATGAAACTAAATATTCATGAATATAAGACTGAAAACACCTTCACCAATATTTACAAAAAAAAAAAAAAATCAACAACCAATCACCAGGACTTCAAATGGTCAAGATACAAGATAGTTAATAGATCTAGAAGTTGTATAAATAATTTGCACATCGAATAGTATATTTTTGTTAATAACATTTTAAATTAAGACAAGACTTGCTTTTTAAATACGTGAAATTTATTTTATATATAAATTTTTACATTAAAACACTAAGAAAAATTGTTGGAACACATATGTACGTCACTGTATTATAAAGGAGTTAAAGAGTTAACCTTCTTTTTGGTTTGATATTCTGTATCCATACACCAGAAAAAAAAAAATAATAAAGCCGAAATAGTTTTGCAAAGCGGTAAACAAAAAGACTTATTTAAAATGCAGTGTGCGGTGGTAAAAATAATGGTTACAAAAGTTCAAACAAAAGACTTGTGTGAAAATTATGATCGAAGTTCTGAAAACACCTTAGAGCAATAAATGTACGTGTTAACAAATGAGACCAGTACTGGATAAAGAGAGGAAATGGTAACAACTATGGGTGAGAAACAACAATAATAACAATGCTTTAACTGCCAGAACTATAAGAGATCTCTAAAAAAAAATTGGTATATGAAAATAAAAATATTTCTTGTTGATTTCCTACTGTACTCTTATACATTGTTTCTTGCAGCAAGTCTGCTTTACAAAATCTACAAAAAAAAAACAATATTTTTTTGTGAATTCTGTACAAATTCTCTAAGCGATTCGATCGCTTAGTGTTATAGAAAGAAGCCCTTAAAATAGGAATTGCTAAAAAGAGCAAGGATTAAAGCAGAATATGAAATGTAGATTTTTGGAACGAATTTCCCTAATCCTTTGTCATGTTTGGTTTGGAGACAAACCGGTTTCGGCTATGTGCCATCTTTAGTGTCATTTTTCAAAACGAAAAATGACACTGCACATCAAAACACCCTGTCGGAATATCAAATAAAGAATATTAAACAAATTTACTAGAGAGACCTTGCGTCATGGATACTGGCCGAGAAAAAATTTTATTAATATTTTCTTTTAGGAAAATTATTTTGAAATTGCAAAAAATATTTTATGTTTTTAGACCAGTCCACATTATGCAGGTTTTTTTCTTATCTTTTCGAAAAACCACATTTAAAACATAAGTTTTTTAAAACTATTTCTTAGGAAAAGAACCTACTCGTGTGTATTTAAAAAAAAAAAACGCTTTTGAAAGTGACAAAAAAAAAACAAGTATCTTTACAGATCCCCGTCCACACATGTAGTTTATGTTTCAATAATCTTTTTAAAATTCTGTTTTAAAATTAAATTTCTTTCCATAAATTAAAAAAGAAAGGTGCTCGGGTATAATAGGGCTAATTTAAGGTGGATCACTGCGTTAGTTGCAGAACATGGAAACATGTCCAGCACTGGCTAGCATAAGGCTTAAGACCACGGGCAGACACTTGTTAAATTTTGAATGCCATGGGGGAACTAAGCCTTAGACAAATTCTAGCAATTACAAAACACTCCGTGATGAGGAAGAGTGTCGACAGTTACCAGTCGACAGTCTGAAATCACTGTAGTCAAGAGTAAAGGCTAGGGCTACCACGAGACTCAATTGAAAGTAAGGTTGTTGTGATTACGGATCGGCTCCCTGAAATCAATTTGAGGAGCGAAATGGGGGTCGAAAAGGGACCCAGAAAGTAAGTGGTCTGCTTCGATATCCCTCCATACATTAATAATAATAAGCGCCAGACTACATCTCTTGTCAACAAACAAACATGCCACTATTTTCTAGGGATGCAATCGTTAACATGTTTTAGGCGATACGATACCGATACTCAAACAAACAATCGGCGCTACAATATGCTAGTGAATTAAAACTAAAAGTGAATTTAATTAAATTTATAAAGTATGATGTACATATATTGCAATCTAAATCAAAACCAGTACCCACTGTACATGTTTTTTATGTTACTTGCCTCATTAACTAGAGAACATTTTGGAATTTTTGATTTGTGACTGTTTTTGATTAAGCATGCGATACGTATGCATGTTAATATATTGTTGTATCAACAATAAAAATATCGTCGATGCCGATATATTGGAAACCCCGAAATATCGGTATCGGTCAGAGATTTCTACTTTCTTTTCGTCTGATTTTATATTTCTTTTTGTTTTTTGTGGTGATGCACATATTTTGTTTCACGGTTAAAATCGGAATCACAATTTCAAATTTTATGAGTTGGAAACAACAAATGTTTTTTGGCTTAAAGTTTTGGTTTTTCGCGTTCCAGTAGTAGTTTTGGGTAAGTCCCTTTTCAGACCAGCAAAGTTTTCTTAGCAAAGTCTTGAGTTTGTGGAGGAGAGAGCAAAAGAGAGCGGGGGTTGGTACAAAACTTGTTGTACTCGCAAATTCCTTTTGTTTTTCTAGTTCGTAAACCGAATTAATATGGCTGCTCTTTATATTTGTCAAACATACAAACAAAAGAAACAGACTTTGCCAAAGTAAAATTATCCTGTCTGAACACAAGACAAAGTTTAAAAGAGAATTGAAGAAACTTTGTCAAAGAAAACTTTGCTTGTCTGAAAGGGGACTAACTTTGATCATTTGAGCAAGTAAATTCGTTTTTATTCCCATTTATCTTAACTTGCCCAACATCTTCTGGAACAGACCTATTGAGTCACGTACGGAGCTCATTCAACTATTGCTAGTCATTCAATTATTGATCGCATACAAATGTATTCGATTTCAGTACATATAAATGGATCTTTGATTTATAAAATGTTATATGTGACGCAACGTGACGAAAGGGACTTTACCTTGTCAGAGGCCAACTGTGTTTTTGATATCACTCGATAAAGGACAAAATTCCGAAGAGATCGCAGCAAATATCGCCCAAATATGTCAAAAATTGGCGAAATTATGGCGTTTTGAATTTTGTAGTTCAAATCGTTTTGAGATAATCGAGGTTAAATGTTGTTTTCATAAATTTTTTTTTTAAATTTCACAAAAACAAAAAAAAAATCAATTATATCAGATAATTAAGGATATGTATATAGCAGAGCTGTAAAAGAATGATTGTTTTAAGAATGAAACTGCGAGTCACTGGGATAATGAACTGTGATGTTTTGGATTCATTCATTTGAATTAATTAATTATGAATTAAACATTCTTGAATGCATTCGTTTTCTTAAAATAATGATTTGAATTAAAATTTGAATGAATTCATCACTGTTTCGTACAGTTTTTTTTAAGTATATCTACCAAGAGCTTTTCAATAAAAAGATCTTGATCATATAACTAGACAACAATCCCTTTTCGTTTAAATCCTCGACTCATTTAAATTTTAATTCAACTCATTTTTTTTAGTAAATGAATGCGTTCAAGAATGTTGATTTCATTAAGAATACATTTATATTTTAAGTAAATTCATATTTAATTTAGAATATATTTAAGTTAGAGTTGTAATATTTAATAAATATGTAAATAAAAATAAATAATCGGAACAATTATAGGTGACAGCTGTTGAATATCCGAGTTGCCACTTGCACGCAAATATGCCACAAAATTTTAATAAAATATACAAATTAAGACATCTTGAAGTAGAATGTGTATTCAAGTAAAAAAAAAAACACTTAAAGACAAAATCGAATATCCGAATTTTAGAGGAAAAAAATTCGGTTTATTCGACATTTGAACAATTTGGTGTCAAAAGCCCAAAACATGACATTTTTACCTAAACTCAGATTTTACTCTGTCATAGTAGTCCATTTTCGCCACGTCGCTTCACATACATACATATATATCTTATGTATATATTTTCTAATATTTTCCATGAACACAGATTCATAGAAATTTTATTCGAATTTTTAAAACTTCAAAAACGTTTATTAACATCTTCAAAATCATATAAGAAAATTGACAAAAATTTATTTGAAAAAAAAAGACAATGCACAAGGAAGTACGAAAGATGAATGCTTTGTCCAGCAGCATTGGTACATAAAACGAGTTTGTGAAATTATGAAATACACGTAACGATATTCACACATACATACATATATCATCTGCTTACCCTTAAGATACTTTTTATTAAGTCCTCTACTAAGTAAATTGCCTGAAAATTGCAATGAATGTAATTGAAGTGAATAATTACAATATGAATACAAATTTCAAAATTGCTTTGCAATACCAACTTTTAATAAAAGACTTAGTGATTTCAATTAAATAAATGACGGCGAAAGAATGAAATTGTAAAAAACACGATTATTTTCATATACCAATTTACTATCTTGTGATTAAATGGTTAGAAATATATTATTAAATGATTTTATCACTGAATGTAGTAGTAGTAGACAATGGCAGGAGCGTACGACTGACTATAAGAAATGAATTTAAAATGCAGCTTTAGGAAAAGAATAAAGAAACATCATACATATAATTTGTATTGAATTCTGAAAAAAGGAATTGTGGTAAATATAGCAATAAGGAGGAAAAATGTTTTTTTTGTTGTGGTTTTTTGGAGGTAGTAGAAGTAGTTTGCAAACACGCACACACACCTGGGTTTAAGAGTAAACTAGGAGAGTTCATGAGTAACAATGAGTCTGTATCGAAACGGTAGAGGTTAGTATTAGAGATCTGGCCTCGTTTAAACGTGTTGGATGCAGATGAAGCTAGTGATGATTGTAGATATTTTTTGGTGGCGGCAGTTTGTAAGCCTAGATTCGAGCGTGGTGTTGTATTTGACCAGGCATTATTATAATAATTGCCCAATTGTGTCATACTCTTACAGGCATTTCTACTGCCGCTACCTAATGGTAAAAAGCTGGTGGAAATGCCCCCACCTATATTATATTTGGGACGTGGTGCCCTGTCACCGGCTAAATGTATCATACTGCGTGACATCTTGCTGTTCGATCCAGTGCTAGTGGTAGACTTCTTGGCAGAACGTCGACCACCGCCAAGAGATTCCGTCTCATCCATCATTTCCATTTGTTCACGTCGTTGACGTTCCATTATGGCTCGTATATGTTCGCCATTACGGCGAATTGGTTGAGCCAATTGATCCAAACGATTCATGGAATATGCCCGTCCTGGTAATAATGGATTAAGTTGATTATAAGACGTAAAATTTGGTTTTTATTTTGTATATACGAGTACATCAGCAAACAACGGCAGCAATTACGTATTTGTTAAAAGCGGCATTATAAGTAAAAAGGGTGATTACAAAAATTAAATTAATGATTTTCAACAAATAATGATTTGTTTTCTAAATAAAAACAAAATTATATAAAAATGTATGTAAAAATTTTTGGTTTGTTGCTACCAAAGAAAAAAATCTTAAATAAAATAAATACGTAGTTCTAAACCTTTTAGGCAACAGAGAAATTAAGGGAGTAGCTAATGCAATTAAATTAACACACAACCATTAAGTTTTCGTAGAAACGTTAACACTAACACATGATCGTTTTTTTCTTCATTTAAAACAATTTAAAAAAATGATAAATGTAAAGTTAAATTTAATTTAAAATAAATAGCATAAAAAGCATTTAAAAATGTTGTTGTTGTTGTTGTAGGCTTTCCTAACAGAATATCAATATTGGAGGAACTCAAACGCTAAATATAGTACAGATTATTTCAAGTGTAATGTATATATATAAAAAAAAGGGAAACAATCACATTTTTATAGTTTCAGTTGCAGAAAATTTCCATTGTCTTTTTATAATAAAGAGGATAAAGTAGTAATGAGAGCTGGAGATATAATATTTATTTATATAAAGGAAGTTTTCTTATGATAGAATGATGAAGAATGTTGTTGATGGGTATTGTGTTGGTAGTTGTGTCTTACCTGGTGTTCGAGAAGGTGTGTTACTAAGTGATGACCGGGAACCGTAGTGACCATCTCGGGGACTTGGTATTGTTGGCATAAGATCAGTTTTTCTTCTGGCCACACTTCGAAACACGATATGTGATGTATCAACATTATCTTCTGTAATATTTTACAATATTTGGGGTACAAAAGAAAAATTTCGAATTGGTTTTGGTTTTCATTTCAAATATTTTTTGTTGCGATTTTCAAATTTCATAGAAAAAAATTATTCTACGAGTATCTTAATGCAATAAGACAACAGAAATGACGTTATATTTTGTTGTTTATTGAAGGAAAAAAAAAAAACAGACATGCCGCTAAAGCTTTAAAATTGTTGAATTGTTTTCGCCAAAAGCTAGATCAATGTTAGATATTATGTATATTTAACTATTTAGTTAGGCAGGCAAAAAAAAATAGAATGGAACAAAACAGTATTTAGCAAATTATTAAACCTGTAAGTTGATTCGATATTAAATCCATAAAAACGAGCATTTAAACAACAAGCCGTGGCAAAGTTCGAAAAACTGACTTTAATCTTAGTAAGTACACATTTGAGAGTGGTCGCATCCATCCAGACTTTCGTAATGTTTTCAATTTAGTTAAAAGTATCAAATAAAATATGTATTAAATTGTAGAAGTAGCGCTTGGAAAATACATGACTGCGGCAAGAATTCAAATAATGCAGCATCATTATTTTTTATGCAATTTTTAAACGTATATTTGTTACATTATTTATCATTAATTAATTTATTTTATTCTTATAATTAAAAATACTTTCAATTTGTTTATTTTTAATATTAAAAAAAGTCATAAGCAAAAAATTAGAATTTTTTTCAAGTTCCCCTCTCTCGTGTTGATGAGAACGAAGTTCGTCACATACTAACAAAGTTTTTTTGTGTGAGGTTAAAATAACCCGGTTTTTGTCTTTCTATTCCAACTTGTTTAATTATTATAACAGCAACAAAAATATGGTAATTATAAAAAAAGCAGCTAAATTGAAATTATATCTAATAGTAGGCAAGTGCGAATGTATTAAATTTTCATTGTGAAATGTGTTAAATGTTACATGTCTCCAAAGTGAACTAAATATTTAAATTTGCTCTTCCATACAGTATTTATCCAAGATTTTTTGTTGATAATTGGGGGGGTATATTTCGACGAGGTTCTGTTTTTATTTCGCCTTGGAAACATTGAAGTCGAAATCTATTGTTGGCTGTGTTATTTAGTGTAAAATTGGTGTAAAAATTCTGTTTTTAAACTAATTTTGCGCAAACTTTCCCCAGTGACCAATTTGTTAGTTATTTTTATTTTAAGTAAAAGCTCAGAACGGAAAATGACACTAAAGATGGCACATAGCCGAAACCGGTTTGTCTCCAAACCAAACTTGACAAGGGATGACGGAAATTCGTTCCAAAATTCTACAGATTCACTAAAGGCTTTTTTAAATAAATAACACACGTATATAGATTTTTAAGCTGGAGCAAATGAATTGATTTTCTTTTTATTTCCGGTTCGAAACGTTGGCCGAGTTGTTATTATAATCAAATTGGGAAAAATTATGAAATTTTGGTAAAAAAAAGAAAGCAAAAAAGAAAGATAAAAAATTATATTTTGCTAAAAATATGGAATTTAATCGTTTCTTGAGTTTAATTGTCTTTTTTATTATAATAATGGATTTTGTTTCACTGCGTATTAAAACTGATGATTCGATTTCAGAAAGAGTTCAAAGAAAAATAAATTAAAAGAACAGAAATATTTAAACATTTCTATTAATCAAATCAACATTATTAAGTTTAATTTATTTATATTGAAAAGTGTATACTTAAACTTTTTATTTTTCTTCTAATTTGTCACTAACAAAATAGCTTACGAGAGATTTCTATTATCCGTAATACGGAGTTGATCTTTCGAAAGAGATTTTTATTTTTCGATAGCGTATAGAAAACTTCCACTCGTTTGTAAGAAATAGTACGAAAATCGTCATACACAGTACAAATCGTTCGAACTCGCAATTTATATTTTTCCGAATGGTAATACGCGGTAACCCCCCTAATAGAGTAATTCATATCAAAACTTCGCAAACTAGTTTTTTAAATTGAACGAGGAGTAGTATTTTATAATCCAAGGCTTTTTGAGTTAAAAGATCTTAATTTTATCATTTGATACTTTTTACTAAAACAAGTTATTGAGCAAATATGGTTAATTGGTTTCTGTGATGAAAATATTTTAAGAAAAAAATAATGCTTTCAGATTAGAGTTTATAAATCATACATTCTGTCATGCAAATGTTGTATTAAAAAAAGGTCAAATGCTAATTAAAGAAAAAAAAATTTAACAAAAGTTATTTATAAAATCAGCATTCAAATTAGTTAAAAATAAAATATTGAAAAAAAAATCGAATTACAAATCACAAATTATAAACAAAACAAACTGAAAATCGAGATGCAATAAAACATAAATAAATAGTGTAATTACTGCATCCTCACCCTTAGTAGAATAGAAATTATGATTTGAATATTGTTTATGAAGATTATTACGATGATACTGTTGTTGATTATAATTATTATTAGTCTCTGTGTTGTTGAGTGTGTTCTTGGAGTTGTTGATTTTGCTAGAAGCTATAGGGGGTGGTGGTGGTGGGCCATCTATATTTATTTCACTTCCAACAATCGAAAGTGAAAATCTTTTTGGGGGCTCATCATTTATGTAGCCCCAATTAAAAACTTCATACATTGAAGATGATTTGTGTCGATGACCTGTTGGAGTTGTTGTTGTTGAAGTAAATAGTGGTAGGAGTAAAGACAATAACGGTGATTTGTAGTGATGGTGGGTAAACACAAAATAAAAAGGTGACAATAATATTTGACAAAGTCGTTCATTTATGTTTATATAATATAAATACAAGTTATATGCGATGTAAGTAAAATAGGGGGCGCAAACGAAAATTGCAAGAGAAACCATAAAAGGAATAATTACAACAACAAAAAAAAAAAATAGCTTGCAACTTAAACTAAAAGATGTCGAACTTAAAACTAGAAATTGGAAACGTGCTTTGCTGCTCATTTTTATTTTGTCTTCATTGTGTTCTTTCTTATTGCTTAAAAAACAACAAAAACAACAAACAAATATAAACTTTCAAATTTGAACTTCTACAGCAAACAGACAGACAGACACTATTGTGTTTTTTGATTCGTTTTCTTTGTTAATACACTGTTTTGTTTTCGGACTGTAAACATTTTCTTGTAAATTAAGACATAAATTACTAGAGTAATTAACACACATAAGTAATTTAATAAACTGTGTACTTTTATAGTTTATAGTTTTATAACACAGCAAATACATTTTTTAAATATGGGAAAACATAAGTTTTGTTGTAACTGGTATAAAAATATTCACATTTAAAAAAGAAAATAACTTTAAAAACTTGTACATAAAACATATAAAAAAAGCATGCATATCAACTTACCATCATTTCTGTCTGTACCACTGGCTGATGTTGCACGCTTTTTTGAACCACTGTCGTTAAGTTCACGCTCTGAACTTCGACGTGAAAGTGAAGCACCAGCAACATTTGATATTGAAGTGGAACTAATATACGAAAAGAAAATATATACATATATGTACTTTTTTTGTTTTGGAAAACAAATTGGAAAATAAAAATATTTAATTCTGAGTTTTTTTTTTTCATTACAATAAACCGCAAATGAAGCATAAAGGATATAGTATAATAACGCTTACTGAAATAATTTTTTTATCCGAAGTCGACTAATCGGTTGGCATTAAATTTATTACAAAAAGGTCTTGCTAAATGGAAAATTATAATGGATAATCGGGCTGTGCCCGACCTTGAGAAAAATTCCCAAATACAAGTACATATCTATTAAAAAGGGAATTGAATAACTCACAGTTCTTAGTGTGAGAAAATTAATGATTTAATGTTATCAAGTGCTGTCTGAATCTAATAGTCTTACCAGGTCAAAGAGTAACTACGAGATTATGAATTCCAGATGGCTTGCAATGCCATCAGTAATTAATTGCTCAAAAAGATGATCTTTTTATTAAAAACATATGTCCTGTTTATTATTTCACAAAGAAAGTTAAATTTGGCCAACAAAGCCATAGACCTCAGACTATCGAATTTTATAAAAAAAAAAAAAAAAACATAAATTTTAATTCTGCTAACATTTTCTTCTGTATTTTTAACAAGAAAAAGCATAGTTCCTTTAAAAACTTTCCGTTCATCACTCTATCAGTTATTCGCGTATTTGGAGCAAGTGCATTTTTTGGTTGTTTAGAGCCAGAAATATGCTTTTAATAAATCCGCAAATCGGACATCAAAATGGTTATTCAATCTCAAAGTGACTTATTTTATTCAGCTTGCTACTGATGGAAATCATTTTAAAATTTAGTCCCCTAAATCTCGTTTCTTTCATATCAATGGATGGAAGGAAAGATTTAAATGCCACTTCGCGTGAGAGAATTGTAGCTAATACAACTGTAATGTCTAAATTAACATAAGATTTCGAGAACGAAATGTATCTTCTTGAGGGAAAATCATCTCACTTTAATTCGCGTTATTCGGTTTATTTATAAATTAGGACCCAGAACTCATGTTGCTTATTTTATCATGAGTTACTGGGCTTCTCTTTTGAAAATTTCATTAAAGTAAGCATAATAAAATATTAAAGATCAAATAGGTATGTCAAAGTAGACATTCGTCAATCCATTTGTAAGATCATTACATGTAAGATATAGATAGATATTTTTGTTCTGAAATGTCACCTTTAGACGTCGGTTAAATACATTTGTTGATAAGAATTTATAATAAATTTGCATTCTACTCTTTTCCTGCTATCAGCTATCAAGTCTTTTGGAATTGTATTATAAATTTTGAATTTGCTATTGACAAAACATTTTTTTATCTAATCTATGAATTGTTTATACTGTTTTTAGTGCTAAGTAGAATAGAACTTATATTTAAAAAAATAAAATAAATAAAAAATATAATCGAAAAAAATTTCACTTTTAAACTTGATCATGGAAATGATCATATTCTAAAATAATCAATGTATATGTGATTAAATCAAATGGAACGACAATTAACTGTTGCCAGTCTATCCAATAACTCTTCCTAACAAACCCATTTTATTAAAAATATGTCTTACCGTCTTTGACCCCAAAATGTACTTGGCGATACCATGCCGAAATCGGAGGGTTCCAATAAGCGTGGCGTTGAGGAACCAAAAGCATAACCATAGGAATTTCGCTCACGTTTTTTAACTTCTATTCTTGATTCTCTTTCCTGTACCGCATAATGAATAAAAACGATTAAAGATAAATCAAATATACCAAAAGAGAAACACTGAGCTAAGCTACTCTAATACTTACTTGATTCTTCCTCAATATGTATTCACGCCTTTCTTTTTCAGCTTCCATTATGGCCTTTTTACGTTCTTCAACTTGTGTACGTTTCTCCGAGTCTCTTTGTCTTATCTCATCGATACGACGTCGTCGTTCCTCTTCTTTTTGTTCGCGATATCTTTGTGCTGCTTCAGCTTGAGCCTTTAGCTCCTCGATTTTTCTTTGTCTTTCTTCATTTTGACGTTCTCTAGCAACTTTCAATTTATCGTCACGCTCTTTGGCTGCTGCTTATATTTTAATTCAATTGTAAGTTATTGTGGTGGTTTGGTTATGAGTTTGTTGGTGGCGATTGTTGGTATTTGAAAAAAATACAGAAAATTCAATAATAATAAAAATGATGCGAGTTTCAATTTAAGTTGTAGTAGTTTAACAATTAAATTTACGAAGAAATCGAAAACCAGCGTATGTTATCAAAAGCACAGCCAACCAAAACGTTTGTTTTTATTAGCCATCGTTTATTTTTTGTGTACGTATTAATATGCATACAACCAACATTAAGTGGGCAGAGGAAAGAGAGTAAGAGTTACCGAAAATAAAATAATGAAAAACAAGGCAAAATGTAACAAATTTCACGTTAAAGTATGAAAATTAACATTTTTGCCCAAAACGACAATCGGTGCAAACTACAACATGCACATACATGCATATGCATGTATGAATATAAATATATACAAAAAGAAAAAATATCTTCTAGGTATTTTCTTTTGTTTCTATTTGAAATTATTATAATTATTTCACTACATGAGCCAATGTTTTCTATTTAGGCACAAATAAAATTGAATACAGGTTATGTCCTGTCGCCTAAATATGTATATTTTATATGTACATATGTATGTATGTATATGTTTTGCAATACTTGACTACATGTCCAAATGCATATTTGGTATTCTATTACAAAAATTTAATAAGACTTGCCAATCTAAACAGTACTGAATATGCATGCGGTTATATTCACTTTGGGCCAACTACTTACTGGCTGCGAAATTGATCATGATGTGTTAGAAGAAATTTGTAGAAAACCAAATTCTCCATTAAATTATATTTATTTGCGTCGAATTCTGTTCAACATATATACATACGAGGGCAGATCAATAAGTCCGTGATTTTTTGAATGAAACAGTTTTTTTTTGCAAAACAAACTCAATACACTTTGTCCAACTTTCCTCCAGTTTTTGTATCCCTTCCAAAAAATAGAATTTTTCGAGGTCCTCAAAATAGGCATTTGTTTGGTTAATAATTTTATCGTTGGAGGTAAATCTCTTTCCACCGAGCCATTTCTTTAGGTTTGGAAAGAAGAATATGGCGGATGAGGTTCCAATTCGTAGCCCAATTCATAGAGTTTTGCCATTGAGACTGCACACGTGTGCACACGTGCATTATCATATGGGGTCGTTTTCTTTTTAAATCCTCATTAAATCGATCTAATAAGTTGGCATAATATTCGCCGTTTATTGTTTTTCACTTTTGAAGGTAACCGATGTGGATTATTCCGCAAAAAACTGTTGCCATCACCTTATTGCCGACAAACTTACCTTGGCCTTCTTCGGAGCAGGTTCGCCCGGAGAAGCCCATTGTTTAGACTGCTGCTTGACCTCCGGGTACAGTAATGCATCCATGTTTCATCCACAGTTACAAAACCGCCGCAAAAACTGATTCGGATTGCGGTTAAACAACTCCAAACAATTCTTTGAAGTTGTTACACGTTTACGTCAATTCAGAGCAAACGCGGCACCCATCTTACAAACAACTTTCTTAAACCCAGCTGATCATTTGAAATCGAAACCACACTCCCATATGAAATTCCTATGACATCAACAATCTCACGAACTTTTACTCTTCGATCGGCCAACACCATATCGTGGATTTTTTCAACATTTTCGGGTGTAGTGACCTCAATTGGCCGTCCACAGCGTTCAGCGTCATTTGTACTTGTGCGACCACAACGAAAGTCAGTAAAACACTTTTTTTACCATTGAAATCGATGGTGCAGATTCCTTGGTTTGATTGACGGTTTTTTTCGCAATAAATAATGTTGAATGATCACTCGAAATTCACTTTTTTCCATTTTTAGACAAATACACGAGGTTGTGTGTTTTGTGCAGCTGTTAAACGCAAAGTAAATGACGACACTTGCTCAACATTTGACAGTAGTCTATTACCAGGTGGTACGTGATGGGAACAATATCAAATTTTATATAACTACAAGGGAAGTTCGAAAATTCACGGACTTATTCATTCGCCGTCGTATAATTATATAAAACTCTAAACATTGTTTTCTACAATCATGAGGATTATTTCTTTCGGCAGTAAGATTTACTTTAAAAAATTGAGCTCATGACTGCTATCCGACTATCGACTTTAAAATATTGATGAACATTTCTTAAATAACAACATTCAATTTATTTAGCTTAACTTTATACATAATAGTCGTAATCAGTGTTTGGTGCACATGGTCTTGCAGAAGCGCAAGAGTAAAACATCGTAGGTTTTTAGTGAAATTCAACAACGAAATGCACAAAATTTGTGTCAAAGTTCATAAAAAACCATGATAATTTGCATTTGCACTTTTGGAAGACCATTTCCACCAAACACTGAATACCGCTAATATCATCAACTAACATTTCTTTGCTTATCCTTCTACTCTATAATAATCAGTCTGTTCGTTTACTCAAGTTTTTACTGGATTACATTCAGTTAACTTAAATCTACTAAATAAGAGTACAAATTGAGAGAGTAAAGGAACAGATCAATGACTAAGTATCTACAAGTTTTTATTGACCAAATTTTTGTTAGTAAATTCAGTACGAAAAACATATCACACACCCTATGCAGAAGAGGCACAACTCAAAGTTCCTTATACATATGTATTATGGTTCAAGTTAATATATATGTATATATGGAAATATCTATATCAAACCAGCTATTGTATATATGTACATGCATATATTTTTTAGATAAATTTTAAAAATATTTTTTAACTTGCTTTTGGGCTTGAAAATTATTTTTAAAAAAAACTTCAGTAAATTATAATTTTATTTTTCAGAAACTGTTTGATTAAAAGAACTTAATAGTATATTCACATATGCGCCTTAATTGCGTAATTAAGATATTTACGAAATTAAAGATTTAATTGAGCTCAATTTACCATACAAGAACTCAATTAATAAAATAGTAACATAATTAAACCATAATTGTGATCAGATTCACAATGCCACACTAGTTAAGTGTGTGTAGTGCACAGAAAATTCTGTAAAGTCAACACATTAAATGTAATGGAACCAACAGCTTACAACAACATTGCCCTGATTATATGTATAACAAGGGACAATAAAGCTTAGTGTTGCTAATTTATCTACGCCTTTCATATTATAGTGGCAATTCGAAATTGTATACTTAAAACCGTATAATACATGATCACACGCTTTTTTAAACGTCATTGTCGGCTTATGAAAACACTTTTCAGCTATCAAATGCTAATTTAGTAAGCTAAATTATATATGTGCAATCACCAAATTTTATAACTGAACTTAAAATTAAGTTACCTCAATTAAGCCGCATGTGTTACGTTGATAATTGCGAACACGTATTCTTGCCTGTAAGAATGGAGTGGTATGAATACTTGTTGCACTCAATGTAAAAAAAGTTTCAGAAATAGAGAGTGCTACATGAATTGGCATCCACTGTACAGACAGCACTGTAACAATAACAAAACACAACACCTATAAGCTCAGGCAAGTTTCCAGGAAAGTAAATACACACAGAGCAACAACAACGGTATAACATCAACACGTAATAACGAATTCCAGGAATTGAGTTGTATGAATAAACACAAACAACACCATAAGAAACAAAGCAGACAGTAGGTGCAAAAATTAACTGTATAATGGAAAAAACAGCAGAAGTTTATCGCTAAGAAGTATCTACTGAATTCTTGCGTATTCTACAAGTTATTGAAAACTAGACGAATACTATAAAAAGACTTGGAAGGTCGAGCTAACAGTTAGTATCGAGTAAAACGTTGAAGTGTGAACAGCGTTGACTTTAAGTGCTAAAATTAAATAAAGTAACAGCGTGTAAAAGTAAAATTCTGCCGTGTCTATTATTTAAATAGACTTTATAATTAAAAGATTCAGCGAATAAATAAACACGTTTACAAGGATATACGAAACAATACTATAACTTCTTCTTTTTTACGTTTTAGAAAAATTTGAGAATAACTTTTGATAAGAAATTGAGAAAATATGATTTGGCAAACTTTTTTATTGTTTTACATCTTAAACCTCTGCCTAGCTTTATAAAGGGTTATGAATAGTGTTTAATTTTTGGTTAAAAATCATCCTATACTACAGTGGGCAAAAAATAGTAAGACTTTTTAATTTAAATTTTGCGCGGAAATCCATTCGTGTAATTTTTTTTTATACGTTGGTATGACTGTCAGTGACATCTGTGCCAAATATCACATCAAAGTAATCATTAGTGTTTAGTATACGCTTGTCTTTCTGAAGTACAACAAGTGCATTCGGCGATTTTTACAATTAGTGAAATTATTCAACAAAGAAGTTCCATTAAATGTTGTATGCGGAATGAAATTTCTGGTGCCGAAACGTTCAGAATGTTGCAAAAGGACTTCGGTGATATTTTGTATGTCGCGAGCAAGTGTTTTTGATTGGTACAAATTATTCAAAGAGGGTCGACGAACCACGTCCAGGACGGCCATCAACATCAACTGATCATCAATCAAGGAATTGGTGTTCGAGAATTGACGATTAACAGTCAGAGATCTTACTGATATCCTTGGAATATCAGATGGATCAGTGAAAACCATCTTAAAAGATCATTTGGGCATAAGAAAAGTAAAATCACGATTGGTTCCAAAATCACTCAATTTTCTTGAAAAACAGTGCCGCGTTGCCGTCTGTCAAACAATGCTTTCCGACTACCAGGATGTCATTAAACGTATTATACTGGCGACGAGTCTTGGATCTACGCTTACGACCGGAAACAGACGATCAATCGGCCGAATAGCGTGCCAAAGGTGAGCCGAAGTCGAAAAAACCACATCAAAGCATATATATGTTTGGAACGATTTTCAATTTTGGTTTGGAGACGAAACCGGTTTGTCTCCAAACCAAAATTGACAAGGGATGACGGAAAATCGTTCCAAACATATATATCAGCGCACCCTGTCGGAAAAACAAATCAACAAGCACATCAAAGCAAGTCAAAAATCAAGGTCTTGTTGACAGTTTTCTTCGATCATCGAGGTGTGGTGCACTCCGAATTCCTTCCGACTGGCCAAACTGTCAACAAGGAATAATATTTGACTGTTATGCGTCGTTTGCGCGAAGCTATTCGTAAAAAGAGGCCGGAATTATGGACCGACAACTCTTGGTTTTTGAACCAAGGTAATGCATCGTCGCATACCGCATTGATTCTTCGTGAGTTTTTCGCCAAAAATTCAATCAATATCGTTCCACAACCAACGTATTCGCCTGATTTAAAAATAATTTAGACTATGATAATATGTTGATGTTAATCGTTTCTATTTTTTTTGTCATTCAATTCCATTTACTATTTATTTCAAGACGATTGCGTCATCATCGATGTACTTACTCATTGTGCATTTTACTGGTCTAGTGTTATTGTAGAATATTGTTTTTATTTTTTTGTTTTATTGTTTTATTTATTTACTTATTGTTTTTGCTTTTTCTTTGGTCTATTCTTTGCAAACAAAACAGATTTAGGTCAACTGGCAGTTGTAAAGTTGTTGACCATTTAGTGGCCACAATCACTCATTCTACTACACATGAGTAATTAATAAAATATGAAGACATAATTGTTAAGGAAGGAACATTTTTAAATAATATGTGTTTGTATAAGGAATGTGTAAGGTGTTTTTTCGCTGATTGGTTTTCGGTCAGACAGGTGACAAACTCAAACATCGCCATATTGTTATGGAAAGGCTTTTGAATATTATAGAAATTTAAATAATTATATTTAAAAGAAAAATTCTTAAATTTACGCAGCCATGATGGTATTATGATCTTTTACGGATCATTGTTCATCACAACCAGACCTTAATTATACAAGAAAAGGAATACTTGCCAAGGGATGACGGAAACTCGTTCCAAAAAGCTACATTAAGACATCCTGTCGGAATATCAAATCAAGAATCAATTGAAGCCAGTCAGACTAATTTCTACATGGCCAAACTCTTGACAATATACAAAAGACAGAAAATGCACAACACAAAATCAAGTATTTGGTTTAACCAACTATGCCTCACATTGAACGTTCTACCATAATTTGCAAAGTTACCTGACAAGGGATGGGAGAAATTCGTTCCAAAAAGTTACAAAATGAATAATGTTAAACCTTATTTTAAATATATTTTTTCTTAATTGCTAGTCTTGAGTTAGATGGATAGTACAAAATTTTTCAAAAACAAAGTACATTAGCCTATGCCATTAGTACAGTTTAAAATTTTACATAAAAATAATCCAATATCGCTTCTAATTTTAAAGCAGGTTTATTGTATAATAATTTATTTAATAAAAACTCACTTTGATGGGTGAAGCAAGACTGTATATGAATTTTCTTTGTTAAAAAAACATTTACCTATTTTTTTTAAAGAAATATAAACAAAATATCTGTACAATTTTATAAACTAAATGAGAATTGTTTCTGAAAACATAACACAATATTAACGGCTGTATATAACACACCACTGTTAAGCAAATCTTATTATCGATATATTTTAAACAGACAATCTACCCGTCATTTTAGAATACACCTTTGATTTTTAAATCTCGGAAAACCCGGGGTCACTAGAAGGCGCGTAACCTCATTCGGACCACCTTTACATATACACAAATGGGATAACGGAGTAGGCGGAGGTATCTACATAGGCGAGTTGGGTAGTCAACATGTTCTTCAGAAACCCAATTGAATAAGGCGCCCTACAGGCTGAAATACAAGCGATATAAAAGGCGGCAAACTGGCTATGGTACGTACTAAAGAATATTTGAAAAGATTATTTGGATCATCACCGGCTACCGCATCGTCATTATGTACCTGACAAGTGCCTTTTTGACATCAAAACTGGTCTAGGAATGCCGTAAATACTTAAAACGGATGACGAGACATTTAAGTATCACCTTACAATGGCTGCATGGGAGCACTATGGGTAATTGTATGGCTGCTGAGCTGGACGAGAGAGAATCCAGGTTGCAGGAGTTGCATATTGATGAACTCTATGGAATCGCCCTCTAGGCCTTTAAGAAGGAAATTAATAAAGCTTTATATATGGCACTGGTCAGTTGGTGGAAGGAATTCACATGTGCGAACACTAAACAAATTTGGGCCAGTTTAGAGAGGACTCGAACCATAGATCTGTTGAAATTTCAGAAGGCGCAAATTAAGATCAACGGACCTTGCAGATTGGTCAATCACGTCAAGATAATGGAGTTGTTTGTAAATGACTACTGTAGAAATTGTCACAACATGGAAGAAGAGAAGACAGTAGTTCATATCTATGTCTTGCACTTGAGGGATGAGGCTCATCTTGGGCGGAAGTCCGTTAGATTCTCCGAGCTATCGGAGGTGTAAATAAGGAAATTATATTCGTCCATAAGAAACACCAACTATCTTGATTATGACTTCGCAGCGGCACAAATATACTGCCTACTCAACAACCCCAACTCTCTATACTAATCAGTAGTTTTCAAATCTATACTCTTCAGTTTTTGACTTCCTTTTAATTTTCTTTGCTTTCCTCTCTTCTTCTAATTCTCTCCCATTCAGTTAACACAAAACGACAGGATCATCGGTCCAACATACGTTGCGGCAGCCTGTTAATCTAACCCTCTATAAGGAACAATATTATTAATTTACATACTTCCCAAAAATATGTATGTACTCAACTTTAATACTTCTAAAATTCGACAGAAATTTTACAAAAATTTTTAAGGCGCACATAAACAATTGTTTCAATTGTGTTAAGTTTTAAGAAAGAAGGCAGTTTTTCATTTAAATTCCACTAGAAAGATATTTTCAGAATTGTAAAACCACAATAAAAGTGAACTATAAAAAAATGTTATCTTGTTGCATCTCCTAACATACCGCAAGTATTCATTAATGTGAAATTTATTACAATTACTAAGTGTAGTAGTAAGTAAACAGCATGCATGCATATAGATGTACAACTATTTTCTCTTTTAAGAGACATTTTTACAGTCTGACAGATAAATTAGCGAATTAATTTTAACATCTGATTGAATTATTTATGAAACTAAAAGTATTTATTGTTTTTAAAATGTGCCGGTAGGCAGGCAAGTTAGTAATGTGCAAGTCCATTCGGGGTTTTGGGTTTGACGATTCCCATCAATGACTCTGACCAGTTTGCAATACTAATTTTCAATATTAAAACTTTTTATAACTCAATTTTCAGTATAATTAAAAAATGTTGTTTGCAATTTTTATAGAAAAGTTACTAATCCCTTTGATTAGTTACAGAAAAAGATTCGAATACATAGTTCAGTGCTGTTTTTTTTTATTCCGAATTCCCAATATATTATTTTCGAATATTTTAGCTCTTCTATATTCCAAATTCCAATAATTTCTTTTGTTTTATTGAGAATAAAAAAGGTTGGTGGAATGAATTAGAATCCGGGTTTCTTAAATTCAAACTTTATTTAAATGTTAAAATGACAATTTTGTATTAAAAATTTTTTTTGGAGTTTCTTTTAATTTTCATTCATTATCCTCAATAAATTTTAAAATGCATATGAAACGTGTGAACAGATTGGTTTGAGGACACTTGCCTATTGACATAAGGAACAACATGTGTTTTCATAAACATTGTGTAATAATTACGAAAAAGGAAAAATATGTGGAATGCAGAACAGAAAATCTCGAATTATTTAATTCCGAGTGTTTTTACAATTCCATACATTCCAGTCTTTAATTTTGTAGCAGTTTAATAAACTGAAATTCTTTGAACTAGTTTTTAAAAACTTAAAATTCAAGTAATAATTTTTGATGACAAGAGGAAATATTTATATAATTACAAATAAAAAGCAAGACTTGTTATATAAAACAACCAGATTGTGCGTTTAATGTTTAATCTTGCTCACATTCAAATAATATTGAAAATTATTTCCTTTAAGCTTGGTTTACTATTATCGCTTAAATCATTTTAAACTACACACTGACTCGTCGTTTTCCTATAGCAAATAAGCATACAACCTTTAATGTATCTAGGTATTTACGAGATTCTTAATTAATTAAGATCTTTCAAATGTGAATGCGTGTGGTGAATTGTTTTTTCTCATATGGTATTTTTTGTCTTCGTTATTTGCTCTCTTCTTTATTGTTTGAGTCACTATAGTGACATATTCAGAAGGCAAGTAAAATTAATTCTAAAGGGTGTTTTTTTTAAGTGTACAGAACAATATTGCTAATACAGAAGTAGGGAACAAAATGAAACCAAATAACACGGACGATAAAAAATGTTCTTCCGTTGCTTGGGATCTTAGTCTATATCGATATCTGCATATGTTAATAAATTTCTTAATTAATTTTTTTTTTAATTGACTCGGATTCTCATGATAAACCGATATATCAAAAAATTAAGGAAGTTGCATCTCATATTTTAGCATAACTCCGAAAGTACTTATCCGATTAGAATAAAGAGGATTTCAAAACCCCTTATTGAAATTCTTTACAGTTACCCTAATACCATTTGCGCCCCACATTGCCAGCGTGGGGTACTGTGTGCTAATTGCAACTTTTATTTATTCACTTAATTGTGAATAAATAGGAAAGTTGTGTAGCCACTTAAACAAAATATGGTATTTGTAAAATATCTAAATAAAAAAGGGATTCCTAAAATTGTAAAATTTTGCCACAATTTCCTGAATATTTCTGAAAGTATTAAGAATGGTATTAGGATGACTTTTACAGGGTATTTTTCAAATTCTTTTTTATTCAAGATGTTATAAGGTTAACGAGAATAATCGACTTACTGCAGGAGATATTTTTTGCAATATAACATTTATGCATTACGTTGTGGTACAAAAATGGACTACGTACAAGTCAGCCTATTAGTCTCCAGCCAGAAATTATATTCGAATTAAAGTGTTTCAAAATTAACTTGCAATCGAAACCTATTTTATTGGAATTCTTATAATCAAATTTGTTTTTATTTATTTTAATTAAAATTTGTATACGCCTAAAAAATTTCCACTCTAGTATCTATAAATATTTACATAAACCTACGTAAAGTACTTGTTGAGGAGTTAATCTTATGCAAAATAAATATATATGCATATCTTTATACTAAAGTATGCGTATATGCATTTAAACTTGGTTTTCAAAAGCAGAAAAGAATTAATCATACATGATATTAAACTAAGTACTTTTTCAAAAGTTAAGAAGATATTCTAGTGCATATGATGTAATATTTTAAAATATCCATGTACAGTCTGGTTAGCAAATTAAAATCAAATATCTTGTATTTCATATTGTACTAAAAATGAGTGTAATTAACATTGTAAAAATTTCACAATTAATAATTATTTATTTGTTTGTAATTTTGTTCGTTTAGATAATGTTTCTAGACGAAATAGTAATAATATGAAATTACCTTTTCTTTCTACGCTGCCTTCCCGGCTTTCTGTCCTGTTAGTTGTTTCAGCTGTAAAGATAAAAATATATGAAATTTTGTTAATTTTATGTATATAAATTTGTAATATACAGCAAGGAATTCGCTTTTTGACTTGTAAGTTGCCGGAAAGATTTTTTTTTTGCAAATCCAATTGCGAAACTTTAGAACGTATGTATTAGAGTAATGTCTAAGAATACATATATAATTATTATAATCAGAAATTTCTATTCCGCTGTTGTTTCATTTACAAACATCAATACTTCTAACCAATTTTTATCGACCCAACATGTGTTCAAGTTATTCTTATCTTGTCATAACTTCAGAAAACAACCAGATGAAATTTGAAGTTACCAAAAAAATATCCGGCAAATTCAATATCAACTAATTTCCATTATAAACTCCTACATATGCATTATTTCACTTGACCTCCTTTAAAACATTCAATTAAAAAGAAACACATAAACAAATATGTGCGTTTATATTACAGATACTAAAATACCAGCAAGTGTTACAAAAGTCAATTGAATTTAAATTCAAGTGGAGAATTTATATAATTGAAAATGCCATAAAAATCCATATTGAGTAACTCTTTAACATAAGTATTTATGGTCACAAGCGGAGAAGTTCTTTTCTGGTTAACAGATATAACTTTGCTCTAACAGAGTTCATGCAAAGACATGTTTATCGTCGATCAATGTAAATAAATGAATAAAAAAATTTGCAATAAAATGGAATGTATTTGTTTGTGCATTTTTGCATTTTATGCAGTTTTTACTACCTGCATTGTTGATATGCAAAACAAAATATTTTTGTGTTCTTTATGACGTTATATGAGCTTGTGGAAAAATAATTTCTGCAAAGTAAATTCAGCCTAGTTTTTATGATTTTTTCCTGCCTCTCAGTTATTGTTGGTACCGTTTTTTTCTTTCTCCTGTGAATGCCCATATTCTCCAGGTACTTCTTAAAAGTATTTTTATGGCATTGATATTTTCTTCCTAACTCACGAAACGATTTTGCGCAACGCCCCAATGTTTCTTTTTTTTAATTTACCTCGAATTTTAGAATCTTGTAAGCAGCACTTCCGACCCGAACCAGGTTTTCTTTCCGTACTTTTATGTTTTTCAATCATGCCTATTGTTTTATAGATGAATGTCTTTTTAAATCCCATGTCTTTAAAATGGTTGACAATCTCGATCTTCTTTTTGTCCCGATTTTCACTACAAAATTTACATATTAGTTTACGTCGGTCTAATTCATTCAGCGGCATTTTTAAAACTAGTTGATAAAAAACACACATGCTTTTTTTAATTATATTGAGTATGATTATACCGTTATATTTTATAATATTTTTGTTTTCATAAATAGCAAGTAATCTTTGTAATACTGTGTTGTAAAATTTCCGTATTTTTTTGCCCATACGTTAATGTACATATGTATGTATATCTTAACCTTATAGTCCAATAACTCTTGAGAATGAGCTTAGAAATAGGTTTAATTAAAAAAATTTTATTATATTTTATGGCGTCAAAAGGCATGGTAAGTAATGGAACCTCTTTTTAGAATTTTTTAAATGCATTCAGCGAGATCCCCAGATTACCATTCCTAGTATCACATTTAATGTTTTTGAAAATACATTTTTGATTTGTGTTGCTCCAAACTTTAACCATTTTTTATGATTACGAAACTTTTCTTTATCGCTGAATATTTCTTTATCGTCGATATTTATATGTGTGTATATCGGGGACATACTGTTTAAATGCACCTGATGATTACTATATTTTGATGAGTTACATATGAGTTAATATTTCATTCGATATACATACATAAGTGCCTATTAAAGTTTTTTGGTCTTCTAGACTTTATTATTAAAATATTGAATAAGAAAGAAATAAACACTTGTTTTAGAGTTTTGCCATGAACTAGTTTTAAGCCAGTATCCAAACTTTGGACTCATATTTAACCTGATTTTGTTAATAATAAAATGCGAATCAATAACACTTTTTTCCTGTATTATCCAATGTACAATATATTACGTTCATGATTCAACATGTTTAAAATGTGTTTAACAGTTTTTTTTTTATATGCATGTATGTACATATGTTACATGGGCGATCAAACTGTTTATACATACGTACTAGTACATACATATGTGTGTATGGAAACAGCATAAAAGCTCCAAAAATAAAAATAATATTTCTTGATATGTACATATGTATGGATATACATAGATATGTGCCGGTTAAGCAATATATAAGTGGTGATTAAAGGAGCACTATTTAGTCTAACGCGCCAGAAAGTCTATTCTTGGCTTAATTCCTAAAATATCAAATAAACACACACACACCACAAATGGGCAGTGCAATTTGATTGGTTATTCACCTTTTAAATGACAAATTTTCACAAGCGCGCACTCAACATTACATACAAAAGCACATCATCACAGCAGGGGTTAAATGTGTAAAGTTGGATAATATAGAGTCAACATGCTGCAAGTGCAATTATTGGTAACGAAAAGAAATCAATAAAGGCAAAATAAAAAAACCAACAATGGGCGACAATGAAGAAATTCTTAAAATTTTATATGTATGTACATGTGTAAGTAT
Organism: Phania funesta; assembly: GCA_963932375.1. Taxonomy (NCBI): domain Eukaryota; kingdom Metazoa; phylum Arthropoda; class Insecta; order Diptera; family Tachinidae; genus Phania; species Phania funesta. Next base: position 76,706,723 of record OZ010656.1, read on the forward strand.
GATTACTACCAATAAGAAAAATCACATAAGGGAGTAACTTAAATTATAATTTAAATCCCAATAAATATGGAAGTACTGAATCACTTAAAAAAAAAGCCTGAAATAATTTAATTAAACTGGCCTTTTAAAACTCCTCGCAGAAACTTATAAAATATGAAATAAACAAAAGAAAAACTAACACGATTACTTGATATGCAACATTGTTGCAATAAAATTAAAACAACGAAATTTCTTGCGATTTAAAAAAAAAAACTACAATTAAAAACTGTAGAAACGTCATTTCACTAAAATTTTCTTTGTTGGTTTGCTTCAAGTTTTAAAAGTTTGTTAGTGGAGGTTGTTTCCAAAATATTTTCTGGTTTAAAAGGAATACAAAAACATAAGCCAACAACAAAAAACAGCACAAGCCTAAAGAAAATGGAGAATGCAAAAGTGGAATTATCGTTAGTAAAACATGTAGGAAATACATAAATCATAATGTACAAAGTAGAAATTGATTTACATTACGGAGGTATTTTTAAAGCGCACTATATCCGTCAGTTGTAAAACCGATTCGATTTTTAATATCCTCTTGAATTCTTAAATTTTTTATTTATTACACTTGCCTTTGTAATCCATTTTTAGCTAATAGTATAACATAGTGGTACAACACAATTTTTTGTTTAATAATCACAGTATTGTTTTATAAAACAGCTGCTGTTCATAACTCTGGAGAAGCTCTATAGCACTTAAAAAGCTAAAAGCGTTATTTTATCTTTTTTCGTTTCGCTCAAGGCTGATTTCCAATCGATTTGTTTTTCCGACACACACAAGTTTTTTTCATTTTTTTACATTTCACTTTGTCAAGTACTTTTTCTTTGCTCGATTAATCACCGCAAATTTCTTTTCAATCTCGTTAATTCCTACAAGTTTTATTGATTTTATTTTTTGTTTTCACATACCTGCTGAATTATTAGTTGCAATTTGCTGTTCACCCCCAAGACTCGCCATATTTATTCACTAAATATTTTTATTTCAACGTGAAAAAATATTCACTTGAAATTTTTCTTTCACAATTTTTAGAACTAAAATGACGAAGACAAAACGTAAAAAAACTAGTGCTGGAAGTAACGAGTAATCGTCGCGTAGTTGATTTTTCAATGTTTTTTATATTAAATTATTTTTTGCCAATTGCCGTTAATATCAGGGTCAAAAAGTCCGTGAGTAGAAGGGAGATAGCCGATGTTAATGTACTAATATACTTAACAGTTGCTAAAATTAGTACTACGACATAAGCAAGTGCTGCCAAATTTGAGAAAGGCTAATTCAACAAGGTGTCTGTATGGGAAGCTATCTCCTATCCAATAACAGTTTATTCCCAACTTATTCTTCATGCCAGTTGTCAAAGTTTGATATTGATAATTTTTTCAAAAGCATTGTATGTACCTTAAGAGTGATTTAGACTATGTGACTTGTCGTACGATTACTCAATTTTTTGTGTAGAAGAGCACGGATGGGATCATGTAAATCCAATATGTAATGAAGTCGTACGTAATTGAGAGAAAATACCGATGAAAATTTGACAGTCGTACGGCTCTCTTTGTTTTTTAACATCGTAGATTTTGCTGCTCGCACAGAAATTTGGCTATTGAAGACCGTCGCTGTTGATGTTCGGTTCGTGTGCAAACAGAATTATCCGAACAATTGATCGCACAGCTCTGTTATGTCAATACACAAACAAACTAAACATAGGGAAAATATATAGTATGTGCCTATGCCCTGGTCTTAAACACCCATACGAAAACTAATTTGAGAGCATCGAAACAATCGAATTTTGGAATGAATTTCCATCATCCCTTGTCAAGTTTGGTTTGGAGACAAATTGGTTTCGGCTATGTGCCATCTTCATGTGCTATCTTTCGGCACATAGCCGAAACCGTTTTATCTCCAAACCAAACTTGACAAGGGATGAACAGGAACGTATACTTCAAACAGAAGACTGCGAACACACATTCTCTCGTTTATTTGCACACGCTCTGCCAATTCGCAAACAAATTTATGACTAGTCAAGACGTAGTGTTATTAATACAACTTGCATGGTGTGAATAGAGCATTTAGGGTGTCAATATGCAGTATTGGTAACTCTTTATAATCAAACAAAAATTTTTGTACTAACAAACGCTAATTATATATTTTATTATTTTTTAATCTACAATATTACAAACATTACAGATTTTAACAAGAACTTCTTAAAAAATATTAAGAAAGTTATTGTTATAACGTTTGTACTATATTATTATTAATTTTTTCTATAAGTATATTATGGTGTTGTTTCCGTTATTATCTAGATGTTCATGTTTAATGTTTTAATTTATATATAACTGTCTTACCATTTATTTTGCAAGTTCAAATCGCTAAATTACCATCACTGGAACTCATATACAACACTTCTTATTAGGCGAGAACTAAATTTAGTTAATATTAAGTGCTGTATATGCATTAATCTCTGTGAATTATTTAAACAAATATTAATATTTGTAGTAAACACTAATTTAGTGGAAATAACTTACAAATGTCGAAACATAATGGTCAGGGCCCTGGAGGCTTGTCACAAACTCAAACCTACAAATTGGTTGTAGTGGGAGGCGGTGGTGTTGGAAAGTCTGCGATCACCATACAATTCATACAGGTTAGTAGAAATGCGACAAACAAAAGGCAAAAAAATGATGTTTTCTTAAAGAAATTGTTATAAAGTGCATATATATTTGCAAATAAATAGCTGTTTGTTTGACTTTCAACTGCTTTGTCGAGGTTGTTCTACTGTGTACATAGATAAAATAAGATTTATGTACTCATCTGTTGCTCATAATGAGCAACAGTTTTGAGGATTCTATTCTATAATTATTATTGATAATAATTAATTTTTTGTAATTGTATTTTTATTAATACATAATTGAAATTAGATGATTCCATGTTTTGCAGTCGCACGAAAGAAACCGTCATATATTAACTATGGATTTCATATGTGTAATTAAAACAAGCAGGAAATACAACCACACCTACACTGCTGTTGGTTATTATTAAAGTAGTGGGGCTGAATTTTATTCTAATTTTAAAACAAATATGTAGGTATTTTGCTTAATAAAAGTTGTATATACCTGTGTATGTACATAGGTATGTATGAATATTTAAATGAACTTGGTTTACATCATTTTTCGCCTCTATTGGGAAAAATATGTTAAGGGCTTTGAAATGGCTGTAAGATCTCATAATTATTATATATGTTGAACTATTCGAGCTTAGTTTGGGCGGCTGATATGAATAAATGCATTAATATTTTTACACAAAATTGCCAAACTATTAAATGAACTAACGGCTGACAAAAGGTGTTCAATCTATTGTATGATAGTTTCTGTTCGATAAAAATTACGTTAAAATAACTTTGTTTGCAAATTTGGCAAAAAGTAATTCTTATGGCTGAAATATAACGACATAATTTCAGAATATGTGCAACTAATTCCGCGTTAGAATTTTGTATCAACAAAAGTGTTTTATAAAGAAATAGTTAAAGTTGGTTCCAGAATTAATAAATTGATTCGCTTTTATTATACTGTCTTCATAGGTATAGTTACATGTGTATATATGAATATTCATTCCTTTGACTTATAGAAGAAAGCAATTGAAATTAGGAAACTCTTTTTTCTTAATAAAACATCTTTCCACATTTGTTATTAAAAATATTTATAACAAAGTGTGTAACAAAAAATACCTACATATGTACTCGTATATCGAAATGTTGTTTTTGCGAGTTTTGTTTTTTTCAATAAAACGGTCAAGATCATCTTTTTCTACTTTGTATGCATGTATGTTTAAAACTAAAAAAATAATTTCTAATAATAAACATGCATTTCCATAACGATGACGATGGTGATCATTAGATGTCAGCCATAAATATGATAATTATGTTCGTATTTTTTTATATCATTTTATCTCTCAAGATGTCAATACCATCATATTCTTTGTAATTTATCGTGCGTTTTTTTTTCGTATCTTTCTCTGTCCCTCTTTACATCTGCTTGTATTCACTATGCGTTTGTTGTGCTCTATTTATTTTTAGTTTTTTACGTCATTTTGTTTAAATAAAACATTTCAAAGAGTTTATTATACTTTTGTACATATGTATGTGTTTATGTATGTCGATTTAATATTGTCAATGTTTTAATTTATTTATAAAATTTTGTTTATTATATACCGCATATGTACATGTATTTATATTTTTATTTTGATTCTTGTTGTTGTAATTTTTTGTGTAAATTCTTTAAAAAAGTCTATGCCTGGTATTTTGCCTTGTTAATATTGCAGCTATTTTTCTGTGACTGTAATATGAGTCATTTACTTTGCTAGATATTTCCAAGTTACTATTATCTATCTTATATGAGTATAAATATACTGAAGTATTGCTCTTGCCTGCTGTTGGTAGTATGTATTTTTAAATACTAACCAAACCTCAGAAAGTTCTTTATAGCACGAGTTGTCACGAATAGAATATATTAGTAAACTTTTATATTAAATTCAATAGAAATTAAATTAAACTATGCAACAATGCAACAACAGCCTGAAACGTGGAAGAAACTATTCAGCATAGTGTAAAAAGGAAACTAAGAAAAATTTATCCGCGAAGTTTCAATATTTTATCAGCTGGGTTAGGTTACGTTCGCCTCGGAATTATTTAATGTCCCAACAAAATCAATATGATCTAGGAATATTGGGAACATGATGTTCACGAATAAAATGATTATTTTTTGATCGTCAAAGAATTCGTAATTGATCGTAAAAACATTTAATTTTTTTGGTTGACAAATAATGATTATTTTTGAATTTAATTTATTGCTTAAAATAATGATTATTTTAAATTTTATTTTTTTGTGACTAAAAAAATAATAATAGTTTTTTTTTTTAAATTTATTTTTGGTAAGCCTAGAAAAAAAGCATTCACATCATTCAAGTCGAATTTAAGCGATTCTTCAGCCAGAGCATTATTTACTAAACATAATTGGATTAAAGTATTTTAACTTGAATCTGCAAGTCTTGTTGAAAATTTCATCCTGATAATCGTAAAATAAATATTTAAAACTAAGCTTATTTTTAAGTAAAATATAATTATTTTTAATATAAAATATTCACGCCTATTCTGTATTTCGATTTGAAAATTTCTCCGTTTGGAACTTTGTTATTCTGTTATTGGAATATTTAGGATTGTATGTGTTCTGCATAACGAGCGTAGCTACGTTATTGTAAGTTGTTAATTTAGTGGCGGAGAGACTTTCGATTTTTGAAACGAAATTCCGTCATGCCTTGTCAAGTTTGGTTTCGGCTATGTGACACTGAATATGATACATAGCCGAAAATTTAATGTTATATTACAATGCTTATAAAGTTGCTTAATTTTTGTCTTTATATTTCACACGTTCCGCAGCGAAACAGCTGTTTTTGAAAATAATCTCGATCTTCTTTTTCTTACGAATCAGTTTTTGTTTGGTTTTTTCGATTCGTGCGTAACTGAATGCGGAAACGTAACCGAAATGCAGAATAGGGGTGATTAAGACTTGTTTAAAAATTTGTTTTAATTAAATTCATGTTTAAATTTTTAAATAATTAAAAAAATATCTTTTCATAAAATTAAAAAAAAATTTAAATATACATAAATATGACATAATAACCGAAAAATAAAAATTAGAAACTAAAAATAATCGTTATTTATCAACTAGAAAACAAATTCAAAAATAAGAATTATCAGGTGTGTGATAGAAGTCGAACGATTTTAAAACGAATCTTTTTGAAGATGTTTGATTAATTTCCGTCGATTTTGAAAACCCTTTTGGAACTATTTTAAAATTATTATAATTAAAAATGTAGATTGAGAGATACAATATAGTTTTTATGATATTGTTTATTATCGTTATGGTTTCTAAAACTTATGGTAAAATGCTTTTTTTTAATATTCTGATATTTTAGTTTTTATTTATAGAACTTCGTTCGAGACGAAAAATTATCGAAAATATGAGAAGATTCTCGAATTTAATTTCCATAGCTAATTGAATTGAATAGTTGAATAGATGATGTTTACAATAGACAAAAACTCATTTGAAAAACAGAGAGAATGGTTATGACGTGCGCAGCGGCACAAAAACGTCACGCATTATATTCTGCTAGTGTCTAATAACTTCAGTTTGCCATTATTCTAGAAAATATCGTATTAAGAACTATTTTTAAATAGTCCTTTAAAGAATGAAGGAGTAAAAAATTAAAAAAATCTTTACAAAATAACTTTACATTTCTTCCTCGCTTTACATATTTTCGCTTTAACAAAAATATTTAATATTTTATTAAAAATAATAATTAAAATAATTTTCTTTCAGAGTTATTTTGTAATCGATTATGATCCCACAATTGAAGACTCATATACCAAACAATGCGTTATTGATGATGTGCCAGCCAAATTAGACAGTAGGTTATATAAATTATTAAAATATGCATTTAAATTAAAAAAGTTTTCCTAATTTCTTTCAGTACTTGACACTGCTGGACAAGAAGAATTTAGTGCTATGCGTGAACAGTATATGCGTTCGGGTGAAGGATTTTTGCTAGTCTTTTCACTAAACGATCATTCCAGTTTCGATGAAATCGCCAAATTTCAAAAACAAATTTTACGCGTTAAGGATCGTGATGAATTCCCCATGCTATTGGTGGGAAATAAATGTGATTTGGAGCAACAACGTCAGGTATCACTGGAGGAGGCACAAAACGCTAGCCGTCAAATGATGATACCCTATATAGAGTGCAGTGCCAGATTACGAATAAATATTGATCAGGCATTTCATGAACTAGTGAGGCTTGTTAGAAAATTTCAAATAGCCGAAAGGCCCCTTATGGAAGAAAGTTATAAGAATAAGAAGAAAAGGAAATGTTGTGTTTTGTAAGCTAAACAAAAGAGTGAGAAGTTTGAAATGAAACATATCTTTATAAAAAAAAGATTTATGATGAAGAACGCACCAAATTCAATATACAACAAGCAACAATAGCTGCCACTTAAACCACTTCCTTTTAACAAAATTAAAAGCAAATTCTAAACAAGTGAAGACATTCTAAAATCTAAAAGGTATAAATTTTTATAAAAATTTTGCGATTTAGTAAAACTAAATAAATATAACAAACAAAAAACGTACACCACCTCTCAAGCACATTAACGATAAGGAAAAAAATGTATTTATCGAATTATATTGACTCTAAAGGAATTTCAAGTAAATTATTAATTTACAAATTATATTAAAAAATAAATATTATTTTCATTAGATTTATATCAATTTATGAGGAATGTGCAAATATTTACAAGATTATTTTTTTAATTATTTAATGTTTGAATCCTTTTTTAATTCAATAAAATTTAAAACTCTCTGATAAATTTCCTTATTATGCCAAATACTTTTTTTTACAATAATTTAACAAAACAAGAAAAAAAAAATAAAAAAAAAAGTTTTAAAACTCACAATTTGTATTAAAAAGTGCCTCAAAATGAAATTTGTATTGCACGAAATTATACATTATGCACAAATAAACAAAAAAAAAAAAAAAACGATAAAATCAAACATTTACAAAATATTAAAAACAAACTCTAAATATATGTGTCTAACAGCCTTAATTAAAAACCAAATTAATAATGTTAACAAAGCTTTATTAAAAATGGTAAAGAACAAACAAACTAGTGTGAAATTGAAAAAGGTGATTTTCGAAAATTAATTTTGGTCATACGTATAAAATTTGTGAATTCGGGTGCCCGCAACCAAATTTCATCACTGCACCGTTTACAATTTCGATTCGAAAGCAAACATTTTCGCAACACCAATGTATTAGACATACAAATTCGACTGATTTTCTTTTCAAATTGCATTACGAATTTATTGTCGAAACTATGATCAAGGGTTGTGAAAAAATTTAGGTTAAACTTTTTAATAAATCTTTGTTAACTTTTTTTATATAAAAATTTCTTATTAAAAAACTGTTTGTTGTTAAAATTAAAAATGAAAATGCAAAAAATTTACCTATGTACGAGTATTTTATAAAAATTTGCTACAATTTTCTTAAATCTTTATGTTCTTTTAATACGTACATAAATATGTATTTATACAATTTTTAATATAATATTTTTATTGTTAAAATATTAATAATTTATACAAACCAACCAAATGATAAACATAATTAGTTTATTTTTTTTTTTAATTAAACAACAATTTTTGTGTGTTTGTCCATATTTTTTTATTGCTAATAAATATTTTTTTATTAAGTGTAATCGATTGAAGGATTAATTTATAAAACTATAAATATGCTTTAATACAAATGGCATTAATAAAGTGTAACATATTATTAACAAATCGAATTTATAAGTTTATATTTAAAGTTTTACTGAAATTAACAAATAAAAAAAAAGAGTCTAAGAAACCGTTCTTTAAAGCAGGCACATGGAATGTAAACAAGTACAAGGGTAATATTCACCGGCAGGAAATTTTATATACCTGTTATATAAGTGATCCGGCCTGGGGCCAAATCACCGCATTCGATATCGAGTACTTTATCATCGAAATGTGGTTAACGTGGATCACGGTACTATTTCGAAACGTATTTACTCGAAGTTGCACTCGATTGATAATTTTCTATCGAAAATAAACAAACAGTCATTTTGTGGTGCGAAACAAAGCAAAGAAACAAAAGCAAGAAGCAATTAAAAATGTGAGTATTTTTTTGATATTTTTTAATTTCAATATAATATAATTTTAATTGTTTTTAGGGAAATCGATTATCAAGGAAAAGATTGTTCAGTAACCAGTACAAAAAATAATGTCAAACAAATAAGTAAGGAAAAAGCCAGAACAAATTCAAATAAAGTAAATGGGAAGAAAAAGAGGTATTGGCGCAATTTATGCTGGCACATCCCGACTTGTCCAAAAATAAGCTTCGAAACTGTGCTCAAGCAAAAAAAGTCTCAAAATGTATGGCGAGAATAGACAAGTAAAGTAAATGCGTGGGACCCTCTAATTAAGGACGTTTCAAGTTGGCGAATGTTTCTTCTTATTTCAGCAATATTCGGTTCATCCTCTGATTCCGAAGATGAGGAACACAAAAAAAAACACTTAAATCCATTTTAATATTAATTTATTTGATTAATTTAACACTTCTTCACAAATTTGTTTATTTTTGGTTTTCTTTTTCGTTTCTCATATGTTTACAGGAATGTAAAATATAGTAGTAGGCATTTAAATTACGATCGAATGCCGTGATCCAAAAAAAATATACTATCGAAAATTTTATTCTATACGAACGGTAGTCGATATCGAATGCGGCGATTTGGCCCCTGTTTGTGTTGCGTGAATGAGAATGGGAAGAAGAAAGGGGGAAAAAAATAAAAGAAGATAGTGTAGATTAGAAAATTAGTGCTAAGAGAATACGGGTTATTACCAAGCCTGTATTCCCACCTCCGGTATCTCGGAGAGGCTAACAAAGGTCTTCCACTTAAGACGAGTCTGGCGTAGGTCCCCTAGTGCAGGACAGAGGTATAAGAGGTGACTGTTCCTCTTCCTCCTTGTTGTGACAAGTTCTACAGTAGTCATTTACAGGAAACTCCATTCTCTTGGCGTGATTGCCAAATCTGCAATGTCTGCAATGGTGATCGTTGCCACAATATCCCTTAATTGAGTCTTCTGAGATCTTAACAGATATCTGGTTCGAGCCCTGTCTAAGCTGGGCCAAATTCGTTTAGTGAACGCATATGTGGGTTCCTCTCACTAATTTACAGGCCTAGAGGGGAATTGCAAAGATTTAATCTATATGCGACTTCTGCAACCTATCTTCCCTCTTTTCCAGCTTATCGGCCATACAATTTCCCATAGTGGTCACATGTAGACACACCCATTTTTAGGTAATTCTTAAATGTTTCGCCATACGATTTAAGTATGTCCGAAAAGACACCTGTCAGGGATCTAATTTCGATGGGGCTCTCGTTAAAGATGCGAATATTTCTGTCCAAAATTCGACGCTACCACGGCCAGTTCGTCTCCTTTAATACCGCTGATATTTCAGCCTCCAGGGCGCTACATTCATTTGGGATCCTGAGGGACATGTTGATCCGCAATTCCCCTAATGTAGACTCCTTCGCCTATTCCATTATCCATTTATAAAATTAAAAGCATTTTTTTCCCCTTTTCCATTTTTCTGTTATTTTTTTTTTGGCCATTGTCAGTCAGGACGGGCCGATCTTGAATCGGAATAAAACAAGTTGCGTGTGGGGTATTAACGAAATCATTGCTTTGTTTGAAAGGGCTGGATTATAGTGATTTCGGCCTATTGGCACTGACCTGCCACTTCAGGAAAGCCTGGAAAAAAATATATCGAGACCAAATCGTAAGAGGGCAATTCACGTCACCTCCGCGTCAGACAAACATAGCCTCAAAACGTTTATTAAGAATCCATATTGTAGCCTTCGCTGTCAAATTCAAAAGAAAACGTCGATATCGATGATGTAGAGACTAATAATGCCAGCGGTCCAAAATCCTCATTCAACAAATTAAGTAACTTGTCCTGGTGATTTGGCATTAGTATCTTCATAATAGACACACGATTTGGGAGACGACTGATAGAATCCGCAGACTGATAGAATCGACCTGGTTTCATTGGAAACCCTTTTATATTTGAGTGAAAAAATAACGGCATCAGAAAAAATAAAACTATTTGACAAAAGTACATGGTCGTAAACGTTTTTCATAAAATAAAACTTTATTGAAAATGTTTGGCGAAACTGCAATATTTTGGTGAAATTAAAACTTCGTTATCAAACTTTAAAATGTTGTGAAATTTGAATTTTTTTGTATTTTTGCTATTACTTTGTTTTATTGCAGTGTTTCGACTTTATAATAAATTATCGAACTTTTGTTAAATTTAAATTTTCCGAAATTTTGAATTTTTCGTTCTTTTTCGGCTGAATTTCGGTTGTCTTGAAACTTCGCATTTTTGGATAATTTCGTTATTTTCGTATTAAACAATAAACAATTTTATTGTTTAATTGGGGATCTTATAACAGAGGCGATGACTGTTAATAGTCTTGTGGGTAGTGTAACCGCCATTAAGGTCTTTTATTCGAAAGTGTTAAACTCGAAATGTGTACTGACGTGTATTAAGACTCTGAACGACACCGTTTGAGGTTAGTTTGGGTTCCGGCCATGAGGGTATTTGGGGAAACGAGATGGCCGATTAATGTGCGAGGAACTTGGTAAATGCACAGAAGGTCATCAATGCCCCCGGCCTAACTTTCAAACACGTTCCGGCAGATGTGCAGGTACGACAATTTGTAAGTTCTCCAAAATTATTTGGCCCTCAATACGCAAAGGACGAAGGCGCTAGTGGAGAAGAAAATTTCGATATCGCCACTAGTTGGCATCAAAAGCGAGCACTGTACGATTGCACGTAAGTCGGATGGTATGGAAATCTCTCATAGTAAGAGCTGCAGAAGCTGTCTGGATGAGGTGGAGGACAAGCCAGTTTAACATCTTCTCTGCGACTGCCCGGCCCTGCAAGAAAGCAGGCTCATATATTTGGGCCAAATATTCTTTCAAGACCTGCCCTGTCTAAGGGATGTGACACTGGCGAGCCTGATAAGTTTTGCAAGAAGCTCCAGGTGGTTCTTACGGACTGGAGTTCCTGAAGTTATACAGGGAAGAGTTGGAGTAGATAGATGGTCGTCGAATCATCACAATGGACCATATGGCTTCCAAATGTATTCGCTGCATGCGAGGTGCCCACTTAACCTAACCAAACTTAACCTCCCAATGTCTGGTTTACAAGATATGTTCGCTTTAAATTGATAAAATTAAATTTCTTATTAAGTACGTGGACACATACAAAACAGTGGAAGGAGGTAAACATTTTCCTTAAAATAATTATTCTTTTTTGCAATCGATTTAAGGAAACCTTTCAATGAAGCCATACACAAGATTTTATAACTCAGCACTGCATCATTGTTAACAGGGAGTATAAAAGGCACTTGTTAAACACAGGCCGACATCAGAAGGCAACATGAGTTCAATCAGCATCTTAGTACCAAGCATTCTATTGCTGCTGTTATTGGCCTGTGTTGAATGTCAATTGACATTTTCACCCGATTGGGGTAAACGATCGGTGGGTACAACGGGCCCAAATACTGCGGCATTTTTCGATACCCAGCCATCTAATTGTAAGACCTCCAATGAAATGTTATTGGAAATCTTTCGATTTGTGCAGGTCAGTTAAAAAAGTTATTGGAATTTTTATTAAATTCTTATTAATTTTGCCTTTGTGCTGTTTCAGAATGAAGCGCAATTATTTTTGGATTGTAAACACCGGGAATAAAGTTTTGACACCTGAATAAATGTTACTTATAATTTGAGTTTTCCGCTTTTCTTTGTATTACGAGTATTATATATGTTTTACATAAATCTATGTCTGTCTATGTTGACAAAACAAAGGGGTAGTCGGCATGTGTTTTAGAGGTTAAAAATTAAAATTATTGTAATTAAATCACTGTATTGTATAAAAAATATTAAAAGTCATGTATTTATAAAAAAAACTTCATTTGTCTCAATAAAAGTTATGTTTATTGCATTTAAAAAAATAGTACTATATGGCACACTCGCGATCATATGGTTAGAGCCACTTCAATTTCACTTTTTAGTGACCATATATTTTTGACTTTTTTGTTGACATCTAAAGTCCCTGCTACCATCGGAAAGAACACTTCCTTAAGATTATTATTACTACAATTTAATGTCTCTTTTCGACGCCCTTCTTTCCTCGAATTGATTTCAGGCAACCGATTTATAATTTACGATTAACTTACTTCCAATTGAGTCTCGTGCTAGCCCTAGCCTTTACTCTTGACTATAGTTATTTCAGAATGTCGACTGGTCACTGTCGGGCTTCTTCCTCATCGTGGAGTCTTTTGTAATTGCTGAGGCTTAGGTTCCTCATGGCATTCACATTTAACAAGTATCTGTGGTGGTCTTAAGGCTTATGCTAGCCAGTGCTGGACACTTAGACAAAATGTGCGCTTCCGTCTCAGCCTCTGCCAGACATAGTCCGCAAGTATCATCTCTGGTTTTCTTTTCCAGATGATACTTGAAGTTTCCGGGACCTGCCACTAACGCTCAAATCCGTCGGAAGGTATCTAAGCACCTTCTGGCCTTCCTGCCGAGGGGCTCACGTGGTAGCCTCTCTCCACCTTTTACGATTTTATGAGTTTACATACAGGCCTGTACTCGAACTAAGACGAACATTCCCCAGTGCAACTCTGTGTGCTGGCTTGCTAGTTCGTCTGCAGCTTCATAACGAGCAGTGTCTATGTGTCCTTTAACCCACATCAACGTTACCTCATTCACTGAGGCACATCCGTTTCGTTGTGGAACACATTCCAGCTCTAGTTTGAAGTACAGCTTCACTCTTCTCATGCGTTTTATAACCGACTGATTGTGAAGTGCAATGAGAACCTTCAATGCACCCAAATTTCCTGCAGGTGATCCAACGCATGGAGCAACCCAAGCAATTCTGCCTGTTAAACGGACACGTATTTCCCTAGACGTAGACTACCGGATAAGTTCAGCTCGGCTGAGATAACAGCTGCCTCCCTTAAGAGAACCATCAGCAAAAATGCTGATGTCGACTTCTGTACAATCATTGTGTATAACGCTTTCTGTAATAAGTGTCCCGAAAGTAGGTCATAATAAGGGCCTTTATTTCAAAGACAGCATATCTTTAGCAAAAACAATGCGAAGCTGATTTTGCAACAAATTCAGCACTCCCAAAACACGCCACTCTTCACCTCGCCTCATGCTAAAAAAACATTGAGCATAACGCTGCCTACCGACCCGATAGAGAAACTATTTTCAGCTGTTATCTCCATGATGCATATAAGACCATCTTTAAGGGAAATTTCTCTAACTTGAACAGTATTTAGTCGGTCAAGAATGTGCAAGAACAAACGAAAAGCGTTTGTTGACATTATGGAGTTCCGGTACGTTACCACTAACGTTTGTAACGCTTCCCATGGTTCCACGAATAGTTCGGGGATTTATTATTTGTTACACATTCACCTGGAATTATGTCTCATACAAGCAATAGTTTTTTTTTGTAACTCGTATGACATTTTTATATTTAAGGCAATTAACTAAATTGGAACAATTTAGCAATTAAATTAATGAATCATTTGAAGGTGTTAATTTATTAATGTTTTATTCGTCAACTATTTGTTTCTCATGTTTAGTATTGCTCTAACATTCAATTAGACTCAATATCAAGTGAGAAATGTCTAAATATTTATTATCATGTGGATTATTAACACAATTTCAGTTGCTGGTTTTATTTACAATGCAATTGGTTTTAATAAATAGTAAGTGTCAATAAGGGAAACGCTCATAAATCTGTAAGTGATCGAGAATTATAACTTGAGTTTTTATGAGAAGACAGACATCCTTTGACGAAGGAAAGAAAACATGTTTATTTAAAAAATTGTTCATTTAAAATCCGGTCGTACTATTTATTGAATTGCACCGCCGTTAGTTTAAAATAAAATTACGTAATATGGGTGGTCCAACAAAAACGCACAATGTTACTTGTAAATAAAACAAAAAGTTTTCAGAGAATTATCTTAATATTTTATATAATATATCGGCCAAATGCTCATCAAGGCTTCGGGAACTAGAGGTATGTCCGGTGGTTGATAAATGACATTCAATATCGTTTATGTGCTCAATTATCTCATCCTTTAGCTTTTGACTTGTTCTTGCCTTATTGACGTAGACTTTTTTCAAATATCCCCAAAGGAAGAAGTCCCACGGTGAGATAACGCCACAACGTGAGATAACATGGCCATTGAATAAATATATCGAGCAAAACAGCTATTGTTTCGTTGGCTGTGTGGCACCATCCTGTTGGAACCACATATCGACTGGTAACTGTCGACACTCTTCCTCATCACGGAGTCTTTTGTAATCGCTAGCATTTGTCTAAGGCTTAGTTCCCCCATGGCATTCACATCTAACAAGTGTCTGCCCGTGTTCTTAAGCCTTATGCTAGCCAGTGCTGGACATTCACACACAATGTGCGCTACCGTCTCAGCCTCCTCCGGGCATAGTCTGCAAGTATCATCTTCTACGATTTTCCAGAGGGTACTTGAAGTTTCCATGTTCTGTCACTAACGCAGTGATCCAGCTTAAAGTAGCCCTATTATACGCGAGTACCTTGCTGGCCTTCCTGCCGAGGGGCTCTTTGAGCACCATTCGAGCCTATCTATATATGGTATTCTCCCTCCACCTATTCAGGTGTAATGAGTTTACCCATTGAAGAACTTTAGCTCGCACTAGGCCATTCCCCAGGGCAACCCTGGGTTCTGGTCCACAGAAATCCACATCAGATCCCCTTTTTGCTAGTTCGTCTGCTGCTTCATTCCCAGCTGTGCCTATGTGTCCCTTAACCCACATCAACGTTACCTCATTCAACGAGGCACATCTGTTTAGGTTCAGAACACATTCCAGCACCAGTTTGGAATATACGTTCACTTGCCTCATGCATTTTATAACTGGCTGATTGTCAAGTGCAATGAGAACCCTTTTCCTATGCACTCGGCTTTCAAGCAAGTGATCCAACGCTTGCACCAACCCAAGCAGTTCTGCCTGGTAAACTGATACGTACCTCCCCAGACACAGACTACAGGACAAATTCAGCTCAACTGAGAATACACCTGCGTTCCATCGGCACCTGAGCAGCCCTAACCTCTTTCCCAATTTCTGGCCATAAGAAGTCCGTTATCCTCTCGCGGGTGTGAGTCATAATTAACATCGTGCATTGTGGTTAAACCACCCTATAGAAAAAGAGCGTCGAGAGTAAAGTCGACCAAAATTTATGAAAAAAATTTCAACAACGTCGCGATGTCAATATTCATTGTGGTTGCTGTGGCTTAAGTAGTGGGTTCGCTGCTGCCAATCAATAACATCAATTCTTCTGATCATACTAGGATATATTACAGCGTCCTCTTCGCTCTATAGCACTAAATCGTCGGCGAAGTAAAAAAAAAAAAATACAAAAACAGCTACACTAGTTTCAAGTAATGCGCCTAAGCTAATCTCTGAGTGCATATTACTGGCTGCTCATCATCAAAAACTAGAAATGTCTTATGCTTGAACTTATTCAAACCAAATGAGAATTTTAAAGATCTTATGTAAATATTATATTTTAATATTGTAATGTGTCAATAAATTCTCGTTTATTTCATATGTTAACCTCATAACTCTGTCCTTTTTATCAAAATTAAAAAAAATTAATCATACCGGATTTTAACTGAACAGTTCTTAATATTTCTCATAAAAAAAAAATAATATCCATTGTATATAAAAAATAAATATGTGAATTTAGGGGTCCTGTAAAAGTTCATTCGATTAAAAAAAAAACTTTAGAAATAATTGGTTTTTACACATTTTCATAAATCAATTATATTGTTTCGCTTATTAAACAACACAAGTCATGTGTGTTAATCTAGAATCTAAAAAAAACCCCCCACCAAAACAAAATTTAGTTTAACCTCAAACTTCATTAATATCATTTGAACCACCATTAAGCGAAAACGAATTAATTTTAATTTATAAATTTTAAAATATTTGTTAATAAAATCATAAACTGCTTTTCTGTGTGGGTGGATATGAACAAAAAAAAAAATTAAGCCAATTTGGTGAGATTTCCCGATTACGATTGGCCTTGATTTCGAAATGTATTTACAATTAATATCTCTGCTTGCCGTTTTAATGGCCGAACCCGAAGAACACTTCAAAAAACATGCTGACATTTTACCGCGCACTAATAATACAACAGGTGTGTTATGATTTCTGTTCTTTTCATGAAGAACCGCGTATGTCTTAAAATCAAAACTTTTCAAAGGATATAAAATTTTTCGACGTAATTATAGCAAACCCTTCACCTAAAAATTAAAAAAATATGTCACCAATAATACGAAAAATCAAACAAAATGTTATGGCCAATAAAAGCGTGTTCAGATAATACAACTTATATCCACATAATTAGTTTTCTTTGTAAAAAAAGACTTTAGTTTAAAAATGTGTTTGAAAATAAAATACCGACATATTACGTTACTGCTCACAATATACATATATTTTTTTTAGTAAAAAATTTAAATGGGTTCGTCAACTGTTTAAACATTTTTAAATCCAAAGAATGTGTATTCAAAATACAGCATATTGGCATCAATAATTTAAAATCGACAAAAATGGACTTATGCAGTTATTCACAAAAGCAACAGTTTCATGAGTTTTATATATTAAGAGTATTTTTTTTTAGTAAACGTTTTATGATATCAAGGTCCAGCCACAAATAATTAGGTGAAGAGTAAAATAAACACTTCATATAAGACAAGATTTAGCATGCTATAGCATTTTTAGAAAAGATGTTTTATAAGCGAAGTTTTTTTTGCTATTTAAAATTAACAACCCGGACACCAGATCAGTTACAAATTCCGGAAACTCACAAATTTAACAAAATGTACTGTAAATTCAACTGCTTCAAAAACTGATATTTCAACGAAAAATTTCAATGTATAATTTTTAGCTTCACCAAAAATACAAAATAAAAATATTCGAAAATTTAGAAAAAAAACAAAAAAATTTTAACTATCAAAAGAAGTGAATTAAAAAATCCATATTTCGCCAAAAAATCCGAACTAAACAAAAATTCGAAATTTCACCACAAAATTTAATTTCACCAAAATTTTATGAAAAACCTCCAAATTTGATGTTACCATAAAAATCGTAAGAAAAAAATCAAATTTCACAACAAATCAGATATTTTATTCGAAAAAATCTAAAATTCATTAAAAAAATAATAAAAATTAAGATATACAACTTTTCCCACAACTAAATTAAACTGAAAATTAAAATAATTTACATTTCACTTCAAATCGGTGATTTGACAAAAACCAATGAATAGAAAACGAAAAAAAAATACAAAAATAACTATATTTTTTAATTAACGAAATATCGCGAAAAAGTAAGTCGAAAACCGAGTTTCACTATATTTTAAATTTTCTCCATGAATTTCATCAAATTTATGCATGTTCATCAAATAGTCGAAACTTCATTGAAAATTTTATCTAAAATTTAGAAATTTTAACAAAACAGAAATTAAATTTCATTACAATTCGAACAATCGCAAACAAATTTCAAATTCACCAATAAGTTTTAACATCATATTGAAATTGACCAAAAACAGAAAATTAAAGCGAAAAATCGTAATACCCGAAATTTTAACAAACATCCGAAATTCGTCGAAAATCGGGGACCCACCAAAAATTGAAAATCCATTATAGAACCAGAAAGTGAAAAAAACCAAGTTCAAAAAAATTCGAAACTTCACAAGACGCAACAACCGAATTTCACCACACGTCACTACATCGCCTCTGTAATTTTAACTACGTCTTCTATTTAGAAAAAGAAACTATAACTTGGCGCCACCTGCGAGTAGCGTCCTGTGTATGATGCTCCCTTTGCACCACGCTCGTTATGCCACTGCGACCAGTACATTACAATTAATAGTGATCGTTATGGAGCAATGATCAATTACTTATTGGTTTCCAATTTGAATCGCTTTGCCTTAACAGGGCTTCATAATCGAATGATTGAAGAAAACGCTTGGTGGTCTCATAATTTAGCGTTTTGTAAATTGGCCTCAAACATAGTGCGTTTTAATACTGCTGGGGGATATGTGAAATGGCTAGTTAGTCTATGCCGAGTAGATGATCTCGAAGATATGAGTCGCGCCGCGATATTAGCGATAAGCATTTTCTTTCTTAAAGAAGAAAATTCTTTAAACTTTCTCATTTGGTTTAAAAAATTTTAAGACTAAGACGGTTCTAGTTTATTCTAAAAAGTTCCTGAAGAGTTGACCTTAGCGGCCAGCGAATTGCGCATAGAGACTAGCTTATCTCCACCAACAAATAAATTGCATTTTTATAAAATGAGTGGAGGTTTTGATCTCTCTTCTACATCCTTTTACATTCTCTACGTCAAAAAAATTCACCCTTTATATTAATTAAATTTTTAATTCCTTTTTTCAAAACTCTTTTACAGCGGAAGATTGTGTTGATTCTCGTTTGCGCGCCGGAAAGTGCATAACGTTAGCCAACTGTCCTAATATAGTTCAGGAGTTTTACGACGAGGCTCGCACGACTTCTTACGGCATTGACTTTCAAACATTCGTGAGTAATTCTATATGTGGTTTTGATGGCAACAATTTTTTGGTAAGCTGTGGTATTTAGTTTCTTGGCTCTAGTTTGATTTAAAATAATAAGAAGATTGTTTATCTTTTTCGAATTAGCTGACTGAAAGATTTTGTTTCATTTATTACTTCAACAGATTTGCTGTAGAAAACCTAGTCTGTATGCCATAACAATGGACAAGCCTCCATTATGGAAGACTACGAGAAAACCCCTTGAACAAACGACACCATTTCTGTTCTCACCTCTCAGTGGCTATATGCCGCAAACCCTTGGCAGCATTAGTAATAATATGCCAACAGAAATGTATCCTACTTCCAGTTCAAGCCATATTACGCCTGATATGACTACAGTGATTCTGAAACCCACTGTGCAGGCCCTATCGTCACAAGTACAAGTGTTCCAACCAGTTCAATCTACTACCGATCAAGTTGTAATAACACAGCCAGTACTGCAGGCAGCACAAGTACCTCCTAAGGCTCAAAACTGTGGCATAAGCCGAGGCGTCATTAATCGTGTTGTGGGGGGATTTGAGGCGAAACGAGGTAAGTTAACTTGCATTGCGAAAAACTGTAAATCTCATCGAAGTATTTGCTTAAGGAAATTATCCCTGGATGGCAGCCTTAGGTTATCGCGTTCAATACGATGTAAGTTCTTTGAAATACCTCTGCGCTGGTAGCTTAATTTCCACAAAATATGTAATCACATCCGCCCACTGTATCAATAATCACTTGATGCTGGTACGTTTGGGGGCTCATGATCTTACGAATCCTGCTGAAGCAAATGCTCGGAATTATGGCATTAAGCGTAGGGTTGTGCATGATAAATTTGATTTGAAAAATCTTACAAACGACTTGGCTTTAATTGAATTGAATGAAACGGTTATTATGACAAGTAAGTGATTTGTTTTCATCTATATTACACTCAAATATATAAGGTCTTGAATATACATTTAATTCGGATATAAAGAATGATTAAATTTTGGGTTGCCACATAATTTTATTTAGAATAAAATCCCACAGCGCATGTGACATGTCGTAATGCGATTGTCATAATTTTCGTTGACGTTCGTGCACATTGAAGGTTCGACATCGGTTATTTTTTGTCGTATCTCCTGGTTTAGCTTTTCATTGTTTTCCGTTTGGCCATTGGACAGAAGTTGGAGACCAATCAATGCCGCCATTTCGTGAAAGGTTGCGGCCAGCGAATTCGGAATGTAGTTGCGCGTTTTTTCTACTGTGCAGCAATTGGCAAGTGGTTTTAAGAGATCCGCCATGGCCACATCTTCGTATTGGTCCCATAGGTTTTCGTTAGCATGTTCCCATAGTGCATACTATTGACTATAAAATTGTTTCCGCATTATTTTCGCAAAAAAAGTATGACCCAATTAAACCCTCAGACCACCAGGCCCTCTTACTTTTTGAGGACGACGCTAGGGATAGTTTTTGGGCTTCAATGCTTGAGTGATATGGATCTTACATGCGAGGAAATGAAAATCCTTTGTCAAAATTCGTCGGTTGTGCCTGGTTCATTGGCCACACTTTCACGAATTCTATCAATATTCCCATCAGAACGACCTAGCCGAATATGCGGCAGTTTTTTAATGTTACATACTGACGCTGTTTTTTTGCAACTCTAGACGACAGTGCAAATTCTGCGCTCAGAAGGTCGATTATGAACCACCAAAATATTCACGTAAAGTACAATAAGATTTTTTTTCGGGCGCCGATTTCAAAATTCGCATACGTTCTTCCGTTATGCATGTAGGTTTACAGGCCGCATGTAATGCAGACACACGGAGGACCGTAAGCCCGATCTCTGAAAAGAAAAAGAAGAAAATAAGTAACGAAGGTCTAGGCGTGGTGAATAAATAAGATTAGTATAGAGAGGAAAGGAGTTGGTTGGTCACTATATCTGTGCCGATGTGAAATCATTACAAACCAGTTGCTGCTCCAGAAGGAATATATGGAATGTAGCCCTACCTCCGATATTGCGCAGAGGCTGGCGAAGAACTTCCGCTTTGGTAGGACAGTGGCACAGGATATAAAATACCGTCTTCTCCTCTTTATGCAACCCCATTACCTTGCCGTGACAGCCAAATCTGCAATGTTCAGTAACCGTTGCCACGATATCCCTTAAATGCGTCTTTTGAAGTCTTAGCGGCTCTCTGGTTCGAACCTGGTCTAAATCGGGCCAGATTCATAAAGATTCTTTGCACCATGTAACCTGGGCTAGATATTATATAAAGCGTTGTTAATTTGCCATTTACAGGCCGATGCCACAGAACTTGTCAAATTGCGTATTCTGCAGCCTTGCTCCCCTCTTTGCCAACCTATTGGCCATGCAATTGTCCAGATTGGTCCCATGTCCATGCACCAATTTTAAGGTGATTCTTGAATGTCTCGTCATCCGATTTAAGAAGGCGCAGTATTTCTGGATCAGTTTATATGTCGAATAGATGTTTATAGGAGACGATATTGTAACGCGGCTGTCGGTAAAGATCCGAATTTTTCTATTAACTATTCGTAGAGATACCTAGAATATTAATTCAATTTTGATGCATACTTTAAATGCCAGGAAAATATTTGCCACTGTCAGGTGGAAACTAAACTTGAATCACCCTTTATATTTAGAACTAACTATAAATGGTCGTTTAATGTATTTAGGCTATATACTATAACTAACTATATTTATAGAATTTATACATTATAATTATTCTATTGTACACCATCAGTATATATGTATAGCGTTGGCTGTATGTGTTGTACCTATCCCGATATTTACCCTAAAGTTTTCTTAACCTTTCCAGAATTCATAGCTACTATTTGTTTGCCCGAAGATACCAGTTTTCTTACACAAGAATTTGTTGGCATGCATCCATTTGTGGCTGGTTGGGGTGCTAAACAACATCAAGGACCCACCTCGGATGTCTTAAGAGATGTACAAGTACCGATTATAAACCGACAGTCGTGCGAAGAAACTTATCGCAAAGTATTTAATTTTATTAAATTTAGTGAAATGGTAAATAGGTTCACTCCATTTTTCCTGCATGAATATTTTTAATAGCAATTATTTACAAAACTACAGTTCATTTGTGCAGGCAATTCCATTGCTGATTCTTGCCAGGGCGATTCCGGTGGACCTTTAATGCTGCCTCAGGTATTTTTGATAAAACACTATTTTAAAAATGTATTAAAATTCCGCAGTTTTATATTTTAGTTGACGGACTCTTCATACTCGTACCATTACTACTTGCTAGGTGTGGTGACGTTTGGTTATGAATGTGCTCGTGCCGGGTTTCCGGGGGTCTATACAAAAGTAGCTCCCTATTTACCTTGGATTAAGAGTAATATTATTTGAAGATCTTGGAATTGAAGTTTATTAAATAAATTGATGCAAATGTAATTAAAAACTTGATATTTTTGGGACTTGAATCACCCTATTTTAACCGCATTCATTATGTAATTTGTTAGTTATATTTTTCGAACGGCAGCTAATTTGGCTGCTATTTCAAAACAGCTTTATTTATTTAATTAAATAAGTTATTAATTTTGTTCATTAAAATACAGACGCCTTAAAATATGCAGCATAAATTGTCCAACAATTAATTGAAGAGAACCTAATATTCTTATCTCTCTTTGCCACCAACAAACGGTAGGCCAAAATATGGTTGGAAATAATTATTTGTACCAGTTGAATTAAAAGTTTTGTCATTAACAGGTGTGTGAAGTTAAAACAAAAAAAGAAAAAAAAGAACAAATTAAAAAAAGAAAAATAATATAAGATACAAATTTAAACGTTTGGAAACTTTAAAATCGCATTAAATAGCAATTAAATAAAAAAGTAAAATAAACTATCTCCGGTTCCTTCGCGTATCTTTAGTTTTATTTGTTAAAGATATAAAGCATAACAATTTGTAGTTATATGTTAGTGAAAAAAATTCAAGACAACAAAAATTTATTTTTGATAAGATAACAATTCCACACACACACACACACACACACACACCCACACATACATATATAAATAATTTGAAGAAGTAGAAAATAGTGCGGAAAATAGAACAACAACATGTTTTATTGACATGAGAGGTATAACGGAATTTGTTTTTTATTTAAATCGCTCAAAAGTTTGCCGGGACATCGCACGGTGACTCATATTTGAGATGATTGAGGCCTTTGGTCGACTGTGGCTTAAGCCGCTTTTACACTATTTCAATTACAAGTGTTTAGATTTTCGTTGAATTTGTACAGATACTCGTTTTGACTGTAAGAAAATTTAAAGCAAAATATTTTCTTTACATTGTGTCTCTGTCTACTCGCAGACGTAAAACAAAATGAAAATGACGTCTTTGTTTACTTCAAGCAAGTAGCAGAGAAATCAGCCGAAATATACATAAATTTCGGCGGCGAAAGCTAAGCAATTTCGGTTGGGTAGCGGTAGTGGTGGCTCTTGCGAATTTTTAGCGGCTCAAGTTTTTGATAAATTTTTTGTAAAATAACTAACAAAATAAAATGGTAAAAAATCTTTAGCACTAGAGTGAACAAAATACACGGGCGATATTCAGTGCTTGCTGCAAATGGTCTTGCAAAAGTGCAAGTGCGAAATATCGTAGATTTTTTTTCGAAATCCAACAACAAAATACACAAAATTTCTTTTTGATTTAATAAAAAACGCTGCAATACAAATTGCACCAAACACTGAACACCTCCACTGATATCTTATAAGCAAAGCTGAAGTTTTTATGCCGGTGCAAGCTGGAAAAAGTATCTGCGACAGCATGCTGTCGGCGGAAAGCCACTGTATTTGCTTATTTGTTCAACAGCTGCAGTCAGTATTTTCTTTGTTTCCTTCTGTAGAAATGCAACCCTGATAAAATGAAGTCTCAGCATATAGCAATGTTTTTTTTTAAGTAATGAGAGCTATATGACTGTCAATTTTATATCCACATTTTTTTGACAGTTTGATTGCGCATGTCTTTCATACTTTTTCATTTTAATTGAATTTTTGACAATCATTTTGCTCGATCTAATAGTGTGAAAGGTGTTTTGTTGGTACTCCACCACGATTTTTGAAACCTAAAAAGAAAAAAACAACAGGTTAAAATCATACGATTCCGGTGGCTACTACTTATTCATCTGTAGAGGCCCTCTTCCAAATGCTTCGAAATGCACTCAGGAAACAAAAATCGTTGTCTATATACATAATTTTTTGGACTCCTATTTCAGTTGGATCTTGTACGGTGCAGACTTATGCAAAAGTTAACGTTTGAAATTTTGTACATGGCAAGGAAATGGTAGCGTCGTGCACCCCTGGATATTTCCAGGGACAACGGAAATGTGCTCGCCCCATTTCGTATTTCTTTGACGTACGGCTTTCGTCCCGACATTTACCACAAAATGTTGGAGATTAAAATTTCAATAGCAACCGCGCGTCTGGCGTCTAACGGCGCACAATGCCCGTAAAGTTTGTAGAAACGAACACTCATTTTAATAATAAAGTTTTATTATTTATTCATTTGTCACTTGGCATCAGTGACTAATTAATAAAGTACAAACAGATTTGACAGACGCCGCATCATCAAACACCCCTTTTTTGGGAGAAAAACGATTAACAAACAATTAGTAATTTCATCACGTTCTAAAGTAGTCAACGCCAAAAAGCTTGAAAGTGTTTTAACTTAAAAAGTGGTAATTTCAAGGAAGTGTGCATTTAGTGAAATGCATACCCTACCCGACGTATTTGTAAAGAATATATTATTTGTTTTAAAAAGGGGCGTACTAGTTGCTAGATCACGCCAAAAGCTTGTAAGGTCCGAGAACAAACCTAGTTGAGGAAACTAAATACAATTTGCATCACTATAATTAAATTTGAATTAGTTTTATAAGTGGGCGTGGCCTTTAAAGTATTACGCCTACTTTTCGATTTTTACAGCGCGACTCTTCTAAGAAGCATTTGTAATCTGATTTCCCATATTTTTTAAATTAAGCATACTATCACTAAAATTAGAGTAACCATACAAAGTGGGTGCGGCAGTTTTTCGAACGCCCCCCCCCCCCCCCCCCCCCCCAAGTTTGGGGTTGTTTTTTTTTGTTGCAATTAAGCTTTGTATACCAAGAAGCCATGCTTGAGTGGCGAAATGCAACAGCAAGAATTTTTTTTGCAACCATTGGCAAAATTTTGTACTGTATCTGGCTGCTTACCTGATTAACTGCCGCAGATTTGGCTTACAAACTGCTCATTAAATTAAAAACGTGCTTCAATACAGACTACAAGCTTTTGGTAAAACATTCAGAATTTTCGCTAGGGTCCGAAAATCATATTGCTGGGTCACCCTGTTTAAGTTTATGAACAGATTATGATACAATCCCAATTGCGCTGGAAACTTGCACTGATGGAGAAGCCATGCTTCTTATTGAAATTAGGGGTTAAGGCAGCGATACTTTTCTCTAAGCTCTCTACGCACACACAGACAAGTTCAATTGATATGAAATTTGACTTCTTAAGTATTTTATTCCTCCAAAATATATTTAATACATTTACAACTCTGTTTGAAAGCAATTCAAACTAAAGCTAACGATTTGTACAGCGACTCATTTACATGTATTTTGGATCTGTGTTTTGTATTAATTGTTGCATTGTTTTTTAAATTTTTTTTTAAACTGTTAATTTGTTTGTGAATGAGCGATATAATTGGAGCGGCTTAAATTACAATACAAATATATTTGGAAATCAAACTTATTCGCAAAGTAAGAAGAGTTATGAAAACTCGAACGTTAGAGTTTACTCCAAACCAAATTTCTATATGAATACGTACATGTATTTAGGTACAAGTACATAAAGCGAACAATGGGACAGTAATGCGTCATTACTGCTTTGGGTATATTTCATAATTTTTTTGTTTGTGAATTTTAAAAATCCTTAGAATTGCAATCAAATATAATTTTCATTTAATTGTAATGAAAATAAAATTCCTTTAAATTAAAAAAAAATTAACATTTTTTTTATTAAATACATATTAAAATTTAGCCCACTGTGTTACTAAAAATTTATCAATGTTCTTCAGCTAGATTTGAATATTGAATTATACTGTTCCGATATACCACATTAATGATTGTAACAGAAACAAACTTCCGCATAATCCTCAAAAAAGTAGGGGCTACTTAAGCCTTCAGGCTACAAAGCACACTAAAGCTCCTTTCACACTATTATACAAGTGTTTGGATTTTCGTTGGATTTTTGCAGAGATAATTCTATTGACAATCCTTCTGACTATAAACTACATTGTTTGCCTACACTACCGCACTTCTGTAAAAATGCAACCCTGATAACTTGAAAGGTCTAGACTTTAAGAAAATTTTCAAAAAATGGTGACCACTATACGACTGTCAAATTCCCATACGTATTTTTATTAGATTCATAACAAATGGTTTTTATACAATAATACTTTCTCTTTTTATTTGAATTTTTGACAAGTTGTTTTACTTAATCTAATAGTGTGAAAGGGCCTTAAACTGTTACTCTTTGTTGGTAAGTCTGCCTTATTTTTTACGATCTCCAAATGTGACAGTTTTGTTTGTTAATAAATCCGTTTATCTGATAAAAACCGACATTTCACGCATCCGTTCGACAAACAAACGACGCTATTGATGGATTCTGGACTTCAGCTCTCCAGTGATTTGAATCTTGTATTCGTGTAAATGCAAATCCGTTGTCAAAATTTGCTGAGGAGTGAAATATGAAAGCTGGTTGCTGTGTCCGACAATGAATCCATGTGCCGAGCTCGTCGGTCACTCTTTCACGAACTCCGGCAATATACTCATCTCAACGACTTGATCTAGTTAGTTTCTCGAGGGCCCATTCCCATAATGCACTCGGATAATATTGCAGACTATCTGGCTAAAAATAATGCAGACACTTCTTTCATAGGTCTAGATCCTTTCTGTGGGTTAAACAAGAGCTTCACAAATAACGCAAATAATACGCAAAGGAGAAAAACGAGATCTACTCGATAACTAGAGCCTCTATGTAGCAGTCGAAAAAACTCATTGACCCCGAAAGTATTAAGGAGGGAGACTATTCTAAATCTTAGCCTGAACTGTTACCAGGACACTCTAGCCTTAACTATTCCATTAATATAATAAGTGTGGTAGAAAGTGACTCCTGCAGACTCCGTCAAGAAGGCATCAGAACATGCTCTTTGCGAGTGCCTTGCGGTGCCACGGACAACCTAGCTAAAAAAAGCCCACAATGGTTAGGAGAGGAAGATTAGTATAGAGATCAAGGGTTGAGTGGTTACTAGATCTCTGCCAATGTGGAGTTATTCGCAAACCAATTGCTGTTCCTGACAAGGAAATGGATTCTCCCTATAATCCGACCTCCGATAGTTTGCAGAGGCTGACGAAGGACCTCCGCCCGAGAGGCATCTGGAATTGGTCGTCTAAAACAGGATAGAGGCAGAGGAGATAAAATACTGTCTCCTCTTCCTTTTCATCGTGACAATTGCTGCAGTAGTCATTTGCAACCAATCCCATTTTTTTGTCGTGATATCCAAATCTGCAATGTCCAGTAGCCGATATTCCTAAATCGGGCTTTTGATGTCTTAGCGGATCTCTAGCTTGAATACGGTGTAAACTGGGACAGATTAGCTAAGTCTTCCTGCATGCGGATTCTTCGTCACATCTAAATGCCACAGAATTAGTCAAAGTGCAAGTTGATTCAATATCCACGCACCCAGTTTAAGGTGTTTCTAAAATATCCCGCCGTTCCATTTAAGTATACCCGGCATTCCTGGAGCAGTATCTGAGACCATATTGCAACGTGACTGAGTAAAAACTAATGGTTACGGAACGAAATAATCTTCCCTCTTATAAATATTTTAGACCTTTGAAAAATTTATTTTTTTAACTTTTCTTTTCCTCAACATACTGCGTTTGTTGGCCGCGATAGAAAGACAATATTAAAATCTTTTGAAACAAAAGCTCAAGTACATTGTTATTTATAAGCAAATTGTGAATTATTCTCGAAGTAAAAACCCCGATTACAACGCACATACAGACATACATACTTACACATTGTGTAGATTTGCCCGTATGGACGTGTATAAGTAGAATATTTTATAGATAAACTCAATCTACACAATGTGGAACACCTGTTAAAACATACATTCAGTTCCAAAACACTTCACGATTGCTTGCGCGCCATTCAAATATTTATGGAAGGGGTCAAAAAAATTTATAAAATTGTCGAAAAATATGGCTTGCGTTAAAACCAATAATTAAGTTGTTTTTTTTTATTAAATTATGACAAACACATCTGCTAATAAAGGGTGTCTCAATAAGAGTACACTACTCCAATTAAATATAAAACATGTATTTTTTGAGCCACTCGCTTTATTTTTATTGCATTGTAAAGTAGACATGCTACGATTAAGTATGAAATAAAATACCCAGCAAATAGCCTCCGCGGCTCTGATGTCACCATCTTGCTATTTCCATTAAATTTTCGATAACTTTTTGACAAACATGAGGATGTATCCCACTGACGACTAGTTGAATTGTTTCTGGTTTATTGACGAAGACCCAAAATCCCCTCACTCACAGAATCTCAAAAAAAAAAAACGTTGATCTTGGTGGCCAGTGAACACCAGAATTTCGGGAGATGATCGAATGTTTAATGGCAGTTGGCGTCGTCCTGCTCAAATAATATGTCGTCCAGATCCATGCCATCCAAATGAGCCCACAAAAATTCCGTCGTCATGTTCTTGTAACAAATACTGTTCACAGTCACTGTCGCAATGAGGTTTTCGGATTTTCAGCGACACACTCGTTTGCAGCAACAATGATTTCTAGAGACTTTCTATCCACAATTGATGCAGATTCTTTAAAACTTTTGAATACTCTTGGAATTGCTGACACATTCTCTTTATACGGTTTGTCATTCCGTTTATAAATTCTACAATCATTTCCGACCCAACAAAGTTTTTATATTTATGAATCCTTATAGGTAGGGATGCTCAAATAACGATTTCCGTTTGTCCGATGTTGAAATCAACTTTGTGACAACCTGGGATCTTGAACCATGTACCATTTGATCTGCTGCATATTTTCTAAATTTGAAACAGCCTTATGGGTCCATAAGTTTTTTATTATATTCACTCTTACGGGATTGCCTGGATCTTTAGTCAAAAAGTAATAAGTGTTCGGACCACTGTGCAGTACTGCCTTAATAGAAACTTATTTCTTTTTATTGTTAATTAATTAACTTTGTTTCAGCGTATTAATACGAGTGCATTCGGCCGTAACTTTAATTACCAGTTAATTTCAATACAATTGAAAAGAGAAACAAATTCCATGAAAATTACCAAATAATTATTAATTGTCTTGTCTTAAAAGATTGTCTAATCAAATTTGTAAAAGGTTTTATAAAAAAGTAATTGTTATGTAACGTTTATGTAAATGAATTAATTCATCATTTAGTGATTTTAGTCCTTCTTCTTTTTTTCCAAATGGACCGAGTATAACAACAAAGATCTTCATCAGTTTTTAAGCCTAAAAATTAAATCACTTTATGTGCAATTAAATATATTTCCAAAAAAAAAACTAAAAATGAACTTAAGCGCAAAATAAAATTATTTAATTTCAATAAAAATTTCAGCCCCAAAAAACTCGTTCAAATATTAAATATATTTGATTTATTGCCATAAAATAGTCTTCAAAGTGTCCCCGGGGCAGATTACTGCATTTCGAAATTTCGATTTAAATTCTACTGACCGGTATCGAATGCCGTAATTTGCCCACTGTTCTTTAAAAATACACCTATTTAGAAAAGCCATTTTTCAAAAATAACTTTAAAAAACCTCCTCTTAAAAAAGTTTCGTAAACTCTGTTAAAAACAATGTAGTTTTAAAAAAGTACTTCAAAGAAAGTACGTTTAAAGACGTATCTTTTAAAAAAGTACCTTTTAAAAAAGTACTTTTTAAAAAAGTACCTTTTAATAAAAATACATTTTTAAAGATAGTTCTTAAACATTTTTTAAGTGTCTCTCAAAAAAGTACCATTAAAAATTATTTCCTTTATCTTAAAAAAGGGGCCACACATACATATATAGTATAATACTTTTTTTACCCTTATAAAGTTGCCTTTTTAAAAAAGTTTCACAAAAAAGACAAAAGTCGCAATGTGTGAAAAATAACGAAAATAATATATGTATGTCAAAAAGTACCATTATGACAAAAATGTAAATGCATATGTACATATGTATATATTTTGTAGTACCTTTACAAATTAGCCTTAAAAATGATCGTATGATAAAAAAAAATCCCGTTGCGAAAAAGTGCATATGCATGTGTATAATATTATTCAAAGTACTTTGAAAAATTCCCTTAAAATAATAATAATATTTTTAAAAAGGAGCTTAAAATAATTGATTAAAAAAAATTCTAATAAAATTGTTAATTCCTTTGCAAGGTCTTTTCGAAAAGAAAACTTTAATTAAAGTTCCTTTTAAAAAATACGTTTAAAAAAGTACACAATAATTTTCGTAAGATTAAAAAAATTTCTTAAAAACTTTTTTCAAATTCAATTATTTTAAGAAAACATTACATTTAAAACATTAAAAAAGTCGAATTTTGGAACGAATATCTGTCATCCCTTCTCAAGTTTGGTTTGAAGAAAAACCGGTTTCGGCTATGTGCAATCTTCAGTGTCATTTTTCGTTTGAAACACGCTGTCGGAATATCAAATCAAGAATCATTAAAAAAGTATTTTCAAAACGTCCCCATTCGAAAATTATGTTTATATAAAATCAGAATCTCTATTTCAAATAGAACTCTGTTTCAAGAAAAATAAAAAAAAATTCTTTACAACGTCCTTTTGGAAAAAATAATAATGAAAATAAAAAAAGTTTCTTCTGAAAAGAATACTTTTTTAAGAATTGTCCTTTGTAACTTGAAAGTACTCTTGTAAAAAGGGACACTTTTTGAAATTCCTATTATTATTTATTTATTATTAACGTATGGGGGATATCGAAGCAGACCACTTACTTTCTGAGTCCCTTTTCGACCACCATTTCGCTCCTCAAATTGATTTCAGGGAACCGATCCGTAATCACAGCCACCTTACTTTCAATTGAGTCTCGTGCTAGCCCTAGCCTTTACTCTTGACTAAAGTGATTTCAGACTGTCGACTGGTAACTGTCGACACTCTTCCTCATCACGGAGTCTTTTGTAATTGCTAGCATTTGTCTAAGGCTTAGTTCCCCCATGGCATTCACATCTAACAAGTGTCTGCCCGTGGTCTTAAGCCTTATGCTAGCCAGTGCTGGACATACAATGTGCGCTACCGTCTCAGCCTCTTCCAGGCATAGTCTGCAAGTATCAATTTCTACGACTTTCATCTTAGCCAGATGGTACTTGAAGTTTCCATGTCCTGTCACTAACGCAGTGATCCAGCTTAAAGTAGCCCTATTATAACCGAGTACCTTGCTGGCCTTCCTGCCGAGGGGCTCTTTGAGCACCATTCGAGCCTGTCTACATGTGATATTCTCCCTCCACCTATTCAGGTGTAATGAGTTTACCCATTGAAGAACTTTAGCTCGCACTAGGCCATTCCCCAGGGCTCCCCGGGGTCTGGTTCTCATAAATCCACATCAGATCCCCTTTTTGATAGTTCGTCTGCTGCTTCATTCCCAGCTGTGCCTATGTGTCCCTTAACCCACATCAACGTAACCTCATTCAACGAGGCATAAATAAAAGAAGAACAACTCTGTACAATTGTTTTATTATTATAATTATTTTATAAGCTGTAGCTTATTAAATTTATTGATTATATTCGTTATTTCGCTAGGCCTCTCTGATGATGCTACACTAAGTCGAAGCGAAATATCGAATATAGTCAATATAATTGCTTTATTAACAAAATGTTAAAAACCTAAAGTTTCAAAATTAATTACTTAAAATTAAAAGAATGATCTTAAAAAACGATCATTTTCAATTTAATAAATTTTGCCTTCTTTTACTAAAAATAGTTTGAAATCTGTGATCAGCCTGAATATGGTGAAATCTAGAAACTAACCTCTTTTCTTTTTTTTAACAATTTTGGTATCATTGTGGGTTGTGAAATAATCTTTACTCAATTTCTGTTTTACGGTTAATTTAAGCCTTCAGTTTTAAAACAATACAACAATACAAAACAATTTTACCCTACTGCTGTGACGCTTTTTATTATTTGTTTTGTTAACAACCCCGGTTCATCGCCAATAATGACAAAATAAATTAATTAAAGTGAATTTTATGCTCGTGGTCATTAACTTTGTCACTGTCTTTTTTGTATTTAATTTTTGAATGGAGCAGGGGCATTCAGAAACTGTTGCAAGTTTTTGAAAGAATAAATTAAAAATTAAAGAATTAATTTTAAAATTAGAAATTAATTTAAAACAGTAACGATGTATGTAAGTAAGTACTTTTAAGGTTAATTTATGTGCATTTTATTGATTATGCGCGTGTTTTTTTTATTGAGAGAGAGTCTTTTATTGCAACTTTTGCAAATTAAGTTTGGTAAAAAGATTTAAAGACTTTGTAGTTTTTTCACTAGAATTAAAAGCAGATGCGGATATAACTTTAGCTTTAGGAGGGGGAGGGGGGATGGAAAACAAATAATTCGTTTATTTTCCCAAGCTTTTTGTATAGAATAATGGTCATTGACTTGGAGGGGGAAATTTTCTCTTTTCGCCCCCCTCCCCGCCGTTTCCATGCCTGTCTAACACACTACTAGCTTTTATGAGAAGCTTTAAGTGCAAACATATGTGTTTCATATTTAACTTGGCCAAACGTATTCACAACTCCACAATGTATTCCTTGGTATTTGCTGTAAACATTGTAAAGGGTATCTCAATTAAGGCGGGTCTATGTTTAAATGCAAAATACTTTTTTTGTTATCGTAATGCGCCATACAGCCTGAAGGTTTTTACTGATTCTGTTCCAAAAATTCTGCTGAATTTTGCGGCCGACTTTGGAGAACCCTACAAGAAAAATTGTAGTAGCGTTAAATCGCTAATTTACGTCACCTCCGTGAGAGATACCCTGATATCTTGAAATCGGTCATATAGAATGACTCATGTGGCGATCGCTAAATGAAACGTAGCGCCTGCTAAGAATTCTATATCGTCGCCTAAGCTCATATCGTTTATTGCAAACTCCGCATTCAACCATAAATTTTTTGGGGATGCTTTGTATCCAGCTGGCGAACTTAAGGTGGGTTGGCGTCATCGCTTGTATTTTATTTGTTTATATAGCTATTCCTCTGAAAATGAGGTTCTTATCTCCCCAACTCTCGTATAAGCGTGCTGCTCAATTGTGTAACTGGAAATGGTGAATTACCCTCACTAACTAAATAATAAGCAACAGATTTCACAGACCCCGCCAAGACACGTACCAATTGGAAACCCCTTTATAATACACAACTGACAGACTGACTCATTTGCTGTTATTGTTGTGTTTAAACAAATTGTTTTATGTTTTTCTACTTGGTTTTATATATATTATTTTATTTTTAGCTTAAATAATTTAATTAAAGGGTGTTTTCATAAGGAGTGTTAAGTCGTCAACATAGTAAAATGGCACTGATCGCAAAAACTTAAGATAAAACTTCTTAAGTACCAGTAAGGTCTAATTGGAAATGTATTTCAATGGAGCTGAAGCTTTAATATCCACGATTGTGGTTAATTTTTTATTTTTGAGGACGGTAAAATAGTTAATTTCAATTTTCGAAAGTTCGAATTTAAATTCGAATTTATTGAAAAATATTCGAAAACAATTTTTCATTATTAATAAAATCATGTCGTGTTATTTAAGTCATGAAATAAGCTTTTTGTATAATTTCGTTGTAAAGTTCGAATTTAGAAATATTTTGAAAATATTGTATTTTTGCCATCTTAATAAATATTTAGAATGTAAAACTTACGTTTTTCATAAAACCGAAAATTCGAAATTTAGTTCGAAATTTCGAATAGACTTTTTTTGCATAACACAAGTTTACAAAATTAGGCCAACTGCTTGACGGAAGCTGTAAGTTGCTTTTATGTAATTTTATCGAAAGAATTTGAATCTGTACTCGATTTGTACACATTGTTTTTAGTTTTCGAGATATGACGTTATGCCAAAAACGAAGCAGTTGCACGATAAATATTAATATACAAGGAAAGCTCTTTGTCCTATTCAGTTAAACAGAAAATCCGAAATTCGACAACAATATCGTCTTTAATGTTCTTAATTGGTTTAGAGGTATTGTGAAACTTGTGCTAAAAAGATTATTTTGGGTAAAAATTTTTGTTTTTAAAAAATTTATAAAAAATAAAAACAACGAAATTATCACTGTAAGGTTGTGGATCAAATCACTCTGTCGGAATATCAAATCAAGAAAAATATTAAAATAATGTGAAGAAAAGGCCAAGTTCCTATCCAAAAAGATTGGCCGTTAAAAGTACTCAGATCAAATTGAGTACCAAGATTTGCTAGTTTGGTAACATTTTTCCCCTTAATCTTTCCCATACTGCGTAGTTAAAAAATTTTTGCCCAGCTAGCCTAGAAATGGGATTAGATGAAAAATTCCCGTTTTCAGATTTTTCTGATTACTTATTTCCCAAGACATACTTATATTGCAAATTTCAGAGCTCTACATATAAGGGGGAACCCTAGTCTCCCTAAATAAAAAGTGTCCTTTTCCAGATTTTTCTGTTTAGTTATTTCTCTGCCCTACCTGTGTACCAAATTTCAGCTCTCTAGCTTTAGTGGGAGTGCACGCCCCATAATTTTTATTAGTAAGTCAGTGAATAGGTACCTTCCTATCTTGGGAAGCTTTTATGGTCAAACATGACCTATGAGGTTATTTATACGTAGAGTCCTAATACGAGTATTTAAAGTTTCATTATTTTATGATTATAAGAACAAAAGTTATGAGGGGGGTAAAAACAGCGCGAATGGATTCGTGTAAATATACAATAGGCCTGCACTTGGCCTTGCGCAAGCAATATCGTGCTCCTTAATCTCAAAAAAAGCATTAAAAATAATATATTTTTTTTACAGACAAAGCTGTGGCAAAATATATAAAATGTATACCACATACGATACAATTTACAACCCGTAATTTTATGAAGAAAGTAAATATTTTTTTTAAATAAATAAATGTTTTACCAATTTGCTGATTCAGAAAAAAATTTGTTACATATTTTGTTATAGAAATACCAGTACGGCCGACTTTAGTGTAACATTCATATAAAATTTATATTTTAGAATAAAATAAAATATGTGGAATTTGGGGAAAAAATTCATATTTATTGAGAGACCATGTATTGATTGATAACATTAGCAAATGTATTGTCTTTTTTTATTTAACATTTTTTTTCTTGTATTTTATTTAGTTTTTTTGTTCGCTCTTTAGTTCCGACTGGAACTAAATCATTAACATCACAATCAACTGCAAAAAAAGCAGACCGTCCTCAAAATCATAATCAACCATAGAATGAATGATTTTTTGTTGTTGAGCGCAGCTTAGTAGCAATAGTGCAGTAAGCAAAGCAACAACACATTAAGAGAAAAAAGAGGAAAATCATTAAAACAAAAACGTAAAAAAGCGAACGAAACAAACGCACGAAAAATAATTCGTTTTCATTTAATTTTGTTTACTTGCCGGTAACTGTAAATATCGAATGCATATGTGTGTCGTGTGTGTGTGTGTGTGTGTGCGAGTGCGTGTGTTTGTGAGTATTATTAATGCTCTCAAGTTAAACAAAACTGTAGCAAATAATCAATGCTGTAATTATTTACAAAACCATTCGGTTACACATTTACTATAACATTAGCGGTATTCAGTGTTGGGTGCAAATCGTCTTGTAAAAGTGCAAGAGCAAAATAACGTAGCCTCTTTATGAAATCCAACAAGAAACTACACAAAATTTCTGTAAAATTCATCAAAAATATATTATATTTTGCTTTTGCTAGACCATTTGCACCCAAACACTGAATACCGCTATTGTTAATGCCTGTTGCATGCGAATGAGACTAGCAAAAGCTACCTGTGGCTTCTGTGCAATCTTCTTTATTTCTTTTGTAATTTGTTATTAACTTTAAACTTTATTGTTGTTTTTTTTTTTTGATTGGTAGTCAACAAAATGTTTGTTATAAACAATAACATTGAGTGTTTGCTTTTGTTGCAATTCTTTATTACCTTGTGTGAACTTCTTTTGATTGTGTTTGTTGATACATTCTACAGAAGACAACAAAATATGACTTGTTAATAATTTTGGTAAATTTTTACTAAAAAACAGCAATAAAAAATACTACAAGTTAAAATAAAGTTATTGGCGAATGCATAATACATATTAAAAAAAAAATAATTAGTTCCTGATCTTGCCCTAAACTCGCAATTAAGAACGATCTTATACATATGTATGTACAAGTCAATATTTTAAATCAATCAATTGCGGCAACTTAATTTAAGATTTTAGTCTGCACTTTGAGTTTGTTGAGAGCTGGCGCAGATCCAAGGCGTTGAGGAAGGGAAATTTTCCTCTTCAATTAACAATTAATATTTTTCCAAACAAAAAAATTAGAAAAAATTTAAGAATTGTTTGTTTTCGTTGATACCAAGTACCTCCAGCAAAAGCTGGATTCGCTGCGGTGTGCGAGAGATACTTCAATGTGTTTTAGTGAAAAAACAAATTAACTTGGAAAAGGATATAGTGTGATTTTTTAACCGTTTGTGTATTGAAAATTGAAATAAATACAGAAAATTTGCAGAAGTGAATAAAATATTTATTTGGGCCGATAAGTTAATGCCTGTTGCCCGCAGCTACGCCGTACGTTGTCCATCCATGAGCTCCAATTTTGACATACTTTCTTCAGCATTTTGACCGGTATCTCACCAATGGCAACTGTAGTGTGTTCTTCCAGGCCTTGTCCCTGTACACGAGAGACTTCACGTTTTCCCGAGGAAAAATCGGTTAATCTTGCGAGGCCAATGGCTAGAAAACATGAGATTAATTGCTCACCAAACTCCTCTCTCAATAGATTCATGGTATTACGTGACGTGTTGCATCTAGCACCATTTGTTAAAACCAAAAAAAGTCGGCTATCACCGCACGGTACCTTGTCCTATTGACTGCAATGTTGCGATTTTCCTCATTCTTGAAAAATTACGGTCCAATGATACCGCCGGCCCACAAAACGCATCAAACACTGCATCTTTTAGGGTGCATTGCCAGCTCTTGGACTGCCTCTGGCTTCTGCCCGCACCAAAATCGGCAATTCTGTTTGTTGACATACCCATTGAGCCGAAAATTAAGTTCGTTGCTGAAGCCGATTTTTCGGTAGAAAACATATTTCTCACACAGCACGAATTTTGATAACAAAATTCAATGATTTGCAAGCGTTGTTCGTTTGTTAATCTATTCATGGTGAAATGGCATTATTGTCATTGCCACATGTCACGAATATTTTTTTACACTGAAAAAACTTACACTGAGACACCAAATTGCCAAAAAATCAGCCGATATAATGAAAAGTTGTTAAAAAATTTTCATAGAAAAATGGCATGAGTCAACGTTAAAAAAAAAAAACAGCTGTTTAAGTTTTTACATTTTATTTTATTTGTCTCTCTGATTCGTGCAATTTCTTCAATGCTCACATCTCATGAAATGGATTTTCAGGGAACTAACGTACTAATTTTAGGCTAAGTTCTCTAAAATAGTTTTAAGAAAATCTGGCAAAATATTTGCATTACTATCAGCAGCAAAAGTATAGAAAAAATAAGGAACGAATCAAAATCGAAATTCGGAAAATAAAAATGACCTTATTTAAAGAAAAAAAAAAACGCTGAGGAAAAACAGCTGAGAATGAGAAAACGCCAAAATATACAGTACTAAAATTACAGCCAAACTGCTAAAAAATTATCGAATATAAACGAAAGTAAAATTTAGGAAAAAATAAAATTTCTTACTATCTAAAAATACCCACATACCTAAAAATGCTATTAAATTAGCAAGTGTCGGGCGAATTCAACAGAAACAAAATAAAATATATAAAAATTCGCCAAATAGGAACAACTTGACACAAATACTAAAATCGATTAAGAAAACAATGACTCAAAACTTGAAAGAAAAGCCTCTAAAATTGCAAAAAATCGTTAAAGGATAAGCATTTTTAAATGGATAATAATAGTTAGAAAATAAAAAGAAGTACGTAGAAACAAAATCACCAAATTCTAAAAACTCAAAAAAAGTCCTAATTATTTTGAATCCTGTAGATTTTTGGAACGAATTTCCGTCATCCCTTGTCAAGTTTGGTTTGGAGACAAACCGGTTTCGGCTATGTGCCATCTTCAGTGTCATTTTTCGTTCGAAAACGATTCGAGAACGTTCTAGCCGAAACCGGTTTGTCTCCAAACCAAACATGACAAGGGATGACGGAAATTCGTTCCAAAAGCCTACATCAAAACACCCTGTCGGAATATCAAATCAAGAATCTTTTTAATCAGTTTATTTTTTTAGAGATTTCTTACTGCAATATCGTCGCTGCTTGCAAACATGATTGAACAAGTTACAAATTCAGTTGGACTTTTTGACTGGAGCAACGGAAAGGTTTTTCCCATTGTATTTATGATCAATTCGAATCAGAGCCCAGGTTTTTAAAATTGATTCTAGTTTTCAACTGGACAACGGTTTGTCCTATTCAGTGAAAAAAAAAACCAAATGCTACAACAATATTATCCCCTTGCCATTATAATTTTTTAGTCTACTCAGTATTTTCACAGGTGCCAAAAAATAAAAATTTTGTTTCTAACAAATTCTTTAAAATAAAAATAAAAAAATCTGTTCATTTTCTATAATCGATACACAACTTTTGATTTTATTCACAATTAAGTGAAGGTATATCGAAGAAGAGTTAATACTAAATGAAAATTTGTGCGTCGATTTTAATAAAATATGGCTCGTTTTGTTTGAAACTAATGAAGCTATGTGCGTGCCAACTGCTGAAATAAATACGATTTTTAACTTTTTAAATTCTTTAGTAACAATTTAAAACAAAGAGAAAACGGATTTGTATTCACCCCTCCAAATTACATAAGATTATATTTTCCGTTGCTCTAGTCTAAAATCTTGTATACTTGTGTAATTTTTTTTTTTTTTGGACCAGCACTCAGGGGATGGCCCCTACTCATGCAGTGCGTTGTGCCGGAACTAGGAAAATAGGTTATGGGAGGGTGGAAAGAGGGAGTAGTGTTTGTGGACGTTTGATTTGAACTTCTCAATATTGAAAGTGGCAGGAAATACCTCCGCAGGGAGTCTATTCCACATACGAACTGTACGGCCAAAAAACGAATTCTCTCGGTAATGCGTAGTGCGGTTCACTGGCCAATCGACTACAAATGGGTGAGCTCTTGATGAGTATCTTGTCTCGCGCAAAAAGGTCCGGGTTTCGGGAACAAGTTCCCTGATCTCATTGGAGCATCTCCCATTGTAATATCGATAGAACATTGAAACACACCCCACGTGACGTCGATGCTCCAACGAATCAATAGAGTTGGTTATCCTACTGTCGCCGATAAGCCTCTTCGCCCTCTCCTGTACGCGGTCGAGTAAATCCAAAATAGACTTTGGAGCCCCAGCCCATACATGAGAGTTGTATTCCATTTTCGATCACAGTTTAAGTACTAAGTTAGAAATTCTGCAATATTAATGCTATAGCAAAAGTAAAAATCGTAAACATTTACCGTCGCAAAACAGCACTTCTTTTTCGTTAATTTATTTATGCTATTGCTATGCTCGCATTGTTGAGAATATGACAGTAATGAAAATAGCATCAACAAAAATTTTACAGCAATCACATTGACAGCACTGTAAAATAGTACACCGGCTGTGCTTTCATTTAGCAGGGAATTTTTAAATATACATAATTTGATTTAAAAGTTTTTAAGTACCGGAAATTCCATTGCAATTTTTGTTTATCCTTTATTTTTTTTCTATGTATTTAAGTAGGTTAATCAACTAACTCTTATCCTATAAGAATTTATGCCAAGACAAAAAGCTTATGTAGATATACAGGTTTTAAAATTTTCCATTATATCTCATAAAAGTGAACAAATAGCAAGAGCACGAAAGGCGACAGCAAAAATTTGGTGTTGCTTTGATAACAGCACATAAACAGCAAACGCACTATGTGCAATTTTTTGCTTTTGTTGCTGCTATTTAGAAATAAATTTGTATATTTTTCAATTTGCTTTTAGCTTGCTGTTAAAAAATGATTGCAGCATGCTATGGTGCAGTGTTTGCTATCATATTTGAACTGCTGCTATTGCTGTGGCATTTTTAATACAAATTTCATAGCAACATTAATAGAATCTAATCCAATCTAACATTTTTTAAACCCTGATTAATTCACCTCTAACCTTTCATAAGAAATTTTTTATTAATTGAGTTTTATTTGTATTTTTTTTTTTTTTTTTAGCATTTTTCTACAATAAAGGGCAGCAACTATCCAAATGTCTAATACACAATGCTGAGAAGTCTAAAAAGTAAATTTAAAACATACAAATAATTACACTAACCCACACTTCCCAATAATAAACGAAGAGGAAATTAAAAAAAAAAAAGAAATGGCTTCAAATACAGACCCAGATACACAAGTCAACATAGACGATTTACCCATCACATTTAAGGTATGCTTATATATGGATGTGTGTGTGTGTGTGTATGTATGTGTTTGTTCGTAGTTATTAAAATACAATTTTTTAAATAATGCTCTTGAAATATATTGTCGTATTGAAAAATAATGTGATCCAATTTAAAAGCAATAATTAAGTTCCAGTGGTTACGCTGAGTGAATGTATTTGATCGTTTCTTTTTTTTGTTTGTTAATAAATTGACACGAACATTTTTTTTTATATCCGGTTTGTGTTGTTGTTTAGAAAGCGGATGCTTTTATGGTTCAAATGTTACAATAATAGATTTTGTTAGGGACACATTGCTAAGGTGATCAATACATATGTGCTATTAAAATTTCATAGTTGTTGGTTTTCATAATAACTAATTTTCATTTACGGGCCACTCGGGCGGTTAGTGATGAGTGCAGGGCATGTAGGGGAGGACGTTGAGCCGATCATTTTGAGCATCAATTCGTTGGTGTTTTATTGCTTGTCAGGTATCTATTTGACATGTGTGCCAGTACAAGGTAAGCGTCGTTCATCAAGTAGGCATCTATTAGGTGTAAGTAGGTAGACGGTAAAGCTGGTACGTCGGGTGTTTTTGTAAGGATTGGTAGACGTTAGTGACAGGTAATTGTTGTAGGCAGCGTTTTTTCGTCTATCACATGGCCATCTGTAATTGGGACTAGGTACCTGATCGGCTGTTTTTGTATGGATTGGTAGATATTTGTGATGACTATTTTATTGCCGCAGAATTGGTGTTTGCGGGCGGCAGGTAAACGTTGTTTTTTTTTACTTAAAGTATTTTTTGTTGGGGTAGGAAGAAGTCAGTGATTATTATGAATTTGTTTAATATTTTGGTATTGAGTTTTTATTGTTTTGTTGCGTTGTGTATCGTGTCCGTTGTTTTTGTTGTGTGTTTTGTAGATTAATTTCAGAGGTTCGAATATAACGCCTGAACGGAAATTTGTTTGTTCGTTTATGATGCGCCTGTCACAAGTCTTTTATTTGTATATTTCCATGTTTTCTAGGATGTTTAGTCGGCGTCTGTGCAGGTTTCTCTATTGAGCGCTGTGTGCAGGTTTCTCTATTGAGCGCTGGATTACATTTGTTGAGGAACATGTGTTTGGAGAAGTTAGATTCTGGTGTTGAGCCGGGATTACATATCTTCTTGTTATGGTCTCTGATATGTTCGCAAAATATTGTTTTTATTTTGCTTCCTGTTTGTCCAATGTAGCTGTGTTGACATGTGTACGTCAGTTTGTATAAGCCCTGTTTATCCAGCTGGTTGTATTTGTTTGTGTTGGTCTGTAATATTCGTCCTAGATTGTTGCTCGTTTTGAATGCTATATTTGTGTTGTATTTCTTAAAAAAGTTGGCTGTATTGTGTGTTGATTTTATGGTGCAAGTTAAAGATGACCATGACCAGGGTCGCAGGTCACCTCCCTTTAACCTAACCTAAATAAATTTGTTATTTATTTTCTATGTTTTTTTTATTAGGTGAAATATATTGGCTCCGAAGTGGCTCGTGGCTTATGGGGCATAAAGTATACCCGCCGTCCTGTTGATATAATGGTGAGTGCTGCTAAGAATTTGCCACCCAACAAATGTCTGCCTTACTGTGACCTGAAGGTGTCGACGCAGGGTGTCAGCATAGATATTTTGCAACCCAAGGTCAGCATTAACAATTGGTGTTATCCAATTGATACAATATCCTATGGTGTTCAGGATCTAGTCTATACACGAGTCTTTGCCATGATTATCGTTAAAGATGACACGAGCGTGCATCCCTTCGAGGTTCATGCTTTTGTGTGTGATAGTCGAGCCATGGCCAGAAAGCTGACTTATGCTCTAGCGGCTGCTTTCCAAGACTACTCGCGCAAGGTTAAAGAGCATGGCAGTGATGGGGGTAGTGATCGAATAACGCCCACGCGACAAAAGTTTGCTATCGACTTGAGATCACCTGAGGAATTGGCTGAGGAAGACGAAACAGAAGCTTAACTGTTATATAAAATGTTCCAAGTTTAATGAATAATATATTGTGCTTTACACACCTGCCGGTGTTTTTTATTGTATTCCAACTGTATTTAATTAAGTATTGTGATTATTTAATTGTAAATTTGTATTTGTTAGCTTAAAAACTTTATGTATTTTTGTGTGGAATTTGTTAAAAGAGGATTTCATATATTATGTTCTTGAAAAAAAAAATCTGATCCTCATACAGCTAATAATCCAAAGTTTTAATAAATACAATAGTTTTTCTAGAAAATTTCGAATAAAAATCTATTTGACGGTAGAATTTATAAGATGAATAGTAATACAATGTGTATTAATTCCACAAAGCCGAATTATTAGAAAATTAAAATATCAAATAAGTGGAAGTAATGCTTTCAGCAAATCGAGAGATCTCTAAAAAGCTAAAGATGGGTATGTGAAAACAGTGCGATTTTCTCAGGAAGTCTATGATAATTAATTGGCTTAAAGTAACTTTTAATCTTTTATTAAAAAAACACAAATCCCAAATTCCTAAATTCTTAACTTTTGTTGTTATTAATTTTTTATAGTTTGTTTTTTTAATTTTTTTTATTTATTAAAAAGTTTGAATTTATACACAACGAAGAAGTAGTCAATAGTCACTTGTGAATTCGAATGTGGGAACGACCCCATGTTTTGGAGTCTTCACTACACGGGATTTTACGGGCGGTAATGCGTAAAACGTTAGTTAGCAGGCGTGCTGTGTTCTTAGCGCGCCAATTTTGGTTCTTGGCTGATCGAATCCCGACACATGTTTACCAAAGCGTGTACATTTCAAAGGAAACCCACTTAAGTCACAATAACATTTTTTAAGGCACCTTTAAATTTAAGTTTGCAAGTTGTTAGTGGCTCTTAAACACTTAAAATTTCCATTCTGGCAATATTTATATTATCCATCATGTAGATCACTGTTTTTGTCTTCGCTAACACGTAATAACATATAGTATCATGATGCATGCATACATATATGTATATAAAAAATCTGGCCATACCTTTTGATAATATAATTTGAACCACCTTGTAGAATATATTGTCTTTGCTAGCGGATCAACATAATAATAAGAAATATACCTCTGGTAGCCCGCAGCGTGATTTTTTAGCCAAGACTACAACTTATGTTTGAATTTAATTATGTGATAACCTTTGTTTGCCGCGCGTATTAAATTTTTAAGTTAAAGCTTCGATAAAATATTTCTTGGTATTGGCGGACATCGTTTCAGCAACGGCATCAATAAATCACGCCATACACACAGTGTGATCGTTGGTGCAACTCTAAATTATTTGTTAAGCAAGTTTGAGTAAAGTTGTGGTTACTACAAATATACTCGTAGGCACAAAATAAAATGACTTTGCGCGACATGCCCATTCACGTGGCGGCCGGACTATGACTGGTTATCCATCTAGTGGTTTCTAAAGCACCAGTCTGGCAAGGCTGTCAGCTGTTAAATGCCTGTCATCTAAAGTGTCATTTATTAAGTGAACGATTTTCCATTTACGAATGTAAATCGTTAAACAACTCAAGAACGCTTAAAAATAGTTAAAACTTACTACAAAAGTGGTCGTTCAAACGTGCTCACTTTACGAGCACTAGGGGGTGTTTAGGGTCGTCATAATCGACCCATAGCGTGCACGGAATTGAAAAGATTATTAAGAAATTTGTTGAGACTGGAATCGTTACAGATGAGGTCTGGTCTGTGCACCATAGCAATGTGCGCACTGCCGATAATATCGTTTCTGTTATCAGCAAGTGGGCCAATATTGTGGCTCATTATGGCGTATTTTGCCTCCATCCATATAAGGTCGAACTCACGCAACAATTAAAGCCGGCTGATAATATACAACGCTGTAGA
Organism: Phania funesta; assembly: GCA_963932375.1. NCBI lineage: Eukaryota > Metazoa > Arthropoda > Insecta > Diptera > Tachinidae > Phania > Phania funesta. The sequence goes on from OZ010656.1 coordinate 76,751,632, forward strand.
TATGCTGATTAGATGCTAGAGCACCATGCTTTAAATGCTGATTTTTCGAATACAACTTTCCTAGGCGTTTCTCACTCGGTGGTTACGTCAATAAGCAAAATCATCGCATATGGGGATCGGAGAACCCAGAAGTCATTGCGGAGAAGACATTGCATCCGGAAAAAGTGACGGTTTGGTGTGCATTATGATCTGGAAGTGTAACTGGGCCATATTTGTTCAAAAACGATGCTGAAAGAGCACTGTGGCCGTATGATTATGAACTGTTCCAACAAGACGGTGCCACTAGCAACACAATACGACCGGTTCTGGTTTTATTGCATGGGAAGTTTCTAGAACGCATCGTCAATTGGCCACCACGTTCAACTGGTGCCCCTGTTTTCCCCCAGTGGCAATCCGTCAAGGTTGCAGGGAGTACCAGATGATATATGCCCCTGGGGAGGGGTGAAAATACTTATAATCGCCTAGTAGAATTTTAAGAAAATTGTTTAAAAAACCGACTAAAATATTCGTTAACTTCTATTAAAATTTCGATCGATATCGAATGACGTAATTTGCTGTCAGAGTAAATTTTATTTTATTTTAGGTTTATAAATTGCAAATTCTTACGGAACAGTGGTGCCAGAAATTTCCGAAGAAAAATCTTACTCCACCGAAAAAATATATTAATTATTAAGTAATTTAAATTTTTAGATAAAAAATCATATATTTTGTATATTTTTATTATGTGTAATAAAAAAAATTATTTATGTTGGTATTAGTAACTTTACACATATGCATATACATAAATAAATACATAAATATTTTTACCGCACACGAGTGAATGTTACTTGCTATTTTAATTTTCGTGAATGCTCGTGTTTTCTTACTGTTCACAACTCAGTTTTCGTGATAGAAATTATGTTATGCTTCTTCTCTTTTTTTCGCCGCACATCTTCGATTTTGATTTTAATTCACTTCCTAGTGCAACTCTGGCCTGCAGTCCAAAGAAATTCAGAGCAGATCCTCTTTTTGCTAGTTTGTCTTTCCCCACTTTCGTTGCTCCCATGAAGGCTGCGGGCAAGTTAAACAATTTCTTGTTTTTACAAACATTTTATTCAAGTGAATTCGGCGACACAATGATAAACAATAAATTATCAGCAAGGTGATTTGGAAAAAAAACATTATTCTTTGTGGCTTTGAAAATAATTTTCATAAAATTGCAAAAAAATATTAAACATAATTTTCGTCAACAAATATTGTAGCTATTATTTATTTACATTAAACGTTCTCAATATAAATGTTAATTAATACATTGCACACATTCATATTCAAGCACGATTTATGTTTATAAATTCTTATAAATATTAACACCACATAAGACACTTTACCAAAAAAAAAAAAAATGTTTTAGACTGTTATTTTTTTTTATAAAAAAATTTATTTTAATAAAATCGACACAGAATTACAATTACATTTTCACTCTTTATTTCGTAAAACGAATAACAAAAATAAAAATTCCAAATAATTCAGCCATTCTACCAAATTTAAATACAACAGCCTATTAAAGTCTACATTAAAGTCTAAATAGAAGAAACAATATCTACGAATCCAGAATATTTTTCTGTTAATTAATTTAATTAAAAAAATAATAGATAAAAAATGAGCAGGCTTTTTCTAAATTACAAATTTCGGTTACTACAACCCTGCAATTTAAAGAAGGAGGAAAAGTTTAGCTTTTTGGCTACAAGAGGATAAAGAGCACAAAGAGAAAGATAAAGAATATTAGAAAAAAATCTAAAATAATAAGATTTTGGGCGGGTTAAATGACTCAGTTACAAAAACACATACGCACATACACATGCACACACTCTCTCCCTCTCTCTCTGTCTTGGAGAGATAGTTGCAGTTGTGTAAGATTTAGCTTGAGTCTGTTTTGAACAGGAAATGACGTTTTCGTGGGTCTAATTTGGGAGCTAACATAGCGCGAGATCTATAGGAACGTTTTGTTTTTTCTTTAAAATCCGTCACATCATCAGAAACTTGAGATTGTTCTGCATTCAGGACTTGCTGAAGATCTTCAGTTTGTGCTGCGGCATCAACATGAACAGGTGGCCCAGTACGTTGGTAAATGGGCATAACAATTTCCTCTTCTGAGTGGCTAGTTGGTTGTTGCACTTCTGCGGCAGTTGAAGATTGATATTCTTTTACTTCCCCGGCGGCGGCTTCACCAAGAACTTGTTCCAATTGCATCGGTGTTTCCATTTCATTTTTAGGCATTTGATCTAACCGTTCTTTGACTAATTCCACAATGTCATCTATGCTCATTGGTGGGTAACCATCCATAGGCTTGGCTGGTGATTCGTCTTGAACTTTAGCAACAATGTTGGCATTAATTTCAGCCGGTTCGGCGTCTGTTGGCAGTTCTTCAATAGGTGCAGTTATCACTTGGACAGGAATTTGATACATTTCTTGAGGCAAGTTCATTGCTCCAGCTGGAGTATGCCTGGGTACTTCAGATTCCACTGGATTTAGATCATCGATCTTATTAATTTCTTTAGATTCTTCGGCTTCTTGATTGTCTTTTACTTCCTCGCCATTATCTTTTACGTTATCGGTTTGGGTTTCGCTCATTTCAGCTTGGATTTCGTCGTTAAAATCTTGCTCTTCAATCTTGCCATCTTCCTCTAGGTGTTCTTCGTTAGTTTCAATTGCACCAGCCTCCTGCACTTCAGCAATATTGTTATGAAATGGGTCTTGTTCAGGGTTTTCAGCGTTAATTTGTGTCCTGTGCATGCCGGGAGTCTCATTGGTAAAATCATTTTTCCTCAGTGTATTAATAAAATCCACAATTAATTGTTCAGCTTCATGGGCCATAACTGGATCTACTGGCTTGAATCCACCCACAGATTGTTTACTCATATCCATATCTTCGTACATTTGCTGTACTATAGCATTTGGATGACTCATTTCTTCAGTAGCTTGCATTGATTCTGGAGCTTCAGCGGGTCTTTCAGATTCCATTTGTTCAATGGTTTGAACAGGAGCTATATTAAGGTGTTCTTCAGAGATCTCTTCAAAAATAGAAGGTTCCTTAACATTTTCGGCATGTAGTAACTCAGAGTCTTTCATGGCTGATACTTGAGTTTCCCCGGTTTCTTCGACCGGTTTAGAATCTTGCACAGACTCTACTTTCTCTAAGGTTTGAGGTTCTTTAATGTTGTGTAGTTGTGGTTGGGGTTCTTGGAGTGCTAAGATCGTTTCAGTTGGAGTTTCCGCAGTTTCCATATTTTCCTTAGACTCTTCAACATTTTGCACTTCTTCATCGATTAAAGCAACCTTTACCTCGTGATTTATTTCTTCAGATTGTGCTGTTTCAGCTATTTGGGAGTCATCAACATCTTCATCTTTCTCAGTGTCTTGCTGTCTTTCGGCTATTTGATTTTCAATTACTGGACTTTCTTCAGCCTCCTGAATTTTTTCCGAATTTAGAATTTCTTCTTTAGTGTCAAGTATTGCGGCAGAAACTTCAGTTTCTGTACTAACAGCCGCTGCTTCTTCCATCTGGTGTTCCATTGTAAATTCTGCTGCTTCAGCAGTCTGAGTTTTCTCAAGCGGAATTTGAGATTCTATAGCTTCTTGTATTTCTGTATAAGTGGGAGTTTCTTTAGCAACTTGACCTTGAATTTCTTGTACAACTTCTTCAGTTACATTTTGGGTTTCTTCAGCTGATGTTCTAAGACTCTGTTGAACTTTAGTTTCACTTTCTTGGGCAGCTTCAGTTTTATCCGCAGTCTGTAATTCCTCGTTTAGAACTTCTTCTGGAGGTTGCATTTCTTCGTCTTTTTTAATTTCATCAGCGGTTATACTTTCTTGTATTTCTGCGCCTGGTGAAGTTTCTGTTAGTTTATGAAGTTCTAAGACGTTCTGCATTTCCTCAGTACTTTGCACTTCTTCGATGATTTGAGGTTCGTCAGCCACATTGGATTTTTCGTGGTCCGCAATATTTACCACTGGCAAAGTTTCTTCATTCTTGTTTTCCTCCTCCCCAGCCTGGGGGCTTTCAACAACTTCAGATATTAGAGCGGGAATTTCTTCAAAAGCTTCTAAAACTTTTATAGGTTCTTCAGGAGCATCGGAATTGTTTTCAATATTTTGCGTAGATTCAGCAGCTTTTTCTGGTTTCACAAAGACGTGATTAGACTCTGAAGCTTGGATTTCGCTATCGGTCGCTTGAGTCTCAGTATTTGAGATTGGCAAGTGAGATTCCAATGCAGAAAAGGTCGTTTGTTTTTGTCCAAGTTCAGTTTTCACCTGTTCCTCTTGTGTTTCCTTTTCTATTTGTTCCGCTGGCTTTCTGTTGAACATGGTGGGCCGTTTTCTCATTTGGTTAAACAATTCAGTTCTAGTAGCCGTCACACTTTCTGTTTTGGAGTTTTGAATTTTATCTTTAGACGTATGGGCCATAATAGGTACAGGGCGTCTAGAGAATTTTTGTACATAAGGCTTAGTCTCTTGCTCTTGTTCTATAGTCGGCTTGATATTTTCGTTGACTTGTAAAGTGGGTTCTTCGGGCTTTTGCTTTGGAGCTTGAGCGATTTTGCGCAAGGGATACGAGTTAGAGGGATGTTTTTGTGTAGCATAGGAAGTGGAAGGCTTTCTACGGGCAGGTTTTTGTGCATTAAGGGGCTTCGATTGTCCAATAACTTTTTCTTTTTCCTCCTGTATAACAGGTCTAGCCGCCGCGAACTCTGTTTCAGCTTCCAATGTAGCTGCGCTTAGCACTGTTTCACTAACATGTTCGTTATTGTTCTCCGTATCCGCAGCAGATTCAGACATGCCGAAAACACGATTAAGTTCGTAATATTGATAGGATTCTGCACAGCTGATTATCATGTCATCAGGACGCATGCAAGTGAAGGAATCCTGCAAAAATTGCACAAACATGAAAAGAAAGCTTAAATTAATTTTATCAATTCCCATGTGAGTGCTTACCTGACTAAAAATAGTGTCCTCGGGACAAATAAAGCTCCAACGGAAAATGTTCTCCTTACCATCAGCATAAGTAACTGGCAAACATACATGGAAGATTTGACAGTCATTTTCCACATCAGCATAGTAACCATAAGTTCTATTTTCACATGAAAATCCATCAGTTATGTCCGCTCGAATGGATGTGGCATTACTTGGCAGCGAGAGAGAGGACATGATCGTCATTTTATGGGGATTGGCATTGGTTTCGGGCTCCATTTCAGCTTCATTTCTTTGCTGCACTATGGGCATATTACGCTGAAATTACCAATTACAATGGGGGTATTAAAGATTTTTGTTTCATAGACTTGGTAGGGTTACGTAATTTCTGGTTTTCGAAAAATTTGAATATTTAAAACTTCAAAAAAACCCGGTTTTCGTAAAGCATTAAAAAAACTGATTAACCGGATTTTAAAAAATGTTGACATTTGTAATGAAAAACATTAAATATTTGTTTACATGGGTGCTTGTTAGTCGGCTCTGTCTTGAATGTATTGATTATTTTGCGACGTTCGATCCAGTTCTTGCTTATTCTCCCATTGTAACTTCTTCTAGTCTAATTTTCCAGCTCTATACGCTATTCTCTTATCTTTTTGTTGCAACAATGGCATAAATGGTTAATTTGATTAAGATCGGAGCATTGCAAAGGAGTTGTTAATGTGTGAGATCATTAAGCGACCAATATCTGCTGCATAATGAATGATCAGAGAGAGAGAGAGAGAGATCTACTGATAAACTTGCTGTCAAAATTTTCTTTTAAATTTTATTTACGCGGCTGTTGTGTATAGTTAGCCGATACCAGCAGCCTATAAAAAACCCCACACCATGACTCCAGCACGACCATGTTTGTTTCGTTTGTAAAAGAGCCATTGAATACGACAAATACTTGTGAAGACAAAGAAAGTGTTATTCTGCAATGAGACTTATTCTTTTGTATACCTTTCGCTTTGATGATTTTTGGTCTTTTGACAGGAGAATGTTGCACTTCAAGAGAAGTACATTTTGGCCACAGGCCGACTTGGGGAAGCTTTACTCTTCATGTAGGCGTCGGCGAACTTGTATTTATAAAAAATAATTCTTTAAACGTAGAGTAAACAAAGTGAGGATGACTTTTGTTCGCATGTGTATGTTTTGTTATTTAGTACAAATTCAAATCGCTGGCCCCTTCTTGTACAAAGTGCTATTGGTGGGTAGCACTGTGAACTTTTTGCTGACTAACAAATAAAATTTACGAAAATACTAAAAAATATCAAAAGCCTTTCCGCTGGGCGAAGAAAACTTGTAATGTAAATTTAAGTCAAGTAAGAAAAATTTAAAAAAATTCTAAAACCGGGTTTTAAAGCGAAAACCCGGGTTATTCAAAATCCGAAAAATTGCCAATAAAAAAAATTCCTCCGCGAGAATCCCGGAAAAACTGCTCGATCACCCTAGTAATTTATAATTTAAGGAGAATAATGACTGTTGCTATTGGTAAAGTGCAATAAAAATTCTTGCAATTTCAATTTGGTTGCCAGACATGTTGTGTCAAGTAGTTTAAATTTTGCCCGCTGTGTCAAATTTCAAGCAACCAAATACTAGATATTATTTTTAATTTAAAACATGATTTGAATTGCGAATTAAATTTAATGTTTTATTCCTAATGCTTTGCGAATTTAACAAATTGAACATTTTGTATTTTAAGCCAGCAACAATAAATACATGTGCACGTGCCTCTGGTGCCTCATGATACCACAGTACACTGAAGTCAACTGTTACGATCGTACATACGTATTTTGTTTGCCGTGTAACGAAATTTCACTTCTGTTCTAGTTTTCCTTCAAGAGGTCTAAAGTGAAATTTTTTGTCTTCATCAAATTGTAGTTTGTTTATATTTATTTTAATTTTAATTATTTATTTGTGTTGTGCACGCACAATCGAACTCCAGCAAAAAATTAAAATAGTTTTGTTGTTGGGTTTTGATTGCTGTGTGGATTATTTGATTAAATAACTTTAATAGTTAAAAGACATGCGCTATCATGAAGTACTCGTAATTGTTTTTTCTTCGACTTTGAACTTAAGTTTGATGAAACCTGTTGCACCTGCGCTGTTACTTTTTATAACTTTTTCCTTAAAAAAAGTTTACAAATTTTTGGTTGCGCTGAGGTGGCAGCTAGAGTTTTAAAATTATTGGTTTCAAGAAAATAAAATAAAACATATTATCACATATTATTTCGTAAATAAAGAGACATATTTTATTTGCATTTTAATGAGACATTTCTTTGCTTTTCGATTTGTAGCTAAAGAAATTGTTAAAAAATTTGAAAATATTCTTTTTGATATTTTGGGCTTGTTTTGATTATACTTTGTAAAAAAAATTGTTTATAAGGCATGTTTGTGCATGATCAATGTGGGTACAAGTTAATTAGTTATAGACAATTTGAAATTTTTAGCCCGGTATTTACATAGCTTTGATTGGACAATGTAACAGTGAGTTTATTGCATAATAACAATTGTTGGTAAATAGTGAAATATTCGTATAAAAAAGTTGCATGTTAATTTAAGAGCAATAAATCAAAAAAATGTGACCAACATTTATTTATTCTCTTTTAGGTTTATTTATTTTTTATATTTCTTGCAGTGTTTAAAATGGTAGCTGCGAAATAGCTATAGCAGGAGGAAAAATTTAATTAAGAAATTAACAAGACCTCAAGCTTAATAATTTTTTTTGAAAGTCCTCAAGCTTGTTAAGATTAAAAGGTCGAAAAAAGTATAATACATTTTGTAAAGCAAAAATACTATACCTTTCTATGAATTCTACATGTTTTATTAACACTGATTTTGCTGTTACTGTGCTGTTGAAAATTAATACAGTTTAGCAATAGCAGATGCAAAAAAAATTAATATTTTCACAAAACAGCACTTCTTTTTCGTTAATTTATTTGTGCCATTGCTATGCTCGTGCTGTTAAAAATATGACAGTAATTAAAACTGCAGCAGCACAAAAACGACAGCTATCACATTGACAGCATTGTGGAATGACATAGCAACCATATATTCAACTAATAGGAAATTGCTACATACACATATTTTTTTGTCATTTTTAAATAGCGGGCACTCCATTGCAATTATGATAGCGCACATTGTGTGTGAATGTTCAGCACTGAATAGCATAGGGCTTGAGACCACGAGCGGACACTTGTTAAATGTGAATGGCATGGCAGACCTCAGTCTTCAACAAATGTGACAGTAGCCAGTCGCCATTCTCCACTTACTGGCTCCCAACAACCCCAGCTCGCTTCCGTGCTCAGATATCACTAAACTTGGGAATGAAGATTAGCAACCTACGTTACCTGAAATAAAATTGCTACAGTGGGAATGCAAGGAACATATATATAACACAAGTCAACGAAGGATATCAGAGCTCCCTAACAGTTTGAAAATCGAAATTTCTAATAATGGGTGATTCAAGTAGAGATACTTTTTTCAATAGCCTTCTTTTGGCATTTCATAATGGAAAGACTTACGTCTTAACAACGTTTACAAATCGTTCAACTTTAGTTCAACAAAAATTCACGTTCTGTGAGGAATGTGTTTCCTGCACTTCGCTCAATATAATTGGCCTACATTTTGAGAGCCAGCATTCATTATTGGATAATATTCGACCGAATAGACCACGTCCAGCATGCTGTGAAGAAAATATAGCGACCGTAGCTGAGAGTGTACATGAAGACCGTGGAGAGTCAATTCGGCAACTCGGACTGACGTATGGAACGACTTGGCGCATTTTACGTCCAGATCTTAAATGGAAAGCATACAAAATACAGCTTGTGCAACAACTGAAGCCGCTCGACCATCCCAAGCGACATCGCTTCGCTCTATGGGCTCTTGAAAAGATCCAAGAAGATCCGACGTTTTCGAGGCAAATTTTGTTTAGGGATGAGGCCCATTTCTGGCTCAATGGGTATGTAAATAAACAAAATTGCCGCATTTGGGCCGAAGAGCAACCTGAAGAGATTCAAGAGCTGCCACTTCATCTAAAAAAAAAAACAACGGTTTGGTCGGTGGAATCATTGGTCCATATTTCTTTAAAAATGATGCCGGTGCGAACGTAACCGTCAATGGCGACCGTTATCGTGCCATGATAACCGACTATTTGATGTCTGAAATTAAAGCTCGTGATCTCGCCGACATTTGGTTTCAGCAAGACGGCGTCACTTCCCACACATCGTATCAATCAATGGATTTATTGAGAGAACATTTCGGTGAGCACATAATTTCACGTTTTGGGCCGGTCGATTGGCCACCAAGATCGTGTGATATCACACCGTTAGACTTTTTACTGTGGGGATATGTAAAGTCTAAAGTTTATGAGGACAAACCCGCTTCGATTCAGGCCTTGGAGGAAAACATCACGCGTGTCATTCGCCAGTTACCAGTCGAAATGCTCGAACGATTCATCGAAAATTGGACTCAACGGATAGACCATCTGCGACGTAGCAACGACCAACATTTGATAGACATAATCTTCTAAAAATAAATGCCAAAGTACGTTCTTTCAAATGATAATAAACATTCTCCATTAAATTTGAATTTGATCTGTTTTTTTCTTTAAAAAAGTAGGGAATCTCGAAATGGATCACGCTTTATTATTCATGCTGCCAGATTATTTAGAGATAAGTTTCAAGAATAACATAACTTTAAAAATTTGCTATGTAACAATAGATGGACATAAATAAACTCCTTTTAAACCTTATGAAGTTTCCTCCCTTTCTTAACAACTATTAAATTTATTTATTGGTTGTTTATTAAGGTATCGCTGTTGTACTACATCTGTTCGACTGTCTGAATGAATTTTTATAGGTCTATAAAATACAATGAATTTGTCATTCCTTTTTTATTTAATAAGCAACTACATAAGCCATATACTTACACATACACATACGTATGCATGTATGTACGACACTTGTTACCTGAGGATTTGGCAAAATTATTAAAACACGTACGCAAAAGCAAGACAAGAACTTTAGCTGTTGAATAATTTCCAAAAAGAACAAAACAAGTGGCCAACAAACACATGCAAATTTTATTTTTCAGCAGACGTATTTTATATAAAAGAAACCAAAATATTTAAAGAAAAAAAACTGAATAACTTTTAAAGAACTTCAAATCATTTTGTTCTTGCACATTTAACTAGAAATTCAGGGGGGGAAAAAAAATGAAGACAAACGTATGGCCTTTTTTAACAGCGGGTCTGAGAAATCGTGTCTGGAATATTTAATGAAACTCATAAATGTAAACCAAAGAATGATGTATGAGAACAACAAAACGAAATATGAGAATGAGAGTGAGAGAAGTTAAGAAATACAACGAAACATATATACAGCCAGCCGATCAGTTGGTTTTTGACTCGTTTGATTTTTGCTTTGCGGCCAAATGGTCATGTTGATAATTTTTTATTAAAATTACTTCCGTAATGTAAAATGTAAAACGGATATGCAAGTGTTTTTCCTATCGTTATATGGATGTGGTGGTTGTATATTGGAATAAGGAGAGGTCATGCAAAGAGAAATCATACTTCTTGATGGGCAAACAAATGGAATTAATAAAAAAAATCTGAGTATTCTTAACTCCTAAACATTTGTCGGCATTCCAAAGATTTCAGATCTGGCATGTTCTTGGAAGTGAAGATTTTTTTTGAATTATTCAAATTAAACCAGCCTTTAAAGGATGACGTATTACTGAGCAAGAGAAAGAGAGAGGAAGTGAGGGAAAAGATCTCTGCGGGAAGTTAATTTCGGATACATTTCGATTCACGCAGTGTTTAAAATGCTGGTTGCGTATTAGCAATAGCACAGAAAAAATACTGTACTGTATACAAGTTTTATTTACAATACATGTGTTTAGTGTCTGGTGCAAAAGGTCTTGCAAAAGTGGAAATGCAAAATATCGTAGCTTTTTTTATGAAATTCAGCAGAAATTTCGTGTACTTTGTTGTTGGATTTCAAAACCATTTGCACTGAACACTTAATACAGCTAATGATTCACAAAACAGCACTTCTTTCTAGTTAGTGCTAATTAGTGCTTTTGCTATGCTCCCACTTTGGTAAATATGACAGCCACGATTGCAGCACGAACACAAATACGACAGCAATCACATTGACAGCATTGTGAAATGGAAATTGTATTACAATACTTGTTTATCTTTTATTTTCGTGGTTTCTTTTTTTTTTAATTTTCCATTCGTACCTTTAAAAGTGACCAAATAGCAAGAGCAAGTAGAGCGATAGCAAATATTTCATATTGCTGTGCTGTTTGTTTTTTAAGAGCATAAAAGCAGCAAAAATCGTAAATTTATTGCTTTTGCTAGTGCTGTTAAGAAATAAATTTGGATTTTTTTATTTGCTTTTAGCAAACTGTTAGTAAATTTTTGCAGCATAGAACAGCACAGTATTTGCTATTTTTAATAGAAGTTTCATGGCAACAATAATAGCAATTTAAACCTAGCCCGGATTTCAATATTGTTCACAGATGCATGACCTCAAGATAAAAACCATGACTTACTCAGAAATAAGCAAGTGATGAGAACAAGTTCCCTAATTTCAGAGAAAAGCATCCACAGATCAGCAAAACACAAATTTCCTAAATGCCAATGAGACAAATTGGTTCGGATGCTTAGCAGATTTATGTGTCAACATGCCGGCTACATGTGGAGAAAAATGAGAGGAAACATTTTTTGATACAGACGATGCAACCACAGTAGAAACCATAAACGAAACATCACACGTACTACTAAACAAGTATTTGTGGAAGCAAAGCAAATGATGTTTTAGTCTGGGCAAATGGTCATGACTTGCACGACTGCTCACAACGAACTAAGCTATCAGAAACTGTAAACATCGATTCAGACGATGCAACATTGTGTTTAGAAACACAAAATATCAAAAAGTTGTAATATTTTGAAAACCAAAACTGGAAATTAGATTCAGCAATAGACATAGTTACAGGCCATGGAGCACACCAATGTTTCCTCTCATATGCCCTCGTGTATCGCCGGTAACATAAATAGGGCATTTCCACCAACTCCAAAGTTTTGGAAGAGACAAATATTGCCGTTATCTGTTGGATGTATGATACTGAATGGCATTAGAAAAATAATATGAAATAGAATTTATAGAAACTCGTACAGAATTGCTCATGAATAAGCTCGACTTAAGTCGAGAGAAGTTTCTTTAAAAGGGCAAGATGCAAGAACCTCCAACTAAAAATACGCTTAAAATAATAAATTTTTTAAACTTTTCTATTAACACAATTTTGCAAGTTTCCACTCCTCCCTGTTTTCGGTTTCATACATAATTTTCACAAAACTATCAAAATCGGAATAAAATTTAATTTTGGAATCCAAAGAATTCTTATTTTTTTTTTTTAATTTTCTTACAAATTATTCTAATATGTTGGCTGGCACTTAAGGGTTTCTTACCTTCGGGCCTACTGGACCGGCTAAACAATATCCACTAAGGCACATAAATAGAACAGCAGTTTTCCAATTTTTTATAGTCATTGTCTGATGGTTTGCAGGTTCTCGGAATTATATTTTATAAATAATTAAAATTCACTTAACGGTAACAGCGGCACTTTAGCACTTGAAATTCTTTAAGTTTTAGTTTTTGCAAAAAAAAAAAAATTTTATTTGAATAGAATCCACAAAATTCGATCTCAAATTCAAATGGTTATTGCATTTTATTTTTTACGAAATTGTTCAATTTTTTGTTATATCCGTATAATCCTTTTTTGGTCTATTGAAGTGGATTGGGTTTATTTGTGGTTCAGACCAAAGCTTGCACTCTATACACCTGTATGTGAGGCTCCGTTGGCTGAAAAATACTAACTGCGATTGTTGAAGGCGTGTAAGTTCCAATTTATATTCTTTACTTTGATTTATTAAGAATTTAAAAAAAGAAGAGGCCACAAAACACTCGTGCAATACACAAAGTAACTGAATTTTTTGACTGCGTGTATTGGACAACTCACCGTTGAGACACACTTACCTACAACAACATGAAGCAACAGTATCACAAAGAAAAAAAAAACAGCAAGTTATATGACAAAATTTGTGTTCAAGAGAAAATGTGAGTACGCTACACGTACTTACCACTAGGTTTTAGGGTTAGGCGTCATATTTCTTGTCAGAGATGGAAAATTCAAAATTTTGAAAATAGTACTTTTTCTCTATGAAAATAGTATTTAATTGATTGAACTCAACCAGGCTAAAGCCCGGTGTGCTTTTCGAGACAAACGCTTATAAATATATGGTATGAGTGCGAGGTGTCGCGCCCACTATTTCATTATACACATTTTTCTCTGTATCGTGACAACTAATCACAAAGTGTTTCGTATAAAGCTTGCAAACTCTTGTTCTTAAAGTCTCTGGTTTCGTAACAAGAAGTCTTTGTATTTTTAATGGGTGGACTAGGCATATTTAGAACAAAGTAACTTCTAAAATCTCGATCAATTTTGCATAAGAAAAGACTTGGTATAACGATCGCTTTTATAATGTTTTATATTTGTTATAATAGCTAAAGTTAGGTCGAGGGAGGATACATTCTCAATTTGGAAAAAATCTCCAGCCTCATAGGAACTCTGTTCCCTGAACAAATCTTCTCAGTAGTTGCCAATCAATGCCTCTCAAATTAGTCATGTCTGGTAAAATGTCGACCGCGAAATGTGTTCCATTGCCTTGACGTCCTCCCTTCATGCCCTGTTTTTATTCAAACTCGTCTGTACACCGTGTACAGCGTAGATGTGCTTGCATTCCCGAGTGACCCGTCAGTGCACTCACCATCTTACACACTTTAGATTTGCTTAATCTCTGCTAGTTGATTCATATTTGGGTCTTCTCATAGAGTCTTCGTTATTTGCCCCACCATGGTTTTAATCCACAGTACTGTATGGCCCTCTTTGGCCAGTATTTCAGTTTGGGTTTCGTGTTCTCAAGCGGCTTCGCTGTACTTAAGCTCATCTTCTCGAGCTCTCTGGCCTTAGCTGCGTTGCTGTTGGATTGTACATTTCCCACCACTCCATAATGGCCCGGCACTCATATGATACGTAGCCTACTATGTACTGGTTAGTCGTCTGTTGCTTTTTTGCATTCCAGATTCTAATACCCTTATTGTTGTTTGGCTGTCCATACAAATGTGTCCTTAACAGGTCTGTCAGTTCCACTGAGCCTGTTTAGACGCTCCGTGATCGCACGAACTTTCGCTTGGAGACCGTATTATGATCCGGAGGTTGGAAGTATATTTTGGTCACTGGTTCCTTAGTAAAGATCTCTAAACCTGTCATTATTCTATCGCTAACCAGCTATCATATTTTCTGGTGTCGTGGTTTGTAATCTCGGTTGGTCTACTCATACATAGCCTGTAGGTGCCGCCTCGTATTTTACTTGAATTTCTTATGGTTGCATATCTCATATAGTCGCACGACATTGTTGGTGTGTAGGACTTCTTCAGCCTTTCTGCATAACCGATTTGGATTCTTTCCCCTTAGAAGTATTATAACATCGTCTGCATAGACGGGTGGAAATTCTTCATCTGTTAAGGCTCTTAGGAGACTGTGTATTGTGGTTACTTTAGAAAAGGTGATAAAATGCCCCTTGTGGAGTTTCGCGTACCACCCTGTCTTTAATATTTATTTCAGGGGAACCACTTCTGATGCACCTATTCCCTAGCATATGACTGATTCTACCTCTTAGGACACACACGGTCAATCCGAAACCGAAACTGGTGGAAGTATTGGATAAGCTCATCGATTCTAAAGTTATTGAATGCCCCCTCAGTGTCAATGCTGGCTGCGAATGCACACTGTTTCTTATCAGATGCGAAAATAAATATTACTTTGTATCTAACGTGTCACTTTCACAGTTCTAGTTACGCCAATATCTTACTAAACTGTGGATTAATAATAAAAATAACTTCTGCAAAGTTAAAAATAATGCTCTTCTAGTTCGCTAGATATGCGGTAATAAATATTTAATTTGCCCGGGAAGTGTCACTCCTGCTAACCCGATCACGTCCAAGAAAAAACGGTTAAATGAAAATTGAGTTATCGTTCCCTTTCAAAAACTACTAAAGAAATCATAATACTACTCAAGTTTCCATCCCTGTCTCTTGCAGGTGTAGGTGGATAGCAGTGTACTCGCATGTGTTTGTGTCAATTATATATTTTTACAATTTTAAACATTGGCGCGCGCATGCGTTCATATGTAAATAGATGACTGAATTTGTGAATTAATTCGTTGTTTTATTATCTTTAATTCATGCACTTTGTAAACTCTCTAGAGAGCGGCAATAAAATTTTTTACATATTTTTAGCACTTCAATAAAAAAAATGTATTTTTTTATATTCCATAAACTTTTTATTGATAAAATAGATCAAATAAAATATCAACACTGTTTTTAATTTTATTGGAATAAGAAAAATTTTGCAAATCATAATTCTCAGCTCAGTATGGTTCTCGTATGCTTTTAGCGGGAAAACAGGAGCACTATTATTTGGATTATTAAAAGTTGCACAAAACTCAACCTTTTAAAGAAACCTCAAAATACACATTTAAACATCTTCTCACTCGATCTTGAGGGGTACAAGGAGTAATGCGAACTCTACCATATTTGTGGTAGATCTACCTCTATTGCGTTCTTATTCAACTGCACTACTCTCCGAGAAAAATTTAAAACTTTTTTAGTTTTTCAAAAATAATGTATTCAAATATATATGTATATATCGGGTAACAATACCACCCGATTTTTGTAGGTAATCCAGTCCAGTAACACTGACATATATTTTTAAAAAAGGCGTGCAAACAACACTTGAAATACTGCCTTCATTGACTCCGTTAAATTTTTTTTACAATGCATATAATCATCGTATAAACCGCTGTATTGCTTACACTATTTATCAGCTGTTCTTTGTCAACTAACATTTTAGTTTGAATCACTTGTATAAGAAGAGGAAAAACAGAAGCAAATGCAGACAATTTATGAATGTCACTGACAAAACATTGAACAATTTTGACTATTAGCGATCTGTAATTAGGATTTATCACAGGCTCTCTTATAAAATATTTATTTATTTATTATTAGTTAAAAACGTACTTTATACAAAAAGCTTTTTATATCGCGCCCGTTTTAAAGCCTACTTAAACAACAACTTTTTTTAAAGTATCACTAAAAATACCATTTTAAATAGTGTCTATTTGAAAAAATACTTTCTAATAAGTACCCTCTAAAACAAGTATTATCGATTTCAAAAAGGTACCATTAAAAATACGTTTTTAAATAGTAAATTTTACAAAAGGAGCTTTTTGAAAAGTACTTAATAAACCAAGTGTTATAGCTTTACAGAAGTGGCATTAAAAATACCTTCTTATGTGGTGCTTTTATTGAAACGTATTTTTTACAAAAGGTGCTTTAAAAAGAGTACTTTCTAAAAAAGTTCCGCCAAAAAACCTTTTTAAATAGTATAAATGCCAACGCAAGCTTTTAAAAAAATTACCTTTTAGAACAAATATTATAGCTTTTAAAATAGTACCGTTCAAAATACTTTTTTAAATAAAGTTTTTACATATGATACTTTTTAAAAAGTACTTTCTCGAAACTGGATTAAAGCTCCTTAAAGGTGCCATTATAAATTCCTTTTTAAATAGTGACTCTTCCAAAGTGAAGTTTTTACAAAAGGTACTTTGTTAAAAGTACCTTCTAGAAAAAGTATTATAGCTTTCAAAAAAGTAACACTAAAAATACATACATACTCATTGCAAACTACCATTAGAAATGCTATTCTAAATAGAGTCTCTGTAAATATGTACTTCTAACAAAAGGTACTATATAATAGGCGCCTGTTGTAAAAAAAGCACCTTTTTTTAAAGTATTTTCTAAAACACCTTTTAAACATTTTTTCACTTTTCACAGTTTCTTATGCTTCAAATATTTCAATAAAATATTAAAGCAATATTAAATTGCTTAAAGGGCATTTTTTTTCTTCAAAATATCAATATATGGCAACACTGTTTATAAGAGTAACTTTTTCTTTTTGTTAAGTTAGTAAATTCAAAGTTAAATCATCTTGGAATGCTCAACGAGGAGAAAAGGAAGAAGAATTGCACTAATATATTTAAATATTTTATTTATTTTTAATTAATTTTCCAATAAACTTTCATTTTGTTAACTTAAGTGTTTTTCAATTATAAATGTTAAAGTCTTTCTTTTAGAAAATAATATCGAAATCGTATAAAAAGAAATTACCAAAAATAAAATAGCAACCTTTTCTCCCTAAACTCGAGTAAAAGTACTTTTGTTCATTAATATTGGATCTCGTGTCAAATTTGATTTCAATTGATATGCAAATACCAGACACTGTAAGCCTTTTGCTGTTTCAGAGACACTACGCTTAGTATGTAGTCTGAATCAATAATTAAATTTGAAATGTGCAGCTAATTATCTAATCGTGTCACATGGAGTCTAAACGAAAATAAAAATTAGCCAATGAAAGAAGACATGAATAAAATGACTTTCTTTGGCTTCGAGTTGATGAAAATCAAAATCAAAATCATGTTTATTTTTGTTGTTTCATCAAACAAACGAACGCCCAGGTGGTGGCAGCAAAAATAGCAAAATTAAAAGCATTTGAACGAGTAACAATAGCTGGCAGGTGAGTGTGAATCTCCCACGCATTTTAACACGTTGTTTGTGTACTGATATTGACCTTGTTTAAATGAGACTTGTAAATTAAAATTGCCCATTCAAATGAAACTGGCGACAGCTCAGGCGAATGTGAATTAAATATGTTTTTGGTCAAGATGATTTGTCATGGAGCGGTACAGTTATGCAAAACACATTTTATAACCGCATAGTTACCAAAATTTAATTTCTCCTAAAAGTTAACTGAAGTTAGGATCTAGAAGAATAGTCGATATTATAAAAATCGCCAAACCTAAAAATGCAAAAAAGGTAAGAAACAAATTAACAAAAACAAACATGACGAAACTTGCTCGAAAAATCAGCATTTACTTGACGATGGCTTTTAACGCTTCCAACGAACTTTCCTAGGTGAGCGTGGACTCTATGCTTCAGTTTTTGTGGCCGTTGGAACGGATGGATATTGGACAATGAAGTTTGGAAATTTGCTACAAGTTTTCAATTAAACTCCCTACAGATTTGACTTTCAGCTCTTAATTATTACTAATCCGAAATTTTTACGTTGCGTGATTTGTTAGTCAGTTTTAATCAGAAATTACAAGAGCAAAGAAAAAATACTTTACTCTGCTATAAATTCTACAAGTTTTATTGGCAAAATTAAATACACTAAAGCTGTAGCAAAATAAAAAAAAAAATTGCTGTCATAAAACAGCACTGGTTTCTAGTTAATTGACTTAAGCTATTACTATGTCCGCAATGGTGAAAATTTGACAGCAACGAAAACAGCACCAGAATAAATATGATATTAATCACAGTGACAACAATGTGAAATGGCACAGCAACCGTGCTGCGCCTTAATAGGAAATTTTTAATTACATATAATTTGATTCATTCACTTTTCAGTACCGTCAATTGTAGTAGATAAGGAAACAACCGTCACCTCATAAGAATTTATGACAGGATTGTTGTTGTTTTAGATTTTCCAACATAGCCTTTTAAAAAAGAACAAATAGCCAAAGCAAAAAAGGTGACAGCAAACATTTGGTATTGCTGTGCTCTTTTTCTTTGTCAACAGCACAAAAACAGCAAAACGGATATTGCAAATATTTTGCTTTTGCTGCTGCTGTTTAAAAATAAATTTTGGTATTTTTTTAATTTGCTTTTAGCGTGCTGCTAAAAAATGATTGCAGCATAGAACAGCACAGCGTTTGCTATCATATTTCTGATGCTATTTTATTTTTAATACAAACTTCATAGAAACCGTAGTGACATTTTTACTCAAGCATTTTTAATATTCTGGTGTTATATTCTGCTCTAAGCTTTCAGTATTTGTCCTTAAGGCACAAACAGCTGAATCGCCCAAAACTACCAACAGTTCAACGTTGTGAATATTAAAAGAAAAAAAATATGTGAAAAAGTGAAAAAAGAAAATTAAATTGTTAAAATTTTATTTGCTGAAAGTATAACAAAGTCAGCAGCGAGAAGCAACTGGCCTGTTGGCTCAAGTCCAATATATGTTTTGGGCACGCTTGCAGCGTATGTATTAGTTTATCATTTGGGTCTGATCGTTAAAGAGATGGGAAATGCTTACATGCTTATTAGCGAATTAAAAATAAAATTGCATGGAATCGGGACACATTTTAATGTTTTTTTTTTCTACATTGAAAATATAAAATTCAGAAAGCATATTAAGAGGAAAGACAGACAAACTTCAAGCGGGTAGACGATTGCTATTGAACGATTAACGGTTCGTGTTGAAACAGTAAAACATGCCGTGGCAACTACATCTGTTTTGTAGTAAAACTAAATACAAATATTGAAGCATTAATAGAGGGAATACAATTACAACGACAACGATAGTTTGGAAAATACATTCGACATTCTGAAAAGTTCTCCTTAAAGAATATTAAAGAGAAGCAGAATGGCATTCTAGCAAAACAGGAGATGACTTATTGGCTTTGACAGCCGGACCATTATTGCAAAGCAAAAATCCTAGTTTTAAAGCACATAGACAATCGGTGATAAAGTGCTTGCTGCAAGAGAATGTTTGGAGAGAATTCGACAAGAGAAGCCAGTGAGTGAGTTGGCAGAATTTTGATCGCCGCAATTGGTTTTGGGCTAGAAGTGGATAAAACCCCTTCGCCTGTAAGCAGTTAAGCTAGAATTCGCCCCAACTAAGTGCGGTCACTGGTAAGTGAGAAGAGTAGACTTCTCTATGCGCCCCGACTAGAAATACAACGTTTGTCCCATCACCTATAACTACAGCCAGCTGAGAGCTACTGGTATTGTCGAGTCAGGCCAGATAACATTTCGGAGTCGGGTATAAAGATGTCTGCAGCAGCTGTTAACCAGTCAGCGAGGCTAGTCAGGTGTCTTAAACTTGAAAAATGTAGGACTTTCTAAGTTCGATTAATAACTATATAAACACTGCTATAAGGGGATCCGTAGCTCCTGGGACGTACATAAATCTCGGACTGCTTGTGCTTGAGGCTCTTTCGGGAGTTCAGATGTTTGCTGTATTTTATAGCTGAATCACGGGAACGCCTCAGCAAGCCATGGTTCTAGCTTGCCACTTCTAAAGGTACGCATAGGCGCGTGAGTGGTCGAGTATATCATACGCGGAGTTAAGACCACCGACGGATAATGTCGAAAGAGAGGTGCCGACGTTCATAATGGCATATCCCTCCACAACGATTAAACATTAAACAACATTTGTTTGCCTGCTTTCCTCAAGCTTATGTTTAGCAAAATATTAACCAAATGAGAGTTGTAGTGTGTAAAGCTACCCAACTAGTGTGTGTGGTTGTATATGCTAATGGAACAATAAGCGAACAAAGTGGCTGCATCCATCTTTACTTCCCCTGATTACCGACAATTTTTGTTGTCTACTTAAAATGCTGCGTATCTGATAAAATTTCTCAAGCATTCACACTGTTTTCATGTTGCAACTGCTTAAGCAGAGATCGGCAATGTTCCTATGAATTTATAGATCTCAGTGTGTTTGGCATTTGAGGAACTTTATGCTCAAATTTGACCTTGAACAACCAGATTCGTAATATTGCAGTGTTGGCAAAAACCAAGCAAACATAGTCGAAAAATGTGGGTTGATAAAACTTTAATATTTTGTTTTGAAGTTCTTTGAACTTTTTCAGTTGATATAAGGAAATTCAAGCTTAAGACATTTCTAGTATATTCAAAATGTTGGTTAAAGGTTTCCTGATGAGCTGGTGTTAGCAACCACAACAAAGAAATTGTATGTTTTTATTATAAAATGAGTTCGGATAGGATAATTTATCTAGAGAATTTTTAAAATAGGAAAATTGTTTACTCTTAAATATGAATGCTCTTGAATTTATTTCAGTTCCCAATATTAATATACTCTACTAATAATTTCATAAAATAATGAAACTAGAATTTAAAATAATGGTTTATTTTTATCATAAAGAAATTTGTAGAATGTTCATAAATTTAAAACGAAAAATTTTAAGTAAAAACTTCACAACATTTCATTACAACTTTAATAAGCAGAAAAAAATAAAATATATTTTGCTTTTTTTGCTAGTAACTCCATTTTTATAATTATAATGACGGTCACATATTTTTATGGATTTTTTTGTGGTTTGAACACCAAAAAATTTGCAATAAAATCAAAATAAGAATTGATCTATATTTCATTACAAATAATATACTACTGCCTCTTTTGCACATTCTTCATGTGTTTTGTGTCTGTCTGTTCGTTTAACATTTCAAATTTCTATTTGGTAGAAAACTTGCTCTACTTTGCGACAAAGCACGTTTAATTTGCCTTTCAACACCTTAAAAACATTCAGCCCGTCAAATACAAAGCAACCAGAAAATTTCACAAAAGTGACAGCCACTTATGGCCTTAGTGGCCTCTTATTCTTGGGGATTTTCCGCTTTTTTGCTAAGTCTGCAAAATTAATGAATGATAAAAAATTCATTGATTAAAATCTAGATCGCTGTGCGTAGTTAGTTTCTTTAACAATTTATTTATTATTTTATTTATTATTTTATTGGCAAATAAGAAAAATTTACTAATTTGCTACAAACAAGAAAGTACTTTTTCAATTGAGGTTCACAGAAATTGAATGCCTACTGCATTGTGTTGTTGTGTGAAGTTAATAAACCAATCATTTGTCGTATGTGGGCGAAATACAAAAGACTTAAGATACAAACTTTTTTTATATTAATAGACAAAATCGTTGACTTTCTTGAATAACAGAGTATCTCCGATTTTTGCCGGTTTTAAGTTACTTGTACCAAATTGCTGTATTTCAAAAGCTCTTTATATACCTCTAAATTTTGTTTGGAAAATATGGCTTTTTTAATGTAGGGGAATATTGAAGCAGACCGCTAACTTTATCGATCTCATTTCGATCCCCTTCTTTACTCGAATTGATTTGAGGCAACCGATTTGTAATTTACGATTACATTAGTCTCAATTAAGTCTGGTGCTAGCTCTAGCCTTTATTCTTGACTATAGTGATTTCAGATTGTCGACCTTCGTCCTCATCACGGAGTCTTTTGTAATTGCTAGCATTTGTTGAAGGCATACGTCCATCATGGCATTTACATTTAACAAGTGTCTGCCCGTGATCCGTATGTGCTAGTTAAGGTTTCTTTTTTTTACTAAATAACAACATAACTTCTTTATATGGGCATCGGGCCCTCTAGCAGCAAAAATAACATAACTGACATATTTTTCGAAATTGACATTTGATGCAGAATTGTTCTATGTCGCCTGGTATAACATTGAATCGAAAAAATTATAGTTACTGGAACACAAGCCTTTAAATTTTTACGCAAACGACATCCACTTTTTTGTAAAGTCATCGATTTAGTAAATAAATTCATTACAGAGGACAATTAATATTTACGTATGTTACAGTTGTCGACTAGAACCGTAAACACATCATCAGCTGGCATGTACAAAGGTATGGCTTGTGGTAATTGGATGCACTGTCAGAAGTTATGACTTATAGGAGGCGGTCACTAACAGATTCAGATCTCTACTAACAGTCTGGATAATTAAGGCGGCCAAAGAAAAGTTAACAGTCCTTTATAAAAATCCCTTATCCACGGTAGAACAGCATATGCCAGGGATGCGTATCCAATAGGGTGCTTCGTCTCTACTACCCGAACTCTAGATATCAGTCGATTTCCAATTTTAATACAGACTTACCCGTATATATGGGGGCTCTGTGTGAGGAGGACATCTCTTTCTCCATTAATCATGGGAACTATATAAATTATCCAAAGGAGCTTTGGTTTTATTTGGTCAATTGAGGAATCCGGAAGAGATGAACAAGTATGCCTCGCGAGGGTGCACAGGTCATTCTTTAAAATTACTTCAAAGGCGGTGGACCATGAGATTCCAATAGAAATGGATGAATGAAGCTTTGCAAGAGCTGGAAACGTTAATCTCGGTACGAACTCCGGTGTTTATTGGCCAATGGAAGAATTCTGAAGACATGAACAACAAAACCTCACAACTGGTAGACGGGTCAGTTTCCAAAGATATAACTGAGGAAGAGGCTGAGACGTTAGCGCACATTGTGTGTGAATATGCACTATGATCACAAAAATTCATGGTCATGAGACACAACGTTCATTTGTTATGCACAATCTTCCAATTGCTTTTCAGAAATTTTAAATGAAAAGTCAGAACATTCCAGTCACGCAAAAATTCTACACATGAACGCTCACGCATGCTTTTTTTTATAGTCACGTCCATGCACGCACGATTGGAGCAAATATTACTTGTAATCAGACGGGATAAAGCGTGATAATACATGAATCACGCAAATCACTCGAGTGGCGCTCATCTCTACTCTGATCTTCTTATGCGTCCTTTGTTCATTATAAAATCTAAGTTCGGTTAGACGTGTAAATTGAAGTTTGACTACAGGACATTAAGAATTTGGACTAAACGTTATAATCACTTTAATAATTTTTATTTCTCTTCTTTGTCTTACCAGGCTCAATGTGTCTGTTTTTTCAGAGCCTGGTGCTCATGAAATGACATTAAATCGCGGGCTGGAGAGTTTGTTTACATATTTGCACGAGTATGTTTTGCTGCTTCCTGGGTAGTGGGAACTTCTAGATCTCTAGGGATATTTTCATTTCCTATATACCAAGGGGCGTATATTATAAGTATTAAAACCGTAGACTGTCTTCTTTGTAACTTTTTGCACAAGCAGTAGCCTACACCTGAATGCTAGATGTGCATACTGGCCTTATGATGAATTTGTATAAAAGCACTTTGTATTCCAAAGCCAAGATTGATTTATTCTTAAGTTTTATGGCTGTTATTTCCTCCTCATGAGGGATACCCAAATATTTATTTTCCCCCCGTTTATCCAGTTCTCTAGCTCGCAATTATGGGACTCAAGTTGTTGGGAAGCAGCCTTTAGATCTTGGTGAACAGTTATAAATACAGTGTCGTCTACAAACCTTGATCGTATATAAAAGCTGTGTAGATCGTACATAATAGCTGCGCTAATATACTACTTTGAGGGACTCCCGCAGAGATTTTTTTTATTTTTAGGAAACTAATCCTTTGACCTCACTTTAAAGGCTTTATCTACCAAATAGCTCTTAAGAAGCAGAATTTGGATTGTTTTCGTGAGTCACCCATCACGCAAGACTTTATCGGACGCGTGGGAAGTGTCTATAAGTAAGCTGAACAGTATTGCCTATTTTCAAAAGGGGATCTATGACGGTGACAATTCTAGGGACTTGCTCAACAGTACTATGCCTTGAGATTAGGCTAATGTGCCGCTATGACGTAATTAGGCTTGATTCCTTTCCTGATGTAGGGATCATAATAGTTTCAGACATCTTTCAAGAGCATGGGAAACAAGCCAAGGCGCAACATGACATTTAATATGAGCAATAAAATTCTCACAGCAGAATTATTAACGTAAATGCCAAAACGAAATTTTCTATACGGAGAATTAAACTAAAACTTATTTATAATTTGTTTAAGATCAATCGTAGACTACATTTAAATTTTCATAAAAAAAAAATCCTGAACAATTTGGGGAAAAGGTAAAAAGAAACGTTTTCCTGTAAAATTGGTTTTTTGCGGATTACGTTATTTTAGGCGCGCTATGAGCATCTGGGATTAAACTATGATTATATGAAGTTGTAATACAGGGTGTCCGGCGGGAAGGTATACTACTTTGTTTTGCCGCCATTTTGGTAAACCTTAGGCATTAAACACATTGACCACATCAGGCCACACGGCTAGACGACTACAAATGCCGCTGGCTACCAATGACTCCCTGTAGCCAGCTACATAATTATTTTGAAAACGGCGGCTACACAGTAATGTTAAAATATTAATAGCTGTTGCAACAATTCATTTATATTTCAGTGATGCCACTTTAGACTTTTTACGTTTCTAAAGCTCGGTTTTTTTCATGAAAAAAGCCCTGTAGAAATATAATAGATGCGATGCATCAAGCTCTTCGAAGTATGTACTCAAAAGAGGTACTGTGTATATATTCTAAAAGCAAAGACAATAAGCATTCATTTGATGTGTAATATTCTAGAGTAGTTAATAACTAAAAGAAATTAACGTGCTGAGATATAGGGGCGAAGAGTTTTCAACTGTTGTACCCTGCTCGCTCGAATGTAGGTGTTGCCAACAAGTCAAATATTTTTTAACGCTGAATTTTGGAGTATGATCGGAGAGGTTTACATAAACGAGACTTAAGCCAAAAAAAAAAAAAAAATACATGATTCCAGACATGTACATAAACTTCACTCAATATTATAAAAATACAATTAAATATTTTGAATACAACAAATGACTTTATTTATTGCAACATTTAAATTTTATAATTTTCTCTTTTAGTTTACAATAAAAAATATATCTAAGCACTAAATTGCCTAATATATTTTGATCTATTGTCAACATTATTTTTTTTATTTTGTAGCCAACAAAAATTGAAATTAGTTTAATTTGACTACAACGACAAAATCAGCATGGACAACAACCTGCAGCCATGTTGCCTTGTTGGCGTCAAAATAATCGTTCTCATATAAACGTGTGTATTTTAATTTTGACAGATTGTAGTCGGTAGCCTGCTGTCGTGAATGTGTTTTATGCTTTAGTCTTGACAGTTCATATTTAACAGTCGTGAAGTAGAGACGTGGCAACTTTATTGTGGAAATATATTCGGTAAACCAACGTGTTTTAATCGGTAAAACATTTTATCATCGATTACTGTGACGATGAGAAAGTTACGTGAAATTTTTGGGAGAAACAATGTGCCAACAAGTCGCACTATTTATCGTGTAGCAAATGATTTCGAAGAAAGAGAGACTGTAGCTGATAGGCACAAGCATGGACCACAACGTACTGCAAGATCGGCTGAAAACATTACCGCTGTTCAAGAAAGTGTTCGAAAGAATCCATCAACCTCAATTCGACACCGTGCTCAGGAGCTTGTTCTTCAAAGAACAACTTTGGCCACAATTTTGCGAAAATATTTGCATTTGTTTCCATTTAAGATTCAGTTGACACAAGGCGACCATTTACGCCGCCGTACATATGCCAATAGGATGCTACAGTTCGCCAATGAAGAAATAATAATAAGTGACGAGGCACATTTTCATTTGAATGGATATGTGAATGAACAGAATGGAAAACCCTCAAATTATTAATTCATCAGTCACCTTTGCATCCATTTAAAGTGACAGCAGTCTGATGTGCAATTTGGTCAGAAGGAATCCTTGGACCTGACTTCTTTTAAAGTGAAAACAGCGTAACGGTAACTGTCATGGGGAGCGATATCGTGATATCATTGAAAGCTTTTTAACGCCACAACTGCATGCTTTGGGCTTGACTAACATGTGGTTTCAACAAGACGGTGCCACATCGCATACAGCCAGGATTACAATGGAATTACTGCGAGACCTCTTTCCACAACAAGTTATTTCAAGGAATGGTGATATTGATTGGCCTCCACGGTCGCCTGATTTGACTGCTCCGGACATCTTTTTGTGGGGATAACTGAAAAGCAAGGTTTATGCAAACAAACCAGAAACGCTG
Organism: Phania funesta; assembly: GCA_963932375.1. NCBI lineage: Eukaryota > Metazoa > Arthropoda > Insecta > Diptera > Tachinidae > Phania > Phania funesta. Next base: position 76,778,389 of record OZ010656.1, read on the forward strand.
GAGCAACTCAAACAAAATATTCGTGATAAAATTAATGAAATACCGCATGAAATGTGTGAGAATATAATGGAAAATGTGTTCAAAAGGGCTGGCATTTGTGAGGCTAACAGAGGCGGACATTTATCTGATATTGTATTCCATACATAATTGCCGACATTAAATAAAACATTTATCAATATACGATCCATTCTCTTTCATTTAATCAAAAATTATTAACAAACAAAGTAGTATACCTTCCAGGCGGACACCCTGTACAATTAAAACGAAATACTTCAGACAATATTATGATAATTTGATCTAATATTATTATTGTATTAGACGACAATATTATTCTGATCGATGCCCGCTACTTACCTGCGAAAATAATATGATTTAATTACAACCACATAATTCAATTACAATGTGTTGTTGCTCTTAGATTATGTTAATCGCAATAATATTTTTTCTTTGCGTGCACGTGTGCTGACAGCAGCTCCGCTTTAATTTAACACAGTTTAAAACACTTTTCAGACTTTTAATTTATTGTCTTGTGCCTTATTAGATCGTGTAATACAAAATGTTACAGTCCCTTGAATTTAAAAATACATTCTTCTTCATTTTGATTCTTTCTTTTTTCGAAAGACAAAAAGATTCATTATAAAAGATACCTTGTGTCAGCAGCCTCATGTATCTGCTTGCAAACACACTCACCTGGCCGCTTGTCGGTATGTTGGCTTGTTGCAGTCACATAAATTATGACTTAAAAGGAATCTTATGAATATTAAAATATTTGTGGGGTGGCATGCAAAATTAGATAACATTTTTATTCGTATGTTAAATTGCTAACGATCGCACTCGTAAAGCGTTTGCTTTTAATTGAAGAAATTTTTAATGAATCATTAAAATAATAAATTCCCCTGGCATTAGTTAGCGCCATACACGTCCGTTTAATTGAAATTTTTGTAGTTAAAATTTCATTCAATAATAAAATTTCTTTCTGTCTGTTTGGATTTGTCTTTTCGATTAGCAATTAATAAAAAGCCCATTAATTATAATTGAGTTTTGCTATTGTTGTTATTGGTTTTGTTGTGTCATTTCCGAAGGCAATGACACCTAAAGCTTTCGCTTTTTGTTGTTGTTTTTTTCTTTCTTGCCATTTCTATTAAAATTATAATTTGAAAAAAAACCATGCAGACACAAACCCTGCACCAAAACCATTGGGAGAATGTAAAAAAATTAATCCATCGTCGAAAAAATCGAAAAGGGACTCTAAAACTAAGAGGCCTGCTTCAATAACCCCCCTGCATTAATACCTCAACATGGTTTGGTGTCGGCACTAGTGATATCAACCGACTCTCTCCGAGCCGATCGGGCCACAACCTCCACAAATTCAAGACCATAAGAGATAAAATTGTAAAATTCAAGTCAGCAATAAAATTTCGGATTAGATGTAGAAAATCTGGAATGATTCCTAAAATTATCATGAATTCTATTAAGAATGTGATACGTTTTTTTTAACATAAAAAGCAGCGCTGGCAGAATAAAAATTCTACCTTAATTTTGTAGATTTTTTCTAACGAAAATAAAATTTGAAGATCTTTTTTCCAAAATCAAGACCTTTTGAGATTTAGTTGCTTAAGGCGTAAGAACAAGGCGTAAGAGCAAGGCGCATGCTGTGTTTAAATTTATTACAGTCGAACTTCCCTATAATGGATCTGAACGGGAACAGAAAATGACTTAAATAGAAACTTTATTATACCGAAAATATATTTCGCTCTCTTTCTTTTTAATACACAGTTATTTTAGTTTGGATTATACTCTTCCATTTTGCTCTCACCACATTTTAAAAAAACATATAGAGATTCTTCTCTTCAATAGTTCGAAGTACGGCAAGAGAAATCCTAATTTGTTGCTACATTTATGTTTACTGAACCCGGGCGACTGCTGTCAAAAATTTGATTAATGGGACTTTCTCCTGCTCTTCTGTTGTTGTCAGCCTTAATATTTTATTTATCTCTCGGTTAGAAATAATTCATTAAATGGAGAGAAAAACGCATGAAAGCCAAATTCACATTCGAATATTTTTTCAATGCAAAGAAAAATTCACTGTATGGAAATTCATTACCAGCAGATGAAAAACATTAAAACTGGAACGAAAGAGCTGTGTTTTGGAAGTCAATTTAAAATAGGGAGAGCTTCATTGTATAGAAATTCACTACTGAGAAGTTCGACTGACCGCGTTCAAAAGCCTGCAGACAAATTTGTTTTTATTACTGAAGCCGAATAGAAATCAATAATTGTTTTTTAGTATTTAAAATCAAAGAATTCAAAAGTATAAGTTGTGCCAAATAAGTAAAGATGTGCGAAGGAAAGTCAGAACATACGCTAGTATGCCCGTATGTGATCGAAAAGGGACCCAGAAAGTAAGTGGTCTGCTTCGATATCCCCCCATACATTAATAAATGCCGGTATGTGGGAGTCTGAAAAAGATTGACGAACAAACTGAACGGATGATAATCAGAAAAATGACCAAAAATCCTAAACTATCCAAATTAAAACTAGAATATACAACGGCCACTGCTCATCCAGACACCATCCGTCGTTGTAGGAAAAGAAACGATTTGCACCCTCACGTTGGCAGAAAGACACCATTTGTTAATCAGGGTAATCTTTAGATTTGAATTCCTCAAATCCCCCAAAAGCCCTGAAAAAAAGTGAAATTTTATGTATGTACGTATGTATATGTTTTCCTTCGAAAGACTCTGGCCATATCAGGCTACCAATAGTGCGAGACTTTTGCACGCTAAAGCAAACCCGTTTTATATACTTCCACCCCTGCGGAAGTATTACCTCGCAGGAAGTAGAATGTTAAAAAAAGACTAAACCCCATCTAATTCAGTATTCTTCAACGAATCTCATCTTGGTTTCGAAGCTCCAACAGAATGGTTTTCTTGATTTGATATTCCGACAGGGTGTTTTGATGTAGATTTTTGGAATGAATTTCCGGCATCCCTTGTCAAGTTTGGTTTGGAGACAAATCGGTTTCGGCTATGTGCTATCTTCAGAGTCCTTTTTCGTTCTCGTATATTCGCACCCGTACACCCAGTTATTTTGAGATATAACCTGTTTTATGTTACCGACACATATTCTTCCATCAATTTGACGCTTAAAGTTTACCCTACACAACCTAAAACGCAAGTACACGAAAAACACGTATTTAGGCTCCTCTACATTATCAGCACAACTCCGGCACAAGGCCGAAGCGAAAAGAGTTTGTACGGAAACATCCGTGTCCACTCAAAAATTGCATCAGATAATAATTTAGATCACCATGACGGCTGTTGTACCAAACTTCAATATTAGGTATCAGCCACTCCGTCCATCTTCCTTTTGTACTAGCTGTCCATTATGTCTGCCACTCCGCCATACGGTTCCGTCTAGCAACATCAACGTCAATATCGTTTACCAATGATCGCTATAATTCGAACTCCAGCTTTGCCTCTCTTGCCAGTATATCAACTAGAATCATAGCCGCCTCGCACGTGTATATTTACATGTACTCGTATGTATATGTATAGAAACTTTCCCAGCTGGTAGGTTGTTTAACGAACACGATCATTTCAAGACTCTATTTTTAGTTGCCCACACTATTGTTGCAGTCGAATTATATTTTGGTCCTCGAAATGATGCTTTTGCCAGCCATTTTTGCAGTTGTTAGATCACTCGTCCAGCGTCGTTTACCTATTTTGGACAAGCATCAGAAGATTGTTAGTGCTCAACGATCGTATATGACTCTTCAAAATAATATTATTTTTATTTTTTGCTGTTTTGGTTTGAAAATTGTTTAAAATTAAATATAAAAACTGAGAATTATTTTCTGCAGTTGAAAATAGAGTCAAACTTCCAAAACAGAAAAAATATATAATAAAACACTTAAAGCATTCCTAAACAATGAGATGATGGCCCTTATTTGCTTTAATTGAGACGCACGCGCTCTTGCAGAATATGACAGCTTGAGTTGCAGAGTTGAGTTTAAATTCGTTTAATTATTCACTGGCTAAGCAAAGTGTTCGCTATTGATTTTATTATTCGCTTTTTATTTTAACAAAAATAATGAATTTGATTGCTAGTTTAGAAAGTGTCATGCAACCAGCGCTCGTAGAAAGTCCAACTGAATGGTTGTCTGCAGTACAAAAAGGGGCATTTTTAAGCTGCATTTCATTCATGTGTGAACAAAGTTTTTATTTCACTTCAAATGATTTTAATTTAATTTTGCTTATTTCGACAAAAAAAACTTAAATAATTTTAATTTAATAAAAAAAAGAAGTAAAATTAAAACACTTTTTGAACAAGTCTTGAATTATTTATGCGCTTGTGTTAAATTTGTCATTTTAATTCTTTGTTTTTGTTTTTTCGTAAATCGGTTAAATGCCTTAAAATGCGTTAATTTGATTTAAATGAAAGTTTGCATTTATTAAGAGTCGAATAAAATAAATATTTTGTGTTTTAATTGAAATGTAAATGTAACAAAAACAATTAAAAATTCATCTGGAGTAGGAATTAATCCATTTTCAAAATTGCCACCTCTTAATCAAATGATGGAGCCAGTCAAGTTGATAATAAAGAAATAAATTTTATAAAGTCTGCTAAGAATATAATTAATCACAATTCATGACATGAAGTCTTAGATTTGTCTTTCTTTCTTTCTTTTTATGGAGAAAAGAACTCATAAAATTGTAGTCAACACGTTTCGCCATTTAAATGCTAACATGCGTTCAAAATGCTTAAAGATTGAAATGGAATTTTTTTGCACGGCTCTTATCAATCGTGACATTCACTTGAATGGAATGAAATTAAGAAATACCTGTGTCGTCCGGCGTCCGTCATTCACACAATTTCACATTTCGTAAAACTGTTGCTAAGTGCAAAATTAATAGCAAAATTAAATCTGCTGTATGACTTTCGTCGATCCAAATTTATGCATGTTTAGACTGGGTGATATTTTCACGCTTTATGTATATTCGAAAGTGGAAACCCGAAACATAGTCCAAGGGCGATAGTTAATCGAACCACGAATGCATCTTTCTGCAATCTACTCTCATTCTTAAGTGATTTTCGTCGCAACGCTCAATGATTAACGGATTAGTGGCCTTAAACATAATCGCTAATGGTCTTTAATATCCCCCACTGTCATGTATTTTTGGTGATCTCGACACCGTGATGTATTGCTACCCAGGAGACATGGGGGAACTAAACCTCAGGGTTTATCTGGGGCCTAAAACTGGAAGATAAGTAACTCCGAGTGTTGACTAGTAACCAAACGACCGGTAGGAGAGGAATTAATAGCCCAAGAGATAATCAGTCCCGGACTAATTGTTGGTGAGGCTCGATCGGCTAAAAATCCCATACTGACCTTAGCACTGGGTCTATTTAAATACGACCACCAAGGCCCCTATATGCATAAGTAAGGGTTAAGGGACACATAGGCACAGCTGGGAATGAAGCAGCAGACGAACTAGCAAAAAGGGTATCTGATGTGGATTTCTGTGGACCAGAACCCAGGGTTGCCCTAGGGAATGACCTAGTGCGAGCTAAAGTTCTTCAATGGGTAAGCTTATTACACCTGAATAGGTGGAGGGAGAATACCACATGTAGGCAGGCTCGAATGGTGCTCAAAGAGCCCCTCGTGCTCGGGTATAATAGGGCTACTTTAAGCTGGATCACTGCGTTAGTGACAGGACATGGTTAAGATGAAAGTCGTAGAAGATGATACTTGCAGACTATGCCTGGAAGAGGCTAAGACGGTAGCGCACATTGTGTGTGAATGTCCAGTACTGGCTAGCATAAGGCTTAAGACCACGGGCAGACACTTGTTAGATGTGAATGCCATGGTGGAACTAAACCTTAGACAAATGCTAGCAATCACAAAAGACTCCGTGATGAGGAAGAGTGTCGACAGTTACCAGTCGACAGTCTGAAATCACTTTAGTCAAGAGTAAAGGCTAGGGCTAGCACGAGACTCAATTGAAAGTAAGGTGGTTGTGATTACGGATCGGTTCCCTGATATCAATTTGAGGAGCGAAATGGGGGTTGAAAAGGGACCCAGAAAGTAAGTGGTCTGCTTCGATATTCCCCCATACATTAATAATAAAAATAATAATATGCATAAGTAAAAATTTTACACTATGACTGCCGGAACCTCTTGCTGCAGAGGTTGAAGTTATCCATTCAACTGCTCCATGCAACTCTACATTGATCCTGCACCAAGTGTTCCCACGAATGTAATATAAGCCACATTTACCACATGCACTCGCGAAGGAGTCTCACGCACAACCAGTAACAATGCATCAAAATGTTAGGATCACCAAGATGACATGCTTCCGGGGGCAGCACGTTCGGCGGAGTAACGTTGTGGCCGTGTTTCAGTCCTAAAGTTTGATTTGGAGACAAACCGGTTACGGCTATGTGCCATCTTTAGTGTAATTTTTCCTTCTGGAAACAGCCTGTCGGAATATCAAATCAAGAATTAAGATAATGGTCTTGGCTGAGGGAAGAGATCAAACCAAACTTGACATGGGATGACGGAAATTCGTTCCAAAAATCTACACTAATTAAACGCCTTAAGGATAAGAAAGCGAACCAGAGACATCTATCTGCAAGTTGAAATACTGAACAATGTAAAAACTTGGCTTAGTGATTAAATATTTTTTATTGAATCTTATTTTTTTCAATAGCAACTAATAAAGGTTAGAAGTTACAAAGAATTTGTTCTAAATATTGTGCTTTTAAATCTAAATTCTGAGAGCGTTTATTTCTACTATCAGCAGTAATAATCCGATCATATAGACTGCTTGCTATAGTAGTCGGGTCAAACTAATTGCTGTTAGAATTTCCAAAACCAGTGAGAGCTCGCAACTATCCAAATGTGGCGAATCCGCTTCGTATATGGCATTATGCTTCTTTCATGCACTTTGCCGATATTTGCCGATGTAAATATTGAGGAATACCAAGGCGCAATATCAAAAAATATGCTCTGCTAAAGATTGAAAAATGTTGTGCATTTAATTGAAAAGTAAGCTTCATCGACAAGACACACTTTTTGCCAGGTTTGCGAATGGGCCAAATTTTTCCATTGTTGTTAATTCCGTGTTTTGGCGAGAATTAGACGAAATTCATATCAGTGATGTGTATTTCTAACAACATAATGCAACATGCTACGCAGCTGCACAAACCATTGATCTATTTGAGATGAAATTCGGTAACCACCTCGAGCATGTGAATTAAAACTCTTGGAATTTTTAATGGACTTTTACATCGGAAAATCACACGAACAATAGCAAACAGATGCCAACGATCTGGCCGGTTTGTAGAAAATAGTGGTGGGAAAAATCCGATTGGTGTAAACGTTTTCGTGGGCGTCATATCAGCAGGATCATATTCAGTGCTTCTTATGTAACTCGTGTGGCTGATGTATAAAATTATTTATTTACATAAGACTAAAAATGGGAGGTATGGTAAAGTTTGTTCAATACTTTTCAGTGCTGGGGCTATACAGAACGTTATGATTATGAATAAAATGGTTTCCTACGGAGTTACAGTTGTCAGCAACGGATACAAATAAAAATTTAAGAATTCTAGCCTTGATGCTGATGTTTCAATCTCAAACTAGTTGAAAGTTTTTTATTATTATTATTATTTTTGTCTGTTCCTAATCTAAGCGTGAAATAGGCAATGCAGAAAAGGGAAGAATATACACCCCATTGTTGGTTACTCTTTTTATATTCATTCCGTTCGTTTAAATTAGATTATGTCGAGCCATACACCTAGGCTACAACTTCGGCCCGTTGTCTCTACCCTCATAGGAACTCTGTTCCATGAACTAACGTCCTGAGTAGTTGCCAATCACTGCCTTTCAAATGATTCACGTCCGCTAAAGTGTCAGCCGCCAAATATCGGGTTCTTAGCTGTGCGAAAGCCGGGCAGTGGCATAGAGTTTCAACATCCCTACGTCTGTAAGTACAGAAACTATACTATTGATTTCAATCTCCATATAGGGTATTTTTTATGAACCCCACCGTGATTTCATGACACATGGGACCTCTTTGCCTAGCCTTTTAGCTCAGCTTCCATGGCCTCAAGAGGCTCAGCGCCACTGAGGCCCACATGGATTTAATTTCCAGACCGTTGGCTCGTTCATTTCTAACCACTCCATAATGACCCGTATTGTGCACAGCCTACCATATGCTGCGTAGCCGTTTATTACGTTTTTACATTTAAGAATCACCCGGGGCTTAACCCTATAAAATTCGAGTGCTTTTATTGTTGTTTGGCTCTCTGTACAAATTTTAACATATACACAGCCCTATCAATCCTGCACCCACTGATACTCCGTGATCGCAGTAACTTGCGCTTGGAGGGCCGAGTTATGATTCGGAAGTATATTGCAGTCATCAATCCAGTTTTAATACAGACTTACTCGTGCTTATGGAGCTCTGTGTAGAAGGACACCTTTTTCTCTATTAGGAAGGAACTCCAGTTTCAATTGGCCAAGGCAAAATGCCTCGCGAAGTATGGACGGTTCTATCTCTAAAGTTACTCCTAAAGTCTTGGACCGTGAGATTCTGATAGGCGTGGACAATGAAGCCTCGCAAGAGTTGGAGAGCTTAATCTCTGTCGGAACTCCGGTGTTTATTGGCCAATGAAGGAATTCTGAAGAGATGGACTAAAAAACCTAGCAAAGCGGATGGCTGAAATCAATTCGAGGAAAGAGGGGGTTAGAAAACGAACTCACAAAGTAAGTGCTCTGCTAAATAATAATATACTCGAGCATAAAACTTATGAATTAACAGCACTGTAAAGTTAAGAACCTTGACCTGTTGGGATTTTTCTTCGCTTTTCGCTCTTGGCGAAATTTTCTATTACAAAATATATCTTTACTGGTATCCAAAGTCTTGAAAAGGTGGAATTTAGCTTGGATTTTGGCGATCAGTTTTTATCACATCCAGTTTTTTCATCAAAACGTTGAGTTATTTTACTGGCCCCCAAAACACAAAGCGGAATTAAATCACTTTCTTTAAAGCTATTTTTAATGCCGAAATTCGCTAAATAAAACACAAATCACAAGCGCAACATGAACAAATAAACACTGGCAAATTATGCTAAACACTGCTCCTGTTTTCTCAATTTTTATTTCTCACAGATCTTAGTCTAGAATATTAAGTACCTGCTTTGCCGGCAACCACTTCTCTCTAAACTAATGACCCAATTTTCGTTCTTATTTTTTTTTTTTTTGTGGGGATTTTCTTTCAATTTCGATAAACCTTGTTGAAATACCAAGTGAGTTAAACAAACATATTTTTAGAAATGGCAAAAATGGCACAGACGTTCAAAATATTTCATTAAATAAAATTTAAAATTATTCTTGTTCCACGCCCCAAACGAGTAAAATATTTGATCATTTCAGCCAAAAAAAATCAAAAAGGCAAAAATTATTTATTTTTTGCGGAAACCCATGATTTAAAAATAAAATAAGCAGTTGGTGGGAGAGAAGTAAGTAGAAAAGAGGTGAATACACTTTTTAATATTCATTCAACATTTTTTCTCTACATTCGCTAAATTAATAATTCTTAGCAAGTTCTGAAATTTGTCTAAATCATTCGCGTGTATTCGCTAGTGTTTTTGCTGGTGCCTTGCCCCATCGACTGAAGCAATTTGTCGAAATTGAATTAAGATATAAAGAAAAATTCGAATTCTTACATTCAAAACTTATGGCCAAGAACCATCTGAAAGTGTTGAGTTTCCATGTTTTATACTTGTCTGTCTAAGCGTTAGCTCGCACACAAATTTGGTCAAAATAATTTAGAATACGAGTAGTTGAAAATATTTATTTATTTATTTATAAATTATGACATTTCTTTAGTTTAATAAATAATTTGAAGATATTTTTATATTGATTAATTTACTTGCCAGCTTGCACTGGTATGCAAAATATCCCAGTTGACCATGTCGCCAAGACCTCCTCCAACAGGCGTGCAAGATACATGGCAAATCTTAGATGACCCATTGACAAAAGTTCGACCTAAATTATTGACGACTTTTGTTTGCGATTAATTATGGATAGTCGGACTAGACCTGCATCACGCCTGGTAAATATGCAAAGTTATTTCGAAAATAAACTGCAAGTCAACCCCGACTTTATCGCAATATTCTGCTCAGTGAGACCAATAAATGAAATTACCATATTTGAAATGAGGAAAATCCAAGAGAGAAGCTCCAGACACCGCTATGTCCATAAAAATCAATTATTGGTCGGTGTTTATTCAAAAACGACGCCAACCAAAATGTTACAGTTGACGATGAAGGCTACAGGGTCATTACCATTGACTTTTTTGTATCGCAATTCTATGCCCCTAATGTGGAGGAGCTGTGATGTCAACAAGGCAGTACAACATGCCACACAGTGCGAACCACAATTTAATTTATTGAAATTTATTCAATCTTGCGTAATAGACGTATAAATTTGCCTGTAAGATTATGCGATTTAACACCGCTGGACTATATTTTGTGACAAGCCATAAACGACATACGGGCTCCATTGTGGCAAAAAGCGATCGAAATTTGAACTTCCCAAATGCCAAATCGTCGGTGACGATAGTGAAGGGCGTCTCAATAAAAATGTAGTATTTAAATTATGGGAATTTGTTCCTGCATGTGGCAACTCTAATGGTTACCAATTGTCGCCTATAATTGTGGCGATTATTCCTTTGCGTCGAGATAACGGCCGGTCGCTTAAAAACATTGTTGCTTTAAAGAGTTTGTTCCCGTAGACACAAAAACATCAATCCGGCAGTGACTCTCTACGGCATTTGTTACAGAAACGGAATTCTTTTGGCCTCAACTGGACGACATGGATCTCGACGATATATGGTTTTAGCAGAACGGCGCCACCTGTTACACCGCGCATAACCCAATCGAGTTTAAAAGCATTACTCGCATATTATACTTCGGCACTATTTTAAAATTAAGTCAAAGGCAAACCCTTTAATAAATCTATACGTGAAAAAATTGACTTATATCACTTTAAAAATTAACGGCTTTAAAACTACAAGCAAATGATTTGATTTGATTTGATTGGGCCAAATTTAGCAACCCATAGTCCCTACACTACTTGTCTTCTCAAACACTTATTATTTTCAACATATAAGAAAGTTTGTTGGCTTAAAATAAACTTAAAATTAAATTTTTTATTTATTGAAACAACTTAACGTTGCATAGATAATCCCGATTGTTGTTTAGTAATTTGTTGACAAACGGAAAGTGCTCTAACGAAGTTAGGAAACTAGTTTCTGAGGGCTCAACCGTTCGTGATCGATTAGCCAGTGAACCGCACAACATACTACAGTGAAAATTTATTCTGTATCTGTACTATCCGTATGTGGACTAAACTCCCTACACAAGTCTTTCCTTCCACTTTCAATGTAGGAAAATTTAAATCGGTTATCCACTAATACTGCTCTCGCTATCCTCCTTCCCATAGTTTTCTTTCCCAGTTCTAACATAATAATGCAGAAGGGAGAAGGGGTGCAATTAGCCATCATGTTGTCCTCAATAAGACTTCATTCAAGACATTTTGTCGACAATAAATCTGGCAACCCGGCACGTGCCAGCATTTTATTATCCGACTTGCCCGCAGTTGTGTTTTATGGAGCACAAATGATAAATCACCACAGAAAATGTCGTCTATGGATATCTGGTCAACTGGGATATTAATCATACATGTTTAGCGAGAATAGTGAAATATTTTATTATAAACAAAAACAAAAGAAAAAATGTGAAATGAAAAATTCGTAGCAGACAAAATTTTAAGCCACTCAGACTTCATGGCGCATACTTAAATCTCGTATCTATTTTTTCCAAATTGAGGATGTTAGCGAAACCCATTCTTTAGCACTTCTATTACGTATAAATCCTAAAATGTGAATAACAATCATAAAACTTTTGTTGGACATTGTTCGTGATAGTTTTAAAGTTGATTAAAGCTGTAATTGATTAAAACAATTCAATAATTAGAAATTTTTACTTTTATATGTTTTTGTATGAACAAATATGGCAATTATTGAGTCCATGTATAAAACTGTTTACGATAGACACATAATTGATTAAAACTTTAATTGATTTAACAATTAAAATTATTTTCGGATTTCTTTATTAAATCAAAATTTCTATTTCGCAGCTGCATTTGGAGCAAATATGTTTCTTCACAATGAACAGAGGTTTATTATTTCGGTTTATTTATTCGGTCGGAACGAAAAATGACACTGAAGATGGCACATAGCCGAAACCGGTTTGGCTCCAATCCAAACTTGACAAGGTATGACGGAAATTCGTTCCAAAAATTTACATCAAAACACCCTGTCGGAATATCAAATCAAGAATCAAAGTTTATTAGATTATTGGCCGTGTTGGCATGCTGGCGCATGGCTCCTATAAAGCTCGTCGTCTTTAGATGGTGCTTGCCAACGCCTCCAAAGTAGGTAAGTCACACCAGCTGACTATATAAAGTAAATTTTTCAACAAAAATATGATTGAAACCTGCAGCGAGTTGTTCACCTCCCTACTTATCAACACACCTGAGAAATTTCTGGGATTATGTTATCTCCAGACTTATTTCCTCACACTAAAGGCCAAGAAACCTTAGAATGGCTAAAAGAAATAAAAGGCCGCATATTTATTTGGACGCATTTACAACAATGTTATCAAAATAGGACTGGCGAGAATGAAACGGAATAGTTTCTGCAGTTATATAGAGCGTCTTGTTTCTATGTTCTGTCTCCTGTTGGGCGCCTAAGATTATAATTGGGGGCTAAGTACATCATTCAATATCGATCGAAATTTCAATAGAACTTAAAGGCCAGCTTTAATATCACAAACGAGCGTTTCGTTCACAGAATTTATTTGAATGACGCTGATTTTTTATGGTTGATTTCTATACAAACTTTCTACACGAGTCGCTCGTTTTTCACAGAGAAACACAGTATAAATTTCTATCGATATCGAATGCCTTATTTTACTATCTGCTATTATAATATTGTAAAATTGAGGGTGTCGGAATAGTTTTCTGGTCACCCTAAAATACCTCACTACCGAAGCGTCTTGTAACCCTATATTACCCCTTTCCCAAGTTAAGCACCGGACGACTTTTTTAAGTCTCAGCTGCATGTTTAATCAAAATTATTCTTGTTATGTTTTGGTTTTAATACAAGCTGCACTCTTTTTTAACACGTTTTTTCCATTTAACAGTCGTCGAATTTTTTTCGATGGGCGAAACTTGGACCCAGTTTGGTAGATGAAAGTCTTGAAGTAAATTTAGCATTATTGTCTTTATGCCGAGTTTATTTTCGTTTTTTAATAGTGACAAAGCTTTGCTGGCGACACTGAAAATCTTTTAAATATTTGTGGGCCTTACTGGTCGCAATTCGATCACGCTACATTTGTCTAATATAGTTAGGAAAATAAAAGAGAGGAAAACATTTAAACTTTTTGCGGCAGACTTAGCTGCGCCAACAACCAATGTAGCTTTTTGTGTATTAGTAGCAATTTTAAACTCTTAAAGCTCGGAAAGTGCTAAAACGATTTTAATAAAATATAGATGGTACAGATCTGCAAATGAATACCTTTTCCATAAAATTGAGCCCAATATGTTCGCGTGCCTCATTCACGCAAAGAAAAATTTAGTTATTTTAGTTAGGGCAACATATTATAATTGAATTATATGGTTAGAGTCAAAACATATTATTGTAATTTAAATAATAATACTGGGTCCCTTTTTTTAAATCATAATATTGTCTAAAAATGAAAATATTATACCAGCCAACCAATATATCGTTTAAATTATTCATATTACAATCATTTTATGACGTGAAATAATAGGACGTGTAAATAAAGTTGCACGAGAAAGAGAGAGAGACTTGGATATTTCGTTTTTGTCGCCGCTGGACAACGTAACAACACGTTTCCACTGGTTTCAGGCTCAGCGGCGTCCAGTGGTGTTAATATTTGAGTATCCCAGACACTCTCTCTCTTTCTCTTAAATAAAAGACTCCATTCACACCTTTATTTACAAGTTTTATTATTTACAGTATATTGGCAGCGAGTAACCCCGTCGATTACAGGTATCGCGGTACAGTGAAAGCAGTGAACACTACTCAAGAGAAAACCCGAGTTACGAAGTGTAACCTGGAAGAAGTCTAACTACTGATTGAAGCCACTACTCTCTCTCGGAAGCATGACACTCAGGAGAGAAACCGACACACAAAGTGTAATTTCGGGTGCTGTTGAGATAACAGGTAAAAGTCTAACCTTTTTTTGGAGGTGGTAACTGTCTTCCTCTCTCTTAACTGCAATACTCGGGACATTAACCAGCACACGAAGAGACCTTCGGGAGCGAGATAAGAGAACCAAGTAGAAGTCTAATCTCTGGTTGGAACTACCACTCTCTCTCTCACTCTCTCCTGTGTGCGATACTCGGCAGATAAACCAGTTATACACAAGTTCATACATGATAACATGATCAAAATTTAATTTAATTTAGGTTTTATGCCCTCGATGTCATTATAGGGTTAAAAGTCATCACATTATGTTATTAGAAGATTAGAAGATAATTCATAATGGACAAATAATGAGTAGATGTTTTTTTTTCAAACATATTTGAAAACTTTTAGCGCTGAACAAAGCGGATCTGTTCGAGATCATAATTTGATTAGCAACAACCATTATATGATTGACTCTTAGCCATACTTTGATAAACACGTAAAAAGTTTACATATTATATTTATTAATGATATTCTATTCGAGTCGGAAATCCATGTGTCCAGGAAGGTGAATTATCTAGGTGTTTTTCTGGATAAGAAGCCTACCTGGAATGAATACATGAAATTGAAGATATGGGAAGCAAGAAGGATCTTGCATCAATGTAAACGAATGTGTGTCCGTGGGTGGGGAATCTGACCAAAGGGTTCTGAAATTGTTTGCACTCTATGCTTTCTTCTTACGACCTTTGAAACGCAATTATTTTTAGTTGTATCATTGGCGTATGGCAGATTTTCGCATGTTGCATACATATTAGTTTTCGACAGATTTATTCCATTTGGTTCTGAAGTATTTGATACTAAATAGATTCGGTACAATAAATTATTATACTTACGTTCGTTTGCTACTTTAATTTTTTTCTTTATAAAAAAGTTACATGAATATTTTTTTTAATAAGAACTTTTATTAGTTTGCTTCTATTAAACTAAAACAAAATTAATTAATTAAAAAACAAATAAATACAAAGAATAAATTATTCTACATAAATAAATACACTTAAAATTAATACGTGGACAATTTTTTATAATTCAATTTCAGGAGCAGTTTATTGCCAATTAAATTTCAACTTTTTAAAAATGTTTAATTAATTTTAATTATTTCTTTTTTAATACTATGAAAATTGTTATTCAAAGAATTGAACTGAGGATAACTTAGATTGGCACACATGTTCGTCAGAGTTGTGTCAGTCACGAACTAGTTCGTTCAATTAAGAGATTATTTCAGGAAAGAGGTAACAACTTTACAACAAGCTATATTCAATACTTGTGTATGAGACACCAAAGTAAATTGGGTGCTGTGTTTGTAATTGTTGTAAAATTGTTACCACTGCCTTGATATAATCTCTCAATTAAGCGAACTAATTCGTGATCGACACAACTCTATTCTCATGCATTAGAATAAATATTTTGCGAACTCAGCCATGTGTGGCCAATACGAATGTGTTTGACCACTTGTCTGTCAGTCTAAAGTACCCTCCATTGCCATTGAATTTATAAAATTTTAGATATGAATTTTAATAAATAAATTTTAATACACGAATAATTATTTTTAAAAAAATCTTACAAACATAAAACATTTAACTAAACTAAACAATATTGTGGCCATTTGACTGTTTCATCATGAAACAAGGGGTTAATCAATAAATATTTTTACAAGACATTAAATTTCGACTTAACAGTGATTTTCTTTTCTTTTACAACCGAAACAAAATTTTTAAAACAAATTTCAAGCTTTTTCTAAAATCAGAAACATTCGCTAGTTAACGAATTTCGATATTTCTCAAACCAATTTAATTCACTTTCGTTGCCATTGATTTCGATACGCCAAATATTGTGGATCATATTGTTGTTGCGATTGCGATTGTTGTTGTAAGTGCTGTGGTTGCCTGGGTTGATAACTATCGGTCACCGTATCGTAGGTATTTTCTGTCGAATCCGTCTGCAGGGATCTCTTCCAGTAACCGCCACCCGTTTCACTCCAGTCCTCGCCGCCATGTTCATCATAGTGATGCTGATGATGTGCATGTTCAACATAAACAACCTGTCGTTAGAAAAATTTATTCTTTGAAATAAAATAACCCAAGGAAGTACCAAAGATACCCTGTGTATGTTTACAAAAAAAAAAAAGGGATTTTCCTTTTTTTTAATTGGTGAATTGGAAAAGGAGAGCTCTTTGCATTCCGTTCATAGTTAGAGATTGTGTAAAGGGTGTTTTGTGGTTTAAGGTTTGTGTAAGAGGGTTTAATAATATTATCTCTCAACCATTATTAACAATTTCATTTTTAATTTACAACAACAAATTAAATTTAGTTACAAGATATAAACTAGTCAACAGCTACGAGGGTCACTATTTAGTTATATTATCAAAACAGTGAGAAAAATTCGTCAACGCTAATGTCTTTATTGTTTTTCAAAATATTCTCTTCTGTTCAAATTTATCGCGAATGCGAAGTTAGTGCTGTATGGCGGAAGACGCATAACTTGATATTTATTTTGTCTCCTCAATATATGACTGGCTTAGGTTTTCCAATAGAGGCGGTTCGCTGTTTATAGTCTGTGACCCAATTATCAAGGGAAGCTTTACGATGGCACCATGGCAAAAATCATCATTAGCAAAGTAAAATTGCTTTATTGGGACGATGGCATGCGCGGACTCATAGGTGTAGGAAAATATGATCTTTTCTCCTTCCCAAAGGCGATTATAGACTAACATTTTCACATACAAATAATTGTAAAATTTTTCAATCTTATTTGCTTCCATCGAAACTTACCCCCAAAAGCCTAATCTGGATCCGCGTCTGGACAACTGGAACCAACTTTTGGTTCACCAGTTCGCAATACAACCACAAAAAGTTACTCTTTGATGAGGATCACCATCAACGAAGAGTACCTACAGATCAATAATACACAAATTCTTTTTACCTATTTGTAAGTGGACAGCATGTGGATCAAACAGAATAATGCTAATTGCCTCTTGCAGAGGTAACTTGAATTCGCCACCAACACTGTACGATTTGTGCCCGCTAGACGTTTTCATGGTTTTTAAAAATTTCAGATAAATGCCGGTAATCCACAGTGGAACAGTGTTTTCAGAGCCAAAATAACCCAGACTATCGGTCAATTTGAGTCGGATCAACTTGCAGTGTCATTGAAAGTTGTATCTTTCTGATATGTGCTGCAGTGCGATTTAAACGATTGAAATAATACATGGGCCTTTAACATGTACATAATACCCAGCTTGTTGAGTTCCACGACAACAGCGACCCGCCCCTATTGAAAAGCATATTTTGAGCCCTCGCTTTGTCATGGTAATGAATTAGAATTGCTAAGGCTCTTGGTTTTCCCAATTCTGCTAACAACTTTGGCAAAGTAATCGTGATGGAACTTCTGGCTACCGCCAGGATCGTCCGCCAATAAGTTATTAACATAAGCGTTTCACGATTGAAAAGGTTGGCGCTTCATCGCACAAATTTCAAGTGATTTGTGGATTTTATGCCGCCAACCAGAAATCTAGATTCGGCTTTGTTCAGCTGAATAGCGAATTGCCAGAATCAAAGGTTTATTTTGCAATTAGAATTCGTAAAAATTCTGCTGACCAAGAATTGAAGTTGGACGCTATGTTGGCCATAGATTCGGAGGCGACCATTTTAGTTATGTGCTATTCCATACATTCTTATTTAAAGATACTTTGAAAATAAGTCCAGCATCAAAGTTATGCCTCAAAATGTAGTTGTTTTATAAAAAATAATGTTCCTATCTTCTGTCTGGTTACCCCACACTCGAACACAGAACTCCACTTTCTAATAAATCTTTTATGATAAATATCTTTAAAAAAAGAACTTAAAAAATATAAATTTAAATGCTGGTATTCCATTGTATAAAACAAATTTATTGTTATAATTACAGTGATGTAATAATGCAGCATTATATTTATCGAATTGAACACAGTATAATTTAAATTTATACATACGCCTAAAGTCAGGCAACATAAAATGCATAAGTTCAAAATAACGTTGACACGGTTCTGAACTTAACTAATATATTTCGGGGATTACCAGATTATGTTGTTAAAGCAGGTGCGATTTTAGAAAAAATCGTTGTTCTTCGGCGTGAACAACACAAAAAAAATTTGAGTACCGCAAAAACCGCAGTTGGAAATTATTCGGATGCAAGCCAAAAGAACTTTATATACAACTTTCAATCGATCCACTGAAATAAAAAGTAATGTTTTACAGCCCCTATAACAATGACCCCATGGATTGTTTTAGACTGGAAAATTCATACACAAATGCAGTACGAGCTCGATTTGCGCAACCACCGATTATTACAACACCACGATTAGCGCAACAGGCCATTTTTTTTCTTACATTACAGTCTTTATATGTACTTAAGGCAATTTTCTCTCTAAATTTATTTGTTCAGAGACGTAGTTTAAACAAGTACTTAAGGTTTCACCAAACAACTCATCTAAAAACGTTTTCCACACGTTACACGACGACTGAAACATGCCTTATTACTGTTCTTCATCTTGAAATTGGTTATTACCCTACTTCTTTAGTGGTAAAATATGGAAGTTACACTTGTCTTCAGTAACAAAAAACTTGAATTAATCTCTATTTTTCAAAATTTCGCTACACCAACATAAGTCCACGTTTGCATAATTTACCTATAAAAATGATGTTGCTACAAGTTGCTACAATTCAATACACTTTCAATTAAATTAAAGAGGACAAAAATATACTAAAGAATAAACAAAATATTTTCAAAAGTCCCACAATCCAAAAAAATAAATATTTTACAGAGTTAAAAACCAGTAAAAAAAAAAGAATTGCAACAAAATCTGGGTGAGTGTGTGTGTGTGTGTGAAACCCATTAAAATTAAAGAATTAACAAACTTAATTATGGAATTAAAACATTCTCACCTTTTGTGGTATGCCACCACGTTTAACATCAATCCAAAAACGAGCTATATTGATCAGCAGACCAATGAGAGCGATGGCAAAGAATTTAATTTGTAAATGGGCACCCAACAATTTCAGCAACAATTCAATTTTGGATTTAAGGAACGAGCCCAAAAGCATCAGTTTCATTAAAGCCTTCTTCTTCTTCTTTTTCTTAAAGCGTGTCACTGTGAAAATAAACGAAGGAAATATAATCAAGTTAATTGAAAGTTTCTTGGGGATTAAGGATTAAGAATTATTTAAAAAAATATATAAAATTGGGAGGTTTGATGGTGTTTGTTAGTAATGGGTGCGTTTTTTTGTGCGTTAAGTTGGAGAGGAGAGAGACCTTAAGAGCTAATCGTTTGACTTTAATTTCTCTAAATAATTTAAATATAAAAAATTTACATTGGCCGTATCTAGTGTTTAACGAAAATGGTCTTGCGAAAGTGCAAATGCGAAATATCGTACGTTCTTTATGAAATCCAACAACAAAATACACGAAACTTCTGTTGAAAGTCATAAAAAACTTGCATTTGCACTTTTGCAAGAACAATTGCACCAAACCCTGAATACCGTCATTATTAATCTGCTTTAGGCAAGTATGCATGTTGTGGATAGTAATGTCGATAATATAGTGCATTTGTTCGGTGCTTGTCTTTACTACGACAATACTAGTTTGTGCAAGAACCGTTTTCCAGTTACCTTGTTGACAGTGGGGAAACAAAGTATTTTGTAGTGCCAAATTTACAGTCCATACATGATTTTTTCCTGTTTCTCTTCATGCTTTATAAACGCGTTTATTAATCAAATAAGGATTTTTAACTGACCACTGTAACAGGCATGGGAAATCGAATTTCTGTAGTGGTACTTTTCTGAAAACTTTTTCATGGCTGTATTTATGTCTAGGAGAGTCTGTGTAAATGTTTCTACGTATTTAAGAGAGAAAGATTTGATACAAAAATAATACGGGCCAGTTTATAAAGATCACGTGCTCAAAATAAAGAAGGCAACTTAATCGTCGAGGACTACGGCATACCAAAGTTGTACTCTACGAATGCTATTTTTCCTTGGAGGTAGGGGCTAGAAGTCAAATAACGGTTATTAACAAAGTCCCAAGGTCTTGTAATATTAAAATGTAATATAATAGAACCCGACGACAGAGTTTTATCTATGTAGGAGAAAGTGGGTAAATGGTTAATAGGAAGAGTGCTGCTTAATAGAAAACATATTTTGACCCATAAATAAGCTACAAATTTACGCCCTGAGTGGGTCACCATTTTGGTACTACTACGGAGCTTGGAGCTACCTAATCTCCTGCCGTACCACTGACGGAGATGTCAAGCAATGAGGGTTTAAAACACAGCCGGAGTCGTCTCGCCCGAGTGCCCTTGGTTTCATCGACACCAGTATGTTGATCATTCGCGGACTGCTTATAGGCTATAATAGCACCATGATATGATGGATCTATTGTGTAGCCTCGTGCCCAGCTAAAATAATTCTAGACTTTTTATAAATCTCGTTATCATTGAGGGTTTTATTTTAAAAATATTGTACGCAACTAATATCCTACTGACTATGTAGTTAAGTACGCCATCACAGACAGAATCGCATAGAACATATTCTGGTATTAACTTGACAGAGTCTGCAGGAGTCATTTGCTACCGCATCCATTTTATTCACTTAATAGTTAAGGCTGCACTGAGTGTCCTGTCAACAGTTTAATGTATATTTCTTAATACTTTGGCGGTTCTATCGACAACCGCATGCCTATTAGCACTCTGCAGTTTTTCGCCTTCTCGTATTAGGTTATTTGTGAAGCTATTGGTTTTACGATAGAGGGCCTCCTGACCTATGAAAGGAGTGTCTGCGTCTTTTTAGCCAGATAGTCTACCATATCATTTCCTACATGCGCCTTATGTCTCGGTACACACATTAGAGTAACTGAATTCTTCGCTGCTGGGGTATCTAGAAATTTAAAGCACTCCCAGACCAACTTTCATCGGAACGAGTAGTTTGCTAATGATTTGAGAACTGTCTAGCAATCGAAGAGAATACATGTTTTAGTGCCGCGAGTGCGCCGACGTAGATATCCTTTATCATAGATCTAGACCTCCGAATGAAATATGAAAGCTGTTTTTCCCATTGAAATTG
The DNA here is from genome assembly GCA_963932375.1 of Phania funesta. NCBI lineage: Eukaryota > Metazoa > Arthropoda > Insecta > Diptera > Tachinidae > Phania > Phania funesta. The sequence continues at coordinate 76,799,828 of OZ010656.1, forward strand.
CTTTTCGGAATTGTGGCTTTACAACTCACATCGCAGCCTTGCCTTGTTCAATCTTCCCGAGCTAAGCGCACACTGATAATCAGTTTAAAGTGCTTAGCATTCTACTCATCTCATCGGAGACCGCGAGACATGGGGAATCTTTGCATGTCCAGTAAGATTGCCTTTTTTAAGATGAGTTGGATTGGGTAACGCTTATGCCGCAGTGGCTGCTGGAACTGATAGTCTTCGTTAGCGTATAGTTTTTTAGTGGGCAAAGAATGCTCAGTAAGTATGTAAAAGGGTTTAAAAGGCGTATGCCCCTGAAGTTTAAATTTGACCTAACTAGTACCATAAAAAGGAATAGAGCTCGGAAGAATAAAGAAATGTTGAGCGGTTTAATCAAAAATTATTTTAAAATTCCATACTGCAAATTTCAGACGCTTCCAATACTACGATTAACTCACTAAGTTTTTTTCTATGCAAATAAAACAAGCACAGAGAAAAGGAGCTAAAATCAGGATAATGTCAAAAGTGTATAAGTGTAAGGAAAGGGTGCAAAAAGTTAATCAAACACACACCTCCATTACTTCTACCATATTTCGTTGGATATTTTCTCTTGCGCTTTCCACCCACAACACCATCGAGTTCAGCTAGTCCTTCCAGCAGACCCAAACCGAAATTATCTGTGGCAGGTTGCTGGTCGAGCAAAATAGTGGAAGCGGCACCGCCATGACCTCCCTTCTTTCTTCTACGTTTCTTATGTTTTAATGGCTTCAGCAGTTGTGTTGCCCCTTCGGCTGCGACAAATTGATCATCATGATGTTGTGATGCTAATTGTTGCTCTAATGGTTGTATGACCAAAAGATTAGCAGCTTGTGAGGCAATCTCATGTTGAGTGCCCTTCTTTTTTTTATTTTTACGTCGTTTATTTCGATCGCCTGGCCTTTTGAGTTGACCTATGGTATCAGCAGTTTCTTCGTCTTGCTCTTCTGTTAGCTCCACAAACTCAGCATCGCTGTCATTTTGATCGTGCGCAAAATGATTTGAATTTTCTGCAATATTATTGGTGTTTTTCAAATCTCCCGTTGGTTCATTAACATGTTCATTGCTGTGCTGAGTATCTTTCTCCTCCTCTTCTTCGTCGTCATCATCATCACCTTCTTCGTATTCCTCAGCTTCAGTTTCAGCTTCAGTTTCATCTTCATTGTCTTCCTCATTTTGTGTTTCAAAATTATTTTTACTATTTTCCAGATACTCATATTCACGTCCCAAAAATCTTTTGAAAAAATAGTTTTAATTTGAATAATAAAAAAGAAGTCTTTTCCGAAAAATATGAATTAATTTTATATTTTACCCATCCATAGTTTCGGCCAAGTATTCTTTCATATAATTCCCGCCTATTTCAATTTTCTTCAAAATTGTTGAGGGTTTTTCTTTGCTTAAAGTTGTGGTGTCACTGTAGCCACGTCTTTCCAATGTGGAGTTCAATTGGCGATCAGCTTCATCTGAAAAGAGTATAAACGTCAAATCGTTCATTAACGACGAAGAAATTAAATTTTAGCTCTTAAATATTTTATTTAACAGATTGAAGTGCTAAACATGTCTGAGGGTTACCAATCACATACCATTGAATCGATTTGTTATAAATTAAATATTTGCTTAACATTTTTAGAAAGATTGCGTGATCGTGGCTGTCATATTTTGGAGTATTTTGGGAAGTAAAAGTATTTTGTGAAAAATATGTGCTTTTGTCTAAGACTGAGGCAGCTTAGTTGCGCCCAGGATCGCTTAACGGTTTCCAAACCATAAGAAAATCTCAAAACATTTACCCACTCTGGAGCCATAATATGCGCATCTTTTTTTAGGTTTAAATTATTTTACAATATTTGTTACAAATGGTAATCGACAGCTATGTGAATTCAATCGGGTGCCTTCGATAGGTATTTGGGCCCGCGAGCGTACTTCCTTTGATTTTTGTGTTCGGAAAATCGGATCATATTCTTTCTATGCTTGACCTAACTTAACTTACGAAAACACTCAGCCGAGGCCCCTGTAGCAAATTAGTCAGCCGAGGCCACTGTGCCAAAATAGTCAGCCCAAACCGCTGGGCCAAAGTATTGCTCTTCAATAGTTCAGCTAATCTCTTTTCAAAATTTAGTCTTAGGATCTACGAACTACACAGATATACTTTCCATTTCTCACAAATAAAGTTCTTGTCGGGTAAGAATCGCCCTGGAGCGAAACTTAAAATACTTATGAATGCAAAACTAGAACTAAATGAGAATTATAAGCTGTACTTAGGCGGTAACAGCAGCTAGTGTGAAGCAAATAAAAAAGAGGTTTATTTCTTTTTATTTAATCAGACGGTATGGCTGCGATACGCGTTACAAAGTTTTGGACTAGGGAAACTAAAAGTTGTTGCTTTTAGTGAACAAAGATTAAAATATTTTGAAGGATCCGAGAAAACACAAGTGATATCAAGAAATTTATAAAAAAAAAACAAATGGGCCGGTATTTTGAGAGAGGAAAAAAATTAATATTTTAAAAGTCATAATTGCACAATTTTAAGGGGCTATCCGATGGTTTGCAGGAATTTATTATTAGGAGGAAGGATGGGAGAAATCAGAGGTCGTATACAGAAATTCACATCCGATTGAAAAACAACCAAACCACTTTCAAACCATTACCAATGATAAAGGAAAAACTGTATGGGCTGTATTAAGAGGCGTGGCACCCTTAAGGCGTTGGACTGTGAGATTCCGATAGAAATCGACAATGAAACCTTGCAAGAGGTGAAGCGGTTAATTCCTATAGGAACCCCGGTGTTTATTGGCCAGTGGAAGAATTCTGAAGAGATGGACAAGACAACCTAGCAGGGAGTAGACGGGTCAGCCTTGAAAGCTACAACTGAGAAAGAGGCTAAAACGGTAGTTAACAAATGTGATTGCCGTGGGGGAACTAAGCTTTACACAAATACTAGCGATTACAAGAGGCTCCTTGATTAGGAGGAAGGCCGACAGTCTAAAATCACAAGTCAAGAGTAAAGGCTAATGTTAGTACGAGACTCAATGAAAGAAAGAAAGAAAGTCGTAAATTACAAATCAATTGCCAATCAATTCGAGGAAAGAAGCGGTTCGAAAAGGGTCACATAAAGTAAGATGTCTGCTTCGATATTTCCCCTACATTAATATATACAGGGGCGTGGCAAAATCTCTTAATTGACGCTTTAGAACCGTCATTGAAATATCTTTCATCCAGGGGGTGACTGGTACAACTTATTTTTCGACCAACTCTACAGTAGGTGAAAAATTTCAACAACTAAATAATTTTGTTTTAAACATTTCCTTCCTCGAAATATGGCCAAAAATGGAAGAAAAATAAAAAAATATTGCATTCTGATGGCACGGAAATCATTGTCGCCAGTGGTTACGGTATCAATTGTAATTTGGTCATGAATATTTCACATTAGTTTATGTCCCTTCTTGGGGCCTGAAACACTTCTTCTCATATAACAAGACCACCAAGAGTCGTATTTATTTCTTTGAAAACCAAGCACTTAACGTACAATTTACTTCTTTACTGTGGTTTTCGAATGTTTAACCACAAAGACATCTTTAACAAAAATAAACAAAGGAACACAAATGTCAAACATTTTAAATGACTCATAAAACTGAATGGATGTTTGTACAGTAGCTCACACTCGCTATATAATACTAAAGCTTAAAGTTGTTAAACATACCACAAACAATGTGAATTCGGAATAATTGTTAATGCTTAAAGAGTTTATCGTGTTCAACTAAAACTGCACAATGGCACTTTAAATGTTTAAATGGCAAAATAACAATAAAAATAAATAATGAATTTGTAATTATACAAAGTTGGAAGTCTAAAACTCACCCTTCAACTTATGCCACTGAATATGCAATTCACCATCCCAGATGTCCAAAAGTCGGCCCGACTGCTGGCGTGCACATGACCAGGGTTGTTCTCGTAGGGGACACATTATTAAATCTAAATATGGCGAAAGTGCTGTAAAGAGAAAAATTAAATAAAATTATTTTTATTTGATGTCGAAAATGAATTCGCATTTATATTTAGTGAAACATATTTAAACTGTCTTTTTTCGTTTCGCTTAGTTGATTAAGTGGACTTAGTTGTTCAGTCAACTTTAAGAATGCTGTTTAAAGAAACTATCTTTTTAGAATGTATGGTGGTTTTTAAGCTCCATGGAACTTTAAATTGTTACAAATAACACAAAGAATTAAATTTTAATCAAACAAATTTTTTTATTCGACTTTATTATTTGAAAATGATTTCGGGCATATGGTCACCGTGACTGTTCTTGACAAGGCGCATTCTAGACGTCCAGTTTTCTCCATTTTTGAAGAAAGTCCAATGATGCCACCAGTGTGCGAACGGCGCTAAACGGTGAATTTTTCTGGTTGTAATAGAGTCTGTAGATTCTATTGTAGATTGGGTTCACTGCGTATGCGGCCATTTGTTTTATTAACAAACTCGTTAAGCCTAAAATTAGCCTCATCGCTGAACACAATTTAGCGATGGAACATCGGATCAATTGATGATTGATTTTTAAACTAAATCTTGATAATTTGGTAGACTGATTAATGGGTCAATCTATTCATGATGATTTGCCAGAGCACTCTGATCACAAATGTCAAAAAGTGAGCATAATATGACAGTTCGTTTGACAGTTAACTCTTGCGTAAATTCTAACGGTATTAAATAAGTTGTTAGTACATCGAAATATTTATTATTGATGTATTTTTTTCAAAGCTAATTAATCAGAAGTCCAAAGTATCGCTTAATAAAAATTTGGATTAACTTTTCGAATCTGCACTCAGGTTCATCAAATTGATTCTAGTTTTCGAAATATACCGTTATGTCTAAGAGGAAGCAGTTGCACGACATATATTAAAATAACTGGAGAACGGTTTGTCCTATTGAGTTAAATAAAAAATCCGAAATTTGAAAATTAAATTTAAGCCGTTTATCTGCTCAATAGTTTCAGAGATATTGTGAAACTTAAACCCAACAAATTTTTTTTATATTTTAGTTTTTTAGAAACTTATAAAAATAAAAACAAAAGTTCTACCTAAACTTTTTCAACTAGCATGTAGGTAAATATGTTTCAAATAAAACGAACGAAATATTTCATTAAAATCGATGTACAGTTTTTGATTTAATTCGCAATCAAGTGAAGGTATCTTGTTTCGACAAAAGTTGCCGTATGCACACAATAGCAAGATGCTCTCTAACAAAAAGTGTTGTTTGCATCTGGCAACTTTAGTGGAAATGAGTTGCAAAATATGACTCTATTTGTTTGAAACTTCTAAATCTATATGGGTGGAGGAAAAGATGAATTTTAATTAATTTAATTTAAAAATATTTATTTCATAAAATAATTCTAGATAATCTTTTATCCCCAATTTATTTGTTAAGGGGAGATAAGGTAGTCTCCATGCGCTTTGGTTGCTTTGGCCAGCTGATCAGGAAACCTTTACCCAGCTTTATGGAAAAACTTAAACGTCATGCACGAAAAGTTAACATTTAGTGCGAACTCGGCGCCGGAGGGAGCACTACAGATTTGTGACAACTAATTTGTTTTGTCACGAATTATTATTATTAGTTATAGGCTACAATAACACCACTATCGTTCTCAGCTAATGTGTTTCTCGACTCCAGTAATCGACTTCGTTTTCCCCTTCGCGTATTAGGTTTTTTCTGAAGCACAATTATTCAAATAATATTTAGTAGGCATTGGTTGCTTGAGTGTTACGCTCTTAAAAAAATCAAAACCAAAATTTATAAAAAAAAAAATATTCAGCATTTCCCATGATTATTTGATTTAATCTCCTGATACGGGATTTTCAGAATCCCTACTTCTTACCCTGATTAATTTTGTAGGAATTTAAGTGTCAAATATTCAATTCTATTTAGTTTTATTATGTATTGAAATATTGAAAATATTAATTTTATGAGACAAATGAGTCTCTTTCGCCCCCGAAACTCGAAACAAAATAGAAACAAATCGTCGGCTAAAGTCGCAAACGTGACAAGTCCACTTTTTTCGAAAAATTATATTTTAATGCAGTTGAATAGTTTTTTGAAAAATACACAATTTAAATTTAACATAATATCTGCTTTTTAGTCAAAAATTTACAATATGGATTATGGTGATGAAGCACACGATGGTTTCGTTCAATATAGAAATGAAGAAGACGATGGAAATGTTGGTTTAGTTCCGTATGAATTCCACAGCAGTGCGGATGATTCAATAGAACTTCCTATTAAGAACAAAAAGCGAAAACGGCGAGTGCAACTAACAAACGATGCGTGGTATACAATGAAAAATAAAAGTCTGCGCCAATATATTATTAAAACAGTTTTTCCTCAATCCTGAACAATTTTAAAAAGTGGACTTGTCACGTTTGCGACTTTAGCCGACGAAATATTAAATAATTTTTGTATCCTCGTCTTACTTTAGTTTACATACTTTTTATAAAAATTTCTTATATGTTTTGCACTCCAGTTCATGCCTTGAATGTCACTGCACATCATCAATTGTGGTAGTTCGACTTGTTTGACACACATGGGAAATGATCATAAAGTTTGATTTGCTTTTAAATATTTTTTTTTTTTGCCTGCAGCAAATGGCACTTTTTAACTTAAACAAATTGGACACATACATATTTGCAAATGGCAACATTGAAAAGGTTTAGTGGGAACCTTTTAGGTTTTAACACAATTTTCTAATTGCAATCTTGATAGGCGGATAATCAATATACACACACAGCCACATACACATACACCAGAGAAGGAAACCCGTATTCGCGAGAAAAGCTGCTTTCACTTATTAGACTCTAGATCAAAATAAATAATTTGCAATTAAAGTACAAATAGAAATATTTTTGACTCTTTCTGTTAGAAATGAACTAGGAAATATGTTATATTTTCAAATCAGTAACATAAAAATCATGAACATCTTATAAAATGGCACTTAAGATGACCTTGTAGCAGTTAAAGATAAGAAAACCGTTGAAATTATTTAGTCACGCCATCGAAGAAAAGTGTTAAGAAATAAAAATAAAACACTGTATTTAGTATGTGTGAGGGTCGTTATAAAAGTTTTTCTTAAGTAAATAGTGTGTTTAGGGGGAAATAAGTAATGTATGCCTTTGCGGTTCAGTAGAGGAGAGAACACATGCTCTTCGAAACATTAAAACAGCCAAACGATTGTTAAAAGATCCTCATTAATTTGAACCCTCTAGTTCAACAAGTAGCAGTTTTGCAACATTTTTTGTGATGGTTTTAACTGCCTGATGACTGCTTTGTTATTGGTTAAAGATTTTAGACTTAAAGTCAGGTTTGTTTTTTTTTGTTGTTGTTACTCCAAACAAATACAAAAACATCCTCTAGAGAGAAATTCATGAAAATGTTTTGTTTTTTATGTTTTACAAGACAAATATTTAAATTTCACTTTTTCCATAGGAGTTATAAGTTGTAGGATTGTAGGAAGGTATAATTTTTCTCGCACGTTTAAAAATGAAAAGGAATTTAAAAAATACCATTGCCAAAAACCTTTTAAAGTAGTCAGTAACATTTTCACATTAGTAGCTTTTGAAAATAGAAATTTAAAATAAGCCCTTCTTGAAATCAATTTTATTCGAAGTACTGTTTTGAAAAATTAATACCTTTAAAGCCTTTAAAAAGTTAATTTTGTTAAATGCCCTTACAACCGTTTTAAAAAGAGGACTTTGCGAGAAAGCACTTTTTGAAAATAAATTTCTTTTGAACGAAATAGCATTTGATAAAAGTGTGTTGGAAAAAAAGTACCTTTTAAAAATAGTACGTTTTCAAAATAGTACGTTTTCAAAATAGTACGTTTTCAAAATAATACCTTTTCAAATGGTGGAAAAAACAAATCAAGAATCACTTTAAAAAATCCTTTTGCAGAAATCAAAAAGTACTTATTTAAAGAAACTTTATAAAAAAAGAGTGTCTTTGGAAAAATAAACTTTTGAAAAAAATTTCTTTTGAAGAAGGCGAATTGTGAAAAGGGTCTTGTCAAACAATTATCTTTTAAAACATTTTCCCATTAAAAAAAGCACTCTTTCAAAGAATGTGTGTGAAAAAATTGACATTTTTGAAAAAGTACCTTGTGAAAAAATATTTTTTTCCAAAAAGTTCCTGTTAAAAAAGGTAACTTTTCAATGAAACCTTTTGAAAGATATAACTTTGAATAATATTTTAAAGTCCCACGGCAAGAAACACTTTTTACATATTTTCCGAAAAGTAATTTTTAAAAAACTACACTTTGAAAAGAGTAACTTTCTTTTGAAAAAATTTTCTTTTCAAGAAAGTTCCTTTTGATAAAGTGTCTTGTGGAAAGGTTAACTTTCAAAAAAACGTTTTTATTAAAACAAAGTGTGTATTTAAAGAAAGTTTTTATAGAAGTAACCTTGAAAAATATTTTTAGGAATACTTTTCACCATTATTTTTTATGAAAAGTACTTTTGTAAAAAGTACCTTTTGATACTTGTAATTTTATAGAAAGTGTCTCCTGCAAATAAAAATCCGTTGGAAAAAATTGCCTTTGAAACAAAACAGATTTTGAAAATGTTTCTTGCACAAAAATAGATTATTTCAAAAGTGCCTGTTAAAAAAGGTACGTCTTAAAAAAAGTATTTATTTAAAGAAACCTCTTCAAAAAATGAATTTTAAAATATATTTTAAAGTAGCTCTTTTTAAATTTTTTTCGAAAAGTACTTACTATTGAATATATTTCGAAAATAGTACCTTTATAAAACTGGTAAAAAAATTTCCTTTGGAAGAAATAAAATTTTAAAGAGGCAAAAGTAATCTTCTGAAAAGGCACCTCTTAAAAAAGGTACCTTTTAAAAGACAGAATGTACATGTGTACAAAAAAAGTAAATTTTCAAGTAGTGCCTTTTGAAAAAAATCTTAAAGATCCTCTGAAACAAGTATCTTAAAATATATTTTAAAGTTTCGAGAAACACTTTTCAACAAAATGTTTTTCGGAAAAATAAGATCTTTATAAAAAATATCTTTTTAAAAAATGTTTTTTAAAAAAGTAAATTGTTAAAAAACCCGAGGAAAGAATATTCAAAAAGTACATGTTAAAAATGGTAACTTTTGGAGAAACGTTTTGAAAAAGGAACTTAAAAGAGATTGTAAGGTACCGTTTTGAGAAATACATTTTAACATTATTCCTTTTTTTTGAAAATTATTTTTAATAAAACAAAAAATCTTTTGAAAATAATAACTTCATAAAAAAATGCCTTACGAAAAAAATTAACAAACTATCTTTTTGAAGAAAGTAAGTTTTTCAAAAGTGTTTTGTGGGAAAAATTATCTTGGTAAAAATAAGTTACCTTTTTAATTCTTCTTACCAGTATTTTGTTCGAAAAGTATTAAAGAAAATTAAATAGTACCTTTATAAAAAAGTGTCTTTCGAAAAATAAACTTTTGAAGAAAGTGTATTTCGTGCCTTATGAAAAAATAAACTTTGCAAAAAGTACCTGTTGAAAAAATTACCTTATAATATATATATATATATATATATATAAAGATACCTTTTGAAACAGCACTTTAAAAAATATTTGAAAATTACTTTTGAACATTATTTTTTGAAAAAGTACTTTTATAAAAATAGTAGCTTTATAAAAAAATATCTTCAAAAACAAACTTTTGAAAAAATTTCGTTCTGAAGAAACAAACTTTTAATAAAGTATCTTGTGAAAATAATCTTTTCAAAAGGTACCTATTCAAAGGAAGTACATATGTATTTAAAAAAAACCATTTGAAAAGGGAGACTACAAAATATATTCAAGTACCTTTCCGAAGAAAACTTTATAATATTATTTTTTTCCAAATGCACTTTTTTTAATACTTGCAAAAACTATTTTGTTGAAATGTGTTTGCTTCGAAAATCATTCAATAAATGCTTTAATGAAAGTTAGTAAACGGAAGTTCGCAGTGAAATCGTTGAAGGAAAATCATTTCAGTTAATATATTTTCACACAATTTGACTTGTAGTGACATTTGAAACTTAACACAATTGATACCTTTTCTAGTTTATTTAACAATCACATCAACACATCCAATATTTATTTTCACTTTGCTTGATGGTAGATGAGTAAAAAATTATTTTCGTTTCATTAAAACGAGTACAATACTCAATTAGTTTTGAGTAGCCACATAAGGCAACTGATTTGGTCTGATTAAAAAAAGGTGAAAGATCGATGGAGTTTTAGTTTGCTGTGCCCAAAGTGCTTTAATTTTAAAAAATATACATTTCAAAGTTACTACTGAAATTAAGTTTTTTTTCAATTAGAATGTATTTTTTTGTTGTCTTTTCAAATTTCTACTTAATATTTATATTACGAGTATATTTTTACCTGCCTTACTCTATCTGAATCAAAAGGCTCTAACCAGTCTAATATGGAATTTTCATACATCAATGTGTCTGTTGTATTTGATTTTAAACAAAGTTTGACTATTACTCTAGTAAAATATCAAAGGTATTGCTGACATTCCACTACACAGGCTCTGCCTTCCTACCTACAACATTGTCAAAATGTAAAACAACAATATTCTTAAAAAGAGAAAAGCTAGTATATACATATATAACGCCTTAGCACTAAAAATATTAAATAAATCAATCAAACTGATTTGGCTGCCCTTAACTATACATAATTTATTTTCTAGCATAAATCAACAATGCGCAAACTTCATTATGACCGACTTTCACTAAATACCGAAAATCGTAGACAAGGGTAAATTAAACCATCTGGAGTGACTTATGGTCAGGTGTAAGACAAAATGTAAACATAAGCGATTTGTGCGACAAGTTGTTTGGTTATTGATTTAACTGTTTACAAAATGGCACAAATATTTGAATAAATTTTAAAATGTTAAACCAGAAAAGAGGCGTTCGAATGCCCAAGAAATTTACCAACCGCTATAACTGAAATGAATACTGTAGTCCAGTCTCTTATGTTGTCTTGTAAGTTGTAGCAATATTTTTTTTTGTTTGTTTGTTAGTTTAAACTTTAATGAACTTATGGATTTTGGCTTTAAATGGCAACTGTAAAGAAACACAAAAAGTATTGTTATTATTATTTACAGATTAAATTAGTGATGGATGGGTTTTGATTAAATTAGTGTTTAACGGATTTTTTTGCTGCTATTGATTTGTTTCGTTTCAACCCATGTGTAGCTGCTATTTTATAGTGCTGTTTTTTTTTATTAAAACCTTTTCACTCTTGTTTAAAACCAGCTGCGGGTATTAATTTAAAGAATTTTATTTTAAAAGATTCTCTCAATTTGATGAGGACTGAAAGCATTTCATTACAATCCTAAAACTATTTGAGATAATCGAAGTTATTTAATTGAATGTGCCACCATTTGTGCGGTAAAATGTTGCTAACCAAAGGAAATAAAATATGAAGCTTTGACATCTGACTGTTGAAGTAAACAAACTCGACTTTAGATCGATTTTCGGTTCAGTCATGTTAAACTCACTTAGACCTTGAAGAGTACCACATTCCTTGTGAATGTATTACTTTATACAGCGATAAAAGACTTGTACTTGTGTGCGGATGATATAGGAGGAACATTCATTAGAAGCGTTAGTATAAGATTTAAAAAAAAAAAGATCCATAAGGTGTCGCAGTGCTGCTCGGTGGACCGCATCGATTGCTTTTTATTATTTTTATTGTTCAAAAGCTAATGCATCTACAATATAGGCTGCACAATCAAACTTCTTCGAGAACAAACCTGATCAGGCAGTGAATGTTGCTAGTGCTCGATATCACGACATGATATAAAAGTTCTTTTTGCATAAGTTTAGGACGGATTTAGGGAAAGACGAAATGGAATATTCCCCTCACCCAAACTATAGCCTTCACGACGAATTGAAACAGGTAAACTCACCGACGCATCTGATGACTTTTTTTAATATGACTGTCAAATGCCATATAAAATTTTTTCCCCATTTCCGGCAATTTTGTTATATTGAGTTTGACTCCACAACTGAACCACAAATGCCTAGAATTCGCCCATGAGTCTACCTGTATTAAAATGTATTTCTTTTGTTTATTTCCTTCATAAGAACATGTCAAAAATTTGGCCTCTAGATCATGTGGTGGAACATGTCTGGATTGATTCCTTTCTGTCAGGTTGTTTCAATTTAAAGGCCTTTTTCAATCAGCTCTTAATTATCCGTGCTTTAAGAATGAAAATAATGACAATGAAAGATCGTAGGCACCACCAAGGACTAGTAAAATATTTGTTCGATGTGCTATTCATACACAAATCTCTTCGAAGAACTATATTTTCACATAAAAAACTATATTTGTTAATTAATTTTAAACTTCCATTGTTACAAATATATAGTTAATTAACAATTAAGCGGAAACAAACACGAAGTAATGCACCGCCACTGCATATGCGAACTCAATCAAAAGACTTAAGTGACAAGCTCGAAATGTGTGCATTGGAAAGAGAGAGTGAGAAAAATTTTGTTTTTTTTTAGTTTTTCATGAAGATTTTTATAGTTAAGTCAACGAAATAGTATCCTAAACTGTTAAATTCCATATCAAAAAAAAAATTTTTTAAAAGAAACAATTAAAATTCTCTTCCCTGGCAAGAGCCTTGTTAAGTGCGACTTGTTCTTCTAGTATAATTCATGGTGTAATTAAAGTGAATTTGATAATGTAATGCAATTTTTTAACAAAAAATAAAATTGGAATAAGAATTATTTTAAATAATTTCAAGTCAAGAAAGTTTCCAGCGTAGCGAAATATTGAAGAAATAAACATTGATCGTTGCATATAACGTTTAAAATAAAGTTGGTAATTGTTTGAGCAAAAAATTATTATTATTTTAAAGCTAAAATAATAGAGTTTAAGTTTTTTGTAATAATTTTTATACAACATACAGGTAAATATTAAAAAAAACTAAAAAGAATTAAGTAATCAAAAATGTGTATAGACAGACTAGTTATCATGATGACACTCTGCTCGTATGTGCTTCGAGTTCTTGTACACATTTCCATTTATTAGAAATTACAAACGAACTTACAGTACAGTGGTCATATCTGAAATACTGGCCATTCAATATCTCAATATACTCTGTAATTGTTGGTTTCTAAAAATTTATTAAATTCTCTTGATTTTATAGTTGTATTTCATTACGAAACCGCTAATGTATTTTTGACAACTACAGTGTCGGTTTTGCTAGAAATACCCACATGAAAAAATTTTATAAAATAGCTACTTCTTAAAAAAATATTCAGTTTTAGAAAAAAATTAAAAGAAGTATTTTTCATTAAAATTCCATTTGGCGTGATTAAAGCAAGGTGGTAAGCTGGACTAGTGTTTGTGGAAATTCTATTGAAATTTCCCCACATCGGTACTGGTTGGAAAAACTTTTGCAGGAAATTTATTCCACATACGGCTAGTACGACTAAAGAACGAATTTTTTCTGTAGTGCATTGTGCGATCTAATGGCGGACATACTACTAATGGATGAGCTTTAATGAAGAACATGTTATACCCGCAAATGTGCGGGTATCAGCAATAAGTTCCTTAATTTCATTGGACATTGGACATGTCGTTGTACATAGTACCAACAGAACAATAATACTCACTGATAAGCATCGTCGCCATCTAATATGGGTGGTCGAGAAGCTTTAAAATAAGGTTGCAAGCACCGGCCTATACATGGGAGTCCTGTTCAATTTAAGGAGCGCAGATGGAGTGAAGTATCTCTTACACTGTTAAAAAAAAGTGGTGGATTTACATGCCAAGAACATCAAGAGTTTCTGATTCCTTAATATCGACACCGCCCATAACTACAGGTGAAGCAACGTATTCCGTTATCCGTCTGTGAGTTAGCATTCAACACAGGATCTTACGTGTATTAAAATCGACCCTGTCCGCACTACCCCTTTACGAGGTTATCGCAAAATCTAGGTTGAGCATATCATTCCTATTTCGCCTGGTGTCTCCAAATTGCGAAAGGCTTGGCAGATATCATTGAAAATTCGACACTTAAGGTACCTTTTAGAAAAATAAGAAATAGTATAACGGAAGAAATGGAGCCTTGCGGTACCCTTAAATTTATCATGATCTCGTTTGATGTAGCTCCATCTATAACAATTCGTATAGTGCATTCCCTTAGAAATCTTAATATGAATCGAGAGAAGCTCGTACCCACGCCCAAAGCTAGAAGATATAAAAAGCCACCATTAGAGATATAAAAAGCCACCACCTTATTTTCGCCGAAATGATGTACAGAAAGACACCATCTTTCTGTAAGAAAATCTATCAGATCACCCGTGGAACGCCCCATACGGACTCTATACTGGCGTTCACAAAGTAAATTTTTCTATATATCTTCTTAGATGGAAGTTAACCAAACTTTTCATGACGTAAAAAATTCGGCATGAATTATCTTATTTGTTCATGAATGTTCAAAAATTCTATATTGAAAAATTAATTCGAAACAAAACTGTTTATATATATATTATTTATTTTTGTTATATGTACTTTCAATTTAATTCATATGTGAAACTTTCTCTACTTTCGTTTCAAAGGCAAACTGTTCACTCGGGTATATTTACATTCATACGCACTATTTTTATAGCAATCAATTACGAGTGTTAATGATCAAATGCTTTGCTTCACAATCGACATTAGGTGTCTCTAAAACACATGTTTTAAAACGTTACAAAACAAACAAAGAGAGAGAGAGAGAAAGATAATACAAAATTCAATCAAGTTAAACTCCATAAATTAATATACTTCACCAACTGGAATTTCGGTTTTCTTTGTTATTATTAAATTATTCAAAAGTTTTTTTTTAGATTTTTTTAATAGCCTGTATAACTTAAACACATTTTGTTTAAATTCTGAGAAATTTTTCATTAGTATATATGTTTATGTTTGTTGTAAAAATGGGCACCTTTTTCTACCTTTAAGTAGGTTTCTAGTTTCAAAAGCAAAAGCTTCACAAAAAATATATATAAACAAACGATAACCCAATTAAAATTAATTTTAACACAGTTTGGTGTTAATTTTGTTTTCTTTACATTCAAGTTTACGTTGATTTTTTTATTTTGATGAGTATTAAAAAGTGTTGGCCAGAGTATCATGGGGCTTTTTCTATAGCATGAATTTAACTTAAAGTTTTTAACTCTCTTTTATTATAATAACATATCGAAATGCTTGCTAAGTAATTAAGTCTTTTGTTTATTTTGAGTAGAACTTTATTCATTTGAAGAGGAATTTTTGGCAGGCATAGAATATTTTCCAATAGCGAAAATTTCAGTACCTTCAATTTCGATCTCCATCACAAGATTTATGTTTAGCTCATCCACCGAAGAACACTTTTCTATTGATCCCTAATTTTATAAACAAAATTTGGCATCCTTAAAGCGCCCAATTCGAGCTCAAAATGTTTGAAATGCATTATTATGGTGTTAATGAAAATGTGTTCTTCGTGTGCACCTCCTAACAAACTTACTACGCTGCTATGAAGCTGAAAACAGCAATAGCAACAGGTCAAATATGACAAAAAAAATTCGCTATTCTATGACGCAATCATTTTTTAGCAGCAAGCAAACCAAAAACTATAAAAGTTACTTTCCAAACAGCAGCAGCAAATGCAAAATATTAACGATATCGCTTTTGCTGTTTTTGTGCTGTTGAAAAAAGAAAACCAAATGCTTGCCGAAACCTTTCTTGCTTTTGCTATTTGTTTATTTTTATACCCTGCACAAAAAGTGAAATAGGTTTGTCATTCCCCCAAAGTATATATATTCTGGATCCTTACAGCTGTAACGCAGTTTTATTTTCCAGCTGGGATTATGTTCAGTATTCTTAGGGCTTTACTAAAGGTCTGCTTCCATTAATACGTAGATGGCACTGTGTGAACACAGCATATTGCTTAGGTAAGGAAGGTAAATTAGCGATGTCCTGTCCACCTCTCCGATATTGAAATCAACTTTCTTACGGCACTAGACAACCTCGAATCTTAACAGTTGGACCATTTAATCAGCGCGTTCAGCTGACCATCAGCAATATCGGTTTACAAGTTCCCGAGATGTAGGCAAAAAAACATTTTTCTGGGTTTGTTTTGATATTTTTCATTCTCACAGGAAAACGATTATTCCGCAACTCCGAGGTCTTCAGACAACTTATGTACCTCAATGTGGTAGCGAATTAAAATCCAATTAAAACTTTTCCCGTTTTCCCGGGAATTTTCAAAAATTTTGCGGGAATTTCCGGGAATTCCCGGGCGAGAACCCCAAACCCTATTATCAGGTAACGATACTATCGCCAAAAGATTTTAAAAAAATTTCAAAGAAACGCAATTTTCTACAAAAACCGATATGTAACAGAAATATTCAAGGAAATTTGAAATTTGATAAAATAAAAAGTTCATCAAATTTTAAAATTCACCTTTGAATCGGAAAACTGTAATAAAAAAATTTATTTGCTGAAAAAAAACAAATTTTTTCTAAAATTTATTAAATTTCACGAAAAAAATTCAATTCACCAAAAAATATCAAAATCTTAGGAACTATAAATTTTATCAAAACTCTAAATAAAAATAATAAATAATAAAAAAAAGCATATAAAATTCAGCACAGCCAAATATAGCCCATATACTTGTTAAGGTAAGCTTTGATATTTTTTTTACATACTTTAATACTAAAAGTTAAACAAAAATTGCAATGGAATCCCCGGTACTCAAAAATTAATATATAAAATCATCCCCATTAGTGCGAATTACGGATTGCTATCATATTGGTCCTTGTGCTGTAGCTTCGTAGCTGTCGTCTTTCGAATAGTATAAGCACAGCAAGACCATACAAAAATTATCGCGAAAGCAGTGCTGTTTTCTACCAGTAAATATTTTTAATTTTTTCTATAGCTGGACTGTATTTATTTTTAACTGGTTCAACTAAAGACTGAAGTAGACCTGCGTCTACCAAAAAATTCGCCTTTATATCATCGTATGTGTAGCTACATAAAACGTCCACATAAATGACCTCCATAAAAGCAGTATTAACCCATAGTGCAAAGTAAAGTGTATTTATGTTTCTTTTTCATAACTTCTTTGTGTTAAAATATCAACTTTGCTCGTGATATGCTGTAGCATTTTACTACTGGAATAATTTATTTATAAACTTGTCATACCATTTCCTCTTTTACTGCTCCATCCAGTTTACTTTTGAAAGTAGGTACATTCTTCTGCATTTTAATTTTGTTTAATATCTGTGACATTATTCATTATGAATAACGCTACACAATTTGTATTTATTTGCTTAAAATGCAACTGGCTCTCTGCTGTTGGACAGATATCCAAAGCAGCACAAGACACACAGTTAGCTAGACATAGAAATTGCATAATAATTGTCATGGATAATTCACACAATTACTAAAAATAAGAATTTAAGCAAACAGGTAATCCGTATGGGTATTTACCATGCGAGGGAACATTAGAGGAAACATGTTTTCGAAACAATAGTTTAGTTTTTATGTTACAGAAAATCATAAGATTTTAAAATTTTGAATTTAGTTAAAATAATAATTAATTTTTATCCCGAAAAATAAACTTAAAAAGTTGTGGGGCTTTCTGTTTCACCCTCAACCATAATTTGCATTATTTTATAATAAAATGAGTTGGAATTAAAAAAAAATTATCTAAAAATATTTTTTTTTAGTTAGAGAGGAATAATTATTTCGGCCAAAATAATAAAAGTCAAGAAATAAAAATTAATTCTGCCAAAATATACAAAAATCAAGAAACAAAAATTACATTTTGATAAACAAAAGTCATAATTCTTACGGTCGCTGAACAAAATACATTGATAACCGGTGGACTTGCTTTTGGTATTTTCTTCGTTTACTTCTGTAAAATTTCAACTCTGAAAAAATGAACAGCGTTTAGAAAATTAAATCGAAATAGTGAGAGCCATGCGACTGTTCGTATTTTTATCAGATTCACAACACGCTGTGTTTACACTATAACACTTTCTCGTTCTACTCAATCTAATAGTGTGAAAGCCCTTTAAACACAAAAAGTAAACAAAAATATTGTATTTCGCTAGGGCACAACTACAGATGATGGATCGTTAAATGGAACATGCGAATGCCCCCTCTAATGTTGCTTCGTGTGTAGCCGGTATTACACTAAGACTTTAAAGTCGTGTAAGATTAGTTTTAAAAAAGAGAAAAAGTCACTCAGTGAAAGTTGTCTTGCGTAAAAATGATTAAAATATTTGCGCAGAAGAAATAAAAGTTTTGATACCGAAAAAAGCAGCTTAAAGGAGGCCAACATAAAAACTCAATGAATTTCGGTGAACAATGTTGGTGAACAGATGCTGGCCTAATAACGGTGCAAATTATGCCTCACACGAAAACCAAATTAGTTCAGGATAATGTTGTGTTTACTAAGATAAGGACTTAAACTCGAGTCAAATAATTTTTGAAATAACTTTGACAGAAGGCTGCTAAACCCATATCTAATCTAGATTAAGTCTCCCTGGCTTAGGGATCATAACAATTTCAGACATCTTCCAAGAGCAATGGGAAAAGCCAAACCGTAACATTGCATTAAATACGAATAGCAAACTTTATAGAGCAGAATTTTAGGGCAGTACCTTATCATTGATCGTGTAGTATGATCAGAATCTATTGATTTTCTCATATATTCTCATATTATCTATATTTTTAATTGTCGATCTTAATGAGGATAGCCGCAATTTCATAGGATCATTCACAGCGTCATTGAGCAGTGAAGCTATTTATGTCATTTGGTGTGATTTACAAAAGCATTTACATTTTTAAGTCATGTGCAGGTTTCAAGTCTTAATGGGGACTCGTAGTTTTCTGTTCTATCCAACTTTCTTAAATAATTATCAGTTCTGGACATCTGCCTCAGTTTATTATATAAGGTTTTCTGGTAAAAGTTCATTTAGATCTTTATGTCTGGAGAGCGACTATTCTGCGATTGTCTTCTAAGCCGTTTCTTCTTCCAGACAAGGATCTGAATAGATTTTATGAAACACAGTAAATTTAAGTCAAAAAGATACATAATTAACCACCAATTAAGACTTTCGTGAAGAATTTAAAAAAAAAAACAAAATAATTGTTAATAAACGAAAATGTTGTAAAATGATTTGAAATCAATTGAAAATTTTTCTGATTATTTCCTTTAACATTCACGTCTCCTTACTTGATATATTTGGTAGACTTTCATAGGCATTGCCTTAGTAAATTTTAGAAGTTATTGAGCACTTTTAATAACTTATTATATTTTGTAACAACCGAACAACACGTACAATCAAACTTTATAAGAAATGTATTCTTTTGCCTAAATGAAAGAATTAATTAAAAATAAAATGTTCAAGTTATAAGTTGAAGTTGGTGAACTAAACTTCAAGATATATGAAACCTGTCAATTGACAATAAAACTTTCAAGTATTACACGGTTTTCCCTTTTTGAATTGTCATATTTCGCATAAATTGTATGACATTTTCAAAATACCCCACCCTTTTATAAATATTTCTCTTATCACTTTCATAGTCTTTTGTCAAATTTCAATCACTTATTTGCTTTCAAACTTTTCCCCTCTGTCCACCGAATTTGCAGTATTTCTTATATTCACTTTCGTATATATCAAAAGTCTCCCAGTTGTCTACATTTGTTTCTTTATTTAATACTTTAATTGAATTAAATTTTTAAATTCACAAAAACAAAACTAATTTCAACGTGCCTGCAATATTTATGAATAAAAGTAAAAGTTTACTAAAAATGAAACACGAAATAGGAGAAATTTATTTATAAAATCAAAACCAAAAACAAATCCAAAACATTTTATATAAAAAAATGCACATAAAAACAACATCAAATGGAAAAAGCATATGAACGCATGAAAACATCATACAAACAACGTTAGATTCAATGTTAGATGAATTTCAACTTCAACAAAACAAGATGCACCAAACATGGCGAACAAAAATAAAACGCCTTTATAAAACTTGTTCAATGATTTTCGATTTCATTAATTCACGACATTTGTTGAAGGCAACCCACTTACCATTTTTTTGCGGCTGATATTTTTGTTGTTGTTGTTGGATATTTGCTTGGACTTCATAAAAGCTTCTTCTAGACATTCTTGGTATGGGTATGGGATTCCAACTATAAACGAATGGCATTAAAACTAATGACAATAATAAACTGAAATGCCAATCCATTGTCTCTGTGTTGGCTTTACTATTGTCACCGCAACGGAAGAAGTTCTTACAGTTTAACGTTTTTTATTACACTTGAGTTGAGCTACTCTCGAATCGCTTACTAGACACCTTTGAATGTTATATTTTATTTTGTTTTTTTAAGCTTCTCCTAACAGTTAGTTTAATGATCATTTAACAGCAGCTAGAAATATTTTAACACTTAAAACAAATCTATCACGGATTTTTTAACGGTTCTTTTATTACAACAAGTTATGAACATGTTTTTGTTTTTATTTAAAAGACAACTATTCTTGTCGTCGCTACACAAAACACTCCTTCTGTTTGAGTGGAAGTGTAAATTTTTTTGGTTTTTTTAAATATTCATTAAAAATAAAACTTTAAAAAAATTTCTTCGATTTCTAAGGTGTTTTCTAATTTTTTTTTTATTTAAAATTTTGTCATTTTTTTCACTTCAACTGATATTCATCCATCTTTGCTGATAGTGATGATGTTCGTTGCTTTTCTATTACGGCAGCCACTGGCTTCTCTTGATTTAGATCCATTCACCACCAAGTTCAAGGTAAAATTAAACCATGACTAGCATATGTAAGAAGTTTTATACCGGCCTCTACAGCCATCAGCATATTCATGGGCTAGACCTGCCTAAGAGTGTTTGTTAGCACAAAGAAAGAGCTGAACAAACAAGCAAAACAATACATGAACTAAAGAGTAGACCAGCATGTGGTTTAAGGTAAAACAACAACATTAAATTATTGCATTAAACTCTCTTTTATCTACCACAAAGAGTTATAAATCAGGGACCTGAGCAGTGATGACGTTTACGATTGAAATTTATTATATCTAATCTATTCCGTTGTTATGTGCGTGCTCACATATATCGGCTGCAGTATTTTGTTTCAATAAAGCCCACTTCATACATAAAAATATTTTTCGTTGAATTCTTCGTTCTCCGGCTTAAAAAAATACACCTTTTACCAAAGAGTACATGCACAGGCTTAGGTGAGTTTTGTTGGTGTTGGTTCTTATTTCCATATTTCCAAAAGTATAACTTTTATCAATGAGTTTTAGGACAACATTTTCATTGAAGTTTCAATAGTAGAGTAACAAGTTTCTTGCTTAAGTCTTTTGTTTATATTGCCATATAAAAATTAGACTGGTCCTTCTAAAATCAAAATTTTTAAAGCAAGAAACTCTTAAATTGTTCTTTGTAGCAAAAAAAAATATTCTGTTAAAAATTTTAATTGATATTGTAACTCTGCTTTTTTTTTGGTTCATCTGCCAAGTACCAAAGATGATTTAAAAATTTTTTTAAGCAACCACCAGCAACTATAGCATCCCTTCCTTTTTAATTACCTAAATATTCCAGTGGTAAAATATCACTCATGGAACTTCATTATTTTCATTTGCAGTAAATCATGGCTTTATGTAATTAACTACCTTTAAACCCAAGATTCTTAACTTCTGCTATTAAGATATCATTTCTATGCCGAAAAACTTTAATGAAATAATTGGCTTTGGCAATCCATTGGACTTGGTGCTATGCATTGGGTGTTCCTACTTTTTTAATTTTAGCAGAATTTTTTCCAAAATCATCAATAAAAGTTATTAAATCTCACTTCTACCAGTATCTAAGCTCCATCAAATTTATTAGTAATGCAAGATGTATCAAATACGAAAGCATGGACATTATCTGGCGAACCACCTTTATTTAGTCTCAAAAACCCCATTAAAAATGCTTCTACTCACTCCTTAATAAATGTGCGGAACTTCTAAGACCTATACGGTTAGTTGCGTTATGATAAGAGAAGGCCAACGTTGTTTCTCTATTCCTCTTAGATTGGGGAAAAACTTTGTATTCTAATGGACAACAACAAAATGAATGGTGTGAATTCAGCTTCGTGGTATTACTTCCGGGCTCTTCTGATTGCATTTTATCGTTTATTTCGCATGACTTCCTTTAAATACGCCGATCATTCGTAAATAAATTATTTTGGCAAATTGGCCTATAAAGAAGGATTTTGGGATTGAAATTTTACAATCAGAGTTGGGATTAAAAAAACAGATTTGATTATTAACTAATTTTATCATCAAAAGTATCCAGATTTAAATATACCAAAAAGGAAAAAAATTACGGAGTAAAAGTATGAATTTTACGAATAAATTAATTTGAAAAATTTATCATGTTTGGTATAGCCCGAATTCAAAACGGCTATAGTCCTTTTTTATAAAGATATTTTGCGGTGTTTTCTTTAAGATTAACTCAGAGTTAGAATAGGTATTTAGTAACACATAAAACTTACTGGGACAACAATAATATGCCCAGCGTATACTTATACTGTTCAGTCATATTGATATAATGCAACTAGTAATTTTTATTTAGAAATCATAGACATCTTCAAAGGACTTGCAGTATTTATGAGGTTAGCTTAAATTAGATTGAGAAGAGGAATCAATTATAGGCCTCATGCTTATCTAGTGGATAGGATTGTTGCGGGCCCTACATTATGAAACCAAAAAAAATACCCTTGCCTGTTATACGAACTCGGTACTCCTAGCAAAATTACTCGCCTCTTAGGTGAGTTATGTCTCGTAAGATATCAACCGTAAAATACTGGGGTATTATTCGTGCAAATACTGGGCAGTGTTATATTCCATGGCTTAGATGTTTTCATTGCATGCCTTGCAGACGCTGTTCTCTGCTCTTCCCATTCGAAGAAAATATGCTAGTAAGCTTGTGCGCCACGGTAAAATTCTTGCCATCTTCATCAGACTCTTCGTTTGATCTGCGTTTAAGTCACCCCATAAAATTTTATTAATTTTTCCTTCGGTTTAGTTTTTCCACAACGCGACATTGCCCATGTTTATTAATAATTATAAAACTATATTTAAAAAATATTTTCTAATAGTTTTAAGATAGTTGTAGTTAAGCCACCTTCAATAAGGGGCCGGATAAAAGACAAACGCTTACGATTTCCGTAGAGCTTAAACTGTTAAACCTACGTATACAAAAATCAATCTCCTTTCGCTTTCTCAGTTACCGTATTTAAACTACAGCTGTGTCAAAGATTTTTCAATAAGAATTTCTTAGACATAAAAAAAAAATTTAGTTATAAAAAGACCAATAAATAATAGTACTTTGTCTGTGTAATAAAATAAACAAAAATTAATAAAAATAATATAATGCAAGAAATTGTCAAAAAGAAAGTACCATTATTGCATTTATATAAACCGAAATATTCAACTCACAATAAATCACTATTTTAAGAGGACGTGTTTAAAATTTTAAATATTTTTCTCAAAATCAATAAAAAAAAAGCACACACCCACACACTTTCAAAGGGCGTAACGTCATAACTGTCCAACTGTCCAACTGTCCACCTTAAAACAAAATATATTTTAATACGAGTACAATGATGACCAAAATATAATGCGACATAAACTGCTAAAATTATTAAATGAAAAACTCGAAAGTAATAATAATTTGCTATTATTAATTTCGTAATTTTTCGTAAATTAAAATAACTTAAAGTATTTCCAAATATTTAATTATATGAACTTTTCCTTTTGCACCGTATTTATAAAACTTATTATCTTCTTGGCGACAAACTTTCATTTTTCACTGTTGAATATTTGGAACTATGAAAATATTTATTTAAGAAATTAACACTTCTTATTGACCACCAGTAGGAATTATTTTCTAAATAAATTTGTTATCTGCAAGAAGTGAAAATTAAGAAAATACGGCAAATAAAAAGCTGTTGCAAATAATTACAACATTCAAATATACGCAGACACGAGTTCAATACGATGTGTTAGAAAATAATGAATGTTGAGCTTTGTGATTTAAAGTAAATCAAAAAAATTAATTCTTTTTT
Organism: Phania funesta; assembly: GCA_963932375.1. Classification (NCBI taxonomy): domain Eukaryota; kingdom Metazoa; phylum Arthropoda; class Insecta; order Diptera; family Tachinidae; genus Phania; species Phania funesta. The sequence goes on from OZ010656.1 coordinate 76,823,994, forward strand.
TTCTTTAAAAAGAAAGTAGTAACATACTCTCTTACAACTAATGCCTACTAATTATTTTAATTAATTGTGTTTATTTCTTTGGTAAGGTCTAATACTACGACTTGCCTAGCCACAAATTTGTTTGCACATGTAGAGAACGTCGGCAAAATAAGAGGTACAAATGTGTTCATGGTCTCCTGTGTAAGGGATATGTTCCTGTTCAGTTTGAGCATTATTTTTTGTTTCTCATCGAGATTGATCCATATTCTTATCAGAGTTTATGCACGGTGTATTTTGTGTGTATTTTGTTTGTGCAATGGCAGAACAGCGTTGTGTGAACAACTGTTATGAGATTTTTATGACAAGTGTGGTAGCACCTTTTTTGTTGTTTATATTGCCTCGTGACTAGCAAAAAATCTGTTCAGCCGTCGTACATTTTAGTATTCGCACAGGAATTTAGCTAGACTATCCCTGTTGATGGTCGGTTCGTGTTCAAACAGAGTTGTCCGAACAATGGTTTGCACAATTCTGTTCTGCCATTACACAAACAAAATGCACACAGGCAAAATAAAAAATATGTATAAAAACTACGCTGAGAGCATCGAAGCAATCGCGATGGGAGACAACAAATTATGCTCAAACTTAACAGATACATCTACACGTATTCTCCTAACAGAAGGCCACAAACACGTTTTCTCCTGTTGTTTTGCAGACGTTCACACGATGTGCGAACAAATTTATGACTAGCCAACACGTAGTGTTAGGCACATTAATTTGAACACAGTGAATCCTTTTAATTAAGTATTTTGCTTAAGAGCTGTAAACCTACGAATATCAAAAAGATTTATGTTTTCGACTGGCTGTAGCTTAAGCCACCAAACACTTAAGGCTCAATTATAATGTACATATATATAGTATTTCTAAATATGCTTAATACTATATTCACACGTGCACCTTAATTGAGACAATTACATTTTAAATTGATTTGGTGTTCACACATGTCCAATTTAGCTTACTCAATTAACATTTGATAGCTGCAAATGTGTTCACTTTCTTCGTGAACGCTTGTATTTGTGAAATTGGAAAAATATATAGAAATTCTCTTTAAAATAATTTAAAAATTCGATTATTTAAAACGTGTTGTCGTTAAAAATTTCATTAAATTTACTAAACATCAATTCCAACTGCCATTTTCTTTTGATTTTCATTTGTTATGTATATAGCTTGACATTTGCTTTGCAAACGAAAACATTGATGTATTGCTGATGCAGTAAACTTGTTGAAGTGCCTTAATGTTGTCATTGAACACAGGTTTTTCTGATCATTAAACACACTTTACCAGACTTGCACTGAGATTTTGCATTCGTTAATGGTGCATTTAAGTGTTAATTGCTTCATTTATTAATTGAGTTTTTGTATGGTAAAATAAGCTCAATTGAGGGCTTAACTGCGTGAATTTCCTAATTGCGCAGCTATGGTGCATATTTAAACATGGGTTTATTTAGCCTAAGCATCTATGTGAATCTAAACAAATCACATGTGACAAACTAATAATACTTCATAGAGATTTTCGTCAAGTTTCCTTAAGTGCCAATTGCTTAAGCGAAGACCGAAACTGATCGCACATTCCGTAAGGAATCAGCTGTTTGTGAATTGCGCATACACTCATATGTAGATACAAGTAATTTTATTTTACTTTTTAATGAATGTTGAAGACAGATTTTTTTGAAAATTTAATAGTCTTTAAAAATTTACTATTTTTATTGTCAGGCTTAAGTTTGTTTTTTACTCTTTTTGTTAAGAACGAAACATCAGCTATTTAACCCATTAATAAAGATGAGAAACTTTTAAAATTATAAGTTATATGCCTTTTTTTTTGGGTTACTGTTTTGTTGTTGTAAAAATAAAACAACAAAAAAACCAACTTGAAATGGCGCTGTATTATTTAGGATGTTAATAAGAAGTCCATTTAAAGAGGTCGTCAAGAAATGTTTATTTATTTTTTTTCTTCTTGGAAGAAAAGGAAAGTTTGTGGTTGAAAAGCTAAATTATCGTTTATATCCTTCCCTTTAATAGCAGTGTCCTAAAAAAATGTATTGTCAATTTTAAACAGTTTCATGTATTTTTCATTAAAGTCATGCGTTGATTGTTTGAAAAGTAAAAAGAAAATACAAGAAGAAATAATTTTCGTTTACACTAGACTTAAATGGTATAACGTGTGATTTATGAGATTTATTCCAAATTGTGTCACTTGTTTTTGTTTTACCAATTAAAAATGATTTCTTCTTCTTCATTTGGTTGTTGTTTTATTCGTTAAAATATTTATGTCCATAAATAATTGTTAAAACACACTGCCATTAGTTTTAATGTCAATTAGGAGGACAAACGTTATCATCAAGATTTTATCAACGAAAATCTAAAAAAAATCATAAAGATTAGACAAGCAAGTACTTGTAATGGCCACAAAAATATAATTTTCACACATTAAGGACTGTGACCGATGAAATTGTGTGCTTAAACGTTTTTTTTTTATTAATTTAAAAGAGATTATTTCTTCCTTATTCCTAATATTTCATGTAACGTGAATATTTGTTGTACATTTTTTCTTATTAGCTCAAATTTGTTTGGTCTCCTTCATAGTAAAAGTCCCAGCACACTGAGATTTTATATAAAACATTTTATATGGCAACAATTATTGGTAAAATTATTTTACTTTTTCTAATTTCAATTTTTAATTTCCATTTCTTTTGCTGGCTATCATTGCAATGTGGCGGCCTAAAGAAAAGTGGCTAACATAAAAACACATGTTAGCTCAGGAAAATACACTGGTAAGTACATACAAGTACCTGCAATTATTCATAATTGCTGGCGAAAACAATAAAAAAAGTGCAAAAACAACAACAGTAAATGTTGTATTACCAATTATTGCCACAACAATTATGTCTGTCTGTCGTGATCATCTCCACCTTCTCACACTGTCACGTACAGTATCGGTCGCAAAGCGTGACACAGAAGTGAAAATTGAGATAAATTTTCAACAAAATTAAAATCAATATGGTTAAACACAACATACACACTTGTAATTATTTATACTAATCATTAAATAAATATCACATGATGATCATGCATTCAAAGTATCAGTTTTATATTTTCTAACTTTTCGCTGTTAACGAAGACAAAGCAATAATTGTTGAAGATAAATACTTGTAGTTTAAAAAAAAATGTCATCTATTTTTTATCGCCATGATCAAGTTTAACTTGCTTTCAAGTCAATTTGTTTATAAAACCGTAACAAACAGCATGTGTGCTAACATTGAAATGAAATTTTTTTGAGAACTTAAAGCAGATGATTCCAATAAAGTTATTATTTCCTAAATAAATGAAAGCGACAACTTAATGCAACAGATTGTTGTCACTAGTTCAAAACTACTTTGGTGGCATTTCCCTTATTCGTATTGAAATAAATGTCGGTCGTTATTTGTAAAGTGATACTAGTATCCATTGGATAATATGCAAGTGTAACAAATAATGAACAAATACAGTGTTGTCGCTTAACACAAAGTAGGTACTTAGAGATAAAAATAATGGGTTTAAATTTGAGTACTTTCTTTTAATAATCTGTTTGAAAAATTACATTCCCTTTAAAAATCTTTTCAAAAAGTATTGTTTTTAATAGAATCTTTTTTTAACAAAGTTTTTTTAAGAAGTTTACTTTTTAGAAGTATTTTTTTTAATATTTTAAGAATTATCTTACTACTAGAGGTACCTTTTTAAAATGTAACCTTTAAAAAACTTTTCCAGGAATAAGTACCTTACACCCAAGATCCCTTTTAAAGAAGTGCCTTTTTAAATAAGAAATTTTATGAAAAAGTACCATGAGATAAATTTTGTTCAAAAAGATAGGAATTTCGGTTGTGTGGGTTGGAATTCCACCAAGGCCTGCTTCACTACAGCGAGTGAAAGCTTACGTTACTAAGATCGGTAATTGGACGACAGCTGGCAGACGCAATGGTAATAGCTCGCCAGAGATGCGTGGTCAAGAGGGTGATTGGTTTCTAGTATGTGAACTCTGGGTATAAGTCGATCTCCAGCTGTAATACAGATTTATCCGCGTATATAGAGCTCTGTGTGGGTGGACATCTATTGCGCCATTACAGGGACAAACCAGGAACCCTCGTAAGAGGCGCAGAGGTTAAAGTCTAAAGAAACTCCGGGTCTTATTGGCCATTTGGGAGAAATCTGGAAGATGTGGAGAGCACATTATGTGTAATTGTCCAGCACTGACTAGCATAAGGCTTAGAACCACGGACAGACATTTGTAAAATGTGAAGGCCTTGGGGGACCTAAGCCTTAGATAAAATCTAGCAAATACAAGAGGCTCCGTAATGAGCCAGAAGGCCGACAATTACCAGTCTACAGTTTGAAACCATTACAGTTAAGAGTAAAGGCTAGTGATAGTACGACACTGGAATGAGAGTAAGGTAGTCCTAAATTATAAATATGTTGCCTCAATTTAATTTATGGAAAGAAGGCGGTCTGCTTCGATATCCCCCTACATTAAATAAACAAAAAATAAAAAAACTCGGTACTTAAAAGTTAATTTGTAGTTTTATATTGTATCATGTTATATGATTTTTAAAAATAGTTCATTTAACAAAAAATACTTTTTCAAACAAGTGCATTTTAAAAAGTGATTAAAATGTAAATAGCAATTTTTTTAAGAAGAATCTAGAAAAAAGTCTAAAAATACATTTTAGAAAGTAACTTATTAAAAAGATCCTTTTTCTGATGTTCTTATTTTATAAGAATGTACTTTTTAACACATTAATTGTTTAAATGTACCCATTTTCCTTTTCCAGAAAACTTTACTGAAAAGTATTTTCTATCTACCTAAGTCATATTCTAGCTAATAAAAGCTTAAAAATAAATCTTTTTAAATAATTATAAATACATAAGTACTTTTTAAAAAAAAGTACCTTGTGAAAAATTACGTTTTAAAGTGAATTTTTAAACATATTTATTATGAAAAATAGCTTCTAAAAATAGTAGCGTTTAAAAATAGTACTGTTTACAAATATGTACGTTTCTAAAACGGTACACCTTCAATAAAGTACATTTCTTTGGAAGTAGCTGGCTCGTTCCATATCACAACTGAAACAAGCTCACTAAAAGCGTTTTAATAAAAAAAAACACACAGTTTTTCCAACTTAACAATTAATATTTTCATTGAGAAGTTTGTCTGGTTAATCTTTTTCATTTCATAGATTATATTCATGTTTTATTTATTTATATTTCTTATTAAGTTTCTACTAATCGACTGCATGCCCAAGTTATACAGTTTAGATTAGTGCAAATGTATGTACGTATATGACGTTTTACATCTGTAACTAAACAAAAGACTTAAGCCACAAACCTCCAACTCCTGTGCAAGCAAAAATCGAAATATTGTTACAATTTCATTCCAACAATTCATATTAATATTGACAGTTTTCTCTAACTACCCAGTTAATATAAAAAATCCATATTTGTATTTGTTACTATAAAATAAACAACTATCAGCCAAATGTTTTTGTAGAAATTAAATTCTTCTGTAAACATTTACGGCTTCAGATGTATTGCTGTTGATATTTAACAATAATTGTACAATTGTAAGATCTGCCGTATTACAAGCAGCCTATTAAGAGTTTATTAGTATATTATAGAAATAAAATAAAATATATAAACACTTAGTGTGCACTTATTGAAAAAGGAAAAATATAATTAAGTGGCAATAAAATGAATCAGAATTATGGTAAAAGAAACTGATAGAAGCAAAAGTGTTGAAATCAATTTGTGCTGTTGACTAAATAAGAACATGGAATTCATTATAAATTATCGTTGTTTTTTGTACATGTGTAAGTATGAAGCGTGTTAATACAACGTTTTTAATTTTGGACTTTTAAAAAACATTGTTGCAAAACACGAATTAGAGAAAATTATTTCACATAAGGGAAAAAATCTATGGGAGAATTTTTGTATTAATTTTCAGATATCAAAAGGACTAAAAGTATTTACAAAAGGTAAAGGTATATTCAAAATTTTAGCATAGCAACATTGCGGCATATTAAAATTGTCTTTGTGAGAAACGCTAAAAAAACACGGTACATTGAAGTAATAAAATAACTTTGGTTTTCTTACCACTTTTAATGTATAAAAAATAATTTGTTTTTAAATTGATTTTAATTGAAGAATTCACAAAAAAACACTCACTTTTTATTCTTTCATCTTCGCAAGTCGCAATATTGCCGTATTGAAAATGATATGCTTTTTAGAGTTTCAAATTTGCAACATGGTATTCTCCGGCTTTTGATAAAGTCTAGGAGCTGACTATTTGACAGATAGAATGTTTAAAGTAAGGTTAAAGATCAGTTTTCTAAAAAAAAAGGGAAAATCTCTGCAGGAGCCCCTTAAGATAGTATACTAGGACAGCTATGTTACGTAATCTATACAGCGGATATACCAACAACCCCAAATACATTTAAGTCAGCGTTTGCAGGTGACACTGTATTTATAACTGTTAACTAAGATCAGAAAGTTGCATCCGAACAACTTCAGACGCATATTAATGAGCTAGAGGACTGGCTAAACCAGTGGAGAATAAAAGTAAATCTATGAAAATGTGTTCATGTGTTCAGAAGGCAAAATGTTCCACGTATAACAATAATAAATACCATTGTTTCAGCGAAAAACCGTTAAATATTTGCTTATCCACCTAGATGGATGCCTAATTGAGTCCCACGATATTAAGGTAAAAATACCGACAACAAAATTACGAACAAGTCACCTACACTTGGTTAAAAAGTCCTTACTCAATCTTGGCATACAAAGTCCTCTTATACAAATCCTTTATAAAGCCAATATGGTCATATGGCATTCAGCTGTGGCGTACTGCTTGTGCATCAAACATTCAGAAGAAAGTCTAGGATTTTACGCCTCCTGGTATATAAAAAATAAGAATACCCATAGAGATCTAGAAGTTTCCACTATCCAGGAGCAAACTATTCGTCCATCGCAACACTCTTGTACGCAATTTATTACAATTTGACGGGCGTCAGAGACTAAAGAGAACTGACACATTGAGCCTGGCCAGACTGCTCTCTCAAACCAATCACAGAGAGTTCATTAAGATTTGAATACAATAAACAAGTTATTACATTGGTAATAATTAATAAATATAAGTTTAGAGATAATATTTCAATACTTATTTTAGTTTTCTTTAGCAAAGATTCAATAAAGTAAAATTAAAGCTTAAACAACGTGATATTAAATCACATTTAATACCAATCCATACTTACAGTAGTTTCCTCTTGATTGAGTCCCGCATAATTGGCTTAATTGCTGCAACAAAAGTTGAATGAATAAATTTAATTATGTAGGCAAACTTCCACTTGAAGGAGTTTCGTTTAATTGAATTGTCTTTTTTAATTGGGCCATATTATTAAAACAGTTTTTGGTAATCACACAATAAATGCTGGTAAATTTTCAGTGAAATAGCTTTTCCCAAAAATTGAATACTCTCCAAAAAAGTTCTTTAAATAATTGCACATATATCGCAAGTCTTGAAATTATATGTTTTCGTTTGTTTTTATAAAAGTCGGAAAATGTACGTAGGAGCTTGCGAAGTCGATTAATAAACCACATTAAACTGAAATTCTAAGAAGTAGACATGGATTTCGAAACGGATGTCGCAATTGCTCTTTTGATTTAATTAATGTATGTAATATAAAAAATAAGAAAATTCCAAGAAAATGCAAGTGAACACTTGATTGGGTTTTTCTTCTTTTAAAATTTCAATAAAATCGGGCGATACCCCGATTTTATGGCTAAAATATAAACAAATGAAATGTTTGCATTGGCCTGCGCAATCAAATAGAAAATCTGTGGAATATACCTATAAAAAAAATAGTATAATGAAAATTTCGATTCCTTAAAGCCATGAAGAGCTTTGTTGTATTAGTTACCGAAGAATGGGCGAAAATATACAGCTCCATGCTAAAGAATTTTAACTACAGTATACAAAAAAGCCCCCGCTCGTATTAAAAGGCAAAGGTGGACACATTAAATATCAAAACACAGTTTCAGAATACCGAAACTCACGAAGTCTCTCGGTAGTTTCGCAAGTGCTCACAAAAGTCTCATTCATTTTTTATTCTTTTAAGGAAAACTTTTCTTAATTTATTTTCTACTATCCATTTAATAAATTAGAGTATACTGAAATTCTATTTAGGAGAATTAGAAGTCCATATTGTTATAAAGAAACGTTATCTAAAAAAGTCTTTAATATTATATTCCTAGGATCAGTTGCGGTAGTCACTGTATGTTAGCATAACTGGAAAAATATTGAGAAATTACCCTAATACCATTTTTTTAGTCAGCTGGATAGCTTTGAAGAAATTCAGGAAGTTGTTGCAAAAAAGGTGAATTTTCATTCAAAAATCGAAAATTGTATTCGATGCACAAAACTTAATTTAATTCACAATTAAGTGAAGGTATCTCATATTGAATAAAGTTGCCAGGTGCATACAACAATTGCAAAATTTTTATATAGCATTTTACTAGCGGTTGGAAACGACAACATTTTTCAAAATAAGTCGCTTGATTGTGCATAAAATCAAAAGTTGTAGAGAATTTTAATATAGATTTTTGTGACATTTTTTTCTCGATTACACGAATGAATCACGAAGCATCGCAAGAGAAGGAAAGCTTAATCTGTAGATTTTTGGAACGAATTTCCGTCATCCCTTGTCAAGTTTGGTTTAGACAAACCGGTTTCGACTATGTGCCATTTTCAGTGTTAATCCCTGAAACTCCGGTTTTAATGAGCCAAAAGAGAAATCCAAAGGAGTTGGACAAGACTGCCCCGCGAGATGTAGACGGGTCAATCTTTAAAGGTACTTCTAAGACTGTGGACCATTAGATTCCGATGGGAATAGAGAGGTTAATATCTGTTGGCCAATAGAGGAATTCGGAAGAGATGGGCAAGAAAACCTCCCTAGGGGTGGATGGGTTATTCTACAAAATTACTCCTGAGGAAGAGGGTAGCACGATAGCGGATATTGTGTGTAAATGTCCAGCACTGAATAGCATAAATCTTAGGACCACGGGCAGACACTTGTTAAACATGAATGCCATGGTGGACCCAAGTCTTAGACAAAGGCTAGCAATGACAAGCGACTCCGTGAGGAGGAAGAAGTCCGACAGTCACCAGTCAGCACTCTAAAATCCCTGCAGTCAAGAGTAAATGTTAGAGGTAGCACGAGACTCGAATGAAAGTAAGGTAGTGGAAAATTACAAGTTGGTTCCCTGAAATCAATTCGCGGAAGGATGGGACTTAAAAGTGACCCATAAAGTTAGCGGTCTGTCTCGATATTCCCCCTACATTAATAATAACTCATGAACGGCCGGACCGATTTATTGATCTCCGATTTCGTAGATTCGTCTCCGTACAGAATGCCAAAATAACTAATAAAATATCGGAAAAATTCAGGAAACAAATTATAGAAAATATTAATTATTAAATAAATTGTTTGAACTCCCGCATCTTATTTAAACGAATTGAAGCCCGTTGCAAATATTGAACTTAATCATGTTTAGCGGCGCGAAGTTTGTCGGGCCAACAACATACTATTAATATTTGATAATTGGTTTATTATTTATTTTCTGTATATTAAACACCCTGTGACATAGCTCGCATGTAAATAATTTGCAACTCCATTACAAATGTGCTGCCTACTTTCTGGAATCATTAAATTCATTTGCAGCCATCTCTATTTGTTCTTATTAATTTTGTAGCATGTGTTATGGCTGCAATTAGTATACAGTAGTGATAATTACGTTTTACATTTCTGTACTTATTTAAATCTCACCATATATGAGAATATCTTCAGGTGAAGTTTTGCACCCAGTGAATGGGGAAAATAATATAATTTTCACAACATGACCCACTCAAAAGCGTAAGCTGGACCCGCGCCTGTTTATTAATTACTACTACAGTGAATGCGGCTTTTACAATGTCTGAAATAATTTTAAAAAGTTTAGTTTATGAATTTACGTTGCACTTTTAATTACTTGACCAAACATCTGGCAGAACTGTAAACAATCAAAAGATTGTGTATTTATTGGAAAACCTAATAGTGTCTTGTGCCTTATAGATTACTGCTGTTTTGTTATGTTTGGATGGATGCTGCTATAAAGGTTTAAGTCTGGAGCTTTCTAAAAGATACAAGCAGATCTTGTTTTAAAATGTTCATTTTTTATGTTAATTTTTATTGTTCAATAAATAAACGCCAGTGAAATGAAATAAATTACATCAATAAATATTTACATATGGAATACTCTTTTTTTTTAATTTTTACAAACAGTTTGCAGCTTAAACTAATTACAACCAAATAAAGCAATTGTTTTTATTTTATTATTCAGTAATATGCATAAGATTAATAATTTATAATCCCTAAGTTTGGTTTCTTAAATTATTAAAGACCAGTTTAATTACGCGATTTTTAAGGAAAAAATAATCCTTAACCTCACAGGGTGTGAGGATTTTGTGGAAAACGTTGAGCACTACCCGTTATTGAATTTAACGTATTTGTTAATTCATCACTTTGTTGTCCCTGCAATTCCACTGTTTCATAGGCCCCATAGGGATCATTGCGGCGTTCCCAACCACGAGATGGACCGGTAGCTGCACTGCCATATGCATAACCCGGCACTTGTGGCTGGAATTGACCACCATGTATGTGTAAATGAATTTCCTTATTGCTGTGATTTTCTGCAGGTGTTGATTGCCAGCCACTGGTAACATAAGGATTCCAAATGGGTGCTGGACCAGCAGAGTAATGTTCACCATGACCAAAGTGGTTTTTAAATGTGAAAAACTTTGCCAAGAGCGTCAGTAAATTCATAACAATCAAAATTTTTAACAAAACCAGTGTCTTAATGCCCAGACCAACTAAGAAAGCAATCATGGCAGACAGTACGCCAAATTTGAAGACGATGGGTATAAGAGCCATTTGCATGCGACGGATTTTTCCAAAAGTACGTCCTTCTGCAAGGAGATAAAATGTTTTAACGGTTTATTAACATTATAAATAAAAATTCTAATAATTAAAATAAAGTTTTACTATATAAAATTACGCTTAGAGAGGTTGGTGGCTTACTTATTCAAATTTTGTTGCTTTTATTAAATTTAAACATTAAAAAATTTAAAAGATCCTTTTTTCTAGCCACTAAGGGAAAGTTAAACAGAGGGCAAATCATTCCATATTTTTAATGTCGTAAAATGGCCTCAGAATGATGAAAGGAAGAATATTCATTGTTATAGCAAAAACCTGAAAAAGCCTCTTGGTTAAAGAAAAAAAAATCATTTAATGTTTTCTGCTCTAATTCGTTTGTCAGCAAGAATCACTTAAGGGCCATGATTCGCTATCAGATTTTAGCATTATATGTGAAAAGACATCGTCTGTTTACTAAAAGTGTATGTGAACGTTGGACAACACTGTCCAACTTGCTAATGAGCTTAAAAGTTTCAGAGTTTAAATAGCTAGCTACGAAATAGCTATAGCACAGAAAAAATACTTTACTATGCTATAAATTCGACAAGTTTTATCAACAATGATTTTGCTGTTACTGTGCTGTTGAAAATAAATACAGTCCAGCAATAGCAAAACATTATTCCAGGCCATCAGTTTGGGTTTCGAGAAAGGCACAGTACAATTAATCAAGTCCACAGAATTGTTACCGCAAACAATTTAGATAAGCAACAATGGTCAGCTTTATTTATAGACCCAGGCTACTCCCGAAAATGACCCGAGTTCTTCCTAAAATCTCCCACATACTTCTTAAGAGTTCTTCGTTAGATAGAACGTTTAAGATACGTCAAAGGGGCAGAAAAAAATCATTTGTACAGTGGCTATGCCAGCAAGCCCACATACGTATACGTCAACATTTGCGGACACACTGTATTGTTAATCAAATATTTGGTATCAACCTAGATGGACACCTAAAAATTAATTTTTTTAAGATTGTCAATTTGAATACAATAAAATAAAATTAAAATTATAAAAAAGCAATAGCAAGAGCAAAAACATTAGCTGCAACAAAACAGCTCTTCTTTCCCGTTAATCTATTTATGCTATTACTATGCTCTTACTGTTGAATAATACATATTAAAGCAGCGAAAATAACATCAGCACACCAACCCTTGCCTTATTTGTTTCAGATGTTCCATTCAAAACTTTACAAATGCACATATAGCAAATACAGCATAAAACGCAAAACAGCAAACATTTAGTTTTGCTGTGCTGTATTCTTTTTTCCATAGCGGAAAAACATCATATGGACTTTCGTAAATTTATTTATTGCCGCACAGAACAATGTGGTGTTTGCTGTCATATTTAAACTGTTACCAATGCTATTGTATTTTTAATAAAAGCTTTATAGCAACATTAATAGCAATTAATCTGTGCTATCAGGATTGCATTTTGCATTTGAAACTTTTTTGTGTCGAAAAATTATTTTGTTGCTATTTTATTTGAGTGTAACAGAATACTGTGAGATATTTTTCTGATTGAATCGAACGATTATAGGATATTGAATCACGGCCGTCAACAGTGAATTATAAAAGAATTCATTTACCTTTAAAAACTTTTCAAGATTTCGTTCCTACGGACTAGCTTTGCCAAACGACCAGATTGAACAATATTTTTTATAACTTGAAAATTTTTGCCACTTCTTTTTCCAACCCACTACAACAGCAACAATCCAATATTTAGGGCACATATTGGAGGCATCTATTCTGAAACGACATTTAAGTCACTGCCAAACAAGGACCCTTAACAAGCTTTTTCATTTTCATTCGCCCCGTAGCCTTTAAACAACCTTCCCATACCCGTACATCAAGCAAAATAAAACTAGCCGAGAATATCGCCGTTATCAATGAAGGTGCTCAGGAGAAGAATATAAGGCAGCAAATTTCGTGCTAAGCAGAAGAACTCGAACTTTATGAGATTCGAACTTGGAGGGGTTTGTGTTTGGATCGACGAGTTTAAAGTTAATAACCAGAGCCAACTCCGTTGATTAATAAATTGGTTTCCTAGTGTCTGAGTTGGAACCCTAACGTTCGCCGAAAAATCATATTTTGGATAAATGGCTATGAGTAAATTCCATTAGGACGGGCGGGACATTCGAACCACCATTTTTAAATTAAACTTAGCTAATTTTTTTCCAACCTCTAAAAGATTCGGATAATTTATGTTTAAAATTATTTATTTTCAAAAGAAGGACAAGTGAGATATTAAGGAACCCACTTGTCCGAGTTAAAAAGTATGATTCGAAAACTAAGGCAAACTATGCACCTTTTCTTTAATAACTTTTTTATATTATAGCGGTATTCAAATGGTCTGCTAAACTCGCCGTGTAGCTGGGCCCGGGTGGGACAATACGGTGTGAGATATGGCAAGAATCATGGGGACTTGGAACAAATGAAGAAAAATGTTTTTCTTAATGATTTTTTTTAAACCAGAGTTAATTCAAAACCGAGAATACATGATAAACCAATTCCTCTTAAGTTATTCTGTTTCATTAATAATTAAAATGCCATTAAGGAATGACTTGGCCCTGTTGCTGGATATATAATGACGATAAACTGCACTGCCAAGTTAGAGTAAGAATATTATAATACACAGACATTGGTACTACTGACCGGTTCACAACAAAAAAATTGAAAAAATGTGCAAAAAATGAACGTTCCCTTGGCCATCCTTATGTGACGGAGTTAATGAAAATTGGTCCACTGTGCCACCGTGAGAACCCGTGGTGGTCATTTAACCCATGTCAAATCTCATACATACTTGCATACACTGGCTCTTCAATACCTTTACACACGGCTTGTTATATTCCATTACCACATCGAATCGCCCTTATTGGAAACCTCTATGGCTGAGATTGTTTGTGATTTTTACGTAATAAAATATGTTTTAATTGTTTCAGAGTATATTTCAAAAATGGTAAACAAAACAGAACAACATTCTGTCCCTTCAAAGTTAAAGTTTCCGAACCTATTAAATGTCGTTCATTCTATTATTTTCCGAGTATATTTTGTAATATATTTTATTATTAGTTTTAATTAATTAATTTCTTATAAGCCAGAATCAAAGAGTTTTGCCTGTTTACCTGTTCTCACCACCTTCTTCAATAGTTAAGAAGTTTGAAACGGCACCAAATTTACCCCTGCCTTCTTAGTCTTCAAAACTTCTTTCAGCTGTATGTGCCAACCACCCGTTGCCCGTAATATAAGTTGCCGGCTTAAGAGGTTTGGCCTGGGCGATGTTAAATGAATCAGTCAATCACGTTACTATTTTATTTATATTAAAAAAAAAATCTCACTTATCTTCTTTCTTTATTCGTTTTTATTGCACATAAACTCAACTTGCTTTATTAGAGCTGAACAATTGTTTCTCTCTCTTTTTTTATTTGTTACAATTTTTAATTTAAAGCATTATAAATAATTAGCAAGTGTTTGCTGGTTATTCAACGTTACGAAAACGTGCCAATGATCTTTAAATCAAAGCAAATCGTTGTTTGAAGATAAAATAATTATTAGAAATATTACGATAGTAAATATTAGAAAGTGAAATTGAATTTTAGTGCAGTTGCTGTAAAAATAATAGAAGTATGAAAAGAAAACTTAACACTTTAATTCGCTTGAGAAAAATTAGGATCGATTAGTAAAATTTTTGGGTATAAATTAATTTTATTTCAAATATCTTGCTCTTTTATTTTTGCATGAATCACGAAACAGTTCGTTTGTTTATGTTTTTTTTCTAATATTTTGAAAGAGAAAGTTATCAAAATGTCCAAATAAATTTCTAGGATTATTAAAAAAATATTTTGCTAAAACAGCACAGCAATAGCAAATGTTTGCTGTCAGCTTTTTTGCTGTGGACTCCCGCAAGGTTACGTTCTCGATCCACTACTGTGGAATATAATGTACGACATCCCTTACCACCAGGAGGCACAATTGTTGGATTTGCCCATGACATTTCCATAGTCCCAGTTGCTAAGCACATGCCCCAATTTCAAGAAGTAATCAATGCAGCAATATCATTGCTGCAGTCATAGCCAACATCAGCTTGTTTGAATTTAGCAGCTGTTTTAATCACTAGTAGGAAAAAAGTTTAATATATGAACGTCCAAGTGCGGTACCCAACAATACGGTCATCCCGCTCACTGAATTATTTGGGCGTAATATTTGATAAAAGGCTGAAATTCGCGGATCACGTAGAGTGTGTAAGTGGTAAAGCAACGAGAATGGAAGCAATGTTTGCAAGAATTCTGCCTAATATATGAGGCCCCTTATCACTACGACGAGCGTTGCTGTCAATGATGGTGAAGTTAATAATTCTCTACGCCTCACCAGTACGTGCCGGAGCAATACATTACAAAATCTGCAGGAGAAAACTTTTTTCGATTTATACTCTGTGTGATCTACGTACGATCAAAGGGTTTAGGACGATATCAGAGGATGCAGCTGGAGTGATTGCTGGAGGAAAACCAATTCTCGTTAGAGAAATGAAAAGTGTATTTGATGGAAATGCGACAGATAACAGTCAGGGATACGAAGTTACCAGAGAAGAGAGGGCAGTGTAGAATGCCGCTTGACAATATCGCTGGGACGTATCTACGAAAGGGTGATGGACCCATTTTTCGGTCCCTAATATAGACATATGGTTATTTCTGCACAGATTTAGGCATGGTGGCTAGCCCGGGTATGTCGACAAGGACGAAACCTTAGACATGTAATCTTTCAATTCCCACGATTCAGTAGATGGACCACTGAAATAAGTGAATCGGAATAAGGAAATATAATTACATACATGCTCCAGAGCGAGATTAAACTGGCGAAAGGTATACGTAATAGTAACATGTGTGCTGACAGAGCTAAAACGAATCGAGCGAATGCGGAGAATTAACTAACGGATTGATAGTATGATAGCTAACCAGCCCCCATAATGTAATAGTTCACAGCAGTCCCGTGGGGGAAGTGGTAGGTGTGGGATGTGATTTAGTACGTAGGCTTCAGAAATGACGAATCGCACGTGCTGCGGCCACGCGTATTAGTATCTATGAAGATGCTATACCTCCAGTCCGAAGATAAAATAACTTTTCTTTGTCTTGCTAATTGTTCATTGTACATGATCTTGTTGTAAAAAAAGATTTGTGGCATGTGGCAATGCCCAAATGCTCAGTAAGGTTTGCCATTTTACCATGAATAAACTGAGAAACGAACAACGCTTGCAAGTTATTTAATTTTTTATCAAAATTCGTGCTGTGAGAGAAATGTGTTTTCTATGGAAAAATTGTCTTCAATGAATTTTTTGATGATTTTATTTCTGTTTTGAGTGTTCGAGTGTTTTTCTAAAATAACGAACATATTCACATACTCTTGTTGGCATTAGCCCTTGACTTCAAATAACCCCATGAAAAGCACTCCAAAGGTGTTAAATTACACGTGACGGGTGGCCAGTTCTGGCTGCAGAAATCTGAGTACTCAACTATGAAATGTATTTCGCATAAATTAAATTGATTCACGAGATATTCGTCATGTCGCAGCGGCTTGTTGAAACCATCGTCGACTATAAAAAACTTGCAAAATAAGATCTAGAATTCAAACCAACCAGTAAAACGTTGTGGTTCTCCTTTCCTTCACGATAATTACATATGAGTTCCTTTAAGCCCAATAGGCTGGGTTTTTAAGCTCGATAGAACTTTAAATTGTAAAAAATTATGTCTTTAATAGAAAGATCAGTATATAGCTGCCTGTTCTTGATGAAGCGTATTCTGGGATGGCAAATTTTCTTCATTTTTGATGCCCCTAACGTTCCTGCTTATAAGCAGTCCAAGGAACTGCTGACTATTTTTTTAGCCTACCTAAAATGGATAACATGAAGGAAGTTATAATGTGTAGTAATTATTTTAGCAGAATACAGCTAACGATATTTCGAAGATCCGCTTAAAATCAAAATAAACTGGAAACTAAAATGATAAGCAAGAACTCCTTCCTTCTCACTACTTTATTATTCTTACAGGACTTTTAAACGTGTTTTAATAAAGTCGATTGCAGAAAGTTCAAAAAAAGATTTTCTAGGCTTCTTAATTTTGCTGCATTTTATTTGTCAGACAGTACAAATCATGTTCCTTTTTTGTCGAAAATCTATTGCAGTTAAGGGTTCACATAATCTCTGGCATCATTCAAATCGCCATGATCTAGGCGGTAATGTGGATGTTTTATTCAATTTTAAGTTAAGATTTATTTAAGATTTTCTCTCCAAGCTGAAAGACTACAATTCCTTATTGAAGTGATGCGCAGTATGTCAAATCGGTGTTCCAAAGACCCAGTTAACACTTAGCTGATAAAATTGAAAGTGAAATCGTAAACACATTTTCATTTTAACACATTTTCTTATAAGGCTAAGGAAACCATATATGTTGGTATGTTCACTCAACGCAAAATATTCAATTCAAAATAAAATTAATAATTTGTCTCAGAAATAAACAAAACAAATATAAAACACTGTATTTGTTAAGTAATAAGTATTTACCTCCAACTGCTGATGTTTTAGCATCATCACCAAATAGGCTTTCACTTATGTCTTCTCTTATCCAATTCCATAAACCACTTACGATACCCCAAACATTTAGAGACGTATCGGCAGACGTTTGTACAGCATTTTTCTCAGCTGGTGCGTTTTCCCTATCTATTGTGCCATCAGAGTATTTATCTAAATCTTCATTTTCGGTTGAATTGTTTTCAATTCCTTTTATGGCCGCCGCTGCTGATACTTCTTGTAATGCTGCAGGTTCTCCTGTCCTACTGACTTTTGTCTGGCTTTCGAGTAGTTTGCCAGCAAAGGCGAAGTTGGTGAGACAGAATAACGCCCAAGTTACAAATAGGAATTTATTGGTTTGTGGTATTTTCAAAATCTAAAATGAAAAAGAATTAAATTATTTTAGTTAAAAATGTTTTTTTAAGGTTGTTCGATACCCAATGCACCCCCCCCCCTGGCGATTACTAATTTTTTTAAGACGATTCCAGAAAAAACCCAAATTTTTTGCTGTTAGAGTGCTGGTGACAAAAACAGCCCGACAGCAAACATTTGCTATTACAAAACAGCAATGTTTTCTCATTATTGTATTTATGCTAGTGCTATGCTAATACTGTTGAAAATATGACAGCAACGTTAACAGTACCAGCACAACTATTTTTTATAAGAATTTATGACAGGAGAAAAATTAGATATACTGGGTTTTTTAAAAATGAACAAACATTTAATATTTGAACTGAGCTATTGCTGTTGCTGTTGTATTTTCAATGCAAGTTTCACAGCAACAATTGATTCTTGATTTTATATTCCGTTTGGGTGACAGAATTGCATTCCAAAAACCTTGATAGAAACAGTAATAGAAATTTCAATCTAGCATTTAGTCAATATTTTGACTTTGTTTGAATTTCTTTAGTAGCATTATTTATTATTCGTGTTTTTGATACTCTTATTTTTTATAAAGTATCTATGAATATTGCAGGATAAAATTCTAATAGCGGCTGACAATATTTGCAAATTAACATTCAAATAAATAGCATCAATGCACTAAAATTACTATTACAATAAAGAAAAAATCTGATTCTTTCCATGACTTGTTTCGGGCCTCCCAGCACAATTAACTTCATACCCTGCACTATTAGTTGTGTGCAGACAAATATTTCTTTATGACAAAATGTTAGACAAAAATATCAAAACATTACCACATATGCATTGGTTAATGTGTCACGAAATTTCCTTGTATTTGACTTTGTCCACCCATAAATTTAGTTTTTCTATTTGTGAAAAGAATTAAACTCCACTTTTTTGTTATTGATAGGAATAGCTATAGTCTCCCATATGGAACACATTTATTTTGACCAAATAAGAGGGTTTAAGTAGGCAATTTCTTTTTGTAAAAATAGTGTTACTCTTTTGTTTTAGCTCAGCATTTTATTCCGAAAATAACTGGCCTTAGCAAAGTCTATAATAGAATCTCAATGGATATAAATGCCCCCCACAACTTGATAAGTGTTTGAACAAACGATTTTTTAAACTTAAATGAATCATAGAAAATTTATATTACAATACAAAAAAGAGATATGCATCTGAAAAGCTTTCTCTCCATTAAGTTAAAGCCAATGAATTTTTCTTATATGGTTTGCCAAGTTTTGTTCCAGCATCCTTATTCGAACTTGTACTGATAAAACAAAAGACTTAAGCAACAAACCTCAAATTTAAAATCTGGAAAACTTTTTTATTGTAAAATTTTTTATTGTCCATTTCTAGAAAAGTTTTATAAAATAAACAAACGATCTTTTGGCCAAAATTATGCAAAGAAAATTTAATTTTTTATGGCCACAACATATAAAAGGTACATTAACCTTAAGTCATACCGGCATCCAGTTTATGTTGTAAGAAATAAATTTTATTACATAAAAAATATATACAAGAAATAAACTTATGTTACGTTAATATGAAATTATGACCTAAACTTAGATGACTTGTTTTGTCAACTCCTAACCGAAAATGAAGAAAAGAAAAAAAACAAACCTCATAGAAACGTGTTATAGTGCAGGAGGAACTGAAGAATGTATGTACAAATTAGAGCTCTCTTTTTGTTTTAATTGCTAAAACTTTACCTAATCATTGGGTTATTATCAAGTTGACAAGTTAACGTTGCTATATTAATAACATAACTTGTCAATAATACACTGTAAGAAAAATAGTAATACGTTTTTGTTAAACAAATTTGGTACATGTGAAATTGTACGACTTCGACCAAAATTCAAAGATTCATGTATAAAAATATGTGTTTAAAAGTAATGTTTCACTTTTTTCAAAAAGTATCTTATTTAAAAGTACCGTTGTTAAAAAGTACGTTTGTCAATGAGTATATTTTTCAAAACTGTGTCTCTATTAAAGAGTTGCATGTCATAAAAATAACTTTACTTTAAAAATGCCTTTATCAAAAAGTACCATTTTAAAAAGTACTTTCTCAAAAGTTACGTTTAAAAATACCAAGCTAACAGCTTTACAATTACCTGTTTGTAAAGCTGTGTATTTAAAAAACACTCAATAAAGTACTTTTTGGAAGTAACCTTTTTTAAGATCAATTTTATAAAAATTTAACTTTAAAAAAGTTTCATTTAGCCAAAAAGGTCATGTGCTAATTTTGAAGCGCCTTTGTTATTTTCAATACCTTCTTAAAGTATTTATACTTCTTGGCCTTTTGCCAAGCTTGCAGGCCGAGAGAACTTTTAATTTTTCGAAAAATTCAAAATATACATTTTATATAAAATAAATAGAGACAGTTGTCCTCAGAAATGTTGTAAGGAGTGAAACTAAAAATTATTATTTGGAAACCTTTTATTAACGAGATTTAAAGTAAGAATATATATCTGCAAATTAAACGTGTTGGAGCTAGGCCGTGCTATAAAATATGCTAGTGTTAAAAGTTACTTTTTTAGAACCCCAACTTTTATTAAACTCGCACAGTAAAGAAATTTATTTATCCAAGAAATACGATTTTTAAGTATAAGGTAATATTTCAGGTAAGGGCAGTAAAAAAGTACATATTGAGAAAATCTCATTCAAATAAATACAACAGCAATAGCAACAGTTCAGATATGACAACAAATAGTGCGCTCTTTTATGCTGCAATCACTCTTCAACAGCATACTAAAAGCAGTTAGAAAATATACAAATTTACTTTTAAATAGCAGCAGCGAAAGCAAAATACTTACGATATTACTTTTGCAGTACTTGCGTTATTGAAAAATGAAAACAGCTTAGCAGTACTAAATGTTTGCTGTCACCTTTCTTGATTCTTATAAGTTAATGGCTGAATTTCATACCTACTTGAATACTTAGAAAATAAAAACTAAAGTCTAAACAAAAATTGCAATTGAATTCCTACTTCTTAATAATTAATTAATCAAATTATGTGAATTTATTAGTACAAGGTACGGTTGCACTACCATTTCACAATGGTGTCAATGTAATAGCTGTCGTATCTGTAAAAGTGCTATTTTGGTTTTTGTTATTGCTGTATTTTCCATATCTCACTAACAAGAAAATCAATGTTAATAAAACTAGCAGAATTCATAGTGTAGAGCAGTATTTTTTGTGTGCTATTGCTATTTCGCAGCTAGCATTTTAGATGATGTTTGTTATTGGGAACTTTTGAAAACAAGAGTTTTTAAAGGTGCCTCTAAAACAAGTACTCGTTTTTTAACCTTTTATAACGCTGAACATTTTTTGTAATCATTTTGTAACACAACTTTGGCGAAATTGAAAATTATTAAAACAATTTACATTTGTTTAATTAATTTTATATGCAAATTTCACTTTATAATTTAGTTTGGCAAGATGTCAATTAATTGCTCGTGCGTGACAATTTCTCGCAACAAAAGACCAAATCAAAAGTCTCTCCACAACAATAAAATTATTTACAACACCAAAAATAATATAAACACATTTTGTTAAATAAAAGTGGCTCTTTTCTTTGGCAAGAGAGTTTTAAATAAAGGCAATATGTTTTTCTTTGGCAATGGCCGAAATCGGTAAATGTTAAGACTTTGAGGTGAGAATTAATAAAAGAAAACAAGCCAACAAAATACTAGATCAACTCTATTGCTCCTAACTGTTTTATACTTTTAATTGTGTTAAAAGAGAATTTTAACAGCCAGCATTTTATTCTTTTTGGTTGCAAATTCTTTTCTTATTTTCTGTTTTGAAAAACAATAGTATTATTTCGATCGTTTAATTATTTGATTGTTTAATTAAATTCGAATATTTTAAGTAAAAGTATGTTGAATTTGTAGGTCTATGAACAAATCTGTAGTGTACGGCTATTCAAATATATATTCTGTCATATTTGTGCGCTATCTGATCTTCCTTAAGTCTATTCTTTTATTTTAAAATTGCTCGCCGAGGTTTTATAATTTGGAATTTGGTTCGTCAACACTCTATAATTGGAACTGCTTATATGAATGTGTTTGTTTGTCTGTTTGACGCAAATAAAAAGCAAAATTATTGGCTTTAGTTTCTATGCAATGCTTTTAGCATGCGCATAACTGTCGCAGTTAAATTAAAAAAATCTTTGCTTGGTTTTTTGCTTTTCCAGGCTGAATACCGCTTATCATTACTCTCTTTTTTTAGCCAGTAATTCGCACAGTGGATATCAGTAAGCTCGCAGTCGTGAGCCTTTTTTTATTAAATCCTTGTTTGTTTCATTTTTTTTTCTCACACCCTCTTGATAATTTGAACCCTTGTTTGTTTAAATTCTCGATTATTTGAACATTTTCTCTCCCACGCTTAAATTTCAAATTACTGGGAGTCGTGTGTGGTACATATTAAGAGTATAAAATAACTTTGTTTTCAGATATAAAAGCACAATTATAATTTATTTGGAAAAAGTGTAAGTCTGTCGATCTTGCCTGTTTAACAAACACATAATAGCAATAACATTTCAATATATTTGGTTTACTTAAGTCAAACTTTAGGCTGTTTTAAAGAGTATTACAACACTTTACCCCCATTTAAAAGTAATCCAAAGCAAATGTAGTTATTTATGAACCATTCTGCAAGCACGTGCTTGAGAAATCCATCATTATTGATGGAGAGAAAAAAGAAAAACAAATAAAAACCAAAAAAACACTCTAACAACGTATTATGATTAATAACTCGAAGGTAGCCGCATTGACCAACAAAAAAAATCATATTTGACAACAAGTCGTACTTTACACTGCACACAAGAAAGGGCCATAAACATTTTTTAACTTGCATTGTGTTTAAGTAAATGTTATTTAATACTTTTAAACGTAATATTTTCCCAAGTTATTTAAACTTTAAAGAAATGTCTTTAAATACAACAATGGAATTGGTTTCAGTAAAAACACACCTACTAAAGAAAGTGGTTAAATAAATGAGCGTTAAAATATGCCCAATTGTTTTGTATCATCCGCACAGCATATCTAATGTAACCGTTCGTTTGTGGTGTGCATATGTGTACCTACATATGTGCAAACATACGTACATACGTTTGGGGAAGTGTCAGCCAAATAAGAACTTTCTATTTGCATTACACTGCCGACATACAAATGAGATTGACCAAGTTGTTTTCTATTTGTTTAAGAAAGAAAGAGATTATGATTCAGGCAGGAATTTTTAAAAGTTGACAGTAATCATGAATTTAAGAAATTTATAAACCATTTATTTAAAAAAATTTATCAATTCATAAAATTGACAATAAAATGGTTTGAAACAAAATAAATGAGTAAACCATACTCATGTGTGATCAGTGTTGCCAAGGAGTAAAGGATATTCCCTACAATTACATAGACAGAACATACTGATTTTGTTCTTCTAGCGAACTCAATAGAGAAATAGGATTATATTTAAGTGTACTGACGACAAAAACAATATTATCTGGCAACACTACTAGAGTATTTTTGTATACTCTGGTATTCAGAGTTCTAATACTAGAGACCGAGCACCCTTTTGGCCAAGCATCCCTGGCGTATGCTGTTCCACCGAGGATTAGAATTAGAGTCTTAACTTTTCTCTACTCGACTTATTTAAGCAGGCTCTTAGCAGAGACCGGAACCTGTTTCCGACAGCGTCCACGGGGAGGTATACGTGAGAACTTCGGACAGTCAACTCAGTTATGGTAAGACATATATTTGTGTCTGCAGCTTTTAATAAAGAAATAAAATACACAAAGTACATTGCTTGACAACCTTCTCCTTTTTTGAAGTTGGTTGAACGTGATTTTAACTTAGAAGTTTAGTCAATTTCTGTGTAAACACTTTTTGAATCGTTATTCATGAGAAAATTAGTTTCGGCCGACCTCCTCAAAGTGCTAAACGAGTGTGCGCTTTATGAAAGATCGCCCAAATAAAAATCGCCTTTAAGTAAAACTGAATAATTACCCAAACATTTTGAGTGAATGGTGAAGAATTAACCAATTTAAAAAAATTTGAATCGCCAAGAACTTTGGGGAATTGTTTAAAACGTCAAAGCACTCAAAATTTTAATTCGAACAAATGCCCAAAAAAATTCGTTTGGCGATTTAGTATTTCTTAAAAATTTGGAATTTAAAAATGTATTAAAAAAATCCATAATTCACAAACAAATTTAAAAATAAAACAAGGAAAATCCGACTATGATTCTATATTAAACTATAAGTTAAAATATTATAAGAAAAAGTCGAAAATTTCACAATCACAACAAAAACATGCTAAAAATAAAAATTTTACGGAATAAAAAAATTTACTGAACTTAAAATAAAAATGAAAAGAAACTTTCGAGAACGAAAAATGCTCCTGAAGATGGCACATAGCCGAAACCGGCTTGTCTCCAAACCAAACTTGACAAGGGATGACGGAAATTCGTTCCAAAAACTTACATCAAAACACCCTAACGGAATATCAAATGAAGGATCAATAAAATACAACTCTTCTTTCTACAAACAGAAGGTTTTACAAAAAAAATACCATTTTTTACAACGGCTGCATTTGCCACTGTAGTGAAGAACATATAACAATCAGCGCTGCTGAATAGCATTCTGCCTCGCTTTGCGCCAATTTAAATCATGCTAAACTAATAAAAGACTGTCTCAAAGGTGGGTTACTAATTATAATTAAAAGAAATTTAAGGTTGCTTTAATCACATACCATTTTGCAGCTGACAGGTTTTAATTTTTTAAAACTGCGAGGCAAAAGTTGCAAATTACTTAAAAGTTTAACCTGCAAACTAAATCCTTTATTATTTATTTTTGGCAAATATATTTCACATATTCCCGCTTTCACATTCACTTTTTTATGCAATTATTTTGTGAAATAAAAAAAATATAATCAGAAATCCATAACAACTTTTGTTTTTTCTCCTTTTTTTATTGTATTTTATTTTTTATATTTAAAAATGTTTTTTTTTTTGTTGATGGCAGTTGCGTTTGCACTTACCACTCGATTTAAAGTTTCTTTTAGGACTGACTCATTTAACAGCTTCTTAAAACATGTTGTTCGTCGAGAGAGAATCATGACTTTAAGCCATGTTGGTATTCACAACACGAGGTCTGTTGCCTCTTGCTCGCTCATTGTAAACGTAAGTGAGATGAGATCATAGTTTTCATCGTAATTGTTGTTGTGATTCCAACACTTTCTTTTATCTCTTGTGTAGTTGTTTGAGTCTTTTCTTTTGTATTTTCTTTTACTTCTTTTGTTGAGTGCTGAAGAACAAACAACATGTGCTCGTTCCAACAAACACTATCTTTCTCTCCAAAACATTTTAGAGATATAAAGATTTTGAGCCTCAATTGTAACCACTTGCGGTTTGAATCGTATTTCCCAATTTGTATAGAATTTTTTCATGAATATTTAAATATCGCCTACTAATGATCTCATGCAAGAAGTTATAGATAAGTTTTACGTTAATTCTCCATACACTTACGTTAATTTTGTGATGTATAATGTGAACGCAATTTACAAATTTTATAAAAGAAGTTTTTTTTAATTCCTTCAGAGTTTTTTAATGAAATTTTAATTGTGGTCTACAAATGACCTTATGCATCCGATATTCGATGTAAATTTGAATATAAGAATTATTAACAAAAGCAATTATAATTTAAAGTCCAAATTTTTAATGTCACTGGGGTTAAACGTCAATTTACACGGCTAACCAAGCGTATATTTTGTAACGAATAAAGAAGGTAAATGAATATTAAATTAGAGATGGGCGCCGCTAATAATTTTTCGTTCCAATCACGCTATCTTGCATGAACGTGAGTGTAAAAAAGACGCATGTGTGAGCTTACAATTTCAACAAAATAATTAGAAAATGATGAAATACAAGTAAAAGTGGTGCAATATTTGCATCAAGTGAAAACACATGTGTAGAAATGATATCTCTTTACCGTGATAGTGATGAGTCATAGTTAGTTTTTTATTGGTGTCACGTGAGCGTACATGAGAGTGAGTAATATGTTTGTTGTGAGCGTGCATGATTGTGAATGAAAAGTTAGTCATGGTTCCAGCTCTAGATCTAGCATCTGGTACATATGTAAATATTGATTGCCTTTTATAATTAATTCACTTGTTAACTTAACTAATTTATGTCAGTTACATTATTTTGGCGGTCACATAAAAAGGTGGATGTCGTTTACGTTAAAATTGAAGGGCTTGTAAAATTAAAAAATTTCATGGTATTATAAATTAAAAAACGGAGAAAAAATTAAATTGAACATAAACGAAAGTAATGTCGTCATACACTGAAAAATTAGAATTTGAAATTGTACCGATTAAGGCGCGGTAGTACCACGGTATCAACAAGGTCGCACATGCACGTAAAGACGCATAACGCCTGATTACATGCTTTTTCAAACGTCCTTGTTGGGTATTCTATTCTGTGGTTTGGATGACTAGTAAGAGTAACAACAAATTATAAACTAGACTATTTATTTTCCTTTTTCTTTTTAGCTACCACTAAAACTTCTGTTACGAAAATATGAAGGTAGCACTAGTAAAAACACTCATTTGTATTTTTTTTTTTCGTTGCTACTCGTTGTATAGTTTTTTAAACACTGTTTTTAATCATAAAAGCTTGAACCTGAAATAATTTTAAAAAAATCTTAATTAAAAAATTTACTTCATATCATGTAAAAATAGTTTCAACATATGTATATTGTCGCCTATCGTTCGCATTATGTTCTCACTTATAAAACATAATGTATTTTAACACTAAACACAATAAATAATGTTATATTCTCACAAACATTGGAGGAGGTTTTCTTTTTATATAAAAGTCATTTAAGTTAATCACCCATATTAATTTCCACTAAACTCTTGAGTTACATCACATTAAATGCAACATTGTACAACCGCAGGCAGGTAAGTTATCCGTGTTAAAAGTTTGATTTTATTGGTTAAGAATTTTAGTTAGTTCATTAACATTTTACTATCTTGTTATACATGTGTTGTGAACATATATCTAATAGTTAGAACGGGAGGTCCCAGAACTATCTCACCTAATAAAAAAAAAATTTAAATCGTATCTTTTTAACATACAGTGCATATCGAAATTATTAGGCGCATTACAGACTTTATACGAATATATTGTTACAAGAAATTTAACTTATACGTATAATATTTTTTATTACCACTTATACCACTTATTTTAGTAATTAAAACATCTATCTAACGCGTAACCAGATGTCATCTGATTTTATTTAAAACATGTTTACAACATCTTAAACTAGTTTTACCCTCGCTTATTTTAAGAATGTATCAGAAAAATTGAGTAATTGGTTAGTCACCATGGGACGACATTGATTGATTCCTACTCCTGATGCTACTCCCTTCTATAGTTTATAATAAAAAATAAAAATAGCTCGTATTTCAGCTGGACAAAAGTGTTTTCCTTTAGCCTTCTGCCTAGAATGTTTTAATTACTTAGTCACTTTCGATCCATATTTGGCTCAAATCACTAGCACCTTAATGTATAAAATGGTATTGGTGGCAGTGTGAACTTTTCGCTGACTTTGACAAATAAAATTCACTAAAATACAAAAAAAAATATATGGAAACCATTTACACTAGAAGAAAAGAACTTTAGCTATAAGTTTTATGCAACTAAAGAAAATAAAAAAAAAACAAGTAAGAGAGCTATGCCGAAAAACTTTGATGAATTTATTTAAATTTCTGTGGTAAAATTTTAAAATTTGATACAATTTCGTCTTTTTATTGGATTTAGATTTTTTGGCAATTAAAACTTGTTTTATTCTAGTTTTTCGAGTTTATGGTTAATTTTAGAATTTAAGGTGAATTTAAAATTTTGAATTTTCTCAACACACTTTTTTGTTTTTGGAAGATTTCGGTTTGTGACATTTTTATTAAAACTTTTTCATTCAGTTGAAAATTTTCTCTGGTTGATCATTTATGTAGGAGTACTTTGTAGCAAATTTAATAAGGACTCAGAATATGCGAATATTATGGGCTTTTGTACAAATGTTTCCGCATCAGAAAATGCCAAATAACCACGTTTATTTTCCAAATTTTGGAAACTTTCTGAACTTTAAAAAATTCGCCGAACTCGCTTATTAAATGGTCTAAGTATGAAGATTCTAGGTTGTCTAGTGCCGCCAGAATGTTGATTTTAACATCGTTAATTGAATATCAGTACCTATAAGGATCCAGAATATATGATAATGTAATAATAATTTTTTAGGTGAAAATAAATACTGCAGAATTTACAAACGGAAGAAACGGCGTAAAAAATGTAATGCTGACATTCGAAAAGTCGCCACTTCAGTAGTTCTAACGCTGTAACCTCGAAAACACGAGGAAATAACTAGTCGAATAGCTTCGTCGAACACTCTTATCTAACTTGCTTAGAAACTCAATAATTAACTTGTAACTAGCAGAGTTACCAGATTCAAAAGGAGATGTTAAGTTTTTCTCAAAGAAATCATATATCCCTTTTAAGTTCTTGAATTCAAAATACACGGACAGCAAAGGTCGCATAAACTTGAATCAAACATGCTGTGTTTGATTCAAGTTTATGCGAAGATTTATTCCTCCAAAGGTGTGATCGGCCATTAATATGAAGAAGCCCGTATTTTTACAAAATCATAGTGTCCAATTCAGGTTCACAATTACACCTAGAAATTGTGCTATTTATCGGTCTTAAATTTTAAGCTTAAGTTTTTTTAAATTAAATTGGACGGTCTTAGATATGCCCTCGTGTATTATGCAAGCGCTCCTTGGTTCTGAACAAACCTTGATATTAATTAGTACCAGGTGGTTGTTAAAACGTGTACAAAGGCTGTAAATAACCTCGTGTGTACTTCTAACCATTTGCTAGTGTGTTTAAAATTACATAAGAAAAAGATATACAAGTCTACCATAACCAATAATCTAACGGTTTAAGGTTTTTAATGAAAGCGTTTTCAGAATATAAACAAATGTTTTAAAGTCTGTCTAAACTTTTAAACGAAGCATAACATTTTTTTCTCTCCTCATTTCTTTTCTTGTTGTCAATGTGTGGCCAGAATTTTTAGTAAAAACAAAATTGTATTTACATACATATATTACATTCGCTCTTCCTTAAAGTTTTATGTTCAAATATCACGGTATGTCAAGTAGGAAAAACGAAAATGATTCTCACTTCTTAACAATTTAATTTATGGCACCACGCTTGTTGCTTAAGTCGTTTGTTTTTACACATTTGAATTATTAAAAGGGATGGATTGAGAGAATTTATGGCCATAACAAATGAAACGATTGTAGCCTACATAGATAACATTAAATGATAACATATTTTAATCAAATTTAATAAGAAGAAAAGCTTTTCTTAATATTGAAATAAAAAATGGGTGCTCAAATTCTCGAAAGATTTAAATTTAATTTGTTTAAGTAAAGAATATATCTCGATAACTGACAGTTTAGAATAAATTAAAATATGCAGATCACTAATTGTCATTGTTGAGCAATGTTTAAAAAATAATGCAAATTTTAGAAGCAGAATTGGTCTTAAGCGAAGAGACCTATTGTCACTTTGATGGCTTCGTTAATCATCAAAATGTTCGCATTTGTCCAAAAAAAAAATGCTTCAGCCACTTCAGAATATGACATTCGTGAATGGACTAGACTTATTATACTCTTTTCTAAAAGTGAAAAGGGACCTGTTGTTCCATTTCTAATTTATACAATATTCATATCCGACCAAACAAAATGTATATACTCGTATTCTAGATGCACATAGGTAGTGAAGTTCAATTAACGATATCCTTATGTCCGATGTTGAAATCAACATGCTAACCTTGTATCTTGTAACTTGGTCAATCCACACGAGATAGGGGTAGCTAGCAATTTTTCTTGGCTTTTTTTGTTATTTTCACTCTCACATGGACACAACTTTCTGTAAGCTCATAAAATAAACAGATTCTAAATCCTTATCAAAGATGATCTAAAATCCTCTTACAGAAATTATTAACCAGAGCCCGCAGATATCTTAGGGCCTGTTGGACTGAATTAAATATGTAAAAAAAACTCGACATTTTAAAAACGACAAAAGACAACCAAAGTCCTCAAAAGCAGAAATAACACAAAAAAAATCGACAAATTTTAAATTTTGCAAATATTAAAATACATTACAAATTCAAAAATTCATTGTAACCACGAAAAGCTGGATTAAAAAAATCAAATTGACAAAAGTCCATGTTAATAAAAAAATAGACATTTTGTCAAAAAAAATTCAACAAATATCAAAATTTCACCGCAAAAGTTTTAATTTCACATAATTTGATTATATTACCAAAATGCCGAAAGTTTACAAAAAAATCAATATTTTACGAAAATCAAAAACCAAAATCTCTATTTAACAAATATGAAGAATTTAGTAAAAAATAAAAAATTCCAATATAAAAATTATAAATTTTATTCTTGATTTGATGATCCGGCAGGGGTGTGTGTTTTGATACAGATATTTGGAACGAATTTCCGTAATCTCCTGTCATGTATGGTTTAAAGACAAACCGGTTTCGACTATGTGCCGACAAGGTATGAATGACACTAGTTCGTTCCAAAGATCTACATTATAAATTTTACCAAAAATCTAAATTAATCTAAACCACAATTCGAAAATTCACCAAAAATCAAAACTATAGTCCAAAAATTTTAAATTACATTACATAAAAAAGAAATCACACTAAAAATTACGAAAAGTACAATATTTGGCAAAATTTTGCAAAAATTCAAAATTCACCGAAAGTTATAAGATATATAACACGAAAAACTGGAATAATAAAATGTAATTGATAAAAAATTTACGATTGAGATTTCAACTCGCATGTGGGGTGTTCTGTAACTCGCATTCGCAAGAGTTTTGGCGAGTTCAAGTCGCAAGAGTATACTGAAGTGAACTGCTGTATTTAAACTAAACTAGTTTTTAAAGAAACTACAAAGTTATGAATAAATTAAATTAATAGTGTTTTGTTTTTATTTTAGTCAAAACTAATGACATTTTGTAACAAATGTTTCATAAAAACATGAAATTTAAAAACGTTCTTTGCTTCTGCAACTTTTGCCTCTGTATTACCACAGAATATAAACAGAATACCCAACAATGACATCAAAAAAAAACAAATTTTTTAAAAACGTTAAAAGAGAATCTCTTATTTCACAACAAATTCGGAATTTTTCAAAATACTTAAAACATCGCCAAAAAATTAAACCTTTTACCAAACAATTTTAAAATCATAAAAACGATATATTTTACAAAAAACTAAATTAAACTGAAAAATAAAAATACAACTTTCAACACAATTTAAAAATTCACTACAATTCGAAAATTCTTTAAATTTCCAAAATAACAAAATCTTCCAAAAAAAAAAAAAAAATCAGTTTCAAGAAAACCGAAATTGTTCCCAAAAATAAAGTAAAGTTTAAAATTTTATATTCACCATATAACTTGGAAAATTACACAAGGTCCAAAGGACATTAGCTCTAATTTTCACAAGCAAGTAACGAAAAACAAACTTTACCATATTTTGCAATTTTAAGAAAATATACACCCAAAGGCTGAAATTGCACCGAAAACTCTAAATTTTATCAAATATTAGAAATTTTATTAAAATCCCAGTGTCGCTATTATCTATCATTCACTAAAAAAATCGAGAATTTATAGACATGGCAAAATAAAGTAATATTTTGAGACAACAAATGTTTTTGCTTTTGCTACTGCTGGACTGTATTTATTTTGGATAGCACAGTAACAGCAAAATCATTGTTCAGAAAATTAGTAGCATAGTGCAGTATTTTTTTCTGTGTTGTTGCTTTCTCGCAGCTAGCATTTTAAAACACTGATAATAACAAACATGGCCAGCAACATGTGCTGAGTATGTTAATGACTCAGTTACACTGAAGGGGTCACTTAACGGCATTGAAAAGAACAACGGAGCGGAGTGATGAATGAAGCACCTAATTTGCCAAGGACACAACACAACAGTCTAGTCCCAGGTCTATTGTTTTTTTAGTAAGAGTTGTTAGTTACGGCTTATTAGTGTTCCATATAATTTATCGAAAACTTACTAAAATTATTTTAATTCAAATGAAATATTTTTCATATTTTTTACTTAAGTTCGTTTTTACTCTTATTTTAATTATTTACATTTTAACAATCTATCGCGGACATTAAACATGCAAGTCAATGATTTAACCAGTCAAATTATGTTTATTTTCATTTAGAATTTCTTTTCATTTATACTCCTAATAATTATTAGATAATTTATGCTGTTCATAGCTCACACTCAGACAAATAGTTCTGTGATTTGCATGAATAAACGCGTATGTCTATTTTTACCCGATTTTGAGTTGTTGATGCCAAATTGCTGTATTCTAACACTTATTAGGTCTGTTCCAGGTGCATAACAAAACAGTCCAAACTAGTCCGAATTAGTCCAAATGCGTTCCAGATAACAATTTTTGTACAATTTTGAGAGAAAATGATAGAGTAAAATTGTTCATTTCCTGTACAAAGTTGTACGAACTTTTTCCTTGGATAATTTCGGAACAGAATTAAATTATCAGCTGTGTTTTGTTTCAGTTTAAAAAATCAAAAAATTTTTAAATAAGGGAAGAAAGTTTTTATTTAAAATTTATTGAAAGCAAAATGGAAGATTTTTCAAATAAACTTAAATTTGTAAGTACATACAAAGTATGTATATTTGTGCATATTTATCACTTTCTTTAATAAAATATGCTTTTATAGATCATTGAAGAAGTCATGGACCCATCAAGTGAGTCTACTGAAGACGAAATTTTTGACCTTAATTGCTAAAGAGTCTGATGGGGAAGAAATTTTGGTTGAAGTTTTTAAATAATAACTGCCTTATACATACATATTTTCAGTTTAGTTTCATTCACTTTTTACAGCTGTTGCCCATGATGCAAATGTTTTGCTTATAAAATTTTAATCACTAAAATAATATTTATTTGAGAAAGTAGGCACCATTAGTATTTAAAGATGTTCAATTGTGGTTTTTTACGCTCCAGCAATTTCGGACAACTTTGACACATTCAGAGAGTAATTTTCTTTTTACTCTCAATAGTCCGGACTATTCTGTTATGCACCTGGAACAGACCTATTAAATATTTTATTTTTAAGAGATTTTTAGCTGAAATTTTTTATAACTGATTGACTATAGTTGACAAGAACTTATAAAAATATCCTCCTATTTGGTAACTTAACTTAAACGTCTCAGATCTCGAAAACTAGAAAAGGAGCAAGGGACACTACAAATGCCATTGCTATTAACTATTTAAACTAATTGAACTTATAAAAAGGTAAGGTCAACAATTATTATTTTTAAGGCCAGCATTACATAGTTTTAAGAGAGCTATCCAATGGTTTGCAATTATTTGTTATTAGGGGGAAGGATGCCAGATATCAGTGTTTGTATTTGGAATTTTATTTATTTAATTCATTTGTAATACATGTAGCCTACTGGCCAATAAAATTATATTACAAGTATTAGTTTTTTTTTTTTTGCTTTTCACGTTGAATACTAAAGTGGTCAAACCCCCACGACTGCCATATTAACATTAAAGATTTAAATGTGATAAAAGAGAAGCCCATAAGCATTAGTGATTAAGTGTTGTATTATTAAGGTGAATCATAAGTTTGCTCTTGAATTCTCTTACTGACATCGAGAAGATGCGTAAGTTCCTCGGTAAGCTATTCCACGCTCTAGCCGCCCGAACAACAAATGATTGTTCATAAGTAGTGTTAGAGATACGAGTAATATGTATTTGGGGATTTCTAACTGACCTTGTAAAGGCTATCACCTGAACAATCTTGATAAGCGAAACTTTAGATAGTCGTCGAACGTGAGATTCAGAAATAGTTTTGTTTCATTAGACACCTGATCCCTCAGTCGAAGTCCGTATACAAATCTCACTACTTTGTTTAAAATAGATTTAATTTTTAGTTTGTTACCTGTATTTAAGCCTGTGTGTCCAGTAGAAAAAATACAGAGGGCAAAATTAAGCCTGTTTCAAACCATTAACAACTTTATGCTGCATGTTGTGATCGGACTTAAAATGACGACACAATAAACCAAAAAACCCCTTGAGCTCAATTTAGGGGCGTGGCAAAAAATTTAAATATCTCTCATCCTAGGGGCAATTTTATTTTTTGCCCACTCTAATGTATATCAGATAATCTCTTCCAGGTAATGTAGATGGTATATAGTCACGCGTGGCTTCAGAGAGAAGTACATGGAATTGTTACCCCCCAAACGACTACAAATCTACAAATACCCGTTGCCCGAATCAAAAACTCTGAAAGTATTTTGTTACTGTAGCCCAAATGAAAAAATTCAAACTTATTATAAAACAAGTATGAGAGCTATCTTTGGTCGTGCCGAATCTTATAGACCCTTCACAAAAGTATCAACAACTAAATTGTACTGCCGATTTTTCCCGTGCAGAGTCGTCTTGTTTTATATTTTAACTCTGCTTCCCTTTACCTTTAGGTGAATTTTTTCGATAAATTTGTTTTGTTTTTTAAATTATGATATTTGTGTAATTAAACATTTTTGAACTATAGTTTGGTTTTGTGGTGAATTTTCGAATTTTGGTGAATTTGCAAATTATGGTAAAATTTGTTTTTTTTTATTGTTCAGATTGGGATTTTTTTTAAAATTTATAATTTTTAAATATTTTGGGGATTTTCATCTTTTTGGTAAATTTGTTGAGAAATTCACCACTTGTGGTTGGCTTTTCGGTGAATCTACAAAATTGTGGTGGAATTTAAATTTTTGTGGTGAATATTCAAAAATAAATTTTTTTTAAATTTCTGTTTTTAATAAAATTTTTATTTTTGGCAAAAAAGAGTGTGTATTCCAGTTTTTCGATTTTGTGGTGAAATTAAATTAAAGCGCTTGATTTGTGTAATTGAAACAGTTTTTGGCTGGGTTAATATATTTTATTCAATTTAATTTTTCCAATACTCGCTAGATTTATCATAACTTAAAATCAAACGTAGATGATATTTTTCAAATTCTCATTTACTTTTTACCAAATTGCTGCGAATGCCTCTGTTGCCAATACAAACATGGAAGACTTGTGTCATAAGATTGTAATGTAGGCCTTATATTCAAAGGATAGTAATTATTATTATTATTGTTGTTGTTGTTGTTATTGTTGCACAAATAATTATCATATGGCAATGGAACATTTTGGTTTATCACAAAAGGCCAAATGCGTATGGGACGACTGGCAAAATATGGCGAGGCTGTGCTATAAGTTTGTACATTCAAATTTGAGAATGTGGGATTTAAATTGACCGCTGGTCTATAAGTGACATAATTATTGTAATTATAATTATTATTTGGATAATTTTGGGCTTGTAGAGACTAAAAAAAATAAAACATAAATTTATTAGTAAAATTTAGTTTTCCAAAAACTATTATTTTTTTAGCACTCACCATTATCATGTACGATATTACAGAGGTTGCCAATATGAAATACATTTTGAAATTCTTCAAGTTTAAAATTTCACTTTTGCTCACAATAAACCTTCCAGTTGTAAATGTAAATAAATACTAATAATATCTTTGTTGCTATTTTCCATTTAAATACAAAATCGTTATATTTATTTTTATTAAGTTAATTGGAATATTTTTGTCATTGAACTTGAACTGAAGGAAATCACATCATTTTCACTAGACGTCTGTCTGTGTTTTTTATAAATAAACAAAATTAGCTGATTCATTTGTCAACGTCCCCATTTTTACAACTTAATTGGTCTTCGCTTTTGTTTAAAACAAAATAATTCAATTGTTTATTATTTCGTTAATATTCGACAATTTGATTTTATATTAAAGAAAAAAAATCATAACAATTTATTAAAATTAAAAAAAATTTTTATACGTTTGGCAACCATTAACTCATATAGTACTTACTAAAAAAGTGTATAATGACTCATGTCTGGGGAAAATGCACTACTGCTCATATTTCAATATTTTTCTGTAAAACTTTCATTTACGGGATGTAATTATAAGTCTTTGAAATACGTAAAAGCTATAGCAGAGAAAAAATACTGTACTTTGCTATGAATTGTACAATTTTATTAACAATTATTTGCTATTACTGTACTGTTGCAAATAAATACAGTCCAGCAAAAGCAAAAATTACAAACATTTATTTGCC
Source organism: Phania funesta (assembly GCA_963932375.1). Classification (NCBI taxonomy): domain Eukaryota; kingdom Metazoa; phylum Arthropoda; class Insecta; order Diptera; family Tachinidae; genus Phania; species Phania funesta. The sequence continues at coordinate 76,860,298 of OZ010656.1, forward strand.
CAAAACAGCATTTCATAGTCGCTCGTACTGTTGAAAGCAGGAGAGTAAGGAAAACACCACCAGCACAAAGTTAGCGGCATTGTGAAATGGTACAGTAGCCATGCTTTGCACTAAAAGGAACTTTTTAAATACCCGTAATTTTATTTATTAGTTTTGTAATTTAGTTTTCTTTTCCAAGTATTCAAGTAGGTAAAAAGCAACTATTACCTTATAAGAATTTATGACAGAATAAAATGAACAAACTGCAAGAGCAGAGAATGTGGTAGCAAACATTTGATATGACTGAGCTGATTTCTTTTTTCAACAGCTTAAAAACAGCAAAAGCTCAGATATAATTTTTTATACATTTTAATTTTCATTTATGATGCTGTGAAGAAATGATTTCGGCATAGCAGGTTGCTGTTTCTGTTGCTGTTATATTTTTAATACAAGCCTTATAGCAACAGTAATGTACTAGTCTTGTATATCGCACTGGAATGGCAGCAACGCGACACATCGCTGAAAATTTTTATATTACAAATATATTTTCAAATGTCGCTGAGCAAGCTATAAAATGAAATCAAGACTCTGTGTGGCCATTAAATAAATCTCGACTTGAATTTTTTCAATTATTTTTTTTTAGCTGATGAGAGGGGTAGCGAACGACACCGGGCGACGCTAGTGTTTTTTAAAGAAACTTGTTAAATATTCATTAAAGTGTAAGACATTTAATGACAGAAACTCTATTCATACATACATACATATAAACACACATTCATACATACACTCATCTCCAATTGATTAGAAAATTTGGTTACATTTTTCCCATAATCCTTTCCCCTATTAGAAAGTTAGCAAGTTGCCTAGAAATGCGATGGTATTGTACATATCCTAGAACTTGATCCTCATTTTGAACTCAACATTTTTAACTGCTATAATTTTTTAATAGGGACTTACTCTCATTATCACATTTATGAGTTTTGCGGATCTGAATCCTTTTCCAAGTTATTTTTGCTTGTTAATGTATGTTTAAAAACCTCTTTTAACTTAAAGCTTACAGACGGTTGGGATATATCAAATTTCAGCTCTCTACCTATAGTCGATATGCTCCATACAAATATAAGGGGACCCTAGTTCCCCTAGATTAATAGTGCCCATCTTTCTCATTAGTTATTCTTCAAGGGCTACCAGTATACCAAATTTCAACTCTCTAGTTATAGTTGAAGTGTCCCATACACCCTTGCACCCCCAGAAAAAGAGTGGCTGTTCTCAGATTTGGTTGGCTTATTTATTCCCCAAGACCTGCCTGTTTACCAAATTTTAGCTCTCTAGCTACAGTGGAAGTGCCTCATAATATTGATTAGTAAGTCACTCAGTCAGTGATTCAGTGAGTGTGTACCAAAATATGCACTTTTAACACCGTCATATCTCGGGTAAAACTATACCATAAGGTTACCTATATGTAGAGTCCTTATGTTTCAAGTTTTATTTTGTTATTAAAGGAACCAAAGTTATGCCGCGTGTATGAAGAGCGCGAATGCTTTTGAGTAATATACACACTGTGTGCATTAGACCGGAACTTGTCCTGGCGCAATACCGTGGGCCTTAATTAAAATCTGACGTTGTGAAATAAATATTCACTAAGAGAAATGATCGTTCCATAAAAAATTCGATTTACACCTTATTATAATAATTAAGATCCATATTTCCCTATTTAAAAATGGATACAAAATTTTATTACATCTCTTGATTATAGGACTTACATACATATGTATATTAAGAAATTCACTATGAATTTAAATAAATATATTCGTGATTTTTAATTACAACGTTATGACATATTCCAGGATGATTTTTATAGCATATTATCTATTCCTCATTTGTATTCGACAACAAATTTAACTTAAGATTTTAAAGTTCTTAATTTGATTGTGGTCTGTATTAAGTTGTCAACCATTGAGGGGTTTACACACCAAATATTGTAACGCTTGCTGCTATTGATTTTATGTATATTAGACAGGTGCATATGTACTCACATATGCAAGTATATACTTACATATATACTATGTACATATTTATTTATTTCAAGTATGAGTCACTTTTTACAAATTACGTAAAAGAATTTAGGAAACTTTTTTAAGTTCATTTGAAATGTATATTCAAATTTGAAAGTGTTGGCATGCCAGCCGATAAATAACTGCAGCTACACAAGCTATTGTGTGCACCTCATTTTAGGACTAACGAGATAAGGATTCAATGTAAAGTGCTTAATACATAATCTAAGACATAGTTAATATTGTCATCTACTCTTCAAAACTCCACACAAAAATAATAAATTAAGACACGTAACCAAGCGTCCAAAAGCACATGCAAAGAGACTTTCGATAATGGGAAAGATGAGTTCCCCGTCTAACGCTATAGAAATAACGCACTACTTTCGCAATATGTTTCAGCTTTCTAATCACAACGATGCGTTTAGTCGATAAAATTGAAGGCTTCAAAAAATAAAGCCGACACTAATAAAATCAACTCATATTATAACTATTTGTTTGAAATTTTAGACTTTGGATAGTCAAGGTACAAACTATGTACATACATATACATATCAATTTAACTCAAACGTTAATAAAAATACGAAAAAGATATTTTAACTAATTTAAAAAAAATTATCATAACTAGGAATAGTTTAGATTCACGTTGAGTTTGTGTACGCTTTTAAATGAAGCCTTATTTTTCCTCAACATTAAAAAGGAACTTATTTTTACTTAGTTGCACAATAGTTTCCTCGTTCCCCTGATAGGTAAATATAATAGCTGGTTGTTTCTTGAGTTTTGATTTGATATTCCGACAGGGTCTTTTGATGTAGATTTTTGGAACGAATTTCCGTCATCCCTTGCCAAGTTTGGTTTGGAGACAAACCGGTGCCATCTTCCAGTGTCATTTTCGTTCTGTTGTTCTGTTTCTGTATTTTTCGCTGAACGATTGTAGATTGATTTTGTTTTTGTATATAACCTCTTTAAGTACTTGTCATGTTGTTACACAATTTTCTGCATTGTAATGCAATAATATATGTATTTTAATCTGCAAAAGAAACCATCATTACTTTAATTCATTATTCTTGTTTCTAAATCGTAAAAGGTAAAATTTCTTAAAACCTAATATAAAATTGTTTTCATGTCAATTGTTTGAAATTCCATGTATGTATGTACATACACCCATACATTTACAGCATTAAAAACAACAACACTATCTCTTTCACATTTTCCTGTTATATAACACCACCGCCCTTCCCATAGTTAAAACCATATTATTTTCCAAAAATGTCTTGCAATGACAAACTTTTAAGGCATTTTTTTCAAGGAATTTTTCGTTTATTTTGATACTTTTCTTCACTTTTAGTTTGAATATTTTATTTTTTATAACTTCTTCACTTATGAAATATCGCCCGAAGCGAACATTAACAAATACAAATAATTAATGACGACATTTATAGAATGTGGGTCGTGCATTAGTGGCTCTATTAGTTTTTGGAGCAAATTCTTACAATCGAATTATTATAATAGATGTTGGTTGTTCTTAAAATTTTATATAAGGGATGTTATTGTTGATGCAAAGTCTGGTGTTTAGGCAGCTTCCTTAGCAAGACGTTCAGCCTTTTCGACTACTTCTTCAATGGGGCCAACCATGTAGAAAGCAACTTCTGGGAGATGATCATATTCACCGGCCAAAATCTTGGTGAAGCCCTTAATAGTTTCCTCAAGAGGAACCAACTTGCCGGCATGGCCAGTGAAAACTTCAGCCACTTGGAAAGGTTGCGACAAGAAACGTTGGATCTTACGGGCACGAGCAACGGTCAATTTATCTTCTTCCGACAATTCATCCATACCCAAGATAGCAATGATATCCTGGAGTGACTTATAATCTTGCAAAATCTTTTGTACGCCACGAGCAATGTTGTAATGTTCTTGGCCAATGATGTTGGGATCCATAATACGAGAGGTGGAATCGAGAGGATCCACAGCGGGGTAAATGCCCAATTCAGCAATTGCACGAGACAATACAGTAGTAGCGTCCAAGTGAGCGAATGTTGTAGCTGGGGCAGGATCTGTCAAATCGTCAGCGGGTACATAGATAGCCTGGACAGAGGTGATAGAGCCTTTTTTGGTGGTGGTAATACGTTCCTGCATAGAACCCATATCAGTGGCCAAAGTGGGTTGGTAACCTACAGCGGAGGGGATACGGCCCAACAAGGCAGATACCTCTGAACCGGCCTGGGTAAAACGGAAAATGTTATCAATGAAAAGTAGTACATCTTGACCTTCTTGATCACGGAAGTATTCAGCAACGGTTAAACCAGTCAAGGCGACACGTGCGCGGGCACCTGGGGGTTCATTCATTTGACCGTAGACAAGAGCTACTTTGGAGGTCTTGTCCTTAAGGGAAATAACACCTGACTCAATCATTTCATTGTACAAGTCGTTACCTTCACGGGTGCGTTCTCCGACACCAGCGAATACGGAATAACCACCATGGGCTTTAGCGACATTGTTGATAAGTTCCATAATCAGTACGGTTTTGCCGACACCAGCGCCACCAAAGAGACCGATTTTACCACCCTTAGCGTAGGGAGCAAGCAAATCGACTACCTTAATACCGGTTACCAAGATTTCTTGTTCGACGCTCATGTCCACGAATTCTGGAGCTTCAGCGTGAATAGGGGCTGTCTTGTTAGTGGGGATGGGACCACGTTCATCGATGGGTTCACCAATGACATTAATGATACGGCCCAAGGTTTCGGCACCAACAGGAATACGAATTGGGTAACCTGTATCCAAGACTTTTTGGCCACGAACTAATCCCTCAGTACCGTCCATAGCAATGGTACGAACGACATTTTCCCCCAAATGTTGGGCGACTTCCAAGACCAAACGGGGAGATCGGTTGTCAACTTCCAAGGCATTCAAAATTGGGGGCAGTTGGTCCTCAAATTGGACATCAACGACGGCACCAATTACGGCCACAATTTTGCCATTTCCAGCGGCAGCAGCCTTTGCTGCAGCTTTGGCATATTCACGTTGAGATTGGGCAAGTAATGATATAACTTTCTTGTCCGACCTGTTAAGGGCCGAGCGTACAGCAGTGAACATTTTTTAGCTAAATTTTTAATATGCCCAACAAAGTAGATTTAGTGTACGTGCTCCTAAAAAAAACATATAAAATTGATCAATTTTTACTTGGTATTTCTTAATTTTTTTTCTAGAAAATTTAAAGCAAGAAAAATTTCCACACCACTTATGCACTCACCGATTACGAAACAGATAATTTTTTCAGGCAATGTGGCCGCTTTCGTTTTCAGTTTACAGGGCAGTGTTACCGAATGTAGAACTTCTCTTCGTTCTTCTTATATTACCGTATTTTATGGTATACAAATTTCCCTTTGATTCACAATAATCTGACAGTGACAAAAACATGCCAGACTACAGAAATATATCACACAATAAATGTTTTATAACACTACGTCTTGACAAGCCATAAATTTGTTCGGACATAGAGAGAGCGCCTGTAATAAAACGGGAGTTCGTGGTCTTCTATTTGGAAAATACTTTTAGATTTTCGTGCTTAGTTTGAGCATAATTTTTTGTCTCTCATCGAGATTGTTTCAATGCTTTTGCATAGTTTAGGTAGAGGTGTTTCCATACATACTTTTTTATTTTGCCTGTGTATTTTGTTTGTAGAATGTCATATCAGAGTTGTGCGATCTGTTGTTCGGACAACTCTGTTTCACCATGAAGCGACCATGAACAGCGACGGTCTTGACTAGCCAAATATCTGTGCGATCAGCAAAATGTGTGATGGCTGAACAGAGATATGGCTAGTCAAGACGCCATGTAACAGAATTTCACCTTTCACGAAGTCGTAGTGTAACAATTTTGCTGTTTTTAGCGATCAGTTAGCATTAACCAAGGCATATTTAAATATGCCTTGGCATTAATTAACTATATACATGATATAATTCACAATAATGTTTTTAAAATTCCCAAAATAGCACTTGCCTAGTTGATTTTAACGTAACCAATAATATTTGACTCTATATCTTATAAAACCCGATTTTATAAAAAGCTGAAAATATCCGAACATGGATTCCGAGGATAATTTTAACAAAATCACTGCTGCTGTTACTAGTAGTGAAATATATGAAAACATTGTTCATGAGGTATGCCATATGCCGCAAGTAACCAAGTTAAAGGAATTTTATGGAATATACGAACTAGAAGAGAAAGCTATTGATGAAAAGTATGACAATCTACCTAAAGTTGCACCAACTATTGAACTTTTTGCAGAAGTCTTTAAAAAATTTGAGGAGTATCCAGCTAACTTGCAAAAACCGAAGAAAACTCACTTCACGCGTGAACGACTGAATTCAAACGCATCGAAATCATCACCATCCTTAAATGAATCGACTAGTTTCAGCGCAATCAATAGCAAAGAAAACTCCATGTGCTTACTAAATTTAAATAAATTTGAGGACGTGCCTACAGCATCAGAAACTCTAAACAATTTTATCAAATTTCAAAAGCAACTCAAACAATTAAATACCGAAATAATGCACCAAGATACGGAACAGGAGTATGCCAGCAAATTAAAACAACTAAATTTATTTGCCCAACAATTAGAAAAACTGCTGCCAACAGAAAAAGTGGGCAAGTCGGCATTGTCACCCGAAGAGGAAATTATTTTAGGAGAGTTAGTCAATAGAATGGACGATTTAAATTTCATACGCAGCCGGCAAAACTTTTTCAGTCAACAGAGTGTTTTAACAAACAATGTTTCACCCAAATTTGAAAGTTTGGTTGATATTTTATCTTACTGTCTTTTATCTATTAATTCTTTTAATATAAATTAATTTATTTCCAACTGGATTTTTTTAAAAACAATCTTCATCTACTTCGCTTTCATTTTCGCTAAGAACCTCAAGTTCTTTGCGCTCTAACATAACACGCATTTGTTGTGTCGTATCCCAAATGGCCAGTAATTTTCTTACATTGCAGCCCAAATAATCTGCTCTTTGTCCGGCCGCCTCCAAATAGTCTTCGAAATTACCGCTCTCGGTAGAGCTTTCAAATCCACTTAAGAAATTCATAAATTTATCCATAATCCTGGTTAAGGCATTTACTGTTTCTTTATTGTACGTGTATGGCGTAGAATTGTCATTTGAAGCTGGCTTGATACTTCTGGATGCTTCAATTTGTAGCAAAACATTGTTAGACTTGTCCAACACATCAGCAATGGCGGCATTTTGTTTCTTAATAGATGAACGTATGGTTGCTACAAAAGAACATTTCATTTTAATCAATAAAACTTATATTGTTCTATTACTTAGTTCTTTAAGCATTTTGCTAATTAAGAATTCATCAGAAGCCATTTCCTTGCAGGTTTATTGAGTTTAGTGACCACTCAACTTGAGAAATACGAAATTGGTTTTTGAGTAACGTCTTTCCGATCTAATAATATAGAAAAATGGCGAAATAAGTTGCATTTTTTTATGAAAAGAATAACGAACTAACCGTATAATAATAAATGCAATCTATTAAAAAATTCAAGAAAAATTTGTTTGGCGCATTAAATCTCGAAATACTATTTAACTAAGGGTGACCATCCCTACGCGATAGTTTTGCTTGACAAGCACATCCAATAACAAATAAGAATGTAACGCGAAGCGATGAGTATTGCAAATTATGTAGAACTTCAATTGTTATCAACACGATATCAAAATTGTCATATCCCTAATTGGTTAATCTTACGTCACTTGCACGAAAAATTCCTCCTCCAAAAATGCCTACGCACAAAGAAACGATCGAGTTTTCATGACCCTCTCAATGACATCAAGGACTACCCAATAAAGCAAATGCCTATCACAATTACATATAATTTTTCATGAGATTTGTGATACAGGCATGTGATGACACTGACGCTATTGTCAAATTGCATGTGAGTTGCAAATCGCCAAACTTTTTTCAGCTTGTGATGAAACTCGCACGTTTTACTTGCGTGTTGCCATTTTTCGAAGTTGTATACGAAAAATAAAACATATGTTATATCAAGGCACAGTAAATACGCCTTGTGTTATATTAGTACAAAACATAAACAAACGCTATTAGAAATAGATTAAAAATGCCAGCAGCAATTTTGTTAAGCATATTAGCTTTAAAAAAAAATTCCAGAAAAGAAAGCATTAAAAAGCGTAAGAATATACTATACTGTATTAAGTGGTATATAGTTTGACATTTAGGTAACAAAAAATGAGCATGAAACCCACAGGGTAACCAGAGGTGAAGACTTTGACACATAAAAAATAAAAAACTCAGTTTATTTTACTATGGGCTCTGTTAGAAGGAGACTAATATAGTATTTTGTGACGAAATACAACAACAAATACAGGAAAACACGGCAAGAAAATCAAAATAAAAACAAAAATCTAAAAACAAAACTAAGGCTCTGAGGGAACGAGACGGATAGAGAAAAAGATCACTATACTGTCGTTTCACCTCTGTTTACTACTTTGTGATGAAACCAATGATCAGCTGTGCTAATAGATACTTTTAGTTGCTAAAGTACGGTATTTTATTTCAATGTTTTAACGAAAATAAATAAAATTTGGTTGTTTTAATTAAAAATTGGCATTTCTTATGTTAATAAAAACAGAATAAGACAAAATTAATACAAAGTTTTACTTTAATCATATTAGCTTCAACAACAGCTTAAAGTCTAGCAGGCATTGATAATGCTAATTTTTTTGTCGCTGCCTGTATCAATGGGGGTATAGACGTTATATTTCATTTTAGAATGGGTTGTTTAAAATGATCCCATAAATGTTCTATACACATTTAAGTCGGGGTGGATGCACAGCAATCATTACTTCACAATCTTAGAATAGCGCTCAGGATCGTTGTGCTGCATATATGTATATGTACATAGAATTTCTTTCTAGCCCTAGTTTTTTCACGCTGGAAAGGTAGCTGTTCCTCAAAATTTATCTATAGTTTGGTTAATAAACCTTAGACATCCAATACCAACTGCGGCCATACATCTCCAGACCATTTTTTTTAACTTTCTAATATGAGAAAGTATTATGGAAAAAATGTTACCAAGTTTGCAAGTTGGCTTAAATGGGATGGTATTGTATATATGAAGAACTTGGTCCTCATTTTTATCTCAGTACTTTTTACGGCCGAAAGTTTTGGATAGGAACTTCGTCTTATTTTCACATTTATGTTTTCGTGTGGATTTTTATTACAATTTACGTCATAAAAAATATTAATTTAAGAATTTTATTGAGAAGTATCCTAGTATTTGCAGATTAGTTAAAATTGGAAGCATAAAGATATAGAAAATGTTGATGAAGAATTATTTTTATTATCACAAAAGTAAGTTAGTACAGAAAAGTTTTTTTTAATCCGTACATAAGGTTACTGACCACAAGTTGCAATAGTTACATATAGCGACTGTTATATTACTATGTATAAATACGAGTATATAAAACAAATACAAAACGCGTCTGAGTTAAAATAATTAGGGCTCATTATTATCACGCTTACAACAAAAAACACTAGACACATTACACAAGTACATATTATAAAATACTGGATCTCTTAAACTATGTAATTCTCAAGTTTATACACTAACTAAATTGTGGGGCGGGGTTTTTATGCACATTCGGATAAACACATATTGTTAGTTCAACCCATTAATTTCTTAATCCATTCTTTTCGTAAATGAAAAAAGAGATTGCGACTATTATTTATGGCTATAACACACGGCAATTAAATGCAACATACATACATATGTACATATTTTGAATTACGAAATCTTTTGTGAAACATTTAGATACATATTTGCGCTTGCTGGGAAATTAAGTCTACTCCAATGCATTGACCCTTTTTAAATTCTTATACCATGAACATGTTTTAGATATCACCATCAATGTCCAAATTAAAATTTATAGTATTGTCGTTTTCGTGTTATCAGTACAATGAGTTAGAATTGTACTATGCATCAATTAATAGCTCTTCAGAAATTCTGTTGCTGTTGTAGCAGCTCCGCTACTTTCGAAAGTTATTCCCTGGGAAAACCCCTCCGGTTGATATAGCTGTTGCTGAGTTTACCATCATTGGCCGGGTGTGTCTTGGGTCGTTCCGAAGCGAAGATCCAATTGTTGTGGGAGCATCCATTTTTGTTTCCGTAGGTTTTTTGTACTTGTTCCTAGACGGGCTAAAGACCTGTGCTGCTCAAGCTATTATTTTGTAAGTTAAACTAACGGTAATAACTTTTTCTTTCGTTTGTAGAATTTTCTAAAAGAACGAAACATAATTAGAAACTGTTTCAATTTCTCATACGAAGAAATTAAATCCTTCCTGAAATCTTGTTTAAGAAAACTTGTGTATCGGCAGTTCAAAGTGATTAAGAAGTACATAACGCTATATAGCTCTTTGAATTTCGTTTTAATAAGGTAAAAACACATGATTTTTTAAAATTATGTTCTTATTTAATTAAATCTTTTGTAAAAAACACATTTATTCATAAACGTCTTCTTTATCGGCTACATATTTAATAATATCGGCTGGCCTTAACAACTTTTCGGCATCTGAATCGGGAATTTCAAAACCGAATTCATCTTCCATAGCCATAATAACTTCAACATGATCCAAAGAATCAAGACCCAAGTCATTAATGAAATGAGACTCGACACTGAGCTAAAATTAAAAAAAAAGATATGAAAACAAAACCGCACAAGTAAAATTATTATTGTGATATTTAGTATTAAGGAAGCAAAGGCCTGGCAAAGGCAAAAACAATTACCTTGCTTGGATCAACCTTATCATACAAATTCAAAACGAGCAATACTCGCTCTTTAATCAATTTCAGTGATAGTGGAGGTTTTCCAGAGTATTTACGTGCAATTTGCCATTGCCAGTTATTGTTCCCCTAACATGAAATAGATAAAACAAAGTACAGGAGTTAATATGATTCGATTCAATATACATAAATTACCTTATCACTAGTAACTTTATCATAGGAAGACACCACTTTCAGAACGCGATCTTTTATATCTTCCATTGACTTTTTACCAGAATAGGGACGTACATGTAGGTTTGCTGTACGTGATTTTAAATTGTTCTAAAGAAAAATAAGCAGTGATATATTTATTGAGTACCTATACAATTTTAAATAAACACTGCTTTCATCATAATTTAAAGAAAATAACATTTCGAGATAAGGTTAAGTGTTTATTAATTATGTAGATAATTTTAATTGTCAGGCACAAATTGTTTTATTTAAAGTTGTTATTATTTAAATTTTAATTGGTTATAATTTATCGTCGAGTTTTACCTACTTTTGTTACACCATTGCACATGGCCGGCATGGCAATTCTATGCAGTAAACGCATCTGTGGTTGGCCAATAACTACACGGATTCCATTTGCGGCTCTTGCCAATCGGACACAAGTACGGAAATTATGTGATAGCAACATTTTTGATAGCCTGGAAAGAATTAGTAAAATTCTTATACACTTTTAAACTAATTTGAACTGAATTCTTATTCAAACTTAATCAAAATTTTCTCAACTTAGTATTATGTAAAAACTGCTACAATCTGTGTTCTCCACAAAAATATGTTAAACTGTGTGTCAAATATATTGGGAATTTAGTTGTGTTGGTAGAAAACCCCGTATTATTTTTTGACGTTTATTTGTTACAGGGTCGTAGACTAGAATGTTATGTATTTTTTTTATTTAAAAAGCTTCAAAGCATTGTATGGATGCTTTTCGCATATCTTATGACAGGTGTTAACAGACGAGCGCACACACACATATATACTTTTTATTATCTTTGTGTATTTTGTTCGTGAAATAGCATGACAGAGTTATGCGAACTATTGTTCGGACAAATCCGTTTGAGCAAGAAGCGGTCATGAACAGTGGCGGTCTTGTCTAACAATATTTCTGTGCGAGCAGCAAAATGTGCGATGGCTGAACAGATTTTTGGCTAGTCATAATAGTTATTATTAAACTGAAGTGTTTTGTATATTATAAAATTTTGTTTTTTTGTAATGTTGACTAAGAGTTGGCATCACATGCATCGGAATTTGCAAAAGAACGACGATGTTTCCTCTACAAAAGCGAGAGAGAATAAAACATAATAAAGAAATAAAAATGAGTACAAAAAGGAATGGCAAAAATAACCTTCCAATATATACCATTTTGTTCCTGGGTACCGAGCCGGGGGGTATTTTTGACAGTTGGATATTTAGGTCACCCTGCTTATGCCGAGAATTCCCCTTATTAATTTGGTCAGTGTTGATTACTTATTTTCAACATCTATTGGCTATACCTTTGGAAACAAATTATACAAATAGCTTTATTGTGAAGTTGATTAATGTAGTTGTATTAATTAAATGTGATAATTTCATATATTTAGTTATAAATTTTATAGACAAAAATGTTTTCTTTAAATGTTTGTTATGTGCAAAGCAATGCAAAGCTTGATAAGATATTGTTTACAGTAGGAAAATTATGTAATTATGTTAAACTAACAGTTGCTGTACGCCACACAGCCACTTTTACTTCGAATATTAATAAAAGTAATTCAGTTGAAGGACAACAACAAATGTTACGCTATTCTGCCAATACAATAATGCCACATATGAAGGAATTTCGAATTATGGATTACGATATCATAGGCTTTGATCTGGATGGTACGCTACTACGATACGAACTTAACAACATGGTACATTTGGTGTACGAGTTGTTAAAACAGTTTTTGGTGAATGAAAAAAATTATCCAAAAGAAATCAGTAATCAGACGTTTGATAGCAGTTTTCTGCAAAAAGGTTTATTTATTGACACCAAACGAGGAAATATATTAAAATTGAGTGAAAATGGCACAATTTTAAAAGCAGCACATGGCACGAGGTTTATGAATGTTGACGAAACGTGTAAAGTCTATGGAGATTCTCGAAAATGGGATGTAGCGCAAGAATATATGAAAGATCCCCTATCTGCTTGGAATGGCCCAATTGCAGAAAAGCTAAGAACTCTACTGGATTATTTTGATATTGGAGCTGGACTAGTTTTCGCACAAGCAGTTGATGTAGCAGACAATAGTTTTCCTAGTAAATACACTTTAGGCAAAACCGACTATACAATATGGCCTGACATCCTGACCGGTCTGTGCCGAATATACAGCCGCGAACATTTTGCTACAGGAGAAAGTGCTTATTTCGAGGCATTAAAAGAGCATCCAGAGAAATATTTGTTAAAAACCGATGCCAAAGTTATCAAATTTTTGAAACAGCTTAGAGACTCTGGGAAAGTTTTATATCTTCTAACGGGATCTAATATAGATTTTGCCAATTTCACGGCCTCTTATGCTCTCGGGACACAATGGCATGAACTTTTTGACTACACCATCGGATTTGCAAAAAAACCAGGGTTTTTCTTTGCACGAAGACAATTCTTGAAAAATTGCAATTTAAATGAAGTTGAAGGGAGTGAAATTTCCTTAGAGGATCATCTTATGCCGAATACTTGCTATAGCCAAGGCAACTGGCAACAATTAAAGGAATCTATGTGTAGGCATATTCTACACAAAGATCCCGAAAAAGTAAAATCTTTATATGTGGGCGATAATTTAATTCAAGACATTTATACTCCTAGTGCGGTTGCGTCCATTGATACTGTTGCATTGAGTGAAGAACTGTTAGAAAATGACAATAACTACGATTTTAAATCGTTAGTACAATCGCCATTATGGGGCTCGTATTTTAGTGTCGATGGTATTTCCACTTTTTGGTCTAAAATTATAGAAGACTGTTCTAAAGTGTGTGTATCACACATTAATGTTGTGGCTCAAATTGTCAACTCTGAAAAATAATACGCTTTTGAAGTTTATAGTGATGATAGTTTTATACACATTCCTTGTTATTGATTTTATTTAATTATACAAGTTTATCGCTTATCCAACGTACAAAAATGCTTTTAATAGATTAATGTACATTTATTACTATATTTAAATATTATGTTCCAATCATCAGGTATTTTTATAATTATAACATTTTCTAAGTAAAATAGTTTAATATGATAAACTTGTAATTTTATGAATACATTTTATTAGGTTTTTAATTTTCTTTTTAAAAAAGTCCTAACATTTAATTATGTACTATTGTACAGTTATATATTCCTTATATTGTTAATTAAATCTTATTTACGAAATACAATAACTGTATGTACACGCTAATACTCGTACATAAATGTTTAAAATTCTGAGATAACGAGAAAAATGTGTTTTATTTTTAATTTAAGAAAAAACAAAATCGATTAATAAGGCAAATTATTTAATCTCTTCTGTTTTGTACATTATAAATTTTATTTGAAATCCATATATTTTTTATGGAGGAACGAATTCATCACCAGCGCTCATGTGGCCACCTTATAATTAATTCGCCTTAGACATTATTTTCTAATTCGAATTATAAAAAACTGCATATGTGTATCGAATATTTTCTAAATTTATTAGTTCCGTATATAATCGTCCATGTTCTTTGTAAAAACACTCGGGTTTTAATAAATCGAAAATTAGGTGTTTTACATTCCACATATTATGCAAATATATTCATTTTAAAATTTATAGAGACAAATTAAGAAAAATTTAAAGATACACTTTCATATTTTAACACAAAATTGTCATTTTAACATTTAAGTTAACTTTTATTTGCTTTTATTATTTTATTGAATCTTCCCAAAGAAATTCACAATAAGTTTTCAAATCTTATCACTAAAATATTATACAGTAGTTATCACCAATGTAATAACAAATTTATTTTATTCAAATCGTTGTATAGGAATAGCCGTCTCGCCAAGCTCAATGTGTGAGTTTTTTTTACCTTCTGGTGACCATCAAATTGCGTACAAAAGGGTTGAGATGGGCTACTAATTTGTTTACGAATGCTGGATAGTAGGAACTTCTAGATCTCTATGTATATTATCATTTTGTATATACCAATAAGCCGATAAGTCGTAAAATTCTAGATTGTCTTCTCTGCAATTTTTTACATTAATATTGTGGTAATTTTTCATATGTATACTTAAGTATATTGTAAGTAATTATATATAGCCTAAAGTTCCATCTATTTTTTGAATATTTAAGAATTCCCTACAAAAGATAAGTATAGATGAACTCATTACACGAAAAAATTCTGCATATTTTTGATATTTATTAAATAACAAATGAAAAGAATAAGTTTTGTTCCCTAGGAAAGACCCCAATAATTATTCTTAATATACTAATTTACTTTCAGCATATAATACGTATGTTTTCATAAAAGCCTAAAAGTAATACAGAAATATATGTATAGTATTTAATTTACTTCGCTAATTTTAGTTAATATATAATAATTATGTAAAAAAGGCAATTTATCACAATGACACGCCCATATCCATATTAAATGCGTTCAACAGCCATGGCAATACCCATTCCGCCGCCAATACACAAGCTAGCAACACCCTTACGGCCACCCGTACGTTCTAAAGCATATAACAAAGTAACTAAGATACGACAACCTGAGGCACCAATAGGATGGCCCAAAGCAATTGCCCCACCATTAACGTTAACTTTAGAAGCGTCTATTTCCAGATTTTTAAGTACGGCAAGAGATTGAGCGCTAAACGCTTCATTTAACTCATATAAATCAACTTCGTCTTTAGACCACCTTGCCTTGGAAAGCTTTTAAAACAAAAACAAAATTAAAAATATGTGCTTAATGTTTCATCACAGGATTGAGTACCACACTTCTCACGGCTGTAACCGGACCAAGGCCCATCACATCTGGCTTAATACCTGTTTGAGCCCAAGACACTATTTTAGCCAATGGCTTCAAATTACGTTTTTCAACTTCTTGCTTTGACATTAGTATTACAGCAGCGGCAGAATCATTAATACCAGAAGCATTTCCTGCAGTCACAGTACCATTTTGCTGCAATAAAAATTATCTTTGTCGATATTGAAAAAAAATAAATAAAATGAAAAATAAAACTTGCTGATATAAAGCAGGGCTTCAGTCTTTGTAAACTTTCCAATTTAGTGCCATATTTAATATATTCATCTTTGTCGATCACTATGGGATCCTTACGATCTAAAATTTCAACACGAGTTATTTCTTTAAAAAAATACCCATTTTTCTGAGCTTCTTCTGCTAAATTTTGAGAATGTACTGCTGCAATATCCTGTTCCTCTCTTGTTATATTAAATTCTTTCGCTACATTTTCCGCAGTTATCCCCATGTGTATATTGTGCATGGCGTCAGTAAGTCCATCGTGGATCATGGTATCAACCATTGTTCCTGGACCCATTTTAATTCCCTGACGCAAATGCATCACATGAGGAGCTAAACTCATACTTTCTTGGCCTCCACAAACAACAATATTTGCGTCTCCGCATCGTATGGACTGGTATCCTAAAGCTACTGTTCTAGGGTCGTTAACTTTATATCAATATGTGTTTTTATTTATTATGTTTGAAAATTATATTTACTTTAAGCCAGAGCCACATAACATATTTATATTATATGCAGGAACTTCTATGGGTAGACCAGCTGCTAGAGATGCTTGTCTGGCGGGATTTTGACCCTGACCGGCCGTAAGAGCCTTAAAATGTGAAATATAATGAACACTAATTATGAAAATTAATTTTATACTTCTCACCTGTCCCATAATGACTTCTTCGACATCTTTGCCTTCGATGTTCGATCTTTTCAATAAATCCTTAATAACAATTGCTCCTAAATCGGAAGCTTTAAGCTTTGAGAGGGAGCCATTGAAACTACCTTGAAATAGAATTGTTTACAGAATCAGAGAATGCCTTCTAAGCTTAATAAATAAAAAGAGAAAGTTGTTAAATTACAAAGGTGTAGTCAATAAAAAACATACTTTGTTCAAAGTATGTTCTACATTGAAACCAAAAAACAAACTGACGAAAATAGAAAGCGAACTGGATCTTACCAATAGGAGTTCTGGCAGCTGCTACAATATATACGTCGTTGCTGTTCATAGTGGTTTTTTTTTCGATTTCAATTATAACTATAATGTGGCGATAATTTTATTTATGTTGAACTTTCTCACTTCTTGAAACAAACTTTAAAAAAGATTAATAAAAAGAAAAACTATTTTTGCAGCACGCGTTTTCAAGACCCCTATTTTGCTTTCCTTCTTTTTTCCATCGATCGTACAAATATATTCCGACAATGAAATTCTTTAATAATTCAGTTACCAAAAGAGAACAAAGCCGAAACAATTTCATTGGCAACGGCGGTGTTTCAAATAATGCGCCGGCTGGAATCAGTGTTTCCAATTTCCCATTAATATGTTATATGTGGATTTAATACTTTAAACTTAAATTTTTTCAAAATATTTACGCTTATTTCGTTTAGTGTTACAATTTGCTACCGTTGAAAGTTTAATACATCAAAAGCATCCTTTAATAAACTTATCTACTGAAGATGAAGAAGATATATTTACACTGAATTTTTAAAGGAGCTCCTAAGACCTACCAGGGAAATTAAAAACCTAAAAGGTTTTATTTAAACTAGAACTATAAAATCAAAATCCTACTTGGTTGGAAAAAACCTTCGGTATATTCTGAGATTTGAACCCTACAAATTTTATTATGTATTGAGATATCTAGTTATCAGACAAAAAAATTAGCTGGTAAAACTAAGATCAAGTTTTTTTTGTTCCAACATCAATAAAAAACGATTCTCCGATTTAGTTTTAGCAGATTTTACCTTTAAAATTGTTGTATTCTTGAACGAAAATATACATCTCTAAATTCATTACATATTCGTTTTAAATAGCTACTACTAAGTACTCGGTCCAATTACCAAGTACTTATACAATTCTAAATCGTTGTATTACCATCACTTTACAAGTGAAAATTGTTTCTCTACTGTGCAAAAAGGAAATAAAATAGAATACCACTATTTATTATAATTTATATTTAAGAACTACATAAAAATTATAATTAAACAAAAGCACACATCAATAAACACAAATTTTCCGTTTATAAGACCTAAACGTTTTTAAAAATTACAATAAAAACGAAGTGTAAAAAGGAAAATATAAAATGCAAGCAATCAAGTGCGTCGTGGTGGGTGATGGTGCAGTTGGTAAGACGTGTCTCCTCATTAGCTACACAACAAATGCTTTTCCGGGGGAGTATATACCTACCGTATTTGACAATTACTCGGCTAATGTCATGGTAGATGCAAAACCCATCAATTTAGGCTTATGGGATACTGCTGGCCAAGAAGATTATGATCGTCTGCGCCCATTGTCGTATCCTCAAACAGATGTATTTTTAATTTGTTTCTCCCTGGTAAATCCAGCATCATTTGAGAACGTGCGAGCCAAATGGTATCCAGAAGTACGCCATCATTGCCCTAATACACCCATTATATTAGTGGGTACTAAATTGGACTTACGAGATGACAAGAACACTATTGAAAAGTTGCGTGATAAAAAACTAGCACCAATTACATACCCACAGGGTTTAGCTATGGCCAAAGAAATTGGAGCTGTAAAGTATTTAGAGTGTTCAGCTTTGACGCAAAAAGGCTTAAAGACTGTATTTGATGAAGCTATACGTTCAGTATTATGCCCAGTCTTGCAGCCCAAGTCCAAACGCAAATGTACGTTACTATAATTTCATAAAAAGTCGGGGAAATCTTAAAATGCACACTCCTAACAGAGAATTATAACACAACAAAGCGACAACATACATTGAAACAAAATTTAAAAAAAAACGAAACACTTGTAGACAGAAATAAAAGCGTTCTTAAATCTTGAGGAAAGGATGAAAAATAAAAGTAAGGAGAAAATATATACCGCCAGCCAATATTTATATATAAAAGAAACAATAAACAATACCAATTTTTGTACACTAAATGTAGGAATAGTCAATAAATGAAGTCAAAATGATCTTCCAGGCCTTGATAAACTAAACATTGTCTCTAGGCCAACGTGTTTTAACGTTAAAATAATTCACCCAACCAAACAATCTCGAACGTTCTTCAAATAAATCTATGCCATTTACTCACTAATTCAAACAAACAAAAAACCAAAAATTTCATACTCTTTGGATAAACGAACTTATTTAGTCAGTGTGTATTTATAACCCTAAAAAATTTGTGTCATTGTGTATTTTTATTTTTGAGATCTGTAACTTTTCCACCATTTCGTTACTAGGAATCTATAATATAAGAATTTACCATGTATTATTTACAAAGATTTTTTTGTATTTTAAAATTGCCTGAAAAGTTCTACACTAAGCATCACCTAATTGATAAACTTCTGGAACATAAAACGATACCTTTTTATGTATTTGTATAAACCAGTTGTAAATTTTTTCCATAAATTTGTCAATTTTCGTTAAAGTTGAGGAAAAATATTTGAATTTTTTGAACACCATTACTTTAATTCTATTTGCATGTATTTTCCTTAGTTACTTTGTATTTACAAAATATCGTTTATTCTTTTGGTTAATACCTCTGTTTAAAATTGAAAATTTGTAAGCTTTAAATAATAGTTTTTTTTAGGATCCTAGATATAATGAAAAAAATTACGCAGCCTAGAAAGTGGATTTTTATTTCGTTTGTTCAAATTTTAAATATTAAACATAAATAAGTAAGGGTATACAGAACTTTAAAATATAAAGGACATGTTTTTAGTAATTGCAGTGAAATTAGCTTTGTTTGAAAGGTTGGACATTATTTTTGGTTAATATTCATGCATATGTATGTATGCTTTATTTTTGTACGCAAAAGACATTTTTTATTTTTACGTAAAACGGCCAATATCATAATATTTATTGATCATACGACACTGTCACGATTTTAAAAACGAACACTATTACACAGTGTCAAAAGAGCTCTTGGTGTTTAAAATACTGTGTTTACGACAGTAGTTTTTACTGCATATTTTGTATGCAAGTGAATACTAAACAAACCAATCAATCAACATTAATACTTTTAAATTTTCATTGCATTTTTAGTTCAAAACACCTTAGGTATTATAACAGTTCCAAAATCCTTAACTTAGCTAGGTTAAATACAACAAATACATATATGCATAATTCTCAAACATTTAAGATTTCTTCCTCGTATCTTGAAAACAAAACCTAAAACTTAAACATGCTTTTTTTATAATTTACCCTTGCCTCTCTATTAATGTGCATTAATTTAAACTAAAAGTTTTTTTTCTTGTAAAATTTATTAATAATAAAACTTAAAAAACAAATTTATAAACTTTTTAATACTTTAACTTTATTTTTCTAAATTAAATGTTTTACAAATGTTTGTATAATTTGTTTTAGTAATTTAATCTAAACTTCTTAACAAAGCAAAAATTGTTTTTATGCTGAAACTAAATACATTAATATCAATTAGTAACTGCAGATAAAAAGAAAACCCAAACCGAAAACAAGTTATAGTAGTTTCTTGCTGTTAATCGTACAATAATAGTACAACATGTTTGCATCCTTTTTGCTATTAAACCAAAAAAATATAGTAAAAATCCATACACATAAATAGAACTAAGCGAAATAGAGAAACTTACATAAATCAGCCACATAACACCAATCAATTTTTTCTATTACAATGAGTCACTCAGTATGTAACGTAACGTTTTGAAAAAAACAGTTTTATTCAATAAAAAATAAAAACAAAATAATAGAAATCAATTACACCATGAATTTATATAACTCCTGGCTATTTTCATGACAAGCCTAAGGGGAAAAAATTAGTACATGTATGTATGTGCTATTTAAATTTTGAAAAATCAAAGAGAAAAATCTTACTACTAATATTTAATAATAATTAATATATGTATTGAATAATCGTAATCGTAAATTAAAATAAATTGTAATACTTTCTAAATAAAATAAAAAAATAAATAAATTTTTGTGTGACACTTAATGTCAAATAAAGACTTGTTTTCAATGTATTATGTAATGTATCGTGTTAGAAAATTGTAAAACTAAAAATTAGTCCATAAATAAAGTCAGGTAGATGAAGGTATACTTGTAACAAATTGTAATAAGACTCTGTTTGTGCACGAATAATTTTGGGAATATAGAGTATGTTTGTCTAAACACTTGTCACGGCGAAACTACTGAATGAGTTGTGATAAAATTTAAAATGTCGGCCGTTTATTCTACTGTGATCAAAATAAGGGCCAAGTTCTTGTTATTTACAATACCATCTCATTTATTTAAGTTTTTTTATATTTCTTCCGTTAGCTCCATATCAAACGAGTACAAATCCCAACTTTCGAGCGACTTTGACATCTACATTCGAAGTAACAGTGATGCACATCCGAAAGTAGAGTACGAGTATCCGATAATCGGATACAGCAACCCGAAAGTAGCAAATGTATTTACGAATTCGAATTAGTTGGTAGAAAAAATCCGTATCCGTAGATCTTGTTATATATACCATCTCATTTCTAGGCACCCTGCTAGTTTGTTAATATTTTCCCCATAATTCTTTCCCTTCAAAAAATAAGGATGGTATAGAATATAACAAATACTTGGTTCACATATTATGGATAGGAACTTGGCCTTATTTTCACATTTATGTTTTCGAGTGAATCTTTTCAAGTCACTTTTTTTTTGTAAATGTATATATGTGTATGTATGTATGAAACTTCTTTTAACTTAGTTTTCAGATGGTTGGGTAATACCGAATTTCAGCTCTACCTATAGTGAAAATGTCCTATACAAATAACGGAAGCCCTAGTACCCCTGGAGAAGAAGTACACGTTTTCAGATTTTTCTGATTACTTATTTCCCAAGACTTACCCGTATACCAACCTGTATTTCAAGTCTCTAGCTATAGTAAAAGTGTCCAATAACATTGATTAGTGAGTCTATGAATAGGTACTAAAATATGGATTCCTCAGACCTTGATATCTCGGGAAGCGTTTATAGTAAAACTATGAGCTTGCCTATATGTAGAGCTCATATGTTTCAAGTTTTATTACTTTATGATAACGACTAGTAGCGAAGTACGCCAGGTTGCCCATTGTTATTAATTAAAAATATATACACATTTGCAAAAAAAAAAAAAAAAAAAGATTGCCTGCAGAAAGGGTAGGCTGACAGGTACATTTGCGTTAAAGAGATGTAAAACGCCATATTTGAATACACGGTGAAAGAGATGGATTTCTCAGGTTTTTTTATTCCAGTATTTTGTGGTTTCTCATATAGATTTCAATACAGCTTCTACATTTCTGGGAATCTTATTACAGAACACATCATTGATGACATATTTCAGTTTTCAAAGACCGCTTGGACTGTACTTTTCACTTTATAGTATACAAGTTTTCAATAATATTCAAATCTGTGTGTTTTCCTGGATAGGACATCGATCTATTGCCGAGATTTTCATTAAATTAGGTTACCAGCGAATAAAAGAATTAACAACAGAATGCTTTCGTATTAGAAGAGTTTACTGACAGTACGAGATCAGTGATATCGTCTTGAAAAATCTAGGTTCGACATGTCAGCTCCTTAATTGTGCGAACAACGACTTCTTCTAGTACCATTACATATTTTTTCTGCGAAAAAGTATTATTAGGGATCTTACAAATAATTCAAAAGAAAAACAACCATTCTTGAGTAAAATTAAATGAACTAAATTTTCATCAAATTATGATGAACTAAAACTAATGTTCTTTATGGCACAATTAAATGAAACCAATTTATTATATCTATTTCAAGAACAAGTTTTGAATTTCATATAAAGAATAAGTCTCGCTAAAAAACATGTTCGCATTAATGATGTTAAAAAATAACATTTTTAACTTCTTGTACATAAAAGATATATTATGTATTTGTCTTTTAATTTGAAAGCACACATAACATACATTAAGTCGGTTTAGCATGTTTATTTAACCACACCCAAGATTGCCTTTGTCTTCTCTTCCATAAATAACACTTATATTTTTATTTTTTACTCCATTCAATAGTATTTTATAAAAAAAAATACAATATAACTATTGTCAATCAAAGATAAATTGCCTTAAAATAATAAAACTTAATTACGAATATGTATTAAGATTAAATGATAAAAGTTGAGTGCTATGTATGAAATGCGCAGCGAAACAGAAATATATTAACAGATCACAACTGCAGAATAATAACGTTTATTCAGTGTACATGTCTCGTAAAAGTAGTACGTTTATGTGGCCTGATATTACGATGTGTTATACAAGACTAAATCCCTGAGTTTGTTGTATAGCTTGTAAAAGTTTATATTTAAGACGTTCTTTTGTATTGTAACGTGGCAGATCTAATAGATTAAAACAGGTATGAGCAACCGGTAAACACTTGTCATCATTTGTAGGTTGAATACAAATCTGTGTAAAATGGCAGAAAAGTTATAAATAGTATAATGTAAATTGAAAATAAAAAATACTTACTTTAATAGCTTTCATACCCTGTATTGGTATACGGTCACTGCCGGTCAAATAAAGCAAAAATTTCTTTTTCTCCGCAAGGGGTAAATCATGGAATACTTCCCAGAACCATTTAACCTGCAATCAAATATTTAAGCTATTATTAACAAAATGAAGTTTTAAAGCGTCTGCTTAAAGGTGTACTTTTGTAAAAATTATGCTTTACAAAAATACATACATACATATATGCATAATGAAATATTTTCATAATACACACGTGTATGATTAATACTTACAAATTAGTTAAAATTTTTTTAAACCTAAGTGCTTTTGAAAGTCTTACTCATATTAAAGTATTAAAAGGTATTTAAAAATATTTTATTCGTTTATAGAAAAATAAAATCGCTTTTTTTCATTACCTACTCTGAAGCATATTAAATAATTAACCAAATATGTACGTTTAGATCTTCGCAGGGTTAAGATAAGTAAACATTTTTATTCTGATTCATGTGCCACTTTTGTTAAGCTCGTAGAAATTAAGCTACCTAACATAAAACCTCTAATACAAAGTAAAGTAAAATACATATATAAATTTTGTTCATGTCAGAAGTACATACCGTTTCATCACTAGATGTATAACCATTCTTGTATTCACAATTTAGTTCTAAAGCTTTCCAATCATACTCTTCATTTCCCACTACCATGGCCATCAGTTCTTCCGGCCTAAATATTTTAAGAACTCGACCTGAACAAACCTGTGGCGAAAAAACAATACGAATTTTACAACAAAAATAAAAATGATGCCCTGAATTAAAGTAAGAATAAGGACTTAAAATATTAATAGAATATTTTTGTTGTACCTTCATAAAACCACTTTGAAAAGCTTTAAATTGATCATCGACGGCTTTGTTGAAAATGAAATCTACGTATAAATCAACGAATTCCTGTCTAAAGAATAGCAAATAAGATCACATAATAAAATTCTGCATATTAGAATTTTCAGTTCCAGATTTTACCTATTTTCCATGGTAACAACGATATTTTCACCATTAGGTTTTAATGGTTCGGTCTTTGACTCTCCAAAAATATCTCTTGATATTTCGAAATGCAGATCAAATATTTCCTCAAAATCATCACCATCATAGTCTAATATTTGTTGCATAGAATTGGCCAATGTAGGTGATAGTTCTCTTAAATCACTTAAGTCAACTTTAACATTTAAAAGTTTCTTATACAAAGCCATAGGAAATGGTAAATTAATAATGGTAAAATTATATATAGCTAAACCACAAATGACACCAATTAAAAAGTACATAGTTTCGGTCTCAAAAGTAATGTCGGCAAACCACACAACACGTGAATCTTCGTACTCCTTGAACATGCCGTATTTTGGATCAATGAGATCTTTTAAAAGCAACATAAAAAACTCCTTCCGCACACCACCTGCATCTTCAGCCTCTTCATTGCAAAATTTCACCTTAAGAGGCTTTTTCAAATCACTCTGTTTATATTGGGCTATTTCACGTATGGTATCCTGAACAAGATTCTCTCGTGAAACATTTAAAACAATAAATTGAGAAACAGGTGTCCCAAAGGCTATGAAACTAAGAAAACTCTAAAAAAAAATCAGTCGAGAAACATATTAAATTTAATAAATGTAGCATTAAATTTGGAATAGCAAGTCTTACATCAGTTGTGGCATTTTGCATGGCTTTATGCATTTGTATCGCCTGATCGGTTTGTAAAAGAGTGGTTTTTGCAGCAGCATTAAACAGGAATGGATAATTGCAAATATTGAATGATTCCGGCTAGGTTAAAAAATATAAAGTAACTAATTTAAGAACAATTCGTTACATAACACATTTTTTTTAAATTTACATTATTATCAAACAACCAGCGTAGGTATTCTTGCTGTATATCAACAAAATCTGGTAATTCCGGCCAGTGAAATATTTCATAGTGAATTTTATCTTTGCGTTCGTTGTTATTGATATAATGCAAAAAAACTAACATTTTCAAAGCTGCTACCAAATTTGAATTATAATTAACAAGCTGTAAAATACAGAAAGCACATACAGTTGATACTAGGTAAAATATTTATTTAACCCCACTTACCCTCTTTTGTGAAGGACTACCCACATACGGTGGTATTTTAAAACTTATTATGTAGTCCACAACACCCTTATAATTTGATACTAAACCTTCAAACCAGTCTAAGGACATTTGTGACCACCATTTACCCACAATTTTCTTAGGTATTTCATTTAAAGACACAACTGCTTTACTAAAAGGTGTATGCAGATTTTCATAATTTTTGGAATTTATAAATTCATTATAGAACGGTAACAGTACATAAACTCTCAAAGTTTCAACATCAGCTGGGGATGGTGTTAAAGAACTTAGTAATTCATTTGTAATCTTATCCCAAATCTACAATTCAAATTATAAACAGTAAAAATTATAATTTAATAGCCACAACCGAAGCTAGTTACCACAGATTTAAGACTTTCATTTTCCGTTTTACGTAAGTAGCCAAAGGCTTTCTCTGCTGATTCCAAGTCAATGCCGTGATGTTTTGATGTACAACAGAAATGTCGATAGTCTGGCAATAAAAATGAGGAATTTATGCAAGCTTGACTTTTAAATATTAATTCAACAAAAGACAATAGATCCATATCAATTGTACTATCACGTTCAACTAGGGATATTTGTTTAGTTGCTTCTTCCGTTAAAAACAGTACCTGAGTTTTAATACTAAAAGGTGGGATTTGAAAAAATAGTAATATATGTAGTAGGGATTTAAACAATTAAAAATTTAAATTTACCCAATAAAAAATGAGAAAACTTACTCGTATACGCGAAAATCAATGGCGGGTATTTTATCTTCAAAATATGTACAGGTGACTAAAGAATGATCGCCACCCGAAAATATTTGTTTTATTACATATGGTGTTTCCAAATCTTTAGATATTTCTGTTTCTATTAAAGCCTGTCCGCTAGGAGAAACCTTTGAAACAGATACAGCAAATTTGAATTTGCAGGATATGTAAGTTAATTAGCGGTTTTCTTGCTTGGAGGTAAAGAAGTCTTATATCGCAAATGTGGTTAAAATTATACGATTAAAAAGCACGAAAAATTCATTAATGGGGAAAATACTCTTTTATCATGAAAATACAATACACACATGTAATTTAAAATCGTAGTTAATATAATATGTAATTATAAAAAGTGGTTTGAAGAAGATTATAGTAATTGATACAATATGTGCATAAATATTACTGCAAAGATAATCAACAGCATATCGATGAGTTGCAACATTTTACTTTAATTGAAAAATTCTGGGCACTTTTGTCAAGAGTTATTTATATATACAACCAAGATTGGAAACCGCTGATTTATGAAATGCTTACTTTAAAGTAGTAAGAAAACATAAGTGCAAGTAATTTAAAACAGATTTTTCCACTTACCCACGGCCCCAATACAACTTGCGGTATTAGTGAATTTTTAGTTCCACGTGTACCCAATTGACCAGCACCACCTAAACCAAAACCATAAACTCGACCGCGTGAAGGCACCAAAGCCAAAGTATGTTTTGTACCACAGGCAATTTGTGTTACTGTACTACCCATGAGTTCTACAACCATGCGAGGTATAACTTCATTTGCGTTACCACCATGACCCAATTGGCCATATCTGCCAGAACCACAAGTAAAAACACCACCGTCGTTTGTCAGGAACACGGAAAATTCGTCACCACACGCTATATACCGAACGCCTAGGCTACGTAAAGTTTTCAATTGAGTAGGATAACAACGATTAATGTAATCATTAAGGCCTAATTGACCACAATTGTTGCGACCCCAGCCAAATACAGCACCAGATTTCGAGATAACAAACGAATGATTGCCACTGCAAGTAATAAAGGCAATTGGTATTCCCTGTAATGCTGTAATTAATCGAGGCACATTTGAATGCACTAAATCGTTGATCGAGGCCACACCTAATTGCCCATAAATATTTGAACCCCAAGCATATAATTCACCACCTGAAAAATAGTTAACCATTAATAGTGATTTTTGAAAATAATTTTTCTCTGAACGTTAACACTTACAATTTGTTAACACCAAGCTGTGGTTATTACCGCAGGCTATTTGTACTACTTGTTTCGAAACTAAATCCCTTACAATTTTTGGTCGAATAACCACATCACGGCTATTCGTTATACCCAATTGGCCATAATCATTATTGCCCCAGGTAAAAGTTTGTCCCCATTCGTTCAGAGCCATTGAGTGGCACGCTCCGCAACTTATATTTGTGATAACATAATTTTCCAAATCTGTTATTAATTCTAAAATATATAAACATGCATTTAAATTCGTATCACAGATGAAGCCTTGCAAATACTTAAAACGTAATTTAAATTTTTTTTTTATCCAGAAACGACTTACATATGTGCATAATGTAATTATTAATGTACATGTTACACAATGTGTTTCAAGGCGTCTTTACTCTTCTTGAAACAATGATAATTTAAATGTGCTTGGTTTTCTTAAGGGAGTTGTTTCGTTTTATATTATAAACGATTTAAAGAAAAGTAAAATACCATCTTTTGAATACGAGAGTAAGGAAACTTTTCACACTGGTGTCCCTATGATCAGTATTGAAATGGATTCACCTCAGGAACCTACATAAATACTTACGGTCCTGTATGTTAGATATAAGCACATAGATGCGAGAATTTATGGAAATCCCCTTATTTAATTTTGTAGTTTTTGGAAGTCAGATTATTGTATTGATTTCAAACTCTTCATATAAACTTTAAAAATTATGGAATTACGTTTTCACTAAACTCATTCCTCGCCGTTTTATTTTTTACATACGTTGCGA
The DNA here is from genome assembly GCA_963932375.1 of Phania funesta. NCBI lineage: Eukaryota > Metazoa > Arthropoda > Insecta > Diptera > Tachinidae > Phania > Phania funesta. The sequence continues at coordinate 76,888,667 of OZ010656.1, forward strand.
TTACTAATCTAATATTAAAAATTCTCCTGAACTGGTGGCATGTAACTCAATTCTTATTATACCTATGAATATTTCGTAGTTATTTACCTCCCACACATGGGGTAACTTAAATCATCAACAAACAATATGCATACTTATAAGCAAAGCAAAATGGAAAGGGTAAATAATGAGTTACAAGCATTTTTGATGAGGTATCAGTACATACTAAATGTGGACATACGTGGCCTTTTTGTTGGCAATTCATGTCCCAGCTGGCCATTGTCATTGCTACCACATGAAAATATCTTTCCATTTGATGACAAAAATAGTGTATGCCAGCGGCCACAGCTAATTTGAATCACACATGAATCTGGCGGGTTCCACTTCATTTTTCTAGGTACTAAGATCTATATTTTGAAGTATAAAATATATTATGTGAGATTGAAATTACCAAAAGAACGCAATTAATATGTCCTACCTGTTCCTCCTCAATACCCCCTAAACCTAGTTCACCAAGGGCGGTATTACCCCAGCAATATATGGCCATTATTTAGAATTTTTATTATCTTTTTACAACGATATTATGACTTCCCAAATGCTCAGTAAATGTTATTTCAATTCTTTTATAAATCTTTGATATTCCACACATTCGACTCCGACCTTGCGACTTGTATATTTTGTATGTTTCTAGAACTATACAAATTAGAGAATTAATTACATGTGTATTTCAGACTTTATTATTTGGTTAATTGCCTTTTATTCCAATGAAATCGTTTAACAAAAATTATGCCAAAACAGATAAAAATTATTTTCACTTGGAGTCTTTTTTGCAAAAAATTTATAAATTCGATTAAAATTTTGACGTTTTCATAATGTTTACTTTCTCTTAAATAACAGCCCAAATACAATTAGAACTACTGTCGACATCCATATCAAAAGAGTATGACCTGGGTGACTAAACAGAGAAACTCAACAGCACAGCTGATGACTATTTTAAATTATTTGGATGTAAAATTCCAAGGCAAATTGATAACACTATGTCTTGACTAGCAATCAGCCATCGTACATTTTGCTGTTCGCACACGAATTGGCTAGTGAACCCACGTCTCTATTGATGGTCGAGTGGAGGTCAAAGAGAGAGTTGTTCGAACAGTTGTTCGCACAACGCTTTCTGCCAATACAAGAACAAAATTCACACAATATGCTTACGTGTTTCGTCTGCCCTTCAGCAATATTTATATGAATTTAAAGATGATATTCCAAACAGGTAAAATCCCCTGTTCAGCTAAGTTCTTTTTTTTCAAATTGATTGGATGTCAAATTTCATATAATTCGAAATTGCCGCAATAAAGCGTCGGAAAAAAACGAATTGTGGAATAAAATTATATGAATCAAGTTTTGTTTACAGTGAGGCGAGCATGTTGAGTTGTTTTCTTTTCGACAGCTATTTTAAAAGAAAATTGGCCTAGGCGAATTAAAACAAGTAAGCCCACCAGAGTAATTGATTACTTGGTTTAAAGTGATTGGATGTCAAATTCCTTGTACAATTTGTTCATAATTTTGCCACTTATTTTTTATATGAAGTTCGACATCCGTAACGAAGCCGGAAATGCTTTGAATTTTCCCGTGAGTATACATGTTATCATTTTGCCATGGAACATTTGGATTTTAGCAGAAAACATCTTCAGGCAATTGGACATGACAGTGGTTCCTCTAATATTCTCTAGTGTGTAATTAAAAATTTCTATTTTGTCTCCGTGTATTAGTTACATAAAATTGCAACTGTGATTTAACTTCTTATTTCTCTGTCCGTCCTTATTAGAGTTACCAATTTTGAAAACAATTTCTAATCAGTTGTTAAACAGCTGTCACTAAATAAAGTAGAAAGAAAAATTATTAGTTTTACAAACAAAAGAAGGTAACATTATTTTCTTTGGAATAATCAAATAAGAAAAGTAATAATATGAATTGGTACAAAGGAAATATTTCCGAGGCCGTGGCCCTATCAAAAACTAAAAACGCCATATTTGTTGTCTATGTAGAAGGTAAGATGAAAAACAAAAACATTGTGTCATCGCACACAGAACACGTCATATATGTATGCATGTTCATACAATTGAAATTGTCTTGCAGGCAAAGATGAGGCCACCACTAAATTTGGTAATTTTATTAACGATACTCGCATCCGAGAGAAATTAGAGTCCGATGATTTTGTTGCTATTAAAATTGAAGGCGAAAGTGAGTCTTATATGCAGTTCGCCAGCATATTCCAAATTGTACCTGTACCTTCGATATTCTTTATTGGCAATGCCGGTATACCCTTGGATATAGCAACGGGTGTTTTAAATAATGTGGAGGAATTATATGAAAAGATAGAAAAAGTATTGCTATTGGCCGGTAAAACTTCAGCAACTAGTGCAGCTGCAATTAATGACTTTATCAAAGAAGAATCAAAAGCCACTACATCGGAAGATGTGAAAAAAGATAATATTGAAAGATTGAAGAATGATACTATCGATGAAGTTCAATGTAAAGATGGCGTTTGTTTAAAAAAATCAGAAGATGATAAAATGGAGACGGAAGTAGAATCTAATCACGCCAACCAAGATGAAGAAAAATACGCTGAAACTCGAAAATACTTGGAACAAAAAAGGCGCGAACGCATAGAAGAGGAAAAGCGTTTAGAAAAAGAACGTGAATTACTTCGTCGTAAGGAGGGTAAAGATACGCAAAATTTACGTGCATGGCAAAAGGATCAAGAATTTAAAGAGCTAAAAGAAAATATTAAACGTGAAAAGCTTGAAGAACAAGCTGCTCGCGAACGTATAAGGGCACAAATAGCTGCTGATAAAGTTGAAAGAATGCATAAATTTGCAGCCGATCCTCAAGGTACAACATCATTTGATATCGGAAACAATTCGAAGAGTATAATAAAAAATACCACGTCCACATCAGCTTCAGATGAGTCGCGTTTACAATTTCGTTTGGCTAGTGGAGCTTGCAATTCTCATAATTTCAAGTGCTCCACTACATTGACCGAAATACGTGATTATGTGACCCTTGAACTTTTACCCGGTACTGGCATTAAAGAATTTACTTTGGCAACTACTTATCCAAAGCGTGAATTGGCCCACGAACATGATGGTAAAACTCTCACTGAACTCGAACTATTCCCCAGTGCAGTTATTTTAATAATTGGTAAAGAAGCAACCGGACCTACTGCCATTATATCCCGTAATGGTGGTATGTGGAATATGATGTATGTTATGATAATGGCCATATTCAATCCTATATATTCGATATTCAACTCAGCCAAGAATTGGTTGAACGGCAAGCGAAATGATACTGGCAATGTACAGACCGGAGCTCAAAAAAGAGCGAATGAAGATCAAAATCAACAAAACGAGGTGTAAGTTTTCATCATGATCGACAATTTCTTTCTTTACATACATTTTAGTAAAATAGCATCATGGTCATTATATTTTCAAAGAGCAATCAAGTAAATAAGAGTAGGTTCTTCATATGCTTATAACATGCAAATTAAACTAATAAAAAAGTCTCATTAATTAGAAAATTTTATAAAAAATTTCAGGAGTGACAAGAATGAAAGAGAAAGTTTTTATTCAGTAAAATCCCGCGTATTACAAAATAATTTTTATTTCTGTTTTAAATTATGATGAGTTAAGATTATTTTAAGTTTGCTATTACAGTGATATATATATATACTATAGTGTTTAGTACACCCAATTCATTAATTCTTTACCTTCTACTTATACAAATCCTTCTTTTTTAACTTTTGATAAAACAGCTCTAAACGTCGTAACTTGGATCGATTTTTAGCTAGTGAGACTGGCAACACTACGGGTACCAGCAACCAAGATCAAGATAGTTTATCTTCAGGCTCGAAACAAAGTGGAGCTTACCTTCGTTATACTGGTGGATCAAATATTCATCGCCTATCAGACAATCGTAAAGATTCCGACGATGAAAATGCCACTTGGAATGGAAATTCCACACAACAGCAGTAATTAAAATTGCGTATTGCGGCTTAGATGTATTCGATAAGCTGCGGTTTGAAGCAAAAGGCTTCATATATTCCCGTATCAACATTTATTTTTTCTTACATAAATTTAAATGTGAAATTTATTTATTAAGTTTTAGCAATGTGGGTTTAAAAAATTAAAAACATTTAATAAGTAATATTTGATTTTTAAAGTATGATACAATACTATGCAATAAATTAGTAAAATTATAATTTACAAAACATAAATTTTTATCAAAAAAGTACTCTTGTATTAATTGGATTGCTTGGGCCAAGTCGATTTGCTGAAAATGGTTCTAGAAATTTTTGAGATGAATTGAAATTTTAATGCATGAAGACATTGCATTACTGGTGGTTTTGTTTCAAAATCATATTCAAGCTCTACTTCAATAAATTTTTGATATGGTGTTTTGGTAATCGAAATTATTATATCTACACACATCATTTTTAAGTTTTTCAATGCATTATTTCATTTATTCATCTGTGGATACTGATTATTAAATTAATTATTCTTTATAATTATATGTATTATGTATGATTTTGAACTAATACTCCTCTCTTCACCATATGCTTTGGAAAAGCCTTTTAATTATAATCGACAAGTTTCCAAATAATTATTGGTGCCGCACGGAAAGGAATTTCAACGGAAATTGACTTAACATCCCTATTTTGATTATAGAAAATCCTCGTAAAATACAATAGATACGCTCCAGAAAAATGTGTTGTGCGTATACGTATTGTAGGCACTTCTGAAGTTCTCTTTTTGTAGTTTTTAACTGGGAGTGAAAGTAATAATTTTTTGGAGTTTTCAGAGAAATACAGCAGGCACAAAAAATATCGGAGAGCCATATTCATCGTTTTAAATAAGTTTTTTTTTTTTTTTAAATCGTATACTATTCGAAGTGCTACGTTAAAGTGTTATTTTCTGCAAATTTTAAACATGGAAAAGTTGAGCTATATTTAATAAAATAAAATATTAATTTTTCATTCCACAAAAAAAAAAAAATGAAAATCAGAAAAATAATTATTATTTCTGCAAAAAAATAAAACTCAAGAAATTTAAATGTCCAAAGGCACAAAATATATACATATTTATGTGTTTGATGCCCTAATATTGAAGGAATAGTGAAATTGATTGCTTAGACAAGTTAAGTTGGTTATTATTCAAATAATGAAAAAAAACACAACTTTTAGTTTTTTGTTATCTTTATTCGTTAAAAGATAAAATATTAATCAATTAAAACTAAATTTACTTAACTATTTATACTACAAATTTGTTTAATTAGCATAATTGCAGCAACTTTATTATTAAATTTTGCAATATTATCAGTAACCGATGCTTGCGCAATTCGTCGGATAATTTGGTGGCAATGCCCTTATTTTAAATTGTATCAAAAGTTTTAATGTGAAGTCAGCTAATATGGTGACAATGCACTTGGTTTTAAGTGAAGTGAAATTTGTTGTTGTAGTTTAAGTGTCAATGCACTTAATGTTTTGACGATATTTATTGTTTACAAAAGTATTTAAAAAATATGTTTTTAACTTTATTGTTACTAACTGACATACAGGTAGAAAGAATAGTTTTCCCTATAAATTTGAAAATGTGTTACAGGTGAACGACATAGAGCGGCCCGCACGCTTTTGGTGTTAATAGCAAATCGTGCTCATAATTTCTTTACTTCTACTGGGGCGCGATGGCCAGTGATGGTACTGCAACAACGAGAGAATACCGACCGCAGCAGCGGAACGAATCATTTCAAACTTTACTTTGGTACAAAAAAATTATTTTCGCAATTACTAAACGGAAAAAATAATGAGATCTATAGGCTGGTTAATTCTGTGGATAAGATTTTTCTGTCTTAACCCTTGTGGGTATAATGATACCTCTATATAAACATACATTTGTGTGTATTTAACATTTCTGTGACATATTAATTACACAATTTTATGCCAAAATTCATATTTAATTAAATGGCCGCTAAGTCTTAAGTGTAGTGATGCAACAAAATTTTAGTTATCGGTGGCTAAAGCAAGAAAATAATGCTGTTCAAAAATATAAAAGGTACAATTCCACTCTACAGGGAGGGTTATTAAAGTTATAAAAGTATTATTAAGCATTATTGTAATGAACACTGCGCACTTGCGCCAATATAATAGTGATACTAAAAAAAATAGTAAAACCAATATTAATTACTTTAAATTGCAATGATATTGACCAAAGCAATAAGATTCTAGGTTCATGTAAACAGTTAGCGGAAAAGTGTTGATCTAAAGAAAAAAACTAATAAAAGCGTTCGATGTCTGCAGGGCAGAAAAACGCGGTGACCCGATCGTGGTGTCGCACGTCTTATAACAGAAAAATTTCACAAAAATAAATGTAAATACAAAATTTACATACGCTGCGCAAATGCAGGTATAAATTGAATTTCAGCAGCTTTTAGTATTCCAACCGTTCTATTGATGTTTACCGCGCAGCAAGAATATAATGAAAAAATACATCCAGTACAGGGTGGCCCAAATGAGACCTAGTGATATTAAACACGTATAACTCTTGTAATAACGGTTTTTGTAAATGATTTATTTTTATATGTTTTATGGAAATTTAACGTGACTATGTGTGAAATATGACATTAGGCAAATGACTACCATTTTGCTCGATACAGGCATTGGCTCTTTTTAGCGCATTTTGCATTACACGGCGTAATGTTTCTGGTTGCAGGCGCCGTATTTCGTCTCGAATATTCTGCTTGAGCTGTCAAGTGTCTTTGGTTTGTTAACATACACTTTGCCTTTTAAATAAATATGGTGAACGAGGAGGCCAAGGGAAATCTGCATTTTTTGAAATAGTTTGCCTAGCAGTATGCGCAGTGGCTCCATCTTGTTGAAAACACAAATTAGGATGTTGCTCCACCATTGGCCGCAAAAAGTTGTCGATCATTGTTTTGTAAGAAGCCCCGGAGACCGGGTCTGGCGTTTCATCCTCATTCTCAAAGAAATATGGGCCGATGATTTGTGTGGCCATAACACCGCACTAAACAGTGCATCTGATTGGGTGTGACTGATGCTGATGTATTGCCCTTGGATTTTCGGTGCCCCACAACCTACAGTTTTGTTTATTCCCATAACCACTTAAATGGAAATGCGCTTCATCCGTCATCAAAAGATAATTTAAAAAATCATGTTGTGTGGCTAATTGTGTAAAGCGAATAGCGTATTGTAGTCGTTGTTGGGGGCCTTGCGGTAGAAGCTGTTGCGCAATTTGAACTTTGTATGGATACATCTTAAGATCCAACTTTAAAATTCTCTGTAATGTTGTTCTGGGTATACCCAATTGGCCGGAACGGCGACAAGTTGAGACAGATGGATCATTTGCAACACTCTGCTGTACAGCTTCAATGTTGTCTTCAGTACGAATATTTCGATGAGCACCTTTTTCTGGACGGTCGGAAACTGAACCCAGTTCCTCAAAACAGCGAACTAAACTTACGGTAGCTTTATGAAAGAGCTAACATTCTGCTCTATATGGGGGAATACTAAAATGGTATGATCAAAATTTTTCTTATATTTAGCAATATATTTAGCTACTTAATAAAAAAAAGTTTTGACGTTAGCTTTCTCTTTAAAAACAATTGACGAAGGCAAATTCGGTTTAAGAAATATATTTAGTGTTCTTCTTAGCCTACATAAAAAGCACGACTTTAAAAACAATAGATCATTTTTAATTGTCAGGCCCAGGGTTCGTTGCTTCTTATTTCTGTTAAGAAAGAAAATTTTATTCATATGACAACTTTGAATACAGGATAAGTTGAACTTTTGTTTAGACACACGTCATCAATTTACATACATATGTACGAGTAGATGTACAAACATTTTACACATGGAAAATATTTCGACCTACCACAGTTAACCAAGAGACTAAATAATAAATAACTGGCAAAAAAATAAATTAATGTTATTAATATATAAATGTTTGCAATAAAAATATATTCATCCTTTATTTTTTTGTTAATATACTGTAATTATGTATTCATTATTTCTTAGCCAGTTCCGCAGATAACCAATCTAGTCCTTCGTACAAACCATTTCCTTGCGTTGCACAGGTTGCTTGTATGTACCACTAAAAGTAAAAGGAAACATGTCAAAGTTAAATTTTATTTAGAAATTAATCTAATAGACATACATATGAGGTATGCAAATATATAAAAATAATACAAGTGGGTAACTCAGACAAGTGCGCCCATTTGATGCCCCACACGTCCTCTTTTTAAATATAAATAAATTTAATCATAAAAATTTATATTTTTTTAATGCGTTCAAGAAAGTTAAAAAAAACGTTTATCAACAAGTTACGTTTATCTCCACGGCATGATAAATAAAATGTATAACCCTTTTAAACATCTGTAATTTTTCGCAGGTTCTTCTTTCCGCTTCATTACTTATGGTAGTGTTTTCTTTGCGTTGTTATCGCTTCCCTACAGTATTTAATTTCTGGAATTCGTCTGAACGTGTTGTTACATCGTTTTTTTTTGTTCTATGTGCATTCAATTTGTAGTTCGTTAAAGCACAGCATTTTTTGGACAGTGAGTGCCTCAATTAATCGTACCCTTCACTTCTGGATTTTTCTGAACAGTAGAGTGTGCCTCAAATATTCGTACAATGTAATTCATTTCTTAAGCACAGCACTGGAACTTTCTGTATAGTGAGTGCCACAAGTATTCGTACCATTCAATTCTTACAGACAATAATACATCTTTTATCAATTGAAGCAAAGCCGCGAATATCATTGTAAAAGAAAAATTTTCCAAAACCTTTTTTGTTGCAGATTACCGTTAAAATTACTCTATTACATTTGTTCAAACACCAAAACATCAAAATTATGAATTTTATCACCGTCAAAACGCAATTACAATGAGTCAGTCAGTGGAAGAACGTTGTAAGTTGTAAACAAAATGCTACGAACGGAATTTATTTTATTTTTATTATTTTTGATAAATAAAGAGATAATCAAACCTTTTAAATACGTTTTTTTGCTCTTCTGAAAAATTATTATTTTGTCATTTGTAACGTTATTCGCGGCGATCCTTCAATTATCTTTGTATCTTTTAAGTAAAAATGGGATAAAATGTCACATCCGACCCAATGGAGGGTCCATTGTGTCTTATAAGCGAAGTTTTTTTTCGAGCAGTTTCTTTGCCGTCCAGGTTTAAATTTTTTTATGTACATAAAAGGAATTTAAACCTAGGTAAGTTTAAAGTCCGCCTGCGACATAAGCTTCTTGAGATACAGATACGGCCATATATGTACATAAGAAGAAGTTAGCAGCTCGTTGTACACTTCATACAACGGGCATTGAGTTTATGCTAACTTATTACACAGCAACTCTGGAATTTTTAGGAATTTTTCGATTCATGAACCTATTCTTCGCTTAATGTTGCAAGTTTAACGAGTATTTGCTTTTATTGATTATTATAACTCTTTCACAAAACCGCTGTTTTTCAAAACTTAGCATATGGTTTAGCAGTTCTCTGGCTATAGTTTAAGAAATGTATTATGAGTAAACTATCAGGCATGTGATGACAATCGCAAATCGCCTAATATTTGCGATTGTGACTTGAACACGAAAGAGAGGTGTGATGGAAATCGCAAACGCAAGAAATTTGGCGTCTTCAAATCGCAAGAGCAATCTCAAGTCAACTGTTGTATTTTGCCTGAACCAAACACTAAAGAAACAAATAAATCTGATATGTTTTTCTTTATTTTTAATTCTAAAAATCAATTCCTAGGTATTCTAAAAATCAATGCAAATAAACTACAAAAAGCAAAGTAACCGTGTTTTTTCACTTATGTGATAAACGCATAATGTATACATTTGGCTACATGCAGTATTTCCCAATAATCCAACAAATAAAAAAATATCAAATTTTACTACAAACAACACACACCAAAAACAAACCTTAAACAATAAGTATAAAACTAAGCAGGTTGGTCGTCAGCTGGCAGACACAACGATATGGTTTGCGTAACTGATTGCACTGTCAGAAGTTCTGACTTATAAAGGAGGAATCCGGAAAATATAGACAAGAATGCCTTGCGAGGGGTGGACCGGACAATTTTTAAATGTACTTCTAAGGCGTTAGACAGTGAGATTCCGACAGGGATGGACAATAAAGCCTCGCAAGAGGTGGAGAGGTTATTCTGTGTAGGAACTCTGGTGTTTACTGGCCAATTGAGGAATTTCGAGTTGGACAAGCAAACCTCGCAAGGGGTGGACTGGACAGCTTCTAAAGATACTTCTGAGCAAGAGGCAGAGACGGTAGCACATGTTGTGTGTGAATGTGTATCACTGGCTAGCATATGACTTAGGACTACGGGCAGACACTTGTTAAATGTAAATGCATGGTGGAGCTAAGCCTTAAACAATGAAGAAGAATGTCGACAGTCTGAAATCATTATAGTCGATAGTAATGATAACACGAGACTTAAGTGAAAGGTAATCGTAAATTACAAATCGGTTGTCTGAAGTCGATTCGATAAAAGAAATGGATCCAAAAGGGATCCATAAAGTTAGCGGCCTGCTTCGATATCCCCCTACATAAAAAAAGCACCTAAAAGTTATATTAATTGGTTTCTACTACCTTTTATAAATGTTAACACTCAGGCTTATGACTAAAATTAAGTGGAACTGGTTTGCATAAACAATTGGCAACAGTATGCATATAAGGGATATAGCACAGGGCCGATAGTCTGAGGGTTCCAAGTCTTTCCTGAATCTATAGAAATTTTGCGTGCATCTTTGGAATTTGTTTTATTTTTCTCAGTATGCATGGACATTCCCTCTTCGTTAGGTTATGTAGATGACCAGTTCTTAGCATGTTTTTCGTATCACGCACTGTACTTAAATTAATTATTTTGTGTACGGGGCTCATGGTTACAATTTTTGCAAATGACCATGCAAATTTCTGTCCTTTGTACAAATACAATGTACAAATATTACCACCACTAATACATTTTGATTCTAATTTTTAATACAACACTTTTAAACATTTGTAGTTGTGTACTTTTTTAATATATTGTATGAGAACATTTTCAAAACGTGCAGCCCACTTGCAAAATTAGTTTACAAACAGGGTTAACAGTAATAACAAGACTTAACCACTAATTAAAAACCTGTGACAGATCTGAGCGTTCATGGTGAGCATATACTAATTTTAGTGATTAATTGTATGTACATTCATACATATGCTAGTAGTATGAATAAAAACTAACACTTATGAGAAAAATTTATGTTGCTTAATTTCAGCGGCTGGGTTACGAATGCCAACACATGGCTACTAGTCACTACAAACGCTCAATTGAAGCTTGTGTCGTTATATTTTGCCAATCTCAAAAACAACTTAAATTATAAGCTGTTTTGGATTTCTTATATGCATATGTATGTAGTATTTGGCCAACGAGTATTTTGGTGCATTATTAAACATTTTAATACAAATTATCTTTAAAGCATATTTAACTTACATGACGAGTTCTTAATTGATTTAGACGCAGTTTTTCAGTTAGTTCAGCAGCGGTCATTGCATTTGGTAAATCTTGCTTGTTCGCAAATACTAATAATACAGCTTCTCTTAGTTCATCCTCTTGTAACTGAAAGAAGGAAACATAAATAAATGTTAGTTGCTACTTTCCAAATATGTATTTGAAAATAAATTCTCTACAATTTATTTGTTGGCTAGTCGCTGTGGAATTTTATTGGTTGCCAGTGCATTAGGAAATCTTAACCTTAACTTAAAATACCTAATGTGTAAAACTATATGTACATATGGTTTCTACCTATTTTCAATGTACCTACCATATTTTGTAACTCTTTTTCAGCTTCAGTTATACGATCTCTATCATTGGAGTCAACGACAAATATAAGTCCTTGGGTGTTTTGAAAGTAGTGTCTCCATAATGGGCGAATTTTATCTTGACCGCCGACATCCCATACTGTAAAGCAAATATTTTTGTATTCTACACTCTCAACGTTAAAGCCAATGGTAGGAATAGTCGTTACAACTTCGCCCAACTTTAATTTATATAGAATGGTAGTTTTGCCAGCAGCATCCAAGCCCACTAAAAATAATGCAGAGCAATTAAAAAACCAAAGTACGAAAATTTCTTAAAATACTAAATAGTAATACTACTTAATTCAAGAATTGAATTAACTCTTGATTTGATATTCCGACAGGGTGTTTTGTTGTAGAATTTTGGAACGAATTTCCGTCATGCCTTGTCAAGTTTGGTTTGGAGACAAACCGGTTTCGGCTATGTGCCATCTTCAGTGTCATTTTTCGTTCCAAACCAAACTTGACAAGGGATAACGGAAATTCGTTCCAAAATTCTACAATTGAATTAACACTCAAATAAAAGAATTGTGCATATTCACAGTTGCATTTAATTCCAATTTAATTAAGTCTAATCTATTTTTAGTTCGCGCTGAAGATATTCATAGACTGTCCTTCGATTATTCCAAATTGATGATATCCAAAAATTTTGACCGAATCAAACAAATTTACACCTTATGCTTGTTTGTAACTTTGCAATTGATATTGTATATTATAAATGTTCTTTTACCTATTATGTTTAATTCATTAACCTATCGATTATTTATATTTTATTTTTAATGTGGTATTGTTAACTCGGCTATATCTTTTCATTCGCATGTAATATAATATAATATAATGAAAGAAAATTTCTACAATATTAAAAAGAACACCACCTTAATCCTTGTTATGCGGACAGACTACCTTTGACATTATTAATTAACTGAAGAAATTATTTTTGAAGTTTGGAAACTAACAGTTATTCAGTGCTATTCTGTATTCCGAATCCGCAATACATATATTATTCTAATGTGGAAATTTTCGAATATTTTAGCTGTGCTGTATTCCACTTTCGAAAAATTTCTTTTCCTTTATTTAGAATAAAAAAAAAGTTGGTCTAATGCTTTGGAATCAGATTTTGTTCAAATTAAAATAAATATATATTATATATTCAAATATGAGAGGTTTTTCTATATTTTCTTCAATAAATTTTAAAATTCATATATGTATATGAAAATGTGTGGAATGCAGAACAGCTAATTTTCCAATTATTCAATTCCGAGTGTTCTTACAATTCCACACGTTTTCATTCCACTCGGAATACAGAACCGGGACGATTTTTTTGGTTTATTTTTTTACTGTTACTTTTTTAAATTTTCTATTTTGCTTGGAAATTAAAGTCCTTTAGTCAAATTTAATTTCATTTTGTCAGTTAAAAAGTAACTGCGGAAAGAGAAGTTTCTGTCTAATATATAAAACTTGAAAAATAATCATTTGGAAGTATTGGAATCAAATATCAAAATAGATAGTGGTCATCTTATAACTCTTTATTTATTAATTCTTCTAAAAAGAAGGCATTTTATTCTCTTTTGGACTACGATGGTGTAAAGTATTTTATTTGAATATTTTGATTGCTGGGGATAGGCTTCAAATGCTTAGGCGAAATTTTTGATGACCGGCTTTCGTTGGAGCTACTTGCTGACTGTATGTGTTGTGAAGAGTATCCGGAACCTTACGTAGAATTTATTCAAATATATATAGATTATGCATTATTGATGCCCCGCATATTTGTTATGGATTCGAGTTTGTGTCTGGCATCTGGGCTTTTATTATTACTAGACTTGACCATCTTGCAGATGCTATAGCACGCTATATGTAATGTTAGAAGAAAAATGAGGATTTCCAGTTACATAAGGACTTTTCTTGGATCTGCTTTTAAGTACTTTAGCACAATTCGGAATTTATTATTTTTCTTCAGAGTTTTGAAAAGTGGCCGGTCATCCCAACTTGGTTCAAGAGTTTGCCAATAGTGGGCATACAAAAACTCGCATAGATAAGTAAAAGATCGGGTAGAAGCACAAGATTGGTAAAGGTATTTACATAAATATAAATATTTTTTTTTTTCCTTTTATAGAAGCTTATAAAAAGAGATACTGTTTACAAGTCAAAATAAATATAATGATGACCAAATTTTTTAATGAATGTTAAAAATTGGTATCGTATGTGTGTAACATTGATTACTAACGACTCGACAAATTACGCAAACATTGCCACTATTATAACTATAAAAATAGCAAATCTTATTTTTACCAATTTAGCACTTCTGTTTACAATCTGTGGTGTACAAGTATACAATAAAGAATTTTTACAGGTCCGTAACTCAGAAAATACTTTTTAGCTGCGGTTTTTCAGTTTCCTTGTTTTTTATTACATTTTCTACCCCTTAGCCATTTTTTCTGGGTGTGATGCTTTAAACTAGAATTAAATCCACATATAACTCATTCTTTTTTTAAATTGCTGTCGCACAATGTTTTTAAAAAAAATAACCCAGTCACACACACTGTTGCAACTTTCAATAAAAGACGTCTTGCGAAAATTTTTAGAGTTTTGGACCAAAATTACAGTTAAATCTTATCCCTTTAAAAACGTTATTATTATAGAATAAGAAATGTACATTTAGATAAACATTTAAAACAACTTGCAACACAAATATAAAAAAAAAAAACGCGTTCTTAGTTCATTATTTATAAACAGACTTACCCATCAGAATACGCATTTGTTTTTTACCAAAAAGCCGAGTCAGTAAACTAGATATGGTTAAGCCCATTATTAATTTATGATTGCTTAAAGTTTAATATTTCTGGGTTCTGCTGTTTTTTGGTTAACTTTAATGAATTGTTGTTAACAAAAATTTATGTTACAGTTTCAAAAATTACAATTCACTTTGCGACTTATTCGTAAAAATTAATACAAGAAGCGAATTAAACAAAGAAAAAAGTTTTATTCATTTGCCGAAAAGGAGACGTGTTCGCAGTGTTATTGATAAACGTAACCAACAGGGTTGTCAGACTTTTTTTCCAAAACATATAATACAAATATCGCCAAAAAAAAAATTTTATATAAAAGCTAAATTAAAAAATTCATATGAGAAACATATTGGTTCCTCTATTATATGCCTTGACTACAAAGCTGGTAATAAATTTGGCAATCATATTGTATTCTACCAGCCAAACCAATGGGCCATAGGCCCAATAGTAATTACATACATAGAAATTTGTTTTGTCAGACCCGCATATTGGAGAGAGATTTTGATGTAACTACTAAAAATATCCTTTATACAACAAAATTATATATCTTATAAAAAGTAAAATGCGTATTTTATTTAATACCAAAATAGGCTGATGATTCTCGCCACCTGATATAAAAATCGCCACGTCATCAAAGAAAATTTTCTTCAAACGATTTAGAAAATAGCTAGGTCTGACAACCCTGGTACCAGTGCTGATACATTGTAGTAACTTTGATGTGTTTTCTAGCAAATTTACTTCTAAACACTTCCAAATGAAAAACTACCCATAACATTGTTCGCACATCGAGAGAGCGTGTGCAAAATGACGATAGAAAATGTGTTCGTGATCTTCTGTTTAAAGGATACGTGCTCGTGTTCCTGTTCAGTTGAGCATTTTTTTGTTTCTCATCAAGGTCGTATGGAAGTAGCGCACACACACATATACATACTTTTTATGTTTCTGTAATGTCATAACAGAATTGTGTGAACTATTGTTCGGACAACTCTGTTTGAACATGAAGCGACCATGACCAGCGACGGTTAAAATGTGTTAAGAATATATATATATGTTTACAAGATGGTCGAAAATATGTAACGAACTCATAGCAGCATAGGTATATAGGTTTTTAAATCCATTGTAGTTCGTCATTTGTAAACTGTATTTTAAACCTACTTACATATGTGGTTGTTGGTTAAAAAACAAAGAAATTATAGGGTAGTTAACTAAAGAAAAAATACGTGTGTGTAGTACGCTGTGAGGCATAATGTCTAATAATAGTCGATATAGGGAGAAAGTTCGTCTTGTCATATCTATTTTGCGCAATTTTATATCATTTTTCTCACGTCAGTGTAATTTCAATAGTGTTTCCTGTATATTATAAAGTCGGAAAATTAATGAAAAAGGATTTCAAAAGTCTATTAATTTCCGAAATGTGAAAGGCATAGCCAAGTTCAAAAGAGTATCAAATAAGTCAGCCTTTCAAATTCTTCAATGTAAAAGTAGTCTTACACTGTGTTTCCTGCACAACCATGATTATAGTAAACTGGCTTAAAAACATAAATTTTAATACTATTATGGAGGAGTAAACACAATAGTACTTATTGATGCAAGTGTGGCTTTAAACACATTAATGACAAGGGATGGGAAATGTCAAGATTAGTTTTGAGACATATGTCTCCAAATCAAACTTGACAATGGACGACGGAAATTCGTTCCAAAATTCTACTTGGTTGATAGTATTCTTACCATAAGTTACGTCCTATTATAAAAAAACATTCTTGTTGCCGATAAAATGATCACTTGATTTCATTTTACATAGATAAGCTGTTGGTATCATTTTCATTTCCCCATTTAGATTGCAGATGCTAGTGTCCTTACCCGAACTAGAGACGACCTTGCCAACGGATTCACGTTCATCGCCGTAAATAACTTTAAACTCATCTCCAACTTCTGGCAATACTGGCGCCAAGTGTTCACTTTCTATTAAGACACTTCGGTATTCCTTTTGCAGAAAATTTGAGCAAACGGCATCATTAACATTGTGAATAATACCAGTTTTTTTAGTTTTTCAATTTCGAAAGAATAAGTACATATAACTTACTCAAGTTGGACCAAGTCACCCCACTGAAATTGACCTAGACAATCAACGCCAGTAGCGACATCTGAGCAAAGCTGCAAATCTCTAGGTAGAACTTCTAATTCATGGTTTGTCAAATACAAGACACAAGAACTACTCGCGTAGGTTCAACACGTATTATTAAACCTGTTTCACTTTCATAACGACCAGCTAAGACGCGACATTTCTTCGCCTCCATCTCCAAAGTGTCTCTTAGCAATTGATTCGTCAGCATATTTTTTTCCACAGATATAATTTTTTTTCTTAAATGCCCAATACCAAGGCATATTTAACTTTTTGTTGTCACATGTTTTTGACAGTAATCATTCATTTTACACAAACCAAGGCATATTTAACTAGGTGGCATCACTACTGCAAGTGATTATTTTTTGCTAACATTTAATTTTTCCTTGTTTACAGTTTGTTAATTTTTTAAACTATTTTCCTTTTAATTTGTTTTTTGTTGTCACATGTTTTTGACAGAAATCATTGATTTTATACAAACAAAGTTGCCTGCTGTTGTTGTATTTTTTTGTCGTAGCAATGGCACCTAGTTATATATGCCTTGACACAAACAAAATTGCCTGTTGTTGTTGTATTGTTGTCGTAGCGCTGCCACCTAGTAGTAGTAGCAGTTGTACGGTGCTTTTACAATTTCAAGAGCTGGCAGCACTGTTGGAAACACGCTGTTTTTCTGTTAACTAATTTAACTCAATTTAGTTTGCGTTTGAGTTTCGTACGTGATTGTCTATTATATGGCTGGTTTGGTAAAAATATTAAATCCATCTTAGATAGCGCTTCTACAGAAAAGAAGTTTACAATACCAAACAAAAAGAGAACAAAAAAATCACTTATAATCCATCCATCGTCTACAAAATAGAAAAAAAATTAGTAAAACTTAAAAAGTGTAATTAAACAATAAATTACTACAAAATTACAAATCAGTCATCGTCATATTAAACCAGTCGGGAGAACGCGTTAACTTAATTAAAAATTCTCTATTAAAAAGAAAAAAGTGTGTGTTTAGTTAGTGTCTTGTTAACAAAATACAAATTTGAAAGAAATGCAAATTTAAAATATATGTGTATGTATATATGTCGTTTATTATTTAATAAAATAAGTGCAAATCTATTTCTGAGTGTATTTTGTGTGTGTGTCCTCCCTCTAAGTGCATGCAATTTATTAACAATTTTATTCCATTAAAAAAAGTAGCTCATTTTTTTATTAAATACACAAACTTTGATGTTTCTCATTCATACATATGTTTCTTATTATAATGTGTGAGCTTTTTCTATGCAAACAAATAAATTAATAAAAGTTTTATTTCTTTGTAACAGTATTAACAAAAATCAAGGGAACTAAAAATATTTCAACCAGATATGTTAAAACAATTTGGTAAAATAAGAAAACAATCTGTAAATATAATTTAAAATAAAATAGATAAAATGTCTGGCAATTAATAATAAATAATAACAACAAAATTTTATGTTGGGAAACGTGAGAAAAAAGTAGGATTTTACTAAGCGTCTACACATTTTAATCATTCATTTAACTCAAAATCTTCTATTGTGTGCGTGCTTAGTCTCTTTCACTCTTCGAAAACTACAACAAACGCGCTCAATGAGAAACAAAGAGCAATATCTCTGCTGCTACACTCATCTGCTAAAAAACATTGCCGACGAGTCTTTGTTCATAAGTAGTGGCTGATTAAGAGTGCTATCTCAACCGGCATATTTTTTTTTTCTTAAAATACAATTACATTAAAAATACAAAGAAAATTATTGATAAATCAAATAAAAATATAATACATACATGTGTATTAAAGTATTAAATAAATTTATAAAGTAATAAATTTATAGTGAAACAAAATCAGAAAGATTGTTTTTGCAAGTGTTTTAATTTTCATATTCTTTATTTCTTTTTGGATTCAAGTGTGTTAAATATAATTAAATAAACTCGAGTTAGCTGTATCAATTGAAAAGGTAAGTGTTGATTTTTTCCATACTTAGATGAATAATTAACGTTAAATTCAATGCTGATTTGTCAATAAGTCGGACAGGTCTGTCTGTATATAAAATAGTGTGTGAGTGATTTTTTAGTGTATTTTATGTTTCTTTGCTGTTTTTGTTGTAATTTACTACCCCCTTTCAATCGGGCTTAAAATTCCCCAAATTTCTCTGCTGAACTTGTGCTTGTCTCTCTTCTTTTAAGTGCTTTTGTAATTTGTTATGATTTACAGTGGTCATTTTTATTTAGTGCACATATAAAAATTTACCTACAGTGATGTTGGCAGTGTTTTTCGTTTCACTATCCGATAATTGTTTTGTTCAAATACATAGCTTGTACTTAGAAAAAATAATGAAGAGAATATTTTCCCCCGTGTTTGAAGTCAGAATTAAGCCGAAACTTTATCAGACAATAAGCCGATTATCTAAATTTCTCTTGTACATTTAACTGAAAGTTAAGTTAGTTTTTTCTACAAATTTTTTGGAATATAACCGAATATCAATATAACACTATTTATTCTGTACATTGTCGAAAGGAAACTTAATTTATTTGAATATTTTATTTATGTCTATATAATTAATAGGCAAGACTATTTTGTGCTATCCCTTTTACCCTCATATTATACAGCTGATTTTGTCAAAAAGTCTACAATGTTAAAGATATTTATTTGCTGATGCGCAAAATATATATTTTTTTATTAAAATCGCTTTAGGAACTAACAGATAATGTCTTAAAATTGGTACTAATCCTTGGACAAATAATACACAATGTGTGTGTGTATCTTCAAGTTAAAAAAAAACCTGCTTGTGTGCGTATATTTCACCAATGGTTGTTGGCGTAGCTAACCTTGGCACAAAGAGTTTAATTAAATTGTTTCTTTTTCTGTTTATTATTTTGTTGTTGTTGTTGTTTATTTTTCTACACACATTACACAATTGTAGAGTGGTAGAATTGCGGCCAGTGGGCAAGCACGTTATGTGAATTGTTATTAATTAATTTTATTTTGGTAATTTCGCGTCATACAATAATTTATATGAATTTTTTATTAAAAAACAAAACAAAACAAAACAAATCTACTTCTTTTTTTAATCACAAAAACTTATTTATAGGTTTTACTACCCGGATGATTTTTGAAATTTTTTGTGTATCATTAGCTTTATTTTAGGATGTTGCCAATAAAAATTCACTAAAACATAAATTAGTTAAAGTACTTTTTTGCATATGTCTTCTTCACAAAGGTTTGTTAAGCTTAAAGTGTTTATTAAGTAATATGTACTTGAAACCTAAAATTAAATATTTGTTTGCATACGGCGACTTATCTATTTTGAACGTCTAAAAAGTCTGCCTGTAAGAAAGAATGGACCCATTTTCAATTTCCAAGAATCTTCAATAATGCAAAAATAAACTTCTGCGAAATGTTATATCTACCACCGTTACTTTCGTAAAGATGTTATAATGATATCTAGCGTACAGAATATTTTATTCAGAAAGATCTCAGAGTCGTACTATTAGCAAGAGAGAAAAGTATAAAAAAACTTGCTAGGCCTATCCTATCCCTTAATGCACGAATTACTTTATACGGCATATGAGAATGTAATCTATTGTTGTGTTGTGAGCTGCATACTGACATTCATAGGATTATAAACGTACCAGGCAAGTGATTGGCATCTCTTTTTATTGTTTTGGCTGGAACAGGAGTTTCAAAGATGTACTTTTACCTAATGCCAATAAACATGCTTCTGTACCCATTGACCAATAATTGTTTTTTGAATTTGTGTGTATGTTGCGGCTCGTTGTCATGTTTAAACACAACATTTTCAGCAACAAGAAAAATTTGTTATATTGCAGCTGGCAAATTATTTTATAAAATTGATAGGTATTGATTGCTCTTTTCTTATAATGGCACCAATTCTTACTAATGGACCAAGTTCTCATTTCGTGTAATACAACCCACTACTGTAATTGAATCTCGGCTGTGGTCCATTGTTTGAATTATTTCTCTCGGGTTGAAAGTATTCGAGCCTTTGGATCAGTGCCAAGCTTGAACGTCACACTTGAAATAATTAGTTTTCCTCTAATCAGATCATTTGACATTAGAATCGAAAATTTGTAGTTTTCAATTAACAGCTCACATCCGCCTCAGTCCAGTTTAAGTTTGCTTGAACAAATACTTTCCCAAGACTGATATTTTTGTATAACAAATACTGTTTTTTTTTCTTCGCTGCAACTTTTGCTTCTAGTTTTTTGAGACAACGTTGAAAAGTCCACTCGCTGGCGTCAATATTTAGTCTTATAAGAACTTCAGCGGGGGTAATCTATAATTTTATTAATAAGTATGCAATAACAAACGTTGGCAACACTTGTTATTTTTTGCTTAAAGCAAATCATAGCTGTGTTATTTTTCTCCAATTTTACCGCTTACAGCTGCATTTCGAGTTAGCAAACAACCAATGCAATGTAGAAAGTGGAGTAAGAATAATAAAATAACAATTTGTTTGTTGTGGGAGTTTTTTTTTTTTTTTTAATTTTAATGTTTTTCTTTTGAGGTGCTTTATACTTCTCATTTGGTCTAGGGAATTTGGAGCACAAGACTTTAAGATTTTCTAAAATGTGGCGTAAAGGTTTCCTGATGAGCTGGCTTAAGCAACCAGCGAAATGTGCATAGAGACTAGCTTAATCTCCCCCACAACAAAATAAATTACATTATTGGCATAAACTTAGCTAGAAATAGTTTCTAAAATAAAAAGAATAAAATCTTAAAAATTGGTTTAAAAATTTGCTTTTTTTTAAATTATTTTAATTTTCTTTTAAGTAGAGTGTAATAAATAATTTATGTGAATTTTTTTTTATCGTACAAATATTCGTTCACCCTGTTGCACTTATGCTCATCAGTGTACGACAAACGGTTTGTGAAGCATGCAACATTTAACATTTCACTTCTTTGCAAAACAGTCCATTTGCCTCTTTATACCTACAAAGACAACTAAATATAGGAAGAATATTTATGCTACATATATTTTTGTTAACATTTTTATTAATCAATAACTTTTTATTGTCTTATTTTTTTCAGCTTCTGCTACCGTAACAAGTGTAAATACATTATCATTATAGAATAATTTCTTCTAGTACACCCACCAAATCAAAAATATTTACAGAAATTTCTATAATTTGTCTTCATTTTTTATTCAGGAAATGACTCAAAATTTATGTAAAACGCGTTTAATTTCCTTGTAAATCCCCAAAAGCATAAATATTAATAATAATATAAAAATTTCAATATTTGCTTCCCAAAAAAGAAAACCTTTGAATAAAATTATACAAACAAAAAATTGTTTGTCGAGACAAGTGTATGAATATTAAATACATGCAACATTTAAAAACACCCAACGTGAGTGTAAATATGTTGTAAATTTACAGCAGTTTCGTTATGTACGTGTGAGCGTACTAGCAAGTGGGCATTTAATTTATTTGCTGTTGCTTAAATTTGATTTGGTCTTATTGATAAAAAAAGTCTTGGTGGTGGTGTTGCATTAACGACGATATCATCACCAACAACAGCAATTGCAAAATAAAAAAAAAACAAAAAACATTTATTTATTGTTGTCGTTAAACTTCAATGAGTGTTTCGATGTCACTCGTACAAGGTGGAGCTGCAGGCGGTGCGCCACAAGGTGCTATATTAGCGGCTGCTGCCCCATATTATCAGCCACCAGCAGTACCACAAGATGTTCAACCAGATCGTCCAATTGGTTATGGAGCATTTGGTGTAGTATGGTAAGTTAATTTAAATATTTAATTTTTTCTTTAAAAAAAAAAAACAAATAAATTTTACTGCGTAAGCTTAAATTTCATGCACGTTTTCCCTAATTCCGTTTGTAAATTTCATCGAAATCAAAATTTCCCCAACGAAAAATGCAAACTCTCTTCTGATACTAATTACTCAAAATAAACCTATTTATTTTACAAACATGCTTGAATTCGTATACCAACATTCAGAGATATGTCGTTTACATAGGTCTTCATATAACGGGGTTTCCAATAAATGTGATTTAAAATAGAATAGAATTAGAATAGAATAGAATAGAATAGAATATAATAGAATAGAATAGAATGGAATAGAATAGAATAGAATAAAATAGAATATAATAAAATAGAATAGAATAAAATAGAATAGAGTAGAATAGAATAGAATAAAATAGAATATAATATAATCGAATGTAATGGAATGGAATAGAATGGAATGCCGATTTTTTAACGGAAAATGACACTGATTATAACACATAGCCGAAATCGGATGACGGAATTTCATTCCAAATATTTATTTCTGAAGAGTCTCTATCTTTAACTCTAAAACTAAACGATTTCATTCTTCAGTGCATCTGCCTTTTCTCAGCCATTGAGTCAGCAAGTGTTAAAGACCCTACCAAACAAGAAGCTTAAAGGCATCATTGCAATAAAGCTGTAAAAAACTATTTGGCAAAATGATTTAAAAAAAAATATGCTGAAGGTATCGAAAACTCAAAGTAAAAAACAAAAATGAAAAAGAAAATACGTACGTACAAAACACCGTCGGAGAATTTTGTACATGCAATCCGTGAACAATACCATCCACAAAATAAAAATTAAAAAATAAACTCCAAAACAAAACGGTGGAATAATATACTCGTACTTCAATGAAAATCCAATGAACCCTTTAAGACGAATGTCAAATAAAAAAGTTGCCTGTGGAAAAAAGTTACGTGATAAATTTTTAAATTTTTTGTTCTGTTTTGGTTGTTTATTTTTTGTGTTCTTAGCTGTTTTTCTTCTGAAATGGGACTAAATAATTTTTTTTTAGAAACCAGTATCAAGTTAAGAAGTTAATTTAGATTAGGTAGTAAGAGTGATGCGATTGTCAGGAACGCATTTACACTAGGTTTAAGTCGATTTACCATTACGATGTAAATATGTCCTTGCTCCGATACTGATGTTTATTTGATCTGTCATGCCTTTTAGAGATAAGGATGCTAAAACGCCATTGTGGCGGCAGAAGGTGGTATTATTGCGCATTTCTTTAGAATATATTCCCATTTCACTTGAACTTGTCACAAGGCGTCGTTTCTACTTCCTTACAAGGATTGCGATATATATAGTCTAGTGTTAGGGTATGTCCAGCGCATTTAGTTTAGGCGATTTTAAGTGATTTTTTTTTATCTAAACACATTTCTTGACTACGTAAAGAGGCCAGCAAATATGTAATTCTTAACAATATACTTGAAGACAATATTTCATTTGGTAGGAAATTCTCAGACAAAAGTGTTTCCCCGAAAATGCCTTCCTTAAAGAAAAGAATCAAAAGAACAAACAAATGAAAATGAACCCTAACGACAAACAAGCAAAAAAGAAAACAAAATACAGAAAAAGATACAGCAACAAATAGAAATGAATTATAAAATCTCTTTTAAATAAAAAAAAATCCCAACAAACACAATGTTAAACAAAACACAATGTAGGACAAAAGGTTGTCTTACTTTGGAGATCATTAGTCTAAACTGGAATAAAATTCCATGCCATAATTATATTACGCAGGATTATCTCTATGTCTATTAGCATTCTATCAATTACCGATTGTGTTTTGGCTAACTTTGAGTCCAAATGATTTTATATAATGTATTATTGTTCTTATCCAAAGTTTTCATGCGAAAATCTGATATCCACACAAAGACACCACAACATTGTATGAATCACTACACAATTTTAGAATAAATTTAATTACAGTAGCATTTCGATTTAATATTGAACATGATACTGACCTCGTAAAGAAAGAATAAAATAACTGACGATTTACTATAGGTTGTTCATGCGCCAGCTCCTTGTTGTGTTGTAGATGAGTCTAAAATCTAATTTCTGTTAAAATTTGTAACCGGCACTTGATGTAGGCCCTTTTTTTAGAGAGATCTAATGATAATCGTTCTGACTGTCAAAAAAAATAAACATAAATTGTTCTCATGACTGATTCTTGATTTGATATTCCGACAGGGTGTTTTGATATAGATTTTTGGAACGAATTTCCGTCATCCCTTGTCAAGCCGGTTTCGGCTATGTAAAAATGCAATCATGATAAAATAAAAAGTCTAAGGTTTTATCATATTTTCAAAAAATGGTACACGCTATACGACTGTCAAATTTCATAACATATTATTTTCATACTATAATCCTTTCTCATTTCATGTGAATTGTGTAAAAAAGCCTTTAACAACATTTCTCATCTCACATTTGAAGAGAAAATATATGTACCTAAAGCAGTCCTTTACGGATATTATCGTTAAGGCCGTCATGTCCCTTTAAGTTGTTTACTAAGAAATGCTTGTTGGGGGTATTTGACCGAAGAATTGATACATAAACAAAGGAACATGCAAAACCAGTTGCAGGTAGTTTTGTTTATAATAAATGTTTAATTTTTTCTCTATAGAACGGTTTAGGTGATAGTTGGTTCTTCATTTTATTTGTTTTGCTGACTTTGTTCTTTAAGCAGATTTATTTTCTTACGTTTGTGCCTTCTACCACCATCAACACGGTATCTTTATAAAATATAAGAAGAAAAAAAAACTGCACAAAAGCAGAACCGAACACCACATATTAAGGGGTGTAAAGGCAAAAGCGAACAATTTTTACGGACACTAAAGAGTACGCGTTGCACATATGTAAGTATCAGCAGTATTGTTGCGGTAGTACGCCAATCTTATTTTATTTCGTTATTCTACATAAAACATGATTTAGTTTATTTTTGTTTTTGCTTTTTTATAATGCGGTAAGTAGCTGGTAGCTGCTTCCTATCGAAATGACTTTGAAGGAATTGATTGTTTAACAAATAAGTGGTGTGAAATTCTTATACTGATGGCTCTAAATTGCTTTAGTACATCGTTTATGAACCGATTATACGATTAATCGGAATTGTTTTTGCATCGGGTGGTTGAGAAAATCACTAATCGCTGTTAAAATCAATTCCGTTAACAATCTAAAATAACCCTTAAAAAGGAGTATATTCAAATATATAATTTTTTTTTTCTCTAATTTGGTTGCAAACTTTCACCAAATATTGTTTTGCCGAAACTTTTATTTTAAATCTTTTGGGGGATGTAAAACTATCCTTCTTTTCCTTCATGCCTGGATAATTATATACATCTGCAGAACATATTTTATAATATTTACTACGAGAATTTTCGGCTAATCGACACAAAATTAATCGATTTCATGGTTATTTGAACATGTGAACTTTTAAACTAACCAAACTGTTAATCGTAAAAATTAATCGGTTAATCGATTAGTAGGATGCAATAATTTCTCCCACCATTTTTATGATGAAAATGAAAACGGAAACTGAGGAATGTTTGATAAAACCAGCATCAAATTGATGCGTACTATGGTTAATATGTTGAGCTGGCCTTGGTTGCTTCGGTCAAGCACAGTTCCCCTGTATTACGTTGAAACAAGAGGTAAAGGTACGTTTTATACACAATGCTGCATAAGGTATTCGTTATGACAGTAATAAAATAATCTTGTCCTGAAAGTTGTCAACTGTTCTTATTTTAAAACGAAACATTGCTTAAAATTTGACAATTTTATATAAAAACTTTGAAAATATTGAATAAAAATATAAAAACTTGTTAGTATTTTATGCTTAATAATAATGAGTATAATATATATAATTTTAAAGTCAATGATGCCTTTCACCTTGGTAGGCTGTATATTCCCAGCCTTTCGACCAGCCTTTTTACTCTCAAAAAATCTTTATGTAAGAAATGTGTAATTTTCTTGCAAACTCTATTATATAGTAGGCTTTCCTATATTGGGACCCATGGTATCCTATAGTTTAGAACTTTATAGGTTATATTTAAAATTTTGATAGATTTTTAGTGATGGAGTTCGTAAGAAGGAAAAAATTACACATTTTTCATATAGGAAGGTTAGGGTCATGAAAAGTCAGGGCTGTTTAATACAACCCTTATGATTTGGACTCTCAGTAAATCTCTAATTTTTCATTTAGAAAAAGTTGCAATTTCTTAAGTGCATAATTTGTTGTTTTTCTTTGCACTTTTCTAATATACTAATCAAATTTTTATTTCTGGAAAAAATGTTACGTGCAAATATGTTGCCGTTTCTGCATGCTTGTGTTCCCTTCTAATAAATATGCAACATTTGCGAAAAACAGCACGTTCCTTTCTAAATATGCTGTACAAAAACTGGCGAACATGTAAAATTTTTTGCACTCAACTTAAAGTTCATTGTGATCGAAAAAGTGCAACACTATGTGAGATTTTGTGCAATTTGAAAAAAGTGCTACTTGCCTGTTTATAAGGCAACATTTTTTGTTTACAAAGGTAAATGCTATAAATTATTAGAATGAGCAAATATTGAGTGAATTTCGTACCAATTGAACCAATGTTTTTATTATTTTTGCGCAAAAAATATTTAACATAATGCAGTTCTGTTAACAATGCTTGAGCGAGATTCTAAATAGCCATTTATTACAATTTCAGTTGTTTACTTTAATATATTTTTGCCTGATCGTATATCTACAAAATGCACTCCTTTACCAGTACAACGGAAATTTCAATAATTTCACTTAAATAAGTTTAGAGTTTTAGGTCGTTTTCAATGTAACAAAACTAACTGCAGCCTTTTAAGGTGTCTCTAGCAGCCATGGAATATTGAAATTTTGAAATGGAGATTAAAAGTATTCAATAATTTTTATACATGTTTTTTATACAACGAAATAAAGAACTAATACAAATTGTGAAGAAGTGAAAATGTTTAGATTTTACAAAGAACTTATTAAAAAGTAGTTTTTAGTTGTTAGTTGAGAAAAGCTGAGAAAAATTTATTTGTCTTAACGGATTACTACGTATTTTCTTCTTGCAATAAGTAGTCTGTAATATGCCAATGATACTAAAGTTTCCATCCCTGCACTATAGTATATTCGGAATATGATTCATATGAAAATTTTCCATCCTGACTGGTTTGCATTTTATTTTAGTGGTTGATTTTTGTACGCATCGTAAACATTTGTTAAGTAGTGAATACCCTGCAAACACAGCCAGCATAAAATAAATCTATTCAAGTTTTGTAATTCTTAAAAAAGTGGATGTAAAAGCCAGTTAATCTATTGAAACTGTAAATCTTAAGGGTCGTTTTTACAAGAGAGATCTAATTTATTTTTAGTTTTTTATTTAAAATGATAAAAAGGAAATGAAGGGAATGTCTCGGGTAATTTGCCTTGTTACGCTTTTCGAGTGATGATCCGGGAACCTGTCTCTTCGATTTGGTGCGGTAAAATATCCCCCGTTCTGCTATGCACACACATATGTATGTCCCTTATCATCTATGACGTTCAGATAAAGGTAACGATTTTTAACATTTTTCTCAATTAGGTCGTTGCCGTATTTGTCAGAAATGTCATATTATTTGTCTA
This sequence comes from Phania funesta, assembly GCA_963932375.1. Taxonomy (NCBI): domain Eukaryota; kingdom Metazoa; phylum Arthropoda; class Insecta; order Diptera; family Tachinidae; genus Phania; species Phania funesta. The sequence continues at coordinate 76,916,910 of OZ010656.1, forward strand.
TTTTGAAAGCAACTTCGATTTTGGTTATTTCTCACATTTAATAGAGCATCATAGGGTTTACTAAATGCATTTCAGTAAACTTTACTTCAACATGAACAACTGCTAGAACAGAAGAGCCAGCCATGATTGTAATAACTTGTGTGTATAGAGGGGAAAATAAATGGCTTCTATGAATTAAAGTGTCCTCGTTTATAGTTTAGTATTCTATTTTCCACTTTTTACATAAAATAGTAAAAGTCCTTAAGGAAACATTTGCCTTTAGTCCCAAACAAGTTACAAAAATGCAAATTTATTTTTAATTTAAAAAAAAAAAATATTAAAGTAAGTTTGTAGCTGAATCGTTTAAATTCGTCCCTTTTAGAGACTCAGGCTACACATGACTTTATGTGTACTCTCTCTACCTACCTCCCTCCCTCTCACTCACTGTCTCACGCTCCTTTTCTTACTCTTTCGCTCTTTCACAAAACGCACTCATTTTAAAAATACATTGTTGTTTTTGTTACTCACAGCCACATGCTTTGCTGTAAAAACAACAACAAGTTTATCCTGTAGTCTGGTGTGGAAGAAATGTGTAGCTGAAAACAGGACATTCAATAAGTTGTGCAAACAAATATCTATTAAAGAGAGAACAGCTGCACAAATTTCGAGTTTTTTCATTTCATAAAAGTTATAAAAAGTGTCTGCGAACGAACAATTGTTGTTGATCCTTTGAAAACCGTTTATTTTCAGCCAACGTTTGGCGTTTTGTTATTGAATCGATTTTGGGAAAAATATTATTTACTAAAATTGAATATATTATTTTACAGCAAAAACAACTGGTTTTCTAAAATTGCCCATGAATTCTGCTTAAATTGGAACTTTTTTAAAATTGTATTTAGGTTGTAATAAAATTTAAAGTGGGAAGAATTTTGTGAAAATTAAAGGCAACATACGGGTACATTAAGGGTAGAACTTTGCAGGATATTTTCCTTAATAGTAAAAACATATCTTTGTATGTATGTATGAATGTGTAAAGACGGAATTACATAAGTCAGAGTTTAAGTTCGGCATCTGGCTGGCGACTTATTCAACGGCCGTCTTATCACCTGGTGGGGAAAAAACGTCTATCGCCACTCCTAATTGTACTACATCACATAGGGCGCAATTTTAGCATGCTTTATCCGTTGCTAAGGGGTCTGGAGCAACCCACTCTTCTGCCGCACAATTGGTGACTTACTGCCTTGATTATGCAGCACAATCTTTCCGCAGCTTGGGTCTAAACTAAAGCCACGTATTCTCTTAAGTTGCCTCTCCAACAATCAATATGGTAGCTGTCATGGTTTAGTTACTTCTGGTTATATTCTAGTTATAGGGACGGAATTGACTTGAAATTACCAAAGAAAAAATACAATTGTTCTTGAATTCTTTTTTCATTTTATGAATAGTTCGTACTCGCAAAGAAAAACATAGTTGAGGCAACCATAAACTTAGAGCAACATATTATGATTAAATTATATGGTTCTAAACAATATGATTTGTTTACTTTATTTCAGGTAATATATGATCCTCTGATTCTCTTAGAACAGTAGAAATAAGTGATGATCGATAAAGGATTAACAAACAATTGTTTAGATTCGATTGACGTTTTCATTACATCGAAATTCGATCTTTCGGATAATGGCCTGCTTCCAAAGTAATCGAAAAAAATACATAAACATTAAGCAAATGCTGGTACAATTATTTTTCTTTTTCAATAATGCTGAAATAATTGTGGCTAATCAATTGAGAATTACCATTTTAAGTCAGCTTGAACGGCGGTTTTGAAATATGAAACAATCATTTTGACTGCCAGCATCAATTCTACTAGATTAAAGATTAAAAAAAAAGATCTATTAGCGCTATCTGCAATTACAAGGTTTGATTCAAATGGTTGAAAATGTTCGTTCAGACGACAGTATTGGAAGTGGAAGCGATACATCTTCCATTTTAATTCGATTTATGGTCCCACTACAAGTCTTTGGCTAACAAGCGAAAAAGAAAGGGCAATGACCACAACTCATCAAGATGAGGTTAGCTTCTTACTCAATGCCCCAGTTATCGAACCTAAGCAAGTTGTGATTAACGGATGGTAATTAGGTTTTCTGTTCGGAACTTAAGGATCATCAGAGCGCTTTTTATTTAATGCAAGACCAAAAGCTACACAAAAGAGTAAGCGATTTACTAGAAAGCACCTTTATAAATTCTTATCCCTTAATTCTGTTTTAATCAAATAGACTTAAAAATGCTGTGAAACTCTCAACCAAAAAATAATTTCAAAAAACCTATTTATATTTTTGCAACACTGTAAATAATTTTTGATATTATTTATTTGTTATAATTAATTTGAATTAGAGGAACTTGATATGACTAAAGCCATCGAATGCTTATAGTCAACGTCGCGCTAACCACTTAAGCCACGGCCCCCTCATATTTTGATCAAACAGCAACCGAATTTTACATATGTTATTATATCTATGAAGAACATTTTATGGTTAGAATAATTATTATATTATTTTTATAATGGTTAAAATACTTTGTTTGTGGTTGGGAGTGTAAGAATAAAAGTTGTATTGTGCAACTCGACCCTGGTGCAATTTTTGTGAATGCCAATCACTTAATGATTAAATATGTGAGAAGCAATAACTTGTTTATAGCAACTGAAGTAATGTTAAAAATGTTTTCAAATAACGACTATAATATGTTTGTCACAACAATATATTTTCGTAGCGAACATGCTTGTCGTAACCATGCCACAAACTTGTTTTTTTTTGCGTGTAGATCTCGTAAAACAATTCAAATGCTGAAAGAGACAGAGTCTCTCTCTTTTCGGCGATCACGGTTGATAGGATAGTTTGAAGCTCAAAAGCCTATGACCACAAAGCCCACACCTACTCAAACATTAAAAGCTGAGCACTAAAAGCTACTCTTTTTGCTTAAAGTTATTCTCTTACATGATTTTGATATAAATAAAATATTTTAAAATTTTTTATTTCATCCTTAACCAATTGTTTTTATGTTTATAATATGTTGTATATATTTGTGCTGCAATTAATTAAACATGTCATTATTATTGTATTTTTAAAAAAGATACATTTTATTCTTTGAAATCTCCAGACTCAAGCACAACAACAGCTTCATTAAAAATAGAGAGAGATTGTTGCACATTGTGGCTGAAGGTAATAAAATAATTTACTCTAAAAAAGAAACAATAGTAACTTTGTGGTCAATTTGCTGTAATGAAATGTAGACGACTTGTTCATAATTGTACATATGTATATTTTACCAGGGTGTCTGCGTATGCAGGTATAAACTTATATATGTATGTGTCTAGATTAGTGTATGTGTTTGTTACGAAACAAACTCATTAGGACGAGTACTTTGCAGCAGCTGTAATTGTAATGTGTGTTTCAGCAACAAACATTTATAATTTCTTATTTGTTTATGCACAACAACAAATGTCCTTAGGATATTTTTGTTGCACCCTGTTCAATGTTTGTAGCTGCAGAGTTTGCAAATTATAAAAAAAAAATCCATAAATGCAGATTAAAGTTTTTCTTGCAAATATTATCTTCAGCTGCTTTACTCGTTGGCTCGTGTAATTGCTTTTAGAACAAATGTTGAAACAAATCGAAATATATAACGAGGGAATTTTCGTTTACGCACAATTTAGGAGATTTGGAAAAATATAATTTAATAAATTGACAATTTATCTGTCAATTCGTTTGTCGAGAATTGGGAAAACCAAAACTAATCTGGTTCGCCCTTGATTTGTACTTATTCTAATAAGTTATTTCACTGTAAAATTAATCATATATCGAACTATTGTAAGCTCTTTTTAAGTAAAGTAAAATAAAGAACAAATTAATTGTTAAATTTTTTTATAAAAAGATTCTGGCTTTTTAAATTATCATTGAAGATTATTTGGGCAACGAACAAAAAAAAAAATGTTACTATTTTCTTTACGAATTTTAAACTGCATCTGCAATTGTGCAAATGTTAGATATAATTCCGGATGCCTGATAAGAAGAATCGAATAAAATAATATGGCGAAAGCTCTTAATTAACACGCTTGAGATTTGATTGTCCTCTGCAATAGATGTTTACGAATTGAAATTTTATATTTCAATGCTCATTGATTTAGAGAGAACGTGAGTAGTGATGGCAAAAAATGACTAATCGAATAATTACTCATATGGTTATTCGTTCAGAGAAACTATTAATTCGGCTATGCTTGAAAATTATTAATAACATTGAAATTAGTTTACAGTATTGCAAAAAAGTTTAATTTCATATTCCGACATTATGATTTGATATAGATTTTTCATCATACATTTCGTTCCAATGATGGACAAGTATTTGTATATATCCGGCCATGTGAGGATAGTGATGTTAAAAAGTATGCCTTCAAAGTCTAATAAATTAAGTTTTCATGGCGATGGGAACCAAAACTACTTTAAATTGATTTTTAGGAATCTGAAACTCAAAAGCTCAGAAACTGTGAATTTTAAATTAATTTTTTTTCATTAAATTTATTCTGCACAAATGCTGTAAATGTAGACAATCGGGAATTTTAAGGTTAATATATAAATTCCAAAAAGTGCGTAGATACTGATAGCGCCGTGGGTGCTCACACAAGGAAATTAAATCTTCCATATAATTAATCACTTACATAGAAGTTTTAATGTTGTTTAGCAGGCAGCAACTATAAAGCACGTTCTCTATCACTGTCCCGCTCTTACTCATTTGGAAGATGTTAAAAGTAAATTGACAAAATATATTTAAGAATCTTCTTATGCTGCAAGTCAATACCATGCGTTTTCGCATCAGCGCACTCTACGTATTTCATACATCTACGCATCCTGCGCTTATCTGCATTTCAAGTTACATGAGACGCTTTTAACGCATTGAAAAAGTTATATAACTCGACATCTCTGGCATTCAAAATCTGCTGACCGCACGCCGCCTATGACACTTACAAAAGTATAAAGTAGACCGACCTATGCGTTAAGTTATCCCACGCTTTTCCGCTATATAATTTGCCACATACAACTGTACTGATTCCATTTTTTTGACCGGTGAGTATGCTGCGAAAACGGGTGTGGACTGTCAGCTTTAATTTCGAACGTATGCGCATTAGGTAACACCTTAAAAAATACCCAACTGAGTTGCTACTAGTTACCTACTTTGGTGCTTATGTCCGCACACCCCAATCATAGTCAACTGGTTTATTTTATTCTAAAAACTCTAACCAGAGTTAGAAATGTTTTAGAACTTTGAAACGAATTTCCGTCATCCCTTGACAAGGAATGACGGAATTTCGTTCCAAAATTCTACATATAAAAACACCCTGTCGGAATATCAAATGAAGAATTAGAAATGCTTCTTTTTAACAATTTGTCTTCGAGAAAATGAAACATTTTTAGAGTTTTGAAATCTGATTGAAATAAAAAATCGAATAAAAGTACTCGCAATCGCCTGACATCATGTCAAATTTCGATGCACAGCACTCGATTCTGACTGACAAAATCCGAAAATGAAAAATTTCGCACCTGCGAGCAAAATTTCACTCGCTATCGACTAACAGATTTAGCCCCCTAATCTGATGTTTTAGAATGCTCAACCTTTTCTCAAGATTGCCGAAGACTTGCTCTTCAGAGTTCTCTAGGGGGGTTTTCTTTTCAGGCAAACATACATTTAAAATTCTATAACCCGAATTATACCATGATGTCCATCTAGTCGTCTTAAAATTTACAGAATATTTGAATAATCTCAACTAAAACTATACAAGCACCCAAAGGATTCGTTTTCTGAATATAATCTATTTTCAACTAACTGTGGTTGATTCTGTTTTTTGTTGTTGTTGTTGTTGTTGTTGTTATTGGTCTGTTCTGTCTACTATTACAGCATGGTGTCTATCTGCGTGTCTGTTCTACTGTCAATTCATCTGTCCTTACATTTGCTCTGAACTCAACAGAAAAAGTACGTATACACTGAAACAAAAATTTAACAAACACTACAAAATGGCTTGTTAAATTGAACAAAAGTAGGTTATTGCACATTTAGCAAACTATTTAAATCTACGTACATTTTTCGTTTAAAAAAAATAAGTTTCGAATGTTAGTTATATAAAAGAAATTTCTTTAGTTTCACAGTTAATTTTTCGTTATTTATATAACGAAATTTTAGTTGAATTGATTAAGAATTTAGTTATATTAACTAATAATTTTCGTTAAAATTAAAATTAATATTAAAGAAATTTTATTCATATTAACGAATAAATTAAATTTTTTGCATTTCGCTGCAATATTTCTTATGTATTTATAAATTTATTTATTCATATTTTGCCAAGTAATGAAAATGAACTGCGGATCTAATGTTTTCATACATTTAGAAATATTCTCGTAGAACAATTCAAACAAAAATATTGTTCTTACTTATTATTTTAAATTTGTCGAAAAAACTTCAAAATTTTTAATTTGCAACATAAATGTCTGCTCATGACTATATAATATGAAACTTTCTTAAATTCTAAATGGATTTAGTTTAATTAAATATTTCAAACGAAAATTATTTTTTTTTTTTATGGTAGGACCAGCACTCAGGGGATGACCCCTATTCATGCAATGCATTGTGCTAGAACTAGGAAAAGACGTTATGGGAAGGAGGACAGAGGGAGTAGTGTTTATTAACATTTGATTTGAACTTTTCCACAGAGAAAGTGGGAGGAAAGACCTCTGCTAGAAGCTTATTCCACATACGAATGGTCCGGCTAAAGAACGAATTCTGTCTGTAGTGTGTTGTGCGATCCAACCATTCGACCACAAATGGATGTGCTCTTGATGAAGTACGTGTGGTGCGTATGAATGACCGGGTTTCGGGAATAATATCCCTAATTTCATCAGAGCACAATCCATTGTAGTAGCGATAGAACAGCGAAACACACCCCACATTGCGACGATGCTCGAGAGAGTCAATAGAGTTGGATACCCTACTGTCACCGATGAGCACCTTCGCCCTCTCCTGTACGCGGTCGAGTAACTCCAAAATAGACTTTGAAGCACCGGCCCATACATGAGAGTTGTATTCCATTTTCGGTCGGATATAAGTGGTATAGACAGTTAGGAGATCGGATGGGGTGAAGTAATTCTTACACCGTTTGAGGAAGCCTAGGCACTTGAATGCTTCTTTCGACACTTGAAAGATGTGTTGGGTCCATCGGATATCACATTGAATCTTCATGCCAAGAACATCAAGAGCTTCTGATTCCTCAATATCTATACCACCCATAACTACAGATGGAGCAGCAAAGTCCGTCGTGCGTCTGTGTGTTAGCATACAACACTGCGTCTTATTGGGGTTAAAATCGACCCTATTCGCACGACCCCATTCTGTGATCGTCACAAGATCACTATTTAATGACTCATTCATGCGGTGCCTCATGGCCCCAATCTCTAAGAGGCTTGGTCTGTTGATGAATAAGTAAGAATGGCATATGTTGCTGTCATCTGCAAAAGAATAAATAGGGTTGGAAGTTTGACGAAGAAGGTCATCTAGGAAGATAAGAAATAGAGTAGGAGAAAGAACGGAGCCCTGTGGTACCCCTGAATTAATCTTGAACTCGTCTGATGAGATCCCATCTACAACAACTCGTATAGTGCGATCTCTGAGAAAACTCGATATAAATCGAGAGAAGTGATTACCGACGCCAAAAGCAACAAGTTTTGACAAGAGCGCGCCATGCCACACCCTATCAAATGCCTTGGAAATATCTAGAGCCACCACCTTACTTTCGCTAAAATGATGTATGGACCTACACCATCTCTCCGAAAGGAATGCCAGTATGTCTCCCGTAGAACGCCCTCTACGAAATCCATACTGACCGTCGTGAAGTAAGTTGTTGGACTCCAGGTAATTAACAAGATGGAAATTCACCATTTCCATAACCTTGGAAAGCACCGAACAAATTGCTATTGGACGGTAATTTTCAGGGTTGTTGGCCTCTCCTTTTTTTTGGGATTGGCGTTACATTGGCAACCTTCCAACACATTGGAAATGCGCTAGCATGGTACAATATCCTGAAAAGTTTGGCCAATGGACGCGCTAGCGTCGAAGAGCTCTGCTTCAAGACCAGTGCAGGGATGCCATCCGGCCCTGGAGACTTGTTTATGTTGAGGTCCGCAAGAACCCTTTTAACGGCACGGGCTCGAAAGAATATGCTTGGCATAGTTACTAATACTCTTTCGATCACGGGCGGTGGTTGATTGCTTTCCGGCAAGAGAGAATTTCTTGCAAACAATTTAACGAAAATTCTTCAAATCTATTTTATTTTCTTCAATATTTCTAACAAATTCTTGTTTTTTACTTTAAAATGTTAACGAATTTTTAATTCAAAACAACATGTCCTCTACCAATTCATGAGAATTTAATCAAATTCCTTTATATAAATTACGAGTAACTCCTTTTAATATATGTAATTCTAACTAATGTTTATTTATGTAGATTTAAAGTAGTTTTGTTTAAATTAATAAATTTTATGTCCATTTGAAAAGAAAATTAATTGATTTAACTAATTGTTTTGTTAAGGGTTTAATAAAATTTTTCGTTCATAGGTATCAACCATCAAATTTGGTTCAGTGTACATGTGCACATACTTACATACATATGTACGTGTGTGTTAAATGTATTTAAACATGAGCAAATCTAAATGTACAAGTGAAAATGATTACAAATGTCCAACCCGCACGTAATCCAAGATTCTTAAATGTAGACGAGTATATTTATTTATTTCTCTTGCACTTATGCTACGAGTATAAGAAAAAGAAGAAAATGAGGATGATGGTGATGACGATGATGTTATTTCGGTTGCTGCCGTGGTTCCTTTTACTGTTCAAGGTTTTATAGTTGGTTCGTCCATTTTAATGTTTTTTGTTTTTTTGTTATAGTTTTTTATTGTTGTATTCCTATGAATGAAGTAAAAGGAAAAGAAGAATATAAATAAATAGTTTCAGTTTGCAGCACTTTCAAACATGTTACATGATACAATTCATCTGCTGGTTCACACACAACCACACACACACACACACTTTCCAAGAGCAACATGGTTTTATACTTAGAGAAGAAGACCTCCTCCATCCAAACATTTATGCATCATCGTTACTTGCCCTGCTATTTAACAGGATGACAGAGGTGTTATAAAATGAATTCATTGAATTATTCAAGGATTTTTTAATATTGATTGCAACAAGTGACTTTTAAATACAACACGATCTAGTGTGATTTCCTTAATATCTCTTTTCTAAATAATTTTGATAATTTCGGTGCCAGATTTTCTAATAACTGCACATGCGACTTTGTATTTACGAAATATTTACTAGAATTGACCTCGAAGTTGTTATGTCTGTCAGAAAGCTCTATGTGCGGTCAAAATGTATGATTAAAGTAAGTGTGTGTGTGTGTCAGATTTTTTGACAGGTAAAGTTATATATTCTATACTATCAGAGTTGCATTTTGCGTTTTCGTCTATTTTTGTGTGATAAGACCTGGTTAAGCAAAGCAAGTTGCTGACTTGACATGGGTTATGTACTTCGTTTGTGTACACGGTGCGAGTAGCTCCACTGACTAGGGCAGTTCAGATGCTACCTTTTTCTGTGTAACCAGGGTTATAGTCTGCCATTGAAAAATCATTATAATGCGAATTATTTTTTATTGAGTGTGACAAAAATCTATTAGAGTTTTTCTGATATCTAGGATAGTGAATCACGTCCTTTAGGGGACCCTATTTTTTTGTAACCAATTAGTCAATGTGGTCTTAAGCAGCTAGAATTCCCATTTGATGGTATTGCATACAATTATATCAGACGCTAAAAATCTAAATTCTATTTTTCGTTTTTCATTTAAAACAGCCTCTTATAATTTTAGGCACTTTTTAGTTGGAGAATGGGAAGAAATGGGAAATTGGCGGAACATTTGAAGTTTTCTTTCACATTTAACCAATTTTTATGAGGAATAATGTGGAAGTTTCAGAAAAATTACTTTTATTTTTTATAAATAATGGAATGAATCGGAATTTTGTTTAACACATCTTGAGGTTTATGGAGAATAGGATAATTATGCGATGAGAAGGGTATGATGTGTGAGACCCTACGAGCATTAATAAGCTTCGCAACAAAATTATTTCAAAATTCCAAATGGCAAAAAAACATTGAAATATTTTAATAATGCAATAAAATTTATTAGAGGCATGAAATGGAGTTAAATGAAAGGTAAGAATATTTTAGTGGAAAACTGACTAACGCTACCAAATAACATATATCCTATAACTGCTGATAATGGACTACAATGCCTAATACGGGAGTTACGTGGCCGCTTACATGAAGAATATGACATCAAGGTAGCCAACTATATTACTTGGTGGACGCTATGTGGGGTCTTTTAGCTAGCCTGTTTTATCGTTAGTACTACGGAATATGCTCTAGCGAAATATGTACTCTAGTTGAATAACACATTATTTTAACACCCTGTCATAAAGTATTCCAAACTTTTTCATTCCTTTTTTTTTTTTTGGTTTTTTAAACCTTTAAAGACACATTATAAAATTGTTTCTTTTAAATCTAAAAACACAAGAACACACAAACTACAGAGAATAGAGTTTAGGTAGCTGATATGACAGTCAGGCAGATAGTTAGTGAAGGTAAAGGCAGGGAAACTGCATACAATACATTGAGAACGATCATATCATTTCATTTCGTACACATGTTACTTTAAGTAACCTCATCAATATTTTAAATTGAGGGCCCTCCCGCTCTTTCGTTCTTCTCTCTCAACTCTTGATCTATTCAAGAATAAAATACAACAAACAATTTAATACAAAAAAAAAAAATACCTCTATTTTTAGTACTCACTACTCAATAAGTTGTCAACTTGTGTTGTTGTATTTGGTCAAATGTAATAATGATGACTGCCATGTAGCTCTGCTAAAGCAACAAAAACACCGAGTAAAAAAAGTACGTTTGCTAAAATTGCATGCCCATGTAATATTAAACCTAAGCGGGTTTCGTTTTTTATTGAAACCAAGTTAATGGATTGAGGGATTGTATCTACTTAGGCACTTGAGTGTCAAAAGAGGTCGTATGAAATTCTTATTGTTTGTCTGATGCGTAACTTATATTTAAATATAAAATGTCAGTGTGGTCCTGCTCATGCATGTGTTGTAGTCATGTTCCCAATATATGATTGAACATCTTACAATAACTGTTTGATATTGACAGATGTTTCCCAGAAGAATGAAATCTCATTTCATTTTCACTTCATCACCTCCTAGTGCAACAGCTTGAGTTGTGACTATAAATGCAGAACAGGGAGTATTGGTAATTTTAAAAATTTATTTTATGTTCTAATTTAGTTTAAAATTTTATTAAGAAAGGAAGCGATTCATTAAAAAACAAAAATTGTAATTGAAATTTTGTAGACAAATAAAATCTCTATCAAGTTATTTTTTCTTAAATGCTTATTTCATTAAGGTTCTTTTATTTTTGAATAAGTACTTAAAAAAAGTACTCTTTTTCATTGAAGGAACGTTTTATAAAGCTGGTTTTAATAAGAGGTACATTTTTAAGAAGTATTTTTTATAAAGTGTAGTTTTAATAACAAGTACTTTACATGAAAAATGGTCTATTTTTAAAAGTACTTTAATAAAATGTACTTTTTATTAAAAAAGATGATTGTTATGAAAGGTACCTTTGGCCAAAAATACATATGGGTACTCTTTATTAAAGGTGCTTATTATAAAGTGAAGTTTTTTAAAAATATTTTTTATAAAAGGTATTTTTTATAAAAAGTACTTTTTACATACAAAGGATACTCTTTGTGAAATGAAATTTACAAATACTATAAAACTCTAAAACATCCTTTTTAAAGCGTGGTTGGCGCACGTATAAGACTTTTACAAATGAATTTATGAATAAGACAATGTTCTGCCTCGGTTACCTCGGCTGTAATCAAACCGGTAGGTTCAATTTCAAATAACTTTTTTTTAACAATTAAGGCTGTCAACCATTGTGAATGTTTTGCCGCATCTCACCAATGTCTATAACTTCTCGACATAGACTAGAGATGTGTAGGAATCTTAAATCGCAGCGGCCAATTTATATGTTGAAATTGCTAATGTAGTTGTTTTTTCATCAATTACTTTTGGCCGCCACAGCTCTCTAACAGCAATACGTCTCAATGGCGGTCAGTATTAAATCAACGTTTTCGCTAGCCTTATGTCAGTCACGAATTAGTTTGTTCATTTAAGAGATTTTTTCTATAAAGGTGGTAGCAATTTTACAACAATTACAAATTTACAACAATTTGTAATTGTTGTAAAGTTGCTACCACCTATCTGAAATGATCTATCCGTTGCGCGAACTAGTTTGTGACCAACAAAACGCTAGTTGTAACTGCTTTTGCATTATCTTCCATCCCAAAACTCCAGCCAGTTTTGTTTATTAACGCAATCAGAACAAAATCGAGCTTTTTTGTAGAACAACAGTTTATGTTCAAATCAGGCAATATATACCACAAATTTATATTGAAATGAAAATGCCACCAAAGTATTCTTCAAATTTTGTTTTTAATGAAATAACAGCTCTGTTCTCAGGGAAAGTTCATTAAAAAGTGTAAAATTAATAATATATATTGGAAAAAGTTATATAGCTCCTATTGCCACCTCCCGAGTTGATGAATAATGCCACTCGTTTTACAGCATTTTAAATTGTTGCTCGCAAAATATCTAGGTTATAATTGGCGATTTCTTCCTCAATGCTAGCTTTCAAGACTTGAAAGGTTTGTTGTTTGTTGCGTTAAACTCGAGATTTTAAAAAGCGCTGCAGGAAGAAGTCTGGTGCTGTTAAATCAGACGACCTGGACGGCCAGTTCAAATCTGCTTAACGGGAAATCACTTGACCTGGAAATTGGTGTCTCAAAAACTCCATCGCTGCCCGAGCTGTGTGAGCAGTTGCTGCGTCCTGTTGAAACCAAAAACGATTGAGACCCAATGCAACAACTTGCGGCAAAACGCGAAGTTGATAATCTGCCTGTAATGCTCACCATTTACGTTTACGGTGGTGCCAACGGCGCCTTTGCAAAAATAAGGTCCAGTAACTTTTTTATTGCATATGCCCCACCAAACAGTCACTTTGAGGGGATGCAATAGTTCTTCCCCCTTTGCATGCTCTCAGCCAAGCGCTTAATTCTTCGAGTACATGGAATACGACCACGAAATTCACGCTGTGTTAAAACAACAGACTGAAGAATTGTCAAATAAGCAGTAGCAATCATTCTACGTTCTTGAGGTGTGCAGCACAGTGACCTTTGGCGCCATTTGCAAAAATTGAAAGGACATTTTTTCGTGATTAAAATGAACTTAAAACGTTAATTTTATTTACTAAAATCCAGTGTGTCGCCCCTAGTTTATGTTCAGTATTTTAACTAACTGTATAGGAACTTATATGCTTTGAGGCACAATCGATTATTGCTCTTGTTGCATGAAAGATATTAAAAAACAATAAAATCAAAATATATATTTCTATTATACTCAATAAATGTGCACATGAATATTTTTATAAGTCATCTTATGTTGTGCTACTTTTCCAATTTTAGCCATTCGAAAAACTAGAACGATTGACTGATTGACAAAAACACTTGCGAGTCTTGATTGTAACACTCGTACACAACAAACAACATTCACTAGCTATTAAAAGAAACAAACATTTTGCCGCATAAGTTATTTGCCGCATGCTGTGGAATCGACTAGACCCAACAAAATGCGATTGCTGAATTCAATTTTTATCTTTTGCTTTGCCATCAATGAAATGTGTAAAAATGCTGCGCGACGAACGTTGCAAAGACACTGCAGAAAACGAATGTGGTTTACTTTGAAAATACATGAAAAGTTACATGTTTTATGACAAAGAACACACATGTATGTGTATGCAACATGTAACATGAACATTTTGTCACTTGCCAAGTTTTCAAAGTAATTATAGATATTTTAAACTTACTTTAGTTTTTGCCATACTCTGCAGTTATATCAAGAACAATAAAAGTGCCACTACTGCTTATCTGCTGCAGCTGACTTCATCATCCTTAATCTACTGACAAACGACATACGGGCATAAAAATCACTGAAATTTTCTCACACAAAGCAAAAGAGCTAAAACGACAACGAAGATAAAGAAAAATCTGCATTGAACTAAAAACTTGCACAGCCAATTTGAAGTGAATTGACAATCTCTACTGTTGTTTACACTCATAGAAAAATTTTGGCAATAATTACTAAATATGAAATATATGTAAATGCATAAGAAAAATGTTTCTATAAAAAATCAGTAATCTTAAAAAATGACTTACTAAACAATCATGAAAAATCAAAAGAATTTTATTAACTGAAAAAAAACTTCAAATAAAAAAAAAAAAATTTGATTATTGATTTGATATTCGGACACGATGATTTCATGTAGATTTTGGGACGAATTTCCGTCATCTCTTGTCAAGTTTGGTTTGGTGACAAACCGGTTTCGGCTATGTGCCATCTTCAGTGTCATTTTTCGTTCTGAGAAGTTTGCATCAATTCGTTAGTGTTTTATTGTGTGTCAGGTATCTATTTGTCATGTGAGCTCTGTAAAGCGTGAGCATCGTCCTCATTTTTAAAAATTATGTGTTCCTTCATACGGAGTGTGTTGCTTTGGTATTGTTATATTTCTTGTGTCATTTTGCATACTCAGAGAGAAGGGATGATCGAAATTCGTTCCAAAAATCTTCAAAAAAAAGTAAGTTATTTAAGTTATAATTGAAAAAAAAGGTGATTTCAAAGTTAAACTTACAATTAATTTTTACCAAACAAATCACACCAAAAGCAATAAGTTTCGACAGTAGTGCACCATGCTTTAGCAAGCTCTTTGGAGATACTACTTTCGCAAAAATGGTGTATAGAATGAATTTGCAATTGGACAGTAATTTTCAGGATTGTCCCCTTAATCATTTTTAGGGATTGCCGTTACATTAGCAACTTTCCAACACATCGGAAATTTATCCGCATTGTATAATTTTCATTCCAATAGCTTTGCAAGTAATTTATATTTTCCTTGCAATATTATTTTGAGTGTGTTTTACTACTTTGATGATTATATTCATTTTACTTAGAATGAAAACATACTAAGAGTCTACACTGTGTATAAATGCAGAATATAATGGCCGTTTGCTGTTTGTTTACATATTTTATACACCATCCAATCTTCAGCAAGTAAAAATAAACATATATTGTAATACGTGTAATGAAAAGCGTAAAAATTACCAACCAGCAAAAGTACAATACTCTTATTTTTACATACAACCATGATGAACATGTGCACACATATGTTAAATGCATGCATGTGTATGCCTATACATTTTACTACGTCATGTTTTGTTTACAATTTTTTCACTCAAGTAATTCAAGTCAGTCTCAAATAAATGCACTTTATTCTCTACTCTCTCTCTCTCTCTCTGGGGTTTCTTCTCACTTTCTGTGTTTGCCGTTGTTTTATTTTGTATGATATACTATATACTATGTATGGATGGATGTATTTGAATATATTTTTTAAGTATGCTTGCATGTGAATTGATGAACAATTATGAACTTTTGCAATATGTCGGTATGTATGGATGTGTGTGCGAATGTATATGCAGTTTTCATGCATGTAAGTAAAACAAAGAGTGTACGTTTTTCTCCCTTGTAGTTCATAAGTACGTATGTTGGGGCAACGTTCAAAAAAAAGTAATTTCGCATGATGCAACTCTTATAAACGCTAGCAAAACTTCATGGGCTTTTATTCATTTTCTGTCGTTTTGGTTTTCCGTCTTTAATTTTTTTTTTTTTATTATTTGAGCAGTTTTTGTTTCGAAGGAAATATTGAAGATCAGTAAATAGAACAGAAGCTTGATGTATTTCGATTATTTGTGGTTTATTGTGGTATAATTTTCACATGCCCACACACATACACTTACTTGCTGCATGACAACTTGACACATGCAGGTAACGTGTATATTTTGCATTTCATGTATTTTTGACCGCAAGGCCGTAATTAGTTTTGTCTCTGACTTTTTTAACTTTTCTTCCGAGTGACTAATTAACTTAGGCATATGGTGGAGAATATTTTGAAAAAAAAGAACAAAAATCATAATTTAAACTGTCCAAAAATGACTTAACAAATCAGGTAAAAATTACTTACGAATACTGGTATCGTATTAATGCCTGTTCATTTTGTTTGAGTGTTTGATCATTTCTTTTAGCTTTAGGATTTTAGGCTTCAGGATAACATTTTCAGATTGTTGTTTTATTGCTGCCGTACTACATGGTATTATCCAGGTAATTTGATAACTTAAGTGTCTTTTTCATGGGTTTTTAAGTTTGAATCATTTAACAACCTGATGAATGTATGCGAGTGTAAAAATTGATTGTGCCGATAAAAATCTTAAGTGTGGTTGGTACTTTGTTAGTATTTCGCAGGTAATAATTTAAATTTTTGATCAGTCACCGTAGATGTTAAGAAATTTGTCTTGTGTTTATTTCTTTTTAGTGTAAATGTAGCTTTTCTAAAAAGTACTTTAGTACATAAAAAAGCGGCATTTCAATTTTATTGAATTTTTGTTGGTACTTGAGGGAAAAAATACAAGTTGGCGGACAACTTGTCCCGATAGGGCGCGCAATTTCTTTAATATCCTAGTGTTTTGTATTGAAATGTATAGCAAAATCATGCTTTTAGCACAAAAATTAAAATTTTATTAAATTTTTGTTGGTAATTGATGCTTGCAGAAGAGTTTTTTCAACGGTTCCTTTTTGTGTCTTATTTTAAAAACTTAAAAAAAGTACTTTCTGTAAAAAGTATTTCTTTGTATACGTTTTTAGAAAAGCTACTTTTAAGAAAAGTAATTATATAAAGAAAGAACTTTTTGAAACGGATCTTTTTAAATCGTTTTGTACTAAAATTGTTATTTTAAAAGCACTTTTTAATAAAAGGCGAGGTACATATTCAAAGCTTTTTTTAGTAATTGGTTGGTTGTTCCCCTTTTTTGGTAAACTCTATTCAGTGTTTTCTTCAAACCTTTTTTATTAAAAACTTTTAGAAAGAAGCGCTTTTGAAAGAAGTGCTTTGCTGAAGAGTTTTGCTCAGGGTTCTTTTTTTACAAGGTACTATTTACAAAGCAACATTATGAATAGTTATGCTTTCATAAAATCGTCATTATTTTTAGGAGCGTTTTGTTTTTTACACATTTTTTGTTTCAAGATGTACCTTTTTTGGCGAGAAAAGGTACTTTTTCTAAACAAAATACTAAAACCTACTTTTTTATGGAAGTTTTTTTTTTTAACAAAGTTTATTTTAATCAAATTCTTTCTTCTTTTTTCAAAAAAAAGAAGTTTCTTAAAATAATTTTTAAGTGATTTCCAGAAATTAATTCCTCTATTTGCTGCATACACACATACAAACGAATTAAAATACAATCTCAAAATAAATAAGATTTTCAATTAAAATTTAAAAATAAATTTTAATTTCATCTATCACAGTAATAGTTAACCTGTAGCTGCACACATATCTTCTAACCAAAAGTCATCATCCATCGGAGACCTAAAACCAATTCACATGCTAGTTCTCCAGTAATATACACACTAAAAGAAAAGTTGTTTAAAAAGTAGTTGAAATTTTAAGCACGTGTGCACAACATGAATTTTGAACAAATATATTCATATTCACTTCAAACATTTATGAAAGAGTTTAGTTTGTTGTTCGCTAGAAATTGTTTTGAACCGCTGTTTTAATTTATTAAATCTTTTTCCCGATATTTCATAGTTGTGTGACAGTTTAAAAAAATAATAATTTCTTATCCCGTTCCCATCTTGTAAAAATTCTTATTAAAGTCCAGTTCTGCTCTATTGTGGAATAGTGAATGTGGCTTTTCTCACTAGGCGAATGTCAATGTCAAGAGTTGTTTTTCGTCCTAAGATTTCCCAACTTTTTTTTGAAGAGAAGTTTAGAGACATTTTTGAAATAACTTTGTTGTGGCTAGCCAATGAAGTCATTCTACTTTTATCTAGAAAAAGTCTCATTAATTCTTTTTACCAGGAATTTGATGTTTTCTTCTCCCCCCCATTTAGTTCTGCTCACCACACTCACTAAATCTAACGGTAACATTCATACTTAACGGCATTAGAATTTAAACTTACAATCCTTCTCACTGCTGGCTAAATGAAACTGAATGAAAGAAGGGTTTAAGTTTCATACTACAAGTACTAAAACGCAAAGTGGACTTTTCTTATCCAGAATTAATTTTGTGTTTTTTTGGAATGTATGCAGAATTTAAGTCTTTAAAACCATGTGGCTGGCTGCAGTGGTTATTGGTTGCTTCTGCTGCTGCAGCTCATATAAGTCTACCATAAATGTTCAACTGTCTGTTGTTGTTATTGTTATGTAGCATGTACGTGCATGTGTACTCGTAACTGGATGTTCTTCGAATATTGTTCTTGTTGCTGTTATTTCGATATATTATTGGTCATGCATGTCTGCTATGGGTGCGTGTCAAAACTTAAACTTGGGATAGGTTGGAGCACCCGCAAGGCGTACAAAAGGAAATTATTTAACAAAAGAAAAACCTTAATATACTGGTCTGTTACTGTTTTTTTGTTTGTTTGTTTTGTTGTTGTTAGTAATTTTGCCTGCATCATCTCATCATACATAAGTTAAGGTTGTATAACCAGAGTTTTTGCTTTTGCAGTTACGCTTCTCAGTATCAACTGCTGCTTTTGATCTTAACTTAGACAAAGTGCATAAAGGAAGATTCAACACTAATTCCAAAGTTCTTTTTTTTTTCTTTTTTTTTTGTAGCCAAAGAGTGCAATGAACGTAAATATGGCTGTTACAATGATTGGGTTTTAAGTATGAATTGTTGTTGGTTGACTTACTGGTGCGTGCGTGTCATGCTCATAAACTGTTTCTGCTTCGTTTTATGGTCTCCTTCAAATTTTTGTTTTAAAATGAATTGTTTCTTAACAATTTTTGTTAAGCTTATGTTTTTTAAAATCATAAATTATGATTGTCCTCATTGTCTGAGACATGTTGTGATGTGATCCTTAGCGCTTTAGCTTTTGTTCTAGAAATCATGTAAAAAGAAGGTAGCAGTGTAAGATGATGCGTTAGAGAGCTTACAAATGTGTGTATACATTTTTTCAGATATTTTAATTTTGCGGCTTTCGATGATAAAATAAAACGCAAAATTGTTGAATTTTTTAAATTCCAAATTGAAAAAACAGTTTCCCAAATTTTATGTTTTTATTATGTTTGACACTTTAAATTATAATAATCAAAAACTGGGGAAATATTTAATAAATTTATTCATGCACCTTAATTAAGACAATTCAATTTTAAATTGAGTTATATACTTTATTGTTCACACATAACTAATTCAACTTACGCAATTAGCATTCGGAAGCTGAAAGTGTGTTCCTTTTTTTTTCGTCGAAACTCGAGTTTATGAATTTTAAAAATGGATAGAAGTTCGCTATTAACGTCAGTTTTTTTCAAGAAATTAAATATTTTTTAAAGGATTTTCTTAAAAAATTTCATGAAATTTGCTAACCTTCAATTTGACCTGCCATTTCTTTTTATTTTTGTTTTAATTTTTTATTTTTATATACAGTTTGACAACGGGCATGAAGAACAAAATGTCATTGTGTTGCCTTGATTTTGTCATTGTACAGACTTTTTTTGTTTACATTGCAATTATGGAATTTATGGTGCAGTTTACTACTAATGGTTTAATTTAAGTTCTTGATTCTCGATTTGTTGAGGCCGTGATACTTCCTAATTGCGCAATTAAGGTCTCAACGTAATATAAGATTTGCATAAATTAATTATTTCTTGTCGAATTTTTCGTACAAAACATAGATTAAAGTTGTGAAAACCGACTTGATACGTGTTGAATGGTTGCTTAATATTATGAAAATAAAGTTTTAAAACCAGTTTTTTTCGAAAATTAAAATTTTCGTCATGCTCGAATTTTTCGAACATATCAAAATTTGTAGTAGAGAAGTGTTGATATTAATTTCGATGTTAGTTTTTCTCGTTTTGAGTTGTATTCGCAAAATTTGTAATGAGTTAAATGTTTTTTTAATTTGCCTCAAATATTTTGGTTGTTAAGAAAGTGATTAAATTAAAGTTTCTTGGCATTAAATTCGTATGTTTCGAACAAGCCGGTATTTTTCGAAGTCAGGATTTTTCGAACGTTTCAAAAATTACAATATTTTTAATATAACTTCTTTCCTGCAAGTGTGAAAACTTTAAGGACCATTTCGAACATAAGCTTGCTTCTGCGACTTTTGTCGCATTTAGGAATTTAAAATAAACTTGGAATTTGGCAAACAATTCAAATTATATTGCATTTATTTCATGTAGTGCATTTGGTTCATTGTTGAGACAATATAATTTTTTTTTAGCGAATTCGAAATTTTCAAATTATTAATTATGCAAATTTTGAATTAATTCTATTGTTTATATGCATAGTTTTCCGAATTTGTATTATTTATTGTTATGCTTAAACATTCAAAACCAAGTTCGAATTTTTCGAACATAATTAATTCAAAATTTAAATTTTAATTAAGTTCTTCTTAATACTACTTCTTATTTCAAACTACTTTATTGTCTGAAACAAACATTACAAATTTTTTAGTTGTCCTTAAAATTTGTGAATTAAGTTCGAATTTTTCGAAGAAAGCTTTTGATGTTTTTTTTTAATTTTTTAAACAATTTTAATTGCTGCTGCTGTCAAATAAGTTTTGTTGTTGTTTCTCTTTCAAAAGCTAGCCGCTTTTAATGGAGTTTGATTTTTTTCAACCTAATTCACAATGATAAAGATTTTCAATAATTTGTGTTTAATTTCATTTCATGTTTAAGCTTTATATTGCTTACCTTTTTCCCTGGCCCATTATTTTAACAGTTTATTAGTATTTGTTGTTTTCAACCCAAGTAACATCGCAATCGCTTGCCAAGATTAAACAAAAACAGCTGCCGTTTTAAAAAATACCTTTCAAAGGCTCCAAACCCCAAAAATGTGAAAAAAAATAAACCAACACCAGGTGCATTCAACTTTTTTTTCGCCCTTTTGAATGAATACAAGTGCAAGTTTTGTGGGTTTACATTTTTGTTCAAATGTTTAGTCGTTTACTCGATTTATTTTCTTTTTTATTGACAGGTATTTTGCACAGCCTTCTTTCTGGTACCTGTCGATCAGGTTTTATCTTTGCTTTTGTCTGATCCTTTGTATGGTTTCCTTTTGTCAAATGATCCTTTTATGTACAAAATAAAGAGAGTGTGTTTCGTGTGTGCGCGTTCGTGTGTGTGTGTTCCCAGGTATTAAGGTCCTTTAAACATTGATCTGTTATTAATTCCATTTAAAATTCTGTACTTTAAGGTTTTTCTTTAAATAGTTCAAATATTAATTGTTGGTACTTTTTAAGGTAATTTCCTGCTGTAAATATTTAGCTAAAGCCGTTCAAGGATTCAAAGGTTTCTTAAGTTTCTTTTGAAACAGTTGGCAACCATTTTGTGAAGGTAAATGTGTGATTTAAAAACACACACACACAAGGTCACAAGTTTAAAATACGAGGGATTTGTTATTTACAATTTTTATCAAACCAAGATATATTTTTGAGTTTTAAAATTAAAGCGGATTCCATAAAAACATTTAACAAGTAGCGTTTTTTTTTTTTTAAATTCGGCATTAAATGATGTTCCGAAATCATTGTAAAATTTAAAATAGGATAGAATTCTCTTTTTTATATTTTATATTAAAATTAGGTCAAAAGCCGCTCTTAAACCCTTCTCGGAGCTGATAATTAATTGTAAAGAACGGTCTATAAGCATTTTCAGCTTAACCGTAATTTGTCTCCTTTAATAGCAACAAGTTTGCTGCTCGTTAGTAAGAGAGTGTGTGGGAGAGGATTTTGAGTAATACAAAACAATAACTTGTATTAGAGGCTGAAAAATACCCTGGACCGTGACAAGAGAGAGATGGCCACAAGGAACACGACCGCGGATTTATTCTAGTGGAACAAGACAAGCCTGTTTAGCAATTCCAGGGGCCCATTTCAAAAGTACAAGTGCCAATGTGCACCAGGTATGTTTTGACCATTTTCGAGTCGAACATTGTCCTGGTGATAAGTCTCTATCACGTCTCTCATTTTTTACGGCGAAGAGGTTCGCCTATTACTGTTTTAATCAGTCTTAGCAAATCTCAAGTATTCGACGTCAAAGCAGGCCTGTAGATATCTTCATTATTTTAAGCACCTAGAGTTATTTTTGTTTTACAAAAAAAGACATACTCTTCCAACTCTTTTGGTTATGAATTCTACGAAGTTTTTTTATGTTCACGGATTCATTTCCTTGTCCGACTACCGAATATTCCAGATTTGGCAGTTACGCGAAGAGCGTAGAGTTATTTGT
Source organism: Phania funesta (assembly GCA_963932375.1). Classification (NCBI taxonomy): domain Eukaryota; kingdom Metazoa; phylum Arthropoda; class Insecta; order Diptera; family Tachinidae; genus Phania; species Phania funesta. The sequence goes on from OZ010656.1 coordinate 76,939,439, forward strand.
AACTTGTATAGAGGGTGTCATAATGAAGAGGAGTCCTCTGCCTCAGAGGACCAACTCCAGATTCTTATCATCAGCCTCTCCGAACTATCCGTGGTGGTAATAAGGAGAATTTAGTCCTTTATAAGGAGCTGCAACTGCTTTAAGGTTGAAACCAAACTTGACAAAGGCTGACGGAAATTTGTTCCAGAAATTTACATCAAAACACCTTGAAAGAACCTTCACAGGAAAGCGTTTCGTCGCCATTGTCGAGAGAAAGCGAAGTCTGATGCATAGCAGCCAAAGTGTTTCTCATATATTATAAAATTCAAAAGCGATCTATCGTATAAAGCCAAAACTAAACCTATACATCTAATTGCTCACATGTTTTTATTTTTTTGTTATCGTCCTCCTAAACATGGGGTTTTCTTTAGAATTTTTATATTATAAAATGTTATCTAATTTTGTTTGTCACTTTTCATCGATTTTATTTCTTTCCTTATACATACTGGATACTTAATACTGTATAAAACCTTCCTTCTTCCAATGCACGATGAGAAATACAAAAAAAATATTAAGGATTTCCTAGAAAATTTGAGTTAAAACACATAATTTTTTTATTTTAACAACTTTATTTCTCTCTCTCTCTCTCTTTCTCTCTCTCTTCTTTCAAATTAATTTAATCATCTTAAGAACATTTGCTTGTGCTGTTGTCGCTGTAGGGTTATGGCCATAATTCTTAAATTGTTTGAAATGATAAAAAAAAAATAAAATTGGAAGTGGAGGGACGCAATTCCAAGATTCTCTGACGCATCTTGTCATTAGTTTTATTCTGATTGTGCTAGTGATGATGGGTTGTTAGGAAAAACTCTTGATAATGCTTTAGTGTTGACGACAATGATCATTATTATGTTGATGAGAAGCATGAGTGCAATTATGATTGTAACTAAATATCAAGTCGTATTTAGTATAAAACTGACTTTTGAACCTTGCATTAATATTTCCATTGAAACGTTTTAGTGCCTTGAGGGCACAATAATTGCAAGTAGAAGAAACTTAATGCTTTTAATAGTTAATGCATTTACTACTATTTTTAGATGTGAAAAAAGTGGTATAATTTTCCTTAGCTTCGAATTTTTCGAACATCTGTAACAATACAATAAAAATGAAATAACGACCATTGTATAGCCATTTCTTTTCTTTCTAATATGATTCTAAACATTTTTTCTGCTTTTTGTTTATTCGGAACAATTTCGAATTTTCGAACATAACCTTATATTTTAGGAATGAAAATGCTCCATAATGTGGCTGTGTAGAAAACTCAAATATTAATTAAATAAGCTAAACGTTTTTGTTGTATTTAGAAATTTCTATTGGTAACTTACAAAGAAATCCATTTCGAATTTTTCGAATAATACCTAAAATCATAATAATGCAGCTGTTAAAAACTATTTGCTGCTCTTAAATTCTTTTATTAATAATTGTATCAATATTCTACTATGTTCTAAATATATTGCCTAAGTAATTTTAAACGAGTTATAAAGTTCGAATTTTCGAACATCAATCTAATTTATAATTAAAATGATTTCGAACAATTATTAACACTTTTATACGAAGGTTATACGAAAAAAAAAATTAAGTTTTATTATGTTCGAAATTTTATGTTTAAGTTCGAATTGTCGAATATTGTTTATTGATATAAAAATGCTTCATTGCCTTTCTCAAGTTTGAAAAATTGGAAGCAAGTTCGAATTTCGAACATAACTATATGTATTGAAGTTTAATAAAGAGTTTTCTTACTAATCTAATATCTCCAAAAATTCATTAACAAGATTTATAATTATTCCTGCCAAAATGTTAAATTTTAACGCTCAGTATAAAAACGAGAAAATAATTAATTAATTCAAATAATAATTAAAACTTTAAATTTTTTGTTAGTTTTCAAATGTTTTTTTTAGAGTATAATACTTGAGTTCGTAGAGTTTTTGAATTGTAAAAAAAGTATAATTTTTGCTTAATTTCAAAACCTTAATGTTCGAATTTTTCAAACACAACTAAAATTTGAGTTTTTAGTAAAATTTCTTATTTAGTAAAAATTCTTATGAGAATTTCAAAAATTGTACTTTGTTTTGCCACTTTCGAACTTTCGAAAATTTTCGAACATGAGCTAGAAATGTTTGATTTCTTAAATTTTTTTTTTTTTAACTTTCAATCGCACAACCAATCAAAGTAGTGAACGGATAAATTTGTTAACTTGAAATTATTTTTCGTTATCTTGAAGTTTTGAATTTAAGTTTTGCATATGATAAACTTAACACAATATCAATGTATGGACGTATCAGGGGACTTCTTTCATTTCTATACATAAATATTTATTTTTTAATTCCATCTGATTTGTATAGTGTAGAGGTGTCTGTCTACTCAATTGCCCTTGGCTTTTTCTAAACGTTTCTTTGTAATACATTTTTTTCTGCTGTGCTGTCTGTTTATTTTTCATGTTTAATTTTTGTCATAAAAATCTTGCTCATCATTGTCATATTTAGAATAGCAAAAAAATTTTTTTTTCTATTTTTAATGCTGTCGTCGACATTATTTAACTGCGCGAATTAAAGTCTGATTGTCGTCATTTTTTCTCTATTTATTTTTATATTCCTTTATTCGTTCATTTGCTGTTTATAGTTTTTAATAGAATAAAAAAGAGACACTACAACATGACTTTTGAAAAATGATTTTTTATTTAGTTAAGCAGACACAAATCAATTGCTGTTTCTTCTTATTTTTGCTGTCTGGAATGGTGGTGCCACTACAGGTTTTCCCATTTAATTAAGTTCATTCGAAAAGGTTAATTTGCTTTGGCTCGCAATGGGTCAATATTGTTATTATTTTTTATTTCTGAACCTATTTCCGTTTGGTTATGCTCTTTAGGACTTGCATTAAAAGTGATGAAGAGGAATTGGAGGTTTCAGAAAGACCAATAGTTTAACTATATTTTATTTTGTAACTGAATGACTTTTACAAAAGAATATTGATTTTCTTTTTTACAACTGTCTTATATCAAATTCTTGTTTCTAATTATCATTCTGTTATGTTTTTCTGCACTTTGCCCCGATGTGCACTGAGCCGCACTTTCCATCATATGTTTTAATAATATCCAAACCTTCGGCAGGCGTGAATCCATGCCTAATGAAAAAGCAAACTCGACTGAATATGATGATAACTTTTATTGCTTCTGAAATATACCATTAGGAAAAACTATCATTACCATACGGTCACCCTATACTAAAGAGTTACGTGTGTATTTAAGTTTTTTTATTTTCATATTCTTATCGAATCTTTGATAATAATGTTGCACATGAAAGAGAATTTATAAAAGTGATAATTTTTACAGAATGCTGGAGATTATTTTATGAGACACTCGGCAGTATGAAATTCATTTTCTGTGCCGCCACACACAACATGTGACGACTTTGTTCTAATCGAACAAAACGTGAGGTAGTAAAATACGAGTTGGCCCTCTACCAACATTGATTAGCACTACTGGTTGTGTTAAATAGCTGTTATTTTATGGCCGACACTAAATAGAAAGACACAAAGAATACTGAGTGGGTAGTGGGCATAGAGAATGCATTTCATGCAGCTAAAGTGTAATAAACAAACGTACTCTTCCTGTATTGTAAATATAAAAATTATCACATCAATAAAATCATTCTCTCTTCTTAAGATTTGCATTTTTGACGAAATCTTTGATTATAATCATATGAATAATTTTTAAGTCAGGCTTTAATTACCGTGCGTGTGCTTTGTTACTTGTGTAAAGATAGAAAATTCTTATGCAAGTGATAATTTGTGTATATGTAAGTATGTAATACAGGAAAACTAAGTTCATTAGGTTCATTAGAACGAAATGTATTTCCTGTACTGCTACCTATCAGAGAAGACCAGGCCGCTATTAATTGTAACCGCCGGCGTTTAGACAAAATTACCCTTGGTGGCGGCTAAAAGTCCACTGAACCTACAGTTGCTGTATTAAAATTGTTGGCTTACGTTTTACTAAAGCAACAACTGCAAATGTTATCTACATGAATGTTGATATTACTATACAAAATAAGAGCAATGACCATCGGCGTGGTTAAGCATTTTAGCCATAACATGCCGCATACATAACAGCGATAACTGATCCCAATATGCCTAGGCGGTTGGCGACTTTAGCTATAAGCTGACGGCTTCGCTCTCTGCTGCCTACCTTTTTATTTTCTATTTTGTGAATTAATTGACCTTAAAAACAATTTAGATTACTGCAATGAAATTGAAAGTTTTACCACAAGGAAGGCTATTTTCGTTAAGGGAAGTGTTCATTAAATAATTTTTTTTCGCCTGCCTTCACACAATGGGCTGAAAGACAAAACTCGGATTATCCGCCACACTTTCACCAACAGTAGCGATATTTTCGGCAGTGCGCACATTGCGTAGATGCTCAGGCCTGACTACATCTGTAACGCTTTAAGTCTCTACAATTCCTTTTACAGTAGGTCGATTCTGACGACTATAATCACTCCGTATGGCTCGAAAAGTGGCCACGTTTGAACCACAACTTTTGTAGTAAGTTTTAACTATTTTTACACATTCTTCGGTTGTTAAACGATCCATATTCGAAAATGGCAAATCCTTTACTAAATAAATGATTCTTCAGATGACAGATATTTAGCAGCTGACAGCCTTGCCAGACCGGCGGTTTTGAAACCCCTAAATGAATAACCCGTTACATTATCAGCCGTGGTTTGCGGTAAGCGTTTCTATATTCAACTCAAGGTATCTAATATGCTTGTAGGCAGGTCCAACAGTAAGTAATCGAAAGTATGCGGCTTAGCGCACAGAGCAGTGTAGAGAGTTGACCTCTGTGATCTACTTATTTCGCTCACTACTTATGACAAAACCCAGCTGTAAGAAAGCAGCGAAAAGCAAACTATGCAACTTGAAACGTTTGACAAACTCACCAATTCCATTAATTATATTTCACCTCCACTTATTAAAAATTTTTTGTTATTTTGCTAGCAAATAATTGTGTCAAAAATGTAGTTTTCTGGGTAAAATAATATTTTAAGTAAACTTTTCCATTGTCTAAATTAATTTTCCATTCATTTTCTAATTGCACTGAAATAAAAGTTTAGGAATTTATTTATGCAAAATGGAATTTGAGATAAAATAAAAAATTGTCTTAATCCTTTAGACAAAAGAGAAAGCCAAAAGGAAAACGAGTTGCTTGGGCAAACACTTAGCAGGCTCTTCGTAGTAGGTTTTTGCTGTAGAACTGCAATTATCTCAAAAAGAATTTTTAGCATAAACTAAGTTTTTCTTCTTTTTAATACTTTTTGACTTAAAAAGTTTACAGAAAATAGAAACTTCGCTAAGAAAATATTAAGAAAATGGTCAAAGTAAAAGGGTGTCCCGACATTTATGCTGGATTTAAATTTCGCGCCAAACCTGCGGTAAAGTCTGGCCAAAGACAAAAACCGGCGTGACAGTTGAGGGGTAAGGTGGGAGGAAGGAGAGAGTAACGCATTAGTATTGTTAAACAATATTCGAGAAATATTCTTCACTTTCGTACGTAATAACGGGTTGGCAAATTGTGCAGAGATTAATTCAAAATCGATTAGATCAATCATTGACAACTACTGGTCTGATCTTCCTTTTCGCTAATAGTACCGGAGAGTATTGCTGAATCTCCAGGAACATCAACTCAACTTCATTATTAAGAAGTAAATATTTTCAGAGTCTCCCTACATTTTCATATAATTTTCAAAAGTAATGCACCAAAGAAGTACTTACTGTCCACCGATCATGCACAGCGAAGAGACTTCCCTGAATTTATTGTCGAATAATGTGGACGCGGTATTTTCGAATATCATTTTGAAAAATAAGCTGATTTTTTATATTGAGTCTGTCTTAAACGTCAAGACTGTCGCATTTGGGTTTTAAAAAATTTGCGGGTGATTGTTGAAAAACGAAGGCGTCACTGTTGTGATGTGTCATTCGAAAATGTAGCTAGCAGGGAAAAATCGTGAGATTTTTATACAAGCCGTTATCGTGAAATTTCTCGGTTAGATGATCAGATCTGTGCATCTATATGGTGCGAATAAAGGCTTTAGATATGTCTTCCACGAGGTTGCCTCCGTTCCGTTGATATTTTGCTAATCGGAATATAAGGGGCTACTTAGGCTTTCTGAGAGAGATGCGAGTTTCGTCAAGCACTCGGAACAACAATACTGGCACTCGATAGTAGCAAGGTCTCTCTGGAGGGGTGTAATGTGACCGATGATTGGGGATTTTTTTTTCTCGGCGATAGTTTTTTTTCTCCATTCCACCCACGTAGTTATATTGCTATCTGGAAAAGGTTAGTCAACTACCTGACCAAATTGTTACTACAGTAACCTGCAGCCCCCGAAACTACACCTCTGGCACTGGTTAATAGTAAGATCTCTCCGAAGGGAATAATGTGGTGAGCATGCGGTGGCTGCTAGTGTGACGAACATCAGATAGCTCTAAACTCGACATGTCTTCTTCGGAATTCCTCCGGCGTAGGTATTTCTGCTATCCGGAATGTAAAGGAAACCTGAGGCTACTTGGGGAAGATACGAATATTCGTTGATGCTAAGATTTCCGGGTGCAGTTAGTAGGTGGTGAACATGTCGTGAGTGACCGACGGGACGAATAGCAGATGTCCAGGCCACCTATTGGTTATAAAAAAATAACGAGTTTTAACGTCGGAGTTAATTGCGATCACTTTTGTGGTCTTATTAACGACTAACCCTACCTTATGAATCAATAAAAACAATTTTAATTTTCAATCAAAGTCTGAGTTTTGTATGAAATATATTCTTTGCTTGAAGAACCTACCCCTGCTCGCAACATAACAAGTTGGAAAACTTTAACTGTAGTAAGAGGATACAAGTGTTCGTGCATGTCTGTGTGCGCGAGTGTATGTGTGCTTGGGGTATAAAAAAGGACATTAAAAGCATTTGTTTATTATTATCAACGCTTTTCTTTTATGAATTTAAAAATTCCTTTTAAGTATAAACAATTTATATTGTAATATTAAGTATATTTACTTTATATATAAATTAATGTTAAGTTAATTTTTTTATTTATTGCATTGAAATTTAATTGTTTCTATGTAAATTTTTAATTGTGGGAGGAAAGTGAGTAGTGACTTTATTATACATTTATCAGCCATTAAGGATACTAGAATGAAATTTATTATCCAAATTTTAATAGACTGTAACGTTTAAAAGGCAATTAAATAAATCCTTTAGTAATTTTGAGTTTAGTAAAGTGGTAAATTTCTAAGTAGACGGGAATTTTTATTACAAAATATTTTATTGCTTTTTAAGAGAGAAATTATAGATTTTTAAATATTTATTACTTTTGATAATCGTAGTATTAAGAAAAACTTACGTTTCAAGCTTAAATAAGCCTCTAAGATTTTTAACAAGTTTGAGAGGAAAAATTATATAAACGCCAAACGAGAATCAAAGGGGGAGGGGTTTGTACAAAGATGACATTCCACACTCATCACCAAACGATTAAAAATCAACGTTTTGCCAATTTTTTTTTTTTTTTTTGAGAGTTTCATATGACATTCAGTGATTTTATTGTAAGAAAACCAACTTCTTTAGTGGATTTGAAACCCTTTGAGAGCAAATTACAAGGAATATATAAAGAATTATAAACAATGAATCAAACTTAATCGCAAGATCTGCCAAAAGTCGTATGTGTCCTGAAACAGTTTTATAGTGTAAATTAAAATCAATTGTAGGACCACATTTCCGAAAAGCAGTTGCAATATGAAAAACTGCTTCCATATTTCAGTCGGAGGTCTACGCCATAGAGCTCTAGATAATGTCTGCGTAAGAGCACTCGCGGTGTCAAACTATGAATTCCTTCAGACGGCCAGTCAGCTCTAAATTCATTAGCAAACTACAATCAAACTTGCACTGGGAGGTAGTCAGTTACTGTAACGTTGGTAACAGGATATGAAGGGCACGTAGTTAATGAAAAGGGAGCTGACACTCATTTCAAAACCCTTCTGTGGGGTAAACAGAAGCTTCATAAATAACTTAATACTCGAAGAGGAAAAGCGAGTTCTACTCGATTGCTAGAAATTGACGAAATAGACATGAGGTAGTCGCAAAAACTCATATGATGTTAAACTCTACGCCAAACAGTTGAAAGGGCACTGCTGACTTAACCATCGCATGAATAAAATACGTGTGCTAGAAAGTGATTTTTGCAGACTCTGTCAAAAGGAACAGGAAACACCAGAACATGTCCTATAATATTGCCTTGCAGTGGCGAGACACAGGTTTAACTACTTAGACAGTAGGATTTTAGTTCCCGGCAACCTACTTAAAATAAAGAATATGACAATTAAACGATTTATAAAAAGTCTAGAAAGGTCTTAGCTGGACACGGTTCTACATAAGAGATTCACCACGTCGCGGTGCTATTGTAGCCTATAACAAATAATACTAGAAGTGATTGTGTGTGACCGATTTTTAACAGGCCTTTTCGATTTGCTAAAGCTTTAAACAATTTCATAAAGTAATATATTCTATGAGATCAGAGTTGCATTTTTTCGCATCTTTTTTGTGTTGAATTGTTCACCTGCGTAGGATAGTGGATCAAAACATTTCATATAAATTTCGACACTTTACAAACAAAATCTTGAGTTCACTTGGAATTTTTTTTTTAAATTTATAAAAAATTTTGAATTTTCAAATTAAACATATTTGACGAATTTAATAATTTTATTAAATGCTAATTATTAATTTTGTTTTATTTTTCAGGTAAGTGACAAAAACTAAATGGACTTTCATATTTCTTTTCTTTTCACCTGGTGCCATGTCTGGCACCCTCTAACTTTAACAAGTAAGTGAAATATTAATAAAATTGACTATAAATTATTGAGATATTGCATGGTGTGACCATGAAAATGTACTTTTGAAATGACCTAGTGTATATTGAGGGACTGCTTAAGTAGATCATTTGTCATGTTTAGAAATTCGATTAGAGTTTCAAAATAGAAAGTTATCGATTAAAAAGGATTGTTGCCTCTTCGTGGGCAACATCATTTTAAACTATTTTGCTTTTGCACCTATTTTGAAATTTTAAACGGTGTTGAGTAGGTGAGAAATGAGGCTTCTTTACTCCGTCCCGGTGTCCGCCAGGAAGGTATACTACTTTGTTTGTTTATAATTTTTGATTAAATGAAAGCGAATGGATCGTATATTGATAAATGTTTTATTTAATGTCGGCAATTATGTATGGAATACAATAACAGATAAATGTCCGCCTCTGTTAGCCTCACAAATGCGAGCCCTTTTGAACACATTTTTCATTACATTCTCACACTTCACGCGGTATTTCATCACGAATATTTTGTTTGTGTTGCTCCAGCCTTTCCGGTTTGTTTACATAAACATTGCTTTTCAGTTATCCCCACAAAAATAAGTCCGGAGCAGTAAAATCAGGCGACCGTGGAGGGCAATCAACATCACCATTCCTAGAAATAACTTGTTGTGGAAAGAGGTCTCGAAGTAATTCCATTGTAATCCTGGCTGTATGCGATGTGGCACCGTCTTGCTGAAAACACATGTTAGTCAAGCTCAAAGCATGGAGTTGTGGCGTTAAAAAGTTTTCAATCATATCACGATATCGCTCCCCATTGACAGTTACCGTTTCGCCGTTTTCAGTTTGAAAGAAATAAGGTCCAATGATTCCACCTGACCAAATTGCACACCAAACTGTCACTTTTAATGGATGCAAAGGTGACTGATGAATGTTTAATTTGAGGGTTTTCCATTCTGTTTATTCACATATCCATTCAAATGAAAATGTGCCTTGTCACTCACTATGATTTTTTCATGAAAATCGGGGTTGTCATGGGCGAGCTGTAGCGTCCTATTAGCATATGTACGGCGGCGTAAATGGTCTTCTGGAAGAAGCTCTTGTGTCAACTGAATCTTAAATGGAAACAAATCCAAATCTTTGTGCAAAATTGTGGTCAAAGTTGTTCTTTGAAGACCAAGCTCCTGAGCACTGTGTCGAATTGAGGTTGATGGATTGTTTTGAACACTTTCTTGAACAGCAGTAAAGTTTTCAGCCGATCTTGCAGTACGTTGTGGTCCATGCTTGGGCCTATCAGCTACAGTCCCTCTTTCTTCGAAATCATTCCAAAATGGTGGAAAAACAAAGTAGTATACCTTCCCAGCGGACACCCTGTATTAAAGAAATTCAAACAAATTTATAAATATTTCTTTTAACGCTTGTTTCGATTTTGGTGGCTTTTTTGGCATCATTTTGTTTGAAATCCCATATTTTTTCAATTTCTTTAAAACCTTATTTAGTAAATTTTTGCAATATATATTCTCCAATAGCTTTGCGCTGTTGCATTCTCTATTTTATGATTTTCATTTAAAATCGAAATCGACGCTTGCATCTCGGACTCTGCCCACTTCTTCTTTCAAAATAAATTTTAGTGGCAAAATTCACTATAAACAACGTTTTTTTCGATTTCTATTTTTGTTTAAATTCTTTAGACTTTTAAATTTACATTTTTGGAACGAATTTCCGTCATCCCTTGTCAAGTTTCGTTTGGAGACAAACCAGTTCTCTGATAACGAAAAATGACACTGAAGATGGCACATAGCCGAAATCGGTGTGTCTCCAACCCAAACTTGACAAGGGATGACGGAAATTCGTTCCAAAAATCACATCAAAACACCCTGTCGGAATATCAAATCAAGAATCTTTTAAATTTGCTACCAGGAAAAAAACACGAAAAAGTTCCCAGCCGATATTTAAGTATTTTACGATCTTATTGTGAACCACCTTAATCTATTTATCACACTAAGCAAAAAGTTACGTTTACACAAGCAGCGGTTAATAAAAATGATGCCCCACCCACACATACATATGTATATAATTGAAGGAGCAAGCGAACGACTCAAAAATGTTAAAATCCACTTATCAAAATCGGTATTTTAAGATCTAAAACTACGTACAACTTGTTAAATTGAAGTTAAACAATCGATATATCCAATATAAACAAATAATATTTTGTCCCTTGTGCGCTCCCACAAACACACTTCCACACTCTCCCAAACATTCGCATACAAAGATTTAATTTCCTCCATTGAGGGCAAAAGTTACCAACTAACCAACCAACCAACCAACCAACGAAACCAGAACAACGACCTAAAATAGGGAATGACAAAAATAAGGGTTGTTTTCTTATTATTCTTTTTGGAATTGTTGTAGGTGCCTGCTCACTATTTTGTGCTTTTGTTGTTGTTTCCTTTCTTTGCCATTTTCCATTTTACACATTTATGTTTTTTTTTTATTCCAACATTTTGCCTTTTATACAACGGCGACCGACTTTTTAAATTTTTAATGACAAACTAAAGACAAAGATATAGAGAAAGAAGCTTTAGCAAGCGATGCCGGAAAACAGGGAAGCCGCTTTTGAAAATACTTTCAGATTTCGACATTTTCGAATTGGGAGTTAATGATTTCACTTGGGTACTGTTTCGTAGTACTGACCCTTCCATTTCTACACTACTACGTTATTATTAATTCAAAATGAATTAGAGAAGATAAAATAAAATTTGAAACAAATTATTTGTCAAAAAAGTAAAACTCTTATAAAAAGAAGAATTACTTTCTTATCAGCAGAACGCTGAAAGTGAAAATAAAATCGAAACTATTATTAATACCCAATTTATTATTCTCCCCGATCATTCAGGGAAAAGTCGTTTAAAAATCAATTTATCATTCATTTTTAATTTGTTTCTTCTGCCGGCAAAAATATTAAGTTTTTCTACATACGAGTATTCTCACCCCAGAGATTCTATTTAAAGCCACATACATACACAACTATGTATGTACATGTGTGACACAGCCTCTCGGCACTTTTGTTATACATAGCGTTGCCAATGTAAAGAGTAACAATACATAAACAAATAAGCACACACAAAATCAGCCAAATCAACCCCCTGCTGAAAAAGGCAGGAAACAAACAAATAAAAAAAAAACAAGAAAAAAAACACACATTGAATTGAAGGTCATCGATCTTAGACGTTTTGAAAATGTGTATTTGTGTTTTGCTTCATGCTGTAGAGTTTGGCTGCCTTTAGCTCACAAACACATACACAAACACTTCATTTGATTTTGTTATTACGTGTTTTGGGGGGTCTCTCTCACTCAGTCGACTTCAAAAAAATTTTATTATTAAGTAACAGTGTTGCCATTTTAGCATTTATTTTTCACAAAATGTAGTCAACCTTCTTAGGAAATATGCCAGGGTTTTTGTTCTTCTAGCATTTTTTTTATTGCTTTCTCTGATTTCCTACTGGGGTTGGAGACTTCCAAACAAACAAAATAGAAAAATAAATTTTAATTTGTTTCATCCATTGGCTCAGAGAATAATTGATTCAATCATTCTCCAGCCAGATTTCATCCGTTTATTCTGATAAAGACATTTGGTCTATTTGGCCTATTTTGCTTAAAATTTTTTTGGTTTAATTTTTTCTATCTAGCGAAATTTTCTGAATTATATTCGATTATTGATCCCGATAACAGAATCCAGATGTTACACAGACACAAAGTGGGACTACGAATCTTTATAGATTCATTTAGATGGAAATACAGGCAATCGCGGAGTATGTAAAGTGGTTTATTCAGACCTGAAAGCCAACAGAAGTCAACATCTTTACTAATAGCCAAACGATTATCAAGGCAAATTGTGTCCAAAACGGTCAGAAGAAGAACGTTATTCGACTGCAAAATAGCGATCAGCGACTACTCGATAAATGTAAAGCAGGGCATCATCTGCATGCCATGTTACCAGGCAATCAAAGGCAGAGGATAATAGGAAATAAACTTAGATAATGCAAAGCCTTTTCTGGCTACTACGATTGAGTTAAAAAATTGGGGAAAACTGATCCATTTTCACTGTAGAACAATGAAACAGTGACAAAAAATTACTAGATTTTTGTGAACACAAACAAAGTTAGTAAGATAATAGCGTCTGCAAGTGATCAGCAGGTCCAGTGTCCAGCTTTCTCCAATATTTGAAGTTTGACAACTTGCTAGCTATATAACTCACCAAGGAGTCATTAACAAGAGAAATCTTAGGAAATTCGCACGGAGCAACGAGTTTCCATAACGTGCAAATACTTTTTTCTTGGTTTATAATGGAGGTCCATGACATTGCTAACCATTGGATTAAGTGTATGGCTGCATGCATGAGGCCAATAATTGGCTTATGTTCTAATCTAATTCCAATTTTAAAGAGAATTATTTCTTCGGGCACATGAACATTTAATACTTTAAAATTATTGGTTGTGCTTATGTGTTTCCTTCGAATTTTAGAAGAGCAGTGTTTAAAATGCTATTTGCGAAATAGCAACAGCACAGCATGCTATGCTATGAATTCTACAAGTTTTATTAACAATGATTTTGATGTTAAAAATAAATACAGTCCAACAATCGCATAAACATTTGCTAACACAAAACAGCACTTCTTTCTCGTTAATTTGATTATGCTACCACTATTATAGTGCTGTTAAAAATACGACTGCTACGAAAAAAGCACCAGAACAAATATGACAGCAAGGACAGCATTTTGAAATGGTATAGCAAGCGTGCTTTGCAGTGATAGTAAATAGCACAAAAACAGCTAAAGTAATATCGTAAATTTTTTGCGTTTTGCTACTGCTGTCTAGAAGTAATATTTTATGTTTTTTAATTTTTGCTTTAAGCGTATTATTAAAAAATTTTTGCACCTTCAAACAGCTCAGTGTGTATTGTAACATTTGCTATTGCTGTTGTATTTTCACACAAGCTTCATAGCAACAGTAATATCAATTTTAGTCTAGCATTTTTTAAACCCTGGATTCTGTAGTGCGATTCACTAACTTAACGATTCGACAGTCGCAAAATTTGTCGACAATTTTTGTTGTTTGCAGTAACGATTGTGTGATTCACTAACTATTCGTAAACGATAGTAGACATCGTTAATTTTCACGGTAAAAAAAATCCAAATAAACGAAAAACACAAAGAAGAATGGAGAAAAAACAAAGTCTTTTTGCAAAAATTGTTTGTGCGTTTAGCTATTTTTACAAAAGTGAAGTAAAAATCATTTAAGGCTTTTTCTACATGAATATATTATGTATGTACCTAGTGCCTTGCTCGTTAAAAATATGATCTTTAACCCAAATAAAACTGCCCCTAAAAGATGCAAGAAATTTTAGTTTGTCGAAAAAATAAACAACACAAAAATAATATTATACGTCGTTTATTTTTGTCTACTATCGGTAACAATGATTTTACACGACGTGTATTTGTCATATGACTTGTCAGTTTGATAACCCGTATGTAATTTCATGTTTATAATTTTTGCTTTCAAACGTACATGTGTATTTACATCTGACATAACCTCTGTCTTAAAATAATTAATATGTAATTTTTCCGCCAACCACAGCTGATGCAAATATGCAAAACTAGTGCTTTTGCCACGTTTTTAGTGCTTTTGGTACCACAAAAAGGTTAAAATAACATAATATCAAGTTGGCATTACAGGATTTCAGATGATTTGTCACATCAAAATAGAACACGTTCTAAATGAAAAATGTCATATGTATTGTACACGTGGAAAATACACATGTTATGTTTGAAAGGGTTCACATGACGTGTATAGAATTTACACATGGAAAAGTGACAAGTCATATGACAAATACACGTCGTGTAAAAGCACTTTAAGCTAACAGCTGACTAAACGATTGCGAATGTTGTAAAAATAAAAGTTACTGAATAGCAACATCGTTAATTCTGTTGTTAAAATTTTTTATCGATGCGATTGTCGCTAAAACAAGAATAGTGAATCGCACTACTGGTTTAAATTTTTTTCCAAAAATTTTAATAAAAAGTGTTAAATAACTTAAGTTTACTATCTACTCATATTCCAATTCGTAATTAATTCCAAAAAATTATAATTTAATTTTGTTTCTTTCTCTGTAGAAAATTTTTCCATAATTTATTAAGCGAATTACCATTCCTACCAGTTCGCACTCCTGGCAACGCTGTTGGGTTTGAAAGTAACTGTTTATAAGGAGTGGAGTATTATCTCTATTTCAATATTTGTGTTATTTATAGCTGTAAAAGAAACATTGATATAATTATTGATATATATTTTTTTAAATTAAGTGGACAATTTAAATTAAAAAAAATACTTTTCGTACTAAATTCGAACGTTAATTTTTTGGCGGTTCTGATGTCGATTCAATCGGTGGGTGCACATTTATTCCGGCCTTAACTATTCTGATAAGAGAAGTATTTTCTTTGCCCTAGTGGCGAAAAATATAAATGAGAGCGGGCAAGCATTTCTTTTTTACTAACTTCCTTAATAAGGGGCACTACTCTCGGCCATTGGTCAAGATATGACACCCAGATATTCCAATTTAACAACAGCTACAGTGAGCGCCAGAATGGCCCTTTAACACTAGTTGCAGTGAAGAGCCGCTGTATCAGTAAAACTTAGCATATCGGCTATCCTCCATAATGACTGTTGGGCGGCCCCGAGACTGAGATCATATAATATCATGCTCAATATTTTGTGAAAGAGAAAAATATTATATGGAAATTTATTTTATAAATCTTTTACAAACGAATAATATTTTTTGTTGCAATGAAATTTATTTTTTACTCTGAAATCCTTTAATCCTTTTCAGCTGAATATAAACCTTGCGAGTTTTTCCTAACTGCACAATACTAATTCAGTGCAAAAAGCAAGTTAAATATTTAGATTCGCTTTTATTTCAGCAACCTTTGATAATTTCAAATGTTCATTACGCGCGTTAAAATTTGTTTGTTTTCTGATTTCTCTCCTTGTGACTTGATTACAAAAGCTGCCACAGAAACGGGTCATTGAAGCATACTTCCCTTGACAAGAGAATTCGCTTTTCTGTCAAAAATCTATTTCTTTTTATAGTTTTTTTTTGTCAACATTTTGTTTTCGGTTTCTCTTTACTGCAAAGAGTACGAGTGTCACATAACCGAAAATTATTTTTGTTTTTTTTTTGTTATTTCTTCTCTGCTTATCTCGGCACAAAAATCCACAAAATATATATTTTTTTTACATTTCTATCTATGACTTTTTACAGTTTTTTTTTCCTATTTATGTTATTTTGTTAAATTTATATTGTATTTTTACTTCTTGTATTTTGAGTCCTTTGAAAGAATTTCCCAGTAAACATGCTGGTTTGAGTACAAGTTAAGAATGATTTGAATTGAAACTATTTTCCAAGCGATAACTGTTTGAAAATGGTTTGCGGCTTTACAGATCGTCACAGGTTTGTCAAGAAAATTTATTATTTTCCTCAAGTTGAGAAATATAATTATTCTCAACTTATTCTTAAACGGTATTCTCTAAGATTTAGATTTTTTAAATGTAGATTGCGAGTTGTTGTAAAAAGTTATTAATTTTATTTTTAAATTAACTCACATATTTCTATATATATTCTTCTTGCCATTAATACAAGTTAACGTTATTTTATTGGCTTGCATCTTTAAACTGTATGGAACTTGGTATGCCTTTAAATATATACGGTGATCAGATAAGGACCATGGAAAAGATACTTAAATAAAGCAACAACGGTGTGCAATATCAAATTGATACTGGCCTTATTTTGAAGCTACCTGTACGTCATGGATTAGCAGGGTTCAAAACGACTGTTCGGAGACTAGTTGGGCCCAACAGTGTTTGGGCTTCTACTTGGCTCTATATCTCTAACAGTTGGAGGAGATACGAGTAGTAACAGTTTCATTATTAGGTAGACTTCTACCTTATTTTACCGACTCCCCAGCTATCTCGTTCCCAAGGGTACTCTTCGCGGGCTGGTTTATCTGTCGAGTATCCTACTGTCTTCAGAGCCTTGATAAGGTTGTGAGAAAGAAGATTATTCTCCCTTACTAATTTCACCTTCCCGCTATAGCCGCGAACAGTCGACGCTACTCTCAGGCAGTATATAGTAACCAATCTGTATATCGAGTCTTTTATTGGAGTGAGAAAGAGAGACGCGTATGCCCCAAATATTAGCAATGGACCCTCAGCAAGAAATAAAATAACTTCGCTGGCAGTGAGTGTTCCAAGTGGTCGATAACTTTTTTTCTGACGGTCCAGTATGTTCGGTGCTATTTCGGCAATAGCGTTTCCAATGTTGGAATCCTGTTCGTCAAAAGTAGTTGGACTTGGCGTAACCCCAGAGCAAGTAATCAGAGTGTGTCAATTTGCTTGATCACGACGGACCTTTGATGAACGCTCGCCGTGAGATGACCTAGTAAGTAAACTTATCCTTCACAAAACTTCTAGCGTTGCGTCTATTGTGGGGCATGTAGCTTGTTGGAACCACCGTCGAGGGCAGGACATATAAAGCCGCTTTACACAGAGGACTATTGAGGGTAATCGTGTCTGCTTTGTCATTTCAAACGAATTAAGATCGGTTGAAGCCGTCATGTCATAAACCACACTAAATATTCAATCTTTGTGGATGCAGGGATGCTAGGTCGAACAGTTTTTGATTGTGTTCGCTCCAATAGCTACAATTTTGCTTGTTGGAATAGACTTTAGCTAAAAGTTGGCCGTGTAGATGATAATAATAGAAATTGAGATCTCTGGCCCATATTTCTGGCCCCCATTTAGTGAAATCATAGCGTTCTCTATGGTCGTCCGGCTTGAATTGTTGCATCAGCACTATTGTGTGCGGATATAAGCCTGAATTGAACCGCAAAATAAGCCGGGTTGACTCTTTGCTAAATCGACGATTCTGCTCCTACTTCGATACTGGGCGCTGCGGCTGCTATGTGTTCTTCATTCGAATCTTTTTCTAATTGATGGCTTAGGGTCCGGCGCACTGAAGCAATGATGGCGACCTGTGAGGTCGGTCGAAATTCAGCTTGTGTATTTACGGCTGAACCGAAATTTCGATAATATTTTTTATATACTTCCACACGTACGGCAGGCGTGAAACAACTCATGATAAAATGTCAAACCTAATTGAATGTTTTGACAGCCGGATGGCATTAGTAACTTTGACAGATTCTGAAATATAGCGATTGGAACCTTTTATAACTGTCTGGCCATCCTATACATTTATTTTTTCAAACATTTCATCTTCAACATTTTGAAAGGATTCGTTTCAAATCCATATCAATTTGAATTTAAATACTAAACCTAAACCTCGGCCTCTTCAAAGAGGTTTGAAATTTTTAATATGAATTGGTAAAAACCTTCCTTTCACTTCGTGTTTGCTGGGTTGTCTTTGGCTGTAAAGGTTTGTATTTTTAAAAATATATGAATTTGAGTTCGTATGTATGTGTGCGGGTGTGTGTGTGTGTGTGTGGAGAAAGTATAGAAAACTTGTTTATCATTTTATATTTTTACTTTTCCGCACCATAGTGGGAGTGTTTTTGTTATTGTAGGAGTATGTTGCCACTATGTGTTTAAAAGTGAGTCAGAATGTTTGAGTGTTAGTATAATATGTAGTAATACCCTAGAGAGGTTTCTAGTCATTGTATGTATCATATATGTATGTGTGTGTGTGTGTGCGTTTGAACTTCAGTTAAGATTTTGTTTTCTTTTATGGTGCATAAAAATAACCTAGCATGCTTTTAGGCGTGTTTGTCTAATATCTAGGATAATATTAAAACCTAAAAACACATACTAACACAAACACTATTGCTTTACTTTAGTTAAATTCGTAATTTACATCAACTCAGGCAGTCATACAATCTCATACAATTTTAGACAAGTTTAATACGGGTAAAAAGAAAAGTTTCATTATAAGAAAACATTTATTTTTCAACTTTTTTGTTGTTATTATTTTCTTAATTGTTAAATGTTCAAAGTAATTTTCATTAAATTGTGTTATAACAGTTTTGAATTTGAGACCACACAAATTTCATGTTCATTAACAGAAACAGCAAGGAACAGCGTAAATTGTAGGTTTCAAATTATACTTTTATCAAAAAAAAAAAAAAAAAAAAAAAAAATAAATTAAATAATATAAATAATTATTAGTAATTTTTAAAGAAGCAACGTAGGAATGGGATGGATGTAATAAACAAATATTATTACAACGTATTTATTTCTGTCTGGCGCCTAAAGTTGTGGTAAAATATGTAAATACCTCGAATTCCTTGAATCAGAGAAAAAAGACACAATATCGTTTAAAACACTCCGGCCGCAGGATGTTTGTTAGAAATAAGGAATTTAATTCATAAAATTAGTTTACTTTGTACGTTAGAAAATATATGCAACATTTTTGTTAACTGTCTTGTTAAAAACAAAATTAGAAAAAATTTTAATAAGGAGTGTCCCAGAATCAATACAAGACTTGAATTAAATAGAAAACATAATTTTAGTCTTTAGATTGTTACTTTTTTTTACTGAATCGTAAAGTATAAAGAATAGGGTTATTTGTGGAATAACACATCAGGTAAATGACCTGAAACTCTTGTTTTTGTAAACAAAGTTGTTAATATAGTTGCAAAAAAGAGTAGCAAACTAAAGTTAAGTGCAAAAAATGTTACATATTAGCCAGATTTTTATGCAATATATTTAGAAAGGAACGTGCAACAAGCACGCAGAAATGGCAGCATATGTATGTATATGTAACATTTTTGTCAGGTAAAAAACACCATATGAAAACCATATTAAAAAAGTGTAGTATAAAGACGTTATTTTTTCATTCTTAGTCTAATTGAAATTAAATTAATAACTTGTTTACGCGCCCTGTGAAATTGTGTGTAGGAAGTGTAAGAAGAAAATTTATTAACAAATACAGGGTGTCCGCTGGGAAGGTATACTACTTTGCTTGTTTATAATTTTTGATTAAATGAAAGAGAATGGATCGTATATTGATAAATGTTTTATTTAATGTCGGCAATTATGTATGGAATACAATATCAGATAAATGTCCGCCTCTGTTAGCCTCACAAATGCGAGCCCTTTTGAACACATTTCACGCGGTATTTCATTAATTTCATCACGAATATTTTGTTTGAGTTGCTCCAGCGTTTCTGGTTTGTTTGCATAAACCTTGCTTCTCAGTGATCCCCACAAAAAGAAGTCCGGAGCAGTCAAATCAGGCGACCGTGGAGGGCAATCAACATCACCATTCCTTGAAATAACTTGTTGTGCAAAAAGGTCTCGCATTAATTCCATTGTAATCCTGGCTGTATGCGATGTGGCACCGTCTTGTTGAAACCACATGTTAGTCAAGCCCAAAGCATGGAGTTGTGGCGTTAAAAAGTTTTCAATCATATCACGATCTTTTGGCATATGTACGGCGGCGTAAATGGTCTTCTAGAAGAAGCTCTTGTGTCAACTGAACCTTAAATGGAAACAAATGCAAATCTTTGTACAAAATTGTGGCCAAAGTTGTTCTTTGAAGACCAAGCTTCTCAGCACGGTGTCGAATTGAGGTTGATGGATTGTTTTGAACACTTTCTTGAACAGCAGCAATGTTTTAAGCCGATCTTCGAAATCATTGACTACACGATAAATAGTGCGTCTTGTTGGCACGTTGTTTCTCCCAAAAATTTCACGTAACTTTCGCATCGTTTTACGTGTTTTAAAAATTAAAACACGTTGGTTTACCGAATATTTTTCGATAATAAATTTGCCACGTCTCTACTTCACGACTGCCAAATATGAACTGTCAAGACTAATGTTTACCAAGATGGCGGCAAAACAAAGTAGTATACCTTCCCGGCGGACAACCTGTATATTTGCCTGACTTTTGTTTGGTCGGACTTGCCTGCATATGTAATGGGGCTTCATTGATAAGAGTGTTTTAGGTTAAACGATTTTTTCAACACCTTTTTTTTTTAAAGTAAATTGTCTCCCTGTCTATACGATTTAATTAAATTTTCTGTACGAAGCTACCCTGGGTTATTAAGCACCTCTACAAACTAATTCGCAGCGTGCGAGAGTGTTAGCAATGTCATCGTTGCTGTTAGAGACTCTGATCTGCATTACCGAACTAATGATTTCAAGTTTTAAAGCTATCGTTTTCCCTAAATTTAAATCACGAGCATTCGTTTTGAAAAAATTTATAATTTATCTACAAATGTTTATGTGACGCTGGAACCAAAAAAAACAAATCTTGCCTAAAATGTCTACTACAAGGACAGAAACAAGTTTTATACTCCCTCATGATGCCATCAAAATACATCTCCACCAAGAGAAAAGCAATTACGAATTCACTGATAAAGGTTGCATCCTTTGAGAAAAGCTATTAACACGATTGTGTAATCGTACATTCGTAACTTTGTAAACGTGGAAAGTAGGTATTTGTATATCGAAGAGAGTGTTGATATCAAGGACTCTAGCATGTTTTTCGATTAAATGGCAGTAAGGAAAAAATCTGGTAAAAATAAAGATTTATTGCTGATATTTTGTCAAAAATACTAAAGGTACTTAAAACACTCATTGCCAGTTGTAGGATTTAAACGTATTTAGATATGTGTATGTGCTTTGTTGTTGCTTAGTGTTCTTGCTATATTAAATATTTATAAAATTAAAGAGTTTTATTCAAAGAAAAAAAAATAATTTAGTAAGTACCTTTCTGAAAAAGTACTTTAAAAAAAAATAACGTTTAATAAACACTTTTTTGCAAAGAAGTAACTTTAGAATTTCTTTTTGCTTTTAGACAAGTAAAAAAGTACCTCTTAAAAAGTGCCTTTGAAAAAGTACGTTTTGAAAGTACCTTCAATAAGTGCCTTTAAGCAAATTATTTTTCAAAAAAGGACTTTTAAAAAAAGTTTCATTCAAAAAGCTGCGATAAAAAAAACTTACAAAAATATCTTTTCAATAAGTACCTGTTAAAGAAGTACCTTTCAAAAACTATAGGGTGACCAGCTAGCAATGATATTTTTTCCAATTGTTATAAATCAGAAACTGTCAAAGTTGCCAACATATTCACTAAGTTCTGTCATCTCAACATGCATCGTTTTATGCCCGGCGAACGCAAAGAAATTATTAAAATTTAATTACGCAACGTAAATTACGTCGTGAGTGCGGTCGTCATTATGACTTTAGGGCGCAGGCGTGAGTATACTTTTTGGACCTTAGGCCACCAATCAGACAGAGATACCTGTGAAGAAAACATAGCAGCCGTAGCGGCCAGTATCAAAGAAGACCGAGAAATGGCCATTCAGCGCTGTTCAGCTGAATTGAGCGTCGGCAGAGTCAATTGACTCAAAACGGTTTCCCCGGAGCGGTCACTGTTTGCTGAACAGCCAGAAGTCACACGAAGCTAAATCAGGCGAATACGGTGGTTGTGGAATGATATTGATTGAATTTTTGGCGAAAAACTCACGAAGAATCAATGCGGTATGCGACGGTGCATTATCGCGGTGCAAAAACCAAGAGTTGTCGGCCCATAATTCCGGCCTCTTTTTACAAATATCTTCGCGCAAACGGCGCATAACACTCAAATATTACTCCTTGTTGACAGTTTGGCCGGTCGGAAGGAATTCAGAGTACACCACATCGCGATGATCGAAGAAAACTGTCAACTGGACCTTGATTTTTGACTTGCTTTAACGTGGTTTTTTCGGCTTCGGCTCACCTTTGGCACGATATTCGGTCGATTGATCGTCTGTTTCCCGGTCGTAAGCGTAGATCCAAGACTCGTCGCCAGTTATAATACGTTTAATGAAATCCTGATAGTCGGAAAGCATTGTTTGACAGACGTCAACGCGACGCTGTTTTTCAAGAAAATTGAGTTATTTTGGCACCAATCGTGATTTCACTTTTCTTAGGCCCAAATGATCTTTTAAAATGGTTTTCACTAATCCCTCCGATATTCCAACGATAACAGTAAGGCCTCTGACTGTTAATCGTCGATTCTCGAACACCAATTCATTGATTTTATTGACGTGTTGATCATCAGCTGATGTTGATGGCCGTGATGACGTGGTTCGTGATCAACGCGTTCTCGACCCTCTTTGAATAATTTTTACCAATAAAAAGCACTTGCTCGCGACACACAATTATCACCGAACGCCTTTTGCAACATTCTGAACGTTTCGTCACCAGAAATTTCATTCCGCACACATGGAACTTCTTTGTTGAATAATTTCACTCATTGTAGAAATCGCCGAATGCACTTGTTGTACTTTAGAAAGACATAGATGCCACTGACAGTCATATCAACGTAGAAAAAAAATTTTGACGAATTGGTTTCCGCGCGAAATTTAAATTAAAAAGTCTTACTATTTTTTGCCCACAGTAGTATATTTTTTTTATTGATTTACATTTTCTCTGGTTGGTTAGCGATGCTTTTTTTTTTGTTGAATAGGGCAGAAAAATATTTCCGCTTTGTCAGCGTACGTGTATGGTGTACGATGAAGTTGTATGTCCTTTGGCCCAAAAAAACACCTCCTAGCTAACGGGGCTTCTGTGACATCCTGTTTACGAATATACACACCAACAAGTTTGAGCATAAAGTGCTTAAAATGTTTTTTTTTGGCCAATATGTATTTGGGCTATTTATTGCTGTTGGTTAGTTGCTGGCTGACTCGCTGGCTGAATGGTTGGCACATACTTTTACTTTGTGTTTGCTATTGTTTTCGTTTCTTATATTGGATTGAATCTGTTTACCGTGGTAATGCGTTGTGCTCAGCTCATTTTATGAATTTTATACACGACACTGACGCCAATAAACACTGACTGGTAGAAGGGGTATTTATCAACAAACAATAAGGACGACAGTCATGAGGATGAAGATGTGGACGTTGGTGTTAATAATGATAATGATGATGATGGGAATTTTGATAACTGAAATAAATTTTACGTAAAGCACAGTGCATTGAACGGTATACAATTTAAATTTGGCTATTTCTGCAATGGCGGCGTATGCTTAAGTGTGTGTAAGTAGTTATTTGGCGTGTGTTGGTTTTAGGGATATCATTTCTTTCCTGTTATTTCCCAATATGACTTTGTTCAATACCAAGTTCTAATAAAACGTTGGTGTATATTTTATGACCACAAATGAACTATTGTTACGTTTGCATGGCTGTCAGGATCTAGAACAATTTTGTTGATTTAATATGTATTACACACACACATGCGAGCGCCTATAAATATGTGTGCTTGTTTTTCGGCTTTGTAACATCGACGTAACAGCTAACATTTTCGTTTGCTTGTTCATCTAAGTTTTTTTTATACTCGGAAATTTATTAAAGCCTACATTTAGGC